>CM066031.1:355296861-360096861 GCA_033557465.1 Ichthyophis bannanicus | reverse complement strand
CAATTTACGCCTTTCAGATCTAAAATGGGCCGCAATGCTCCGCCCTTCTTTGGCACCACGAAATAAATGGAGTACTGACCCACACCGTACTCTGCCTCCGGCACCTCTATGACCGCCCCTAATTGCAGGAGCCGGTGTAATGTACTGCGAATCGCCAAGGTTTTCTCTTGTCCCCTGCAGGGTGACATGACGAAGGAATCCCGCATGGGTCGCGCCAATTCCAGCGCATATCCCTGATGAATGATCTCTAACACCCACTGGTCAGACGTGATGTGGGTCCAAGCAGAAAGAAACTCCAGAAGCCGTCCGCCTATGGGAGGTCCTCCCGCCGGGACCCGCATCATTTCATTGTGACTTACAAGTTGCTGTTGCGGGGTTTGCGGAGAAACCTCTATTTGCTCCCCGAAACCCTCGAAATCCCTGGGCTCGTGAAGAAAAGCGTCCCCTCTGGGAACCTCCGAAATGCGACATACGAAATCTCCTGAAATCCCGAAATTGGCCCCAAAAGCCCTGCCCGGACTTTCCCTGTTTCGGCTTATCCTCTGCAAGCCTATCACCCTTGGACTCCCCGAGGTCCTTTACCAATTTATCCAGATCTTCTCCAAACAGCAACATCCCTTTAAAGGGCAGTTTACTGAGTCGGGACTTAGAAGAACCGTCCGCCGCCCAATTTTGCAACCACACAGACCTGCGGGTGGCCACCACGGAAGCCGTGCTATTTGCGAGAGCTCTGATCAAGTCATAATGTACGTCCGCTAAATACGCCGTCCCAGACTCCAGACGGCCCAGCTCCCTGAGCTCCTCCTGGTCCAGGTGCAATGATTGGCGTAGTCGCTGAACCCATCGCAAACACGCCCGTGCCACCCAAGCCCCACAAATGGAGGCCTGCAACGATAGCGCATCCACCTCAAATGCCTGCTTCAGCAAGCTCTCAACCTTACGGTCCTGTGCATCCTTTAAGGCCGCACAGCCTTCCACGGGAATAGTGGTCTTTTTTGTAACCGCCGACACCGCCGCATCTATGCGCGGTGAGCGGAACCTCTCCTTATCCTTGTCGGCCAGGGGATAGAGCCTATTCAATGTCCGTATCCCTCTGAGCCCCGCCTCCGGCTGATCCCATTCCTCTTGGATCATTCTGTCGACTACCCGGTGAATTGGAAACACTACCTGCGTTTGCCTCACTGCTTGAATAACTGTATCCTCGACCCCTTCTTCACCAGTTGTCTGTGTAGCAAGATTCAACATCTGCATAGATTCCGTGATCAGCGCCGTCAGTTCCTCCCTACGGAAGACCCTTATGATCTTAGTCTGATCCTCGGGTTCTGGGATGTCTCCCTCTTCAAGATCCTCTGCCCCCTATTCATGCTCCCAGTCAGGATCCTCGACGTCCGGCCAATCACCTTCAGCGGACGACGAAGCTTGGGCCCTCGCCCTCTTAGGCGCCGACGGACCCACGCCTTCCCCCTCAGCAACCTCCATCTGCTGAGAAAAAGCGGAAAGAGGCAACGCTCCCGGCATTTTGCCCTGATGCCATAAGCAAAAGGCCTGGTGCATCATTAATAAGAAATCAGAGCAAAAATCCCCGAGATCCACCGACCTCGGGGCAGACAGAACCCCTGAAGACCCCGCTGTCTCCTCCAATGCAGAACTTTGCACGGGAAGCTGCACTAACTCAGCTGTCGTCCCTGCCGACGCCACCTGCGCCTCTGGGGACTCTTTGACATGCATCTGTTGCTCCACAGTGGAAGAAAGTGTCGCACAGCCGCGGCAGACCCCTGAATCGGCAACCGTGCCTCTCCGGGTACCGCAGACAACACACTGTGGCCGTGTTGCCATAAAGCTGATCGTATATACCTTTTATTCTTGAATGAATAATTTACTACTCCTTTCTTTTTTTTTTTTTACCAAACGTGTAAAGAACAAATTTTAAACTTTAAACCTTAAATTTAAACTGTAAATCTCCAACTCATTACTAGGGAAGACTCCCCTTTGTATCACTGAACTAACTCTAGCCGCGCTAGAGGCTCCCCTCCAGGGGATTTACTTATTCCCAATCAACTAAAGAAATAAAACCAAATAAAACTGACTTAAAATGAAATTAACAAGAACAGACCTATAAATCCTTTCCTGCTCTTCAGGCACGTGTTCCCTTCCAGCACGGCAGCCACGCGGTGCACTTGCGCTGCACAAAATGGCCGCTGACAGTACCGGAGGGAAAAAGGGCACCAAATAGAGTACCGGCATGCATCCCCAACTCCTGGCTTAGCCCCCACAGCCAACCAAAGCCTGTAACCGATCGTAGTGCTTACCGGCCAGGTCTCCCACTGCTCGCAGCTGTGTTTTTGCGCCATGCGGCCACTTCCAACTAAACAGAAGCGTGCCACCAAAGAAATAACTCAGTGCTCCTCCGTCCTCCGGCTGGCCCACCGCAGCTGCAAACACAGCTTGCCCCGCAGTACCAGCGGAGCGAATATGCCTGACAGAGAGCTCTCCCCCGTAAGGTCTGGGGGGAGAGATCCTACGGCCAAAGAAGCAAGTAAATTCAAAGATAGTCAGAGCACATACGGGCAGGGAGCAGCCAAGAAAGAAATGCCTTTTTCCCTTTTTCTTTTTTTTTAACCCTTTCCAGGCCGAGCCCAAAACTCTTGGGATCCAAAATTCTGACTAAATCTTCCTATCAAATGGTATATAATACATGACCATAGCAGAAGGAAAATCACTATTAGAACATATTGAATAAGACTGGTACAATTTTCCTGAAATATGCAAATATTAACCCGGCTGCAGAATGTGGATTAAAAATTTAAAGTAGGCCTTCAAAGGGTTAAAGAACAGTACCTGTTTTAATAAATTAAATCAAATAAATTAAATCAAATAAAACTAAGCTACTCTATCCTACAGGCTCCTTATCTGTTCCTCTAGTGAGCCCCAGACTAGGCTCATGACGTCCTCCTGCTGCATGGAGACTGGTCACACAATGGGGCTGATGGGAGAGACCAGCAGAATATATCCAGTGATGTCATGATTCTGACATACCAGTCTCCAAGCTGCAGGAGGAGTTTGACAACCCAGACTGAACTGGAGGAACGATAAGGAATAGTTTTTAATACAGGTTATTCCTGAGTCATATGCTATTGTCTTTAAAGAGACAAGATTGCATTTATCCCTACAATTAGATAGTGTAGATAATGAATGTCTTCCGCCCCAAAGAGCAGGAATGGTCTGCGGGGCTTCAGAAGACATGGAGTCAAACGTCAAAGACAAATCTACAAAGCCTGTCGGTCCAAGCCAAAAAGGTTCTGGCCAATACACAGCTATAATTCTCTAGAGGTGAACCAAACACACGCATAAAAAGAATAAACAAAATAAAGCCACCAAAGGCACCCAACAGAGGGATATGAAGAAGCGCCCAAAGGCACATGCTGCAGTAATGATGGAAGTTATAGCATGCAGTTTCACCTTGATTGGTAGGTAAAGTGGGCAAATCTAGGGGAGAGTCGTCAAAGCATCTTGCACAGGAATTAGATTCCAACTACAGGCAACATGGCTGAAGAAGAAAAACAAAAACACATACAGTAAAGCCAATAAATACAACTAAAACAGGAGAGCACAATATAGCACAGACAAACACCAAAATTACTTTCAAGCATAGTAAAACATATACCGCAACATCCACACTTTGTTTCACCCACTATAGAGCTACTGGAGAAGGGGAAGAGGAAGGGAAGGGAAGGGAAACTGGATTTAGCTCACACCTGTTTCAGAGCATTCAGGTATTGTAGGTGTTTTCCAGTCCCTTGAAGAGCTTACAATCTAAAGGTTCCTTTTCAAAAAGTACATTAGGTTTTCACACCTAACAAGTGTTTAGTGCTAAAACTAAAGTTCGGTAAGTGCAAGGCCTCCATAGTAACTGCCAGGGGCATGGCCAGCCTGTTCCTGGCGTTTACCATGCAGATGTGTATCCTAATGTGAGCACAATTAACTCAGGTGCACTCAACTCCGCCCACTGAAAAGTCATTAAGTGGAGTGGAGGAGTGGCCTAGTGGTTGGGGCAAGGTACTTCAGGCCGGAAGGTCGGGGGTTCAAATCCCACTAGAGGACAGCAACCTTGGGCCGGAAGGACTGGGGTTTCTAGTCCCACAGGTGCTCCTTGTGGTCTTGGGCAAGACACTTAACCCTCCATAGCCCATGTTCCCTGTAAAATAGTTATCTCCAAGTTATAATGCCCTGTTCAATGTAATTTCAGTTTGTTCAATGTAAACCGCACTGATGAAGAATGGCGCGGTATATAAGAGAATGTAAATAAATAAATTAATTAATTAAGAGCATTTGTGCTAATTGTCACTTAGCACATGCTATATTTATTTATTTAACATTTCTTATATACCACCTTTCATGATATCAAAGTGGTTTACATTGAACAAACTGTAGTTGGTCCATTAGATGATAAAGGGGTTAAAGGAGCACTAAGAGGCGACAAGGCGATAGCGGAGAGACTGAATTAATTCTTTGCTTCGGTCTTTACTGAGGAAGATGTAGGGATGTTACCCATGACTAAAGTGGTATTTAAAGGTGCGGAAGAATTGAAGGAAATATTGATACATCGGGAAGATGTCTTACAACTATTAGATAAACTGAAGAGTAGCAAATCACCTGGGCCGGATGGTATACATCCAAGGGTGTTGAAAGAACTGAAATATGAGATTGCCGACCTGCTATCAGTAATCTGTGAACTATCATTAAAATCATCTCTAATACCTGAAGACTGGAGGATCGCCAATGTAACACCAATTTTTAAAAAGGGTTCCAGGGGTGATCCGGGAAACTACAGACCGGTGAGCCTGACGTCAGTACCGGGAAAAATGGTAGAAACCATCATAAAGAATAAAATTACTCAGCAAGTAGATAGTCACAACCTAATGGGAGACAGCCAACATGGCTTTAGACAAGGAAGATCTTGTCTTACTAATCTGTTATGTTTTTTTGAAGGAGTGAATAAACAGGTGGACAAAGGTGAGTCGGTTGATATTGTGTATGTGGACTTTCAGAAAGCCTTTGACAAGGTCCCTCATCAGAGACTTTTGGCAAAACTAAAGAGTCATGGGATAGGAGGCAGTGTACTATTGTGGATCAGGAACTGGTTAAAAGATAGAAAGCAGAGGGTAGGGCTAAATGGCCAATTTTCCCAATGGAGAAAGGTGAATAGTGGTGTACCCCAGGGATCTGTGCTGGGTCCGCTGCTTTTTGACATATTCATAAATGACCTGGAAAGTGGAATAACGAGTGAGGTTATATATTTGCAGATGACACAAAACTATTTAAAGTTGTTAAAACCCAAGAGGATTGTGAAAAATTGCAAGAGGATCTTGATAAATTGGAAGACTGGGCATCAAAATGGCAGATGAAATTTAATGTGGACAAGTGCAAGGTTATGCACCTAGGGAAGAACAATCCAAACTATGGTTACACGATGCAAGGTTCCACATTAGGAACCACCACCCAGGAAAAAGATTTAGGCGTCATTGTGGATACCATGTTAAAACCCTCGGCCCAGTGTGCAGCGGCGGCCAAGAGAGCAAATAGAATGCTAGGTATGATAAGGAAAGGAATGGAAAATAAAACAAAAGATATTATAATGCCTCTATATCGTTCCATGGTGAGACCGCACCTTTAATATTGTGTGCAATTCTGGTCGCCGTATCTTAAAAAGGATATAGCGATTTTAGAAAAGGTACAGAGAAGAGCCACCAAAATGGTAAAGGGGATGGAAGGATACTCCTATGAAGAAAGGCTAAAAAGGTTAGGGCTCTTTAACCTGGAAAAGAGATGGCTGAGGGGAGATATATTATAGAAGTCTATAAATTAATGAACGGAGTGGAACGGGTAAACATAGATGGATTGTTTACCTTATCAGAATATAGAAAGACTAGGGGACATGCAATGAAGCTACAGGGTAAACTATTTAAGACTAATAAAAGAAAATATTTTTTCACTCAACGTGTAATCAAACTCTGGAATTTGTTACCGGAGGATGTAGTAAAGGCTGTTAGTGTAGCTGGGTTTAAAAAAGGTTTGGACAAGTTCCTGGAGGAAAGGTCCATAAACCATTATCAAGAAGTGACCGAAGATATCAATGCTTGACCCAGTACAAGCATTGTGGAACTTGTGTCTCTTGGGGAAACTGCTAGGTACATATGACCTAGATTGGCCACTATTGGAAACAGAATACTGGGCTTGATGCACCTTGGTCTGACCCAGTATGTCATATCTTATGTTCTTATGCTTTCTAGAAGCATAAAGTATATTCTTTACTTGTTGCGACAGGTTACGACCATGAAGGTCTAGGCCCTCAGCAACCAGGCCCTGAGATGCAGATAGTGGGGATTGGGATGCCACAACATCCCGTCCTCCTGAGACAGGAGACCTGGAGCAGATCCTAACTCCAGAGATGGAACTTGAGAGAGATGTAGGAGCAGAGGGTACCACACCTGCCGTGGCCAATGTGGAGCTATGAGAATCATATGACCTCTGTCTCTCTGAAGCTTGAATAGGATTTTGGGAATTAAGGGAATGGGTGGAAAAGCATATAGGAAGTCCTGACCCCAATGGAGAACCCTGAGCCGGAATTCTGGAACAGAATCGGGGAAGTTTGGCACTCAACGGACGTGCAAAGAGGTCTATGTCCGGAGTTCCCCAAATTTGAAAAATGTTTGCTACCTGGTCTGCACAAAGAGACCACTCGTGTGGAAGCCGAACTCGACTTAGTCTGTCTGCCCAGGAGTTTTGAATGCCTGGCAGATACAACGCAAGGAGATGAATCTGATGCTCTCTGGCGAGGGCCCATAGTCGTAAAAGCTTCGTTGCAGAGCGACAGAGAGCCTGTTCCTCCCTGCTTGTTCAGATAGAACATAGCTACTTGATTGTCTGTCTGAATTAGGACTGTCTTGTAGCTCAGCTGGGTGTGGAACACTCAAAGAGCAAGGAAGATTGCTCTGAGTTCCAAGAGATTGATGTGTAGATGGGTCTCCTGTGGAGTCCAGGTGCCTTGGGTAGAGAGATCTTGCAGGTGAGCTCCCCAACCCACCTGTGAGGCGTCTGTTGTTAGAGTGACCTGGGGTGAGGGCTGTTGGAAAGGGGACCCCACCAACAGGTTTTGGGTTGATTGCCACCATTGTAGGGACAAAATAAGGTGACTTGAGTTTGCTATTTTGTCTGATAGACAGCCTGATGCTTGAGTCCACTGAGTGGATAGAGTCCATTGGGCTGCTGTCATATGGAGGCGAGCATAGGGAATCACATGCATGGTAGATACCATGTGGCCTAGTAATTGTAACATTTCCCGAGCAGTGAGATGAGTTTTTAACACTGCTTGGGAAGCTAACTGCACAATGCGAAGGCAGCGGGGCTGTGGAAGATAGGCCCTTGCTTTCCTGGTATCCAGCATAGCTCCTATAAACTCTAGAGACTGAGTGGGAGTTAGGTTGAATTTTGGGATGTTTATGACCAGGCCCAAATACTGAAGTATACGCATTGTGCAAGATAGGGAAATTCTGGCCTCTGATTCTGATGGGGCTCGAATGAGCCAATCGTCTAAGTAGGGGAAGACGAATATTCCTAGAGTGCGAAGAAATGCTGCCACTACAGCCATGCATTTCGTAAACACCCTTGGTGCTGAGGCCAGGCCAAAAGGAAGAACCCTGTACTGGTAGTGCTTCCCCTGAAATAGAAACCGAAGGAATCTTCGGTGAGTTGGATGGATGAAAACATGGGTATACACATCCTTGAGATCTAGAGAACAAAGCCAATCCTGACTCTGAAGGTATGGCAGAAGAGTTCCTAGAGAAATCATCTTGAACATCTCCTTGAACAGGAATTTGTTCAATTCTCTGAGGTCTAAAATGGGTCTGTGTCCTCCTGTTTTCTTTGGAATAAGGAAATAGGGGGAGTAAAACCCTGTACCCTGTTGGGATATGGGTATGTCTTCTATTGCCCCGTGGGCAAGAAGTAAATTGACCTCTTGATTTAACTGATTTTCGAGTGAAGTCTGAGAATTGAACCGTCTTACAATTGTAGGAGGGGGCATGTTGAGGAAATGAAGCTTGTACCCCTCCCTTACAATGGAGAGAGTCAATTCTTCTGCTGTTATCTGCTCCCATCTGGGGGCAAAATGACACAACCTTCCTGGAATGGTGGAGGGCTCTGGCCCATTGAGGGCCAGGAAGGCCAAGTTCTCTAGATGAGAGTCAAAGCCCCTGTGGAGGCTGAGTCTGTTGGGCCGGTTGAGGCTTAGCAGACTTTGTTTTTCTTTGTTTTGGTGGCTGCTGTCCCTTTCGGGAAGACTGACCTGCAGAATGCCCCTGCTGGGTATAGGAGGAATAAAACCTCTTCTTTTTAGAGAAGAATGGTTTCTTGTAGGATTTTCTCCTTGCACGATCAGCTGTAGCTTTGGATAGTCTATCCAAAGAGGTGTTATCAGCATCCAGCTCATTAGCTTTCTCTTGCCAATTTTTGCCAAAGAGATTTTCGCCTGTGCAAGGGATATTCCCCAGTTTGTCCTGTACCCAGAGTTCTAAGTCAGATGCCTGGAGCCAGGCAATCCTACGAGCACCTATGGCAATGGCAGAGGTTCTGCTTATGCACTCAAAGCAGTCAAAAGCTGCACGATTAACAAACTTGGAAACATCTTGGACATGTTTGACAAGTGTAAGATAATCTTGCCTCTTATCATCAGGAAGGAGAGGGCTCATAAGCTCTAGATCTCCTGTAACCTCCTTAAGGAACATTCCCATATATAAAATGTAGGAACTAATCCTGGCAGAAAGCATAGAGGCCTGGAAGGTTCGATGCCCAAAGGCATCAAGAGTCCTACATTCACGTCCTGGCGGATTAGATGCATGTCTTTTTGCACTCTTGATCCTTCTCATAGCTGATTCCACTACGAAGGAGTGGTGTGGTAACTAGGTTTTTTGAAATTTATTTATTTATTTTATTTATTTTACAGTTTCTTTTATACCGCGCTATTCGTCATCAGTGCGGTTTACAATGAACATAAAAACTACACGTCTCAAATAATTGATCTGTGCTTACAATGAACAGGACAATAAACTTGGAGAAATCCAGGACAAGGAGGTACTCAATACATGGTATCAAGCCTACGAGAATGAGGAGAGGTGGTAAGAGGTGTCTCCCACATTCTTAGCATGAGATCATGCAAGATCTCATGAATAGGCAAAGTAGCCGCCTCTTTGGGAGCTTTGGGATATTGTAAAATTTCCAATTCCCTTGCTCTGGGCTCTGTTTCAGGAGCCACTGTGATGGAAAGACCTCTAGCCACCTTCCAGATGAAATCCTGAAAGGATATATCCTCTAGAGGAGACATCCTATGTTTGGGAGAGGAAGGCTCCTCAGAGAGAAGTAATCTGGTATCGACAGAGCTGTCAGAATCCTCAGACTCCTCGGAGGATTCAAAATATCTCCTGTCCAGGTACTCTTGCAAAGCACGATACCGGTACCGATCGAAGTCAGTACCGGAGGGGTCCGGTACTGGCTTGGCGATACCGGAGGAAACAGCATGACTCGGTGTCGGTAACACAGTCGCCGATGTCGATGCTTTCGGTACCGGTACCGATATTGGTGCCAGAACCGGTGTCGGTACCGGTTGAAGTGTCTGAAGCGGTTCCGAAGGCACCGAGGCCACAAGGAGAGCCGCCAGACTGCATTCAATAGCCAAGAACCTCTGGTCTATTGACGCTGCCGATGCCTGGGTATCGGTACCGGACGAAGCAGCCGGTACCCCAGAGCATGGCACCAGTAGTTCTGCCGAGGTTGAGGCCTCGAGAGTGCTTTGGAAGCCGAAGCCTCCCGCCAGGGCAATTTTGCCAGTACAAGTCCCTCAAGGGCAACGCCAGAGGCATCTCGATGCTTGGAAGGAGATCTACCCTTTGAGGACCAGCCAGATTTATGTTTGCTTACCTGAGATCCATGGGAGGAAGATGAAGCCCTGGAAGATGTCGATGCCACAGATGCTGCATCGGAGGGAAAAAGGGTGCTAAGCTTAGCAGCTCGGTTTTGCCGACCCCTCTTTGACATCATCCCACAGGCAACACACTCGGAGATGGAGTGGTCAAGACCTAAACATTTAAGGCACCACTCGTGAGTGTCGATGACAGAGATGGTACCGCCACACTAGGAACACTTTTTAAAACCCGAAGTGGGTTTTTCCATTCTGAAGGAAAAGTTGGGCCTAGTGCCCAAAATGTCGTGTGGCAACTGACAGAAAACAGACTGGAAAGTCCAGAAAAAAGATTACAAAAAATTCTTTTTTTTTTTTTTTGAAGAAAGAAAGAAAAACCCGGCGGTACCGGTATAGCGTCGAGGAAGGCAGACGCTACCACAAAAAAGAAGAAAAAGATGGGATAATTTCTGCGGTGACAGGAAAAACGACCTGCTGGCTCCGCGGAAAACGAAGAACTGGAGAGAGGCAGTTGGGAAAGGCAGGAAGGCAGCACGCAGGTGCTGTGGGATGCTCCCAAAAGCTTTCCAATTGAACACTGGGGAGCATTCCCGCGCAGGCTCCGTCGGTACCGACGATACCCATATGTGAAGACTACATTCGTGCTTGTTCCCGGAGATTACAGCCTCATATTTTTCTTTTTTTTTGTGTAACCCCATAATATTCTAAATTTCCCCTCTCAACAACGTCCCTCCCCCCTTCCCCTCATTTATTTATTTATTTTATTTAGACAGTTTTGTATACCGCCTTATCCTTCAATCAAAGCGGTCACAACACAATTGGGGGATACATTTAACATGCGGGGATATGAGACACATACACTAATACTTACAGGGAACATGGGCAATGGAGGGTTAAGTGGCTTGCCCAAGACCACAAGGAGCATCTGTGGGACTAGAAACCCCAGTCCTTCTGGTCCAAGGTTGAACCCCCGACCTTCCAGCCTGACGTACCTTGCCCCAACCACTAGGCTACTCCTCCCATTCCTCCCCCTTACCTCTTCCCCCTCTCCCGTCCCTTTTCTCCCTCTCCCCACTCACCTCTCCCATTCCCCTGCTACAGATTCAGTAAGATAAGGGTGCATCCCTCCATCTTGATAATATTAGTGAGGAGGGATAGTGAGCATTCAAAATAGGGAATAACCCTCCTTTTATGCCACTGTCTAAGTCAGGTATGGCGCAGCCTGTGAGCCGTACTTTAACACAGAAGATTCCCACACTTGTTCAAATTAGGGCAGGCACATTCTCCCGACAGCTATCCCGTGTTCCATTGTATATAGATCCCACATCCAATCCAGCCATCATGATAATGCCGGAGGCGTCACCTGCTTCCAGGCAGTCGCCAATGTCAACCGAGCTGCATTCATACTGTGAGGAATCCGTGCTAACTGGGAGAGTCGTCCTCAAGCGACCTTTCTTCCAAAAAGAAAAATACTTGGATCCCAGGAGATACTCAGACCAATCATTTGTTTCGTTCGATACTGTATTCCCTTCCAAACACCCTGAATTCGGGGGCAGAGTCACCACACATGTGCTAAGGTGCCTCTCCCACCGCAGTTCCGCCAGCATAAGTCCAATGCCCCCGGAAAGGCTTGGGCTACCCGCACTGGTGTCATGTATCACCCATATATTAATTTATTATTAGTTTCCCGAGCATTGATAGCCACTGAGCTCCTCCAGAGCCTGCCCTCTATCTTCTCCCATTTTTGTTCAGAGTATGAGAGGTGCAGTTCCTGTGTCCACTGGGCTCTGTGCTTACCCTTCCTAAAGTGTCACCTCTGCAACTCTGTGTACAACGCCACAGTAAGGCCTTTAGTGCTAATGCATTCTTCACAAAGGTGCTCAACATCAGTAAGGTCTCAGGCAACTTGCTGCTTTACATCCTGGCTCTCCACCCAGCGCACCACTTGTACATAATGATAAACATGGTGCTCTGGAATATCAAATTCCTCCTGCAATTCTCGAAAGGGGCGGAGGACACCATCCTCAAATAATTGACCCACACGACTGAGTCCCTTATGCCCCCACTGTCGAAAGGCCAGCTCACTCATACCCGGTAGAAAGACTTTGTTGTGAACTATTGGCGCTAATGGGGACAATGATGCCTCCCGTGGCCAAAAGTAGCGATCCCAGCAGTGAAGGGTGTGGGTTATATATGGATTATCAGTACACACATACCCCCGCAACTTAGCACAGAGCCATAACCGATCACCCAACCCATACCCTCCCTCCAAGTCCATCTCCATTTTCACACAGCACTAGGAACTAGCAGAGTTCATCCACTCTCCCCCTGCATGGCATTGTGCCACCGGGTAATACCATAAAAGAATGGGCACCCCCTCCCCAGGTGAGCACACAGTATCCAGCGGGCGATTCGAGGTCAATTAGATTGCCATATGAATTTCATTATCAATGTTTGCCAAGACTCCAAAGCCCCTCAGGGCAAAGGGTATGGGGAGCACTTGAAAAAGATATAGGAACTGTGGAATTACTACCATTTTTGTTACCGCAATGCGATCGAACCATGACAGTATCAAACCTGTCCAGGACTCCAAATCCCTTCTGACCTGCTGGAGCAAGGTCCCAAAGTTCGCTTGGTATATAACACGTTCCTATCTACTGTAAGATATACTCCCAGATAGCGAAGAGCTTTATCCATCCATCAAAAAGGAAGTTGTGCCCTCAACTGTGTGCACACCGATTCCTCAACTCCCATATTGAAGATTTCTGATTTAGTGTAGTTAATCTTAAACCCTGAAACCTACAAAAAAGCTGCAAAAATTTGCATTGCACAGGGAAGGGAGACTCCTGGTTCAGTTAGGGACAGCATAATATCATCTGCAAAAAGTGCTATTTTATACTCATGGGAGCCCTCTTACTCCAGTGACCTCAGGGCATTCATGAAAGCATTGTGCCAGCGGCTCCATCACTAGTACAAACAGGAGTGGGGACAGTGAGCACCCCTGCCTTGTACCCCTTTCCAAATCAAAGCTCTTCGACTGACCCCCATTAACTCGGATGCTAGCTCGGGGTCCCCGATAGAGACTGCGCACCCACCTCAAAAAATGGGGCCCCGAATCCCATTTTATCCATAATACCCCACAGAAAACCCCAACTAACCCTATCAAATGCCTTCTTGGCATCGACACCCACCAATAGGGTGAGGCTGAGGGTCATGCCATGCAGCATGTATCACTTGCAACATTCATCGAACATTATCAGCTGTCTGGAGGCCTGGCACAAAGCCAACCTGATGGGGGTGCACTAGGCTAGGGAGAACCTGGTTTAGCCGAGCAGCCAACACAGAGGCCAATATTTTAACATCCATATTTAACAGTGAGATGGGGCAATAAGAAGCCGCCTCTTGGCTTGACTTACCCGGCTTAGGTATTACTGTAATGGCGGCCTCTGGTTGCATTAAAAGCAGCGACGATCCTCATAACAACTCATTAAAGAGCACAACCAAAGTGGGCGCCAGCTGAGCCATATATGTTTTATAATATTCCAAGGGGAACCCATCACTACCAGGAGCCTTTCCAGTCGCCAAACGGTGGATGGCCCTCTCCACCTCCTGCACTGTAACTTCATCCTCCAGTTGTTCCCGATCCAGGTCTGTCTGTTGCGGCAAGGAGATATCTCGAAGATAGCTAGCTCCTGGGCAGGGTCAGAGGGCTCTGCTTTATACAGGTGCACCAAGTATTCTGCGAACACTATGCATATCTCCCCAGAGTCCACCTGCAAAACCCCCGTCAAGTCCCGTACCTCACCCATCATTCCCGAGGCTTGCTATTTTCAGAGCCTAAGGGCAAGGTAGCGCTCAACTTTATTCCCTTGCTCATAAAAAATCTGACATAATCTGCGTCGCATATTATCTAAATCCTTTTGTATGTAAGCATCCAGTTGAGCTTGGATCTCATGCCACTGATGCCAAACACGCTTAGAGCCAGTCTGCGCATGTTCTAACTGGAGGCGCTGGGCCTCTGCCTCCAAACGTTGAGATTCCTGTGTCCAAACCCTCTTAGTTCGGGCTATGAGGTGTCCTTGGGCTGTTGCATTAAAATCATCCCAAACCACTGGCAATGCAATTTCTTCTGTGGCATTCAGTTCAAAGTACTCTTGTATGAACTGGCCATGGTCTCGCAGAGCAGAGGTCTGGCCGAAAAAACTCCCATCCAACATCCACGTCCACCCCCTATTCTCTCTAAGGGCACAAGGAAGGGTAACCCAGTAAGGAGCATGATCCGACCACGTTATAGTTCCATGGCCCGCCTCCATCTCCCCATCCATCAGGCGCTGATCGAGCAAAAGTAGTCTATTCGCGTATGAACCTGATGGACTGGTGAGTAATAAGTATAACCATTTTCCCCTTGTTGGGTGTCCTTCCAAACATCCTGTAGGCCAAAATCAGTCATAGACACCCAAAGCACTCAACTTATTCCACTTCCCTCCTGGGTATTCTTGCTTGTGGAATCTAAGTGGAGTATCATATGGGCATTGCAGTCCCCACCTAAAAGCACATGCCCCTTTGCGAATTCTGCAAGTATAGCTTTCAACTGTGCAAAAAACTGCACCTGACCCCTTTTGGGTGCATATATATTAGCCAGGGTGAGAAGAAAACCCCCCCCCCCCCAAGGCGAACATTCATGAGGATCCAATGTCCCAACTTGTTCTTCTGTACGTTTTCCACCCTTACAGGCAGAGCCTGATGAAACATTATGGCCACCCCGCATTTCTTCTGACAACATTCACCTGATGCCATCCACACCTTGGAGTAGGGCTTGCGCTTCAACCAACTCTGATAGGAGCAGCGAAGGTGCATCTCTTGCAGGAACACTACATCACCCCTCAAGGTCTTCAACTCTTTAAATAATAAAGAACATTTTCAGGGTGAGTTAAGGCCGTTTACATTAAAGGAGATAACTTTCAGCATACTATACTGTCCTCTCCTCCCCCCTCTCCCCAATGAGTCGTGTTCCCCACATACCCTAAAAGAGCTTCAGACCCATTCACAGGTACAGCTAAAGTCATCAATAGGTGTCTCCCTCCAAGCTTCCCCTCATATGTAGTCTCCACCTTCTCCCCTCCCCTCTCTTCCTCTCTTAAATCTCTTCCCTTCCCCTCTCCCCCTTCCCCTCCCTGAGCGCCCCTCTCTCCCTCTTTCTCCCATGACCCCCCGCCCTCCCACCCAATCTTATCCAGTTGTCTGCCTGCTTGGCAGATCAGAGGCATGGCAACCCCATATCCCGGCCAACCCAAGTCCCCTCCCTCCACCCCTTCCATTCCAAAGTTGTCCCCTTACCAATCATAATCAACATCAACAGTTAGCACAGCAACATGAAAAAAGAAGGGTGCCAACTGCAGCAAGATAAGTTAACTATTCAATACTCCAAGTCCAAGTAACCACCCCCTAGTAGGGATTGCTCACTTGCATATTATGTAACCTCTTCTTCAGTGATAGGAGCCACCAGCCTGCTAGTAAGCCATAGTCTCTCCTGTTACCAATTCCATAAGTCTCCCAAACAATATCCACGCCGGGAGGTTCTTTCCTTTCAGTCAATAAGCAGTTTTTCCCACCCGTTTCCATTTTACACTCTGAAGTTTTGGGGCAGAAACTACTGGCGCTGCATTACCCTCCACGAGGCCTGTCTACCTGAGCACTCTCCAAGCCTCAGTGTGATCTTTTGCAGAAATCTTACTCCCCAGGATAAAGTTCATATGAAAGGGAAAAGACCAAGAGTAGCGAATCCCCTCTTTATTCAGCAGCTCTATGGTCGGTTTCATCTCCCGTCAACGCACCAGCGTGAAGGTTGAGAGATCTTGGAAGACAGAGACAGCTGCATCCTGATACTACATAGTTTTCCTCTCTCAGCCTCTCCACAGCAGCAACTCTGCATCGCTATAGGGTAGAAAACAGACAATAACATCACAGGGTTTATTACAGGGGGGTTTCCCCAGCGCCTGGTGCACCCTCTCGATTTCCATACCGGCCCCGCGGGATAGAAATTCCTCTGCAGGCAACAGTTCTTTAGTTAATGCTCTCACCACCTCAACCAAGTTCACTGTTCCACCTGTAACTTCCGGTATGTCTCTAAAATGCACATTGTTTCTAGATCTTTTTCTATGTCATCAATCTTGTAAGTGAGTTCCATATCTGCTGTGCCTATCTTCTGTGTATTGCAGATCTGCCAAGGTTTCAGTGTGCTCCTCCATTTTAGTTTTCACCTCCTCCACCCAGTGGCCTAACTCCTTAATGTCTCTGTGGAGATCCGTGATCATAGACGTCACCGCCTCCCGCATAGAACGAAACTCTGCAGCAAGTTCTTCAAAACCCCTCCAGAGCTCGTGCCGTAGGAGAAAGTGTGTGGAGTCTGTTTTGTTGCCCTGCTCTATTTCACTTAATGTTTCCTGTCCGGATTCCTCTGCCACCATTCTCTGTGGGGAGCAGCCATGCGGTCCAGCCTTGTCTAGCAGCCATTGCAAGGCGCGTGGCTTTTCTTTCACCTCCAGCAGCTTAGTTTTTGTGGCCATTTGCTCCAGGTCGCTCACAGCACCTTTTGCTCTGTTTTTTTAATGGTTCGGCAGTCCAGCCAGGAAATTTTAGGGGCTTTTTGTCTCCTCAGGGTGGCGGAGAGAAACACTCAAGCCGCCATCTGCTTCGGTGACATCTGAGAAAATATTTTTTTACTCAATGCATAATCAAACGCTGGAATTTGTTACCGGAAGATGTAGTAAAAGCTATTAGTATAGCTGGGTTTAAAAAAGGTTTGGACAAGTTCCTGGAGGAAAGGTCCTAAACCTTAAACAGGACCCAGGAAATCCATTGCTTACCCAGGGACAAGGATTGTGGAACCTGTGTGCCTCTTTGGGAACCTGCCAGGTACTTGTGGCCCGGATTGGCCACTGTTGGAAACAGGATACTGGGCTTGATGGACCTTGGTCTGACTCAGTAAGGTTTTTCATATGTTCTTATGAAAGTGAAAAGGGATAGACTTAGGAATAAGTTGTGGAAATATTTATTTACAGAAAGAGTGATAGATGTGTGGAATAGTCTCCCGGTGGAGGTAGTAGGGACAAAAACTGTATCTGAATACATAAAAATATGGGACAAACACAGAAGATCTCTAAAGGAAAATAGGGACTGTAGAGCTTAGTAGTTTGTATGGAAGGGCAGATTGGATAGACTGAATGGTTTTTATCTGCCATTTTGTTTCTATGTTTCCATATCTCACCCAGTCTGACGAACTGCTTTTACACAATACCAAACATCACATGATTAAAAAAAATAAGGTGTGCTGCAACCATGCTACACTCTGCACATGCAGAGCACATAGCTAGGTTAGTGCATGCTTAATAGCATCATGGTGCAATGTATTGTTATATAGCTACACAACAAGTCTTGATACTTTTTGATCACACCTTGTAAAAATGCAATATGTGACAAAATGATTCTCCAAAGAAAATTTTAGATTTGAATCTTGTGAATTGAACCAAGAACGAAAATCCAATGTACTGAATAATGAGTCTGACCAAATAAAAAATATCCTTTGGACTGCTGTGAAGAGAACAAACAAAAAAAAGTCACCTATATAATGTGTGCCTTTGTGTCAATGCTGACCCAGTACCTCCTGGGTTTACTTAGCAGTGTGACTGGAAGCAGAGTTCCAGGCCTTTCTTCTGAGGCAATGGAGGGTTAAATGACTTTCCCAAAGCCACAAAGAGTGTTAGTGGGAATTGAGCTCTGGCTTCTTGGTTACTAAACCAGTGTGCTAATCTTTAGGCTACTCCTCCACTCCTGTCATCTATATAACAATGCCATTAATGAGGAGTCTGGGAGTGATGATGATCAGGGCTGGGCCAACTATCCGGCAAACTAGGCAGTTGCCTAGGGAAGCAACTTCAGGTGAGTGGTAAAGAGCAGGGCATTGAAAGCTAAAGAATAGACTCTGACAGCCAGGAGGAGTATAAGGCTTAATTTATTTATTTATTTAACAAGTTTTTTATACCGCCTTTTCCTTCAATCAAAGCGGTCACAAAGACATACAAAGGTTATACAGAAGCAAGGGAAACATGCATTGCATAAACAAAACATCAAGTAGTAGGGTGGGATACATAAAGGTAACAATAAATGGAATTCAGTTAGGTGTTTGAGGTTAAGGTTTGCCTGGGGCTCCAACACCTTGAAACAACTCTGAGGCCAGCCCTGAAGATGACATACAGCAGCAAATAACAGAGAATTATAGCACATCTTCCTCTGAGCCCTTGTTTGAGAAAGGTTCATACCAGTAGGAATCTCAGTCTTGCTTTCAGAGTTGCAGTCATCTATACCAGTCTAATATCTAACACTCAATTCCTTCATAAATACTCTAGAATCCAATAATCCACTGTTGTCTGCCACAGGTCTCAGATAAACGATTCATGCACTTAACCTCTGGATACTGTAGCTCCCCAGTATAGTGCTCGTTCACATCAATGACCGTAAGCAATCTTTTCTCAATAATCTTTTCTTAAAACAGTTATACTTCTTAAACTTTTTAAACTTTCAATCCCAACACAAAAAACAGCAATCTTTCAAATTTGCTGTCATTTGTGATATGGCTCAACCAATGTGATCTTAATTTATGTTTCACTTGTGAGTTTCATAAACAGCACATTACTTATCTGGATGTCCAGGTGGTTAGGGAGAATGCGACTTGGAGCACTACAGTCTATTGTAAGCCCACACATCGGAATACGTTCCTTCATTATGAGAGTGCTCATCCCCCGGGACTAAAGGACAGTCTCTCTTTATCACAATTTTTAAGATATCGGCGAAACTGTTCTACTACAAGTGAATATAAGGTTTTATCAAAGCAGTTGAAGTCTAGCTTCCAGAGATGGGGGTATTCTCACTCTATAGTTCATCGAGCTTATCTACGAGCGTTGTATAATAATAGGGATTTGCTGTTGACATCAAATGAAAAATCACCAGAAAAGAAGGAAGAAGAGTTTGTCAATTTTGTTATCACGTATTCTCCATTGAGTGTCAAAGTACAAAAAATATTGAAGAAACTTAGTGGCATTTTGAGGATTCTACCAGGGATGAAAAATAAATCAGTGTGTTGTGTGTGGCGGAGAAGTAAGAGCCTGAAAGAATACATCAGACCGGCAGTATTGAGACCAGTCAACTCCACCGGAAAGGAAAGAAAGACTGGGGGTCATAGTAGATGCGGGTGTTGTACGATATGCGATATTACATTGGAGATTTCAGAATTTGTTCATAAAGGAGTCAATTATTGTTTGAAACATATTACGACCTGTGAATCTACTTTTGTTGTCTATGCCATCTGCTGTCCCTGTGCTCTCCTGTACATAGGAAAAACGATCCATCCTTTAAAAATTCTAATAAAGGAACACGAGAGCAGAATAAGTTGCAAACGACTGGAAGCCCCAATAGTCCAGCATTGTCTTACATTGGGTCACAGTTTTCAATCGCTGAGATGCTGGTGCATTGAAGAGGTGACCGGTGGTTCTCGAGGGCGATCACAGAGAACAATGGTGGATATACAAGCTTAAGACGATTCAGCCTGATGGACTGAATGTTAGTTTGGATTGGTCAGTTTGTGTTTGAGTTTTCAACATAGCGCTTTGTCAGCTGAGGGTATTTAAACATGGTGGTGAGCAGCCAGACCCGCATGCGCGGTGTTTTTTTTGCTGAGTTGACGACAGCAGCAAAGCAGTTTCTTGGAGCGAAGAATGTGGGCAGCAGTGCTGTGAAGGTATTTTTTTCTCTGTGTCTGACAACAGTAACAGAGTGATATGAAGTAGAAGATGATGAGTGGAGTTCAATTACTTTCTATTGTCATTTTTTACAGAAAATCAGTTGAATCAGTCCAGGTGAGAAACCCGGTTGAGAAACCTGATAGGAGAAAAGCGAGGGTACCTAGATATTATGGCGTTGGGGCTTTTTTTTTAATCATGACAGCAAATTTGAAAGATAAGTGCTGTTTTTTGTGTTGGGATTGAAAGTTTAAAAAGTTTATATGATGGGGGGGGGGGGGTTCAGTTACTAATGTTATTAATGTGTTGGATTATTCCATTGACTATGGCCAGACTTTGCAGTCCCCACCTGGTCCTCAAGATTCTGCCATTTCTACTTTTAACTGTTTGGTATTATTTGTCTTGGCGCGATTTGAGAAAATCCATCCAAAAAGAATGTTTAATATTTCTCATAAAAAATGGATGCTATTAAGCAGATACACCAGAGTAATTTTTACAATGTGACGCCGGCTGGTAAAGGAGGAACTATGGCTTTTTGGTCTTGCATTATGTATCTTTCTGAGATTGAATCTTGACACATTTTAGATGTTTGGACTGTGATCCTACTGGAAATTTACAGTTTGAGTTTGGGGCTTTGTTAGAGTTTTGGAAAGAAAGATGTTATATTGCTAAAAGGGAGTTTCTTTTCTCAATGTTTTTTATCAATGGGTCCTGACATTATAGAGGTAATTTTATAGTCATTGCCATGCATATGTGGGCATATATGGATGAAATGGTCTCCTCTAAAATTCTAACTGGCATGAAAGTTCATGCCTTGACATGATGGTGCATTCTTTGTCAGTAGGCATGCACAGGGATGGAGTTTGGGTGGAGCATGGGCAAAGTGCTCACATATGCACTTTGATGATATATATATTATAATTTACATATGTATCTAAGAATTGTAAGTGTGGACTTTGACAACCAGCTTGAGGGCTGATGTAACTGCACCTGCAATATAGGCGCGAGAATTGCCACTTAAGCTAGTGTTTTATAAAGACAAGTAGGTGCCTAATTGCCTTTATAAAATTGTCTTAATAAGCTGGGGGCCAATATTGAATAAGGACGTCGCTGCCATGCTTTAATCCAGGATATTCAATACCAGGGTCATATGTGGCCCTGGCATTGAATATCCGGGGTTGCTGCACATGCCCAGAAGCCACAGAGGCTAACTGGGTAGAAGCGATATTGCCCCACTGCCTGGTTAGCTTCTACAGATAAAGACAGGCCAGCTTTTGCAGCGCCTATCTTTTACCCATATAAGTTAACCGGCTAGCGGTGCAATATTGCTGCTTCCCAGTTAGCTTCTGTCGCCGTCCATGACACGCCCTGGAATGTCTACGACACGCCCCGTTGCTAAGCACTGGGGTGTGTAGGGGAGAAGCACTGGTTAGCACTGGGGTGTGTAGGGGAGAAGATCGGGGATATTTAGTGGCACTAACCATGTTAATGCCGTTGAATAGCCCACTGACTGGCATTTACATGGGTTACAGGGCTGTAAATCGTGTAAATGCCTTTCTAATATCAGGCCCCTAGTATTTTATAAAGACAAGTAGGTGTCTAGTTGCCTTTATAAAATTACCTTAATATACATAGGTGTCTGAAAATATGCTTAAACATGCCCCTTTATGAAAGAGACCCTGTATAAAAGTGGCTCTCTATTTTTTTAAAGTTTGAATAAGTCTGTAATGGCTCTATCTGGATGTCCCATTCTATCTGCAAACTAGAATATTTATTTATTTATTTTTTATTTTATTTATTTATTTAGAGTTTTTTCTATACCGCGCTATTCATCATCAGTGCGGTTCACAGATAACATAAATGTCCGGTGTGGGGGATCTACAGCGGACTTACAGTAAAACAGGGGAGTTTAACTTGGAGAACAGATAAAACTATATACAAGTTAGTAACAGTTCAGCATGGGGTTTGGTAATGTTAAAGAATGAATGAATGGTGTGACTCATATATATACATAATGTTTACAAGTTGAGGGATGTGTGGAGTCATGAGTGGGTCAGGGTAGTTACCGGGGGAGGGGGGGGCGTGGTTAGGAGATAGAAGAGGTGCATGGGGTGTCTACTTAGTAGTCTGGTAAGGTGTGACTACGTGATGTCTTCTGAGTTGGCGAAGCATTGAAGAAAAAGGTGGTGCTTCAGTGCCTTTCTGAACTGGGGAAGGTTGTCGATGGCACGGATGTTGGTTGGTAAGGTGTTCCAGCAGGAAGGTGCAGATAGCGCGAAGGCCCGGTTTCTGGTGGTCTTTGAGCATTTGGTGATGGTTTTTGGGAGTAGTAGGGTATTGGTGGCGGTAGACCTTCTCAGTCTGTTGGGGGGGGGTAATTTGGATGAGTTCAGAGAGGGAGGTGGACGTGCATTTGTTGATGGCTTTGAATGTTATTGTTAGGATTTTGAAGGTGATCCTATAATGGACTGGTAGCCAGTGCAGGGTTTTCAGGATAGGGGTGATATGGTCTCTTCTCGAAGCTCCATATAGGGTTCTGGCCGCCGTGTTCATTGCGAGTTGCAAAGGTTGTAATGTGCTCTTCGGAAGGCCGTGGAGTATGGAGTTGGCGTAGTCGAAGTGAGGCATAACTAACGCTTGAAAGACTGTTCGAAAGTTTTCTGGCTCTAGTAGCTGTCTCATGTGTCTTAACATCTGGACTTTGTGATAAATCGCCTTTACTGTGTTGCTTATCTGGGCATTGAGGTTGAGATGTTGATCGAGCGTTACTCCAAGGTATTGTATCTTTGTCTTAGTGAGGAGCTCGGCATCGCGTACTTTCAGTGAAGCGGGTTTGGTGAATGCTTGATCTCTGCTGATGAAGAGTACATCCGTCTTTTTGAGGTTTATTTTAAGCTTTTGTGTTTGTAGCCAGTCTGTAACTGCATCAAAGCAGGTGGATAACCGGGTTAGATCTGGGTGATCCGTGCGTATTGGAATGAACATGAGGACATCATCTGCGTATACTAGGCAGTTCACGCTGAAGGATCTGATGAGGTTACAGATAGGTTGCATATAGATGTTAAAAAATAGGGCGGAGAGTGAAGAACCTTGAGGGACACCCTTCTCTTGTGGGAATGGGGTGGAAACAGAAGTGCCGGAGCGGACATGCTGCCATCTGTCCTTTAGGTATGAAGCACACCAGGCAAGAGCGGTGCCATGGATTCGCTTCTCGGCAAGGCGGAACAGGAGTAGATCATGGCTGACAGAGTCGAAGGCTGCCGCAGTGTCCAGGAAGATGAGGGCAAAACCATGTCTGATGTTGTCCAGCCCTAACGTTAGTGTGCTGAATAGGGTTGTTAACAAGGTTTCGACGCCGTGGCTCTCCCGGAATCCATGTTGGCAGGGATCGAGTGGTGCATTATCCTCTATGTGTTGGTTCAGTTGACGGTGGACTATCTTTTCCGTGATTTTAGCTAGGAGCGGGATACTGGAGATAGGTCTGTATGAGTCCATCTTTGCAGGATCTAGCTTATTGTTTTTCAGCAGAGGTCTGATTGAAGTTTGTTTTAGGCTTCGGGGGAAAATTCCTGATTAGAATGAGGTTCCTATCAGAATTGCCAGGAAGGGACTGAGTTTGATCCATAAGGTTTTCATCCAGAATGCTGGACACAGGTCATTTGGAGCTGTGGTGGTGTTAATATTCATGATGATGTCTTGGATCTCTCTTTCGGTTGGAGTGGAGAAGGTGGAGATGGTATGTTGGACGTCTGTTAGGACTTGTAGGGGCAAGGATGAGGGGGAAGGGTTTGGCGTCTTATCTGGGGACCCAGTGTTTTGAGGGTAAAATGGATTGGCTTGTTTTGGCTCGCAAGTAGTCTGTGTATTCATGTGGGTCTCGTTGGTTTGAATGGTCGGCAGCGGGTTCTTTTACTAAGGATTTGACAATGTTGAAGAGCTCGTGGGGTTTATTTAGAGATCGATGTAGAACTTCAGCATGGTATTGCTTCATTTTCCTTGCAACTGCTGCACGGTGGGTGTCCAACTGGGCAAAGTAAGCTTCCTGGTTTTCGGATGATCTGGAGCGGCGCCATCGTCTTTCAAACTGTCGGAGTCGTAGGAGGGAGTTCTTTAGTTCAGGCGAGTACTAGGGTGCCTTCCTTCTCCTGCCGGGTGATTTATTGATGGGGGGTGAGTCGATTGCAGCATTGAGACTCAAGTTCCATGACGAGATCATGTCATCAAGATTTTGTTCAGATAGGTTGCAAAGGGTTTGTGCTCTTTCTAAGATCTCTTCTTTATTGAATGGTCGGTAACACTTCAAGTTTAATGTTGGTGGTTTGTTTAAAGATTGGGAGGTAGTGGGCATGGGGTGTGTTGGCATAGAGAATCTAATTAGGCTATGGTCAGACCATGGTACTGAACATAGTGAAAGGTTGAAGTTGGACATGGGGCAGTGTGCTGATTGAGGTGCGAATATAAGATCAAGCGTGTTTCCCTTGACATGGGTGGGGGAGCTGATCAGTTGGGTATAGCCTAACATTTTGAGTGCATCTAGGAAGGCCCTGGACTAAGGGTCTTGAAGTGAGGGGAGGTTAAAGTCGCCTAAAATCCAGTTTGATGTTCGGGTCTTGATGCAGTTGCAGGCGAGGTCGATGATAGTGGAAAGATCATCTGGTGATGGAGAGGGTGTTTGGTATAACAGGTTGATGGTGCAGTGTTTATTTGCTATGGAGATGTAGTCGAGGTGGGAGGTGCTGCTAGAAGCTATCGTCTGGAGTTGTAGGTCGGTCTTGCTTAAGATGAGTACTCCTCCCCCTCTTCTGTCAGTTCTGTGGCATGAGTGGGTGGAGAAGTTAGGGGGGACAAACTGGTGAAGGAGAACAGTGTCTGATTCTGACATCCATGTCTCTGTGACGCATAGGATGTCAATGTCAAGAGTAGATAACATGTCAGATATGGCAGGCCATTTCTTTCGGATTGAGCGAGCGTTTATTAGGGCACACTTCAGGTCATGAGGGGGGGGTGTATGGATTATGCTGAGGGGATTTGGCCTGGTGGAGGGCAACGTAGATGAGGTGAGGGTGTGGTGCGTGCCCGGGTCTGACTGTTTGGTGGTTGGTGTGGGCATAGTGTCTCTTCCACGAACTGTGTAGGATTGGGATGGAGTTATGGGTGGAGGTGAGAGCTTGGGAACCTTGTGTCAGGGTGAGTATCAAGCAACAGCTGAAAAAGGCGTAGGAGGATGTGATTGTGGTACATGAAGTCATGGTGGCGAGTGATGGCAGGGAGCTCAAAAGGGCAGTTTAGTAGGGCTGGTTGAGGTCAGTGAATGGTTTGGATGTGTTTCTGGTGACAGTGTATCAGTTCAGGTAGAACACTGTTAGATAGTAGCAGTTGAGTGTAGAGTCAAGTATAATTGGCTTGGATGAGTGTAGCAACTTGGTTGATATAGAGTATCAGTGTAGCATATGAATGTAACAGCTTAACTAACAACAGCTGTATCCTAACAATTGTGTCAGATAATAACAGTTGAGTATGGGGCCACGTATAGTTTGCTTAGATAGGTGTAGCAGCTTGGTTGTAATAAAGAATAACAGTGTAGTTTCCAGTATGACAATTTAAACTCACAACAGTTGTGTCCATTCGGTGATTTTCAGGCACTTTGGAATATTACTTCGCTGTGAATAAGCATGTAGAGCGGTATCGGCAGGGTGATCTCTTGGAGCCAAAGGTTTAGGTCTCTCGGCGATGATCAAGGGGATGTGGGCGGGTCCTGGTAGGGTTAGATGAAAGTCGTCGAAGACACCTGATGTTCAGGGCCGGTGGTTGTCGTATTGAGGACCCCGCCTAAGGGCCATGCCAAAGGGCCCTCCTTGTGCTCCACAAATTGTGATTAGCTTCATTTTGGATTTATATCAATCGCAACTAGACTGAAGTTGCATAAATGTTAGTGCAGCAGCCAGCTTTTTTTTTGTTTGTTTGTTTAATTTTGCTGATGGGGGCGAGGGGGGTTAGGACTGGCTATGGGCTATAGGGGGGGGGGCTAAAACTGAAAATGGAGTGATGGGGGGTTAGGACTGGTAATGGGCTATAGGGGGCTAAAACTGAAAATGGAGTGAATGGGGGGTTAGGACTGGTAATGGGCTATGGGGGGCTAACACTTAAAATGGGGTGATGGGGGTTAGGACTGGAAATAGGCTGATGGGGGGGATAGGATTGGCAATGGGCTATGGGGGGGGCTAGGAGTGGAAATGGGCTGATGGGGGGGTTAGGACTTGAGGTGGGCTGATGGGGCTAGGACTGGTAATGGGCTGTGGGCTGATTGGGGGTTAGGACTAGTAATGGGCTATGGGGGGGCTAAGACTGGAAATGGGCTGATGGGGTTAGGACTGGAAGTGGGCTGATAGGGGGTTAGGACTGGTAATGGGCTATGGGGGGCTAAGACTTAAAAGGGGGCGATAGGGGGGTTAGGACTAGAAGTGGGCTGATGGGGGGCTGAGGACTGGTAATGGGTTGGGGGGGTTGCTAGGACTGGAAACGGGCTGAGTGGAAGGGGAGGCTTGAACTGCAAATAGTTGATGGGGACAGGGGCTTGGAATGGAAATGGACTGAGTGGAGGGGAGCTAGGATGTGACATGGGCTGATGGTGGGGCTAGGAATGGACTAGAAATGGGCTGATGGGGGGCTGGGATTGGAAATGAGCTGATGGAGGGACTCGGATAGGACTGGAAATGGATTGGGGAGCTAGGACTGGAAATGGGCTGATGCAGGGACTAGAAGAGAGCGGAAGCTGGGTGGGGCTGGAACTAGAAGGGAGCTGATGTTGGGGGAGGATTAGAATGGGATGGGGCTGGGAGAGTGAAATGGAGAGGGGACAAATATTTTGTGTGGGAGGGAAGAAAAATCTACAATTGGCCGGTTATTGAGAGAATAAATGGGGATTGAGGATGGAGGGGTAAAATTTGAGTGGATGAAATAGGAATGAGGAAAGAACAAAAGGAGAAAGATTAGTATGTTAAAGCAGATGTAGAGAGAGAATGGAAAAAAAACTAGAAGAGAGAAGAAAGGACAAATGGACAGCAGACGATGGAGAGTTAGCAGAAGACACAAAGAAACCAGAAGAAAGTGGCTGGAGCAATTGCAACTGAAAAAATAATGCACAAAAGGTAGAAAAATATATCTTTATTTTGAATTTATGAACTGGAATATGTCAGCTCTGGGAAATGTGCATCATTAACATCTGCGCTTTTTTAGTACAAGAGGAAATTAATTTATAGTTTTATTTCTGCAGTGTTGTTGTACATTCCAAGCTTGGCTTTTGGGGTTCCCAGTTTAATTATTTTCTTCCTGTTTCTAAATTGTGATTCCTTGTTTGGTGATGGTCTATGTTCTGCATGTGTAATTGAGCTGAGGTATTCTGTTTATGTAATTCCTATTTGACAGTGTCACTTGTTCTCTTTCCCCAGTAGGTCATGTATTGTTATTCTCTGAAATGTATTGGTTTAATATTTGCAGTGTTGCCTTTTGATAGGTAGGGTCTGGTGCTTTGTGAGTCCTGGTAGTGCTGTTACGATACGGCGGGTTTGCTATGGGCTCTAAATGGGCAGTGTTTATAGTAGTTCCTAATGTGCCTGGTGGTTGGCACTGGATTATAGTAATGTAGAAATCTTTTAGTCTTTCTTTATCCATACACTCATTAAGATGCATGTTTAATAAAAGTTAGTGTATGGTAACATTATGCAAATATTTATGCAAATGAGGCCCCACACCAAGTCTCCATACATGGCCCCGCACCCCGCTTGGGCCACCTCTGACTATCATAGGCCTCCTGACAGCATGATCAGATCCAAATATGCAAAAAGTGATGAAATATGAAAGTAATCATCCAGAATCTGTCTCCATCATCTGGAGACAAGTGTTCCAACAACTAGAAAGAACAAGCACGCAGAGGAAAGGAAGCAACAGAATTTGCAAAACAACAGAAAAAACTCTTCAAAGAATTAGATCAGCAAACAAGAAAAAATAAGTGGCAAATGCACAAATACAGTGGGAAATACAAAGTTTTACTCCAGGAACCCTTTGTCGATCAACAAAGGACACATGAATGGCGAACTGGAACTGAAGGATGAGAAATTGATAGTTGCAGCTCAGAACAGCGGATTATGGACAAGATGGTCTACATTGAGCACTGAAAACACTAGCAAAACAGACATATCTTGATTCTGTAAGAAAGACCTGGAAACAGTATTAACCTCATAGCTGGCTGTGAAGTTCTGATGATGAAAAATTTCTATACAGAAAGGCACAACAAAGTAGCACACATCATCCATTGGAAACTCTGTAAACAGTAGAACATCACTGTGCCTGAAAAGCACTGGGATCATGACCCTAAGAGATCTACAGAGAATGAAGAGTTTATGATCACCTGGGATATTCTCATTCTGACAGATAAGAAACTGGATGCGAGGAAACCCAACTTAGTGGTAAAGGAGGAAAACACCAGAATGACATTGATAATAGAGGTGTTGGTTCCAAGTGATTATTCTGTGAATCACATGGAGAGGCAGAAGATCCTGAAGTACCAAGAAATGCAGTCAGAGAACAAGAAAATGTGGCAGAAAGATACAGAAATATTTCCCATTGTACTGGGTGCCACAGGCTTGATAATGAAGAATTTCCAAGCATATCTTGACAAACTACCTCGTATGTTACATCTTACAAACTCCAGGAGGAAGCTCTCTTTGGCACGAAGCAAGTACTACACCAAGCATTAGCAGTAAATTTGAGAGTCTGAGATTATACTCCACATACCCTGACTCAGAAGTAGGGTTCATGACTGTCATAGTATGCGCAAAACTAACCCATTTGGAGAAACTGTCCTGAGACAAACTATGTGAACAGAATACCACAACTCAGTCACATATGCAAAACATAGACAGATCATCACCTAATACAGAACAAGAGATCACAATTTAGAAATAAAAGACAATAATTGAACTAGGAAACTCAAAAGCCAAACTTGGAATGCATAACAACACTGGAGAAATAAAACTATAAATTAATTTCCTCTTGTATTGAACAAACAATAAAGACGTCAGCGATGCACATTTCCCAGAGCTGACATATTCCAGTTAAATTCAAAATAAAATGCTTTTCTTTTCTTAACTTTTGTTGTTTGGGCATTTTATTTTTCAGTCGCAATTACCCCAGTCTCTCTCTGTTCTGCTTTCTTTGTGTCTTCTGCTAAGTCTATATTTTTTGCTGTCCATTTGTTCTTTGTTCTTTCTTCCTCTATTTTTTCCATTCTTTCTCTACATCTGCCTCTGACATACTGATCTTTCCCTTTTGTCTCTTTCCTCTATTTCTTTAGTCCTTCTTCATCCACTCAAATTTCATCCCTCCATTCTCAATCCTTGGGGTAATTTTATAAAAGTTATTTTATGTGCTTAAAAAAGCCTTTACACACAAAAAAGTCTTCGTAAAATTACCTCATGTGTCTCTTTTGCCATCTTGCAATATTCTTAATTATAATCCTGTTCATTTGTACAGTCATTACATTGAATCCGTTTGTTTCATGATTATTTTGCGGTTTTGGATTCATTTTTACAAGTGAAGGGATTGTGATGAGAATTACCAGGGCCTTCCATATTGCTAACCTTTATGTTAATTTTGTTTTTAAAGAACTACCTTTTTCTACCACTCCAATTATTTTTCGCAAAATAATGCATTTTTTGTGAAACTAAAAAACTTTATGGGTCAAGAAATATCATACTTAAAAAAATAGATGCAATGACTCAATAAAAACATTCCTTTCATGAACAGTCTTAAAATATATACACCAAGACGGGATAAAAGGAGCTTCAGATATTAGTCACTACTACTACTTTTCATTTGTATAGTTCTACAAGGCATATGCAATGCTGTACAGACACATGTAAAAGACGGTCCCTGCTCATTAGAACTTACAAACTAGTCAAGACAGACAACACAACAGCTGAGGGCAAGGATATATCTAGGGTGATGGTAAGGAAACACATAGGAGACTAAGCAAATCAGGATCCAAAAGCAGCCTTGAAGAGGTGAGTTTTCAGCCTCGGATTGAAAAGGGCCAGAGATGAACCCTGACGGACAGACTCAGGTAGTTTGCTCCAGGCATAAGGAGCAGGAAGGTGAAAGGATCAATGTCTGGAGTTGGCAGTAGAAGAGAAGGGCGCAGATAGAAGGGATCTGCCAGAAGAGCGGAGTTCCCAAAGAGGGGTGTAGGGAGATACAAAAGAGGAAAGGTAGTGAAGAGCAGCAGAATGAGTATACTTATAGGTCAGTAGAAGAAGTTTGAGCTGGATATGGAAACGAATTGGGAGCCAGTGAAGCAACTTGAGAAGAGTATATTGAGAAGAGGGGTTATATGTGTGTATCAATTTCTGGTTCTACAAAACATGTCCATCAATCATTTTTTTAAATCAATTTTCTCCAGTTAAAATTACTTCCCCGCAGGAACATTTGCTGACCTGATTTGGACCCATGTTTCATGTCTCAGCTACATCAGGAGTCCAACACTGAAACATCAGTTTCTTGTAGCAAAACACTTCTTCCAGCAACTTCTAAATATAAGACAGAATAAAAGCACCTGAGACCAATGTCCAATCAGATTCAATCTTTCTACTTGACCACCATTATATATCTCTTAAATAAAGTTGTAATGGGAAGAAAAAAAGTGTTTTTACCTGCTGTAAGTTAGGCTGTACTGTACGCACATACTGATTTCAAGTTTGGGAGAGAGCTCAGGTTGAAGAATTACTGCTGTGCAATAAGAGTTTTCTGTGTGGCAGCTGGAAAAAAAACCTGTTGGTTGGAGAGTAGTTTGAAAGAGAGACTGGTGTGTAAATGAGTTGAGACTTGGAGAGCTAGAAAGATTGGAAAACCTGGTAGGAGAATTGAGGGATAATAACTTTAAAGGATAATTTACATCAGAGTGCTGCTCTGAGTTGTTTTGCGTTTTTAAGAACTTTTAAACTTTAACTCACTGAGAAGAGTGAGGGGACAGATTGAGTAACTGACTGAATTGGTTTAAAAAATAGCCTTTTGTTTAAAAAAGAAAAAAAGGCTTACGAAATAATGTAAAATAAATAAAGAAAACCCTTGCTTGTTCATGTAGAACATGGCTATTTGATTGTTGGTTTGGACTAGGACTAGGATTCTGCAGCAATAAAGATGCTCCTGGAAGACTTTGAGAGCACCAAGAATTGCTCTAAGCTCCAGCAGAGGCCTTCAGTGGAGAGAGATTCCAGATGAGCTCCCCAGCCCAGTCTGGATGCATCCGTCGTCAGGGTACATTGATGTGCTGGCATCTGAATAGGTGACCCTACAAAGAGATATTCTGGAGATCGCTACCACTGGAGAGACGAGATCAGAAGGGTAGAGACCGTTATCTTGTCCCCAAGGTGACCTGATGCTTGAGACCACTGGGATGCTAGTGTCCATTGGGCTGTGCGCAGTAGACGAGCATATGGAAGAACATGCACCATTGATGCCATATGACCTAGAAGCTATAGCATTTCTCGAGCAGTAAGAAAGTTCTTGAGGCATGCTTGAGATGCTAACTGATTGAGATGAGCACAGCGGAGCTGGGGCAGAAATGCCCTTGACCGCTGAGTATTTAAGAGGGCCCCTATGAACTTTAGAGTTTGAGAGGGGACGAGTTGGGACTTTGGAAGATTTATGATAAATCCCAAGTGTTGAAGCACTTGCATGGTGCATGAGAGGGATAAACTGGCTTCTTGAGAGGTGCTTACCCATATGAGCCAGTCATCTAAGTAAGGAAAGACAAATATCCCTACAGTCCTTAAGAATGTGGCTACTACCACCATGCATTTTGTGGGCAGAGGCCGAAAGGTAGGACTCTGTATTGATAGTGTCTTCCCTGAAACATGAAGTGCAGGAACTTTCTGTGCTCTTGATGAATACGAATGTGAGTGTGTGTTTCTTTCAGATCTAGAGAACAGAGCCAATCCTGACTCTGGAGATAGGGAAGAACGGTTCCTAGGGAGAACATTTTGAATTTCTCCCGTAGGAGGTGCTTGTTTAGTTCCCTGAGGTCCAGAATAGGCCTGTATCTGCCTGTTTTCTTTGGGATGAGAAAGTATGGAGAATAAAAGCCCATTCCCTGCTGGGATGGTGAAACCTCTTCTATTGCACCTTGCAGGAGAAGGGAGATGACCTCTTGAAGCAACAGAGCAGTGAGAGGGGGTTGAGAATGGAACTCTCTTGGTAAAGTCTGGGAGGATAGACTTCTTAAAAGTAGTTTGTATCCCTCCCATACTATGGACAATGTCCAATGCTCCGAGGTGATGAGATGCCACCTGTGAGCATAATGACAGAGTCTGCCGGGAATGTGAACAGGGTCGGGATTCTCCAGAGGTAGGACAGCTATGTTCTCTAGAAAGGAGTCAAAAACCTGGAGCGGTCTGGATCTGCTGAGGTGGCTGTGACTTGGGAGTCTGAGCCTTCTTTTGCTGTTTTGGAAGCTGTTGCCCTTTGTGAGGAGCATGATGCTGACATTGAACAGCAGGGATATAGGAAGGATAGTATTTCTTCTTTTTATTGAAGAAAGCTTTCTTTGCTGCTTTCTTCTTAGCTGGGTTGGCCATAGATCTAGAAAGCCTATTAAGAATAGTGTTCTCAGATTCCAACTGAGAGGCCTTGTCTTGCCAATCCTTGCCAAAAAGGTTTTCAATGGTGCAAGGGATATTACCCAGTTTATCCTGAACCCATTGTTCAATATCCACTCCAAAATTCACTCCAGCCCAATCGGGGTTGTGGGAGGTCACAGCAGCCTGTATAAAGGGTGCCGCCGGCAGGAGAGAGCCTTTTAAAGATCCAGCAGCCATCTTCAAAGCTCCCCGGTCAGGGTAGAGCACAGGGGGAGCATCGGTTTCCCGCTCCAGCACTCCAGCCCAATCGGGGTTGTGGGAGGTCACAGCGGCCTGTATAAAGGGTGCCGCCGGCAGGAGAGAGCCTTTTAAAGATCCAGCAGCCATCTTCAAAGCTCCCCGGTCGGGATAGAGCACAGGGGGAGCATTGGTTTCCCGCTCCTGCACTCCAGCCCAATCAGGGTTGTGGGAGGTCACAGCGGCCTCTATAAAGGGTGCCGCCGGCAAGCGCACCCGCGCCTTGCGGGCCCGCGCCTGAGGGCCTCGCCAGAGGGCCCTTTGGCGTGGCCCTTAGGCAGTGGCACGTCAGCAGCTCCACGAGCGAAGCCAGAACTCTCACCTGAAATAGAAGCAATCTCCCGCGTCACGAAAGTATCAGATTAATAACCTGAGACTCTGATTTACCCTAACAACTAGCCTAGTTGATCCACTGCTACTCCATCTGTAAGGTAACAGTAGACCTGAATATACCCGATAGTATTTCACACCTTGTTACTCTGTTACAAACAGATCTCCCTTGAATTAAGATTTGCTACTGTATCTTGTTAAAAGAGTACATTGTTCCTCCTAGATAGGCCTTGCTATTATACAATTGTTTGCCTACTACCACTGCTCTGTACCCTGACCAGATAATCTGCATTTACTGTTTCCACTGACCCATATTACTCTACATTGTATCCTTCCATTGTTGTAACCATGGCCATCTCTCTACTTGCATTAGTTAGCCTCTATCTGTTAACTAACACCACTCAAAATACAGCAGCATTCTCTCCCACCTCACAAAATATCCCCATATTGCATGGACTAGGAAGAAGATATCATTCCTCCTACCATCACTCAGCTCCACATCCACACCATATTAGGCACTCTCACCTACTATATATCTCCCTTAACACTATTAGTAGTTCCAAATCCAATCCTGTTCCCTCACATACTAATTTAAACTGTGCACTCATCAACTCTCGCTCAGTATGTAAAAAGTGGCCAGCCGTTACAGATCTCATCACAAAACTGAATTTAGACATCCTCCTGGTCACAGAATCATGGCTAGCAGACACAGACAATGTCCTCATAAACCAACTCATTCCCCCAGAATACTCAATACACACATGTCACAGAACCGACCGAAGAGGAGGTGGAGTCCTCATTCTTTCAAGAACTAACCTTCAATTTAGTCTACTTTCCTCTAGGAGTACCACACACATGGACCTAGTTACTATAGCTAACAAACATACCATCCTAAATCTCATATACAGAGCCCCATCCTCACCACCAGAAGATTTATCTAGTATAATAGAGCTTGCATGCAACCCAGAAAGCCCACACAAATCCAACTGGTTAATGGGTGACTTTAACCTCTCCTCACTTCACCATAGCCATTCTACCACATTCCTTGATGCCATGGCTGACCTCAACTACTCACAATTAGTTAGCTCCCCTACACACCTCAAGGGTAACACCCTTGACCTCATTTTTGCGCCTCAGTCTACAGCAATCACCAACTTTAACCTATCACATACCCCTGTTCCATGGTCTGATCATAATTTGTTATCCTTCCAAGTCCCATATCAGCAAAACAGTATCCCAGCAAGACAGACAAATATGGTCTCAGCAGGATCAACAACCCGTTTCAAAACGCTCAACAAGGATGACTTCATCAGCCGTACTCTTCCAACTCTTCGTCTACCAGCCAATGACCTTGATGAGCTGATCAACAATTGGTACACCACCCTGAACTCCTCTTCACAGCTACCTTCCTCGAGTAGACCACCAGCATCCAGCACATCATCAAAAAGTAGAAGTCCAAAACCATGGTTCTCGACTGAACTACGGCTATCCCTCCAGAATCTAAGAAAACAGGAGAGAAAATGGCGCAGATCACGATCTCCAATTGACCAAATGGACTACAAAAATGCCCTAAAGAAACACCGGGAGAAAATAGCTGGAAAGATGAGAGAACACCATACAGAAACCCTTCTCCGATCACTAAACAAACCACGAGACCTCTTTAACATTGCTAAATCCTTAACCAAGGCACCATCCTCCAACCAAACAATATCAATTCAGCCTCAGTCTTTTGCCGACTTCCTTCAATCTAAAACCATTAACACGAAATCCACACCAAGTTGTATACCCAACCCCGTTTCAATTACACAGCCTCTAAAAGATTTTGTCGCTCCTACGGTGAAATCCATCACTGACCTTATTGCTACCTTGAATACTACCACAGCCCCAAACGATCCATGCCCTGCCTACTGGATCAGAGCAATGCGTGCCGAACTGAGCCCCACACTTGCCCTTATCATGCAACTTTCCTTCACAACCAGATCATTCCCATCATCTCTCAAGCAAACCTCAATACGCCCTCTCTTGAAAAACAATAAACTCGACCCAGCAAAAACTGACTCATATCATCCAATTTCAAGTATACCCCTTCTAGCCAAAATCATCGAGAAGGTGGTACAAATCCAATTGCAGCAGCACATAGATATTTCAGCCCCTCTTGATCCCTGCCAACACGGGTTCCGTGAATCCCACGGCATAGAGACCCTACTCACATTACTTATCAACACCTTATCAAGAGGGATTGACAAAATGGAAAATGGGTTCATCCTCATCTTCCTCGATATCTCGGCAGCTTTCGACTCGGTTAACCATGTGCAACTACTTCACTGTCTTCAAGAAAAGGGAGTTCAGGGATCAGCTTGGGAATGGTGTAGATCCTACCTAACTAACCGCTGGCAACAGGTGCGGATAGGATCCTCAACTTCTGATCCCTTCCAGCAACAACAGGGTGTACCCCAAGGATCCTCATTATCAGCTCTACTATTTAACATATATATGCAACCAATCTGTGAAATCATCAGAATATTCAACGCCTCCAGCTTGATCTATGCAGATGATGTACTGATATTCACTCCAATAAAAATCAATACCCCCGACTTCTCCCCAATAATCGCTTGCTTCAACGCGATTACAGACTGGCTCTTAACCCAGAACCTGTGAATAAACTTCAAGAAAACAGAAGTCCTATTCGTAACCAGGAATAAGAAATTCTTCCCCCCCTGCAACATTGAAGGTTAGAGATGCGGAACTACCGTCTAAATCATCAATCCGCTACCTGGGAGTCACCATAGATCAAGAACTGACCTTCAAAGATCACATAAAGCAGACCGTCAAATCCATTTACTACAAAATAAGAATGCTGAAACCCTTAAGACCTATACTCGCCCCTAATGACTTCCGAACAATCTTCCAAGCCCTTGTAACACCACATTTCGACTACGCTAACGTCATCCTTCATGGTCTGCCCAAGAGCACACTCAACCCACTCCAATTGGCGATGAACTCAGCAGCCCGCATCCTCTGCTGTACCTCCAGAAGAGACCACATCACCCCCATACTAACAGAGCTTCACTGGCTACCCCTACAAGCCAGGATAACTTACAAAGCACTACTGCTGTCCTTTAAAGCAATCAATCAAATAGCCCCGCCTTCCCTCTCCTCACTTATTATCAACACCCCCACGAACAGACTGAGAAGATCCGCAGCCGCTAATACCCTTGTCGTACCAAAGGAGTACACTAAATGTAACCAAGCAACCAGAGACAGGGCCTTTACCTTATTCGCTCCAACTTGCTGGAACAATCTCCCTCCACATATCCGATCAATAAAAGACCTCTCTCAATTTAGAAAGGTCCTTAAACACTACCTATTCTGTCTTCACCTTTTAGGCCCTAACTCTACGCCTCCTCCCCCCATCTCGCAAATCACTCACACAGCCTCTGACACTCCAACAACAGTCATAACAGAACAGGAACCAGACTCTCTGCACACCCAAAGTCATGATCCCAACTTGAACTGTAAATTATCCAGAGGTGAAATATCTTTTTGTATATAGTTTGTATATAGTTTCCCCTGTTATCTCCAAGTTACTGACCCTGTTATAATGTAAGCAAAAGATTGTTCTAATGCGAAAATTTGTTATCTGTAAACCTCGCTGATACCAAAGAGCGCGGTATATAAAAACTGTAAATAAATAAATAAATAAATATCCGATGCTTGGAGCCAAGCAATCCTGCGCGCACCAATGCAGATGGATGAAGTCCTGCTGATGCATTCAAAGCAATCAAAAGTTGCTCTGTTAACAAACTTTGAAACCTTCTGAGCATGTTTCACAAGGGTGAGATAATCTGCCCTCTTGTCACTGGGGAGAAGAGGAGCCATTAACTCCAAATTCTTAGCCACCTCTCTAAGGAACATACCCATATAGAGTATGTAGGAACTAATCCTGGCAGAAAGCATGGAGGCCTGAAAACAATGTCGACTAAAAGTGTCAAGGGTTCTCGATTCCCTACCCAGAGTGTTTGAGGAATGTGCTTTCGCACTCTTGATCCGATGCATTGCCGATTCCACTACCATGGAATGGTGCGGCAGTTCTGTCTTTTGGAAACCAGTACCCAGTACATGGTCTCAAGCAGTCGGATATGGGGAGAAATGGTTAGAGGTGTCTCCTACATACGAAGCATGAGGTCATGAAGTATCTGATGGATAGGGAGCATAGCTGCCTCTTTTGGAGCTGTAGGGTATTGACGATTTCTAATTCCTTGGCCTAGGCTCTTTCTCCGATGTCACTGTTATGGACAGACTCCTGGCAACATTGCGAATAAAGTCTTGAAAAGACATGTCCTCTGGTGGGGACATGCGACGTTGTGGGGACAGAGATGGATCCTTCAGAATAGTTTGCATGTCTCGTGTATTTGCCAATTCATCATCCAATGAATTTGAATCCGAAGACTCGAAGTATCGACGGGCAGGGTGTTCCCGCTCCGTGCGAATGTGCTACTAGTCAAAGCCGGTTCCTGGAACCTGTGTGGCCAGAACCTCGGTACTGGAAACGGATTCAAGGGCTGGCATGGGTGGTAGCGTTGAAAGTGGCAAAAATGTCGATGCAGGTTGTCTCAGTACTGAAGCCGGTACCGATGCCTGCGGAACCGACTATAAGGATTTTACTGGTACCGAGACCGCCAGTAAGGCTGCTCAGCTCCACTCGATGGCAAGGATACGTTGATCCATGGAGCTTGCCGATGCTTGGGTATCGGTACCAGAATTGCGGGCCATGATCCCTGAGTATGGCACCAGGAGCTCTCCGGAGGTGGAGGCCTCGGGAGCATCCTGAGATACCACTAAGGCTTTGAAGGGAAGATCCTCCCGCCGGGGTTGTTTGGCCAGTGTGTCCCCTTCCAGGGCAACTGTGGGGGCATCTCAATGCTTAGAAGGAGATCTACCCTTTTGGGGGGGGGGGCACCAGCCTTCGATTATGACTTAGATTTCGATACCTGAGATCCTCATAAGGAAGATGAAGTTCTCGATGACATTGATGCTAAAGAGACAGTATTGGAGGCAAAGAGGGTGCCCAGCTTTGCAGCTCGATTCTGTAGGCCTCTCTTTGTCATCTTCCTACAGAGAGGACATTCTGAAGGCTGATAATCAGGTCCTAAGCATTTTAGAGACCAGTCATGGATGTCTATGGCCGAGGTGGTACCACTAAACTTAGAACACTTCTTAAAACCACTAGATGGTTTTTCCATTGTGTCTGTGACAAAATGGAAGGCCTAGGCCTAAGATGGTGTCAATGTGCCTGAAGAAAAGAAGAAATTCTTTTCACAGATTTTTTATTTTTTTATTTTTAAGAAAGAAAGTACTGACGGAGGTTGGTACCAGCGTTGACAGGAAGGCAGAAACGAACCACAAATATATGAAAAACAGTAATTTTTTGCGATGACAGGACTTGCTCCCTGTCGGCTCCGTGGAAAACAAAGAACTGAAGAGGGAGAGCTGGAAAGGCGGGAAGGCAGCTACGCAGGTGCAGTGGGATGATCCCAAAAGCTTTCCTATTGGACGCTGGGGAGCATTCCCACGCGTGCTCCGTGAGTACTGAGATCACCCATATGTGAAGACTACATTCCTGCTTGTTCCTGGAGATAGAAGATTATTGGCACAAGAAAGTGTTGTTACTCACCTGTAGCAGGTGTTCTCCAGGAACAGCATGAATAAATCCTCACATATGGGTGACATCACCGATGAAGCCCACTGGGAATGCTCCCCAGCTTCCATAGGAAGATTTTAGGAGCCCATCATGCATGCGTGCCTGCCTTCCCGCCGAAAGGAGCCATCTTAGAAACATAGAAACATAGAAACATGATGACAGAAAAAGACCACAAGGCCCATCTAGTCTGTCCTTCCATAACAACAACTACAACAGTCCACTTTTTACCTTTAGAGATCCTCTGTGTTGGTCCCATGCTTTTTTGAATTCAGTTACTGTCCTCATCTCTACCACCTCCACTGGGAGACTATTCCACGGATCCACTACTCTTTCCGTAAAGAAATATTTCCGCATATCACTCCTGAATCTATCTCCCTTCACCCTCATCCCATGTCCCCTCGTCGCAGAACTTGCTTTCAATTGAAAGAGGCTCTCTCCCTGAACATTTATGCCACGGAGGTATTTAAACATCTCAATCATATCACCTCTATCCCGCCTTTCCTCTAAGGTGTACATATTAAGATCCTTAAGTCTGTCCTCATATGCTTTATAATGAAGACCACTAATCATCTTAGTAGCAACCCTCTGCACCGACTCCATCCTGTTCACATCCTTTTGAAGGTGCGGTCTCCAGAATTGCACACCATACTCCAAATGAGGTCGCACCAAAGACTTATACAGAGGCATTATCACCTCCTTTTTTCTGCTAGCCATTCTTCTCCGTATGCACCCAAGCATCCTTCTAGCTTTTGCCGTCGCCTTTTCTACCTGTTTAGCTACTTTAAGATCATCAGACACAACCACGCCTAGGTCCCGTTCTTCTTTAGTGGACAAAAGTACTTCACCTCCTATACTGTATTGCTCCTTGGATTGCTGCAGCCCAAATGCATGACCTTACATTTTTTAACATTAAATCCCAGTTGCCAAATTCTAGACCATTCTTCAAGCTTAGCCAGATCCCTCCTCATGTTATCTACACCTTCCTGGGTGTTTACTTTATTGCAGATTTTGCTATCATCCGCAAAGAGGCAAACCTTACCCGACAGCCCTTCCGCTATATCACTAACAAAGATGTTAAAAAGAATCGGACCAAGGACAGATACTTGGGGCACACCACTGGTAACATCCTTCTCCTCAGAGTGAGCTCCATTTACTTGTACTCTTTGTCGCCTCCCACCCAACCAATTTCTAACCCAAGCAGTAACTTTAGGGTCCATCCCTAGGGTGCTCAGTTAGTTTTATAATCGCCTGTGAGGAACAGTGTCAAAGGCTTTACTGAAATCTAAATACACCACATCTAGAGCTCTCCCTCGGTCCAACTCCCTGGTCACCCAGTCAAAGAAATCAATCAGATTTGTCTGACAAGACCTGCCTCTGGTGAATCCATGCTGCCTCGGATCCTGTAATCTGCTGGACTCCAGAAACCTCACTATTTTCTCTTTCAACAGCGTTTCCATTAATTTACTCACCACTGAAGTTAAACTAACCGGCCTGTAGTTTTCAACCACATCCTTACTTCCGCTTTTGTGTAAAGGCACCACATGAGCCTCTCTCCAGTCCTTTGGCACTACTCCCGACTCCAACGAGGCATTGAAAAGGTCAGTCAGTGGAGTTGCTAGAACGTCCCCAAGTTCCCTCAGTATTCTAGGGTGTATCCCATCCGGTCCCATCGCTTTGTCTACTTTAAGTTGAGCTAGTTTTCTCACGAACACAGTCTTCTGAAAATTGTTCAAGATGTCCCTCGCTTCTGTTCTTATTTGTGGGTGTTTTCTGAGGTCCTGCTCCTGGTTCTTCATCTGTGAACACAGAACAAAAATATTTGTTAAGCAATTCCGCTTTATCCTTATCAGCTTCTACATATTCCCCCCTGTACCCTTGAGTCTGACAATACCACTTTTGCCCTTCCTCTTCTCACTAATATATCTGAAAAATGTCTTATCCCCCCATTTTATTGCATTGGCTATTTCCTCCTCCTTTTGAATCTTTGCCTTCTTGACTACTTTGCTAGCTTCTCTAAGTTTTTCCAAATACAGATGCCTGTCTTCCTCTCTCTGTGATCTCTTGTATTTCATGAAGGCCTCCCTCTTTTTCTTCACTTTTTCAGCTACTTCCTTCGAAAACCATAGCGGTCTCCTGTTCCTTTTGCCTTTATTTACCATTTTAACAAAAAGGTTGGTTGCCTTTAAAATACCCCCTTTCAGTTTTGCCCACTGTTGTTCTACATCCCCCAGCTGTTCCCATCCCACTAACGACTCCCTGAGGTATTGGCCCATCTTCGCAAAGTTAGTCTTCCTAAAGTCTAAGATCTTCACCTTGGAATGGATTCTAACAGCCCTAGTCCTAATACTGAACCACACCATCTGGTGATCACTGGATGCAAAATGATCTCCCACTACAACATCAGAAACACTTTCACCATTGGTAAGCACCAAGTCCAGTATGGCCCCTTCACGTGTGGGGTCTGTTACCAATTGCCTGAATAGTTCTCCCTGTAGAGAATCCAGGATCTCCTTACTCCTAGATGATACTGCAGCAGGAATGTGCCAATCAACATCTGGCATATTGAAATCTCCTAGCAGTAGCACTTCCCCTTTCCTAGCAATGCTGCGTATGTCTTCAATTAACTCTCTGTCCACCTCTTCCTCTTGTGAGGGAGGTCTGTATATCACACCAATGCAAATAGATTTCTCTTTCCCTCTTTCTAGTTTAACCCACAATGCCTCCTCTCTCCCTTTTAAGCTCTGTAATTCCAAAGCTTTAATAGTAGTTTTTACATATAGTGCTACTCCTCCTCCCCTTCTTCCTACCCTGTCCTTTCTGAATAAAGTATAGCCAGGTATAGTTCCATCCCAGTCATGGTTTTCTGTGAACCATGTTTCTGTAACTGCCACTAAATCTAAGTCAGCCACTCCCACCAAAGCTTCAACTTCAGAGATCTTATTTCCCATGCTACGGGCATTAATACACACTGCTTTCCATATGTTACCCCTGTTACCCATTCCCATAAAGGTATTTAATGTATCACTTACCTGGGGGCTTTCACTTACCTGGGGGCTTTCTTCACCCATCCCCAACGAATCTAGTTTAAAGCCCTCTTCAGTAGATTAGCCAGTCTACTACCAAAGATGTGTTGACCTTTCTTGGACAGATGGATGCCATCTCTGCTCTGCAACCCTTTGAACAGCATCCCATGGTCTAGGAAACCAAAACGCTCTTGAAGACACCATCCACGCAGCCATGCATTAATCTCCAGGATGCGAGCCTCTCTGCCTTGGCCTTTACCCTCAACAGGGAGGATTGAAGAGAACACCACCTGTGCACCTACCTGCTTCACCCTCTGTCCCAGAGCCATGAAGTCACTTTTGATACGTTCCGAGGTATACCTGGCAGTATCATTTGTTCCAACATGGATTAGCTCAGTATGATAACATAGCTCAATGAAAAACAACGACTTCATGGAGAGGTGGGAAGGTAATGAGGACTTATTCCTGCTGCTCCTGGAGAACACCTGCTACAGGTGAGTAACTGCGCTTTCTCTAGGAACAAGCAGGAATGAGGTCCTTACATATGGGTCTCCCCAGCTACAGGCTACCAAAAAAACCCTCTAAAACAAGCCCAACGGGGCAACTAATGGAAGAACAGAGAGAAACAATATGAGTAATCTGTTAGGTTCCATTGAGTCAGCATCCAGTGCGGACATCAACATCTGGAAGTCTCTCCTGCAGCCTGGACAAACAGAAGGGAAGATAGGAAGGAGTTGAATCTAAGTCCCAAACAGGTGCCGGTGTAAGGCTTGGCTGAAGTTGCTATCACGCTGGGAATCTCCATCCAGACAGTAATGAGCTGTGAAGGTGTGGACTGAAGACCATGTAGCATCCCTACAGATCTCCACTGTGGAGATTGAGCACAAATTTGCTACAGAAACAGCCATAGTATGGATGTTATGAGTTGTGACGCAATATTCCAGGCTCAGACCAGCCTGAACATAGGCAAAGGAGATGCAGTCAGTGACCCAGACTGACAGGGTCCAGTTGGAAACAGCCATGCCCAGCCTATTGGGGTCAAAAGAGACAAAGAGCTGGGTTGAATGCCAATGGGATTTTGTCCTTTCCAAGTAGAAAGCCAAGGCTCTTTTACAATCCAAGGTGTGTAGCAGCACAGGTTCAGCCCTATTGGCATGAGGTCTGGGAAAAAAGGTAGGCACCACCCTCAACTGGTTGAGGTGGAAGGATGAACCTAGGATGAACCTAGGGTGCATCAGTAGGACCACCCTATTCTTATGGACTCTGGTGAAGGCAGATGCGCCACCAGAGCCTGCAGTTCACTAACCATAAAGACTACCTTCCAGGTGAGGAAGGGGGAAGAGAAGAGCTGCCCTAGTACAACATTGAGGTCCCACGCCACAGGCAGGGGCTTGAGTGGGGGCCTTGAGAGCAGGAGCCCTCTCATAAACCAGCCTATGAGAGGATGCGCAGAGATGGGTTTACCATCAGAGCCGTGGTGGAATGCTGCAACTGCACTCAAGTGAACTCGAACAGATTTAGTTTTGAGACCTGAGTTGGAAAGGTGGAAGAGATATGTCAGCAAAGTCTCTATAGTGCAAGAGACGGGATCTATCCCCTTGTCCGTGTATCAGATAGAAAATCTGTGCCACTTGAAGGCGTAGAGTGGCGTGTGGAATCCTTCCGAGAAGCGAGGAGCACCTTCTCTACATCCAGAGGAAGGTGAAGTTCCACAAGTTCTACCCACTCAGCATCCATGCTGTCAGGACCAAGTAGTGGATGTTGGGATGAAGAAGGGCCCTGCTATCCTGGGAGACAAGATCCAGGGTGCAGACTAGTCTAAGAGGTTGCCGCTGTGAGAACCTGAGCAGGAGGAGAAACCATGGCTGCCAGGACCAGTACAGTACGATGAGTATCATTGAACCCCTGTCCGCCTGAAGCTTGAATAGGGTTTTGGCTGGGAATCTCCATCCTCAGTAATGAGCTGTGAAGGTGTGGACTGAAGACCATGTAGCATCCCTACAGATCTCCACTGTGGAGATCAAGCACAAATTTGACATAGAAGCAGCCATGGCTTGGATGTTATGAGCCGCGACCCATAACATTCCAGGCTCAGACCAGCCTGAACATAGGCAAAGGCAATGCAGTCAGTGACCCAGACTGACAGGGTCCACTTGGAAACAGAGTGGAATCGGCAGAAACAAATAGAGTAGGCCCTCACTCCAATCCAGCAGGAAGGAGTCAGAGGCTATCCAATGGTCACTCAGAATTCTGGAGCAGAACTGCCCAGACATGCAAAAAGGTTGATGCATGGGGTGCCCCACATCCAGAAGATGTGGCTGGTGACCTCTCTGTTGAGGACCCACTCATGTGGCTGAAGGACTCTGCTGAGGTGGTCCACCATGATATTGAGCTCCCTGGGAAGGTATATGGCTCTGAGGATCATACTGTGGGATATGGTGGACTTCCAGAGGCATACAGCTTCCCAACACAGGAGGTATGAGCCTGTGCCATCCTGCTTGTTGATGTAGAACATTGCCACTTGATCGTCCATCTGGATGAGGACTATTTGGTTGGCTAATTGTGCCTGAGATGCTCTAAATGCATTCGCAATGGCACATAGCTTCAGAAAGTTTATTTGGTATAGGCTCTCCTGCGCCGTCCAGAGGCCCTGTGTGTAGAGTCCATTGAGATGGGCTCCCCAGCATAGCTTGGAGGCATCCATGGTAAGTGTACGTTGATGTGGAGGGGGCTGGAAGGGCAGGCCCCTGAGCAGATTCTGAAGATGCAGTCACCAGTAGAGAGTCCTTGAGTGGTGGAGTGGTGGAGTGACCACCATCCTATCCTTGAGGTGGCCGGTGACCTGATGCCATTGGATGCACAAGGTCCACTGTGCTTGTTGCATTCGTAAGTGGGCTGACATCAACTGTGAAGGCCATGTGGCCAAGCAAGTGAAGCATCTGACATGACATAGTGCAAGGGCTGTCCTAGATACTGCAGACTATCGTGACCAGTCTTTGGGCCCAATTCATGGGCAAGAAAGCTCGAGCCTGGGTGGTATCAAGGAGAGCCCCGAAGAACTCAAGCCACTGAGAGGGGTGAAGGTGAGACTTTGGGTAATTGATCACGAAGCCTAGCTGCTCCAGCACCTGAATGGTGAGCTTTGCTGACTGCCGAACCTCGCCTGGCACCGTGCCCTTTATGAGCCAGTCGTCCAAGTAGGGGAAGACAAAGACTCCCAGTGTCTGGAAGAAGGTGGAAATGACTGCCAGGCATTTTGTGCAGACCTGTAGGGTGGACACTAAGACGAAGGGTAATAACTGGTATTGATAGTGCTGTTCGCTGAGCATGAAGTAGAGGTATTGTCGGTGAAGGGATGAATTGGGATGTGAATATATGCATCTTTGAGGTCCAAGGAGCAAAGCCAGTCTTCCTTTTGAAGGTATGGTAGTAACGTTCCCAGGGAGACTATTTTGAACTTTTCCCTCACAAGGAATCGGTTGCAGCTGCGGAGGTCCAATATGGGCTGGAACCCTCCTGTTTTCTTGGGGACCAAGAAGTAGCAGGAGTAGAACCCCTTCCCGGCCTGTGTTGGTGGTACCAGTTCGATGGCAAGGTCGGCCAGGAGAGTATGAACCTTCTGCTGATGGAGTACTCAATGTTGATGATCGAGGGGGTATTCTTCCAGGAAGAATGAAGAAGGAGATTATGCAAATTGTAACAGATAGACATTCTGGACAATTTTGAGCACCCAGGAGTCAGTTATTATGACCTGTGGGCAAAGCAAAATAACCGGCCTCCCACCTGCTGAGGTACTCCCCTGGGTATGGGAAGAAGGGCCATGCTCCTCAGGAATGAGTCAAAAACGCCTCCTAGCTGCAGCTGTGGGGCAGGCTGGAGTTTCTGCCAGCAGTGCTGATGCTGTCCCTGGCTCTTCTGCTGCCCCTGCTGCGAGCCTTGGTAGCCGTGGTAAGGATGGTACCCCGCATAATATCTGCGCTTACGCGGGTAGAAAGTCTTTTTTCCTGTTGGCTTCTTCTTGGTAGAGTCAGATGTTTTCTTGGAGAGGCAGTTAATGGTCAATTGCTCCCTCACCAGTTCCCCTGCCTTGTCCTCCATCAGTTTGCCAAATAAATTTTTGCCTCGACGGGAGATGTCTGCAAGCTTGTCCTGCACCCACTGCTTGAGGTTGGAGGACTGTAGCCATGCCAGACATCGAGCCCCAATGCCAATAGCAGCTACTCTGCCCACAGATTCAAAGGCATCATACTGATGTATCTTCTGCAGTCTTTTCACTTGGTGACCAGGCTATGTAACTTCTCCAGATGTCCCGGGCGCAGGAGGGTGGAGAACTCGGAGACATCCCCTATGATGCCCTTCAAAGTACATTTCCATGTAAAGCTGATAGCACAAGATGCAAGCCATCAGCATTGAGCCCTGGTAGCATCTGCATCCAAAGCCATCCAGGTATGGGCCTCCTGTCTAGGGGAAATGGAGGAGTGGGTTTTGGAGCTTTTGATGTGCCTCATAGCTGACTTCCCTGTAAATGGAATCCAGCCAGTGGCTAATAGAAAGCACCATCAAAGGATTCTCCCACATTCTGGAGAGCTGGCTTTGGAGGATGCAGTGAACTGGTACGGTGATGGTTTCCTTCAGTGGCGAAGGATACTGAAGGATTTTCAGCTCTTCAGGCCTCAGCTACTCCTCAGTCTCGAGAGTCAAGGGGAGGGCCTTTGCCATGTTTCAGACAAACTCATGGAATGAGATGTCTTCAGGTGAGGACTTACGATGCTCGTAGGGTGGCAAAGGACCGGGATGTCCCGATTTCAAGCCGAATCTGGGGACTCTTTTTCAGTCTTGCAACCCTTGGACTCTGATTCTGTTAGAAAGTCAAAATACCAATGGGTTTCCTCTCGATGTCTCCGATGCTCAGTACAGGATTCTGTTGCCTCAGATACAAAAACATAGATTATGAGCCCTTTGGGGACAAGGGAAAAATATATATACAGTACCTGAATGTACACTGCTTTGACTGGTGGAAAAAAGCGTATATAGTTCTAGTTAAATAAATAAATAAGTTAGCTTCCACCAAGTCAAATGACACCAATGTCCTGGCCACATGGCAAAAAAATGAAAAGAAAAAGGATGTTTACTTGCTCTGGACTTCCCCTTGGGACTTCCTCCCCTGACCAGGACCTCCAGGAGGAACTGCACTATGACCTCTCCTACTCAAAGTTCCTCTAGAAAATCTGCCAGGTACTCGCCCTCAGCAATTCACAAACTCCCACTAACAAATGTGATTTTCAGTCCATCTTAAAGCTTGCAGTGCTCCTAAAGAGATCCCTGCACTCCAAGTCCCACAGATCCTCAAAGATCTTCAATCCTCCATCTGGAAGACACCATCATCAGGTAGCACCACATCCCATCACATTGACCTCAAGTACAAGGTCCTACCAGTGCCTGGTTTCCAGCATCCTCAGCTGCTGCATGAGTCAATTGTTTCAGAGACTGTCCTCAAAAAGTCCAAGAGTTCCAAACCACTGAACCAAATACCTCCCAGGAAAGGAATGTGGACCCTGGATGCCACTGGTCGCAAATCATACCAAAGCAGCACTCTCATCATGTGCATCCTAGCTCCACATGCTGCACTATCATCATGATCTCTTTCTTCAGCTGGAGAACCCAGCACAGCTGACTGTGGATTTACATGAGTCCCTCTACCATATCATCTGCACCACTTATGACATTTATGATTCTGTAGCCAGTTCCACAGCCATGGCCTTTTCAGCCAGGCAAACAGCATGGTTTCGAGTTTCTGGACTTCGGGAAGACCTCCACGACCATCTGGCAGATGCCCCTTGCCAGGGCAACTGTCTCTTTGGGTCCAAACTTCAAGAAGTCATCTTGGAGGTGAAGAATCACTCTTCCACTGTCTGAGAACTAGCAGCACAGCAGGCGAAGACACCCTCGTCCACCCGCCGCACCATGATGCCGCTTTATTGGTGCCCTTACCACTATCAAAATTTCCAACAGTTATACCTGTCCGTCATTACCAACCCTATCCATGGCAACCTCCACCACACACCCAAAGTCAGGCTTATCCTCCACGAAGTCATCAGCAGGAGAGAAAACCCCAGCCACTTCCTCAAACCACCCTGCCCAAATCCTCTCCCTGTTTTTGACTACCTGCCTGTGGGTGGGGGGAAGGAGGGCTCATCTGTCACTTTGAAGAGGCATGGAAATCCATCATTATGGACCACTGGGTTCTCTCCATCATTCAGTTGGGGTAAAAACACCATTTTGCCTACCTATCACCCCAACGTCTGCTCAAAACCAGTTTCCTCCTGGGCCCACACATGCTTCAACTGGAACAAGAGATAACTCAGCTCCTCCTCAACGAGCCCATCAAACTCATCCCACTCCCCAAAAGGGGTCAAGGTTTTCATTTATAGCTCCTACACTCTGGAACCGGTTGCCAAGTGACCTACGTGAAATCTGTGATCTGAAAGACTTCAGAAAAAATCTTAAAACTTACCTCTTCCAATCACACTACAACTTAACCTCATGAACTCCACTCTGCTGTGTGTAAATATGTATCTAAGGATCCTATGTAAAGTCCTAACAACCAGTCACTTGTAAATATGTATATAAGTACACTGTGTGAACCCTTAACAACAATCAATTGTAAACTGTAACCCCATGTTTTTGCTGTGCTCTTCCTCCCTTCCCTAATCACATTGTATGCATTCGTAATTCTGGCCGGTACAGCCAACATCACCAAGTGTAAAACCGCTGCTGATCACTGGAAGCAGCGGGATACAAATGTACGCTAAATAAATAAATAAGGTTTCTACTCACAATTCTTCCTGATCCCTAAAAAATCTGAAGGCCTTTGGCTGATCTTGGACCTCCATCAACTCAACTTTTTCATCAAGCAGGAAAAATTCAAGATACACTTCTTGAGTACCATCCTCCCCCTACTCAATCACTGAGATTGGCTTGCCTCTTTGGACTTAAAAGATGCTTATACCTATATTCCCATCCATCCTCATCACTGGAAATTCCTTTGCTTCATATTCCTCGACCAGCACTATCAGTACAAGGTCCTTCCATTTGGGTTCTTGTCCACCCCCTGCTTCTTTACCAAGTGCTTGGCTGTGATAGTAGCCAATCTGCAATGGCAAGGCCACTGCGTCTACCCCTATCTCAATGGCTGGTTTGTTTCCAGTGCTTCCCAGGCCACTACTGCTAAAGCCATGCGGGACACCTCTGCCACTCTACAGACCCTTGGCTTCATCCTAAACACAGAGAGGTTTGAACCCATTTCTCAGCAACACCTAGACTTCATCGGAACACAACTGGACACTCTGCAAGTCAAAGCCTTCTTCCTCGAATAGAGGACCCAAGCCTTAGGATTCCTCAGCAGCACCCTTGTCATATGCCAGATGGCGTTAGCCTGCTTGCTCCTGCATTTACTGGGGCACATGACCACTTCCATGCATGTGGTACCCCTTGCATGACTACACATGTGCCCCTTACAATGGCATCTCAGGCTCCCCCAACACCTATGATCCAAGATTTCTCTAGGAGGCCCACAGTGAGCAATCCCCCTCAACAGTCTTCGATGGTGGTGATTCCTATCTAGATGACACCTCACCACATCACCACATCATCATCACTACAGATTGATTGATTGATTGATTTATTTACTATTCGTATTTAGCTCACGCTTTTCCAGGAAATGATCAAGATGAGTTACATTCAAGTACAGTATGTATTTCCCTGTCCCCAGAGGGCTCACAATCTAAATTTGCACCTGAGGCAATGGAGGGTTAAGTGGCTTGCCCAAGATCACAAGGAGAACTAATAGGATTTGAACCCTGGTCTTTCTGGCTCTGGGGAGCTCATTTGCACCAGCTTTCCATACAGGGCAGGTATCCCCTCAGGAGAAAACCCTACACATCAATGTGCTGGATCTTTGAGCAGTATGTTGTGCCCTCATGGTTTTTGCCAACTGGGTATGTCACAAAACTGTCCTCATTCGCACCGACAACCATTTTTTACATCAATAAGCAGGATGGTACAGGCTTGCTTCGACTCTGTCATGAAGCTGCATGACTCTTGACATTTGCCCTTTCCATAGATGCTACCTTATGGGCGTCCTACCTTCCTGGAACTCTGAATCAACTGGCCAACAAGTCAAGCCACCAGCTAGACCCACACAAAATGATCCCTCGATCTCGTGATCCTTTAGGACATATTTGCTGTTTGGGAGAAGCCAGATGTGGACCTCTTCACTTCCAAAGACACCAAATGTCCGATCTTCTGCTCCATCCGGCCATGCACGCAGCTACGGGTGCTCAATGCCTTTGCACTGGATTGGTCCAAGGCCTTCTTTATGCATTTCCTCCATTTCCGCTCATTACACGGGTCCTGCTGAAGATCAAGCAAGACAAAGCCTCAGTCATTCTGATGGCACCATGAAGCCCTTGGCAGCTCTGGTCCCCCATTTCCTGGTGCTCCTACTGGAGTCCCCCATGGAACTAGGGACTCAGCCTGGCCTGCTTAACCAGCATAAGGGCCACCTCCTCCATCGCAACCTCCAGATCCTATCCTTCACAGCACTGTGGCTTCAGGCCACTGGGTGCTAATCTCCTCACTGCCACAGTATGTCCTCACCATCCTCTCCATCTCTCATAGACCCTTGATTCAACTCTCTTACCAGTATAAGTGATCTTGTTTCATCCATGGGGCTACCTCAAATGGCCAGGATCCTGTACAATGCTCTGTGGGCCACCTGCTGTCCCATCTTCTTCCCCTGTCCCACTCAGGCCTACAGACCACTTCAGTATGCTACCACCTATCAGCAATTGCTGTGTCCCATGAGCCAGTCAAGAGGAAACCAAGTTCTGGGCACCCAACTGAGCCCAGATTCATGAGAGGTCTCAAACACCAAACCACCCATCCGACTGCCTATGCCAGCCTAGGACCTCAATGTCATCCTGTCAGAATTAATGAAACCACCATTTGAGCCTCTCATGTCCACCTTGCACAAATACCTCATTTGGAAAATGGCCAGATAACTAGGAAAACATCAGGCACTGGTGCACTACTCCCCATATATGCAATTCTTCCATGACAAAGTTGTCCTCTGGACCGACCTGAAATTTCTCCTGAAGGTAGGCTCTGACTTTCACATCAACCAACCCATTGTACTCCCTGCTTTTTTCTCGAATGCCCCCGGAAAAGAAGCTACACACTTTGGACTGCAGGAGAGCTCTTCTCTACCATCTGCATCACATACAGCCTCTCCGCAAGTCATTCCAGTTGCTTGTGAACCTCAACCACCATGGACAACGGATGGCCAACCAGACCATTTCCTCAAAGATTGTGGACTGCATTGCCTTCTGTTATAAGTAAGCCACCCTACCATCCCCAGGGTGCATTGCCCTTCACAAGCTCAGGGCTACTACCTCTTCCATTGCCAGCCTGGCTTCCGTTTCTACCCAGGACATCTGCAGAGCAGCCTAGTCATTATTATTATTAAAGACTTATAAAGCGCCGCAACATACGAAGCGCTGTACAAACATAGAAGAGAGACAGTCCCTGCTCAACAGAGCTCACAATCTAATAAGACAGAAAACAATCCATCTACACCTTCACTAAGCGCTACAGTCTGGATCGCTCCGCTGCGAGGGACTTCAACTTCGGCCAAGTGATCCTCCATAACCTTTTTGCTGCTTGATTGATGTCCTCCACCCGGGGCCATCCCTTTGAAAATCAAGAGCAGACATCAGGGCGGCCCCCAGCTCTGGACTCACATTCAAGTGTATCTGCATTCCCCTGCTTGTCTCTGGAGAAACGGTAGTTGCTTACCTGTAACGGGGGTTCTCCGTAGACAGCAGGGGTTTGCAGCATCACTCTCCTTCCCACCTCCCCCTCAAAAAAAAAACCACACAGAAAAAGAAAAAAACAGATTAAGGCACTGAGAAGTATTTGACCCCCAATGGTGTCAACAGGATTTCAAACTCCAGTGACAGTACATACTGCCTCCCAGCTGTTTGACAGCACACATCCTCTCACACTCTCTGATGCTGTCTATTCTTCTGCTTTGGTACAAACTGTTCTTGGGACACAAGCAGGCGGGAAGCAGGCACACATGCTCAGAGAGGCAACAAAGTTTCTCTGAGCTGTGAAAGATCTGGCACCAGGCTCAGTTGGGGGACTTCACCTTCAAGTGTGGCTGAATACCCCTGCTATCTACAAAGAACCCCATTACATGTAAGCAACTACACTTTCCAAATGCTTATTCATGCCCAGGAGCAGGTATAAATGGACATGTCAGTAAGAACATAAGAACATAAGATATGCCATACTGGGTCAGACCAAGGTCCATCAAGCCCAGTATCCTGTTTCCAACAGTGGCCAATCTAGGTCATACGTACCTAGCAGTTTCCCCAAAAGACACAGGTTCCACAATGCTTGTACTGGATCAAGCATTGATATCCAGTCAGCAGTCATACATATGAGACACTATTCTGAAAATCGGCCGTACACATGGATCTTTTGCAGACTGCCCCTGACATGCCTCTGTCATGCCTCTGTGCAATATAGACAAGATCGTACCAGTCATATGTAAATGTGGGCCATTCTAAAATGGCCCTTGGGAAGTGGATGTGATTGGCACCTCTGAATGGGCATTTCCAGGCACACAAATCATGAATAGAGCTCTTAAAATGCCCCCTTTTCTGTTTTTTACTCTTCATCACCTCAGTTTAGTTCACATCTATGTTGACAAGCTCATTATGTATTAGATTCCATTCACTCCTGCTCTACCATTCTTCCTTCAGCTCCACTGACTCCTTCTTACTTGCCAGATCAAATTCCAAATTCTGGTCTTGAATGTCATAGTTTTTCATAGTTTCGCTCAATAACTCTAACATTATATTTCAAGTTCTTCTTAAGTATGACATATTTTTAAAAGGCAGAACTAAGGTTATAGAACTATCCAGTTTCACTTTACCATTAATTGATTCCTGAATATAACATTAGTTCATGAATTCTGGTGACTCAGTAGCTATATTGGAATAATTCTGAAATTTAGGAAGGTGAAGCTTACAGTATGAAATCTATGGTAGTGATTGACAGGTGACTGTCTATTATTGACCCTTTCAGTTCTGAGTAGAGTTAATAGGTATAATTCTACTCAGTACATTGTGCTTCATGATAACTGTCTATTATAGATTTAGGAACCTGCAAGCCAGGAGAGTCCTAAGTTTCTGCATAAATGCTGTAATTTTTATGCACAGTCAACAGAAAAACTGGAGAGCCTGAAAAGGTTTTCCCAGCTGCAGGTTTCAATAGCAAGTGTAAAGATGGATAAGTAGAGATGTGTGTCAGAACAATGGCCCTCTAAATGTTCATCTGTATTTTATAAATTGGATGGACAGGGCTGCACAGTTTATAAAAAGCATACTCACCTGTAGAAGGTGTTCTTCGAGAACAGCAGGAATCAGTCCTCACATATTTATTTATTTTATTTATTTAGCATACACTTGTATACCGCTACTTCCAGCGATCAGTAGCGGTATACAAGTGTGACACATATGTGTGACATCACTGACATAATCATATGTGACACATATGTGTGACATCACTGACGAAGTCCATGCGGGAAGGCTCCCCAGCTTCCAAAGGAAAATTTTGGGGTTAAGGTGAAAGGCAGAAACCACCTCAGGAAGAAACTTAGGGTGAGTCTGGAGGATGAAACCTCATGTAAGGAGAATGCACTACTAGCACCTGGAGTTCACTATCTGCGCACAAAGGTGACCGCTACTAAGAAAATGATCTTCCAAATGAGATATTTGAGTGGACAAGAACTGAGTGACTCAAAAGGGGCCAAAATCAGCTGCATGAGCACCATGTTAAGATCCCATGTCACAGGTGGGGGCTTAATCAGAGGCTGAGAGAGTAAGAAGCCTCTCATAAATCGACTTACAAGGGGATGCGCAGAAACAGGCTTACTATCCACCCCACGATGAGAGGCTGCCACTGTGCTGAGATGCATGAGAGTTTGATTTATTTATATATTATTTATTTATTTATTTAACAATACTTCTATACTGATGTATCTACCAGTCATGGTGGTTTACAAATAACAAGAGGAACAAGGAACATAGAAATGTGTTGGATGGATTACTAGACTAAAACTCTATAACTCTGAACATTATTAACAAAAATCTATTCATCTATTTATATAGCAGGTGGTGAGTTGTAATTGCATGTGTGTGTCCAAAAGCTGTTGAGGTGGTTATGTGACTGGGCCGAAGTATTCCTGGAACAGCAGTGTTTTTAGTCTTCGGCAGAAGATTACAATGTCTGATAATAATTAGCGAAGGTCAGGAGGAAGAGTGTTCCAAATGATGGTTGCATAGTAGTAGAAGGCTGTGTTGGAGGTTGTGCTGTTAGTGTGGGTGATTGTTTAGGGTACTGTGAGTAGGCTGTTGTTAGCAGAAATTTGTCTCATTGCTTTGAAAATCGTTAGAGTCACTTTATATTTCACTCGGCTGAGTACTGGAAGCCAGTGAAGCTGATTTAAGATGGGCATTATGTGGTCTTGTCTTGAGGTACCCATGATGAGCCTTACTGCTACATTCTGTACCATCTGTAGTGGTTGTAGTGAGGATTTTGGGAGTCCTTGATATATGATGTTAGCATAGTCAAAGATGGGAGTGATAAGAGCTTGGCAGATGTTCCTGAAATCGCTGTGATCTAGTAGTGGTTTGAGGTTCCTCAGTGTTTTGATGTGGTGATATACTGTTCTAGTGACTTGCTTAATTTGGGCATTGAAGTTTAAGCTCTAATCAAGGATTATGCCTAGGTATTTACTTGGGGCTTTACCTGCAGGGTGAGGTTTGAAAGAGTGATGGTGTCTGGTGGAGAGAAGGTGGGATGCCTGGAGACATGTAGGACCTCTGTTTTGTTAGGGCTGATAATCAGGTTATGGGTGGTAAGCCATTGTGTGATTGCTTCCAAGTATTTGCTAACTGGTGAGTAGTCAGGATTGTTGATGGTGAACAGGGAGTAGATGAGGATATCATCTGCATAAAAATGGTATAGGACATTGTGGCTTTGGATGATCTTGCATAGGGGCTGGATAAAGATGTTAAAAAGTAAGGATGATAGAGTGAAGCCCTAGGGTAAGCTTTGTAGTAGTTTGAAGGGTTCTGAGGTTTGTGAACCTGTACAGAGCTGTTGTGAGTGATCGGAGACATAGGACTGGAACCACAATATTGTCTTGACCATAAGACCAATTTCATGGAGGCGAGTAATGAGCTGGCTGTGTGTAACAGAGTCAAATGCTGCAGATAAGTCCAAAAAGACCAGAATGAATCCTTGGGTGGCTTTTTCAGTGCCTCTAATAAAGTTGTCAAGAAGTGAGGTTAGCAGGGTTTCTTCTTTAGAAGTGTGAGGGTATAGTATTGCTTTAGGGTCCCAGCATAAGCTTCTTGGATATCTGGATTCTTGTTACATCTCTACCTGCGCTCGAGTCATCTGATATGGTTTTTCATTAGCTTGAGCACTGGGGTGAACCATGGGGCAAGGTGAGACTCCTCTTGTTCAGATCATTGTTAGGTATAGTGTGTAGGACGAGATGAGGTTATTTTATTGAATGATGACATGATCTAAGTTGCATGGGTTAGTTGCCTCTGTATTTGATTGCATTAGTGGTTGAATGGTTGATAGGAATGAATGGTTGTCGAAAGATCTGAATCTTCGTGTGGGTGTTGGAGGTTGAGATGTTGTGCGGTGATTGTTGGCCCTGGGGAGACAGAAGGACATAAATCTGTGATTGGACCAGGGAACAGAGGAGTATCCCATCATCGATGAGAAGTCATGGTGTGGCCAGTTTGCTGGTGTGGATATGAGGTCTAGTGTAGCACCTTTGTTGTGTGTCGATTCCTTTATTATTTGGTTGAGCTGGAGGTCGTCCATAGCCTGCAGGAAGGAAGTTGCTTGTTTGTTTGACAGTGATGGTAGGTTGAGTTCCCAGTAGAATAAACCATTTATTCTTATGCTGGGCATCACATGCTTCCTCAAGGAGTGGGGAGAGTTCACTGGAACCTGGGTGGGGGAATCTATATGTTAGGCAGATCAAAAGATAAGGGTGGGAGATGGTTCAAAGCCATCATAAGCTGCCTTGGTGATATACTTTGAGCACTCTTTCACCCTGAAAACAAGCCGACTGTAGCATTCAGCTCATTCCTCCAGAAATGACAGTTGAGAAATCGGCAAGATTGTTCGCTAGATCCTGAGGTACATACCCATGTAGAGTTGATAGGCCTGAATGCGGGCCACCAATATGGAATCTTGATAGTATTTTCTCCCAATGCCATCCAAGGTCCTGGCCTCCCTGCCTGGGGGCACGGAAGAGTGGGTTTTAGTGCTCTTTATTCTCCGCATGGCTAACTTCACAACCATAGAATTGTGTGGGAGCTGTGGTTTCTCAAAGCCAGATATATTGAGCCCAGCTGTCTACTCAGTGGGGGCACGGTGAGGGGAGTCTCTCACATGCGAAACAGCAGCTGCTCAAGAATCCTGTGAATGGGAACCATAATAGCCTCCTTAGGCAGGGAAGGGTACTGGAGGATCTCCAGCTCCTCCACCCTGGGCTCCTCCTCAGCCTCAATGGACAAAGGCATGTCCCTCACAAATTCATGGAAGGAGATATCCTCCGGTGGGGACTTCCTGCACTCAAAAGGTGGAGAGGGATGCACTCGGGCACTGGGGAGTCCTCCTCAGTCTCCCATCCATCGTAATCGGAGTCCAGGAAGAAATTGAAATACCGACGAATCCTCATGGGATTGACGGTGAGGGGAGGATGGAGTCTGAGGCTCTGGACAGTCTTACCTGGAGGTGCTCGAGGGGGAACCACAGGGCACTGAAAGGGACTTCAACCACCTGTCCAAGCCATTTCCCCGGCTGGGGAGAGTGTGGAGATCCAGGATCCAGTGTTAATCGGAGGCCCCCACTATGTACGAGGCCACCCTCGGCACCGAGGAACCCAAGGGTATCGGGTCTCAGGCCACCCTCGGCACCGAGGAACCCAAGGGTATCAGGTCTCAGGCCACCCTTGCACTGAGGAACCCGGGGGCATCGGGTCTCAGGCAGTTTGCAAGGCCAGGAACACAGTCAAGCTGTGCTCAAGGGCCTGCATCCGCTCGGCTAGGAGCATGGTATCCGAAAGTATGGAATTAAGTGCATTCATGTTAATTAGGAATGCCACTACCACATATTAGGGTATGTTTCAGTGAGGTAACTGCTGAGAATATGCTGGGCAGACCTGCGACAGCACAAAACTGTTACACTTACCATGTGTTAATTTTTACTCAAATGTGCAGTAAGTGCAAAATTGTACTATTTAGTTATTTTATTTAAACATTTTTATATACCACCCCTTCAAGTGATCAGGGGCGGTTTACAATGAACAAAACTCATTTACAAAGAATATAGATCATATCAAACTACATTACAAGGTACTATTTATAAATAAGCTGTTTACATATACAACAGAATAGCGGATGCTGAAGCAGAGCAGTGTAGGGTGGGGAAGGGAACAGGATAAGAGAGAAATATATTAAATGGAGTTTCATAAAGAGAAAGGTTTAGAGGGGGAGGGAGAAGAATTATCTAATTAAACTATATCAAGTGAAAAAGAGGTTCAGGAGGGTATGTATTTATTGTATTTCTCCAGTATATAGTAGAGAGAAGTAGGAGGGGAGGGGGGGGGGGATCATGGGGAACTATACTTAAAGGGCTTCCTAGTTTTGGGAATAATATCTGTACTTTAGGGGGGTGGGGCATTCAAGATACCTGTATTCTCCGGGACCAAGCAGGAAGTCAGTCCTCACATATGGGTGACATCATTGACGGAGCCCGTGCGGGAACTCTCCCCAGCTTCCAAAGGAAGCTTTTGGAAGGTCAGCCATGTATATGTGCCCGTCTTCCTGCCTGAAGGAACCATCTTAACTCAGTCTTAATTTTTCTGTGGAGCCTCTCAGATACTTGTCTGTCCCCAGAAAATCGTTGATACCTACCAGTATGTTTTTTTGTTTTCTCTAATGATTTTTTGGTTGCGTGCTCATCACCGTCTTCCTGCTTGTCCCCAGGAGCATCAGTGACACGGCACCACGTTTTCTTCTCGAGTTCTTTTTTTCTTTTTTCTTTTTTGGCATGCAAATTTTTTTCTCTCATGCCTTCCTAGCCAGCTGGGATGTTGGAGTTCTCTGACTTGGTGAAAGCCATCTTCCCAGACATGTCAAAGTTGGCCAGTGGCTTTAAGAAGTGTTCCCAGTTTAGCCGGACTTTCTCCATTACAGACCCGACCATGAGCCCTCCACCTGTGTTCTCTGCTTGCAGATGACATGCAATGGGCTCAGGAACCGAGAAAAACAGTGGAATCGCTGTTCAGGTTCTCCGAGTCTTTGGCATCGGAACTGTCATCGACCTCAGTATCTCTAATTTCAATACTGACAGCATGCGGTATGTACCCCCCACGCTAACCATGATGTGCTCTCCATGCCCACAACCAACCTATTCCCTGCCTCATCATGTAATGAGCACTTAGCATGGGTATTAGTGCACGGTAACTGTCATGTCTGCATGATAACAGCTACCATGGTCCTGTGCTGACAGTTACCATGCATAAAACAAACATTAACTGCTGAGCACACTTTAGTAAAAGGGCCCCTATGTGTGTAGAAATGTACACACACACATTTGTACTGTACATGTACAATTCAGAAATGGTGTTTTCAGAAAGGATTACAATGAGACAATATTACATAAGCCATAGCTACAGTTTTATGCCATTTCAGTGTTCTCTGACAAAGCAACCATGTACAATATCTAGTCATTTCAAACACCATTGAAACAGTCCCTCCTCTCCAAACTACTCAAGAACCTACTAACAACATAGGAAGGCCAGATAGTATTCAAACATTACACAAGAATTAGCAGAACAGCCAGAACCCAGTCTTCCCTTTTATCTCTGCCCAAGTACCTCTCAGGTGGTGTGAAGAAAGTCCATCCTTGATCGTGAGAGTGCAGCCATAAAGGGCTTCATGCCATTATAAAAATGCTATCTGCAGACATGCCTGCCTATCTCGCCTGCCATGTGTCAGAGCTGCTTGTTTGATGTATTTCACATCACACTATGCAGGCAGATGTATTTTTCATTCAGTAAAACAATCACAAAGGACAATCAGAACTAGCAATGGGGTTGAGACAGCACTGAAGCAAGCAGGTCCGAAAGACTTCAGGCTCTAGGTCAAGCAGGGACATTGGAATGGGGTGGGCCACATGAACCATAGTCGACTGAAATTTTAAACTGCTGGTCCACATTGCCACATCCGATTCCCCCTCCTGCTGCTGCCATTTCTGCCACATCTCACTGGGCCCTCAACAGTGTGGCAATAAAAGAAACATTAGTGCATACAACAGAGCTTGTGAGCCTATGCATTCTTGAAGATTTTGCCGTGTCCCACCCCCATGGAAACTGAAAGTATGCATCAGAAGGAGTGGGATATGACAGGGCCTTTAGGAATAAATGCACTCATGCCACAGTGAAGAGAAATTTTGGAGGACCTACAAAAAAAAGTCATTGATGCTCATATGCCTGGACATGGTTACAAGACCATTTCTAAACATTTGCAACTTCATCCTTCCACTGTCAGATAGATAGGGCCCAATATTAAAAGGATTTATGCTATTAATTTTGAGAGGTATGCTTCTAACTGCCTCTTTGAAAAGTTACTAGGGCTGAGGGCCTAAATTTATACTCAAAATTGCACTAAACCTCTAAATTTATGAGCATTAAAAGTGGGTGACAACAGGGGCATATTTAGGACAGGTAAAAAAGTTAGGAGAATTGATTTTCAGCACTAACCTCATAAATTAGGCATAGAAATCCAGGCAAATGAATAGCAGGCCTAAATTTATATGGTTCAGTATTCAGATCTGTCAATATTTGAAAGCCATACACAGAAGAAGCCGGCAAAGAGAAACCCTTGGAAGACAAAACTTTATTGATTGGTCAGCCCAACATGTGTTTCAGCATCTAGATAGGAGTTGTTATAGGCAAAGAAGAAACCCCTGGAAGACAAAACTTTATTGATTTGTAAGCCCAACATGTGTTTCGGCCACTGAGGCCTTCATCAGGGGATTGTGACCACAATGGATGAATAAACAATCAGCATCTAGACAGTAATTGTTATAGGCACTAGATAACAACTCTAAAAATGGCTTTTTTTATTTTGGTGCCATTTTCAGAGTTGTTATCTAGTGTCTATAACAATTACTGTCTAGATGCTGATTGTTTATTCATCCATTGTGGTCACAATCCCCTGATGAAGGCCTCAGTGGCCGAAACACATGTTGGGCTTACAAATCAATAAAGTTTTGTCTTCCAGGGGTTTCTTCTTTGCCTGCTTCTTCTGTGTGCTGTTTGACTGCAGGTGGGGTGTTTTCCTTGTTCCTGTTAATATCTGAAAGCCATGTCATTTAAATATCAGTGGGATCAGTGGCAATAACCAGATTGGAGCTGCTGCTAAATACTCCTGCAGAATGACGCAAACTGGATAAGTCCTGGCACTTATTCGGTTGCCCGATATTCAGTCAGGACAATTTAGGACAGTTTATTGTGTGGCCCAAATAATTCGGTTAAGTACCAGCTGAATACTGGGCAAACCAGATAAGTGTTGAGACTTATCTGTTTTGCAGCGGCACGCCCCTTTTCTGCCCATAGACCATCCCTGCACTAACCAAACAGCAACAAGGAGGTTTGTGGATAGTGCCACTGAATATTGTGGTCAGTGTTCTTAGCCGACTGGCCTCCCTTTCGATGGCCAGTTAAGGGCTTTGAATATCAGCCTGATAATCATAACTTTTTAGTCCCTAAATTAAGATGAATTTTCAGTTGAAACTGAAATGCCTACGTTTGGCTGAAAATAGGGGACAAATTTAGGAGTCTACGTTTAGGATTTTAGTTTTACTTCAATATCAGGCTCGCCAATTTTTAAAAATGGTTCCAGGGGTGATCCGGGAAACTACAGACCGGTGAGCCTGACGTCAGTACCGGGAAAAATGGTAGAAACCATCATAAAGAACAAAATTACTCAGCATGTAGATAGTCTTGGCCTAATGGGAGACAGCTAACATGGCTTTAGACAAGGAAGATCTTGTCGTACTAATCTGTTATGTTTTTTTGAAGGTGTGAATAAACAGGTGGACAAAGGTGAGTTGGTTGATATAGTGTATCTGGACTTTCAGAAAGCCTTTGACAAGGTCCCTCATCAGAGACTTTTGGCAAAACTAAAGAGTCATGGCACAGGAGGCAGTGTACTATTGTGGATCAGGAACTGGTTAAAAGATAGAAAGCAGAGGGTAGGGCTAAATGGCCAATTTTCCCAATGGAGAAAGGTGAATAGTGGTGTACCCCAGGGATCTGTGCTGGGTCCGCTGCTTTTTGACATATTCATAAATGACCTGGAAAAGGGAATAACGAGTCAGGTTATCAAATTTGCAGATGACGCAAAATTATTTTAAGTTGTTAAAACACAAGAGGATTGTGGAAAATTGCAAGAGGATCTTGATAAATTGGAAGACTGGGCATCCAAATAGCAGATGAAATTTAATGTGGACAAGTGCAAAGTTATGCACCTAAGGAAGAACAACCCAAACTATGGTTACACGATGCAAGGTTCCACATTAGGAACCACCACCCAGGAAAAAGATTTAGGCGACATTGTAGATAACATGTTAAAACCCTCGGACCAGTGTGCAGCGGCGGCCAAGAGAGCAAATAGAATCCTAGGTATCATAAGGAAAGGAATGGAAAATAAAACAAAAGATATTATAATGCCTCTGTATCATTCCATGGTGAGACATCACCTTGAATATTGTGTGCAATTCTGGTCACCATATCTTAAAAAGGATATAGCGATTTTAGAAAAGGTTCAGAGAAGAGCCACCAAAATGGTAAAGGGGATGGAAGGATACTCCTATGAAGAAAGGCTAAAAAGGTTAGGGCTCTTTAACCTGGAAAAGAGACGGCTGAGGGGAGATATGATAGAAGTCTATAAATTAATGAACGGAGTGGAACGGGTAAATGTAGATCAATTGTTTACATTATCAGAATATAGAAAGACTAGGGGACATGCAATGAAGCTACAGGGCAAACAATTTAAGACTAATAAAAAAAAATATTTTTTCACTCAACGTGTAATCAAACTCTGGAATTTGTTACCGGAGGATGTAGTAAAGGCTGTTAGTGTAGCTGGGTTTAAAAAGGTTTGGACAAGTTCCTGGAGGAAAGGTCCATAAACCATTATTAAGAAGGGACCCAGGATATCAATGCTTGACCCAGTACAAGCATTGTGGAACCTGTGTCTTTTGGGGAAACTGCTAGGTACGTATGACCTAGATTGGCCACTGTTGGAAACAGGATACTGGGCTTGATGGACCTTGGTCTATTTATTTTATTTATTTACATTCTCTTATATACCATGCTATTCTGCATCAGTGTGGTTTACATTGAACAAACTGAAATTACATTGAACAGGGCATTATAACTTGGAGATAACTATTTTACAGGGAACATGGGCTATGGAGGGTTAAGTGGCTTGCCCAAGACCACAAGGAGCACCTGTGGGACTAGAAATCCCAGTCCTTCTGGCCCAAGGTTGCTGTCCTCTAGTGGGATTTGAACCCCTGACCTTCCGGCCTGAAGTACCTTGCCCCAACCACTAGGCCACTCCTCCACTCCTGGTCTGACCCAGTATGGCATATCTTATGTTCTTATGTAATAAACAAATGTTTTAAGATGAAGACTACAGCGACTCTATCAAGGAAGGGTCGATCTGTAATGATCCAAGTTAAAGATCAACCCCACCCCTAATTCCATGGTTCTGGGACTGAATGAGGCTCTCTACATCCTACATACCAGAAAGCAGAAGTAGAAGGGGGATAGAGTGATTTCCTAGTTAATGATGGACTCTTACAGCTATGAGATCCCAGGATGTGGATGAGGAAGGTAATCTACCATATACGAGTATACGTATTCTTTACCTCGGGAAGCAATACCCTTTCAATGACTGATCATCATTACTACTTCATGCCCTGTGAAGGGGGAAGAAATTAATATTTCAGAACTAAAAAACATTGTAATGACCAGATACGGTGAGTAGTTTACAGGAAGGAATTCCTGGGAATCTGTCTTAAATTGAGATTATAAACGAATATAATCCTGAGGCCTGTGCCTGACATTCAGAAATACAGCTCTGTTGGATATTTCATCATATATATTTGTAGAATTTTGAGCTATTTTTCTTGCTTGGAATCAAGTTTGTGACGAGTTTCTGCTGTATGACAATTTTCCACCATATGTGATCCTACTTACTCAAAGATGTGTGAAGAATTCACTGTGAACACTGTGAAGTATTTTTATAAATTATTGTTCTTTAAGAATGTTTTCTGATGAACTGCAAGTCTCTAATGGAGCTGCACTTGTTATAAGAATATAAATGTATCCAGTTTTAATTTAATTATTTTTTCTGTTTTAAACAAACAAAAGAATAAAGAGACTGACAGGGGCTATGACTGTAATAGGCATTGTTGCAATGTGTAATACACCTTAACATTGCAGGCATAATTGCCCCCCTTTTTTTGGTTAATTACTACTGGTGTTTCAGCTTAGTTTTTGGGCTTTCCACGGTGTCTTTTCATTCCAATTTTAGAAACAAGCAGGGACGCTAATCACTGTGTTTTGATTAAATTCCAGTATAGCTTATTACAGTGTGGCCTGCTAAAATTCTCTTTGTAGAGAGAACTTAAATTTAACTCATAAAATGCTCATATTTCTTGATGACTAAAGTGCTGTCAGCATAACTGACAGATTGTTATGTCATAAGTGTGAGAACCAAACTATCTATGTCTATAATAATGATGTAGGATACTGAGCTTCCATATGGGTTTGTTTAGCAAGAAAAGGACCTGCCATGAGTTTGCCTTTCGAATAGAGGAACCCGTTGAGCTAAAATTCAGTTAATTAACACTACAGTCATTTGTTCTACAGTTTACCTTTCTTCACTATATCATATTTGCACATAAAGCAGATATATTCTGTAGCTCTGAGTCAAGGATGAATATATGTGATAATGTTATGGTTACTGACAGGGGCGGCCCAAGTGGGATGCGGGGCCATGTGTGGATACTCGGTGCGGGGCCTCATATGTATAAGGGGCCTCATTTGCATAAATATTTGCATAATGTTACCATACACTAACTTTTAGTAAGCATGCCTCTTAATGAGTATATGGATAAAGAAAGACTAAGGGGTATGTTTACTAAACTGCGCTAATGTGCGCGGCACACTTGAGCGTACGCTAAGGTACCTTAGCGCACGCTGTCGCGTTACGGGGCACTTTTGTGCACGCTCAGGTGCGCGGCGCACTATTGTGCTCGCTCATGTGCGCGGCACGCTAATGTGCGATGAAGGCGGGGAAAGGCTCCCGTAGGGCGGAGGAAGGCTCCCCAGGGGCAGAGAGAAGGGGTCAATGGGTGGAGAGTGGGAGGGGAGAGGCTCCCCGCACATTTGCGAGGTTGAAATCCGAGGCAAAAAATACCGCGAGTGAAAACCTCGCGTTAGAGCCGATTTAAAGGGAAGAGAAAACATTTCTGTCAGCAATGTACAGCAAAACCAGGGAAACCTACAAAAAAGTGATGTGTGATACATGTGCACGGTACAAAAGTACAAATAAACATTGAAAAAGACCTGAACAAAATTTAAAACAATAATAATCAAGCTGGGCAATAGTGATAGTAATGGGAAACATCAAAAAACACTCCCAAGAAAGCCCCAAAAAATAAATATGAATTTTGGAAGGGTCTACGCTCCGTCCCCATACAAGGTGAATGATCCCACAGTGAAATAGCACTAATCAGGGTTTCCTCTCCATTGGACAGGTTTCCTATGGCATGCACATGTTCCACAACAGCAGGGCGGGCATGTCGGAATGGGCAACTGGACAGCTGCTGGGAAAGGGGATACAGAGGGCTGCAGGCGGCACATGCTGTGGTGCATCTGGGGCACAGTGCGGACTAGGCAGATGCCTAGGTGGCACTTAGGAATGCTGAAACTGAACAGCAGCCAGACAGCAACTGATGAGGGCCCAACATGGGCACGAGAGTGTTTATCACAGTGTCACAGGGGATAGTACCCAGCAGGTAAAGCGTAGTTACTCACCTGTAACAGGTGTTCTCCAGGAGCAGCAGGAATCAGTCCTCACTTATGGGTGACGTCGGCGCCGACGGAGCCCTCGCGGAGCAATTTTCCCCAGCTTTCAAAGAAAGCCTTTGGGAATTGCAGCGCGCATGCGCGGTCCCCTTCCCGCCCAAGGGTGCCATCTTAGCCAGTCAGATGACATAGCTAAAAAAGACAGCATAAAAATTTGCAAAAAACTAAAGCAGATGATTGCAACTCCACGGGGAGGAGGGAGGGTTGTGAGGACTGATTCCTGCTGCTCCTGGAGAACACCTGTTACAGGTGAGTAACTACGCTTTCTCCAGGACCAAGCAGGAAGTCAGTCCTCACTTATGGGACTCCCAAGCTCAAGGCTACCGGAGACCCTAAGCACAAAAATGAGCTCCCTCTAGCTCAGCAGCACAGAAGGAAAGAATCTTCGCTGAATTATTACCCACCGGTAGCCCACATCCGGGATGGAGGGTAGGAGTTGCTCAGACCTCGAAGAGATTACGGAGGACTGCCTGTCCGAAAGCACTGTCCCTGCGGGACTCCCTCTCGAGACAGTAATGGACCGCAAAAGTCTGGCTCGAAGACCAAGTAGCGGCCCGGCAGATGTCTGCCAGCGGAACAGAGCGGAGGTAAGCCACTGACGTAGCCTTTGCCCGAACGCAGTGAGCCGTGACTCGACCTTCCAAGGAGAGTCCGGCTGCCCCATAAGCCCAAGTGATACAGTCCGCAACCCAGATGGACAGAGTACGCTTGGAGACCGGGAGTCCCAATTTATTGGGGTCAAAAGACACAAAAAGCTGAGCAGCTTTACGGTGCTCCCGCGTACGGTCAAGGTAGAAGTTCAGAGCCCTTCTACAGTCCAGGGTATGGAGGACCGTTTCAGCTCGGCTGGAGTGTGGTCTGGGAAAGAAGGTTGGAAGTACCACCTCCTGATTGATGTGAAAGGGGAGACCACTTTTGGAAGAAATTTTGGGTGAGTCCGGAGGACTACCCTATTTTTGTAGAACCGAGTGTAGGGGGGATCAGACACGAGGGCCTGCAATTCACTTACGCGTCTAGCGGAAGTGAGGGCTATCAAGAACAATGTTTTCCAAGAAAGAAAACGGAGAGAGAACAGGTAGCCATAGGTTCAAAAGGCGGACAGGTGATCCGCTGTAAAACCACATTCAGATCCCAGTCAGGCGCTGGCGGGCGCAGAGGTGGTTTAAGTAGAAGGAGACCTCGGAGAAACCTCGCTACAAGAGGGTCGCTGGAAAGAGGTCTGCCGTCCACCGGCACATGATGTGCTGAAAGAGCACTGAGGTGAACCTTGACGGAGTTGGACTTAAGTCCCAGATTAGAGAGGTATAGCAAGTACTGCAGGATCACCGACACCGGGCAGGAGAAGGGATCCTGAGACTGTTGGGTACACCAAACGGAAAAGCGACGCCATTTAAGGGCGTAGCATTTGCGGGTAGAAGGTCGCCGAGAAGCTAGGACGACCTCTTCCACCTCTGCCGGCAGGAGAAGGGGAGCAAGGACTACCCTCTCAGCAGCCAGGCCATTAGATTGAGAGACCTGAGGTTGGGGTGTAGCAGAGACCCCTGATCCTGAGTGAGGAGATCCGGTTGAAACCCCAGAGGGAACGGATCCTCCACCGCTAATTGCAGCAGGAGTGGAAACCACGGCTGTCTGGGCCAGCGAGGAGCCACCAGGATCATGAAGGCCTTGTCTCGGAGAACCTTGAAAAGAGTCCGAGAGACTAGCGGGATGGGAGGGAAAGCGTACAGAAGGCTCCCCGACCATGAGAGTAGAAAAGCGTCCGCCGCAACCCGAAGGGGGTGTGGCTGACGAGAGCAGAAGCGAGGAAGTTGCCGGTTGTGAGGACTGGCAAAGAGATCCACCGTGGGGAGGCCCCACTTTAGAAAGAGCTTCTGAACTACCAAGGGATCCAGACGCCACTCGTGCGGCTGGAGGACCCTGCTAAGTTTGTCCGCCAGGCAATTCTCTTGGCCTGGGAGATAAACTGCCTTGAGGAGAACGCCGTGACTGACGGCCCAAGAGCAGAGCTTCTGTTCCTCCCGGCAGAGGAGGAAGGAGCCCGTGCCCCCCTGCTTGTTCACGTAGAACATGGCAACTTGATTGTCCGTCTGGACAAGAACGGACTGGTGAGAAGTCAGGTGGGAGAAGGCCTTGAGAGAAAGGCGGATCGCCCTGAGCTCCAGGAAGTTGATCTGCTGAGCAGACTCCCACGTGGTCCAGAGGCCCTGAGTACGTGCCCCTTGGCAATGTGCTCCCCAGCCCAGGAGGGATGCATCTGTTGTCAGCACCCGGGCCGGCTGAGGTGACTGGAAAGGCATGCCGAATATCAGGTTCGGCCGCTGAAGCCACCACCGGAGAGAGACGAGATCAGCGGCTCGGAAACGCGCACTAGGTCTGCTAGGCCGCCTGTGGCTTGTCGCCACTGCCGGCGGAGACACCATTGAGCAGGCCGCATATTCAGGCGGGCATTGGGGGTCACATGGACGGTGGAAGCCATATGGCCGAGTAGTCTCAGGAAGCGCCTGGCGGAGACCAGGGGCTGGCTGCGAAAACGGTCGGCTAGGTCCATGAGCCGTTGAGCCCTGTCGAGCGGCAGGTACGCTCGTGCCTGAGGAGTGTGCAGCCTTGCGCCGATGAACTCGAGATCCTGTGAGGGGAGCAAAGTGGACTTTGCGAAGTTTATAACAAAGCCCAAGTACTGCAGAAGAGTCACCGTGCGGCCCGTGGCGTTGGTGACCTCCAGAGCGGACGCTGCTCTGATGAGCCAGTCGTCGAGGTACGGAAAGACATAGAGGTCGTGAAGCCGGAGATGGGCCGCCACCACCGCGAGACATTTTGTGAAGACTCGCGGTGCGGAGGACAGGCCAAAGGGTAGTACTCTGTATTGATAATGATTTCCTGCCACCACAAACCTTAGGTATTGGCGGTGGCTTGGGTGGATGAGGATGTGTGTGTAGGCATCCTTTAGATCCAAGGAGCATAGCCAATCTCCCTGCTGGAGGTAGGGCAGAAGGATTCCAAGGGTAAGCATCTTGAACTTCTCCCGCACGAGGAACTTGTTGAGGTTGCGCAAGTCCAGGATGGGTCTGAGGCCTCCTGTTCTTTTTGGTATTAGAAAATACCTGGAATAAAAGCCTTGACCTTTCAGGTGGTGGGGCACCGGTTCCACCGCCTGATCCCATAGAAGACCTGCTAACTCCTGAAGGAGTAATGCCCTGTGCAGAGGGGGTCGTGGAGGTTCTCCCGGAAAATAGGAGGGAGGGACCTGGTGGAAGTGGAGAAGATAGCCTTCTCGCACGACTTGAAGCACCCAGGCATCTGAGGTGATGCTGGACCACCTGTGGGCGAAGTGAACCAGCCGGCCTCCGGTGCTGGGAGGAACCAGCGGGGGGGGGAGAGGCTATGCTTAAGGAGTCAAAAACCCCCACCCTGCGGAGCAGGGGCTGGTGGTGCAGGCTTGGGGGCTTGCTGCCTACGGGACCCGTTACCCCGTCCCTTGGCCTGCTGGCCCTGTTGGGGAGCTGCAGGGGCCTGATAGTGGGGGTATTGTTTGTAGGCAGCCGCCTTCCTCGGGTAAAAGGACTTCTTTCCCGAGCCCTTCTTTTTCTGGGAAGGGGCGGAGGTCTTCCTAGAAAGCCTAGTCCTGGTGAGAGTCTCTGTCTCAATTTGTGCAGCCTTATCAGCCATGGGTTTGCCAAAGAGGTTTTCGCCTCGGCAAGGGACATCGACCAACTTGTCCTGCACCCAGGGCTCAAGGTCAGACGACTGAAGCCAAGCCTGTCGGCGGGCACCGATGCCGGCTGCGGCCACTAGAGCCGATGCTTCAAAGCCATCATAGGCTGCTCGGGACATGAATTTTGAGCATTCCCGAATGCCAGTGGACAAGGCCAGGAACCTCCGCAAGGGTTCCTCGGACAAACCAGCGGAGAAGCCGGCTAGCTCTTTAGCCAGGTCTCGGAGATACATGCCCATGTACAGCTGGTAGGTCTGGACACGACAAGCGAGCATAGAGCCCTGGAAACACTTCTTACCAAGGCCATCCAGGTTACGGGCCTCCCTGCCAGGAGGCACCGAGGAGTGCATCTTCTGGCTCTTAAGACGATGCATGGCCGATTCCACTACCATGGAATGGTGTGGTAGCTGTGCTTTTTGGAAGCCAGGGCTCTTGCGGACTCGATAGATAGAATCGACCCGCTTGCTCAGGACCGGCGAGGTGGCCGGACTCTCCCACATGCGGAAGAGTAGTCGTTCCAGCATGGGAGGAACCGGTACAGTAAAGTGTTCCCTGGCGGGAGAGTCATACTGGAGGGCGTCGAGCTCTTCGGCTCGAGGTTGCTCCTCGGGGTCCGCAGGGAAGGCCAAAGCCTTGGCCATATCCCTGACGAAGTCCGAGAACCGGGCATCCTCCGGGGGGGACTGCTTCCGAGGTTCGGACTCAGGTGAGTCCGAGGGGACACACCGAGTCCGAAAAGAATCAGGCGACTCTTCCTCTTCAGACTCCCAGACCGACTCCGACGAGGACTCGGTGGGGTCGGCCCGGGCAGGGCGCGGCGCCTGCCGCCCCAACGCCGAGGGAGTCGGCGTCGGCGACCTCGGTCCCGAACGGGAGGCCGAGGGCGACCTCGACCGAGGATCGACTCGAGTTCGCATCGACTCGAGGATCGGCTCGGTCTCCGGGGTCGACTTAGACGTCGACGTCCCGGCGGTCGGGGCAGCGGCGCCAGCGAAGCCAGCGAGCAGTGCCCGCTGCTGGTCCATGAAGGCAGACAGTCTGCTCTCCAAGGCCGTCAACCTGAGTCCGAGCTCAGGCGACCCAGCAGCCCCCGACTCGGGCCCCGACGGCGTCGGGCCCGACGTCGGCTGTCGCGGAGGCGAGTCCAGAAGGACCACAGGACTTACCCGAGCAGGCAGCTCCGACTCCAGGCGAGGTCGCTTCATGAGGTGCTCCTTCTCCAAGGACCCGGGGCGGCTATCGGGGCTATGCGACCTGGCCCTCGCGGAGCCAGGAGCGTCCACCGACGCCGCCCTCGCGGGTTTCACCTTCCGTCGATGGTCCCCGGAGGGAGAACCCCTGTCGGAGGAACTCCGGCGACGGTCCGAGCTGGAACCCCTGGACGCGGAGGCCTCCGACGAGGTCCGGGTACGGCTGGGGTCAGCGAAGATTCTATCCCGCTGATGCCGCCGACTTCTCAACGCTTTGGAGGATAGTTTGCCACAAGGCCCACAGATCATTTCTTCATGATCCGGGCCCAGGCAGCGGAGGCAATTGTCGTGTGTGTCAGTTAGTGACATATTTCGGTCACACTGACCACACCGCTTGAAACCACTGGCAGCCATCGGGGGAAAAAGGGCCCCGGCGAGGTCAAAGGACCGGGCTGCCAGGGAAAAACCGAAACGAAAACTGACTAAGTCAGAAAAACCGAAAAATAAGAAGAGGACTCGTGACCGGCGTCGCGAGTCCGGGCGGGAAAAAGACCGGCGTCGAACCGAATGGAAAAAAAGAGTAATTCTAAAGAAAATCAACTTTTTCGCGGGGACACGACGGGTACGTCTGTAGGGCTCCGCGGAAAAAGAAGACTGGCTAAGATGGCACCCTTGGGCGGGAAGGGGACCGCGCATGCGCGCTGCAATTCCCAAAGGCTTTCTTTGAAAGCTGGGGAAAATTGCTCCGCGAGGGCTCCGTCGGCGCCGACGTCACCCATAAGTGAGGACTGACTTCCTGCTTGGTCCTGGAGAACCCCAAGGTCACAGAACATTGGCAGGCGGTGTTGGGGGGAAGCGTGGACGCCTATGCAGGCACCCCTACCCCAGAACACGCACCATAGGCAGCCGCTTATCTGCACACTGGATGGCTTGAGACTGCACACCACCAGCACCACCAGCAGAAGGGCATCTCAGCATGATGGCAGAGGGGTACTGGTGGTGGAGGGGGGCAGTGGCAGCTGCCCAGAGCAGACCATGGCCTAGCCCTGTGTAGGTGGGTGCCATGCACTGCAACAGACAGGCTGTGTCTGACCAACAACCATGGTATCTCCAGGGACTGCACAGTCACTGTGAGCACAGTGTGGTGCAGTGAACACAGCCAGTGTGTTCAGGAGCAAAAGGTCACAAGTTCAAGTCCTAGCTGGGGCTACTGCCAATCCAATCCCCATATTTTACCCGCTACTAAACCGTGATAGTAAGGACAAACCTTTATTGCAGAGAACATACGCATGGTTCAAATGCCTATATTTTACCCCACCGAGCACAGACACCAGAAACATGCGCATTACCTGGAGCAGAGTCCCCCAAATTCAGTCCTGGAGGCCCACAAATCAGTCAGGTTTTATGCTGTCTCCACGATAAGGCCATGTCAGCATGGTGGCGGAGGGGTACTGTTGGTGGAGGGGGCAGTGGCAGCTGCCCAGAGCAAACCATGGCCTAGCCCTGTGTAGGTGGGTGCCATGCATTGCAACAGACAGGCCCTGCCGGACAAACAGTCATGGTATCACCAGGGAATGCACTGTCTCTGTGGCAACACAGTGGTGCAGTGCACACAACCAGTGTGTATGGAGGCAGAAGGTCACAGGTTCAAGTCCCAGTTATGGTGCCTGCCAACCCAATCCCCATATTTTACCCACTACTACAACGTGCTAATACAGACAGAACCTTTATTGCAGATGACGTAAACATGCCCAAAACACCTACATTTTACCCTACAGAGCAAAGACACCATAAACAGGCGCATTACCTAGAGCAGAGTCTCGCAAATGCAGTCCTGAAGGGCCAAACACCATTCAGGTTCCATGCTGCCTCTAATAAAGATGCCTGTGCTGCATATCCATGCACCACCCCCATGGTGTGCAGATGTATCTCATGCATATTCATGAGGGACAGCATGAAAACCCGAACAGTGTTTGGCACACCAGGACTGGAGTTGGGAACCTCTGCCGTAAAGCAGCAGCCAACAGGGGCAGACACCCACACACCCACACCCTCCATTAGCCAATGCCTCCTGGAGAGGCAGGACATTGGGCCCTGCGTGCATCTCCCAATACTAGCCCTTGCATACCTTAGCAATGCCACCCTACACCTGGGAATATGGTACACAGCTATCAAATGTTTGCTATGATTACTGGCAGATACCAATTCCTACGTTAAGCACAGTTTGCTGATTGAGCTCCATCATAGCAACCTTTCTGCTGTCTGTGGAGTGTGCTTCAGGTCTGGTCTCTGACAGTGTTTACCACCCTGGGGAGTGACCCCCAACAGTATTGCATACCATATCCATGCCTGCACTGTGCCCAGGACTGGTGTGGTGGCCAGGGCTGCTAAACTCCTCTAGAGTGGCACAATGCTGGCATAGGTGTGGGAGTGTGTGTCTGTCTATCCAGTGTGTGGTGGCTGCAAACACCCTCCACAGCCCACACTGCCAGCACTGTTGCCAGTATTGGCCTGCCAATGTGCATAATGAGGAGCAAGGTACCATGGGTATTGCCCGGACAGGGTGGCCTGGCCAGGATGCATCTGCACAGGGCATAGGGCACTGGCTGGGACATTGTAGTGCCCGGCCACCACCTGCACAGACAGGTTGGCCACAGCATGTCCTGCTGGGAGATCACTCTCACCCTGACTGTGCAGTGACCACAGCATGGCTAGGCACCCCCATAGTGCTATATAGTATTTCTGTCATGTGATATTTATGGGTTTCCCTTTGGGGCCCAGTCACTGACTTATCTGCTTGGTGTATATGCTGACATCCCAGTTCGGGGTGCACGCATTTCCACCAGGAACATGCACTATGGGCTAGCTAGCAGACTGTCTGCAGCTGGTATGTGTCCTGATGGAGCGCCTTGCAGGGTGCAGCGGCTGAAGGCTTGCTGCAGGAGAATATCAGATAGTTGTGGGGTGCAGCTTAGCATATCCAGGCCTAATGTCTGTCTGCTATTGCGTTATGGATGTGTACAGAGCTGCATTACCTGCCCTGTAGGGTGTCTGTTCCCCAGCAGGACTGGGGTTGATGGTCCCCTCTACTGCCACCATTGCAGGGAGGTAGAATGTGGATCTGTTGGTGGGAGACCCTGTTTACCACCCTTAGCCCTGGAGGAGGAGGAGGGTGGTGGTACATAATCCTCCTAGGGGTCCATAGGGGCTACACCTGACTGAGACATACAGATATATCCAAGGTGTGTCAGCAGAAACTACCTATCTCACACATTAGCACTGCTAGGGACCTGCAGCATGGCCTATCTCTGCTGTGGACCTGGTGCTGGGCACCCCACCTCACCCTCAGGGTGAATGCCGTACCTGCACAATGTGATGGTGTGTAGCTACTCTGTGCCAGTACCACACACGGTCAGTTCCCCCTACCAGGCCGAGGTGCTGTGGGGGTGCATACCCCATCTTGTGATCATCTGTAGACTGCTGATTTGCATGTGCAGTGCATCATGGGTATGGGTGGGTTAACCCTATCCTGGTGACCACAGCAGACTGTTTGTGTGGTGATTTGCAGTCCTTCTGCAGACAGCCAGGGGCTTGCTAGTAGCTATAGAGCTGTAGCCCACTGGTTACTTCACTACCAGTGGAGCCAGAGGTCATGGGTTGAAACCCCCAGTGGGGTTATTTGATAGGGCTGTCCAAAACATTATCTATTTTTGAAGTACATTAGTGTTGCCAGCAATAACACCCTCAGCGTACTGTAACCATAAGGTGCCTCAGAGGGCGCTTTATAGGGCGCCCTATAGGGCACCTTATGGTTAACGTCCATATAAGGTGCACTATACAGTATGCTATGGAGTGACTGATAGGGTGCCAGTCCGTATAAGGTGCCTTATAAGGTGTCCTATGGCGCGCCTTATAGGGTGCCCTATAGGGGATATTATAGGGTGCCGTGGCGGACAGTGCACCTTATAATGTGCCCTATGGAGTGCCTTATAGGGTGCCTTATGCGGCACCTTAGGTTACGGCACGTGAGGCAGAAATTAATAAAATACAAATAAAGTGCTGCAGGAAACAATACTTACATGTCAAAGCTGATGCCTCAGCCAGCCTTACGTATTGGGCACACTGGGGATGGAACTCATGACCCCTGTATCATCAGTCAGTGCCTTAACCATTGTGCTACACTGCTGTTTCTCCTTGCATTTCAGCGCACTTACTTATGTTTTCCATGTGTTTAACTGCACAGTGCTGCCATCAGAAACAGTGCTATGACCTTGCTGTGCCTCATAGGGCACTCTATATGGAGCCCTATATGCCACCCTTTATGCAACATTGTAGGGTGCCGTGGCGGACAGTGCACTTTAAAATGTGCCCTCTGGGGTACCTTATGGGGTGCCTTATGTTACAGTGCTTTCAGAGTGCGTTTGCAAGTAGCAGTAATTAAAATAAAATTAATATGCCTCAGACTGCAATATTACACATAACAGGTAGTGCCTCAGCCAGCCTTATTCATTGGGCACAGTGGGGGATTGAACCCATGATCCCTGCACCATCGGTCAGTGTCTTAACCATTGTACTGTGGCTCTGTTCCTGTGCTTGCACATCAGCACCCCGCTTATGCTTTCCGCGCGCGTTTCTCATGCGCTAATGTGCACGGCGCACATTAGTGCACTGCGCACATTAGCGCATGAATAATCCCGGTTTGCTTTTTTCAAACTGACACGCCCACTCCTTTTATGGCATTCCGCACAATAGCGCGGCGCGCACCTAACGGGGTTTTAGTAAACATACCCCTAAAAGATTTCTACATTACTATAATCCAGTGCCAACCGCCAGGCACATTAGGAACTACTACAAACACTGCCCATTTAGAACCCATAGTAAACCCACCGTATCCTAACAGCACTACCAGGACTCACAAAGCACCATACTTACCTATCAAAAGGCAACACTGCAAATATTAAACCAATACATTTCAGAGAATAACAATACATGACCTACTGGGGAAAGGGAACAAGTGGCAATGTCAAATAGGAATTACATAAATAGAATACCTCAGCTCAGTTACACATCCAGAACACAGACCATCACCAAACAAGGAATCACAATTTAGAAACAGGAAGACAATTAAACTGGGAACCCCAAAAGCCAAACTTGGAATGTACAACACTGTAAAAATAAAACTATAAATTAATTTCCTCTTGTACTAAAAAAAGCACAGACGTTAATGATGCACATTTCCCAGAGCTGACATATTCCAGTTAATAAATTCAAAATAAAGAGATATCTTTCTACCTTTTGTGCATTTTTTTTCAGTTACAATTGTTCCAGCCACTTTCTTCTGGTTTCTTTGTGTCTTCTGCTAACTCTCATCTGGTTTCTTTGTGTCTTCTGCTAACTCTCCACAGTCCATTTGTCCTTTCTTCCTCTTCTAATTTTTTTCCATTCTCTCTCTACATCTGCTTTAACATACTAATCTTTCTACTTTTGCTCTTTCCTCATTCCTATTTCATCCACTCAAATTTTATCCCTCCATCCTCAATCCCCACTTACTCTCCCAATACCCAGCCAATTGTAGATTTTTCTTCCGTCCCACACAAAATATTTTTTCCCCTCTCCATTTCACTCTCCCAGCTCCATCCCATTCTAATCTCCCCCAACATCAGCTCCCTTCTAGTTCCAGCCCCACCCATTATCCACTCCCTTCTAGTCCCCGCATCAGCCCATTTCCAGTCCTAGCCCCCCCATCAGCCCATTTCCAGTCCTAGCTCCCTCATCCATTTCCAGTCCTATCCAAGTCCCTCCATCAGCTCATTTCCAATACCAGCCTCCCATCAGCCCATTTCTAGTCCTTTCCTAGCCCCACCATCAGCCCATGTCAAATCCTAGCTCCCCTCCACTCAGCCCATTTCCAATCCAAGACCCCATTAGCCTACTTCCATTTCTAGCCCCTCCATAAGTCTATTTCAATCCAAGCCCCCACCACAGCCCATTTCCAATCTTAGCTCCCCCCAACACCCAATTCCCAGTCCTATCCTAGCCCCCTTCATCAGCCCATTTCCTGTCCTAGCTCCCTCCCCTCACAACCCATTTCCATTCCAAGCCCCGCTCCCCATCAGCTATTTGCAGTTCAGGCCCCACTTCCACTCATCCCATTTCCATTCCAAGCCCCCCTCCCCATCAGCTATTTGCAGTTCAAGCCCCTCCCTTCCCCTCAGTCCATTTCCAGTCCTAGGAACCCCCCCCCCCCAATCCATTACCAGTCCTAGCCCCCCCATAACCTATTACCAGTCCTAAGTCCCCATCAGCCCACTCTCAGTCCTAATCCCATCAGCCCATTTCCAGTCCTAACCCCCATCACCCAATTTTCAGTTTAAGCCCCCCATAGCCCATTACCAGTCCTAACCCCCCATCAGCCCACTCCCAGTCCTAACCCCATCAGCCTATTTGCAGTCCTAACCCCCATCACCCAATTTTCAGTTTAAGCCCCCCCATAGCCCATTACTAGTCCTAAACCCCATCAGCTCACTTCCAGTCCTAACCCCCATCACCCCATTTCCAGACTTAGCTCCCCATAGCCCCAGTCCTAACCCCCTATCAGCCCTCTTCCAGTCCTAACCCCATTAGCCCATTTCCAGTCCTAACTTCCACCCCAACAGCCCAGGGAAATTTTAAAATAAAAAAAAAGCTGTCTGCTGCTGCTGCCGCTGCGGCGGCAACGGCAGAATCGCATATCCCGTGGGGCCCCCCTCGACAGAGCCTGCTCTCTCTGCATCAGCTCCGTCAGCTTTCAGAGCGCGAAAGGAGAGTTTCTCCTGCGCGGCTCTGTTAAGCCCGCAGGGGCTGATGGGAAAGTCCCATCAGCCCCTGCGGGCTTAACAGAGCCACGGAAGGGAAACTAGTCTCCCTTCAAGCTCTGAAAGCCGACGGAGCTGATGCAGGGAGAGGAGGCTCTGTCGAGGGGGGGCCCTGCGGGATATGCGATTCTGCCGTTGCCGCCGTGGCGGCAGCGGCAGCAGCAGCAGACAGCTTTTTTTTTTAATTTTAAAATTTACTTTGCAAGCAGAATGTTCTTTGCGCGGGGCCCCCTGAAACGCAGGGCCCTGTGCAAAAAACATTCTTGCTCAATGGACGGGCCGGCCCTGGTTACGAGGATATTTATTTATATTCTCTTATATACTGTGCTATTCTGCATCAGTGTGGTTTACATTGAACAAACTGAAATTACATTGAACAGGGCATTATAACTTGGAGATAATTATTTTACAGGGAACATAGGCTATGGAGGGTTAAGTGGCTTGCCCAAGACCACAAGGAGCACCTGTGGGACTAGAAACCCCAGTCCTTCTGACCCAAGGTTGCTGTCCTCTAGTGGGATTTGAACCCCTGACCTTCTGGCCTGAAGTACCTTGCCCCAATCACTAGGCCACTCATCCACTCCATTATTGTTTTGATATGAGTTTTTTCCTGTGCCCAAAGTCATACTTCAGAACTAAAGCCTCTTTGCAGTGCACCGATAGTGCGTGACTTCAGCGCTGGCATGCTGAAAGGGGCTCATATGCAAATTAGCCACGCGTTAGTCACACATTAAATTGTGGTGTAAATGGCAGTGTTAAATTAGGAGACCAAGCCAAACACATGCAAACAGAAGTTGGTGCAAGTTTGGTACACTCTCCTAAGAGAAACAGAAGACTGCATGGCTAATTTGCATCCTGGGATGCACTGGGCAGGGCCAGGCGCTGCCATTTTTCAAGATGGTGGTGCAGGAGTGGAAGCACATGGGCGGCACTCCCACTCCTTTGTAAAGGTACCGGGAGGGGGGGGGGGGTTCGGGCCCGCTGGGACACCAGAGGTATTTTTGGTTGGGCAGGTGGGGGAATCTGGGTCTCTGGGCCACCAGGATTATTTTTAGTTAGGTGGGTGGGGGATCAGTGCCACTGAGCCACCATAGATTTGCTTTCTGTCAAGAGTAATGGCTCCTGACAGTATTTTGATGGTATCGGGGGCTTTCTATTTATTTTTCTATTTATTTATATATATATAATAGAGAACCTATCTTGTCATGCAGAAGAAATTGCTGCACGACAAGTTCTCCATTTTATTGTAAATATATAAATATATATATTTGGATAGCAAGCTAGGTACTTGATATGGTCTGACAGAAAATTGTTTTTTGTTAGGAACACTCTTAGAGGTTTATTTTATATTGAAGACAGTGGTACCAACACCCTTGTAGGATATTGTATTTAAATATTTGAAGCTAAATGATAAGCTGTTAGGTCCTTCCTCTCCTAAATTTTTATATGCCCGTCCTTCCTGTGCAGAAGCGTCAGAAGGTTAAATATGCAGCCAGTAATTATGATACGATCACACAACTGGATCTATTTACAGATCTTGTACTTCAACTTCTGTGTTACTAAAATTGCCCAAAAAATGAAGTCTAGAATTCTCCCTTTCACATGAATTGGGGGAGGAACCGATTGAATAAATCCCGTTATTTGCAGTTTTCTGAAAACCCTGCCATTGCATCATCAGCAGTGCCGGCCCGTCCATTGTGCAAAAATGTTGTTTGCACAGAGCCCCGTGTTTCAGGGGGCCCCGCGCAAACAATATTCTGCATCTGCCGGTAAATTAAAAAGAAAAAAACAAACTTGCTGTTGCTGCTGCTGCCGCTGCCACAGTGGCAGCGGCAGAATTGAGTGTCCCATGGAGCCCCCCTGCCTGGCAGAGTCCTCCATGCGGCCTCAGCTCCCTAAGTGCCGGCTTTCCCTCGCAGCTCTGTTAAGTGTTAAGCCACTGGCGCTGATGGGAAACAGGATTTCCTGATTCCCATCAGCCCCGTGGGCTTAAACAGAGCTGCGAGAAAGGGAAACTCTCCCTTCGTGGCACTGAAAAGCCCACGCTGAGGGAGCTGATGGAGGACTCTGCCGGGCAGGGGGGGTGCCTCGCAGGATGCTCGATTCTGCCGCTGCCACTGTGGCAGCGGCAGCAGCAAGTTGTTTTTTTTTTAAATCTATCTGGGTTATGGGGGGGGGGGCTAAGACTGGAAGTGGGCTGATGGGGGGGGTAGGACTGGTAATGGGCTATGGGGGGGCTAGGACTTGAAATGGGCTGATGGGGGGGGCTAGGACTGGTAATGGGCTATGGGGGGGCCTAGGACTGGAAATGGGCTGAGTGGAAGGGGGGCTTGAACTGCAAATAGCTGATGGGGAGGGGGGCTTGGAATGGAAATGGGCTGTGAGGGGAGGGAGCTAGCACTGGAAATGGGCTGAGTGGGGGGTAGCTAGGACAGGAAATGGGCTGATGGAGGGACTAGGATAGGACTGGAAATGGGCTGTTTGGGTGCTAAGATTGGAAATGGGCTGTGGTGGGGGCTTGGATTTAAATGGATTCATGGAGGGGCTAGAACTGGAAGTAGGCTCATGGGGGGTTTGGATTGGAAATGGGTTGAGTAGAGGGGAGCTAGGATTTGAAATCAGCTGATGGTGGGGCTAGGAAAGGACTAGAAATGGGCTGATGGGGGGCTGGGATTAGAAATAAGCTGATGGAGGGACTCGGATAGGACTGGAAATGGATTGGGGAGCTTGGAATGGAAATGGGCTGATGGGGGGCTAGGACTGGAAATGGGCTCATGCGGGGACTAGAAGGGAGCGGATGCTGGGTGGGGCTGGAACTAGAAGCGAGCTGATGTTGGGGGAGGATTAGAATGGGATGGAGCTGGGAGATTGAAATGGAGAGGGGAAACTCTTTTTGTGTGGGAGGGAAGACAAATCTACAATTGGCCGGGTATTGGGAGAGTAAGTGGGGATTGAGGATGGAGAGGTAAAATTTGAGTGGATGAAATAGGACTGAGGAAAGAGCAAAAGGAGAAAGATTAGTATGTTAAAGCAGATATAGAGAGAGAATAGAAAAAAACTAGACGAGAGAAGAAAGGACAAATGGACAGCAGATGATGGAGAGTTAACAGAAGACACGAAGAAACCAGAAGAAAGTGGCTGGAGCAATTGCAACTGAAAAAAATGCACAAAAGGTAGAAAAATATCTCTTTATTTTGAATTTATTAACTGGAATATGTCAGCTCTGGGAAATGTGCATCATTAACATCTGTGCTTGTTTAGTACAAGAGGAAATTAATTTATAGTTTTATTTCTGCAGTGTTGTTGCACATTCCAAGCTTGGCTTTTGGGGTTCCCAGTTTAATTATTGTCTTCCTGTTTCTAAATTGTGATTCCTTCTTTGGTGATGGTCTATGTTCTGCATGTGTAACTGAGCTGAGGTATTCTGTTTATGTAATTCCTATTTGACATTGCCACTTGTTCTCTTTCCCCAGTAGGTCATGTATTATTATTCTCTGAAATGTATTGGCTTAATATTTGCAGTGTTGCCTTTTGATAGGTAATGGTGCTTTGTGAGTCCTGGTAGTGCTGTTACGATATGGCGGGTTTGCTATGGGTTCTAAATGGGCAGTGTTTTGTAGTAGTTCCTAATATGCCTGGCGGTTGGCACTGGATTATAGCAATGTAGAAATCTCTTAGTCTTTCTTTATCCATACACTCATTAAGAGGCATGTTTATTAAAAGTTAGCGTATGGCAACATTATGCAAATATTTATGCAAATGAGACCCCTTATGCAAACAAGGCCCCGCATCCCACTTTGGCCACCCCTGATCATCAGTACTGTCTTGAAGATGCAGTTTAAAGTTACCCAAAGCCATTACATCCACAAAATCCACACTAACATTCATGATCGGCTGTAATAATTTTGAGAGGACGACAGAATTCTCCCTCGGAGCCCTATATAACAATAACATTCCAAAGCATTTCTTTTTTTTCATCTAACAAGTACACCTTCCAATCCCTGAATCGTTGCAGGGACCTATTTCTTACCAGCATCACCATACTCCCCCTTGGTATGTCTTTGGGCACAGGGATGTCTAAGTAAGCAAGGGGGTCTGGTGGAGGCATGTGTGTGTGTGGGGGGGGAGGGGTGCAATGAACCTATATGTCCCTGTTCAATTTCAGGAATGATGGGGACATCTGCAGGTATATCCATGTTTAGATTTGCTGCAGGCATGAATAGGCATTAGAAAAGTGCTTGTTTTGCCCTTAAAACATCCAGATAGTGGATATTTTAAGGCCTTACTACCTTGGATCAACAGTCACAAACAACTTAACTCAGCACCTACTCAATATATCCATCACAATCCATCATAACATTTCAAATCTCCTAAGAACTACTCAATTGCCAAGATGCACATTGCTCAGACGACACTACTTATCTCACCATCACTTAATTGTAAATAAGTTACGAAATCGATACTATGTTTAATTACTTTGTCACTCAACATGTTATTTGTACATAAGTTCATGAATGTTATAATGTAATTTGGTTGTGTTTCATTGTGAACTGCCACTGATCTATGGAAGTGGTGGTATATAAAAGCTTATAAATAAATAAAAATAAATAATGAAGAGAAGATAGAGAGTTAAGTGACTAGTCTAAGATCACAAGACCTACACTGGATTTGAATCTTGGCCACCCTGTTCCCAACCCACTACTTTAATCATTATGCTATTAGACATCCATGTTCTGAGATGCTATTCTGGAGATGTCTATGTAGGCGTCTCTATAGATGTCCATTTTGGGCACATTCATGTTTCGGAAATTGTGCCTGAACTTGCATGTGCCTGCTTTCTTTTTCAAACCTTTTGGCTTTGACATCCCAGATTACACTTTGTCCCATTGTAAAATGTGCCTTCATGTGAAAAATGGGGCTCAGCAATATATCAATCCTGACCTTTGACATTGGGGGTTCCCTCAAGGGTCAATTATGTTCCCCATTTTATTAACTTACATTTGTAACCTCTTAATGAGTTCTGGAAAAGGCACATGTTAATCAGGGCCAGATTTCTGGTGTTTATAGGCCCTAGGTACTTTCATTCTGAAATATGGACTTAAAGGACAGACTTTGCTGAAAAGAGAAGCCAAAGAAAGAAACTTTCTTAGGAAAGGCCTAGAAATTCTGAAATTATGTTTCTGAAATGCCATTTTGAAAGTTTAATTGCATTGAGTTTCTGTCTCACTATCTTTTTTCCTTATTTTTTCTGCCTTTTAATTTTTCCCTCTATTCCCTAGGTGTTGTGCCTACAGTGCTAAATGGGAAATCTGGCACTGATGCTACTAACATATTATATGCAGATAATAGTCAAAGATATCATTTGTTAGAAGAACATTGTACTGTCATTATAGACACTTTAAACTGTTGTTTGAACGAGGCTTAAAACTGACTGATTACAAACAGGCTTATACTAAATATTGCTGTCCACCTGAGGTTCATCGAATTACATCTGGATGACCCATAAAACTCCTGGAATAATGAGTCAAACATTGAACTTTTTGGCAGTGGAGTACCTAGAGTGACACCCAGAGCGGATCACTTTTTAACACCCCTTACACACATACATATCTGAGGATATTTGGCTGTCAGTAACCTGGCAGGTAAAGGGAGATGGTATCTGACTCTGGCCTGAAGTGGAGCATACATGCTGACTGACAACTTGCTGTCACTGTGGTCCGGAGGCTCTTCCTCCTTGACCTGGACCACTCCGGGCTGGCTTGGGCATAGGTTAATTGATTGGGTTCTCCCGAGCCTCTACACACAAATCCCACCATTTTCTGCCAGCACCAAGGCTCCGGAGCCCACCCGAAGCCCCTGGAAGTCAGTGCCCCTTTCATGTATTACACTTGCAATTCATGGCAAAATTTGTCTTTTTAAAATGTTTAAATTTATTCTTTTGGGCCTGCCCACCTCTCTCCTTGTCCTGGAACCTTCAACAGTGCAGTTACCCCACCACCCTCTGCACCTCCGCTGAACATGGCCGGGAACAGTGCCATGACCTCTTTAAGGCCTGCTCCATCTTTCTCACATGCCTCAGGCTTACTCCAGCAGTTCTCCCAACTTCAATTGCAGTTCAGGCCTTCCTTGGAGCTCTGCCACCACACAACTCTGACGGTCACAGCAGCCCCGGCAGTGCAACCATGGAGCCACATCATGGAGCTGATCACGGTCACAGCTTCTTTTGAATTTATTTAAATTGCTGCCATGTCACTTTGCTTCCCAACACTAGCACTTCCTCCCTTCTGCAGCAGAACACTGCAGCACCACAATTTTCTGCAAGCTCAGGTTAAAAAAAAAAAGAACTGGTTAGATGGAGAAGGGCGTCAGGGTGGTGCACCCAGGGCAGACCACTCCCACTATCCCACCCTCAGTATGCCACTGTTTTTTGGTCATAACAAATGTTTTGTTTGAAGTAAACCAAACACTGTCTTACAAAATAAGGGCCACATCCCAATCATCGAGCATGGTGGTGGAGGCACCATGGTGTGAGGCTGCTTTCTTGCATCAAGACATGAATGGATTGCTTTCATCAATGAAACCATGAATTCTGCTTTGCATCAGAAAATGCTAGAGGAAGAGAATTCTAGGCAATTCGCCCATGAGCTGAATAGAGTTTCCAACTGGTTGCAGATTTGTCCAACAGGCTTGATCCAGCCCTGGGTACACCTCATTGCAAGCAGGGACTTGTAGTAGGATACAATAGAGAAATCAGAACTACATGAGCATACAATGGGATAAACCCAGGACTGGATCAAGCCTGTTGGGTGCATCTAAAGCCGGTTGGCAACTCTAGAGCTGAAAGTGTGTTATGCAGCAAGACAACAACCCGAAACATTCAAGCAAATCTACTAAATAACGTTTGAAAAAGAAATTTTATGTTTTGGACTGACCAAAGTCCAGGCTGAAAACCCTATTGAAATGTTATGGCAAGACCTGAAATGAGCTGTTTATGTAAGGAAACCCTTAAGTGTCGCAGAGTTAAAACAGTTCTATATGAAAGAAATGGCCAAGTTTTCTCATGAAAGATTGATCAACAATTACAAGAAATGTTTAGTAGAACTTATTCATGCCCACGAAGGTGCCACCAGTTACTGAATGACGGGTTCAAATGTGTTTATTCAAACAAGGATACTTGTTTGAATAAATAATAAAAATACATCCTTTTTGTTTGAATAATTTATTCAATGAGGCTGTCTTTCTTTGGGGATTTATATTAGGATCTAATCATTTTTGAATATAAATTGTGCTAAAATACAAACCATCTTTGTGAGTTTACTAAACTTTTTCTCAGTATTGTATGTATAGATACATATCTTTTTTTACAATTTTTATTTTAATTATATTTTCCTTTATAACACTAACAGATATTCCAGCTATTCTTATATATTACAATACGTTTTAACATGTGCATCCATAACTACTTTCTCTCAAGATGTCACAACCATTGCTCACCTTCTGTATATTCCTAGCAAGGGCCCCTTACAATATGAGGAGGTCATGATCTTTACAATTGTATCTCTTACCCATATTTCACAACTTACTGTATCCAGTCCTTTCCCTCTCAATCTTCACGTAACCTCTCTTTCCACCCCTTAGTTTCCCTCCCCACCCTCCTCTTCTATTTGTTCTGCCTAAGGTAACCGGTCTGAAACTGCAACCATATCTGCTGATAATGCATCCATTTGGGGGTCTTGTATTGCCTATAAGCATAGTGTTCAGCCACTGCCAATGTGTGCGTCACTGTTTTCCATTGTGTAAAGGATGGTATAAGTTTACTTTATCACCCAGATACCTATTAACAGGAATTTACTTGCCACTTGGCAAACCTTTTGCTTTCTGAATGGGCTCTCTTCTCCCAATAATAGCATACTATAGGTCCACTGCACTTGCTTTTTAATCACTTTTTATAAGCATGACATTACCAAACCCCATAGGTTAGTTAATCAAGGGCATTCAAGAAATGCATGACGAATGGTGTGTATCTGGTTCTGACATTTCTTGCATTGGGCTTGTAGCCAGATGCCCTGCCTTACCCCTTGTTCTTTGGTTAAGTAACCCCTATGCAGAATTTGAAACTGCATCTCTTGATATTTGGCTGTGGTTAAAATCTTTGGGATTCATTGAAAGCAGCGCTCCAATTGTTCTTCTCTCACCTCTTCCCCCAGTTCATTTGTCCATTGAGTGGCTAATGTTTGAATGTGTGTGGGTAAGGTGTCTCTCAGGTGTATGTGGGTAAGGTGTCCTAGGCGATCTCATTTGGGCGCTAGTTTGCAGAAATCCCCATCACCTTCTCCCACTCGTGTGTCTTTCAGATGTTTAACCCTTTCTAAGTGCCAATAGTGGTGTAGTTGTAGGTATGCATAGTAATGGTGGTGTGGTATCTGTAATTTTTGCTGCAATATTCAAATTTGGGTAAATCTCCTTCACCTCATTCTAGCAGCTGTCCCAAATCTATGCACTGTTCTGAATGCCATTGTCTGAATTTGGATTTTCTCTGCCCCAGGATGAAACCTGGGTTGCATGCCATCCGAAGGAATGGAGACACTTGCCAGTTTCTCTTGTACTTCCTTGCCCACCATTTCCACGCTTTGTGGAGGGCTCCCACCCATATCCTGTTCCAGGTTTGTTAAATCTACCCTCGAGTAGTGGAATGTATTTATAGGTTCATATGGATGGAACCACACTTTTAATAGGCCTTCTGGTGCATACTGCAATACTCCCATGTATGTTTCATGTATCCACCTGATGAGAGTGGCCACATTATATGTTCAAAGGTCAGGCAATCCCACCCCCTCCTGCTTCTCGTGCCAGGATCATTTTCTTGTAACTTATTCTGACCCATTTACCTCTCCACAAGAATGTCTGGAGAGCACTTTTAAGATAGTTTTCATCTGACCTGCTCACACATACAGGTAGCATCTGTAATTGGTATAATATTTTTGGCATGATCACCATTCAGACTACTGCCACCCTTCCATAGAGGGAGAGGAGCAGATCCCTCCATTTCTCACATAATTGTATGAGCTGACATATTTTATTATGTATATTTAATTGATAGACCAGCTTGTGGTCAGAATGCAATAGAATCCCCAAATATTTAATGGGTCCCATGATCAACTTAAACATTGTGCTAGCTCCTAGAGAGTCTCCCCTCCCCAGCATATGGGCTTCTGATTTCCCCATATTTATTTTCAGGCCTGAAAATTGTACAAATTTTCTCAATATGTCTATCAGTCTCAAATCCCTAACATAGAAATCACAAACATCAAGACCACGAAGACAAACAACAATCAGTAAACTCAGTATACCACAAACCAAGCATAAATACAATCAACAAACTTGTTGCAGAGCATTTTAGCTGTACGCCCCATCTCTATGAAACTCTCTCCTGTATACCCTACGAAACATCACCAACTTTCCTACATTCCGCAAACACCTAACGATCTACCTATTCACAGAACATTTTGGACCCCGTACCTAACCTCCCAAACTACATAACCCAACTACAATAACCCATGAATGTAAGTAGTATGTATATATCAGTTAAAATATTAATAGTTATTTATTTATATTAATGAAATATTTAAAAGGTTATATTAAAAATGTTAGAATGTTCAAATCTTACAATGTTTCTTGTACAACAAATGTTCAATGTAAAATGTTTTGTTCTATAGAAACCGCTTTAACCTGGTGAAAAGCGGTATATAAGTACAGTTAAATAAATAAATAAAATTCCTTGTGTTGCATGCTGATTAACATATCATCTGCAAACTTACTTATTTTGTGTTCAGTGTGACCCACTACAATGCCCTGGATACTTGCATCTGTCCTTATCTTAACCGCTAGGGGTTCTAGAATCAAAATAAAGAGTAGTGGTGACAGTGGGCAGCCCTGTCGCGTGCCTCTTGTGAGACCAAATGGTTTCCCCAGTCCACCATTCACCAACACCTGGGCACTCGGTTGATGGTAGAATGTATGAATCCACTGAAGGAACTATTCCTTATGCCATACCGTGGTAGCACCTAGAATAAGTAATCCCATGCCACTCTATCAAATGCTTTTTCTGCATCTAGGCTCACCATTACCGCTGGCTTATCTCGCTTTTGTTTCTGTTGAAACATGGTCAAAGCCCACAGGATGGCTGCCACAGCACTATGTCCTTTTACGAATCTCGCCTGATCTGGGTGAACGATGATCGGCATAATGTCACTTAAGCGTCTTGCCAAAGCTGTTGTAATGATTTTCAGATCCTGGTTCAGTAATGATATGGGACTATACGCTTCTGTTTTCTCTGGGTCTAGTCCCGGCTTTGGCAACAAAATTATTGCATCTAGTTTCCCCACCGTCACTACCGCCTCCCCCATGGCCACCAGCTGGGTCTAGTCCTGGCTTTGGCAGCAAAATTATTGCATCTAGTTTCCCCACCATCACCACCGCCTCCCCCAAGGCCACCAGTGGTTTCACCACTTGGTCTTGTAGAATTTTATAAAATTCCGGGCCTAGCCTGTCTGGTCCAGGAGCCCTCCCCCGTCCCAGGCCACGGATGACTCCTCACAACTCTTCCTCCACAAGCGGCATGTTCAGTCACTGCTTTTGTTCCTCTGTTAATTGGTGGAGGGCAATGTCTTTGAAAAATGTTTCTCTTTCCTCTGATTTCCCGCCCTCGGTTCGGTAGAGAGATTCAAAGAAAGATGTGAATTGTCTCGCAATCTCTGCCTCCCCTGTGATCAATGTGTCATCTTCTCATTTTAGCCTGGTCACCACTGCCCTGGATTTGCCAGGTCTAACTAGATTAACTAAAGGTTTGCCTGTCTTGTTCCCCCATTGATGTAGATTATATTTATACATCCTAAGGCTATGCATGGCATTTTGTTGTAGTATCACTTGTACTTTGTTCCTACAGTCTTATAGCTTTATACGTGCCATTTCCATGCTTTCTTTCAAGTACTGGGCTCCATGTATCTTCAGTGAGCACATCCCCTGTTGTAGTGCTGCTCCCTGTTTGCATTGCTGTGCTACCACGTATCCCAAGAACTTACCCCGCAAGACTGCTTTTGCTGCATCCCAATAAATCACAGGGCCTACCTCCTCTACCCCATTTTCAGTGGCATAATTGAGCCATGCTTTCCATAAAAATGTTTGAAATTCCGCATTCTGAGCCCAGATTGGGTCTAAGTGCCATAAGGTGTTCACCTTTTTTCTCCCCTTGTGAGTCTGATTTGCACTGCTGCGTGGTCTGAGACCACCGTGGTTGGATGTCTAAACTCTGGAGCTTGGGGTACCAGCGCTCGGATATCAACATGTAATCAATATGCCGAGGCAGGCACTCTATGGGATCCTGAGTAACATGAATACTCAGAGTCCAGAGGGTTCATCGTGCGCCAGCCATTGATCAATTCTAATTCTTTGCAGAGGAGGTTAATCCTTCTGTCTTCTGTTCCTTTCAGCATTAACCGTGGCAGTCTGCAATCTAGTGTGGATTCCGCCACTAAAATCTCCTCCTAGTATAATTTGATATTCCGATTCATCGGCTAAGTGGGCTATTAGTTCTAGGAAGAAGCTATGTTGATATGTGTTGGGGGCACATATGCTCCCCAGAATGATTTTCTTTCATTGCAGTTCTCCCCCCTGCAAGTACGTAGCATCCCTCTAGGTCGCGTTCGACTCTATGTAGTTCCCATGTAGCTCGCTTTCCGACCAGGATGGCTACCCCTCACTGCCTAGTGTTATGTTGTGCTGAAATGACCTTTTTCACTCACCTTTGTTTTAGTTTAAGGTGTTCTTCTGCTTATAAGTGTGTCTCTTGTAGCAGTGCGATCTCAGTTCCCAGAGAGCATAGGTAGGTTAGTACCCTGTCTCGTTTAATGGGTAAATGCAGTCCTCCTACATTCAAGGTTACTATTGAGTGTTCTCCCATTGCCAGTCTATGCCTTTGTGCTTTTTCATTATTGCCCCGAGGCCCCCAGCCTGGTCCCCAGGGGTGTGTCTATTGTGAGTGGTGCACCAAGACTCCCCATATTATTCTTGTTTCTTCTTGTGTCCCCCAGGCAGTTGCTGTTCCGTATCCACTCCCTCTTCCCCCCGCCCTCCCTTTCCCTTCTTTCCCCTCCGTCCTTCCCTTTGTCTAGTTCCCATACATTTTCATCCATCCACCATTCATTCATTCCTCATGTTCCTGTCCCACTCCCCCATGGGTCTTCAGCCTCTTTTTATTTTACTTGGCCCTCTCTTTTTATCTTCTAGTTTTCTAACTTCACCTTTCTGCTTTCATTTAACCCCACCCAGTTACCCCTACAGTCAAGTTTCTATATTCACCAGTTCCTCAGAGTCCTCATTAGTAGTATTCAGCATATTGGTGGTGAGTTGGTCAGTTCTCCCGCCACCCTAAAGTCCCGTGGGTATCTTGTATATGAGTATCCCCAGATTCAAGCAATTGATATGTTGGTTGCCAGGTATTCACTATCGCAGTAGATTTTTGCTATTGTCCATTTAGCGTAGTTACTCACCTGTAACAGGTATTCTCCAGGAGCAGCAGGAATCAGTCCTTCCATATGGGTGACATCGGCATCGACGGAGCCCTCGTGCAGAGCCCTCGTGCGGAGAAAGCCTTTGGGAATGCAGCGCACATGCGCGGTCCGCTTCCCGCCCAAGGGTGCCATCTTGCTCAGTCTGATGACATAGCTAAAAGCAAAAAAACAAAATGAAATATATATATAGGACTGCAACTCCAAGGGGAGGAGGGAGGGTCATGAGGACTGATTCCTGCTGCTCCTGGAGAACACCTGTTACAGGTGAGTAACTACGCTTTCTCCAGGACCAAGCAGGAAGTCAGTCCTCACATATGGGACTCCCCAGCTCTAGGCTACCGAGAACCCAAAGCTGAAAAATGAGCTCCCTCTAGAGCCTCAACATGCGAGATAAGAATCTTCTCTGAGAACGCCCTCGAACGGTAGCCCAACACAAGGGCTGGAGGGTAGGAGTTGCCTAAACCTCAAAGAGATTATGGAGTACCGCCTGTCCGAAAGCACTGTCCCTACGGGACTCCCTCTCGAGGCAGTAATGGGCCGCAAATGTCTGGCTTGAAGATCAAGTAGCGGCCTGGCAGATGTCTGCCAACGGAACAGAGCAGAGATGAGCTACTGACGCAGCCTTTGCCCTGACACGGTGGGCTGTGACTCGACCCTGCAAGGAGAGGCTGGCTGCCCTGTATGCCCAGGCGATACAGTCTGCTACCCAAATGGATAGGGTACGCTTGGAGACAGGTGACCCCAGCTTATTAGGGTCAAAAGATACGAAGAGCTGAACAGCCCTTCGATGCCCCTGCGTACGGTCAATGTAGAAAGACAACGCCCTCCTACAGTACAGGGTATGCAAGACCATTTTAGCCCAGCTGGCATGCGGCCTGGGAAAGAAGGTCGGAAGATTGAGGTGGAAAGAGGAGACAACCTTTGGAAGGAACTTAGGATGAGTCCGTAAGGCCATCCTGTTCTTATAGAACCGTGTGTACAGTCTATCAGAAACCAGAGCCTGTAGTTCACTCACACGCCTGGCTGAGGTAAGAGCCACTAAGAACAATGCCTTCCAGGAAAGGAAGCGTAAATGACAGGTAGCCATCGGCTCAAACGGTGGGCGAGTAAGTTGTTGCAAGACCACATTTAAATCCCACTCAGGGGCTGGTGGACGAATCGGAGGCTTGAGCAAAAGCAGGCCTCTGAGGAAGCGGGCCACTAAGGGGTGGACCAACAGAGGCTGGCCCTCCACCGGCGAGTGGTGCGCTGACAGAGCACTGAGGTGTACCCAAACAGAGTTGGATTGAAGGCCTAGGTCCGACAGGTGAAGCAGATACTGCAGCACCACTGGTACCAGGCACGAAAACAGATCCTTTTGGCGCTGAGCACACCAGGTGGAGAACCTACGCCACTTGAGGGCATAAGATTTCTGGATGGATTGTCTCCTAGAGGCCAAAACCACCTCCTCCACTTCCCTAGGTAGAAGTAAGGGGGCTAGAACTACCCATTCAGCAGCCAGGCCATCAAATGGAGGGACTGGAGGTTGGGGTGCAGGAGAGATCCCTGATCCTGAGACAGGAGATCGGGTTGCACCCCCAGAGGGAGTGGAGTGTCCACCGCCAACTGCAGAAGGAGTGGAAACCACGGTTGCCTCGGCCATCTGGGGGCTACCAGGATCAGCGAGGCCCTGTCCCGAAGAACCTTGAAGAGGGTTCGGGCCACTAGAAGCGTTGGAGGAAACGCCTACAGGAGGCCCGTAGACCAAGAGATTAGGAAGGCATCTGCTGCTATTCGCAGAGGATGCGGTTGTCTGGAACAGAACCTGGGCAACTGGCGGTTCAGTGGATTGGCAAAGAGATCGATGGTTGGAAGACCCCATTTTAGGAAGATCTGCTGGACCACTAGAGGATTCAAATGCCATTCGTGAGGCTGTAGAATCCTGCTCAACCTGTCTGCCAGGTAATTCTCTTGGCCAGGTAGATAAACTGCCTTGAGAAACATGCCTTGTTTGACTGCAAAGGCGCACAGGGCCTGTGCTTCCTGACACAGAAGCCTGGAACCTGTGCCCCTTGTTTGTTCACATAGAACATTGCTATTTGGTTGCCTGTCTGAATCAAGACAGACGGGTGAGAGAGGACATGAGAGAAAGCTTGTAGAGCCAATCGAATAGCTCGCAACTCCAACAGATTGATCTGCTGTGTGGCCTCCCAAGGGGACCAGAGGCCGTGAGTGCATGCCCCCTGGCAATGTGCACCCCACCCTTGAAGAGAAGCATCGGACATCAGCACCTGTGTGTGTGGTGGTGCCTGGAAAGGTACCCCTTTGATCAGGTTTGGGAGATGAAGCCACCATTGCAGGGAAGCCACTAGTAGCTTGGACACTCTTATTCTGTCTCTTAAGTCTCCTGTGGCCTGTATCCACTGAGCTCTGAGGCACCATTGAGCAGGCCGCATATGCAGATGAGCATTTGGGGTTACATGGACCGTGGATGCCATGTGGCCCAAAAGCCTCAGGAAATGTCTGGCAGAGACCATAGATCCACTGCAAAACTGCTGGGCCAGAGCCATCAGTCTGTGAGCCCTGTTCCCGGGCAAATAAGCCATTGCTTGTAAGGTATCCAACCTTGCCCCTATGAACTCTATGTCCTGTGAGGGGAGCAAAGTGGACTTTGCGAAGTTTATGACGAAGCCCAGGTGCTAAAGAAGAGAGACAGTGCGAAGAATGGCTTGTCTGGCCTCCTGTGGAGACTGACCCCTGATGAGCCAGTCGTCCAGGTATGGAAAGACAAAGATGCCCTGGTTTCTGAGATAGGCCGCCACCACCGCCAGGCATTTGGTGAAAACCCTGGGTGCGGAGGTTAGGCCAAATGGAAATATCCTGTACTGAAAATGATTGCCTCCCACTACAAATCTGAGATATTGTCTGTGGTTTGGATGAATGAGGATGTGCGTATAAGCATCCTTCAGGTCTATGGAGCATAGTCAATCTCCCTGCTGGAGGTAGGGCAGCAGTATTTTATTTATTTATTTATTTATTTTTTATTTATTTGTGTGCTTTTCTATACCGCCCCTTCCAGAGATCAGGGGCGGCTTACAAAGAACGAGTAAAATCAATTAAAACATTGAACATTGAATTAAATAGAACATTTTAGCACAAAAATAACTATGATACATGGAACATGTTTAACTATTTACAGAGAACTATTTACAGCAGTGGTTTACAAATTACTAAATATCATATAGGAGAACAATGTACTACTGGAGTGGTGAGTGGTACTTTGAGTTAGGTAGGGGAGGTGAGAGGTACTTTGAGTTAGGTAGGATAAACTTGTGTCAGTTGCGTTGTGTATTCTTGTGTTGTGTGTTCAAGAGTGGGCTGTAAGTTGTAGTAGTGTTGGGTGAAGAGATATGTTTTAAGCTCTTTCCTAAAAGAAATAAGATCTTTAATCTCTCTCAGGTTGATTGGTAGCTTGTTCCATTGACTGGGTGCATAGTAAGAGAAGGCAGAATTGGTAGTTATTTGCTTTAATTTTCTCACAGAGTTAGGAATTAGAAGCATGTTGAGGTTTGCTCTTCTTCTTATTCTGTTTTCTAAGGGGGTATGAATTAATGTTGAAAGATGTGAGGGGGCTATGTCATTAATGAGTTTAAAAACGGTGACTAGGGTTTTATATTGAATCCTACTGACTATAGGTAGCCAGTGAAGAGCGTATAAAATTGGGGAAATGTGGTCAGAAAGTTTAGCTCTAAAAATGATCCAAGCTGTGACATTCTGAGCTCGTTGTAGGATGTACCTTGGAGTAATCCATTGCAGAAATCTAAATGTGGCGTCATAAGAGCCTGGACAACTGTTCTAAAATCACTAATGTCAATGAGGGGTCTGAATTGCTGGATGGTTCTGAGTTTAAAGAATATGGTTTTGGCGGTCTGTTTTATGTGATGTGACATGCTTAGTGTTTTGTCTAAAGTAACTCCTAGATATATTACTTCCGATTTGACTGGAAGGGTGATGTCCATCAGGTTGACAACAGATGGGGGGGAGAAGTTAGAGTTTCGGCATACAAAAAGAGCTTCAGTCTTTTTGAAGTTCAAATCCATATGAACTGAACTAAGCCACTGAGCTGCTTCAGATAGACAAGTAGAGATTTTATCGTAATTAGGGTTATCTATGTCACAGGGGGCGAACAACATGATGTCGTCTGCGCAGATGAACTAGTTTAGATTGTGGCGTTAAAAGATTTTACAAATCGGTTGAAGATAGAGTTTGAAAAGTAAGGCAGAGAGAGATGATCCTTGTGGGATACCTCACTCTTGTGGGAATGGAAGAGAGGGGGAATGATCTATCTGAACATATTGGAAACGGTTTGATATGTAAGATTTAAACCAGTGAAATGTTTTTCCTTTTAAGCCTAATTGTGATAACCTGGATAAGAGGATGCTGTGATTCACACTGTTGAAGGCTGAGGAAATATCAAGGAAAATAAGCAAGAAAGCCTGTTTAATATTATCCATGCCTTGGATTAGTGAGTCGAAAAGGGATATAAAGTTTCTACCCCGTGATATGGGCGAAAACCGTATTGGTGCTTATCTAGAGGGAAGTTGGTATCAATATGATCTTGTACTTGTGTTTGAACTACCTTCTCAATGATTTTAGCTAGAAAAGGTATACTGGCAATGGGGCGATACGAAGAGGGGTCATTGCTGTTAAGGTTTTATTCTTTAACAGATGGCAAATTGTTGTAAATTTGAGGTCATCTGGCATGAAGCCTTGAAGAAGAGATTGATTTACTAGATTCAATATGTACAGGACAAGTTCAGATTTGGCTGCTTTAATCCAAGATACTGGACAAGGATCTAGTAACGAGGTAGTGGTATTAAGGTTTGATATGGTCTCTAGCAGTTGTTTATTTGAGATTAAGATAAATGAGTTCCATTCAATGATGTCATTAGCTATGGTAAAAGTCAGGGTAGCACTAGGTCGGGTACTTTGTTTGAGTTTGTTTGAGTATTCCAAGGGTAAGCATCTTGAACTTTTCCCTCTCCAGGAATTTGTTGAGACTTCGCAAGTCTAGGATGGGCCTGAGGCCTCCTGTCCTTTTTGGTACCAGAAAGTACCTGGAATAGAAGCCTCTTCCTATCAGGTGGTGAGGCACCGGTTCCACCGCCTGCTCCTTTAGAAGACTTGCCAACTCCTGAAGGAGGAGGTTCCTGTGCAGAGGGAGTCTTGGAGGCTCCCCTGGAAAATAGGAGGGGGGTAACTGGTTGAAGTGGAGCAAGTAGCCCTGTTGGACTATGCTCAGTACCCAGGAATCCCCTGTTACAGCTGACCATCTGTGGGCGTACAGTGTCAGCTGGCCTCCTGTGCTGAGTGGGGCCAGCTGTGGGGGAGAGGCTATACAGTGGGAGTCAAAACCCCACTCCCTGCTGTGCAGGAGCCAGAAATGGCGGCTTGGGGGTTTTCTGCCTACGGGGCCCATGTCCCTGCCCCTTGGCCTGCTGACCCTGTTGGGGAGCTGTAGAGGCCTGGAAGTAAGGGCAGGATTTGTAGGCAGAGGCCTTCCTCAGGTAAAAGGGCTTTTCCCCCGAGCCCTTCTTCTTCTGAGAAGGGGCAGAAGTCTTCCTGGACAGCCTTGTCCTGGTGAGAGTCTCAGTCTCGATTTCTGCAGCCTTTTCAGGCATGGGTTTGCCAAAGAGGTTCTCACCCCAGCAAGGGATATTGACCAACTTGTCCTGGCTTCATGGCTCGAGGTCAGATGACTGTAGCCAGGCCTGACGGCGTGCACTGATGCCGGCCGCTGCTACTGGGCTGAAGCCTCAAAGCCATCATAGGCTGCTCGAGATATAAACTTCGAGCACTCTCGAATACCCGATGACAAAGCCTTGAACCTCTGCAAAGGTTCCTCGGAGAGGCCAGCAGAGAACCCAGCAATCTCCTTTGCCAGGTCTCGAAGGTACATGCCCATGTACAGCTGGTAAGCCTGGACACAGCAAGCCAGCATAGAGGCCTGGAAGCACTTTCTACCAAGGGCATCCAGGTTCTGGGCCTCCCGGCCGGGGGGCACCAAGGAGTGCATCTTCTGACTCTTCAGACAATGCATGGCCGATTCCACAACCATGGAGTGGTGCGGTAGCGGTGCCTTCTGGAACCCAGGGCTCTTACGGACTCAATAAATGGAATCAACCCATTTGCTGAGAACCGGCGCCAAGGCCGGTGCCTCCCACATGCGAAAGAGCAGCCATTCCAGCATCGGAGGAACCGGTACAGTAAAGGCTTCCCGCGGGGGAGAGTCATACTGGAGGGCCTCGAGCTCTTCGGCTCGAGGCTCCTCCTCGGGATCCGCGGGGAAGGCCAAGGCCTTGGCCATATCCCTCACGAAGTCCGAGAACCGGGTATCCTCTGGGGGGGGACCTTCTCCGAGGCGGGACGCACCGGGTCCGAAAAGTGTCGGGGGACTCCTCGTCCTCCGTCTCCCACCCCGACCCTTCCGAGGAGGAATCGAGCAACTCTGGCCGGGCGGGCACCGATGCCATCCACCCCGACGCCGAGGGTACCGGTGTCGACGACCTCGGCCCTACACGGGAGGCCGAGGGAGACCTTGGCTGAGGATCGACTCGAGATCGCATGGACTCGAGGATCGGCTCGGTCTCCGGGGTCGACTTGGACATTGAGGTCCCGGTGGTCGGGGCAGATGCACCGGTCAGACCAGTGATTAGCACCCGCTGCTGTTCCATGAAGGCAGCCAAACTGCTCTCCAAGGCCCTCAACCTGAGTCCGAGCTCAGGAGACTCAGCAGTCCCCGGACTCAGCCCCCGAAGGCGTTGGGGCTGACGTCGGCTCCCCCGGAGGAGAGTCCACGAGGACTTCAGCAGTCACGTGACTCGGGGACTCCGGCTCCACACGAGGCAATTTTGCAGGCCTCTCCGGCTCCAATGACCCGGGACAGCGGTCGGGGCTATGCGACCTGGCCCTCGAGGGACCAAGAGCATCCACTGACGCTGCCCTCACGGGTTTCTTCTTCCTTTTGTGTTCCCATGAGGGAGACCCCCTCTCAGAGGAGCCCCGACGATGCTCGGGGTCGGGCTCCCGAGACGTCGAGGCCTCTGATGAAGTCCGGGCCCGGCCGGACATGGAGTCAGAGAAGATCCTTTCTCGCTGATGCTGTCGGCTCCTTAACGCCTTCGAGGACATTTTGCCACATGGGCCACAGATCATCGGGTCGTGATTGGGCCCGAGGCAGCGAAGGCAGCAGTCGTGTGTGTTGGTGAGAGACATCAGTTTCTTGCACCGATCACACTTCTTGAACCCGTTGGCAGCCATCGGGCCCTTGCAAGGTCAAACGACCGGGCTGCCAGTGAAAAAGAAAAAAGAGCGCAAACGCTAGTCTCGAAGGACAAAAACTGAAAAACAGACCGGGCTCAATACCGGTGTACCGTGCTCAGCCAGGAAGGGGAACCGGCTTCGAACCGGCAAAAAACTACGAATCTTCGAAGGAAAAATCTACTTTGTTACTTTGTTCAGCTCTGAGTAACACGGCAAGCTACAATTCAAGAATTGCATCGGAATTAACTGACCGGTATGTGTTTTGTTATTGGCGGGTAGAATTGGATTTGATCCTCAGCAAATTTAATACGTGTATAGTAGGTACACTGATACATCGCATTGATTTACCTGTTTGACATTGTTAAACTTCGTTTCACCCTACAGCAGCATGACATAACATCTTATGCTCTTGCCAAGGGAAGTATTGACATCATCCTCCTGAAGAAACCAACGGATTGTGAAACGCGAATCGGTACCAATAGAAGGCGTCGGGGAACACCAATACAACATGATAGTTTCTCCCTGAGAGAGGCAAATTAATTTACAGATCATGCGGCATATCATCTAACAACATCCGGATAATAATTCTGAGACAGAGGGAGAGGATATTGATTTTCAGAATCATCAAAGATAAGTGTGACTATACTGTGTACATAAGCAAATGCAGATGGGATTATATCTGTATAGTCACAGTAGTAATTTAAAAACTATCCTCCATGAGAACCGGAGTCGTTGATGCATATTTCAGCACATATTCAGTATAACGCCTGAGATACAGTGCTTATTCTAGTCTGAGACTTCTGGTTACTCATTATCAACATAGGTATACATTGTACATCAGTTATTACCTTAATACTTTTGAGGGATTCCAGTATTATAGTGACTTCGGTCAACCCTCAGATAAGTGACCACAAAAAAATATACGAGTGTTAATCCACAGACATGGAAGGTCAACCAACATGGAAAGACATTTTTAGTTTTAAAGAGGATCATATTGCACAGCTATGTAAAGAGTCAACACCTTTCACTCTAGATAATACAGGTGAAGAAACGCCATCTTCAGCGGACTGCGAGGAATTATTAAACATCCAGAAGAAGAAAGTTAGGCTTGAATTACATAAATTATCATTGATCGAATATGTCAGAAGACAGCACATTCCGCGTGGGCTAAGGATGTACAAAGAGCCTAGAATGTTTACCACCAATCCGGATTTTATAGAAAAATGGAACTGCATTTTAAACAAATGCTCTTTAGACCTTATGGTGCTTATAATAGACACCACAACAAGCACGTTAGAATCAACAGCTAATGAGATAGAGACTTTGACTACCGCTTTGAAAACAATAGAAACCCAAGATATCTACAGCAAGAAGATAGAAGAGGTCACTAAACAAGTGAAAATATTACATGAAGAGGTAAAAAAGACCAAAACTAAAAAATTGAAACGTGACTATATGGACTACACGTCCGGATACGTATACCCATGGATGAACATCAAGAGGAAGACTAATAAGATCAAGAAACGGGTTGAGTTTGATACGATCTCGGATGAGTCAAGTTCAACGGATTCTACTAAAAGAATTAGACAGGATTTTTCCGGGGATCGAGACGACAAAATAAAAAAGAAAGACACAGGCCGCATCAAACAACAAACGCGGGCAGAATCACGGAAAACTTAATCACAGATACTGTAGGAGGTGAGGCTACCATAACCTCAGCTAATGAACTTTCAATGGTAGTGAATTTATCCACTATCACACTTTCCTCACAACATTTACAAGTTTTGAACAAAGGCCTTTCATACGTGCCAGAAACATTTTTTGACGGTTTCCAGTTTCGATTAGATTTTGAAAAGCTCATTAGGAAATTGAATTTAAAATTGTTTTTTGCCTCTATTGCACCAATAGTACAATCAACACAAGAGAGTGGTATTGCTCGAATCCCTTTACCTTTAAAATCGCAGTGGTCCCCTCCGGGACCTCTACATCCAGCATTGGTCATGTACAGGGATTTGGTTTTACATGATGTTCAGGAAATGGAAGCATCCCAAAAAACGTCATCTTGTGTAATCACTAGAGAAGAGAAATTGGCACTTAAAGAATTACAAGATAAAACTGATGTCGTGGTCCGAAGAGCCGACAAAGGAGGGGCAATAGTTTTAATGGATAGAACAAAATATTTGGAGGAGGCAGACCGTCAGTTGAAACAGGAGCAGACGTATAGGAAGTTACAATCAGACCCCACGATCGGTCTACAGGATTTGATCAAGTCGCTCACTACCGTTGCTTTAGAGAAGAAATTAATAAATAAAAAGGAATTCATATATTTAAACCCTATCCATTCCACTACTGCAAAATTGTATCTTGTACCAAAGATACATAAAGATCTTTCGAATCCCCCGGGTAGGCCCATCGTGTCTTCTAAAGGCACGCTGTTAGAACCACTTTCAGTATATATAGATTCATTTTTGAGACCACTCTTGACAAATATTCCGTCCTATATAAGGGATACTTCCCATTTCTTACACATATTATCTGAATATTCATTATGGTCATCTCACACAGAAATCATTTTGGTGACGTTGGACATAGCCACCCTGTACACTAGTATTCCACAGAAGGAAGCCTATACAGTTATAGTTAACTCTTTACATGCAAGAGGAGATTTGGACATTGCACATGTAGAGTTTATAGCACAATTAGCTGAAATCATCATTTTTCAAAGTTTTTTTGAATTTGAACAACAACTATTTCAACAAGTTTCAGGTATAGCCATGGGCGCCACTTGTGCCCCTTCAGTAGCTAATCTTTTTATGAATATGTTTGAAGACCGCTGGTTAGCAGCAACTCCATATGCACAACGGATAGTACTTTGGCGCAGATATATAGATGACATTTTCATGCTGTGGCACGGATCAACAGTTACTTTACAGGCGTTTGTCACTTGGTTAAATACATGTGACCCCAACATACAGTTCACTTACAATCATCATGAGAAACAGATCATGTTTTTGGATGTGTTAATTTCCAAAGGCACACCGATGTGGCAAACTTCAGTATATAAGAAACCAACGGATCAGAACACTTTTTTGCACTACAGTAGTGCACACCCCAAACAGTTACGTGATAGTCTTCCTTTATCAAAATTCATCCGCTATCGTAGAAATTGTTCAGACAGACAGGATTTTTAAACCAAGGCAAAAGGTTTGTTACGAGATTTCAGACATTGAGGGTATCCTGACCATATTGTCAAACTAGTGTACAAGAGGGCTCTGTTTAATAATAGGCAGTTACTTTTACAGTCAGGACGTCCCACACAGACAGATGAAAAGAGTATTCATTTGATAACTAAATTCTCCCCTTGCAGAAGGTCCATACAACGCATAATAACTAAACATATGAATGTCATTAGAATTCTTCCAGAGTTACAAGACAAGAAGATAAAGTATGTGTGGACCAGACATAAAAATCTCAAGGAACGATTGAGCCCGACAGTATTAAGAACACCTCCATTGACAGTACAAAATCAAAAGGGTCATAGCAAATGCGGAGATTGCAATATCTGCAGTATTATAGAAGATTGCACAAGTTTTTCACATAATGGTAACATCTATTCACTGAGACACATCACTACCTGCGATTCTCAATATGTCATCTATTGCATTAGATGCCCTTGTGGCCTCATTTACGTTGGCAAAACGATTAGATCTTTCAGAATAAGGATGAATGAGCACCGCAGCAGATTAAAATGCAAGGTTATGGAAGCCCCGTTGGTGGCACACTGTTTGGATCAGTGTCATCAATTTGTGGACCTCCGTTGTTTCTGCATAGACACAGTTACTTTTGGTCAAGACGGGAGATCTCGAGATCAAATATTGATCATACGTGAGCAACGCTGGATCTACAAATTGCAGTCTGTCAGTCCGGGGGTTTAAATAACATGATCGATTGGTCGGCATGCATTTGAATGTGCTGACAAGAACATTGGTAATAATGTTTTCATTGCATTATGTGAGCAGTCTAGCCGTATTTCCATCACATAGCTACTGCAAGTACAATGGCTACCTTTGCCAGGATAATGCATTTCTTTTTGTTATCTACGTAACGACATCGAGGACGTCTGAACCAAATTCTTTAAATGCACACGGTTAGTTAGAGGGACGCATGCGCGGCGTTTTTTTGGAAGCAGGACAGCTCTGAGTAACACACCAAGCTACAATTCAAGAATTGCATCGGAATTAACTGACCGGTATGTGTTTTGTTATTGGCGGGTAGAATTGGATTTGATCCTCAGCAAATTTAATACGTGTATAGTAGGTACACTGATACATCGCACTGATTTACCTGTCTGACATTGTTAAACTTTGTTTCACCCTACAGCAGCATGACATAACATCTTATGCTCTTGCCGAGGGGAGTATTGACATCATCCTCCTGAAGAAACCAACGGATTGTGAAACACGAATCGGTACCAATAGAAGGCGTCGGGGAACACCAATACAACATGATAGTTTCTCCCTGAGAGAGGCAAATTAATTTACAGATCATGCGGCATATCATTTAACAACATCCGGATAATAATTCTGAGACGGAGGGAGAGGATATTGATTTTCAGAATCATCAAAGATAAGTGTGACTATACTGTGTACATAAGCAAATGCAGACGGGATTATATCTGTATAGTCACAGTAGTAATTTAAAAACTATCCTCCATGAGAACCGGAGTTGTTGATGCACATTTCAGCACATATTCAGGATAACGCCTGAGATACAGTGCTTATTCTAGTCTGAGACTTCTGGTTACTCATTATCAACATAGGTATACATTGTACATCAGTTATTACCTTAATACTTTTGAGGAATTCCAGTATTATAGTGACTTAGGTCAACCCTCAGATAAGTGACCACAAAAAAATATGCCTAAATCCAGGCAAGGTAGTTGGAAAGAATTATATAAAAGGGGTTGAGAATGTGTCTGTCCGTCTGGGTGCAAAATAACTGAAAATTTAACAGAATGGGATTAAACTAGGCATGTGGGGAAAACTGGTAAAAAGACACATCAAGTTAGAAAATAGGCCAAATCAGACTGAGGATTCCAAAGAAATAAGACCCCCCCTCCTCTGCCCCCCCCCCCAAAAAAGACCAATATATATCTATGGGAAAAGGAATTTGAGCTTCTAGAGCATAGAAATGTACGTACAGTGAAACAACAGTTAGGGAATTGCTCCATTCAAACTCTCTCTCCCTGTTCGCTACTCTCCCAACCCCCCAAATTACCCCATCAAAGAATACCCCATACAATTTCCCACCAACCTGTACACTGCCCCATCCCCAAAAAATACTCCCTTGCAACTGCCCTACCAATTTGCCAAATACTGCCACCACAAAAAATATACCCCCCCAATTGCCTCACCACCGTGCACACTGCCCCATCTCCAAAAACTGCATCCCTACAATTGCTCTACCACTCCAATAACTGCCCCACCCCAAAAACAACCTCCCACAACTGCCTCACCACTCTGAAAACGGCCCCAACCCTAAAGCTACACTCCCACAACTACCCTGCCACACTGCAAACTGCCTTACCCCAATAAACAACCTCCCACAACTGCCCCACCACCTTGGAAATTACCCCACCCCCCAAAAAATACACTCTTACAACTTCGCTACCACCCCACAAACTGCCCTACCCCCTAAAAAAATATCCCTTGCAACTGCCCCATGGCCCTGCACTTCTTGATTCCAATGTAAGTCAGCAGAGACTATGGGTAGGGTCAAGCCAATGGGAAGGCTGTTGGGGGTGGCGCACTGGAATGCTGCTCTAGTCACAGGAAGGGACGTGGTAAGCTGGAAGACATTCATGTGATATACAAGTTAAATTCTGCATGTGCTGGGAGAAGGAAGAGAAATGAAGCCTTCCCCTCTCCCAAAAAAGGTACCTCAATACATTTCTATAGGAAAAGCTATTTCAATGGCTGCAGCATACAAACACTGATTCATAGTGACACAGCAGTTATGGAATTATACCTGTCAAACAGTCACCCTCTCATCTCATCTCTGCCGATCACAGACACACAGAGAAACAACACAGATACACATACATACACAACCACATAACTAACATGTACACATATGAACAGATATGTACATGTAAGCATGCAGAAACATACATACAAGCACATATAACAGCCCACAAATACATACATACACACACACATAAAATAAAGATACACATAAAACAGATAAACATACAAAACAGAGATATGCACACACACACACACACACACACGAGAAATATACATACACGCACGCAACACATACATAAGACACATACATACAGACTCATACACACACAGATGCAATAGAGATATAAACAGACAGGTGCGTGCATGCACATACATACAGAGAGGGCTTGGAAAGAATTCCATGAGCCATGCTATACATGACTTCACCACTTCTTAAAGTATTACATTTTATGCTTGATGATCTTTCATCATGTTTGATAAACTACCATTCTTCCTTAGAATTACATTCAGCTTCTCAGTAGTTGTAAGTTCCTTCACTCGCTTTGTTTCATAAAGTAATACTTATAATTGTGTGTTTACAGTACAAAATCCTCAATTTTGGAATGCTTTGCCTTTATTTTTACAAGTTTTATTAGTTTTTCAGAAAAATTAAAAAACATATTTCTTTTCAAAGTGTTATAATTAAATGTATGCACAGTAGGTAAGATGTCTTTATGTCTTGATTATATATATGTTTTGTTGTAACCACCGAGAAATGGTAATGATTGATGAGTGATAAACTGAATAAATTAAATGAATTCCACTGTGTTAGTTGACCACAACAAATTCCATAGCTTAATTATGTGCTGTATGAAAAAAAGTTCTTTTATTTATTTATTTAGTTAATTAAAAGCCTTACAAACTGCTAATCTGTACAGAATAGTCAAAGCGTCTACAACTACATAAAAGCACCTTAAAACACAATGGGGTTGATTTTGACCTGCAAATAGCAGGACTGGACGTCCGGGTTGGATGTCCAACCCCCGATCAGGCCTGGGACCATATTCCAGTCCACCTGCTCCCCGCACACACAGGGCTGTTGTGTGAGAAGCACTGGACGGGGGCAGTGCCAGGCGGAATGAGGGCAGAGCGCAAGAGGGGACAAGCACCCGGACGTACAAAGGCCATTCAGGGAGGTGGAATAAGTCCGAGGCGGGGGTGCGATCGGGGCATGCAGCCCCCAAACCCATGGAGCCACATCCGGTGTCAGGCGGCAGGATGTCGGGGTTTACCTGCGCAGAGCCAGACTGTGCCTCCAGCTGGCCATGCCGCTGCTATGGCGACGGGACACCACAGCACAGGCACGCCAGCCGGAGCACTATTCGGGATGGATGGGCAGCCCCCAGGATATCCCCAGGGGCTGAATACCATGCACAATGGGCCATCCAAGTGCCCTGATTCTGCAACCACGGGAACATATAGCTTCTGTGGTTGCAGAATTGGGTCCAAATAGGCCACGTTCATTTTTTGGCCATCAGGACGGCCTGAACGTGCAGCACAGAATCGGCCTCAATGTCAATATAAAAACAACATTGATTTAAACATAACAATTTATCTGTCATATACATATTTATTATTTTTATTTTATATAGTTGTGGTCAACATTACTGGCACCTTTGCATTTTAGGTATGTTGTGTACACTATCTTGAGAAATAATTGGAAATATTCTAACTGTATTTCCTCATAATATTTTAATAGTATGTTCAAAGGTATACAACAAAAAAAAAATGTCTGTGCAACTTAGATATAGTAATTTCTGAGAAAAAAATATGACCTGGAGAGGATTAATGGCACCCTCCACTAATATTTGGTTGCACAACCCTTGGCGGTGATGACAGCCTCCAAACATTTCTTGTAGCCATCTATAGGTTTTGTACATCCATCTGCTTGTAGTTTCTCCCACTCTTCAACTGCAATTTGTTCCACCTCATGAATGTTTCCAGGATTCCTTTACCAACAGCAGATGTCAGCTCTTTCCGAAGTTCTCAATTGGACTGAGATCAGGACTCACTGCTGGCCAGTTTAAAACAGTCAACTTTTTCCTTTTTAACCATTCTATTGTACTTTTGGATGTATGTTTTGGGTCATTACTGAATCATTATGTATGTTTTAATCCATGGCCTGTACAACCATACTGTATAGCAAACCGTTGCTGATAGCTGGAAGTAGCGGGATATAAGTGTACACTAAATAAATTAGCCTGCTGGAGGACCCATGACCTTTGACCCAGACCTAGCTTTCTGACACTAGATAGCACATTTCACTCCAAAATACCTTGTTAGTCCTCTGACTTCATGATTGCTTTAATACATTCCAGACCTCCAGTTCCTAAGGTAGCAAAACAGCCCCACAACATTATGGAACCTCCACCATATTTATCTGTAGGAAGGGTGATTGTTCCTTATAAGCTTCATTTCTTCGCCTGTAAATGTATAGCTGGTCTGCATTGCCAAAGAGCTCACGTTTGGTTTCATCTGTCCACAGAACATTTTCCCAGGATTGTGGTTCCTCAAGGTGGGTTTGGACAAAGACCAGGCATGCCTTTTTATGTCTGTCTTTGAACAGAAATACAAACAAAAATGAACAGGAGTTTGGGGGTCAATAACTAACATTTAGCACATGCTGTCTTTTGAAGGGTCCATAGGAATAAAATGGGCCCTCTGGCAAATAGTGGCTGTTAGCAAAGGACCCTTCCATGATTTTAGCCTCCAGGTGGTGAGCAGTTGTGAAATATCACAATTTCTCAAATTTCTACCATCATGAAAACATATAAGGGGGTCCTTTGCTATCAGTCTGTCTTGATTATACTGTAAGCTCTGAAGAGCTTATGTCTGCCTATATAATGTTGCACACATTTGGTAGCACTATACAGTTGTGGTCAACATTATTGGCATCCTTGAAGTTCAACCGCTTAATGTCCAATATCTCCTAAAAAAAAGTGGCCCATGAAATTGCTTTGGATTTTATATGCACATATATTGTTTTCATGATGGTAGAAATTTGGGAAACTGTGATATTTCACTACTGCTCACCAAAATCATGGAAGGGTGAATCAACCCTCAAAGTGCTCACAAGAACTGGGATAAAGAAGAGCAATTCACCATTCGCAGGCACTCTGACACAGAAGTAACAGAGCAACAATTCTTTCAAAGCAGTATTGCAATATTCAACAGCTCGATGTTCACAAATGCCATGTAATATAAAAATAATGTCCCGTTTATCGGTCCTGTCATGCAATACACTCAATTGCCTGAAGCAGAAGAAAAGGTCGATGTTGTGACAGAGAACAGCAGCATGTAGGAAAAACAATGTGCCATAGCTGATATGAAGCATACATGGGGCAGAGACCTTAGCTTTTGAGATTTCGGAGCTGTGCAAAGAAGCAGTTTGGCACCAAAAGAGCCCTTTAAGGACCATACTTGAACAAAGAGAAGATTTTACTGCTAACATAATTTCCTCAAATAAAAAGGGAGGCAGGCAGATACAACACTAGAAAAATACATATTTTATGTAAAATGAGATAGGAAGCAGAAAGGCTTTGTATGAATTATATAACTTGGCAAGCCAACAAATGCTAATTCAAAAGGCATGTTCATCTCTAGAGAGAGCAATTGGCAATAATCTCATAAAAATGAGTCATTTCTGCTTTTTAAGAAGACTTTTGTTTTCCCAAAAGCACATACTGCGTACATTACGGCACATAAACACTCTGTTGGTATCTGAATATGAGAAGCCACCGTGCTGAGGATCCCCAGCTTAATAAACTCTTTAGAAGGGAATTGTTGCTTAGAGATGACTTAATCTGATTTAATTAGCAGACTTCTGTGGCACTAATTTGTGATCCTAAAGTAACTGGACTTTCTATGTCAAATATAAGAACTGACAAACACTTTCTGCAACATTTCCAAGAAGCTGCAAAAGCCTTCTCTGGTTTCCAAGCCCTTGAATTCTTTCAGTTTTGGTTGATATTCTGAAAAACAAAGGCAATTTAGTGAAGTATCCGCATGGGCTTCCCATGAGCGAGTGAGTATAAAGGAGAATTCTGCCACAAAAGCAGAAATACCGTCAGTTGCAAGTTTGATATTACTACTACTTAAGATTTTGTAAAGCACTACAAGGCATATGCAGTGCTGTACAGATATATATAAGACAGCCTCTGCTCAAGAGAGCTTACAATTTAACCAAGGCAGTCAAAACAACAACTGGAGAGTAAGTGCACATAGATGGTGAACAGGAAAACATATGGCACGCTTCACGAATTTGCGTGTCATATTCACACCTATAGTATGTTATTGATTCTGATTTTGTGATCTTGCTTAAAAGATTGCATGTAGGCGGAGAAACTTAAATAGAAAATGAAATACTACAATGACCCAAGTGAAAATGTGTTGAGAGAAAATGCATTTTTTTATCTGTTGTTAGTTTTTCATTTGTTTTATGACTCAGTTTGTTTTATTAGGTGTGTTTTGCATTAGGTGATACCACCTATTGTGGAGGATTGGTCAATCTGTCTGTCCATATGCAGAGCTTTGCTTGCAAATGCTCAAGCAAAGTTATGCATAGGGCAGGGTAGGATTAAGCCTCTGGTGTGCCGTAGGTAGACAGGCCTCCATCCTAATATAAATACATTTTAAACATCTCACAAATAGGGCTGCAGGAGGTTCTGACTGCACAGAACAACTGACCAAGGAGATAGCAGCAGGTAAGAAGCACTGCTCACTGGTGGATAATGCACAGAGGGTGAGGAACACAGAGAGGCCTTGGTGGGAACTGGAGCTCTTCTTTCCCATCTTTCTGTCTTTCTGGTAGCATTTGACTTACTAGGGCAAAAATATGCCTTTGGAGCCATTGAATTACACATCTGAGACGACCCACCTCTAAACTTTTGGGCCCTATATAATCCAGGATTAAAATGGGGCAGATTAAGAGAAGAAGAAACTGTCTTTGCAAACAAATGTATGTGCACTGTGACTAAGACAGTAAGGAAGGGTCAGTGTGCTGCCACTTTAAGAAGGATGAAAAAATCTGAATCAGTGCCGGTGGCTGGGCAGGAAATGATGCATTTCCAAGAACAGAAGAAGCCAGACAGCAAGCAGGCTGGGTGTGGCAGTGGAGCTTGGAGTGGCTGATAAGGGTTGGGAATGTGTTTTTTAGACACTAAAGAGCATGTTTACTAAGGAAGATATTAGTTGCTCCTGAGGCAAGTTTACAGCATTGAAGCATGCTAACTGTAGGGGGGTGGCTGACTCTCCCTCTGCAGTTAGCACATAGCCCCACGCTAGTAACACGGCCCACATACATAGGGTTGCCAACTTTTTGAAAGAAAAAACTTGACACCTGTGGCTACTTGTGCCCCTCCCCCTCTCCCGCCATCTGCTCACCCCTGCCCTGCCCCACCCCACCCCAACAAATAACTGCAGAGAGAGTAGCAGTGCAGACTTTTGGTATCTGCGGGGGGGGGGGGGGGAAGGGGCGGTGAAGGGTCAAGGAGGGGTAAAGGGTCAAGGGGGGGTCAAGAGGTTGCGTTCTTTCGCATCTATTCAGTCACAGACACCTCCTCAGATGCCCCGTATACATAATCTCTCCCATATGGTATTAAATTCAAATATATATTCTTAGGGTTGCGAACTTTTTCACCGAGAAAAACCCGACACCTGTGGCTCGCCATGCTCCACCCATTCTCCGCCCCTAATCCCACCCCTGCCCCGCCCCCAGCCCCACCCACAAAAATTACCGAGGATACGTGTAGGCTAACTTCCTTGGTCAGATAATAATTAAACTGGGAACCCCAAAATCCAAATATGAAATGTACAACACTGGAGAAATAAAACTATAAAGTAATTTCCTCTTGCACTAAACAAAAACGCAAAGATGTTAGCAATACACACTTCCCAGACCAGACATATTCCAGTTAATAAATTCAAAATAAAAAGTATTTTTCTACCTTCTGTTTGGGCGTTTTATTTTTCAGTTGCAATTGCTCCAGTCACTTTCTTCTGGTTTCTTTGTATCTTCTGCGAGCTATCCATTTGTCCTTTCTTCTCTTTTAGATGTTTTTCCATTCTCTCTCTATTTCTGCTTTAACATACTGATTGTTTCCCTTTTGCTCTTTCCCCCAATTCTTTCCTTATTCCTTTATCATCCATTTAAATTTCACCCTTCCATTCTCAAGCCCCTCTTACTCTCCCAATACCCGGCCCATCATAGACTTTTCTTCCACACAAAATATTTTTTCCCCTCTCCATTCTCATTCCCCATCCATTCTAGTCCTCCCCCAAAATCAGTTCCCTTATAGTTCTAGACCCACCCACCATCCACTCCCTTCTAGTCCCATTCTCCCATGCCCCACATCAGCCCATTTCCAGTCCTATTCCAGCTCTTCATCAGCCCATTTCCAGTGCTAGCCCTCACATCACAGGCCATTTCCAGTCCTAGCCCCCCCCCAATCACAGCCCATTTCCAGTCCAAGTCCCCCATCACAGCCTATTTCCAGTCCTAGGCCCCCCCACCATCAAAGCCCATTTGCAGTCCGAGTCCCCCCGCACCATCACAGCCCATTTGCAGTCCTAGCCCCCCTAATCACAGCCTATTTCCAGTCCAAGTTCCCCCCCCCCCATAGCCCTTTTCCAGTCCAGGTCCCCTCCACCCCCATCACAACCCATTTCCAGTCCATGTCCCCCCCAGCCCTTTTCCGGTCCAGGCCCCCCCCCATCATAACCCTTTTCCAGTCCCAGTCCCCCCCCCCCCCATAGCCCTTTTCCAGTCCAGGTCCCCCCCCCCCAATCACAGCCCATTTCCAGTCCAAGTCCCCCATCACAGCCTATTTCCAGTCCTAGGCCCCCCCCCAACATCACAGCCCATTTGCAGTCCGAGTCCCCCCCCCCCCACCATCACAGCCCATTTGCAGTCCTAGCCCCCATAATCACAGCCTATTTCCAGTCCAATTTCCCCCTCCCTACACCATAGCCCATTTCCAGTACAATTTCACCCCCCCCCCATTGCCCTTTTCCAGTCCAGGTTCACCCCCCCATAGCCCAAGTTCACCCACCCCATAGCCCTTTTCCAGTGCTGGTCCCCTCCACCCCCATCACAACCCATTTCCAGTCCATGTCCCCCCCCCATAACCCTTTTACAGTCCAGATCCCCCCCCCCCATCACAGCCTATTTCCAGTCCAAGTCCCCCCCCCATAGCCCTTTTCCGGTCCAGGTCCCCCCCCCCCCCCCATCACAGCCTATTTCCAGTCCAAGTCCCCCCCCCATACCCATTTTCCGGTCCAGGTCCCCCCCCCCATCACAACACATTTCCAGTCCTAATCCCCCCCCCCCCCCATAGCCCTTTTCCAGTCCAGGTCCCCCCCCCATCACAGCCCATTTGTAGTCCTAGCCCCCCCCCCATCACAGCCCATGCAGTCCTTGTCCTTGGCCTCCCTCCCCCCGACCAGCACCACGGCTGTCTGAGGGGCTTCAGAGGGAGCCGGGGAAGCCTGCGCGAGGCCCCGGCTCCCTCTGTACAGCCGCCAGCGTGAAGAGCCTTTTCCTTCACGCTGGCAGTTGTTTCTGTGAAGCCGCGAATGCTGGGAAAGGTTAAAGGGCATTGCAAGAGCAAATCTACCATGCCAGCACTAACTTCCAAAACTCAACCAAGGACTCTATAAAAGGCAGCACTGTAAATATTGCAGTGGGCCCTAGAACATCAATATATCTATTAGAAAAGCTGAACAAGCCAGATTACTACACTTTCTTAAATGGAAATTCCGTGTTAACAGAATACCGAGCCTTGGTCGCACACGCAGAATACAGATGGACCTTCACCAAATAAAAAATAAGTTATCAAAAAGTGAAAATAAAAATATGTACACAAAAGTGAAACTAGGGTTGCCATCTTTTTCACCGAGAAAAACCCGACACCTGTGGCTCGCCATGCTCCACCCATTCTCTGCCCCTAGTCCCACCCCTGCCCCGCCCCAGCCCCACCCACAAAAATTACCAAGGATACGTGTAGGCTAACTTCCTTGGTCAGATAGTAATTAAACTAGGAACCCCAAAATCCAAACATGAAATGTACAACACTGGAGAAATAAAACTATAAAGTAATTTCCTCTTGCACTAAACAAAAACGCAAAGATGTTAGCAATACACACTTCCCAGACCAGACATATTCCAGTTAATAAATTCAAAATAAAAAGTATTTTTCTACCTTCTGTTTGGGCATTTTATTTTTCAGTTGCAATTGCTCCAGTCACTTTCTTCTGGTTTCTTCATGTCTTCTGCGAGTTATCCATTTGTCCTTTCTTCTCTTTTAGATGTTTTCCATTCTCTCTCTATTTCTGCTTTAACATACTGATTGTTTCCCTTTTGCTCTTTCCCCCAATTCTTTCCTTATTCCTTTATCATCCGTTTAAATTTCACCCTTCCATTCTCAAGCCCCTCTTGCTCTCCCAATACCCGGCCCATCATAGACTTTTCTTCCACACAAAATATTTTTTCCCCTCTCTATTCTCATTCCCCATCCATTCTAGTCCTCCCCCAAAATCAGTTCCCTTATAGTTCTAGACCCACCCAGCATCCACTCCCTTCTAGTCCCATTCTCCCATGCCCCCACATCAGACCATTTCCAGTCCTATTCCAGCTCTTCATCAGCCCATTTCCAGTGCTAGCCCTCACATCACAGGCCATTTCCAGTCCAAGTCCCCCATCACAGCCTATTTCCAGTCCTAGGCCCCTCCACCATCACATCCCATTTGCAGTCCTAGCCCCCCCCCCCCCACCATCACAGCCCATTTGCAGTCCTAGCCCCCCTAATCACAGCCTATTTCCAGTCCAAATTCCCCTCCCTCCACCATAGCCCATTTCCAGTCCAAGTCCCCCCCCCCCCATAGCCCTTTTCCAGTCCAGGTCCCCTCCACCCCCATCACAACCCATTTCCAGTCCATGATCCCCCCCATAGCCCTTTTACAGTCCAGGTCCCCCCCATAGCCCTTTTACAGTCCAGGTCCCCCCCCCCCCCCATCACAGCCCATTTCCAGTTCAAGTCCTCCCCCCTAGCCCTTTTACGGTCCAGGCCCTCCCCATCACAACCCATTTCCAGTCCAAGTCTCCCCCCATCGCCCTTTTCCAGTCCAGGTCCCCCCCCCATCACAGCCCTTTTCCAGTCCAAGTCCCCCATCACAACCTATTTCCAGTCCTAGGCCCCCCCCACCATCACAGCCCATTTGCAGTCCGAGTCCCGCCCCACCATCATAGCCCATTTGCAGTCCTAGCCCCCCCCCACCATCACAGCCCATTTGCAGTCCTAGCCCCCCTAATCACAGCCTATTTCCAGTCCAATTCCCCCCCCCCATAGCCCTTTTCTGGTCCAGGTCCCACCCATCACAACCCTTTTAGAGTCCATGTCTCCCCCCATAGCTCTTGTCCAGTCCAGGTCCCCCCCCCATCACAGCCCATGCAGTCCTTGGCCTCCCCCCCCCCCCCCCGACCAGCACCGCGGCTGTCTGAGGGGCTTTAGAGGGAGCCGGCCGCACGAGGCCCCAGCTCCCTCTGTACAGCCGCAGCGTGAAGATCTTTTTCCTTCACGATGGCGGCTGTTTCTGCGAAGCCGCGAATGCTGGGAAAGGTTAAAGGGCATTGCCTTTAACCTTTCCCACCAATCGCGGCTTCACAGAAACAGCCGCCAGCGTGAAGGAAAAGGCTCTTCACGCTGGCGGCTGTACAGAGGGAGCCGGGGCCTCGCGCGGGCTTCCCCGGCTCCCTCTGAAGCCCTCCGGTGTGTGGGCCGGCCCTGGGTGGTTTTTTTTTTTTAACTGCAGGTCGGAAGAAAAGCCGTTTTTTTGCTCTGGCCGCTCCCGATCTTGCGGCCAGAGCAAAAAACCGGCTTTTCAAGGGCCGGTTTAACATCTGCGCTGGCAGCCGGCCTGGCCATGGAAAAACCGGCCAGGCCGGCTGAAAACCGGCCAGTTGGCAACCCTAAGTGAAACTGAAATTTCAAAAAGCCAGACCCTGCATGCAGTGCAACAGTAGAGAAACAGAAAGAGATGCATTCCCCCTGTACTGTACAAAACAAAAGATAGCAGATGTCAGGACTGGCGTTAGGAGGAATGCAACCAGGGCAATTGCTCTGGGCTCCCAAGACAGAGAAGGCTCCTAAACCAGTCTGATGCTGAAAGAACAGCTTGCTAGTAGGGTTTAGGATCCCCTCCAAATTTTGTCTGGGCTGGGCCTCAGCCAGTCCTGGCATATGTACCTTTCAAAAAAGCATAGTTACTCACCTGTAACAGGTGTTTTCCAGGAGCAGCAGGAATCAGTCCTCACATATGGGTGACGTCGGCGCCGACGGAGCCCTCGCGGAGCAATTTTCCCCAGCTTTCAAAGAAAGCCTTTGGGAATTGCAGCGCGCATGCGCGGTCCTCTTCCCGCCCAAGGGTGCCATCTTGCTCAGTCTGATGACATAGAAAAAAGACAGCAAAAATTAGCAAAAACGAAAGCATAAAACTGCAACTCCACGGGGAGGAGGGAGGGTTGTGAGGACTGATTCCTGCTGCTCCTGGAGAACACCTGTTACAGGTGAGTAACTACGCTTTCTCCAGGACCAAGCAGCAAGTCAGTCCTCACATATGGGACTCCCAAGCTTAAGGCTACCGGAGACCCTAAGCACAAAAATGAGCTCCCTCTAGCTCAGCAGCACAGAGGGAAGGAATCTTCTCTGAATACGTCTCCAACCGGTAGCCCAACATCCGGGATGGAGGGTAGGAGTTGCCTATACCTCGAAGAGATTACGGAGGACTGCCTGTCCGAAAGCACTGTCCCTGCGGGACTCCCTCTCCAGGCAGTAATGGGCTGCAAAAGTCTGGCTCGAAGACCAAGTTGCGGCCCGGCAGATGTCTGCCAACGGAACAGAGCGGAGGTAAGCCACTGACGTAGCCTTCGCCCGAACACGATGAGTGGTGACTCTACCTTCCAGCACGAGGCCCGCAGCCTCGTAAGCCCAAGCGATGCAGTCCGCAATCCAGATGGACAGAGTACGCTTGGAGACAGGGAGCCCCAACTTGTTGGGGTCATAAGACACGAAGAGCTGAACAGCCCTTCTGTGCTCCCGCGTACGGTCAAGGTAGAAGTTCAGCGCCCTTCTACAGTGCAGGGTATGCAGGACCATTTCAGCTCGGCTGGAGTGTGGCCTGGGAAAGTAGGTCGGAAGTACCACCTCCTGGTTGATGTGAAAAGGGGAAACCACTTTAGGAAGAAACTTAGGGTGAGTCCGTAGGACTACCCGGTTCTTGTAGAACCTAGTGTAAGGAGGATCAGATACCAGGGCCTGCAGCTCACTAATGCGTCTAGCAGAAGTGAGGGCCACCAAGAACAAGGTTTTCCAGGAAAGAAAACGAAGAGGACAGGTAGCCATAGGCTCAAAAGGCGGACAGGTAAGCCACTGTAAAACCACATTGAGATCCCAGTTCGGGGCTGGCGGGAGCAAAGGTGGTTTAAGGAGTAGGAGGCCCCGGAGAAAACAAGCCACCAGAGGGTGGCTGGAAAGAGGCCTACCCTCCACCGGTAGGTGGTGCGCAGAAAGAGCACTGAGGTGGACCTTGACCGAGTTGGACTTAAGTCCAAGATTGGAAAGGGAAAGCAAGTACTGCAAGACCACTGAAGCTGAACAGGAGAAGGGGTCTTGCGACTGCTGAGTACACCAGACGGAGAACCGACGCCACTTAAGAGCCAAGACGACCTCTTCCAGATCTGGAGGTAGCTGGAGAGGAGCAAGGACTACCCTTTCAGCAGCCAGGCCATCAGATGAAGCGATCGAAGGTTGGGGTGCAGGAGCGTCCCCTGATCCTGCGAGAGGAGGTCGGGCTGAAACCCCAGAGGAAGAGGTGTGTCCACCGCCAGCTGCAGCAGAAGCGGGAACCAAGGTTGTCTCGGCCACCGGGGAGCCACTAGGATCACCGACGCCTTGTCTCTGAGAACCTTGAAGAGCGTCCGAGACACCAGAGGCATGGGTGGAAAGGCATACAAGAGGCCTGTGGACCATGGAATCAGAAAAGCATCCGCCGCTACCCGGAGAGGATGCGGCTGTCGAGAGCAGAATCTGGGAAGCTGCCGGTTCAGAGGACTGGCGAACAGATCCATGGTGGGGAGGCCCCACCGGAGAAAGATCCGCTGAACCACGAGCGGATCCAATCTCCACTCGTGCGGTTGGAGGATCCTGCTCAGTTTGTCTGTCAGGTAGTTTTCTTGACCTGGAGATAGACAGCTTTGAGGACGAGGTTGCGATGAACGGCCCAAGAGCAGAGCTTCTGTGCTTCCTGACAGAGAAGGAAGGAGCCGGTTCCGCCTTGTTTGTTCACGTAGAACATGGCAACCTGATTGTCGGTCTGGATAAGTACCGACTGGTGAGAAATCAGGTGAGAGAAGGCTTTGAGCGCTAGGCGGATGGCTCTGAGCTCCAGGAAGTTGATCTGTTGAGCGGACTCCCAAGGAGTCCAGAGACCCTGAGTACAAGTCCCCTGGCAATGTGCTCCCCAACCCTGGAGAGAAGCATCGGTCGTCAGGACCCGAGAATGTGTAGGGGGCTGAAAAGACACCCCCAGCACTAGGTTTGGCAGATAAAGCCACCATCGCAGAGAGGAGACCAGCTGGTCGGAGATCTGTATGGAGTCCGCTAGGCTCCCAGTGGCCTGATGCCATTGTTTGCGAAGGCACCATTGAGCAGGTCGCATGTTCAGGCGGGCATTGGGGGTTACATGGACCGTGGAAGCCATATGGCCGAGCAGTCTCAGAAATTGCCTGGCCGAGACCAGGGAATTGCTGTGAAAGCGGCTGGCAAGATCCATGAGCCTTTGGGCCCTGTCCAGAGGCAGGAAGGCCCGCGCCTGAAGAGTGTCCAACCTGGCGCCGATGAATTCTAGATCTTGAGAGGGGAGCAAAATGGACTTTGCGAAGTTTATGACAAATCCCAAGTGCTGGAGCAGAGCCACCATGCGATGAGTAGCCTGAGTGACTTCTTGGGCAGACTGGGCCCTGATGAGCCAGTCGTCCAGGTATGGGAACACAAAGAGACCCTGAAGCCTCAGATAGGCCGCCACCACTGCTAGGCATCTGGTGAACACCCTGGGGGCGGAGGATAGGCCGAAAGGCAGTACTCTGTACTGGTAATGGTGTCCGCCCACAACAAACCTGAGGTATTGTCTGTGGTCTGGATGAATAAGGATATGAGTATACGCATCTTTGAGATCTAAGGAGCATAGCCAGTCTCCCTGCTGGAGGTAGGGCAGCAGGATTCCAAGGGTAAGCATTTTGAACTTTTCCTTTGCAAGGAACTTGTTGAGGTTTCGCAAGTCTAGGATAGGTCTGAGGCCTCCTGTCCTTTTCGGAATCAGGAAGTATCGGGAATAAAACCCCTGACCCTTCAGGTGGTGGGGCACCAGTTCCACGGCTTGTTCCTGAACAAGACTTGCTAACTCCTGAAGGAGTAAGTCCCTGTGGAGAGGGAGTCTGGAAGGCTCCCCTGGAAAGTAGGAGGGAGGTACCTGGTGAAAATGAAGAAGATAGCCCTTTTGAACTATCTGAAGCACCCAGGTATCTGTGGTGATGTTGGACCACCTGTGGGCAAAGTGGACCAGCCGGCCTCCTGTGCTGAGAGAAACCAGCTGAGGGGGAGAGGCTATGCTGAGAAAGTCAAAAACCCCCACCCTGCTGAGCAGGGGCCGGTGGTGCAGGCTTGGGGGCTTGCTGCCTACGGGACCCATTACCCTGTCCCTTGGCCTGCTTTCCCTGTGGGGGAGCTGGTGAGGCCTGATACTGAGGGTAGTATTTATAGGCAGCACCCTTCCTCGGGTAAAAGGGCTTTTTCCCCGAGGCCTTCTTCTTTTGAGAAGGCGCAGAGGTCTTCCTGGAGAGACGGGTTCTGGTGAGAGTCTCCGTCTCGATTTGTGCAGCCTTCTCATCCATGGGCTTGCCAAAGAGGTTATCACCTCGGCAGGGGACATCGACCAACTTGTCCTGTACCCAGGGCTCGAGGTCGGACGTCTGAAGCCAAGCCTGGCGGCGTCCACCGATGCCGGCCGCGGCTACTCGAGCCGAAGCCTCAAAACCATCATAGGCTGCTCGAGAGATAAACTTGGAGCACTCCCGAATACCAGTAGACAAGGATTGGAACCTCTGCAAAGGTTCGTCGGAGAGACCAGCAGAGAACCCGGCTATTTCCTTAGCCAGGTCTCGGAGATACATGCCCATGTAGAGCTGGTATGTCTGGACTCGACAAGCAAGCATAGAGCCCTGGAAGCACTTCCTACCGAGGGCATCCAGGCTTCGGGCTTCCCTACCAGGGGGCACCGAGGAGTGCATTTTTTGACTCTTCAGTCTAAGCATGGCCGATTCCACCACCATGGAATGGTGCGGTAGTTGTGCCTTTTGGAACCCGGGGCTCTTGCGGACTCGATAAATGGAATCGACCCACTTGCTTAACACCGGCGACGCCGCCGGGCTCTCCCACATGCGGAAGAGAAGCCGTTCCAGCATGGGAGGAACCGGTACAATAAAGGCCTCCTTCGGGGGAGAGTCATATTGGAGGGCATCGAGTTCTTCGACTCGAGGCTCCTCCTCGGGATCCGCAGGGAAGGCCAAGGCTTTGGCCATATCCCTCACGAAGTCCGAGAACCAGGTATCCTCCGGGGGGTGGACCGTCTCCGAGGTTCGGACTCGGGGGAGTCCGAAGGGACACACCGAGTCTGAAAGGAACCAGGTGACTCTTCGTCCGCAGATTCCCAGGCCGACTCCTCGGAGGAGGAGTCGACCGGCTCCGGTCGGGCGGGCACTGATGCCATCCGCCCCGATGCCGAGGGAGTCGGCGTCGACGACCTCGGTCCCGAACGGGAGGCCGAAGGAGACCTCGACCGAGGATCGACTCGAGCCCTCATGGACTCGAGGATGGGCTCGGTCTCCGGGGTCGATTTGGAGGTCGACGTCCCGGCGGTCAGGGCAGAAGCGCCAGCGAGGCCAGCGATCAATGCCCACTGCTGGTCCAAGAAGGCAGACAAACTGCACTCCAAGGCCGTCAACCTGAGTCCGAGCTCAGGAGACCCAGCAGCCCCCGACTCGGGCCCCGACGGCGTCGGGCCCGACGGCGTCGGGCCCGACGTCGGGTCCTTTGGAGGCGAGTCCACGAGGACAACAGTACTTACGTGAGCGGGCAAGTCCACCTCGAGTCGAGGATGTTTTGACGGCCTCTCCGACTCCAAGGACCCGGGACGGGAATCGGGGCTATGCGACCTGGCCCTCGAGAAACCAGGAGCGTCCACCGATCCCGCCCTCGCGGGTTTCTTCTTCCGATGATGCTCCCGGGTAGGAGACCCCCTTTCAGAGGAACTCCGACGATGCTCAGGACCAGAGTCCCGAGACGTCGAAGCCTCTGACGAGGTCCGAGCCCGGCCGGAGTCAGAGAAGATACGCTCCCGCTGGTGCTGCCGACTCCTCAATGCTTTTGAGGACATTTTGCCGCATGGCCTGCAGATCATGGGGTCATGATCTGGGCCGAGGCAGCGGAGGCAGAAGTCATGAGTGTCTGTAAGAGACATAAGTTTCTTACAGAGGTCACACTTTTTGAAACCACTGGCCGCCATCGGGGGAAAAAGGGCCCCTGCGAGGTCGAACGACCGGGCAGCCAGGGAAAAAGGGAAAAAAGCGCGAAATCTGTCACGAAGGACAAAAAAACGAAAAATAAAGGATGGACTCGCAACCGGCGTCGTGAGTCCGGCGGGAAAAGAACCGGCGTCGAACCGAAGAAAAAAACAGAGAAAAATCAACTTTTCTGCGGGGATTCACAGGCAACGTCTGTAGGGCTCCGCGGAAAAAAGAAGACTGAGCAAGATGGCACCCTTGGGCGGGAAGAGGACCGCGCATGCGCGCTGCAATTCCCAAAGGCTTTCTTTGAAAGCTGGGGAAAATTGCTCCGCGAGGGCTCCGTCGGCGCCGACATCACCCATATGTGAGGACTGACTTCCTGCTTGGTCCTGGAGAACTAACATATTCCAATTACTAAATAGAAAATAAAATTCTTTTTTCTACCTTTGATGTCAGGTAATTTTATATTTTTAATTGTTCTTGGTCCCACTCTCTGGTGTCTGTTTTCCTCTGTCTTCTCTTACCTTTCTTTTCATGGTCTCCTATTCTTCTGCCATATCTTCTCTCTCCTCCTGCTTTCACTTCCTCCCTTAGGTCAGTCTCTAACACTGTTTTCTTCTTTTCAGTTTTTCTCCAACTATTTTTCTGCTTCTCTGTCCACATCTTACGCCTCCTTCTTACCAACCACTTATCAATTTTACTATTTTTTTAGGTATTTAGCTCCAGCTTTCCATCTTTTCCCTCACCCCAACCCTCCCATTCCCTCACTCTCTCCCTCTCCCTCTCCCCTTCCCCAGCCTCTTATTTCCCAGTCTTTTAACTAACTCTCCTCTTTCTCTCCCCCCATATCCAGCATCTCTCCTCTGTGTCCCTATCCCTATCCTCCCCATGTCCATTATCTCCCCTCTGTTTCTTGGCCCTATCCTTCTCCCCCCATGCCTAACACGTCCCCTCTATGGCCCTCTTTCTCCCCTGTCCAAAATCTCCCCTCTGTGTCCCTATCCTCTCCCCATGTCCAGCATCTCTCCTCAGTGTGCCCCTTACAAGCACTCCCCATTCCCAGCATCTGCCCTTTCTCCTCTATTCCCTCCATGCCCAGCATCTTCCCTCCATGCCCCCATGTCCACCATTTGCCCTTTCGCTCCTACCTCCTCCCTTGCCCAACATCTGCCCTTTCTCCTCGTCTCCCCATGTACTGAATTGCCCTTTTACCCCTATTCCTCCCATGCCCAGCATCTGGCCTCTAGGGACGGCCCAAGGGTGATGTAGGGCTATGTGCGGAAACTCATTGTGGGGCCTCATTTGCATACATCTAACATTTTAGGCAGCTTTCAAAGGAGCCTTTCCCAAGCCTCTTTTTTATCCTGGCTATGACTTAGGTGCATGTTTACTAAATATTAATGTGCGTTAAGTGCCACTGCGCCAATAGAAATAAATGGGTGTTTCTGCATTTAATGCACATTTACATTTGTGAATGTGCATTAACTTTTAGTAAACACGCCTCTTAATGAGTGTCTGAATACCATTTGTATGGGCAGTGAGGATAAAGAAATATTACCAGATTTCTACATCACTAAACTCTAGTGCCAATTGCCAGGAAGTACTATAAACCCTGCTCATTTAGAACCCATAGCAAACCCACTGTATCATAATAGCACTACCAGAACTCACAAAGCACCAAACCCTACCTATCAAAAGGCAACACTGCAAATATTAAACCAATACATCTCCTACTGGGGAAAGAGAAGAAGTGGGACGTGCCCGATATTTGAAAGGCAATTACATGGTTTACAGACCAGTAAACCGTGTAAATGTCTTAAACGGGAATATTCAACGGTACCTCCATAGTTAGTGCCGTTGAATATCCTTGTCTATGTCCCCTACGCGCCACAATGCTATACGGTTAGCATCGGGGCATGTTGGGGCATTTCAGGGTGGAGCGGAGGCGGGAATTACTAGTAACCAGGTAGCAGCGATATTGGATCGCTACCTGGTTAGCGATCTGCGCCTAAAACTAGGCGAGCTTTTGGCTCACCTAGTACTAGCCACAGATGCTAAACAGGTAGCGGTCCAATATCACTGATGCCCAGTTAGGCTCTGCGGGTGAATCCACTCAGCACATAACCCAGATAATGCCATCACTGCGGCATTGAATATCTGGGTTTAGAGGCCAGCAGGCAGGACTATGCACCGATGTGGCGTATAGCACAGCCAAATGAATATCGGGCTCGCAAAATATAGACATCACCAAACATAGAACAATGAATCACAATTTAGAAATATGAAGACAACTGGGAACCTCAAAAGGCAAACTTGGAATGTACAACAACACTGGTGTAAAAGGACTATAAATTAATTTCCTCTTCTAACTAAACAAAATGTAAAGATGTTAGCGATTCACATTTCCCAGAGCTGACATATTCCAGCTAATAAATTCAAAATAAAAAAGTATTTTTCTACCTTTTGTTGTTTGGGGATTTTAGTTTTCAGTCGCAATTGCTCCATTTGCTTTCTTCTGGTTTCTTCATGTCTTCGGCTAACCCTCCATTGTCTGCTGTCCATTTGTCCTTTCTTCTCTCTTCTAGTTTTTTCTATTCTCTCTCTACATGTTCTCTAACATATTGATCATTCCCCTTTTGCTCTTTCCTCAAGTTCTTTCTTTATTCCTTTTTTATCCATTTAATTTCACCCCACCATCCTCAATCCCCACTTACTCTCCCAATACTCAGCCAATTGTAGATTTTTCTTCCCTCCCACACAAAATATCTTTTCCCTCTCCATCCTCACTCCCCCGGCTTTTTTTCTCTTGCCAGCCCCATCCCCTTTTAGTCCTTCCCCAACATCAGCTCTCTTCTAGTTGCAGCCCCTCTCAGCATCAGCTTCCTTCCAGTCCCATTCTCCCATCAGCCCATTTGCAGTCCTAGCCCCCACTTTTCTTCCAAGGCCAGCAGCTCTCCCTTCCCCACCATCAGCCCATTTGTAGTCCTAGATCTCACTCTTCTTCCAGGGGCAGCAGCTCTCTCCCCCCCCCCCCATAAGGCCATTTCCAGTGTTAGCCTCCCCATCAGCCCATTACCAGTCCATACCCCCCAATCAGCCCATTACCAGTCCTAACCACTTCTAATCAGCCCATTTCCAGTCCTAGCCACCCCCCCCCCCAATCAACTCATTTTCAGTGCTAGCCCCCCCCCCCCCCCCACACCGGAAGAGCCCCGTGTCTGCCTGACTGGCTTCAGAGTGAGCCGGGGAGGCCTGAAGTCCGGCGCCCTGGCTCACCTTTGCAGAGCAGCAAGAAGAACAGCATTTTTCTTCTTTCCCGTGGCTCTGTTAAAATTGAGCCTGCCAGCATGCTGAGTGTCAGGAGCATTTCCTCTCTTGCATAAGACAGGAAATGCCCTCATTAAGCCTCCCGACACTTGCTGCGCCGGCTGGCTCAACTTCAACAGAGCTGCAGGAAAGAAGGAAAACAACATTCTTTCTCACTACTCTGCAGAGATGAGCCGGGGTGCCGGACTTCGGGCCTCCCTGTCTCACTCTGAAGCCAGTCAGGCAGGTGCAGGGCCTCCCGAGACGGGGGGCCATGGGTGGGCAACATTCTCGTGCAATGGACGGGCTGGACCTGCTTCCCTCCATACCCTCTTGTCCTGCAGCCACCCTTTCTCTCCTGTGCCCCCCATCATGCCCATTATCTGCCATTTACACCTATGTCACCCCACCATCTGCCCTTTTACCCCTATCTTCCCCATGCCTAGCATCTCCTCTCCACATCCTCCCTGTAGCAACCTTCTGTCCACTGCCTCCTCATCCCATGGCCAGCATCTGCCCTCTGCTCCCCTCAGTGGCCATGATCTGCCCTCCTTCCCCCTGATCAGCATTTTAAAAAATCCAAGAAAAAGTGCGGGGCCCCGATTCCAGCGTGTTTTTGTCTGCCAATCCCGTCCCCTTTTGACACATGCTTCCACATCAGAAGGGGCAGGACTGACGAGAGACTTTCAAGCACGCTGGAAACAGGACCTCGTGCTTTTGCCAATCCCGTCCCCTTTTGACACATGCTTCCACATCAGAAGGGGCAGGACTGACGAGAGACTTTCAAGCATGCTGGAAACAGGACCTCGTGCTTTTGCTTGAAGTTTTTTTTAAGCTGCTACTGCCACTTGTCATTGGCTAGGGGGAGCCTGCCCACCACAGACCAGGGAGAAGTGGCAGTGATGGCAGCAGGTCAAGGCTGCTGACTTCCTCACAAAAAAATGGCTTTTGCATGGCTGGTTTTAACTATCTGCTGGCAGCCGATCTGGCCATATGAAAACTGGCAACCCTACACACACGTTATTGGAGCAGGGCTTAGTAAACATGCACTGGAAAGAATTAAATGAGTGTCTGAGAGAAACATATTGACCATTTAGGCGGTGTGTGTTAAATCTAAAAGATAAGGATTCTGTAGACAGATCCATGAAGAGAGAGGGGGTGGGGGGGGGGAGTGGAGACAGGCTCTGTAGATACAACAAGAGTAAACTTGCTAGGCCCAAATTTAGGCACAGGCAACATAGGCAACTGCCTAGGGTACCAAATATTAAGGCACCTCAGGTCGAAATGGAGCCTTCTCACACTTACTTTAAGGCCCTCAATGGTGTCACTTCAAAGAGGCACCATCATGGCACTCTGACCTAATACCCCCACCTCTGCTCTCCAGTCCCCAGGAGGTCCCCTAAAGAGGATTCCTGCTCTCAACCTGTACCAACATTTTAAATCTGGCCTTGCGAAACAGCACATGAGAGAAATAACATGGGTCCTTGGTGGCACAATGGCAATGGTAAGTGGTGTCAGTAAACTAGAAATAGTTTGCGGAGAAGGGGCAGGATTGTCCTAGTGCTCATTTGCAAAAATCATATGCCCAATGGTAGGGCAAATCTGCTCACACCCTTGGAAAAATTAGACAAGACACAGGTGGGGACTTGGGACTCTGACTCTGCAGTCAGCAGCAAACATATCAGGCCTTCACTGCAAATAAGGCTGTGCAGGGGTAACCAAACAAGTGTGTGGCCATATGATCGCACAGCTTCAAGGGAACACCAGTAAGGGGTCTCTGCAGCTTTTCACCCATGATTACTGAGCCCATTCTGACTGATCACAAACCTTTAGTATCAGTAATCCAGTCTCTATGTATGGTGTTAAGTAAAGCTGTGTAAGCCCGTGGCCTGGCATCACTGGGAAGGAAGGATCGCCAGAATACTGTGAGGTACAGACCATGTGTATATGTTTGTTCTGACTTCCTCTTAATGAACGAGGAGGGTCAGGAGCTAGAAATGATGCTTTTTGATGCCATGGTATGTGCTAAAAGCTAGAAACAGAGAAACATAGAAACATGATGGCAGAAAAAGCCACATGGCCTATCTAGTCTGACCTTCCATATCAACTACAATAGTCCCCTTTTTACCTTTAGAGCTCCTCAGTGTTTGTCCCATTCTTTTTTGAATTTACTGTCCTTGTCTCTACCACCTCCACTGGGAAACTATGCCATGCATCTACCACTTTTTCCGTAAAGAAATATTTCCGCATATTACTCCTGAGTCAATCCCCTTTCATCCTCATCCTATGTCCCCTCGTAGCAAAGCTTGCCTTCAATCGAAAGACTCACCTCCTGTGTTTTTATGCCACAGATATTTAAACATCTCTATCATATCTTCTCTATCCCGCCTTTCCTCTAAAGTATACATATTAAGATCTTTAAGTCTGTCCTCAGATGCTTTATAACGAAGACCATTAACTGTTTCAGTAGTAACCCTCTGCACGGACTCCAACCTGTTTATATCCTTTTGAAGGTGCGCACTCCAGAATTGCACACAATACTCCAAATGAGGTCGCACCAGAGATTTATACAGAGGCACTATCACCTCCTTTTTTCTGCTGGCTATTCCTCTCCCTATGCACCCAAGCATCTTTCTGATTTTTGCCGTCGCCTTTTCTACCTATTTAGCTACTTTAAGATCGTCAGACACAATCACGCTCAAGTCCCGCTCTTCTTTAGTGGACAGAAGTACTTCACCCCCTGCACTGTACTGCTCCCTTGGATTTTTGCAACCCAAATGCATGACCCTGCATTTTTTTAGAATTAAATCTCAGGTGCCAAACTCTAGACCATTCTTCACGCTTAGCTCGATCCCTCCTCATACTATCTACTCCTTCCTGGGTGTCTACTCTATTGCAGATTTTGGTATCATCCACAAACAGGCAAACCTTATCCGACAGTCCTTCTACAATATCACTAACAAAGCTGTTAAAAAGAATCGGACCAAAGACAGATTCCCACGGCACACCACTGGTAACCTCCTTCTACTCAGAGTAAGCTCCGTTTACCTGTACCTTTTGCCGCCTCCCATTCAAACAATTTCAAACCCAGTCAGTATCTTTAGGGTCCATCCCCAGGGTGCTCAGTTTGTTGATAAGTTGTCTGTTGCAGAACGGTGTCAAAGGCTTTACTGAAATCTAAGTACACCACATCTAGGGCTCTCCCTCGGTCCAACTCCCTGGAGATTTGTCTGACAAGACCTGCCTTTGGTAAACCCATGCTGCCTCGGATGCTGCAATCCATTGGACTCCAGAAATCTCACTATTCTCTGTTTTAGCGGTGTTTCCTTTAATTTACTCACCACTGAGTTTAGACTAACTGGCCTGTAGTTTTCAAACTCCTCCTTACTTCCTCTTTTGTGTAAAGGGACCACATGTGCCTTTCTCCGGTCCTCTGGGACCACTCCTGACTCCAAAGAAGCATTGAAAAGATCAGTCAGTGGAGCTTCTAGAATGTCCACAAGTTCCTTTAGTAGTCTTGTATGTATCCCATCTGGTCCCATCGCTTTATTTACTTTTAGTTTAGTTAGTTCCTCACAAACACAGTCTTCTGAACATCATTCAACATCCCCATCACTTCTGTTCCTATTTGAGGGTGTTTTCTGAGATCCTGCTCCTGGCCCTTCATCGGTGAACACAGAACAGAAATATTTGGTAAACAATTCCACTTTATCCTCATCAGCTTCAACATATTCCTCCCCTTCACCAGAGTCTGACAATACCACTTTTGGCCTTCCTCTTCTCACTAACATATCTGAAAAAATTCTTATCCCCCCCCCCCCCCAAATTTTATTGCATTAGCTATTTCTTCTTCTCTTTGAATCTTTGCTTTGCTGACTACTTTGCTAGCTTCTCTAAGTTTTTCCAAATATATATGCCTGTCTTCCTCTCTCTGTGATCTATTGTAATTCAGATGCAAATGAAGTCTGGAAAGAAGCAAGAAATGTGAGATTATAATTGAGGTGATTCCCTGTCCATTTAGGAGAGAAGCAATTTCAAACCTTATGGCAGTGGTTCTCAACACAGTCCTTGGACTCACCTAGCTAGTCATGTTTTCAGGATATCCACAATGAATATGCATGAGATAGATCTGCATACAAAGGAGTCTGTGCATGCAAATCCTTTTCATGTACATTTACAGTGGATGTTCTGAAAACTCAGATCGTTGGATGTGCCCCAAGGACTGAATTGAGAATGACTGCCCTAAGAGGCTGTGTAGCTTAACGCCTTTGATTGTTGAGCCCATTCTGGCTTGATCCCAAACCTTTACTAACAATAATCCACAAATGTCTCATCACTCAATGTATGAGCAATACCACTTTGAGTAAATGTAGCTTGAGATGTATGACAGCATTTTATATTTGAACCTCAATTTCCCTTCTACTGAGGGGGGCATGAGAAAAATTGAGAAATGCAGATGACAGCCAGCCCAAGAAGCTGGCGTTATCCTGAACTGTCCCACTTTGCATGCGGTTGGCTGGAAAACTGAAGAGGAGTACAGAGACTGGAAAGAATGTCAGTCCTCTCAGAGATTCAGTCTGAGAGGCAACTGGCCTTTTGTGCTTTGACACAGCAGCATTAACTCTTCTTTGAAAAAAAATAGTAAAAATCTGTAAGCTGGGAGCTCATCAAGAAATACCTACTCTTAGGCAGTACTATCAGTTTTCCTACATACACACACATGCACATACTTGCACGCACATGATTGATACTGCGGTTTGCTCTGGCATGTCTTTGTTAAAGCAGATATCAGTGCAACATATAGCAAATTGCTAGCTCAGACCACATAATCTCTTAACCATACACCTTCAGCTTCTGTTATACACTTGCTGCATACCTACGAAGTTAATACTGGCCTCTAATTTTATTCTTAGCCCCTATTTTTAAATCATGGTATGTACTCTAAATCTTACTACATCATAAAGAGATTTTGCAAGAGAGACCGAGGATCTACTCCTGTCACACACAAACTATTTTTGGAAGAGAAACATTTATGCCTGGCTTCTTTTTTCTTGAGAAACATTTTTATTAGCAATGGAGAAATGAGATACCTTCTTTCCCTGTAAACCTTTGAGACCAACAATATTTCTACTTAAAAAAGATTATTTTTTAAGAGGAAAAATGACCTTGGAAATAATTCTCCAACTCACTATTACATGAGTAAATAACCATCACGCCAAAATCTGTTTTCCACAATTTTTATCTTTCTTTCTTTTCTATTCTCTTTAATTTTTCTTATTACAATCAGTGCCTGCTAATATATATTTCACTTATCTAACATGTTTTTCCTACAAATCTTCAAACTTCCAGCTCACAATAATCCTTGCCCGACAAAGGCCTTCATTTCGCTATTGGCTGCCTCAGGGGTTGAGCTTCAATCATGGGTCTAAGTTGTCAGCATCCGTTAACATTTTCCTACAATATACACAATATACACAAATGGTCAACATTCAAATCCACCAATCATGAAACAGTTCTCAATCACAGGTTCCATCTACAATATATCTATCCACTATATTATTTATTGCTGATCCTTCTCCTACGCAGCATTGCTAGGAAAGGGGAAGTGCTACTGATAGGAGATTTCAATATGCCAGATGTTGATTGGCACATTCCTGCTGCAGTATCATCTAGAAGTAAGGAGATCCGGGATTCTCTACAGGGAGAACTATTCAGGCAATTGGTAACAGACCCCACACGTGAAGGGGCCATATTGGACTTGGTGCTTACCAATGGTGAAAGTGTTTCTGATGTTGTAGTGGGAGATCATTTTGCATCCAGTGATCACCAGATGGTGTGGTTCAGTATTAGGACTAGGGCTGTTAGAATCCATTCCAAGGTGAGGATCTTAGACTTTAGGAAGACTAACTTTGCAAAGATGGGCCAATACCTCAGGGAGTCGTTAGTGGGATGGGAACAGCTGGGGGATGTAGAAAAACAGTGGGCAAAACTGAAAGGGGGTATTTTAAAGGCAACCAACCTTTTTGTTAAAATGGTAAATAAAGGCAAAAGGAACAGGAGACCGCTATGGTTTTCGAAGGAGGTAGCTGAAAAAGTGAAGAAAAAGAGGGAGGCCTTCATGAAATACAAGAGATCACAGAGAGAGGAAGACAGACATCTGTATTTGGAAAAACTTAGAGAAGCTAGCAAAGTAGTCAAGAAGGCAAAGATTCAAAAGGAGGAGGAAATAGCCAATGCAATAAAGTGGGGGGATAAGACATTTTTCAGATATATTAGTGAGAAGAGGAAGGGCAAGAGTGGTATTGTCAGACTCAAGGGTGCAGGGGGGGAATATGTAGAAGCTGATAAGGATAAAGCGGAATTGCTTAACAAATATTTTTGTTCTGTGTTCACAGATGAAGAACCAGGAGCAGGACCTCAGAAAACACCCACAAATAAGAACAGAAGCGAGGGACATCTTGAACAATTTTCAGAAGACTGTGTTCGTGAGAAACTAGCTCAACTTAAAGTAGACAAAGCGATGGGACCGGATGGGATACACCCTAGAATACTGAGGGAACTTGGGGACGTTCTAGCAACTCCACTGACTGACCTTTTCAATGCCTCGTTGGAGTCGGGAGTGGTGCCAAAGGACTGGAGAGAGGCTCATGTGGTGCCTTTACACAAAAGCGGTAGTAAGGATGTGGTTGAAAACTACAGGCCGGTTAGTTTAACTTCGGTGGTGAGTAAATTATTGGAAACGCTGCTGAAAGAAAAAATAGTGAGGTTTCTGGAGTCCAGCGGATTACAGGATCCGAGGCAGCATGGATTCACCAGAGGCAGGTCTTGTCAGACAAATCTGATTGATTTCTTTGACTGGGTGACCAGGGAGTTGGACCGAGGGACAGCTCTAGATGTGGTGTATTTAGATTTCAGTAAAGCCTTTGACACTGTTCCTCACAGGCGACTTATAAACAAACTGAGCACCCTAGGGGTGGACCCTAAAGTTACTGCTTGGGTTAGAAATTGGTTGGGTGGGAGGCGACAAAGAGTACAAGTAAATGGAGCTCACTCTGAGGAGAAGGATGTTACCAGTGGTGTGCCCCAGGGATCTGTCCTTGGTCCGATTCTTTTTAACATCTTTGTTAGTGATATAGCAGAAGGGCTGTCGGGTAAGATTTGCCTCTTTGCGGATGATACCAAAATCTGCAATAGAGTAGACACCCAGGAAGAATGGTCTAGAATTTGGCAGCTGGGATTTAATGTTAAAAAATGTAAGGTCATGCATTTGGGCTGCAGCAATCCAAGGGAGCAATACAGTATAGGAGGTGAAGTACTTTTGTCCACTAAAGAAGAGCGGGACTTAGGCGTGGTTGTGTCTGATGATCTTAAAGTAGCTAAACAGGTAGAAAAGGCGACGGCAAAAGCTAGAAGGATGCTTGGGTGCATACGGAGAAGAATGGCTAGCAGAAAAAAGGAGGTGATAATGCCTCTGTATAAGTCTTTGGTGCGACCTCATTTGGAGTATGGTGTGCAATTCTGGAGACCGCACCTTCAAAAGGATGTGAACAAGATGGAGTCGGTGCAGAGGGTTGCTACTAAAATGATTAATGGGCTTCATTATAAAGCATATGAGGACAGACATAAGGATCTTAATATGTACACCTTAGAGGAAAGGCGGGATAGAGGTGATATGATTGAGATGTTTAAATACCTCCGTGGCATAAATGTTCAGGGAGAGAGCCTCTTTCAATTGAAAGCAAGTTCTGCTACGAGGGGACATGGGATGAGGGTGAAGGGAGATAGATTCAGGAGTGATATGCGGAAATATTTCTTTACAGAAAGAGTAGTGGATCCATGGAATAGTCTCCCTGTGGAGGTGGTAGAGATGAGGACAGTAACTGAATTCAAAAAAGCATGGGACCAACACAGAGGATCTCTAAAGGTAAAAAGTGGACTGTTGTAGTTGTTGTTATGGAAGGACAGACTAGATAGGCCATGTGGTCTTTTTCTGTCATCATGTTTCTATGTTTCTACTCTTTAAGGCAAATATGAGCATTCAGGCCATTCGGTTCCACTGAACTGAAAATAAAAATCCATTTTTTTTCCATTCTTAAAAATAGTAAGTTTCGATCTCCTCCGCTGATGTCCAACAGGACATGATCTATTGTCATACATCATAATGACAAAGAAATATGTTGCCACCATCAGAGCTTCTACTTTTTGATTTTGCAAACAAAACTTATGTTCAGTCAGCCTTTATTTTAGACATCTTGTAGTTTTCCCAATATATTTATTTATTTAAGTCTTTTTTTTATACCGCGCTCTTTAGAATCAGTGCGGTTTACAAATAACAAAAATTGTACAATGTAGAATGGAACGTACATTGAAACTTACAAGGAACAGGAGATAAAACTTGGATTGCAACCGGGATAACTATGTACAAGTTTCTACAGGAGATAGAACTTGGGTTTCAACATGGATAATTATATACAAGTTTCTACAGAGGTGACTATATACAAGTTATGTAAATGAATCGACAGCTATGCTTCTGTCGAAATGAAAGGTAAAGGGTGTGCTGGGTTATGTCGTGTCACTGGGCTGAGAGTAATGCTGAAGGAAAAGGTGGTGCTTTAGAGCCTTCCTGAATTGCGTGAGGTCAGAAATAGACCAGATGGTGGTAGGGAGGGCATTCCAAAGAGTGGGTGCATAAAATACAAAAGCTCTGTTCTTTGTTGTGAGGGAACATTTTGTTATTGCATTGGGGACAGCAAGTGTGTTGGCAGCTGTTGATCTTCTGGATCTGTTCTGAGTAGTGGGGTGAACCAGGTCTGTGAGGGAGGTGGAGAATAGTTTGTTAAGGGCTTTGAAGGTAATCAGTAGGGCTTTGAAGGTAATCAGTAGAACTTTGAAGGTGAGTCTGCAATAGATAGGGAGCCAATGGAGATTTTGCAAAATCGGAGTTATGTGGTCTCTTCTGGAGGCTCCGTGAAGGATATGGGCAGCAGCATTCATTGCCAGTTGAAGTGGGTTAAGTGTGCTCTTAGGTAGACCATGTAGGATGGTGTTGGCGTAGTCAAAGTGGGGGGTTACAAGGGCTTGAAATATCGTCCAGAAGTCAGCAGGCTCCAGTAGGGGACGTAGATGGTGAATTGTACGTATCTTGTGGTAGATTGCCTTGATGGTGTTGCTCATATGTGTTTTGATGTCAAGCTGCTGGTCTAGGGTGATGCCCAAGTAGTGGATGGTAGGCTTGCTTGGGAGCTCTGCGTCTCTCACCTTAATTGAGGCAGGAGGGGTGAAGGATTGATTTCTTGTGATAAATAGGATGTCCGTCTTATTGAAGTTAATTCTGAGGTTTTGCGTGTGGAGCCAGTCAGTAACAGGGTCAAAGCATCTTGTTAGTAGCGAGAAGTCAGGCTGGTCAATGGAGAATGGTGCGAACAGTAGTACGTCATCAGCATATACAGGGCAGGAGATGTTAAAGGAGTGGATGATTGAGCAGATGGGTTGTAAATAAATGTTAAAAAGGAGGGCAGAGAGAGAGGAGCCTTGGGGACGCCTTGTTTTTGATGAAAAGACTCAGAGGTAGTAGAGTCAATTCGTACTTGTTGCTATCTGTCTGATAGGTAGGACTTGCACTAGCTCAAGGCTGAACCATCGATTCCCTTCTCTTGAAGACGTGTAAGGAGAGCTCATGGTTGACTGAGTCAAAAGCAGAGGCAATGTCCATGAAGATTAGTGCATAGCCTTTTTGATATTATCAATCCCAGTGAGAAGGGTGTTGAGTAGAGTGGTGAGGAGATTCTCGACACCGTGGAGTTCTCTAAAGCCGTGCTGGCATGGGTCAAGAGGAACGGCAGTCTTGATGTGGTGGTGAATTTGGAGTTGAACAACCTTCTCGATTATCTTTGCCAACAGGGGGATGCAGGCGATTGGACGATAGGATTCTGCCTTCTGGGGATCCAGCTTGCTATTCTTTAGGAGGGGTCGGATGGAAGTTTGCTTTCGAATCTGGGGGAATGCTTCTGTTGAAAAGGACAGCTCCATGATCTTAACTAGGGCTGGACTGAATTCGGCATGCAGGGCTCTTATCCAGAATGCTGGGCAAGGGTCGTTGGGTGATGTGGTGGTATTAATGGCTATGATAGTGTCCTTGATGGACCTCACCGAAGGGGCTGTGAAGTAGGTTAAGAGTTTTAGGGAGCATGGCGTGTGAATTGGTGTGGGATTAGTGAGAGAGGTGTTGGTTAGACTGATTTTGGAGTGTAGATGATCAGCGAATTCCTGAGGATTTAGGAGACCAGGTTGGGTGAGAGAAGGCTCTTTAGTGAGGGTCTTGATGATATTAAAGAGGTCACGAGGTCTGTTTAGGGAGTGAAGCAGGATCTCAGAATGGTATTCCTTCATTTTCTTGGAGACTGCTTTGCGGTGTACATTAAGATGGGATAAGTAGGCTCCATGATCATCTGAGGACCGTGAGCATCACCAATGTCTTTCGAGCTTCCTTAGGAGGAGTAATGAAGTCCATAGGTCTGAGGAGAACCATCGTGCTGCTCGCCTTCTTCTTGGTGTCTTATTTGAAGCAGGTAGAAGTGCAAAGGAGCTGAGACTGTTGTTCCAGGTGGATATCAGTGAGTCAAGGCTGGGTGATACCATACTGAGGTTTGGTAGGACTTTGTCAATTATCTCCTCTCTGTTGAAAGGTCGGAATCATCTTGTGGGAGCTAAGGAAGCATCGGTGGCCTCCCGAGGGGTGTTGTGACCCTGAAGCATGGGCATCTGGAATTTAATTAAGCTGTGGTCGGACCATGGGACCGGAGTGATAGAGAGGGAGCAGTTGAAGTTTGAGTTGGTGGTTGATAGCTGTGCAAAGACAAGATCTAGTTTATTTCCTTTTGAGTAGGTAGGGGCGTCGATTATCTGTTTGTAACCCAACTCAGTGAGTGCTTCGAGGAAAGCATTGGAGTGGTTTCTTTGGAGAGCTGGTAAGTTAAAGTCACCCATTACCCAGCTTGGTTTGAGTGGGTTAATGGGGTTGCAAGCAAGGTATATTATAGTCGAGAGGTCATCCAGGGAAGAGGACGGGGATCTGTAAATGAGGCATATTGAGATGTGTTTATTGGTTATGATAAGTGAGTCTAGGTGTGTGGTACTAGTAGAGGAGAGTAGTTGGAATTGGAGATCTGTCTTTGCAAGGATGAAAGCACCTCCTCCTCTGCAGTTTGTCCTGTGGCAGGTGTAGATTGAGAAGTTGGGAGGAATGAGGTGGTTAAGGAGGACTGAGTCCGAGTCAGTCAACCATGATTCTGTGACCAGGAGAATGTCTAGGTTGTAATTGGTTATTAGGTCAGAGATAACCAGCTATTTCTTTCGGACAGAGCGTGCGTTTATGAGGGCACATTTTAAGTTGCGGGGATATATGTGCTTCTCTTCCCGGGACTTTGTGGTATGCTGAAGGGCTATGTAGAGTAAGTGCTGTTGTCGGTGGGGCTTAGTTTCTATTTGTGGCCGATGGGGGCCGCCATAGCATCTCTTACCTAGGCCTTGTAGAACTGGAATGGGGCTGTAGCTGGTGGTGAGAGAGGAGGCACTACACAGTAGGTTAGCAAGGAGGTAACAGCTGGTAAAGGCTAGTAAGGAGGGTGCCATCTTGAGGGGGGGGGGAGTCTAGGTTGGCTGTGGATTTAATGAGGGGAATTTGGTAGGGATTTGGGATAGGTGCTAAAGTTTGGTGTTTGTAAGTGGTGTGTAGCTAGAATTTGTCTAGCTTTTATATCCCTGTAATCACCATAAGTACAATGTTACTCTAGAAAATAATGTTGCTCTAGAGACAGTAATCAACATAAGTACAGTGGTAGGAGTCTAGTTGCAAATGGGTAATGTGACATAGGATTTATAATATAATCAGTGAGAGTTATATGCAGAAGAATTCAGTCTAATTTACACAATATTGTATATTTGTGGCTGAAGAGTTGCAAGGACAACAGTTTATTGTTATAGGGTTTGGCAGTTTCAAGGACTTCCTCAGGGTGCGAAGGGGGTTTTCGCCTAATCTCCCTGCCTAAGGGCCACACCAAAGGGCCCTCTGTTTGAGGCCCTCAGGCATGGGCCCGCCAGGCGTATGCACGCCTATTGCATGCTGCTTTTAAGCCCGATGGCCTCTGCTGGTGAGATGCTGAGGGCGGAGCAGGCAGACCGTGTGGTTAGCGATCGGAGAGGGAGAGTAGTGCAGGAACTGGGTGGCTCACCTCCGATGAAGCTATAGGTTCCTCAGGGATGTTGCTATCTGGAGGAGCTGGAGATCAGGGCAGCCGATGGAGTCAGAGAGAGGAGGATTCCCTTTTGCATGCTGCTTTTAAATCCAGTGGCCTCTGCCGGTGATGATGCTGTGGGCGGAGCAGGCAGACCGCATGGTTAGCAATCGGAGAGGGAGAGTAGTGCAGGAACTGGATGGCTCACCTCCAAAGAAGCTGCTGGTTCCTCAGGAATGTTGCGGGCTGGAGGAGCTGGAGATCAGGGCAGCCAATGGAGTCAGAGTCTTTTCATTCATTTTAAATCTTAAAAGGAATTGTTTTCCACTTGAATGTATAAATTCTTTGTCCTCAATGGCTAGGCATTCTGCAAGACATCCTTTGTCCACTTCTGAGTTTAATCTAGCTGCTTCTACAGCTAATTTCACTATTATTTATTAGTGGATGGGACTTTGGTGCACTATAGGAAAATCAGTACATTTCACCCTATACCTGAAACATAGAAACTTGGAGGGGAATTTTAGAAGGGATCTCCAAGTGCAATCTGGGACATCTAAGCCAGAGTCTGAAAAAAAGCAGGCATGTCTAGGTACAGACATGATTTCACAAATGTGGACGTGCCCAATATGGACATCTGAGGGGGTGTCGAAGTAGATATCCTCAGAATAATATTTCAGAAGCTGAAGGTATAGGAATAGCCTAAGAGTATTGGGCTAAGAACAGGGAAGCCAGGGTTCCATTCCTACTCCTGCTATCATTGAAATTGTGTTGGGGTGATGGACTGTTTTCTTCTCTATACCCTCTGGAGGTTTTTTGCCAAAACAAGCACTTTTCAGATGCCTGTTCATGACTGGAGCATGTCTACAGTGAGAGGTGACTCCGGCCATCCAGGTTCCTGGGAACACGCCAGCCACACTTCCACCATGCCCCCATTCAGTCCTGGATGTCCTCACACTGGGAATGTGTATGGACCCAGCTTTGAAAGTGGCTCTGGAGATGTCTCTGTGCTTTGGATGTCTCTATATCTGTTTTTGAGTGTCCAAAGCATGAATAGGGCCTCCAAAATAACTCCCATAGAAAACTAACAGCAGATAAAGACCATACCGCCTATCTAGTCTACCCTTCCATACCAAGTACTATATTCCCTTTTTTTTCTTTAGAGATCTTCTGTGTTTGTACCATGCTTTCTTGAATTCAGATACATTCCTCATCGCTACTATCTTCACTGGGAGACAATTCCATGCATCAAACACTCTTTCCATAAAGAAATATTGCTGCATATTATTCCTGAGTCCTTCCCCTTTCACTTTTATCCTATGCCCCCTTGTTGCAGTGCTTTCTTTCAATTTAAAGAAGAACTCCTCCTGTGCAATTATGCCATGGAGGTATTTAAACATCTCTATCATATCTCCCCTCCCCTGTCTTTCCTCTAAAGTATACATATTGAGATCTTTAAGTCTGCCCCCCATATGCCTTATGATGAAGCCCTCTTAACATTTTGAAAGCCACCCTCTGCACTGACACCATCCTCTTTATATCCTGTTGTTTAGTTGTGGTCTCCAGAATTAAACACAATATTCAAAATGAGGTCTCACCAAAGACTTATACAAAGGAACTATCACCTCCTCGTTCCTGCTGGCCATTCTTCTCCTTATGCACCCAAGCATCCTTCTGGCTTTTGCTGTCACCGTTTCTACCTGTTTTTCCACCTTAAGATCATCAGAAACAATCACACCCAGTTACTGTTCTTCTTTTGTGGACAGAAGTACTTCATCCCCTACAGTATAGTCAGGGCCGGCCTGTCCATTGAGCAAGAATGTTTTTTGCACAGGGCCCTGCGTTTCTGGGGGCCCCGCGCAAAAAACATCTTGCATCAGCGATCAACCCAGCCCATAAAAAAAAAAAACACAAACCGGCTGCCGCTGCTGCCGTGGCAGCGGCAGAATCGAGCACCCCGCGGGGCCCCCCCTGCCCTGCAGAATCCTCGTTTCAGCATCAACTCCCTCAGCGTCGGCTGCCAGAGCCGCGAAGGGAGAGCTTCTCTCGCAGCTCTGTTAATCCTGCCGCGGGGCTGATGGGATTAACAGTCGCGAGAGGAGAAGCTCTCCCTTCGCGGCTCTGAAAAGCCCGCGCTTTGGGAGCTGATGCTGAAACAAGGATTCTGCAGGGCAGGGGGGGCCCCGCGGGGTGCTCGATTCTGCCACTGCCACGGTGGCGGCAGCAGCAGCAGGTTTGTGTTTTTTTTTTTATCTAGCTGGGCTGATTGGGGGGGGGGCTAAGAATGTAAGTGGGCTGATGGGGGGTTAGGACTGGTAATAGGCTATGGGGTGTTAGGACAGGTAATGGGCTATAGGAGGGGCTAAGACTGGAAGTGGGCTGATGGGGGGGTTAGGACAGGTAATGGCCTATGGGGGGGTTAGGACTGGAAGTGGGCTGATGGGGGGATTTGGACTGGTAATGGACTATGGGGGGGGCTAGGACTGGAAATGGGATGTGGGGGTAAGACTGAAAATGGGGTGATGGGGGTTAGGACTGGAAGTGGGCTGCTGGGGGGCTTAGGACTGGTAATGGGGAGGGATTTGGACTGGTAATGGGTTGTGGGGGGATTTGGACTGGTAATGGCTATGGGGGGGCTAGGACTGGAAATGGGCTGATGGGGGCATTAGGACTGGTAATGGGCTATGTGGGTGGCTAAGACTGGAAATGGGCTGATGGAGGGGGGTTAGGACTAGTAATGGGCTGGGGGGGTAAGACTGAAAATGGGGTGATGGGGGGTTAGGACCAGAAGTGGGCTGATGGGGGGCTTAGGACTGGTAATGGGTTGTGGGAGGGGGCTTAGGACTGGTAATGGGCTATGGGGGGCTGGGACTGGTAATGGGCTGTGGGGGTTGCTAGGACTGGAAATGGGCTGAGTGGAAGGGGGGCTTGAACTGCAAATAGCTGATGGGACGGGGGCTTGGAATGAAATGGGCTGAGTGGAAGGGGGGCTTAAACTGCTAATAGCTTGATGGGGCGGGGGCGTGGAATGGAAATGGGCTGAGTGGGGGGGCTAGGATAGGAAATGGGCTGATGGAGGGGCTAGGATAGGTTTGGAAATGGGCTGTTGGGGGTGCTAAGATTGGAAATGGGCTGTAGTGGGGGCTTGAATTGAAATGGACTCATGGAGGGGCTAGAACTGGAAGTAGGCTCATGGGGGGCTTGGATTGGAAATGGGCTGAGTGGAGGGGAGCTAGGATTTGACATGGGCTGATGGTGGGGCTAGGAAAGGACTAGAAATGGGCTGATGGGGGGCTGGGATTGGAAATGAGCTGATGGAGGGACTAGAATAGGACTGGAAATGGATGAGGGAGCTAGGACTGGAAATGGGCTGATGGTGGGACTAGGATAGGATTGGAAATGGGGGAGCTAGGATTGGAAATGGGCTGATGGGGGGCTAGGACTGGAAATGGGTGATGCAGGGACTAGAAGGGAGCGGATGCTGGGTGGGGCTGGAACTAGAAGGGAGCTGATGTTGGGGGAGGATTAGAATGGGATGGAGCTGGGAGAGTGAAATGGAGAGGGAAAAATATTTTGTGTGAGAGGGAAGACAAATCTACAATTGGCCGGATATTGGGAGAGTAAGTGGGGATTGAGGATGGAGGGGTAAAATTTGAGTGGATGAAATAGGAATGAGGAAAGAGCAAAAGGAGAAAGATTAGTATGTTAAAGCAGATGTAGAGAGAGGATGGAAAAAAACTAGAAGAGAGAAGAAAGGACAAATGGACAGCAGACGATGGAGAGTTAGCAGAAGACACGAAGAAACCAGAAGAAAGTAGCTGAAGCAATTGCAACTGAAAAAAATGCACCAAAGGTAGAAAAATATCTCTTTATTTTGAATTTATTAACTGGAATATGTCAGCTCTAGGAAATCTTTATCTTTATTTGACACACTTGATATACCGCCTAATACCGGAGTGTTAAGGCTGTGTACAATAAAAAATTAAAACTGCTTAAAGAAAGGTAGAAAGGAACGCCAGTAAATGGATAGGAAAGTAATGGAGAGAGCAGGAAGAAAAGAGTAATAAAGAACAACAGATAACACAACATGTGGTAAGCGGCAAATCAAATGACGGACAACCGGACGAAACGGCGGACAACATGAAACACAGTGGACAACATAACATCGATAGACGACTTTGTGACAATGATGGGGTAGGGAAGGGGGATAGGTACATTGGGGAGGGATGGGGGAGTGGAGCGGGTGCTAGGGAGTCTAGACTGTTGGGGGAACGCCGGTGAGGAGTGTATCTGGCCGATTAGGGAAATCCAGAGGGAGAGGAAGATCAAAAGCCTGACAAAAGAGATAGGTCTTAAGAAGAACTTTGAACCGGGGGAAAGATAGCTCAGTGCGGATAGAGTGCGGGAGAGAGTTCCATAGGGCGGGGCTTGCGAAGAAAAAAGCAGCGTGATGAGTAGATTCGAGGTGGGCCTGAGTGGGGGACGGTAGGAATAGATGGTTACCATGTGCGGAACGTAGCAAGCGGGGGGTAGGTTGAAGGAAAATAAGATAAGCTAGATACTGTGGAGTATTGGTGTAGAGAACCTTGTGGGTAATGGTAAGAAGCTTATAGACGTAACGGACCTTGATGGGGAGCCAGTGAAGGGAGAGAAGACAAGGGGTGATATGGTCTCGGTGAGAAGAGAAAGTGAGAAGACGAGCAGCGGTATTTTGAACCAGCTGCACCCTGCGGAGTTGATACTGGGGGAGGCCTGCGAAAAGGGAATTGCAGTAATCAAGGCGGGTAGTTACTAAAGAGAGAACCAGTGTCGTGAGGGAAGTGAGCGGAAGTAAAGAGCGAACGGCCCTGATCTTGCGAAGTTGGTAGAAGGAGCTATGCACCACCCCAGAAATGTGCTGGTGGAAGGACAGTGCAGAGTCCAAGGTAACACCAAGATAGCGAAGAGTTGGAACTAAAGGAACTAATGATTGAGACATAGATGGTGCCAAAGTAGGGGAAGGGGCACCGAAAGAGAACCAAATAGCCGCTGATTTAGAGGGATTAACGATGAGGAAGTTGTCGTGGAACCAGTCAGCAATGGAAGTAAGACAATTGTTTAAGCGAGAGAGGTCTGGGGCTGATGAAGATGTATGATGGATCAGAAGGATATCGTCGGCAAAAAAGTAAGCAGATAAACCAGTTTGCTGTATGAGTAAGGCAAGAGGGGCGAGGAAAATGTTGAAAAGGAGCGGCGCGAGAATAGAACCCTGCGGGACACCACAGTGAAGGGGAAAAGGGGAGAAGAAGTGGAGCCCGAGTGGACTGCAAAAGAACAAGAGGAGAGAAAAGAACCGAAACCACTGGTAGACTAAGCCCTGGATACCAAGTTCGGACAAGCGTGTGAGAAGGGTGCGGTGATCGATGACATCAAAGGCTGCAGAAAGGTCTAAGGAGACAGCAATAGAAAAATCACCCCTATCGTGAGACCGGTGCAGTTTATTAAGGAGTGCTACGTGGATAGTTTCTGTACTGTGACCAGTTCTAAAACTGGATTGCCGGGGGTGTAGAGAAATAGTAGATTTGAGATGTGCAGAAAGTTGGTGGAAAACAAGTTTTTCAAGAATTTTAGAAAGGAAAGGAAGGTTGGAGACAGGGCGCCAGTTTGCAGGGACAGCAGGATCAAGGGTATCTTTCTTAAGTAGGGGGCGAACCAGTGCGTGTTTCCAGGAGAAAGGAAAGCAACCGGATGTGAGGCTAGAATTAATAATGGTGAGGGCAAAAGGAAGAAGTGTGAGAGAGGGATCAAGAAGCCAGGTTGAAGGTAAGGGATCAAGCGGGCAGGTAGTTTTATGAGAGGTTGAGATAGCTTTGGAGATCTCAGCAAGAGTGACAGGGCGGAATGTACACCAGGTATGGGGATAAGTGTAGGTAGGAGCCGGGGAGCAACAGGGGGTTGGGGTAGGGGAGAGGGGGGGGGGAGAAAGAGGAGGTGGGCAGATATCGAAAGTGGAGCGAAGGGTCAGAATCTTGCTGGAGAAGAAGGTCGCAAGAGTTGTAGGACTGGGGGCGGAGGGTGGGGAGGAAGAGGGGGATGAAGTGGAAGTCGAGGAGAGGGAGTTCAGTATTTGGGAAAGCTGGCGAGAGGAGTTAGAAGAGGATGTGATCAGGCCAGAGTAATAGGATCTCTTTGCAGCAGATATCATAGAGTAATATAGCTTATGGGTACTGCGAAAGGTGGAAAAGGAGGTGTCTGAGGGGTGCTTGCGCCATAATCGCGCTGCGTGACGAAAATGAGAGCGCTGCAAATAGAGGCCTGAATGAAACCAAGGATGGTGAGAGGGAGGGTGGACGGTAACAGGTCGGAGGGGTGCAACGGAATTGAGGGTAGAGGATAAGGCATCATTAACGTCTGCGCTTTGTTTAGTACAAGAGGAAATTAATTTATAGTTTTATTTCTACAGTGTTGTACATTCCAAGTTTGGCTTTTGGGGTTCCCAGTTTAATTATTGTCATCTTGTTTCTAAATTGTGATTCCTTGTTTGGTGATGTTCTGAGCTGAGGTATTCTGTTTATGTAATTCCTATTTGACATTGCCACTTGTTCTCTTTCCCCAGTAGGTCATTTATAGTTATTCTCTGTAATGTATTGGTTTAATATTTGCAGTGTTGCCTTTTGATAGGTAGGGTCTGGTGCTTTGTGAGTCCTGGTAGTGCTGTTAGGATAGGCGGGTTTGCTATGGGTTCTAAATGGGCAGTGTTTGTAGTAGTTCCTAATGTGCCTGGCGGTTGGCACTGGATTATAGCAATGTAGAAATCTTTTAGTCTTTCTTTATCCATACACTCATTAAGAGGCATGTTTACTAAAAGTTAGTGTATGGTAACATTATGCAAATATTTATGCAAATGAGGCACCATATGCAAATGAGGCCCCGCACTGAGTCTCCGCACATGGCCCCGCACCCCCCTTGGGCCGCCCCTGAGTATAGTGTACCACATCCTTGGACGTTTGCTTCCTAAATGCATGACTCTGCATATTTTAGCATTAAATCTCAGCTGCCCAATTCTCCACCTTTCTTCAAGCTTCACTAGACCTCTGCTCATGTCATCTACTCTTTCCTGAGTGTCTACTTTTTTTAAAATTTTGGTATTATCAGCAAAGAGGTAAACCATACCTGATAGAGCTTCCGTAATATCACTAACAAAAATGTTAAAAAGAATCAAACCAAGAACAGATCCCTGCAGCACACCACTGGTAACATCCTTCTCCTCAGAGTGAGCTCCATTTACCTATACCCTTTCTTGCCTCCCATTCAACTAATTTTTAACCTAGTTAGTCACTTTAGGGTCCATCTCTAGGGTGCTCAATTTATTTATAAATCTGTGTGGAAGTGTCAAAGGCTTTCCTGAAATTATGTACACCACCTCTAGGGCTCTCCCTTGGTTCAACTCTATGGTTGCCCATTCAAAGAAATTAATGAGATTTGTCTGACAATACCTGCCTCTAGTAAAATAATGCTACCTTGGATCCTGCAATCCATTGGACTCCAGAAATCTCACTATCTTCTGTTTTAGCAGTGTTTCCATTAATTTACTCACCACAGAGTTCAGATTAACTGGCCTGTAGTTCTCAACTTTATTCTTACTTCCACTTTTGTGTAAAGGGACCAAAGGCACCCTTCTCCAGCCTTCTGAGACCACTCCCGAATCTAAAGAAATATTGAAAATGTTAGACAGTGGATATGCTAGAACTTCCCTAAGTTCCTTCAGTACTCTCAGACAGGGCCGGCCCATCCATTGAGCAAGAATGTTTTTTGCACAGGGCCCCGCGTTTCAGGGTCCCCGCACAAAGAACATTCTGCTTTTTTTTCAAAATTAAAAAAAAAAAAAAAAAAGCTGGCTGCTACCACTGCTGCTGCCGCCGCGGCAGCGGCAGAATGGAGTGTCCCACGGGGCCCCCTCTGCCCGGCTGAGTCCCTCCCTCCCTCCCTCTGCGATGGCTGAGCCCCTCTGTACCGGCTTTCAGATTCGCGAAGGGAGAGTGTCTCCCTCGCGTCTCTGTTAAGCCTGCAGGGGCAGATGGGAAATTCCCATCTGCCCCTGCAGGCTTAACAGAGACGCGAGGGAGACACTCTCCCTTCGCGAATCTGAAAGCCGGCACAGAGGGGCTCAGCCATCGCAGAGGGAGGGACTCAGCCGGGCAGAGGGGGCCCCGCGGGACACTCCATTCTGCTGCTGCTGCCGTGGCGGCAGCGGTAGCAGCCAGCTTTTTTTTTTTTTTTTAAATTTTCCTTGAGCCGATGGGGGGGGGGGTTAGGACTGGTAATGGGCTATGGGGGGGCAAGGACTGTAGATTGGCTAGTGGCGAAAATACTAGATCGGGGCTGATGGGGATAGGACTGGTAATGGGCTGTGGGCTGTTGGAGGGGTTAGGACTGGTAATGGGCTATGGGGGGCTAGGACAGGAAATGGGCTGATGGGGAGGGGTTAGGACTTGGTGGGCTGTTGGGGGGGTTAGGACTGGTAATGGGCTATGGGGGGCTAGGACTGGAAATGGGCTGATGGGGGGTTAAGACTGGAAGTGGGCTGATGGGGTTAGGACTGGTAATGGGCTGTGGGCTGTTGGGGGGTTAGGACTGGTAATGGGCTATGGGGGGGGCTAGGACTGGAAATGGGCTGATGGGGGGTTAACATTGGAGGTGGGCTGATGGGGTTAGGATTGGTAATGGGCTGTGGGCTGATGGGGGGGTTAGGACTGGTAATGGTCTATGGGGGGGTTATGACTGATAATGGGCTATGAGGGCGCTAGGACAGGAAATGGGCTGATGGGGAAGGGTTAGGACTTGAGGTGGGCTGATGGGGTTAGGACTGGTAATGGGCTGTGGGGGGGTTAGGACTGATAATGGGCTATGGGGGGCTAGGACAGCAAATGGGCTGATGGGGTTAGGACTGGTAATGGGCTGTGGGCTGTTGGGGGGGTTAGAACTGGTAATGGGCTATGGGGGTGTTAAGACTGGTAATGGGCTGTGGGCTAATTGGGGCTATCTGGTAATGGGCTATGGGGGGGTTAGGACTGATAATGGGCTATGGGGCTAGGACAGGAAATGGGCTGATGGGGAGGGGTTAGGACTTGAGGTGGGCTGATGGGGTTAGGACTGGTAATGGGCTGTGGGCTGATGGGGGGGTTAGGACTGGCAATGGGCTATGGGGGGCTGACTGGAAATGGGCTGATGGGGTTAGGACTGGAAGTAGGCTGATGGGGGGTTAGGACTGGTAATGGGTTATAGGGGGGCTTAAACTGAAAATGGGGTGATGGGGGGTTAGGACTGGAATTGGGTTGATGGGGGGGCTAGGACTGGTATTGGGTTGGGGGGTTGCTAGGACTGGAAATGGGCTGATGGGGGGCTAGGACTGGAAATGGGCTGATGCAGGGACAAGAAGGGAATGGATGCTGGGTGAGGCTGGAACTAGAAGGGAGCTGATGTTGGGGGAGGATTAGAATGGGATGGGGCTGGGAGAGTAAAATGGAGAGGGGAAAAATATTTTGTGTGGGAGGAATGAAATATCTACAATTGGCCGGGTATTGGGAGAGTAAGTGGGGATTGAGGATGGAGGGGTAAAATTTGAGTGGATGAAATAGGAATGAGGAAAGAGCAAAAGGAGAAAGATTAGTATGTTAAAGCAGATGTAGAGAGAATGGAAAAAAACTAGGAGAGAAGAAAGGACAAATGGACAGCAGACGATGGACAGTTAGCAGAAGACACAAAGAAACCAGAAGAAAGTGGCTGGAGCAATTGCAGCTGAAAAAAATGCACAAAAGGTAGAAAAATATCTCTTTATTTTGAATTTATTAATTGGAATATGTCAGCTCTGGGAAATGTGCATCATTAACGTCTGCGCTTTGTTTAGTACAAGAGGAAATTAATTTATAGTTTTATTTCTACAGTGTTGTTGTACATTCCAAGTTTGGCTTTTGGGGTTCCCAGTTTAATTATTGTCTTCCTATTTCTAAATTGTGATTCTTTGTTTGGTGATGGTCTATGTTCTGTATGTGTAATTGAGCTGAGTTATTCTGTTTATGTAATTCCTATTTGACATTGCCACTTGTTCTCTTTCCCCAGTAGGTCATGTATTGTTATTCTCTGAAATGTATTGGTTTAATATTTGCAGTGTTTCCTTTTGATAGGTAGAGTATGGTGCTTTGTGAGTCCTGGTAGTGCTGTTAGGATACGGCGGGTTTGCTATGGGTTCTAAATGGGCAGTGTTTGTAGTAGTTCCTAATGTGTCTGGCGGTTGGCACTGGATTATAGTAATGTAGAAATCTTTTAGTCTTTCTTTATCCATACACTCATTAAGAGGCATGTTTACTAAAAGTTAGTATATGGTAACATTATGCAAATATTTATGCAAATGAGGCCTCTTATGCAAATGAGGCCCCACACCGAGTCTCCGCACATGGCCCCACACCCCCCTTGGGCCGCCCCTGTTTTCAGATGTATCCCATCCAGCTGCATTTGCTTTTTCTACTTTTAGTTTAGCTATTTCATCATCAACAATATTCATAAATGGGAGGGGGAGTAAAATCTGCTTTTATGAATACAGGAAGTAGGTGTGGCTCGGTTTAAGCTCCTGGGACCACAGTTGAGTTGATGTTGACCACCTTTCCTGGTAAGGAGATTTGGTGGCACAGGGGTGAGGGGTCGGAGGAGAGGATAAGTGTGTATACGAATGCATGTGATGGCTTTGGGAGGGGAAGATTAAGAGGGAAGAGTGCGGAGGGTTGAGTAGGAAATATAACTATATGCTACATGGCTCTATTTTGTTCGTATGTGATTTATGTTTATTGGAGGGGTACTTTGTGTAGGTTGGTAGTTGTTTGGTACAAAAGATGGGGCAAAGGTTCAGGAACAAAATCCAGGGTTATAAGGTGTGAATGTGTGGAGTTCGAGAATATGTGAGTGAAAGGTTCCAGAAGAAGTTGAAGAGAGGAGATATGTTGGTGGTTTGGGGAAATCAAGGTTGGGTCCTGGGTGTAAGGTTGGAAGGCTCCCGTATATTTTAGCCCAGTCTTTTTTGGATGGCTATATTCTTTCAATTAAGTGCTATAACCCTTGTCCATGATTAAAATTACTGCACATGAAGTGGCATTTTAAAAAGAGAGTACAAATGCAATCTGTGATGTCCAGGGCAGAATGTGCAGAAAAACGTTGGGGACATTTATGCTTTGGCCCGATTTTAGAAACAGATGCCCTTGACATCGATGCCCATGCTGGCATCCAAATAAATGTCCCCACTATGACAATATGGGGCGGGAATGCCCATCTCATGCAAGGTTACATATGGCACTTCCATTGGCATGGCAAAATAGAAACATGAGCCCATGTTCCCAGGCAGCGTTTGTTCTCAACATAGACATTATAGGGCAAATGACTGTACCTCCTTCTCCAAACCTTTCATGTTTGGCTGTCAAAATGAACACTTTTCTGATATCTATTTGTGCATGGATCGGGTATAAATTATGATGCAGCTTGAGAAGTCCAGGGCCTTACTGAAATCTGGTGGGGACATCCAAATTTCTGAGAACACCCCATTCACACCTACACCATGCCCCTGTTCTGTCTTAGATATCCTCGCCTTGAGGATGAAAAACAGGGCCAGCTTTTAAAATGGCTCCAGGGATGTCTCCAGGCTCTGGACGTCTCCATGCCGATTTTCAGATGTCCATAGCATGAAGACAACTTCTAAAATATCCCCCTTAATATAGATGGCATTCATTCTCCTATTAAAAGAACTAGACTTTTTTTGTAGTTTTTGACGAGGTTCCAAGATGGCGGAGGAGCAGGGACGCTGCTCGTAGGTGTGGATTGACTGGGTGGCAGACGCGGTCTCGATGGGGAAGAAGAGGAAGCAGGTGACACCGAAGCCCCCAGTAGCCTCAACACCCCGTGGAGAAGTAGCGCAGGCCTCCATTGTACCTTTCTGCACCGTTCGTTCAGCGTTGATGGCTTCAGCAGATCCGCCTGGTAGCGCGGCGGATCTGAGCAGTGACGGTGTGGAGTTGAGCCCCGTCCAGCTGTTGCCCCCGCAACCCGGTAGAAGTCGGGAGGAGGAGATCGGAGCTGAAGTGTCTCCGGGTCGGGAGGTCAGCTCCGTGGGCGGGGGCGCCTCTTCTCGACTGAATGTGAGTCCTGGTGAGCGTCCTGGTGGTGTCGAGGAGGTACATTCTGCCCAGGAGGGCTCAGGAGGAGCTCGGAGGAAGACTGGCTCGACGGAGGTTGTGGAGCCCCGGGTAATTTGCGGCTTAACGAAACCAGCTAAAGTAACTTTAGACAGCTTATGGGAAGCTATTTCTTCCCTCCAGAGCTCCCTTGCTCCAGTTGTGGGAGTTTTGTCTCAAGAGTTTCCGTTGGTGAAAGGGAGGTGTACTGCGGTGGAAACGAAGTGCGAGGCCCAGGCTGCAAAAATTGCCCAGCTGGAGTCTAGTGTCTTGGACTTACAAGTTATGGGTGAGACTATTGCCAAGGACCGTTTAATTTCTTTGAGGCGTTTTGAATATATGGACAACTCATTGAGGAGGAATAATCTTCGCTTCTTGAATTTCCCCAGATCCCCTCTGTTGGATCCTTTAGTTTTGGTTCGCAGATATTTTACGGTAGTATTATTGATGACTCAGGACAATTTACCTCCTATTGTGAAAGCTCAATATGTTGTAATTTCTTCTGGTCTAGTGGTGAGGGGACTGGGGTCCCGGCTGGGGACGGTCCGATGGGTTTATCTGATTTTTTAGAGAGTTCCCTAGAGGTGGTGACAAGCAGGGCAACTATGGTAGTAGGCTTTGCATTTGAATCCGACCGCAATGCTGTCCTTAGACTTTATTTCCGCAGGATTTCTTCTTCCCAGTTTTTGGGCTCTAAAATACTTATATTTCCTGATTTATCTCGGGACACCCAGAAGAGGCGTAAGGAGTTTCTGGCTTTGCGCCAGAGAGCCGTCGCCATGGGTGCTCAATTTAAATTGCGGTATCCTTGTAAATGTGATGTATTATTTCAGTCTAAACATTTCCTTTTTTTGAGCCCAAACAACTTATTGATTTTCTTCAGGCGAGGGAGGGCGGGGGGGGGGGGGGCAAGGGTAGCTCTTGTACGGGCAGCCATTATTGTGATCTATGCTCATATGATAGGGGGGGTTCCCTCTTTTTCCTTTGCTTAAATTTCTTAAGTTTGGAACCGTATTGAGGTTTTTTCTGTATGGGGTCTAACTAAATGGGGTGAATGTGTTTATTGGGATTATTTGTGGTTTGCTTTTGTATTTGGTAATTTCCCCTTTTTCCTTTGTTATCTTTCAATTGTTGTATTGGAAACTCAATAAAATAAAATAAAAAAAAAAAGAACTAGACTTTTTCCTTATCTTAAAAAGCACAGTAGAAATATTGCTCTGTTGTAAGAGACACATCTCACCCTACAGGATCATTTGAAACTCAGACAAACATGGGTAGGGGTGGTGTTAGCCTCTGCCTTCAATGGAGGATAACGATCCTGGTGCGCAAGGGACTGGATTGGAAATTGCATGAAAACATCCAAGATCCTGCAGGGAAATTTATTGTGACATTAGGTAAAATATAGGGGGTTAATATAATGATTGTCAGTATTCATACACCTAATCTTTATTATCACAATTTTTTTCCTCCCTGTTGAATCTTTTAGGACAATATCTGAGGTAGATTTAGGCCGGGACCAGAAGCTAAAAAGGTCACACCCCTTGTCCTACTGACACACCCCTTGTCCTGCCCTGTTTTGCTGTGTCAATACTGCGGCAAATATTCTCCAATCATGAGCATACTGCGGCAGCAGATAACCTATCAGAAAGAGATGCTACGATGAACTGATAAAATGTCTATATAGTATGTACGAGCCCCGTGACTCGGCCTCAGTCTTTAGAAGTTATTTGGCTGAGTCTATGCTGGCATAATAAAGGCTTGTTTTCCTAAGAGGCTCCGGGTGTCCTAATCTTTGTCTGAGTCTGCCAAACCCCCGAAATCCTGCAATATATCTGGGGGCTCGTCCGGGATTAGTGATGGTGTTTGCCACCTCCGGGTCTGAGCGGCTTGGGGCTCCCCTTGTGGCAGACCCCAGAGAAGCCTTGGCACCACCAGACAGTTTTCTGGGAGGCCCTCCAGGGACATCCATCAGGGGTGTGGCCTGATCTGCTGGCACCCAAGAACCCTTGAGGAGTTCAGGAACCAACCCACTAGTCTCTGGGAGTCGCCTGAGCGGGGTAAGTAGATTTTGGGAAACTGGAGGGTTTTTTTTCTGTATCTATAGTTCAGGAGAAATCTGTTCTTCCTCCGGGACGAAGGTGAGCCTGATCACCTCCGGAGGGACGCCCTAGTAGCCCGATGTATTTGGGTGAAACCATGTTCCTCTTAGTCAGACGGTTTTCGGGGGTCAGGGGAGTGTCTGTGTGCTGGTAAGCGACTGGACTATGTGTTTGGAGCAAGCAGAGGATTGCAGAGTGAGAGCGGACTCCTGAGTAGCGCAGTTCCTGGCCGGGCGACCGTGCCCAGGTCGTGAAAAGGAGGAAGCGACTGGCTATTAGTTACTCTTCTTGTGTCGGGTAGCAGGACCCCTTACCTGTTACCTAAAATCCCCTTTCCCTTGTTGTCCACTTGTTTTGTATTGTCGGGGACTGGGATAATCTTAATGGGGATTCATTTGTTGTGCCATTGGTGGATCTGAGTCAAGAGTCAGCCCCTTACAGTGAATGATAAAACACTTCTGAATAGGGTTCTCGGCTGACTATAGGGTCCGTATGACCACCACCCTTTTAAAGAAATATTGTCAGAATGAATGGCCGAGTTTTAACACTGACTGGCCTCCTGAAGGAACTTTTGACTGTGATCTGGTTAATCAAGTTCATCAAATAGTGGCGACTAAGCATCCTGATCAATTCCCCTACATTGACTCCTGGCTGGATATATGCCGCCGGAGACCTCAGTGGGTCCAGAAATGTTATGAGGAACAGTGCCGCATACTTTTATCCCGTAGTCTGCAGGAAACGAAACCTAAAGCCCCAGTTCAGCCCGCTACTCCACAGGCTAGTAGTCGTAGTTCCCCCTCAACCACGGTTGAAACTTCCCCTGATAGCCAGGAGAGTAGTGAGGGGGGGGGCATGATTCTCAGATGCAGACCATCTGGACACCTTAGATGGCCCCCAGAGGCTTCTGGGGCCGGGAAGGGCCAGCCGCAGACACACACCTCTGCCTTCCGAGTTTCAAACATGTATGACCTCAGAAAAAGCCACAGCATGCAGCGGACTAAGAAGAATCAAACCCTGGATATCAGTTATCATCTACCTCTCTGAGAGGCTCGAGGGCCAGCAGCTTTTGATGCCCAGGGACAGCTTGTCGAGGGGCCCCGAACATTTGTGTATGTGCCCTTTTTGACCACAGACTTACTAAACTGGAAAACCCATTATCCCTCATACACAGATAAACCACAGGCTATTATAGACTTGTTTTCATCTATCATTCAAACCCACCGCCATACTTGGGCAGACTGTCGTCATGTCGTTTTACTTTACTCAGCACGGAAGATACCGCGTGACCAGATCAGCAATGCGGTGGCTGGAAGATTACCCCCCGGCGGGCCAGGACCCCCAACAATCGGCCTTGAGAGATTTTCCTGATCTGGAGCCTAATTGGAATGTAAATAATGAGGCCGGTCGCTCTCATTGAAGGTCTTAAAAAGGGGGGGCAGAAAGCAATGAATGTGGGAAAAATATCTGAGATTTTTCAAACCCCTGAAGAAAGTCCTGGAGAGTTTTATGAATGACTCTGTGAAGCTTTCCGTGTCTATACCCCCTTCGACCCCGAAGCACCTGAGAATCAACGAATAATAAATACTGCGTTTGTGGGACAATCGCAGGGGGACATTCGAAGAAAACTTCAGAAGCTTGATGGCTTTGCTGGAATGAATATGACACAGCTGATGGAAGTACCAATGAAGGTGTTTGTGAACAGAGATCAGGAAATGAGGCGTGAGAGCGAGCGAAAGATGAAAAAGAAGGCTGATATGCTAGCAGCAGCACTGGTTGAGAGAGGGCATGGGAAGTCTGTGAGGGAACCAAGCTGCCGAGGCCAGGGAAGAGGGACTAGGAGGGATCCACTGGAGAAAGATCAGTGTGCCTATTGTAAGGAAATGGGCCACTGGAGGAGCGAATGTCCCAATAAAGGTAGACAAGGTGGCCCGGGAAGTGGCCCGGGAAGAGGACAATGTGGCTGACCACTGTTTCACGGCCAGGTCGAAAGAGGGAGATACTACCGGAGAATGAATGAGGATGGTGGTGGTGAATATCAGAACACCACAGAGTTCGTTGGATTGGCCGCCACTGACCAGTACCAGAGTACCGCCACTGATTAGTATCAGAGTGACGATGAATAGGACAGACCAGGCTCAAAGATTCTTCTAGGTCCCCATGAGTCTATGGTCACAGTTAAAATCGGGGGCCAACAAATACCATTTATGGTAGACACAGGAGCGGAACATTCTGTTGTGTCCCAACCTTTGGCAAATACATCCGGCAGAACTGTTACGGTGGTGGGAGCAACTGGAAACCGGGCGGTTCACCCTTTTCTCAGCACACGTGTCTGTGAGGTGGGAGGACAGAAGATTGCCCACCAGTTTTTTTTATATGCCCGAATGCCCTGTTCTGCTTTTGGGCTAGGATCTTTTGTCCAAACTATGTGCCCAGATCTCCTTCACCCCCACTGGAGAAGCCCAGATGGTTCTGAAGCCGCCAGCATCGGGACTGTTCTCCCTTACAATTCCGCGAGAAGAGGAGTGGAGATTGTACTATCAGGCCAGCCCGAGACAATCCCTACCACCTGGATTACCAAAGCTTCCTGGAGTATGGGCAGACAGTAACCCCCCTGGCCTGGCCCAGAACATTCCCCCAGTTCTAGTAGAGCTGAAGCTAGATGCCCACCTTATCCGCATCAGACAATACTCCCTGCCCCAAAGGGCTCTTGAGGGCATTCATAAACTTCTACAATGACTGCTTGCATTTGGACTTTTGAAACCATGTCAATCGCCTTGGAATACCTCTCTATTACCAGTTCAAAAACCAGGCAATAATGATTATTGACCTGTGCAGGACCTGCAGGGAGTTAATGAAGCTGTTGTTACCATCCATCCTGTCGTGCCAAACCCTTACAATCTATTGAGTCTAATTCCAGCCTAAGCTAGCTACTTCACCATCCTGGACTTGAAAGATGCCTTTTTCTGTTTAAGGTTGGCCCCTCCAAGCCAACCATTGTCTGCCTTTGAATGGGAGGACCCTGTAACCGGCAGTAAGGGACAGCTAACATGGACATAACTACCTCAAGGATTCAAGAACTCCCCCACACTGTTTGGGGATGCCCTCAGTCAAGATTTGCGTCAGTTCCAGTCATGCCCTACCCAGCGTATATTACTGCAATATGTAGATGATCTACTCATCGCTGCTGTCTCCCAGGAAGAATGTCTAGCTGCTACCTCAGAACTTCTGTGGCTGCTTTGGATGTCTGGATATCGGGTGTCTAGAAGCAAGGTCCAATTGTGCCAGTCTGAAGTCAGGTATCTAGGATTCCATATTGCTCAAGGCCTCCGAAGGCTGGGATCTGAGCGGAGGAAGGCTGTCTGTTCCATTCCTGAGCCACAGAATCGAAGGCAATTGAGAGGTTTCCTTGGAGCTGCTGGATTTTGTCGAATCTGGATTCTCAATTTTGCAGTGCTAGCAAAGCCCCTATATGCGGCCACAACAGGGGGAGACCGTGAACCTTTCAACTGGGGTCCGGAGCAGAGGAAGGCCTTTCAGGATATGAAGAAGGCCTTGCTATCGGTCCCCAGTCTGGGACTGACAGATGTAGAAAAACCATTCAATCTGTACGTTCATAAAGAAAAGGGAATGGCAGTTGGTGTCCTTAGAGTCTAGGCTCCTGGCAACGACTGGTAGCCTATTTGTCTAAACAGTTGGATCCAGTAGCAAGGGGCTGGCCTTCCTGTCTTCGCGCAGTAGCAGCAACAGCTCTTTTGGTGATAGAAGCCGATAAACTGTCCTCCCTCAGGCAAGAACTGTATTTATTTATTTTTGACACACTTGATATACCGCCTAATACCGGAGTGTTAAGGCGGTGTACAATAAAAAATTAAAACTGCTTAAAGAAAGGTAGAAAGGAACGCCAGTAAATGGATAGGAAAGTAATGGAGAGAGCAGGAAGAAAAGAGTAATAAAGAACATGTTAAAGTGCCACATGCTGTACTGACTCTGATGGAATACAAAGGCAATTACTGGTTTACTAATGAGAGGATGACAAAGTACCAAAGCATGCTGTGTGAAAATCCTCGCATTCATCTGGAGACGGTGCAGACACTCAAGCCTGCCACTCTGCTTCCTATAGCACCTGGGCCACCTGAACATGACTGCATCCAAATTATGGACGAGGTATATTCCAGCCACCCTGATCTGAAGGATGTACTGTTGGCCTCTCCCGATATCCAGTATTTTACCGATGGTAGCAGTTTTGTGGAAAATGGACAGCGGAAAGCTGGATATGCTGTGGTTACTCCTGAGGTTGTTGTAGAGGCTGAGCCCCTGCCCCTGGGAACTTCTGCCCAGAAAGCTGAACTCATTGCCCTCACTCGAGCTCTCCAGTTGTCTGCCAGCCTGAAGGCGAACATTTATACCGATTCTAAGTATGCCTTTACTACCCTCCATGCCCATGGAGCCCTTTATCGAGAGAAAGGACACATAAATTAAAGTGGGAAGTCTATAAAGTATGGGAAAGAAACCCTAGAGTTATTAGAGTCTGTGTGGACACCAAAGGCGGTAGCTATAATCCATCGCAAGGCCCACCAACAAGGAGACACTCTGATCATCCAGGGCAACCGTAGGGCTGATAGAGAAGCCAAGCTAGCGGCCCAGAAAGAAACGATCCCAGCTAGTGTTCAAGCTCCCCTGTTTCCAACCCCCTTATCTGAATGGGACCCCAGATACACTAAGAAGGAGATAGATTTTTTTACCCAGGAAGGGGCTACCCTCACCATTACTGGGTGGTTACGTTTACCTGGGGAGCCACCTCGATATGTTATACCTGAGAGTCTGGCCCCAACTTTTGTCAGGCGGTTTTATGAAACCACTCACTTAGGTAAGACCTCTATGCAAACTGTCCTGCAGGCCCACTTCTATGTCCCACATTTGTCTGCCTTGAAGGCAACCGTGGCACGGCACTGCCTCCAATGTGCCAGGAACAACCCCCGTCAGGGTCCTCTGCCCCCGGCCTCCATACAGGCGGTTGGAGATGCTCCCATGGAAAATATTGTAGTTGATTTCACAGAGCTACCACGAGTAAGGGGGTACAAATATCTGTTGGTAATAGTTCGCACATTTTCAGGATGGGTGGAGGCCTACCCCTGTAGGACAGAAACTGCCCGAGAGGTCACAAGAGCCCTGTTTAAGGAGATCATCCCTAGGTTTGGCCTACCTCTCACTATAGGGTCAGATAATGGCCCTGCATTTGTTGCTAAGTGCCTTCAGGACCTCTCCAAGGCCCTTCAGATAACCTGGAAACTCCACACTGCCTACCGTCCACAGAGCTCAGGTAAAGTGGAGAGAATGAATTGAACTTTGAAGCTCCAATTGTCGAAAATCTGCCAGGAAGCTCACCTTAAGTGGGATTAAGCTTTACCCATTGCCCTTTTCCATATCCAGTCTTCCCCTACTAGGAGCCTGGGCATTTCCCCTTATGAAGTTCTGTATGGTCAACCTCCACCTACTGTCCAGGGTCTTAAGGGGGACTTAGAGCAAATAGGTAATGAATTCACAAGACAACATCTACTGGCATTGGGATCTGTTTTTCAGTCTTTAAGCAGGTGCATACACGAGAGACTGCCAATTTCCTTGTCAGAGCTGCTACACTCCCATCAGCCGGGAGATCGTGTGTAGATCAAGGAATGGAAGTGAGAATCACTGTGCCCTACCTGGAGAGGTCCCTATACTGTTCTCCTGGCAATGCCTACTGCAGTCAAGGTTGCGTAAGTTACTCCGTGGATCCACCACACTCGTCTTAAGAAAGCTGCTCCTGACCTGGATGACAAATGGATGGCGCATGAACATTCACAGGATCCTTTACGCCTCACCCTGAGAAGGACCAAAGAAACTGCAGACAACAGTGCCCTGCTCTAGCCGCATACCGGAAGCTGACTTGTCTACGCATGGCCGAAGCTTGAGGAGTCACCTTTGGATATAGTTGGGGAGGTTCCACGAGGACAGAGATGCATAAAGAAATCCCCACAAATTCTATGATCAATATGCGCCTAGTTGTGCTGGCTCTTGTTTTGACGGTTGTGTGGGGCCCTCCCCAGTTGGCCTCTGGGACTATAAATACGGCAATATTACTTGCCCGGACTGCTTTGAATGTTTCAGACTTTTGTGTACATAGCACATCACAGGCTGGAGTCCTGTTATCAACATGCCTTATTGCTGTGCCTTCTAATCTGTACGAAATGCAGAAGTTTATAATACTGAATAATTTGAATTGCAGACAGCCTAAGCTAACATTTTCTACTTTATTGGTGTTGCACGTACTTCCTCAGCTTATTTTAATAAGATTCCTTTTTCCTTATAGATTGTCTCCACGCTTAGATCTACAGATTACTTTATTTTTGAGAATGCAACTATTGGTGTTTTTAATTTGTCTAATACTATATTATCTTGCAAGTTTATTACAAAGGTTTCTTATGTCTATTCAGTAATGTATCTTCCCTTAGGATGGTTTTTATTATGTGGTCAGAATGCTTACACTTATGTTCCCATAAACGCCATGGGAGGTCCTTGCACTTTTGGTAGACTTACAGTATTATTGCTGTTTTCTCTCATACTCCTAGAAATATGAGTTCCTGCTCACGCTATACCCGGTCAAAGCCTATGCCCCCTACCTGTAATTCTAATGTTGAACCCTATAGTGATGAGACAGCCCTGGGGTTGGCATTATCTATCGTAGGGGCTCCTGGGTTAGCCTTGCACAATGCTATGGAAATAAGTCGTATTGCTTGTTCCTTAGCCAAATCCATTAATCTTACCTCAACAATTTTAGCCACTATGACTCATGAGATGTCTGGCCTACGTAAGGCAATTTTGCAAAATAGACTATCAATTGATTTCTTGTTCCTTCGTCTGAATTATGGCCGTGAGGAATTTGAAGGTATGTGTTGTCTTCAATGCTCTGTTCAAGACTTACGTAACCTGGCTAATCATATCCCTGCTCCTTCTACAGGTACCGGGTGGTTTGAAGTATGGTTTAATTGTTTGGGTGGTATTAAGACTCTAGTGGGAGGGGTTCTTTTTATTCTTTTAGTCTGTCTCATCTTGCCATTCTGTCTCCCTATTTTTATGTGGCTTGTTACCTCCACCATTGAGACTATGGTAGAGCGGAAAACCGCAACTCATGTGATGGCAGTGTGTAATTATAAGTCCCTCCCGCAGTCAGATTAGCATGATGCTTTGGCTTCTTTTGGGGAGTGGAAGCCGAACCTTAAAAAAGGGGGAATGAGGTAGATTCAGGCCGGGACCAGAAGCTAAAAAGGTCACTCCCCCTGTCCTACTGACACACCACTTGTCCTGCCCTGTTTTGCTGTGTCAATACTGCGGCAAATATTCTCCAATCATGAGCGTACTGCGTCAGCAGGTAACTTATTAGAAAGAGATGCTATGATGAACTGATAAAATGTCTATATAGTATGTACGAGCCCCGTAACCGGGGCTCAGTCTTTAGAAGTTATTCGGCTGAGTCTATGCTGGCATAATAAAGGCTTGTTTTCCTAAGAGACTCCGGGTGTCCTAATCTTTGCCTGAGTCCTCCAAACCCCCGAAATCCCCCAATATATCCTGGCTGCTGTATATAGGGGATTATTTCAACATTGTGGCAAGTCCTGTGGTAGACTGCAAGCCAGGTAAAACCTCCATGTTTTAATGCAGCATTTGGGCCTATTGGATGCCTAGAGGACATTCCATCCATTGGATGCAGATTTCACGTTCTTTTCACAGGTGCATAAAACATATTCACAACTAGACTATATTTTAGTCTCAGGTTTATTTCCCCAATTAGAATGGGTGGATAGTCAACCACAAATGATCTCTAACCATTCGTTAGTGATGGCAACAGTCAGAATGGTGGATTACCACAGGGACCATATCTGGACAGTAAACCACCTTCTATATAGGAACCGTGAGTTTACTAACTTTCTTTGGAAGGCTTGGCAAGGGTATGCTAGCTTGAATCATTCTGCTCTGACTGATGCCATAAGTTACTGGGCTGCAGCTAAACCGGTCCTCCGAGACCAAATTATAGTGTTTGTTAGCCAAGTTAACTGAGAATGGGACAAAAAATTACATGATCTGATGGCTAGCTGTGGCATAATAGCAGCATATCCAATTTATGACGGAGAAAGAGAAGAGAGCTATTTGAGATAAAAAAAAGAAAACAACTGAAGTTCTTGACTAATGGGTCAAAACACAGAAGACGGAGGGGGATATTCAAAGGAATTTACACAGTTTTCAGACCTGCAAACCATGTAAATGCCACTCTGTGGGATATTCAGTGGTACTAACACAGCTAGTGCCTCTGACTATCTGTGGGTGGCACCACTACATGCCCCAAAGCTAATTGGTTAGCATAGGTGCATGCCTGGGGCATTCCAGAGCGCCACCCGTCACTAACTGGGCAATGACAATATTGAGCCATGGCCCATTTAGCAACACATGGCAAAAACCAAACACAGGAAACACTGGCAAAACTTTACTGCAGAAGCTAACCAGGCAGCGCCTGAATATCACCACCTCCCGGTTAGTGTCACAGCAGTCCAGGCAATCTGGATATTCAGTGCCAGAGCCCGGATATGACCCTGGCATTTAATATCTGGGTTTAAAGTTCAGCACCAGCAGCTAGCCACTTTAGCAGCACCAGCCAGCGGCGCTGAATATTGGGCCCAGCTTTTCTTTTAAAAGTATAAATTATTTAGGGATAAAAAGTGCAAATTAGGGAGAGAAAGCGGGAAAGTTTCTGGCTAATTTGGTGAAGCCAGCTCACCATAAACAGCGCAAATCATTAATTAAAACAAACATAGGGATACGAAATCAGCAAGCAAATACTGAAAGCCCTTTTAGAAGTATTACAAAAAGTTGTATAATAGAAAAGATAGGTTGCCAGGAGCCCAATAGAATTTTCTTCAGGATTTACCAAACCCCACCTCAGATGAGATGACAGTTGAGATGCTGCGGAACCCCATCACAGTTGCTGAGATTAGGACAGGGAGCTTAAGTTAGCTAAGATACCCGGGTTCAATGGGCTGGTTAGTGAATTTTACAAACTTTTGAAGGGCTTGAAGCTTTACCTTTACAAGATACAAAAAAGAAACTGTCCCATAAATGTTTTATCACAAAATCTACAGAGAAATTACGCATTGTCCCCTTCAAAGTAATCCCCCCCCCCCCTTCGCATTGTCCCCTTCTGCATTTGCTTCTGCCACGTACGGAAGCACTCGGTAAAGTCCTCCTCCTTGAGGTCCCTCAGTTCCCTCATCACAGTGGCCTTGATCCCTTCTACAGAGGCGAAATGAGTTCCTTTCAGCACAGTCTTCAGCCTGGGGATGAGCCAGAAGTCGCATGGTGCAAGATCTGGGGAATAAGGAGGATGGTCAAGAGCTGTGATCTGTTTGTTGGCCAAGAACTGCCTCACACGGAGTGCAGTGTGTGGGGGCGCGTTGTCGTGGTGGAGCAGCCAGAACATGTCTCTCCACAGAGCCCGTCTGTTGCGCCGAACCCCCGGTCATGGAGGCAATTGAGGACCTGCTGGTAGAAGTGCTGGTTGACTGTCTGACCCTCAGGCACAAACTCATGATGGACCACTCCCTTCTGGTCGAAGAATGCGATCAGCATGACCTTGATCCTTGATTTGGACATGCGCACCTTCTTGGGTCTGGGTGACAGTTGAGTCTTCCACTGCAGGCTCTGTCTCTTCCTTTCAGGGTCATACTGGAAGATCCAAGTCTCATCTCCTGTGATTATTCGGCCAATGAACTCTGGATCTTCTCTAGCAAGTCTCGACAAACATTGACCTGGTGCTCCTTCTGGTCATCTGATAAAAGCTTGGGCACCATCTAGGCACACACCTTCCGCATCCCCAGCTCCTGCACCAAGATGGTCCACACTGACTACCTGTTCAGGCTGAGCTCCTCAGCTATCATCCGCATTGTCAATCTGCAATCACTCTGTACCAGCTGGTTCACTCTGTCAATGTTCTCAGCCGTCTTTGTTGTGGAAGACCGTCCTGACTTGAGGTCATCCTCCACCTCCTCACGGCCAGTCTTGAAGTGTTTGTGCCACTCAAAGACTCGTGGCCTTGACATTGCATCTTCTCCATAAGCCTTTTGGAGAAGTTGGAGACACTCAGTTGGGTCCTTTTCCAACTTAACCAGAAATTTCAAGTTGATTCTTTGCTCCATATTTCTGCCACCTTCAGTTGCGTGACAAAGTGATGGAGCAGTATGCTACAAAAAAACCCTGAAAAAGAAAAACAGAGTGAGAGAGATGAAAAATATTATAGCAGAATAGTGGCAAGATGTTGCACAAAACAGTGACATAAGCAGCTAGCCAATTGGCATTGAGTCATGGGCATGGCTGCCACAGTCTCGTTTCTTTTTTGTCACACCTTGTATGTTTCAAGAGGCATTGGGGGTAGAGTACACTGGGGTTTTGCCAAAAACAAGAGCAAATAGTATGTATACCTAAACCGGAAAAGACCCAGAGGAGGTGGGATCTTACAGATTTCTTTAATTAATCAAGATTTAAAAATTTGTGATGAAAATCTTGGCAGACAGACTGCCATAAAGTGATGGCGATGCTGAGTGGAGCTGCCGACACTACCCTCCGAGTCTGCTTAGCTATTTATGCTGCGCTTGAATGGCTTTCCTCTGCCTCCTGCCTAGATTACACACTGCTCTTTGGCTTTCTGTGCTGTCTGTATCCATTGTCTGCACATATGATCTTCAACGGGTGGACTGCTGGTATCCTGGACTGACATCCTCTGGTGCATGGCTGAACCCGATCTCTGATTGTGGCCTTGGCAAGTGGTGTTTAGATCCCACGGCACTTCCCGGTGAGGGGGGGTCAGGTGCATGACGTCACCATTGACTCCCATAAAGTGATGGGGGATGCAGAGGCATTGCGTCTCAGGCACTGCACTGAAGAGGTGCACCTAAAGGGCAGGGCATGCCTCTTAGTGTGCCCTTTGGTGGATCCTTGTTGGATTTTGGGTGTGTGGTTTGTGGGTTAGTTGTGTATTGGTTGGGGTTTACGGTGTTCTGCAGGGTTGGTATCATTTACATGTAGGGGACAATGAGTAGGGAGTGGTTGGGTATGTGGGCATGCTGTTTTCTGTGTTGGGGTTTTGGTGTGACCAGGGAGGAGGTGGTAGGTGGGGATCCATGGTGGATGGTGATGTGCTGGGGGGGGGGGGCTACCTCTATACCATGTGTGTGGGGAAGAGAGAGGTATGGGTGGAGGGGTGGGGAGACCTGGAATGGGTGGGTTATGAGGAGAGACTGGGTGCTTTGGCCCATTGGAACTATTGGCCAGCCCCCACCGCCTGCCATTTGGTGGGACTGTGCGCTCCTGAATGTGTGGTCTTTGTTGCTGAAGTTACCGCTTGTCCAGAATTTGTTACTGGAAGAGGGCATGGACTGCCTGTTCCTCATGGAGACCTGGGTGGGGGAGGAGCAGAGTTTGGTAGATGACTGGCTGGTGGATCTGGGCTACGTGGGCTATCAGATGGAGAGACGGCATGTTGACAATGGTACATGAACATCTTTGGGTTTAGAGGGAGGTAGTCCAGCTCACGAGGGGGTGTTCCTTTGTGTAGATCAGGGAGGAGTTGGGGAGTTTTGTTGGTATGCTGTCCACCAAGTATTAGCTAGGGGGTGTGGAAGCCATTTTAGAGAAGGCCCTCAGGGATACGGAATTACTGTTTGTGGGTGATTTTAATGCACATGTGAAATATGTAGAGGATGGGAAAATATCCTTTCTGTTGTCCTCCTTGGAATTTGGGGGCTGTGGCAACTGGTTAGACAGGCTGTGCATTCAGGTGGACATATCTTGGATTTGGTATTTGGGAACTCTCGTATGTTGGGGGGGGGGGGGGAGTGCAGGTTCTGGGGGTGCAGATGCTTCCCTGGATCGATTATGGCTTGGTTCTTTTCCGGTGTCAGTGGTCTAGGGGAACATGGCGATATTCTGGTGAGGCTAGAGTTTGGAGAGAGGTTCGTGGGGAGGTGGATGTGGATCGTGGGGGGCCGCAGCACTGGTGGTTCATCTTGGAGGGCCAGAAAAGGGTAGTGGAGCATAGAGGACTGGCATCAGGCAGTTTCAGTGGTATTGGATGAGGTGGTGCTGGCCCGTAAGGCCTTGGTCCAGAGCTCTCAAAGGAACCCCTGATTTTCCAGGGAACTCCATGGGGAGAAGAGGATGCTGCAGCAGTTGGAGTAGTGGTGGTGCTGTTTCCAGGCAGAGAGTGACCGGACGCATTAGCAGAAGTTAGCAAATATATACAGGCAGCAGGTTGTTCAGGCCAAGAGGCGTTGCTTCTCAGCACAGATTGCGCGGGCTAATCGACCTAAGGCTATTTTTCAGGTGATGTCAGGATTGGTGGGATCCATGGAGGATTGGTCGGAGGATGTAAGAAGGCAGAAGTGAGCTTGGAGGATTTGGCCCGCTACTTTGTGACTAATGTTGAGCGGTTGAAGGATGGCCTGGGGTGTGCAAGGGTGGTGGTGGCGGTGCTGCCCCCCTCATAGGGTCCGGAGATATTGGACTCCTTCTACCCTGTAGATCTGCAGGAGACCTGGTCAGGGCTGGATCCGGCCCCTATTTTGTGATTCAAAAGGGCTATGTAGACCATGATGGAGTGGATATGTATACTGATTAATGTGTCGTTAACACAGGGCAGTGTCCCAAGGCATTTTAAGGAGGCAGAGGTGACACCTCTGGTGAAAAAGGCAGGTGGGACCTTGCAGGACTGCAGCAATTTTTGCCCAATCTTCAACCTGCTCCTTATGGCAAAATTGGTGGAGAAGGAAGTGGTGGTGCAAATTGGGGGATATATGGAGGATCATGCATTTCTGGATGTGGGCCAGGGAGGGTTTCGTTTGGGGAGTGGAATAGAGATGCTGTTGGTGGCTATGCTTGATCAGGTTTATGTGTGGCTGGATCAAGGGATCTCGGTGCTGCTGGTTTCATTGGATTTATCAGCAGCATTCAACCTAATCAAGCATTGTCTCCCCTTGGAACGTTATGGTGTATTGAGGATTGGTAGCAGCATGCTCGAGTGGGTGGACTCCTTCATGTTCGACAGATGCTTCAGGGTCTGGGGGTTGGTGGGCTGCTCGTCCCTCTATGCTTGGGCATGGGAGGTGCCTCAGGGCTCCCCCTTGTCCCCTTTGTTGTTTAACATTTATTTGCAGCCCTTAGGGACACCGGTGCGCTCCTTCGGCTTAATTTTTTATGCATATGTTGATAATCTCCAAATGTTGGCTCCTCTGAGTGGGGGTTTGGAGATAGCAGTGGGACGGCTGAATGATTGCTTAAAATAAGTATATGCTTGGCTGTCAGGTAGTGGCCTAGTACTTAACATCGATAAGACTGTGTGTTTGTGCTTCGAGACAGCCGGTAGGTCGGACTTCCAACAATTGCTGGCCATTTAAGGGTTTGAAATCCCCAGATGGAGGAATTGTGTTCACTGGGCATTATACTATAATGGACCGGGGTCGGAGAGAAGCAGATTGGTCAAGTGGTTCAGTCTGCCTGGTAAGCTTAGACTAGCTCATCAGCTGAGGTCATATTTGGATACAGTGGCGCTGCAACTAGTGGTACAGACCTTGGTGCATGGAACACTTGATTACTGTAACGTCCTATATATTTGATTGCCATTTTGGGCTCTAAGGCACCTACAGGTAGTGCAAAATGTGGCCACATGACTGTTGACGGAAGTGGGATGCCGGGAGAGTGTGTGGCCCTCCCTGGTTCAGCTGCATTGGCTGCCGGTAAGGCAACGTGCACTGTTTAAATTAATGGTGATAGTCTTTTGGGTGCCACAGGACTCACGCCCTGGCTATCTGTGGGCACTGTTGGATTGGTTTCGCCCACCTCGGCCTTTGAAGTCGTCCTAGGCTCAGCTGTTAGCAGTGCTGGGATTAGACGTGATACATAGGGCCTTCAGCTGGGAAAAAGCATTCAGGGTAATGTCTTCCTCTGGATCTCTGCGCTCAAACCTTCCTGATGGCTTTCCATAACCTGCTGAAGACATGGCTGTTTTCTGGGGGCTGAGAGGGATTGGTAGTGTTTTTGGGTCAGGGTGTATTTCTGTTTTTGATATTCTTGGTGTGATTTTGCTATTGTTGTTGTGATTGCCCTTCTGTGTACACCCTTTTGATTGCACTTTCTGTTCAGAAAACTGGTTTAAATTTATGTAAATAAATAAATAAATAAAACAAAGTGATTTCTTCATTAGTATAAGTGGACCAAGCAGCATTTATTAAAAGGCATCAGTCATCTGTTAATTTAATGCGAACAGTTTTAGCTTTGCATTGTGACCTGGTACAGTGAAAGCGGAAGATTTTGGTCTGTTTGGATGCTGAAAAGACTTTTAACCGGGTGGACTGGCTATATCTTTTTTAACTCTTAGAACGCTTTGATATTAAGGGAATTTTCTCTGGGGGATCAAATTTCTCTATGAAACCTAAGGCCCAGCTCCTTCCTATGGAATGAAAGATTAAAGGAGTGGAGGAGTAGCCTAGTGGTTGGGGCAAGGTACTTCAGGCCAGAAGGTCAGGGGTTCAAATCCCACTAGAGGACAGCAACCTTGGGCCGGAAGGACTGGGGTTTCTAGTCCCACAGGTGCTCCTTGTGGTCTTGGGCAAGCCACTTAACCCTCCATAGCCCATGTTCCCTGTAAAATAGTTATCTCCAAGTTATAATACCCTGTTCAATGTAATTTCAGTTTGTTCAATGTAAACTGCACTGATGCAGTATATAAGAGAATATAAATAAATAAAAATGCAACATTTTTTTCTTCAATGTGGCATGCATCAAAGCTGTCCACTGCCCCACTATTATTCATCCTTTCCTTGGAACTTCTGGCTATAAAGTTATGGGAGGAGAAATTGATCAGAGGGATACTTCTGGGGGAAAGGGAACAAAAAATTAATCTCTTTGCCAATGCCATGCTCCTTTTCTTGGGACATCCACAGGAGGATGTCCCTAGAATATTGAGCTTATTCAAAGTTTTGGTTCTTTTGCTGGTTTTAAATATTAACTTTGATAAATCTGAGGCACTGAACTTGAAGAGGGGAAGATCTCTGATTTCAACTTTCCAGTACACTGGTCTCAGGGCACACTAAAATACTTTGATATCTATTTTAGTACTAACCCCTAGGTGATGTACCAGGAAAACCTTAGGAATACTTTAGAGAGAGTGAAACAACTCTGTGTACGGGGCGAGTCAAGATGGCGGCATGATAGGATGTGTTAGAAGCAGCTCTTGGCTTTGCTGCTTGGTTTCTTTGCACTAGGTATTCCAATATGGGGAAACCAAAGCATAAGAGGAAGAACTGTTTACCTGTGATTTCTGAAACAGCATAAGAGGCCAATGTAGGATGCACATGATGAGATTAGAGTACCACATCCAGAATGAACCATTCTTGGGGATGTTCCATCTTTGGAAAGCTGGTAATGCATGATATTACTTTGAGCTCCAGTGAGCCCTTTCCACTTTTTACTTCTATAGGGCCCAATTCCGTCCCAGATGTTGATCCCCTCTGTATGTCCAGTCTGAACCAGATGTACAGAGGGGATCGTGATTCTGATCCCGCGGGGCATGTCTAGCCCTGCGGGATCAGAATTACGAGTCCTGCCCATGCAGTCCGGGACTGCTATTCAGTCTGGCCTGCACGTGCAGGACTGTCCCCAGCTAGCTCAGTCAAGGCTCTTCAATAGAGCCGTGGTGCCATGGCACTGTGGCTCCATTGAAGAGCCACGATGCCAGCCACAAGAAATTAAAGCCAGTTCCCTGCAGCTCGACCCCTGATCTGCACTCCTATGGCCAGAGTCGGGCTGCAGGGAATAACCTCCGGCCCCCCTCGTGCCCTGGCATTTAAAAAAATGACACATCCAGAGATGTCATCCCACCTTGGAGGTGGAATAACTGCCCCACACATGTCGCTGGCTCTGGACGTACAGGGCTGACATTAGAATTGGCCCTGTATGTCCAGAGCCGGCGACCACCCAGACTCTGCCCCCACACCACCCCTTCCCCGCCCCATCTAACTTCCCCATACAACCGGCGGGGAAGTTAGTTGCGGTCGGCTGAATGCACAAATAGAGGGGCACAGAATAACTCCTATAGTGTGTAGTTGTGAAGACCGCAACTCAGCTGGAGCTTCTGTAATAAGCCTGGTGACCCCAGAGAGATGGGAGTGGCATAAGGCTGAGTCTTCCTGCCTGGGAGACACTGAGGAGCAATGCAGTGAACTGCAGGATTGAGAGCATATCCCAAGCAGAAACAAGGAGGTTGCTGTGGCCGAAGTAAATGCTATTGGAAGACTGCCCTCTGGTGAGTCTGTCCTGATCCCAAAGGTAATTGCAGATGTTGCTGGCTTTCAGGATAAATTTGTTTATTCAAAAATAATTAGCTTGGAAGATATTTGGGAGGTTTAACCAGGACTGAAAAGGTTCTTGCTGATTATATTTCCCAGAACTTTAACTTTTCTAAGGCTACAGTTGCAAAATTAGTCAACCAAGAGGCAAGAACCACCAAAATAGGGCAGCAACTGGGGATGGTACAAGGTCAACTTCAAACATTACAGGCAGCAAGAGGATCATAAATTAAGGACAGTCTTTTGATCCATGCTAAATTGGAAATACTGGAGAATCAAGCAGAGAGTAATAATCTTCATCTGCTTAACTTCTCACGTACCAGATTACTATCACCCAGGAACTTTGGAAAATGTACTTGAGGGATTGTTTGAAGAAGTTGTATGCCCCTAGGGGGAAGTGCTGAGAGGTTGGAGAAGAGGTGCTGAATACTAATATATCAGTGGATATATCAGCTTTTCTGGAGTTGTCTGACAATATTCCCTCAAGGGCTGTTCTGCTATTCTCTCTGTCTTCTGACAAGGATAAAAGCCTTATTTTTCATAATTACTTCAAGAATAAAGACATTTCTCTTTGTGGACAGAGAGTTGTTCCGTTCCCTAATGTGCCAAAGGAGAAACAATTCAAGCAGAGAGCTTTTTTTGAAACAGCAAGTCTTGAATTGTGGGGGAACATTTTTTCTTAAGTTCCCCTGCAAGTGTCTGGTGGGCCACAGGGATAATAAGTACATTTTCTTACTGTGCAGTTGGAAGACTTCCTCAGATTTAAAGGAACCTGGGGAAGTTCTAGCAGCTACACTGTCTGACCTTTTCAATACTTCTTTAGAGTTGGGAGTGGTCCCAGAGGACTGGAGAAAGGCGCACATAGTCACTTTACACAAAAGCGGAAGTAAGGATGAGGTTGAGAACACTCGTATATGCCAGTTAGTTTAAACTCAGTGGTGAGTAAATTAAAGGAACACTGCTAAAACAGAGAGTAGTGAGATTTCTGAAGTCCAATGGACTGCAGGATCCAAGGCAGCATGGGTTTACTAGAGGCAAGTCTTGTCAGACAAATCTGATTGATTTCTTTGACCGGGTGATCAGAAAGCTGGACTAAGGGAGAACCCTAAATGTGGTGTTCTTAGATTTCAGTAAAGCCTTTTGATACCACTCCACATAGATGACTTATAAATAAATTGAGCACCCTAGGGATGGACTCTAAAGTGACTGACTGGTTAGAAATTGGTTGTCCACCTTAAATTTCATCTGCCATTTGGATGTCCAGTATTCTAATTTATCAAGGTCCTCTTGCAATTTTTCACAACCCTCTTGTGTTTTAACAACTTTGAATAATTTTGTGTCATCTGCAAATTTAATCACCCCACTGATTATTCCCCTTTCCAGGTCATTTATGAATATGTTAAGAAGCAGTGGGCCCAGCAGAGATCCACTATTCACCTTTTTTCATTGAGAAAATGGGCCATTTAGCCCTAGTCTCTGCTTTCTATCTTTTAATCAGTTCCTGATCCAAACAGTACACTGCCTCCTATCAGATGACTTTTTAATTTTGCCAAGAGGGACCTTGTCAAAGGCTTTCTGAAAATCCAGATACACTATATCAACTAGCTCACCTTTGTTTACCTATTTGTTCACACCTTCAAAAAAAATATAACATTAGTAAGACAAGACCTTCCTTGGCTAAATCCATGTTGGCTTTCTGCCATTAAACCATGACTATCTACATGTTCTGTAATTTTATTCTTTATAATGGTTTCTACCATTATGTCCAGTACTAACATCAAGCTCACCAGTCTCTAGTTTCCAGGCACTACATTGGCCATTCTCCAATCTTCAGGTACTACAAAGATTTTAATGATACTTCACAGATTACTAATAGTAGGTCTGCAATCTCATATTTTAGTTCTTTTAGCACCCCACAATGTATACCATCCAGTTCAGGTGATTGGCTACTCTTTAGTTTATCAAACAATTGCAATACATCTTCCCAGTTTATCGATATTTGTTTCAGATCTTCTGATAAATCACCTTTAAATACCATTCCAGGCATGGGTAACTTCCGTACATCTTCTTCAGTAAAGACCATAGCAAAGAATTTATTCAGTCTCTCCGATATGGTCTTGTCCTCCCTAATGGTCCAACTGACTCACAGGGTTTTTGCTACAGATGTACTTGAAAACATTTTTATTGCGCATTTTTGCTTACACGGCAAGGCTTTTTTCAAAAATTTTCTTTGCCAGCCTGATCAATACCATGCATCTAACTTGCCAGTTCTTATGTTGTTTCCCGTTTTTGTCATTTAGCTCCTTTTTTCTTTTCCTGAAAGATGCTTTTTTGGCTACAACAGCCTCTCTGACCTTTCCTTTAAACCATGCTGATTGTATTTTGGCCTTCCTTCCACCTTTTTTGAAGCGTGGAATATAGATCTCTGGGTTACTCTATTATTTACCTTTCTCCATTGAGAAAATTAACCATTTAGTTATCCTCTCTATTTTCTATACAGTATTTTAGCCAGTTCCCAGTCCACAATAGGACACTGCCTCCTATTCCATGACTTTTTAATTTTCTCAAGAGTCTCTTATGAGGGACCTTGCAAAGGCTTTCTGAAAATCCAGATACAAATAATAAATACACACAGAGAAATCCTTTTTATAATAGTACATAATAGTAGTATAAATCAACAATACCTACTCTACCCACAATAACAAAATAAAAAATTCAATATGCCCATGGCTCCAATAATTATGGTCTGCAAAAAAAATTTTTTCGAGAGCTGTTTTGGTTATTCCATGTAATCTTTATGTTTTTTGGTGCGCTGAATCTGAAAATGACCTCCATTTTGTCATAGGACATCACGTTTCCTGACAATTTAGGTAACTATGTTAAATATATGTAAACCGCCCTTGATCTCTGGAAGGGGCGGTATAAAAGAAATAGTTAAATAAATAAATAAATAAATAAATAAATAAGGCAATACCTCAAAATAAATGGAAATAGACTTATAAAATTAAAGTTTTATTACAATATTTTCATGAAAATCCTTTTTTGAACTGAAATGAGCTCACCTACACACACTAAACTCAATTCTTCTTCCTTGTGAGGCCCTTCTTGGTGCATTTACGCTTGTGAGTAGCATCTGGAATGTCTCTCTGAAGCATCCAACAGTAGTCTGCCATCATTGTAATGCTCCATTTTCCCTGGTATCTCCTTTCCATCTCTTTAATGTCTTGGTGGAATCATTCACCTTGTTCCTCACTCACAGCTCCCAAATTTTCAGGAAAGTAGTCAAGGTGGGACTGGAGGAAATGTACTTTCAAACTCATCAGGCAACCTAAAGTTTGAAATGCTTTCAGCATTCGTCCGACGATCTTTTTGTAGTGAGGATCTTTGTTATTGCCTAAAAATTTCTGTATGACTTCTTTAAATGCAATCCACCCTTCTTTTTGAGGATCCGTCATGGTATTGACAAACTCTTGATCAACTATAAGCCTTCTAATGTCTGGTCCGACGAACACACCTTCCTTCAATTTTGCCTCCGACAGGCCTGGAAACCTGGTGACCAAGTATTTGAAGCATTCTCCATCTCTTGGAAGTGATTTTACGAATTGCTTCATCAATCCCAATTTTATGTGGAGAGGTGGTAGAAGAACTTTATGGGAAGGTACCAAAGTTTCTCGGAGGACATTTTTTTCACCGACTGTTAGCACCCTCAGCTGCCAACTCTTCTTGGTCCAGTGATTTTGTCGGTCTCGACTGTCCCATAGACACAGAAAACAAGAATATTTGGTATATCCAGCTTGTTGCCCGAGCAGCATGCACAAGACCTTCAAGTCCCCACACACTTGCCAACCATGGTCTTCATATTTAAGTTTACGAAGAACCAATTCCAAGTTCTTGTAGGTTTCCTTCAAGTGTACGGAATGACCTACAGGTATGGAAGCGTAAAAACCGTTGTGGAGTAAAACTGCTTTGAGACTTCTTTTTGAAGAATCTATAAAAAGATGCCATTGCTCTGAATCATATTGGATTTTAAATTGACCCATCAGACCTTCGACATCGATGCAATAAACCAACTTGTCTTCCTGGGCGAAGTAAGGAACGAACTCCTTTTCACGATGTCTGAACCATGAAGATGACACTCCTGGCAACAATAAATTCCTGCTTTTCAGCCTTGATCCGAGTAACTCAGCGGCATCTTTGGGAAGATTCAAGTCTCTTACCAAATCATTCATCTCCTCCTGAGAAAACAATTTTGGTCTTGTATCATCTTCAAAGTCAGAACTTGATTCGTCATCTGGTTCAGGTATGACTTCACCTTCATCGGAGCTAGGTATCTCTTCCAAGGTAGCAGGGGGCTTGGGTACTGGTATATCTGTGCCATGGGGGATGGGACGAATTGCCAAGTGAAGATTGGGGTATGAAATGGAATGCTTCCATTTGGAATTAAACCCTTTCACATCGCATGAACAAAAGTAACAGTCATCACTATGGTTCTTTTGCTCTTGCCATACCATAGGAATCCCATAACAGAAAGATTTTTTCTTACCCTTGAACCAGTTTCGGAGGTCCTCAACACACCGTTTGCACACTTTATGAGGCGCCCAGACTTTATCTTGATCTCCAGTTTTTAGTCCAAAGTATGCAAAGTATACTTTTTTCACAAAGTCTGTAATATTCTGCTGTTGCTTCAACACTGTATATTCACCATACATGAAACAGAAACTGTCTGGCGAATTAATACACTTTCGCGGAGCCATAACATAACGGTTGAAGAATGACGAGCTAACACGAATTGCGATGAAAAAGTGTGAACAGCCTAGAACCAAGAACCTGATGATGATTCGTGCACAAGCAGGAGAGAGCAGCTCTGTGTCTGTACACAAGACGTCACAGTGCTGGCCACGCCCCCCTGCACTGACCAGAGCTGCTGCTATCTGCCCTGTGTCTCCCTCCCACTGGATTCTTCAGGAAAGATTAACCCCTTCTACCATTAGAAGCACGGACTTAAAACTTGCTTAGCTTATGTATATATTGCTGACCATCAGATTTACAGTGCTATATTTTTTTTTACATAACTCGGACAACCCCTTTAAGTTTTTTTTTGTCATTTTATATCTTAAATGCACTTATGTGAATTAATTAATAGTAATTTGAATTAATTAATAGTAATTTGAAAAAATTTGATAAATTTGAAGACAATTTTGCATGTTGTGGCAAATCATGACATCTAGGAGTTTTTTCAATATTTTATTTGTTTTCAGCTCACCAAAATACATGGAAATTAGATGAAAATAATCAAACAGCTTTTTAGTCGCAGACCTGTGGAAATCTTAGGGGCTTGTTTACAAAGCCGCGGTAGCGGTTCGCGATCATTATTGTAATGGGGCCGCGTCTCCGATAATGATCACGAACCGCTACCGCGGCTTTGTAAACAAGCCCCTAAGACTTCAGAATGCCACATGTCCTAGGTGACTGGGGAGTGGAACAGCAGGCCTATAGTATGTGGTTGTAGCCAAAACTCCAAGCTCTTGATCCCCTTTGGTCATGTTGGATGGGGGAATAGTGATTTTTCAAGGCCCTGCCTTTTTGAGGATGTTGTCATCACTTTCCCCTCAAGCACACTAAAAAAGTTCACATTCAAGCTAGCCTCTGTATAAAAATGCAATTCATTTAGATGTTTCTTCCAATTAAAAGGAAAAAAAAGATACTCACAGAGAGGAAATATAAAATTGTCAAAACATCATGATCTTTTCTCTTATCTTAAGTTCACAGACTGGAGTCACTCCTTGGCTCCACAAGTTCCTTGTGCTCTTTTTTTCTTCATTCTCTTCTGATTCCTTTGCCTTTATCTTCATGGTCCATAAGATGCAAATGATCCTCTCCTTTCTTTCCACTTGCTGGGAAATCATTCTCCAGTACAATCTGAGGGATTCTTCTATGTCCAGTGGGTTTTGAAACTTGTACCCAACCCCCACAACAGTCATTTTTTCTACTCATACTTCCAACCTCTACAGCAATGCATCTGTCTTGCTTTAAACCAACAAACCTGGGAATACATGCTTCAAGACAACTCTTGGTTGCAAAGACCTCCTTAGACACTTCTACTCTTTAAACCCACAGGCCTAGTCATGGCACCACTCCAGCAGCACAGGCTGTCTTCAAGCTGATCTAGCACCATAGGAGTAGGATCAGGATACTTAACCCCTTCTCCTAAGGAATTTTCCTTACATCACACTGTAGCTACATTCGTTTTCACAAGTCTCCTCTGACCATACATATCCTATTAGAGATCAGATGTCACCTCTGTTTTGGACACAGACTGTCATTCACTGTGCAGAAATCTTATTTGTTAACACCAGGAGACACGGGGGGCAATGGCAATCAATAAAGCATTTGATATATTTCAGCTAACTGCTTTTGCTCTTTAGCTCAGCTAAAAGCAAACAAAATATGCTGGTTGTGGGTTACTATTGAGTCTGAAGGTAACTGTACTCTTTAAGAGAAGAAAACCAGCTGAGTTTCTGCAGAGAGAATTCAAGCCAGTGAAACAAGTGCCTGCTGCCTGGGCTGTTTCCAGCTTGAAGAGAAAAACCTAAAGAGGCTCGATAGGTGTCACCTTGCAGTTCACGTTTCATCTTGCATGAGGAGCCATGTGTTTACAAGGAATGAGCTTCAGATGACGGTGTGTCTCCACTGTAGCAAGAAGACACATTAATTGAAACCCAAGACTTGCCTTGTGTACCTTTAAGTTAAAAATCAGGTTTTCCACACACACACAGGTTGATAATTTGCCAGTCAAAGGAAAATTATTGCAACATAAAAGACTGATAAAGGGATTATGGGGTCGATATTCTGAAGATTTATGTGATTAAAACTGGCATTTAAGCACATTAATGTTCTGACTGAAACACAATCCCCCCCCAAATCTGATTAAAATCTAACTGCACAGCTTTAACCAGACAAAACAGAGGCTGAGTTGGGATATGCTGATTTTAATGCAGTTTACATTACAGTGATTGGTGTCTATTTCCAAAAATGCATTAATAACATGCAGTAGCATATTTTAATAAAATAGTCCTTAAATTTGTCTGCCTAAGTGTGGCTGCACAAATAGCTGCCTTAAATCACATCACACAAGCTTTATCTGGTTAGCTATGGCTGAGTATCTGGACAAAGTGAGGTGCTGATAGTATGGAAAAGAGCAGGAAGTAGTAGTATTCTTGCAAATTATATATAAACAATTTGAATAATAGGCAGGTTATGGGCATATAACGCCAGAAATAGGCCAGATTGCTGATCTACAGTATCCATCGCTGAAAACCAACCTTGACTCTGATTTTAAACTGCACATAGAGCTCTCTATTCTCAGGTCATAAAGCAGTGAGTTCCATAGATACAATAAGGGGCTGGTTAACTAAAAGAGATAGGATGTGTAGATTCTAATCTTATTCTAGTAGACAAAGAAATGAATAACAGGAAATGCGTATTGTCATGAGTTAGCATCTTGATTTCCTCCCCCCAATGTCAGAAATACCCCCAGTGGTGTAAATTACACCAAAGCCATCCCTGTAGTGAAGGGGGGCCAGAGAAAAAGGAGACCCATTTATAGCTGCTCCCTTATCTTCTGAGGTTTGTTCCCCACCCGCCACTGCTCTGGGGCCCTAGCAGATATTTTGCTTGTAAGCCTTTTGTTTGAATTTCTGTCACTAAATGCCCCCAAACATTAAATATGGAGGTTTGCCATTAAGGCAGTAGTATGAGGCAGGTTGTGGGGTTATTTACAGTGGGGAGCAAAGGTTTGTGGGTGAAAACAGTGTGTGAAGTTGCAATGGACTGGGTTATTATTTTTTCCAATGTGTGATCCATTTTGACTTCACTGCAGTTGAATTTTTTTCAAGATAAAGATACAGAAGAGACAAAGGTTCTATTACCTCTTTCTAAAGTCTCACAGGCTACTAGAAACTACCACATACTAATGTATCGAGCAAAATTTGTATATTTTGTTTGCAGAGTCATGCCAAAATAAGGATCAAAATTAGCATAAGTTGGAACAGTGTTCACAAACTTGCCCCCACTGTAAAGAGTAGTTACTCCAGGAGCAGCAGGAATCAGTCCTCACATATGGGTGACGGAGCCCCCGTGCGGAGCATTTCCCCAGCTTTTATAGAAAGCCTTTGGGAATGCAGCGCGCATGCGCGGTCCCCTTCCCGCCCAAGGGTGCCATCTTGCTCAGTCTGATGACATAGCTAAAAGACAGAAAAATAGCAAAAATAAATCATATGACTGCAACTCCAAGGGGAGGAGGGAGGGTTGTGAGGACTGATTCCTGCTGCTCCTGGAGAACACCTGTTACAGGTAACTACTCTTTCTCCAGGACCAAGCAGGAAGTCAGTCCTCACATATGGGACTCCCTAGCTTAGGGCTACCAGAGGCCCCAACTGAAAAAATGAGCCCCCTCTAGAGCCTCAGCATGCAAGAACAGAATCTTCTCTGATAACGCCCCCGACAGGTAGCCCAACACTAGGGCCGGAGGGTAGGAGTTGCCTAGACCCTAAAGAGATTATGGAGTACCACTTGCCCAAAAGCACTGTCCCTGCGGGACTCCCTCTCAAGGCAGTAGTGGGCCGCAAAAGTCTGGCTTGAAGACCAAGTAGCGGCCCGGCAGATGTCTGCCAACGGAACAGAGCGGAGATGAGCCACTGACGCAGCCTTCGCCCTGACACGGTGAGCCGTAACTCGACCCTGCAATGAGAGGCCGGCTGCCCTGTAAGCTCAGGTGATGCAGTCAGCCACCCATATGGACAGAGTATGCTTGGAGACAGCTAACCCCAACTTATTGGGGTCATAAGAGACAAAGAGCTGAACCGCCCTCCGGTGCTCCCGCATACGGTCAAGGTAGAAGGACAACGCCCTCCTACAGTCCAGGGTATGCAAGACCATTTCAGCCCGGCTAGCATGAGGCCTGGGAAAGAAAGTCAGAAGAACCACCTCCGGATTGAGGTGGAAGGAGGAGACAACTTTTGGAAGGAACTTAGGGTGAGTCCATAAGACTACCCCGTTCCTATAGAACCTAGTATAAGGTGCTTCTGATACCAGGGCCTGAAGCTCACTCACTCGCCTTGCTGAGGTAAGGGCTACCAGAAATAGCGTTTTCCAGGACAGAAAACGCAGAGGGCAAGTAGCCATAGGTTCAAATGGTGGGCAAGTAAGCCATTGCAAGACCATATTTAAATCCCATTCAGTGGCAGGTGGACGCACTGGAGGCTTAAGCAAAAGCAGGCCTCTGAGGAAGCGGGCCACCAAAGGATGACTGGAGAGAGATTGACCCTCCACCTGTGAGTGGTGTGCTGAAAGAGCACTAAGATGACCTCTAACAGAATTGGACTTAAGGCCTAGGTTGGAGAGGTGAAGCAAATACTGCAGCACCACAGGTACCAGGCATGAGAAGGGATTCTCGTTGTGTTGAGTACACCAGGTAGAAAATCTACGCCACTTAAGGGCATAAGACTTTCTGGTGGACTGCCTCCTAGAGGCCAAGACGACGTCCTCCACTTCCCTAGGCAGTAGTAAAGGCGCTAGGACTACCCTTTCAGCAGCCAGGCCATCAAATCGAGGGACAGGAGATTGGGGTGCAAGAGGGATCCCTGCTCCTGAGACAGGAGATCGGGATGCATCCCCAGAGGAAGAGGAATGTCCACCGCCAGTTGCAATAGTAGTGGGAACCAGGGTTGCCTTGGCCACCTGGGGGCCACCAGAATCACTGAGGCCTTGTCCCAGGTCACCTTGAATAGTGTCTTGGACACTAGAGGCATGGGAGGAAACGCATATAGTCGGCCTGTAGACCATGGAATGAGAAACGCACCCGCTGCTACTCTGAGAGGATGCGGTTGTCTGGAACAGAACCTGGGTGGTTGACGGTTCAGAGGACTGGCAAAGAGATCTATGGTTGGAAGACCCCATCTCAGGAAGATCTGTTGAACCACTAAAGGGTTCAACTGCCATTCGTGCGGCTGCAGGATCCTGCTCAATCTGTCCGCCAGGTAATTCTCCTGACCTGGGAGGTAGACTGCTTTGAGAAGAACGCCATGATTGACTGCCCAGGAGCACAGTTTCTGCGCTTCCTGACAGAGAAGGCGGGACCCGGTCCCCCTTGTTTGTTCACATAGAACATAGCCACTTGATTGTCCATTTGAACCAAGACGGACTGGTGATAGATGAAATGAGAGAAAGTTCTCAGGGCTAAGCGGATAGCTCTCAATTCTAATAGATTGATCTGCTATGCGGCCTCCCAAGGAGTCCACAGGCCTTGAGTACATGCCCCTTGGCAATGTGCACCCCAACCTTGAAGAGAAGCATCGGTTGTCAGCACCTGAGAGTGTGGAGGTGCATGAAAAGGCACCCCTTGTACTAGATTTGGAAGATGAAGCCACCATTGCAGAGAAGACTGTAGTAGGCTGGACACCCGCACTTTGTCCGTGAGGCTTCCTGTGGCCTGGTGCCACTGAGTCCTGAGGCCCCATTGAGCTGGCCTCATGTGTAGACGGGCATTTGGAGTCACATGGACCGTAGATGCCATGTGGCCTAAGAGCCTCAGGAATTGTCTGGCGGAGACCAGAGAATTGCTGTGGAATAGCCTGGCTAGAGCCATCAATCTATGGGCCCTGTCCACTGGTAGAAAGGCCTTTGCCTGAAAGGTGTCCAGTCGAGCTCCTATTAACTCCATGTTCTGGGAGGGTTGCAAACTGGACATTGCGAAGTTTATGACAAACCCCAGGTGCTGAAGCAGAGCGACAGTGCAAAGGGTGGCTTGATTGGCCTCTTGCGGGGATTGACCCCTGATGAGCCAATCGTCCAGATATGGAAAGACAAAGAGGCCTTGAACCCTGAGGTAGGCCGCAACCACCGCCAGGCACTTGGTGAATACCCTGGGGGCGGATGTAAGGGCAAAAGGCAGTACTCTGTACTGATAATGGTTTCCTCCCACTAAAAATCTGAGATATTGTCTGTGGTCTGGATGAATAAAGGATGTGAGTATAAGCATCCTTTAGATCTAAGGAGCATAGCCAATCTCCCTGCTGGAGGTAGGGCAGCAGGATTCCAAGGGTAAGCATCTTGAACTTTTCCCTCTCCAGGAACTTGTTCAGGTTTCACAAGTCTAGGATGGGTCTGAGGCCTTCTGTTCTCTTTGGTACCAGGAAGTACCTGGAATAAAAGCCGTGACCTCTCAGGTGGTGGGGCACCAGTTCCACTGCCTGTTCCTTTAGAAGACCTGCCAACTCCTGCAGGAGTAAGTCCCTGTGCAGAGGGAGTCTGGGAGGCTCCTCTGGAAAATAGGAGGGGGGTACCTGGTGGAAGTGGAGGAGATAGCCTTTCTGGACTATACTTAGAACCCAGGTATCCCTTGTGACGGCTAACCACCTGTGGGCGAACAGGGCCAGCCTGCCTCCAGTGCTGATGGGGGCCAGCTGAGGAGGAGAGGCTATGCCAATGCAGTCAAAAACCCCTTCCATGCTGATCAGGAGCCGGAGTAGGAGGCTTGGGGCTTTCTGTCTACGGGGCCCATGATCCTGCCCCTTGGCCTGCTGACCCTGTTGGGGAGCTACAGAGGCCTGATAATGAGGGTACTGTTTATAGGCCGATGACTTCCTCGGGTAAAAGGTCTTTTTTTCCCGAGCCCTTCTTCTTTTGAGAAGGGGCAGAGGTTTTTCTGGACAGCCTTGTCTGGGTAAGAGTCTCAGTCTCGAGTTCGGCGGCCTTGTCAGCCATGGGCTTGCCAAAGAGGTTTTCACCTCAGCAGGGGACATCGACCAACTTGTCATGCACCCATGGCTCGAGGTCCGATGACTGTAGCCAAGCCTAACGGTGTGCACCGATGCCGGCCGCGGCTACTCGGGCCGAAGCCTCGAAGTCATCATAGGCTGCTCGAGATATAAACTTCGAGCACTCACGAATACCCGAGGACAGAGCATTGAACCTCTGCAAAGGTTCCTCGGAGAGACCAGCAGAGAACCCGGCAATCTCCTTTGCCAGGTCTCGAAGGTACATGCCCATGTACAGCTGGTAGGTCTGGACACGGCAAGCAAGCATAGAGCCCTGGAAGCACTTCTTACCGAGGGCATCCTGGTTCCGGACCTCCCGGCCGGGAGGCACCGAGGAGTGCATCTTCAGACGATGCATGGCCGATTCCACAACCATGGAGTGGTGCGGTAATTGTGCCTTTTGGAACCCGGGGCTCTTGCAGACTCGATAGATGGAATCGACCTGCTTGCTCAAAACCGGCGTCGATGCCAGCACCTCCCACAGGCGGAAGAGCAACCGTTCCAGCATCGGAGGAACAGTAAAGGCCTCCTTCAGAGGAGAGTCATACTGTAGGTTCGAGCTCCTCGGCTCGAGGCTCCTCCTCGGGATTCGTGGGGAATGCCAAAGCCTTGGCCATGTCCCGCATGAAGTCCGAGAACCGGGTATCCTCCGGGGGGGACCTTCTCCAAGGCTCGGACTCGGGCGAATCCAAAGGAACGCACCGAGTCCGAAAGGTGACGGGCGACTCCTCATCCTCCATCTCCCAGCCGGATTCCTCGGAGGAGGAATTGAGCGGCTCCGGTCGGGCAGGCATCGATGCCATCTGCCCCGACGCCGAGTACCAAATGGGAGGCCGAGCGGGACCTTGGCCGAGGATCGACTTGGCCTCCGGGGTCGACTTGGATGTCAATGTCCCGGTGGTCGGGGCAGATGAACCGGTGAGACCGGCAATCAGTGCCCGCTGCTGTTCCATGAAGGCAGCCAAGCTGCTCTCCAAGGCCGTCAACCTGAGTCCGAGCTCAGGAGACTCAGCAGCCCCCGACTCGGGTCCCGGCGGTGCCGGGCCCGACGTCGGCCCCCCTGGAGGTGAGTCCACAAGGACTACACTACTCACGTGACCCGGGGACTCCATCTCCATACGAGGTTGTTTTGCAGGCCTCTCCGACTCCGAAGACCCGGGACGACACTCGGGGCTATGCGACTTGGCCCTCGAGGAGCCAAGTGCATCCACCGACGCCGCCTTCGCGGGTTTTTTCTTCTTACTATGCTCCCGCGAATGAGACCCCCTTTCAGAGGAGCCTCGACGCTGCTCAGGGCCGGAGTCCCGAGATGTCAAGGCCTCTGACGAGGTCCGGGCCCTACCAGACGCGGAGTCAGAGAAGATTCTTTCCTTTTGGTGCTGCCGACTCCTTAACGCCTTAGAGGACATCTTCCCAAACAGACCACAGATCATCGGGTCATGATCGGGTCCGAGGCACCGGAGGCAGCAGTCATGTGTGTCGGTGAGAGACATAAGTTTCTTACACCGATCACACTTTTTAAACCCGCTGGCAGCCATCGGGGAAAAAGGGCCCCTGCAAGGTCAAAAGACAGGGCTGCCAGTGAAAAAAGAAAAAATGGCGTTAACGCTAGTCACTAAGGACAAAAAACGAAAAAGAGATCCGGGCTCGATACCGACGTATCGGGCACAGGCGGGAAAGGGAAACCGGCATCGAACCGAAGAAAAACAGGTTAACGCAGAGAAAATCAACTTCTTCCTCGGGTGAAACGAATATACATCCGTCGGGCTCCGCGGAAAAAAGAAGACTGAGCAAGATGGCACCCTTGGGCGGGAAGGGGACCGCGCATGTGCGCTGCATTCCCAAAGGCTTTCTATGAAAGCTGGGGAAATGCTCCGCACGGGGGCTCCGTCGGCGCCGATGTCACCCATATGGTGAGGACTGACTTCCTGCTTGGTCCTGGAGAAACAATTTTTGAAGACTCTTCTCCAAAAATCTATACCAGTATGTGTGCAGTCCAGCTCATGCTTCTCAAATGACTTCTTTAATGTCTCTACAACACACACGGATATTTACTGAAACTGCAACTTTAATGTTCAATGGTAGGATAACGTAACCTGGTGCAGTATCTTTTTGAAAGATACTTCCAAGGTTGTTCAAGATAGTTAACTGCACAGCTCCATTTCATCACTCCATCTCCTTCCGATCCATCACATCTCCTAATGGATTCTACTCAAGATGCTTGAATTTAGCTCCGGTTCTCCTAGCTCTGAAGGTCCCTTTTCATTTGACGACCTCCCCTCCACTTTGTCTCTCTGGCACTCTATCGAGATTCAAAGTGTTTTTTGTCTCCTGTTTAATCCTTTCTCTTTGCACTTAATACATAATAAGGGCACACTTCCCTCAGAGGATCTAAAGCTGTCTTCTCTGATCAGAGCTCAATATGTGTCTTGGGAGGCAGGAATCAGGAGAGTCTATCTACTTTTTCTATTGCCTAGCCTTCTGGGAGATCTCTCAGGGACCAGCCCTGCAAGACTTTGCCCTGATGAGTGCAGGGTTTGCACTTGCTACCATGTGGCAAAAAATAGGCAGAGAAAGAAGACACTTTCTCTGAAAAAGTAGGGCCTTGAATAATCTGGAGAGTTTACTTAGCTCCTCCCTGGGTGCATCCAAGCTGTGTCCCAGCTAAAATAATCTTAGGTGCTTACAAATGGAAGATAATATTCACCATTAGCTGCAGGGCTATTACTGACATCTGGGTCATAGATGCATTACATGCAAAATTCTAATGCAGTTTAGTAAATAAGCTCTAATGTGCATGTTAATGCATTTTGGTAAATAAGCCCTTTAACCAGTTAACTTTGCCACTCAGTAGCTCTTTGAAAACCTACCCCATGTCTAAATGTCACTCAAAGATCATGGTCAAGACCTGTTGCTGCACTATAGTGTGTTATAGTACAGCCCTGAAATAAACCTCAGCCAGTCAAACCATCTCCAACATTATCCCACACTAGCAGCTAGCAATTTATGGGACCAAACGGCAGAACAATTACACTGGCAGGTGCATGGCTGAGCTGTAGCAGACATTAAAATAACACAAGAAACATTCTTCCTATTGACTATATTCTGCTGTAATGTTTCCTTGTTTCTAAGTGGGAGTGAATTTTCTTTGGGTGTTCTTTGGAGCTGGCTTTCATTCTAGCAGAAAGTGAGATGAGAGTGACTGCAAACTGCACGGGAGTTAGACTCTTGCTGTTTATTACTAGGAATAATCAGTAGTGCTTACTCCCTCCTCAGATGAACAAGAGATGCAGTTCCCCAATGCTGTGTAAAATATAAAAATAGCACAAAGTCCAATCACTAAAATTAAATAAAATTATTTTTTCTACCTTTGTTGTCTGACCATTTTATTCTGATTATGCTGGTCCCGATCTGAGGCTTCTGCTTTCCTGTCTTCTCTTAGCTCTCTTTCTGTGGTCTATGGTCCATCTGTCATTTCTTATCTCTTCTTTTGTTTTCTTCACTTCCTTCCATCAGCCCATTTCCAGTTCCAGTAACCCTCCCCAGTATCAGCCCCCTTTCCAGTCCTCCCCTCCCAGTACCTTCTAATGTCAACTGCCTTGCATTCCCACGACTGCCACCCACTCGTGTCCATTCCCTTCCAGTCCCCCTCCTTCCCCACTGTCCAGCCCCTTCTAGTCCAAATACCATCCCAGGAGCTCAGGTCCATTCTCAGTGCCACTCCCCCAGTCAGCTCCCTTCCAGTTGCCCTACTCTCTGTCCATCCCCCTTCCAGTGCCATTCGCATGTCAGCTCCCTTCCAGCCTCCTCCCCATCACCCAGCCACCTACCACTCCCATCCCCAAGTGTCAGCTCCCTTCCAGTACCCCTTCAGTACATCCCAGGTGTCAGCTCCTTTTCAGCCCCCTCCTTCCTTCATGTCAGCTCCCTTCCTGCCCCCTCCTTCCCCTGGCAGACTCTCTCAGTATCCGCTACCTTCCAGTCCTATTCTACCATCCTGCTGCATCAGCCCATTTGTAGCCCTAGCCCCTAGTTTTCTTCCAGGGCCAGCAATACTCTCCTCCCCTCCCCCATTGGCCCATTTCCAGTCCTATCCCCCTTATCAGCCCACTCCAGTCCTAGCCCCCCAATCAGCCCATTACCAGTCCTAGCTCATTTCCAGTGCTGGCCCCCCCATCTGCCCATTACCAGTCCTAACCCCTCCCCCCCCAATAAGTTCATTTCCAGTCCTAGCCCCCCAATCAGTCCATTTCCTGTCCTAGCCCCCCTAATCAGCCCATTTCCAGGCCCAATCCCACCAATCAGTCCATTACCAGTCCTAGCCCCCTCCCGATCAACCTATTTCCATTCTTAACCTCCCATCAGACCATTTCCATTCTTAACCCCCATCAGCCCATTTCCAGTCCTAGCCCCCCCAATAGCCCATTACCAGTCCTAGCCCCCTCCCAATCAGCCCATTTCCAGTTCTAACCCCCCCATCAGCACATTTCCAGTCCTAGCCCACCCTGATAGCCCATTACCAGTCCTAGCCCCCCTCCCAATCAGCCCATTTCCAGTCCTAACCCCCCATCAGCCCATTTCCAGTCCTAGCCCCCCCTCCGATAGCCCGTTACCAGCACTGTTCCCTCTAAGCTGTGCGCATGTGTGCGCGCACACACCTCGCCGAGCGAGTGCACATACTTTAAAACAGAGCGCACAAAAATTACGGCTCTGATTCTGATAGAAAACAACACAGACGTCTTAAAATTTAAAATTTATGATTGTAATTACTAGAAATTTCCCGCTTCATTTAGCAATCATCTATTTTCATTTAATTTGATTAAAATCAATGTGGTGTACATACTGTATTCTGACGTGTAGTCAAATTTTAAAGTATATAACTCCGAGTGTCGTTATATGGCGCACAAAAATTTAACCTTCCTTCAAAAGCTGCACACAGCTGATATTTTATGCGCACACAGCCTACAGAAAATTAGAGGGAACATTGGTTACCAGTCCTAACCCCCCATCAGCCCATTTCCTGCTCTAACTCCCCCCATCAGCTCATTTCCAGTCCTAGCCCTCCCCCCATCAGCCCATTAATATTTCCTGTACTACTCCCCCCCCCCCCGCCCAGGGAAATTGAAAAAAAAAACTTGGCTGCAGAAGCTGCGGCAGCGGCAGAATGAAATGCCCCAGGGCTGCGGTCCCCCGATTCCCGGAAGAGCCCTGACAGCGTTTCCCCTCCACGCTGGCTCAGCTTTGCAGAGCCACGCAAAGAGAGAGTGTTTCCCTTTCTCGCGGCTCTGTTAAAGCTGAGCCTGCCAGCGCTGATGGGAAACAGGCTAGGGCAGAATGAAGTGCCCCGTGGCCGCGGCCCTCCACCTCCCCGGAAAAGCTTTGCCAGCGTTTCCCCTCCACGCCGGCTCAGCTTTGCAGAGCCATGCAAAGGGAGTGTGTTTCCCTTTTTCGTGGCTCTGTTAAAGCTGAGCCCGCCAGCGCTGATGAGAAACAGGCTTCCTGCAGCTTCTGCAGCCGGGGTTTTTTATTTTTGTCTTTTTGGGGACAAGTTTTGCCGCCCCCAAAAAGTTGTCGCCTGAGACTACTGCCTCACTCGGCCTCATTATAGAGCCGCCCCTGTTCAAGAGAGGCGACTTTGGAATTCACAGTAGTCTGACCAGATTTTTGAATTACCAATTGCTGCCCAAATAATTGTAACTGCTGGGAAATAGCCTAGAGTTGTGAAGAAATTGATAGTTCCATAGCAGAAAAGGCTTCCCATAAACTTTCCATAGAAAAAGTCAATGGTCTTACCAACGTTGCTGAGGAGCTCTTCATTGCTACCGGTCCCTTACCCAGGGTCTCCAAGACTGGAAGAGAAGGCAACAAGGACTACAGCTGCCGAATACCAGGACCTACTTCCTCCTTTGCCCCAGCAAAGACGCTCAGACAAGGACCCAGGCTCCCGACTATTAAAACCAGGGCCGGTCCTTCCATCTCCAGCATAGTGGCAGAACCCATGATACCTCGCACACTCATCTCCGTCCATCTTGCAGGATCTTAGATGCTGGCTAATCCGGAGGAGTGCAACACTCCATGCTGAGTGACACATCCAGGCCAATGGCAGTCAGAGGGCCTCTTCTGCCCCTTCCATACCAAGCAGGCTTCCAGGAGTTCCACTGCCCCTCAGAGCACCATGGAAGTGTCCATGGGACTACTTCGAGCAAGATTCTCTCTGCTCTGGGCCTCCGCCAACAATTTTCCCTTCTGCTTCTGTCCGCTATGCGACATGGAGCAGGCCGAAATAACACAGGAGAAACGCCTCAGGTAGAAACTCCCACAGAACAATGTTAGCGAGCGTCTGTGTGCAGCGCCATCTTGCTCCTCACCCATCATTGACATACTACTTTTTAACATACTTATAAATTACCTGGAATTGGGAACAAGTGAAGTGATCAAATTTGCAAATGGCACAAAATTATTCAAAGTTATTAAATCACAAGAGGATTGTGAAAAATTGCTAGAGGATCTAGAGAAATTGGGAGACTGGGCATCCACATGGCTGGGCATCCAGATGGTGGGTACAATTTTATGTGGACAAGTGCAAAGTTATGCATTTAGGGAAGAACTCCTCAAAACTATAGCTACAAGATGCAAGGTTCCACATTAAGAATCACCATCCAGGAAAAGGATCTAGGGGTCAACCTGGATAATATGTTGAAATCCTCTGCTTATTGCACAGTGGTAACCAAGAAATCTAATAGAAAGGTAGGAATTACAATATAAGTAAGGAATGGGGAATAAAACAAAGGATATCATAATGCATGGTACAACTGCACCTTGAGTATTACATGCAGTTCTGGTCTCCACATCTAAAAAATGATATAGAGGACTTGGAAACGGTACAGAGAAGGCCAACAAACTTATAAAGAAGATGAAAGGATACCCCACTGAGGAAAGGCTTAAAAGGTTTTGGCTCTTCTTCTTGGAGAAGAGATGGTTGAAGGGAGGTATGATATAGGTGTTTAAAATAACGAATAGTGCAGAATTCATAAATGTGAATCAGCTGTTCACTCCTTCAAAAAGTACTAAGACTAGAGAACATGCAGATGACACAAAAATTTGCAACAGAGTGGACTCCCCTGAGGGAGTGGATAATATGAGGAAAGATCTACAAAAGCTGGAAGAATGGTCTAATGCTTGGCAGTTAAGATTTAATGCAAAGAAGTGCAGTGTTATGCACTTGGGAAGCAGAAATCCAAGGGAAATGTACGCAATAAGGAGCGAGAGATTGGTGTGCATGGACCAGGAGAAGGACCTTGGTGTGATTATTTCTGAGGATCTCAAGGTGGCAAAACAATGCGACAAGGCAGTGGCAAAAGCCAGGAGGATGTTGGGCTGCATACAAAGAGGAATTACCAGAGGAAAGGAAGAGGTACTAATGCCACTGTATAAGTCACTGGTGAGATCTCACTTGGAATACTGTGTTCAGTTTTGGAGACCATATCCCACAAAGGATGTAAAAAGACTGGAAACGGTTCAGAGGAAGACGACCAAAATTATTTGGAGCCTGCATCAGAAGCCTTATGAGAAGAGACTTGAAGACCTAAATATGTACACTCTGGAGGAGAGGAGGGATAGGGAGATATGATTCAGACTTTTAAATACTTAAAGAGAAATAATGAACAAACAAACCTCTTCCAAAGACGGGGAAGCTGTAAAACTAGAGGGGATAACATGAAGCTGCAAGGGGGTAATGTCAGGAAATACTTTTCACTGAAAGGGTGGTGGATGCTTGGAATGCCCTCCCGATGGAAGTGGTGGGGGCAAATACATTGGCAGAATTCAAAATGGCATGGGACAGACAGCGTAGTTACTCACCTGTAACAGGTGTTCTCCAGGAGCAGCAGGAATCAGTCCTCAATTATGGGTGACGTCGGCGCCGACGGAGCCCTCGCGGAGCAATTTTCCCCAGCTTTCAAAGAAAGCCTTTGGGAATTGCAGCGCGCATGCGCGGTCGTCTTCCCGCCCGAGGGTGCCATCTTAGCCAGTCAGATGACATAGCTAAAAAGACAGCATAAAATTTGCAAAAAGAACATAAGCAGACGATTGCAACTCCAAGGGGAGGAGGGAGGGTAGTGAGGACTGATTCCTGCTGCTCCTGGAGAACACCTGTTACAGGTGAGTAACTACGCTTTCTCCAGGACCAAGCAGGAAGTCAGTCCTCACTTATGGGACTCCCAAGCTCAAGGCTACCGGAGACCCTAAGCACAAAAATGAGCTCCCTCTAGCTCAGCAGCACAGAAGGATAGAATCTTCGCTGAATTATCACCCACCGGTAGCCCACATCCGGGATGGAGGGTAGGAGTTGCTCAGACTTCAAAGAGATTACGGAGGACTGCCTGTCCGAAAGCACTGTCCCTACGGGACTCCCTCTCGAGACAGTAATGGACCGCAAAAGTCTGGCTCGAAGACCAAGTAGCGGCCCGGCAGATGTCTGCCAGCGGAACAGAGCGGAGGTAAGCCACTGACGTGGCCTTTGCCCGAACGCAATGAGCCGTGACTCGACTTTCTAAGGAGAGTCCGGCTGCCCCATAAGCCCAAGCGATACAGTCCGCAACCCAGATGGACAGAGTACGCTTGGAGACCGGGAGCCCCAATTTATTGGGGTCAAAAGACACAAAAAGCTGAGCAGCTTTACGGTGCTCCCGCGTACGGTCAAGGTAGAAGTTCAATGCCCTTCTACAGTCCAGGGTATGGAGGACCGTTTCAGCTCGGCTGGAGTGTGGTCTGGGAAAGAAGGTTGGAAGTACCACCTCCTGATTGATGTGAAAAGGGGAGACCACTTTAGGCAGAAATTTCGGGTGAGTCCGTAGGACTACCCTATTCTTGTAGAACCTAGTGTAAGGGGGATCAGACACGAGGGCCTGCAATTCACTTACGCGTCTAGCGGAAGTGAGGGCTATCAAGAACAGTGTTTTCCAAGACAGAAAACGGAGAGAACAGGTAGCCATAGGTTCAAAAGGCGGACAGGTGATCCGCTGCAAAACCACATTCAGGTCCCAGTCAGGCGCTGGCGGGCGCAGAGGTGGTTTAAGTAGAAGGAGACCTCGGAGAAACCTCGCTACGAGAGGGTCGTTGGAGAGAGGTCTGCCGTCCACCGGCACATGATGTGCTGAAAGAGCACTGAGGTGAACTTTGACGGAGTTGGACTTAAGTCCCAGATTAGAGAGGTGCAGCAAGTACTGCAAGATCACGGACACCGGGCAGGAGAAGGGATCCTGAGACTGTTGGGTACACCAGACTGCAAAGCGACGCCATTTAAGGGCGTAGCATTTGCGGGTAGAAGGCCGTCGCGAAGCCAAGACGACCTCCTCCACCTCCGCCGGGAGGAGAAGGGGAGCAAGGACTACCCTCTCAGCAGCCAGGCCATGAGGTTGAGAGACCTGAGGTTGGGGTGCAGTAGGGACCCCTGATCCTGAGTGAGGAGATCCGGTTGTACCCCCAGAGGGATTGGATCCTCCACCGCCAGATGCAGCAGGAGCGGAAACCACGGCTGTCTGGGCCAGCGAGGAGCCACCAGGATCATGGAAGCTTTGTCTCGGAGAACCTTGAAAAGAGTCCGAGAGACTAACGGGATGGGAGGGAAAGCGTACAGAAGGCTCCCCGACCATGAGATCAGAAAGGCGTCCGCCGCAACCCGAAGGGGGTGTGGCTGACGAGAGCAGAAGCGAGGAAGCTGCCGGTTGTGAGGACTGGCAAAGAGATCCACCGTGGGGAGGCCCCACTTGAGGAAGAGCTTCTGAACTATCAAGGGATCCAGACGCCACTCGTGCGGCTGGAGGACCCTGCTGAGTTTGTCCGCAAGGCAATTTTCTTGGCCCGGGAGATAAACTGCCTTGAGGAGAATGCCGTGACTGACGGCCCAAGAGCAGAGCTTCTGTGCCTCCCGGCAGAGGAGGAAGGAGCCCGTGCCCCCCTGCTTGTTCACGTAGAACATGGCAACTTGATTGTCCGTCTGGACAAGGACGGATTGGTGGGAAGTCAGGTGGGAGAAGGCCTTGAGAGCTAGGCGGATCGCCCTGAGCTCCAGGAAGTTGATCTGCTGAGCAGACTCCCACGTGGTCCAGAGGCCCTGAGTACGTGCCTCTTGGCAATGTGCTCCCCATCCCAGGAGGGATGCATCGGTGGTCAGCACCCGGGTCGGCTGAGGTGACTGGAAAGGCATTCCGAATATCAGGTTCGGCTGCCGGAGCCACCACCGGAGAGACGAGAGCAGCGGCTCGGAGACGCGCACTAGGTCTGCCAGGCCGCCTGTGGCTTGTCGCCACTGCTGGCGGAGACACCATTGAGCAGACCGCATATTCAGGCGGGCATTGGGGGTCACATGGACGGTGGAAGCCATATGGCCGAGCAGTCTCAGGAAGCGCCTGGCGGAGACCAGGGGCTGGCTGCGGAAGCGGTCGGCTAGGTCCATGAGCCGTTGAGCCCTGTCGAGCGGTAGGTACGCTCGTGCCCGAGGAGTGTGCAGCCTTGCGCCGATGAACTCGAGATCCTGTGAGGGGAGCAAAGTGGACTTTGCGAAGTTTATAACAAAGCCCAAGTGCTGCAGCAGAGTCACCGCGCGGCACGTGGCGTTGGTGACCTCCTGAGCGGACGCTGCTCTGATGAGCCAGTCGTCGAGGTACGGAAAGACATAGAGGCCGTGAAGCCGGAGATGGGCCGCCACGACCGCGAGACATTTTGTGAAGACTCGCGGTGCGGAGGATAGGCCAAAGGGCAGTACTCTGTACTGGTAATGATTTCCTGCCACCACAAACCTTAGGTATTGGCGGTGGCTTGGGTGGATGAGGATGTGCGTGTAGGCATCCTTTAGATCCAAGGAGCATAGCCAATCTCCCTGCTGGAGGTAGGGCAGAAGGATTCCAAGGGTAAGCATTTTGAACTTCTCCCGCACAAGGAACTTGTTGAGGTTGCGCAAGTCCAGGATGGGTCTGAGGCCCCCTGTTCTCTTTGGTATCAGAAAATACCTTGAATAAAAGCCTTGACCTCTCAGGTGGTGGGGCACCGGTTCCACCGCCTGTTCCTGCAGAAGACCTGCTAACTCCTGAAGGAGCAACTCCCTGTGCAGAGGGGGGCGCGAAGGCTCTCCCGGAAAATAGGAGGGAGGGACCTGATGGAAGTGGAGAAGGTAGCCTTCTCGCACGACCTGAAGTACCCAGGCATCTGCGGTGATGCTGGACCACCTGTGGGCGAAGTGAACCAGCCGGCCTCCGGTGCTTGGAGGAACCAGCGGGGGGGAGAGGCTATGCTGAGCGAGTCAAAAACCCCCACCCAGCTGAGCAGGGGCTGGTGGTGCAGGCTGGGGGCTTGCTGCCTACGGGACCCGTTACCCCGTCCCTTGGCCTGCTGGCCCTGTTGGGGAGCTGCAGGGGCCTGATAATGGGGGTACTGTTTGTAGGCAGCCGCCTTCCTCGGGTAAAAGGACTTTTTTCCCGAGCCCTTCTTTTTCTGGGAAGGGGCGGAGGTCTTCCTAGAAAGCCTGGTCCTGGTGAGAGTCTCAGTCTCAATTTGTGCAGCCTTTTCCGCCATGGGCTTGCCAAAGAGGTTTTCGCCTCGGCAGGGGACATCGACCAACTTGTCCTGTACCCAGGGCTCAAGGTCTGACGACTGAAGCCAAGCCTGTCGGCGGGCACCGATGCCGGCTGCGGCCACTCTAGCCGAGGCCTCAAAGCCATCATAGGCTGCTCGGGACATGAACTTTGAGCATTCCCGAATGCCCGTGGACAAGGCTAGGAACCTCCGCAAGGGCTCCTCGGAGAGACCAGCGGAGAATCCGGCTAGCTCTTTAGCCAGATCCCGGAGATACATGCCCATGTAGAGCTGGTAAGTCTGGACACGACATGCGAGCATAGAGCCCTGGAAGCACTTCTTGCCAAGGCCATCCAGGTTACGGGCCTCCCTTCCAGGAGGCACCGAGGAGTGCATCTTCTGGCTCTTAAGACGATGCATGGCCGATTCCACTACCATGGAATGGTGTGGCAGCTGTGCCTTCTGAAAGCCAGGGCTCTTGCGGACCCGATAGATAGAATCGACCCGCTTGCTCAGGACCGGCGAGGAGGCCGGACTCTCCCACATGCGGAAGAGTAGTCGTTCCAGCATAGGAGGAACCGGCACAGTAAAGTGCTCCCTCGCGGGAGAGTCATACTGGAGGGCGTCGAGCTCTTCGGCTCGAGGCTCCTCCTCGGGATCCGCAGGGAAGGCCAAAGCCTTGGCCATATCCCTAACGAAGTCCGAGAACCGGGCATCCTCCGGGGGGGACTGCTTCCGAGGCTCGGACCCCGGTGAGTCCGATGGGACACACCGAGTCCGGAAAGAATCAGGTGACTCTTCCTCCTCAGACTCCCAGACCGACTCCGACGAGGACTCGGTGGGGTCGGCCCGGGCAGGGTGCGGCGCCAGCCGCCCCGACGTCGAGGGAGTCGGCGTCGGCGACCTCGGTCCCGAACGGGAGGCCGAGGGTGACCTCGACCGAGGATCGACTCGAGTTCTCATGGACTCGAGGATCGGCTCGGTCTCCGGGGTCGACTTGGACGTCGACGTCCCGGCGGTCGGGGCAGCGGCGCCAGCGAGGCCAGCGAGCAGTGCCCGCTGCTGGTCCATGAAGGCAGACAGTCTGCTCTCCAAGGCCGTCAACCTGAGTCCGAGCTCAGGTGACCCAGCAGCCCCCGACTCGGGCCCCGACGGCGTCGGGCCCGACGTCGGCTGTCGCGGAGGCGAGTCCAGAAGGACCACAGGACTTACCCGGGCAGGCATCTCCGACTCCAGGCGAGGTCGCTTCGGGATGTGTTCCTTCTCCAAGGACCCGGGGCGGCTGTCGGGGCTATGCGACCTGGCCCTCGCGGAACCAGGAGCGTCCACCGACGCCGCCCTCGGCGGGTTTTTTCCTTCCGACGATGGTCCCCGGAGGGAGAACCCCGGTCGGAGGAGCTCCGGCGACGGTCCGAGCTGGAGCCTTTCGACGCGGAGGCCTCCGACGAGGTCCGGGTACGGCTGGGGTCAGCGAAGATTCTCTCACGCTGATGCCGCCGACTCCTCAACGCCTTTGAGGACAGTTTGCTGCAGGGCCCACAGATCAGTTCCTCATGATCCGGGCCCAGGCAGCGGAGGCAAAAGTCGTGTGTGTCGGTTAGTGACATATTTCGGTCACACCGACCACACCGCTTAAACCCACTGGCAGCCATCGGGGGAAAAAGGGCCCCTGCGAGGTCAAAGGACCGGGCTGCCAGGGAAACCGAAAACGAAAGCTGACTAAGTCAGAAAAACCGAAAAAAGTAAGCGGACTCGAGACCGGCGTCGCGAGTCCGGGCGGGAAAACGATCGGCGTCGAACCGAAAGAAAAAAGGATAAAACAAAGAAGAAAATCAACTTTTTCGCGGGGACAAGACGGGGACGTCTGTAGGGCTCCGCGGAAAAAAGAAGACTGGCTAAGATGGCACCCTCGGGCGGGAAGACGACCGCGCATGCGCGCTGCAATTCCCAAAGGCTTTCTTTGAAAGCTGGGGAAAATTGCTCCGCGAGGGCTCCGTCGGCGCCGACGTCACCCATAAGTGAGGACTGACTTCCTGCTTGGTCCTGGAGAAACAGTGGATCCCTTTACAGCAACAGGACAAAATCAAAATAATCTTAACTATCTAATTTCTCAACAAACAGGGGTGTCCTGCATGGAGCGGTGGGTTCACCCCTAAACAAAGACATGGGGAGGGGTGACCTGCATGGAGCGGTGGGTTCACCCCTAAACAAAGACATGGGGAGGGGTGACCTGCATGGAGCAGCAGGTGCACCTACTCTTGCCATCTTACTGGGCAGACTAGATGGACCATATTATTTATTTTATTTATTTATTACAGTTTCTTATATACCGCGCTATTTAGAATCAGCGCGGTTTACATCATAACAAAACGACCATAACGACAGACTGTCAGGTTTTACATTGAACAGGAGTACAAACTTGGATAACCGGGTTAACTATATACATAAGCTATCTACACTGCAGATATAAGTTGTAAGGGCATTTCTAGACTGGGTCATTTCTTGGAAGGGATATCTAGTTCAGTTGCTGTCTGGGAAGTATTGGCGGAAAAGGTAGGTTTTGAGAGCCTTCCTGAACTGATATAGATTGGCAATGGCCCTGCCGTCATTTACTATGTTACTATGTATTTATTTACTAGCTTTTTTATACTGCACTATTTAGTATCAGCGCTGTTTACAAGAAACAGGAACAGTCAAGCAACTTTACACAGAACAAGCATAAACAGCAAATCTAGTTAACAGAGATAGGTATCTCTTACAAGCAACTGCATCAACGAAGGGGAAGGGGGGAGGGAGAGAAAGGGGTAAGGAAGGGACAGAAGGATAGAGGAGGGGAAAAAGGGCGAGGGTGGAGAACTAAGTACAAATAGTGTAGTTAAAGGTCCACTCTGAGTGAGTGGGGAGGTCAGCATGAGAGTAGCATTATGAGAGTCCTTATTAAGTTATGTGGTCATAAGCCAGCTGTAAAAGGTGAGTCTTTAAAGACTTCCTGAATGTAGACAGATCTGTGATGACTCGGATTGAGGGAGGAAGGGCTTTCCAGAGAGATGGTGCATATAAGGAAAAGGTACGGTTTTTGACAGCTTTAGTGCAGGTTCTTATGATTGAAGGAGTGACCAGGGTGTTTACCATGTTGGCTCTTCGCGTTCTGTTGTCCGGAGTTTGTTGAACCAATGTACAAAGTAATACATTTAAGGCTATTCAGAGAAAATATTTTTTTCACTCATCGCGTAATTAAGATCTAGAATTCATTGCAGAAAGCTGTTAGTGTAGCTGGGGTTTAAAAAGATTTTAATAAATTCCTGGAGAAAAAGCCCATAAACCATTATTAAAGTGGGAAAATCCACTGCTTATTCCTAGGATAAGCAGCATGGAATCTGTCTACCTCCCCTCGAGGTCATCTCCATCCCCTCTTCACTCCCATCTCCTTCCCCTCAAGCTCTGCTACCCTTTCTTCCTTTTCTGAGGAGGAAACCACACATCTTTTTTCTTCCTCCAAACTCACTACCTGCTTCTCCAACCCTATTCCCACCCATCTCCTAAGCTCCATCTCCTCTGCTGTCATCCTTTCATCTGTCATATCCTCAACCTATATTTCACTGCAACTGCTCCTGCAGCCTTCAAGCATGCTGCAGTTACACCTCTCCTCAAGAAACTGCCACTAGACCCTACCTGTTCTTCCAATTATTGACCCCTCTCCCTCCTCCCTTTGACTTCTAAACTACTTGAATGTGTGGTTCACTGCCATTGTCTTGACTTTCTTTCTTCTCAAGACCTTCTGGATCCATTGCAATCTGGCTTTTGTCTCTTACATTCTACTGAAAGGGCTCTTGCCAAAGTCTCTAATGACTTGTTCCTGGCCAAATCCAAGGGCCTTTACTTGATCCTCATTCTTCTTGACCTTTCTGTGACTTTTGACACTGTTGACCATCCCCTTCTCCTCGATATCAATGTCCTTGCTTGGTTTTAAGGGCTCTATTCTATCTGGTCTTCTTTTTATCTCTCCCATTGCACTTTTACTGTTTAGTCTGATGGATTCTCCTCTACTGCTATCCTGATCTCAGTTGGTGTATCCCAAAGGTCTTTCTTGGGACCACACCATTTCTCTCTCTATACCCAGTCCCTTGGTACGCTCATCTCCTCCCATGGTTTTGGGTACCATCTTTATGCTGATGACTCTCAGATCTACCTCTCTACACCTGAAATCTCTCTGGGAATCCAGGCCAGTATCTCTGCCTGCCTATCTGACACTGCTGCCTGGATGTCTCACCTCCATTTGAAACTGAGCATGCCCCAAACTGAGCGTCTTATCTTTCCCCCTAAAACCACCTCCTCCCTCCCTCCTTTCTCTATTTCTGTGGCTGACACTCTACTCCTCCCCATTTCCTCGGCTTGCAACCTTGGGGTCATCTTTGACTCCTCCCACTGCTTCTCCACACACATCCAACTGATAGCCACAACCTGTCATTTCTGCCTCTACAATATCAGTAAAATTAGAAACAGAAACATGCCGGCAGAAAAAAACCACATGGCCTACCTAGTCTGCCCTTCAATTTCAACTACCATAGTCCGTTTTTTTCCTTTAGAGATCTTCTGTTTTTGTCCCATGCTTTCTTGAATTCAGATACTGTCCTTGTCTCTTTCTTCCTTTCTGAACTTATCTACTCTTTAGTTACCTCCCGTCTAGACTATTGCAACCTTCTCCCTTGCTGGTTTCCCTCTGAATCATCTCTCTCCCCTTCAATCTGTTCAAAATTCAACTGCATGGCTAATTTTCCACCAGTCTCGCTAAGCTCACATTAACTCGCTTCTCAAGTCACTTCACTGGCTCCTTTTCCATTTCCTTATCCAGTTCAAACTTCTCCTACTGATCTATAAGTGCATTCACTCTGCTGCTCCTCACTACCTTTTCTCTCTTATCTCTCCCTACACCCCCTACCTGAGAACACCGCTCTTCTGGCAGATCACTTCTATCTGTGCCCTTCTCTTTCACTGCCAATTCCAGACTTCGATCTTTCCACCTTGCTGCTCTTTATGCCTGGAACAAACTGCCCGAGTCATCCTTGGCTCTTTTCTAATCCAGGTTAAAAACTCATCTTTTTGAGGCTTCTTTTGGATCTTGATCTGCGTAGTCTCCTCCACTCCAATTCCGTGTTTTCTTACATTCCCCTTGACATATTCTAGTTCCAGCTGTTCTGTTGTCTGTCTTGACTAGATTGTAAGCTCTGATGAGCAGGGACCGTCTCTTATGTGCCTCTGTACAGTGCTGCATACACCTTGTAGTGCTATACAAATGATGAGTAGTAGTACTTTTGGAATCCTGCCACATACTTGTGACCTGAATTGGCCACTGGTGGAAACAGGATATGTTTATGTTTATTTAGAACTTTATATACCACTTTTCTGTACCAATTTGTCTAAAAACCTCCTCAATCCACCCTCTGTTTAAAAAAACCCACCTTAACCTCTCTGACCCCTCCTCCTACAGACCCATAGCAAGGCTAACTTTTATAGCCAAAGTAATCGAGAAGACCGTACAAAATCAAATGCAGGAATACCTTGACACCCATGCCCTGCTTGATCCACAACAACATGGATTCCGACCACACCATGGAGTGGAAACTCTCTTAACTTCCCTCATGAACAACCTCATAAAAGGAATTCAGAACACTCACCAAGGTTTCATACTCATATTCCTCGATATCTCAGCAGCCTTCGACACCATCAACCATAACATCCTCCTACAACACCTACAGTCAATAGGAATGTGAGATGCCGTATTAAAATGGTTCCAAGCCTACCTACACAACAGGCTCCAACAGATAAGGATTGGATTATTATCATCAGCCCCATATACTCAAACTCAAGATGTCCCCCAAGGATCCACCTTCTCAGCACTTCTCTTCAATATCTACATACAACCACTCTGCACCATCATCCAATCACACAACATCAACTATCACATCTACGCAGATGACATTATGCTATATGTACCATTCAACCTGAACAAACCTCCATACCATGAGCTTCAACAGTGCTTCACAGACGTCTCACAATGGTTGTCCACAAACCACTTATCTATAAACCTTAAGAAAACTGAATCCTTACTTGTCACCAAAAATGAATCATTCACCCCCACTCTCATCCTTCACTCTCAACCACACAGAAATCAAAGTCAAACCTCAAGTAAAATACCAAGACATTACCCACAACCGTCACCTCATCACCTCACCCTGAAGACACAAATAACGAACACAGAAAGAGTAATCTACTACAAAAGCCAAACCCTCCAGCATCTCCGCCCTCTCCTCGCTCCACCAGACTTCTGCTCGGCCCTTCAGGCTCTCATCATGCCACATATTGTCTATTGCAACTCAATATACTATACCACGTATTGCCGAAATCAATGCTCCTTTCTCTGCAAACAGCCCTCCATATGACAGCTCGGATCATCCAAAGCGCCTCCAGACACAACAAATCACCCTCATCCTCAAACACCTTCACTGAGCAGAGCAGAATACAGTACAAAATTCTCCTAATGATATTCAAAACCACCAATCATCCCCCTATCTGCAAACCCTTATTGCCCCACTACAGACAAACAGACCATGAAGATCCTCCACAAGGAACTCTAGCCACCCCCTGAGCAATAAGAAAAAGCACCCAGCAAGCATGTACAAGATCCTTTGAGCTCTATGCTCCCAAATCCTGGAACTCCCTCCCTGATTCCATAAGAAATACCAAAGACCTCTGCACCTTCTGTAAACTCCTTAAAACCCACTTGTTCACCCTCCACTTTGGACCCACCTCTACATAACCCCTCTCCCCCAAATCTCTTCCACTATGAAGAACTGTATATAGTTAATGGCAAAAAGCCCTTACCTAAACTTATCACAATAAGTTTCTGTTCTTTAATCATTATTGTACAAAGTTAATGTTCCATGTAAACTCCGTGAAAAGTAGTATAAATTTCAGCCAAATAAAATAAATAAATAGTAAGAAACGTTTCGGCAGAAGGAGGGGGAAGGAAAGAAGAATTAATTTGTGTTCCAGGCAACCTAGGCTCCAAAAGCCCAGGAAAAGAGATATGTTTTGGACTTGATGGACCTTTGTTCTTATCTAGTATAACAAATCTTATGCTCTCAATAAAATATGTATATTCAGTGCTGCTATCAAAATAGTGAGTGACACTGAATATATGTATCAAGGATTATGATTGAAACAAAACAAATTTGTAACACCAGAGAGCTCAACGAACGATCTTACTAGTGATTTAAGCATCTATCTGCCGTGCCCCTTAAGTCATCATTGCTCACTGTAATGTTATAATATAGTTCACATAACTCCGCAACAAACTTGCATGAGCCTATAAAACATGTGATAAATAAGTGGGTATGAAAATACGTACAGTATATATAAAAAACAACAGTCCAAGAAGTAAAGGCTCCAAGCACTTTACTTAAAAATAACACATCTCTTCTCCAAGCAAAAGACATTGGCTCTTAATGCTATTTCTCGACCACGGCCGCTGTTTTTGCCAAACGACTCAGCTTCATCAGAAGAAACTGCCACTGTCACAATTTCACATGCATATGACTTCCAAAACGCATTTGGGTGTTTTGGAAGTTATGTGCTTGTGAAGTTGTGATAATGCCAGTTCTTCTGATGACGCTGAGTCGTTCAGCAAAAACGGCAGCCATAGTTGAGAAAAAGCTTTAAGGACCAATGTCTTTTGCTCAGGGAATAGAAGATGTGTTATTTTTAAGTTAAGTGCTTTGAGCCTTTACTTCCCGGACTGTAGTTTTATATATTTATATATATATATATATATATATATATATATATATATATGTTTTCATAGCCACATATTTATCACATGTTTTATAGGCTCACGCAAGTTTGTTACAGAATTATGTAAAATGTATTATGACACCGCAGTGAGCTATGATGGTGTAGGGGCACGGCAGATAGATGCTTAAATATATATTACGGAAAGAGTGGTGGAATAGTATTTCAGTGGAGGTGGTAGAGATGAGGACAGTATCTGAATTCAAAAAGTATGGGACAAACACAGAGGATCTCTAAAGGAAAAAAAGGGACTGTTGTAGTGGTTGATATGGAAGGACAGACTAGATAGGCCATGTGGTCTTTTTCTGTCATCATGTTTCTATGTTTATGAACATTTCAAAATATAATTGAAACAAACAGTGATATATATATATATATAGATATAGATATGTTTTCATAGCCACATATTTATCACATGTTTTATAGGCTCACGCAAGTTTGTTACAGAATTATGTAAAATATATTATGACACCGCAGTGAGCTATGATGGTGTAAGGGGCACGGCAGATAGATGCTTAAATCACTGTTTGTTTCAATTATATTTTGAAATGTTCATAAACATAGAAACATGATGACAGAAAAAGACCACATGGCCTATCTAGTCTGTCCTTCCATATCAACCACTACAACAGTCCCTTTTTTTCCTTTAGAGATCCTCTGTGTTTGTCCCATACTTTTTGAATTCAGATACTGTCCTCATCTCTACCACCTCCACTGAAATACTATTCCACCACTCTTTCCGTAAAGAAATATTTCCGCATATCACTCCTGAATCTATCCCCTTTCACCCTCATCCCATGTCCCCTCATAGCAGAGATTTCTTTCAATCGAAAGAGGCTCTCCTCCTGTGCATTTATGCCACAGAGGTATTTAAATGTCTCTTCATATCTCCTTTATCCCGCCTTTCCTCTAAGGTGTACATAGTAAGATCCTTAAGTCTGTCCTCATATGCTTTACAATGAAGACCACTAACCATTTTAGTAGCCACCCTCTGTACAGATTCTAGCCTGTTTATATCCTTTTGAATGTGCGGTCTCCAGAATTGCACAGAATACTCCAAATGAGGTTGCACCAAAGACTTATACAGAGGCACTATCACCTCCTTTCTTCTGCTGGCCATTCCTCTCCCTATGCACCCAAGCATCCTTCTAGTTTTTGCCATCGCCTTTTCTACCTGTTTAGCTACTTTAAGATCATCAGACACAATCACTCTGAGGTCCCGCTCTTCTTTAGTGCACAAAAGTACTTCACCCCCTATACTATATTGCTCTCTTGGATTGCTGCAGCCCAAATGCATGACCTTGCATTTTTTAACATTAAATCTCAGCTGCCAAATTCTAGACCATTCTTCAAGCTTAGCTAGATCCCTCATGATATCTATACCTTCCTGGGTGTCTACTCTATTGCAGATTTTGGTATCATGCGCAAAGAGGCAAACCTTACCTGACAGCCCTTCCGCTATATCACTAACATGTTATTTATTGGGTCCAATCTTTAAAATTGTGCATTACAATTTTTGGTTCCCAGTTTTTGGTGTATTTTATTGTTTAGTATACATATGAAGGTACATTATAGTTAGTATATGGAGATCATAATTGAGACATTGAGGTCATGATGTACATAATTCCAGCAGTATTGATCAGTCTCCTATCCTAGTTGTTCTCACTTTGAAATATCTTGGTATCATCTTTGATACTGACCTGTCTTTTACGCAACACATAAATGCAGTGGTGAAAAAGACCTTTTTTGCCCTGCGTAAATGTCGCTCTGTCCAACCATTTCTTGATTCTTCTGTTTTGACCTCCCTGTTGATTAGTTGCATTGTCATACATCTTGACTATTGTATTTCCATATAGGCTGGGTTATCTCTCTCCTCACTAAAGTGCCTTCAAATAGTGCAGAATATAGCCTTCTATATATTATTTTACGCAGGAAAATTTGATCATATTTCACCGCTTCTGAAATCCCACCACTGGTTGCCAATCTCAGCCCTGGTCCAATATAAGCTGCTGACTCTAGCACACAAGGTCCTCTATACTAGCTCCCCTGCTTTCCTATTCTCCTATCTAACATTTTATACCCCATCTCAGGCCCTTCACTCCCTCCAGGATAACAGACTTCATATCCCACTCCCCAATAAAGCTTGACTCAAATCTACCCATTGTTCAGCATTCTTTTTCAGTGTTCCCATTCTTTGAATTTTCTGCTCCGATTTGTTCTGTCTTGAACCTCCCTACATATCATTCAAAAATTAGCTGAAAACACATCTCTTCTCATGGGCCTTTGAAGCCTAGGTTGCCTGGGACAGAACAAACCACCTTCCCTCTCTCTTTCCCTCTCCCCCCTTCTACAACTTTGGTTCTGCCTTCTTTGTTCCCTCTCTGCCCTATTAGCAGATGGTGTTCCTTTCTATTTTCACTGGTTTTAATGACTGAAAACTGTCTTGCCTCTAAACAGAAAGAAGGTATATAAAGTCCTAAATAAACATAAAGATATCTTAGAAAAGGCTGTGCTAAATGTGGAGCCAGTTCAGTGCAGGAGTGCATGTGTATTAGCCAAGACGTGGAGCCATTTTGCAAATCTACACGTGGGAATAATCAATGGTGGAAATTTGGCAAAATTCAATATGTAGGTGCCGGCAAGGTCATACCAAGGGTTGTGCGAGTGGTGCAGCCACACAGGGCGCTAGTATGGAAGGGGAGCTGATGTCATCACTGGGCTTCCAGGAAAACTGACAAGAGCAAGTTTTTGCGTGTTTCTGGGTGGGTGAGTAGAGAGGCAACAGGTTTTTAAATTGCACAGGGTACATTTCTAGCTTGGTAGGGCCCTGGGTACCAGCACTTACATGTATATGTCAGCCATTTTGCACTTACATGTATAAATGCCACCAAATAACTACAAAGACAGCTATCTTTATCTAAATTGAAACTGGAGGGGAAAATAAACAATGGGGATTTCGGAGGATAATCCCCTTAATCCCTCCTGTGAAGGTTGGTTGAAATGAGCACTTTTTTAAAAATTTAGACATGCCACAGGAGCAGCTGTAAATCCTGATGTGGACAATAGCAATCATACAATTTTATTCCCTATATGAAATGGGGAATACACATGTAGATTTTTGACTCTAACCATGCCCCCTTGCAATTTCTACATAGCAAAGACATCCACATATAAATTCAACCATTTCTGAAATGGCCATTTCCACGTGGATGCCCTTTTCATGTGCAAATATCTGATTTTTACATGTGCAAATTGTGAATCACACTTCTGAAATAACCTCACAGTGCAGCCAGCAATGCTGCAGAAAACCCATGAATAGTCCCACCAAAGGGAATTATCTTGATAACAGCTGCTGTTCTTTCCTTAATGCCCTCTGAATATCGACCTGTATCTTTTTGCACTCCTTTGCTTTTTTGTCTTGTATCTCTTATTTTTGCTCTAGTTTAGGCCTTGAGATTTGTCTCCCTCTATCTAACAGGACCCTTTGATTGTTTTGGTATTTTTATTTGTGTAAAGTACAGGCACACCTGTACAAATATTTCTGTAGGGGCATCTGGGCCAATCCTCATCCCATCTAGGGAAGACCCGGGCTACACTTGTTTCCTTGTTTTCTTAAACATTAACCAAGAAAGAACAGTATAAACAGAAAGTACACTTTCTAGACACTCCACTGGCAATACACCAAGTAATTATTAGAAAATAAATCTCTATATCGACCTTTACAAAGCATCAGTAAAAGAAATGATTCAGTTTAAACATCCACTGATACAAGATCACTCCTACCCAGATTAATGCATCTATCATTGATTGCAGTAATAAACAGTTTCCATATCCAAGAGACATCTGAGTAGCTGTCCTTCACAAGAAAGGAAGTTTTCCCATGTAAACATATTCCATACACTAGCTGAGACTTACTGAAACTTTAATGTAAAATGTTTTATTCCTATGAGGAGATTAAGTGCTTCAAAGGTTTATGTCTGGGGAATGGCAATCACTATCACTTAAGTGAAGCCCAGTCTGCATTGTGCAGAGTGGAGGGAGGACTGAACTTTCACAAACATTTTCTCTCTTTCCATCCCCTCCTGTGACTGACTATAGCCTTCTGTCTTCCATCCCTGTCTCCAGCATTCTTTTCCCCTCCCCTCCCTATCCTCAGCATTCTCTAACTCCTTCCCAACCTAACCCAACACTTTCTGTGCCCTCCCACAGCCCACCCCCAGCAGCACCCTCCTCTTTTTCCCTTTGTACTCCTGGGTCTCTGCCACCCAGTTGGTGCTGCCAGTGCCTAAGCTTCCTTTTAGTTTATTCAGCCATAAACTTTATTCTTCCCATGTGGCTCTTGTCTGTGCCTCCTTCTGACCACACAGGCCACTGTCTCTTAGCAAAGTACATATGTTGTGAGAAATAGCACAGGCTAGTGCATGCTATTTAGTAATAGTGGCCATTGCAGAAATTACACCAAAAGATAGACATCAAGAAACCCCAAGAATAATTTATATAGACAGATTCCAAAACCATGCAGATATTAGCCTTTTGTAGAGTTACGAAATTTATCAATATTGCATCTTTCAGCTACTAAGACTTGATTAACTAGTACATACTTTTTCCAGCCTTAGGCAACATTTTTTGCCACTGATACTTTAACATTATGGTTAGTTCAGACAATAGATGATATTCATACTCTTATGGATCCATGCCATGCTTATCATCCAATACGTCTTAAAACTTAAATAGGTCTATCAAGTGTGGTGAAAGGATTATTTCCTTGCACAATTGCACCAGCATCTCAGTATAGACCTTATGCTCATTCTATGGAATCCCTTGAAGATGTACAGTAATATCATTGATAAAATATTTTATAACCATTTTTTTGCATATTATCATTCCCTTTCTGAAAACATTTAAACAAACTCAGTGAATCTCCTTCAGATGTTTGAAAGCCTACATCTTTTCCCCAGATTGATTTGTTTTTCCCTCAGGCATTTGCTGTAGATCCCTATAACAAATGAAGATAATACTTTTTAGTACCTGAATTAAAAAGACTAAGGACCATAGTAAGCTGCAGTAACATATTGCATTTTGTTGTTGTGGTCCTCAAGTTGATGCTTGAGTTTTCTTGGCAAGGTGTGACCAGAAGTAAATTGCTGGGACTTTCTTCCACACAGTAAGCCTACAGCACTTGGTTTTCCAAGATGGACTACCATCTACTAGCCAGGCCCCATCTGCTCAGCTTTTGAGATCAGGCTCTTATTGTATAAGTTACTAACCCGCAGTTCCAATCCTACCAACATCTATTGGGGGTCTTTCTAGTAGGTAGTGGGAGGCAAAATCATTTCTCAGATCCTCCTGCCCCAATGGCATCTGAAATCAAAATGTTGCTGCGACTTATTTACCCCTACTGCTAGGGCATATTTGACAGTCTGACCCCTAGCTGTATTACCACAAGACTTCTGCTGGGGTCAAGCAACACCATTTTGATCCCACACGATGTTAGGGCAGGAATATCTGGGAATCGTTCCCCCCTGCCCCCCCAATACCCAACAGAGAGACCTTAGTTGCTGGGTGGTTAGAAGAGAGGTGGAGGTGGCTCAATGATGCAGAGGGTTTGGATTGAGGGGAATGGGGTTTATCTTTTTAATGCATGAGGTATTAAGGGATGGGGTGTTTCTGTTTCTGGCATCAGCCCATTTAAGAGGTACCCTGAGAGCATCAGGCTGCACATTAATGGCCCAATGCTCCTGGAAAGAAAAGATAATCCCAGCTAAACACATGACAGGTTATTCATTGTGCATAATAAGGAGGTGCTTTTGATTCACCTACATGCTTTGCATCTCGTTATTATTTAAGTTGTGTGGTGCTACAAAAACACACATTAAGGGAAAATACTGCATATGTTTTGCCATTTAATGGACACCCAGTTATGTGGGGTTCCTTGGACAAAGGCACTTTCAGTTGAGTGTACATTAGGCACTTAAGGATTGATATCCAAAGCATCTATGCAATCAGCAGTTGGGCCAATCACATAAGTGCTTTTTAAAAAAAATACTCTCAGCTATTAAATTTGAGGTTTTCCAGGGATGGTGCTACTTAGACGTCTAGGGGGCAATAGTCAAAGGCATTTAGGTGGTTTGCAGCCCTGCAAATCACCTAAATGCCGCTCAATATATAAAGTTAGGCACTTTAATGGCTGGCCTAACTATAGACATTTTAGCTAAGGTCAACCCAGATAGTGAATGCCAGTGGCCAGATATGACCCCATCATTCAATATCCAGGTTCAATGTTTAGCAGCGATGGCTAGACGCTTTAACAGCATTAGTTGCCACCGCTGAATGTACTCCCCACCATAACTTATATGTTAAAGCAGTCATATTCAGGGCTGTACTAATAGCAGGTATACCTTCAAACATATAATTTCGACAGTTCAAGATATATGCAGATATTCAGAAGCACCACCTAAAAGGATAGTGCCACTAAATATAGATATAATTTATCAAATTACAGTATATATTCGCAACACAGCTGAAAGCTGACCTCTATATTTTTTCAAAACCCATCCAGTACATCCTTTTGTGCTTATTACAAGAGTGGACTGTACTTTTTTTTGGGAGGGGTGGAAGAATTTTTAAAGCGATTTCCACAGGTCAACAGATGTTCAGCCAGGAAAAGACCCTTTGAAAAATGCCCCTTCCCATATGGGAAAAAGGGATGAGAAACTGGGGTCTAAAGACTCCCTATAGCACTAGACGACCACAAAAATTTCAAAGGAAAATACCACAGGGTGATGGGGGGCCCTTAGAAAACTGAGAGCAGGCTCCACAAGGAGTTTCAAAATTGTCTTCCTCTGTAAAATAGCCCAGTAGCATATTTTAAATTCTAATAGAAATGAAAGACCCCTTTTATCATTAACAACACTTAGAATTTGTTGGCTAGGACTGGCCCACACCTAGAACTTTTAATACAATGGGTTGGCTGAAGCTCTGGATGTAAAATTCACAGCCCTGGGGATAAGGAAGGAGACATTGTGCAATGGTGATTATGGCCTCAGATTGCAAGGTTCCAGAATGAGTTTTTGTGTATGGCTTCTAGCTGAGGGCTGCTACTGCAATGTTTGAACTAAAGTTATCTAACTGGTTTCTTCCTGGGTACTGACCAGCCTGATTAAGGGTTCCAATCAGGGGCTGCCCAAGGGGGGTGCGGGGCCATGTGCGGAGACTCGGTGCGGGGCCTCATTTGCATAAGTGGCCGTATTTGCATAAATATTTGCATAATGCTAACATTCATTAAGAGACATGTTTACTAAAAGTTAGTGTGTGTATGGATAAAGACAGACTAAAAGATTTCTACATTACTATAATCCAGTGCCAACCGCCAGGCACATTAGGAACTACTACAAACACTGCCCATTTAGAACCCATAGCAAACCCGCCGTATCCTAACAGCACTACCAGGACTCACAAAGCACCATACCCTACCTATCAAAAGGCAACACTGCAAATATTAAACCAATACATTTCAGAGAACAACAATACATGACCTACTGGGGAAAGAGAACAAGTGGCAATGTCAAACAGGAATTACATAAACAGAATACCTCAGCTCAGTTACACATGCAGAACATAGACCATCACCAAACAAGGAATCACAATTTAGAAACAGGAAGGCAATAATTAAACTGGGAACCCCAAAAGCCAAACTTGGAATGTACAACAACACTGTAGAAATAAAACTATAAATTAATTTCCTCTTGTACCAAACAAAGCGCAGACGTTAATGATGCACATTTCCCAGAGCTTTCATATTCCAGTTAATAAATTCAAAATAAAGAGATATCTTTCTACCTTTTGTGCATTTTTTTTCAGTTGCAATTGCTCCAGCCACTTTCTTCTGGTTTCTTCATGTTTTCTGCTAACTCTCCATCATCTGCTGTCCATTTGTCCTTTCTTCTCTCTTCTAGTTTTTTTTTCCATTCTCTCTCTCTACATCTGCTTTAACATACTAATCTTTCTCCTTTTGCTCTTTCCTCATTCCTATTTCATCCACTCAAATTTTACCCCTCCATCCTCAATCCCCACTTACTCTCCCAATACCCGGCTAAGTGTAGATTTTTTATCCCTCCCACACAAAATATTTTTCCCCTCTCCATTTTACTCTCCCAGCCCCATCCCATTCTAATCCTCCCCCAACATCAGCTCCCATCTAGTTCCAGCCTCACCCAGCATCCATTCCCTTCTAGTCCCTGCATCAGCCCATTTCCAGTCCTAGCCCCCCATCAGCCCAATTCCAGTCCTAGCAACCCCCCAACCCAATACCAGTCCTGAACCCCCCCCATCAACCCACTTCCAGTCCTAACCCATCAGCCCACTTCCAGTCCTAACCCCATCAACCCATTTCCATTCAGCCCCCCATAGCCCATTGACAGTCCTAACCCCCCCCCCATCAGCCCACAGCCCATTACCAGTCCTAACCCCATCAGCCCACCTCAAGTCCTAACCCATCCCCATCAGCCCATTTCCTGTCCTAGCCCCCCCATAGCCCATTATCAGTCCTAACCCCCCATAGCCCATTACCAGTCCTAACCCCCATCAGCCCACCGCCCATTACTAGTCCTAACCCCATCAGCCCACCTCCAGTGTTAACCCCCCCATCAGCCCATTTCCAGTCCTAGCCCCCCCTTAGCCCATTACAAGTCCTAACCCCCCAACAGCCCACAGCCCATTACCAGTCCTAACCCCATCAGCCCACCTCCAGTCTTAATGCCCCCAGCCCACTTCCTGTAATAGCAACCGCCACATCCCATTACCAGTCCTAGCCCCCCATAGCCCACTCCCAGTCCTAATCCCACCAGCCCATTTCCAGTCCTAATCCCCCATCACCCAATTTTTAGTTTAAGCCCCCCCATAGCCCATTACCAGTCCTAACCTCCCCATCAACCCACTTTCAGTCCTAATCCCATCAGCCCATATACAGACTTAGCTCCCCCATAGCCCATCACCACTCCTAACCCACCCCAGCCCCCCCCCATAGCCCATCACCACTCCTAAACCCCCCAGCCCCCCCTTAGCCCATAACCAATCATACCCCCCCAGACCCCCATAGCCCATCACCACTCCTAGCCCCCCCCCCAGCCCATCACCACTCCTAACCCCCCCCAGCCCATCACCACTCCTAATCCCCCCCAGCCCAGCCCAGCCTAGCCTAGCCTAGGGAAAACTTTTTAAAAAAAGAAGCTGTCTTCTCCGGCTGCCGGGGCCGCCGCGGCAGAATCGAGTGTGCCGCGGGGCCCCCCTTGCCCAGCAGAGCCTGCCCTCCCCTTTATCACCTCTGTCTTCGCAGCTTCAGTCAAACACGCCGGCTTTCAGAGCACGAAAGGACTAGTTTCCCTTTCGCGACTCTGTTAAGCCCGCGGGGGCTGATGGGAACTTCCCATCAGCTCCCGCGGGCTTAACAGAGCAGCGAGGGAGAAACTCTCCTCGCGCTCTGAAAGCCGGCGCGTTTGACTGAAGCTGCGAAGACAGAGGTGATAAAGGGGAGGGCAGGCTCTGCTGGGCAGGGTGGGCCCCGCGGCACACTCGATTCTGCCGCAGCGGCCCCGGCAGCCGGAGAAGACAGCTTTTTTTTTCTTTTTAAAATTTTACTTTAGGATCAGAATGTTTTTTGCGCGGGGCCCCCTGAAACGCGGGGCCCTGTGCAAAAAACATTCTCGCTCAATGGACGGGCCGGCCCTGGTTCCAATTAGGGGTCAGTTAGATGTTGTAGTAAACCAGGGAGTGAAACATTTCCTCGAAAAGGTTGACCAGACCTCTCTCAGGATGGTCTATGTCTTGTCTATAGCACAGACTGGGAGAAATTTCAGACAATAATTTCTTGCGGTTCTGCATTTTATTTCCAAAGTATTTTAAAAGTCCCATTCACAGGAATCTTCATAGTAAATGCATCTTAAATGTATGCTTTCAGACAGCAGAGAAGCAACAAATCAGTACTTCACAAAAGTGTGCTTTCTGTGTGAAGCTATTTCAGCTTACTGTTTAGTCTCATAGCTACTGCCATTCTGCCACATCAAAGACCTCTTCTACATCCAGAGATATCAAACAGTTTCAGCCTCTACATTATGACTATGATGTTACACAGCGGTTCTGAAACCTGGCCTGGGGCACAGCAGCCAGATAGATTTTCAGATATCTGAAATGAATATTTAAGAAATAAAATTGTATACATTACCTGTTATGTGTAGAATTTCTCTCCGGCATATTCATTTCAGAATCATGAAATCCTGACTAGCTGATACTCCCCCCAAACAGGTTTCAGAACCACTGACGAATCAGAAGAATTGAGCACCCAATAATGTTTGCCTCATGACTTTTTTAAAATCCTGCTGCATCTCTTCGGATCAAAGTGGATAGATGACAATCCAGCCTACTGATCAAACTACATAGGCCATGTGGTCTTTTTCTGCTGTCATGTTTCTATGTAATTCATACCTTAATATTAGAGATTAAGGCATCTAGTTACTACTACTATTAATCATTTATATAGCGCTACAAGGCATATGCAGTGCTGCATAGATACATACTAAAGTGTGCTGACGTTAGCACACCTTAATTCACTGTTAATGAAGATCCTTTCTTATTCAATGGGGCCTAGTTACTACATTCATGGTGAATTAACATGCATTAGCGTTAGTGCTCCTTAGAAACTGGACCCCTAAAAGTAAAATGGGGAATGTGTACTATATTCTAAGAAAAATAGTTGCTAACTTCATAGACTGAACCATGGTTCATCTTCAAGATCTTTACAGAAAATTGCTGTCAGCCTAGGCAAAAGTGAATGTGAAAAGAAAAAGAATAGCCATCTTCTGCGATTTTTCCTGAGCACAAGGGTTAACAACCCCTTTAGCTTCAAGAATGGATACAGAGATAAGGAAAGCAACAATAACAAAGTCCTCTTTTTCGGCTTATCTACTCCTAAACTCAGATGTGTATTGAAAGTGGTAATATCTATTTGTTAGTACCTTAGGCTACTTCATCCCTTGTTAGTCTAATAGCCTCTACTGTACTTCTACTGTATTCATTTGAAGTTTGAGTATATAGGCCACCAGTTTCCCTGCTTTATTCTCCTTAGCATATCATCTCCTTCTGTTATCAGTTATAGAGTATAACACGGCCTTTTTATGCATCACTGCCTCTGCAAAATATAATGAACAGTATCTTTTATTCCACCCTTCCTGTCTAGCTACCTCCTGCCTACTATTGCATTTCCCTACCCTTTTTAGCTGCAAAGCAAAAGCAATTAACGTCTCTCTGAGTACTGCTTTTTTGCTTTCCATATTATTCCTGCCGTAATGTTATCTTTATCATTTAATTCAATGCCAGAGGCCATCAATTTATATTCAGGAAGGACAGGGTAGGGAGATATGGAGGAGGAGTGGCACTATATGTTAAAAAATAATATTAAAGCAACAGAACAGTGGGTCTTACAAGGCAAGGAGAGGCACTGTGGGTTAATCTGGAAAGAGGGAATGAAATATCTGTTTACACTGTGATATACAGACCTCCCTCGCAGGCAGAAGAAATAGATATTGATTTAAATTAAGGCATTCAAAAAACTGCAATGGTAGGGAAAGTGCTATTACTAGACAACTTCAATTGTCTGAATGTTGATTGGGACATCTCGGCTGTGGTGTCATCTAAAAGTAAGGAGATCCTGGATTTTCTACAGACAGAACTGTTACAGTCTCTGGTATAGGGCTGCTAACCGGCCGGTCTTCAGCCGGCCTGGCCGGTTTTTATATGGCCAGGCTAGCTGCCAAAAGAGAGCTAAAACCGGCTGTTGAAAAGCGTTTTTTTGCTCTGTCTACCCCCGGTCCCACAGCCAGAACAAAACCCAGCTTTTCATCTCTCTCTTTGTCTCCCGCAGCCTCACCCACTCCTCCGATCCAGCTGTGGCTCCTGCATCTTACAGAGCTTCGGCTGTGATAGTGATAATAATTTAAAATAAATCCAAAACCAGTGCACGGCCGCTGCGGAGCCTTCTGGTCTCTGTTATTGAACCCCTGCTGCTGTGTCCTGCCCCCAAAAGGAAGTTACGCTAGAAGGAGCGGGATGCAGCAATAGCAGAGGCCGGAAGGCTCCGCAGCAGTCGCGCACCAGTTTTGGATTTATTTTAATTTATTATCGCTATCACAGCTGCGGCTCTGTAAGATGAAGGAACTGCGGCTGGATTGGAGGAGATGGTGAGGATTTTGCAAATTCTTATTTCTAAAGCAGCTGCAGTTGAAACCTCTGGGCTGGTCTTTCCATTGTGACCAAGTATTTTTGATCATGATTCAGATGTGACCAGTCAAAGGGCATTTCACTGGAGCAGAAGCTTAGGGTAATACGGTGGACACGGTGAGGTGTTTTGCTCTTTCAGGTTTTGCTGAACAGTTTCATAGGCACTGTAAGTTCAATTTAATAATCATAAGCTTGAGCGTGTTTTATTCAGCAGTGTTGTAAGTCTGCTGGGATTTGTAATATGGATGGCAAAACTCTGTTTGTGAGGGGAGCATTTCAATCCAGGCATGCCACAAGATAAACTGGAATCCCTTGTGTGCAGTATTTTTCCTAATGGTATGTTTCCCTCTAAGCCCTGTGCCCATGGAAGGGGTCATGCAGAAGGTAGTAGGCCTTCAGGAAACTGTAACCTCAGCTAGGTTGACTTGTGAACTTTTCATGGGTGCCAGATATGTTTTTTATGGTAAGATTTTATTGTGATTGTGTGAGTGGTGTTTGGCAAACTTATGATTTGGCAGTATTAGTGATATCTATATTGGCTGAGTTGTTGGAAGGGTAGCTGATGAATGATTGTGTGAGGAGTGGAGCAAGGTGTGTATTTCTACTCATCCAGTTCTTGTAGTTTGATGGCATTGGAATTTTAAATGAAGATTGCGTATTTCCATAGAAATATGATTCCCTCGCTTACAGAAAAATTTCATTTGCTCAGGAAGGACTTTTCATTATTGTCAGTGGCTTTATTGAATTTTTGCTTTGATTGATGATTTGATATTCATCCATAAGCTCCATTGTCTCTGTGTAATGGCGACTTGGTTGTCTGATGAGATGCCACGGAGTTATAAGGGTTTTCTATGGGATAGAAATAGTAAGAGAGGAGGGGTGGCTATTATTTTCTGTCAAAGTTTGCACTAGAGGAGTAGCCTAATGCTTAGAGCATTGGCTTGTTAACAGAGAGACCAAGGTTTGAGTCCCATTGGCACTTCTTGTAGCCTTAGGAAAGTCACTTAACATTCCATTGCCTCAGAAGAAAGGTCTTCCAATCTACTTCTGGTCTCACTGTCAAGAAAACCCAGGTGCTGCTGGGTTACCAGGATTGATTCAATGGCACACATTGCATTACCTAAAGCCCACTAGCAAGCTGTACCTTTTTCAGTCATAGACAGATCTGAGGCCCTCTCTGTCTTGGCAATAGCCAGGTTGCATCCCACCCAATGCCAATCCTGACAACAAAGGGGAAAATGCATTTCTATTTCTCTTGTGTTGCACTACGTGTTGCCCAAATATGAGCACATAACACCTGTTCTCCGACAGCAGCACTGGTTACCCATAATGGCACGGGCAAAATTCAAAGCAACACTAACCATATTCAAGATCATACACCAATGCTCAGCAGAAATTCTACATACCACAGTAACAAGAGACACTAGCAGCAGACCCAGACAAACCCAAGGCAGCAATAGACTCCTCACTCCAGCCGGATACCACAAAACGAAGCAATCAACATCCAGAAGAGCCATCTCACTCTCAGCGCCAGACCTTTGGAACACCCTCCCTGAAGAACTAAGAGCACAAAAGGACCTCAAGGACTTCCGAAAATCCCTCAAAACCCATCTGTTCAGGGCCTCATTTGAACAAGAACCTTAACTTCCACCCTTGCCAATACAAACATCTAGCACCATCATCCCTCACCTGGGGCTCAACCCCCCAGAAATATATGTATGTCTTGTCTCCTCTGTTCAATGTAATCCCTCGTCCCTCCCTAACCACTTTGATTGAAGGATAAGGTGGTATACAAAACTGGCTAAATAAATAAATACATGCTGCATCTGGTTTTCTGAGGTTTTAGTTTAATTTTTGATGATATAGGTCTCTTTTTGTTTTGTGCTCATTTATTGATGAAGGCCTATCTGTATTGTGTGTGTACAAGCAATGCTGGGTATTCTGTTAGTATGGAATTTATGTTTAAGAATGTGTAGCAATCTGGCTTGTTCAGTTTGTACATTGCCCTCTCTGCAATTCTTTTTTGGGGTGGGGCAGGGACAGGAATGGGCAGAGCATAGTGGGTTTTTCTCTTTAAAACAGTTGGCAACCCTATTCTGAAGTTTGAAATTGGAGAAAACAAAGCCTATGCCTTGTTCTCCTTTTGCTATCTAACCCAATCAGGAGCCATTTCTGCATCTCTTCTTCCTCCTCTTCCAGGAAGAGATCATGAGCAGATGTCAATTTTTTCCCACCTCATCCTGGTGCTGGTGAGCCACACTATCCCTCCCCAGTCCAGCCTTTGGTCTCTGCAAGTTCAACTGCCACAGGAACTGACATATTAGCACCAGCCTAAAGACAACTCTCATCAATACCAGCTTCAGTTGAAATATGACAGATGTTTTACTTAATAGACAATAAGGCAGATTTTACATAGAACATGGAGAAGAGAATTCCCATAGTATTTTGGAAGAGGCTCTGTCAAACAAGTAGAGCTCCATTCGGGAGGGGGACATCCAGGCTGTCCAGACATCCCTGCTGAAGGCAGGGCCAGTAGGACCTGATTCTGATCCCCAGGAAAAAAACATTCCCGCAGGAGCCAGAATTGGGCCCGAGGACGGCCCGGCATGTCCCCTCCACCTGAAGGGATGTCCATTCTGCAGGAGCCCTGGCATCTGCGACTCCAGTCCTCCAAAACCCTGCCGCCCAACCAAATGGCTCGCCTCCCGCGGCCTGGATTGGGCGGCGAGGACCCCGTACAACTGGCCCCAGGGATGGTTCACCTGCCTCGATCTACCAACTTGTGCTGCTTATACCACCTCTGAGGTGGTAGAAGCAGCACATCCCAGCAGGACATACAGGGCAGTGACCTGAATTGGCCCTGTACGTGCTGTCGGGTGGTCCGCCACAGCTCCGCCCGTCCTGAAGCACAGGACATATGGGGAGAGCCAGTGGGGGAATAGGTTCTAGGCAGATTGTGGGGCTGCACGTGCAGTCCCGCAAACCGCGTTTGTGAATGAGAGCCATAGCCTCTTGTAAAACAGATGCAGGACTGCACACATGTGTCTTTCCACATCCAGTGGGAGCAGTGATTTTATGAAGCTGCATCTTATAGGGGAAGGTAGAGCCATAAAACTACCCCTTCACATTTATAAGAGCAGCTTCTTAAAATAACTTCTCCTGATGTGCATGGAAACCCATTGCAGAAGCACCACCAGTCCCCCTCCCCCATCCTTGATTTTCTCTCAGTCACTCTTCTGACCTCTGTCACCTCCAATCAAGGCCAACACATCAGATCCCTTCCCCAACACCCTCACTAAATCCAATCTCCCCTACTCCTGCAAAGCATATAATCCCCCCTCCACAAGTAAGCCCCCACAAGAAGACAGCCCCCACTCCCTTGATCCCTATCCCTGGCCTTACCAGGGATCTCTGATGTCTAGTGGGAGCAGAAGCAATGCCCACTCACCCCTGTTCTTACAGCACCAAGTTCCAAAATGATGCTAATGACCCCTAGAAGTAATCTCACGATACTTCCACAGATTATTGCTAGAGGTCATTGGTGCAAGGTTCAAAAATATCGCTGATGATCCCTAGATGTCGGGGCGAATAGGGGGGCAGTCCTCGACATCTTCCCCTTCCAGGATTCACTTATTTGTGTCTTGGGGCAACTGCAAACATCACCTACTCTTGCCATCTTGCTGGGTAGACTAGATGGACCATGCTGATCTTTATCTGCTGTCATATACTATGTTACTATGTTACTGCATAATCTTTTGAATAGATGTGGATTCCCTTTGTGACATGGAGAATCTATGTCTATAGTATAGGCCTACCCAAACCACTCCCTCTCCCCGTCTTCACCATGTTTCCAGGAAATTTAAACACGGTAAGCATCCCCACATTCAAAAAAAAATCCCTGCTCTAAAATGGCATTTACACATGTAAATGCTGCTAGATGTGAGGATGCTTCTAAAATAACTCCCAATGTCTTTTTCTTGTGCTTTATTAAAGCCTGATAAATTTCAATGTTTCTGTAACATTCAAATATTTAGCAGAGTTCAGTTAAGTACGCGAATGCACTGTCCATTACAACATAAATTCTGAAACATATTTATTATTTTGTGTATCTATTTACCTATTTATGGATTTAGCTCATGCCTTTTCAGTAGTAGTTCCAGGCAAGTTACACTAAGTGTTTCCTTGCCCCAAGGGCTTAACAACTCTAGTCACCTCACTGGGCAAATTAAATGGACAATGCTGGTCTTTATTTGCCATAGTTTACTATGTAAATCCACCATCAAAACAACCAAAAAAAGGGTAAAACAGGACCAAGCCCGCCCGCAAAAGTCTAACAAAACATCGGCTTGTCCCAAAAACAAAGTCTCCTCCTCACTAATCACTACACGTGCCAAAATGTAAAAAAAAAAAATTTTGTTGGACAATGACCACAGGTGGGGGGATTAGCCACTGCTGAAGATCAGGCCCGTTTTAATCACTTGCAGTAAAATTCAGGCAAAATGTCACAAGCGTGCACTTATCTCAACTACATGATAGAGCCTCAGTCAAAACCATTCAGGTGAATCCACATGACACAATACTATGTTTCGGGTTTGTCCGCTTGTAAACCCTGCATCAGGTCACTGCAACAATGCTCCATCAAAGATGTCAAAGAAATTGCAGGGGAACTATTTAAACACATGGTGTCTGACATAACAACCAGAATGCCTTTTTACTGCCTAGCCAATAGAGGCAGAGTACAACCAGAAGGAGGAGTGGCTCAGTGGTTGGGACAGGTTACTTCAGGCTGGAAGGCCGGGAGTTCAGTTCCCACATGAGGACAAGCAACTTCAGGTCGGAGGGACTGGGTCTCTAGTCTCATGGCCACTCCTTGTGGCCTTGGGCAAGCCACTTAACCCTCCATTGCCTCTGGTACACTTAGATTGTGAGCCCTTCAGGGACAAGGGAATAAAAAGTACCTGTTAGTATACATGTAAACCCCACTGATTCTAAAGAGCACGGTATAAAAAAGAAATAAATAAAACCATGTAAATGTCACCCACAGGATCACACCAAGCTGTACCAATCATTAACCCCAGAGGGGCTACTGTATTCAATCAAAATATCCATTGTTGTTCCTGCAGTTATAAATGGGATTGTCTGTCCCCACCCCTAATAGAAGATGTTACCCAATCAATTGCCCTCCAAGAAAAATCAGAAAACAAATGATTAAATTGAATGGCATGGTGCACTACTGGAGCAGTAAGAGTTTGTGTCCTAATTCAAGAAGCATGTTCATTCAGTTGTTTGCAAAACAGGCATGCAGTTCACCCGACATACTTCAAACCATGGGGGCATAAAGAGTAGTTACTCACCTGTAACAGGTGTTCTCCAGGAGCAGCAGGAATCAATCCTCACATATGGGTGTCATCGGCGCCGATGAAGCCCCAGCGGAGCATTTCCCCAGCTTTCGATGAAAGCCTTTGGGAATGCAGGCACGCATGCGCGGTTCCCTTCCCACCTAAAGGTGCCATCTTACCTCAGTCAAATGACATAGCTAAGAATAGCACACAAAAATGAAAATAAACTATGTACAACTGCAACTCCAAGGGGAGGAGGGAGGGTTGTGAGGACTGATTCCTGCTGCTCCTGGAGAACACCTGTTACAGGTGAGTAACTACTCTTTCTCCAGGACCAAGCAGGAAGCAGTCCTCACATATGGGTGACTCCCTAGCTCTGGGATACCAAGGAACCCAGGCTGAACAAGAGGACTCCCTCTAGTCCCAGCTGCAAAGAAAGGCTTTTCAAGGACACAACCTCCACCGGTAGCCCAACAGAGGGCAGGAGTTGCCTAAACCTCAAAGAGATTCCGGAGTACTGCTTGGCCAAAAGCACTGTCCCTACGGGACTCCCTCTCCAGGCAGTAATGGGCCGCAAATGTCTGGCTTGAAGACCAAGTTGCAGCCCTGCAGATGTCTACCAAGGGCACAGAGTGGAGATGAGCCATTGAGGCAGCCATTGCCCTGACTCGGTGGGCCGTAACCCTACCCTGCAAAGGAAGGTCAGCTGCCTTGTAAGCCCAGGTGATACAGTCAGCCACCCAGATGGACAAGGTACGCTTGGACACAGCCAACCCCAACTTATTGGGATCAAAGGAGACGAAGAGCTGGGTAGCCCTTCTATGCTCCTGAGTACGGTCAAGGTAGAAGGATAAGGCCCTCCTACAGTCCAGGGTATGCAGGACTGCTTCAGCCTGGCTTGCATGAGGCCTAGGGAAGAATGTTGGAAGAACCACCTCCTGGTTGAGGTGGAAAGAGGAGACAACCTTAGGGAGGAACTTTGGATGAGTCCTAAGGACTCCTCTGTTCCTATAAATCCTGGTGTAAAGCCTATCACAGACCAGGGCCTGAAGCTCACTTACTCGCCTAGCCGAGGTAAGGGCTATCAGGAAGAGTGTCTTCCAGGAGAGGAAGCGCAGTGGACAAGTAGCCATCGGCTCAAAAGGTGGGCGAGTCAGTTGCTGCAAGACCACATTCAGCTCCCACTCAGGGGCAGGAGGACGGATAGGAGGCTTGAGCAAAAGCAAGCCCCTAAGAAAGCGAGACACCAAGGGGTGACCAGACACAGAATGTCCCTCCACCAGAGAGTGGTGAGCTGCTAGAGCTGAGAGGTGGACCCGAACAGAATTGGATTTAAGACCTTGTTTTGACAAGTGCAGCAAGTACTGAAGGACTACTGGCACAGTACAGGAGAAAGGATCCTCTGTACGTAGGTGACACCACACAGAAAACCTCTTCCATTTGAGAGCATAGGTTTTCCTAGTGGACTGTTTCCTAGAGGCTAGGACAACCTCCTCAACTTCCTGAGGTAGGCCCCAGGGAGCCAAAACTACCCTTGCAGCCTCCAGGCCATCAAATTGAGAGACTTGAGATTGGGGCACAGAAGGGAACCCTGGTCCTGTGTGAGAAGGTCGGGTTGCAACCCCAGAGGCAGTGGAGGATCCACCGCCAGTTGAAGCAGAAGAGGAAACCAAGGCTGTCTCGGCCACCTGGGAGCTACCAGCAGGACCGAGGCCTTGTCCTGAAGCATCATGAATAGGGTTCGGGCCACCAAGGGCATGGGAGGAAACGTATAGAGGAGGCCCTGAGACCAAGATATCAGAAAAGCATCTGCCGCTGTCCGCAGAGGATGTGGTTGCCTGGAGCAGAACTTTGGCAGTTGCTTGTTGATAGGGCTGGCAAAGAGATCCATCAAAGGGAGACCCCATCTCAGGAAGATCTTCTGAACTACTGAAGGATGCAGCTGCCACTCGTGGGGCTGCAGTATCCTGCTCAATCTGTCTGCCAGGTAGTTGTCCTGGCCAGGAAGGTACACAGCCCTGAGGAGCATGTTGTGCGTGAGGGCAAAAGAACAAAGGTCCTGAGCTTCCCGACAAAGGATCCTGGACCCAGTTCCGCCCTGTTTGTTCACATAAAACATGGCAACTTGGTTGTCTGTCTGAATCAGGACAGACTGTTGAGCCAGGGTAGGAGTGAAAGCTTTGAGTGCTAATCGAATAGCTCCGAGTTCGAGGAGATTGATCTGCTGTGCAGCTTCCCAGGGAGACCAGAGGCCCTGGGTGCACTTGCCCAGACAATGCGCTCCCCAGCCTTGCAGGGAGGCATCTGTTGTTAGCATCACTGTGTAACCTGGAATCTGAAAGGGCACCCCTTTCAGCAGATTGGGTGGGTGTAGCCACCAGTTGAGGGAGTGCAGAAATGGTCTGGACACCCTTATCCTGTCTCTGAGGCTGCCTGTGGCCTGTGACCACTGAGACCGAAGGCACCACTGTGCAGGCCTCATATGGAGCCTGGCATTGGGGGTCACATGAACTGTCGAAGCCATGTGGCCTAGAAGCCTCAGGCAGAGTCTGGCGGAAACCAGGGACCTGCTGAGAAACTGACTTGCCAAGGCTATTAACCTTCGGGCTCTGTTTTCTGGCAAGAATGCCTTTGCCAGGAGAGAGTCCAACCGTGCTCCTATGAACTCCAAGTTCTGGGAAGGGAGCAAAGTGGACTTTGCGAAGTTTATGACAAACCCCAGGCGTTGTAGAAGAGCAATGGTCCTGAGGGTGGCTTGATTGGCCTCCTGACCTGTCTGACCCCTGATGAGCCAGTCGTCCAGATAGGGGAAGACAAAGATGCCCTGATTTCTCAGGTAGGCCGCCACCACTGCTAAGCACTTTGTAAAGACTCTGGGGGCGGAGGTGAGGCCGAAAGGCAGCACTCTGTACTGATAATGGTTTCCTCCCACGATGAACCTTAGGTACTTTCTGTGGTCTGGATGAATGAGGATGTGAGTGTACGCATCCTTTAGATCTAAGGAGCATAGCCAATCTCCCTGCTGGAGGTAGGGCAGAAGGGTTCCAAGAGTAAGCATCTTGAACTTTTCTTTCACTAGGAACTTGTTGAGGTTCCCGAGGTCCAGAATGGGACGAAGGCCACCGGTCCTTTTGGGCACCAGGAAATACCTGGAGTAGAATCCGTGACCTTGCAAGTGGGGAGGCACAGGCTCCACCGCCCTGTCCACCAACAGACCCTGAAGCTCCTGACGGAGAAGGTCTGTGTGCAGAGGAGGCCTTGGAGGTTCCCCTGGAAAATATGGGGGTGGCAGTTGGTGGAGAAGAAAGGCCAGGCAATCTACTTCTGTATCTTGCCATGAAAACCCAATGGATAGTTACAACAAAACAAATTGTGCTATGGTGCTGGAAGATGAGACCCCCAGGTCAGAAGGCACTCAACTAGCTACTGGGGAAGAGCTGAAGACTTTTCAGAGTAAAGCCAGCATTTATGATGTGGTTGGATCAAAGCCCTCGGGAAGTCTGACTGCTGATGTAGCTGCGCATGAAATGAGAGTCAGAAGCTGTAAAGATGTCTTACAGATTGGAACATGGAACGTACGAAGCATGAACCAAGGGAAGTTGGAGGTGGTCAAGAATGAAATGGAACGTGTACAACTTGATCTGTTGGGTGTCAGCGAACTGAAATGGACTGGCATGGGGCACTTTGCATCAGATGATCACATGGTCTACTATGCTGGAAATGAAAGACAAAGAAGAAATGGTGTTGCATTTATAATAAAGAAGAAACTTGCAAGAACTGTAATGAAATACAATGCAGTCAGCGAACGCTTAATCTCTATTCGTTTACGAGGATTGCCTATCAACACAACTATAATTCAAGTATATGCCCCAACAACAGCTGCAGAAGAGAATGAAATTGAAGAGTTCTATGAACAAGTACAAGCTGAAATTGACAGAACATGCAAACAGGATATCCTGATAGTCATGGGTGACTGGAACGCAAATGTTGGCAACAAAGAAGAAGGCAAAGTAGTTGGAAAATATGGACTTGGCAACAGAAATGAAGCTGGAGAAAGATTGATAGAATTCTGCAAGACCAATGATCTATTCATCTCAAACACCTTCTTCCAGCAACACAAGCGGCGACTGTACACATGGACTTCACCGAATGGATTATATAAAAATCAAATTGACTACATATGTGGAAGTCAACGATGGAAAAGCTCTGTAACATCAACAAAAACAAAACCTGGAGCTGACTGTGGTACAGATCATCAACTACTAGTATTCAAACTCAAGCTAAAGTTGAAAAAGAGCAAACCACTAATGAATGCAGCAAAATATGACCTTGAGAATATACCACTGGAATTTAAAGACTGCCTGCAAAATCGATTTGCTGCTTTAGATACAAATGACAGAGCTCCGGAAGAGTTATGGAATGACATCAAGAAGGTTGTGTTGGAAGAAAGCGAGAAGTCTCTACAAAAAGTGAAAAAGCAAAAACGGCCAAAATGGATGACGGAAGAAACTCTGAAAATTGCCCAGAAACGCAGAGAAGCTAAAGCCAGAGGAGAAAGAAAGACAATCACAGAAATCAACAGAGATTTCCAACGTGCAGCAAGACAGGACAAGGAAAAGTACTACAATGACACTTGCAAGGAAATAGAAGCAGAAACTATTAGAGAAAGAACAAGATCGGCTTTCCTAAAGCTACGAGAGTTAAAGAAAAAGTTCCAGCCTCGAATTGGAATGTTACAAGATGCTCAAGGTTCTATGTTGAATGATGCTGAGAAGATCAAGAAAAGGTGGAAGGAATATACAGAGTTTTTATATGATAAAGATCAAGTGGACCAACAGCCGTTTCAACCTGTACCTTATGATCGGGAACCACTGGTGATGAAAGAAGAAGTTGAAGCAGCATTGAAAGCCTTATCAAAGAACAAAGCACCAGGCATTGATAGCATTCCCATAGAAGTATTGCAGCAATCTGATGCAGCTGTTACCATACTCACAAGACTCTGCCAAGAAATATGGAAGACAACATCATGGCCAACTGAATGGAAAAGATCTGTGTTTATACCAATACTAAAGAAAGGTGATCCAACTGACTGTGGAAATTATCGCACAATCGCTCTGATCCCACATGCCAGCAAGATTCTACTGAAGATTATTCAAAAGAGATTACAACCATACCTGGAACAAGAACTACCTGAAGTGCAAGCAGGGTTCAGGAAAGGGCGAGGAACGAGAGACATCATTGCGGATGTGAGATGGATCCTTGAAAAGACTAAAGAATACCAAAAGGATATCTATTTGTGCTTTATCGACTATAGCAAGGCTTTTGACTGTATAAACCATGAGAAACTCTGGGCCACATTAAGAAGCATGGGTATAACAGAACACCTGATCGTTCTCTTGCGCAATCTGTACATTGATCAAGAAGCAACAGTTCGAACAGAACAAGGAGAAACAGAATGGTTTAAAATAAGCAAAGGTGTAAGACAAGGCTGCATACTTTCCCCCTACCTGTTTAATTTGTATGCAGAACAAATCATCAGAGAAGCAGGATTGTATGAAGACAACAGAGGTGTGAAGATTGGTGGAAGAGTCATCAACAACCTTCGCTATGCTGATGATACCACATTACTGGCTGAAAGTGAAGATGATCTGAAACATTTGCTTCTCACAATCAAAGAACATAGTCTCAAAATGGGCCTGCACCTTAATGTAAAGAAGACAAAGATCATGACAACTGGCATAATCAACAGGTTCATCGTTAAAGGAGAAGAAATTGAAATTGTGAACAACTTTAACTTACTTGGATCAACTATCAATAAAGAAGCAACAAGCAGTCAAGAAATCAGACGACGCATTGCTCTTGGCAGAATGGCTATGAAAGACCTAGATAAGATTCTCAAGAGCAGAGATGTCTCTCTCCATACAAAGATTCGACTTGTTCAAGCCATGGTATTTTCAATAACATCATATGGATGTGAAAGCTGGACAGTGAAAAAGACAGACAGGAAGAAAATTGAAGCCTTTGAATTATGGTGCTGGCGGCGAATACTGTGTATACCATGGACTGCCAGAAGAACAAACCAGTCGGTACTAGAGGAGATCAAACCTAAGCTTTCTTTAGAAGCTCAGATGACAAGACTTCGACTTTCATACTTTGGACACATAATGCGAAGAGAGATCATTAGAGAAAGACATTATGCTTGGCAAGATAGATGGTCAACGCAAAAGAGGAAGGCCAGCAATGAGATGGATCGATACAATAACAGCAGCTACAGGTACCAGTCTGTCAACAATGAGCCGCCTGACTGGAGACCGAACACAATTTAGGATAGCTATCCAGAGGGTCGCCATGAGTCGACTCCGACTCGACGGCACTTAACAACAACAACAGTTGGTGGAAATGGAGGGCATATCCCTTGTGGATTATCTCCAGCACCCAACTGTCCCCAGTGATAAGGGGCCACTGGTGGGCAAAGAGGGCGAGACGACCTCCTGTGCAGGGTTGGGAGAGCAGTGGAGGAGAGGCTATGCTCAAGGAGTCAAAAGCCCCACCCTGCTGAGTGGTAGCAGGGGCCTGAAGCTTGGGGGTCCTCTGCCTACGGGGCCCATTACCCTGGCCCTTGGCTTGCTGACCCTGGGGGGCAGCTTGGGCAGCCTGATATTGTGGGTACTGTTTGTAGGCAGTGCCCTTCCTCGGGTAAAAGGGCTTTTTACCCGAGCCCTTCTTTTTATGAGAAGGGGCAGAGGTCTTCCTCGACAGCCTTGTCCGGGTGAGGTGCTCGGTCTCGAGCTGAGCGGCCATCTCGGTCATGGGCTTGCCAAAAAGGTTTTCACCTCCGCAAGGGACATCGACCAACTTGTCCTGAACCCATGGCTCGAGGTCCGATGACTGCAGCCATGCCTGGCGTCGAGCCGTGATGCCGGCTGCCGCAACTCGGGCCGAAGCCTCGTAGGCGGCGTGGGACATGAACTTCGAGCAGTCCCGAATCCCCGAGGACAAGGACTTAAATCTCTGCAAGGGTTCCCAGGAGAGACCAGCAGAGAATCCGGCCAACTCCTTGGCCAGATCCCGCAAGTACATGCCCATGTACAGCTGGTAAGACTGGAGACGGCAAGCAAGCATCGAGCCCTGAAAACACTTTCTACCGACGCCATCTAGGTTTCAGGCCTCCCTGCCAGGAGGCACCGCGGAGTGCATCTTCTGACTCTTCAGACGATGGATGGCTGATTCCACAACCATGGAATGGTGTGGTAGCTGTGCCTTCTGAAAACCAGGGCTCTTACAGAGCCGATAGATCGAGTCGACTCTCTTGCTAAGAACCGGCGCCGAGGCCGGTTCCTCCCACATACGGAAGAGGAGCCGTTCCAGCATCGGAGGAACCGGGACAGTAAAGGCCTCCTTCGGAGGAGAGTCATACTGCAGCACCTCGAGCTCTTCAGCTCAAGGCTCTTCCTCGGGATCCACCGGAATAGCCAAGGCAGTGGCCATATCCCGGATGAACTCCGAGAACTGGGTGTCCTCCGGGGGCACCTACTCCAGGGCTCAGACTGTGGTGAGTCCAAAGGGACGCACTGAGTCTTAAAGGTGTCAGGAGACTCCTCGTCCTCCGTCTCCCAAGCCGACTCATCCGAGGAAGAGTCGAGGTCCGCTCTGCAGGGCCCCAGAGCACCCGCCGGTCCCGAACAGGAGGTTGAGGGGGACCGCGACCGAGGTCGACTCCGAGCCATGATGGACTCGAGTATCGGCTCGGTCTCCGGGGTCGACTTGGATGTCGATGTCCCGGTGGTCGGGGCAGATGCGCCAGACAGGCTGGCCATCAGTGCCCGCTGCTGCTCCATGAAGGCAGACATTCTGCTCTCCAAGGTTGTCATCCTGAGACTCAGCTCGGGAGACGCAGCAGCCACCGACTCGGGCCCCGGCGGCGCCAGGCCCGACGTCGGCTCCCTGGGAGGAGAGTCCATGAGGACTACGGGGCTTACGTGTCCAGCAGACTCCGGCTCCACACGAGGAACTTTGGCAGGCTTCTCCGGTTCCACAGGCCCGGGGCGACGGTTGGGGGTCTTAGACCTGGCCCTCGAGGAGCCAGGGACCTCTTCCGACGACGCCCTCGTGAGCCGTTTCTTCCTCTTGCATTCCTGGTCGGGGAACCCCCTGTCCGAGGAGCTTCGACGGCGCTCGGGATCGGAATCCCGAGATGTCGAGGCCTCAGACGAGGTCCGGGCCTGGCCGGAGGCTGAGTCCGAGAAAAGCTTTTCCTTTTGCTGCTGGCGACTTCGTAGTGCCTTGGAAGACATTTTTCCACAGGCCCCGCACAACTTAGGATCGTGGTCGGGGCCCAGGCACCGAAGGCAGCAGTCGTGTGTGTCGGTGAGAGACATTAGTTTCTTACACCGATCACACTTCTTAAAACCACTGGAAGCCATCGGGGAAAAAAAAGAGTCCCCGCGAGGTCAAAAGACCAGCCTTCCAGGGAAAAAGAGAAAAAAGGGTGCGAACGCCAGCCACGAAAGGCAAAAACCGAAAAAGAGGAATCGGGCTCGATACCGGTGTACCGAACCCGGCGGGAGGGGAACCGGCATCGAACCGGTAGAAAAGAGCAAAAAAAAAAAAATCGCTGAAAAATCTAATTTTAACCAGGAAAACTAGACACACGTCCGGTGGGCTTCACGGAAAAAAAAGAGACTGAGGTAAGATGGCACCTTTAGGCGGGAAGGGAACCGCGCATGCGTGCCTGCATTCCCAAAGGCTTTAATAGAAAGCTGGGGAAATGCTCCGCTGGGGCTTCATCGGCGCCGATGATACCCATATGTGAGGACTGCTTCCTGCTTGGTCCTGGAGAAGAGCATGTACACCACATGAGTGGTATCACATGCAGTATGTTTGCTATACCATACCATGTTCAATGCCAGTTCTGTCCAGGTCTCACCCACCAAAGAACCAGAACAGCATGTGGATAAGAATTGACTCATCTCTCTTTTCCGTAAACCAGTTCAAAGGAATTCTCTCCTTAGTTTCTGCAGTTTCCACCCTGTGGCGCTTAAACATGGTCTTCCCTTTTGGTCAATTTCTGTGCATAAGGCGCATTTGCTCTACCATGGAGGACTTTACGTTTCACGCAAGAGACTTGTGTGACTGCTTAAATCAGCAGGGTTATCCTAAGGCTGTCATAAGTGGTTAGGACATGGTACTTCAGGCCGGAGGGCTGGTGGTTCAAGTCCCACCTGGGGACAGCAATCTCAGGCCAGAGGGACTGGGGTTTCTAGTCCTATAGGCACTCCTTGTGGCCTTGGGCAAGCCACTTAACCCTCCGTTGCCTCAGGTACACATAGATTGTGAGCCCTTTGGAGACAAGGGAATGTATCCAGTACCTGCTTGTAGTAATTACATAATGTAAACCGCTTTGATTGAAGGATAAGGCAATATAGAAAAATGGTTAAATAAAATAAATGACAGCATACAGGAGAGCTTTGCATAACCACAGAGAATGGCTTTTGGAGCATACATCAGAGGAGGGAGGGATCAGACCTGCATGTAAGTGCAGAGTCAGAAAGACCCATGTGTTTTTTTTAGAATTGGATGTCCTCTCCGCTGCTGCCAAGGAAACACAAAAGGTAGTGGCGGGGCAAGGGCAGGCAGGATGGGGGGAACCGAGGCTGGCAGCCCCAAATGCGCCCCTATTTCTTTGCACTGTGCAACTGAACTGCTTGCACAGGGCTAGGTATGGCATTGAGGACATGGTTCTTTACTGGGATGATGGTGCATGCCTGGCATAGTATACCAGCAGGGATAGACATAACCAAGGAGTGGAGGAGTAGCCTAATGTTTAGAGAACTAACTTGGTCACCAAGAAACCAGGGTTTGATTCCCACTGGCACTCCTTGTGGTCTTAGGCAAATCACTTAACCCTCCATTGCCTTGGAAGAAAAGGCCTAGCAATCTACTTCTGGTTATACCTTGCCAAGAAAACCCAGGGGCTGCTGGGGTTGCCAGGAGTCAGCAGTGACTTGATGGCACTTTAAAAAAAGTTTTTAGGAATTAAGCAGCATGGGGACAGTGGTAACAGCAGGGAAAATAAATGGGCGGTATTTGAGTAATGGAGTAGGTATGGAAACCTGTGTACCCAGAACCATGTTGTTGTGTGTCATCGAGTAGATGCTGGGGGGGGGGGAGATGATAAAGCTGATTTGCACAAAGCAGTAATAAAGCTCTGTCCAGCTCTCAAGAAGAAGAAACAAGATTACCAATATGCAGCAACAGCAGTGTTCTGGAACAGTCTCAGACGACTGGGGGAATTGCCAAGTTTTCCGGCACTGACTGCAGGCTGACTTGGCTACAGTTCCATCACAGGACAAAAATGAGAAAATGCAGTCTCCTGCAGGTGGCCAGGCTAGTACAACTAATAATGCGACAATACTCTTAGATAGATCAGCATAGGCAGTAGAAACTGAGCAGACTTGGTAGCCCTATCTGTTATTTATTTTATTTATTTATTTAACAATTGCTTCTATACCGCGCTATTAAAATCAGCGCGGTGTACATCAAACAAGCATACTACAATGTATACAAACAACATTGAGTTTTACAGAGAACAGGAAATTGAACATGGGAAGGAAACCAGGGGAACTATATACATATTAACACAAACTGTGTACAATACTTTAATGTAAGTGGGTGTTGCATTAGTTTTGTGAAGCTAACCATTATCTGAGAAGGTGACGTGCGGGGGCGGCAGGTATATGGGGGAAGTTTGCAGGTTGTTGGATGTGCTTCTATCATTGGAGGTTTCTGAGTAATATTTTGTGAATAGGTGGAGTTTTAAAGCTTTTCTGAATAGAATGATGCTTTTTATTCCACGGATTTCATGGGGGAGTGCATTCCAGTTTAAAGGGGCGAATAAGGAGAAGGCTCTGTTGGAGGTAGCTTTTGTGCATTTAGTCATTAGGTTGGGGACTGCTAACGTGTTCTGTGCAGTAGATCTTCTGCTTCTATTTTCTAGGGTGCCATGGATTAGCGTGCTGATTGGTGTAGGGGGGTAGTTATTTAGAGCTTTGAAGGTAAGAACCAGTGATTTGTATTGGATCCTGGCGTGAAGAGGTAGCCAATGTAAATCCTTCATGATGGGTGTTATGTGGTCGGATCTTGATGATCCGGAGAGGACTCTTGCGGCTGCATTCAAGGCTAAGCGGAGCGGGTTTAAGGTCGACTGTGGAAGGCCATGAAGGATAATATTCGCGAAATCAACATGTGGAAGGACTAGAGCCTGAAAGGTTGTTCGGTAGTCTGTGAAGTCCAGTAAGTGTCGGAGGTGACGTAGAGTTCTGATCTTATGGTATATTGCCTTTGTGATGTTTTTTATATGCGTTGTCATGTTCAGGTGCTGGTCCAGGGTGATGCCGAGGTAACGAATTGTGGATTTGGATTTCAACTCTACATTGTTGACTCGTAGAGATGAAGGAGGTGTGAATTTGAGGTTCCTCGTGACAAATAGGACATCCGTTTTGCTGTGATTGATTCGTAAATTTTGGGATAATAGCCAATCTGTTACTGCTTCGAAGCAATTAATTATTGGGGAGAGCACTGGTTGGTCTATCAAGAATGGCATGTAAAGGAGGATGTCATCAGCGTAGGCAAGGCATTTTACGTTGAAGGATCGGATTAAGTCGCATATCGGTTGCATATAAATGTTAAACATCAATGAAGATAATGACGATCCTTGGGGAACTCCCTGTGTTTGTAGAAACGGTTCGGAGGATGAGTGGCCAGTCTTGACTTGCTGCCATCTATTGGATAGGTAGGATTCACACCACTTTAGAGCTGTATTTTGGATCCCCTTTTCTTTCAAACGTTGTAGAAGTATGTCATGACTTACTGAGTCGAAGGCAGCAGATATGTCCAGGAAAATAAGGACAAAGCCTTGTTGTATGTTGTTGATTCCTGTGATCAGATCATTAAACAGGGTTGTGAGGACAGTGTCTACTCCGTGTGCTTCTCTGAATCCGTGTTGGGCTGGATCCAATGGTGCTTCGGTGTCGATATGTTGCTGGATTTGTTGTTGGGCGGCTTTCTCAATGATCTTGGCAAGCTGGGGGATGCTCGATATTGGTCTGAAGGATTCTACTTTGGCTGGATCTAGTTTGCTATTTTTTAGATGTTGAGATGTAACATTACTTAGACCAATCCACATTTACATGGATATTTGCAGATGCAAACTGTTAGGTAATGTGCATTCAGTAGCATGCATTTGGTTTCATAGCATGCTTTAAAAATGAGTTAACCTATGAATTAATGAGTGAAGTCAATCTGTGCACATTAAAAAGTTCTAAAAAAAATTTTCACAAAAGTTTGAAATAAACAGAAAAAAATGCCCAAAAATCGGGAAGAAAGTCTGAAAATGAACTGAACATTTTTTACATGCACATTCCTACAAACTGCTCACAGCATTGAATGAGTATAGCTCCTTATCACCTACAAGTGCAAATCCAGAAACATCTGCAGCCATGATGGGCCAAAAAAAAGAATCAGAACTGGATTAGAGATGGAAATTATGCTGTGCTGCAAATGGACTAAATTTATCTAAGCCAAGCCCTAAAAACCTACCGATTCAATGTTATTTTTAAATCTTAAACCCTGGCTCTTCCAGATCTCAACTGTCTTGATTTTAAGCATACTGAGAGCGTTTTTTGGTTTGAATGGCGTGCTAGTGGTGAGGACGCCGGTTGGTATACCTCCCTGAGGCAGCGTCTGCGAAACGCTAAGAAGGACGTCTGAATGTGGCGTCGGGGTTGATACCATAATGATCATCTTGGAAATTTAAGCTGAAGATTGCGATTCTGTGCTGATGGGTTCCTTTTTTTGCGCATGGGCTTTTGTTGGTCCTGCCATTTGTTTAAGGGTTTATGTCCCCTTTTTTTTGCTGCTTTGTTACATTTTCATTGTTAGCTTGCACATTGATTTTTGTACTAATGTTTGATACCTTGTTATGCTTAGTGATATAATTGTTAAGTACTGATTATATTTGTCACAGCAGTTTGTAGTTTGGGACCCCTATCAGTTTATTGTGTCTTCTAAAGTTTTCTGGTACTGTTTTCGGACGGAGGGGCTGGTTACAGACCATTGATGTAATTTACCTCGAATTGGATTGCTGAAGCCATTTTTTTTGGCTTTGAGTATTCAATGGAGATCTGAGGATAGTTCTGAGGTCTGTGCTCCCCACTGTCATGGTACTGGAGGCTTTTTTTAGTGCAAAGTTCCCAGTGCTACATTTTGGTTAATGTGTGGAGCTGTTCCTTACTCTTACGAAGTATCATTATTAAGCTCCGATTTAGGCTTTTTGTTTGATTTTAAGCATGCCCACTGTGATAAATATATTTTCTGAAATCTCTTGCTTTGTCTACATGTTTTGACTAAATTGTAAGTTCCACAAAGAGGGGACTATCTCTTATGTGTGTCTGTACAGACAGCATATGTCTAGTAATGTTATAGAAATCATATGACATAATAAAAAAAGGCCATTGAAGGGTCAGATTATCTGTTCTCACTTGACATCTGTAATGTGACTGATATTCCCAACCATTTTCTCTTCTTGCTTCCTTATCCCACACTCTAGATAGGATTCAGATTACTTCAGTTGAATTCAAATTTGTTATTATATGCCCAAAGCCTTGAGGACCTAATTTAATTCACTTAGAGGCCAATTCCAAATGGGCAGCCAAGTTGGACGCAATTCTGCAATCACAGGAGTTATATGCACCCATGAATCGGGCAGATAGACGGCCCGGCATGCATTGCATTACCAGGAGGGAAACATCTCCGAGGTTGCCCGTCCCCAGCACACAACACTCTGGCTGATGTGCTGATGCAGTGGCGTCCTGTTGCCATGGCACTGACACATCCAGCCGGCAGCAGGGAATACCATGCCCGAGAGCAGCCCCCAAACACCACTGTCTGGCCGTCAGTGGGGGCCCACAAGGGCATACCGTGCAGGCAGGCTCTGTCCTGAGCCATTGCCGTGGTGTGCGGGAGGCTTCAGCTTGCCAAGTGGACTGCAGCCTGCACTTATTCCAACCTCAGGGTGAAATATGCTGACCGTCAATGCCAGGGTGCCTACAGAGGTCTTTCCTGAATAGCCTATGTACGTTCTGGCACCTGGCCACTCCCTTGCTCCGCCCCCTCCCTCCCACGTACAGCACTCCCCGCACAAATGCTGAGTACGTGCGGGGAACACTGCCGGCAGAATAGGGCTGGGGAGCTAAGCACGGGTTGGACATCCAGCCTGCACATACAACACCGCTGTTCGGTGTTCAGAATGTCCCCCTTAGCTTCTTTTTTATAGATACAAAATGAGAGAAAACTCATTGAGAGTCAATGTTCAAAAACCCTTATCCGGATAAGCATGGAGGCTATCCAGATATTCAATGGCACAGTCTGGATAATGTTGCACAATATTATTCCTGACTACCTTGGCACTATCAGTACCAGGTGGAATATGGGCAAAGCTTGGGCAGTACTGTTGCTATCCAGATAATGGCAGCGTTTATTCAGATAGTGGTGATTTTCAGATGCTTGTCAGGTAATTTATATGAATAATTTAGGCCTTTAATTTTTAAACTTACTCAGTTTCTAAAATATGACTCAGCTGCAACCAAATTTCCAGACAGGTGAGCATCATGACACATTTATTTGCTATCTGAATCATTGCTGCTACTCATGATAGTTCTGTCAAAACAGGAAAGGAATTTCAGATCTGCTGAGATTTGGTTTCAGTTGTTCTTTGATTCAGTGGTGCCCTGTCATAATTTGTTCTTCTAACTTGACTTTCTTACAAGCATGGATGATGTTCTCAGCAGGGCCGGGGCTCGGAGATGAAGTTTTAATGGTTCCAAACTAAAAATAAGAGGAAGGGCTCAACAATTAGAAAGCTAATCTGTAACAAAGAAAAAGTGCAATAGAACTTGAAAGTGTCCCTCTGGGGTTAAATCTCAGGGTGTAAAATGAGGCTGCTTAACAATATTCAGCTTCCATCTGCATACGTTTTTCCTTAAAGATGCTTTTCAATAACTACTGTGGGTAACAAGCACTGAAACAGAGCTCATCCTGAATTTTGTATTCTTGTTGGAGCTGATATCATCAGGCATAAATCAACATTAGACAAGGAGCATCTTCCGGTCAAATCCTAGGTTGGGTCTATGAGGCCAGGCTGTTAACCAGGACAAGCCCGTCCATTGTGCAAGAATGTTGTTCACACAGGGCCCTGCGCTTCAGGGGACCCCGAACCAACAACATCTCTCACATGCTGTTTTGGCTCCTGGCAGGGCTGGCTTCAGAGGCCCTGGCTCAACACTGTACAGGCGCCGAAGAGCACCATCTTTCTTCACTTTGGCAGCTGTGTTCTAGTGTAGGCTGCTGGGGCACCAGAGGTTAAAGGGCATTTCCTGTTTCCCAGCACGCTGCGCACCAGCAACCTATACTGGAACACAGCTGCTGAAGTGAAGAAAAACAGTGCCTTCACTTTGGCAGCTATACATTAGTGAGCCAGGGTCTATCTGGCTCCCTCTAAAGCCAGTCAGACAGATGTGGGGCTCCTCGGATGGGGGAGGGGGGGGGTGCTAGGACTGGAAATGGCTGATGGGGAGGCTAGGACAGGAAATGGGCTGATGGTGGGAGGGCGTAGACTGGAAATGGGCTGAAGGGGGCTGGGATATGACTGGAAATGGCTGATAGGGGGGCTAGGACTTGAAATGGGCTGATTGGTGGACTAGGATAGGACTGCAAATGGCTGATGAGGGGGCTAAGACTGGAAATGGGCTGATTGGGGGGGCCTGAGCAGGAAATGGGCTGATGAGGGGCTAGGATAGGATTGGAAATGGTTGATGTGGAGGTTAGGATTGGAAATGGACTGATAGGGGGGCTTGGACTTGAAATGGGCTGATGGGAGGCTAGGATAGGACTGGAAATAGCTGATGGGAAGCGAGGATTGGAAATGGGCTGATAGGGAGGGCTTGGACTGGAAATGTGCTGATGGGGGACTAGGATATGACTGGAAATTGGATGATGGGGGGCTAGGACTGGAAGTGGGCTGATGCAGGGGGATGGGAGAATGGGACTAGAAGGGTGCGGATGCTGGGTGGGCTGGGACTAGAAGGGAGCTGATGTTGGGGGAGGACTAGAAGGGGATGGGACTGGGGGAGTGAGGCTGGAGAGGGGAAAAAGCACAGTTACTTACCTGTAACAGGTGATCTCTGGGAACAGCAGGAATAAGTCTTCACATATGGGTACGTCGGTACCGACGGAGTCTGCGCGGGAACGCTTCCCAGCGTCCAATCAAAGAGCTTTTGGAAGCATCCCACCACGCCTGCGTGCTGCCTTCCCGCCTTTCCCAACTGCCTCTCCTCAGTTAAGTTTTATAGCTGAGACAAAGAGAGAGAGAGAGGAAAGGAAAGATAGATAGAGATACAACTCCTGGGGAGGTGGGTGGATTGTGAAGACTTATTCCTGCTGTTCCCAGAGATCACCTGTTACAGGTAAGTAACTGTGCTATCTCCAGGAACAAGCAGGAATGAGTCTTCACATATGGGGACTCCCAAGCTAAGATGCCTGGAGTCCCAGCATGTCATAGGTTGGAACATGCTATCCCCCACAACACCAGGCATCCTGAGGATGGAGGGTAGGAGTTGAAGAAAGAAAGGTGCTGTGGAACAGCTAACCTAGCATAGGACTGCAGACAAGGAGTCCATGTGTGGATGATAATTATCATCAATGATATTGAAAGAAATATTGCAATATGGACCTCCCCTAACAGGATTACACAGCAGTAAGGAGGTTCATGGGATCTACTGGGGAACCCAGTAGAGGAACTTCAAGGAGGACCTCACTGTGAAGTGGAGGTAATAAACCTGTAGGAAAAAACAGTGGAAGTCAGATTCCTGAAAGGTAAGAGGGGACCCCGGAGGGAGGAGTGGTCTAGTGGTTAGGACAAGGTACTTCAGGCCGGAGGGCCGGGGGTTCAAGTCCCACCTGGGGACAGCAATCTCAGGCCGGAGGGACTGGGATTTCTAGTCCTGTAGGCACTCCTTGTGGTCTTGGGCAAGCCACTTAACCCTCCATTGCCCATGTTCCCTGTAAGTATTAGTGTATTTGTCTCATATCCCCTCGTGTTAAATGTATCCCCCAATTGACCGCTTTGACCCGGTGAAAAGCGGGATATAAATACAGCTAAATAAAAAAATAAATAAAAAATAGTACCAAAAACGGTGGGCCTTCAGCGGAAGGCTTTATGATAAAAGCCGAACTCTTTTGGCGACAGAGTGGCTCACCCTTGGGAGCAAAAAGAGAAGGCCGACCGAATTGGACAAACAGGCACAGTCCTTGTGGGAGGAAAAGGTATGGAAACCCCTTGTATCCCAAAAGAAAGGACAAACGCCTGAGGCGTTAGAGCCTGTGATTAGCTGAAGATCCGCAATGTCTCTCATAACTGGAGTCAGCTAGGAGAGATACTGGAACATGGAGAGCTTCAGAGGTACCTAAACCTTAAGGTTATGGTGGAAGTTGTTAACTACCACAGAAGTGGTTGTGAGTGTAGAACCCCAAACATGCTGGATAGCATAGGTATGGGTAAAGCCCATCTGTCAGAATCATATAGCTATATGAGCCTCGACAGTCAGGTAGATAAATGCAGAATACATATTGTGACCCCCTATTAATGCCCCCAGCGAAGGCATGTAGGGCTTAAGGGGTTTGTTTCTTTCTTGAACAGGTATTCCACTATTTCCTGAGGCAAAGCCTTTTGGGAAATGTAGTTCTCTTTTTCCATCCAATAAAGGGTAGTGTGACTCAAAAGTGGGTATAGCAACAAAGGATTTATTCCCCTCCCCGGGGTGGATTTCAACAAGGAAATAAGGTACAAAAACCAGGTGCTTCTGGCAGAAGGACAAAATAAAACTTTCAAACTCAAACAGCTTACTTCAGCACAAAAACATGGCTTCCAGCAATCAAGGTAAAACAGTTCTGTTTCTTCACAGCTTTGTACTTTTAAATCCCAACAATTCTGTATTTCTCTTCAAAGCATTCATTCAATGCAGGGATAATATATCATTAGATAATGTAATCGTACAGTCCATTAATTCCTCTGGCGTATTTATAAACTCTGGCTCTGTCTCCAATAATTCCTCTTCTGAGGCAGGAAATGTTTGTAACGTTAAATCTTGTGCCACGCCTTTCCTTACTGCTTTAGGCTTCTGGCTATACTCTTGAATCAGGTACTGCTTTAAACAAGCATTTTCATCACAGTCACTTTCCTCACAGCCCCAACCCTCTGGGTAGATAAAATTACAGTGATTATTAAAACCCCAGCCTTTAGGCTTACCTCTAGACCTGGCTGAACAAGGTTTACTCTGAGACGTGGGAATGGCTGTAGGTTCCAAACCTGACTTGTGCACAGAAGGTTTAAACTGCCTTCCTGGCTTTCTCTGTAATCCCCAGGATACTGCAGATAACCTGGTCTGCTTCTGTGGTATCTTTCTCTTGGAGACTCTGGCCTCTCTCTGAATGGAAGCTCGGTTCCTCCCTTCCACGGAGACTCTGTCCTTCTCCTCCCTGGGATAACCTTGCTTGTTCCGTTCTCCTCAATACCTTCCAAACCTTCCTCGACACCTCCGATACCTTGGATACCCTGGATCCCTCTGATACCTTGGATACCTCTCCTTTCCTCTACTGGGACCTCTTTATGAGTCTGAATTCTAGGGTAGTGCTTAACTCCACCCCCTAACCGGTGTTCTGAATTAGCTCGTGACTCCCTATCTAATTGGCAGCACGGGTGTATTTCTTTCCCCTGTGCTTGGTTTCCATGGCCACCATTAGCCATGTGCTTTTGTTTATGCTTCAGCACTACTCCTGTTTCCTGCTTTTTAGCTCTTTCTGAAGGGCTGGAGGGACCCACTATGTCACAGATCCCCCCCTTAAAATATTACGGGCTGCCGGAACCTGTGACGGACAGCACGTAATCTTTCTTACTGGGTTCCTGTGGTTCTCTGTAATGGCCAATCTTACCGTTGCTACCCTTTCTTTCCAAGGTTTTAAAACATTAATGTGGTAGGTTTGGCGACGGCCCTTACTATTTTCTATTAGGTATGAGACGGGACCTAACCTCTCCACTACAGTGCAGGGCCCCTTCCATCTCGACTCGAATTTGGGTCCTACCTCGGCCACCATAATTACCACTTTATCTCCCACCGCCAACTGGCGAGGTTTCGTTCCCCTGTCATAGTATTTTTTCTGCCTCTTCTGGCTAGCCTGTAAATTTTCCAAAGAGATTTGAGACGTTCTTTTCAAACGACTCCGCAGGTCTCTCAGGAACTGGGGTACTTCCGTCTCCTCCTTATCTGGTTCTACCCATTGTTCGCGTAGTATATCAAGCACTCCTCTAGGGGCTCTACCAAATAGCAATTCATATGGGGAGGCCCCTAGGGACGCTTGTACACGTTCCCTACATGCGTATAGTACAAAGGGTAACAACGTATCCCATTCGGACATCTGACCCTCTAGTCCCCGCCTAAGCATTTGCTTAATGGTCTGATTGGTTCTTTCAACCATCCCATTGGACTGGGGGTGATATGCGGCCGTCCGCACATGGTGTATGCCAAAGGCATCCCACACAGTAGCTAAGTATTTAGACAAAAAGTTGCTCCCTTGGTCAGTGAGCACCTCCTGAGGGAAGCCAACCTCACAGAACAACTTGATAAGTTCCAGGGCTATTGATCTGGCAGAGGTACTCCTAAGAGGTATGGCCCACGGAAAGCGTGTTGCCTGGTCAACAATCACCAACACGTACTGAAAACCCCGGGGAGTCCTAACGAGTGGCCCTATAATGTCCATTGCCATTCGACGGATAGGTGTGGATATGGCAGGTGTGGGTATCATAGGTACTGCTCTCGGTTTCGAGGCAATAACCCGCTGGCAGGTGGGACACGCTTCACAGTAGCGGGAAGTTTCCTTGTAGACCCCTGGCCAGTAAAAACAGGCCAGGACCTGGTCCAATGTCCCCTGAATTCCCTTGTGGGCTCCTATTGGGTGATCATGGGCTAGCCGCATCACTATGGCCTTGAACGTGGTCGGTACCACCAGCTGCTTTCTTACCTCCCCTGTAAATGGATTGTTACTCTCCCTGTACAAAATATCCTTGTCTAAAAGAAATCGGGGCAGAGTATTCCTTTCTTCTTGTGCATAGGCAAAGGCTCGTTTCAAAGCAGGGTCTGCTTTCTGTTCCCCTGGGAAGGAAGGGAATTTTTTCACCAATTCTGCTGGTACCCAGGGTAACCCCTCCCCAGCTTCCACTCCAGCCCTTCCTTGGGTTCTGTGTTGCCTTTCCTGTCTTTTCTTGGCCTTTCCTTTTTTCACCTTCTTAGATGGGGCATCAAAAAGGTCAGTCTGTGCGGGCAATGGGCCTGTTATTTCTTCTTCACTTTCCCTTTCTGACTCAGGGAAATCTTCCCTATCTCGGGATGGTCCTGCTACTTCCTCTTCAGGGTCCATTTCACCCTGAGGGGTTTTGGCCTGGGACCGGGTAGAGACATAGCCTGTCCTTTCCTCTATACCCTTCCCTAACCCCTGGCAAAATAGGGGCCAATCATTTCCTAAAATGATATCATATAATAACTGTGGGACTATTGCCACCTTCACTTTCTTTTGCGTTCCTAACCCTTCTATGGTAAGATCATATACAGGGTAATAGGAGGCCGACCCGTGTACGCATTGTACTCTCACTTGCCCTACTGCTTGACCTGGTGCTGACTGGGCTTGTATGGCTTCCCAGAGCCGTTGGGACACCATACTCTGGTCAGCACCAGAGTCAAGTAGCGCTTGGGCCTCTATGCCTCTACATGCACGGGAATTAAAAACCCTGCCTGGATTTTATTCCCATTGCCAGACACTAATGCAGTACGTAAAGCACAGTCTTTTTGAAAATGCCCAAAGTTCCCACACTTAAAACATTTTCCTTTACTACCAGAAAAAGCCACATTTTCACAAGGTATTTTACTTCGTGCATTCCTATCTATATTACCAGCCCTTGTTGCTCCCAGAACGCCTAATTTTGAGGTTTTTGCCAACTCAGCCTCAAAATATCATTCTGTCATGCTGGCTGCTTCCTCTGTGGTTCTACAATTTTGCAACATGAGAAAGGTTTTTATCTCTGGTGGCACAGCTTCTAAATACTGTTCCAGAATTACACCATCCATTATAGACTCTACAGTCTTATGCTCTGGTTTAATCCACTTCCAGGCTAAGCCTTTTATTCTATAGTACAAGGCTTTAGGGGTTTCTCCAGGCTTTAATTTTGCCTCCCTAAACCTGCGTCTATAGAATAGAGGGGTCAGCCCTAACCTATCTCTTACCACATTCTTAATTGCAACATAATCTACTGTCAAGGTAGCAGGCATCGACTTATACGCAGATAACGCTTCTCCTGATAATGACATTGCAAACTTTATAGCCCACTGCTCCTTAGGCAGTTTTATGGCTTCTGCGATACGCTCAAATGCGTCTATATAGTCGTCCAAGTTATCCGTAGGCGCTAATTGTCCCAGCATAAGTGCACCACTACTAGGTAGTCCTACCCCTTGGGTATACATTGGTAAGTCCTTTGCTGGCTCCTGCTGCTTCTTCACTAGTTGTTCCATGAGCTCTCTAATAGGTCTCTGCTGCTCATGGATGGCTGCCATTGTTTGTTCTTGCACGCGTCGGGTCATTTCTAGTTGTTTGTCCCACTGTAGAGACATCCATCTCAGCATCTCCTGAGGCTCCATCTTGGGTGTCCAGGTACCTGAGAAAACACACAAAAGAAACACCAAGTGTGGCCTGGAAAAAAAAATGTTTCCTCTTTTCTCTTTTTTTTTTTTTCAATGCTGTGCACTAGTTCTGTGCACTACCTCTTCCTCTGGTTTTATCCCTCTACACTTATGCCTAGCCACAAGTACCTGGGCCCAGTGGAGAGTCAGGCACTGAGAAAGAGTAGCTCCCCTTCTGACCGACTGTCAGCCGAGCACAGGATTCTGCTGCTCCTGGATGTCAGCTCCTTGCTGCTGGACTCTTGTCCCTCCAGGTATCCTTTAATCCAGGTGAAAATCCGAACTACTACGCCATTTGTGACCCCCTATTAATGCCCCCAGCGAAGGCATGTAGGGCTTAAGGGGTTTGTTTCCTTCTTGAACAGGTATTCCACTATTTCCTGAGGCAAAGCCTTTTGGGAAATGTAGTTCTCTTTTTCCGTCCAATAAAGGGTAGTGTGACTCAAAAGTGGTTAAAGCAACAAAGGATTTATTCCCCTCCCGGGGTGGATTTCAACAAGGAAAATAAGGTACAAAAACCAGGTGCTTCTGGCAGAAGGACAAAATAAAACTTTCAAACTCAAACAGCTTACTTCAGCACAAAAATATGGCTTCCAGCAATCAAGGTAAACAGTTCTGTTTTCTTCACAGCTTTGTACTTTTAAATCCCAACAATTCTGCATTTCTCTTCAAAGCATTCATTCAACGCAAGGATAATATATCATTAGATAATGTAATCGTACAGTCCATTAATTCCTCTGGCGTATTTATAAACTCTGGCTCTGTCTCCAATAATTCCTCTTCTGAGGCAGGAAATGTTTGTAACGTTAAATCTTGTGCCACGCCTTTCCTTACTGCTTTAGGCTTCTGGCTATACTCTTGAATCAGGTACTGCTTTAAACAAGCATTTTCATCACAGTCACTTTCCTCACAGCCCCAACCCTCTGGGTAGATAAAATCACAGTGATTATTAAAACCCCAGCCTTAAGGCTTACCTCTAGACCTGGCTGAACAAGGTTTACTCTGAGACGTGGGAATGGCTGTAGGTTTCAAACCTGACTTGTGCACAGAAGGTTTAAACTGCCTTCCTGGCTTTCTCTCCTTTCTGTAATCCCCAGGATACTGCAGATAACCTGGTCTGCTTCTGTGGTATCTTTCTCTTGGAGACTCTGGCCTCTCTCTGAATGGAAGCTCGGTTCCTCCCTTCCACGGAGACTCTGTCCTTCTCCTCCCTGGGATAACCTTGCTTGTTCCGTTCTCCTCAATACCTTCCAAACCTTCCTCGACACCTCCGATACCTTGGATATCCTGGATCCCTCTGATACCTTGGATACCTCTCCTTTCCTCTACTGGGACCTCTTTATGAGTCTGAATTCTAGGGTAGTGCTTAACTCCACCCCCTAACCGGTGTTCTGAATTAGCTCGTGACTCCCTATCTAATTGGCAGCACGGGTGTATTTCTTTCCCCTGTGCTTGGTTTCCATGGCCACCATTAGCCATGTGCTTTTGTTAATGCTTCAGCACTACTCCTGTTTCCTGCTTTTTAGCTCTTTCTGAAGGGCTGGAGGGACCCACTATGTCACAATATCTACCGATAATAAAATATCTCGACAGATACATATATAACATATAGATAGATAGATAAGAATATATCTATAGTGAGATATGAAGGGCATAAAATACACACAAATGATAGACATAGACATCTGTAAGATGTATGCTATAGATATGAATATATAGGCCTCTATATGGGTGTCTGCAATGAAGCAGACAGAGATATGCCTACAGAATGGTATTCACATAGGAAATGTGGAGAGGAAAGATTCATCTAATAACAAGAAGGTGGAACCTACTTGAGAAGATATATAGAGAATCTATTCCCACTGGTTATGACCTACAGGGATGCTAGCTAGTGAAATAACCAGGACGGTTACGTGAAAAGCAGAGGATGATATCAGTCTGCAGCCAGCAAGTCCCGAGTATTCTAGAACTCTAGCATGGTAAGTGACCAGAAGACGCATAAAAATGAGATACCATGCTGACCTGCTTAAGGGCAAAAAAGGTATCATGTGTTCTTACCATGAGGACGAGCTGCAAGGAGAAAAGCATATTCCCGATTGGAAATACTATGGACCACAGCAGGGAATTGGCAACTCCTTAAGCTTTCACGTAAGAGAAGGCCTATGTCCTTTATATTAAAAAGGAGATAGTGAACAAAGGGAGAACCTTTCTAGTCATGGGAGACATGACTGAAAAAGCCTTTTCCAACCATTTAGGATAGCTGTTGGAGAAAAAAACCCATGCTCTCTAGCAAGGGCCCATAGTGGAGAGCTTCTCTGTAGAATTGCAGAGAGCATGATGCAGGAGAATGAGGAGATAGAACTGTTAACTATGCTGCCAAACCCAGCATGATGCAGGAGAATGAGGAGATAGAACTGTTAACTATGTTAACTATGCTGCCAAACCCAGGGGAATGGAGATGGCAGAAAGAAAAGACAATCCAACAAGCCTGTAGTGAAATAATTTCCAAGACAGATAACAGCACTGACTTGGAATCACTACTAAAACTAGACAGAAAGTTAGTGGAGGACAAATCTGGTTGCTGGTGGACAAGAACCAGTGGTCCAAACATTAAGGCTCCTGCATAGGCAGCTGATTGCTAGACAGAAGAAAGAATCTTACTGTTTAAAAACAGAAAGAACAGACAGAACAGGAGTAGAAAACTCTGGACATGTCTGATGAACTGCCTCAAAGCAAGATTGAAAAAGAGGAGGCAACTCAGAGAGGAAAACTCCACACTGGAAAAGTAACAAAACTAGAGAGGCTGAAGAAAAAGCCCTCCAGTGAAGCAATACCGCTCTTACAGAGGAAAAGCTTGGTAAAAAGGTAAAGAGAATGGAGCTGAAGAAGACTTACAAAGTAGTGAGTCTATAGAAAGGAAAAAAAGACATGCTGGCACAGGAAACTATCGTTTGATAGTGGTTAGACCTCTTTCCCTAGCAGGAAGAAGAGGAGAACCCTGTGCCCTATAGGCATGAACATCCTGACAGCTCATAGAACATAGAAAAAAAATGGATGTCTTTTGGGAAGAGATCCATGTCTAGGGTTTAGAATGAAAGCAGTGGATTGCCTCTATTGAGAAGAAGCAACTGCAGATTCTAACCCCCAGAGTCACAAGCATCTGATGAAGATTGATCAGAAACCCTGCAGTTGCTGGGTTTGCTGAGCCTGGTGAGAGGTTGAATTCTGCAGACCAGGACGATGCTTCCCTTGTTTGGGAACATCTGCATGATGGGCAGATGATGCATAAAACCTTCTTCTCCTATGGGAAGAAGGTTTGGCAGGACATTTCCTACCTACTGGGACAGAAGAAGGTGCAGAACAGCCCCTAGGAACAGGTAAGTCAGTGGGCAACTGAGTAACCTGACGTAAAGACTCCTTGTTGAAAAGATTGTCTCCAGTACAAGGAGTATGTCCCAGTCTTTGCTGTGCCCATTTGTCTAAGTCTGAAGCTTGGAGCCAGGCTCTACGTCGTGCCCCTATAGATATAACAGAAGTCCTGCTAGCAGAATCAAAAGAGTCTAGGGAAGCACGAGTAAGAAAGCAAGAGATACTCTGAAGATGCTTAAGCAGTGAAGAATAGCCTGCACTCTTGGACTCTGGAAGAGGAGTCAAAAGATGTAATTGCTTTGTGACCTCCTCAAGAGATAGACTCATATAAAAAATATATGAGAGAATTCTTGCAGAAAGCATAGATGTCTGGAAGGTTTGACGTCCAAAGGCATCTAGTGTCTTAGACTCACGACCTGGCAGATAAGAAGAGTGCTTTTTCTTACTCTTTACCCGCCTCATTGCTGATTCCACTACTATGGAATGATGAGGAAGTTGAGTCTTTTGAAACCCTGGAGAGGGGGGCACCTGATATAGAAGATCAGTTGCTCTGGAAGGTGGGGGTACCTTTAAAAGGTGCTTCCCACATTCCTAGAAGGAGATCCTGCAAGGAATGATGCAAAGGAAGCATTATGTTCTCCTTTGCTTTGGTAGAAACAGAGCCTTGTGCAGGATCATGTCCAGGGATAGGAATGGCAAGGGATATTGCTATATCCCGGAGGAAACTCTGAAAAGAGGGATCCCCAACAGGAATCTCCCTTGGACAGGTTAGATCTGAAGAACTAGCCTGAGCACCGAAAGAGCTATCCAAATATATAGGAATAGAAGATCCTGCACGGTGCAGTGTGGAATGCTTAAGGGATGGTCGCCGGTACTGGCTGTCAGGAGCAGCGACCGTCATTACCACATTGTCCATGCCAGGTATCGACTCCAAGCTTGGTATAGAAGGGAGCGATCCTGTTGGAAGAAGCATGGCAGGAGTTGGCCACGATGTTACTGTGGATACCGGTACCGATGTCGGAGCCGAGCCCGACACAGACATCGGAGCAGCCATTGGCAGTTCAATCGGTACCGAGGTAACCGAAAGCCTCCGGTCGCTATCCTCGGTACTGAGTCTCCGGTATCGATCGGTGTCAGTACCAACGCGTGTTGGTACCCAGTCCTCCAGACTAGAGATCGATTCCAGACTCGGCATCAAGGGCAAAGAGCCTGATGAGCGAAGTATGGAAGGCACCGACCGCAAGGGTAATGTGGACATCGGTACCGACTTCGGTACCGTGTCTGATACCGGTGGATGAAGGCCAACCGGTGGCAACTCAAACGGCCTCGGGGGAACCGAAAGTTCCGGATCCTAATTATCGGAACCGAGCCTTGGGTACCGCCGGGAGCCGGTACCAAGGCGAGTCGGTACCCAGTCCTCCAGAATGGAGATCGATTCGAGACTTGGCATCGAGGGAAGCGAGGCTATCGATGCACGTCTGGAGGGTACCGACGTCGGTGGTAGAATCGGTACTGGTACCGATAATGGAAAGTCAGTCTGGAGGGTATCCACCGGTCCCGAAGGTACCGAGGACGCCAGATGACCATCCCTGGTGAGGAGTGTATCATCCAACACCAGTGCCGATGCTGGGGTATCGGTACCGCTCGAAGCGGATGCCACCACCAGACACGGCTCAGGTATGTTCTGTGAGGGGTGAACCCCAGGAACAACCTGAAACCCTTCAAAGGCTTTGGAGACCAAAGACTCCCGCCGGGGTTTTGAAGCCAGTGGGCCCTCGAGGGCAAGGCCGGAGCCGTCTACATGCTGTGCATGAGACCTACCACTCGAGGGCTGGCTAGTCTTAACAGACTGTTTGTGGGTTACCTGATCCTGTGTAGAAGAAGAAAGGGACGGTGCCCTGACGTCGGAGGGAAACCGTGTATCGAGGGAACCTCGATGTTGAAAACCTCTTCTCACCAACCTGTTGCCTAACGGCTCCGGAGGAAAAAGTTCAGGACCCAAGCAGGTTAGACACCGATATTGAGGGTCTAAAAATAAAGTTGTACCGCCACAGTCTGAACATTTCTTGGAGAAAGTGGCTGGCGGTTCCATGAAGGAAAAGAAGGAGGCCTGAAAGGCCTGAGAAACCGTGAGACACTATGAAGAAAAAATATCCCTTGAAAAAGGAGATTTCACAGGAAAAGAAAAGAAAACACCGGCGGTACCGGTGACGTCGGGGAGACAGCCGCGACCACAAGAAAACTAAAGAAATAAAACAAGAATTTTCTGCGGTGACAGGAGGACATCCTGCCGGCTCCGCGGAAAACGAAAAACTGAGGAGAGGCAGTTGGGAAAGGCGGGAAGGCAGCACGCAGGCGTGGTGGGATGCTTCCAAAAGCTCTTTGATTGGACGCTGGGAAGCGTTCCTGCGCAGACTCCATCGGTACCGACGTACCCATATGTGAAGACTCATTCCTGCTTGCTCCTGGAGATGATATTTTATGTGAGAGGAAAGAAAAATCTATGATTGTCCGGGTATTGGGAGAGTAAGTGGGGATTGAGAATGGAAGGGTGAAATTTGGGCTTATCACTAAAGGTGTGCAACTCCCTGTTGGCCTAGCGGCCCGATCCTCTGCCTGACAATGTTTTGACGGCATCGGGGGCTTTCCCCAATGCTGCAATCCCCTGATGCCATCAAAACATTGTCAAGTGGGGGGATTCCCACCACTGCAGAGCTGGCGTTGCAACATCATGTTCGGCCCAGTTTGGCGAACGTGGGCCACGACAGGAACCGGTTCACGTGAACCAGAGCAAACAGGCCGAATTCCACCACTGGTTAAAAGGTAGTGCAGTGAACCTGCAAAATGTTGAATTCCAAATTGCTCCCAATGTTAAAAAAATGCTAAAATTTAGCACGGTTTTTGTTTTACTCTTTGCCTAGTGCTGAATCTTAACTCCAGCTATTCCATAATGTGCATCTCCAGTCCACGGACATGTCTAAATCAAAAACGGGCCCCCTTTGAACCTAATTCTGCATCTGCGATTCTGGATGTGGCTGTGGGTCTAAAATTAGGGAGATGGACGTGTTCAGCGTGGCACATGCAAGTGCTATTCAGCCAGCTCGTGCCTCAGATGCAGGAAAATGTTTTGGGCATCCTTGTGCCCACCATATCCTGAAAAGTTACACGTTTTGGATCCTGCCTGTCCCTGTGATGTACTCACAGATGCCATGCCCTTCAGGAAAAACATGCATCTCCTAAGCTGCAAATCACAGAAAGTAGTTTGCTGTTGCACACTAGAGATAAATACCAATGAGAAATGGCAGCTGCTGCAACCGAAACCATATCAGTCACTCTCATGCCCTGAAAAGTGCTAGTTAAGCCCAGTGCACCCCAATATGGTATACGAAAATGTAAATTTAACATGTATGTTAGGACATACCTTGCATCAAATGATACGCGACATTAGGAACCGCCCCAAGTGATTCCTGCCCTGGTCATCTCTACAAACACGCCTTAAACTGCTAGGGATGGACCCTCACCAAGTGCACAAAACCCCGAATGAACCTTGCAGTTCCCCAAAGGATGCATAATATTGCTGAGCAACAAATGTATGACTTATAAGTGCACTCATTCTGCTGGTTCGCATTTATAGTCCCCTCTTATCTCTCCCTACACCCCTTCCCGGGAACTCCATTCTTCTGTCAAATTGCTTCTATCTATGCCCTTCTCTTCTACTGCCTAATCCAGACGTCATTCCTTTCACCTTGCTGTTCCTTATGCCTGGAAGAAACTACCTGAGTCTGTATGTCAGGCTTCATCTCTGGCACCTTTCAAATCCAGACTGAGTGCTCACCACATCGCTGTCGCTGTTGGATATGATCTGCCTAAGCTCCCTTGTGTTTCTGGCCATTCCCCCTGGATGTATTCTGTCCACAGCTGCTCTGTTATCTGTCTAGACTAGACTGTAAGCTCCGCTGAGCAGGGACCATCTTTTACATATATCTGTGCAGCGCTGCATACACCTTGTAGCACTATATAAATGATCAGTAGTAGTAGTAGTCGTAGTAGTAGTAGGGCCTTCTGGCTATGACATCTGAGGCTCATCTATCTGGGTACTGAAATTTCTCACAGCAGCTACACCTGTCTCATCGTGGCATATGTTGATCTGTATACATCCACTATGTGTGGGGCAACCCTGTCTGCCTTCCCATAGTCAGCAAAAACATGATTCTACCAAAGAGATGCCCTGAACCTTTACATAATAGCTATGACATAATATAATAGCACGGGGTAGCAGGACTACAAATATGATCTGTTTCTCACCCAAAAAATAATTCTTTTCCCTGCATCAGCAGTTCAATTTTTCAGAACATGGGAATTGTTAGGGTCCCATAAATTGGCTCCTTTAGTACAAACAGCACCTTAGTGCATAGCCTGAATAACCACTACTGCTCTTCTTAATATTTCTGTAAGGGTGTTTATTACTGTGTCTAGACCTTACAACATTCCCTCACCTCTGCCCTCTGTACCTTACAACTGCATCTTGTGTTTTTCTAGACTGCAGTCATACAGTTCTAAACACACTTGTCACAACCATTCTTCAATATAGGTCACACTGCAGAGAAGAGCAAGATTTTTTCTAAGTCCTGGCCTTATTCCACATTTCAGTAGGAATAACATGGATGTTTCCAGGAAACATTTAATATAAAGGCCTTTCCTGAATATGCTTTCTATGTCTCCATGGCTGACCAAACCCCCATTCCACCCCTTTTAGGCATGTTCTGAGATCCCTGTGCTAGCGCCGTGGATGTACATGTCTGTGTAGCGCTGCGTACGACTGGTAGCGCTATACAAATGCTCAGTAGTAGTAGTAGCATGTCAGCGGTGCTTCAGAATACAGTCTGGGACATTTCTGGCACATAAATATCCCCGCCACACGTACAAACCCCTTATTCATGTTCTGGGATGACCTCCATAGTGATGCATTCAGATCCATTGCTAGTGGTCATACAACACAATTTTCCAAGATGGTGGCACAAAGAGGGGGTGAAATGCTGTCTGTAGGGAGGGTTTAGTTGTTTTTGTTTTGGTGGAGAAGCATCGACATTAAATAAATAAGATGCTGGACACATCCCTAGACTAGTATTATTGGTCCGGGGGCGGGGGGGGGGGGGTCAAGCTGCATCAGAAAGCATCCCTGTGCTGGGTTCCTGGGCCAATGGTGGCCTGGACCAGACAGCCAGGACCATACCTAAGTCAGTGCAAACAGTGCAGCCACACAGGGCACAAAAAGAGTAGGGGTGCATTTGAATCCGGACTGGAAGTCAAAGAAACCCCTATCGGAAGTGAAGTCTCTCACCCAGTACTGTAAATACTGCCTGCCAATTCAAGGGGACCCAGACTAGAAGAGAGCATAGCGATCCCAAAGTATCAATGGCAACAGCAAACTTCTTTACACTTACTTTAAAAGACGTTTGCTGCTCCAATTTGTGCCCCCCCCTTCCCTTTCTGTAAACCAGGAAAAGCATTTCCCACTGACAGGCCAAAGTCTCAATGGGAAATGCTTTCTCAGGCTTATGGTTGCCATGGGGCAGCACTTTACAGAAAGAGAGGGGGCGTGGAGGAGCGTGGCAAACTTCTTTAAAAGTTTGCCGCAGGCAGTAAGATGAGCTGGGCTGACAGGATTGTGACAGGAGGAAGAGGCCCCGCACTGTCAAAAACCCCGTGCCACTGCACAACACAAAGTTACACCTCATCACTGCTGCTGCAGCAATTGGGCAATCACATTGGCACAGCCCGGGGCCTCTCTTCCAGCTCCGGGGCTGAGTCTCCTCCTGCTGGCCTCTGCCAGCACCAGTGAGGAGGCGGTGGCAGAAAAGGGAGAAGGGCAGTGTGACACTAGAAGCACTCTAGGTCTTAGTGCCATCATCCCATGCCTAGCAGCCCCAGGAGAGGAAGAGGAAGAGAAGGAGGCGGCGGCCAATGGGGAGAGGCTGAGCAGCTCAGGCAAAAGGAGGCAGGAACCCATGCAATAGTCTTCAGCAACAGCCAAACCCTGCCCGGAAGGCTGTCTTCCCTGGCTGCCGACATGAGAATATTAAAAGACTGCAGTGACTGAAGGGGAATACGGAGGTATTCAACATGCGGGGGGGGGGGGGGGGGGGTCATAAGGAGAGGAATGCTGGGCACAGGGGAAGGGGAACAGGGAGATGTAGAAGAGATGTGGGACATAGGGGGTTATAGGGAGATGGACATGAGGGGTACTTTGAGAGATGAAGAAGTGAATGATGGTGGATATGGGGGAAGTGGGAATAGGGAGATGGAGGGGTGATGCAGCACTTGGGGAGGAATGAGAGGGATAGGAGAGCTGGACACAGGGCATGCAAAGATGGAGGGGGAGATCCTTAACACAGGGGAGGGGGCATCGAGTTACAGGTGGAGAAAGTAGACTTGACAGAATATAGAGAGATGGAGTGAACATGCTAAGACATGGGAGGAAATAGGGAGAAGGGCAGGAATGATGGATATGGGGAAATAGAGGAGATATTTTGGATATGGTAGAGGGATATGAAGTGAAAGATGTGGAGATGCTGGAAAGGGAGAGAGAGGGGGCAGATATTGGATGGTGAAATGCTGGACAGTTGGGAAGATGGAGGAGAGAAATGTTGGACACAGCAGGGAAGAGAGAAGGGGGAGAATTTGTAAAGCTGGGGAGTAAGAAGCTGGAGAAAGAGAGAGGGGGTAAGGGGAAGGTTGTGGTTAAAGCTAAAAAGTAGTAGATCGAGGGCAAGATGGTAAGAAGGAGAGAAATTTGAGTCCATAGAACTTAAAAAAATACATGGAAGAAAGCTGAAAAGAAAAACATCTGTTAGAGATGGATGTTGTGATAGGGCTGAAGCTAGTGAAGCTGTGAATTGGAAAAAAAACGCTGCCTTTCACAAAGCAGCTGACTTGCAGGAGCTGCAATTGCATAGCAACACAGCTAGAGGGAGCAGGCACGAACCTGCAGAGACTGAGCGAACACACCCAAGTACTGATTATGCAGGGACTAATCAGATGCACCTGAAGAGCAGGCCAGGAAACTCAAGAGGAGAACGGCTTTATAAGCAGAGAGCTGCAGCCAGACTAGAGAGGGGAGAAAGAGGAGAAGAAGCCAGGATCCAAGAGAGAGAGAGACTCCAGGAGAAGCCAGGATCCAAGAGAGAGAGAGACTCCATGCCTAGAGGGAGGCCTGAGCTCACCAGAAGGATTGAGAAAGGAACTTAAAGGTACTGGAGGGAAAGTTCCTGACAGTGGAATCCCCCATACTGAGAAGCAGAGAGGCCTGGATTCGTTACCTGGCTGTCCCAAGCTTCAGGGACGACAAGCAGTGCCCAGGAGACTCACAGAAACAGTCTGTAAAGGAGACCGTATCCAAGGAAGGGTACCTGGTAAGGAAAATACCAGCAGCACCGACTTCAGGAAGCCAAGGTACAGTGGTACTTTAATTCTAAAAAGAGACTTAGCTCCTAGAAGGGCTTTTGAACCAGATAACCATTCTGAGAGGAATGAAAGAAGACAGGAGTTCTGGAAGCCACGCCATAGAGGCCCAAGAACAAGCCATGCTTCCTACTTGAAAAACCTTGAACAGCCCAGCTGGAGGATAGGTGAAGGAAATACTCATTTGCACACTATAGCAGCCAGGGAGAGCTCAAATACAGGAAAAAGCACAGATGAGCAGGAACCCATGCAAGTGGAGCCTGAGGATTTAGAAGCATTGTCACAGGAGGAATTAATGAACTGCTCTATTTGTGTTGCGGGAAGCCTTGAGTCAGTCCCAGAGCTATAGTTTACCAGAACATGTACTAACAATGATTTTGCTTACATTGAGCTAAAGGAGAGCTGGTTTATTTATTTCACTCTGAAGTTTAGAAAACCCTTTATATTCTACAAGGAACTGTGAAGCCTGTAACAGTTTTACTTGTTTAATAACACTTTGGCACAAACCTGAAAATAAGGAAAACTTTACTTTTGTTACTTAGCGAACCTCAGTGCTAAAAGGGAAATAAAAGCTTTTTGTTTACCCTCTACTTGGCATCCACAACTCATTTCTATAAGGAGAAAGGACTACAAGGACCAAGGTGCATCTGGCCCAAAAGAGTCTTTTACTTCTACAATTGATTTAAATGCACAACCTGCCCCTGCAGCCACTGGCCACCGGTGGGGGGGGGGGGGGGGGTGACAATGTAGAGAAGAGAAGTAGCAAATGTGAGATCTTGGAAAAAGTTAAGAAACGATGCAGGGAAGCAGAATTCAGAGACTGGAACCAACACGATTAGAAAACTAAGATGGCCAGACAACAAAGATAGAAAAAATATTTTATTTTCAATTTAGTAACATAGTATATGACAGCTGATAAAGACCAGTATGGTCCATCTAGTCTGCCCAAATACAGAATCGTAGAAAGTGTAGTTACTCACTTCTAACAGGTGTTCTCCGGGGACAGCACAAATCAGTCCTCACATATGGGTGACGTTGTTGCTGACAGAGCTCTCATGGAAGCATCCCCCCCAGCTTTCAAAGAAAGCCTTTGGGAGAATCCACCACACATGTGTGGTCCCCTTCCTGCCCAAGGGTGCCATCTTGCTCAGTCAGATGACATAGATAAAAGACAGCAAAAATGAAGTAAGCAACTCCAAGGGGAGGAGGGAGGGTTGTGAGGACTGATTCCTGCTGTTCCCAGAGAGCATCTGGTACAGGTGAGTAACTACGCTTTCTCTGGGAACAAGCAGGAAGTCAGTCCACACATATGGGACTCCCTAGCTACAGGCTACTGAAAGCCCATAGAAAAAAAAATCACGGTTACCCTCAGGGGGAGCTCTGAGCAGCAGCAATTGAGTCCACAGAAGCAGATTGCAGTAGGACCTGTGTGTCCGATGGAAGCGATGCTCTGGTAGCCTGAACACAGAAGGGCTGGAGGGTAGGAGTTGACTAGACCCCGAAAAGATTACAGAGTACGGCCTGGCCAAAGGCACTATCCCATCGGGACTCCCTCTCCAGGCAATAATGAGCTGCAAAGGTATGGGCGGAAGACCAGGTGGCGGCCCGGCAGATGTCCATCATCAGAACGGAAAGCAGATTTGCCAGAGAGGCCCCCATGGCCCTGACACAGTGTGCCATGACCCGGCCATCCAGTGAAAGCCCCGCCTGTTCATAGGCGAGGGTGATACAGCCTTCCACCCAGGTAAACAGCGTATGCATGGACACCGGTTTCTCCAGTCTACTGGGATCATACGAGACAAAAAGCTGAGCTTTACGGTGGCCCTGGGTACATTGAATGTAGAAGGACAAGGCCCTCTTACAGTCTAAGGTGTGGAGAACAGTCTCCGCCCTACTGGCGTGAGACCTTGGGAAAAAGGTGGGCAGCACCACCTCCTGGTTGAGGTGAAAAGCCAATACCATCTTTGGAAGGAATTTGGGGTGTGTGCAGAGCACAACCCTGTTTTTGTAGAATCTGGTGTAAGGTGCCTCTGCCACTAAGGCTTGCAGCTCGCTAACCCTGAGAGCGGAGGTGAGCGCAACCAGGAACACCACCTTCCACGAAAGGTACCGCAAGTGGCAGGTAGCCATGGGCTCAAAAGGTGGGCGAGTAAGCTGCGCCAGAACCACATTGAGGCCTCACTTGGTCGCCGGGGGGGGGGGGGGGGCGTACCGTGGATTTTGACAGAAGGAGTCCCCTCATGAAGCGGGTCAGCAACGGCTAGGCTGAGAGGGGTCTGCCATCCACCGGGTGGTGGTTCGCTGCCAGGGCACTGAGGTGCACTCTGACAAAGTTAGATTTGAGCCCAGAATAAGAGAGATGGAGAAGGTACTGCAGCATCAGCTGCACTGGGCAAGAGAACAGGATGACTCCATGCTCTGCACACCAAACTGAAAACCTGCACCAATTGAAGGCATATGCTTTCCTGGTGGAGAACTTACAGGAAGCCAGCAGGATCTTCTCCATTTCTCCTAAGAGGTTGAAGGGGGCCAGGATCACCCTTTCAGCAGTCATGCTATTAGTGGCAGGGACCCCAGGTTGAGGTGCAAGAGAGAGCTCCCTTCCTGTGACATGGGCCTTGGGGAGCTCCCCAATGGGATGGGAATCTCCACCGACAGCCAAGGAATAGCGGGAACCACGGCTGCCTGAGCATCGAGGGGCTATCAGGATCAGCGAGGCCTTGTTGCAGAGGGTCCTGAATAACGTTTTGGCAATTAGCAGTGTGGGTGGGAAGGCATACAAAGATCTTCCGATCACGAGATGAGAAACGCATCTGCTGGGATCAGAAGCAGGGCAACTGGTAGTTGTCCAGGCTGTTAAACATGTCTATCCATGGCTCCTCCAGAGGTGAAAGAGCCGGCTGGCCATTCTGGGGTCCAGCTGTCACTTGTGCAGCCAGAAGACCCTGCTTACTCTGTTGGCCAGTGCGTTGTCCTGACCTGGCAGATATACTGCTTGTAAGAGTATTCCCTGCTGGATTGTGTAGGAGCAGAGGGCCATCGCCTCACGGCAGATGATGCAGGACCCAGTGCTCCCCTGCTTGTTCACATAGAATATAGCCACCTGGTTGTCTGTTTGGACAAACACCAGCTGGCGCTGTAGGTGGAGGCAAAAGGCTCGGAGGCCTGCAATTCCAGGAAGTTGATCTGCTGGTTGCTCTCGTCCTGCGACCAGCTGCCCTGGGTGCAGAGCTCCTCGCAGTGGGCTCCCAATCCCAGCAGGGAGGCGTCCATTGTGAGAGCCCTAAGGGGCTCAGAGTCTGGAAGGGCATCCCTACCTCAAGGTACTGGTGGTTTTTCCAACAGGTCAGGGATTCTGCCAACTGACGGGTCACTAAGACTCTGTCCCAGAGATGGCCTGTGGCCTGTGTCCACTGGTCCCGAAGGCACCACTGTGCGGCCCTCATGTGGAGGCAGGCATCTGGGGTGACATGGACCATGGAGGCCATATCTCCAAGTAAGTGCAGCAAGAGCCGAGCGGACACCGAGGGACAGTGTTGTATGTCCCAGGCCACAGCCCTGAGGTGGTAGGCATGGTCCCCTGGAAGGAAGGCCTTTGCATGGAGGGTGTCTAGTTTTCCCTCTATGAACTCCAGACACTGTGTCAGGAGGAAGTGGGACTTGGGGTAGTTTATTTCAAACCCCAGATGCTGTAGGACCTTGATGGTTCATGCGGTTGCCTGCTGCACTTCTGAGGCCGTGCCTCCCTTTATGAGCCGATCGTCCAGGTAGGGGAAGACAGACACCCTAGAGGCGGAGGAAGGTGGCCACGACTACCAGGCACTTGGTGAAGACTCTTGGGGTGGAAGCCAAGCCGAAGGGCAGCACCCTGTACTGGTAATGACTGCCCCCCACCATGAGCCTCAGGTACTGCCTGTGGTTGGGGTGAATGAGGATGTGTGTGTGTGAGCATCCTTCAAATCTAAGGAGCATAGCCAATCTCGCTGCTGGAGGTAAGGCAGCAACGTTCCAAGGGAGAGCATCTTGAACTTCTCCCTCACCAGGAATCTGTTCAGATTGTGCAGGTTGAGGATGGGACTTAGGCCCCCTGTTCTTTTTGGTATGAAGTACCTGGAGCAGAACTCTTTTCCCTTGAGATGGTGGGGAACTGGTTCTACCGCTCTGTCTTCGAGAAGACCCTCCAGTTCCTTCAGTAGAAGGTCCCGGTGAAGAGGAGACATGGGGGGCTCTCCTGGAAAGAAAGGGGGAGATGTCTGGGCCAAGTGGAGGAGGTAGCCCTCCTTGACCACCTGGTGTGCCCAAGAATCAATGGTGATGGCTGGACACCTTTGGGCATAGTGAATGAGACGTCCCCTGTGGGCTGCTGACCTCCTTGGGGTGGTGAGGCTATGCCCAAGGAGTCAAAAGCTCCCCCCTGGCTGGGCCGGGACCGATGCCTGGGGCTTGGGAGCCTTCTGCTTATGAGGGCCTTGCCCATGTCTCTTGGCCTGCTACCCTTGCTGGGGTGATGGGGAGGCCTGAAAATGTGGATAGTTTCTCTAAGCAGCCCCTTTCCTCGGGAAGAAGGACTTTTTACCCAAGCTCTTCTTTCGGCGAGGGGCAGCGGTCTTCCTAGAAAGCCTGGTCCTCATCATGAACATCTCCACCTCAGCAACCTTGTCGGTCATAGGTTTGCCAAAAAGCTTCTCTCCTTGGCATGGGACATCAATTATTTTGTCCTGAACCCATTGCTTGAGGTAGGATGACTGTAGCCAAGCCTGGGTTTGGGCACTGATGCCTGCCGCTGCTACTCGAGCCACCGACTTGAAGCCGTCATAGGCTGCCCGAGACATAAACTTGGAGCACTCACAGACGGCCTTGGCCAGGTTCTTGAACCACTGCAGGGATTCCTTGGAGAGACCAGCTGAGAAACTGGCAAGTTCCTTCGCAAGGTCTCTCAGGTACATGGCCATGTACAGCTGGCATGCCTGGATCCGGCCAATGAGCATCAAGCCCTGATAGCACTTTCTGCCAAGGGTGTCCTGGGTGCATGCCTCCCTGCTAGGGGCACAGAGAAGTGCGTCTTCTGACTCTTCAGGTGAAGCATGGCTGACTCCACCACCATGGAGTTGTGTGGCAGCTGTGACTTCTGGAAGCCCGGGTTCTGGCAGACTTGATACATCAAGTCGATCTGCTTGCTCACCACCGGCACCGATGCCAGTGTCTACCACATACGGAGCATTAGCCATTCCAGGATGGGAGGGATGGACACCGTAAGTGATTCCCTTGGAGGGGCCTCGTATTGGAGGATTTCTAGCTCCTCGGATGGGGACCGACGCTGGGGCTCCGAAGAAGAGGAGTCTGAGGGGATATTGCGGTGGCAAGGGTGTCCGGCGACTCCTCATCCTCCATCTCCCATTCAGAATAGTCCGTCAAAGACTCAGGGGAAAGATGGCTCGTGGGCTCCGGGGCTGATCCCCGCCAGTGGCCCTCGGAGGCCCTGCGGCTGGAGCTGAGCGCACTGGCTGGCAAAGATTGTGGCCCCAGCCAAGGACTGACTCGAGGCCGAAAGACCTCTGGGGACATTCTCGATATCGAGGGTCCGGTGGTCTGGGCAGAGGAACTGGTGGTACCAGACAACAGCGCCTGCTAGTGGTCCATAAAGGCAGACAAGCTGTGCTCCAGGGCCGCCATTCTGGACTCCAGGCCAGAAGGGTCCGCAGCTATCGTCGTGGGCACTGAGGGAATCGGGCCCGATGCCAGTTCCCCTGAAGGGGAGTCCTCGACAAGGATGGTGTCAGGTGACCAAGGCCGGCCTGAGGTAGAGTCCTTTCGGGGGACCTTTGCAGGCTGCTCCCTCTCCGATCCCTCGGACAAGCGTCTAGGACTGTGGGACCTGGCTCGGGACTTACCTGGCCCGTCTGAGCCATCCAGGGATGCCGCCTTCGAGGCCTTCTTCTTGGGTTCCCTCGAAGGAGACCCCTTTTCCAAAGAACCACAGCATCAGTCAGGGTTCATAAGGCTACCCCAAGATTCTGCGGTTTCGGAGGAGGCCTTGGCCTTCAGAGATACCGGGGACTCCGGGAAAAACTTATTGTGCTGCTGATGGTGGCTCTTGAGGGCCTTAGTGGACATCTTTTTACAGAGGCTGCATGCAGTGGGGTCATGGTCCAGTCCCAGGCAACGAAAGCAGCAATCGTGTGTGTCAGTCAGGGACATTATTTTGGCACACTGATCACACTTCTTAAAGCCACTGGTAGCCCGGGGAGAAAAAAGTATCCCAGCGAGGTGGAAGGCCCGTGGTGCTGCCAGTTGGAAAAAAGGCACGAAGGTGCCTAGAAGGAAAAGGGAAAAACTAAGAACCTAAGACTTGATGCCGGGGCAGCAGGCTCGGGAGGCGGGAAGAGTACCGGTGCACTACTGGAGGAGAGTATGAAACTCAGGTTGAAAAAATCAACTTTTTCCGGGAGAGAGCAGACAGACATCTAAAGGGCTCCATGGAAAATAGGAGATTGAGCAAGATGGCACCTTTGGGCGGGAAGGGGACTTTGCATGTGTGGTGGCATCTCCCAAAGGCTTACTTTGAAAGCTGGGGGGATGCTTCCGTGAGGGCTCCGACGGCGCCGACATCACCCATATGTGAGGACTGACTTCCTGCTTGTTCCCGGAGAAACATAGAAACATGATGGCAGAAAAAGATCACATGGCCTATCTAATCTGCCCTTCCATATCAACCACTACAACAGTCCCCTTTTTTCTTTTGGAGATGATTTGTGTTTGTCTTATGCTTTTTTGAATTCATATACTGCCCTCATCTCTACCACCTCCACTGGGAAACTATTCCACACATCTATCACTCTTTCCATAAAGAAATATTTCCAAATATTACTCCTGAGTCTATCCACTTTCACCCTCACGGAGGTATTTAAATGTCTCAATCATATCACCTCTATCCCGCCTTTCCTCTAAAGTATATATATTAAGCTCCTTAAGTCTGTCCTCATATGCTTTATAATGAAGACCACTAACCATTTTAGTAGCAACCCTCTGCACCAACTCCAACCTGTTTAAATCATAGAAACATAGAAACATGATGACAGAAAAAGACCACATGGCCTATCTAGTCTGTCCTTCCATCTCAACAACTACAACAGTCCCCTTTTTACCTATAGAGATCTTCTGTGTTTGTCCCATGCTTTTTTGAATTCAGTTACTGTCCTCATCTCTACCACCTCCACTGGGAGACTATTCCACGGATCCACTACTCTTTCCGTAAAGAAATATTTCCGCATATCACTCCTGAATCTATCTCCCTTCACCCTCATCCCATGTCCACTCGTAGCAGAACTTGCTTTCAATTGAAAGAGGCTCTCTCCCTGAACATTTATGCCACGGAGGTATTTAAACATCTCAATCATATCACCAAATCCTTTAGAAGGAGCGGTCTCAAGAATTGTACACAATACTCCAAATGAGATTGCACCAGACTTATATAGAGGAACTATCACCTCCTTTCTTCTGCTTGCCATTCCTCTACCTATGCACCCAAGCATTCTTCTAGCTTTTGCCGTCACCTTTTCTACCTGTTTAGCTACTTTAAGATCATCAAACACAATCACACCTATGTCCCGCTCTTCTTTTGTGGATAGAAGTACCTCATCCCCTATACTATATTGCTCACTTGGATTGCTGCAGTCCAAATGCATGACCTTGCATTTTTTAACATTAAATCTCAGCTGCCAAATTCTAGACCATTCTGCAAGCTTAGCTAGATCCCTCCTCATGTTACCTACACCTTCCTGGGTGTCTACTCTATTGCAGATTTTTGTATCATCCGCAAAGAGGCAAACCTTAACCTTACCCGATAGTCTTTCCGCAATATCACTAACAAAGATGTTAAAAAGAATCGGACCAAGGATAGATTCCTGGGGCACACCACTGGAAACCTCCTTCTCCTCAGAGTGAGCTCCATTTACCTGTACCCTTTGTCTCCTCCTACTCAACCAATTTCTAACCCAAATAGTAACTTTAGGGTCTATCCCTAGGGTGCTCAGTTTGTTTATAAGTTACCTTTGCAGAACGGTGTAAAAGGCTTTACTGAAATCTAAATACACCACATCCACGGGTCTCCCTCAGTCCAACTCCCTGGTCACCCAGTCAAAGAAATCAATCAGATTTGTCTGACAAAACCTGCCTCTGGTGAATCCCTGCTTCCTCGGATCCGGTAATCAGTTGGACTCCAGAAACCTCACTATTTTCTCTTTCAGCAGCATTTCCAATAATTTACTCAACACAGAGGTTAGACTAATCAGCCTGTAGTTTTCAACCACATCCTTACTTCCGCTTTTGTGTAAAGGGACTACATGTGCCTCTCTCCAGTCCTCTGGCACTACTCCCGACTCCAAAGAGGCATTGAAATGGTCCGTCGGTAGAGCTGCTAGAACATCCCCAAGTTCCCTCACTATTCCAGTGGGAATCCCATCTCGTCCCATCACTTTGTCTACTTTAAGTTTAGCTAGTTCCTCATGAACACAGTCTTCTGAAAATCGTTCAAGATGCCCCTTACTTCTGTTCCTGTTTTTGAGTGTTTTTTGAGGTCCTGCTCCTGGTTCTTCATCTGTGAACACAGAACAGAAATATTTGTTAAACAATTTTGCTTTATCCTCATCACCTTCTACATATTACTCCCCTTCACCCTTGAGTCTGACAATACCACTTTTGCCCTTCCTCTTTTTTCTCATTTCACTAACATATCTGAAAAATGTCTTATCCCCCTATTTTATTGCATTGGCTATTTCCTCTTCTCTTTGTGATCTCTTGTATTTCATGAAGGCCTCCCTCTTTTTCTTCACTATTTCAGCTACTTCTTTCGAAAACCATAGTGGTTTCCTTTTCCTTTCACCTTTATTTACCATTTATCAGTTTTTGTAATGTGCTTTCTTTATACGCATCTTTCTATTTCTCTGTTGAGCTAAATGCAGACAGGGCTGGCCCAAGAGTTGTTTCAAGGTGTTAATGCCCTAGGCAGACCTTAAGCTTTACTTCCCATTTGGCTGTCAAAATTTATTGCTGAGTTTTGAATGTCCTACTTTTTGCCACCTTCCAGAGTTTGCTTAGTGATTGGGACAGCCCTGTATGCAGAGTATGGCTTCTTCAAAATATTTCTCTTAGTTTTGGGTCACTTATTCTATATTTGGTGAGGGTCTATGTACATTCTAAGTGTGTGACAAAGGCCAAGTGGGAGGAGTGGCCTAGTGGTTAGGACAAGGTACTTCGGGCCGGAGGGCCGGGGGTTCAAGTCCCACCTGGGGACAGCAATCTCAGGCCGGAGGGACTGGGATTTCTAGTCCTATAGGCACTCCTTGTGGTCTTGGGCAAGCCACTTAACCCTCCATTGCCCATGTTCCCTGTAAGTATTAGCGTATGTGTGTCATATCCCCTCGTGTTAAATGTATCTCCCAATTGACCGCTTTGACCCAGTGAAAAGCGGGATATAAATATAGCTAAATAAATAAATAAGTATTCTGTTAGTATGGAGTTTCTATGTAGGAATCTGACTTGTTCAGTTTTCCCAGTAGGTATGTGGATGTTCTAGGTTTCACTGCAATATTTATGGTGCCACCCTTTTTTCTGAGTATGCTCCTTGTTGTGTGAGTTTTGGAAGCTAGCCCTCCAACAGATGCCGACGGACTGGCAAACCTGCACACACTCTGCGTTCCCAGCAGCATAAGATCAGTCAAAGAACGGACGAGCAACCGGGCATTCACGTACTCAGCACCTATGCTCTGGAACCGGCTGCCTCACGAGTTACGCCAGACCAAAGACTTACACACCTTCAGAAAAAATCTTACAACACACCTGTTCCAATCACATTACGGCATCACCTAGCTGATCCCAACTATATCTTCCCATGCTGCCTTCCTACCTCTTAAGCATAAGGTTCATAGGAACCTTTTTCTCAATTGATGCATCACATCTTTGTTGATTTAAAAAAACAACAAAAAAAACCCAAGTTTATATGTATATATTGCTCTGCTAATTGCATGTATTTTTGCGATCTCTATGTACAATTATAACCTCACTGGTTGCTCAATCTGTAATTTATTGAATAATCAAATATTGCTCAATCTGTAATTTATTGAATAATCAAATGGATAACTGTGATCTAGTGGTTGTTAGCCCCCCCCCCCTACCTTAATCAGATTGTATTCCTAAATTTATGCTGTACATATTTCCCTTGTCTTGTCCACCTAAGGATCGCTTCTGATCGCTGGAAGGAGCGGTGTATAAATTTATGCCAAATAAATAAAATAAATAAATAAATAAATTATGGAATGGAAGATTTACTCTATGGGTCCTGCACTGTGGGATGTTGGTTTGTAGTCAACTGTAGAACATTGGTTGGGGGTTAGTGGAATACAGATTGTCTTTGAGACTTGCAGTTTTGCATTCTTAATGCTGCCAGTCTGAAATTTAAAATATTTTGTGAATTCAGATTCAAGGAATTCTCAGATTTAAGGAAATGTCTCAGTTTAATAGCCTGATAGCTTCACCGCTGCTGATTTCTGGGATTTTCTAGCTCTAGCATGCTTCAGTCCAGCCTGGGCTAACAGAAGATTGGTTTTTCTCATTTTGTAATCTTCTCCCCTCATCAATAAGCTGGTCATAGCAAAATAAATCCAGTGGGCAGATATTTATAAAGTGGTCTTAAGTTAAAATTGATTAATAATTGTTGTTAAGCTTATTTTATTGTAACATCTCTTTGAATAAATTGTGTATGTATGTTTTGAACCCTCACTTGGTTTGCAGCTTGTCATGCTGTGAGGGCTTGTGTGCATCAGTGATGCTGAGTGCTAAGCTATGGGTCTCCCAAGATGGACAGGTCTCAGCTGAGGTGCCAGACCAAGACAAACCACCCATCTGGGCAGCAGCAGAATGGGACGGTGTTGGCAGCGGAGGATCACATTTCTGTGACAATGGCAAAAACACTAGAATTAAACTGTGTGGAAGAAAGTTCAGGCAATCTACTTCCATATCTTGCCACGAAACCCAATGGATAGTTACAACAAAACAAATTGCACTATAGTGCTGGAAGATGAGACCCCAAGGTCAGAATGCACTCAACTGTCTACTGGGGAGGAGCTGAAGACTTTTCAGAGATACAACTACATTATAAATGCTGGCTTTATCAGAGCCCTCGGGACGTCAGACCTCTGATGTAGCTGCGCATGAAATGAGAGTGAGAAGCTGCAAAGATGTCTTACATAGTGGCATATGAAATGTACGAAGCATGAACCAACAGAAGCTGGAGATGGTCAAGAATGAAATGCAACATATAAAACTCGCTCTGTTGGGTGTCAGTGAACTGAAATGGACTGGTTTCGGGCACTTTGCATCTCATGATCACATGTCTACTATGCTGGAAATGAAAGACAAAGAAGAAATGGTGTTGGGTTTATAATTAAGAAGAAACCTGCAAGAACTGTAATTAAATACATTGCAATCAGTGAATGCTTAATTTCTATTCATCTACGAGGAATGCCCATCAACACAACTATAATTCAAGTATATGCCCCAACAACAGCTGCCGAAGAGGATAAAACTGATGAGTTCTATGAACAAGTAGAAGCTGAAATTCACAGAACATGCAAACAGGATATCCAGATAGTCATGGCTGACTGGAACGCAAAAGTTGGCAACAAAGAAGAAGGCAAAGTGGCTGGAAGATATGGACTTGGCAACAGAAATAAAGCTGGAGAAAGACCGATAGAATTCTGCAAGACCGACGATCTGTTCATCTCAAATACCTTCTTCCAGCAACACATGCGGTGACTGTACACATGGATGTCACCCAATGGAATGTACAAAAATTAAATTGATTACATCTGTGGAAGTCAATGATGGAAAAGCTCTATAACATAAAAAAAGACAAAACCTGGAGCTGACTGTGGTACAGATCACCAACTACTAGTATGCAAACTAATATGCTAAAGTTGAAAAAGAGCAAGACACTCATGAATTTAGTAAAATATGACCTTGAGAATATACCACCAGAATTTAGACTGCCTGCAAAATTGATTTGCTGCTTTAGATACAAATGGCAGAGCTCCAGAAGAGTTATGGGATGATATCAAGAAGGTTGTGTTGGAAGAAAGTGAGAAGTCTCTACAAAAGGTAACAAAGCAAAAAACAGCCAAAATAGATAAACAAAGAAACTTTGAAAATTGCCTAGAAACGCAGAGAAGCTAAAGCCAGAGGAGAAAGAGAGGCAATCACAGAACTCAGAGATTTCCAATGTGCAGCAAGACAAAGAGAAGTACTACTATGATGCATGCAAGGAAATAGAAGCAGAAACTATTAGAGGAAGAACAAGATCAGCTTTCTTAAAGCTATAAGAGTTAAAGAAAAACTTCCAGCCTCGAATTGGAATGTTATAAGATGCTCAGGATCCATGTTGAATGATGCTGAGATGATCAAGAAAAGGTGGAAAGAATATACAGAGTCATTATACCATAAAGATCAAGTGGACCAACAGCCGTTTCAAACTGTACCTTATGATCAGGAACCACTGGTGATGAAAGAAGAAGTCGAAGCAGCATTGAAAGCCTTATGAAAGAACAAAGCATCTGGCATTGATGGCATTCCCATTGAAGTATTACAGCAATCGGATGCAGCTGTTACCATAAGCACAAGGCTCTGCCAGAAAATTTTGAAGACAACATCATGGCCAACTGACTGGAAAAGATCTGTATTTATACCAATACAAAAGAAAGGTGATCGATCCAATTGACTGTGGAAATTATCAGACAATCGCTCTGATCCCACATGCTAGCAAGATTCTACTGAAGATTATTCTGCAGAGACTTCAACCATACCTGGAACGAGAACTGCCTGAAGTGCAAGCAGGGTTCAGGAAAGGGTGAGGAATGAGAGACATCATTGGATCTGACATGGATCCTTGAAAAGACTAAAGGATATCTATATGTGTTTTATTGACCACTGCAAGGCTTTTGACTGTGTAAACCATGAGAAACTCTGGGCCATATTAAGAAGCATGGGTATACCAGGACACCTGGTAGTTCTCTTGCGCAACCTTTACATTGATCAAGAAGCAATAGTTCGAACAGAACAAGAAGAAACAGAATGGTTTAAAATCAGCAAAGGTGTATGACAAGGCTGCATACTTTCCCCCTACCTGTTTAATTTATATGCAGAACAAATCATCAGAGAAGCAGGACTATATGAAGACCACCAAGGTGTGAAATTTGGTGGAAGACTCATCAACAACCTTCATTATGCTGATGATATGAAGCTGAAAGTGAAGACTATCTGAAACATTTGCTTCTCAAGATCAAAGAACATAGTCTTAAAATGGGCCTGCAACTTAATGTAAAGAAGACAAAGATCTTGACGGATGACAAAATCAATAAGTTCATCATTGATGGAAAAGAAATCGAAATAGTGGACAACTTTAAACTACTTGGATCAACAATCAATAAAGAAAGGACGAGCAGTCAAGAAATCCGACGATGCATTGCTCTTGGCAGAATAGCTATGAAGGACCTAGACAAGCTTCTCAAGGGCACAGATGTCTCTCTCCATATAAAGATTTAACTCGTTCAAGCCATGGTATTTTCAATAATGTCAAATGGATGCGAAAGTTGGACAGTGAAAAAGATAGGAAGAAAATTGATGCCTTTGAATTAGGTGCTGGCAACTGTGTATACCATGGACTGCCCGAAGAACAAACCAGTCAGTACTAGAGGAGATCAAACCTAACCTTTCTTTAGAAACTCAGATGACAAAATTTTGACTTTCATACTTTGGACACATCATGCAAAGAGAGAGATCATTAGAGAAAGACATCATGCTTGGCAAGGTAGAAGGTCAACACAACAGGGGAATGCCAGCAATGAAATGGATCAATATACATAATAACAGCTATGCATTTATTTATTTGACCGGTTTTCTATACCGCCTTATCCTTCAATTAAAGTGGTTTACATTATGTAGCTACTACAAACAGGTACTGGACATATTCCCTCATCCCCAAAGGGCTCACAATCTGTGTACCTGAGGCAACAGAGGGTTAAGTGTCTTGCCCAAGGCGACAAGGAGTGCCTATAGGATTAGAAACCCCAGTCACTCCGGCCTGAGATTGCTGTCCCCAGGTGGGACTTGAACCCCCAGTCCTCCGTCCTCAGGTACCGTGTCCTGACCACTAGGCCACTCCTGCTACTCTGTCAACAATGAGCCACCTGACTGAAGACCGAATACAGTTTAGGACAACTATCCAGAGAGTCGCCATGAGTCAAAACAGACTCAACGGCACTTAATAACAACGACATGTTTGGAAGCCACCTAGGATTTTAGATAGGTGACACATATGTTTTCAATTAAAATAAATTAAATTTATGCAACTAGGGCTCAATGTATATGTAAATATTCATGCAAATATGGCCCTGCAATGAGTCTCTACACATGGCCCTGCATCATCTTTGGGTCGCCCCTGCTTTGCCTTCCGTCTGTCACTATCACTTGCCTCTCTGCTATGAAATAACTTCTTGGGAATAGCCTCCCGCCTACTGTTTCCTCCCTCTTTCCCTCCACCGGAGAGATATGGCTTATGTTGCCTCCTTGTGCACTGCTGTCTTTTTTTGTTCCACAGTTAAGAGCAGTGTTGGCTAGCGATGAGGAAGGGTGTGTATCAGGAGGAGCAGCAGTTGTACCTGCTCCGCAAAAGGAGGAGCGCAGAATTCTCCCGAGCAAGCGGAAAGTGGCACAAGAGAGAGCCGGCATGGAGCAGGTAAACACATTAGTCCTGGTACCTCATCGCACCCTGCCAGTGTAAAGCTCATCCTGCATCTGAGCTGCACAGGGACAGCATTGGACCCCGCAGGAGGCAGCTGAAGGCGAATGGGTTTAACTTGGCTCTGCTACCGGCTGCAGCTTACTGCATCAGCTAGGTGAAAAAATGACTCAAACTCATTTTTCTACTACGTGTTTTCATGATTTCTCAGTTCATATCGTACTGCGTTTCCTCTTGGGGGGGGGGGAGGGGAGGATCGGGGAAAGCAGTGTTTCCAAATAAGTTTGCTTTATATAGCATGATAGTAGCAGAGCTGCCAAGTTACCCAGTTCCATTTAGAAAACATTTCTTCAATAGAAATAGTGATCTCCAAAGCAGCCAGCTGATGTCAAGGGATGGGGGAAGTCACCAGGTTTGCAAGTCACACAGGGTGCAGTTATAGCTTGGTACAGCCCTGCAGACAGCACCGGTGCGTGGAGGGTCTCGGAAGAATCAAGAAGATTGGGAGGCCGGGGACCCACTGTATCACCAGGAAGTTTTTGTAAGTGGGGGTTGGGAAAATCAGGGAGTTAGTCTAGCATTTTCTTCCTGTCAGTGCATAAGCCAATCCCCAGGAGACATTTTACTTGCATGCAGCAAACTGCTGCAGAATACCATGCTGGTGTGCATTGTTTTTTTTAGGTTAGTGCACACTTTTCAGTACCAAAGTAATTTGCATGCCACTAGTTCAATAATTAAAAGGGTTTTTAGCATGTGCATTAGGGCCCTGAAGCTTAGCACAGCATTCTAACTCGTGGCTTACTGCATCGAAGTCACAGTGTGTACAACAAACCTCTCCCAGATCAGGTTTCTTTCTGAGATGCTTCTCTAGCAGTGGTCAGATTCATGGTAAGACCTTTATGGTATTTCTAATTCTCTGTTCGTCAGTCAGGGCCAACCTGAGTGTTTCTGCTACCCTAGGCAGACCCTCCATGCTGCCCCCCGAAGCTTGCTGTGCCACCCAGCACACCATACCGCTCCCTCTCCTGACAACCATCTTCTCAATTGGGGGAGAGAGGTAGCATGGTGGGCTCAATGGGGAAGGTGATGCCTTCGCTGCATCGGGTTTTACAGTGCCCGCGTTAGCACATTTACAGCCTAAAGTTGCATCAGAGGGGGGCAGGAGTGGCAGGCTGTGAGTGCACTGGCACAAGCGCTTTAAAGCCTGACGCAGCGGAGGTATTGCCATGCCATGCCACACCCCTCCCCCAGGTAAGACGATGGATGCGGGGGGGGGGGGGGGGCATGGCAGGCCGGGCAGCAATTAACTGTCACTTGTCCTCCAGGTGATGTAAAAACCTCTCGCACCGAGGACGTTTCTCCAGGGCCATGTCCCCATGAGGGGAGGGTCAGGACAGCTGTTATAGTTGGTGATTCAATCATTAGGAATGTAGATAGCTGGGTGGCTGGTGGACGTGAGGATCGCCTGGTAACATGCCTGCCTGGTGCGAAGGTAGCAGATCTCACACACCGCCTAGATAGGATCATAGATAGTGCTGGGGGGGAGTCTGCTGTCCTGGTACATGTTGGTACCAATGACATAGGAAAATGTGGTAGGGAAGTTCTGGAGGCTAAATTTAAGCTTTTAGGTAGGAAGTTGAAATCCAGAACTTCCAGGATAGCGTTCTCTGAAATGCTTCCTGTTCCACGTGCAGGACCCAAAAGACAGGCAGAGCTCCGGAGTCTCAATGCGTGGATGAGACAATGGTGCAAGGATGAGGGTTTTGGATTTGTTAGGAACTGGGGAACATTCTGGGGAAAGGGGGGGCTCTTCCGAAGGGATGGGCTTCACCTTAATCAGGATGGGACCAGACTGCTGGCATTAACCTTTAAAAAAGAGATAGAGAAGCTTTTAAACTAGAAAATAGGGGAAAGCCGACAGTCACCCAGGAGCGCATGGTTCGGACAAAGGTATCCTTGAAGGATACTACCAAAAACAGTGAGGTTCCAAAAGGGAGTATAGTAGCCCAAATGCCCTTGAGTAAGGAGCAGACAGAGCATAAAGATTCCCAATTACCCATGCCTACCAATAGCCAGATTAATATTAATAAAATTAATAAAATACAGTCACTAAAATGCTTGTATGCCAATGCTAGAAGTCTAAACAATAAGATGGGAGAATTAGAATATATAGCACTAAATGAGAGGTTAGATATGATTGCACTCTCAGAGACATGGTGGAAGGAGGATAACCAGTGGGACACTGTGATACCTGGATACAAACTATATCGTAATGATAGAGCTGAACAAATTGGTGGAGGGGTTGCACTCTATGTTAAAGAGGGCATTGAGTCAGAAAGGATTAAAGTTTTGCAGGGAACACAATTTGCTGTAGAATCTCTATGGATTGAAATTCCATTTATGAAAGGGAAGGTGATGGAAGTGGGAGTATACTATCGACCGCCTGGCCAGAATGAACAAATGGATGATGAAATGCTCAAAGAAATCAAGGAAGCTAACAAAAGCCACAACAGAGTAGTAATAATGGGTGATTTCAATTACCCCGGTATCGACTGGGACAGTCTCACAGCAGGACAAGCTAAAGAGATAAAGTTTCTAGATGAAATAAATGACTGCTTCTTGGAGCAGCTGATTCATGAACCGACCAGAGGGGAAGCCATACTGGACCTAGTCCTTAGTGGAACGCCAGATCTGGTGCAAGAAATAAGGGTGTTGGGACCACTTGGCAATAGTGATCATAGTATGATCATGTTTGATTTAATCAGTGGAGGACAGATAGTAAAGGAATCCACAGTACTACCTTTTAACTTTCAAAAGGGAGACTATGATAGAATGAGGAATATAGTTCGGAAAAAACTAAAAGGAGCGGTTCCAAAGGTCAAAGACTTACAGCAAGCTTGGGTGTTATTTATTTATTTATTTATTTTTATTTATTTAGCAAGCATTTGTAGCCCGCTCCTTCCAGCGATCAGAAGCGGGTAGGATTACTATTGTGAAACTGCCGAATCAAGGCAGGTACAAATTTTGTTTACATACAGATTGTCAGAAAAGCACATCATACAGAGTTAACACTTCTTAGCTATGGGGGAGTTCATTTACATATATACATAAATACATATATACAGGATAATCTTCTTGGACACAGTGGTCAGGGGCTGCTCCATCTGTGGGTTTAGTTCAGGTTGAAATGTGATTGGAAAATGTGCGTTTTGAGTTTCTTTCTGAAGTCTAGAAGGTCATTGCTAGCTCGTAGTTCTGGTGGGAGTTGGTTCCACAGTGTTGGCGCCGCATATGAGAAAGCCCTGTGGCTGGTGTTAGCTTTGGCAGATCTTATATCTGTTGGAGTGTGAAGGATGTTGGAATTGTGGGTTCTTCTGTTTCGGGTAGGAGGTTGCAATCTTACTAGGTTGTTGAGGAAGGAAGGTGCTAAGTTGTGGATGAGTTTGAAGGTGGTTGTTAGTATTTTGTATTTTGTGCGAGCTGTTATGGGTAGCCAGTGTAATTGAATTAGTACTGGTGTGATGTGGTCACTTAGATTTTTCTTCATTATGACCCTGGCAGCTACATTTTGTGCCATTTGTAATATGTTTAGGGTTTTTTTAGGTAAACCTTGTAGGATGGCGTTGCAGTAGTCAAAATGTGGCATGATGAGTGCTTGGGCCACTGTTCTGAAGTCTTGGGGATCAATAATATTCCGAATGGGTTGGAGCACTCTAAGCTTGTGGAAAACTGCTCTGTTGGTCTTTCGGAGGTGTTTTTCCATCTTTAGGTCACAGTCAAATGTGACTCCTAGATACTTTATTTCTTTTTTTGTTTGGTAAGTGTTGTTACATAGTGTTATTGATGTGGGAGGGTCAAAATTCGGTTCTTTGGAGATATACATTACTTCGGTTTTTTTGTGATTTTGTGATTTAAAAATACTATCCTCGAAGCCCAGACCAGCTGTATTCCACGCATTAAGAAAAGTGGAAGAAAGTCCAAAAAACTGCCAGCATGGTTTAAAGGTGAGGTCAGAGAGGCTGTTGCTGCCAAAAGAGCAACCTTCAGGACATGGAAAAAAGAGCCAAATGATGAAAACTGGAAACAACACAAGCACTGGCAAGTTAAATGCAAAGCATTGATAAGGCAGGCAAAGCGGGAATTTGAGAAGAAACTTGCTACGGAAGCAAAAACACGAAATAAAGACTTTTTCAAGTACATTCGTAGCAAAAGGCCTGTGAGAGAGTCAATTGGACCATTAGATGATAGAGGGGTAAAAGGGGCAGTAAGAGGGGACAAGGCTATAGCAGAGAGACTGAATGAATTCTTTGCTTCGGTCTTTACTGAGGAAGAGGTAGGGATGTTACCCAAGACTGAAGTGGTATTTAAAGGTGATACTGCAGAGGAATTGAGAGAAATATCGCTACACCGGGAAGATATATTACAACTATTTGATAAACTGAATAGTAACAAATCACCTGGACCGGATGGTATACATCCCAGAGTGTTGAAAGAACTGAAATATGAGATTGCAGACCTGCTATTGGTAATCTGTGAACTTTCATTAAAATCATCTGTAATACCTGAAGATTGGAGGGTCGCCAACGTAACACCAATTTTTAAAAAGGGTTCCAGGGGTGACCCGGGAAATTACAGACCGGTGAGCCTGACGTCAGTACCAGGGAAAATGGTAGAAACCATCATAAAGAACAAAATTACACAGCATGTAGATAGCCATGGCCTAATGGGAGACAGCCAACATGGCTTTAGACAAGGAAGATCTTGTCTTACTAATCTGATCTGTTTTTTTGAAGGTGTGCATAAACAGGTAGACAAAGGTGAGTCGGTTGATATAGTGTATCTGGACTTTCAGAAAGCTTTTGACAAGGTCCCCCATCAGAGACTTTTGGCAAAGCTAAAAAGTCATGGGATAGGAGGCAGTGTACTATTGTGGATCGGGAACTGGTTAAAAGATAGAAAGCAGAGGGTAGGGCTAAATGGCCAATATTCCCAATGGAAAAAGGTGAATAGTGGAGTACCCCAGGGATCTGTACTGGGTCCCCTACTTTTTGACATATTCATAAATGACCTGGAAAAAGGAATAACTAGTGAGGTTATCAAATTTGCAGATGACACAAAACTGTTTAAAGTTGTTAAAACCCAAGAGGATTGTGGAAAACTGCAGGAGGATCTGGATAAATTGGAAGACTGGGCATCCAAATGGCAGATGAAATTTAATGTGGACAAGTGCAAAGTTATGCACCTAGGAAAGAACAACCCACACTATAGTTACACGATGCAAGGCTCCACATTAGAAACCACCACCCAGGAAAAAGATTTAGGAGTCATCGTGGATAACATGTTAAAACCCTCCGCCCAGTGTGCAGCGGCGGCCAAGAAAGCAAATAGAATGCTAGGTATCATAAAGAAAGGGATGGAGAATAAAACAAAGGATATTATAATGCCTCTGTATCGCTCCATGGTACGACCGCACCTTGAATATTGTGTGCAATTCTGGTCACCGTATCTTAAAAAGGACATAGAGTTATTAGAAAAAGTACAGAGAAGAGCCACCAAATTGGTGAAGGGGATGGAAGGCTACTCCTATGAAGAGAGGCTAAAAAGGTTAGGGCTCTTTAACCTGGAAAAGAGACGGCTGAGGGGAGATATGATAGAGGTCTATAAATTAATGAATGGAGTGGAACGGATAAACGTGGATCAATTGTTTACGCTATCAGAATATAGAAGGACTAGGGGACATGTAATGAAGCTACAGGGTAAACTATTTAAGACAAATAAGAGAAAATATTTCTTCACTCAACGTGTAATCAAACTCTGGAATCTGTTACCGGAGGATGTAGTAAGGGCTGTTAGTATAGCTGGGTTTAAAAAAGGTTTGGACAAGTTCCTGGAGGAAAGGTCCATAAACCACTATTAAAAAGGGACCCAGGATATCAATGCTTGACCTAGTACAAGCACTGCAGAACCTGTGTCTTTTGGGGAAACTGCTAGGTACGTATGACCTAGATTGGCCACTGTTGGAAACAGGATACTGGGCTTGATGGACCTCGGTCTGACCCAGTATGGCATTTCTTATGTTCTTATGTTCTTAAGAACATAAAAAACATAATATATGCTATACTAGGTCAGACCAAGGTCCATCAAGCCCAGTATCCTATTTCCAACAGAGGCCAATCCAAGTCACAAGTACCTAGCAGGTTTCCAAAAAGACCTACAGGTTCCACAATGCTTGTGCCGGGGCAAGCAGTGGATTTCCCGGATCCTCTTTAATAATGGTTTATGGACCTTTCCTCCAAGAAGTTGTTCAAATGTTTTTTAAACTCGGCTACAATAACAGCTTTTACTACATCCTCCGGTAATGAATTCCAGAGTTTTCTTTTATGTTGAGTGAAAAAATATTTTCTCTTATTGGTCTTAAATGGGTTACATTGTAGCTTCATTGCATGCCCTCTAGTCTTTATACTTTTTGATGGCATAAACAACCGATCTATGTTTACTCATTTTACTACATTCATTAATTCATAGTCCTCCATCATATCTCCCCTCAATCATCTCTTTTCCAAGTTGAAAAGCCCTAACCTTTTAAGCTTATCATCATAAGGGTGTCCTTCCATACCCTTTACCATTTTTTTAGCTCTTCTCTGTACCTTTTTAATTCTGCTATATCCTTTTTAAGATACAGCGACCAGAATTCAAGGTGCGGTCACGCCATGAAACGATACAGAGGCATTACAATATTCTTTGTTTTATTCTCCATTCCTCTCCTTATGATTCCTAGCATTCTATTTGCTTTCTTGGTCGCTGCTGCACACTGGGAGAGGCTTTCAACAAGTTATCCACGATTACGCCTAAATCTTTTTCCTGGGTGGGGGTTCCTAAAGTGGAACCTTGCATCGTGTAACCATACTTTGGGTTCTTTCCAAGGTGCATAACTTTGCACTTGTCCACATTAAATTTTATCTGCCATTTGAATGTCCAGTCTTCCTGTTTGTTAAAGTGCTCTTGCAATTTTTCACAATCCTCTTGGGTTTTAACAACTTTGAATAATTTTATACCATCTGCAAATTTGATTACCTCACTCGTTGTTCCCATTTTCAGGTCGTTTATAAATGTTAGAAAGCAGCAGACCCAGCACAGATCCCTGGGCTACTCCACTATTCACCTTTCTGCATTGAGAAAATTTCCAATTTAGCCCTACCCTCTGCTTTTTATCTTTTAACCACAAATGTACACTGCCTCCAATCCCATGACTTCTTAATTTCGCCAAGAGTCTCTCATGAGGGACCTTGTCAAAGGTTTTCTGAAAATTCAGATATACTATATCAACTGGCTCAGCTTTGTCTACCTGCTTATTCACACCTTCAAAAAAATATAACAGATTAGTAAGACAAGACCTTCCTTGGCTATATCCATGTTGGCTTTCTTCCATTAAACCACGACTATCTATGTTCAGTAATTTTGTTCTTTATAATGGTTTCTACCATTTTGCCTGGTACTGATGTCAGGCTCACTGGTCTATAATTTCCCGGATCATCCCTTGAACCCTTTTTAAAAATTGGTGTTTCACTGACAAATTTGTCAGTCTTCAGGTACTATTGTTGTTGTTAAGTGCCATCGAGTCGGAGTCGACTCATGGCGACCCTCTGGATAACTATCCTAAATTGTGTTCGGTCTTCAGTCAGGCGGCTCATTGTTGAGACTGATACCCGTAGCTGCTGTTATTGTATTGATCCATCTCATTGCTGGCCTTCCTCTTTTGCATTGACCTTCTATCTTGCCAATCATGATGTCTTTCTCTAATGATCTCTCTCTTCACATGATGTGTCCAAAGTATGAAAGTCGAAGTCTTGTCATCTGAGCTTCTAAAGAAAGCTTAGGTTTGATCTCCTCTAGTACCGACTGGTTTGTTCTTTGGGCAGTCCATGGTATACACAGTATTCGCCACCAGCACCATAATTCAAAGGCATCAATTTTCTTCCTGTCTATCTTTTTCACTGTCCAGCTTTCACATCCATATGATGTTGTTGAAAATACTATGGCTTGAACAAGTTGAATCTTTGTATGGAGAGAGACATCTCTGCTCTTGAGAATCTTATCTAGGTTTTTCATAGCCATTCTGCCAAGAGCAATGCTTCGTCTGATTTCTTGACTGCTTGTTGCTTCTTTATTGATAGTTGATCCAAGTAGGTTAAAGTTGTTCACAATTTCAATTTCTTCTCCTTCAACAATGAACCTGTTGATTATGCCAGTTTTCATGATCTTTGTCTTCTTTACATTAAGGTGCAGGCCCATTTTAAGACTGTTCTTTGATTGTTAGAAGCAAATGTTTCAGATCATCTTCACTTTCAGCCAGTAATGTGGTATCGTCAGCATAGTGAAGGTTGTTGAGTCTTCCACCAAATTTCACACCTTGGTGGTCTTCATATAGTCCTGCTTCTCTGATGATTTGTTCTGCATATAAATTAAACAGGTAGGGGGAAAGTATGCAGCCTTATTTTACACCTTTGCTTATTTTAAACCATTCTGTTTCTCCTTGTTCCGTTCGAACTGTTCCTTCTTGATCAATGTACAGATTGTGCAAGAGAATGATCAGGTGTTCTGGTATACCCATGCTTCTTAATGTGTCCCAGAGTTTCTCATGGTTTACACAGTCAAAAGCCTTGCTATAGTCGATAAAGCACAAATAGATATCCTTTTGTATTCTTTAGTCTTTTCAAAGATCCATCTCACATCCGCAAAGATGTCTCTCGTTCCTCGCCCTTTCCTGAACTCTGCTTGCACTTCAGGTAGTTCTTGTTCCAGGTATGGTTGTAGTCTCTTTTGAATAATCTTCAGTTTATTGTACTGTACTGATTTTAATGATAGTTCACAGATTACTATAAATAGGTCAGCAATCTCATATTTCATTTCTTTCAAGATCCTCAGATGTATACCCATCCATTCCAGGTGATTTGCTACTCTTCAGTTTATCAAATAGTTGTAATACATCTTCCAAGTTTGATATTTCATTGAATTCATCACCTCTATTATACAATTTCTGGTATGGGTAACTTCCCTACATTTTTCTCAGTAAAGACCGAAACAAAGAATTCATTCAGCCTCTCCATTATGGCCTTGTCCCCTCTTATTGCTCCTTTTACCCTTCTGTCATCCAGTTGTCCAACTGACTCTCTCACAGGTTTTTTGTTACAAATGTACTTCTAAAAGATTTTACTATGCATTTTTGCTTCCATGGCAAGCTTTTTTTCAAATTCTCTCTTTGCCTGCCTTATCAATACCTTGTATTTAACTTGACAGTGCTTATGTTGTTTTCAGTTTTCGTCATTTGACTCCTTTTTACATTTCCTGAAAGATGCTTTTTTGGCTACAACAGCCTTTCTGACTTCACCTTGAAACTATGCTGGCAGTTTTTTGGCCTTTCTTTCACTTTTCTTAAAGCATAGAATACATCTGGTTTGGGCTTCCAAGATAGAATTTTTAAACAATGCCCATGCTTGATGTATATCTTTAACCTTTGCAGCTGCTCCTTTTAGTTTTTTCTTAACTATTTTCCTCATTTTATCATAGTCTCCCTTTTGAAAGTTAAAAGGTAGTACTGTATATGTCCTTGCCATCCTTCCTCCATTTATTAAATCAAATGTGATCATGCTATGATAACTATTGCTTAGTGTCCCCAACACCCTTATCTCTTGTAACAGATCTCTTGCCACTTCGCTGGGAGAATGGGGAGTGCTGATGCTGCCCACCTGGGCCTACCAGCTTAGGCGACTGCATAGTTCACCTAGCGGACTGGTTGGCCCTGTTCACAGTTAAGTCTCAGCTCTTTCTAAAAGCAATCCAACCATGACCTGTTGTCAGACCTCTTTTTATTGAGCTTACTTTTCTCCCAAATATAGGCCATCAATTCTTCCTGTCTTGAACATCTTATGGTATGGGGAATACATTCTATCACAATCTGCTACACAAAAAAAACAGTCACATCATATTCCATTCTTCCTCTGACATAGTCAAGTATGTAAAATTGTGAAGTACTTTCACCTGTAAACTAGTAGGCAACTCCAAGGTTTCACTGGTACATTGACTTCTCACAAAGGTACACATTCATGGGTCAATATTCAAAACTAGCAGTCACTATATTTTTTTTAACACTGGCCATAGCAAGAGAAAACTCTTATATTCAGCATCACTATGAGGAGAAGCGGCAGCGCTGAATATATCTATTACAGTGACACTGCTAACTATACATATAGTGGTAATATTCAGCTGCTAAATATATAGCTATATGGATTACTTTAAGCCTGCTTTTCAAAGATCTCCAGTAAACCACATAGGTACACTTGTAACTGCTATAGGTTTATTAGGTTTTATCACCTATGCTCAGTCGTAGCTCCATCCGGCCATAGGAGGGTAATTTTAAAAGGCCTATTCGTGAGTTGGACGTTCGAAAACAGGCACTTAGATATGCAAATCATGCAGATGTTCCCAGAGCAATTTTAAAAAGCCAGGTATATAGATGTCCCCAGATTGAGAACATCCATGTAGCATGGGAGCATGGCGAAGGCATGCCCTGGATGGAGCAAGGAATGATGAACATTGCGGTGCAATTTCAGAACGGCACAGGTATGTATAACCCTGGGTACTCAAGCGTCCATGCCTATACCTGCTTCTGACCATAAATAAGGTGCAAAAAAGTGCTTGTTGCAATGTTTTCAGGGGAAGAACAAAATACACTTTCATTGTACAGTTAATATTTCCTGGCCAAAGAAACCTGCATGTTAATACATATTCCAAATGTATTACAGGCCTGTTGCCACCCATCTGAGTATCTGAAGGGGCAGGCTAGGATGTGCTAGACTCAAATCATAGTTACTCCCCTTATGAACCACTTCGGCCGGGACATGCAAGTATCTGGTTCTGGGGGTGTGCACTTCAGGGACATCTGCATTTGTGATATTTATTTATTTATTTATTTAGCTGTATTTATATCCCGCTTTTCACCGGGTCAAAGCGGTCAATTGGGAGATACATTTAACACGAGGGGATATGACACACATACGCTAATACTTACAGGGAACATGGGCAATGGAGGGTTAAGTGGCTTGCCCAAGACCACAAGGAGTGTCTATAGGACTAGAAATCCCAGTCCCTCCGGCCTGAGATTGCTGTCTCCAGGTGGGACTTGAACCCCCCGGCCCTCCGGCCTGAAGTACCTTGTCCTAACCACTAGGCCACTCCTCCCCCTTATGGCCTACATCTGTGCATGTTCCAGTGTGGGGGCCAGTCTCCAGAACCAGTTACTGGGATGTTCATTTTTCAGGGTGGAGTGATTTCAGAAGGCACTTATACTATACATGCTTCCCTTCACTGCCGTCCTTCCTCTGGATTTTTGGACATTCCCATATTCCCAATCTGGACCTCCAAGATTCTTCCTAGATGCCCCTTCTGAAATCTTACTTGAAAGAGCAGTGATTAAGCAATTAGAGCAATTTCTACCAGCACTATCTGTATACTGCTTTTTAAAATCATCAATTCCTCTACCCTCTTCCCCTACCCACTCCCCCGGCGTGTGTGGATTCTTACACTCCGCACAGGGGTCCATTCACTTCTTCTATTCAGCTATACCTCAGCTACCATCCCACAGTCCAACTATTTGCTCCGTCTTCCCCCTCTCCCCCAAACCTCCAAAATTCCCCACTCTATGCCTTCCTTCCACCCCTCCATCCTACCCCCCCAGTAGGTAAGGGGGGCATGGGGGGGAAAGGGTGGAGGGAGGGGAGGAGGGGAAAATATTGAAAGGGGAAGGGGGATAAAATAAATGATATAGGCAAGAGGAATGACTATGTATTTGTTATTGATGAATAGTGTACTATGTATATTATGATATGATACAGTGAGAATGTTATTGGATAAGGAGTATGCCTAATAAAAGAAAATTGACATAAAATCATCAAGTTAAGGAGTTATATGTTTATGATCAGCCAGTGAATGTATAACTCCTTTTGAATATTAACCTGCCAGTTTTCATGAAAAAATTATTGAATTCATAAAGGACAAGAATAGAATCAGCCCCAAACAAATCTCGTTGTTTCCAAATTGGCAGACTGCAGAAGCCTAACACGTGAAACATCCTTGGAAATAATGTTCCCTTGTTTCCTTGTTTGTTCAATTAGTACGATTTCTTAATGAACCCTGAAGGGCAATTCTTCTCCAGTTTTAGTGAATCTGAAATAACCTATTTTTTTTGTCTTTAGTACTGTTTATTTTGGGCAATTGGCACAGAGATCTGACACAAACTGTGTTGTAATAGCATTCCACTGATTTAAACCATAACAACATGCTGTTAAAAATTACTATGGCAAAAACAACAATAAGAATGAAACAAATTCATAAATAAGGAGAAATTAGACCTTACCTGCTAATTGTCTTTCCTTGAGTTTTCTCCAGGCCAGTCCAGGGAACGATAGGGTTGTCAGTCCCCTTCAGCAGCTGAGGACTGTAAACCAAGGTTTTGCTACCAGACTAAGCCACTCCCCCTTGCTGCACTTCTCCAGTCTCCTATTGCCAAAGCAGCTAATAACTGAACTGTGAAACTAGAAAAATAAAGAACCCAAACACGGAGAACTATGCACATTTCCCCGAGGTAAAAACCTCACTGATAAAACTAAGTAACGGACCGGCAATTTTTTTTTTCTAAACTCCACCCTCCATGGCCAACTGGAGGGAGCCCAAAATCCACACCAACCAGACGTCCCGCTCTTAAGTCATGTAGGACTCCGGTACATGCAGCGTGCTTTACCCAAATAACAAAAAGACCCAGCTGACTCTAGATAAAACCTGGGTGGGCCCTGGACTGGCCCGGAGAAAACTCAAGGAAAGACAATTAGCAGGTAAGGTCTAATTTCTCCTTCCTTCTCGTTTCTCCGGGCCAGTCCAGGGAACGATAGGGCAGTACCAAAGCAGTATCTAAAGTTGGGAGGGACCGGCGAGCTCCGCTACTATAGCAGCAGCTCCAACCCTCGCATCCTCCCTGGCACGAACATCCAATCTGTAGTGTTTCGTAAAAGTATGCAACGAATACCAGGTGGTGGCTCTACAAATATCTACCGGAGGAACCGCGGCATATTCTGCCCAGGACGCCACCTGACCCCGTGTAGAATGGGCCTTGAGACCCTCTGGAGGCGACCTTCCCTTGGTCTCATTCGCCGAGATTATGGCCTGCTGTATCCATCTGGAAATGGTCGCTTTCGATGCCGCCATCCCCTTACGCAGCCCTCCGAAAAGCACGAACAATCTATCCGATCTACGGAAAGGCTTAGTGGCTCTGAGGTATCTCTTCAACACTCTGCCGAGATCCAAACTCCTGAGCTCACTATCCACCGGAGAGCCCGTGAGGTCGGAAAACACCGGCAACGACACCGACTGCTTTAAATGAAAAGTCGAAACTACTTTAGGAAGAAAAGAGGGCACCGGATGCAGGACCACCTTCTCCGCCAAAAACTGCAGGTAAGGCTCTCTACACGAAAGCGCTTGCAAGTCAGAAATTCTTCTCGCTGAACATAAGGCAACCAGAAATGCTGTCTTCAAGGACAATTCCTTCAACCCCTCCGACGTCGAGGTAAGTGGAGGTTGCGTTAGAGCCTCTAGATCGCTGTTGAAATCCCACGCTGGAACCACCTGGCGTAACGGAGGCTTGAGAATTCCAGCCGCCCGGAAAAAACGCCGTATATCGACATGCGTAGTCAACCGACGACCATGCACTGCACCTCTATAGCAGGCTAGGGCCACCAAATGAACTTTGAGAGTGTTCAGCGCTAATCCCTTATCCAGACCACTCTGTAGGAAGGACAAGATGTGTGAGACCGCCGCCGAAAAGGGACGAATACTACGTTGCGAACACCAAGTCTCGAACACACACCATATTCGGACATAGGCCAACGACATGGACTTTCTGCGCGAACCCAACATGGTAGCTATCACCGGAGCCGAGTACCCTTTGCGTCTCAGCCGTTCCCTTTAAAGAGCCAAGCCGTAAGCAAGAAGCGATCCACCTGCGGCATCAATATCGGACCTTGATTCAAAAGGTTGCAATGGGCCGGCAGACGCCACGGAGAATCCACCAACAGTTGAATCAGATCCGCATACCACGGCCTTCTGGGCCAATCCGGTGCTACGAGAATTACTCTCCCTGCGTGGTTCGCAATGCGTTGGATTACCCGACCGATAAGAGGCCACGGAGGGAACACATACAGCAGGAGATCTGCCGGCCATAGCTGAACAAGAGCATCGAGACCCTCCGACATGCGCTCCCTGCGTCTGCTGTAGAAACGAGACGCCTTGGCATTGGACAGAGTAGCCATCAGATTCACCGCCGGAGGCCCCCAGCATTGGGTAATGCCATGAAACACCGCTGCATTCAGTTCCCACTCTCCGGGATCTAAAAGATGCCGACTGAGAAAATCCGCCTGCACATTGTCCTTTCCTGCCACATGAGCCGCCGACAAGGCTAGGAGATGACCTTCCACCCAGTGCAGCAGTTGTTGACTCTCCTCTAGCAAGGCCGCACTGCCTGTCCCACCCTGCCGATTGATATATGAGACCGTTGTCGCATTGTCCGAGAAAACCCGGACCGCTCTTCCCTTGATCAAGGACTGGAAGTGTTGAAGTGCGAGACGTACCGCTCTGAGCTCCAACCGATTGATCGACCAAGAGCTTTCTAGCACCGACCATAGTCCCTGCGTCACTCGAGCCTGACAATGAGCTCCCCAGCCCGCTAAGCTGGCGTCTGTGGTGAGCAACACCCAACTTGGATCTTCCAACGGAACCCCTGCTCGTAGATGATTGGCGTCCAACCACCAATGTAGACTGAGCCGTACCATGTCTGGGCAAACTAACCTTTGCGAGAGAGGCCGACGCTGAGGAGACCACCTGGTCAGCAAGGATTGCTGCAGAGGCCGCATATGCGCCCTGGCCCATGGAACCAGCTCCAGAGCCACCGCCATGGACCCCAAGAGCTGCATGTACCGCCATGCCAAAGGCGCTGGCTGCTGCAAGAAAGCCTGTACTTGACACAGGATCTTCAGCACCCTGTCTTCGGGCAGGTACACCGACCCAACTTGTGTGTCGAACAATGCTCCTAGGTACGTAAGCCGATGTCCCGGGTTCAGCTGACTTTTCGAAAGGTTGATTACCCAACAGAGTTGCTCCAGGACTTGCATCACTCGAGCAGTCGCTGCTACCGCGTCCGGAAGAGAGCTTGCCCTGATCAACCAATCGTCTAGATAAGGGTGCACTCGAATACCTTCCTTGCGTAGTGACGCCGCTACCACCACCATAACCTTTGTGAACGTCCGAGGAGCCGTCGCTAAGCCGAATGGCAAGGCTCGAAACTGAAAATGGCCCATGGGCACCGCAAACCTCAAAAAACGCTGATGATCCGCTCTGATAGGAATGTGCAGATAAGCTTCCGTGAGATCTACAGACGAGAGGTATTCCCCCTGTCTCACTGCTCGAATAACGGATTTGAGCGTCTCCATCCGAAAATGAGTTATCTTCAAGGAGCGATTTACGTGCTTGAGATCGAGCACGGGCCGAAAAGAAATAAATCGAGTATCGACCTAGTCCGCACTGGTCTTGAGGTACCGGCACCACTGCCTGCAGTTGCAATAACCTTTGAAGCGTATCGTTGACAGTGCCTTCCTTTTCTGTTCCGTTCCTGCGGAAGACACCATGAAGGCTTCCCGTAACGGGTAGGCAAACTCCAACGCATACCTCTCTTGAATGATTTCTAGCACCCACTGGTCTGACGTAATTGCGGTCCAGGCAGAGAGAAACCCCTGCAATCGATCTCCTACAGGTCTCACTACCTGGACCAGCCGACCTTCATTGAGGCTTCTTTGCGGAACCCTGCTGAGCATTGAAATAACCTCTGCCGAAGCCTCTAGCACCTCGAAAGTATTGATTGCTAAGGCCGAAGCGAGGCTTAGGATAGGGAGCAAAGCGTGCCCCTCTGAATCGGCGAGAATCTCGACCTTGTCCCCGAGCCACTAAGTTCACCCTAGGCGCCTTAGGACGGTCTTCTGGCAACCGACCCCTTTGGAGTCCCCAAGATCTTTCACTATCTTTTCCAAGGCTTCCCCAAAAAGCAGCTTGCCTTTGTAGGGGAGCTTGCTGAGCCGGGACTTGGACGAAGCATCCGCTGCCCAGTTTCGTAGCCAAAGAAAACGTCGGGCAGCAATCACCGAAGCCATGGATTTTGCGGAGATTCTAACTAAGTCACAGAAAGCGTCCGCGAGGTAAGCTGCGGCCGACTCCAACTTAGCTCCCTCCACTGACGAGCCTTCCGCAGACTCCGCAGCAGCATCCCCTTGGAGCCAACGGATTGAAGCTCTGGACACATATGCCCCGCAAATGGAAGTCTGCAAAGCCAATGCACTCAAATCAAAAGCCTGTTTCAGGAGTACCTCAAGCTTACGATCCTGCAGATCTTTAAGCGCTGCACCCCCTTCTACGGGTATCGTGGTCTTTTTCGTTACCGCTGACACTAAGGCATCCACCTTAGGCATTTTTAATAATTCTCTCTCCTCCACTGGAATCGGGTACAGACGCCCCAGAGCGCGAGCACCCCTAAGCGTAGCCTCGAAACTCCCACTCCGACTCCACCATGTGCTTAATCATGCGGTGAACTGGAAAACAGCGCTGCTTAGCCTTAAATCCCTGCAACAATGGATCCTCTAACCAGGGGTGGCCCAAGGGGGGTGCGGGGCCATGTGCGGAGACTCGGTGCGGGGCCTCATTTGCATAAGTGGCCTTATTTGCATAAATATTTGCATAATGTTACCATACGCTAACTTTTAGTAAACATGTCTCTTAATGAGTGTATGGATAAAGAAAGACTAAAAGATTTCTACATTACTATAATCCAGTGCCAACCGCCAGGCACATTAGGAACTACTACAAACGCTCCCCATTTAGAACCCATAGCAAACCCGCCATATCCTGACAGCATTACCAGGACTCACAAAGCACCATACCCTATCTATCAAAAGGCAACACTGCAAATATTAAACCAATGCATTTCAGAGAATACTGGGGAAAGAGAACAAGTGGCAATGTCAAATAGGAATTACATAAACAGAATACCTCAGCTCAGTTACACATGCAGAACATAGACCATCACCAAACAAGGAGTCACAATTTAGAAACAGGAAGACAATAATTAAACTGGGAACCCCAAAAGCCAAACTTGGAATGTACAACAACACCGTAGAAATAAAACTATAAATTAATTTCCTCTTGTACCAAACAAAGCGCAGACGTTAATGATGCACATTTCCCAGAGCTTTCATATTCCAGTTAATAAATTCAAAATAAAGAGATATCTTTCTACCTTTTGTGCATTTTTTTCAGTTGCAATTGGTCCAGCCACTTTCTTCTGGTTTCTTCATGTTTTCTGCTAACTCTCCATCATCTGCTGTCCATTTGTCCTTTCTTCTCTCTTCTAGTTTTTTTTTTTCCATTCTCTCTCTCTACATCTGCTTTAACATACTAATCTTTCTCCTTTTGCTCTTTCCTCATTCCTATTTCATCCTCACAAATTTTACCCCTCCATCCTCAATCCCCACTTACTCTCCCAATACCCGGCCAATTATAGATATTACATCCCTCCCACACAAAATATTTTTCCCCTCTCCATTTTACTCTCCCAGCCCCATCCCATTCTAATCCTCCCCCAACATCAGCTCCCTTCTAGTTCCAGTCTCACCCAGCATCCATTCCCTTCTAGTCCCTGCATCAGCCCATTTCCAATCCTAGCCCCCCATCAGCCCATTTCTAGTCATTTCCTAGCCCCATCATCAGCCCATGTCAAATCCTAGCTCCCCTCCACTCAGCCCAATTCCAGTCCAAGCCCCCCCATGAGCCTACTTCCAGTTCTAGCCCCTCCATGAGTCCATTTCAATTCAAGCCCCCACCACAGCCCATTTCCAATCTTAGCTCCCCCCAACAGCCCATTTCCAGTCCTATCTTAGCTGCTCCATCAGCCCATTTTCAGTCCTAGCTCCCTTCCCTCACAGCCCATTTCCATTCCAAGCCCCCTCCCCATCAGTTATTTGCAGTTCAAGCCTCCCCTTCCACTCATCAGCCCATTTCCAGTCCTAGCAACCCCCAACCCATTACCAGTCCTAGCCCCCCGTCAACCAACTTCCAGTCCTAACCCCCCATCACCCCATTTTCAGTTTAAGCCCCCCCATAACCCATTACCAGTCCTAACCCCCCATCAGCCCACTTCCAGTACTAACCCCATCAGCCCATTTCCAGTCAGCCCCCCATAGCCCATTGCCAGTCCTAAACCCCCCATCAGCCCACAGCCCATTACCAGTCCTAACCACATCAGCCCACCTCAAGTCCTAACCCCTCCCCATCAGCCCATTTCATGTCCTAGCCCCCCATAGCCCATTATCAGTCCTAACCCCCCCATAGCCCATTACCAGTCCTAACCCCCATCACCCCATTTCCAGACAGCCCCCATCAGCCCACAGCCCATTACCAGTCTTAACCCCCCCATAGCCCATTACCAGTCCTAACCCCCCCATCAGCCCACAGCCCATTACCAGCCTTAACCCCCCCCCCATAGCCCATTACCAGTCCTAACCCCCATCACCCCATTTCCAGACAGCCCCCATAAGCCCACAGCCCATTGCCAGTCTTAACCCCCCCATAGCCCATTACGAGTCCTAACCCCCCTTCACCCCATTTCCAGACAGCCCCCATCAGCCCACAGCCCATTGCCAGTCTTAACCCCCCTCCATCAGCCCACAGCCCATTACCAGTCTTAACCCCCCCATAGCCCATTACCAGTCCTAACCCCCCCATCAGCCCACAGCCCATTACCAGCCTTAACCCCCCCATAGCCCACTACCAGTCCTAACCCCCCTTCACCCCATTTCCAGACAGCCCCCATCAGCCCACAGCCCATTACCAGTCTTAACCCCCCATAGCCCATTACCAGTCCTAACCCACCCATCAGCCCATTACCAGTCCTAACCAACCCATCAGCCCATTACCAGTCTTAACCCCCCCCATAGCCCATTACCAGTCCTAACCCCCATCACCCCCATCACCCCATTTCCAGACAGCCCCCATCAGCCCACAGCCCATTGCCAGTCTTAAACCCCCCCATAGCCCATTACCAGTCCTAACCCCCCATCACCCCATTTCCAGACAGCCCCCATCAGCCCACAGCCCATTTCCAGTCTTAACCCCCCCCATAGCCCATTACCAGTCCTAACCCCCCATCACCCCATTTCCAGACAGCCCCCATCAGCCCACAGCCCATTGCCAGTCTTAACCCTCCCATCGCCCATTACCAGTCCTAACCCCCCATCAGCCCACTTCCAGTACTAACCCCATCAGCCCATTTCCAGTCAGCCCCCCATAGCCCATTGCCAGTCCTAAACCCCCCATCAGCCCACAGCCCATTACAAGTCCTAACCAAATCAGCCAACCTCAATTCCTAACCCCTCCCCATCAGCCCATTTCATGTCATAGACCCCCATTGTCCATTATCAGTCCTAACCCCCCCATAGCCCATTACCAGTCCTAACCCCATCACCCCATTTCCAGACAGCCCCCATCAGCCCACAGCCCATTACCAGTCTTAACCCCCCCATAGCCATTACCAGTCCTAACCCCCCCATCAGCCCACAGCCCATTACCAGCCTTACCCCCCCCCCATAGCCCATGTCCTGTCCTAACCCCCATCACCCCATTTCCAGACAGCCCCCATAAGCCCACAGCCCATTGCCAGTCTTAACCCCCCCATAGCCCATTACGAGTCCTAACCCCCCTTCACCCCATTTCCAGACAGCCCCCATCAGCCCACAGCCCATTGCCAGTCTTAACCCCCCTCCATCAGCCCACAGCCCATTACCAGTCTTAACCCCCCATAGCCCATTACCAGTCCTAACCCCCCCATCAGCCCACAGCCCATTTCCAGCCTTAACCCCCCCATAGCCCACTACCAGTCCTAACCCCCCGTCACCCCATTTCCAGACAGCCCCATAAGCCCACAGCCCATTACCAGTCTTAACCCCCCATAGCCCATTACCAGTCCTAACCCACCCATCAGCCCATTACCAGTCCTAACCAACCCATCACCCCATTACCAGTCTTAACCCCCCCCATAGCCCATTACCAGTCCTAACCCCCATCACCCCATTTCCAGACAGCCCCCATCAGCCCACAGCCCATTGCCAGTCTTAACACCCCCATAGCCCATTACCAGTCCTAACCCCCATAACCCCATTTGCAGACAGCCCCCATCAGCCCACAGCCCATTGCCAGTCTTAACCCCCCCATAGCCCATTACCAGTCCTAACCCCCCATCACCCCATTTCCAGACAGCCCCCATCAGCCCACAGGCCACTGCCACTCTTAACCCTCCCATAGCCCATTACCAGTCCTAACCCCCCATCACCCCATTTCCAGACAGCCCCCATCAGCCCACAGCCCATTGCCAGTCTTAACCCCCCCCCATAGCCCATTACCAGTCCTAACCCCCCTTCACGCCATTTCCAGACAGCCCCCATCAGCCCACAGCCCATTGCCAGTCTTAACCCCCCATAGCCCATTACCAGTCCTAACCCCCCATCACCCCATTTCCAGACAGCCCCATCAGCCCACAGCCCATTGCCAGTCTTAACCCTCCCCATAGCCCATTACCAGTACAAACCCCCCTTCACCCCATTTCCAGACAGCCCCCATCAGCCCACAGCCCATTGCCAGTCTTAACCCCCCCCCATAGCCCATTACCAGTCCTAACCCCCCCCATCAGCCCACAGCCCATTACCAGTCTTAAACCCCCCTAGCCCAGTACCAGTCCTAACCCCCCCATCCGCCCCCCGCCCATTCCCAGTCCTACCCCCCCCCCCCCCATCGGCTCATGGAAATTAAAATTAAAAAAAAAAAACGGGCCGCTGCCGCCGCGGCAGCATGGAGTGTCCCGCGGGGCCCCCTCTGCCCGGCTGAACTCTCCCGGCACGCCTGAGCCCCTCTGCTCCGGCTTGCAGATACGCGAAGGGAGAGTGTCTCCCTCGCGTCTCTGTTAAGCCCGCAGGGGCTGATGGGAAGCAGGGGCTGATGGGAAATTTCCCATCTGCCCCTGCGAGCTTAACAGAGACGCGAGGGAGACACTCTCCCTTCGCGTATCTGCAAGCCGGAGCAGAGGGGCTCAGCCGCGCCGGGAGAGTTCAGCCGGGCAGAGGGGGCCCCGCGGGACACTCCATGCTGCCGCGGCGGCAGCGGCCCTTTTTTTTTTTTATTTCATTTTTTAAAAAAGCAGAATGTTCTTTGCGCGGGGCCCCCTGAAACGCGGGGCCCTGTGCAAAAAACATTCTTGCTCAATGGACGGGCCGGCCCTGCCTCTAACGGCTCCTGCGGCACCGAGGGCATAACAATATTCAGCGCCGCCAAGGACTGCGTAATAAGAGCTCCCAGTTCTTCTTTACGGAAAACCCTAAAGACATTAGGGTCCTCGCCAGGTGTTAGTTCACCCTCCTCTAGCTCCATATGCCAGGAGTCGATGCCTGCCTCCGAGATGATTTCACCATCCTCTAGTGCCTGAGGCATCGAGACCTGCGGCTCTGCGCTGTCTAGTCCAGGTCCCAGTAAGGCCATGCTTTGGGAAGGATCCTCCCCCAGATCCATTATAGCCACCTCAGGCTTTAACCTGTTTTCACTAGCAGCAGCCAGGGAGGGACTAACCACCTGTGAGGCTTTCAACAAATAAGTCTTATGCAACGCCAAAATAAAGTCTGGCAAAAATAAAGAAGAGACCTCTTCCTGAGCTTCAGGACAGGGTGGAGCTGTGCTGATAGGCGCCGGAGACTCTTTATGTGATTTAGATTTTCTTTTAACATGCTTAGTTTGACCTGCGGGAGAAACGGCTGGCTCCCCCAACATGGCCGCCGTTCCCGCCTTTTCTGAGGCAATCTGAGGTTTCTCTCCTTCTTTAAGCCCCGGCTTGCCTTCCATTCTGCTGAGCAAAAACACGGGGAAAGAGCTAACTAACGTTAAAAGTGGAACCGCTAGCCGCAACAATAACCGCCGCTGACAGAAAACGCGAACTGCCAGCAGGCACCCACCCCGCCGACTCCGAGACTATGTCCCACCAGCTAACCGCGTCAGCAACCACTGCGCCGGTAAACGATCTGGGGCATGAAGGAAATCACGTACCTGAGATTAGCGCTATTGGTCGTGTCTCCGCTTCCCCGCAGCTAGCGGGAGCCGGAGACCACGACTTCAGGCAAGGAGCAGTGGAATCTGGGGCTCCCAGGCCAATGTCCTTAAAGCTACAGCGCACAGCTTACTTGAGGCAGGCTCTGCCTCTCACGCTGCTTAAATCAGCCTGCTTTTTCTCTGCCGGCTACAGATAGTTAGTTCAGAGAAGGTGCGCTAGGGAAATATAGCATAGCATAGCTCAGCCAGAGCCAAACTGCTAACAAATCACCCCCATTCACCGAACTATCCACTCCTTTAGTAGGGAGAGACACGGAACCTACGTCCTGTTCAGCTGCTGAGGACTGTAAGACTGGAGAAGTGCAGCAAGGGGGAGTGGCTTAGTCTGGTAGCAAAACTTTGGTTTACAGTCCTCAGCTGCTGAAGGTGATTGACAACCCTATCGTTCCCTGGACTGGCCCGGAGAAACGAGAAGGAAACTACTACTACTACTTTTAATCATTTACAAAGCACTACAAGGCATATGCAGTGCTGTACAAACACATATAGAAGAGAGTCCCTGCTCGTAGAGCTTACAATCTAATCAAGACAGACAGTACAGAATAAGAGGAACAAGGGGATCAATAGAGAAAGGAGACACAAGGAGAATAAGGGATTAGGATCCAAAAGTGACTACAAAGAGATAAGCTTTTAGCATGGACTTAAAGAAAGGAAGGGAAGAGATTTGATGCAGAGATACAGGGAGTTTGTTCCAGGCATAAGGGGCAGCAAGGTGAAAAGGCTGAAGTCTGCAGTTGGCACTGGAAGAAAAGGGCATAGAGAGAAGAAAACCAGAGGAGGAACAGAGTTCACGAAAAGGGGTGTAGGGAGAGAGGAAAGGTAATGAGGGGTAGAAGAGTGAATGCATTTATATTTTAGAAGGAGAAGTTTGAATTGGATACGGAAAGGGAAGGGGAGCCAGTGAAGTGACTTTAGAAGAAGGGTAATATGAATGTGATGGTGTTGGTGGAAGATTAACCGTGCAGTAGAGTTCTGGTCAGATTGAAGAGGAGAGAGATGAGACCGAGGGAGATCAGCAAGGAGAAGATTGCAATAGTCATGACAGGAGGAGACCAAGGAGTAGACAAGAGTAATGTGTTCAGGGAGGAATGAGGCAAATTTTGTTAATGTTGTAGAGAAAGAAGCGACAGGTTTTAGCCATTTGTTGATTATGTGAGGAGAAGGAAAGGGAAGAGTGAAAGATGACCTCAAGGTTGCGGGCAGATGTAACAGAAAGAAGAAGAGTTTTCAACAGTGAAGTAGGAAGGGGGGAGGAGGGTTTAGGGGGAAAGATAAGAAGTTCAGTTTTAATCATATTCAGTTTCAGACGGTGGTGAGACATCCAGGCAGCAATGTCTGATAAGCAGACAGAGATACAAGCTTGGAGAGAAGGAGAAATGTTAGATGTAGGTAGATTTGAGAGTCATCAGCATAAAAATGATATTGAAAGCCATGGGAAGAGATGAGGGCACCAAGGGATTGGGTGTAGAGAGAGAAGAGGAGAGGGCTTAGAACATACCCCTGGGGTAAACCAACTGAGAGAGGGATGGAAGGAGGAGCCACCAGAACAAACACTGAAAGAGTGATTGGAAAGATGAGAACCAGGATAGCACAGAGCCTCTGAAACCAAGAGAGGACAATATGTTGAGGAGAAGGAGATGGTCGACAGTATCAAAAGTAGCAGAAAGATCAAGAAGAATGAGGACTGAGTAAAGGCCTTTGGATTTAGCCAGGAACAAATCATTGCAACCTTGGCAAGAGCTATCTCAGTAGAATGAAAGGGATAAAAACCAGATTGAAATGGATCAAGGAGGAATTGAGAGAAGAGAAATTCAAGACAGCAGTGGAGAACTGCACGTTCAAGAAGTTTAGAAATGAATGGGAGAAGGGAAATGGGTCAATAATTAGAGGGACAAATAGGGTCAAATGAGGGCTTTTTGAGGAGAGGAGTGACTACAGCATGCTTGAAGGCTGTAGGGAAGACTGAAGTGGAGAGCGAAAGACTGAGAAAATGTGAGATGGAAGGGATGAAGGAGGAGGAGCTGGAGTTGAGGAGATGGGTGTGGATAGGATCAGAAGAGCAGGTAGTGAATTTCAAGGAGGAAAGAAGAAGAGAGGTTTCCTTGGATATTTCAGAAAAGGAGATAGAGGATGAGGGGAAAAGTTGGTATTGGAGAGAGGGAAGAGAGGAAGATGTGGTGGGGAATTGAAGAGTAATTTTATGTACTTTGTCATGGAAATAGTCTGCTAGGGTTTGAGCAGAGAAAGAAGGAGGAATAAGAGGCGGAGGTGTCTTAAGAAGAGAATTGAGAGTTGAAAAGAGATGGCAGGGGTTAAAGGCAAGATAGTTACAGATGGATACAATAGTTTTGCTTAGCAAGTGCGATGGCTGATTGGAAGAAAGTGAGCATGAATTTGAAGTGAAGAAAGTCAGAGAGAGAGCAGGATTTGAGCCAAGTACATTCAGTTGAGCAGGCACAGGAACACAGGTAGTGGGTATCTGAAGACAGCCAGGGCTGAGGTGAAGTGCACCTCACAGGATGTACTAGGGGCAGAGCAAGGGTATCCAGAGTACTGGAAAGAACAGTATTATAGGAAAATATGGCCTTATCAACAGATTTCGAGGATACAGTGGAAGAAAGTAGAGATGATAGTAGTGGAAAAAGTCAGTGGATCGATGGCATGAAAATTCCTATAAAGATAAGAGGAGATTGGGCGAGATTGAAGGGGGGGGAGTGATGAAGAGTGAAGCTTAACAGGTGATGGTCAGATAAGGGAAGAACAGAGGAGCAGAAATTAGAAGGCAAACAATTAGAAAAGAAGACAAGGTCAAGGCAGTGACCAAACTGATGAGTAGGGGCAGAAGAGCAAGGCTGAAGGTTGAAAGAGGAAGTAAGAGAAAGGAGCTTGGATGTACAGGGGTCAGAGGGGTTATCAATGCGAAAATTACAAAGAATAAGGGAGAGAGAAGAAGAATCCAGGGAAAAGAAGAGCAAAGAGTCAAAGTCAGTGAGAAAGGTAGATGAGGACTTGTCAGGGGGTCTATAGATGACAGCGATCCGGAGAAGTAGGGGATAAAAAGACAGATGGAATGAACTTTAAAGGAGGGGAAAGAATTAGATTGAGGTAGGAGGAGGGGTTGAAATTGGCAAGAAGGAGAAAGGAGAAAGCCAACACCATCACCGTGGCCATTGGTACGAGGAGAATGGGAAAACTGGTAGCTGCTGTGATAGAGGGCAGCAATTGAGCAGTGTCATCAGAGAGGAGCCAAACTTCAGAAAGAGCAAGAAGATGGAAAGTGTGAGAGATGAAGAGATCATGGGTAAAGGGAAGTTTATTAGAGATGGAATGAGCATTCCATAAGGCACATGAGAAGGGGAGAGAGGAGGGGGGAAGGAAAGGGATATAGGTAAGATTAGGGTGGTGGAGAGAGTGATAGAGAAATGAAGAGGGACCAGGGTTGGGATTAATGTCACCAGAAGACAGAAGGAAAAGGAGAAGAACAGTGCAAGGGAAAGAGGAGGCAGCATGGCAGAAACGGGGATAAGGTTGTTTTAGAGAGGAGAGGGAGGAAAAGGTGAAGGTCCTAGCTTTGCAATCCCTTCTCATATGTCCTTCTTCCCCACAAGAAAAGCATTTTCTTTGCACATAACGGGTCTTATCCAGATGCATTACCTTCGTCCCTTCTCCCCACATGGCTTTTCCCTTCCTTTCTGAAGCTACTTCAACTGCCCGGGTTAGACCACCAACCTTAGCCTGGCTTACCAAACTGGCTTCTAGAAAGCGTTCAGCCAGTGAGGTCGCTGCATCCGTGGTCTGGCAGTCCTGTAGGATCAGGAAGGACTGCAGATCTTTTGGAACTGCGTCCATGAACTGCTCTAAGACAATACAGTCTAACAAAGAATCTTTTGTTCTTGCATCAGGCGTCAACCACTTTAATGCCAACCCTTTTATCCGCTGGCATAAGGCATGCGGTGTTTCACCTATTTTTAGCTTACAGCTCCTCAAAAGGCGGCAGTAGACCATGGGGGTTAGGCCCAAACGGTCTCGTATAGCCTTTTGAAGCTCTTCATATTTGGCGGCTAAGGCCGCGGGCATGGCCCTGTAGGCTGCAAGCGCTTCTCCCGTCAAGGAGGCGGCAAGGCGCACTGCCCACTGGTCTTTCGGCCAGTCCGTTAGGAGAGCCACTCTCTCGAAGGCTTCCAAGAAGTCGTCCACGTCATCCCCTTTGGCCAATTGACCAAACGAGAATGTCCCAGTCCCAGGTAACCCCAGCCCTGGTATAGCTCATAAGGAACCTGGTGCTGTCCGTAGGGACTCCGTCGCTTTCTTCTGCGCTCCTAGCCAAGCAGCCATCATATCTAGGAGCGGCTTCTGCTGGGCCTGGAGCATGGCGGCTGTATGTTCTTGAGTCCTTGCAGACATTTCCTGTTGTTTTGGGAATTGCTCCGCCATCCATCCCAGAAGCTCGGTCCTCTCCATCCTCGGTAAACGCTGAAATGAAAAAACAGAGAGAGAAACCACCAAGTGCGACTCCAAATATAAATCCTCTCTCTTTTGCTCTTCTTGAGCACTGCTCTATCCCCACCCTGCACCGGTATCCGTCTATACCCTTCTTATACACGGATTACCTTATGCAGGTGTAGACTCGAGTTTATCAATCAGCAGGTCACGGCTTGGTACTTCACTCCAGTCCGGTCCTTCTGCTGCCACTCCGGGTCTTTCTCTTCAGCAGGCCCTCTGTATCCTCAGCACTTTTGGTAGAAGTCTCCTTTATTCTTTGAGGCTCCAGATGTTTTGCGTATACGTGGCCAAGGCAAATCCTAAAATCTACGCCACCTGTGGCCTCCTCGCCCCGCCTAGGTGGTTGCCTATAGAAGGGAAAGGGGGCCCTTTCAATGTCCCCTTTATGTGAGCTCCCAGAGCTAGGGCTTCTGGGAATTGTAGTTGCTTGCACTGAGTTGTAGTTGTGAATAAATGATTAAGCCGAGGGTTTGAAAGCAACACAGGAAATTTATTTGCCTCCTTTGTTCAAGGAACTTCCATAGAAGCTTGGCACATCATATAAGGTAAGATACTTTTCCTCAAAAGAAAGATAACTTTTGTACAAAACTTTTTCCAGAGTCTCTAATTACCTTTGCTTCCCTCAGCAAGGTAAATATCTCTTCACGCCACAAATTATCACGTTACAGTCTTTGGCTAGCTTTAGCTTCCAAACAGCGTTCTTTAAACTGCAACACTTATACTTTAAGCCAAAACAATGGTCTTTAAACTGCAGCACTTATACTTTAAGTTTTCCCTTTTTACTTGGATTATCACAGGTTTTGTTAATTGCTCCAGACACATTCAGAATGCAGTCCTGACGGTCTCATGCATTTTAAAACCACAGCAGCAACTTCATATCAAATCTTCTTAGGCTTGTTTTAACCACGGACATTCAAGCATAATAAGTCTGGGATTTTCTTCAGGTTTACAATCTATAGGTTTTCACTTTACCCTCCAAGATAAAGCACAGTCCATCTCACATTCTGAGAAATCAGATTCAATATCAGCCTCATCTATTTGCATACACTCACAGTCAAACTCTGCAGTTTCCGGACTGGAAACAGCTTGGGACAGTGTGGGTTTAATTTCTTCCAGCAGCTTAACCACCCGTTCCCAATGAGACCTCCCTCTTGGCTCAGGGGTGTTATCAGGACACAGGAAATCCTTTTCCCATAGCAAGCTATTTAGAACTTCTAAAGAATTCAGATCCTTTCTTTTAACAGCTCTCTTTAACAGCCTTCCCCGAGGTAAAATTCTTTGACCCAGCTCCTCCTGGAAAGTCCCCGTACCTGGGTTATAGGCAGCAGTCTCTTCAGGATTAAACCTCCTGCTTTCTAGACCAGCTGTAGCCTTTCTACCACACTGGCTCTGCTCAAGACTCTGTTGCTGGCTATGAGGAGAGTCTTCCCTTAAGCTGTCATTAGAGTACCTTTCTCTGGGCTCTCTGCTAAAATCCTTTCTTTCTGTTTCCTTCAGGATTTCTTCCACTTCTGTTTCTCTGCTGTTCTCTTGGTTGTGCTTGCTCCTGATTTCTCTTCTGTTCCCCCTTCCGTCTCTCTCACTTCCTGTTCTCTGGGGCTTAAATGAGTGGGGATGCCCTGCACCTTTCCACTCCTCCCTCAGCTGTCTCTCATTACCTCCCTTAGTTGCTATGGTGTTGGGGCGTGGCCTTAGGACAGCAGCTTTAGATATGTTTTTTTTCTCTCCAGCTGAACTTTTAAAGTCATGGCTCCCTGCACTTTCTTTCTGCCTGGAGGTAAAGGTCTGTGTTTTTTCTATTTCCCCGGGCTCTGGAGCAGATTCGTCACCACAGTGTCCAAAACATTGTGTTTTCTGTTCCATGTATGTTGCCAGTGCGCATGTTTTCTTTTTAATTTAATTAGGTAGCCCTGAAAAGGGCTGCTTTTTGTTGTTGAAGGCCATAAATATTTGATGGGCCAACCCTTGCCCTTTCTCACCAGATGACATCTGCCTGGCATGGAATGTTCCAGTTTGACGAGGTGCTCGTGCATTATGATGCAATTCCAGGCTACAATCAGTAACTTATCAGCTCTTGCATGGTCCTCGGCTGCTTCTTGGCAATCTCAACTGATCCCTTGTACCAAACATTCTCAATCGGTTTGAGATTGGGTTATTGAGCTGGCCAGTCAATGGTCTGAACTCAATTTATTTTCTTCCAGTCATCGACAGCTTTAATTCGGTGGCAAGGTGCACTGTTATCCTGGAAGAAATATCTGCCAGGAAACAGTTGCTCAGCTGATAGCAGCATGCACTTCTGCAGAATTCCTATGTATTTCGCTGCATTCACCATCCTGTCAATGATATGGAGTCTTCCAACACTACTGGCTGCCATGCATCCTCAGATCATGACCTTGGTTGGATGCTTCAAGGAGATATTCAAGCACTCCTCACATAGGTTAAGTACATCAGAACATAACATATGCCATACTGGGTCAGACCAAGATCCATCAAGCCCAGTATCCTGTTTTCAACAGTGGCCGATCTAGGTCACAAGTACCTAGCAGTTTCCCCAGAAGTCACAAGTTCCAAAATGCTTGTATTGGGACAAGCAGTGGATTTCCCAGGTCCCCTTTAATAATGGCTTATAGACCTTTCCTCCAGGAACTTGTTCAAATATTTTTTTAAACCCAGCTACACTAATAGCTTTTACTACATCCTCCATTAACAAATTCCAGAGTTTGATTACACGTTGAGTGAAAGAATATTTTCTCTTATTAGTCTTATATGGGTTATACTGTAGCTCCATTGCATGTCCCCTATTCTTTCTACATTTTGATGGCGTAAACAATCGATCTACATTTACCCATTCCATTCATTAATTTATAGACCTCTATCATATCTCCCCTCAGCCGTCTCCTTTCCATACTGAAGAGCCTTAACCTTTTTATCTTCTCCTCAAAGGGGTATTCTTCCATGCCCTTTACCATTTTGGAAGCTCTTCTCTGTACTGTCTTCTAATTCTACTATATCCTTTTTAAGATACGGAGACCAGAGTTGCACATAATATTCAAGGTGTGATCGCACCATGGAACTATACAGAGGCACTATAATATCCTTTGAGTCATTTGGAGCATTGGATGATAGAGGGGTAAAAGGGGCACTAAGAGGGGACTAATAAGAGACTGACTTCTTTGCTTCGGTCTGTACTGAAAAAGATGTAGGGAAGTTACCCATGCCTGAAATGGTATTTAAAGCTGATCCAGCAGAATTGAAAGAAATATTAATAAACCGGAAATATGAATTACAACTATTTGATAAATTAAAGAATAGCAAATTACCAGGACCGGATGGTATACATCCGAGGGTGTTGAAATGTTAGATTGCAGACCTACTATTACTAATCTGCGAACTATCATTAAAATCATCAGGAATATCTGAAGATTAGAGGACAGCCAATGTAACGCCAATTTTTTAAAAGGGTTCCAGGGGTGATCCAGGAAACTACAGATTGTTGAGCCTGACATCAGTACCGAGAAATATGGTAGAAACCATTATTAAGAACAAAATTTCTGAACATGTAGATAGTCATGGTTTAATGGGAGACAGCCAACATGGCTTTAGTCAGGGAAGGTCTTGTCTTACTAATCTGTTATATTCTTTAGAAGATATAAATAAACAGGTAGACAAAGGTGGGTTGGTCAATGTAGTGCACCTGGATTTTCAGAAAGCCTTTGATAAGGTCCCTCATCAGAGACTCTTGGCGAAATTAAAAAGTCATGGGATAGGAGGCAGTGTGCTATTGTGGATCAGGAACTGGTTAAAAGATAGAAAGCAGAGGGTAGGGCTAAATGGCCAATTTTCCCAATGGAGAAAGGTGAATAGTGGAATACCCCAGGGATCTGTGCTGGGTCTACTGCTTTTTAACATATTCGTAAATGACCTGGAAATGGGAATAACAAATGGATAATCAAATTTGCAGATGACAAAAAATTATTCAAGTTGCTAAAACCCAAGAGGATTGTGAAAAATTGCAAGAGCACTTTAACAAACAGGAAGACTGGACGTTCAAATGGCAGATGAAATTTAACGTGGACAAGTGCAAAGTTATGCACCTAGGAAAGAACAACCCAGACTATGGTTACATGATGCAAGGTTCACATTAGGAACCACCACCCAGGAAAAAGATTTAAGCATCATCGTGGATAACAGGATGAAACCCTCTGCCCAGTGTGTAGTGGCGGCCAAGAAAGCAAATAGAATGCTAGGAATCATAAGGAAAGGAATGGAGAATAAAACAAAGGTTTTTTGCTACTTGAAAAATTTTTATGATGCGTTTTTGCTTCCACGGTAAGTTTTTTTTTCAAATTCTCTCTTTGCCTGCCTTATCAATGCCTTGCATCTAACTTACCAGTGCTTATGTTGTTGCCAGTTTTTGTCATTTGGCTCCTTTTTCCATTTCCTGAAAGATGCTTTTTAGGCTACAACAGCCTCTCTGAATTCACCTTTAAACCATGCTGGCAGTTTTTTGGACTTCCTTCCACCTTTCTTAAAGCGTGGAATACAGCTGGTCTGGGCTTCCAAGATAGTATTTTTAAACAATACCCAAGCTTGATGTAAATCTTAAACCTTTGCAGCTGCTCCTTTTAGTTTTTTCCTGTTTTCCTGATTTTATCATAGTCTCCCTTTTGAAAGTTAAAAGGTAGTACTGTGGATTTCCTTGCCATCTTTCCTCCATTTATTAAATCAAATGCAATCATGCTATGATCACTACTGCCAAGTGGCCCCAACATCCTTTTGCACCAGATTGTGTGTTCCACTAAGGACTAGGTCCAAGATGGCTTCCGCTCTTGTTGGTTCATGGTCACCCAGAATGCAGAACGTGCTTTCGTCGCTGAGCAGAACTTTCTCCCAATCAGCCTTGCTCCATTTTGAGTACTTAGATGCCCACTCAATGCATCTCTTCCTTTGTTCCACTGTTAGTAGCAGCTTCCTCTACACCTTACAGCTCCTCAACCCATACTCCAAGCATCATCTCCTTACAGTGGAAGTGCAACTGCAATGGAACACTTCTCCTTCCATTCCTGCAGAAGCTCAGGGGAGGTTAGCTTGCAGTTGTCAAGAGATGTCCTTATCAAGGCCCTGTCCTCCCTCTTGGTTGACTTTCTAGGCCAACTGCTATGATGTCGGTCCAGCGTATTTATCTTCTTATGCTTCTGCAGAATGCAAGCAATCATGCTCTGATTACAACCTTTGCTGCAATCTGCAGCCTGGAATACCCCTCCTCATGCAAAACCACCACCTGGACCCAGTTCTCCATTGATAGAAAAAGTGATCTCTCCACTATTCAAGGATGTTGAGCATCAGATGCAATACACACCAGTTGATCCACATTAAATTAAAACCCTGTGTGCCGCCAAAATACCATGCACTGATTGGCTATCAAAATAACTTCCTATTGGCTGAGGAAGCGCAGTATTCTATTGGTTCATTTCAATCCCATTTTGACACAGAATCTGGTTGATCATACTGGGACATCGTTTCCTCACGACAGCCATACAAAAGTTCACAGACCATTTTAAATGCAGAAATGGCTGCCGAATTAAATTTGCAACAAAACAGTATATAATAAGCCAGGATTCTGCCACAGAATTTGGAAAGATTGTCAAAATAAAGCTGAGAATAGCTTGATCATGCAGCTTATGCAAGACTTTTGCACATCACTGTAGCTTCACCTATCTGCCACACAGCCCATAGGAATAAAATGGGCCATGCAGCAGATAGAGCTCAAGCTAAGTGTTAGTAAAAGCGGCCTGTATTGTGACCAGAGGAGTTTTTGTAGCACAGAATGGTGATGCTGAGTTTTGTACTGCAGTTCTAGGATACAGGTATCCACTATTGCTGTTAATTCCACGTTACAACATGCAAACCATGGTGAGAAAATTCTGCAGGGGAAGTATGCAGAAACCAAAATGTGTCACCATAACAGTGGTCCCCAAACGTTTCGGACCAAGAGCCAGATTGGACCTTTCAGATGACTGAGGACTGGGGAGTTTGTGCAAAAGGGCATGGGATGAGGTGGGGAATCCCCCTTGGGATTTCTAACCAAAACAACTATGTGGGGGGATAATTTCATAAAGGTTTTTCCACATGTAAAGCCTGTTTTCCATGCAGAAAAGGTTTTTCATAAAATTGCCCCATAGTGGAGCAGAGGCAGAGCTATGATGGAGCCATGTACTTTATGAAGTACTGGAGTACATATGCATACTTGAGCCGATTTCAGGCTTCAGAGTAGGGGTAAATGTGTGTATCGGCATGGGAACACTACAAGAATTGCTTCTGCATGCTTATTTTATATGCTAAACATTTTTCCTACAGAGTACATTCAGCACCTAGAATGGAAGAGTCTATCTTTCTTATTTGAAACAGAGGCAGTGATCCCAATCTCAAACAGCTCTATCCACACTGCCTGTCAAGTGTTATTTACTATGAAGTGAGACAAGGGCATGAAGCACCTGCACCCCCACCCCAGTGGCACACCAATCTTCCAAACATAGTTAAAAGTAAAAATATGTTTAAAAAATAATTTAAAGGAACAAAAATGCGAGTGACAAGATGGTGATAGAGTAAAATAGTTTGCAAGTGCAGCAGCCTTCTCTCTCTTGCCCCCACCACCAGGGACATAGGCACATCAGTCGCTGTGCTGTGCTTTACTCTCCCTCCCTACTTGCTGAAAAACATGTATAGCAATGATGAATGGCAACAGCAGGAACCTCCCACAGACCAGAGTCTACATCCCTTTGCGTGCCACCATTCACTCCCCATTGGAAATAGAAACCCTTGCCTCCCTCCCTGGCAGTCCATCAGGCGAATCTTCTGGCAGTGTATCACGGGGGGAACGTGTCTGCAGGCTGGCTTTGGCCCATGGACCCGCAGCTGGGGGTCACAGATAAGCACAAATTCAAGGGTTCCAAGTAGGACAGATGGAATGTGTCTATGGGCTGTAGTTTGGGAACCCTTGATAGAGATTATACACTGTTTAAAATATTGGACTGGAAGACCATAGGGTGACATAAATCACCACAGTCTTGGTGAGAGGACACAGCAAGACTGGGGTGGCATACTGGAGACTCAGGACATGGCTGCTTTAAGAAAGGGGGGGGGGTCATTCAAAGAAGAGGTCCCCCCCCCTTAGGCACAGTACAGAGAAAAGTTCCTTTTTGAATAAGGCCTGTAGAATTAAAATGATGGAACCTACAAAAGAAGCCAGCTGCAGTACAGTCTTTACTTATTCCTGCAATATAACTAAAACTATTTTCCAAGAGGTTTTCAGTGGATTCCATCATGGCTGAAGACAGTTAATTTTGAAATTTCAAAATAGTATGATACTGGTTTCAAATTTTTTTTTGCAGACCTTAAACTGGTAATCTGTAATATATCATTAAAATCTGCCACTATACTTTAGGCCTAAATTACTTACCTGTAGTAAGTATTCTCTGTGGATGGCAGGATCGAAGTCCTCACATATGGGTGATGTCATTCAAGAAAGCTTAGTTACTCACCTGTAACAGGTGTTCTCCAGGGACAGCAGGAATCAGTCCTTACATTTGGGTGACATCGGTGCTAACGGAGCCCCACGGAAGCATCTCCCCGACTTTCAAAGAAAGCCTTTGGGAGATGCCACCATGCATGTGTGGTCCCCTTCCCGCCCAAGGGTGCCATCTTACTGTCAGATGACATAGCTAGAGCCGACAAAAGAAGATGGCAAAAATTGTACAGCAACTCCAAGGGGAGGAGGGAGGGTTGTTAGGACTGATTCCTGTTGCCCCTGGGGAACACCTGTTGCAGGTGAGTAACTATGCTTTCTCCAGGAACAAGCAGGAAGTCAGTCCTCACATATGGGACTCCTTAGCTACAAGAACCTGTAGAAAAGCATGTCCCAGCCGTGAGCAGTCACAAGCAAGTCTGAGGAAAGGTTCTAAGGACCCCAGTGTCCGGGGAGAACCATCACTCTGGTAGCCTGAACAAGAAAGGTCGGAGGGCAGGAGTTGCCTAAACCTCGAAGTGATTATGGCGTACGGCCTGGCCAAAGGCACTTTCCCATCAGGACTCCCTCTCCAGGCAGTAGTGAGCTGCAGATGTGTGAACTGAGGACCAGGTGGCGGCCTGGCAGATGTCTGCCATGGGGACAGAGCGTAGGCTTGCAACTGAGGTCACCATAGGCCTAACGTTGTGCACCGTGACCCGGCGCGCCAACGAGAGCCCAGCCTGATCATGGGCGAAGGTGATGCAGTCTGTCACCCAGGTGGAGAGGGTCCACTTGGTAATAGCCTCCCCCAGTTTACTGGGGTCGTAGGAAATGAAAGACTATGAGGGTTTGTGGTGGCCCTGGGTATGTTGCAGGTAAAAGGCAGGGCCCTCTTACAATCCAGAGTATTGAGAATGGTCACCGCCTTGTCGGCGTGGGGCCGTGGAAAGAAGGATGGGGAGCACCACCTCCTGACTAAGGTGGAAGGTGGATACCACCTTCAGAAGGAATGTAGGGTGGGTGCGAAGTTCTTATAGAACCTGGTATAAGGTGACTTGGCCATCAAGGCCTGAAGCGTGCTGACTCTGCGGGCAGAGGTAAGCGCCACCAGGAAGACGACCTTTCAGAAGAGATAACGTAAATGGCAAGTAGCCTTGAGCTCCAGCAAGTTGATCTGTTCTTGGCTCTCCGCCAGGGACCAGTTGCCCTGTGTGCACAGTTCCTTGCAATGGGCACCTCATCCCAGTAGTGATGTGTCCGTGGTGAGGATACTCTGGGAGTTTGCAGGCTGGAAGGACATGCCTTTCTGCAGGTTCTGTGTGCCCTGCCACCAGTCGAGTGACTCTGCTAGTTGACGGGACACTGAGACCCTGTCCCAGAGCCTGCCTGTGGCTTGTGTCCACTGCAAGCGGAGACACCACCGAGTTGCCCGCTTGGGAAGGTGGGCGTTGGGAACCACATGGACTGTGGATGCCATGTGGCCTAGTAGCGGAAAATGAACCACACCAACACTGAGTGATGGCGCTGTACCTCGGTGACCAGGGCCCTGAGGTGATCCACCCTGTACAGGGAGAGGAAGGTCCTGGCATGGAGAGTGTCCAGGCGAGCTCTATGAACTCCAGATTCTGAGTTGGAGTGAGGTGAGATTTGGGGTGGTTGATCATGAACCCCAAATGCTGCAGGACTTAGATGGTGCGAGCGGTGGCCGTGCCCTCTTTCACTAGCCATTCGTCCAGTTTATGGGAAGACGAAGACCCCTTGGAGACAGAGGTAGGTGGCCACCATGCCAGGCATTTAGTGAAGACTGTTGTTGCGGAGGCTAGGCCAAAGGTTAGTACTGGTAGTGGTCACCCCCGACCATGAACCTTAAGTACTGCCTGTGACTGGGATGAATAATAATGTGGGTGTAAGCATCCTTTACGTCCAAGAAGCATAACCAATCTCCCTGCTGGAGGTATGGCAGCAATGTTCCAAGGGAGAGCATCTTGAACTTCTCCCACACCAGGAACTTTTTCAGGTTCCGCAAGTCCAAAATGGGCCTTAGACCCCATTCTTTTTGGGACCAGAAAGTAACAGAAGTAGAACCCCATTGCCCCAGAGGTGGAGAGGTACTGGTTCCATGGCTCCGTCCCTGATGAGGCTTGTGAGTTCCTGGAGTAGCAGGGCCTGGTGCAGAGGAGTCTAAGGGGGCTTTCCTGGAAAGAAGGGTGGAGGCGTCCAGTTCAAGCGAAGGAGGTAGCCTTTTCTGATCACCTGGAGAGCCCGGTTGTTGGTGGTTATGACTGGCCACCAATGGGCAAAGTGGATCAGACGGCCCCCTGTTGGCAACTGTTCCTCCCCGGGAGGAGAGGCTATGCTCAGGGAGTCAAAACCCCGACCCAGCCTGGGCAGAAGCCGGTGTTTTGGGCTTGGGACCCTTAGGCTTATGTTGGCCTTGGCCAGTCCTTTGCCCTGTGGCCCTGCTGTGCGGTCTGGGGGGTTTGGTATTGGGGATAGCCCCGGTGAGGCTGGCCTTTTCTGTGAAAAGGGGGCCTTTTCCCTGACTGTTTCTTCTTGGGAAGAGTGGAGGTCTTCCTGGACAGCCGAATTTGGGTGACTTACTCGTCTCGATCTCAGCTGCCTTGTGCTGAAGAGGTTTTCACCAAGACAGGGGACATCGAGGAATTTCTCCTGTGCCCACTGCGGCCACCCTTGCATTAGACCCAAAGCTGTCCCGACGCACTTTGTGAGGGTTTGGAATCGCTGGAGGTGATCTCCATTGAGACCTGCCGAGAAACCTGTGAGTTCTTTTGCTAGGGCTCGGAGATACATGCTGATATACAGCTGGTAGGCTTGGATTCAGCAACCCAGCATCGAACCCTGGTAGCATTTGTGCCAAAGAGGGTCGAGAGTATGGGACTCCCTGCCCGGGGGCACGGAAGAGTGAGTTCTTTGGGCTTTTCTGTCAGCGCATGGTCAACTCCACCATCTAGAGGTGTGAGGGAATTGCACCTTCTGAAAGCCAGGCCCCACTGGACCTGGTACATGGTGTCGAGGCGTTGGTTAACTATTGGCACTGACATCGGTGTCTCCCACATCCAAAGGAGGAGTTGCCTGAGGATGGCAGGGACAGGAACCATCAGGGCCTCCTTAGGTAGAGTCTTATACTGGAGGATTTCCAATTCCTCTGTGTGAGGATCCTCCTCTGAATCCGTGGTGAGAGACAAGGTTTTCACCATGTCTCAAACAAACTCAAGGAATGTGTCCTCAGGGGGGGACCGGCACCGCGACACCAGGGGAGACGGGTCTGAGAGGAGATCGCAGTGCTTACACGTCTCCGGGGAAGCCTCATCCTCGAACTCCCAGTCCGAATAGTCGGTCGAGAACTTGAGGCTGGACAGCACCCGAGGCGTCGGGCTCAGTTCAGGACTTCAGTGACCCACAGCAGCTGCTTGGCCAGAGCCACAAGTGCTTGCCGGGGAAGATCTCGCTCCCGAGGAATGGAAATGGGATCGAGACCCTCGCCAAGGATCGACTCAGGGCTCGGGGCTCTCAAGGATAGTCTTGGTGGCCTGGGGAGTCCTCGATATCGAGGTCCCTGCGGTCTTGGCGCAAGCACCAGCGGGGTCGGGCATCAATGCTTGCTGCAAGGCAAGGAAGGCAATAATGCTGCATTCCAATGCCATCATCATGGCTTCCCACTCAGGAGTTGCAGCCTTCTAAGTGGATACCGGTGTGACCAGGTCTGGCATTGGTGAGGAGAGGGAGTCTTCAATGGGACAGACCTCGGGGGTTTGTGCCCTGTCACTGGAGATCTCAGCATCTGTTCTGGGCACCTTTGCCAGCCGCTCCTGCTCTGACTCCTCCGATACCCTCTGGGGACTGTGGGACCTAGCATGGGATTTGCCATGTATGTCCGACTCCCAGGATGAGGTTCTTGAGGATTTCTTCTTCTTCTTGTGATCATGCTCTGGAAAACCCTTGTCGGAGTGTCTGCAGACCTGATCGGGTGCTGTGGGGGCTTTACGTGACTCCGAGGATCATGTGGGGCCTTTGAGCTCGAGGCTACCAGGGCAGAATATGACCTGTGGAAGATGTCGTCTTGCTTCTGCCGACAACTTTGGATGGCCTTCATGGATATTTTCTTGCCCAGGCGCAAACCTTTGGGTCATGGTGGGCACCTAGACACAGAAGGCAGCAATCGTGTGTATCAGTTAAGAACATGTTCTTTGCGCACTGATCACACTTTATGAGCCCACTGGCGATTTGGGGAAAAAAGGACCCCTGCAAGGTTGAAGACCCTCAATGCGGCCAGCAGTTAGAAAAAGGCAAGAAACCGTGCAGGAAGAAAACTGAAAAACGGTTCCGAGACTCAAAGTCGAGGCAGTGGGGCTCAGAGGTGGGAAAGGGACCAGTGCTAACTGGAGAAAGAAAGGCACTTTAATGCACAATAAAATCAACTTTTTTCCAGGGAAAGAAGACGGATATCTGTTGGGCCTGTGGAAAAAGGGAGACTGGCACCCTTGGGCAGGAAGGGGACCACGCATGCATGGTGACATCTCCCAAAGGCTTTCTTTGAAAGCTGGGGAGAAGCCTCTGTGGGGCTCCATCGGCGCCGACATCACCAATCTGTGAAAACTGACTTCCCACTTGTTCCTGGAGAACACTCTCGTCCGATTTTTCTTAATGCAAAATCTTAAGCCTGATTGAACATATGCAATATTTCGCATGCTGAGTCATTGCATGGGACAACCTCATTTCCAGTCGGAGTAGCTTATTGGTTAGAACAGTGAGCCGAGAACCAGGGAAGCTCAGTTCAATTCCCATTGCTGCTCCTTGTGATCTTGGGCAAGTCACTTAAACCTCCATTGCCTTAGGTACAAACTTAAGATTGTAAATCCTCCAAGGGATAGGAAAATATCTACTAGACCTGAATGTAACTCACCCTGAGCTATTCCTGAAAAAGGTGTGAGCTAAATCCAAAATCCCTTCCTCTCCCCTTAAAGGAAATTCAAGGGAAGGTGGAAGGATTATGTGAGGATCTTTTATAAGGTGATGATATGCATTAATTGGATGAATGGATTAAAACTGAATACCAATAAGAATGCTGTCTTATGGTAGGAGGTTAATTTAAGTCTCTACCTTTTGTTGGCCCCAGTCTTGAGGGGATAAATTTTACCACTGTGAGATAAGGTATGAGGCTAGGGATCTTGATTGATTCCTCCTTATCTTGGGAGGCACAAATCAGTGCTGTGGTGTCTAAGGTTGTGGGTACCTAAGTTAATAAGACAGATTAAACATTGTCTTAGTGAATCAGATTTGAAGCATGTAGTTCAGATCATGGTGTTATCTCACATCAATTACTGTAACATAATTTATTTAGGTTCACCATTAGAGGTATTATCAAAACATTGATTAGTGCAAAACGCTTCAGCTAGGCTAATTTTGGGGAAGAAGAAATGAGAACATGTTACCCCTTACACTGACTACCAGTCCAGAAGTGGATAACTTTTAAACTTCTTATTTTGGCTTTTTGGGCAGTTCATGGGCTTGACCAAGGTATCTTAGAAAGTATTTTAGAGAATATGTAACTACTAGACCTTTACATGCATGGTCCAAATTATTCCTAGTACTTCCCATCAGCTAGAGGATTTAATATGGCAACAACCAGAAAGCAAACATTGCAGGCACATTCCTCTCAGGTTTGAAATTTGATGCCTGGGTCATTGAGAAAGGTCATTGTGATTTTGTAAACAACTTAAAACCTGTTTTTTAAGTCAGGGGAGTGTTAGGGAGGCTGGGTGTTTAGATTGATGCTTTAGAAAAATGTTGTTTGATTTTAAATGATGCAAAGGCAGATTTTAGCTTAAATGGAGAGATCAGGTCAGGATGTAGAAAATTTTCATAGCAATTTACAAGAGGCTCTGCCAAATGTAGAGCCTCTTGTAAAATTGCAGACTGCACAGGTATGGCTTTCCACATCCTATGGGAGCTGCACATGGGGAAAAAACCTATAGTTCATCCAGGCCCCCTCCTCAATGATCCCCTGGTCAACCTGTCATGTGTCTCCCCTGCATCTTAATCTCCCCCCCCCTTTTGCAGCTCCCAAAATATCCAATGCCCCCCTACATGCTCCCAACCATAAAGTATCTGATCCCCCAATTCTTCCCCCACTGTTCTCAAACCTTGTGCATATTTGACTGGCAAATGTACCCCTTTTTAAGTCAGAGCATTCTGGCATCCATTGTTACAAGTCTGTTGCAATACCTGAGCTGCGGCTCAGTACCAAAGTCTACTATGATCCATTAGAACTAATAGTGGGCTGGAAAAAGTCAATTCGGCACATGTTCCACAGGATATTATAAGCCCAACTCCTTTTGGCCATGTGAGTCATGCCTGTGGCACTCCAAGATACCAAAGTACTCACCATTTAGCTGATCCACCCGATTTGTTAATCCAGTGAATAGCCAAATTATTAAGATACTTAACAAGTCACATGATCATATAACAGGAAACCACAACTGTCATCCTACACACTTACGTTCCAGAACTCCAAATCAGCTGTTATGCCCCACTTCATCAGTCAGATACACTTAGGGTTATGCTTACTAAACCGGACTAACAGTTAACCTGGGTTATCTGTAACTAGGTCCCATTAAATAACAGGGGATCTACCGTGTTTCCCCGAAAATAAGACCGGGTCTTATATTTATTTTTGCTCCAAAAGATGCACTAGGGCTTATTTTCAGGGTAGGGCTTATTATTTTATTTAAAATAAAAAACGCAGATTTAAAAGCTGAGCAGGGCCTTTTCCTCGCGCCAAAATGCTCACGCTTCCACACCTCCGACGCCCAAGAATTTTATAGCCGCCAAACAAAAGACCCGAAGTAACCAGCCTTTTCCAAACTTACGGGTCTTCAACGGGCTGTAGCCCGCGGTACTGCTTTAAGCAGAGCAGCACCATCGGCGAGCCTCTCGTCCTTGTGCCCCCACCGTCTGATACTGCCGCGGCTCTTCTCTAGGCAGTAAATGCCCCTGTGATCCGGTTCCAGGGCTCTCCCCCGTGCTGTCTAGGGGGAGAGATCTGACAAGAGAGCCTGCAGTCCGAGACGAGACAGGCAGAGAACAGCACTAACACAAAGCTTTGCTGATTCCTTGAGGCCTCTTCCCTAATTAATGATTTTTTTTAAAGGGGCAGCCCCAAATGAATTGAAAGGATCGGCGTCGGCGTTTCTTTTCTCCAAGCATAAGGACGGAGCAGAGGCGGGCCCGAGGGAGATAAAGAGAAGCCGAAGTAAACGTGAGAAGTGGAGAGAAAGAGACGGTGTTCGCACAGGGGGGGTGGCAGGTGAAGTGCAGTGAAGGAACAATGCCTATTTATCTAAAAATGCATTTCCCTACCTCAAGAACACACACAGGCAGCCCTCCTCCATGATCTGCACTAGGGCTTATTTTCAGGGTAGGGCTTATATTACGGTAAGCATAGGAAAACGTGCTAGGGCTTATTTTCAGGGTAGGTCTTACTTTCGGGGAAACACGGTAGTTGCAGATAACCCAGATTAACCATTATCCCAGTTTAGTAAACATACCCATTAGCCTTTTCCTGTCCCTGCATTAACTGAAATCTTACTGAATGATTCTATCCAGACCAACAACAGCATAGTCGCAATTACTTGTCCTCCGTTGGCTGGCCAGCCTCCTCCACAGTCTCTTAAAGCGGCCAGGTCCTCAAATGTATAGGTGATGTTATTTATTCAAATAAAAAAAACAAACCCCACTAGTCAATTTCAAAACTTTCAACTTATAAATTACAATAGGAGATGAAAAATTACCTTTCAAAAATATGTCTCAAGAAAAAGTCAAAGGGGAAAAGACCTCAGAATTCAAAGTCTAATACATAAAATACTGCAAGGTATTTTTCAAGGCAATCCAGAATTCATACCATCATTGGTTGGAAAAACCCCTCTGAACACATTAGATAACAAACTTTAATACTACATCCAATTTTCTTTTTAAAAATGTTATATCTTTTTAAATTTTTTTTTTTAAAAACTTTAGAAAAAACTTACCCCATCTATATTCAGAAATACTCATATGAAAGTCATAAACCATATCTTAAAGGCAAGATGTAAAATATAAAAACAGCTTTGTAAGAAGATATTCAAAAGTCAAAAAATGTTCAAAACAAAACAGCAACTAGTCTATAACAAAGTTCAAATAAATCACTTGGGCTGATTTAAAAAATACTTATGCTGACTTCTTTGGACATGCGCTCAAACATTTCAAAATGGATTGCACTGCCTCATATCAACATGGGACCCTTTTATTAGGTTAGCGCATATTAATGAAGTTAACACACGTTAAGTGCCGCTGTGCCCATAGAAATAAAAGAGTTAAAGTGTGTCTAAAGCTTTAGTAAAAGGATCCACGTTTTCTATTGTCTCTTGCCAAAGTTGGCCAGCATTTCATTAAAGGCTGCATCAGGACTATAAACAAAGTGCATACTCCCAATGATGGCATAAATTCTGGATTACCTTGAAAAATATCTTGTGGTATTAGAAACATAGAAATAACAGAAAAAGACCACATGGCCTATCTAGTATGTCCTACCATATCAACAACTACAAGAGTCCCCTTTTTACCTTTAGAGATCCTCTGTGTTTGTCCCATGCTTTTTTGAATTCAGATACTGTCCTCATCTCTTCCTCCTCCACTGGGAGACTATTCCACGGATCCACCACTCTTTCTGTAAAGAAATATTTTCTCATATCACTCCTGAATCTATCCTCTTTCACCCTCATCCCATGTCCCCTCATAGCAGAACTTGCTTTCAATCGAAAGAGGCTCTCCCCCTGTGCATTTAGGCCACGGAGGTATTTAAACGTCTCAATCATATAACCTCTATTCCGCCTTTCCTCTAAGGTGTACATATAAAGATACTTAAGTCTGCCCTCATATGCTTTATAATAAAGACCACTAACCATTTTAGTAGCCACCCTCTGTACTGACTCCATCCTATTTATATCCTTTTGAAGGTGCGGTCTCCAAAATTGCACACAATACTCCAAATGAGGTCGCACCAAAGACGTATACAGAGGCACTATCACCTCCTTTTTTCTGCTAGTCATTCCTCCCCCTATGCACCCAAGAATCTTTCTAGCTTTTGCTGTCACCTTTTCTATCTGTTTAGGTACTTAAAGATCATCAGACAGAACCACACTGAGGTCCCGCTCTTCTTTAGTGGACAAAAGTACTTCACCCCGTATACTATATTGCTCCCTTGAATTGCTGCAGCCCAAATGCATGACCTTGCGTTTTTTAACATTAAATCCCAGCTGCCAAATTCTAGACCATTCTTCAAACTTAGCTAGATCCCTCCTCATGTTATATACACCTCCCTGGGTGTCTACTCTATTGCAGGTTTTGGTATCATCCGCAAAGAGGCAAACCTTACCCGATAGCCTTTCTGCAATATCACTAACAAAGATGTTAAAAAGAATCGGACTAAGGACAGGTCCCTGGGGCACACCACTAGTAACCTCCTTCTCCTCAGAGTGAGCTCCATTTACCTGTACCCTTTGTCTCCTCCCACTCAACCAATTTCTAACCCAAGCAGTAACTTTAGGGTCCATCCCTAGGGTGCTCAGTTTGTTTATAAGTTGCCTGTGAGGAACAGTGTCAAAGGCTTTACTGAAATCTAAATACACCACATCTAGGACTCTCCCTCAGTCCAACTCCCCGGTCACCTAGTCAAAGAAATCAATCAGATTTGTCTGACAAGACCTGCCTCTGGTGATTCCCTGCTGCCTCAGATCCTGTAATCTGCTGGACTCCAGAAACCTCATTATTTTCTCTTTCAGCACTGTTTCCAATAATTTACTCACCACTGAAGTTAAACTAACCAGCCTATAGTTTTCAACCACATCCTTACTTCTGCTTTTGTGTAAAGGGACCGACCACATGTGCCTCTCTCCAGTCCTTTGGCACCACGCCCAACTCCGAGGCATTGAAAAGATCAGTCAGTGGAGCTGTTAGAACGTCCCCAAGTTCCCTTAGTATTCTAGGGTGTATCCCATCTGGTCCCATCACTTTGTCTACTTTAAGTTTAGCTAGTTTCTCATGAACACAGTCTTCTGAAAATTGCTCAAGATGCCCCTCACTTCTGTTCCTGTTTGTGGGTGTTTGCTGAGGTCCTGTTCCTGGTTCTTCATCTGTGAACACAGAACAGAAATATTTGTCAAGCAATTCCGCTTTATCCTCATCAGCTTCTAGATATTCTTCCCCTTCACCCTTGAGTCTGACAATACCACGTTTGCCCTTCCTCTCCTCACTAACATATCTGAAAAATGTCTTATCCCTCCATTTTATTGCATTGGCTATTTCCTCCTCTTTTTGAATCTTTGCTTTCCTGACTACTTTGCTAGCTTCTCTAAGTTTTTCCAAATATAGATGCCTGTCTTCCTCTCTCTGTGATCTCTTGTATTTCATGAAGGCCTCACTCTTTTTCTTCACCTTTTCAGCTACTTCTTTTGAAAACCATAGCGGTCTCCTTTTCCTTTTATTTACCATTTTAACAAAAAGGTTGGTTGTCCTTAAAATGTCCCCTTTCAGTTTTGCCTACTGTTTTTCTACATCCCCAGCTGTTCCTATCCCGCTAATGACTACCTGAGGTATTGGCCCATCTTGGCAGAGTTAGTTTTCCTAAAGTCTAATACCTTCACTTTTAAATGGATTCTATGAGCCCTAGTCCTAATACTGAACCACACCATCTGGTGATCACTGGATGCAAAATGATCTCCCACTATAACATCAGAAACACTATCATCATTGGTAAGCACCATAAGAACATAAGATATGCCATACTGGGTCAGACCAAGGTCCATCAACCCCAGTATTCTGTTTCCAACAGTGGCCAATCTTTTATCACCAGAGACCAGAAATTCTGCCCCCCACCTCATATAAAAGTTAAAGAAGCTGAGCTCCAAACCAAATCAGCAATTCGGTACTTAGGGGTCACCCTCGACCAGCGTCTAGATATGAAAACCCATATATCCAACATAGTCAGAGCCGTATACTTCAAAATCCGGTCACTCAGACACCTGCAATCCCTTCTAAGCACTGAAGACTTCCGGACAATATACCAAGCACTTATCTTGCCACACTTTGACTTTGCCAACGCTATTCTCCAAGGTCTCCCTCAATCATCTCTAAATCCGTTGCAACTTGCCATGAATGCCGCAGCCAGAATCTTAGTAGGAGCAGCAAGATGCGACCATATAACGCCTATCCTAATACAACTTCATTGGCTCCCCGTTCAAGGAAGGCTTACATTCAAATCTTTGTTACTCACCTTCAAATCTATCCATGGCATCACCTCCCCCTCATTAACCAACATCATCCAGCCAGCTCCTCCCAACAGAACAAGGAGAACCCCATCTACAAATGTGCTAGTAATTCCAAAGGCTTCAACAAAGTACACAACCGCAACATCTAACAGGGCATTCAGTATCTATGCCCCAAAATGTTGGAACGCATTACCACCAGGCATCCGTGCGATTACTGACCTATCACAATTCAGAAAGGCTCTCAAATCCCATTTATTTACTCAATACTACCAGATTAACCCTACCCCTACATAATTGCCTCTCCCTCACCCCCTCAAGTTAATATATCAACTCTATTGTACACATGTTCACACTGAATTCCCAATACTCGATCTCATTGTACATATGTAAGTAGTTTAGTTTGCATTCCCCGTTTATCCAAGTTATTACTCCTGTTCTATGTAAAGCATAAGCATGTTATCCAAGTTATTACTCCTGTTCTATGTAAAGCATAAGCATGTTATCCAAGTTGTTTTCTCCTGTTCTATGTGAAGCCAAACAGTTTGTTATGGTCATTTTGTTGTATGTAAACCGCGCTGACAATAGTGCGGTATATAAGAAATTGTAATAAATAATAATAAATAAATAATAATAAATATGCACCTAGAGGTTTCCCCAAAAGACACAGGTTCCACAATGCTTGTATTGGTTCAAGCATTGATATCCTGGGTCCCTTCTTAATAATGGTTTATGGACCTTTCCTCCAGGAACTTTCCAAACCTTTTTTAAACCCAGCTACATTAACAGCATTTACTACATCCTCCGGTAAAAAATTCCAGAGTTTGATTACACGTTGAGTGAAAAAATATTTTCTTTTATTAGTCTTAAATAGTTTACCCTGTAGCTTCATTGCATGTCCCCTAGTCTTTCTATATTCTGATAAGGTAAACAATCGATCTACGTTTACCCGTTCCACTCCGTTCATTAATTTATAGACTTCTATCATATCTCCCCTCAGCCGTCTCTTTTCCAGGTTAAAGAGCCCTAACCTTTTTAGCCTTTCTTCATAGGAGTATCCTTCCATCCCCTATACTATTTTGGTGGCTCTTCTCTGAACCTTTTCTAAAATCGCTATATCCTTTTTAAGATACGGTGACCAGAACTGCACACAATATTCAAGGTGCGGTCTCACCATGGAACGATACAGAGGCATTATAATATCTTTTGTTTTATTTTCCATTCCTTTCCTTATCATACCTAGCATTCTATTTGCTCTCTTGGCCGCCGCTGCACACTGGGCCGAGGGTTTTAACATGGTATCCATAATGACGCCTAAATCTTTTTCCTGGGTGGTGATTCCTAATGTGGAACCTTGCATCGTGTAACCATAGTTTGGGTTGTTCTTCCCTAGGTGCATAACCTTGCACTTGTCCACATTAAATTTCATCTGCCATTTTGATGCCCAGTCTTCGAATTTATCAAGATCCTCTTGCAATTTTCCACAATCCTCTTGGGTTCTAACAACTTTAAATAGTTTTGTGTCATCAGCAAATTTGATAACCTCACTCGTTATTCCACTTTCCAGGTCATTTATGAATATGTCAAAAAGCAGCGGACCCAGCACAGATTCCCGGGGCACACCACTATTTACCTTTCTCCATTGGGAAAAGTGGCCATTTAGCCCTACCCTCTGCTTTCTATCTTTTAACCAGTTCCTGATCCACAATAGTACACTGCCTCCTATCCAATGACTCTTTAGTTTTGCCAAAAGTCTCTGATGAGGGACCTTGTCAAAGGCTTTTTGAAAGTCCAGATACACAATATCAACCGACTCACCTTTGTCCACCTCATTATTCACTCCTTCAAAAAAACATAACAGATTAGTAAGACAAGATCTTCCTTGTCTAAAGCCATGTTGGCTGTCTCCCATTAGGTCATTTCATAAATATTATCGCTCAAAAAATATATATAAATGCCCTTCAATGCTTATTTGACTTTTCTCTGAAACTTGTTCATGTAATAGACGGCGAGGTCTCAGACTTCCCGACACTTAAGGCTAACTGCTAATAACTTTGGTTAGCAGGGCCGTGCCATCTAGCATCAATGACCTGCCGATAATCAGCAAATGAACAAGGTATATAAAAGACCAATATGTGCTAGATATCACCAAAAATAGATAAAATTCTATCAAAAACTTCTTGTCTTGTAAGGGTGTATCTTTGCACAATCCGATGGGTGAAGACTTATCTTAAATAGTTAAAAAAAAATTTTTCAATGCGTGTAAAATGTCACCAAAAAATATATATTTATCTTCCAAAACTAATTGCCATGTACAGGTGAATCAACACGCATCTAATAAGTAGAAAACTTATCTTGAGTGATTAAAGGATTGCCCGACGCTGTTCCATATAGCGCTCCAACGCGTTTCTCCGTAATAGGATTCTTCAGGGGATTTCCTTCATAAATATCACAACTCCAACATCCCCATGGGAATGAGATTAAACTTGAGAGAAAAGCTCCTATCTCCCATGGCACTCTAAAGTTAAAAAATTGAAACAAATATGTATATTTGAAGGGCATTTATATATATTTTTTGAGCGATAATATTTATGAATTGACGTACGCTCTGTAAATTTACCCAAATACTACGTCTAGTGACGATCATGGAGGGGTCCGTAGCATGGAAAAATGTCTGGAGTTTTTCTTCAGAACGAGTGAAAGAACTATGTAAAGAAAAAACCCCATTTGCTTTAGATGGCACCGAAGTTCAGTTACAAAATCAACCGACTTGGGAATCATTGACAAAAATGAAAAAACGAGCACTTAAAATGGAGTTACATCGGCTATCATTTGTGGAATATATCAGCCGTCAGCATATCCCTAGGGGATTACGAGTATACAAAGAACCCAAGCTTTACAATTCTGATAGCATATTTTTGGAGAAATGGAATAACATATTAAATAAATGTTCTTTAGACCTCATGGTCTTAATCGTAGAGAATTCTGCGAAACAATTGATCGATTTAAACGTGGAAATATCAACCATCACTGACGGTTTGAAACGAGTAGAGATTGACAGTCAATTCCTTTTAAAGATGGAAGAAGTCACTAAACAACTAGCAATGACTGACCAAGAAGTGAAAACAGTAAAGATGAAAAAACTAAGACGGGATTATAATGATTACACCTCCGGTTATGTATATCCCTGGATGGATGTCAACCGAAAAAATCGGAAAGGCAGAAGGCAAGTTCTTTTTGACACAACTTCAGATGAGACATCGGAGTCCGGGAGATCACTTAATGGTGAACGCAGTGAAGATGAGAAAAAACAAAAAAAGAAAGGGGGAGGGGGCAGAGGAAAATCCACGAATCGTGGGGGACATCGTGGAAAATCTTCCTAAAGTCACTTATCAATCTTTATCTGCTCAACTAGTGGTTAATCTTTCGGGCATTGATCTAACGTCTGCACAATTGCAAGTATTAGAGAAGGGACTTTCCTTTGTCCCGGTGATCCGATATGATTCATTTCAAACACGTGTAGACTTTGAACAGTGTATTCGGAAATTGCATTTGAAATATCATTTTGCTACCACTACTATTGATAATAACAGCCCGACACTGTCAGATCAGTCAGGGCAATTGACCATTCTACCCTCTCCGCCATCAAAACTCCCCCTGCCGATCAAATCCACATGGGTCCCCTCCGGCCCATTGCCTCCAGCTATTTCCATTTTTAGAGATCTTGTCTTGACCGATTTGAATAGCCTAGAGGAACGTACCCCTTGGTATCAACAACAACGTAATGTTTTAACTACAGCGGAGAAACAGGCTCTTCGTTCTTTACAGACCAGCGATGAATTGGTGATACGTCGCGCTGATAAGGGAGGCGCAATCGTGATTCTTCATCGGCAACAATATCTACAGGAGGCGTCTCGTCAACTTTTAGACACTACTGCTTATGTTAAATTATCATCAGATCCCACGGCGGCTATCAGTACTACAATTCACGAAATCACCACACAAGCTTTGGGTGACAAATTCATTTCTAAAAAGGAATGGAAATATTTAAATCAAGCTTCTCCGAGTGTAGCCCGATTTTACCTTGTACCTAAAATACACAAGAGTATGATTAATCCACCAGGACGTCCAATTGTCTCGACCAGAGGATCGAATTTGGAACCTCTATCTGTTTTTCTGGACACTTTTTTACGTCCCTTAATGCCTACAATTCATTCCTATGTACGGGACACGTCTCACTTTTTGAACATTTTGGAACAGCACCATCATCTAACTGTGGAACACAATATTTTATTGGTCACACTAGACATAGCAGCATTGTATACTAGTATCCCTCAGGAAGCAGCATTGGAGACTGTGTACACTGCATTGGGTACTAGAGGCGATCTTTCAGATGAATTTATAGCATTTCTGATGCGGATAGCCCGTCTAACCATCCAGAAAAATTACTTTCAGTTTGAGGGGGATATTTTTCAACAAATATCTGGAGTTGCGATGGGGGCCACGTGCGCCCCATCAATTGCTAACCTATTCATGGGGTCATATGAGACCAAGTGGCTAACAACTAGCCCTTTCCAATCTAATATCAGGCTTTGGAGCCGATACATTGATGATATTTTTGTAATTTGGCAGGGGCAAGAAACAGAATTAAAGGATTTTCTTGCTTGGCTGAATCATATTGATCCCCATATCCAGTTTACTAGTAACAGTCACACTGATGTTATTACATTTCTGGATGTACAAATCCATCGTCTTACTACGGGATGGAAAACCACGGTATATAGAAAACCATCTGACCGTAATACTTTGCTACATTATAGCAGTGCACACCCGAGTCGTTTGAAACAAGGGTTACCTTTTTCTCAATTCATCCGGTTCAGACGAAACTGTTCTCATGATGCTGATTTTGTCCTCCAATCCCAAGAGTTGAAGAATAATTTTCAGGATAGGGGCTATCCCCAGAAACTTATTGACCAAGCTTATCGTCGGGCCAAATACAATCATCGAGCTCTTCTCTTGAGTCCCCGACAAAAAAATCAGGAGGATAACACCACGGTTAATTTTATTACAAAATTCTCTCCTTTAAGCTACTCTATACAGAAGATTTTGCGTAAACATTCAAATGTGTTACAAAACACTCGGGGTCTACAGGGACGTCACATCAGATGTGTTTGGCAGCGGCAGGTCAATTTGAAAGAATTAGTTAGTCCGACTCAGCTGCGTCATCTTTCACCAGTCTCTACTCCTTTGAATGAACCACGGGGTCATTCTCCCTGTGGGACTTGTAATTTTTGCTTTATGAATTTACAGATTGATCATTTCATGTATCATGACACCACCTATGTTTTAAGGAGCATGACTTCATGTGAATCTGCTTTCGTAATTTATGCTTTAAGATGTCCTTGCAACTTATTATATGTGGGCAAAACTACTAGACCTTTACGATTACGACTGGGGGAACACAAGAGTCGATTAAAATGTCGAGTGACAGAAGCTCCTATTGTCCAGCATAGTCTGTTGAAGGGACATGTGTTTACAGACTATAAGTGCTTTGTTATTGATCAGATACATGCAGGTAGAGGGAACCAGACACGGGAACAATTTTTGATGTTTTCAGAACAACGATGGATTTTTGTTTTGCGAGCCGTGGAACCTACAGGTTTGAACAACATGATTGAATGGCGTGCTTGTTTGACGTAATTAGACAGCCCTCACCAATACTTCAATCTGATTGGGGTTTTGTGCTTTAAATGAGTCGATAGATCGCCTGCCCGCATGCGCGGCGTTTTTCCTTGATGCAAGTAACATCATTATTGAAACGTGGGCAGCAGCATTGAGAATCATTTTGAATTTTTTTCGAGTCTACCAACATCTGCTGGTAAGCTGGCTGTTCTAAATGTTCATGTTTATTATATTGGCAACAAGTCACGAATAGATTCCCCTGTATGTTTGATGTATATATATACATATTTGTTTCAATTTTTTAACTTTAGAGTGCCATGGGAGATAGGAGCTTTTCTCTCAAGTTTAATCTCATTCCCATGGGGATGTTGGAGTTGTGATATTTATGAAGGAAATCCCCTGAAGAATCCTATTACGGAGAAACGCGTTGGAGCGCTATATGGAACAGCGTCGGGCAATCCTTTAATCACTCAAGATAAGTTTTCTACTTATTAGATGCGTGTTGATTCACCTGTACATGGCAATTAGTTTTGGAAGATAAATATATATTTTTTGGTGACATTTTACACGCATTGAAAAAATTTTTTTTAACTATTTAAGATAAGTCTTCACCCATCGGATTGTGCAAAGATACACCCTTACAAGACAAGAAGTTTTTGATAGAATTTTATCTATTTTTGGTGATATCTAGCACATATTGGTCTTTTATATACCTTGTTCATTTGCTGATTATCGGCAGGTCATTGATGCTAGATGGCACGGCCCTGCTAACCAAAGTTATTAGCAGTTAGCCTTAAGTGTCGGGAAGTCTGAGACCTCGCCGTCTATTACATGAACAAGTTTCAGAGAAAAGTCAAATAAGCATTGAAGGGCATTTATATATATTTTTTGAGCGATAATATTTATGAATTGACGTACGCTCTGTAAATTTACCCAAATACTACGTCCCATTAGGTCATGACTATCTACATGCTGAGTAATTTTATTCTTTATGATGGTTTCTACCATTTTTCCCGGTACTGATGTTAGGCTCACCAGTCTGTAGTTTCCCGGATCACCCCTGGAACCCTTTTTAAAAATTGGTGTTACATTGGCGAGCCTCCAATCTTCAGGTATTAGAGATGATTTTAATGATAGTTCACAGATTACTAATAGCAGGTCTGCAATCTCATATTTCAGTTCTTTCAACACCCTTGGATGTATACCATCCGGCCCAGGTGATTTGCTACTCTTCAGTTTATCTAATAGTTGTAATACATCTTCCCGATGTATCGATATTTCCTTCAATTCTTCCGCACCTTTAAATACCACTTCAGTCATGGGTAACATCCCTACATCTTCCTCAGTAAAGACTGAAGCAAAGAATTCATTCAGTCTCTCCGCTATTGCCTTGTCGCCTCTTAGTGCTCCTTTAACCCCTTTATCAACTAATGGACCAACTGACTCTCTCACAGGTTTTTTGCTACGAATGTACTTGAAAAGGTCTTTACTTCGCGTTTTTGCTTCCGCAGCAAGCTTCTTCTCAAATTCTCCCTTTGCCTGCCTTATCAATGCCTTGCATTTGACTTGCCAGTGCTTGTGCTGTTTCCAGGTTTCATCGTTTGGCTCTTTTTTCCATTTCCTGAAAGATGCTTTTTTGGCAACAACAGCCTCTCTGACCTCACCTTTAAACCATGCTGGCAGTTTTTTGGACTACCTTCCACTTCTCTTAAAGCATGGAATACAGCTGGTCTGGGCTTCCAAGATAGTATTTTTCAACAACAGCCAAGCCTGATGTACGTCTTTAACCTTTGCAACTGCTCCTTTTAGTTTTTTCTTAACTGTTTTCCTCATTTTATCATAGTCTCCCTTTCGAAAGTTAAAAGGTAATACTGTGGATTTCCTTACTATCCCTCCTCCACTAATTAAATCAAAGGCGATCATGCTACGATCACTATTGCCAAGTGGCCCCAACAACCTTATCTCTTGCACTAGATCTGGTGTTCCAGTAAGGACTAGGTCTAATATGGCTTCCCCTCTGGTCGGTTCATGAACCAGCTGCTCCAAGAAGCAGTCATTTATTTCATCTAGGAACTTTATCTCCCTAGCATGTCCTGACGTGACACTGACCCAGTCGATACCGGGGTAGTTGAAATCACCCATTATTATTACTGCGCTGTAACTTTTGTTAGCTTCCTTGATTTCTTTGAGCATTTCATCATCCATTTAGTCATTCTGGCCAGGCGCTCGACAGTACACCCCCACTGCCATTGCCTTCCCCCTTTTACATGGAATTTCAATCCATATAGATTCTACAGCAGATTTTGCTTCCTGCAAAACTTTAATCCTTTCTGACTCAATGCCCTCTCTAACATAGAGATCAACCCCTCAACCAATTTGATCAGCTCTATCATTTTGATATAGTTTGTACCCAGGTATCACAGTGTCCCACTGGTTGTCCTCCTTCCACCATGTCTCTGATATTCCAATCATATCTAACCTTTCATTTAGTGCTATATATTCTAACTCTCCCATTTTATTTTTTAGACTTCTAGCATTTGCATACAAGCATTTTAGAGAATGTATTTTATTCATATTAATTTGGCTATTGTTAGACATGGGTAATTTGGGATCTTTAAGCTCTGTCTGCTCCATACTTGAGGGCATTTGGGCTACTTTACTCTTTTGTGGAACCTCTCTGCTTTTGGTAGTATCCTTCAAAGATACATTCTTCCGAACCATCCGCTCTTGGGCGACTGTCGGCTTTCCCCTAATATCTAGTTTAAAAGCTGCTCTATCTCCTTTTTAAAGGTTAATGCCAGCAGCCTGGTTCCATCCCGGTTAAGGTGAAGCCCATCTCTTCGGAAGAGCCCCTCCTTTCCCCAGAATGTTCCCCAGTTCCTAACAAATCCAAAACCCTCATCTCTGCACCATTGTCTCATCCACGCATTGAGACTCCGGAGCTCTGCCTGCCTTTTGGGTCCTGCGCGTGGAACAGGAAGCAATTCGGAGAATGCTACCCTGGAAGTTCTGGATTTCAACTTCCTACCTAAAAGCCTAAATTTAGCCTCCAGAACCTCCCTACCACTTTTTCCTATGTCATTGGTACCGACATGTACCAAGACAGCAGACTCCTCCCCAGCACTATGTAAGACCTTATCTAGGTGGCGCGTGAGGTCCGCTACCTTCGCACCAGGCAGGCATGTTACCAGGCGATCCTCACGTCCACCAGCCACCCAGCTATCTACATGCCTAATGATTGAATCACCAACTATAACGGCTGTCCTAACCCTTCCCTCATGGGCACATGGCCCTGGAGAAACGTCCTCTGTGCGAGAGGGTTTTACATCACCTGGAGGACAGGTCCTAGTTACAGGATCACTTCCTGCCACAACAGGGTGATGCTCTCCTGTCACGTGACCTCTCTCCTCCATGGCAACAGGGATGCTGCCAGACTGGAGGTGGGACTTCAGGACTATATCCCTGTAGGTTTCGTCTATGTACCTCTCTGTCTTATGCTTTTCAAGTCTGCTACTTTAGCCTCTAGAGAACGGACTCGTTCCCTGAGAGCAAAGAGCTCCTTGCACCTAGTGCACATGTAAGACCTCTCACCAACTGGGAGAAAATCATACATGTGACACTCAATGCAAAAGACTGGAAAGCCCCCATCCCGCTGCTGGACTGCTGTCTGCATCTTAGTTTTAAGTTTGTGTTTAGATCTAAGTTCTTTACTTACTAAGGGTTGCTATGGATATTTATACTTATAAAACTGTACCTAATACGTGTAATATACCTTGTTCACCTGAAGCTTAACTAATCTCAGGTCCTTAGTGTATGACTGATTTGGGTAATGAGCTTCACCTGAGAGCACCTCCTGTCTTTTAAGGTGTGTAAGTGCCTATAAAGCTACGATTATCCCAGGGGGGGAGGGAGGGATGGAAATAACACTTATTAAAAGAGGGCTGCTACACAGTACCCTGTCTTGTGCTGCTGAGGTAAGCTATATTCTGATTTGATTTAAATTATAGCTCTTAGCTGCTGCTAGGTTCTAACTTCTTATGAAATTTAAACTAGAAGCTCTCTGCTGGGTTCCAAATGTAACCAGAAAGCTCTCTTCTGTGTTTTAAATTTAAACTAAAAGTACTTTGCTGTTACTAGGCCCTGAGTGACTATTAAATTTAAACTACAAGCTCTCTGCTGGGTATGAAATGTAACCAGAAAGTTCTCCTCTGTGTTTTAAATTTAAACTTAAACTGCTGCTACTAGGCCCTGACTGATTTAACAAAAAATAGTGGGTTCACAGATTAATTAGCTTTAATACAAAGAAATCCTTTTAGAAAATTACCAGAAGTATATACTCACAGTTGCAGATCTCTCTCCAGAAGTAACAGTCCCTTTTTCTAGTCCTTCAAGACAGTCCACCAAGTCCAGTATAGCTCCTTCATGTGTGGGGTCTGTTACTAATTGCCTGAATAGTTCTCCCTGTAGAGAATCCAGGATCTCCGTACTTCTAGATGATATGTAGCAGGAATGTGCCAATCAACATCTGGCATATTGAAATCCCCTATCAGTAGCACTTCCCCATTCCTAGCAATGCTGCGTATGTCTTCAATTAACTCTCTATTCACCTCTTCCTCTTGTGAGGGAGGTCACGCCAATGCAAATAGATTTCTTTTTCCCTCTTTCTAGTTTAACCCACAGTGCCTCCTCTCTTCCTTTTAAGCTCTGTAATTCCAAAGACTTAATATTACACAGGTCAACAAATTTTTACAAAAGTCATGTTACTGAAATAAAAATAGTCATTTCTTATCAATTTTTATATGCTGGACATGAATATGGCAGTGAAATTGCAAAGTTTGCTCCAGCTTTCTTGTAATCTACAAGAATTAATGTTTACATCACGAAATGCATGTCAATAGTAAATATAATAGGCCTTCGGTTAATACCTGTAAAAAACCAAGTCATAGACTACTTCTTAGATTTTTTCGCCTGTCTCTTGTACAGGTGTTCGGGAGCTTCTCTGGGGAGTGTCCAGCAATAGTCAGCCAGCATTGTAGTGGACCATTTTCCCTGGTATCTTTGCGCCATCGTTGCGATATCCTGGTGAAAACGTTCGCCCTGTTCATCACGAACCATACCACAGTTGTCAGGAAAGAAATCGAGATGGGAATCAAGGAAATGGATCTTTAGAGACATATTGCAGCCAGGTTTCTGATACTGCATCAGCATGTCTTCTACTAGTTCCTTGTAGTTTTCTGCCCTAACATTCCCGAGAAAGTTTGTTGACACTAGGCGAAAAGCATTCCATGCTTGTTTTGCATTACCCTGCAGCAAGTTGTTGAACCAGTCATCTTTGAAGAGCTCTCGAATCTGAGGAACCACAAAAACTCCCTCTTTAATCTTTGCCTCGCTGAGTCAAGGGAATTTTTCATGCAGGTATCGGAAAGCTGGCGAAGTGCGGTTCATGGTTTTCACAAAGTTTTTCATCAAACCTAGTTTGATGTGAAGGGGTGGTAGCAGGATTTTGTGAGCCTCAACCAGAGCTGGGTGCTGGATATTCTTCTCTCCAACTGTTACATTTTGTCTGCGATTCCATTCCTTCCACAAGTAGTGCCAATCCCTTTCTCGGCTATCCCACTCACATAAGAAACACATATATTTTATATATCCCTGCTGCAGTCCCATTAAAAGGGCAACTACCTTCAAGTCACCACAGAGGTGCCAGCTGTACTTGTTATAGTTAATGGAAGTCAGTAGATGCTTTAAGTTATCGTATGTCTCTTTCATGTGGACCAATACTACAAAATAACTATCACTCTATGTGAAATTACTCAAACAAAAATAGAGCAAAAATCCTAAAATCATGAGCTAAAGTGTGTGTACGTGAATGCATTAATGTTGGAAGATAAGCCGTGAGGAAACCAACTACCTCTCGTAGCTATACTTCCGTTTTACTCAATATTAATAAGCCCCAATTGGAACTTAAAAAGTAGGTAAAAACAGCATAAAAATAGTGTACCCTACACCAACGTGTTGAAAATTATATTGTTTCCAACTTCACACATACACCATGAATAGGACCAAACAGAGTAAAAAAAAAAATCGAAAATGAGCATGTGCTGGCGTCCCGAAGATTTGGGGAAGCTGGGCGATAGTCTGCAGTTAAGTAAAGCGTTGAAACAGGGCACTAAGACTGGTTTGCCTGAAACGCAGTAGTGTACTTGGTCAAAAGCTGCCGACATTTGCGAAGTTTTAACTGAGTCTTGAAAATCATCATGACTCAGTTTCATCTGGACAACAGATAAGTAATTTTTTTCGACTCTGTTTGGTCCTATTCATGGTGTATGTGTGAAGTTGGAAGCAATATAATTTTCAACACGTTTGGTGTAGGGTACACTATTTTTATGGTGTTTTTACCTACTTTTCAAGCTCTGATTGGGGCTTATTAATATTGAGTAAAACAGAAGTATAGCTACGAGAGGTAGTTGGTTTCCTCACGGCTTATCTTCCAACATTAATGCATTCACGTACCCATACTTTAGCTCATGATTTTAGGATTTTTGCTCTATCTTTCATGTGGATGGCATGTGCTACTGGAATAGATGGAAGACGGTTTCCATTGTTCAAAAGCACAGCCTTCAGACTCAGTTTTGAAGAGTCTATAAATAGTCTCCAGTCTTGTGGGTCATGAGTGATTTTTAAGGCATTCATGAGCCTTGGGAGGCGTGGTCTAGTGGTTAGGACAAGGTACTTCAGGCCGGAGGGTCAGGGGTTCAAGTCCCACCTGGGGACAGCAATCTCAGGCCGGAGGGATTGGGATTTCTAGTCCTATAGGCACTCCTTGTGGTCTTGGGCAAGCCACTTAACCCTCCAATGCCCATGTTCCCTGTATGTATTAGTATGTGTGTCTCATATCCCCTCATGTTAAATGTATCCCCCAATTGACCGCTTTGACCCGGTGAAAAGTGGGATATAAATACAGCTAAATAAATAAAAAAAATAAAAATTTCAATATCGGAACAGAGTATCAGATTACTTTCCTTTCTGAAGAAAGGCTCCAACCGCTGGTGGCACTTTCGATATGAAGTAATGTTGACATCTTCTAGAAGATTCCATTGTTGGAGTCTTGATCCTAGCAATTCTGCCTTGTTCTTGGATAAGTCCAAATCACGAACCAGGTCATTTAGTTCTTCCTGTGTTATTCTGTGTGGAGTTGATAATGCATCCCAGTGAAAATCTGGGTCACTGCATACTGACGGACCAGGAGAAGAACAGGTCGGCTCACCCTTGTCAAGAGAATATTGTGATGGAGGTTCTGGAATAGGAAGTCCCTCACCATGTGGAACTGGTCTCAATGCAGACGGAATGTTTGGGTAGACTATGCTGGACTTCTTTTGCTTCATTATTCCGCTGGAAAGAGGAGGAACCAAGCAGAAGTAATAGTCATTTATGTGGTTGCTTGGCTCTCTCCACACCATGGGGACTGCAGACGGCATTGATGGTCTTTTGCAATTCAACCACTGTGAAGGCTGTGTTGTACATGTAGCGCAGCATATATGCGGGGCCCAAGGCTTGTCTTGGTCACTAATCTTGCATCCGAAGTAAAGATGATATGCCTTCTTCAGTTGAGAAGTGATACTTTTCTTCTGGTTGGCAAATGTCACTTCCCCACAAATGTAGCAGAAATTGTCAACGGTATTAACGCACTTTCACGGCATTACTGTTCTGTATTGTACCTAAATGGCTAAAATTATATGATTAATAAAAGTTACATGTAACAGTAGCTTAAACTGTCTTGCACACAGTCTGAAATATTTTAAATGCTCAACCTTTCCGACTGCGTATAGTACACTGCTGACATCAGATGGCTTCAGCAGCTGTCTGGCAGTAGTATTGCACTGCATCAGAAAATGATGCAATCAACTCTAGATGATGTGTGCATGCTGGTATTATGCAATGTGATGCAATATTACATCATTCAAGGCTTATTTGGGATGTTGTTGATGACCTACTGGATAAATTTACATGGTGAAACGTCAAAAATGAACTACATGCAATATCTTCAAAACGAGAGCCAATAACATTTTTTTAATGTTATATTCGTGTTCAGCTCACCAAGATACTACAGATTAGGGCCTTTTAAAGCCAGTAATGATTTCAATGTTGACCAGTGTTATTTTTTTACATATAGTGCCACTCCTCTTCCCCTTCTTCCTACCCTGTCCTTTCTGAATAAAGTATAGCCTGGTACAGTTACATCCCAGTCATGGTTTTCTGTGAACCATGTTTCTGTAACTGCCACTAAATCCAAGTCAACCACTCCCATTAAAGCTTCAACATCTGGGATCTTATTTCCCATGCTACGAGCATTTATACATACCGCTTTCATATGTTGCCCCTTTTACCCATTTCCATTAAGGTATTTAATGTTTCACTTACCTGGGGGCTTTCTTCACCCATCCCCAATGACATCTAGTTTAAAGCCCTCTTCAGTAGATTAGCCACTCTGCTAGTGAAGACACGTCGACCTTTCTTGGACAGATGGACACCATAGAAACATAGAAATATGACGACAGAAAAAGACCACATGGCCTATCTAGTCTGTCCTTCCATAACAACTACAACAGTCCCCTTTTTACCTTTAGAGATCCTATGTGTTTGTCCCATGCTTTTTTGAATTCAGTTACTGTCCTCATCTCTACCACCTTCACTGGGAGACTATTCCACGGATCCACTGCTCTTTCCGTAAAGAAATATTTCCGCATATCACTCCTGAATCTATCTCCCTTCACTCTCATCCCATGTCCTCTCGTAGCAGAACTTGCTTTCAATTGAAAGAGTCTCTCTCCCTGAACATTTATGCCATGGAGGTATTTAAACATCTCAATCATATCACCTCTATCCCGCCTTTCCTCTAAGGTGTACATATTAAGATCCTTCAGTCTGTCCTCATATGCTTTATAATGAAGACCACTAATCATTTTAGTAGCCACCCTCTGCACTGACTCCATCCTGTTCACATCCTTTTGAAGGTGCGGTCTCCAGAATTGCACACTATACTCCAAATGAGGTCGCACCAAAGACTTATACAGAGGCATTATCACCTCCTTTTTTCTGCTAGCCATTCCTCTCCGTATGCACCCAAGCATCCTTCTAGCTTTTGCCATCGCCTTTTCTACCTGTTTAGCTACTTTAAGATCATCAGACACAACCACGCCTAGGTCCTGCTCTTTTTTAGTGGACAAAAGTTCTTCAACCCCTATACTATATTGCTGCCTTGGATTGCTGCAGCCCAAATGCATGACCTTACATTTTTTAACATTAAATCCCAGCTGCCAAATTCTTGACCATTCTTCAAGCTTAGCTAGATCCCTCCTCATGTTTTCTACCCCTTCCTGGGTGTCTACTCTATTGCAGATTTTGGTATCATCCGCAAAGAGGTAAACCTTACCTGAAAGCCCTTCCGCTATATCACTAACAAAGATGTTAAAAATAATCTCTGCTCTGTAACCTTTGGAACCGCATCCCATGGTCCAGGAAACCAAAACGCTCTCAATGACACCATCCATGCAGCCATGCATTCATGTCCAGGATGTGATCTTCTCTGCCTTGGCCTTAACCTTTAACAGGGAGGATTGAAGAGAACACCACCTGTGCGCCTATCTGCTTCACCCTCTGTCCTAGAACCATGAAGTCACTTTTGATATGCTCAGAGGGATACCTGGCAGTATCATTTGTGCCGACATGGATTAGCAACATTGGGTAATAGTCAGTGGGCTTGATGAGTCTCGGCAAACTCTCCGTAACATCTCGGATTTTGGCACCTGGCAGACAGCATACCTCTCTGGACATCAAATCTGGTCGGCAGAGGGATGCCTCAGTACCCCTCAGAATAGAGTCACCAACCACCACTACCCTTTGCTTCCTTGTGGTCATTGATTCTGCAACTTTGGGGTACTTGAGCTCTGGTTCTTCCCTTTCCAGGGATGCTTTCACCTCCTCCCAAGTCTGCATAATGGTTCTTCAACTCAAGGGCTGGACAAGTTGGATTGGCGATTCTGCAGGCCCTGGTGACTTGTGTCCAACCTTCGTCATTCTGTAGGTACCCATCTTCTCCTCTGCCGGAGAGCTTGGCTGATGCAAGAAGCATCTCATTAATGTACTTCTGTCTTGAATGCTCCTCAGCCTCGCCACTTCCTCTCTGAGTTCTTCCACTTGTTTCCTGAGAGCTTCAGCATGCAGGCACCCTGCACACAGAACAGGTCCTTCAGCTGGCATTGGGACCTCTGTCTGGACAGAGGCAGAAGTTGTAACAGGGGCAACAGCTTTAGCGATACGCTTTTTCCCAGCCATTGTTCAGTTTGTGGAGCTTAGGTATCTGTTAAAACAAAAGAGTGAGATCTATGGTTTCCCAGCTGTCCTTTTAGAGAAAAAGCAGTTAAATCTCTTTAAGTATTTTCAAAATGTGCTGTTCCAAGTCCCTGTGTGTAGTTAATTGGGGAGGTGCCCTATAAAGCAAGATTGCTCACTAGGGGTGGGTGGGAGTTGGGGGGGGGGGGGTAGGGAGGGAACTAACTCCTGATTAGGTGTCAGTAGCTTCAAAGAGCTGAGAAAGATATTAAAGCAGTTTTAAACCTACCCCACTAAAAAAAATATTTCTCCTTTTAAACTAAAGCTCCAAAAAGAATAACTTTGTTTTAAAAATGTACCAAAACCCTTTTAAGAGCTCCCAGACAGAGAGCTGTAATTTAAAAAGCCACAAAATCTTACCTTTGCTTGAAATGTATAGCCCCTGTTAGGAATGCCTCAACAGTGCAGGGCTCTGAAGCCTTTTATGCAGGCCTCAGCTGCTTTAAGTTCTTTCACAGGCTAGTCAGGCCCACTAACTCCTGATTAGGTGTCAGTAACATCAAAGAGCTAAGAAAGATACTAAAGCAGAGTTTTAAACCTACCCCACTAAAGAAAATATTTCTCCTTTTAAACTAAAGCACCAAAAAGAATGTAACTTTGTTTTAAAAATGTACCCAAACCCTTTTAAGAGCTCCCAGGCAGAGAGCTGTAGTTTAAAAAGCCACAAACTCTTACCTTTGCTTGAAATGTACAGCCCCTGTTAGGAATGCCTCGAAAACACAGTGCACGAACAGCTATGCTAACACTGCAAGCCAACTGCAGTATTATATGTTGTCACGGGTCGTCAAGGTAAGAGACTCCGTGTGTCCACTAGGCGACTGCCTAGGGTATTGTGGATACTTAACTGCCTCCTCTTCTATACACAGAGTCAGTCAGTCAGAGTGGTAAAGTAAAAGTGGGGTTTTATTCCCGTTCCCTGGCGGATATCATTACTTTGCAAACATACAGAACGATGAATCAAACTAAACAAAAACAGCTGGAATAATCTTTCTTTCTTCCTTGTTCCTTTCACAAGACTTCAGCATAAAGATGTTATTTCATCTGACAAACATATCGTGCAATCCATCGGTTCCGGCTCAGGGTAAATGTTACTGCTTTCCCATTGTGTTAAACCTGGACTGCGTCTGTTACTCCCTGGGTCACATTCAGTACATGTGCTGGAGCTGGGTTCACTTACTGGGGGTAGATAAATTCTGTCTTCTCCCAGGCACTTATCTAAATCAGGATTGTAGAACCCTTTTGTATAGAAAGTCTCTTTGTGATAAGCCTCCCCTGGCTCCCTTGCTTGGAAGTCTGCACACCTTCCTGTATTAAAACTTTGCTCAGTGCAGGGCTTATTAAAACTCTCAGCTTCTCTTCTCTCCCAAACACAAGGCTTTAAACCTGTTACCTTATAAACGGGTCTGGTGTCAGCTGTGGAGTTTCTCTCCCCTGGCAAAGCTTCTCTGGCTTGAAAAAAGTTTCTCCGTGATTTGGGTAAACTCTCTGAGGTAGTGCACCACTTCCTGCTTGTGTGAAAAACCTCTCCGGGACTATCTCTCCAGAGATCAGTTTCTCTACTGCTCCAGTTCCCTTTCCTGGAGCTTCTCTTGAGAGCTCTGGGTCCTCCCAGACCTCCAAAGCCTCCCCTGGAGTTAGAACGTCTCCTGGGATTCTGTGTCTCTCTCTGCCTCTGAGCCTTGCTTGTCTGATGCTGGAACTCCACCTGCATCTGACTGTCACTCTCCCCCTCAGAGTCAGTTTGGCTTTCTCTCTGGTTTCCTCTCAAACACCGACTTCCCTTGGTGCCTTCCTGGGTGCTTCTGGTACCACCTCTGCTACTTCCTGGTTCTAACCAGGGCTTTTTGTACCTCCCCCCTCTGCACATTACGTCAGCTTCTGGGGACAGGTGTTTTTGATGAGATCCCTCAATTCTATCTGCGTCATTGCTAAGGAAAGGAAACCTCATTTTAAACCTCTTCTGTTCTATTTGTGCTGACGGCACCGAGTGTTCAGCCCTTCTTAAACATGCTGAATCCTCCTGCCTAGCCAAGTTTGAGGTGAGTTCTTCCTTTTTGCTAGTTTCCACAGATTCTCTATAGCTTACTGTATCACAATGTATTAGGCTTTAAATTCTGAGGTCTTTCCCCTTTGTCTTTTTCTTGAGAAATTTTGTGAAAAGTGATTGTATTTTATTTAATTTATTGTAATTTATAAATTGACAGTTTTAAAATTGATTAGCGGGATTTGGTTTTTGATTAATTTTGGTAGTTCCTCACTTTACCCTAGATTTTTGTGATTTTATTTACTGCCATTCACTTTTAAGCAGGAAATAGGAGGCTGAATCAGGCAGATCCTGTGTGGCAAGAAGTTGTTTCCTGCACTGCACAGTCTTCTTTTCCAAGTCCAGGAATATAAGAATTGTTCTTCCATTGACCTGTAATGGTACTTTTAGTTTAGCTTTGTGTAGTATCTCTTGAACCTGGAGATACTATAAGATCTGATATATTATCTGGAATTTCGCTCCTTGCATCACCTGAGAAGGGAATCAGTGGGCCTGCTCTATTTTAAAGGGGCTAGCAAATTGTATATCAAGAAGTCTGGAAAAAATTATTCCATATACTTAATGACATCTGGGCCCTCTGATATCTCTGGCATACTGAGAACCTAGAGATTATTTCTCCAAGACTGATTGTTCAGGTCATCCAGGTTGTGTTCAAGTACGCAATATCAACTTATGTTACACTGCTGATATTGCAACAGCATTAGTCTCTGCATATCTTTCAAACTTCTCTGTCCAAGTTAATGCTCCTGCAAGCTGCACTTTTACATCTTTCAACTCACCTCTCATCTCCATGAAAGCCTTTTGACTGTCTTTTATCATGTCTTTCATTGTAGCAGCTCCTGCATAATAGTTTGCAACGTGACCTCTGCTTCCTTTCCAGCTGCCATTTTGAGCAGACAGTAGATCAAACTTTGCTCTTTTCATTCTTGTGTGGGTGGGCTAGAAAACTCCAACTGTCCCGATTTATGTAAGGACGTATCTTCTATCAGCTGGAGAAAATGGAGGTAAGAGCCATAGACTCTAAGAAAGGGGAACCCAACATTTGCTCCATCTCAATAGGTAACTCCCTACTCAGCAGCCATCTTGAAGGTGAGTTCACCAACATCCCCCATACCCGGGATTACTTTACATTTTATTTTAATTTTTTTGGTCTGGCTCATCTTGCTCCACATGTGAGCTTCCATCCCCAACCATATTCATTGCTATTTATGGGCTTGCTTTTATAACAGGAAGTCTATGTGCAAGGTCCAAAAAGGTACTTGGGGTCTTCTTTGGCTTTGCTTGTTGGAAGCTGTGTAGCTCTTTATATTGGCTAAGTCGGGCTGTCTCCAATAAAGACTAATAATACATTACTTGCTAATCTTGCCTTGGTCCATTGTCTATCTCCACTCTGTGTGTGCTAATTGACTGTGTTTGTGGAGTTGCAACTTCCTGTTCTTCTTGCTTTGGGCAATAACTCCTTAAACAACACAGGTTTTTTAAGAACATAAAAAATGCCATACTGGGTCAGACCAAGGTCCATCAAGCCCAGTATCCTGTTTCCAACCGTGGCCAATCCAGGTCAAAAGTACCTAGCCGTTTCCCAAAAGGACACACAAGTTCCACAATGCTTGTATTGGGTCAAGCAGTAGATTATCTGGGTCCTCTTTAATAATGGTCTATGGACCTTTCCTCCAGGAACTTGTCTAAACGTTTTTAAACCCAGCTACACTAACAGCTTTTACAACATCCTCCAGTAACGAATTCCAGAGTTTGATTACACGTTAAGTGAAAAAATATTTTCTCTTATTAGTCTTAAACAGGTTACACTGTAGCTTCATTGCATGTCCCCTAGACTTTCTACTTTTTGATGCCGTAAAGAATTGATCTACGTTTACTCGTTCCACTCCATTCATTAATTTCTAGACCTCTATCATATCTCCCCTCAGTCATCTCTTTTCCAGGTTGAAAAGGCCTAATCTTTTAAACCTCTCTTCATAAGGGTATTCTTTTATCCCCTTTACCATTTTGGTAGCTCTTCTCTGTACCTTTTCTAATCCCGCTATATCCTTTTTAAGATATGGCAACCAGAATCACACAATATTCAAGGTGCGGTTGCAACATGGAATGATACAGAGGCATTATAATATCCTTTGTTTTATTTCCCATTCCGTTCCTTATGATTCCTAGCATTTTAATTACCTTCTTGGCTACCACGTCACACTGGGGAGAGGGTTTCAACATGTTACCTATGATGATGCCTAAATTTTTTTCCTGAGTAGTGGTTCCTAATGAAGAATCTTGCATCGTGTAATCATATTTTGGGGTTTTCTTTCCTAGATGCATAAATTTGTAATTGTTCACATTAAATTTCATCTGCCATTTGAACATCCAGTCTTCCGATTTATCAAGGTCCTCTTGCAATTTTTCACAATCCTCTTGGGTTTTTAACAACTTTGAATAATTTTGTGTCATCTGCAAATTGACTATCTCCCTTATTCCCATTTCCAGGTCATTAACAAATATGTTAAAAACTGGATCCAGCACAGATCCTTATTCATCTTTCTACATTGGGAAAATTGGCCATTCAGCCCTACCCTCTGCTTTCTATCTTATGGTTTATGGTTTAGACATTTGATATACCGCCCTTTACTTACGCATCAGAGCGGTTTACACGTATATACTAACAGGTACTTTTTATTCCTTTGTCCCCAAAGGGCTCACAATCTAAGTGTACCTGAGGCAATGGAGGGTTAAGTGGCTTGCCCAAGGCCACAAGGAGCAGCCATGGGACTAGAGACCTCAGTCCCTCCGACCTGAGGTTACTTGTCCCCATGCGGGAATTGAACCCCTGGCCCTCCGGCCTGAGGTAACCTGTCCCAACCACTGAGCCACTCCTCCCTCTTATCCAGTCTAATGTAAAAATTGGTGTCCCCGAGTTCCTGATCCACAATAGTGCACTGCCTCCTATCCCATGACTGTTTAACTTCGCCAAGTCTCTCATGAGGGACCTTGTCAAAGGCTTTCTGAAAATCCAAATATACTATATCAAATGGCTCACCTTCAAAAAAATATAACAGATTAGTAAGACAAGATCTTCCTTGGATAAAGTCATGTTGGCTTTCTCCCATTAAACCATGAATATTGTGACAATGAGAGCTGTGATGACCCAATGGAAACAGAGGATAATAGTGACTATGTCTTTAAGACAAGAGACAGGCAAGCTTTTCAGAGGGCTAAAGCTACAGCCAAGCAAAAGAAACACGCACTGGCTGAGGCTAAGCCACACTCAAGCTCCAACGTAAGTGCAGGCTTGGACTCTAATGACAACCACCTGTGCAGAGATAAGGGTGTGGTAGCTAGGAAGCAGCTTTTTAAACCTGCTTCAGTGCAGAGAGAGAGAGAGAGCAAGAGGAACCATCATAAAGAACAAAATTACACAGCATGTAGATAGTCATGGCCTAATGGGAGACAGCCAACATGGCTTTAGACAAGGAAGATCTTGTCTTACTAATCTGATATGTTTTTTTGAAGGTGTGCATAAACAGGTAGACAAAGGTGAGTCAGTTGATATAGTGTATCTGGACTTTCAGAAAGCTTTTGACAAGGTCCCCCATCAGAGACTTTTGGCGAAGATAAAAAGTCATGGGATAGGAGGCAGTGTACTATTGTGGATCGGGAATTGGTTAAAAGATAGAAAGCAGAGGGTAGGGCTAAATGGCCAATATTCCCAATGGAAAAAGGTGAATAGTGGAGTACCCCAGGGATCTGTACTGGGTCCGCTACTTTTTGACATATTCATAAATGACCTGGAAAAGGGAATAACTAGTGAGGTTATCAAATTTGCAGATGACACAAAACTGTTTAAAGTTGTTAAAACCCAAGAGGATTGTGGAAAACTGCAGGAGGATCTGGATAAATTGGAAGACTGGGCATCCAAATGGCAGATGAAATTTAATGTGGACAAGTGCAAAGTTATGCACCTAGGAAAGAACAACCCACACTATAGTTACACGATGCAAGGCTCCACATTAGAAACCACCACCCAGGAAAAAGATTTAGGAGTCATCGTGGATACCATGTTAAAACCCTCCGCCCAGTGTGCAGCGGCGGCCAAGAAAGCAAATAGAATGCTAGGTATCATAAGGAAAGGGACGGAGAATAAAACAAAGGATATTATAATGCCTCTGTATATTATAATGCCTCTGTATCGCTCCATGGTACGACCGCACCTTGAATATTGTGTGCAATTCTGGTCACCGTATCTTAAAAAGGACATAGCGTTAGAAAAAGTACAGAGAAGAGCCACCAAATTGGTGAAGGGGATTGAAGGCTACTCCTATGAAGAGAGGCTAAAAAGGTTAGGGCTCTTTAACCTGGAAAAGAGACGGCTGAGGGGAGATATGATAGAGGTCTATAAATTAATGAATGGAGTGGAACGGATAAACGTGGATCAATTGTTTACGCTATCAGAATATAGAAAGACTAGGGGATATGTAATGAAGCTACAGGGTAAACTATTTAAGACAAATAAGAGAAAATATTTTTTCACTCAACGTGTAATCAAACTCTGGAATCTGTTACCGGAGGATGTAGTAAGGGCTGTTAGTATAGCTGGGTTTAAAAAAGGTTTGGACAAGTTAATAAGAACATAAGATATGCCATACTGGGTCAGACCAAGGTCCATCAAGCCCAGTATTCTGTTTCCAACAGTGGCCAATCTAGGTCATACGTACCTAGCAGTTTCCCCAAGAGACACAAGTTCCACAATGCTTGTACTGGGTCAAGCATTGATATCTTCGGTCACTTCTTAATAATGGTTTATGGACCTTTCCTCCAGGAACTTGTCCAAACCTTTTTTAAACCCAGCTACACTAACAGCCTTTACTACATCCTCCGGTAACAAATTCCAGAGTTTGATTACACGTTGAGTGAAAAAAATATTTTCTTTTATTAGTCTTAAATAGTTTACTCTGTAGCTTCATTGCATGTCCCCTAGTCTTTCTATATTCTGATAAGGTAAACAATCGATCTACGTTTACCCGTTCCACTCCATTCATTAATTTATAGACTTCTATCATATCTCCCCTCAGCCGTCTCTTTTCCAGGTTAAAGAGCCCTAACCTTTTTAGCCTTTCTTCATAGGAGTATCCTTCCATCCCCTTTACTATTTTGGTGGCTCTTCTCTGTACCTTTTCTAAAATCGCTATATCCTTTTTAAGATACGGCGACCAGAATTGCACACAATATTCAAGGTGCGGTCTCACCATGGAACGATATAGAGGCATTATAATATCTTTTGTTTTATTTCCCATTCCTTTCCTTATCATACCTAGCATTCTATTTGCTCTCTTGGCCGCCGCTGCACACTGGGCCGAGGGTTTTAACATGGTATCCACAATGACGCCTAAATCTTTTTCCTGGGTGGTGGTTCCTAATGTGGAACCTTGCATCGTGTAACCATAGTTTGGGTTGTTCTTCCCTAAGTGCATAACCTTGCACTTGTCCACATTAAATTTCATCTGCCATTTTGATGCCCAGTCTTCCAATTTATCAAGATCCTCTTGCAATTTTTCACAATCCTCTTGGGTTTTAACAACTTTAAATAGTTTTGTGTCATCTGCAAATTTGATAACCTCACTCGTTATTCCACTTTCCAGGTCATTTATGAATATGTCAAAAAGCAGCGGACCCAGCACAGATCCCTGGGGTACACCACTATTCACCTTTCTCCATTGGGAAAATTGGCCATTTAGCCCTACCCTCTGCTTTCTATCTTTTAACCAGTTCCTGATCCACAATAGTACATTGCCTCCTATCCCATGACTCTTTAGTTTTGCCAAAAGTCTCTGATGAGGGACCTTGTCAAAGGCTTTCTGAAAGTCCAGATACACAATATCAACCGACTCACCTTTGTCCACCTGTTTATTCACTCCTTCAAAAAAACATAACAGATTAGTAAGACAAGATCTTCCTTGTCTAAAGCCATGTTGGCTGTCTCCCATTAGGTTGTGACTATCTACATGCTGAGTAATTTTATTCTTTATGATGGTTTCTACCATTTTTCCCAGTACTGACGTCAGGCTCACCGGTCTGTAGTTTAACGGATCACCCCTGGAACCCTTTTTAAAAATTGGTGTTACATTGGCGATCCTCCAATCTTCAGGTATTAGAGATGATTTTAATGATAGTTCACAGATTACTGATAGCAGTTCTGCAATCTCATATTTCAGTTCTTTCAACACCCTTGGATGTATACCATCCGGCCAAGGTGATTTGCTACTCTTCAGTTTATCTAATAGTTGTAAGACATCTTCCCGATGTATCGATATTTCCTCCAATTCTTCCGCACCTTTAAATACCACTTCAGTCATGGGTAACATCCCTACATCTTCCTCAGTAAAGACCGAAGCAAAGAATTCATTCAGTCTCTCCACTATCGCCTTGTCGCCTCTTAGTGCTCCTTTAACCCCTTTATCATCTAATGGACCAACTGACTCTCTCACAGGTTTTTTGCTACGAATGTACTTGAAAAGGTCTTTATTTCGCGTTTTTGCTTCCGCAGCAAGCTTCTTCTCAAATTCTCTTTGCCTGCCTTATCAATGCCTTGCATTTGACTTGCCAGTGCTTGTGCTGTTTCCAGGTTTCGTCGTTTGGCTCTTTTTTCCATTTCCTGAAAGATGCTTTTTGGCAACAACAGCCTCTCTGACCTCACCTTTAAACCATGCTGGCAGTTTTTTGGACTTCCTTCCACTTTTCTTAAAGCGTGGAATACAGCTGGTCTGGGCTTCCAAGATAGTATTTTTCAACAACACCCAAGCTTGATGTACGTCTTTAACCTTCGCAACTGCTCCTTTTAGTTTTTTCTTAACTGTTTTCCTCATTTTATCATAGTCTCCCTTTCGAAAGTTAAAAGGTAGTACTGTGGATTTCCTTACTATCCCTCCTCCATTAATTAAATCAAAGGCGATCATGCTATGATCACTATTGCCAAGTGGCCCCAACACCCTTATCTCTTGCACTAGATCTGGTGTTCCACTAAGGACTAGGTCTAATATGGCTTCCCCTCTGGTCAGTTCATGAACCAGCTGCTCCAAGAAGCAGTCATTTATTTCATCTAGGAACTTTATCTCCCTAGCATGTCCTGACGTGACACTGACCCAGTCGATACCAGGGTAATTGAAATCACCCATTATTATTACTGCGCTGTAACTTTTGTTAACTTCCTTGATTTCTTTGAGCATTTCATCATCCATTTGGTCATTCTGGCCAGGTGCTCGATAGTACACCCCCACTGCCATCGCCTTCCCCCTTTATATGGAATTTCAATCCATATAGATTCTATAGCAGATTTTGTTTCTTGCAAAACTTTAATCCTTTCTGAGTCAATGCCCTCTCTAACATAGAGCGCAACCCCTCCACCAATTTGATCAGCTCTATCATTACAATATAGTTTGTACCCAGGTATCACAGTGTCCCACTGGTTGTCCTCCTTCCACCATGTCTCTGATATTCCAATCATATCTAACCTTTCATTTAGTGCTATATATTCTAACTCTCCCATCTTATTCTTTAGACTTCTAGCATTTGCATACAAGCATTTTAGAGAATGTATTTTATTCATGTTAATTTGGCTATTGTTAGACATGGGTAAATTGGGATCTTTAAGCTCTGTCTGCTCCATACTTGAGGGCATTTGGGCTACTTTACTTTTTTGTGGAACCTCTCTGCTTTGGTAGTATCCTTCAAGGATACATTCTTCCGAACCGTCCACTCTTGGGCGACTGTCGGCTTTCCCCTAATATCTAGTTTAAAAGTTCCTGGAGGAAAGGTCCATAAACCACTATTAAAAAGGGACCCAGGATATCAATGCTTGACCCAGTACAAGCATTGTGGAACCTGTGTCTTTTGGGGATATTGCTAGGTACGTATGACCTAGATTGGCCACTGTTGGAAACAGGATACTGGGCTTGATGGACCTCGGTCTGACCCAGTATGGCATGTCTTATGTTCTTATGTTCTTAACGACGAAGCAAGGAGATGGGGGAAGTTTAACTCCATGTGGGAGAAGCAGTTCCAACAGCAAAGGAAGCAACCCTTGGGAGAAAGGTACGCTTGAGCCAGAGACCAGCAGATGTATAGCTGGGGAGGTTGCTGAAGAGCTGGAACAGAGTGCAATGCAGTGTGTGCAAGAGACAGTTCAGAAAACCCAAGCTGCCAGAAGGGGGGGTGAAAGCTGTTACAAACTAACGTAACCAAGACCCAGCCAAAGGCAGAGACGTAGTGCTGAACACAGCTGAAGCAGTTAAGCTTTTGTTCCAGGGAAAGAAGCCCCACGCTCCTGATACAGCCAATGCTTACCAGGGAGAGCAGTTCTGGAAAGGACTTCTGAACTTTCTACAGAATAGTAAGCTGGAAAACATTGTTAAAAATCCTGAAAGAGATAAGCAATTTGCAGAACAAGAAGGTATGCAAATTGACACTCTTGAGTCAGATTCAGTGTATGACGAATCACCGATGGATTGTTCTTTTTGCATGAGGGAAATTGAAAGCTGCTAGAAAGGACTGTAAAAAAGAACCTTTTGAAGAGCAATTTTTCCTTAGCCAGGAAAGTGCTAAGACCTTCTTTAAGCTAAAGAACTTTGCTAAAGACAGAATTTGAATTAAAGCAGCATTATTGGAAAATGACCAGAGTTTACCTATGCTGAGATGTGTAGTGAAAACAGCTGCCGTGTTTAAAGAAGTATTTCAGTTCTTTAACTTCACATGTACTTTTGTTCCTGTAAGTTTTTCTGTTTTGGAGAATAATCCTTTTGCCTGCGTTATCGTTGAATTTAATGCGTGAAAAGAACCTGAAAAATAAATTTATTGTTTTTGCCTTAAACAACCCCAGTGGTCACACACGACTTTGTCTTTAATGAAAGAACTACAAGTCCCAGGATTCCTTGCTGGAGACAAAAATAGTTTTATTTAAGGACAAATATGGCAGCCCTTTGCCTGTGAGCCACCGGCCCAGGCAGGGGGTCACGACAAGTGGCGTAGTAGTTCGGATTTCTTGGATCTATGCATGCGCTGAGGATTTCCAAGTATCAGGAATCAGTACAGGAATTAAATTCACTGCAGAGCCATGCAGAGGAGCATGTGGAACTAAAGCGGAGTAATCAGGAAGAGTGCTGACACCTGTCCTTTGTGAGAAGCCTGAAGCTACACCGGTATCAGGTAACCCGTACCTAACTTGAGTTATTTGAGGATACTAGACAGGGTGTAGAAATCTAGCCTGGAAAAGGGAAAAGGTCACAAAGGAGTAGTGCACAGGGTATTGTGATACCGCACTTGGGTGGTGTTCCTTTCTTTTTCTTCTCTTCACAGAATAAAAGAGGACCATGGATTTCCAGGAGATGCTTCAATGGATGGCGGGCCAATTCAAAAAACAAAGAGAAATGTCTTTGCAAGCGCAGGAGCAAGCAGCGGCGCGAATGCAGGCCCAGCAGCAGCCGCTCTTAGAAAAGATGGAGGCATGGATAGCGAGCCAGAAGAAGGAGCCGGATCCAGCTATGCCCCCACCAGGTTCTACAGAACTGTTTCGTTCATGTACACTAGGACCACACACTAGTGGGACATTTCACTTTGGACAGTTATTTTATTTATTTTTTATTTATTTATTTATTTACGTTTCTTATATACCGCGCTATTAAGATCAGTGCGGTTTACAGCGAACAGAATAGTGCACTTGTGACAAACACATAGTGCTTACAATGAACAGGGTAATAACATAGTTTACAGCGAACAGAACAATAGTATAATGTAACAAAAACACATTGTGCTTACAGTGAACCATGAACGGGGTAATAACATGGGTAAGAACTTGGGTGAAAACTATCTACAGAACATTTTTACAAAGTTCAAAATATTCATATTGAGTAGGCTAGATGGAATCATAGGTTTAAGCCCGGGGAAGCATTGATTAACCATTCTCCAGTAGGGTTAAAGTATTGGGGCAGATGCAGAAGGGGGTTGTGGGGCCTATTGCATGATTCCCTTGGTTGTCTTCTGGGTAATGTTTTTGAAATAGGTGGTATTTTATCGCTTTTCTGAATGATGTAAGGCTCGTGATCTGTTAAGGATGATATAGACGATTTTTTGGAAGCATTTGACCGAGTAGCCCACATAATTGGGTGGCCAAAAGACCAATGGGCCGTACGCTTGGCCACGCTCCTCACAGGTGAGGCCTTGGCAGCGTACCGAGCCATGCCTGCGGCACTCGCAAACAATTATGAAGAATTTAAAAAAGCCATTAGGGACAGGTTAGGACTAACTTCCTTGGTGTATCACCGTTTGCTAAGGAGCACAAAATTGAGGCCTGGCGAAACACCAAGAGCGTTATGCCAGAGAGTTAAGAGTCTGGTGTTAAAATGGTTAGTACCAGAGGGAAAGCCAATAGACTCTATAATTGACAGTATTGTATTGGAACAGTATATGGCCGCAGTTCCGCAAGAACTGCGTACCTTCCTGATATTACAAAAATGCCAAAACACACAAGAAGCGACATTGCTTACAGAGCGTTTCATGGAGGCCGAAGTGGCTGCTCAAGAGAAAGGCAGTACTTCTGAATTGGCAATTCAAGCATTATCAGAAAGGAAGGGAAGGCCAAAGGATGATGGTGCAAAACTGTGCATGCCTATTTTAAGGAGCAATTATGAAAAACGAAAAATGCTTTAAATGTGGTAGTGAGAGTCAGTCATTTACTGAAAAATTGTAAAGTGAAAACAGCACTGATAACTGCAGACACGAAAGAAATCAGAGAGGGTTTTCTTATATCTGTTAGAGTACAGGGTGTTGTTGCAGAGGCTTTACTGGACTCTGGATCGGATCAAAGCATGATATCCAGAAAGCTTTGGCAACAAATTGAATTCCAGGATGGGGCAGTCCCATTCAAGTCAGATGGATCTGTAAAGATAAGGTGCATTCACGGGTCAGCATCCTCTTAGCCTATATATAAAGTTTCAGTGAAAGGGGTAGGAGTGGAAAAGGAAATCCCCATAGCCGTTGTGCCCAGATTGCCACATGACTTGGTATTGGGGAGGGACTGGCCACAATTCCAGAAGGGTTTAAAACAGGGTTTGCAGTCAAAGGAAGGTATGATTTCCACGAAGGGCCAGTCAGGACCCCTAGGGAAGGCAGTAACTAAGGTAACCGCCGTTCCCAGTCCATTGTTCGGAAAGCCAAGGGATCCAGGCCGGGAGTTGCACCCTCAGAAAGGAGAGACGGTGAGCAAGCCCTGATTCGTGTTAAGATATTGTAAGATGAATCCTAATGCCCGAAGTCCAAAAAGAGCTTCCTCCCAAGCAGCCGGCTATGATCTATATAGTGCCGAAGATATAATAGTCCCGAAACAGGGGAAGGCCCTGGTGAACACAGCACTCCAGATGGAAATGCCGATAGGTTGCTATGGGCGTATAGCACCCCGCTCTGGGCTGGCGGTGAAGCATTTCCTTGACGTAGGAGCAGGGGTCATTGATCCCGATTTTAGGGGAACCGTGAAGATATTGCTTTTTAATTTCGGGAAAGAGGATTTCAAGATAAGTGTGGGGGATCGTGTGGCCCAACTTATCTGTGAGAGGGTGGGTTTTCCTCCTCTCGAAGAGGTGTCTATGCTGTCCACCACAGCACAAGGAACCAAAGGATTTGGATCCACGGGGGCTGCAGCCCTGCAAGGGTTGGCAGCCACTTTCAAAGAAAAGGTGGAAGATGATCTGGGACAACAACTGTCCGACTGCAAGACAAATCCAGAGCCTAGGATGGGCGAAGGACTTTCATGGTCACAGAGACAAGAGCTGCTCCAACTATTAGCAAAGTTCACAGATGTCTTGACCCCCGTGCCAGGTGAAACCCAGATTGTAGCCCATGAAATTATAATGCCGCCCGGAGAAGTGGTGAGACAGAGACCTTATAGACTGCCAGAAGCTAAAAAACAAGAAGTGGTTACGCAAGTTCAAGAGATGCTGGACTTAGGGATAATCGAAGAATCGAAAAGCCCATGGAACAGTCCCATCGTACTGGTACCTAAGCCAGACGGAACATTGCGGTTTTGCATAGATTTTAGGTGAGTCAATGCAATTTCAAAATGTGATGCCTACCCGATGCCTCGTATAGAGGAACTATTAGACCGGTTGGGGCAAGCCAGATACCTTACCACTTTAGATATGACGAAAGGCTACTGGCAGATACCCCTGACGCGAGAGTCCCGGCAAAAGACAGCATTTAGTACACCTGTAGGGCTATTTCAGTTTAGAAGAATGCCGTTCGGATTGCATGGGGCAGCTGCCACATGTCAGAGGCTGGTAGACCTGGTGCTGCGTCCCCACCAGGACTACGCTGTTGCCTATATGGATGACATAATAATACATAGCACCCGATGGGATCAACATTTGCCAAGGATAGAGGCAGTCCTACAGGCAATGAGAGATGCAGGCCTAACCTTAAATCCTGCGAAATGCATGTTTGCAGGACAGGAGGTGAAGTACCTTGGCCATCTGGTAGGGCGCGGTATAGTGAAACCTCTGGTAAACAAGATAGAAAGTGTGGAAGCTTTCCCTAGACCCACTAACAAAAAACAGCTACGCAGTTTCCTGGGTTTAATAGGATACTATCGGCGTTTTATCCCACACTTTGCTGAGAAAAGCGAATCACTGACGGATATGCTGAGGAAAAATGCGCCCAACCAATTAAAGTGGACCGTAGAAGCCGACAAAGCTTTTAGTGGATTAAAAGAGAAGCTTTGTGCCGCACCGGTGTTAAGAAGAATGGACTTTAGATATCCATTCATTGTGCAAACGGATGCGTCCGGGACAGGGCTAGGTGCAGTGTTATCCCAAAAATATGAAGATACGGAACATCCGGTTATGTTTCTTAGCCGAAAACTGTCCCCAGCAGAGAAAAACTACTCCACCATAGAAAGAGAGTGCCCTGGCGATAAAGTGGGCGGTGGAGTATCTAAAATTTTACCTTGCAGGAAGGAAATTTTTGCTGGTCACTGACCACACCCCGTTGAAGTGGCTCAATCAAATGAAGGACCACGCCAGATTAACTTGTTGGTACATGGCCCTACAGGCCTTCGATTTCCGTATTGAACACCGAGCAGGAAAGATGCACCAAAACGCGGATGCCCTATCAAGAATTACGAGCTGTGCAGATAGTGTTCAGCCAGCCCGTAATATCTTAAGGGGGGGAATTTGTGACAATGAGAACTGTGATGACCCAATGGAAACAGAGGATAATAGTGACTATGTCTTTAAGACAAGAGACAGGCAAGCTTTTCAGAGGGCTAAAGCTACAGCCAAGCAAAAGAAACACGTACTGGCTGAGGCTAAGCCACGCTCAAGCCCCAACGTAAGTGCAGGCTTGAACTCTAATGACAACCACCTGTGCAGAGATAAGGGTGTGGTAGCTAGGAAGCAGCTTTTTAAACCTGCTTCAGTGCAGAGAGAGAGAGCAAGAGGAACGACGAAGCAAGGAGATGGGGGAAGTTTAACTCCACGTGGGAGAAGCAGTTCCAACAGCAAAGGAAGCAACCCTTGGGAGAAAGGTACGCTTGAGCCAGAGACCAGCAGATGTATAGCTGGGGAGGTTGCTGAAGAGCTGGAACAGAGTGCAGTGCAGTGTGTGCAAGAGACAGTTCAGAAAACCCAAGCTGCCAGAAGGGGGGTGAAAGCTGTTACAAACTAACATAACCAAGACCCAGCCAAAGGCAGAGACGTAGTGCTGAACACAGCTGAAGCAGTTAAGCTTTTGTTCCAGGGAAAGAAGCCCCACGCTCCTGATACAGCCAATACTTACCAGGGAGAGCAGTTCTGGAAAGGACTTCTGAACTTTCTACAGAATAGTAAGTTGGAAAACATTGTTAAAAATCCTGAAAGAGATAAGCAATTTGCAGAACAGGAAGGTATGCAAATTGACACTCTTGAGTCAGATTCAGTGTATGACGAATCACCGATGGATTGTTTATTTATTTATTTATTACAGTTTCTTATATACCGCGCTATTTAGAATCAGCGCGGTTTACATCATAACAAAACGACCATTACGACAAACTGTCAGGTTTTACATTGAACAGGAGTACAAACTTGGATAACTGGGTTAACTATATACATTGTTCTTTTTGCATGAGGGAAATTGAAAGCTGCTAGAAAGGACTGTAAAAAAGAACCTTTTGAAGAGCAATTTTTCCTTAGCCAGGAAAGTGCTAAGACCTTCTTTAAGCTAAAGAACTTTGCTAAAGACAGAATTTGAATTAAAGCAGCATTATTGGAAAATGACCAGAGTTTACCTATGCTGAGATGTGTACTGAAAACAACTGTCTTGTTTAAAGAAGTATTTCAGTTCTTTAACTTCACATGTACTTTTGTTCCTGTAAGTTTTTCTGTTTTGGAGAATAATCTTTTTGCCTGCATTATCGTTGAATTTAATGCGTGGAAAGAACCCAAAAAATAAATTTATTGTTTTTGCCTTAAACAGCCCCAGTGATCACACACTACTTTGTCTTTAATGAAAAGAACTACAAGTCCCAGGATTCCTTGCTGGAGACAAAAAAAGTTTTATTTAAGGACAAATATGGCAGCCCTTTGCCTGTGAGCCACCAGCCCAGGCAGGGGGTCACGACACTATCTACATGTTCAGTAATGTTCTGAATAGTTTCTACCATTTTTCCCAGTACTGATATCAGGCTCAGTGCCTTGTAGTTTCCCCTTTCACTTCTGGAACCCTGTAGTTTCCCAGTTCACGCCTGGAACCAAGCACTGGGTGATTCACACAGCTCTTGGTTTGATAGAGGGAGCCTTTCAAATTGCCCCTTTGATCTGTCACTTGCTTTTAACACCTTTCTAAGACAGCTTCACAGATCTTTTGCTTCCTAACTGAAAGGCCTCTTTGTAGAGGTCACTAGAAACAAGTTTAGTTCTTCGTACTCAGAGACTATTTATTCTACTTGCATGCTAAGCTATACTCTGATTTGATTTAAATGAAAAGCTCTCTGGTGGTACTAAGATCTGACTGACTCAGCAAACACACTGCTTTCTAAAATATACAGATTTATCTGCTTTGGCTCAAAGATTACCCTTTTCCCCCAGATAGAGCAGTTACTCACCTGTAACAGGTGTTCTCCAGGAGCAGCAGGAATCAGTCCTCACATATGGGCGTCGTCGGCGCCGATGGAGCCCCCGTGCCGAGCATTTCCCAAGCTTTCAAAAAAAGCCTTTGGGAATGCAGCGCATCTGCGCTGTCCCCTTACCGCCCAAGGGCGCCATCTTGCTCAGTCTGACATAGCTAAAAGACAGCAAAAATCAAAAGAAAGGATATGACTGCAACTCCAGGGGAGGAGGGAGGGTTGTGAGGACTGATTCCTGCTGCTCCTGGAGAACACCTGTTACAGGTGAGTAACTACTCTTTCTCCAGGACCAAGCAGGAAGTCAGTCCTCACATAGACTCCCCAGCTCTAGGCTACCAGGAACCCAAAGCTGAAAAAATGGCTCCCTCTCAAGAGCCTCAGCATCTGTGATAAGAATATCCTCTGAGAACGCCCCCATATGATAGCCCAACACAGGGCCGGAGGGTAGGAGTTGCCTAAACCTCAAAGAGATTACGGAGTACCGCCTGTCCGAAAGCACTGTCCCTTCGGGACTCTCTCTCAAGGCAGAAGTGGGCTGCAAAAGTCTGTCTTGAAGACCAAGAAGCGGCCCGGCAGAGGTCTGCCAATGGAACAGAGCGGAGATGAGCTACTGACGCGGCTTTCGCCCTGACATGGTGGGCCGTCACTCGACCCTGCAAGGGGAGGTCAGCTGCCTTGTAACGCACAGGCAATACAATCTGCTACCCATGTGGACAACGTATGCTTGGAGACAGGTAACCCCAATTTATTAGGGTCAAAGGAGATGAAGAGCTGAGTAGCCCTTTGATGCCCCCACGTACATTCAATGTAAAAGGACAATGCCCTCTTACAGTCCAGAGTATACAAGACTGTCTCAGCCCGGCTGGTATGTGGCCTGGGAAAGAAGGTCGGAAGAACCACCTCCTGGTTGAGGTGGAAAGAGGAGACCACTTTTGGAAGGAACTTCGGATGAGTCCGAAGGACCACCCTGTTCCTATAGAACTGTGTATACGGTGTATCAGAAACCAGAGCTTGTAGTTCACTCACACGTCTGGCCGAGGTAAGAGCTACCAGGAAGAGCGTCTTCCAAGAAAGGAAGCGTAAATGGCAAGTAGCCATCGGCTCAAACAGTGGACGAGTAAGTTGTTGCAAGACCACGTTCAAGTCCCACTCAGTGGCAGATGTATGAATCGGAGGCTTGAGCAAAAGCAGGCCTCTGAGGAAGCGGGACACCAAGGGGTGAACCGACAGCGACTGTCCCTCCACCGGTGAGTGGTGTGCTGAAAGAGCACTAAGGTGGACCCGAACAGAGTTGGACTTAAGGCCTAGGTCTGACAGGTGAAGTAGGTATTGTAGCACTACTGGCACCAGGCAGAAGAAAGGATCTTCATTGTGCTGATCACACCACACTGAGAACCTGCGCCACTTGAGTGCATAGGACTTTCTGGTGGATTGCCTCCTTGAGGCCAAGACCACCTCCTCAACTTCCCTAGGTAGAAGCAAGGGAGCTAGCACTATCCTTTCAGCAGCCAGACCATCAGATTGAGGGATATGAGATTGGGGTGCAGAAGGGAGCCCTGATCCTGAGACAGGAGATCGGGTTGCAACCCCAGAGGGAATGGAGTTTCCACTGCCAACTGCAGAAGTTGAAACCACGGTTGCCTCGGCCATCTGGGGGCTACCAGAATCACCGAGGCCTTGTCCCGGAGAATTTTGAACAGAGTTCGGGCCACCAGGAGCGTGGAAGGAAACGCATACAGGAGGCCCGTAGACCAAGAGATCAGAAACGCATCTGCTGCCATTCTCAGGGGATGCAGCTGTCTGGAGCAAAACCTGGGCAGCTGACGGTTCAGTGGACTTACAAAGAGATCGATGGATGGTAGTCCCCATCGTAGAAAGATCTAATGAATCACCAGTGGATTCAACTGCCATTCGTGAGGCTGGAGAATCCTGCTTAGTTTGTCTGCCCAAAAGTTCTCCTGACCAGGTAGATAAACTGCTTTGAGAAACATGCCTTGTTTGACTGCAAAGGAGCAAAGGGCCTGCGCCTCCTGACATAGGAGCCTGGACCCTGTGCCCCGTTGCTTGTTCACATAGAACAATGCTACCTGATTGTCTGTCTGAATTAAGACAGACTGGTGAGAGAGGGCATGAGAAAAAGTCTGTAGAGCTAAGCGGATTGCTCGCAGCTCCAAAAGGTTGATCTGCTGTGTGGCCTCCCGAGGAGACCAGAGGCCTTGAGTACACGTGCCCTGGCAATGTGTACCCCAACCCATTAAGGAAGCATTGGTCGTCAGCACCCTGGTGTGTGCTGGGGCCTGAAAGGGTACCCCCCTGAGAAGGTTTGGGAGATGTAGCCACCACTGCAAGGAGTCCAAGAGTGGTTTGGACACCTTTACTCTGTCTCGGAGGTCGCCTGTGGCCTGCGCCCACTGAGCTCTGAGACACCACTGAGCCGCCCGCATGCACAGACGGGCATTCGGAGTCACATGTACCGTGGATGCTCTATGGCCCAGGAGCCGCAGGAAGTGTCTGGCGGAGACCTGAGAATTGCTTTGGAACTGGATGGCCAAGTCCATCAGCCTGTGGGCCCTGTCCTTGGGCAAGTAAGCTCTTGCCTGCAGGGTGTCTAATCTTGCCCCTATAAACTCTAAGTTTTGTGAGGGGAGCAAAGTGGACTTTGCATAGTTTATGACAAAGCCCAGATGCTGAAGAAGAGAGACAGTGCGAAGAGTGGCTTGTCTGGCCTCCTGGAGAGACTGACCTCTGATGAGCCAGTTGTCCAGGAATGGGAAGACAAAAATTCCCTGATTTCTGAGATAGGCCGCCACCACCGCCAGGCATTTGGTGAAAACCCTGGGGGCGGAAGTTAGGCCAAAGGGAAGTACTTTGTGCTGGAAATGGTTTCCTCCCACCACAAATATGAGATATTGTCTGTGGTCTGGATGGATGAGAATGTGAGTATAAGCATCCTTTAGGTCTAAGGAGCATAGCCAATCTCCCTGCTGGAGGTAGGGCAGCAGTATCCCAAGGGTAAGCATCTTGAACATTTCCCTCTCCAGAAACTTGTTTAAGTTTCTCAAATCTAGGATAGGCCGGAGGCCTCCTGTCCTTTTTGGTACCAGAAAGTACCTGGAGTAGAAGCCTTGCCCTTTCAGGTGGTGAGGCACCGGTTCCACCGCCTGTTCTTTTAGAAGACTTGCCAACTCCTGAAGGAGGAGATTTCTGTGCAGTGGGAGTCTTGGAGGCTCCCCTGGAAAGTAGGAGGTGGGTATCTGGTGGAAGTGGAGCATATAGCCCTTTTGGACAATGCTGAGGACCCAGGCATCCTCTGTGATGGCTGGCCACCTGTAGGCGTACAGGGTCAGCCGAACTCCTGTGCTGAGTGGAGCCAGCTGTGGAGAAGAGGCTGTGCTGTGGGAGTCAAAACCCCGCTCCCTGCTGTGCAGGAGCCGGAGCTGGCGGCTTGGGGTTCTTCTGCCTACGGGGCCCATGCCCCTGCCCCTGCGCCTGCTGGCCCTGTTGGGGAGCTGGAGAGGCCTTATATTGAGGGTAGGATTTTTAGGCAGCATCCTTCCTCGGGAAAAAGGGCTTCTTCCCCAAGCCCTTCTTTTTCTGAGAAGGGCAGAAGTCTTCCTGGACAGCCTTGTCCTGGTGAGGAGTCTCAGTCTCGATTTCTGTAGCCTTTTCAGTCATGGGCTTACCAAAGAGGTTTTCACCTTGGTAAGGGACATTGACCAACTTGTCCTGCACCCATAGCTCCAGGTCTGATGACTGTAGCCAGGCCAGACAGCATGCACCGATGCTGGCCGCGGCTACCCGGGCCAAAGCCTCGAAGCCATCATAGGCTGCTCGAGAGATAAACTTCGAGCACTCTCGAATCCCTGTTGACAAAGCTTTGAACCTCTGCAAAGATTCCTCGGAGAGGCCAGCTGAGAACCCGGCAATCTCCTTTGCCAGGTCTTGTAGGTACATGCCCATGTACAGCTGGTAGGTCTGGACATGGCAAGACAGCATAGAGCCCTGGAAGCACTTTCTACCGAGGGCATCCAGGTTCCGGGACTCCCGGCCGGGGGGCACCAAGAAGTGCATCTTCTGACTCTTCAGGCGGTGCATGGCCGATTCCACAACCATGGAGTTGTGCGGTAGCTCCGCCTTTTGGAACCCCAGGGCTCTTACGGACTCGATAAATGGAATCGACCCGTTTGCTAAGAACAGGCACCAAGGCCGGTGCCTCCCACATACGGAAGAGCAGCCGTTCCTGCATCGGAGGAACTGGTACAGTAAAGGCTTTCTTCGGAGGAAAATCATACTGGAGGGCATCGAGCTCCTCGGCGTCCGCAGGGAAGGCCAAGGCCTTGGCCATGTCCCTCACGAAGTCCGAGAACCAGGTATCCTCCGGGGGGAGGGGGGGGGGAGAACAGTCTCCGAGGCTCGGACTCCAGTGAGTCCGAAGGGACGCACTGGGTCCGGAAGGTGTCCGGGGACTCCTCGTCCTCTGTCTCCCACTCTGACTCCTCCGAGGAATCAAGCGGCTCTGGCCATGTGGACCTCGGTGCCTCCCGCCCTGACGCAGAGGGTATCGCGTCAACGACCTCGGTACCGCACGGGAGGTCGAGGGGGACCTTTACCGAGGATCGACTCGAGACTTCATCGACTCGAGGATCGGCTCGGTCTCCGGGGTCGCCTTAGACATCGAGGTCCCGGTGGGCGGGTTAGATGCACCGGTCAGACCGGCAATCAGCACCCGCTGTTGTTCCATGAAGGTAGCCAAGCTGCTCTCCAAGGCCGTCAACCTGAGTCCAAGCTCACAAGACTCAGCAGCCCCCAACTCGGGCCCCGACGTCGCCTCCCCCAGAGAGTCTACGAGGACAACTGCACTTACGTGACTTGGGGACTCCAGCTCCACACGAGGTAGCTTGGAAGGCCTCTCCGACTCCGAGAGCCCGAGGCGGCGGTCAGGGCTATGCGACCTGGCCCTCGAGGAACCAGGAGCCTCCACCGATGCCGCCCTCACGAGCTTCTTATTATTATTTTGGTGCTCCCGTGAGGGAGACTCCCTTTCAGAGGAACCCCGACGGCACTCGGGGTCGGACTCCCGAGATGTCAAGGCCTCTGACAAGTCCAGGCCCGGCCGGATGCGGAGTCAGAGAAAATTCTCTCACGTTGATGCTGATGGCTCCAAAGCGCCTTCAATGACATTTTTCACAGGCCAGTGGGTCATGGTCGGGCCTGAGGCATCGGAGGCAGCAGTCATGTGTGTCGGTGAGAGACATAGGTTTCGTGCATCGATCACACTTTTTGAACTCGCTGGCAGTCATGGGGGGTAAAAGGGCCCCTGCAAAGTCAAAAGACCGGGCTGCCAGTGAAAACACAAAAAGCGCAAATGCTATTCCGAAGGACAAAAAACGAAAAACACAAGTCCAGACTCGATACCGGTGTACCGAGCCCAGGCAGGAAGGGGAACCGGCATCGAACCGGATAATACAATGCAAAAATCACAGAAAAAAATCAACTTTTTCCGGGTGACACGAACTCACGTCCGTCGGGCTCCGCAGAAAAAGAAAGACTGAGCAAGATGGCACCTTTGGGCAGGAAGAGGACCACGCAGGCACGCTGCATTCCCAAAGGCTTTCTTTGAAAGCTGGGGAAATGCTCCGCACGGGGGCTCCATCGGCGCCGACGTCACCCATATGTGAGGACTGACTTCCTGCTTGATCCTGGAGAATTAGAATATATTCGAAAAGATAAAGCCTTACAAATGCAGATCTATTTCCAGTTGTAGCAGTCCCTTTGGGTAGTCCCTTGATATTATAAGTCAGAACTTTATATTTGGAGTCTCTCATGACTTCCATTGAGATCCATTTAACAACAAAAATGTATTTATCTATGCAATAGACAATTGATATTTCAAAAAGGCAAAAGAGACGCCTATGTGCCTTTATGAAATAGGAACCCAGAACCAGCCCCAAGAGTGCACAAATGCCAACTCACACTTACACTTGCTCTGAAGCTGGGGTATAAATGTGTGCATGTACTCTAAGCGAGTACTCACAGTATTTTATAAAATACGTGCACATATTACATCTCCATATCTCTACTCCGCCCAAACTAGGCCCTTGGGAATTTCTACATGCAGATCGCATTTACCTCCCATGAGCATATAGTAGGGTTATATTCCATAAAGACTTTTCTGCATGTAAAAGGGCTTTGCATATGGAATGACTTTTATAAAATTACCCCTAATGAGAGGGGAAGGAGAGGAAGATTCAAAACTGAGGCATTAGAAGTCTTCATTTGCAGCCACCACATCTTTCCCCATTCTAAAATCAAATATAACTAAAATGAAGACTGGTGATTAAATACACATATCTCAAATGTGTACATTATCACCTACTTAAAACACATGCACTAGAAATGTACTGAACTAATCAAAATATGTATAAAATCCAAATCAGGTTTAAGATATGATTTTGTTTCCTTAAAGTGCTGCTTACATTGTCAAGTCCTTAGAATTATTCGTCAGAAAAAAAAAAAAGGTTCTCCTCAAATGCATGTATGAAAAACTTCGCCCAAGCTTCAACATGATTAGTTTTATCAGACCAAACCCTTTCTATGTTGAATAAATATTTCACCTTAATATTATTTTGCTAGTGGATTTATTGTTCTATTTGCTTCACATGCGAATGCAAAATGGGCCGACTGCTGGGCATGCTGAGCCCAGGAGGCACATTGCCTAGAGACCTGACAAACTGCTTGAACCGTTCCTGAAAAATGTGACTCATCTAAATGCTGTGGAAAAGAATTGAAGAGTTTAATTGGTTTTGACTACAGAAGTCAGCTCTCACTTGTCCCTAGAGATGCACATTGCAGAAAGCCCTGTAACTGAACCTAGGTTCAATTTTTTTTTTTACCAGACTCGCATTATTCAAGCAATGAGATCATTAGAACACATAGAATATGCAAAAGAGCACTAGGATTATTTTAAATCTTTTCTAAGTAGTGGGAAAAACAAGATTGCAAAGGTGTTTCTTGATTACTAAACAAAAAGTGCATATGTGTGTGTGTAAGAGGTGATGGTAGAGATCTGCCTTAGAGGCTACGTGTGAGTATAAGGGAATCTGTACTTAGGGGTGTGTATATGCAGAGCAAAGCAAGCTGGAAATGTATGACTCACGAACCTGGTGACCCCCTCTCCCCCCAGTGACATGCAGGAACTCACTCTTATCAGGCTCCTAGAAGCCCTAGTGATGACATCAGTGCCCTTTCTGTACTTGCACTCTGTGTGGCTGCACTGCTTGCACAGCTCTTGCTATGGCCCTGGATGTGTGTATGTATATGGTATAATTATGAGAGACATAGAAAGAAGATCAGCACTGGAGTGTGCGTGTGTGTCTGTAACAAGAGGTGATGCCATAGTGTGTATGTATGTGAAAAAGGTGATCTGCACTGAGAGGTGAGCGTGTGCGTTTGAACATGAGAGCATCTGTTTCGATGTGAAAGAACAACCTGTGTTTGTGTATGTATGTGTGAGTGAGGGTGGGGGTGAGAAACAGGTTATTTGTGCCAAGGTATGTATGTGCTTTATATGCCTGACCATCTCCATCTAGTTCATTTTTCAAACTGCACACTTAGCTATTCCATTGATAGGTTTATGGTGTATGGTTTATTCAGACTTGATATACCGCTCTTCAGGTACAACCAGAGTGGTTTACAAATGCACTGTTCGTATGGGGAGGCTTTAGCCAGGGCTGGCAGGGGAACGAATAGCAGGGATGAACGTCCAAACGGGACGTCCATCCCCTCTTTTCACTGTTCAGAATGATCCCCATAGAGGGTAATTTTATAACAGGTCACTTATGTGTGAAAGCCACACGGGTGCCTATTTTATAAAAACACATAGGCATGTAGGTATCTTTATAAAACACTAGTACAAATTTGGCAGAAATGGCTAGACTGACGCTGCGGATGTTTATGTCTGCTTGGAAGCAGGTGTAAATGTTGGTGTGCATTTTATAAAATATGGGCCCGATATTCAGTGGCAGCGGCTAGCCGTCACCGCTGAACTTCAAACGCAGACATTCAATGACGGGGCCATATCTGGGCTCCAGCATTGAATATCAAGGTTGGCCAGATTGCTAATTGAGCAGTGGCAATATTCAACCACTGTCCAGTTAGTTTCTGTGGCAAACGTTAGGCCAGTCTTTCCTGTCGCTAACTGGGCACCTGCAGACATTCAGTCTGCAAACCATGTAAATGCCTTTGAATATCGGGCCCTATATGTACAAATCGTGACGCCACCTATTTTACTCAAATGTTTCCTCAGAACATACCTATATGTGGGTCGAATAAATTAATTGCACCACACATACTTTTACATGTGAGGTAATTTTATAAGAGGCCTTTATGAATGCATATACTGGCATATATGTGCAAAAAATAGTTTATAGCTATCTCCATAAGGCATTCCACAATAAACAAGCTTTAAAGATCACCTAGAAATCACCCCCACCAGCAGAATAGAGTTTAGGTGTGCAATTCTCTGGTGTGTAATGCCCTGAAGAGCAGGGACTATGTCTTAACATTTTATTTATTTATTAAACAGTTTTTTATATACTGTCTTTGCTCCAAGGCGGTTTACATTGAACAACAGCACACAATCTCAAGAGATTTGTTCTACAAAGAACAAGGTGTAAATAACTTGGAATTAAATATGAGGGTTATGATTGGGTCAATGGTGGGTGAATGGTTATGGTATATAAGAACATAAGATATGCCATACTGGGTCAGACCAAGGTCCATCAAGCCCAGTATTCTGTTTCCAACAGTGGCCAATCTAGGTCATATGTACCTAGCAGTTTCCCCAAGGGACACAGGTTCCACAATGCTTGTATTGGTTCAAGCATTGATATCCTGCGTCCCTTCTTAATAATGGTTTATGGACCTTTCCTCCAGGAACTAGTCCAAACCTTTTTTAAACCCAGCTACACTAACAACCTTGACTACATCCTCCGGTAACAAATTCCAGAGTTTGATTACACGTTGAGTGAAAAAATATTTTCTTTTATTAGTCTTAAATAGTTTACCCTGTAGCTTCATTGCATGTCCCCTAGTCTTTCTATATTCTGATAAGGTAAACAATCGATCTACGTTTACCCATTCCACTCCGTTCATTAATTTATAGACTTCTATCATATCACCCCTCAGCCGTCTCTTTTCCAGGTTAAAGAACCCTAACCTTTTTAGCCTTTCTTCATAGGAGTAGCCTTCCATCCCCTTTACCATTTTGGTGGCTCTTCTCTGAACCTTTTCTAAAATCGCTATATCCTTTTTAAGATACGGCGACCAGAATTGCACACAATATTCAAGGTGCGGTCTCACCATGGAACGATATAGAGGCATTATAATATCTTTTGTTTTATTTTCCATTCCTTTCCTTATCATACCTAGCATTCTATTTGCTCTCTTGGCAACCACTGCACACTGGGCCGAGGGTTTTAACATGGTATCCACAATGACGCCTAAATCTTTTTCCTGGGTGGTGGTTCCTAATGTGGAACCTTGCATCGTGTAACCATAGTTTGGGTTGTTCTTCCCTAGGTGCATAACCTTGCACTTGTCCACATTAAATTTCATCTGCCATTTTGATGCCCAGTCTTCCAATTTATCAAGATCCTCTTGCAATTTTCCACAATCCTCTTGGGTTTTAACAACTTTAAATAGTTTTGTGTCATCTGCAAATTTGATAACCTCACTCGTTATTCCACTTTCCAGGTCATTTATGAATATGTCAAAAAGCAGCGGACCCAGCACAGATCCCTGGGGTACACCACTATTCACCTTTCTCCATTTAGGTAATGTTATTAGGCCCCAAGTGTTCTATGAAGAGACGTGTTTTTAATAGTTTCTTCATATCTTGAGTAGATTGAACAGATCTGATGGCTTCGGGTAGGGAGTTCCAAATTGCTGGGGCATATAACAAGGCGGCTCTGTTGTACAGCGTGGCATACACCTTGTTGTTGTTGTTATTAAGTGCCATATACAAATGATTAGTAGTAGTAGAAGCAATTCTATATCCATTCAGGAAAGTACCAAAGTCGTTATTGTGACATAATAAGCAAAATATGTACTAACAAACATTAAAATGGCAATTAATACACGTAAATTTGCTGTTAATGCATAGTGTACTATATAATTAGATATCTGTGTTACACACTAGAAATGCACATAAGTCCCTATTCTCAAGGACTTATGCGCGTCAATGGGTACTTAGATGAGTGCTTTGGGCAGTTGCTACTCTGTAAGCAGGAACATAAGTCCCATCGCATGGACTTTCTGTAAGGGTGTACACATGGGGGTGGCACTTGGGTGAAGCATAGGCGGAGTCTACATTCAAACACTTAGAGAGTATTATAACATATATGGGTTTCTTCGCCAATCTAGAGCAGGCATAATTGCAGCAACTGGGTTCAGGTGCACCAGTACGTCCTTATTCTACAAAGTCAAGTACTCACGTACATTACTTGATAGAATTGGCCTCAAATATACACATGGCAATGTGTGGGAACTGTATGGGATTTATAAAATTACCCTCATTGTCTTAATGTGCTATATTAATATGTGCATGCACACTGGGGTTCCTCTCAGCAGCTTTCTGAAACACATGAAAGCCTCCATCATACTGTTCCTTCTTGTCAATACTGAAAAGCGGTGTTGAAATCCTGTGTTAAAGGGTAATAAGGAATTTGCCTACATTTGCATTTCATCAACTTATTAATATGAGTGTTGGCATTATTGTAATGTATGTTTGCAATAGGATTAATACAAGTGTAGCCAGACACCACAATGTGCTCTCTGTATTCTGACAGAGGAACATTCTTGATTCCCTGCTACTATTCTGACCATACCAGCAGTATGATGTAATGAAGGATAGGCCTGCCTGCCAGTCTGGTTAGGGGGTGGCTTATTCATTGCTTTTGGAGAAAAGAAGAAAGACCCAGAATCAAAGGGGTCTGTGGTCTTCCTCCAAAAAAGTCCATGGGAGAAGGAAAAGCTACAGAAGCCCAAAAGGGGCTAAAGCACAGTCTGGTAGACAGCCTCCTTGATGGACAGCTAGGTCACACAGACCATTGAATGTTGTTTTCCTTAAGTTGGCTGGGCTTAATCACAGCTATGTGCTGAAGTAAAAGAGAAGAGGTGAACTAGACTCAGAAGGATCTGTTCTGAATGAACAGCCTAAGAGAAACCCAGATACAGGAGGTACTAATAACTAAGTTTAAGCATGTCAGAAGGTTCATCTGCCTGAGGAATAATTTTCTCTCAGTAAGATAAGACAGACAAGAAGGTGCGTCATATCACTATCACTGGGAGCCCAAAGCAGAGGTGCCACGGACTGGTAAACTCTTTAAAATAAATATGTACACATATATACGGTACCTCCCATCCCAAATACCCTATTTATGGACGATTTTGAGTTTTTGCAGTTTGTGATTTTTTTTTTTCATTTTACTCTTGGAGAGAGAGGAGAGCTAATTACCTCATATTTGATATCTCCAGTCAGATATGGTACAAGGAGTACTTGTATTTTTTGCAAGTATCTTGCAGATATGTCTGAAGAAGTCTGAGGTGCCCAGCACCCACTAGGAGAGAAGAGTATAAATAACAAAGGTACTTCATGTCTCAGGACTTGAATTATTATTTGGGACTTTAATTGACTTTACCCTTTTGTTTTGCCTATTGCTTTTATCCTGTTTTATATTTTACTTTTTACTTAGGTTTTGGAGATCAACAATAAAGACATTTTACTTAAAAAGACATGTAGATGCCAAAGGTATATTTGAGAGATTTACAGCATTTCTTCACTTTAACTTAGCCCTTGAGATTTTGCTTTCCCTTCCGGGATCCTTTAGTTTGCTGCACTGGTATATTTTCTGTTTTCCCTTTTATTTTCTGTTTCAGAGCCTCTTTTATGTAGTGTCTCTGTGAATACCTTCACCCCCCCCCCCCCCTTTTAGTGAGAGGCCACCCTATACACAGTATATTAATGTCAATGCAGTGTTTGTTAAGACTCCATGGACTTGTATAATCACAGCCTTTTCAGACTGTCATAGGCACTTTCCCCAGTAAATGTATAAGGACCAATCTCCAGGAACAAGCAGGAATGTAGTCTTCACATATGGGTATCGTCGGCACCGATGGAGCCCGCGCGGGAACACCCCCCAGCGTCCAATAGGAAAGCCTTTGGGAGCATCACACAGCACATGCGTGCTGCCTTCCTGCCTCTGTACCTCTCTCATTTCAGGTCTTCGTTTTCCGCGGAGCCGACAGGACGTGGTACCTTGTCACCGCAGAAAATTTACCTTTATTTCTTATTTTTTGTGGTTGCGTCTGCCTTCATTCGATGCCTACCGGTACTGCCGGTTCTCTTCTTCTTCTTTCCTTAAAAAAAACCCCAAAAAACCTTGTATTTCTTCAGGGATATTTCCCTGCTTTTGGTGCTAGGTGCCATTTTGGGCACTAGGTCCATTTTTCTTCAAGTATGGAGAAACCAGCTAGTGGTTTCAAAAAATGCTCAAAATGTGGCGGTACCATTTCCGTCACTGACACCCATGATTGGTGTCTAAAATGTTTGGGTTCTGAACATTGTCCAACGGAGTGTCTCTCCTGCACGAGGATGACCAAAAGGGGCCTGCAGAATAGAGCTGCAAAACTCGGTACCCTTTTTGCCGCCAACACGGTGTTAGTTGCATCAACGTCTTCCAGGGCTTCATCTTCCTCCCATGGATCTCAGGTAAAAAAAATTGAAGTCTTCTAAGACTAGCCGGTCCTCGAAGGGTAAATCTCCTTCAAAGTATTGAGATGCCACTGGCGTTTCCCTCGAGGATACTTCATCGGCAAAACAGCCCCGGTGGGAGTCTTCAGGCTCCAAAGCACTAACGTGGCTCCAGAATGTTCCAGAGGCTTCCACCTCTGCTGAACTACTGGTGCCATGTTCTGGGGTCATAGCCGCTTCCACCGGTACTGGCATCCAGGCATCAGCAGGCGCGATGGATCACAGAATCCTCGCTATCGAACGCAGTCTAGCGGCCCTCTTAGTGGCTTCGGTACTGCTAAGACCGCAACAGACGGTTCAACATGTATCGGTACTGACATCGGAACCGGTACCGACAGTACCTGCTTTGACTGGACTGCTTCCCCCCATGCTGATCTCCGGTATCGGGGATCAGGAACCAAGACATTTTGATACAGACTTCGAGCGGTACCAATACCATGCGTTACAGGAGCACCCGGTGCTTGAGTCTTCCGATTTCCGATGACTCTGACGATTCTACCGGTACCAGAGCGAATCTATTAGAAGATTCAGTTCCTTCTCCTCAACGCAGAATGTCTCCTCCAGAGGATATGTCCTTCCAGGATTTCATACGCGATTTAGCAAAGGGTCTTGCAATCACTGTGATTCCAGAAAAGGAACCTAGGGCAGAAGAATTAAGAATTCTACAGTACCCTATGGCTCCCAAGGAAGCAGCTATGCTTCCCATTCACACGATCTTACATGATATGATGTTGAGAATGTGGGAAACTCCTTTAACAATATCTTCACATTCCCGACACCTTGACACTATGTACCGAGTGCTAAGTTGTCCTGGTTTTCAAAAAACTCAGTTACCACACCATTCAATGGTAGTGGAATCGGCCATGCGAAGGATCAAGAGTGCTAAAACACATTCTTCTAATCCTCCAGGCCGTGAATCCAGGACTCTCGATGCCTTTGGCTGTCGATGCTTTCAATCCTCTATGCTAGGAGCCAGGATCAGTTCCTACATTCCATATATGGGAATGTTCCTGGAAGAAGTCACAAAAGACTTAGAGCTCCTTAGTCCTTGTGTTTCGGAGGAAAAAAGAGCAGACTACCTTATTCTGGTCAAGCATGCCCAGAATGTCTCAAAATTCATGAACCTTGCTACCTTTGATTGCTTTGAATGTATTAGCAGAACCTCTGCTATATCCATAGGAGAACGTCGTATTGCTTGGCTTCAATCATCAGACTTAGAACAGTGGGTGCAAGAAAAACTGGGAAACATTCCTTGCACAGGAGAAAATCTATTTGGCAAGGACTGGCAGGACAATGCTAATCAGCTTGAATTTGAAATACTACTTTAAGCAGATTGTCAAAGTCTACAGCCAACCCAGCAAAGAAGAAAATATTCAAAAAAACCTTTTTCAATAAGAAAAAGAAGCCTTACCAATCTTACACCCATCAAACTCACTGTCCACTCCACATTCCCCAGAAGGGGCAACAACAGAACAGACAGCAAAGAAAGCCGCAAGCTCAAAAAGCTCAACTAGCTCAACAGACCCAGTCCCCTCAGGGTCTTTGACTTCTATCTAGAGAACTTAGTCATTCTGCCCCTAAAAGGTCCAGAACCCTTGACCATTCCAGGAAGACTATGCCTTTTTGCCAAAAGATGGCAACAAATAACATCAGAAAATTGGACTCTGTCCATTGTACAACTAGGGTACAAGCTTCATTTTCTCAACTTTCTCCCACCTACAACTTTCTCCCACCTACAATAATAAAACATTTCAATTCTCCTGCCACCGACCTCTTGTGGTAGGAGGTCACATCACTTCTAGCTCAAGGAGCAATCGAAGAAGTACCCATTCCCCAACAGGAGACAGAGTTTTACTCCCCCTACTTTCTTATTCCAAAAAAGACAGGGGGACACAGACCTATATTAGACCTCAGAGAATTACACAAATATTTGTTCCAAGAAAAGTTCAAAATGATCTCCCTCGGAACACTTTTACCATACCTCCAAAGTCAGGACTGGCTATGTTCTCTAGATCTAAGGGATGCGTACATGGCATATTCTCATCCACTCAGATCACAGGAAGTTCCTTCGATTTCTGGTCCAAGGAAGTCACTTCCAGTACAGAGTTCTTCCCTTCAGACTAACCTCTGCTCCAAGAGTCTTCACAAAATGCATATGTTGATTTTTAATGAACCACGCTCTATTTTTATCACCAAGATCGTGATGTTATTCTGTTTCAATCTTCATACAAATCTATAAAGCACTAAACTTTTCTCTATTGGATATTACAATGACATTTAAATTATCTTTAGACAATAAGGTCTCAGACTTTTATGGGCACCACATTTCAGACTTTTGTTTTGTCTAGTAATCGTGCGCCGTTTCGCATCAATGACCCTTTGCCACTTTACTTCTAAATGTCACTTTTTTATCCAACTTCTAAATGTCACTTTTTTTTTTATCTAGAATGGTTTTTCTAAAACGTAAAATAGTGCTTAGCTTTTATGGGTTTTCCCCAACGCCATGCCTCAGCGCCTTATCTGCGTTTCACTACGGTGAGTTTCTTCAGGGGGTTGTCTTTGAAAGCACTCTGTTATAAATATGCTGTATATGCTGCCAATTCCTTGTTCCTCCATTCTTTGAGCCTGTCGGCTTCTTGATGCGCGGCATTGTCAGGAAGCCGACAGGCTCAGAGAAAAACGGAGGAACAAAGAATTGGCAGCATATACAGCATATTTATAAGAGTGCTTTCAAAGACAAACTCCCTGAAGAAACTCACCGTAGTGAAACGCTGATAAGGCGCTGAAGCTTGGCGTTGGGGAAAACCCATAAAAGCTAAACACTGTTTTACATTTTAGAAAAACCATTCTGGATAAAAAAGTGACATTTAGAAGTTGGATAAAAAAGTGACATTTAGAAGTAAAGTGGCAAAGGGTCATTGATGCGAAATGGCGCACAATTACTAGGCAAAACAAAAGTCTGAAATGTGGCACCCATAAAAGTCTGAAACCTTATTGTCTAAAGATAATTTAAATGTCACTGTAATATCCAATAGAGAAAAATTTAGTGCATTATAGATTTGTAGGAAGACTGAAACAGAATAACATCACGATCTTGGTGATAAAAACAGAGCGTGGTTCATTAAAAAAATCAACAGATAATTTCGCTCTGAGAGAAGACCATAGAATTGGATTTTTATAATTCACAAAATGCATGGCAGTGGTAGCAGCATTTATGAGGACTCTGGGAATATTCGTCTTCCCTTACTTAGATGATTGGCTCATTCAAGCATCGACAGCTCCAGAGGCCAGCTTCGCTCTCTCTCGAACAATGAAAATTCTTCAATACTTGGGGCTGGTCATAAACCTCCCAAAATCTCAGCTCACCCCCTCTCAATCTCTAGAATTCATAGGGGCTCATCTAGACAAACGGCAGTCAAAGGCTTTCCTGCCACAGCCACGCTGTCTAAAGATAATACAACTAGCATCTCAAGCATCTATGAAGGTGTTCCTTACTGCTTGGGAGATGCTTCAACTGCTGGGACACATGGCATCCACTGTCCATGTGGTTCCCTATGCTCGCCTCCACATGCGAGTAGCCCAGTGGACCCTTTCCTCTCAGTGGTCATAAGCCTCGGGTCGACTAACAGACAAAATCAGAACTACCACACGTCTGATTTCGTCCCTGCAATGGTGGCAATCCTTGGAAAACCTCCTTGTAGGCTCTCCTTTCCAGCAGCCTCTATACCAAACTACTCTGATGACAGATGCATCCAAGATGGGTTGGGGGGCCCACCTGCACAATCTCTCCATTCGGGGTCTTTGGACCTCACAGGAGGTTTCCCTTCACATAAACCTCCTAGAGCTGAGAGCCATTTTCAATGCTATTCAAGTCTTTCAGGGCCACCTCAGCAACAAAACAGTTCTGGTCCAAACCGACAATCAGGTAGCTATGTTCTATGCGAACAAGCAGGGCGGAACAGGCTCTCTGTCGTGAAGAAAACCCCGTGATCTGGCCACAATACCACAGCTCTTTCGGTCTCTGGTCCCTCAAGCAGTGAGAAACAGGCAGAGAGTAATACAGAACACAATCACACACACAAAGTGCTACTTTCTTTGAGCTCAGAGGGAAAACAACAGATGGTCTGTGGACGTTGCACAATTCCACGTCTGCCGGATTCAAATTCTTCCTCCTGGAAAGCTCCTTTTATTAAAGAAAAAGGGGAAGTAACAGTCTTTTATTATAAACGTGAAATAACACAAGGTGTCGCCAAAGTTCTTTTTACAGAGTAAGAGCTGATTACAGTGTATTAGATGAAATTTACTTGATTATGACAAAATTATTTATAATTGCAAAGTTGCAAAAATTATGTTGTGTCAGCATTGTACAATGAACTGTGGTTGCGCAGTTCATAGCCTATGTTTACTCTTTATGCTTGCGTTAACAATGTTCTCAACCTATTTTAAAGACAGTTACACAGAACTCATGATCACGACATCCTATTCTATTTAAGAGGAAGTAGGTGAAAAGCCAAACTTTTAAACACATTCTGTATCAAGAAATTCATCCATCTTCAATTACATATTGGGGATTCTGATATCCCTTTACCTGTCCATTTCTACAGTCCTCTCTGTGATTCTATAAAGAATCATTACAAAAGAGCGGTAGCTGAAACATGTCCAATTCCCGAATAAATCTTCTTACAGTAGGCTTCATTTTGCAGATGCTCCTTCAGAGTCCCAGGCACATCTGGTCCATAGGTGAGCTCCATCTTGTTCGTTGGAAGAAATTGTTATACAAAATCATGTGACATTGCTTGCCTTTGCTTAGCCTCAATAAAAATGTGTACAGAGAGCAAGACTTTACCAATTATTTTTGTAAGCACTACCTCTTCTAGCAGTGGCCAACTGCTTCTCATAGATCTAGCAATAATTCAGAGATTAGTCCCTCATATCATGACACCAGTCATCACTCCAGATTCTTCAGCAGCATCCTTTCTCACCATGGGCTGTGCTATGCACATCTTAGATCAATCTTTTTCAGTTGGTGCCATTCTCGGATCACTGTGTTTCTTCAGCAGTTGGAAACAGCAGACAAGTCTCCAGGACACAGGCAGTGGTTGCCGTGAGTGAGTATACTAAAGAATTGACAGATATCTGTGTGTATATTGTGATTGTAATGTAAAGCCGGTAAGGTTAAACAGAGATCTCAGTTAGATAAGTGGAGCGAGAAGGCTCGTGAGATAGGGCAAAAGAAAGGAAGCCCTAATTATGAAATGAGGCACAAGTTTGTTGACAGTGCCTTAGATTATGTGGCCAAGTGGCATTCATTGACTGCCAGTAATCCCAATTTGCAGTTTCCCCTTGGGGGAACATTTCAGGAGGACAAATTGAGGTGGTTACAGTATGAAATGGCTTTTGAAGATTTAAGCAAATCCCATACCAGTCATGAATGGGTCATGTATAGTTGGTGGCAGTTTGAGGCTGCTAAAAAGTGCAGCAAGCCACTGACTGTGTTTTGAAAAATTTAAAAATCAAGTGTTTAGGATGGATAGTGTAAATATAAAAGAAACTGAAACTTACAGGGAAAAACTTAAATCAGTGCTCTATGAAAAAATAGAATTAATCAAACAAAGTTTTGAAGGACTAATTTTCATGTCATAATTGTAGTGTGAAGTTTGTTTTCTCTAGTTTAGTGGTTAGGGAAGTGTGCTGTGTAGTATATTGCAGTAATAATTTGGAGGTTTCCGGCACAGATAACAGCTTGGCATGACTGCAGTATTAGCAGGAAGAAAGTCTTGAGCAAACGTGGTAAGGTTTTCCTTCGTTAGACTAACCATAAGCCTTATTGGGGAAGTTAAAAAAAACCCTCCCAATGTGATTAACCATTTCTCTTACTTGTGTATGTATAGTAAATACATTTTGTTTTCTAGGTCATGGATCTGAACTTATTTTGGGTTATGATAATTTATTTACTGATTCCATTCTATGTGTAATAATGCAAATGCTAAAAAAATATTATATACTCCTCGGTGCTTCTTATGTCTCTGCATACTTTGGGAAAAAATGTTTGATGATATATTCTCCAAATTGTATTTTTAGTTATAATTGATGTGAATGAATGGGAAGATCTTCCATGCTTTGATGTATTTAGATATTTGATAAATTGTGTGGATTTGTGTGATGTGATCAAGGTTAAGAAAAATTAAGTGTTTAAAGGGAGGATAGAAGTTAGTTAACTGAAAAAAAATTAAATTGCTTGTCAAGTTAAGTCAAGCAAGTTTGTTTATTTAAAGGGAAAAAGTGAATGATACAATTACTTTCAAACAAGTGAATTAAATAATTAAACAGTATGGTAAATATATGTATAATGTTTTATCTTTCTTTTGTGATAGCAGACTGGTTGAAAATTACAACTATGATAGTGTATGAGTAACAATGTTTGCAGAAAAAAAATGCTGATGTTTTTCCCAGTTTCTTTTAAACTAATCTGCAGGAGTCGATTGGAGGAGTGATCTTAAATTCTCATGTCGTATATGTTTTAGTTATTATGGAAAGACCTCTGCAGAATTGATGTTGTTAATTGCAAGTGTGGTTTAATATGCTACCTCTTCTATTGCTGCTGTTTGTGTTTTTGCTCAGAAATTTCCCACTGGACTTAAGCTACTGGGCTATTTTTCAGACTTTTGTTGCCCTGTTGTAGCAGGGATGCCTCCATGTTTTCAGTTTCTGGCAGCAGTAGTCTTTGCAATCCAAATTACTGATTTTCTAGTACTATAACATGCCTCTCATTCAGTTTTCGTATCTTTTACACTTGGAAAATCCAGCTTTCTTCCAGCTCTAGATTGTTACTGTTTGACCTCACTATGTACTGATGGTTCTGCTTTGCACAATGAATAAGGAAAACTGATGCAATTATAAGAGAGGATGCTGTGCAGAGTCGGCTGCTTGTTATTTGCTAGTGCTCAACCAGCTGAAGTGTTCGCTCTTTCTAGAGCTCTTATCTGCTCATTTGATCATCAATACTGATTTTGTCTTAGGCTTCTTGAATGGGGAGCTCTATGTGCTGATACTTTACTACTATGATGTTTGTTCTGAAAACAGTGTAACAAAGATAGAACTGTTAAGTGGTAATTGACTTTCTAATTGGTTCAAATTTGGTGTTAAAAAAGTTTTACCCTTATGTAAATGTTCCTTCTTTGTGAGCTTAGAAGTCTATGCGAATTAGAATGGAATAGAGAAGTAGTCTAATGACTGGAGTACTAGCACTCCTTGTGACCTTGGATAAGTCACTTAACCCCTCATTGCCTTACAAAGAAAAATTCCAAGTTATCAACGTTCCTGTTTTATGTGCTGTACCAAGTTTTAGTTGCAATGTGAACTGCTGTGATTAGTGGGGAAAGTGGTAGTAAAAAAAAAACATAAAAAGGAAAAAGGGTATATTACTGATAATGTTTAAAGTAATGTGAGTTGAACCTTCACCTAAGATAAGACAGCCTTCCTAATAATTGTTGACAGACAATTGAAATGAGTTGAATTTATTTGTCATAAACTGTTAGTTATGTTTTGATGTTTGTTACCCCTTGAATAACCACATTGACTATATCTTGTATATTGCTATAACTGGAGAGTATATCACAAATATAATTAGTGATATGAATATGTACAATTGTGTCCCTGACAGGAAAAAGAAATGTGTCTATTAGGCCACATGCTAACATTTGATTTGGCAAGTAGACAGAATAAGTTTAGGAATGTAGATGAAAATTATAAGTATTTTTACAAGCTAGCTATGTAATAATTTAGTGCTAGCAATAGATGTATTGTAATTAACAATAGATAATATAATTTTATTGAACAATTTAAGACTGTCATTAGGGATGAATAATTGTGCTTGTTTGCAATTGTATGGAATCAAGAGAGATGCTGTAGTGGAGAATTGGATTTTTACAAATTATATATTGTATGCACTGAATCTTATGGGCCGAAGAGGAAAACGACTGAATGAAATGCTGCTGGATATGGAGACTCCTGATAAAGATCAGCGATTCCAGCGGAACTTCTCATGTATGTGCAGCAGTGAAGCCTGGGTTGACAGTCACTGAAAAAGATTGATCTAAGATGTGCATAGCACAGCCCATGGTGAGAAAGGATGCTGCTGAGGAATCTGGAATGATGACTGGTGTCATGATTGAGGGACTAATCTCTGAATTATTGCTAGATCTATGAGAAGCAGTTGGCCACTGCTAGAAGAGGTAGTGCTTACAAAAATAATTGGTAAAGTCTTGCTTTCTGTACACATTTTTATTGAGGCTAAGCAAAGGCAAACAATGTCACATGATTTTGTATAACGATTTCTTCCAACGAACAAGATGGAGCTCACCTATGGACCAGATGTGCCTGGGACTCTGAAGGAACATCTGCAAAATGAAGCCTACTGTAAGAAGATTTATTCTGGAATTGGACATGTTTCAGCTACCGCTCTTTTGTAATGATTCTTTATAGAATCACAGGGAGGACTGTAGAAATGGACAGGTAAAGGGATACCAGAATCCCCAATATGTAATTGAAGATGGATGAATTTCTTGAAACAGAATGTGTTTAGAAGTTTGGCTTTTCACCTACTTCCTCTTAAATAGAATAGGAGGTCATGATTATGAGTTCTGTGTAACTGTCTTTAAAATAGGTTGAGAACATTGTTAACGGAAGCATAAAGAGTAAACATAGGCTATGAACTGCGCAACCATAATTCATTGTACAGTCAATGCTGACACAACATAATTTTTGCAACTTTGAAATTATAAGTAATTTTGTCATAATCAAGTAAATTTCATCTAATACACTGTAATCAGCTCTTACTCTGTAAAAAGAACTTTGGCGACACCTTGTGTTATTTCACGTTTATAATAAATGACTGTTATTTCCCCTTTTTCTTTAATAAAAGGAGCTTTCCAGGAGGAAGAATTTGAATCCGGCAGACGTGGAATTGTGCAACGTCCACAGACCATCTGCTGTTTTCTCTCTGAGCTCAAAGAAAGTAGCACTTTGTATGTGTGATTGTGTTCTGTATTACTCTCTGCCTGTTTCTCACTGCTTGAGGGACCAGAGACCGAAAGAGCCGTGGTATTGTGGCCAGATCACAGGGTTTTCTTCATGTCGCTATGCAACAAAGCTTTGAGACTATGGGCCCTTGCCAGAGAGTTACAAATTCACCTGTTTGCGGTATACTTCCGGGCATTCAAAACTTGTGGGAAGACAAACTCAGTCGAATACTACTGCCACATGAGTGGTCCCTCCACTTATACCAGCTTGCTCGAGTGTTTCGAATCTGGGGAACACCAGATATAGACCTCTTTGCAAGTCCACAGAATGCCAAACTTCCCCGATTCTGTTCCAGAATTCCGGCTCAAAACAGTCAGGCAAAAGATGCTTTCTTACTCCACTGGGGACAGGACTTCCTCTATGCCTTCCCACCCATTCCCCTCATTCCCAAGACTTTATTCAAACTTCAGAGAGACAGAGGTTGTATGATACTCATAGCTCCACATTGGCCACGGCAGCCGTGGTATCCTCTTCTTCTGTGTCCCTCTCAAACCACTCCTCTGGAGTTGGGGAATGCTCCAGATCTCCTGTTGCAGGAGGATGGATCTTTACTGCATCCCAATTCCCAGTGCCTACACCTCAGGGCCTGGTTACTCAAAGCCTAGAATTCCAGGATGTTAACCTTTCTCAACAAGTAAAGGATATCCTCCTGGCTTCCAGAAAACCCTCCACAAGACGTTACTACGCTTTCAAGTGGAAAAGGTTCTCTATCTGGTGTTCACAAAAGGGACTTAACCCCCTTTTAGTACCTGTAGAGTTGCTACTAGAGTATCTTCTACAATTATCAACTTCTGGTCTGAAGACCAATTCAGTTAGGTTCCATCTTAGTGCTATTGCTGGTTTTCATAAACCTTTTGATGGACAACCTATTTCTTCTCATCCACTTATATTAAGATTTATGAGCGGCCCATTTTTAACAAAAGCTTCCATTAAACCACCACCGGTGGCATGGGATCTAAATCTTGTTCTTGGTCAGCTTATGAAACCACCCTTTGAACCTTTAGCCACTTCAGACCTAAAGTTTCTTTCATGGAAAGCTATTTTCCTAATTGCCATCACTTCTGCAAGACGCATTAGTGAACTACAGGCATTAGTAGCTAACCCTCCTTATTCAATGTTTCACCATGATAAAATAGTCCTCAGGACTCATCCTCACTTTCTGCCATAGGTGGTTTTGCCTTTTCATTTAAACAAGTCGGTTTATCTTCCTATATTCTTCCCTAGGCCTCATGCCTCCAGTGCGGAAAGGAAAGCGTAGTTACTCACCTGTAACAGGTGATCTCTGGGAACAGCAGGAATTTAGTCTTCACATATGGGTATCGTCAGTTCCGACGGAGCCCGAGTGAGAACGCTCCCCAGTGTCCAATAGGAAAGCTTTTAGGAGCATCCCACAGCGCATGTGTGCTGCCTTCCCACCTCTGTACCTCTCTCACTTCAGTTGAGTATATAGCTGAGACCAAAGGAGAGAAGTAGAGAGAGAGATAGAGACAACTCCAAGGGGAGGTGGGTGGGTTGTGAAGACTAAATTCCTGCTGTTCCTGGAGATCACCTTTTACAGGTGAGTAGCTACGCTATCTCCAGGAACAAGCAGGAAAGAGTAGTTACTCACCTGTAACAGGTGTTCTCCAGGAGCAGCAGGAATCAGTCCTCACATATGGGTGACGTCGGCACCGACGGAACCCTCATGCGCATTTCCTCAGCTTTCAAGGAAAGCCTTTGGGAATGCACTGCGCATGCGCGGTCCCCTTCCCGCCCAAGGGTGCCATCTTGCTCAGTCTGATGACATAGCTAAAAGACAGCAAAAAATCAAAATGAAGTATATGACTGCAACTCCAGGGGAGGAGGGAGGGTCGTGAGGACTGATTCCTGCTGCTCCTGGAGAACACCTGTTACAGGTGAGTAACTACTCTTTCTCCAGGACCAAGCATGAAGTCAGTCCTCACATATGGGACTCCCCAGCTCTAGGCTACCGGGAACCCTAAGCCAAAAAAATGACTCCCTCTCAAGAGTCTCAGCATTCGTGATAAGAATATCCTTTGAGAACGCCCCCGTACGGTAGACGAACACAAGGGCCGGGGGGTAGGAGTTGCCTAAACCTCAAAAGATTACGGAGTACCGCCTGTCCGAAAGCAAAGTCCCTTCGGGACTCTCTCTCGAGGTAGTAATGGGCTGCAAAAGTCTGGCTTGAAGACCTAGCATCCCTTCACTGGTTACCAATACAAAGCAGGATAATATACAAAACAATAATAACTGCATTCAAAGCCTTAAGTGACATGGCTCCGAAGACATTATGTAATCTAATATGCAAAGAACCACCTAAGCCTACTCATAGAAAAGGACAATTAAATAAACTAAAGATTCCAAAAGAATTCATAAAAACTCACAAATTAACAAACAATAGAGCCTTTTCCCACATAGCTCCAACCATCTGGAATTCACTACCAGAGGACCTACGATCACTAACAGAGATCACGGAATTCCGGAAAAAACTGAAAACGTATCTATTCACTAAACACTATAATACCATGGAAAACCCTCCACTCGACTTAGATAAAGGCTAAACAGGAACCTGCACACATCAAGTATATACTCCCTACTATAACGGACAACATACATAGCTTAAACGAAATGACGCTCCATTCTATTATGCCCTAATACCTCCACATGTATATAGTTGCAACTGTTATGTACTGCCTTACGTTGTACAGACATTACACTTTGTTTAGATAAATTGTTACTCACACTGTTTTAGTTGAAATATTCTGCTTAGTTATTACTCTCTGCTTAAGATGTTCTATGTAAAAAGTTAAGATGTTCTATGTAAAACAAACTTCGCTTTGTTAACTGTTGTTAATTGTACACCGCAACTGATCGCTGGAAGATGCGGTATATAAATGAGTGTTAAATAAATAAATACAAGCTGCAGCCCGACAGATGTCTGCCAACGGAACAGAGCGGAGATGAGCTACTGACGCAGTGGGCCGTGAATCGACCCTGCAAGGGGAGGTCGGCTGCCTTGTACGCCCAGGAGATAAAATCTGCTACCCAAATGGACAACGTACGCTTGGAGACAGGTAACCCCATTTTATTAGGGTCAAAAGAGACGAAGAGCTGAGTAGCCCTTCGATGCCCTCGCGTACGTTCTATGTAAAAAGACAACGCCTCTTACAGTCCAAGGTATGCAAGACTGTTTCAGCCCAGCCTGGGAAGCAAGGTCAGAAAAACCACCTCCATGTTGAGGTGGAAAGAGGAGACCACTTTTGGAAGGAACTTGGGATGGGTCCGTAGGACCACCCTGTTCCTATAGAACCGTGTGTACGGCCTATCAGAAATCAGAGCTTGTATTCACTCACACGTCTGGCCGAGGTAAGAGCTACCAGGAAGAGCGTCTTCCAAGAAAGGAAGTGTAAATGGCAAGTAGCCATCGGCTCAAACGGTGGGCGAGTAAGTTGCTGCAAGACCACGATCAAATCCCACTCAGCTGCCGGTGGACGAACTGGAGGCTTGAGCAGAAGCAGGCCTCTGAGAAATCTGGACACCAAGGCGTGAGCCGACAGAGACTGTCCTTCCACCGGAGAGTGGTGCGCTAATAGAGCACTGAGGTAGACCTGAACAGAGTTAGACTTAATGCCTAGGTCTGACAGGTGACGTAGATACTGCAGTACTACTGGCACAAGGCAAGAGAAAGGATCTTCATTACACTGAGCACACCATACCGTAAACCTACGCCAATTGAGGGCATAGGATTTTCTGGTGGATTGCCTCCTAGAGGCCAAGACCACCTCCTCAACCTCCTTAGGTAGACATAAGGGAGCTAGCACTATCCTTTCAGCAGCCAGGCCATCAGATTGAGGGACATGAGATTGGGGTGCAGAAGGGAACCCTGATCTTGAGAGAGGAGATCGTGTTGCAACCCCAGAGGGAATGGAGTTTCCACCACCATCTGCAGCAGAAGTGGAAACCAGGGCTGCCTCAGCCATCTGTGGGCTAACAGAATCACCGAGGCCTTGTCCCGGAGAATCTTGAACAGAGTTCGGGCCACCAGGGGCGTGGGAGGAAACGCATACAGGAGGCCCGTAGACCAAGAGATCAGAAAAGCATCTGCTGCCATCCTCAGGGGATGCGGATGTCTGGAGTAGAACCTGGGCAGCTGACGATTCTGTGGACTTACAAAGAGATCGATGGATGGAAGTCCCCAGCGGAAGAAGATGTGCTGGACCACCAATGGATTTAACTGCCATTCGTGAGGCTGGAGAATCCTGCTTAGCTTGTCTGCCAGGAAATTCTCCTGATCAGGTAGATAAACCACTTTGAAAAACATGCCTTGATTGACTGCAAAGGAACACAGGGCCAATGTCTCCCGACATAGGAGCCTGGACCCCGTGCCCTCCTTGTTTGTTCACGTAGAACATTGCCACTTGATTGTCCGTCTGAACTAGTATAGACTGGTGAGATAGGGCATGAGAAAATGTTTGCAGAGCTAAGCAGATTGCTCGCAGCTCCAAAAGATTGATTTGCTGCGTGGCCTCCCGAGGAGATCACAGGCCTTGAGTGCACATGCCCTGGCAATGTGCACCCCAGCCCATTAAGGAAGCATCGGTCGTCAGCACCCTTGTGTGTGTTGGAGCCTGAAAAGGTACCCCCCTGAGAAGGTTTGGGAGATGTAGCCACCACTGTAAGGAGTCCAAAAGTGGTTTGGACACCTCTACTCTGTCTCGGAGGCGGACTGTGGCCTGCGTCCACCGAGCTCTGAGGCACCATTGAGCAGCCCGCATGTGCAGGCGGGTGTTGGGAGTCACATGCACCGTGGATACCATGTGACCCAGAAGCCGCAGGTAGTGCCTGGCGGACACATGAGAACTGCTGTGGAACTGGTTGGCCAAGTCCATCAGTCTGTGAGCCCTGTCCTCGGGCAAGTAGGCTCTTGCCTGAAGGGTGTCTAATCTTGCCCCTATAAACTCTAGGTTCTGAGAGGGGAGCAAAGTGGACTTTGCGTAGTTTATGACAAAGCCCAGATGCTGAAGGAGACAGACAGTGCGAAGAGTGTCTTGTCGGGCCTCCTGGGGAGACTGGCCCCTGATGAGCCAGTCGTCCAGGTATGGGAAGACGAAAATTCCCTGATTCCTGAGATAAGCCGCCACCACCGCCAGGCATTTGATGAAAGCCCTGGGGGCAGAGGTTAGGCCAAAGGGAAGTATCCTGTACTGAAAATGGTTCCTTCCCACCACAAATCTGAGATATTGTCTGTGGTCTGGATGAATGAGGATGTGAGTATAAGCATCATTTAGGTCTAAGGAGCATAGCCAGTCTCCCTGCTGGAGGTAAGGCAGCAGTATCCCAAGAGTAAGCATCTCGAACATTTCCTTCTCCAGAAGCTTGTTTAGGTTTCGCAAGTCTAGGATAGGCCGGAGACCCCCTGTCCTTTTTGGTACCAGGAAGTACCTGGAGTAGAAGCCTTGCCCTTCCAGGTGGTGAGGCACCAGTTCCACCGCCTGTTCCTTTAGAAGACTTGCCAACTGCTGAAGGAGGAGGTTCCTGTGTAGAGGGAGTCTGGGAGGCTCCCCTGGAAAATAGGAGGGGGGTAGCTGGTGGAAGTGGAGCATGTAGCCCTGCTGGACTATGCTCAATACCCAGGTATCCCCTGTGATGGCTGGCCACCTGTAGGTGTACAGGTTCAGCCGACCCCCTGTGCTGAGTGGAGCCATCGGCGGAGGAGAGGCTATGCTGTAGGAGTCAAAACCCCGCTCCCTGCTGTGCAGGAGCCACAGCTGGCGGCTTGGGGTTCTTCTGCCTACTGGGCCCATGCCAATGCCCCTGCCCCTTGGCCTGCTGGCCCTGTTGGGGAACTGGAGAGGCCTGATATTGAGGGTAGGATTTGTAGGCAGCACCCTTCTTCGGGAAAAAGGGCTTCTTTCCCGAGCCCTTCTTTTTTTGAGAAGGGGCAGATGTCTTCCTGGACAGCCTTGTCCTGGTAAGAGTCTCCGTCTCGATTTCTGCAGCCTTTTCAGTCATGGGCTTACTGAAAAGGTTTTCACCTTGGCAGGGGACATCGACCAACTTGTCCTGCACCCATGACTCCAGGTCCGATGACTATAGCCCGGCCTGACAGCGTGCACCGATGCTGGCTGTGGCTACCCGGGCCAAAGCAAAGGTTCCTAGGAGAGGTTAGCTGAGAACCCAGCAATCTCCTTTGCCAGGTCTCGTAGGTACATGCCGATGTACAGCTGGTAGGTCTGGACACGGCAAGACAGCATAGAGCCCTGAAAGCACTTTCTACTGAGGGCATCCAGGTTCCGGGACTCCCGGCCGGGGGGCACCAAGAAGTGCATCTTTTGACTCTTCAGGCGGTGCATGGCCGATTCCACAACCATGGAGTTGTGCGGTAGCTCCGCCTTTTGGAACCCCAGGGCTCTTACGGACTCGATAAATGGAATCGACCCATTTGCTAAGAACAGGCGCCGAGGCTGGTGCCTCCCACATACGGAAGAGCAGTTGTTCCAGCATCGGAGGAACTGGTACAGTAAAGGCTTCCTTCGGAGGAAAGTCATACTGGAGGGCATCGAGCTCCTTGGCTCGAGGCTCCTCCTCCTCATCCACAGGGAAAGTCAAAGCTTTGGCCATGTCCCTCATGAAGTCTGAGAACTGGGTATCCTCTGGGGGGGGGGGGGGCCTTCTCCGAGGCTCGGACTCCAGTGAGTCCGAAGGGACACATCAGGTCCGAAAGGTGTCCAGGGACTCCTCGTCCTCCGTCTCCCACTCCGACTCCTCTGAGGAGGAATTGAGCAGCTCCGGCCGTGTGGGCCTCGGTGCCATCCGCACCGACACCGAGGATATCGGCATCGACGACCTCGGCCCTGCACTGGAGGTCGAGGGGGACCTTGACCGAGGATCAACTCGAGACTTCATTGACTCGAGGATCGGCTTGGTCTCCGGGGTCGACTTAGACATCGAGGTCCCAGTGGTCGGGGCAGATGCACCAGTAAGATTGGCGATCAGCACCCGCTGCTGTTCCATGAAGGCAGCCAAGCTGCTCTCCAAGGCCGTCAACCTGAGTCCAAACTCAGGAGACTCATCAGCCCCCGACTCGGGCCCCGACGGCATCGGGCCCGACGTCGGTTCTCTCGGAGGAGAGTCCACGAGGACAACAGCACTTATGTGACTCGGGGACTCCGGCTCCACGTGAGGTAACTTGGATGGCCTCTCTGACTCCGAGAGCCCGGGGCGGCAGTCAGGGCTACGCGACTTGGCCCTCAAGGACCCAGGAGCCTCCACCGACACCGCCCTCACGAGCTTCTTCCTTTTGTGCTCCCGAGTGGGAGACTCCCTCTTAGAGGAACCCCGACGGCGCTCCGGGTCAGACTCCCGAGAAGTCAAGGCCTCTATGAAGTCCAGGCACGGCCGGATGCAGACTCTGAGAAAATTCTCTCACGTTGATGCTGATGGCTCTGAAGTGCCTTTGATGACATTTTGCCGCACGGGCCACAGACCAGCGGGTCATGGTCGGGCCCGAGGCAGAGGAGGCAGTAGTCATGTGTGTCGGTGAGAGACATAAGTTTCTTATACTGATCACACTTTTTGAACCTGCTGGCAGCCATCGGGGGAAAAAGGGACCCTGCAAGGTCAAAAGACCGGGCTGCCAGTGAAAACACAAAAAAGGCACTAACGCTAGTCACGAAGGAGAAAAAACAAAAATCAAAACTCCGCACTTGATACCGGTGTACCGAGCCCAGGCGAGAAGGGGAACTGGTGTCGAACCGGATCAGAAAAAGCCAAAATAGCCGAAAAAAATCTACTTTTCCCGGGTGACACGAACTCACATCCGTTGGGCTCCGTGGAAAAAGAAAGACTGAGCAAGATGGCACCCTTGGGCGGGAAGGGGACCACGCATGCGCGTTGCATTCCCAAAGGCTTTCCTTGAAATCTGGGGAAATGCTCCGCACGAGGGCTCTGTCGGCGCTGACATCACCCATATGTGAGGACTGACTTCCTGCTTGGTCCTGGAGAATGTAGTCTTCACATATGGGGATTCCCCAGCTGAAAGATGCCAAGGGGTGACCCCAGCTGGCTGCGAACCCAGGTGAGATGGGTCATGGACCTTAGGCATCCAAACTGTGGATGGTGGGTAGGAGATGTATTAAGTATGGAAGAGATGTTGTAGAACAGTCTGGCCAAACGAGGCATCCCGACGGGAGCCCTTGTCTAAGCAATAGTGGGCTGTGAAGGTATGTACCGAAGTCCAAGTGCTTTGCAGATGTCATAGGTTCAGCCACTAACGCCTGTAGTTCACTAATGCGTGTAGCAGAAGTGATGGCAATTAGGAAAATAACTTTCCATGAAAGAAACTTTAGGTCTGAAGTGGCTAAAGGTTCAAAGGGCGGTTTCATAAGTTGACCAAGAACAAGATTTAGATCCCATGCCACTGGTGGTGGTTTAATAGGAGGTTTTGTTAAAAGTAGGCCTCTCATAAATCTTGATATAAGTGGATGAGAGGAAATAGGTTGTCCATCGAAAGTTTTATGAAAAGCAGCAATAGCACCAAGATGGACCCTAACTGAATTGGTCTTCAGACCAGATGTTGATAATTGTAGAACATACTCTAGTAGCAACTCTACAGGAATTAAAAGGGGGTTAAGTCCTCTTTGTGAACACCAGATAGAGAACCTTTTCCACTTGAAAGCATAGTAACGTCTTGTGGAGGGTTTTCTGGAAGCCAGGAGGATATCCTTTACTTGCTGAGAAAGGTTAACATCCTGGAATTCTAGGCTTTCAGTAACCAGGCCCTGAGGTGTAGGGACTGGGGATTGGGATGCAGTAAAGATCCGTTCTCTTGCGAAAGGAGATCTGGAGCATTCCCCAACTCCAGGGGAGTAGTTTGAGAGAGACGCAGAAGAGGATACCACGTTCGCCATGGCCAACATGAAGCTATGAGTATCATATGACCTCTGTCTCTCTGAAGTTTGAATAAAGTCTTGGGAATGAGGGGAATGGGTGGGAAGGTACAGAGGAAGTCCTCTCCCCAGTGGAGTAGGAAAGCATCTCTTGCCTGACGGTTTTGAGCCGGAATTCTGGAACACAATCGGGGAAGTTTGGCATTCTGTGGACTTGCAAAGAGATCTATATCTGGTGTTCCCCAGATTCGAAACACTTGAGCAAGCTGGTATGAGTGGAGGGACCACTCGTGTGGCAGCAGTATTCGACTGAGTTTGTCTGCCCACAAGTTTTGAATGCCCATAAGGTATACTGCAAACAGATGAATTTGTAACTCTCTGGCGAGGGCCCATATTCGCAAAGCTTTGTTGCATAGTGACAGAGAGCCTTGCTTGTTCACATAGAACATAGCTACCTGATTTCGGTTTGGACCAGAACTGTTTTGTTGCTGAGATGGCCCTGAAAGACTTGAATAACATTGAAAAGTCCGAAAGGAAGAACTCTGTACTGGAAGTGTCTTCCTTGGATCAGGAATCGAAGGAAATTCCTGTGATCTGAGTGGATGAGAATATGCGTGTACGCATCTCTTAGATCTAGAGAACTTAGCCAATCTTGACTTTGAAGGTATGGTGAAAGTGTTCCGAGGGAGATCATCTTGGACTTTTCTTGGAACAAATACTTGTGTAATTCTCTGAGGTCTAGTGTAGGCCTGTGTCCCCCTGTCTTCTTTGGAATAAGAAAAATAGGGAGAGTAGAACCCTGTCCCCTGTAGGGATATGGGCACTTCTTTGATTGCTCTTTGAGCCAGAAGTGATGTGACCTTCTGCCACAAGAGGTCGGTGGCAGGGCCCTGAGAATTGAACTGTCTCAGAATTGTAGGTCGGGGCAAGTTGAGGAAATGAAGCTTGTATCCCAATCTTACAATGGACAGAATCCAATTCTCTGATGTTATTTGTTGCCATCTTTTGACAAAATGGCATAGTCTGCCTGGAATGGTCAAGGGTTCTGGACCTTTTAGGGGCAGAATGACTAAGTTCTCTAGGTGGAAGTCAAAGACCCTGAGGTGGCTGGGTCTGTTGAGCTGGTTGAACCTTTTGAGCTTGTAGCTTTCTCTGCTGTCTGTTCTGTTGTTGTCCCTTTTGGGAAACATGAAGTGGACAGAGAGTTTGATGGGTGTAAGATTGGTAAGACTTCTTTTTCTTACTGAAAAAAATGTTTCTTGAATGTTTTCTTTTTTGCTGGGTTGGCTGTAGCCTTTGACAATCTGTTCAAAGTAGTATTGTCAGATTCAAGCTGATTAGGCTTGTCTTGCCAGTCCTTACCAAAGAGATTTTCTCCTGTGCAAGGAATGTTTCCCAGTTTTTCTTGCACCCATTGCTCCAAGTCTGATGCTTGAAGCCAAGCAATATGACGTTCTCCTATGGATATAGCATTGGTTCTGCTAAGACATTCAAAACAGTCAAAGGTAGCACGGTTCATAAATTTAGAGACATTCTGGGCATGTTTGACCAGAATAAGGTAGTCTGCTCTTTTTTCCTCTGATACAGAAGGACTAATGAGCTCCAAGTCTTTTGTGACTTCTTCCAGGAACATTCCCATATATGGAATGTAGGAACTGATCCTGGCTCCCAGCATGGAGGATTGAAAACATTGACAGCCAAAGGCATCGAGTGTCCTGGATTCACGACCTGGAGGATTAGAAGAGTGTGTTTTTGCACTCTTGATTCTTCGCATGGCTGATTCCACTACCATTGAATGGTGTGGTAACTGAGTTTTTTGAAAACCAGGACAACTTGGCACTCAGTACATAGTGTCCAGGTGTCAAGAATGTGAAGATATCGTTAAAGGAGTCTCCCACATTCTCAACATCAGATCATGTAAGATCTTGTGAATGGGAAGCATAGCTTCTTCCTTAGGAGCCAAAAGGTATTGTAGAATTCTTAATTCCTCTGCCGTAGGTTCTTTTTCTGGAATAACAGCGATTGGAAGGCCTTTTGCTAAATCACGTATGAAGTCCTAGAAAGACATATCTTCTGGAGAAGACATCCTGCGTTGAGGAGAGGGAGTTGAATCTTCTAACAGATTCACTCTGGTACCGGTAGAATCATCAGAGTCAAAGGAATCGTAAGACTCAAACACCGGGTGCTCCTGTGACGCATGTTATCGGTACCGCTCGAAGTCAGTACCGAAGTGTCTCGGTTCCTGATCCCCAATACCGGACATCGGCTTTGGGGGAAGCAGTCCTGTCGAAGCAGGTGATGTCGGTACCAATACCTGTGGAACCGTCTGTTGCAGTCTTAGCGGTACCAAGGCTGCTAAGAGGGCCGCTAGACTGCGTTCGATAGCAAGGATTCTGTGATTCATCGCTCCTGCCGATGCCTGGGTGCCGGTACCGGTGGATGCGGCCACGACCCCAGAGCATGGCACCAGTAGTTCCGTAGAGGTCGAGGCCTCTTGAACATCCTGGAGCCCCGTTAATGCTTTGGAGCTCGAAGACTCCCGCCGGGGCTGTTTTGCCGGTGAAGTATCCTCGAGGGAAATGCCCGAGGCATCTCGATACTTCGAAGGAGATTTTCCCTTCGAGGTCCGGCTAGTTTTACTTTCGGTTACCTGAGATCCATGGGAGGAAGATGAAGCCCTGGAAGACGTCGATGCAACTGACATCGTGTCGGAGGCAAAAAGGGTACTGGGTTTTGCAGCTCTATTCTGCCGACACCTCTTGATCATCCTCGTGCAAGAGAGACACTCCGTTGGACAATGTTCAGGACCCAAATATTTTAGACACTAATCATGGGTGTCGGTGACGGAGATGGTATCACCATATTTTAAGCATTTCTTGCAACCACTGGCTGGTTTCTCCATGCTTGAAGAAAAAAATGGGCCTAGTGCCCAAAATGGCGCCTAGCACTCAAAATAGGGAAAAACCCTGAAGAAAAAAAAAATTTTTTTTTTAAGAAAGAGGAAGAAGAGAACTGGCGGTACTGGTAGGCGTCGAGTGAAGGTAGACGCGACCACAAAAACAAGAAATAAAGGTAGATTTTCTGCGGTGACAGGGTACCGTGTCCTTTCGGCTCCGCGGAAAATGAAGAACTAAAGTGAGAGAGGTACAGAGGCGGGAAGGCAGCATGCATGCACTGTGGGATGCTCCCAAAAGCTTTCCTATTGGACTCTGGGGAGCATTCCCATGCGGGTTCCGTCAGTACCGACGATATCCATATGTGAAGACTACATTCCTGCTTGTTCCTGGAGATTCTTCACACATTGGACTGTAAAAGAGCCTTGGCTTTTTATCTCCAAAGAACTAAGCCACATAGAAAATCATTCTCATCTCAGCTTTTTGTGGCTTTTGACTCTATTCATGTGGGACTTCCAATTTCTAAAAGAACTCTGTCAAATTGGCTTGCAGATTGCATATCCTATACATATCAGAGTAAGGGACTTTCTCTCGAAGGCCATGTCATGGCTCACCATGTCAGAGCAATGGCAGCCTCAACAGCTAACCTTCATTCTGTCTCTATTGATGACATCTGCAAAGCAGCCACTTGGACTTCGGTACATACCTTCACAGCCCACTATTGCTTAGACAAGGACTCTCGTTGGGATGCCTCGTTTGGCCAGGTTGTTCTTACAACATCTCTTCCATACTTAATACAACTCCTACCCACCATCCACAGTTTGGATGCCTAAGGTCCATGGGAGGAAGCATGACCCATCTCACCTGGGTTCGCAGCTAGCTGGGGTCACCCCTTGGCATCTTTCAGCTGGGGAGTCCCCATATGTGAAGACTACATTCCTGCTTGTTCCTGCAGATAGCGTAGTTACTCACCTGTAACAGGTGATCTCTGGGAACAGCAGGAATTTAGTTTTCACAACCCACCCACCTCCCCTAGGAGTTGTCTTTATCTCTCTCTTTCTCTACTTCTCTCCTTTGGTCTCAGTTATAAACTCAACTGAAGTGAGAGAGGTACAGAGGCAGCACGCATGCGCTGTGGGATGCTCCCAAAAGCTTTCCTATTGGACGCTGGGGAGCGTTCCCACGCGTGCTCCGTCGATGCCGACGATACCCATATGTGAAGACTAAATTCCTGCTGTTCCCAGAGATCACCTTTTACAGATGAGTAACAACGCTTTATGTCTTCAGATCACTAGCGTTCCATTCTACCTGGAGCCATAGGGTCTGGATTCAGACTTCTGGGAACAGGATCATAAGAACATAACATCAGAACATAAGATATGCCATCAGACCAAGGCCCATCAAGCCCAATATCCTGTTTCCAAAAGTGGTCAATCTAGGTCATAAGTACCTGGCAGGTTCCCAAAAAGGCACACAAGTTCCCCAGTGCTTGTCCTGGGGCAAGCAGTGGATTTCCTGGGTCCTCTTTAATAAAGGTTTATGGACCTTTCCTCCAGGAACTCGTCCAAACCTTTTTTAAACCCAGCTATACTAACAGCTTCTACTGTATCCTCTGGTAACGAATCCCAGAGTTGGATTACACGTTGAGTGAAAAAATATTTTCTCTTATTAGTCTTAATTGGGTTACACTGTAGTTTATTGTGTGTCTACTATTCTTTCTCTTTTTGATGGTTTAAATAATCGATCTACATGTACCCATTCCACTCCATTCATTAATTTATAGACCTCTATCATATCTCCCCTCAGCCGTCTCTTTTCCAAGTTGAAGAGTCCTAATCTTTTAAGCCTTTCCTCATAGGGGTATCCTTCCCGTTTTCATGGCTCTCCTCTATACCTTTTCTAATTCCGCTATATCCTTTTTAAGATACGGTGACCAGAATTGCACACAATATTCAAAGTGCGGTCGCACCATGGAACGATACAGAGGAATTATAATATCCTTTGTTTTATTCTCCATTCCTTTCCTTATGATTGCTAGCATTCTATTTGCTTTCTTGGCTGCTGCTGCACACTGGGCAGAAGGTATCAACGTGTCATTCACAATGACACCAAGTCTTTTTTCTGGGTGGTAGTTCCTAATGTGGAACCTTGCATCATGTAACCGTAGTTTGGGTTGTTCTTTCAAAAGCGCATAACTTTACACTTCTCCACATTAAATTTAATCTGCCATTTGAATATCCAGTATTCCAGTTTATCAAGATCCTCTCAATTTTTCACAAACCTCTTGGGTCTTAACAACTTTGAATAATTTTGTGTCATCTGCAAATTTGATCACCTCACTCATTATTCCCATTTCCAGGTCATTTATGAATATGTAAAAAACAGCGTACCGAGCACAGATCCCTGGGGTACTCCATTATTCACCTTTCTCCAATGAGAAAATTGTCCATTTAGCCCTAACCTCTGCTTTCTATCTTTTAACCTGTTCCTGATTCAAATTAATACACTGCCTCCTATCCCTTGACTTTTTAATTTTGCCAAGAATCTCTCATGAGGGACTTTCTCAAAGGTTTTCTGAAAATCCAGGTACACTATATCAACCGTCTCCCTGTGGTCTACTTGTTTATTCACACCTTCAAAAAATATAACAGATTAGCAAGACAAGACCTTCCTTGGCTAAATCCAAGTTGGCTTTCTCCCATTAAACCATGTTCAGTAATTTTGTTCTTTATAATGGTTTCTATTATTTTGCCTGGTACTGACATCAGGCTCACCGGTCTGTAATTTCCTCGATCACCCTTTTAAAAAATTGGCGTTACTTTGGCTATTCACTAATCTTCAGGTACTACAGATGATTTTAAGGATAGTTCACAGATTACTAATAGTAGGTCTACAATCTCATATTTCAGTTTTTTCAACACCCTCAGATGTATACCATCTGGTCTAGGTGATTTGCTACTCTTCAGTTTATCAAACAGTTGTAATACATCTTCTCACTTTATCAATATTTCTTTCAAGTCTTCCGATGCATCATCTTTAAATACCATTTCAGGCATGGGTAACTTCCTTGCATCATCCTTAGTAAAGACCGAAGCAAAGATTCATTCAGTCTCTCCACTATGGCCTTGTTTCCTCTTAGTGCCCCTTTTACCCCTCTATCATCTAATGATCCAACTGAGTCTCTCACAGTTTTTTTTGCTATGAATGTACCTGAAGAAGCTTTTATTATGCATTGTTGCTTCCATGCCGAGCTTTTTTTCAAATTCTCTCTTTGCCTGCCTTTTCAATGCCTTACATCTAACTTGCCAGTGCTTATGTTGTTTCCAGTTTTTGTCATCTGGCTCCTTTTTCCATTTCCTGAAAGATGCTTTTTTGGCTATCATAATCTTTCTGACCTCACCTGTAAACCATGCTGGCAGTTTTTTGGCCTTCCTTATACTTTTCTTAAAGCGTGAAATGCATCTGGTCTGGGCTTCCAAGATTTTTAAACAATGCCCATGCTTGATGTAAATTTTTAACCTTTGCACTTGCTCTTTTTAATGTTTTCTTAACTATTCTCCTTTTTTTTTTTTTTTTTATTTATGCAATTTTCAAATTTACAAGCCAGAAAAATAACTTGTACAGAAAAGGGCCTTTGACAGCCCACAAGTCCACAAAAACAGGAAGCAAGATGGGTCACAAAACAAAGGAAAAATGTTACCAAACAATACAATCAGGATAAAACAAACGCAATGAGAAATGCTAAACATTCTAACCGTATTAAGGGACCCCTAATCCGGGGGCCCAGGAGGGGGCAAAGGGGACGAAACAGCCACTGCAGTTACCCGTTTTTGTGAATTTACAAAAGTGGCTAATTGAGAGGGCTCAAAAAAAAATATCTGTTGCCAGATAATTTTACAAGGCATTTACATGGAAAACGTAAAAAGAATAATCCCCCCAATTGAATAACCCCAGCACGATACATGAGAAACTGCTTCCTTCTTTTCTGGGTCACTCTGGAGACATCTGGAAACATTCTGATCTGGGAATCCAGGAACTTCTTACTGGAAGACCTAAAAAATACTTTCAGGAGCCAGTCTCGATCTGCTTCAAGGGCGAAGGTTACCAACAGCGTGGAGGTCATCCCCACAGCTGTAGGGGACCGTTCCAAAAAGGTAGTGAGGTCCAAACTGTCCGAAGACATCAACAGGTTTCCTCCTTCGCCTTTTTCTCCAATCTTGGCAGTTGGCAAATAGAAGGCTTTGGATATTGGAGGTATAGCATCAAGTGAGACTTTCAGAACAGTAACAAGAAACTGCTTAAAAAGTTCCAAAGGAGAAACCAACGGAACTTTTGGAAAATTCAACACTCGAAGATTACGAGACTTAGCAGTGTTCTCAAGAAACTCCAACCTCCTATGCACAATCAAAATATCCTTCACGATAGACTGGGAAACATCCTTGACCTGCGCTAAGGACCCCTCAAAGGAGGTCACTTTAGCATTAATTTCAGTACTAAATGACTCAAACACTTGCAATTGTTGCCCAAAAAGTTGAAATTGTTGAGAAATAGACTGGAGCTGAGATGTTACATTAGCATGCATAATCGAAAAGGCTTCCCATAGTGAATCAAAGGAAACTACCTTAGGCTTTTCCAGAGGGAGTCCCTGGGCACCAACAGGCCCTTGAGAGGTAAAGACTTGGTCAATCAGAGATGAGTCCAGAGAAGAAGCCGGGACATGCAAGGTGTTATCTTCCACAGCCCCCACCACGCCAATAGCCCGAACCTTGAAAGGCTGCCCGGCTGAAATGCCTTCCACACCGGTGGACTGTTGAGGAAAAACTTCAGAAGAACAGACCGACCCTCTTCCCACTGCAAGAGGGTCCCCTTGCTTAGTCTCGGCGTCGGGCTGCAATGGCGGGATACGGAGCTCCGGGCTCAACGATGCCTCCAACCTCACGGCATCCGGGGACCTTCCTTCCGTCCCCAGAATGCCTAGCGAGTGCACAGGAGCTGAAGCACTTCTCGGAGCAGTCTCCACAAACAAATCCATGGGACCGCTGACCGCCGATTTCCCCGCTCCTGAATCCTCCACCGTCGCCTTTGCTTTACGTTTCCTGCCCTTATGCGGCATCGAACGCTCCAGCAGAAAAAAAGGTAGGAAAATAACGTACAAACCGGAGGACTCGGAGGCTCACTGGCCTACGTCCGTTACCGTCGCCATCTTGCTTGGGACTCTATACAGTCCTCTCTTAACTATTCTCCTAATTTTATCGTGGAGCCCGATTACGGTAGGGGCACATCTGGGCCGTCTGTATGGCCCCAAGCAAGACGGGCCCATTTGGAGCCGATTCTGATCTGCGGGAACAAAACATAGGTGCCCCCGACTCCCACAGCTCCGGTCCCACTGTTCCCCACCGCCCGACTCAAGGCTGGCCTGCCATGGCCTGGATTGGGCGGTGGGGATCCCTCATACCCAGCCCTGGCCCAAATCAAGACAAAAATGCTGTTTATTCCACCTTTGAGGTGGAATAAGCAGCGCGTCCCCACGGGCCTGGCAGCACATACCGGGCCATTTATTTATTTATTTATACATTTTTTCTATACTGCCACTTCCAGAGATCAGTGGCGGTTTACAGGTAACAAAAACATTAATAATAGCGTGGCAGACTATTATTATTTACAGAGAATAATTGAAGAAAATTTTTAATATATAACTCAACATCAAAACAGGAGGAACTAGGTACTCAATAATATGCCGTTTCATATAACTGATTACAACAATATTAAAAAGGGTAACTATTTACATTAGTGATATCAAATTTATTCAAGAGTTAGTTGAGCTGGGTAGGTATTATGACTGAGTGAGAAGGGGGTGAGTGCCTTGACTAGGTAGGGTCGCAGTATAATTGTTGTTCTGTGCTGTTCTGCGTCTTCTGAACATTATCAAGTTGAAGGTTGTGATAGTGCAGAGTAAATAGTTGGGTTTTTAGGTCTTTTCTAAATGATTGAAGGTTTTTGAGTTCTCTAAGTTCAATTGGGAGGTTGTTCCATAATGTACCTGAATCGGCCCTGTACTTGCTGCCAGGCTGGCCTGCCTCTGCTCTGTCCCCTCCCACCCCCCTGCCAGCTCTCCTGGTCCTGAGCATCAGGACGTATGGGGATAGCCAGATGGGAAATTATGCCCAGATGGTTTGCGGGGCTGCATATTCTGCTGGGACATGCAGCCCCACAACCCACATTTCTGCATGAGGCCCATAGTCTCCCTTTTGATAGTTAAAAGGTAGCACTGTGGATTTCCTTACTGTCCTTTCTCCATTTATTAAATCAAATATGATCATGCTATGATCACTATTGCCAAGTGGCCCCAAAATCCTTATCTCTTGCACCAGATCTTGTGTTCCACTAAGGACTAGGTCCAAAATAGCTTCCCCTCTTGTTGATTCACAAACCAGCTGCTCCAAGAAGCAGTCATTTATTTCATCTAGAAACTTTATCTCCCTGGCATGTCCTGCTGTGACACTGACCCATTCAATACTGGGGTTAATTGAAATCACAAAACCAAACAAAACTACTAGCTTCACTAGACTTCTAGCTACTACCTTATAAACTACACTCATACTCAACCCAAATTGAATTATATCAAAAAAGGATTCAACAGAACACAACACCTCAAATTTTGGCTAGGGGAGAAAAAGACCCCAAGACAACAATATGTCCCTCTGTGTGGCTGCAAAACTACCACGGGGAAGCTGTAAAAATCGCATTATTGGTCTAAAAAAACTCCCCAATCTTTATTAAATAATTACAAAATCAGCTAATTAATGGTGAAGTACTTTTCCAATAAGTAAATCCTCATTTATTCAACTATAGTAAGGTAAAAACCTCATCAATTCATCATACAGCAATTAAAGAATCACAAGAATTCCATTTTGCACTGCTGCCGTCACAAGACAACTCAGGGCTGACTGACATATATCACAGTCCTAGATGAGGTACCATGACCTTATCGAGTATCTACAGCCTTTTTGATGCAATTGGCAAATTTGCACTGACAATATTTTTTTTAACGTACAAACCTAATTTGATAGCATTGGGGAGGATTGCGGCATTGGGAGAAGCCCCCAATGCCATCAAAATACTGTTGGGTGTTTTGAATCCCACCAGTGCAGATGCAGCAGTGACAAGTCTTGTAGGGACTGGTTCGGCGAACGCGGGAAATGCTAGGAACTGGTTTGCGTGAATTGGTGTGACTTGGCTGATTCCCACCACCAACCGAATCAGTTCCTAGGAGTTTTCAAATCCCACCACTGCCCCAAACACCCATACACTTACACTCAGGTCACACATATTCTCACGATCTCCCCATACAACTTCCAGCTCAATTATACACATACACACACACACACCACCCTTCTCAGAAACACAGCTCCTTCACTCCTCCAACATTCACTCCAATTCCACATGCCTATACTCATCCCTTCTACAAATAAATAAATCTATATTGGAAATCATTCCCATAGCCATGATTCTGTCTGCCTTTTCTACTTGTTTAAAGTAAGCATTGATTCCACTAGATCTCCTAAGGTTCATAATAGGTCCACACGGTAGGAGCTTTTGAGCACTGTGAAATAGATGACACTTCTTAACCTTGGATTAAAAATGCCCACAGAATGATGGGGCAAGGAGGACATACAATCCTATCTGAAACAAATACACAGAGTTATAATTCATAGTAGGTTTAAATCTGGATGTAAACAGCAGGCATTTCCCCCTGGATTCTTCCACCCATCTGTTTGGCAGGCAGGCACAATAAGGGTTTCAGTTTTCAACATTTCAGCCTCTCCCTTTCCACAAGCACTTAATTTATCAGCAAGAAGCAAAAGCAGAAAAAAATCCAGTCAGCACTTACACAGACTTGCCACTGCAGTGTCCCTTCCTTCAAGTAAGATTTAGTAGCAAAGTTTAATTCCACCTTTTGTTTGAAATACATTAATAAAAGGGCGAGGGCAGGGTCCCAGCGCCCGCACGTAACCGGGTGCTCGGCCTGGCGCGGGACCCTGCGTGCGCGAGAGGCGGTGGGGGCGAGAGCGCGTCAGCGTGGATATGCCGGGCACATTATTTGAATTGATTAGCTCCGCTCGGAGTTTTGGCAAGCGGAGCCAATCAGAAGGGGAGCAACGCCATGTGCTCCGGCGTTGTTAGCGTGGCCGGAGCACATGCGATCGGGCGGAGCGGGAGGCAACAGCATCAGTGGCGTTGCTGTGGAGGAAAGCGGCCTATTTGGCGATCCAGGGCTGTTCGGTGCGTACAGGGGCAAGGCGTGCAGGATCATCAGCGGCAGGTCGGGGAGGCAGCAGTAGAGGTGTGCGGCAAGACGGTGCCCCGGGTGAGTCGTGAGGCCAGGCGGAAGGCAGGAGTAATTGGGCTGTGTTCAGCAAGAGGTTTAGAAAGGGGAAAGGCAGGTGCTGCAAAACAAAAATTTAAGATTCATTAAATTAAGTATTAAAAAAAAAAAAAAATTAAATGGGTAAGGAAGCGGGGCGGAGTGGTGCCTGTGGGGGCGGGGGACGCTGCAGGAGTTGGCAAACAAAAAAGAGAGAGGGGCTGCTGGGTTATGGCGGGTAAACAGTCAGGAACTGGGCGAAAGACTGATGGGGCAAGGTTGGTACGGGGCCGAGCAGGGAGGGGGCCTGAAAGAGGGGGGGGGGGCCGGGCAGCAGGCCAGGCTGAGAGGGAGAGCTGCTAGTCGGGGGCGCGGTGGGGCATGGGGAGCGGCCAGAGGTGGTGGGGGGTCCACAGCCTCGGTGAGAGGAGTAAGAGGGGGCCGCAGTGCTAGTTGCCGTGGTGGGGGGTCACGGGGGTTTTCAGGGGGGGCTGCAGGGTGGTTGAATGTGCATGGGAGTAGGGCAGGGGTTCAAAGGGGGGGTGAGGCTGCAGGAGAAATAACAGCAATGGAGGGGAGTGTGGGGGATCAAGGGAGGGGGTGGGGGGCAGGCACTTGGGATTGCTTGGACGGGAACATGTCTGGGATGAGTGTATCTGGGGGAGGAGGCGGTGGCACAGTCTCCCCGGGGGGGGGGGGGGTTAGAGCGGGGCTGGGTGTTGGAGGTCCTGCTAGGCAACAGGCTCAGTGGGGGCAGTGGTTGGGGGCGGGCAAGGCCCATCGAGAACTAACTGGATGGGGGCATGGCAACCGGCATGGTCTCCGGGTTTTTCTCCTCTTTGTTCCCCCTTTTTGTCTCCACAGGTACCCTTTATAGCATCGGGAGGCATGCCCTCATCTGGCGATTCGTTGGGAGTGCCCGGCATGGATCTAGGAAGCGGCAGGCCGCCAGTGCCTGCGGCGAGTGATGGCGAGCGGACGCAAGGTACACGATCTCGGCAGCAGACGGAAGATCCTCGGCAAGGGCTGCAGGTTGCGACTCACAGTGCGGCTGAGGGAGTCGGCGCAGGTGAGTTACTGGCGGAGGTAGTTGGGGAGGGCGATGAGGGTAGGGCACGTGCGGAGCGGACTGGGAAGGCGCGTAGGAAAAGGAAGCATGCGTGTCGGCGTAGGCGGGCTTCTGACTCATCGTTCTCGTCGTCTTCGGAGGGGTCGGAGTCTTCCTCGGCTGAGGGAGTTAGGAGGGTAGTGGCGTTGGAACGCAGAGTGGTCGGGCAGGCTGGGGCAGGGGCTGCATCTTTTGCTGCCTTATCGGAGTTACCGCTTTGACCCGGTGAAAAGCGGGATAAAAATGCAGTTAAATAAATAAATAATAAATAAATAAATGGGAGGGTGTACCCAGAAAGCTTCGACGCAAAATTCGGAAGAGAAAGTATATTGATATTTTTCGCTTGCTAGAGGGTAGGAAGCGGTCGGGGGATAGTGAGAAGAAGCGTAAGGAGGACAAGAAGGCGGGTCGCATTCGCAAGGTTTCGCGTAATGTAGTTAATTGGATTCAATCGTTCTTACGGTTGGCAAGCGTTTGGGGTCACCACTTTCCGGAGCAGTACGGTAGTTTGCTCTCCTATGCAGATTCTATATTGGAAGCGTTGCAAGCGCACAAGGGCTGGTCGTGGCTTAATTATGACGAAAAATTTAGGGACAAAATGGAGAACAGGCTGTTAACATGGGGGACGCAAGATATCAGCTTGTGGTTAATGCAGATGTCGGTCAAGGCCGGTTCGGGAGGTGGTGGGGTGGGTAAAGCAAGGCAGGGGGTTCCGGGTGGGGCTGGTCATTCCTTTCGTGTCGGGGCCGCCCAGGGGCAGACAAAACCACCTGCGGGGGGTGCGGGCGACGTGTGTTGGAGGTACAAGTCCACGTGTCCCTTTCTGGATTGTAAGTTTCGGCATGCGTGCTCTCTCTGTGGCGGCCCCCATTCAGCGACAAAATGCATTAAAAAAGGAAGCACCCCTCCTATGGGGCAGGGTCCCAAGTAGGAGTTCACAGCCGGTCGTAGCTCTCTCTCCAATACGGGTGCAGGTGTTGTGCAGTTGGCTTCTCACGTACCCGCGGAGAAAGGATAGGTTGACATTGTTGTCAGGATTTCAATTTGGTTTTGTCATTCCGGTTCATGGGGCGGCAAGGGGCACGGTGGCTCGGAATTCTCCAAGCGTGCGGCGTTGGTCGGCAGTGGTGCAGGAAAAATTAGCAGGGGAACTGCAATTAGGCAGAATAGCAGGACCTTTCCCGCACCCACCCTTTCCCGAGTTCGTGGTGTCCCCATTAGGGGTGATTCCTAAGAAGGAACCGGGAAAGTTTTGGTTGATTCACAACTTGTCCTCACTGTTGGGATCCTCCGTGAATGACCTGATACCGAAGGAGTTTTGTATGGTAAGGTATGCTTCGTTCAATAGAGCAGTGGAGGAGCTAGTCTCGCAGGCGGGCTGTGGGGCATTGATGGCGAAAGTTGATACTGAATCGGCGTTTCGTTTACTGCCGGTTCATCCGTCGGCGTTCCACTTGTTAGGTTTTCAGTTCGAAGGAGCGTTCTACTACGACAAGTGTATGCCAATGGGTTGTTCGGTATCTTGCGCTTATTTCGAGAAGTTCAGCTCCTTCTTGCATTGGATGGTGGTGCAGAGAGTAGGAAGTGCTGAGGTCGTGCATTATTTGGATGATTTCTTGTTCGTCGGAGAGGCTGAGTCGCGGCGGTGTAGTAGGCTTTTTGTTCAGTTGGCTAACGAGTTGGGCGTACCCTTGACAGAGGGGAAGACGGTGGGCCCGACGACTACAATTACTTTTTTGGGGGTTGAATTGGATTTGACGAGAATGGTAGCGCGGCTGCCTTGGGAGAAGGTTGTGAAACTCAGGGTGCTGGTGGCTAATGTATTGGCCTCTTCCAAGTTGACCTTGAAAGAACTGCAGGCACTTATCAGATCCCTTAATTTCGCTTGTAAGGTCATTCAAATGGGGTGGGTGTTCAGTCGTCGCTTGGCGGCGGTGGGGGTCTTCAAGCCGCATCATCGCATCCACGTGTCAAAAGAGATGCGTGAGGATTTGCAAGGGCGCGACGTCTTTTTACAGAATTTTAATGGGACGTCCGTATTGCGCGAAGCGGAGATTTCCAGCGAGGACTTGCAGTTGCACACCGATGCGGCAGGGGGGGTGGGCCTGGGAATGTATTTTGGCGGAACTTGGTGTGCTGACCGATGGCCACAGGAATGGGCGGAAGAGGGATTGTTGAGTAATATTACCTTCCTGGAGCTTTTCCGATGCTGGTTGCGCTAGAATTATGGCCGGACAGGTTGGCAAACCGCAGAGTTCTATGGTGGTGTGATAACGAGGCGGTAGTGCAGGTCATCAATCGTTATTCGCCATGCTGTGGTCTAGTGACGGCACTGATGCGACGGGTCATACTTGCGTGTTTGAGTTTGAATGTCGATTTAAAGGCGAAGCATATTCCAGGGCATACTAATGAAATTGCTGAGGCTCTTTCCCGTTTGCAGTGGGAGCGGTTTCGGAAGCTGGCGCCGAATGCGGACGAGAAAGGGCGTGCGGTCCCTTGGAGCTTATGATGCTGTGGCCTGCGGTGATGAGGAGTCTGTTGCAGAGTTCAGTAGCAGAGAGTACCTGGGCAGCTTATCGTCGAGGTTGTGAGAGCGTGCTAGTGTTTTTTACACGGGAATGGTTGGGAGGGGGGATCAGTGTCGGATCTGTTGCTAGGGAGATATGTTGGTTGGGGAAAAGGAGCATGGCATCACCAGATCGGCGGTGCGGAGTCATTTGGCGGGGTTCGGTTTCTTTGCCAAAGCTGTGGGTTGGGATTGCGCGGGACGGGGGTTCTTGGCGTGGCGATTGCTTCAGGGGTGGGAGCGCTCCAGCCAATTTCGGCGGGATCATCGGCTGCCAATTACGCATGAGCTACTGGAGAGGTTGTGCAGGGACCTGCCGGGGGTGGCAGCTTCGCAGTATGAGTGCGCGCTATTTCGGGCAGTCTTGTGTTTGGCCTTTTTTGGGGCCTTTCGAGTCGGCGAATTGGCAGTTGCTTCGGGGAAGGCGGGTTTGGTGAATTGCCTACGCCGGAAGCATGTTTGGATGGAAGGGGCGCGGATGCACGTGTTGCTAGCTAAGTCCAAAACGGACCAAAAAGGGAAAGGGTTATGGGTTGTTTTGAGGGCGACGGGTGGGCGTACATGCCCAGTAGCTGCAATGAGCGAGTATTTGGCAGTGCGCGCGGAAGGGGGAGAGGGCCTATTTGTGCATCAGGACAAAAGTGGGTTGACACGATTTCAGGTGACGGCAGTGTTGCGCATGGTGTTGCAGCGGATGGGGGAAGATCCGCGGAGTTTTTCGGCTCACTCCTTCTGCATTGGGGCGGTGACCGGGGCGGCGGCCGTGGGCCTGTCGGGGGAGCAGATACGGAGCATTGGCAGATGGCGATCGAAAGCCTTTGAGGGTTATGTTTAGATTATGATTCTCCAGTTTAGGGGGGGTAGGGGGCTTAACGTTGTTCTTTTTGTTACAGGTGGGGGTCTGAGAGTTCGGGGCTGTTGGATTTTGGGGCACTCCGTGTTCTGGGCTGAGCAGCGAGCGGCTGGACGGCCTATCGGGAAGAATCTTGGTGTGGACCCCGCGATGGTGGCGGTTTCATGGCTGGATGAGCGTGGGCTGCGATGGCCGCAGCTGCTGCCTTTGCTTCATCACCATGGACGCATCAGGAACCAGCCAGCGATGTTATTACTCCATTTGGGCGGCAATGATCTGTTGGCTTGGTCGTGAAAGCAATTGATCAGGGCCGCCAAGAAGGACTTTGTGGTAGTGCTCCGAATGTTTGAGGGTGTGGTGTTAATATGGTCTGACATTATCCCGAGGCCAGCATGCTGGGATCAGAGGCGTTGGTCCCGTGGGCTGACAAAAATCAATAGGCAAATCGGGAGGTGGGTTTGTGAGCAAGGGGGGTTCCAAGTACAGCATGCGTGGGCGGAGGTAGCCTGTCCCGGGCTTTATAGGGAGGATGGGGTGCACTTATCGCCTGTCGGGATGGATTTGCTCCTGAATGACTGGCAGGAGGCGGTAGAGCGCGTTGTGCACGGGGGTTCACACTGGTCGCAGCTCCCTCATGGGGGGCGGCACAGTTAAAAGGGTGCCTGTGCCGGTGGCGGGATCCCGGAGGTTTCCAGGGTCCGGAGACTGAGGAGAGTTGGGGCGGGGTGCCCTCGCCCCGGACAACCCCTGGAAGGACTTTTGCTAGTAATATGGCGAAGTTGGATAGGGGCGGCAGGAGATTGGCTGGTGGCATGACCTTGGCCAGAGCGGAAGCGGGGTTGCTTTGCTAATTGCATGGCTGGCGGCGCATCGCTCCGCTGGGGGTTTGGTGGGATCTGTATTACTGTTTAATGTTTGAAGAGATTGTTTTGGGAATAAAGCTGCGACCAGTTGTACCAAGATCTGTTGTCTGTGGAATTTGTGGGATGGAGGGGGGAAAGGAGAACATAAGAACATAAGATATGCCATACTGGGTCAGACCAAGGTCCATCAAGCCCAGCATTCTGTTTCCAACAGTGGCCAATCTAGGTCATACGTACCTAGCAGTTTCCCCAAGGGACACAGGTTCCACAATGTACTGGTTCAAGCATTGATATCCTGGGTCCCTTCTTAATAATGGTTTATGGACCTTTCCTCCAGGAACTTGTCCAAACCTTTTTTAAACCCAGCTACACTAACAGCCTTTACTACATCCTCCGGCAACAAATTCCAGAGTTTGATTACACGTTGAGTGAAAAAATATTTTCTTTTATTAGTCTTAAATAGTTTACCCTGTAGCTTCATTGCATGTCCCCTAGTCTTTCCATATTCTGATAAGGTAAACAATCGATCTACGTTTACCCGTTCCACTCCGTTCATTAATTTATAGACTTCTATCATATCTCCTCTCAGCAGTCTCTTCTCCAGGCTAAAGAGCCCCAACCTTTTTAGCCTTTCTTCATAGGAGTAGCCTTCCATCCCCTTTACCATTTTGGTGGCTCTTCTCTGTACCTTTTCTAAAATCGCTATATCCTTTTTAAGATACGGCGACCAGAATTGCACACAATATTCAAGGTGCGGTCTCACCATGGAACGATATAGAGGAATTATAATATCTTTTGTTTTATTTTCCATTCCTTTCCTTATCATACCTAGCATTCTATTTGCTCTCTTGGCCGCCGCTGCACACTGGGCCGAGGGTTTTAACGAGGTATCCACAATGACGCCTAAATCTTTTCCCTGGGTGGTGGTTCCTAATGTGGAACCTTGCATCGTGTAACCATAGTTTGGGTTGTTCTTCCCTAGGTGCATAACCTTGCACTCATCCACATTAAATTTCATCTGCCATTTTGATGCCCAGTCTTCCAATTTATCAAGATCCTCTTGCAATTTTCCACAATCCTCCTGGGTTTTAACAACTTTAAATAGTTTTGTGTCATCTGCAAATTTGATTTATTTATTTATTTATTATTATTTATTTATTACAGTTTTTTATATACCGCGCTATTTACAATCAGCGCGGTTTACATATAACCAAAGACCAGAACAACAGGCTGCTCGGTTTTACATAAAACAGGAAGATAAACTTGGATTCGATAAACTTGAATAATATGGGGGTAAAATTATATACATAGAATGTTGGTCTGTTAATTTTGATAACATGAAAGGTATTTATGAGACGTTGCTTGTGGGGTTGTGAAAGGAGGCAAAGTGGTTAATATTGAGGTGAATATTTTGAATTTATGTAGGGTAATAATTGTTGATTAGGTTATGCTTGAGGGGAAGCTTTATGTAGGGTAGTATTTGATGAATAAGTTATGCTTGAGGGCCTTTCTGAATTGGCATATGTTAGTTATAGCACGAATTTCGGGTGGTAGGGAGTTCCAGTGTTTTGGGGCACAGAACATGAAGGCTCTGTTCGCTGTTGATCGGCTACACGTTGTTATGGCCTTCGGTATTATTAGGGTGTTTATCGCTATATGTCTTCTGGATCTTGTTGGTGGTAGTGTTTGTGTGAGATCAATTATTGAGTTTGCAGATACACCGTGGATGGCCTTGTATGTTAGGACTAGGGTTTTGAATTCGAGTCTGCCTTGTATCGGGAGCCAGTGAAGCTGTTTGAGGATTGGTGTTACATGATCACTCCTGGCAGCTCCTTGTAGAATCCTTGCAGCAGTATTCATGGCAAGTTGAAGAGAGCTTAGGGTGGATTGTGGGAGACCTTGTAGAATTGAGTTGGCGAAATCGAAATGCGGCAAAATGAGTGCTTGGAAGATGGTTCTAAAATCATCTGGGTCAAGTAATGAGCGAAGATGCCTGAGTGTGCGTATTTTGAAGTATACAGCTTTTGTAATATTGTTTACATGTGTTTTCAGATTGAGACGTTGGTCCAGCGTGACTCCAAGGTATCTTATTGTTTCTTTTGTGGCTAGATCCGCTCCTTTCACACTTATATGTGATGGTGGAATGAAGTTGGGGTCTCGCATAACAAAGAGAACCTCAGTTTTCTTGTGTTGGATGCGGAGGTTCTGTGAGAGAAGCCATTCCGATACTGCATTAAAGCAATTTATTATGGGCAGTAGGTCTAATTGCCTTGTAGAAAATGGCATATAAAGTAGGATATCATCTGCGTAAATCATACATTTCACGTTGAATGATCTGATGATATTGCAGATAGGCTGCATGTAGATGTTAAACATGAGAGATGAGAGAGATGACCCTTGTGGTACCCCTTGTTTTTGATGGAAGAGTTTTGATTCTCCCGTCGCAGATTTTACATATTGCATTCTGGTGTCTAGGTATGATTTACACCATTCCAGAGCTGAACTACCAATGCCTTTTTCCTTCAAACGTGTAATGAGTATCTCGTGATTTACCGAGTCAAAGGCTGCTGCTATATCTAAGAAGATTAGCACAACGCCTTGGCGGATGTTGTCTATGCTGGTGAGTAAGTTGTTGAGGAGAGTGGTGAGGAGTGTTTCAACTCCATGATGTTCCCTGAATCCATGTTGAAAGTAGTCGAGAGGGGCTGTTGCGTCAATGTGGTCTTGAATTTGGCGTTGCACCTCTTTTTCAAAGATTTTTGCTAGGAGGGGAATGCTAGCAATAGGCCTGTATGAGTCAGCTCTTTTTGGGTCTAGTTTGGGTTTTTTTAAAAGTGGTCTGATGGATGTGAGCTTTAGTACAGGTGGAAAGATCCAGTTGTAAAAGAGAGGTTCATGATTCTTGCAATGAACGGACTAAAGACACTTCTAAGGTCCTTGATCCAGAAGGCTGGGCAAGGATCGGTTTGAGCGGTGGAGGTATTGAGTGAGGAGATTGTGTCTTCAACTTGTTTAGCTGAAGGTGCGGAAAGTGATGTCAAGGTGATCTGGCAGGTTGATTCTTGGATATCTACTTTCTGTAGCTCATCCGTCTGTAGAAGTTTAGATTGCAAATAGTCAGCAAATTCTTGTGGTTGAATATCATGTTTTTGTTCTGATGATGGTTCATTTGATAGCGATTTTACTAGGCTGAAAAGATCACGGGGTTTATTTAATGATCTTTTGAGCATCTCAGTGTGATACTGCTTCCTCTTGGTTGTGATTGCTTCACGGTGAGTTTCTAAATAGAGATTGTAAGCTGTGTGATCATCAGCAGCAAGTGATCGGCGCCAGCGTTTTTCGAGTCTTCTCAGGTGCTTAAGAGAGTCTCGCAGATCAGGAGAGAACCAAGGAGCAGAGGTTCTTTTCTTTGAGGTGTTATTTTTGTGTGGTTGGATAGAAATGGCATTGAGTCTGTTATTCCAGTCTTCAATTGCTTCTTCCAGGTTGAGTGTTGTATTGTTGAGGAGTGATTGGGTATTTGTCATTATAAAATCCTTATTGAAGGGCCGAAAGCCTCTTGATGGGGCTCTTGGTGTGTTGTCAAGGTTTCTGTTGTTTTGGTAATGAGTGTTGTCCAAGGGAATTTGTAGGATTATGAGTTTGTGGTCTGACCATGGTACATTAGTGATAGATTTTATCACGTTGCTGTTTTGTGTAGCAACAGATTGTGGGGCGAAAACCATGTCAAGAATGTTTCCTTTGATGTGTGTGGGCTCCATGATTAGTTGCTTATATCCAAGACTTTCGATGGCATGGAGGAATGAAGAGGACTGATGTTGCTGCAGTGATGGGAGATTGAGATCTCCCATTATCCAGTTTGGAGTGTTGAAGTTGCTGGTATTGGCTGCAATGTCCAGTATTGTGGGCAGGTCGTTCTGGGAGCTTGACGGGGTTCTGTAAATCAAGTTGATGGAGCATTGCTTGTTCGTTATGGTGATAATTTCCAGATTGTCTGAGCTGTAGGAGTTAACTGTATTGAAGAGGAGATCAGACTTAGTGAGTATGAGTGCTCCTCCTCCCTTCTTGTTTTCTCTGTGAGTTGTGTGTATGGAGAAATTAGGTGGAATGAGTTGGTTAATGAGGACATTATCTTCTTTTGATAGCCAGGTTTCAGTGATCAAGAGTGCGTCAAGATTGTTATGGGTGACTAAATCTTGGATTACAGGCCATTTTTTTCTAATCGAGCGGGCATTTACAAGGGCGCATTTTATGTTTTGGGAAGGTGAGGAGTCTTGTTGCTTGGGGTTACTGTTTTGGAGTAATATGATGTGAATCAGGTGGGAGTGCTGTATGCGAGCTTCCTTAGCTGGATAATGGTAAGAATTATTGAACCATTTTTTTCCGTGGTTTTTGAGGATAGGGATTTGACTGGTGGAAGAAGAGTAGGCAGCGGAGGTCTCGATCCAGTCAGAGAGAAGGTACACAGAAAGAAGAGTGATGAGGTGAGGATACATTTTGGATTTTGTTGAGGAGATGTAGATGTCTATGTGAGCTGTATATTATATCAGGTAGGGATATTATTGATGAGGGTACGGGTAGAGGATGTTATAATACAGTGCAAGCAATTGTAGAACTGTAACAACTGTAGGAATGGAGAATATAGGGCAATAAGGCAAGTGTATCAGGTGGCAGTTATTATACAATGCAGGTTACTGTAACAACTCAGGTAATACAGGCAACTGTAACAAACTGTAACAAATGTATATGATTGGCTATAGAGTAGGCACAGAGCAGCAGGAGAGTGTGCTATCAGTGGCACTGACGGCGGTGATATTGAGCTAGAACAGAGGTTAGTTTAACTTTATAGATATTAAATACTTGCTGTGCCTTTAGACCGAGTATATGCTGATGAATGTAGCCTCAGGGTATCACTGATTGCGGGATGTGCGTGGAGCTGTGAGCTTCTTGGACGATTCCTGGGTTCATTGGAAGGGCCTTTGCCTAAGGGCCGAGCCAAAGGGCCCTCTGGCGAGGCCCTCAGGCGCGGGCCCGCCTGTCGGCGGCTTGCTTTTGTGGTGTTAGGCTCCGCCTCCCACAGTCCCGATTGGACTGGAGGCTCCTGAGCAGGGGGAAGATGGCTGAACCCTGCTCAGGTGTGCTCAACCCCGATCGGGGAGCACGGAGCTGGCTGGAGGGCGAAGGGAAGCTGCTCCTGTCGGCGGCTTGCTTTTGTGGTGTTAGGCTCCGCCTCCCACAGTCCCGATTGGACTGGAGGCTCCTGAGCAGGGGGAAGATGGCTGAACCCTGCTCAGGTGTGCTCAACCCCGATCGGGGAGCACGGAGCTGGCTGGAGGGCGAAGGGAAGCTGCTCCTGTCGGCGGCTTGCTTTTGTGGTGTTAGGCTCCGCCTCCCACAGTCCCGATTGGACTGGAGGCTCCTGAGCAGGGGGAAGATGGCTGAACCCTGCTCAGGTGTGCTCAACCCCGATCGGGGAGCACGGAGCCGGCTGGAGGGCGAAGGGAAGCTGCTCCTGTCGGCGGCTTGCTTTTGTGGTGTTAGGCTCCGCCTCCCACAGTCCCGATTGGACTGGAGGCTCCTGAGCAGGGGGAAGATGGCTGAACCCTGCTCAGGTGTGCTCAACCCCGATCGGGGAGCACGGAGCCGGCTGGAGGGCGAAGGGAAGCTGCTCCTGTCGGCGGCTTGCTTTTGTGGTGTTAGGCTCCGCCTCCCACAGTCCCGATTGGACTGGAGGCTCCTGAGCAGGAGGAAGATGGCTGAACCCTGCTCAGGTGTGCTCAACCCCGATCGGGGAGCACGGAGCTGGCTGGAGGGCGAAGGGAAGCTGCTCCTGACGCCGTCGAGGAAAAGTGGTGTTAGGCTCCGACTCCCACAGTCCCGATTGGACTGGAGGCTCCTGAGCAGGGGGAAGATGGCTGAACCCTGCTCAGGTGTGCTCAACCCCGATCGGGGAGCACGGAGCCGGCTGGAGGGCGAAGGGAAGCTGCTCACTTGTTATTCCACTTTCCAGGTCATTTATGAATATGTGAAAAAGCAGCGGACCCAGCACAGATCCCTGGGGTACACCACTATTCACCTTTCTCCATTGGGAAAATTGGCCATTTAGCCCTACCCTCTGCTTTCTATCTTTTAACCAGTTCCTGATCCACAGTAGTACACTGCCGCCTATCCCATGACTCTTTAGTTTTGCCAAAAGTCTCTCATGAGGGACCTTGTCAAAGGCTTTCTGAAAGTCCAGATACACAATATCAACCGACTCACCTTTGTCCACCTGTTTATTCACTCCTTCAAAAAAACATAACAGATTAGTAAGACAAGATCTTCCTTGTCTAAAGCCATGTTGGCTGTCTCCCATTAGGTCGTGACTATCTACATGCTGAGTAATTTTATTCTTTATGATGGTTTCTACCATTTTTCCCGGTACTGATGTCAGGCTCACTGGTCTGTAGTTTCCCGGATCACCCCTCGAACCCTTTTTAAAAATTGGTGTTACATTGGCAATCCTCCAATCCTCAGGTATTAGAGATGATTTTAATGATAGTTCACAGATTACTGATAGCAGGTCTGCAATCTCAAATTTCAGTTCTTTCAACACCCTTGGATGTATACCATCCGGCCCAGGTGATTTGCTACTCTTCAGTTTATCTAATAGTTGTAAGACATCTTCCCGATGTATCGATATTTCCTTCAATTCTTCCACACCTTTAAATACCACTTCAGTCATGGGTAACATCCCTACATCTTCCTCAGTAAAGACCGAAGCAAAGAATTCATTCAGTCTCTCCGCTATCGCCTTGTCGCCTCTTAGTGCTCCTTTAACCCCTTTATCATCTAATGGACCAACTGACTCTCTCACAGGTTTTTTGCTACGAATGTACTTGAAAAGGTCTTTATTTCGTGTTTTTGCTTCCGCAGCAAGCTTCTTCTCAAATTCTCTCTTTGCCTGCCTTATCAATGCCTTGCATTTGACTTGCCAGTGCCAGTGAGTGAGGTAGGGGGAGGGGGTAGCGAAGGGGGAGCGCCGAGTCCGGCTACTCGGTTAATAAAAGGGCGAGGGTAGGGTCCCGGCGCCCGCACGTAACTGGGTGCTCGGCCCGGCGCGGGACCCTGCATGCGCGAGAGGCGGTGGGGGCGAGAGCGTGTCAGTGTGGATACGCTGGGCGCATTATTTGAATTGATTGGCTCTGCTTGGAGTTTCGGCAAGTGGAGCCAATCAGATGGAGAGCAACGCCATGTGCTCCGGCGTTGTTATCGTGGTCGGAGCACATGTGATCGGGCGGAGCGGGAGGCAACCCGCCCACCCACCCTCTCGGTCATCGGGGGGGGAGGCAAGTTGTGGGGTGTCGCAGCGGGGGGGAGGGGGGGCAGGGCAGGATCCCGGAGGTTTCCGGGGTCCGGATCCTGAGGTGAGTTGGGGCGGGGGCGGGGTGCCCTCGCCCTGGACAACCCCTGGAAGACTTTTGCTAGTAATATGGCGAAGTTGGATAGGGGTGGCAGGAGATTGGCTGGTGGCATGACCCTGGCCGGAGCGGAAGCGGGGTTGCTTTGCTAATTGCATGGCTGGCGGCGCATCGCTCCGCTGGGGGTTTGGTGGGATCTGTATTACTGTTCAATGTTTGAAGAGATTGTTTTGGGAATAAAGCTGCGACCAGTTGTACCAAGATCTGTTGTCTGTGGAATTTGTGGGATGGAGGGGGGAAAGGAGTGAGGTGGGGGGAGGGGGTAGCGAAGGGGGAGCGCCGAGTCCGGCTACCCGGTTACAAACCCATCACTAATGACAGGATTTGAAAGTCTGAAAAATTCATGAGAGAGTATATATACAGTCCCTTTCTTCTCAGGACTGGAAAGATATATTCCATTTAGTATACAATATCTTCTAATATATTATTTATAGTGTTTGGTGTGTGTGTTCTGTATGTGTATGTCTCCTGAATCCTAAATCCTCCATATGTTCTCTTCCCATGCTCAATCCATCCTTCCTTCCTTAAGTGCCCCAGTGCCTCCCCTCCACACTTCAAGTCTTAATCTACCCATTTTGCTGCTCATTCCCTTATCACAGCAGGAAGGGGTTGATAATCCACTCCTTGGCCTCAATTCCCTTGTGTGTGCACAGCTCTTTTCAGCAATTCAAACAGAAACAAAATGGGGTTTGAGCCACTGCCTGGCTGCTTGGCAACTGGCTCAAAAGCTGATTGGGAGGAGAGAGCCTTTATATCAGGCTCCTTTTATGGGAGTGGACAGAAACACACTGCTTTCATTATATAGGTGTAGCTCCCCTTCTGTGTTCTCACAGCAAAGATGAGAATTCCTAAGGGCTGAGACCTGATGACATACCTAACCTCAGTTTTGGATCTGAGCTGTGCTGGAAGCTTTACTTCAGGACTTTATGGATAGCACTATTATCCTTCAGACAGGAGGTGGTATTCCAACAAAAATAAACTTTATTCAAAATTTAAATTCTTCAAGGTATGACAATTTTACATAAAGTACACATATATGCTTTGGAGGTGAATCCATTATTTTCACAAAACTGCATTCACAAGCACACTCACAGGATTCCCTATAATTTTCTCTGACGTCAGGACTCCTAGTCTAAAGGTTCCTTTACTATTCAGGATATCCCTTATATTTGGAGTCTGATTCTCTGTTCTGCATATATTCCTTTCCTTACTTCTTTGATGCACTATGCTGGACAAGCTGCCCTTTCTCTTGCCTTTGGATGTCCCAAATGAACACTTTCTTCTTTCTTTCACTTGAACAATTCCTATTTAGCATTTGGGCATACTAACTGTAAGAATCAAAATGAAAATGCCTTTTCTTCACAAATGCTAGTGGGCCACTGATCGGTTTACAATTGGATTACTGGTAAACAGGGATGTGCATGGCAAATATTTTCAGTTTGGATTGTCTTCAATTAAATCATAGTTTGTCTTCAAAATCTGAATTACTTGGATCATTTCAAACCATTATAGTCAATGGTGCAAATAATTCTGCACATTAAGAGTGGGGATTTCATTCCATTTTTAATCAAACGGACATAAAATCTACTGGTAGGCCTCTGCAACAGAGGCAACAGCACTTCAAAGACACCAGGGGGTATGTTTACTAAAACCCCGTTAGGTGCGTGCCGCGCTGTTGTGCGGGATGCCATATAAGGAGTGGGCGTTTCAGTCTGAAAAAGCAAACCGGGATTAATCATGCACTAATGTGCGCTGTGTGTCGCGCACATTAGCACAGGAGAAACTTGCGCGGGAAGCATAAGTGGCGCACTGATGTGCAAGCACAGGAACAGAGCCACAGTACAATGGTGAAGACACTGACCGATGGTGCAGGGATCATGGGTTCAAGAAGGCTGGCTGAGGCATTACCTGTTAAAGGTAATATTGCAGTCTGAGGCATATTAATTTTATTTTAATTACTGCTACTAGCAAACGCACTCTGAAAGCACTGTAACATAAGGCGCCCCATAAGGTACTCCAGAGGGCACATTTTAAAGTGCACTATACGCCAAGGCACCCTAGAATGTTGCTTATAGGGCGCTTTATAGGGTGCCGTATGAGGTACCGCAAGGTCACAGCACTGTTTTTGATGGCAGCACTGTGCAGTTTAAGGAATGAAAATCATAAGTAGGTGCGCTGACATGCAAGAAGGAGCAGCAGTGTAGCACAATGGTTAAGGCACTGACCAATGATGCAGGAGTCATGGGTTCAATCCCCCACTGTGCCTAATGAAGAAGGCTGGCTGAGGCATTATCTGTTATAGGTAATAGTGCTTTAGGGGGCATTTTATTTTTATTTTAATTAGTGCTGCCAGCAAACACACCCTCAAAGTATTGTAACATAAGGTGCTGCATAAGGCGCCTCATAGGGTACCCCAGAGGGCACATTCTAAAGTGCACTGTCCGCCACAGCACCCTACAATATTGCTGAAAGGGTGGCCTATAGGGCGCCATATAGGGTGCCCTATGAGGCACAGCAAGGTCATAGCACTGTGTTTGATGGCAGCACTGTGCATTTAAACGCATGGAAATCTGAAGTAGGTGCGCTGACATGCAAGGAGGAACAGCAGTGTAGCACAATGGTTAAGGCACTGACTAATGATACAGGGGTCATGAGTTTGCTCCCCAGTGTGCCTAATATGTAAGGCTGGCTGAGGCATCAGCTTTGCAATGTACGTATTGTTTCCTGCAGCACTTCATTTGTATTTTATTAATTGCTGCCAGCAAACACGCCCTCACGTGCCGTAACTGAAGGTGCCGCATAAGGCACCCTATAAGGCACTCCATAGGGCACATTATAAAGTGCACTGTCCACCACGGCACCCTAAAAGTCCCCTATAGGGCACCCTATAAGTCGCTCCACAGGATAACGTATAGTGCACCTTATATGGACGGTAACCATAAGGTGCCCTATAGGGCGCCCTATAAAGCGCCCTCTGAGGCACCTTATGGGTACAGTACGCAGAGAGTTTTTTTGCTGGCAGCAATAATGTACATTAAAAAGAGATAATGCTTTGGGCAGCCCTATCAAATAACCCCACTGTGGGTTTGAACCCAAGACCTCTGGCTCCACAGGCAGTGAAGTAACCAGTGGGCTACAGCTCTATAGCTGCTAGCAAGCCCCTGGCTGGCTGCAGAGGGACTGCACGTCACCACACAGACAGCCTGCTGTGGTCACCAGGATAGAGTTAGCCCACCCGTACCCATGATGCACTGCACATGCAAATCAGCTGTCCACAGATGAACACAAGATGGGGTATGCACTCCCACAGCACCTCGGCCTGGTAGGGGGAACTGATCATGTCCACCCCCACAGCACCTCGGCCTGGTAGGGGGTACTGACCGTGTGTGCTACTGGCACAGAGTAGCTACACACCGTCACATTGTGCGGGTACTGTGCTCACCCTGAGGGTGCGGTGAGGCGCCCAGCACCAGGTCCACAGCACCTTCCATGGCAGAAATAGGCCATGCTGCAGGTCCCCAGCAGTGCGAATGTGGGAGATAGGTAGTTTCTGCAGACACACCTTGGATATATCTGTATGACTCAGTCAGGTGTAGCCCCTATGGACCCCTAGGAGGATTATGTACCACCACCCTCCTCCTCCTCCTCCTCCTCCAGGGCTAAGGGTGGTAAACAGGGTCTCCCACCAACAGATCCACATTCTACCTCCCTGCAATGGTGGCAGTAGAGGGGACCATCAACCCCAGTCCTGCTGGGGAACAGACCCCCTACAGGGCAGTTAATGCAGCTCTGTACACATCCATAACGCAATAGCAGACAGACATTAGGCCTGGATATGCTAAGCTGCACCCCACCACTATTTGATATTCTCCTGCAGCAAGCTTTCAGCCGCTGCACCCTGCAAGGCGCTCCATCAAGACACATACCAGCTGCAAACAGTCTGCTAGCTAGTCCATAGTGCATGTTCCTGGTGGAAATGTGTGCACCCAGAACTGGGATGTCAGCATACACAACAAGCAGATAAGTCAGTGACTGGGCCCCTAAAGGAAACCCATAAATATCACATGAGAGAAATACTATATAGCACTATGGGGGTGCCTAGCCATGCCGTGGTCACTGCACAGTCATGGTGTGAGTGATCTCCCAGCAGGACATGCTGTGGCCACCCTGTCTGTGTAGGTGGTGGCCGGGCACTACAATGTCCCAGCCATTGCCCTATGCCCTGTGCAGATGCATCCTGGCCAGGTCACCCTGTCCGGGCTATACCTATTAGAGTGGTCCATAGAAATGAATTCCTGAATTCCTTTGCTCCCTGGCCTGATTCTGTTTCCATTTAGGTAGAAAACACTGTGTACAAAGTTTGAAGCAAATCAAATAATATTTAGGGGTGGCTCAACAAGTCTTGAGATTTCCCCCTGGGAGCAGATGACGAAATGTTGCATCATCTTGTATCATCCATTCAGTTCCACGCTGATTACATTTGATTGCGTCATATTTGAACTAATCTCGTCTCTGAGAGGTGGCAAAGACATTGTACTATTATCTTTGTATCTTTATTCTTTTCAGATGGCGAAAAAACATGGTTTTTATCTCATTGAAGAAATGTCCACCACAATTCTGGGGGCCAAGCTCCCCAGCAAGGAGCAAGTGTTAAGTGTATTTTTACATCACCATATGACATTAAACAAAGGCGTTAGTGAAAGTGCATCTATTGTAACAAGTGAAGTAGAAGCTTACTGGGAAAAGGCCAGGCTTCCTGTTCAAAGAAATGACAAAATTCAAGAAAAAGTAAAGAAATTGTTCAATCGGTGGAAACTTTTGAAGAAAAACAAAGGGAGAGGAGGGAAACAAGAGGCAAATGAAGAAGAATTCCAGGTTGCAATGAAAAACCTATTTGATGTGGCGCATGCCAATGCAATGTCTTTAATTCATATTCAAGACAACAAAGAATTCTTAATAGCGCAACGAGAACCAGGGCGCCGCGGCTCAATGTGCGCGATGGACAAGAAACTGGCCAACACGGAAGCAAGATCGCAACAGCGAGAAGAAGAACTGAAAAGGCGCAGACAAAAACATGTTGCCGAAGCAGAGGCAACTACAAGCCAAGTTCAGCTGGAAGGATCTTCTTCCTCAGCAGAGTCAGGTGAAGACTCGTCGACATCTGCGGATTCAGATAACGGACAGAAGAAAGCAACTCCACAAACGAAGCAGTTTCGACCTAACAATGTCTGGACCCCAGAGCTTACAGCAGCCCTGGATCGGACAGGGACAACGGATCGCAATGCTCTGTTTGTGGTAGCTGAAACCGCCAGAAGTCTGGGACATTATCCTGGGGAGCTCAATATCAGCCGCTCCAGCGTCAAGCGCCATAGAGAAAAGCACCGTCAGCAACAATGGACGGACCTGCACAACGCATTCAAAGCCGAAGGCAAAACATGCATTGTGCATTGGGATAGCAAGTTATTGCCATCTCTCCTCTGTTCAACCACATCCGTTGACCGCCTTCCAGTTTTGATAACGGCTGTCTCCACTGGAGAAACACAACTTCTTGGTGTACCAAAACTGACATCACCTAGCCGTTTGAAGGACCGTACGTTTATGAACTTTCTTGCGGACAATTCTTTCCACCAACATGTCTCTGGCCCCACCCATGTAGCAGGTCATACTCTAGATTTGGTTCTTTCCTCTTCTACTTTGCTGCCAACAGTATCTCCCCCGACCTTGCTGGCTGTCCCCTGGTCGGATCATTCCTGTGTTCTCTTTAAGATTTCTTCTCTACCATTGGATTCTGTCTGTTGTATAACATCTCCTTCCTCTCTTCCTCTTCGTTGCCACCTCACTGCAGATACTCTCCAGTCCTTCCCTTCTGCCCCCCTCCTTGTTTCCTTCAGACTTCTCCTCACGCTCCCCGGACTGTCAAGCTTCTCTCTGGGATTCCCTCCTCACTTCTGCATTAGACAGGCTAGCACCCCTCCAGCCCCCTCCTCCTCTGCAACTGTCCAAACATTTCCCCTGGTATCATCCTTCACTACGCCTCCAACTGACCCAGCTCTGCCAGGTTCAACGCCTTTGGTACCGGCATCCTTCCCCGGACTTGCTGTTACGTTTTAAACAGCTATCTACCGCCTATCGCTCAGCCGTGCAGGACGCCAAGCGTGCCTTCTACTCAACTGAGATTTCCAAAGCTGCACACTCCTCTAGACAACTTTTTGCTATTCTTCGTAGGCTCTCCTCCACTGGCCCTCGATGCTCTTTGCCCTCCACAACTCCGGACCCTCAGCTTTTGGCCACTTTCTTTTCCAAAAAGATTTTGGATTTACGCTCTTCCTTCTCAAATCCTCCACCTCCTCCCTTGTTATCTCCTCTGCCGTATGGTCCTCCATGTACTTCGCCTGAATGCTCTGTGACTTCCCCAGCTGGTTTTCTCCCCCCCCCCCCCGGCTTCTTCTCCTCCACTCAATCCGACACTGGTCCACACCTGGTCTTCCTTTCATCCAGTCCTTTCTACTGAAGTGTTACAGGTGTTATCTAAATCTCGGAAAACAACTTGTAGCCTGGACCCAATTCCATCAAACTGGCTAGCGGAGCCTTCCTTACAGCTCATACCGTATCTAACAGACATCATTAACTCTAGTTTGACATCTGGCCTTTTTCCAACCACTTGGAAATCTGCTGTGGTTCGTCCTCTTCTAAAGCAGTCATCACTTGATCCTTCTGTTCTGTCTCACTGGCGTCCCGTTTCAAATCTCCCGTTCATAGCCAAACTCCTGGAGCGATTTGCTTTTGAACAGCTGAATTCTCACATTGAATCTACTCACTCCCTTCACCCCCGCCAAGCAGGCTTCCGTCATGGGCACAGCACTGAAACTGTCCTTTTAGCACTATTGAATGAACTGCACGTTGCACATGATCGGGGTGATATTACTCTAATTGTCTCACTTGATCTTTCGGCAGCTTTCGATCTAATTGACCACCGGACTCTTCTCTCTCGACTTTCTGACTGTAGGCTGCAGGGTACAGTCTTACAATGGTTTCACTCTTTTCTTTCGACTCGTTCTTTCACTGTTCACTCAAACGGTCATTCCTCCTCCTCTTTCCCGCTCACCTGTGGTGTACCACAAGGCTCTGTCCTTTCTCCTTTACTGTTTAATATTTTTCTTGCTCCACTGCCCCTTCTAATCCAACAATTTCCTGTGTCCCCTTACATCTACGCAGATGACATCATTCTACTTTATCACGTCTCTCCACTAATTTCAGATCTCTCCTTTTAACGACTGCCTCTCACATATTGCTTCCTGGCTCTCCCAGAACTTCCTCCATCTGAACCCTGCTAAATCCACTGCAATGTGGGTATCCTTAAGCGGCTCTTGTCCAACTATTGCACCTCTGATTAATTCTGTTCCCATCCCTCTGGTTTCTTCTTTTCGCTATCTGGGTGTTATTCTTGACTCCACTCTTTCCTTTCATTTACATATTTCTTCTCTCACTCGCCGCTCTTTTCTATCTCTGTGTCAGATTAGGGCTGTCCGTTCAGTTTTACCCTTTGATTCATTGGTCACTTTCGTACTGGCTCTCGTCATTAGTAGATTAGACTATTGCAATGTTTTCCTAGCAAACCTTCCTAAATATCAGCTTCAAAGACTTCAGTCCGTTCAAAATACTGCCGTCCGACTTATTACTTTCACTCACCGCTATGACCATGTCACTCCCCTTCTCTTTCAATTACATTGGTTACCCCTTCGGTTTTGGTTTCATTATAAATTTCTTATTCTACTTCACCGTGCCATTCACACGGGTGAACCCACTTATCTGGCTGATCTCGTCTCCCTCCACACTCCATACCGCCAGCTTCGTTCCCTTCACGCCAACCGTCTAGCTCTGCCTGCCCCTTCACGAGCACATCTAGAACAGACCTGACACTCGGCCTTTTTCTTTTTGGGTCCTCTTCTTTGGAACACTTTGCCATCTGCACTCCGTCTAGAATCTTCTTACCCGCACTTCAAATCACTACTCAAAACTCACCTGTTTCAACAAGACTTTGACCTTCCCCCTGGTTCCCACTCCTAAGATATGCTGTCCGTGTTTGTTTGTCTGTCTGTTTGTTCTTTGTTTAACAGTATGTGTGTAGTCTTTATAGTAATTTTAATAGTTTTAACCTGTACTGCCTTCCATCTTAGTTCTCTTTTTGTCTACCTTTTATGTCCTTTCTTGACTTTTGCTTTCCTATTATTTATGGCGTTCTTTTCTTTACTCTGCAGTGTGGACTTTTATTTTATTGTACACCGCTTAATGCTTTGGCCATAACAGTCTATCAAGTGTTTTAATAAAGATAAAGATAAAGATAAAAGACATCAGGAATGGGCGAGAATCAAGCTGCAGCAGTTTATGAACTGTTACAGGAATGGTGTTTGGATGAAAAGGTTGCAGGCTTCTGCTTTGATACAACTGCATCGAACACGGGACGTCGATCAGGAGCGTGCATTCTTCTAGAACAGAGACTCCATCGCACAGTCCTTCATTTGGCATGCCGCCATCACATTTACGAAATAATTCTTGGTGCAGTATTCTCTACATGCTCTGGAGCTTCATCGGGTCCCGATGTCCAACTCTTTCGCCGGTTCCAAAAGAATTGGGGCTCCCTTGACAAGTCCAACTATCAAACTGGAAAAGACTTGGAGGTGCTGCAACCTGACAGGGATCGCATCATGAAGTTTGCGGAATCCAAGTTGGCACAGGGCAATCACCGAGATGATTACCTGGAATTCTTGGAGTTAACGATTGTCTGCCTTGGAGGGAATCTTCCTAGTTTCAATTTCAAGAAACCCGGAGCTTTCCATCATGCCAGATGGATGGCAAATGTCTTGTACTGTCTCAAGATTTGGATGTTCCGAGGACAACTCAAAGATCTTACTCAACGGGAGGAGTCCTGTGTTCGTGATGTGAGCATTTTCTCCATCCTGATTCATGTGGAAGCCTGGTTTTCTGCCACTGATGCCGCAGTTGCTCCTCGAACAGATTTGGAGATGCTGAAGAAACTACACTCTTACCACAATGACCGTGTTGGAAGAGCGGCCAGAGACAAACTGCAACAGCATCTGTGGTATGTGTCAGAGGAGCTTGTGGCACTGTCACTGTTCCATGAAGCTGTTTCAGCACCGACAAAGCGGGCCATAGTGTCGGCCATGATCCCGGCAGAATCAGATGAAAGCGATGAGGATGATGACGAAGACGAAGATCCCCCAAAGCGGGTCGAATTGAAAAGTTCCATGATTCCACCACTTGAATCTTTTGCAACTCGCAAGTCAATCCGTTTCCTGAAACACCTCGACATCAACAGTGATTTTCTTAATGCAGACCCAGAAGACTGGGAAGAGAATGCATCATTCAAAGACGGTCTGAAGAAAGTAGAAAATCTTCCAGTGATCAACGATGTGGCTGAGCGAGGGGTCAAACTCATTGAGGAGTTCAACGGCCGACACACCACAAAAGAAGAGCAACTCCAGTTCCTTCTGGGTGTTGTCTCGCAACACCGTAAGATGTTCCCCACATCGTCAAAGTCCTTACTAGCATCTGGACCACATTGAGTGCTTGGCAAGCATGATACCCCCGTCTATGAGCGGATAATACCCAGTGGTCTGACGAACCCTGGGGGGGATCCAGGGGCCTGATAGATAGGGACCTTGAGCCACCCCTAAATATTATTTGATTGGCTTCAAACTTTGCACACATTTTTTTCTACATAAATGGAACCAGAATCAGGCCAGGGAGCAAAGAAATTCCTACTTTTATTTTTTCCCCTATGGCAGTGGACCACCCTAATACCCATGGTACCTTGCTCCTCATTATGCACACTGGCAGGCCAATACTGGCAACAATGCTGGCAGTGTGGGCTGTGGAGGGTGTTTGCAGCCACCACACACTGGATAGACAGACACACACTCCCACACCTATGCCAGCATTGTGCTACTATAGAGGAGTTTAGCAGCCCTGGCCACCACACCAGTCCTGGGCACAGTACAGGCATGGATATGGTACGCAATACTGTTGGGGGTCACTCCCCAGGATGGTAAACACTGTTAGAGACCAGACCTGAAGCACACACCACAGACATCAGAAAGATTGTTATGATGGAGCTCAATCAGCAAACTGTGCTTAACGTAGGAATTACTATCTGCCAGTAATCATAGCAAACGTTTGATAGCTGTGTACCGTATACCCAGGTGTAGGGTGGCATTGCTAAGGTATGCAAGTGCTATTATTGGGAGATGCACGCAGGGACCAATGTCCTGCCTCTCCAGGAGGCATTGGCTAATGGGGCCTGTGGGTGTGGGTGTGTCTGCCCCTGTTGGCTGCTGCTTTATGGCAGAGGTTCCCAACTCCAGTCCTGGTGTGCCAAACACTGTTTGGGTTTTCATGCTGTCCCTCATGAATATGCATGAGATCATCTGCATACCATGGGGGTGGTGCATAGATATGCAGCACAGGCATCTTTATTAGAGGCAGCATGGAACCTGAATGGTGTTTGGCCCTCCAGGACTGCATTTGCGAGACTCTGCTCTAGGTAATGCGCCTGTTTATGGTGTCTGTGCTCGGTGGGGTAAAATATAGGCGTATTAACCATGCGTATGTTCTCTGCAAGAAAGGTTTGTCCTTACTATCACGGTTTAGTTGTGGGAAAAATATGTGGACTGGATTGGCAGTAGCCCCAGCTGGGCTTTGAACCTGTGACCTTCTGTTCTTGCACACACTGTCTGTATGTACTGCACCACCGTGTTGCCACAGATATGCTGCATTCCCTGGGGAGTCCATGACTGTACATCCGACAGGGCCTGTTTGTTGCAGTGCACGGCACCCACCTGGACAGGGCTAGGCCATGGTCTGCTGTTGCCACCAGCTGCTGCCACCTCCACCACCAGTACCGCTCCATCCTTAGATTGGAGACAGCATAAACCCTGAAGGATTTGTGGCCCTCCAGGACTGCATTTGGGGGAATCTGATCTAGGTAATGTGCATGTTTCTGGTGTCTGTGCTCTGTAGGGTAAAATAGAGGTGTTTGAGCCATGCTTATATTCTCTGCAATAAAGGTTCGTCTTTACTATCACGATATAGTTGTGGGTAAAATATGGGGACTGGATTGGCAGGAGCCCCAGCTGGGGCTTGAACCTGTGACCTTCTGTCTCCAAACACACTGGTTGTGTGCACTGCACCACTGTGTTGCCACAGAGACAGTGCATTCCCTGATGATACCATGACTGTTTGTCCGGCAGGGCCTGTCTGTTGCAGTGCATTGCACCCACCTACACAGGGCTAGGCCATGGTCTGCTCTGGGCAGCTGCCACTGGCCCCCTCCACCTCCAGTACCCCTGTGCCACCATGCTGACATGCCCTTCTGCTGGTGGTGCTGGTGGTACGCAGTCTCAGGCCATCCTGTGTGCGGGTAGGCGGCTGCCTATAGTGCAGGTTCTGGGGTAGGAGTGCCTGCATATCTGTCCGCACGTCCCCCAATCACTGCCTGCCAATGTTCTGTGCTCTTGGGGGTACCTGCTGGGTACTATCCCCTGTGACACTGTGCTAAACACGCTCGTGCCCATGTTGGGCCCTCATCAGTTGCTGTCTGGCTGCTGTTCAGTTTCAGCATTCCTAAGTGCCATCTAGGCATCTGCCTAGTCCGCACTGTGCCCCAGCTGCACCACAGCATGTGTCGCCTGCAGCCCTCTGTATCCCCTTTCCCAGCATCTGTCCAGTTGCCCATTCCGACCTGCCCGCCCTGCTGTTGTGGAACATGTGCATGCCATAGGTAACCTGTCCAATGGAGAGGGAAACCCTGATCAGTGCTATTTCACTGTGGGATCGTTCACCTTGTATGGGGACGGAGCGTAGACCCTTCTAAAATTCATATTTATTTTTTGCGGCTTTCTTGGGAGTGTTTTTTGATGTTTCCCATTACTATCACTATTGCCCAGCTTAATTATAATTTTTTAAAATTTTGTTGGGGTCCTTTTCAATGTTTATTTGCACTTTTGTACCGTGCACATGTATCACACATCACTGTTTTGTAGGTTTCCCCGGTTTTGCTGTACATTGCTGGCAGAAATGGTTTCTCTTCCCTTTAAATCGGCTCTACCGCGAGGTTTTCACTCGCGGTATTTTTTGCCTTGTATTTCAGCCCCGCTCGTGTGCGGGGAGCCTCTCCCCTCCCACTCTCCACCCATTGACCCCTTCTCTCCGCCCTTGGGGAACCTTCCTCTGTCCTCCGGGAGCCTTTCCATGCCTTTATCGCACATTACCGCACCGCGCACACGAGTGGGCACTTTAGTGCACCACGCACCTCTGCGGGGCACAAATACGCATCATGAGCGCAGTTTAGTAAACATACCCCCAGGACTGGTATGAAGACCCGACAGAACCAAAACAGGGACATAGGGCACTAACAGTGGCATGAAGATTCCAAGTCCTCAATAGAGGGGCAAAGCAACACAAACTGGAATGAAGACTGCAAGGCATGGGGGAGAAAGACAATGCAGTACCAATATTGCTAGGAAGATCTCAAAACACTGGAAGAAGAATAAAGTAGCGTTAAGATGATTAGGTCAGGGTCGAAATTCTGGGAGGAAAATAAGCCCATTTGAAGGATGCATAAAAAAGTAGAAACATGATTGCAGAAAAAGACCTATCTAGTCTGCCCTTCCATATCAACTACTATAGTCCCCTTTTTCCCTTTAGAGATGTGTTTATTCCATGCTTTATTGAATTCAGATACTGTCCTCATCTCTACCACCTCCACTGGGAGGTTATTCCACACATCTAACACTCTTTCTGTAAAGAGATATTTCTGCGTATTACTCCTGAGTCTATCCACTTTCACCCTCATGCTGTGTCCCCTTGTTGCAGAGCTTGCTTTCAATAAAAAGAGGGTACACTCTTGTGCATTTATGCCACAGAGGTATTTAAATGTCTCTTCATATCTCTTTTATCTCACCTTTCCTCTAACGTATACATATTAAGATCTTTAAGTCTGTCTCCATATGCTTTATAACAGAGACCACTAACCATTTTAGTAGCTACCCTCTGCATAGACTCCATCCTGTTTATATCTTTTTTGAAGGTGTGGTCTTCAGAACTGCACACAATACTCCCAATGAGGTCACACCAGAGACTTATACAAGGCACTATCACCTCCTTTTTTCTGCTAGCCATTCCTCTCCCTATGCACCTAAGCATCCTTCTAGCTTTTGCTGTTGTCTTTTCTACATGTTTGGCCACATTAAGATCATCAGAAACAATCATGCCAGGTCCCACTATTCCTTAGTGGCCAGAAGTATTTCATCCCCTACACTGTACCGCTCCCTTGCATTTTTGCAGCCCAAATGCACGACCCTGAATTTTTTAGTATTAAATCTCAGCTGCCAAATTCTAGATCATTCTTCAAGCTCAGCTAGATCCCTTCTCATGTTATCTACTCCTTCTTGGGTGTCTACGCTATTGCAGAGTTTGGTATCATCCGCAAAGAGTAAAACCTTATCTGACAGCCCTTCCGCACTATCACTAACAAAGATGTTAAAAAGAATCGGACCAAGGACAGATCCCTGCAGCACACCACTGGTAACATCCTTCTCCTCAGAGTGACCTCCATTTATCTGTACCCTTTGTTGCCTCCCACTTAACCAATTTTTAACCCAGTCAGTCACTTTAGGGTCCATCCCAAGGGTGCTCAATTTGTTTATAAGTTGCCTGTGCGGAACGGTGTCAAAGGCTTTACTGAAATCTAAGGACACCACATCTAGGGCTCTCCCTCGGTCTATCTGGTCACCCAATCAAAGAAAACAATCAGATTTGTCTGACAAGAGCTGCCTCTGGTAAGCACATGCTGCCTTGGATCCTGCAATTCAATGGACTCCAGAAACCTCACTATCCTCTGCTTTAGCAGCGTTTCTAATAATTTACTCACCACAGAGTTCAGACTAACCGGCCCCTCATCTATGAACACAGAACAAAAATAGTTGTTAATTAAATCTGTTTTATCCTCATCAGCTTCTACTTATTCCTCCCCTTCATCCTTGAGTCTGACAATACCACTTTTGCACTTCCTCCTCTTGCTAACATATCTGAAAAATGTCTTAGCCCTCCATTTTATTACATTGGCTAGTTCTTCTTTTTGTATCTTTGCTTTCCTAACTACTTTCCTAGCTTCTCTAAGTTTTTCCAAATTCAGATGCTTGTCTTCCTCTCTTGTATTTTATGAAGGCCACCCTCTTTTTTTTTCAGCTTTTCAGCCACTTCTTTTGAGAACTGGCCTCCTATTTCTTGTACATTTATTTAACTTTCTAACAAAAAGGTTTGTTGCCCTTAAAATATCCCCTTTCAGTTTTGCCCATTGCTTTTCTATATCCCCTAGCTCAGGGGTCGGCAACCCGCGGCTCCGGAGCCGCATGCGGCTCTTTCTCACCTTTGCCGCGGCTCCGGAGCACACTGCCCACTTTAAACGTCGCGTTATGGGCTCCCTCCATGTCAGCTCCCTCCCTTCTTCTGCAGCCGCGGTTCCCTGTCTCTTAGGGAACCGCGGCTGTGCTTTTAAAATCATCTCGGAGCCCTTCCTGTCTTGACGGGCTCCATGCAGCATTGTCCCGCCTCTAAAGGAAGTTTTGGAGGCGGGACAATGCTGCACGGAGCCCGTCAAGACAGGAAGGGCTCCGAGATGATTTTAAAAGCACAGCCGCGGTTCCGTAAGAGGCAGGGAGCCGCGGCTGCAGAAGAAGGGAGGGAGCTGACATGGAGGGAGGGAGCAGATATGAATGGATGGAGGGAGGGGGGCTGACATGGAGGGATGGAGGGGGCTGACATGGAGGGAGGGGGGCTGACATGAAGGGAGGGAGCTGATATGAATGGATGGAGGGAGGGGGGCTGACATGGAGGGATGTAGGAGGCTGACATGGAGGGAGGGGGGCTGACATGGAGGGAGGGAGCAGATATGAATGGATGGAGGGAGGGGGCTGACATGGAGGGATGGATCGAGGGGGGCTGACATGGAGGGATGGAGGGGGCTGACATGGAGGGAGGGAGCAGATATGAATGAATGGAGGGGGGGCTGACATGGAGGGAGGGGGGCTGACATGGAGGGATGGATCGAGGGGGGCTGACATGGAGGGATGGAGGGGGCTGACATGGAGGGAGGGAGCAGATATGAATGGATGGAGGGAGGGGGGCTGACATGGAGGGATGGAGGGGGCTGACATGGAGGGAGGGGGCTGACATGGAGGGAGGGAGCTGATATGAATGGAGGGAGGGAGGGAGGGGGGCTGACATGGAGGGATGAAGGGGGCTGACATGGAGGGAGGGGGGCTGACATGGAGGGAGGGAGCTGATATGGATGGATGGATGGAGGGAGGGGGCTGACATGGAGGGAGGGAGCTGATATGGATGGAGGGAGGGGGGCTGACATGGAGGGATGGAGGGGGCTGACATGGAGGGAGGGGGGCTGACATGGAGGGGGCTGACATGGAGGGATTGGGGAGGCGGGCTGACATGGAGGGAGGGAGCTGATATGGATGGAGGGAGGGAGGGAGGGAGGGGGCTGACATGGAGGGATGGAGCACTGGTAATGGGGTTGAGGGGACGAGCACTGGAAATGAGCTGATTAGGGGAGGCTAGGACTGGTAATGAGCTGATGGGGGGTAGGACTGGTATTGGGCTGATTAGGGGAGGCTAGCACTGGTAATGGGGTTGAGGGGGGATTAGCACTGGAAGCGAGCTGATTGGGGGGCTTTGACTGGGCATGGGCTGATTGTGGGGAGGGGAGGATAGAGCTGCTGGCCCTGGAAGATAACTGGGGCTAAGGCTACAAATGGGCTGATATGAGGGGATGGGAGAATGGAACTGGATCTGAGAGGGGCTGCCATGGTATTTGTACTAGAAGGGACTGGTCAGTGGGGAAGGAGGGGACTGGAAGGAAATGGACACCAGTGGCAATCATGGGAATGCAAGTTGACATTGGAAGGTACTGGGAGTGAGGACTGGAAAGGGGCTGATATTGGGGAGGGTTACTGGGACTGGAAATAGGCTGATGGAAAGAAGTGAAGAAAACGAAAGAAGAGATAAGAACTGGCAGATGGACCATAGACCACAGAAAGAGAGCTAAGAGAAGACAGGAAAGCAGAAGCCTCAGATCGGGACCAGCATGATCAAAGAATAAATTGGTCAGACAACAAAGGTAGAAAAAATAATTTTATTTCATATTAGTGATTTGACTACAAAATCATCATAATTTTGAAATCAAATATTGTTACTTCTTGTTGTTATATTTTCTGGCGTATTTTTTTTGGTGTGCGAAGGAAGAGGGGTAGTCTTATACGGCGAGTATAGGCCAAACACCTATATTTTAACAGGAAAAGTAGGGGGTCGTATATAGCATTAAGGTAAGAAACAATATATGCAGTGTTAGATTTGTTTTAAATGTCGCAATGGTTTTGCGGCTCCCAGTTTTTTTTTTCCCTTCGGAAACGGGTCCAAGTGGCTCTTTATGTCTTAAAGGTTGCAGACCCCTGCCCTAGCTGTTCCCATCCCGCTAACGACTCTTTGAGGTATTGTTCCATCTTGGCAAAGTTAGTTTTGCTAAAGTCTAAGACCCTTGCTTTTGAATGGATTTTATCAGCCGTACTCCTAATACTGAACCACACTATCTGGTGATCACTGGATGCAAGATGATCTCCCACTATGACATCAGAAACTTTTCCCGTTGGTAAGCACCAAATCCAGTATGGCTCCTTCATGTGTGGGTTCTGTTACCAGTTACCAGAATAGTTCTCTCTTTAGAGAATCTAGGATCTTCTTACTCCTAGATTTTTAAAACTCATTTCTCTGCCTCTGAGAAAAGTTCAGGACTGCCACTCTCTTTCAGAACCTTAGCTTGATCTTTTGAGAGTTCTGTATTTATTTATAGCTTTTCTATACCGCGCTATTTTTCATCAGCGCGGTTTACATTGAACAAGAAAACTCACAGCAAGCAACAGTTTTACATGAAACAGGAGATTTCAACTGGGATTCAACTTAGGGAAACTATGTACATATGTTATGAAATTATATACAATGAATAGAGATTTTATTAACATCTTGTGTAAATAATATATTTACAATTTTACTATGAAGGCTTGGAATGTGTTAAAGGGTTGATGATGGGCACTGGGATTGTGAGAAGTGTAGAAGGAAGAGGTGGTGGTGTATTTTTTTTATATCTTTTATACTTCAGTCAAATAAATTTACAAAGCAACAATCTGCAATCACCTTCTCTCTTTGAAGAGAGAAAATGGTGCTCTGCTTGTGCTGTTAGTTTTCAGATATGGATTTGGGAGAAGGGAGGCAAGTACAGGTTTGTTCGGGTGCTTGTCAAAAAGTTTCAGCATGACTGAAATGCCTTTTCCACCTTCCAAAGTGGCTTCACTGTATTTGCTCAAAGACAGCAATGATGCTGAAAATGAATGGCATGAATAAGGATGTGGTTCATTCTATCCCCTCAGTCATTGTCAATTCATTTAAAGATATACAAAATTGCCTCATCAGATCCTTACTGATAAACCAAAATCTAGAACTCTCTTGAGCATTGTAACAGGATTTTATTCAGAAAGGATCAGAACTCCTAGGGTAAGTAGACTCATTAAGTCATGGGAAACTTACACTTCTATTAGTTTAGGACCTGGATGAATAATTAGGGAAAGACAGTTTTGACTATTTTTTCTTTCTAGTTGTCTCAAAAAGCAAGGAAGAACAGCTCACCATCCCCTTCCTTTGAGCAGTCTCAGAATACAATACAGGTCCAAAACTGTGTTTCTGCTGCAGTTCTTCTACAGGAAGTGAGAAAGCATAGTTACTCACATGTAACAGGTGTTCTCCAGGGACAGCAGGAATCAGTCCTCACATATGGGTGACGTCGATGCTGATGGAGCCCTTGCAGAAGCATCTCCCCAGCTTTCAAAGAAAACCTTTAGGAAATGCCACCAGACATGTGTGGTCCTCTTCCTGCCCAAGGGTGCCATCTTAGTAAGTCAGATGACATAGCTAGAGCCGATAAAAAAACAGATGACCAAAATGAAGAGCAACTCCAAGGTGAGGAGGGAGGATGCGAGGACTGATTCCTGTTGTCTCTGGAGAACGCCTGTTACAGGCGAGTAACTACGCTTTCTCCAGGAACAAGCAGGAAGTCAGCCCTCACATATGGGACTCCCTAGCTCCAGGCTACCGAGGACAGGTAGAAAAAGCAAGGTCCAGTCATGAGCAGCCGCAAATGCATCTGAGGACAGACTCGGAGGACCCCAGTGTCCAGGGAGAACCATGATTTCGGTAGCCTGAACAAGAAGAGTTGGAGAACAGAAGTTGCCTAAACCCTGAACAGATTACAGGGTACAGCCTGGCCGAAGGCACTGTCCCATTGGGACTCCCTCTCCAGGCAGTAGTGAGCTGTGAAGGTGTGGACCAAAGACCATGTGGTAGCCTGGCAGATGTCTGCCATGGGCACAGAGCGGAGGCTGGCAACCGAGGTTGCCATAGCACTGACATTATGCGCTGAGACCCAGCGCTCCAGCAGAAGCCCAGCCCAGTTGTGGGCAAAGGCGATGAAATCTGGTCTGCTTGGTGACAGCCTCCCCCAGACAACTGGGTCATATGAGACAAAGAGCTGTGAGGCTTTGCGGTGGCTCTGAGTTCACTGTAGATAGGCCCTTTTGCAGTCAAGAGTATGGAGAACAGCCGATGCCTTGTCAGTGTGGGGCCATGGGAATAAGGTAGGGAGTACCACCTCCTGATTGAGGTGGAAATCAGATACCACCTGCGGGAGAAATTTCGGGTGGGTGTGGAGCACGATACTGTTCATATAGAACCTGGTGTAGGGTGGCTCGGCCACTGGGGCCTGGAGCTCACTGACTCGGCATGCCGAGGTGAATTCCACCAGGAAGACCACCTTCCAGGACAGGTATCGGAGGTGGCAGGTAGCCAAGGACTCGAAGGGTGGCTCAGTAAGCTGTGCCAGGACCACATTGAGATCCCATTCCTCTGGGGGCAGCCGGATGGGAGTTTTCAAGAGCAGTAAATCCCTCATGAATCGAGTGATGAGGGGCTGCACGGAAAGAGGCTTGCCCTCTATGGAGTGGTAGTTCGTGGAGAGTGCACTCACGTGCATTCTGATGGAATTGGATTTAAGCCCGGACTGAAAAAGGTGAAGTAGGTACTACAGTACCACCTGTACCAGGCAGGAGAACGCATTCACCTGTTGCTCCGTGCACCATAAGGAGAACCGGCACCACTTGAAGAAGTGGGTACTGCTTCGTTGAAACCCTGCAGGAGGCGAGGAGGATCTCCTCCACCTCCTTGGGAAGGTTGAGGGGGTGCTAGGGCGACCCGTTCAGCAATCATGCTGTGAGGGACAAGGCTCCCAAGTTGTTGTGGAGGATCAAGCCATCCTCCTGAGTGAGAAGCTCCGGTGAGCTCCTGAGAGGGCCAGGGGAGTCTGTCACAAGGCGGAGCAGGAGAGAGAACCAAGGCTGCCTGGGCGACCTCAGGGCCTTCAGGATCAGAGAAGTCTTGTCCCGCTGGGCCTTGAAAAGGATCCATGCTATCAGAGGTGTGGGAGGGAAAGCATACAACAGGCCCTCCGACCACGAGATGAGGGAGGCATCCGGTGCCACCCAGGCTGGGTGTGACTACAGGCAGCAGAAACACGTCAGCTGAGCATTGGTTGGGCTGGCAAAGAGGTCGAGGCTTGGGGTGCCCCATAACCTGAAGAGCCGCTGTGCCACCTCGGGGTCCAAGCACCACTCATGTGGTTGGAGGACCCTGCTCAGCCTGTCTGCCTGGACATTGTCTTGGCCCAGGAGGTTCATCGCCCAGAGGAGCATACCCTGTCTGGTCATGTATGAACAGAGGGCTACTGCCTCCTGGCAGAGGCTATAGGAGCCGGTGCCCCACTGCTTGTTCAGGTAGAACATCGTTACCTGATTGTCCAGTCTGAACAAGCACTGTCTGATGTTGCAGGTGGTGCTGGAAGGCCTTGAGCACAAGGAAAACAGCCCTGCGCTCCAACAGGTTGATTTGCTGCTGGCTCTCCTCGAAGAATCAGACACCCTGGGTGCGCAATTCCTCACAGTGGGCACTCCATCTGTCATGAGAACCCTCTGGGGGCTCAGGGGTTGGAAGGGCATGCCCTTCCGGAGGTTTTGAGGAACCTGTCACCAATTGAGGGACTCTGCCCGCCGACAGGACACCGAGACCCTGTCCCAGAGCTTGCCATGACCTGGGCCCACTGTGAGCCGAGACACCACCGAGTTGCCCACAAGTGGAAGCGGGTGTTGGGGACTACATGGGCCGAGGAGGCGAAGCATTTACCGTGCCGACATGGAGTGATGCTGCTGCACCTTGGACACCAGGGCTGTGAGGTGATCCACTCTGTCTTGGGGAGGAAAATTGCAGCATGGAGGGTGTCCAGTCAGACCCCTATGAACTCCAAGTCCTGAGTTGGGATGAGATAGGAGTTTGAGTGGTTTATCATGAATACCAGGTGTAGCAGGACCCTGATGGTGCGGCCTGTGGCCTGCAGCGTCTCTGAGGCTGTGTCCCCTTTTACAAGCAAGTCATCCAAGTAAGGGAAGACGCAGGCCCCTTGGAAATGGAGATAAGCTGCTACCACTGTTAAGCATTTGGTGAAGACCCGTGGGGCGGAGGCCAGGCCAAAGGGAAGTACCCTGTTCTGATAGTGGTCACCTCTGACCATAAATCTTAGGTACTGTCTGTGACTGGGATGGATAAGGATGTGGGTATAAGCATCCTTTAAGTCCAAGGAACATAGCCAAACTCCCTGATGGAGGTAGGGCAGCAGTGTTCCAAAGGAGAGCATCTTGAACTTCTCCCGCATCAAGAATTTGTTCAGGTTTCTCAAGTCCTTTCAGGTGGTGTGGTACGGGCTCCACAGTCATGTCTCTGAGAAGGCCTGCGAGTTCTTGCATGAGCAGAACCTGGTGCAGAGGAGACCAAGGAGGCTCCCCTGTAAAGAAGGCTGGAGGCAGCTGGTTCAGGTGGAACAGGTAACCCTCCCTGACCACCTGAAGTGCCCACAAGTCGGTGATGATGGAAGGCCACTTGTGGTCGGAGTGGACTAGACGTTCCCTGTGGGTAGCTGATCCTCCAGAGGGGGAGAGGCTATGCTGGGGGCGTCAAAACCCCGAGCCAGGCTGGGCTGGGGCTGGGGCCTGGGCTTGCATGAGCCTTGATCCGTTCCCTTGCCCTAGTGACCCTGCTGAGGGGGCTGGACGACTGGGTATGGAGGATAGTCTCGATAGGGCTGGTCCGTCCTATGGAAAGGAGGCTTCTTTCCTGGAGACTTCTTCCTCGGAACAGTAGAAGTCTTCCTCGAGAGTTGAGTCCGAGTCACATACTCGGTCTCAATCCCAGCAGCCTTGTCCTCCATAGGCTTGCCAAAAAGCTGCTCCCCAAGGCAAGGGACATCAACGAGCTTCTCCTGCACCCACTGCTCGAGATCGGATGTCTGAAGCCAAGCCTGGCTTTGGGCACAGATGCCCGCAGCTGCCATCTGCAGGCATCACCGGCATGCTAGACTCAAAGGCATCGTAGAAGCTTGGGAAAGGTACTTACAGCACTCCCCAATGGACTTCGCAAAGGTTTGGATGCGATGCGCCGGAGGTGATCCCCATCAAGGCCAGCTGTGAAGTCTCCAAGTTCCTTCGACAGGTCTCAGAGGAACATACTGATGTAAAGTTGGTACATCTGGATGCGGCAGGCAAGCGTCGAGCCCTGGTAGCATTTTCACCCGAGGGCTTCGAAGGTATGGGTCTCCTTGCCAGGGGGCACCGAGAAGTGCGTCTTTGGGCTCTTCTGTCAATGCATGGCTGACTCCACTACCATGGAGGTGGGGGGGGGGGGGTCTTCCGAAACCCCGGCCCTCACTGGATCCGGTGCATGGTATCCAGGTGGCAGCTGACAATCAGCACCAAGGCCGGGGGCTTCCCACATCTGGAGAAGGAGCCTGTTAAAAATGGAGGAGACTGGAACCATCAGGGTCTCTTTAGGTGGCACCTCATACTGGAGGATGTTGAGCTCCTCCATATGAGGGTCCTCCTCCAACTCTATAGTGAGGGAGAGGGCTCGTGCCATGTCGCGGACAAACTCAAGGAATGAGGTTCCTCAGGCGGGAATCGGCACCTAGCCACCGGTGGGGAAAGATCCAAAGGGAGGTCCCTGTGGGCCCGGGACTCCGGAGATATCTCAATGTCAGACTCCCATGCCAAGTAGACTGAGGAAGACTCGAGGCTCGATGGCTTCAAGGGCGTCATTGGCTCCAGTCTTTGATGCTTCGAACCGAGGCATGGCCAGAGCCAGAGGCACTTGTCTGCGAAGATCTCGCCCCTGAGGAGCAGGAGTGAGATCGAGACCCTTGCCGAGGATCTACCCAGGGTGTCTGGCTCTCAGGGATCACTTTTGTGGCCAGGGGAGTCCTCGGAATCGAGGTCCCTAAGGTCTTGGCGTGAGCACCAGCAGAGCTGGGTTTCAACGCCTGTTGGGACATGAGGAATGCAGAAATGCTGCGCTCAAGCACCAGCATATGAGTTTCCCATTCGGGGGTGGCCTTCAGAGACACCAACACTGAGGTTACTGGGTCTGATGTCGAGAAAGAGAGGGGGTCCTCAGCAGGACAGCCTTTGGGAGACTGTGGTCCATCGCCGGAAGCCTCAACTTCTGTCCTGGGTACCTTCCGGGGGCCGCTTCCGCTCCGACTCCTTAGAGACCCTTGAAGGCTGAAAGACCGTGCATGGGATTTCCCCTGCTCGTCTGTCTCCCAGGACAAGGTCCTCGAGGCCTTCTTTTTCTTTTTACGCTCTCGCTCTGGGGACCCTTGCTCAGAATGTCTGCAAGCCCGCTCGGGAGCTGTGGGGGTCTTATGCGACTCCAAGGATCCATGCGGGGCCTTTAAGCACGAGGCTACTGGTGAAACCAGGGTTGAGTCCGCACTGTGGAAGATGTCCTCTTGCTTCTATCCCAATTGAAAACAAAATACGTTCAAGAATAACTCATAGGGAACTGAAGTCTAACGTATCTCCTATTCCTCTGACAAAGCACTAGATCAGCTGTAACTATGAAGGTCTCAGACTTCTTTTGGCACTACTTTTCAGACTTGCGTCTGGACTTTGTATCGTGCCCAGTAGCATCAACGACCTTATGTTATTTAAGTGAGGAGCTCTATTGCAGAAAACCGTTGCTCTAAATCTTGTGGCTTTACCCAGACAACTAATTCGTGTATGTCGTCAAGATCTTCTTCAAGCTCTAATGACAAAAGTTGATTTTTAAAAAGTCATAATACTTAGTTTTCTGCCTGGAACAAACTACCTGAGTCAGTATGTTGGGCTCCTTCTCTAGTGCTATTCAAATCCAGGCTAAAAAACCACCTCCTTGAGGCTGCTTTTGGATCCTGATGCTCCTCACTCGTTCACAAATTATGTGTATCTTACCATAGTCTAATCCCTAGTTTTGTGATGTTCTTCATCTTGATTAGACTATAAGCTTTGATGAGCAGTGGCTTTATATTACAGCTATATCTACAGCACTGCATACCCCTTGTAGCACTATAAAAAATGAATAGTAGTAGTGGCATGGAATCACTGCCCAGTTGAAGAGAGACAAGCAGCTTCCTGTATCTGAGGAAAAAATGCAAATGGTGATAGCAGAGCAGATTGGAGTATTCTGAGGAGAGGCTGGTTCTGAGCTCTTAGGAATGGGTAGGCTGTTGCTGGAGTAGGGGAGGGATAAAGAAACATTGTCATCCATCTTCACTTCAGAGGGTAAGTCTCGCTCAAGATTGGTGAGTGTGGCTAAATCTAGCATGGTAAAACCTGCTGTGCTTACCATGGACTGACTTTGAAATATGCTGGTGAGCCTGGAGCATCCACCTCAAATATTCTGAGATAGTTATTCTTTCAAAGTCAGTTCAAGAGCTGTCATAATAGCAAACGTTATTCCTGGAATATAAGAAGAAAGTTAGAGCACTGAAAAATGCTGTGGCTATCCATAGTACGAGATAATCTAGCCACACAGTGCAAATTGGAACAGCCATATAACTTTTTCCAGATGTCTCGATCTGCATTTTCTTCATTTTCTCAAGGTTGCTTTTATATCCCCATTGCAGATTTTTAGAACTACAACTACATTCCCAGTGGTAAGCAAAACTTTTTTTCTCTCAATAAAGAAAGTGGTTGGACCTCACTCTCAAGAAGTGCCTTAGAAATCCTTCCTGTGAGGATAGCTTTAGACCTTTCTGGTACTTTAGACCTGGATATTTGATACAGGTGTCATATCCAGCACAGCATTGAATATCTGGGTTGGCTGGATAGTACTGCAGCTAACCTGGCATCAGTGATATACAGTTATTGCCTGGTTAGCTCAAACGGCTAAAGTTAGGACAACCTTCATTCTGTCTAACTTTAGCTGCTTTAAGATAACCGACCAGCAGCGGAATATCACCGTTGACTGATTTTCTTCAGCACCATCCCTGGAATGCCCTCATGCTAAGTGGTTAGCATCGGAACATCTAGCAATATTAGAGGGGGATATTCAGTGGCCCTACATCCCCTCTCGGCAACTTCACTCCGCTAACAAACTACTTCTTTCTAGGCCCTTCACTCACACTGCTGACTCCCGACTTCGCTCCTTTCACCTTGCTGCTCCTCAACAGCCTACCTCTCTCTATTTATTTTATTTAGTATACATTTGTATACCGCTACTTCCAGCGATCAGCAGCGGTTTGATGTCTCTATACGCCAAGCACCCTCTCTGGCCCTCTTCAAGTCCAGGTTGAAGATCCACCTCTTCACAGTCGCTTTCAGATCCTGACTTCCATCCCTTACCTCAACCTGATTCCCGTCAATTTTCATGACTGAGGTGTAGAGACCATATTGTGCTCTGCACCGATTCGACTATTGTTTTGTATTGTCTCAACTAGATTTGAAGCTCCGACGAGCATGACTCTAACGAGCAGGGATTGTCTCTTGTATGTTTGTACAGTGCTGCGTGCGTGGCGCTATATAAGTGCTAAATAGTAGTAAACTGGCTAGGTGCCACTAAATATCCTGCTCAGAGCAATTAACATGGTCAGCCGGTCTGATAACTGCATTAATTGCTGTGAATATGCCCCCCTATGTTTCTAAGCCTCCCCCAAGTCAGAGGGACATAGCTATATTGGGCAATTGATGTCACAGCTCTTGAAGAGTCACAAGATTTTATTTTCTCACGTGACACATTGGTGGTGATGTTTTCTTCTGAGAGATAAATTAATGGTATTACATGCATATTTTAAGCATAAGCAGATTATTTTTGTGGGCACTCAATTTGGATATTTCCTGATGTCTCTGTTGTGACAAGCACGTCGGAGGGAATTTCTTACTATGAAGGCTCAAGTTCTTGAATATGGTGCCACTTTCTTTTTGAAATATCCATGTTGTGTTGTTGTATTCAGGATAAGAAATTTGTTTTTCTAGATCTTGCACAGTTGGTTAGCTTCATAGGCGCTACAAAAGGGAATCAATGTTTAGAATTTCTGTTAATAATTATTGATGGCAGCAGTGTTTCGATAATAATTATATAATGGGCTAATATGATATTGAGGTTTTCCCCAAAATGCCTTTATGATTATTCCTATATTTTCACTTTTTATTTCCCCATGATGTGGACTTTTTTTTCTTAAATTTATAAATTGTGGTGATACTTTGGATTTTGAGAACCACCATAGCCTTTTGGTTACTTTGTAACTTAGGTATATAAACCTTAATTTAAAAAAAGAGAAAAGAAAGGGCTAAGCAGGAAGAGCCTAATAGAGCAACCTTACTTGTAACATTTCCTTTTGAACAAGACTTCAATACTGTGGTGCATTTGTTGTTTAGGAACATAGTTATTTTGGTGTCAAAAGATCTGAGTTTTCCCAGATCTTTTTAAAGCGACAGAAGAAAGGAGTAAATTTTTCTAACAAATGCACCAGGAAGTTCATGCCCTTGGTGGAGATACATGCTATAAATTTATTTAATGTAGAGTAAATATTTGTGGACTCCAGTCAGTTGAAATTTTTCTTTTAGTCTGAAAGAGCAGGATTATCCGTGACTAGCTAGAGAGGGAATGTGGGTGTTGGTTAATCCTGATTGATTTGTAGAAGCAAGTAGTGGTTTTGGCCATCATAATAATTTTATTTGTGTTTGCTCCTAGATTTTATTAAGTATCTTCATGGTCGGGGAGCATCTGAGGAGGAGTTCCTGCCCGAATTGTACTCTGCGTCCAGCATTGTTTCTTCAGGCACCTGCAGGACTTCCCGGTACACCAATGTGGCGCCTGGCCCCGACGTCACCACGGGGGCCTTAAATTCCAGCTTGCTCCGCGATTACGTGGTAGCGGGCACAGTTTAAAGGGGCTTGTTAAGCTCCTTTTGCACTCCTTCGGCGCTCGAGGAGCTCTAGAGCTGGTGTCCTTGGAATGGGCAAGCGTAGAAAGCTTCTCCTAAATGTCAGTACAGTGAATCCCTCTAAGGTTGTTAAAATTGTTGGGCCTATGGCTAGACACGTAGTGTCTGTGAATGCTGTAGATGGGATTCCTGGTGCTGCTGCCAAGTCTTTGCCTCTCTCTGATGGCTCTTCGGTATTGTTGGGGATTTTAAACTCTGCCCCTCTTGCTGATTTGGACTCCATCGGCCCAGTGTCGTATTCTCCTATGGTGGAGGAGCAGCCTCGACGAGTGGATTTACTATCTTCATCCACCCTCCTTGAGAGTCCCTTAAAACCTGTGGATGTTCCTCTGCCACGGGCTCTTCAGGTACCAGAGGAACTCGTGAGGGCCCATCAAGATGGTTTACCTAGTTTGCCTGTGGACACTAGAACATTTCTTTAACTGATGTATGGCGTGTCCTCTCATGAACTGAGGCTTCTTTAATCTCTGTTGTATCTCAATTCTCAGAGTTTTCGAAGGATTCAGTGGCTAAGTTGGCTCAGCATGATTCTCAATTAGTAGCATTCGATATTAAGTGTCAGAAATTGGAAACTCAATGTGCTACCTTGCAGAATTCTTCTTTGTCTTTGATTAATGATAATCTTACCTTGCATACCCAGCAAGAATTATTGGAAAATTCTCTGAGGGCAACGAATATCAGATGTTTAAATTTTCCATATACTCGCTTGTTGTCTCCTCAGATACTGTTTGATAAATATTTATCTGAAATCTTAGGGTACCAAGATAACACTAAACCTGCTATTAATAAGCTATATTATTTGTCTGTAATAGGGGTGACCCCAGGTGGTGTCTCTCAGGGAGCTGCTCCTATTCCTTCACTAGATTCATTAGATGTTTCTGAGTTTATTGAATCTTCTCATGACGTGATACCTACTCGGGCCACTCTTCTTGTTTCCTTTTCCTCTGAGGTTGATAAAAATACAGTTATGTGTTAGTTTTTCAAAACAAGAATGCTGAATTTTGTGGGGGGAAAATTAATATTTTTCCAGACGTCTCAAGGCAAACAGCTTAGGCGCAAGGCTTTTTTGTTATTAAAGCCACGCGTTCTAGCACTTGGTGCATCCTTTTTCCTTAAGTTTCCCTGTAAATGTTTGGTTACATTGGGTGGCACCAAGTATGTTTTCTCTGAGGCTTCGTCTTTAGAATCGTTTATTATAAATCAAGTTCCACAGATATACTTCATATTATTTTGTTTTATAAAGTCAACAAGTTGAAATAATTAGAGTTTTGTATAAACCTTTAGGGCACTAACTCCCTTCCATGCCTAATTTTCTATTTGTAATGATCATTTTTCTTTATTCTATTTAACTGGTACTGGCTGCTCCCCTGGATGTGGACTAAATGGATTTCTTTATTTTTCTCTCAATGTAAATTTGTATTATTTTTTTGGAATTACAGTCAAACCTCGGTTTTCATGATTAATCCGTTTGAAAAAGTCTGACTAAAACCGAAACGTATGAAAACTGAAGCAATATTTCCCATAAGAAATAATGTAAATCCAATTAATCCGTTCCAGACACCCAAAAATATTCACAAAAATACATTTTATAGAGAATAACTATATTTTTACATACAGAAAACAATGAGAAATAAATATAAATGACTAATGAAATGGATAAATGAACATTTAACATCACTGAAAGCAAGCTAAGTACAGTACTGTACAGTACAGTATGTTAACATCTGGCCTTAGCCACCCCTGACAAGCTGCTGTGCCCAGTTCTCTTCGGAATCACATTGAATTCAGTCCATTAAAATACCTTTACATTATCTGCTCAATGCTTCAGAATGGCAGAAAATCTTAATGATATAGCTTCAGACGTACCCTGCAAGAGAAAGAACTGCCTCCCACATTCATGCAACATCTCCTGCTTACGTTGACAGCTTTTCTTCCCTGCTACCGGGACAAAATCTCAGTCAAAAGACGTTGAAAACCGAAGCAATGCATGAAAACCGGGACAAAATCTCAGTCAGAAAAGACGTTGAAAACCGAAGCGTATGAAAACCGGGGCAAATGAAAACCGAGGTTTGACTGTATTAATAAAAAGATTAATACTAAAAAAAAAAAAAAGTATCTTCTTGGTCTCCACCTGCCAGTAGACTGTAAGTGAGGTATGATAATGTGTTTTTTTTCTTCTTGACTGAGATTAGTTTGTACCTTTTGTGGTTTGCTTTTCTTTGGTATTATTCCTCAATTTCTTGAGATTTTTTTGATGTAAAATTGAAATCAAATAAAAAGATAAGAGAGAGAAATGCAGTTTTATGACTACTTTAAGACTGCACAGTATTTCTTATATCAAACTTTATATGAGTTTACAATAAAGAATAATTTTCTGACATAAGAAGATAAGAGTGTAGCATCTGTATATTTAATAACAGAAGGACTGACTTCCGGCGATGCGTGAGTGAGAGAGGACGTGTCTCCCTCGCTCCAGGGCTGCCTCGGCACTAAATCTGTCAATTAACCTGTCTTTTTGGACTCTCTCCTCCACCCAACTTTAGGGAGCTGTGTGCTATTAACTCCGGCGTACGGAGGATCTACGACTGGTGGGAGCGATGCCTTTGCCAGCGAGAAAAGAGCGGGAAAAGCCGGTCAGAGCGGGGCCTTCCGCAGGGCCGCACTACAGCCTGCCTCCCCGAGCGCGGACAGTACAGACTCCACATTGGAGGAATTAGCGAGAGAGGTAGTCCGGCTCCTTGACCCGAAGTTTGATCGCCTCATGCAAAAGCTTGAGGGAATGGAAGAATCGCTGACTGACTTTGGCAAGCGTGTGGATGAATTAGAGCATCGGGTGGCTGGTGTGGAGGAGGGGGAAGGTCGCCACGATCGGGAGCTTGAGGCCCAGAGGCAAACCCTGCTAGAAATACAAAACAAGATTGAGGACTTAGAGAATCGCTCCCGTCGGAACAACTTACGCCTGGTGGGATTGGGAGAGGACAGGCCTGATCGTGAATTGCTCATTTTTCTTGAGACCTGGCTGCCTGAGATGCTGGATCTGCCGGAGCTCAAAGGTAACTTTCAAATTGAGAGAGCACATAGGCTGGGTGTCCGAAGAGAGGACAGGGAGCGGCCACGTGTGGTGATCATCCGCGTGCTTAACTTCCAACGTAAATGGCGTATATTGCAAGCCTATCGGAAGAGAGGCGAGATCAAGTTAGACAATAAAAGGATTTTATTGTTTCAAGATTACTCTGCGGCGGTTGCAGCTAAGCGGTGGGAGTTTTCCCCGATATGCACGGAATTGTTTTGCCGACGCGCCCGATTCACCTTGGCCTACCCGGCAGTGCTGCGGGTCTCTCTCCACAGCCAGAGCCACACATTTGAGCAAGCGGTGGCTGCAAAGAGGTTTTTGGCACAGCACCCACCCTCTGATGTGGTTGAGGCTTGCCCCTGACCTGACTGTATCTAAGGGGTGGAGGATGGATATTCTTGGGTCCGGCCCGCACGTTGGCGGTGATGGCCTGACCGCTGCGACTTGGGGTATCTCCCTTTGGACAATGAGGGGGAGATAACCATAGTTGGCCTTGCTGCTCCTCATGTTCGGCTCAGGCAGGGCAGAGCTTCTGTAGCTGGTGTCTGAGAAAGACCGAACTTACTTTTTTGCTTAATTACTACTGTTACCTATTTTTATTGTTACTATTAATATCAATATTGCTATAGCTAGTAACATTATTACTAGTATCAATACTGTTATAATATCTGAACCTTAGGCCTGTGAGATGTATTTCTCTCCCTCAATCTGTCAGTTTCTATGCATATCTAGTTTGATGGTAGGGTGGGGGAGGGGGGAAGGAGGAGGTGTGCTTGAGACAGCCCTGAAGCATTGCTTTGGGGTCCCAACCTCAGTGAGGTAACTGAGGCTTTGATTAAATGTATTTTATGGGGTGTGACAAGATTATAGAGTTGAGGATACAGTCTGGAAGAGAGGGGAGAAGGGGGGTTGGGTTTTTCAGAGAGAGAGGGGGGGTGGGGATGGCAGGGGGTGATGAGTGGGTGGGGGGTTGCAGGAGGGAAGAGGGGAGTAGCAGGGGGGGAGGGTTTTGTGCGGACGAGGTGAGAGCTGAAAGCCTGGAAATTACCAGAACTGCGCTAGCCCATAGATCTCAGAGCCTGAAGAGAGAGAGCATGCCTTATTGGGGAAACCCCCAGGTGCTGTTGAGCTCTGGGTCGAGGCTGGGCGGCCCAGAGCAGGGGTGTGACTGGTGGTACTGGTTGATTGTGATGTTGGGTGACGGGGAGAATGAGAGATGATTTACGGATAGTCTCCTGGAATGTAGGCGGTCTCAATACTCCTGTTAAACGGACAAAGATACTGCAGACCCTGAAGAGGGGACATGCACAAATTGCGTTACTGCAGGAAACACATTTGAACGCAGTGGAGCACACTAAACTTAAAAAAGATTGGGTGGGTCAGGTCTTTGCAGCATCCGCAGGTAGCAAGAAACGAGGGGTGGCGATTCTTTTGAAGAAAGGCCTGGCGGTAGAAGTCATTAGAGAGGAAGCAGACCCACAGGGTAGATTCTTCTTTTTGCATGCTAAAATACAAGGGGAGGAACTTTTTCTGGGGAACATATATGCCCCGAATACTTATGACCATCACTTCTTTCAGCTGTTGCTGCGGAAAATACTGGGGGCGCCGAAGATACCCTTGATACTGGCGGGGGACTATAATTGCCCGCATGACCCAACTTTAGATAAATCTAGCACTGGAGGTCCCAGCGGGGCCTGGAGCAAGAAAGGGGTAGGGTATCTTTGTAATATGGGTGGCTTGATTGACTCGTGGAGGATCTTACACGGAGTAGAGAGGGATTACACGCCATCTGTCGAGAGTGCATCAAACTTGGTCTAGGATTGACTACATCTTGATCTCGAGAGAGAGTCTGGGAAAGGTGATCAGAGTGGAGATTGAGCCCCTGGTAGTGTCTGATCATGCTAGAGTGGTGCTGGATTGGAGAGGGCGTCCCTCTGGGGGGGCCCGTTGGTCTTTTCCTGGGTATCTCTGGCAGAACGAGGACTTTCGGGCATATCTGGTACGTCACTGGGAGGAGTATTTGATGTTGAATGATATGGGTGACGTGGGGGTGGCGACATTTTGGGAGGCAGGAAAAGCAGTTTTGAGGGGGCATATTATAGCCTACGTAGCGAAAGAGAGGAAACGTCTTAATAGTCGGATTCTGGACCTGGCGCGTCAATTGCAAGAGGCCAAGCGGGCCGCTGTGGCAATGCCAAAGAGGCTCTCTGAGTATCTCGAGGTGCAGAAGGCTCTCAACGAGGTGCTGCACAAACGAGCGGTTCAGTCATTGCAATATTATAGCCATCAATTGTTTCGCTATGGCGATCGCGCGGGACGCCTATTGGCGCGATTAGTAAAGCGGAGAGGCGGCATTCAGGGTGTGGCACGGGTGCGGGATAAACAGGGTGTGCAACACACTGAGCTGAACCGGATTGTGCAGGTGTTTAGTCAATACTATCAAGATCTGTATACACCTGACGCCGAGAACAGAGAGCAGGAGTGGGAATTTTTGGCGGCAGTGACACTGCCCCGTTTGACGGGGGAAGAACTCCAGGTACTTAATGCGAGGGTAACTCAAGAGGAAATTCAGAAAGTGATAAAGTCAGGGAAGCCCCACAAAGCCCCGGGTCCGGACGGATATGGGTCGGAATTCTATAAGATTTTGATGACTCAAGTGACACCCACTTTGATGGCCCTGTATCAGGAAGCCCAAGAACTAGGTTCCTACCCGAGAGATATGCGGACCGCTGCGATTACTATCATCCCGAAGGAGGGACGTGATCCGGAGGATCCGGCATCATACCGCCCCATTTCATTAATTAACTATGATATGAAGCTTGTGGCCTCGGTGTTAGCGGCCCGGTTACAGGTGATCTTGCCTCGGTTGATTGGGAGCCATCAGTCGGGATTTGTGAGGGGGAGAGGAGCTTTTTCCAATATCAGTAAGGTGTTGCTTGGAATGGAGAAGTGCTTAAACCAAGATCTGCCCTTGATCTTGGTAAGCCTAGATGCCGAAAAGGCCTTTGATAGAGTATCATGGTCTTATATGTTCGAAGTCTTAGCAAGATTTCGATTTGATGGAGCCTTTCTGGCCTGGGTGAGAGCGCTGTATGCGAACCCGTTGGCGTGTGTAGCAAGCGGAGGAACCTGCTCCTTGCCTTTTGTACTGCAAAGAGGCACACGTCAGGGCTGCCCGCTATCGCCTTTGCTATTTGTCTTGCAGTTGGAACCTTTGCTGTTATCGCTCATAGGGGCGGAGGAGATTCGGGGTATTGAATGGCCGAATGGAGGAATTAAGGTCAGTGCGTTTGCAGACGATATGTTGTTATGTTTGTGTAATCCGCAGCCCTCTCTGGAGCAGGCCTTGGGGCTGATTCAGCGGTTTGGTTCATTCTCGGGGCTCCGGATCAATGTCAGTAAGTCGGTAGCATTGGATGTGGGAGGCAGGGCGAAACAGGCGTGGCGGGGGCAATTTCCCTTACGCTGGGCACCAGGGGAATTCCGGTATCTGGGGATTCAGATACCAGATCATGTCTCGAAACTTTATGTAGCTAACATTCGACCTATGATGCATAAGACGGCGACTACATTGCAGAAATGGCGGGATCTCCCACTCTTGCTTATGGGGCGCCTAGCGCTATTTCAGATGATGGAGGTGCCCCAATGGATGTACCTGTTGCGCCACCTACCTATCTGGATGTTACGTCGGGATGTACTGCTTCTGCAGAGGCATATTGTAAAATTTTTGTGGAAGGGAAGGAAATCACGGGTTCCGGTGTCCGTGCTGATGAGCAGTAGATCCGAGGGAGGGCTCGGTCTGTTTTCAATAAGAGATTATAATTTTCTATGCTTGCTTGGGCCGCTGAGGGATATAATTCTGGGAAGAGCGGAGATACTACCGCAGGGGCTTGTTGACTGGATGTCGGCACCCTATCACGCGGCCTACTTGTTGCATGGTAGGAGCAAAGTTTTACCGAAGCGGTGGAGGGAGTCAATTTACCTTGGTGCAGTGCGACAGGCGTGGAGGTTCCTATGCCAGAAAAAGGGTATGCGTTGGTATGCCACTGAATGTCTCCCATTACGTGATAATGCCGACTTCGAGCCCGGGAGGCAGGGGGGGTTCCAGCGAGTTGGGCGGTGGCTGGTCTGGGGTATCTTGGCCAATTGCGAATGCAGTCGCAGGGGGAGTTGGACTCGTTCCAGTCCTTGACGCGGCGGTATTAACTTACGCCTCAGTCGTTCTACTTATATTTACAGGTGCGACACTACATCCGAGCGCTACAGCAGAATAGTGGTTTACAGTTGCGTGGTAAAGGGGTATGGGACTTTATAGCTGAACCCGATGGGAACTTCTCGTTGCGGACTTTGCGTGAGGAATGGTGTCCGGGAGGGAGCGGGCCTCTTTAGAGAACCTAGTTCAGAAATGGAGTCGTGATGGTAATGTGCAGATCATAGTACTCGACTTACAAGACGCTTTTCAGCATTTCTGAATCAATTCGGTTCCAAGAACTCCAATATAAGTTATTATGGAGGGCCTATGTGCCCAATGTTTGGGCGGCTAGGATGGGGCTGCTCTCGACAGATGTGTGTCAATTGTGTGGGATCCACAGAGGGACACTGCTGCATCGTTTTTGGGAATGTGCTCGCATAAAACAGTTTTGGCACGAGGTGCACAATGCGTTACGGACCTGGAGACCCCCTGGGGGGGAGATATCACCAGAGTGGTGCTTGTTCGGCGTCCCCAGTATCACGGTCACTTCCAGTATCACTTCTAATACCACTTTCAATATCACTTCCAATATCACTTCCAATGCCACTTCCACTATTACTTCTAGTTCCAAGGTTCCTTCCGGTAACCGGGACAGCAACGGGCTCGGTAACAATACCAGCAACTGCAGAGGTAGATCTGCGATGGAAGAGGGTAGCGGGAGGGATGAAGCTATGGATATCTATACTCGAAAATTGTATGCCAGAGGCTTTCTTATAGCGAAACACTGTATTCTCCGGCATTGGGTGGAGGACCAACCCCCGGGGATTCGGGAGTGGTGCCGAGCCCTATTAAACTTGAAGGGCCTTGAGCTGCGCACTGCCCAGATTCTAGGAGCTAAAAAGCAAGTGGAATTTGAGAAAATCTGGCGGGGGGTCACTGGGAGCCCTTGGTGGGGGGTCTCTATGGAGCAATCTGAAGGACGAGAGGGGGTTTCTTGAGGTTTCTGAGTGAGCGGAGTGAGTGGTTGCTGGATTTGGGAGAATGAAAGGGTGATACCTGCGTTTGGCAGGGCTCTCACGGAACTGATGGGGTTTTGGCTGGAAGGGGCTAGTGCGGGAGGGAGCAGGGGAGGGGGCTTTGGGGTGGGGAGCTGGGAGGGGAGGGTGTGAAGACGGAGACGGGGACGGGATGGGGAAGGATAGGGTGGGATTGGGAGTTCCTTAGGTATTTAATTGCTTACGGTCTCTAGTTTGTTATTGTTATTGTTGTGGTTCTTTACGCTGCTCCAGCCTTGTAACTTAGCTTGTTGCTTATCTGTTATTTGGACTGTGATTGCTGTGTTCTTTGTGCCTTTTTGGCACAATGTTGTAGATGTGTAACTGAAAATCAATAAAAATGATTTGAAATAATAACAGAAGGACTTTGTTGAGCTTCTTTTTCTTAAATTCCTCTGTAAATATCTGGTTATGTTGGAGAACGACAACTATGTGTTTTTTGATGTTACACAATTGGAGGATTTCCTAAAAGCCCAGTGCAGTTGTAGTAGATCAAGCTGTCACCTGATTTGTTTTTTAGATGGAAGAGTTTATTTGTGGGTTTATGAGTGTGTGGTGGCTGGATGATGGGGTATTAATGTTTTGGGTTTATTTGTGTTCTTTATTAGCGGCTGGGATCTTCTCTAAACATGGACTTGGACTAAGTGATATACGTATGTTCTATAACATGTTTTGTAATATTTTTTTTTTTTGCTGGAATTGCAAATATATTAATAAAAAAACAAAAACAGAAGGACTTTGTCTTTCTGTGTGATTGCCCACATAGGTGGCAGGGGCACACAGACCATGCTCAAGTTCACCTTGATCTCCCAGCACAGAAGCAAAGTGTACCTGGGTTAGATTTGGGAGATCATACACCCAGATTCTCCGGGAACAAGCAGGAAGTCAGTCCTCAAATATGGGTGACATCGGCACCGACGGAGCCCTCGAGGAAGCATCCCCCCAGCTTTCAAAGAAAGCCTTTGGGAGATGCCACCACGCATGCGTGGTCCCCTTCCCGCACAAGAGTGCCATCTTTCTCAGTCTCCTTTTTTCCGTGGAGCCCTTCAGATGTTCGTCTGGCCTGTCCCTGGAAAAAGTTGATTTTTCTCTCTGAGTTTCAAACTCTCCTCCGGTATTGCACTGGTACTCTTCCCGTCTACCAACTTCATTGCCTTGGCGTCAAGTTCAGTCTATTTTTTGATAGTTTTCGTTCTTTTCTTTTCCTGGCGTCTTCATGCCTTTTTTCTTCCATGGGCAGCCAGAGAGTTTTCGACCTCGCAGGGGTACTTTTTTCCCCCCATGGCTACCAGTGGCTTTCAGAAGTGTGATCAGTGCTCTAAAATTATGTCTTTGACGGACACACACGACTGCTGTCTCCGCTGCCTTGGGCCAGACCATGACCCGGCAGCCAACGGTCTCTGCAAGAGGATGTCCAGTAAGGCCCTCAAGAGCAGCCAGCTGCAGCATGATACATTTTTCCCTGAATCCCTGGTGCCTCTGAAGGCCAGGGCCACATTTGAGGCCCTGACATCTCGGGCAGAGCCTTCCGAACCCGAGCCTTATCGTGGGTCCTCAGAAAGGTGGTCTCCCTCGAGGGAACCCAGAAAGAAGAAGAAACCCTCAAAGGCGGAGTCCTTGGATGGTTCTGACTGTCCGGGTGCTCCCTGGGTCCGGTCCTGCAGTCAGAGACGTTCATCCTAGGCATTGGAGAAGGAGCAGCCTGCGAAGGTCCCCCAAAAGGATCTGACCGTGGACAGGCCTCGGTCCCCAGACATCATCCTCGTCGAGGATTCCCCTTTTGGTGGAGCTGGAATCGGGCCCAAGACCCTCGGTGTCCGCGCCAAAGACTGCAGAGCCTTCTGGTCTGAAATCCAGAATGGCGGCCCTGGAGCACAGTTTGTCTGCATTTATGGACCAGCAGCGGGCGCTGTTGTCTGGAACGAGAGGTTCATCTGCCTCGACCACCAGGCCAACATCCAAGATGTCCCCAGAGGCTGAGCCGATCCTCGAGGTCCTTAGGTCTCGAGTAGATCCTCGTTCAAGGTCATGAACAGAGTCCTGCTTGACGGGACCACGGTCATCCCCGGCAAGTTTACTGGGCACCAGCCACAGGGCATCAGGGGCTCAGAGGCTCAGAGCATCCCTCCTACGAGTCCTCGACGGACTATTCTGAGTGGGAGAGGGAGGACGAGGTGTCCCCCGCTACCCGTCGCCACCGCGATGTTCCATCAGACTCTCCAGTCTCAGAGCCTCTATGGCGGTCCCCGCCCGAGGATATGGGTTTCCTTGATTTCGTCAAGGACATGTCTAAAGCCCTGTCAATCCCGACCGAGTCGGAGGAGGACCCTCGGGTGGATGAGTTGGAAATCCTCCAATTCGAGGCCCCTCCGCGGGAATTGCTCATGGTGCCAATCCCTCCCATCCTGGAACAGCTGATGCTCCAAATGTGGGAGACACCGGCCTCGGTGCCAGTGGTGAGCAAGCAGCTCTACTCGATGTATTGAATCTGCCGGAGCCCGGGTTTCCAAAAATCACAGCTGCCGCATAACTCCATGGTGGTGGAGTTGGCCATGTGTTGGCTGAAGAGCCAGAAGACAGACTCCTCAGTGCCCCCTGGCAGGGTGGTCCGCACCCTGGACACCCTCGACAGGAAGTGCTACCACAATAAGAAAAACTAAACACATAACAAGCAACAGTACCTTCTCATTTGTAGCCCCAACATTATGGAATAATCTCCCTGACCAACTAAGGGAAATAAAAGACCTAAAGCATTTCCGAAAAGACCTTAAAACTTACTTGTTCTCACAATATTACTCCAACATAGATAATGATTTGGACAAGGCCTCCCATCCTCCATGATATACTTGCCTTAATACTCGCAATACTACTCCCAAAATAGAACATACGCCGAAATTTTAATAGGATTATATGTAAATAGTTCCTAACATTGTCTATACTACCTGTATATAGTTATGATGACTGTTCAATGTACCTGATTATAACTACCTGTAAATAGTTTTGTTTACTGTTCAATGTACCTGTTTTATCACAGCACTGTTTTATGTATTTCATGTTGTTTAATGTAAACCGCCACTGATCTTAGGAAGTGGCGGTATATAAAAGATTTGCAAATAAATAAATAAATAAATAAAATAAATACCAGGGCTCAATGCTCGTCAGCCGCATCCAGGCCTACCAGCTGTACATGGGCATGTACCTGAGAGACCTGGCGAAGGAACTCGCCGGGTTCTCAGCTGGTCTCTCCGAGGAACCCTTGCAGCGGTTCAAGAACCTGGCCAAAGCAGTCCGTGAATGCTCTGAATTCATGTCTCAAGCGGCCTATGATGGGTTTGAGTCAGTGGCACGGGTAGCCGCAGCAGGCATTGGTGCATGCCGCCAAGCTTGGCTTCAGTCATCTCATCTCGAGCAGTGGGTTCAGGACAAATTGGTCAATGTCCCATACCAGGGAGAGAACCTCTTTGGCAAACCCATGACCGACAAGGCTGCCAAACTGGAGACCAAGTTCATGACGAGTATCAGGCTCTCTAAGAAGACGGCTGGCCCCTCCCCGACGAAAGGGCTCAGGTAAAAAAAACCTTTTACCTGAGGAAGGGAGCTGCTTACCGAAACTACCCACTATATCAGGCCTCCCCGGCTCCCCAACAGAGTCAGCAGGCCAAGGGACATGAGCATAGCCCACGTAAGCAGAAGGTTCCAAAACCCCAAGCACTGGCCCCAGCCCAGCCAGGGGAGAGCTTTTGACTCCATGAGCATAGCCTCTTTACTCCAAGGAGATCGGCACCCACAGGGGGACGTCTGGCCCTCTATGCCCAGAGGTGGATGTCCATCATCACCAATTCCTGGGCATTTTGGGTGGTCAGGGAGGGTTACTTCCTCCATCTGACTCAGACACCTCCCCCTTATTTCCCAGGAGAGCCCATCAGGTCTCCCCTCCACCAGGACCTTCTTCTGAAGGAGCTGGCAGGTCTTATCGAGGACAAAGCGGTGGAACTGGTGCCCCACCATCTCAAGGGCAAGGGGTTCTACTCCAGGTACTTCCTCCTTGCAAAAAGAACAGGGGGCCTAAGGCCCATCCTCAACCTGCGCAACCTCAACAAATTCCTGGTGAGGGAGAAGTTCAAGATGCTCTCCCTTGGAACATTGCTGCCATACCTCCAGCAGGGAGACTGGCTATGCTCCTTAGACCTCAAGGATGCTTATACCCACATCCTCATTCACCCCAACCACAGGCAGTACCTGCGGTTCGTAGTGGGGGACAGGCAATCTCCAGGAACAAGCAGGAATGTAGTCTTCACATATGGGTATCGTCGGTACCGACAGAGCCTGTGCGGGAACGCTCCCCAGCGTCCAATTAGAAAGCCTTTGGGAGCATCCCACAGCACCTGCGTGCTGCCTTCCCGCCTTTCCCAACTGTCTCTCTCCAGTTCTTCGTTTTCCGCAGAGCCGGAAGGTCACACTTCCTGTCACCACAGAAAATATTCCATTTATTCTTCTTTTTTGTGGTCGCGTCTGCCTTCCTTCGATGCAACACCGGTACCGCCGGTTCTTTCTTTCTGGGCACTAGGCCCAACTTTCCTCTACAATGGAAAAACCCGCTTCGGGTTTTAAAAAGTATTCCAAGTGTGGCGGTACCATCTCAGTCACCGACACCCATGAATGGTGCCTCAAATGTTTAGGTCCTGACCACTCTATCTCTGAGTGTGTTGCCTGTGGGATGATGTCGAAGAGGGGTCGGCAAAACCGAGCTGCTAAACTTAGCACCCTTTTTCCCTCCGATGCAGCATCTGTGGCATCAACATCTTCCAGGGCTTCGTCTTCCTCCCATGGATCTCAGGTAACTAAACATAAGTCTAGCCGGTCCTCAAAGGGTAGATCTCCTAAGTATCGAGATGCCTCTGGCGTTGCCCTTGAGGGACTCACACCAGCAAAATTGCCCCGGCGGGAGGCTTTGGCTTCCAAAGCATCATCGGGGCTCCAGGATGTTCTTGAGGCCCCAACCTCGGCAGAACTACTGGTGCCATGCTCTGGGGTACCGGCCGCCTTATCCTGTACCGATACCCAGGCATCGGCGGCGTCGATAGACCAGAGATTCTTGGCTATTGAACGCAGTCTGGCGGCTCTTCTTTCGGCATCGATGCCCCCAAAACCGCTTCAAACAATTCAACCGGTACCGGTACCTATGACATTGGTACCGGGGCCAATTGCATCGACATCGGTAGGTGGACTACCGGTACCAACGCATGCTGTGCCCTCTGGTACTGACAAGTCAGTACCGGACCCTGTAGATACCGACTTCGATCGGTATCGGTATCGTGCGCTGCACGATTACCCGGACAGGAGATACTTTGAATCCTCTGAGTCTGAAGACTCTGACAGCTCTGTCGATACCAGAGTACTTCTTCCTGAGGATTCTTCCTCTCCTAAACGTAGGATGTCTCCTCCAGAGGATATATCCTTCCATGATTTTATCCGGGATGTGGCTCGAGGTCTTTCCATCACAGTGGCTCCTGAAACAGAGCCTAGGGCAAAGGAATTGGAGATTTTACAGTTTCCTAAAGCGCCCAAAGAGGCAGCTACTTTGCCTATTCATGAGATCTTGCATGATCTTATTGTTTATTGTTTATTAAAACTTTATATACCGCCCAATACAATTAGCATCTGGGCGGTTCACAATACATAAAATCAAATAAAAAAAAATGTTAAAAAGAGAGAGAGCTGCGAAAAAGAGCCAGAAAAGGAACGCCATAAAATTAAAGAAAAGGGATAGATACAGAGAAATAGATTGGGGGGTAAAGATGGGTAACAAGAGGGAGAGAGAAAGGGATGACAACAACAAAAAAGAAATATAGGACGGGGGAAAGGGGGTGTGCTGTCAGAGGCCTAAGGGGGGGGGGGGAAGATGGGACCGGGAGAGGAAGGTTAAAGGCAGAACAGAAAAGGTGGGTTTTAAGGTTAGTTTTAAAGGATGGGTAGGAGGCTTCCAGACGTAGAGAGGGGGGAAGGGAGTTCCAGAGCCTTGGACCAAGAAAAAAGAAAGCAGAAGACCGAGTAGATTCGAGGTACGCTTGGGAGGGAGGGGGTAGAAACATACGGTTAGCGTGAATGGAACGGAGAGAACGATGAGGGATATGAAGGTGAACCAGGTTAGAAAGATATAGGGGGATACCTGAATGGATCACCCTGTGAACGAAAATAAGAATTTTGAATTGGACACGAAAGACAACAGGAAGCCAATGAAAATGTATTAACAGAGGGGTGACATGATCGAACCGTGAAGCATGGGAAAGGACACGAACAGCGGCATTTTGAACACGTTGAAGACGACAAAGTTGGGATTGGGGAAGACCAGCAAGACAAACATTATAGTAGTCAAAACGAGACATAACAAGGGATATAATGAGAGTAGTCCTGGAGGAGATAGTAAGAAAAGGTCGTACAGCACGAAGTTGTTTAAGGGAAAGGAAGGAACGTTGGACAACTGAGGAAATATGGTCTTTAAAGGAGAGGGAGGAATCAAGAATCACACCCAAGTACCGCAAAGAGGAGACGGTGGGGATGGGTGAAGAAGAAAATAGGGGAGTGAGGGTAGGAGTGGGATTACCAAAAGTGAACCATATGGCCGAAGTTTTCGAGAGATTAATATGAAGAAAGTTAGTGGAGAGCCAGGAAGCTACAGAAGAAAGACAGGTATTAAAAGCAGTGATATCGGGTGCAACAGGATCAGTGTGATAAAGAAAAAAGATATCATCCGCGTAGTAATAGGCAGAGACCCCGTGTTGCTGGACAAGGAGGGCAAGAGGGGCCAGGAATACATTAAAGAGAAGAGGGGCGAGAACAGAACCTTGAGGAACACCACAGGGAAGGGGTGTGGAAGGAGAGGACTCTGAGCCAGTGTGAACTGAGAAAGTGCGATTGAACAAAAAAGAGTGAAACCAACGAAGAACTAAACCAGAAAGACCCGCATCCTGAAGATGAGATAGCAAGGTGCGGTGATCGACCAGGTCGAAAGCAGCCGAGAGATCTAAAGAAACAGCAAGAGAAAGTAAACCACGATCATGAGCAGAGTGCAAGTCGTTAAGGAGGGAGAGAAGAACAGATTCAGTGCTGTGGCCTGGACGGAAACCTGATTGACGTGGATGAAGAGTGAGAGAAACTTCAAGGTGGGAGGAGAGCTGAGAAAAGACTAGTTTTTCCAAGAGCTTAGAAAGAAAAGGGAGGTTAGATATAGGACGCCAGTTGGAGGGGGAAGAGGGGTCTAGAGTACTCTTTTTGAGGATAGGTCGGACAGTAGCATGCTTCCACGGGGAGGGGAAAGTGCCAGAAGAGAGACTAGAGTTAAAAAGCGAGAGAATAAGAGGGGACAATGCCAGTGAAGGTTCCAACAACCAGGAAGAGGGGATGGGATCGGCTGGACAAGAGGTTTTTCGGGTGGAAGTGAAAACCTTAGCAAGAGTGTCTGAGGAAATGGGCTCAAAGGTGGACCAGAGATGAGAAAGGGGAGGAATGGCAGGAGAGGAAGAGTTAGAAGAGGTAGGGGAGGGGGGTACTGCCAAAGGGGGAGGAGAGAGGGGAGCAGGGCAAGATGGAAAGGAAGAGCGGAGGGTTTGTACTTTGGAAACAAAGTAAGTAGCCAAAGAGGAGGGATCGGGAGTAGAAAGAGAAGAGGGAGGGATAGGGAAGGAGTGCGGAGCAGAAAGAGAACGGAGGATAGAATGTAGTTGGCGAGAGGAGTTTGAGGAGTGAGTAATGAGATTAGAGAAATAACACTGCTTAGCAGAGTGGAGAAGAGAACGGTAGTGACGGGCAGAACGGAAGCAGGAGAGAGTAGAAGGGTTTGGATGTTTACGCCAGAGACGCTCAGCTCGACGAAGATACCTACGGTGAAGAAATAACCCAGAGTGGAACCAAGGGTGATGAGGGGATCGACGAGAAGGGCGGGGGGATTGTAAAGGAGCAACAGAATCAAGGGCACTAGAGAGAGTCGTGTACCAGGAATTGGCCTGGGAGTCAGGGGAAAGACAGTGAAAATCTGAAGGAAACAGAGTGTCAGACGTAGGAAACTGAGATAGAGTGGTAGGGGTAATGCGACGAGATGGAAGGGAAGAAGAACCTAGGAAAGAGGTCGAGGAAGAGGAGGGACAAGAAAGAGAGAAAAGAAGACAGAAATGATCGGTCCATGGAAGGGGAAGAGAGGAAAGGGAGGAGGGAGGAGAAAAAAAGAGATCCAGGAAAGATAAGTAGGTCCAAAGAGTGACCAGCGGTGTGGGTAGGGAAAGAAACAGACTGGACAAGGGAGAGATCGGATAGAAAAGTCAAGAAATTATGCTAAGGATGTGGGAAACACCTCTCACCACTTCTCCTCATTCTCATAGGCTCGATACCATGTATCGAGTTCCTCCCTGTCCTGTATTTCAAAAAACTCTGCTGCCCCACCATTCTATGGTGGTGGAATCAGCTATGAGAAGGATCAAGAGTGCACAAAGACATTTATTTATTTATTTATTTACATTCTCTTATATACCGCGCTATTCTGCATCAGTGCAGTTTACATTGAACAAACTGAAATTACATTGAACAGGATATTATAACTTGGAGATAACTATTTTACAGGGAACATGGGCTATGGAGGGTTAAGTGGCTTGCCCAAGACCACAAGGAGCACCTGTGGGACTAGAAACCCCAGTCCTTCCGGCCCAAGGTTGCTGTCCTCTAGTGGGATTTGAACCCCCGACCTTCCGGCCTGAAGTACCTTGCCCCAACCACTAGGCCACTCCTCCACATGCATCTAATCCTCCAGGACGTGAATGTAGAACTCTTGATGCCTTTGGGCGTCAAACCTTCCAGGCCTCTGCTTTCTGCCAGGATTAGTTCCTACATTTTATATATGGGAATGTTCCTTAAGGAAGTTACAGGAGATCTAGAGCTTATGAGCCCTCTCCTTCCTGATGATAAGAGACAAGATTATCTTGCACTTATCAAGCATGCTCAGGATGTTTCCAAATTCATAAATCGTGCAGCTTTTGATTGTTTTGAGTGCATAAGCAGAACTTCTGCTATTGCCATAAGCGCACGTAGGATTGCTTGGCTCCAGGCATGTGATTTGGAACTTTGGGTACAGGACAAACAGGGGAATATTCCTTGCACAGGAGAGAATCTCTCTGGCAAAAATTGGCAAGAGAAAACTACCTGTTATCTGTAATTTACGGTGTAACCCCCACCGTAAAACCTAAATGTTCCATGTAAACTGCGCTGATGTTGAAGAGCGCGGTATATAAGAGAAATAAATAAAATAAATAATGAGCTAGATGCTGCTAATCTCACCTTGGATAGATTATCAAAATCTACAGCTGATCCTGCAAGGAAAAAGTCCTACAAAAAAACATTTTTCATTAGAAAGAAGTTCTACCCATCCTATACCCAGCAAGGGCATCGTTTGGGTCAGTCTGCCCAAAAGGGTCAGCAACAATCTAAACAAAGAAAAACAAAGGCTGCTAAGCCTCAACTGACTCAGCAGACTCGGCCTCCACAGGGGCTTTGACTCCCATCTAGAGAACTTTGTCTTCCTGGCCCTGAACGGGCCAGAGCCTTCCACACCATTCCAAGAAGGTTATGTTATTTTGCCCCCAGATGGGGGCAGATAACAGCAGAATGTTGGACTCTGTCCATTGTAAGAGAGGGATACAAGCTTCACTTCCTCAGCATGCCCCCTCCTACAATGGTAAGACAGTTCGATTCTCAAACCTCTCTCAACTCCCAGTTAGATCACGAGGTCAGTCTGCTTCTTGCCCAAGGGGCAATAGAAGAAGTACCTATTCATCAACAAGGTGCAGGGTTCTATTCCCCCTTTTTCCTTATTCCAAAGAAAACAGGAGGGCACAGACCCATTTTGGACCTCAGAGAATTGAACAAATTCCTGTTCAAAGAAATTCAAAATGATTTCTCTGGAAACTCTACTGCCATACCTTCAGAGTCAGGACTGGCTTTGTTCTCTAGATCTCAAGGATGCGTACACTCATGTTCTCATCCATCCAACTCACCGAAGGTTTCTTCGCTTTCTATTTCAAGGGAAGCACTACCAATACAGAGTTCTTCCTTTTGGCCTGGCCTCGGCACCAAGGGTGTTCACAAAATGCATGGCTGTGGTGGCAGCATTTCTCCGCACCCTAAAAATATTTGTCTTCCCTTACTTGGACGATTAGCTCATTCGAGCCCCATCAGAGCCAGAGGCCAGGTTTTCTCTATCTCACACAATGCGTATCCTTCAATATTTGGGACTTGTCATAAACTTCCCAAAATCCAACCTAGCTCCCACTCAGTCTCTAGAGTTCATAGGAGCCCTGTTGGATACCAGACAGACAAGGGCCTATCTTCCACAGTCCCGCTGCCTTCGCATTGTGCAGTTAGCTTCCCAAGCAATGCTAACATCTCACCTCACTGCTCGGGAAATGTTACAATTGCTAGGCCACATGGCATCCACCGTACATGTGGTCCCTTATGCCCGCCTCCATATAAGGGCAGCCCAGTGGACTCTATGCACTCAGTGGACTCAGGTGTCAGGTTGCCTGTCAGACAAAATAGCAACCTCAGATTGTCTTACTTTGTCTCGCCAATGGTGGCAGTCACCCCAGAATCTGTTGGTGGGGTCCCCTTTTCAGCCACCCCCACCCCAGTAACTCTAACAATAGATGCCTCACAGGTGGGTTGGGGAGCCCATTTGCAAGGCCTCTCTACCCAGGGTTCCTGGACTCCACAGAAGACCGATCTACACATCAATCTCCTAGAGCTCAGAGCAATCTTTCTTGCTCTTTGAGTGTTTCACACCCAGCTCAGCTACAAAACTGTCCTAATTCAAACGGACAACCAGGTAGCCATGTTCTATGTGAACAAGCAGGGCGGAACAGGCTCTCTGTCGCTCTGCAACGAAGCTTTGCGACTTTGGGCCCTCACCAGAGAGCATCAGATTCATCTCCTTGCAGTGTATCTTCCAGGCATTCAAAACTCTTGGGCAGACAGACTCAGTCGAGTTCTGCTTCCACACGAATGGTCGCTCCATGCAGACCAGGTGGCCAAAACTTTCCAATTTTGGGGAACCCCGGTCATAGACCTCTTTGCAAGTCCGCTGAATACCAAACTTCCCCGGCTCAGGGTTGTCAGGCCAGGGATGCCTTCCTCCTCCATTGGGGTCGGGACTTTCTGTATGCCTTCCCACCCATTCCCCTAATTCCCAGAACTTTATTCAAGCGTCAGAGAGACAGAGGCCATATGATTCTCATAGCCCCACATTGGCCACGACAAGTGTGGTACCCTCTGCTCGTACATCTCTCTCAAGCTCCATCTCTGGAGTTGGGATCTGCTCCAGATCTCCTATCCCAGGAGGACGGGATGCTGTGGCATCCCAATCCCCAGTCTCTACATCTCAGGGCCTGATTGCTGAAAGCCTAGAACTTCATGGTCTTAACCTTTCTCAGCAAGTAAAGGATATCCTTTATGCTTCCAGAAAACCATCCACAAGACGCTCTTATGCTTTCAAGTGGAAAAGGTTTACCATATGGTGTTTGCAGAAGGGTCTTAACCCTCTTGCAATACCTCTGGAATCATTACTGGAATATCTCCTTCATTTGTCTAATGCAGGGCTTAAGACCAATTCAGTGAGAGTTCATTTGAGTGCTATTGCAGCTTCTCTCAAGCCTTTAAATGGGCAACCTATTTCCTCTCATCCTATCATAGCGAGATTTATGAGAGGCCTTCTTCTAACTAAGCCTCCCGTTAAGCCACCACCGGTGGCATGGGATTTAAATCTGGTTCTTGGCCAGCTCATGAAGCCGCCTTTTGAACCATTAGCAAATAACTCTTTGAAATTCCTTTCATCGGATGGTTATTTTTCTTATTGCAGTCACATCAGCACATCGCATCAGTGAATTGCAAGCCTTGGTGGCTGATCCTCCTTATACAAGGTTCCATCATGATAAGGTAGTTCTTAAGACTCATCCTCACTTTATGCCAAAGGTGGTTTCACCTTTTCATTTAAACCAAGCAGTTTACCTTCCTGTTTTTTTCCCAAGGCCTCATGCCTCTAATGCAGAAAGGAATCTTCATACTTTGGACTGTAAAAGAGCTTTGGCTTTTTACTTGCAAAGGACGCAGCAACATAGAAAGTCCCTTTCAACTCTTTGTTGCTTTTGATCCTAGTCATTTAGGACTTCCAGTCTCCAAAAGGACACTATCCAATTGGATTGCACAGTGTATATCTTTTGCCTATCGGAGTAAGAACCTTCCTCTTGAAGGCCATGTCACAGTGCACAATGTGAGAGCCATGGCAGCCTCTATGGCTCATCTTCACTCTGTGTCTGTCGACGACATCTGTCGGGCAGCTACCTGGGCCTCGGTTCATTTATTTATTTATATTTATATCCCGCTTTTCACCGGGTCAAAGCAGTGGGACATATATCCCGGGGGGGGGGGGGCCATCACCGGGGGCTCAACATTGATGATTTTGGGATGAACATAGAGACTGACAAGATAGCATAATTACTGGTTTGGAGTTCTTGGAGAGAAATAGGGAGGTTCCTATTCAGAGATGTTCTTGGAACAGGATGGTTTTTAGCTGCTTTTGGAATGATGGGAGATCACCGTTGATCCTGATGTGGTTTGGTAGAGAGTTCCAGAGGGATGGGGCATAGAGTTCAAAGACTCTGTTGCAGGTCCGTTGTGTTGCTTTGGTTCTTTTGTGGGGGATGGCAACGGAGCTGTTGGAGGATTGTCTGGTTGTTCTGCTGTGGGTTGGGCGAGACAGTAGGGCTTGGAGTGGGGTGCCTTGTCTTTGGTGGATGGTTTTGTGGGTGAGTAGAAGAGTTTTGTACCTGATTCTTGCTTCGATGGGGAGAATATGAAGGTCTCTCAGAATTGGGGTGATGTGGTCTCGTTTCTTTGCATTGTGAATTATTCTCGCCGTGGTGTTTAGGGCAGTTCGGAGGGGATTGGTCTGTGTGGCAGGTAGGCCATGGTAGATTATGTTGCAGTAGCCCAGATGAGGGAGTGTTAGAGCTTGCATTACTGTCCTGAAGTCTTGCGGTTCAAGGAGCGGTCGGAGGCGTTGTACCGTTTTTGCCTTGTGGAATACAGTTCTCGTGGTCTTGTTGATTTGTTGCTTAAGGGTTAGGGCTTGGTCAATGATAATACCGAGATATCTTATGTGTGGTTGTATTTGAATTTGCGTGGTTCCCATGGTGAGGTGAGTGGGTGGTTTGAAGTCTGGGTCTTTTGTCACTATAAGAGCTTCGGTCTTCTTTATGTTGATGGATAAGTTGTTCTCTTGTAGCCAGTTGGATACGTCGGTGAAGCAGGTTGCTAGTTGGTCGTTTGTTGGGTCCGTGGTTGTAATTGGGGCGTAGAGCATTATGTCGTCAGCGTATATGTGGAAGTTGACATTGTGAGTGCGTATGACTGAGCAGAGTGGACGGAGGTAGATGTTGAAAAGCATGGCTGATAGTGTGGATCCTTGAGGTACTCCTTGATGTTGCTGTAAGGGGGGTGAGGTGGAGGTTTTGGTGCGGATCAGTTGCTGTCGGTTGGTTAGATAGGACTTGAACCATTGGAGTACAGTATCTTTGATCCCAATTGTTTGGAGTCTGTGGATAAGGGTGTTATGGGAGATGGTGTCGAATGCCGCTGATATATCCAGAAAAATTAGGATGTATCCGGAGTGTTTCTCTTGGGTTCCTATGATGAGGGTGTTCATCAGCATGGTCATTAGGGTCTCGACCCCATGTAATGGTCGGAATCCGTGTTGCTGCGGGTCCAGTATGTTGTTAACGTCTAGGTGTTCTTGAAGCTGACGTTGGACTATCTTCTCGATTATCTTTGCGGTGAGCGGGAGGCTTGCTACTGGCCTGTAGGAGGTGGGGTCCAGGGGATCTAGGTTGTGCTTTTTTAGGGTTGGTCGGATGATTGTGGTCTTGAGGGCGTCCGGCATGTGTCCTTGTTTAAAGGATTCATTTACGATGTGGGTTAGTGGTGGACTGAGGTCTTCTTTGGTTTTCTTTATCCAGTCGGCAGGGCAAGGATCAAGCGGGGAGGTGGTGGTGTTCAAGCAGGAGATGGTGGAAGATATTTCTTCTTTTGAGGTTGTGTCGAATGTATTCCAGTCTCTGTTCAGGGTGGGGTATGAATTTGTCTTGGTTGTTGTTTCAGCGTAGTGATGTGGGCTTTGTGGTTGCTGAAGCTGTTTGTATTGTCGGGCTAGGAGGTCAGGGGGGATATCTGGCAGCTGGTCGGAGTTCATACCTTCACAGCCCATTACTGCTTGGACAAGGACTCCCGCCGGGATGCCTTGTTTGGTCAGGCTGTTCTACAACACCTGTTCCATACTTAATCAACTCCTACCCACCATCCCTGGTAGGATGCCAGAGATCCATGGGGGGAAGTGGAGCCCTTTCAAAAGGGCACACAACTTCTGGGGTTTCTCCCTGGCATCTGTAGCTAGGGAGTCCCCATATGTGAAGTCTACATTCCTGCTTGTTCCTGGAGATAGCATAGTTACTCACCTGTAACAGGTGATCTCCGGGAACAGCAGGAATTTAGTCTTCACAACCCACCCACCTCCCCTAGGAGTTGTATCTCTCTATCTCTCTCTTTTTCTCTCTCCCTCTCTCAGCTTTAAACTCAACTGGAGAGAGACAGTTGGGAAAGGCGGGAAGGCAGCACGCAGGCGCTGTGGGATGCTCCCAAAGGCTTTCTAATTGGACGCTGGGGAGCGTTCCCGTGCAGGCTCCGTCGGTACCGACGATACCCATATGTGAAGACTAAATTCCTGCTGTTCCTGGAGATCACCTGTTACAGGTGAGTAACTATGATTTTTCAGTATGGGGTGCTCCCCTTCAGCCTGGCCTCTGCCCCGAGAGTCTTCACAAAATGCCTGGCAGTGGTGGCCGCATTCCTCCGGTTCCAGGAGGTCTTCATCTTTCCCTATCTGGATGACTGGCTCATAAAGGGAGGCACAGCAGGCCACCGCCCACACCATCCAGGTTCTGCAACACTTGGGTTTTGTCATAAACTACCCCCAAGTCCCACCTCCTCCTGACACAGTGCCTGGAGTTCATTGGGGCAAAGATCGACACCCTGCATTCGAAGGCTTTCTTGCCCAGAGACTGAGCCGATCGCCTCAGTTCTCTAGCTCAGAACGTACAGTACCGTCCCTCGGTACCCATCTGCCTTCTTCTGCGCCTCCTCGGGCACTTGGCCTCCATGGTCCACGTCATCCCAGACACTCGCCTCCACATGAGTGCGGCACAGTGGTGTCTCTGGAAAAAGTGGTCTCAGGCAACAGGCCGCGTCCGAGACAGAGTTTCAGTGACCTGCCAATTGGCGGACTCCCTGTCATTATGAGCAGTGTAATGATACTGTGATAAAAAATGCAGTTTTGCTCAGATTAAGTTATTTTCTAGTATAAAGAAAATCAAATACAAAGCTAAGGAGGCATTTCTACCTGTGCTGTTATTAGACAACTGTATGGTACCATTAGCTAATGATACTGAACTGTATGATGGCATCAGATCAGACAGAAGCAGTTGGGTATGAGTGAAGTCTGATGAATTCAATTAAGTTGAGTTTTAAAAAAAATGCACATATTAAATTTTACTCAAGATAGGTTGGTCAAGAAACAAATCCCTGTGAACCATAGATAAGATATACTGTATCTTATCGTGTTATTGAGATAAATATTGAGAGAGAGAAACTCATATACTGTTTCATCCATGGAAATGGCATTATTGCTTTCATAGTGAACTGAGAGAAGCTTAAAACTATCCTAGTAATATTTCCATTCTGTGGCTTCTGTGAGTAGGAAAGCAGGTCCTCATATATTAATGAAAGAGTCTTGCATCTGAGTATTGGTACCTTTTTTCCTAGGGAAAATACACTGTAGGAAAGTAAAGAGTAAAAACCACCAGCAAAAATAGCAAGCCTTTTGATGCAGTTCCATTAGTTACCATATGTACTATTTAATTTTAAATGCATTCTAAAATGGCATTTATAGTCCTTTAGCAAGAATTGGTTTAAAGCAGATTGCAATAATATAGTAACATAGTATATGATGGCAGATAAAGACCAGTATGGTCCATCTAGTCTGCCCAGCAAGGCGGCAAGAGTAGGTGCACCTGCCACTCCGTGCAGGTCAACCCTCCCCATGCCTTTGTTTAGGGGTGTACCCACCGCTCCGTGCAGATCACTCCTATTTGAAAAGATAGTTATATTTATTTTGATTTTATCCTGTTGCTATAAAGGGATCCACTGTGTGTGCCATGCCATTTTGAATTCTGCACTGTATTTGCCCCACCACTTCCATCGGAAGGGCATTCCAAGCATTCACCACCCTTTCAGTGAAAAAGTATTTCCTGATGTTGCCTTTCAGTTTACCCCCTTGCAGCTTCATGTTATGCCCTCTAGTTTCATAGCTTCCCCATCTTTGAGAGAGGTTTGTTTGTTTGTTTATTAATACTCTTTATGTATTGAAAGTCTGAATCATATCTCCCGTGTCCCTCCTCTCCTCTACAGTGTACATATTTAAGTCTCTTCTCATACGTCTTCTGGCACAGGCTCCAAATCATTTCAGTCGCCTTCCTCTGAACCATTTCGTCTTTTTTTTATCCTTTGTGAGATATGGTCTCCAAAACTGAACACAATATTCCAAGTGAGGCCTCACCAGCGACTTGTACAGTGGCATTACTACCTCCTTCTTTCTGCTGGTAATTCCTCTCTATATGCAACCCAGCATCCTTCTGGCTTTTGCCACTTCCTTGTCGCACTGTTTCGCCACCTTGAGATCCTCAGAAACAATCACTCCGAGGTCCTTCTCCTGGTCTGTGCACACCAACCTCTCGCCCCCTATCACATTCAATTCTAAAGAAAATAATTACATTTGAATCATATGTATATTTATTGATACAATGGTATTATAACATATGATTCAAATAGAATTGTTTATGATAGTTCTCTGTAAGGACACACAGGGTTTTTGTTTTTTTAAGAACAATGCTTGTCCCCCCCCCCCTCCCCAAGGAAATGTTGTGGAGTGTAGGAAGAATGTATGGCCCATCAAGTAAAGCATCCTTAATGGAGGGTGCCTGAGTGGATCAGACCTGCAGATAGACCTTAGTGTGATCCAGGTCCATGTGTGCATTATGAGCTCTGAGAGGTTGTGAGTGGTGGAGTCAGATGCCAGTAGAACAGTTTTTTCTCCAGGAACAAACAGGAAGTTAATCCTCACATATGGGTGACGTCGATGCCGACGGAGCCCTCGCGGAAGCATCTCCCTAGCTTTCAAAGAAAGCCTTTGGGAGATGCCACCACACATGTTTGGTTCCCTTCCTGCCCAAGGGTGTCATCTTATCAGTCTCCCTTTTTCCGTGGAGCTTTACAGACATATGTCTTGTCTCCCCTCAGAAAAAATTTGGGTTTTGGTACACTTTTGTACACCTTTCCAGCTTTCGCGAGTCCCTTTCCCACCTTCGAAGCCCGCTGCCCTGGCGCTGGGTCTCGCAACCTAGTTTTATTTTTGATAGGTTCCCCCATTGCTTTTGCACCTTTTTCCACTGCTTGCCATGCCGAAGGTCTTCAACCTCATGGGAGTCCTTTTTGCTCCAATGGCCATCGGTTTCAAGAAATGTGATCGGTGCTCCAAAAACATGTCACTCACCGACACTCATGATTGTTGCTTCCAGTGTCTGGGCGCCGACCATGACCCAGAGAAATGCCCACTGTGCAAAAAAATGCAGAGCTGCCGGTAGAAGCAAGATTTAGTTATTTAACTGTATTTATATCCCGCTTTTCACCGGGTCAAAGCGGCGTTACATATAAGGGGGGGAAATTAAGCATTAGGGTGGGGCCATCACCGGGGAGACAACATTGATGATTGTGACATGAGACAGACATTGGACAGTGGACATGGTAGATTAGTTTTGGATCAGAGGTTAGGGTAGTTGTGGATCAGATGTTCATGGTGGGTGGTCAGAGGTTGACGCGCTTTTTGGTGGGAGTCGTATCGAAGTATTGCTGGAATAAGATGGTTTTCAGCTGCTTTCTGAAGGACGGTAGATCAGCATTGTTTCTGAGATGGGTCGGTAGAGAGTTCCATAAGGATGGAGCATATAGTTCAAAGGCTCGGTTGCATGTCCGTTGAGAACATTTGGTTCTTTTGTGGGGGATGGTGAGGGAATTACTGGAGGCATGTCTGGTTGTTTTTCCGTGGGCTGGACGAGATAGTAGGGTGCGAAGCTGGGTGTTTTGTGTTTGGTGAATGGCTTTGTGGGTAAGTAGGATGGATTTGTATTTAGTTCTTGCTTCAAGGGGAAGTATGTGTAGGTCTTTTAGAATTGGGGTGATGTTGTCGGATTTCTTCGATCTCTGAATGATCCTTGCTGTGGTGTTCAGTGCTGTTCGGAGAGGGTTGGTCTGTGTTGCTGGAAGGCCATGGTAGAGTACGTTGCAATAATCCAGATGTGGGAGTGTCATGGCTTGCATTATCGACCGGAAGTCCTGATGTTCGAGAAGGGGTCTGAGACGTTGTATAGTTTTCGCTTTGTGAAAGCGTACTCACTCACCTGTAACAGGTGTTCTCCAGGAGCAGCAGGAATCAGTCCTCACATATGGGTGACGTCGGCGCCGACGGAGCCCTCGCGGAGCAATTTTCCCCAGCTTTCAAAGAAAGCCTTTGGGAATTGCAGCGCGCATGCGCGGTCGCCTTCCCGCCCAAGGGTGCCATCTTAGCCAGTCAGATGACATAGCTAAAAGACAGCAAAAATTAGCAAAAACGAAAGCATATAACTGCAACTCCAAGGGGAGGAGGGAGGGTTGTGAGGACTGATTCCTGCTGCTCCTGGAGAACACCTGTTACAGGTGAGTAACTAAGCTTTCTCCAGGACCAAGCAGGAAGTCAGTCCTCACATATGGGACTCCCAAGCTTAAGGCTACCGGAGACCCTAAGCACAAAAATGAGCTCCCTCAAGGTCATTAGCACAGAAGAAAGGAATCTTCTCTGAATATGTCTCCAACCGGTAGCCCAACATCCGGGACGGAGGGTAGGAGTTGCCTATACCTCGAAGAGGTTACGGAGGACTGCCTGTCCGAAAGCACTGTCCCTGCGGGACTCCCTCTCCAGGCAGTAATGGGCTGCAAAAGTCTGGCTTGAAGACCAAGTAGCGGCCCGGCAGATGTCTGCCAATGGAACAGAGCGGAGGTAAGCTACCGATGTAGCCTTCGCCCGAACACGATGAACTGTGACTCTACCTTCCAGCACGAGGCCGGCAGCCTCGTACGCCCAAGCGATACAGTCCGCAATCCAGATGGACAGAGTACGCTTGGAGACAGGGAGCCCCAACTTGTTGGGGTCATAAGACACGAAGAGCTGAACAGCCTTTCGGTGCTCCCGTGTACGGTCAAGGTAGAAGGTCAACGCCCTTCTACAGTCCAGGGTATGCAGGACCATTTCAGCTCGGCTGGAGTGTGGCCTGGGAAAGTAGGTCGGAAGTACCACCTCCTTGTTGATGTGAAAAGGGGAAACCACTTTGGGAAGAAATTTAGGGTGAGTCCGTTGGACTACCCAGTTCTTGTAGAACCTAGTGTAAGGAGGATCAGAAACCAGGGCCTGCAGCTCACTAACGCGTCTAGCCGAAGTGAGGGCTACCAAGAACAAGGTTTTCCATGAAAGAAAACGTAGTGGACAGGTAGCCATAGGCTCAAAAGGCGGACAGGTAATCCGCTGCAACACCACATTAAGATTCCAGTCTGGGGCTGGCGGGCGCAAAGGTGGCTTAAGGAGAAGGAGGCCTCTGAGAAACCGAGCCACCAGAGGGTGGCTGGAAAGAGGTCTACCATCCACCGGCATGTGATGCGCAGAAAGAGCACTGAGGTGGACCTTTACCGAGTTGGACTTAAGTCCAAGGTTGCAGAGAGAGAGCAAGTACTGCAAGACCACTGATGCTGAACAGGAGAAAGGATCTTGAGACTGCTGAGTACACCAGACGGAGAACCTACGCCACTTGAGAGCGTAGGCCTTTCGGGTGGAGAGCCTCCTGGAGGCCAAGACGACCTCCTCCACATCTGGAGGTAGCTGCAGAGGAGCAAGGACTACCCTTTCAGCAGCCAGGCCATCAGATGAAGGGACCGGAGATTGGGGTGTAGGAGAGTCCCCTGATCCTGCGACAGGAGGTCGGGCTGAAATCCCAGTGGAGTGTCTACCGCTAGCTGCATCAGAAGCGGGAACCAAGGTTGTCTTGGCCACCGGGGAGCCACTAGGATCATCGATGCTTTGTCTCTGAGAACCTTGAAGAGCGTCCGAGACACCAGTGGCATGGGAGGAAAGGCATACAAGAGGCCGGTGGACCATGGAATTAGAAAAGCATCTGCCGCTACCCGGAGAGGATGCGGCTGTCGAGAGCAGAATCTGGGCAGTTGCCGGTTCAGAGGACTGGCAAACAGATCCATGGTGGGGAGGCCCCACTTGAGAAAGATCCGCTGAACCACCAGCGGATCCAACCTCCACTCGTGTGGCTGGAGGATCCTGCTGAGCTTGTCGGCCAGGTAATTTTCTTGACCTGGGAGATAGACAGCCTTGAGGATGATGCCGTGGTGGACAGCCCAAGAGCATAGTTTTTGTGCCTCCTGACAGAGAAGGAAGGAGCCTGTTCCGCCTTGTTTGTTCACGTAGAACATTGCAACCTGATTGTCTGTCTGTATCATCACCGACTGGTGAGAAACCAGGTGGGAGAATGCTTTGAGTGCTAGGCGGATGGCTCTGAGCTCCAGGAAGTTTATCTGTTGAGCAGACTCCCAAGGAGTCCAGAGGCCTTGAGTACATGTCCCTTGGCAATGTGCTCCCCAACCCAGGAGAGAAGCATCGGTCGTCAGGACCTGAGAATGCGTAGGGGGCTGAAAAGTCACTCCTAGTACTAGGTTTGGCAGATGAAGCCACCATTGTAGAGAAGAGACCAGCTGGTCGGAGATCTGTACGGAGTCCGCTAGGCTCCCCGAGGCCTGATGCCATTGATGGCGAAGGCACCACTGAGCAGGACGCATGTTCAGTCGGGCATTGGGGGTCACATGGACCGTGGAAGCCATATGGCCGAGCAGTCGCAGAAAGTGCCTGGCTGAGACCAGCGCATTGCTGTGAAAGTGGCCGGCGAGATCCATGAGCCGCTTGGCCCTGTCCAGAGGGAGGAAGTGTGTCCAACCGGGCGCCGATGAACTCGAGATTTTGAGAGGGGAGCAAAGTGGACTTTGCGAAGTTTATGACAAAACCCAAGTACTGGAGCAGAGCCACAGTGCGATGAGTGGCTTGAGTGGCCTCTTGGGAAGACTGGGCTCTGATGAGCCAGTCGTCCAGGTATGGGAACACAAACAGACCTTGAAGTCTCAGATAAGCCGCCACCACTGCGAGGCATTTGGTGAACACCCTGGGTGCGGAGGATAGGCCAAAGGGCAGCACTCTGTACTGGTAATGATTTCCTCCCACAACAAATCTGAGATATTGTCTGTGGTCCGGATGAATGAGGATATGAGTATACGCATCTTTCAGATCCAAGGAGCATAGCCAGTCTCCCTGCTGGAGGTAGGGCAGCAGAATTCCAAGGGTAAGCATCTTGAACTTTTCCTTTGCAAGGAACTTGTTGAGGTTTCGCAAGTCCAGGATGGGTCTGAGGCCTCCTGTTCTTTTTGGAATCAGGAAGTACCTGGAGTAAAACCCTTGGCCCTTCAGGTGGTGGGGCACCGGTTCCACGGCTTGTTCCTGAACAAGACTTGCTAACTCCTGAAGTAGTAAGTCCCTGTGCAAAGGTAGTCTGGGAGGCTCCCCTGGAAAGTAGGAGGGAGGTACCTGGTGAAAGTGAAGAAGATAACCCTTTTGAACTATGTGAAGTACCCAGGTATCTGTGGTGATGTTGGACCACCTTTGGGCAAAGTGGACCAGCTGGCCTCCTGTGCTGAGAGAAACCAGCTGAGGGGGAGAGGCTATGCTGAGGAAGTCAAAAAACCCCCACCCTGCTGAGCAGGGGCCGGTGGTGCAGGCTTGGGGGCTTGCTGCCTACGGGACCCATTACCCCGTCCCTTGGCCTGCTTTCCCTGTGGGGGAGCTGCTGAGGCCTGATACTGAGGGTAGTATTTATAGGCAGCACCTTTCCTCGGGTAAAAGGGCTTTTTCCCCGAGGCCTTCTTCTTTTGAGAAGGGGCAGAGGTCTTCCTTGAGAGACGAGTCCTGGTGAGAGTCTCCGTCTCGATTTGTGCAGCCTTCTCATCCATGGGCTTGCCAAAGAGGTTATCACCTCGGCAGGGGACATCGACCAACTTGTCCTGTACCCAGGGCTCGAGGTCGGACGTCTGAAGCCAAGCCTGGCGGCATCCACCGATGCCGGCCGCAGCTACTCGAGCCGAAGCCTCAAAACCATCATAGGCTGCTCGAGATATAAACTTGGAGCACTCCCGAATACCAGTAGACAAGGATTGGAACCTCTGCAAAGGTTCGTCGGAGAGACCAGCAAAGAACCCGGCTATTTCCTTAGCCAGGTCTCGGAGATACATGCCCATGTAGAGCTGGTATGTCTGGACTCGACAAGCAAGCATAGAGCCCTGGAAGCACTTCCTACCGAGGGCATCCAGGCTTCGGGCTTCCCTACCAGGGGGCACCGAGGAGTGCATTTTTTGACTCTTAAGTCTATGCATGGCCGATTCCACCACAATGGAATGGTGCGGTAGTTGTGCCTTCTGGAAGCCGGAGCTCTTGCGGACTCGATAAATGGAATCGACCCGCTTGCTTAATACCGGCGACGACACCGGGCTCTCCCACATGCGGAAGAGAAGTCGTTCCAGCATCGGAGGAACCGGTACAATAAAGGCCTCCTTCGGGGGAGAGTCATATTGGAGGGCATCGAGTTCTTCGACTCGAGGCTCCTCCTCGGGATCCGCGGGGAAGGCCAAGGCCTTGGCCATATCCCTCACGAAGTCCGAGAACCGGGTATCCTCCGGAGGGGGGGGACCGTCTCCGAGGTTCGGACTCGGGGGAGTCCGAAGGGACACACCGAGTCCGAAAGGAACCAGGTGACTCTTCGTCCTCAGATTCCCAGGCCGACTCCTCAGAGGAGGAGTCGAGCGGCTCCGGTTGGGCGGGCACCGATGCTATCCGCTCCGACGCCGAGGGAGTCGGTGTCGACGACCTCGGTCCCGAACGGGAGGCCGAAGGAGACTTCGACCGAGGATCGACTCGAGCCCTCATGGACTCGAGGATCGGCTCAGTCTCCGGGGTCGATTTGGAGATCGACGTCCCGGCGGTCAGGGCAGAAGCATCGGCGAGGCCAGCGATCAATACCCGCTGCTGGTCCAAGAAGGCAGTCAGACTGCTCTCCAAGGCCGTCAACCTGAGTCCGAGCTCAGGAGACCCAGCAGCCCCCGACTCGGGCCCCGACGGCGTCGGGCCCCACGTCGGGTCCTTCGGAGGCGAGTCAACGAGGACAACAGTACTCACGTGAGCGGGCAAGTCCACCTCGAGTCGAGGATGTTTTGACGGCCTCTCCATCTCCGAGGACCCGGGACGGGAATCGGGGCTATGTGACCTGGCCCTCGAGGAACCAGGAGCGTCCACCGATCCCGCCCTCGCGGGTTTCTTCTTCCGATGATGTTCCCGGGTAGGAGACCCCCTCTCAGAGGAACTTCGACGATGCTCAGGACCAGAGTCCCGAGACGTCGAAGCCTCTGACGAGGTCCGAGCCAGGCCGGAGTCAGAGAAGATACGCTCCCGCTGATGCTGCCGACTACTCAATGCTTTTGAGGACATTTTGCCGCATGGCACACAGATCAGGGAGTCATGATCTGGGCCGAGGCAGCGGAGGCAGAAGTCATGAGTGTCTGTAAGAGACATGAGTTTCTTACAGAGATCACACTTTTTAAAGCCGCTGGCAGCCATTGGGGGGAAAAAGGGCCCCTGCGAGGTCGAATGACCGAGCTGCCAGGGAAAAAGGAAAAAGGCGCGAAATCTGTCACGAAGGACAAAAAACCGAAAAATAAGGGACGGACTCGCAACCGGCGTCGCGAGTCCGGGCGGGAAAAGAACCGGCGTCGAACCGAAGAAAAAAGAGAAAAAAATAGAGAAAAAATCAACTTTTCTGCGGGGATTCACAGGCAACGTCTGTAGGGCTCCGCGGAAAAAAGAAGACTAAGGCACTTTGAGAGGAGAAAAATGCCATGGGACAAGCACAGCACCCAGATTAACTGCAAGACCCTAAATTATGTCAGGAGAACCAGAACAGCACCTGAATTAGCTGGAAGGCTCTAAAATAGCAGAGGATAGCAAACACAAGAGCAGCAGAGGTGGCACAAGTCCAGGCTGCAAAAGTGGGGTGAGTTCACTAAGCTGTGTGCCCACAAGTTAGTGCCATGGTACAGAGGACTTACTCCCAGCATTGGAACATTAAGTATAGAGGAAGGTCCCCCTTGGGTGAAAGAAGCATTCATGGAGTGCACTCCAGTCATCTAAAGGTTTCTTAGTTGACTCAACAAGTACAGCAATGGAGGATGGTGGATGAGGGCAATCTGCCACCTCATAATAGCTAGGGTTGAATCAGCTATCAGGCTGGCTAAGTGGGTGTTCCTTTCCTCCCTAAGCACTCCATGCTCATTCCTCCTGATAGAAATACCCAGGGCGGGGGGGATCTTGCCTGTTGCCTGAGCGTTTTGCTGCTGACAGCATCTGATGCTCCAGGATTGCAGGCCTCAATTGTTTACACTATCAGAGTATAGAAAGACTAGGGGACATGTAATGAAGCTACAGGGTAAACTATTTAAGACAAATAAGAGAAAATATTTTTTCACTCAACGTGTAATCAAACTCTGGAATCTGTTACCGGAGGATGTAGTAAGGGCTGTTAGTATAGCTGGGTTTAAAAAAGGTTTGGACAAGTTCCTGGAGGAAAGGTCCATAAACCACTATTAAAAAGGGACCCAGGATATCAATGCTTGACCCAGTACAAGCATTGTGGAACCTGTGTCTTTTGGGGATATTGCTAGGTACGTATAACCTAGATTGGCCACTGTTGGAAACAGGATACTGGGCTTGATGGACCTCGGTCTGACCCAGTATGGCATGTCTTATGTTCTTATGACATGTTTGGCGTCATCTAGGGGGCCTATAAGATCGCAGCCCTCACCACAATGAGACAGAGGGATCTTGCCTGAGCGTTTTCCTGATTACCTCGGACTTCTTGGATATAATCTGTGTGATTCATGACCACTATGCCACCACTTTTGTCAGCTGGTTTAGTGACAATCCTGTAATCCTGTGTGCTATAGATGCATCCCCAGCCGTGTCACTACTGTTGAAAAAGAAATCTTTTATCTTCAACTTCCTAATAAATCTAAAGAAATTGACCCTGGTATTAAAGGGGTCATAATGGGTAGTAGGCACAATTGATGTGTTTGAGAGGACAGTCCTCACACAAATTAAGACGGCTGAAGACAGACACCATCACATTTATAAAAACATCTCTCGTAAACAAAGGATGGCTTTAGATTCTCTTTGAATGGACTACAGGATTGCCATTAAAACAGCTGATAAAGGTGGTGCCATAGATTATATCCAAGAAATCCAAGGTAAACTCGGGGACACCAATTTTTACATTAGACTGGATAAGAGGGAGGAGTGGCTCAGTGGTTGGGACAGGTTACCTCAGGCTGGAAGGTCGGGGGTTCAATTCCCGCATGGGGACAAGCAACTGCAGGCCAGAGGGACTGGGGTCTCTAGTCCCATGGCCACTCCTTGTGGCCTTGGGCAAGCCACTTAACCCTCCATTGCCTCAGGTACACTTAGATTGTAAGCCCTTCGGGGACAAGGGAATAAAAAGTGCCTGTTAGTATACATGTAAACCGCACTGATTCTAAAGAGCACGGTATAAAAATTAAACAACAAAGACCCTACACCAGTCCTCAAAAGTAAGATTGATTCTTTGATTCAATTGGGCCTCGAGGCCAGCTACCTTACAAAGAAAGTGCATGGTTTTCTTACAGTTACTCATCCAGTGGTACCTACGATTTATGTTCTACCTAAAATTCATAAATCCCTGGACAAACCACCTGGTTGTTCGATCATCTCGGTGATAGGTTCTCTCCTTGAACCCATATCTGAATTTTTGGACATCCTTTTACATCTCTTTGTGACATCAGCTCCTTCTTATACCAGAGACTCAGCGCACATTATCCAAATTCTGCAGTGCTTTGAAGGTTACCATGAAGGGCTGATTTTGGTCACATTGAATATCGCCTCAATGTATATGAATATACCGCAACAAGAGGCCCTCTGTATTGTGGAGAATGTTTTACTCAAGCGCACAGAGCATAAACGTATCCCAACACATTACCTCATGCAACTAGACGGGTAGCTCCTTCTGAGAACTACTTTAGGTTTGATGGACTGTTTTACAAACAAATTAAGGGGGTGGCCATGGGGTCATTGATGGTATCTGATATTGTGAGCCTCTATGTTGCAGAATTTGAGTCTGAGTTCCTCACTGATCATGTTTTCAAGAATCATGTATGTTTATGGAAACGTTACATCGACAACATCTTCCTCATTTGGGAGGGGGACGAAGCCATCTTGGAACAATTTCTACACTGGATCAATACACTGGACGTTAATTTACAGTTCTAAGCACAGTTCAGTAAGCAGGAAATTGCATATTTGGATATTAAGATCATTAAAGACAACCACAGGTTTAAGACTGATCTGTATCACAAATCTACTGATCGCAATCATTTCCTACATTACCAAAGTTTCCATATCAGTTCCTTAAAAAATAATCTGCCCATCAGCTAATTCCTATGAGTCAGACGCACCTGTTCAGGAAAGGAAGACTTTGAAAAAAGTGCACAAGAATTGAATGATAGGTTTGTGGAGAACAGTATCCTAAAAGCTCATTCAGAAAGCATACAACAAAGCCATGACCACTGATTGTGCCTCCTCTCCTCTCCTCGAAAAAGAAAATGCCTAACAAAAGAATAATCTGTCTGTTATTATTCTCTACACATTTGAGGCAGATCTCGGATATCATCAAGAAAGAATGGCATATCATTCAGACTATCCCTGCCTTTATCTCCCGGGAGGTAACCATTGCATACAAGAGAAATCTCAACCTCTCCAACCTTTTAGTACCTTCTGCCTTGCCTATTCCTCACTGGCAACCCAGAACTATGGGTCACTTCAAGTGCAGTTCTTGCTCAATCTGTGTCCACATGATTACCACCAAGGAGGCATTCACTTACCATAAAACTCAACAGCGATTCCCTCTGATTGGTTTCACAAACTGCAATTCTGAGAATGCCATTTATACCATCATATGCCCTTGTGACCTCCTCTATATTGGAAAGACCAAAAGGAGCATTAAGACATGCATTATTGAACATTGCAGCTGTGTCACTCGCTGTCTTCCACAGAAGCCCTTGGTCAGCCACTGGCTAGAAGCATCTAACTGTCCTTTGGATATTACGTTTTTGGTCCTAAAGCAAGTGCATCCTCATTGGCATGGGGAGATATAGAAAAAACATTACTCCATTTGGAACAAAGATTCATTTTTGAAATGAATACGCTCCACCTGTTGGGATTAAACCAAGATACCGATTACTCTGTGTTCTCGTGAATCCAGACTACCCCGTTTGCTTTACCCTTCCGGATGATATTGATATAATATGCACAATTTGGTTTTAATTACATTTTTCCTTTCAGTTGTACAATGTTTTACACATGGGTTTATTTTACTTTTTTGTTTTTCGATGTTATGCTGTATAACACCCTCTCTTGGGCAATATGCCCTGTGGTTTGTACTGTTTAGTTTACCTCAGCTGGTCATTTTAACTGGTGGTTTTATGGATTTTATTTGCCTCTTTACATTTTATTTATATTTGTTATTATTATTCTATTTTTAACTCCCCTCCCCTTTTTCCTTCCTCCCCCTCTCTTCCCCTTCCCCCTCCCCATTCTCCCATTTTCTCCTTGAAATGATGGATTTGTCATGCAATTTTTAGACCTTTTTTTGGGCAGTTCCTCTGCTCTTCTGAGAGCTGATCACACAATTCCGACATGTTTGGTTAATTGATATAGTTTGTGTCCCAGTTCTCAACCTTGGCTTGCACTCCTCCCCCTTTTTTCATTGTATCTTCAAATTCCATTATTATCTGAATCACATTAGTGAAGATACTTTCTTGTGTTTCATTTTGTGATTCTGGCATCATACAGTGTGGAGGTTACTTTCCAGGTGCGCTGGAGAAGCATGCCTTCACTTCTACTTGTGATTTTTATTCTACCACTGCATTATTCACTTTATTATTGTTTTTCTTTTTAATTTTATCACATAAGCCCTCTGTGCCATCACCATTTGATTCACATCAATGAAGTAAGCCTTTTCATCCAGTATGAATGGCACAATGCAGCCCAGGGACGGCATATCGGAGAAGTAGGTTCCTACCTCTTTACTTTTGTTTTCTGCAATTTTATCTGATCTCCGTAGTTATTGCATTTAAAATATTTAGTATATTCCCCTTCAGCTCCCTTATGCGATCTGTTCTATCAGGCAATTCACTTGGCTGTAGCATTCTCTAATGTATTCTCAGTGACGTCATGGTGATAGCACTGTACTTCGATTTAAACTGTACTGTCAGTGATGCCAAAATTTACTTAGCCTTGAAAGTTGACCGCTTTTCCAGGTATGTGTCTTTTTTCGATTCTGGTTTTGGCTTTTTGTAACTGCGATTTCACTCCCCACTTTAACACATCACCTAGATCATTTTGCTATGGTGGGCATTTTCAGCTGTTCCTCATTTTTAAAATTTTGTTTTTGTTTTATTTTGAACAACTTACAAACTCTATTAATTTTATCTACGCATTACCAGTCAGTCATTCTACTTGGTAATGATCCTGGGGTTTTTTGCCACTTCATTTATCTGGGCCCCTCTGCTGACTTGCCCCTGCTATTATCAGGTTTATAACAATGATTACAATTTATCACTTATTTCACACTTAATGCTGTAACGATCATGTGAAGTTCCTATTGGCAAATTTTTTGGATGCCAATTACTTCTCCATTAGATCTGATTTTCTGTAACATCATTTGTGTTTTTAATTTGATTTTGGACTCCTCCAGCAATACCAATTGTCCTCATGCCATGTCCTTCTCCTTTTGTACTTCCTTGTTTGTAGGCTACATTGTTCAGAGTGTTCTTTGAAGCATTCTGCTATTGTAGGCGAGTTTTCTGAGTACATTCTAACTGCTCTATCTTAGGAACTTTACCCTTGGCAGATGTTTTGGATACCAAAAAACAGGAGAAGGAGGCCTTCCGCAAAAGAACAAACTTGAACAGCAGCGGAGGGCAGAGACCACGGCCAAACACTATGTAGTTTATAAAAAAGAACCTTTATTGAAGACCCAACTTAACCAGTTTCAGCCCTAGGCCTTCGTCAGGGGTCTAAAAAGCAGACACACAATTAAAATGAATAAAATACAGTATACAAATACGAACAAAAAATATATATGTGAGAGAATACAAAATAAAATACATTACCAAAGAAATAGGCAGAACGTGAAGACCGTCCAAAAAGGGCGGAACAATACCAAACTTTCCCAATCTAAAATAGATAAATAGATAGTGTGTATCGGATACATAAACCATGGGGAAGAAAAAACATCAGATGTCAAAAATAAAAACAGAAGGAGAAGTAAAAAAAACAACACATTGCAATGATAAACAATTGGTAAGCAAAAGTAAACGTAGGAGGACTACTAATGTAAACATAAATATAAAACACAAACCTTCATAAAATATATATGTGTATATATGTATGGGAACATAAAAAATGGGAACAACCTAAAAAGTCAAATGTAATATATTGACAACTTGACAGCCACAATAAATAAACTGCACATACATATAAAATAATGGAAAACTGTGGGACATAACATACAAGAGCCAACAAAAAGATCAATAGTGGAATGCGTCCAATCTAAAATATAATAGTTGTAATGAAAACATATATAACATATAATTGTGACTGGAAAACATAAACATGCAAAAGGATGCAACAATAAATTTATTTTTATTTATTTATTTACATTCTCTTATATACTGTGCTATTCTGCATCAGTGCGGTTTACAATGAACAAACTGAAATTACATTGAACAGGGCATTATAACTTGGAGATAACTATTTTACAGGGAACATGGGCTATGGAGGGTTAAGTGGCTTGCCCAAGACCACAAGGAGCACCTGTGGGACTAGAAACCCCAGTCCTTCCGGCCCAAGGTTGCTGTCCTCTAGTGGGATTTGAACCCCTGACCTTCCGGCCTGAAGTACCTTGCCCCAACCACTAGGCCACTCCTCCACTCCCTGCATCATTGCGGTTTACATTGAACAAACTGAAATTACATTGAACAGGGCATTATAACTTGGAGATAACTAAAATGAGATATTAATATAAAATACCATAAACAAAATACAAATAAAGGGATGTAGATAGCATACCAAAATACGTTAAAAAACAAAGATACGTTAAAAAACAAAGTTAACCCTCTAAAGGTATTTAACAATGATAATAAATAAAATAAATAAATGAATAAATAAATATAACATTTCTTATATACCGCCTTTCATGATATCAAGGCGGTTTACATTGAACAAACTGAAATTACATTGAACAGGGCATTATAACTTGGCGATAACTATTTTACAGGGAACATATATATGTTTAAGAGAACACTTTATTATTTATGCTATCATTCATGAGTATGATATAAGTACAAACTATTGGAATAGCTGGGGTGAGAGAGGAGAACTTTTCAAAAAGACTATAATAGGCAAAAATATATTGCCATTCATGAAAACGAAGTAAAACGCATACTTGTAAAAAGAAATAGAGTGGAGGAATGAATAAGAAAAAATATAATAAAACCATGTGTGTAGAAAAAAGTCATGTGTCTATACGCAGAAAAATGCTTTTATGCTGAAAGTAGTTTTTCAAAAGCTGGAGAAACGGTAACCGACAATATGTGTAAATTGTAAAAAGACACAATGAAAAGTGGAATGTGATGGCAATAGCAACATTTTGAACCAAAGATAAAAACAGCACGGTGATGAGGAAAGACATAAAAGACTCCACTGTTCAAGCAGGAGCCGACACGCCGTGCATTAGGAAAAATATAAAAATTACACATTGGGACTGCTAAATTGTGAATGGATGCAAAGTATAGTAATAACTAAGCGATGATTCTCAAAATCAAACCATTGTGAAGGAAAAACATAAATAACTTAAATGGGGATGGAAATGATAGCGAAGTACCGTACCTGCGAGTCCTGTCAGATGCGGGAAAACAACACGCAGGAGCAGGAGAGGCATATAAGGAGAGCTGACACTCCTCCCAACCAAGAGACATCATACTGACTGACAATGGAGAAAAACTTATTCTAAAAGAAACATACATCACAAAATAAAGGCAATTGCATCTTTTGAAGGAGTTTGAGTAAATGATTGTTAAAAAAAATATTAAAAAGAAGTGACCATTAGGAAACACTATGAAACATATATTTATAAAATATGTCTAAAAAATTAAACAAAAGTAATTGTCTAGGAAAGTAAAAACTGCTCCCAGCCAAAGAACGTCATACTGGCTGACAATGGGAAAAAAACTTGTTCAAAAGAAAACATATAACAAGGAGAAACAATTGTGTCTTTTGGAAGGGCTTAGGCAAATGAATATTAAAAAAGTAACCCAAAGGGGAAAAAATAAAAATATATAAATAATACATGATAAATGTAAAAGTAAAAAATAGGAATAAAAATTAAAAACAGGAGATCAAATTGGCCAAGAGAGGAATAACTTATAAAAAAAAGCATTATATTCAATTTCCTTATTCAGACCTCCTGGGCACACTGTATTGAAGTGAAAAATGAACCTTTGTTCTTCTTGAACCAGTATGCGGTCCAAATCCCCACCCCGAGGGGAGGGGGTGACCTTCTTAATAACAAAAAACGTAATGTCATCAAGATTATGTTAAGTTGAATCCAATGTTCCACAAGTGGAGCCGTTATTACTTTCCTTCTAATACAGCTCTTATGTTCTTGAACTTGTGTTTTGATGGCTCGAATGGTTTTGCCAACATAAAGTAGGGAACAGGGGCAGATGATGATATACACTACAAGTGTAGTACGACAGTCCATCCTGGTGTTCAATTTATAATGTTTTTTTGTGTATGGATGTATGAACATGTCGTTAAGCACAATAGCATGTTTGCAAACTGAACAATTATTACATTTGTAATGTCCTTTCTTGGATGGTAAGGGGATAGGGACTGGAGGCATATAAGATCAAACTAAGGTGTCAGCTAGGTTGCGTTCCCTGTTATAAGTTATAGTCAGTCATTGATTATAAAAACAAGGACGTGTCTGCAAAATGTGCCAATGAGTCCTCAAGACTTTTTGAATACCTGAGGAAAGGTGTGAAAAATGAAAAATACACACAAATTTGTCATCTGAAGTCTTACTTTTAGGTAAGAGCAGGTCTTGTCTGGAGGTGGAGCAAGCACGGCTATAACCTTTTTTAATGCATTCAATGGGATAGCCTCTAGTATGGAAGCATTCAGCCATGTGATAGGATTTACTCTTAAACTCTTCATGGTCAGTACATAGTCTCCGAAGCCGTAAAAACTGTGAGAGAGGTAAATTCTTTTTAAGATGGCTGCTATGGAAGCTATCAAAACGAAGCAGCTTATTTTGGTCCGTAGGCTTACGAAAAATGGTAGTATTAAAGTCAGTTGGAAATTTTCTAATAAGAATGTCAAGAAAAGGTAATTCTGTGGAAGTAGATTGCATCTTAAACTTAAGATTTGTATCCAGGGTATTGAGCCAATTGAAAAAATCCTTACGTTCACTATCGGTACCCTTCTATAATATGAGAATATTGTCGATATATATTTTCCAAGATATAACGGAGGATGAGAAAGGGGAACTCTTCAGATGGGTTTCTTCAAATTCTGCCACATACAGGTCGGCTATATCGGGTGCCATGGCGGCACCCATAGCTGTGCCTTTAATTTACTGAAAAAATTGGTTATTGAAAAGGAAGTAATTCTAAGTCAAGGCAACCTGGGCCAATTCTACCAAAAACTGGGTAGGTATACGAACCGGTGTTGTGCGTAGGTTCAGATATTTGGTAATAACTGCAAAGGCACCTTCCTGAGGCATATTTGTGTAGAGGGATTCAATATCAAGTGACACCAAGAGAACTTCGGAGAGATCTCCATTAAAACCATCCAAAAAGGTAATAACATCTGCTGGCTCTCTAATATATGATGTAATACAGGGAACGAATGGACGTAGGAAAAAATCAATAAATTGAGAAAGGGGTTCGAGGACAGAACCTATATCGGAAACGTTTCCGGTATAGGTTCTGTCCTTGAACCCCTTTCTCAATTTATTACCTTTTTGGATGGTTTTAATGGAGATCTCTCCGAAGTTCTCTTGGTGTCACTTGATATTGGGAATGGGAAACATGCTCACTGGCAAGCAGATCAAGAGCAATGTGAGCAAAGAGAGTATTGAAGGTGGGGGAACCTGGCTGGACTGAAGGGCCTTACCAGTTGCAGAGTAACCACACGAGGCCTATTACTGCAGGGAATGCCATGAGGATGGTCTCCTGTGTCTCTGGAGTCGCCCCAGGATAACGTCGTGCTCCCTGGGCACGCTCCTTCGGTGTGCATCGCTGCAGCGGGCTGATTTAAATAGGTGGCTGGATGCGTCTCGGTACTTGGCTGAGCACAGCCACGAGCATGTGGCCGCGTCACTTCCAGCTGTATGGGGGAGATCTGAGCTTCACTGCATGTCACCACCTAGTGTTTCTAATTTTTGAAGGCGTAAACAGCCAATCTACGTTTACCAGTTTCACTTCACTCATTATTTTATAGAAACATAGAAACATGATGACAGAAAAAGACCACATGACCTATCTAGTCTGTCCTTCCATAACAACTACAACAGTCCGCTTTTTACCTTTAGAGATCCTCTGTGTTGGCCTCTATTGTATCTCCCTTCAGCTGTCTCTTTTTCAAGCTGAAGAGCCCTAACCTTTTATGTCTTTCCTCATAGGGGCATACTTTCTTCCCCTTTAGAATTTTGGTTGCTCTTCTCTGTACCTTTTCTAATTTCACTATATCCTCTTTTAGATATGGCAGCCAGAACTGCACATAATACTCAAGGTGTTGTTGCATCATGGAGTGATACATTATAATATCCACGGTTTTATTCTCCGTTACTTTCCTTATGATTCCTAGTGTTCTATTTGCTGCCCTGGCTGCCACTATGCTCTGGGTAGAGGATTTCAATATTTTATCCACGATGATGCCCAGATCCTTTTCCTGGGTAGTGATTCCTAATGTGGAATCCTGAATTGTGCAGCCGTATTTTGGGTAATTGTTCAAGTGCATTACATTTGCAGTTGTCCACATTAAATTTTATCTGCCATTTGAACATCCAATCTCCCAATTTCTCAATGTCCTCTTGCAATTTTTCACAAGCCTCTTGTGATTTAACAACTTTTGAAGAATTTTGTATTATATTTGATAACCTCACTCGTTGTTCCCATTTCCAGGTCAATTATAAATATATTACAAAGCAGCTGGCCCAGCACAGATCAATGGGGTACACTCCATTCCAAAAATTGACCATTTAGCCCTACTCTGTTTTCTATCTTTTGACCAGTTCCGGATCCACAATAAAGCACTGCCTCCTATCCCATGTAGGAACTGAAAATCCATATACGACTGTATCAACCGGCTCACTTTTATCTGTTTATTCACATGTTCAAAAAAATCTAGCAGTCTGGTGAGACAAGACTTTCTTTGGGTAAATTCATGTTGGCTTTGTTCCATTAAACCATGACTATCTTTATGTTCAGTAATTTTGTTCTTTATACTGGTGTCTACCATTTTGCCCGGCCCTGATGTCAGGCTTACCAGGCTATAGTTTCTCGGATCACCCCAGGAACCCTTCTTCAGGTATGTTAGATGATTTTAATGATAGCACACATATTACTAATAGTGGGTCTGCAATCTTATTTTTCAGTTCTTTCAGCACCTGGGATGTTTACCATCTGACCCAGATGGTTTGCTGTTCTTTAGTTTATCAAATTGCTGAATTACATCTTCCAAGTTTATCGAGATTTGTTTCCATTCCACTAATATATCACTTTTAAATATCATTAACCATGGTAGATCGGACCCAGTGCTCCATCCCTTCCAACCATCCACATCCCCCTCTCCCCCCCCCCCCACCTTCCTCCTCTCCCTTTGCCACAAACTTCACACACAAACCGTTCTTGGGAAAACAACTGGTCGCAGTTTTATTACCTTTATAACATAATGAACATTACATCCAGAATAATCTCTTAACAATACAAAACAGCGGAGCAATGGCTCACCAGCCATGTAATTAGAAAGGTGACCTCGCCTCCATTTCTGCCGTGGTCATGCCAGCGGCAAGCGTCCTACCACCCCTTCCCCGACCTCGCCGTGTGATTAGCAAACGTCGGCCAGGGGTTGACCGGGTCGGGGGCACCCTGCCCCCGCCCAAGTATAGCGTAAGGCTCTGGACCCTGGAAACCTCCGGGATCCCGCCACCGGCACAGGCGACATTAATGTCCCTGCACCGCCCCCCCCCAAACCAAGCTGCGACCAGCGAGCATCCCGTTGAACCACACATTCCAAGGCCTCTTGCCAGTCGTTCAAAAGCAAATCCACACCTACAGGGGATAAGTGCACCCCATCTTGCCTATACAATCCCGCACAATCAACCTCCACCTAGGAGTGCATGACTTAATAACCCCCCTGCTCGCATACCCAATGACCTATCTGCCGATTAATTTTTGTCAGTCCTCGCGACCAACGCCGCTAGTTCCAGCATGCAGGCCTTGGAATGATATCAGACCATATTAAAATTACACCTTGAAACATTCGCAGCACCACGGCAAGATCCCTTTTTGCCGCCCTTATCAGTTGCTTGCATGTCCAAGATGTCAAATCATTGCCCCCCAAATGTAACAGTATACGTGCAGGCTGGTTCCTTAATCGCTCATGGTGCCAAAGCAAAGGCATCAGCTGTGTCCACCGGAGACCGCGCTCGCCCAGCCATAAAACTGACACAAAAGCAGGATTGAGTCCCAAGTTAGGCCCGACCGGCCACACAGCTGCTCGCTGACCAGCCCAGAAAACGAAGGAATGCCCAATCAGCCAACAGCCCAGAGCACTCTGTCCCCATCTGCAAAAGAAAATATCAGTTAATGTCGAAAGATAGGCAGTCTTTTCCGTACTTCACAGTCGAACATAGCCAAGAAAAGCCAGAGACCGCCATCTACCAATGCTTTGTATCTCTTGCTCCGACATTCCTGCCGCAGCCGCATTGGTTGCAGCGCCAATGCGGAAGGAATGCGCCGCAAACATACTTGGGTCTTCGCCAACCTGCCGAAGCACCATCCTCAGCACTGCGGACACTTAAAAACACGTCAACACCCGCGCGTCTTTATGAATGAATAGCCCTCCAGCTGATGCAGGCCGCAATCGTAAATAGTTACTCAATGTGGCCACTGGGCATGTTGCTAGGCCAACAATCTCCCTCAGTACCACCCACAAACCTTTCCCCTGCTGATCTGTCTTGGATTTAGCTAACAGGACTCTTAACTGTCCTGTCTCCACTTGTATATGCTGCCGCTGCAAACTGCTACCCACCCCCGACTTGCCAGAATTTGCCACCAACTCCCCAATACAGAAGGTGCCAAAAAATGCTAGACTGAAAACCGCCCTGAAAAGGGTAACTTCATATTGTGAAACCGCCACCATGGGTAAGGCCACGTATAGTCTTACTAGCAACTCATGTGTAATCGGCTGCCGGTAGTCCCGAGGTGTCAGCCTCAAACGCTCCCACCCTTGTAAAAGCCTGCGGGCAAGGAATCCTCCCGCTGGGGGGTCCCATCCCACCACTCTCGCAAAGAATGCAAAACCCGCTAGATGGTTACGCACCAATGATCTGGCGACACCTCTTTCTTTGGCAAAAACTATATACTGTCCTATTAAATGATTGGACACTGCTCCAGGCTACCACCCACAGGCTTCCAAAAATTCAACCACTTTTTTGCAGTCTCACAAATATGCAGACCATGTTCCTTTCGACACTGAACTCCGCAGCCGATTCCTCATCTCAATTGACCAACGCTCCATAAATTCAACGGGACCACGAATCCTTCTGTGTCCACTTTTGGCGCCAGCCTCCAAAATCGATCCCACTTGAAATGGGAAAGAGCGTTAGCAATCTCATTAGTATGCCTGGGGATATGTCGGGCCTTTAATGACACATTCAGGCGCAAACATGCTAATATCACTTCCCTCATTAAATTCGGAACCTGCACTGATCATGGAGTGTAATGATTAATCACACTGACCACTGCTTCATTATCACACCACCAGACCACCCTCCTATTGCAAAGCCTATGGGGCCATAACTCCAATGCCACTAAAATGGGAAAAGGTTCCAAGAAGGTTATGCTGCTGGACAGTCTAGATTTGTGCCATGCTTGTGGCCACCTATCTACACACCACTCCCCCCCCCAAAATAAATTCCCAGACCTATACCCCCTGCTGCATCCGTGTATAGTTGCAAATCTATACTAGAGATCTCGGCTTCCATCAACACCGAAGTCCCGTTAAAGTCTTTCAAAAAGATGTCCCAAACCCACAAATCTGCTCGCATAACCTTTGATACTCTAATGCGATGATGTGGCTTCCGCACCCCAGTTGTTGATGCCACTAGCTGACGTAGGAATACACGACCCATCGGTATCATCCTGCAGGCGAAATTCAGAGATCCTATCAAAGCCTGCATTTCCTTCAACGTTAATTTATTTGAAGCCAACACATTAGCTGCTAACACTTGCAATCTCAACACCTTCTCTAGCGGAAGACGCGCAACCATTTCTTCCGAATCCAACTCCACTCCCAAGAAGGTAATTCTCATCGCAGGACCTTCTGTCTTGCCCGCTGCTAATGGCACCCCCAATTCGCGCGACAATTCCATAAAGTCTCCTAAAGCTCATGGCAACCTGCTGACTGATTAGCTCCTATGAATAAAAAATCATCTAGGCAATGCACCACATTTGCACTGCCTACTTTCCGCACTAAAGTCCACTGTAGGAAATTACTAAATTTCTCAAAGTAGGCGCAAGAAGCTGCACAACCCATTGGCATGCATTTGTCAAAATAAAATCCATCCTCAAGGCAGAAACCTAGCAAGTGAAATGCTGACGGGTGCCCTGGCAACAATCGGAAGGCAGATTCGATATCCACTTTTGCCATCATTGCCTTGTGACCCGATTTCCTAACCAACTCAACCGCCCGATCAAACTAAGTTAGCGAACTGTACACAACTCCCAAGGGATGTGATCATTTACAGATGCTCCTAACGTAAAAGACAAGTTGTGAATCAGCCGGAATTTCCCCGGTTCTTTTTTAGGTATGATTCCTAATGGTGATACCACTAAATTCGGGAAAGGCTGCTTTGTAAACGGGCCGGCAATTCTGCCTAGTTTCAACTCCACAGTCATCTTCTCCTTAACTATGTTAGCAAAGCGCCGAACTGAGGGTGAATTTTGCACCGTCAACACCTCCACATTTCCTTGAACCGGTATAACAAAGCCCGACTGAAATCCAAACTGAAAACCTTCTTATCCCCCTGCTTTGAGTATTGTCGAAGCCATCTGCTTAACACCTCTACCCGTATCGTTGTGGGGGCCAGAGCGAACCCCCATTATTGCTTGGGGGCTGGCAAAGGGGCCATGGCGGCCCCTTTTTTAATGCATTTTGCAGCCGAGTGTGCTCCGCTACAGACTGTGCATACTCCTACATGTCTGAATTTGCAGTCCGGAAAAGGGCAAGAGGACTTGTTAAACCTCCAGCACACATCGCCAGTTCCACTTTCCACTGATCTCGGCTGCAACGCGGCCCCTCCCGCACGAAAGGAATGCACCACCCCTGCGTTGGCCCCCGCCATCCCTTTTCCCCCACCCCCTCCCCCTGCACTCACCCTGGCAGACATCTGTGTCAGCCACAGGTTGATGTCCTGCATGCCCCATGACAATAATTTGTTCTCTTCCATTTTATCAAGAAACTTCTCATCATAATTTAACCATGTCCACCCTTCATGGGTCTGCGATGCTTCCAGAATCGAATCCGCGTAGGCAAGCAGCATTCCATAATGCTCTGAGTAGTGATGACCCCAAACACTTGCCAAATGCAAAAAGGCTCTCGTCCAGTTCACTACATTACGAGAGACCTTCCTGACCCGCCCCGCCTTCTCATCTTCTTTCCGCTTTTTCTTACTCTCCCCTGACTGCTTCCGACCATCTAGCAGTCGGAAAATATCGATAAATCGTCACCTCTTAATCCTTCATTGCAACTTCTTTGGCACACCCTCCCATAACTCCGACAAAGACACCACAGTAGGAGCTCCTCCCTCTAGCCTGTTCACTGCCGCTCACTCCTTGCCTAATACCTTCCACTCCCGAGGATGATGACAAAGGGTCAGAAGACGATGATGACGATGTCTCCGAACTGTGACGCCGCCGACAGGAATGCTTCCTTTTCTTGCGCGCTTTCCCCGCACAAGCTACTCCTATCCAACAACTCTTCTTGTGCCTTATGCAACTCACCTGTCGCCGCTATGTCCGTCGCCCCTACAGCCGTTGGATGAATCGCAGCCTGGCATAGCTCCTGGTTCCGCTGGGGCAGCCCGTCTCCTCTTGATGTAGATGCGTCCATTGAAAAACTCTGCATTGCCACTATTCTCAGCTCGCACATGTCTTCCTAATCCATGCACCGCCGTGTGCGGATTCATTGCCGTCATCTGTGGAGACAGACAAGGAAAAACAGGGGGGGGGGAACGGGTGGGGACCACACAGGTTGCCAAGTCCCCAACCATTTGGGCCTAGACGGATCTTTTCCTCCCCCACTCCAATGCTCCCATGCTGCCTACCCTCCCACCGGCCCATATCCTCCCTGCACTGCTGGCTAGCCTGCAGGGGAGGCAACACCTTGACCCACGAAACTGAGGTCCCCTAGAACAGGCATCACACTGTCCTCAAACCCCTCTCTCTCCCCAAACCAGACTGAGTAGCGTCAAACTGCCCTTGCTCGGGACCATGTTGCCCTGAGTTGTCTGCTGATCCTACCACGCTACTACTGCTATGCCCTCCCCTGTGCGGGACATTAATCTCTTCTGACAATCCACTGTTCCCCGTCAGTGGCTGACCCCGAGATCTAGGTCCTCGGGACCTAGCTCCCCTCCTACCTGCCCTGCGCAAAGCTTGTGACCCCCCTCGACCTCTTGAAGGCCCTCTAGCACTTCGAGATCCCCTACACGAGACAACAGGCCCCAACTCACCCCTAACCACAACTAGACTCTCCATTTCCACTCCAACAATTTCAGCATGCCCATCCGAATCCCCTCAGGAATGTATGGCACGCCTCCCTATGACCCTCCCCGCCCTGCCGGGTCCTCAAATCCGCGCCTGCCGTCCTTGGCATGAACATCAAAAATGAACCTCAAAGAGTATATCCCGCAATAATATCACTCCCATCAAAAGAGATAACTCAAAAAAAGAAAGATTTTTTGTCGGAACTACTGCCGTGAAAACTTACGTCCTCTCGAGGCAGAACGTTCCTTTTAATTAAAGATTTTGAAAAGGGATAGAAACCCTAAATATACCCAAAAGGATATAAAAAACCCATAGGGTACAAACAAATGTGAAAGTGAGCCATTTAAAACCTTTTCTCGCACTCCATAGCATAGTAGCTGATAATAACCATGGGCACTTAGCTCAAGTCCTGGCTCCAATGGAACAGCAGAAATTTTTCAAGACCAAAGGAGTGCTTCCAAAGAAAGGGAAAATATCCGCAACAATCTGAAATCCGTAATCGGAACAATATGTTGACCCGTTGCGTTTCGGGCTTATGTGCTTCCCAGCCCTTCTTCAAAACAGTTGCTGATATAAAGGGTAAAAAAACCTTTTTTAATTTAAACTCTCACCAAACCATCTGATCAAACAATTAGCCAATGAAAAGACAAGCTGGATTTAAAGGTGTACACGTTCAGATAATACCCCACCAGTCCAATGAGGAGTTTAGGCCCGCTGGAGCTAATGAATGTAGAAGGAAAATCCAGCGTTGTTCACGGTAAAGGAGAACTGTCTCCCGATCACCTCCACGTGATTTTTCCGGAACAAAGTCTAAAATACGCCAACGTAAGTCCAAAAAGGTATGCTGAAAATCCTCACAGTGTTGCACCACTGGGGCTGATAACACCTTCGTGGTGATCCGAGAGCGATGTTCTTGGAGACGCTTTTTCATAGGACGAATAGTCTTTCCAATGTAAATCTTTTCACAAGGACATAACAGCAGGTATACAACAAAAGAGGACTGACAGTTGGTGTACCATTTACTATGATAGGTGTGCTGAGTGTTCGGATGTATCCAACTCGCGCCTTCCAGCGTTAATGCACAAAAGTCACATGATTGACAACCAAAGTGTCCCACTGTCACCGGGGTAGGAGAGTGATCAATGGTATGAATAAGCCAATCTGCCAGATTTCTACCTCTCCTGAAAGCCAGCATCAAAGGTCTATCAAAGCACAGATTTAGAGACAAAATAGACCAGTGTTTCTTAAGTATCGCAACCACTTCCCGAGAATGGGGCATAAAAGGCAAAAGCCCCACAAATGCTGAGGTTGACCCCGAACTGTCCTCCTGTACAGTACCTTCTGTCTGCCATCAATCGGGATGGCTAAAATGTGCTCTACAGTATGCTTTGTGAATGATCGAAACTGGATAGCCTCTCTGCCGAAGTTGGAGTTTTAAATCAGACGCTTGTTTATTAAAGTCCTCCACTGTGGAACACAATCGTCGCAAACGAATGAGCTGGCCTACTGGGAGTCCCCTACGTAAGGAACTAGGATGGTAACTACTAAAATGCAATAAAGTGTTCCTTTGAACAGTCTTTCGAAATAGTGTAGATTTTATAACACCACGATCCTTGAATAACTTTAGATCCAGAAATTCAATGGACCAAAAATCATATTTCGGTGTAAATTGCAGGTCTGTTGAAAGAGAATTAAGCCAGTCAAAAAAAACTTTTAATTGATCTTCAGTGCCCGTCCAAAAGAAAAAAACATCATCCAGGAATCTCTGCCACATGCGAATAAACTGATACCACCTTGACGGGTAAATATGTTGAACCTCAAACTGATGCATGTAAAATGTGGCGATCGAAGGGGCCATTGTGGCTCCCATAGCTATCCCGTAAATCTGTTGGTAATAGGTATCCCCAAACCTAAAAAAATTCTTTGTAAGCACTAAGGATAACAAATCCAGAAAAAAAGTTTTTGGTAATCGCTCTGGTAGATTCAACGGGATAGAACTAGCCATATTTAATGCAGCTCCCTGATTGATGTTAGTATAGAGAGCTTGAACGTCCAGGGTAACCAAATACCACGTAGACATGTCGGCTTCCTGTGAATGTAACTTGGACAAAAATTGAAAAGAGTCTCAAACATGTGAGGTTATAGTAGGCAAAAGAGGACGAAGAAACATGTCACAAAACTGTGACAGCAGTTCCAAAATCGAGTCCCGACAAGAAACAATCGGGCGTCCCGGGGGCCGATCCAAGCTTTTATGTATTTTCGGCACCATGTATAAAATAGGTGTAACGGGGAACCGCTTGTTCAGAAATTTAAACTCTTTATTTGTTATCCACTTCTGCTGTAATGCCTGTGAAGTGCAACAGCTAATTAGTTGTTGAAGTTCAACCGTAGGATCTACTTCAAGGGGTTTATAATACTTTTTATCATTAAGATGAACCTGTACCACAGCTTGATAAACCATTCTATCCTGAATCACTGTGGCACCCCCTTTATCCGCTCTATGAATAAAGATATCTTTTCGGTCACTAAGTGACTTTAAAGCCCCATACTGTAATCGTGTCAAATTTGAAAAACTCTTTTTGGAGCCAGTTCGTTCCAAAAGCCCCAAATCCCGCAAAACCAACCTTTGATAGGTTTCAATAGAGGCGTTAACTTGTCCCGGTGGAAGCCACCTCGAATGGGTTTTAATAATCAAATTGTATTCCCCCTCACTTTGAGGGGTAGTACTTTGAAAATAATGGGTCACCTGAAGCTTCCGAAAAAAGCGATATAGGGCTACCCGCATCCGAAACGGATCATATCGAGGGGAAGGGACAAAGGAGAGACCCAAATCCAATAGCTGAGATTCTGTGGCCGTCAAATCTATATTAGACAAATTAATCTCTTGGCATCCATCGAGACTTAAGCACCTCCCTACCAAGTAATTGCCCATCCAAATCTCTTTGGAATATACAGTGAATCCGCCTTCCATACTCTACAACTGTTAGGTCCACAATCCAATGTTACCAGCCCCTCTCAGCCCCAGAAACTGTTTTTTTTTTTTGTGTTTTAGGGAAGCTGTTTTATGCCTGCAGACTGTTAAATGCCTTGATTACAGGCCCCAAGTATGCACCCTGAAAATAGTAACATTTGGAAATCAAACCCGCCACCTCTGGAATCCCAGCTCCCTCTTAAATAATTCACTCGTGGACCCCAGGTTCAATAGCCACTGCTCTAACCCTATGCCACTCCTCCACTCCCTACTCAATTATATTTTTATTTATTTATTTATTTTTATATATCCCCCCCAACTCCCAATACTCGCCTGCACCCCCGTCCTCAGACCACCGCATGCTGGTCAACTCTGTTCCTCCGTGCACTGCTGGAAGAGTCAGTGCCCGTCTCTCCCTCCAGCTGCTCCTCTGACCCGCGCTGGCTCCGCTATGGCGCTATCTCCAAACCCTGCAGACTCCTCACCTCGCCTCTGCTCCGGCACACTCGTTTGGCAAGCTCACCGCTATCTCCAGCACGGCAGACTCCTCCGCTCGCCTCAAATCCAGCACCCGCTCCGAAGCCAGCCACCCTAAGCCCCAGAAGCATGAGGAGCGGCGAACCATTAGGGCACCTGACTCCTCCCACTTCCTCCTTCACCATCCCGTGATTCATTGGCTCCCCCACGCTTGTCCCAGCAGCGGAGCTGATTTTAAATGACGCTTCTTGCATCCCCCATGCGGCCACTCGCATACACGGACGCGCGCAGGGTCCCCCCACCGGGCCGAGCACACGGTTACATGCGGCCACCGGGACCCTGCCCACGTCCTTCCATTTCTGGCATGGGTAACTTCCCCAAATCTTCTTCAGTAAAGATCAAAGCAAAGAATTCAAGCAGTCTGTCTGCTATGGCCTTGTCTTATTTTATTTATTTATTTAATTTATAATTGTTTTCTATACCACCCCTTCCAGAGATCAAGGGCAGTCTACAATTAACCAACAAACATTACATTAAACTCTTATTTTAACTTACATAAAAAGTTAGTACATAGTTTTCACATGGATCACACTAAACCTCTTTTACAATCAACATGCAGCCAATCTGTAAGATCATCCGGTCATTTAATGTCGACTGCATGCTTTATGCCGACGATGTTCTACTATACACCCCCTTCTCCACTGACCTTTTAGATCTCTCCCCTCTAATAAACTGTTTCAATGCAATATCTGACTGGCTTCTCTCCCAAAACCTCCGTATACAACATAAGAAAACGGAAGTCCTCTTCATCACGAGGAACCCCAACTTCACCCCACCACAAGGTCTCAAAACAAATGAAGCTGAATTGCAATCCAAGCCTTCAATACGTTACCTGGGAGTTACGCTGGATCAACGCCTAGATATGAAATACCACATAGGAAATACAGTCAGAACTATATACTATAAGATCCGTACACTGAGACACCTACGCTCCATGCTCGAACCAAATGATTTCAGGACAATCTACCAAGCACTTATCATACCCCATTTCGATTATGCCAATGTCATCCTTCAAGGTCTTCCTCAATCCACCTTGAACCCGTTACAGCTGGCAATGAATGCCGCAGCAAGGGTCCTTCATGGAGCCGCCAGGACCGACCACATTACACCTCTGCTGATTCAATTACATTGGCTACCCATCCAGGCTAGAATTCTCTTCAAAACTCTACTCCTCACGTTCAAAGCTCTAAATAAGCTCTCCGCCACATCCTTATCTGCCCTTATTAACACTACTATACCAAACAGAGCAAGAAGATCCACGTCCATCAACTCCCTGAAACTCCCAAAGGCCTTAACAAGCTGCACTTCTTCTACAGCCAACAGAGCCTTTATCCTCTGTGCTCCAAGGTGGTGGAATGCACTACCCCCTGGCATCCGTGCTATCAACAGCTTAACACAATTTAAGAAAGCTCTCAAATTCCATCTCTTCAACAAGTACCTTATAGAGTCAACGGCACCCATAGACCTCAGCGAGTCCACCAATTAATATAGTTCCTTGGTGTCTCAATTAACATGCCAAGTCTGATTCTCTATAAGTAAAGATTATGTTCATAGTAACTGCTCCTTGTAACTGATACCTACGCAGTAATGTTTTCTGATACCTACGCAGTAATGTTTTCCTTGTAAATAGATTGTAGATAGTTACCCATGTTATCCAAGTTCCTTCCCTTGTTATCTGTAAACTCATGCATGTTGACTGTACTGAGATTTTTTGTTCTATGTGAACCGCGCTGATGCTGAATAGTGCGGTATATAAGAGAATTTAAATAAATAAATAATAAATAAACTTATTTACAATGGGGCTATGAGCATTAGTGTAGTGCACTAAGAAGATATCTTGGAGATGAATAGGCTGGTAAATTACTAGGGAAGGTCAGTATGTATATTCAAAGAAGCTCATTTTTATGTAGGGTATATTTTGTATATCTCGGTTGCATCACCAAAGTGCTCTTTGAATAGGTATGTGTTAATCTCTTTGCAAAAGTCTTTAAGATCCATAATGTTTCTTAGATTATCTGGTAGTGCATTCCAGGGCATAGGTGATTAGTAAGTAAAAGCTCTATTGCTTGTGGCACAATTTGTGTTGGTAGGGACTGCTAAAGTGTTATTGTTACAGCTTCTTCTAGCTCTTATGTTAGGTGTGCTGTTAATTAGGGTGGATAAGAAAGATGGGGTAATTTCCCTCATAAATTTAAATGTAGTCACGAGAATTGTGCGTTTAATACAGCTTGTTATAGGTAACCAGTGTAATTTGTATAGTATTGTTGTGATGTGTTGTCTTACCATAGTGCCCCCTTTTACTTTTCTATCATCTAATAATCCAACAGACTCTCACAGCAAGGTTCTCTCTAATTTTCTGTAGGCTGTGTGCACATAAAGCGTAGTTACTCACCTGTAACAGGTGATCTCCGGAAACAGCAGGAATTTAGCCTTCACATATGGGTATCGTCGGTACCGACGGAGCCTGCGTGGGAACGCTCCCCAGCATCCAATAGGAAAGCTTTTGGGAGCATTCCACAGTGCCTGGTTGCTGCCTTCCCGCCTTTCCAACTGTCCCTCTCCAGTTGAGTTTATAGCTGAGACAAAAGACTACTACTACTATTCAGCATTTATAAAGCGCCACGCACACAGCATTGCACAGCTAACCTACAAGAGGTAGACAACATACAAGAGACAGTCCCTGCCCGTTAGAGTCATGCTCATCGGAGCTTACAATCTAGTTAGAACAGTACATTAGTTAGAACAGTACAGAGCATTAGTCAGTTCTGCGCAAGGTACGGTGTGGTACACTTTTGTCTGTAATTTGGTCATAAGCATTGACGGGGGTTAGGGTAAGATGAGGAAGGAGTCAGGATCTGAATGCAACGGTAAAGAGGTGGGTCTTCAACCTGGATTTGAAGAGGGCCAGGGAGGATGCTTGGCACACAGACGCAGGCAGGCTGTTCCAGGCGTAAGGTGCAGCAAGGTGAAAGGAGCGCAGTTGGGAGTTCGCGGTGCGGGTGAAAGGCATTGATAGAAGTAGTTTGTTAGTGGAGCGCAAATTTCGAGAGGGGATGTAGGGAGAGATAAGAGATAAGAGGTATTGAGGGGCCATAGAGTGAATGCATTTATAGGTCAGCAGGAGAAGCTTGAATTGGATGCGGAGCTGGACAGGGAGCCAGTGAAGCGACTTGAGAAGAGGAGTAATGTGGGCATGGCGAGGCTGGCAGAAGATTAGTCGAGCAGCGTGATTTTGTATAGATTGGAGGGGAAGGAGGTGGCTCACGGGAAGACCAGTGAGGAGTAGGTTGCAGTAATCAAGGCGAGAGGAGATTAAGGAGTGGATAAGCATTTTGGTAGTGTGTTCAGAGAGGAGGGGGCAGATTTTGCTGATGTTGTAGAGAAAGAAGCAGCAGGTCTTAGCTACAAGCTGAATATGAGCGGAGAAAGAGAGAGAGGTGTCAAAGATAACCCCTAGATTGCGGGCCGAGGGAACAGGAAGGATAGTAGATCCATCCACATGGATTGAGAGAGGGGGGATTGGGGGGGAGGAGTTAGGTGGGAAGACAAGGACTTCAGTTTTGGCCATGTTAAATTTCAATCAGCAATGAGACATCCAGGCAGCGATGTCCTTAAGACAGGCAGAGATCTTGGACTGGGTTGCCGGAGAGATATTAGGTGTAGAGAGGTAGATTTGGGAGTCGTTGGCATAAAGATGGTATTGAAAGCCATGGGAGGAGATAAGCGTGCCAAGGCCTTGGGTATAGAGAGAGAAGAGGAGGGGGCCCAAGACAGATCCCTGGGGTACACCTACATGGAGCGGGGTAGGGAAGGAGGAGGAGCCACAGAGCATACACTGAATGAGCGATGGGAGAGGTAGGAGGAGAACCAGGATAGTACAGAGTCCTTGAAGCCAAGCGAGGAGAGGGTGATGAGGAGAAGGTCTTGGTCAACGGTGTCAAAGGCAGCAGAAAGGTCAAGAAGGATGAGGATAGAATAGAGGCCCTTAGATTTAGCCAGGAACAGGTCGTTTGTGACTTTTGTGTGTGCCGTTTCAGTAGAGTGTAGGGGACGGAAGCCGGATTGAAGTGGGTCCAGGAGGGCCTGGGAGGTGAGGAAGTCGAGGCAGCGACGGTGGACTGCTAGTTCTAATAGTTTGGATATGAAGGGAAGGAGGGAGATGGGTTGATAGTTAGAAGAGCATGTGGGATCAAGTGAGGGTTTCTTGAGGAGGGGTGTGACAACAGCATGCTTGAAGTCAACGGGGACAGTTGCAGTGGAGAGTGAAAGGTTGAGGATATGAGTGATGGAGGGGACAATTGTGAGGGGGATGGAACATAGGAGATGAGTGGGGATAGGGTCTGATGAACAGGTGGTGGGTTTGGAGGAGGACAGAAGGAGTGTGATTTCTTCCTCAGAGATCGGAGGGAAGGAGGAGAGGGTGGCAGAGGGAGTATGGATGGGGGAGGAGAATTGGGGGGGGGAGGTAGATTGGGGGGAGGGGGAGAGAGAGAAAGAGAGAGATAGAACTCCTAGGGGAGGTGGATGGGTTGTGAAGACTAAACAAGCAGGAATGTAGTCTTCACATATGGTAGTGCTTTCCTTGAAACAGGAATCGGAAGGAATCTCCTTTGATTTGGATGGATGAGAATATGAGTATCCGCATCCTTGAGATCTAGAGAACAAAGCCAATCCTGACTTTGAAGGTATGGCAGCAGAGTTCCTAGGGAGACCATTTTGAACTTCTCTTGGAACAGATATTTGTTCAATTCTCTGAGGTCTAAAATGGGTCTATGTCCTCCTGTTTTCTTTTGAATAAGGAAATAGGGGGAGTAGAACCCTGTACCCTGATGGGGAATGGGTACTTCCTCTATTGCTCCCTGAGCAAGAAGCATTGTGACCTCTTGACCTAAGAGATTGTCAGAGAGGTCTGAGAATTGAACTGCCTTATAACTGTAGGAGGGGGCAGGCTGTGAAAATGAAGCTTGTACCCCTCTTGTATAATGGACAGAGACCAATTTTCTGCTGTTATTTGGTACCATCTGTGGGCAAAATGACATAACCTGCCTGGGATGGTTAAGGGTTCTGGACCCTTCAGGGGCAGGAAGGCGACGTTCTCTAGAAAGGAGTCAAAGCCCCTGAGGAAGCTGAGCCTGCTGAGCTGGCAGAGGTTTTGCAGCTTTTGGCTTCTTTTGTTGTCTAGGTTGTTGCTGCTGTCCCTTTTGGGCAGCCTGACCTGGACAATGTCCCTGTGGGGTATAGGAAGGAGAAAACTTCTTTTTCTTATTGAAAAATGTTTTTTTTAGAGGATCTTTTCTTTGCAGGATCGGCTGTAGATTTGGACAATCTATCCAGTGTGATATTGTCAGCATCTATTTCATTAGCCTTCTCCTGCCAATTCTTGCCAAGGAGATTTTCTCCTGTGCAAGGAATGTTTCCTAATTTATCCTGTAGCCAAATTTCCAAGTCAGATGCCTGAAGCCAGGCGATCCGACGTGCACCAATGGCAATAGCAGAGGTTCTGCTTATGCACTCAAAACAGTCAAATGCTGCACGATTAACAAACTTGGATACATCCTGAGCATGTCTGACAAGAGTGAGATAATCTTGTCTTTTGTCATCAGGAAGAAGGGGGCTCATAAGCTCCAAGTCTCCTCTGACCTCTTTAAGGAACATTCCCATATACAAGATATAGGAACTGATCCTAGCTGAGAGCATGGAAGCTTGGAAGCATCGACGCCCAAAGGCATCGAGAGTCCTGTATTCATGACCTGGTGGATTGGATGCATGTCTCTTTGCACTTTTCATCCTTCTCATGGCTGATTCCACCACCATTGAATGGTGTGGCAATTGAGTTTTTTGAAAGCCAGGACAAGGTGGAACTCAATACATGGTATCGAGTCTTCGAGAATGAGGAGATATGGTTAAAGGTGTTTCCCAAATCCTTAGCATAAGATCATGTTTGATCTCATGAATAGGCAGAGTAGCTGCCTCTTTGGAAGCCTTAGGGTATTGGAGGATTTCCAACTCCTTTGCCCTAGGCTCTTTTTCAGGAGCTACTGTGATGGAAAGGCCTCGAGCCACATCACAGATAAAGTCCTGAAAGGACATATCCTCTGGCAGAGACATTCTGCGCTGAGGAGAAGAGAAATCCTTGGGGAGAAGTACTCTGGTATCGGCAGAGTCTTCGGAGTCTTCAGTCTCATCCGAGGATTCAAAATATCTCCGATCCCGGTGATCGTGCAAAGCATGGTACCGGTATCGATCGAAGTCAGTATCGGGTTGTTCCGGTACCGATCTGTCTGTGCCGGAGAGAGACACATGACTCAGTATGGGTGGCATACCCGCTGATGTCGATGCAGTCGCTACCGGTATCGGTTGAGGTGTCTGAAGCGGTTTCAACGGTACCGAAGCCATGAGAAGAGCCGCTAGACTGCGTTCAATAGCAAGGAATCTCTGGTCTATCGACGCTGCCGATGCTTGGGTGTCGGTACTGGTAAAAGCGGCCGGGACCCCAGAGCATGGCACCAGTAGTTCTGCCAAGGTTGAGGCCTCGAGAACATCCTGGAGTCCCGTTAACGCTTTGGAAGCCGAAGCCTCCCTCTGGGGCAGTTTTGCCGGTGAAAAGTCCTCAAGGACAATGCGAGGGGCATCTCGATGCTTAGAAGAAGATCTATCCTTTGAGGACCGGCTAGATTTATGTTTAGTTACCTGAGATCCATGGGAGGAAGATGAAGCCCTGGAGGACGTCGATGCAACAGACGTCACGTCTAAGGGAAAAAGGGTGCTAAGTTTAGCAGCTCAGTTCTGCCGGCCCCTTTTTGACATCATTCCACAGGAGAGGCACTCTGAAATAGAGTGGTCAGGACCTAAACATTTGAGACACCAATCATGGGTGTCGGTGATGGAAATGGTACCGCCACATTTAGAACATTTCTTAAAACCTGAAGCAGGTTTTTCCATTTTTAAGGAAAAATTGGGCCTAGTGCCCAAAATGGCGCCTAGCACCAAGGAAAAAGAGTTTCTGAAGTAAACTATAGTTGTTGTTTTTTTAGAAGAAAGAAAGAAAGAACCGGCGGTACCGGTATAGCGTCGAGGGAAGGCAGACGCGACCACAAAAACAAAGATTAAGAACAAAATTTTCTGCGGTGACAGGGTATGCGACCTGTCTGCTCCGCGGAAAACGAAGAACTGGAGAGGGACAGTTGGAAAGGCGGGAAGGCAGCATGCAGGGGAGCGTTCCCGCGCAGGCTCCGTCGGTACCGATGATACCCATACGTGAAGACTACATTCCTGCTTGTTCCTGGAGATATCAGTTGTGCAGCTTTTGAAGAAAGGTTACATTTTTGTGCGCCACATAATGACACTCGGAGTTATATACTTTAAAATTTGACTACACGTCAGAATACAGTATGTACACCACATTGATTTTAATCAAATTAAATGAAAATAGATTACTAAATGAAGAGGAAAATTTCTAGTAATTACAATCACAAATGCGGTATTATTTCAGTTAATATTTATTGAAAGTCATTGTTATTTCATGTAAATAATTTATGTATGGAAGAAGAGAATGAGCTTACTATTAACAGTTCATTCTCAAAAATTTTCTCTTTGATCTTTCAAATTTAACCAGTCTGAATAAATTTTATCAAGGTCTACCGATCCACCATCTTGAAGATGACTCTTAACACACATCCACATTTCCAAATGTTCTAACTGTAAGCGATTCCTTATTTTGGTTTTTAAACTGTTCATCAAGCTGAAACCTGCTCACAATCTGCACTAGAAGCCAAAAATGTTCCACCAATATCCATCAATTTCGCTAAATCTGCAAAGTGAGCATTCTGAAACGCCAAGGTCACCATATCTGGAAAACTGTTTTATCAGTTTGCTTTTGATTTTTTCTGCGACTAAGAACTTGAAGTCATTCTACTGCTGAATAACAATATGTTCCTTCATAAGAAATTGTTTGTACTTTAAGCAGAGTGATTGGACGTTTTCAATTCCAAATTCATAATCACACTGTGCTATTGCTGTCAAGTCAAAAGCAGACCATTCCTCAATTTCATTTTCAGGAAATCTTTCCCCTAAATGCAGACATAGCATATTAATGAAAATAAGTGTGGAACCAGTATCCACTGAAACGTCTCCAGGTTATCTTGTAGAGAAGATTTTTAACATTACCACTCCATTTTACTGTGTCACCCAAGTATTGCATTCGGATTTTGTTCAGCTTACCCTGTGCAAGATGATATGCTTCCAGTGGTGTTAGCCCACGTTTTTGAAATGCCATTGTTAATGAAGCTAGTTCAGATAAAGCACAGTTACTTACCTGTAACAGGTGATCTCTGGGAACAGCACGAATTAGTCCTCACATATGGGTACGTCGGTACCGACGGAGCCTGCGCGGGAAAGCTCCCCAGCAGGAAGCTTTTGGGGCCTCCCACTGCACATGCGCGCTGCCTTCCCGCCTTCCTGACCAGCTCTCCTCAGTTCGAGTTTATAGCTGAGACAATAGAGAGAGGAAAGGAAGATAGATAGAAGATACAACTCCTAGGGGAGGTGGGTGGGTTGTGAGGACTAACTCCTGCTGTTCCCAGAGATCACCTGTTACAGGTAAGTAACTGTGCTATCTCCAGGAACAAGCAGGAATAAGTCCTCACATATGGGGACTCCCTAGCTAAGATGCCTGGGAGATCCCGTTCCAAGGGTTCGCCATCTTCGTATGGATCTCAGGCATCCATCCTGGGAAGGTGGGCAGGAGTTGTTCAAGTATGGAACAGGTGTTTGAGGACAGCCTGACCAAACAAGGCATCCCGGCGGGAGTCCTTGTCCAAGCAGTAATGGGCTGTGAAGGTATGAACCGAGGCCCATGTGGCGGCTCGACAGATCTGATCTATGGAGACAGAGTGAAGATGAGCCATAGAAGTGGCCATGGCCCTCACATTGTGAGCTGTGACATGGCCTTCCAGAGAAATATTTTTACTCTGGTAAGCAAAGGAAATACACTGAGCAATCCAATTGGAAAGTGTACGTTTGGAGACTGGAAGTCCCAAATGAGAAGGATCAAAAGCCACGAAAAGTTGGGAAGACTTTCGATGTGGCTGAGTCCTGTTGAGGTAAAAGGCAAGAGCTCTTTTACAATCTAAAGTATGAAGGTTCCTCTCTGCACTGGATGCATGAGGAGCTGGAAAAAGGACAGGTAGATATACCTCTTGATTAAGATGAAAAGGCGAGACCACTTTGGGCATAAAGTGGGGATTCGTCCTTAGGACCACCTTATCATGATGAAACCTGGTATAAGGTGGATGAGCAACTAAGGCCTGTAGTTCACTGATGCGGCGAGCCGAAGTGACTGCAATAAGGAAAAGGACCTTCCAGGAAAGAAATTTCAAGGAGGTAGAAACCAACGGTTCAAAAGGTGGCTTCATAAGCTGACCTAGAACTAGGTTCAAGTCCCATGCTACCGGAGGTGGTCGGATGGGAGGCTTAGTTAGAGTCAGGCCTCTCATGAACCTTGCAACAAGCGGATGAGAGGAAACAGGTTGTCCATTTATAGGTTTTAAGGATGCTGCAATAGCACTCAAATGGACTCTTACTGAATTCGGCTTAAGGCCTGCATTAGAAAGATGCAGGAGATAGTCTAGTAGAGAATTCAAAGGAAGTGCTAGAGGGTCAAGACCCTGTTGAGCACACCAAATGGAAAAACGTTTCCATTTGAAAGCATAGGAACACCTCGTGGAGGGTTTCCTAGAGGCATGAAGGATATCTTTCACTGGTTGAGAAAGATTGAAGTCATGAAGGCTTAGGCCTTCAGTAACCAAGCTCTGAGGTGTAGGGACTTGGGGTTTGGGTGCCACAAAGTCCCTTTCTCCTGAGAGAGAAGGTCTGGCGCAGCTCCCAGGTCCAGGGAGGGTCCCTGGGAGAGATGCAGAAGTAGAGGGAACCACACTTGGCGTGGCCAGCGTGGAGCTATGAGGATCATCGATCCGTGATCCCTCTGGAGTTTGAACAGAGTCTTGGGAATCAAAGGAATGGGTGGAAAGGCATATAGGAATTCCTAACCCCAATGCAGGAGAAAGGCGTCGTTGGCCTGAGCTCCCTGACACGGAATCCTGGAACAGAACCGGGGAAGTTTGGCATTCCACGGACTTGCAAAGAGGTCTATGTCCGGGGTTCCCCATTCCTGAAAGATTCTGCCTATCTGGTCCATATGTAGGGACCATTCGTGTGGAAGCAGAACTCGACTGAGTCTGTCTGCCCGAGAGTTTTGAACCCCTGGAAGATATACTGCCAGAAGATGAATTTGATGCTCTCTGGCGAAGGCCCATAATCTGAGAGCTTCGTTGCAAAGCGACAGAGAGCCTGTCCCTCCTTGTTTGTTTACGTAGAACATGGCCACCTGATTGTCTGTCTGAACTAGGACGGTCAGGTTGACAAGGAGGGTATGGAAGACTTTGAGGGCAAAGAAGATTGCTCGCAGTTCCAGGAGGTTGATGTGAAGGGTGGTCTCCTGCGGAGACCAAGTACCCTGAGTGGAGAGGGATTGTAGATGGGCTCCCCACCCTGTTTGGGAGGCATCTGTTGTGAGGGTTGCTTGGGGCAACAAAGGTTGGAAGGGGGCCCCCAACAACAAATTCTTGGTGGACATCCACCATTGGAGGGACCAAAACAGACGGTTTGAGGTGAGTATTTGGTCGGAGAGCGCTCCTGATGCTTGAGTCCACTGGGTGGCCAAGGTCCATTGAGCTGCTCTCATATGAAGACGAGCGTAGGGTACCACGTGTACCGTGGAGGCCATGTGGCCCAGAAGTCGCAGCATTTCTCTGGCTGTCAAGTGACTGCTGGACTGAGCTTGGGAGGCCAAGCACAGCAGACGTTGGCCCCGGACTTGAGGTAGGTAGGCCCTTGCAGTGGTGGTGTCCAACTGGGCCCCTATGAATTCTAGAGACTGAGTAGGGGTAAGTTGAGACTTGGGAAGGTTTACCACCAGTCCCAGATACTGCAGAAGGTGCCTTGTGCGGTCCAGGGAAATCTGGGCCTCTGACTGAGATGGAGCTCGGATGAGCCAGTCGTCCAGATATGGGAATACAAAAATTCCCAGACCTCTTAGAAATGCGGCAACAACTGCCATGCATTTGGTGAACACTCTTGGAGCAGAGGCTAGACCGAAGGGAAGTACTCTGTACTGGAAATGTTTTCCCTGAAACAGAAATCTTAGATATTTTCTGTGGGATGGGTGGATGAGTATATGTGTGTACGCATCCTTGAGATCTAGAGAACAAAGCCAATCCTGACTCTGAAGGTATGGAAGGAGAATGCCTAGAGAAAGCATTTTGAATTTCTCCTTGTACAGAAATTTGTTCAATTCTCTCAGATCTAGGATAGGTCTGAATCCCCCTGTCTTCTTTGTTATGAGAAAATAAGGGGAGTAGAATCCTGTCCCTTGTTGAAGAAGAGGAACCTCTTCTATTGCCCCTTGGGCAAGGAGAGAAGAGACTTCCTGATCCAACAGGTCCAGGAGAAATGGGGGAGAATTGAAGTGCCTCACCATGGTATATGGAGGAAGGTTGGAAAAATGAAGTTTGTAGCCCTCTCTGATGATAGAGAGGGTCCATTGCTCTGATGTGATTTGCTCCTATCTGGGAGCAAAGTGAGCTAACCTTCCGGGAATGGTGAGGGGCTCTGGTTGTTCTAGAGCCAGAAATGTTAAGTTCTCTAGGGGCAAGTCAAAACCCCTGAGGGGGTTGAGCCTGCTGAGGAGTGGCAGATGCTGCAGGCTTTGACCTTGCCTGTTTAGGTTGCTGACGTTTAGCAGCAAAGCGAGGCTGAGAAGATTGTTGGCCAGTATTTGTGGAAAATCTAGCCTTCTTGTAGTAAGGCCTCTTGAAAGACTTTTTCTTGGCAGGAGTAGAGGTAGACTTAGAAAGTCTATCCAATGTAGCATTTTCTGCGTCCATTTGAGTGGCTTTAATTTGCCAGTCCTTACCAAATAAGTTCTCACCTGTACAGGGCAGATTCCGTAAGCCATCCAGGACCCAGGGTTCTAGGTCAGAGGCCTGGAGCCAAGCAAGTCGTCGGGCTGCAATAGCAATGCCCGAAGCTCTACCGGCACCCTCAAAGGAATCAAAAGCTGCTCTGTTGGAGAACTTAGAAACATCTAGAAGCTGTTTCACCAGAGAAATGAACTCCTCTTTTCTATCCTCAGGGATAAAGGAGGCAAAATGTCGTATCTTTAGGGCAAGTTCCCTGAGAAACATGCCCATATACAGACTGTAAGAATTAATCCTGGCTATAAGCATAGTAGCCTGGAAACTTTTCTTGCCAAAAGAGTCTAGGGTCTTACATTCTCGTCCTGGAGGGGTAGAAGAGTGCCTTTTGGTACTCTTAATCTTTTTCAGTGCAGACTTCACCACAATGGAATGGTGAGGCAACTGAGTCTTTTGAAAACCAGGAGAAGGAGGGACCCGGTACATGGTGTCCAACCTACCAGAATAAGGAGACAACGTTAGAGGAGCCTCCCATAAGTCCATCAAGTGTTCTTGAAGGATTTCATGAATAGGCAGGGTGACTGCCTCTTTAGGAACCTTAGGGTATCCTAAAATATCCAATTTCTTTGACCTAGGTTCTTTTTCAGAGGATGTGGTAATAGAAAGTCCTTTAGCTAGTTCAATAATGAAGTCTTGAAAGGACAAATCCTCTGGTGGAGACATTCTCCTCTTTGGGGAAGAGGGGTCTTCACGAAGAACTAGAGACAGCTCATCAGAGTCCTCAGAGGAGTCAAAATCCTCAGAAGAATCAGAGTATTCTCTATTTGCTTCCAACGCACGATACGCATACCGATCGGTATCGACATCGGGCGTATCGGGTATGGGATCGGTATCGGGTGAAAACCCGGATCCGACATGCGGAACCGATCTGCGTTTGGAAGTCGATGGTCTCGGTTCCGGTATGGGAGACGATACCAGAACCGGACCCGGTACCGCTGAACGCGGTACCGAGGGCGTCGCAGCATTAATAAAAGTCAGCATGGCCTGCTGCATGGTCTGAACAGTATTGCTCATAGACCCCACTGCTGCCTGGATGTCGGTACCGGTATGGGCCGGTACCCCAGAGCAGTCTAACAGGTGATCAGTCGAGGCCGTGCCATCGATGTCAACCTGTAACCCCATAGATGGTGCTTTGGAAGCCAGAGCTTCCCGCCGGGGTTGTTTGGCTGGGGCAGGATCCTCAGACTGAAAAGTGAGAGCCTCTCGATGCTTTGAAGGAGATTTGCTCTTTGAGGACCTGCCCGCAGAAGGTTTGGTTACCTGAGATCCATCCGGAGAGGAAGACCTGGATGACTGTGATGCTGGATTATCTAAAGCAAACAGCACATGGAATTTGTTGGCCCGGTTCTGCAACCCACGTTTAGACATCTGGGAGCAGGATGGGCAGTCCGGAATGGAGTGGTCAGGTCCCAAACACTTAAGACACCATTCATGGGTGTCTGTGACAGAAATAACAGCACTACACTTGGTACACTTCTTAAAACCAGGGGCTGGTTTCTCCATGAGGAGAATTGGTGTAGGCCTGAGGCCTAACCGAAGTCACCAAGTTGTGCAGAATAACGATTTTTTTTTTTTTTTTAAAAGAAAAGAAAAGAGAGACCGGCGGTACCGGTTTCGGTATGGGGAAGGCAGGTACGCGGTCTAAAGAAACAAACTAAAACAATAATTTCTTCAGCGGTGACAGGAACACGACCTGCTGGCTCCACGGAAAAAGAGAAACTGAGGAGAGCTGGTCAGGAAGGCGGGAAGGCAGCGCGCATGTGCAGTGGGAGGCCCCAAAAGCTTCCTTCTGGGAAGCTGGGGAGCTTTCCCGCGCAGGCTCCGTCGGTACCGACGTACCCATATGTGAGGACTTATTCCTGCTTGTTCCTGGAGATAACATCATTCAAAATTTGCAGTGTTATACGGAATTGGTGGCTGTTTAGCTTTTTATAATAGCACTTTGCAATAGGATCATTATCCTTCTCTTCTTGAAAGTATTTTAATAATGGATCATAATTTTGAATAATTGCTTGAAGAGCAAAATGTCTATATAACCACCACCACACTTCGTTCAGAGGTCTAAAAGCAATTGACTCGCATTCAGAAGCATCAGCTAATTCTTTAAATTGTGACCTTTTAGTAGATCAACAAAAGGTTGTGTAAACAGTTCTCATGAAATTTTCAACTTCTTTCATCAACTTTACTTCCTTCCATGATTCAGAGATCCCCAAATCTTCACGATGGGCAACACAATGCTGCTGCACTAAATGCGAAACGTTTTTTTTTTTTAGCTGCACAGCAACACCATTTATTCTGCCTGACATGACAGAAGCACCATCCGAAGTAAACATGACCATTTTGGTTAAGGTCAAGCTTGTATTTCCCATAGAATTCCCGGAGTGCACTGACTATTGATGCAGCATCACATGCTTCCAACTGTAGCATCCCACCAAATGAAGTTTTTTACAGACATGAATTTACTGGCCGATATTTGAAGTACAGTATTAAGTATTTGTTGACAGAAATGTCTGTGCTTTCATCAATAGTTAATGTATGATATGCTGCTGATGCAACATCTGCTATGAGCTTATCTTGGACATTGATGTTTATAATTTCAAGAAATTCAAACAAATAGTTTTTGCTTCTCCAGCTTTCAGGTATGGTTATGTACTTGAACAGAGAGCATGAAAATATTCATCCGAACAGCCAGCAAAACATTATCAATTAGAATTTTATTTATTTATTTAAACGGATTTCTATACCGCCTTTTCCTACAATCAAGGCGGTGTAGAACGCTTCTGTTCATTACTAATTTGCCTTTTCTCTTTTTCAGCAGTGCTCTCAAGCAACAAGTTATATAATCCTCCTCTTAAATTTGGATTTTTAGCTCTAAGTTTCTTAGCACTTTCAGTACGAGTCTTACTAGACAGATGTTGCTTCAAAAAGTCCAGTTTCCGCACATCATCCCAAAATTTGCCACTCGAAAACTCTCCGATGATTTTTGCATCTTGGCAGTATAAACAGACTACTCCGTCATCCTCTTCGTAAGTGAATATTTCACACAGTTGAATGCACGTTTTCTTCAAGCAATTCAGGCTTAAAAGCTCTGGCCGTTCTCTTACGTTTTGTACCTCTCATCGCTATTGGTTTTGGCATTTTAAAAATTAACTTTTTTCAGTTTTCAATGTAATAAAAAATTTAATAATGCTGATTCAATATTTTTCAGTCCCTGGCGTTTTTCAGATTGGTTGAAACTGATCACCATTACAAGGCATTGCCCTGGCCTGACATTTATGGAGGGGCCAGAGTCCATGTCCTCACTTAGGTTAGGTTACAGGGAAAACCCTTACTGGAAGTTCTCTTTCTACGCCTATCAGTCATTCTCGTGCAAATAGCACTTTAATAGCTTTTGATAAGACTCCATGAAAGCACATTCTTGACACTTTAATGGTAATGCACAAGGGAAACCAATGAGGCAAATCAAATCTCTTCAGCATTTTAGATTCATGTTTGACTGTAAAAAGACAAAACAGTAAAAAGGTCATCCAAAGAAGCATAGACTATGATGGTAAATAAAGACCATATGGGCCTATCTAGTCTGTCTAATTTACTTTATTGCTATTGACAATGCTTATTATTTTTATACTGCTCTTAAAGATATGGAATGCCCTAAAGCACTACCTTCTTAAGCACAGGCATGCTCCAGTCCAGCTCCCGCAGCCATCTTGTCTGCCATGCGGTCTCAATTCCTCCGTTAGAACTCGGCCTTTACTGCTGCTTTTTCACCCTCTCAATACCCGATTCAACACCGATCTGCTGCGCCTCATCCGTGCTCCCTTCTGAATCAATTCACTCCAGCAGCTTGCCTGGCTCTGGTGCTCCGATCGCTGTTCACTCTCCCTCACTTCAATACATTTTTGTTTGGCCGTGCACCAGTGCTTTCTTCCTGCCGCTGCAAGACTGTGCACACTCTCCCCCTCCGTGTTCCGCTGTCCGTCTGCTTGTCCTCTTCACTGCAGCGGGCGGATCGCACAGCTCTCTCTCCGGCAGCTCTCTGTACGTGCTGCCACTGCCGCTTGCTCTCCCTTCTCTGCAACTGTTTCCCCTCCATAATTTTTGTGCGCTCTGTTGTAAGTTATGTGTGCTCGCTCGGCGAGGTGTGCGCGCGCGCACAGCTAAGAAGGAACAGTGTCTCACAGGCTTTTTGCTACAAATGTACTTGAAAAAGGTTTTATTATGAGTTTTTGCTTCCATGGCAAGCTTCTTTTCAAATTCTCTCTTTGCCTGCCATATCAATGCCTTCCATCTAACTTGTCAGTGCTTATGTTGTTTCTGGTTTTCGTCAATTGGCTCCTTTTTCCATTTTCTAAAACAGGCATGTCCAACTTCGAACAGGCCGGTGACCTACCACCATGAAAATTAAGTTTCAAATTAGTTTCAAATTAAATTTTAACACAATAAAGTTGGAGGATTCTCCCCCCCCCCCACCCATTTTTGATGAACCTTCTGTCATTTACTTGGATGTGATCAGCTGTTAAGCAAATTAAGCAAAAACAAAACAGAGACTGAAGTCTTCAAAAACCATCTGGCTAACGACTAGTAACTGGGCTATGTCTCTTATGTCTGTAGATTCATCCAGTTGGAGTGAGAAAGCAACATAATTTGAAACATCCTCCAACAATTGTTCAGTTGTGTCTCCACACATCTTTTCTATTAGCCGCATGACGGTGTTTCTTGACAATTGTACATCTTGAATAGCAGCTATGATTTTTTTTCTTATTTTTAAATCCTTCAAAAAATTGTCAGCTGCTTCAAGAAAACAATCTTTTAGAAATTCCCCTTCAGTGAAAGGTTTGCATTTCTTTGCGATCAGGTTGCTGACCTTGAAGGATGCTATGGTTGCATTGACCGAATGTGATCTTGGCTTCGCCATCAACTGTTGCTGAGTAGCCAATTTCGATTTAAGTTCTTTGAGATTCAGTGTACGAATTTCACTTTTGGGAGGAAAATCAGCATCAAACTTATTGCTATGCAGAGCCTTATAATGACGTTCCAGATTACCCTTTTTGGGCAAGGATACTGGGGCGTTACAAATTAGACAACAACACTTGTCTTTGACCATGATGAAGTAGTAGTCCATTTCCCATTCGTCATGAAAGTGATAGGTTTTGCTTTTCTTTGGAACACTCATCTTCGTTATATTGGGGTGGCTGGATTTAAGAAGGTCAAATCTGCTAAGTTAGTATAAAAACTGTCTGAATCTGGTCCAAAACTGTCACTGTCCCAAAGTATTAAAGATCAACAGGAACTGAAGACCTCTGGAAGATGTGCAATACAAGGACTGAAGATGCCAAAACCACACATGCAGTTCTAAAAGTAAAAATAAGAATTCATCATACTGGCACCAATAATCAAATACCACCAAACAATCATCAAAAAACTCAAACACCTGTCCAGCAAACCAGAAAAAAATCAAATACCGCCAAACAAGTTCAAATACCACCACACGCAATTTAATAAATTCTGCACACAGTGTAGAATCAACGCAAAGGCAAGGCGAAATAAAATTGCAGTGTAGAATCAACGCAAAGGCTAGGCAAAAACAATTGCAGAGGCAAGCAAAAATTCACAGTGGTTTGAACCAATCTGAAGGCAAGGCATAGGCAAGTTAGAACAAAATTGGAAAAGCCTGCCAAAATCACCAAATTCTTGACACTTGGTTGTGTCTGCCCGAAAACGTTTAATGAAAGCAAACTATAAAGCGACCAACAACCAGCACATGACATAACTAATACGGTAAGTGTATTCAGGTAAAGCCTGGGCGAATGGATATCGCCCGGTATATAACACACTTCTAAGGGGTGTTGGGGCAGGGACAGGAATGGGTGATTCTGAGAGGCAGGAGACCAGGTATGACGCCGGACCTGTGGCGTCTCGTCGCGGGGCACGGGCGGCGGCCCTTGGGGTACCCACAAACTATTGGCACGAAAACAACAAGCGCCCCCAATACACCCGCAGGCAGGGAAAAAAGACAAGCAAAGGATCAGCAGCGGCGGCAAGCCCTTGGCAGACGACCTGCCGGCACGAGCTCTCTCCTAGCGACGGGGCAAGCCGCTGGAGAGATGGAGCCAAGTGGGGCTGGCGATCTACCTCTGACCCCTCCGTGATCTACAGGTAGATCGCAATCTACCTGTTGGACATGCCTGTTCTAAAAGATGCTTTATTGGCTAGAACAGCCTCTTTGACCTCACCTTTAAACCATGCTGACAGTTGTTTGGCCCTCCTTCCACCTTTGTGAAAGCATGGAATACATCTGGTCTGGGCTTCCAAGATAGTATTTTTAAACAATGCCCATGCTTGATGCAAACCTTTAACCTTTGCAGCATCTCCTTTTATTTTTTCTTAACCATTTTCTTAATTTTCTATCAACCCATCTCCCTGTTCCCCTTCATTTCTAAACTACTTGAACATGCGGTTCACCACCATTGCCTCGACTTTCTCACCTCTCAAACCCTCCTGGATCCTTTACAATCTGTCTTTCATCCTTTACATTCTACTGAAACAGCTCTTGCCAAAGTCTCCGGCAACTTGTTCCTGGCAAAATCCAAGGGCCTTTACTCAATCCTCATCCTTCTTGACCTTTCTGCCACTCTTGACAGTGTTGACCACAATCTTCTCCTCGATATCTTGTCCTCGCTTGGTTTTAAGAGCTCTGTACTATCCTGGTCCTCTTCTTATCTCTCTCATCTCTCTTTCAGTGCTTGTTCTGGTGGATCCTCCTCTGCTGCTATCCTGCTCTCAGTTGGTGTACCCCAAGGATCTGCCTTGGGTCCACTCCTCTCTCTATATCTTCCCATGGCTTTCAGTACCATCTTTACACTGATGAATCCCAGATCTACCTCTCTACATCTGAAAGCTCTCTGGCAATCCAGGCCCAGATCTCTGCCTGCCTTTCTGACTTTGCTGCTTGGATATCTTACCGCCGCTTGAAATTGAACAGGGCCAAAATTGAGCTTATTTTCCCCCTAAATCCTCCTCTCCCCTTCATCCTTTCTCAATCTCTGTGGATAACTCTCTACTCCTCCCTGTTTCCATGACTTGCAACCTTGGGGTTGTTTTTGACTCCTCCTCTCTCTCCTTCTCCACACACATCCATCTAATGGCTAAAACTTTCCATTTCTTTCTCTACAAAATCTACAAAAGACACATCCACTTTTTAGTCATCTCCCATCTTGACTATTGTAACCTTCTCCTTGCTGGTCTCCCTCTGAATCATCTATCTTCCCTTCAATCTGTTCAATACTGCTGCATGGCTAATCTTCCGCCAGCCTTGTCATGCTCATATTATCCCTCTTCTCAAGTCACTTCATTGCCTCCATATCCGTTTCCACATCCAGTTCACACTGTTCCTGCTGACCTGTAAGTGCATTCACTCTGCAGCTCCTCACTACATTTCTTCTCTTATCTCTCCCTACACGCCTCCTCAGGAACTCTGCTCTTCTAGCAAATTGCTTCTATCTGAGCCCTTCTTTTCTATTGCTAACTCCAGACTTCGCTCCTTTCACCCTGCTGCTTCTTATGCTGGAACAAACTATCTGAGCCTGTACATCAGGCGCTTTCTCTGGCCCTTTTCAAATCTAGGCTGAAAACTCACCCCTTTGCTGCCGCTTTCAGTTCTTGACTCACCTTGTCTCCTTTGTGTTTCCTTACCATCCCCCCTAGATGTATCCCGTGTCTACAGTTACTGTGTTGTTTGTCTTGACTAGATTGTAAGCTCTGATGAGCAGGAACCATCTTTTATATGTGTCTGTACAGCGCTGTGAAAGTCTTGTAGTGCTAGACAAATGCTCAGTAGTAGTAAAAGTCTCCCTTTTGAAAGTTAAAAGCTAGTGCTGCAGATTTCCTTGCTGTCCTCCCTCCATTTATTAAATCAAATGTGATCATGTATGATAACTAATGCCAAGTGGCCCCAACACCATTATCTCTCGCATCAGGTCCTGTCTTCCACTAAGGATTAGGTCTAAAGCATAGTTACTCACCTGTAACATGCTATCTCTGGGAACAGCAGGAATCAGTCTTTACATATGGATAAAGATCATCAACGAAGCCAGTGTGAAAACACTCCCCCAGCATCCAATATGAAAGCCTTTGGGAGCACTCCAGTGTGCCTGCCTTCCCAACTCCTCTCCTCAGTTGAGTTTGTAGCTGAGAAGAAGAGTAAAATAAAAGAGCCCTACAACTCCTAGGGGAGGAGGGCGTGTTGTTAAGACTGATTCCTGCTGTTCTCGGAGATCACCTGTTACAGGTGAGTAATAACTACGCTATTTCCAGGAACAAGCAGGAATGCAGTCTTCACATATGGAACTCACTAGCTCCCAGGTACCAGACTGGTATGGGGGGGGGGGGGAGTTGAGCAGTGCAATCCCTGAGATAAAAGACTTGTAGTTGAAAGGTCTGGAAGAGTTGTGGGTCATTGGACTTGATTCCTGGAGGTGATCTTTCCCCAATGATAGTCTGGTTTCTTGAAGAAGTCTGGGATGGAGGGTAGGAGTTGAGTTTATGTCCCAAAGAGGTGCTGCGGTACAGCTTGGCCAAAGACAGCATCCCGACAGGGGTCTCTGTCTAGACTGTAGTGTGCAGCAAAACTATGAATGGAGGACCAGGTTGCTGCCCGGCAGATCTCTTCAATGGATACTGAACAGAGACTGGCTATGGAGTTTTCCATAGCCTTCACATTGTGAACAGTGACATGATCCTACAAAGAGAGTCCTGTTTATGCATAAGCAAAATAAATCAATCTACTATCCATCTGGATAGAGTATGTTTCATCACCGGTAGACCCAGGAGACAAGGATCAAAGAAAATGAGTAATTGAGAGGATTTTCTGTGATCTTTTAGTTCTATACAAGTAGTAGACTAGTGCTCGCTTGCAGTCTAAAGTGTGTAATGCTGCTTCTGCTCGAGATGCATGTGGTCTATAGAAGAAAATTTGGAGGACTACGACTGGTTTAAATGGAAAGAGGAAACCACTTTCGGGAGGAAGTGTGGATGGGCACGGAGAACCACCTTGTCATGGTGGAACAGAGTATAGGGGGGGATCTGCCACTAGAGCTGATGCAGTGAGCTGAAGTGAAGGCAATATAAAAAGATGACTTTACAAGATAGAAATTTCAGTGAAGTGGTGACTAAGGATTTGAAAGGTAGCTTTAGAAATTGCGCCAGAACCACATTCAGATTCCAGGCCACCAGAGGTGGCTTAATGGGAGGCTTGGATAGCAGGAGACCCGCATGAAGCGTTTTAAAAGGTGTGAGGAGATAGGCTGTCCATCCACTGGTCTGTGAGAGGCCGCAATGGCACTAAGGTGAACTCTCACATGAGTTAGTCTTAAGACCTGTCAAAGATAAGTGGAGGAGATATTGTAAAAGTGACTCCACCGGGCAAGAAAAGGCATTAAAATCCTTTGAGGAGCACCAAAGGGCAAACCTTTTGAAGGCATAAGATCGCCTGGTAGAATCCTTACGAGATGCAAAAAGGACATCCTTGACTGCCTGTGGTAGGTCGAGGTTGGCAAGCACTAGACCTTCAGCAGCCATGCAATCAGGCATAGGGAGTGAAGATTGGTATGGAGGAGCATCCCGTGGTCGTGAGAGAAGAGGTCAGGTGCCCATCCCAGGTTGAGTAGCTGAATCTGTGCAAGGCGAAGAAGCAGAGAAACCATGGTTGACGGGGCCAAAAGGGGGCTATGAGAATCATTGAGCCCCTGTCGGCCTGTAGCTTGAACAACATTTTGGGTATCAAGAGGATGGGAGGGAATGTGTAGAGCAGTCCCTTTCTCCAATGGAGAAGGAAGGCATCCGAGACCAGTTGGTGCAATGACAGAACCTTGGAGCAGAAGAGCGGAAGCTGCGTGTTTTGTGGGGTGGCAAAAAGATCTATGAGTGGGGTTCGCCACATTTGGAAGATGAGTAGCCATCTCCCGATGCAAAGTCCATTTGTGGGGATGAAGGATACAGGTTAGCCTGTCTGCTAGGATATTTAGTTTGCCTGGGAAGTACACTGCACAGAGGTGGATGCGGTAAGAGATGGCAAAGGACCATAGGCGGATTGCTTTTCCACAGAGAGGACAGGACCCTATTCCCCTTTGTTTATTTACATAGAACATGGTTACTTGGTTGTCCGTTCTGACTAGAACAGGCTGCCCCAATAGTTGGGGTTGAAAAACCCAAAGAGCATTTGTCAGTGCCCATAGTTTGAGCAGGTTGATCTGCAGGACAGATTTGTGTTGTGTCCACAGTCCCTGTGTAACAGGTCATTCAGATGCGCCCCTCAAACTAGCTTGGAAGCATTTGTCATCAAAATGCATCGATATGGAGGCATCTGAAAAGGTGACCCAACGAGTAGATTTTTTGGGAACACCACCACTGAAGGGACTTGATCAGTAGAGGAGTGATGTGGATATTGTCTCTGAGGTGCCCCTTCGCTTGCGTCTATTGAGAAGGCAGAGTCCATTGCGCCTGACACATTTGTAACCGAGCATAGAGGACAACATGGACCATGGAGGCCATGTGTCCTAATAGCTGTAGCATCTCTCAAACTGTTACTCGGCTTTGCTTCTGTACCCTTTTTGCCAGTTTGATGAGGCGGGCACAGCGATCCTGTGGGAGGAAGACTTGAACTGGTTGAGTGTCAAAGAGCTCTCCAATGAACTCCAGTCATTGGCTTGGGGCGAGGTGAGACTTTGGGAAGTTTATGTTGGAGCACCATGATGGTGTGATGAAGGGAGAGTCAGAGTCTCTCCTGATCAGCCAATCGTTTAAATAAGGAAAGATGAATAGCCCCAAGGTGCGTAGGTAGGCAGCAACTACTGCCATGCATTTTGTGAAGACCCTAGGGGCAGAGGCTATACCCAAAGAGGAGAACCCGGTATTGACAATGGTTTCCTTGAAACATATGCATAGATACTGTCTGTGCAAGGGATGGATCTGTAAATGTGTAAATGCCTCTTTAAAGTCTAGAGAACATAGACAATCGTGTCTCTGGAGGTATGGTAGAAGAGTTCCTAGGGAAATCATTTTGAATTTCTCTCAGGTCATAAACTTGTTTAGGTCTCTGAGATCCAAGATGGGCCTGAATCCTCCTGTTTTTTTTTTGGAATGAGAAAATATGGAGCGTAGAAGCCCATCCCTTCTTAAGGAGGAGGAACTCATTCTATGGCACCCTGGGACAACAGGGTGATCACCTCTTTTTTTGAGAGAGTGCTTTGAAGAGGTTGTGTGGGATATTCCCCTGTGAAGCTGGAGGGGGGTAAGGTTTTGAAGTGAAGCTGATAACCTCTTTGGACAATCTGGAATGTCCACTGCTCTGATGTTATTAGGTGCCACCTGTGGGCATAGTGAAAAAGTCTTCCTGCTAATGTGGAGGGACTGGGGGCCTTCCAAGGGCAGATTGGCAATGCTCTCTAGGAAGGAGTCAAAAACCAGGTACAGGTTGTGCCTGTGCAGCTGGTTGAGGCTTAGGAGTCTTGGGTTGGCGAGAGCCCTGCTGCCTCTGCTGAGGATGCTAAGGTTGATAGGCAGCAAAAGGCAGGTAAGAAGGATAGTATTTTTTCTTTTGGGAAACAGCCTTCCTCTTGGATAGATCAACTTGTTTTCTTGGATCAGCTGTTTTAGGATGAGATGATCTGTTTCTATCTCTTCTGCTTTTTCCCCTCCAATCTTTTCCAAAAATGTTTTCCCCAGTACATGGGATATTGACCTGGATCCATTGCTCGAGATCTGATGCCTGTAACCAGGCCATTCTGCAAGCCCCAATGCAGATTGCTCTATCTCCTTTTTAGAAGTTAATGCCAGCAGCCTGGTTCTACCCTAGTTAAGGTGGAGTCCATCCTTTCGAAAAAGCTTCCCCCCTTCCCCAGAACGTTGCCCAGTTCCTAACAAATCTAAAACTCTCTTCCCTGCACCACTGTCTCATCCATGCATTGAGATTCCAGAACTCTGCTTGCTTCTTGGGTCCTGCACATGGAACAGAAAGCATTTTTGAGAGCACTACCCTGGAAGTTCTGTATTTCAACTTTTGACCTAAAAGCCTAAATTTTGCTTTCAGAATCCTCCTACACTTTCCTATATCACTGGCACCAAGAGGGCAGGCTCCTCGCCAGCACTGGTTCTAGACCCTTATCTAGGTGGCGTATGAAGTCCACCAACTTCCCATCAGGCAGGCAATTTACCAGGTGATGCTCATATACACCAGACAACTGTAAAGGCTGCCCTAACCCTTCCCTTCCCTTCCCTCATGGGCATATAGCCTGGGTAGACACCCTCAGTGCTAGAGGATATTACATCACCTAGAGGATCGGTCCTAGCTACAGGATCACTTTTTGCCACCCCAAGATGAAGCTCTCCTTTCAAGAGACCTTTCTCCTCCAGCGCAGCATGGAGGCTACCAAACTGGAGGGGAAATTCTCTACTGTGTCTCGTAAGGTCTTCTCTATATATCTCTCTGTCTGCCTCACCTCCTCCAAGTCTGCTACTCTAGCCTCCAGAGACTGGACTCGTTCTCCGAGAGCAACGCAGATCTCTCAACCTAGTGCATGCATAAGCCTTGTAACTTGTTGATGAAGATAACCAGTTAAACCTGAAAGTGAAAAAGTTCCCTCCTTTCCCCTTAACTGGTTTAAAAGCCAATAAATCAAAGACTGGCTTGGAGTGGGTGGGAGGGAAATAAACACTAACTGAAAGTTTGCCTGCTACACTATGCCCCATCTGACTCCAATTTAACTGAAAGTTTGCCTGTTAAACTAAAGTCAGTCAGTGCACAGTGCAACAGGCAAATCCACAGTCAAACCAAAGTCAGACAGGCAGGGCTTTAGGCAAACCTTAAGCCTTACCCCCCCTCCCCCGCCAACCCTGGCTGTCAGAATCTATTGTTTAGCTTTGAATGCCCTGCTCTTTGCTGCCCCTCCCCCCTCCAGAAGCTTCCACTCTAGGTGACCGCCTAGTTTGCCTGATGGGTGGGCCAACCCTGCAAACAGGGCACAACACAATTGAAAGTCTGCTTGTTACACTATGCCCTTACCAACCTCAATCCAATTGAAAGCCTGCCTGTCTTACCATACCCTATCCAACTCCAATTCAAATAAACGTTTGCCCATTACACTATGCCCTATCTGACTTTAATTAAATGAAAGTTTGAATGACTGTGTAAATTTGATTATGATGCAATGATCTCAAAGGGGACCTTGTTATATGCTTTACAAATGCGACTCGGAGTGTCATGACATTGGCAATGTCCTCCTTTTTTTGATATAACTTAAGGAGTTGTTTTTGTGTGAAGGGTCACTGATCGACCGAAGCTCCATGGAGGTGTTTGTACTGTGGATTGTCCCAGAGCATTCGGCAGTGGGACTGCAAGAGCAGAGCCTGGAATGGCAACATACCTACAGTGGTTCTTTTTCTTGTTCTGGACTTTGTTGCTTAAGTTATAGTTTTCATTTTTTTGTGCTGATTGCTTGATTGAATAATGGTGATATTGCTTGCATTGGTATATTTTAGGGATGTGCACAGAGATGCTTGCATGGTTGACAGTTTTGGGATATGTTTGAAGGGGACCCTCCCTTATTATATTTCATATTAAGTGTCTATAATGTGATTAAAGGTTGTTCTTATCAGGGCTCTGGAGATGTGTGCCTTACTAACTGGATATCTGTGTTATGGTGTGCGATGTTGGGGTACCAGACAGGAAATAAGAGGGTTGGTGGGGTTGATTTTGGTAAGTTTGAAATGATGGGGGGGGGGGGGTAGTTTTTCTGTTTCTTTTTTTAGATATATGAATTTATATTATGATCCTTTTGACTTGGGCCTCTGCTCAGGGTGTCCTGTTTTCCTTCTGCTGAAGGACCAAAGAACATTTTTCCTTTTGTAGAGAATTCTGGTTGTGTATGAGTGGCATCCTCAGCTTGCTGTGATTTTTTTTTGTATAGTTAATTTATGTCAGGCAATGGTAATTTCCAATAAGAACTTGTGCACAAGAATATTGCATTCTTAATCATTTTTCATCAGAGCCTAAGACCCTCATTCTAATAAGGGCTGTCCACATGCGGTGTGGACATGTAAGTGGCGAATACGTCCACCACCGTATTCTGCAACACCGTTGACATGCCCGTCCTAGGCGTTAGCATGGGGAGTTAAGAATGTGGATAGGAGAGGGTGGAACAGAAACGTGGTCAGCCACCGTGATGTAAAAGTTAATCCCGAACGGGCCATGTACGCATGAGGTGTAATCCGGAAAAGTCTACATTAGACCTGCTGAAAACAGGTATAAAGGTCTGACTTAGAAAAAATTTAGCTCTGGTCCGTAATGTATCCCACAGAGATGAATGGATGTGACATGTCGGGTCTGAAGTGGCACCACAGCAGAGAGGACAAATACAAGATGCATGCAGAAGGTACAGGGAGCAGAACTGAGTGGCCGTTGTCGGGCAAAGAAACATAACTAAACAGACATGCAGCGATACAACTAAGAATAGCAGTGTCCAATCATGTCATGCACCTATGTGCTGTATGTGCCAAAGGAGACAATCCACAGGACACCAACAAAACTAGGCACATAGATGGGACTGCAGAGTCAGGGAGAGTATGGATGTGAACAGGGAAAGGATACCTTTTGGGGTGAGAACAGGAGAGTAGATATGTAGCCCTGGTACCCCAGGTGCATATGTTATGTCATAGCTGATATGTACAGGTACCGGGCAGCCCCCTGCGGAATCGTTGCTTGTGCAGAAAGTGAGAGAGGGTGTGGGTGTGGTCTGAGGGGTGCATGGCGGGCAGCAGCAGGGCAAGTGGGACATGAAAGCCTGGCCAGTACCTGAACCGTATGGATGAGCACAGTGTTACCAGGTGTCAGTGTGATAAGGCAGGCAAAGCCAGAGAAGGCCCACCACAGCCAAATGTCCAAAGATTTTTTTATTTATTTATTTAACAGGTTTTTTCAAAGTGGTTTACATTGTAACTTAAACTTAGTAATGTACATTAAACAGGGATATTGATAACTTGAATTTTTCTGAGGCAATGGAGGGTTAAGTGACTTGCCCAAGGTCACAAGGAGTGCTAGTGGGAATTGAACCCTGGTCGCTGGGTTCCCAAGCCAGTGCTCTTAACCATTAGGCTACTCCTCCACTCTAGGGCAGCAAAGATAAAGGTCCCCCATAATAGGGGCACACAACATTGCAAACAGCACAAATGCATGCCCATGATGCACAATGTGCTGTTGAGCAGGTAAGTAGTGAGGATAAGTGTCCACCTGAAGCCACTTAAGGTGGGTCTGTACAAATGACCACAGTGGAAATCACCGAGATTGCCCTGGAATGCAACATACCATGTGATGGTAGTTATGACCTGACATACATGTTGAAATTTGCAATTTGTAACCCCATACAGGTGTGCGCTGGGCCTAGTTATTGCCACACAGGACATGAAGGGGACTAAGACATGGGCAGGCTGCTGCAGCTGCAATAGTACAGTGTTAGTATTGTTCACAGTGCCAGCCTAGGAGATGCACATTCTATCCGAGGGGTGTAGTATCAGTGTGGGGACGTGTAGTATTGGAAACGTTTAACATCCTAGAATACAGTATGCATGTGGATGTCCCAAACCACATCCATGTCCGAGGGCCAGGGTGGCTGAAGAGCGTCTGACGAGCCCCGCAGAATACGTCTCTGTGCACATGCTCACCTGTGAATGTGGTGTTGGGTGCAAACGGTCACCGTGTCCGCTATAAACATGTCCCTGGGCCAAACGTGCACGTAATGCAACCGTAGTATGACATGTGACCAGGGGAACCCATGTCCACACCCTCTCAGACTGCCCATACCCCCCTCTGTGGAATGTTAACGTGATACACTGCCTAACAGCAATGTGACAGTGAAGAGAGCAAACCCATGTGAATGGCAGTCCACATATGTCACTGCTGCTGCTGTGACGTGGGCACACCTCTGAAACAACCCCCGAAACATGTCTGAGATGATGTGTGCTACCAAGCATACATGACGTATGTAACAAAGAAATGGACAAAGAGGATGCACAGAGATTCAGCTGTGCCCCACAACAATGAATTGTGCCACCATGATCATGTTACCAAGTACATTATTTCCCGGGGGCAGGCCTGAAATATGCAGACAACTGCCAGCGGTGGATGGTTGCTCAATATCTAAACTCCCAGCTATGGTCTGAGAGAACGATGCATACCAGAACTGTGACATGGATATGTGATACAGCTGGAGAGATGACCATGGTGTGACTGCAATGAACCAGATGTAGAGTGGCAGTATGTGGCTGCTATATGTGGACCCACGTAGAAGAGGCTAGTAGGAGGGAACCCCACCCATGCACCATCCACATTGTGTCATGGTTGACTGGCAGATATGCAGATGTAAGATATGTAATGTCTGTGTCCTAAAAACACACTAATAGCCCCTGTGTGTAACCTATGCATGGTCAGGGTGAATAAGAGCTGCGGATGCCAAGAGCTAGTATGGGGGCTGGCCTGACACAGCACATGGCTGACTAAACCCAACACTGTAGGCCCATGGAAACACCAGTGGCCAGAGGTATGGGGACCAGATGCTGGACAAGGTACCACAACACCCATCTACCTGCCCATCAGGAGCAAAACCTGCCAACTATAATCAGAGTGTGATGCCGTTAATGCAGGCTATAGTTACAGGCAAACTATAAAACACACACCCCGTCTATTATCTAAACCAAGCAACAAAAAGCTGTTAATGTCATTCACTAAGAGCTGGGTCTCAGAAAAAACCGGTGGCACTTTAATCATGGGCACAAAGCCCCTTAACGGTGCCAGTTTTTACATCAATGACCCCTTGAACTCGTATTGTTCTGGAGAAGTTCTTTTAATTCTTATAATAAAAAGTCTTATGGCAAATCAATGTATTCTTGATAAAGATACCAAATGTTGAACGAGAAGAAAATTCAACTTAGCTTTGTAACATTAGCCAGATGAAAAGGCAATTCCAACGCCTCCTTCTAGGCTGCCCAAGCGTTTCACTACAGAAGTTTCTTCAGGGAATTGTCGGTACAGGCTAAAAACATAAAAACGTGAAATTAATATCATAAAGCCAGTTGCTACATCGCAATCTTGAAACAACATAGGTATAATCAGACCTTTTTTTCGCGCATAACAAGCGTAATCAGTGCAGATTTCCTTCAAATATTTCTGTCAAATTTTCGTGCACAGAACGCCGCGCATGCGAGATTGATCATAGTCGCCATTTTTAAAGGGAAAATCATGTGACTCAGACAAGCTACTCCAACTACCAATAGGTAAAGTTACAATGCACATTCTAGGCACATTACTGCATTAGATCCGACTGCCTACTATAAGCAAAGTGAGAGGTCTAAACGCACATTCAAACCCGATGGGTGTACTGAATTTAAAGTGAAGATCCATTTTTGTTCTCTCCAAAGTAGCGTTTCGTCAATGGTTTTGCCTCGCATGGGAGCTGTCACATGGTCTACAACAAAACAGCGTAGTTGTTCAAAAATATGGCTCTCTTTTAGACAATGTTGGACTAAAGGAGCTTCCAACATACGGCATTTTATACAGCTGTTGTGTTCCCTCATGCGTATCCTAAATGATCAAGTGGTCTTCCCCACATACAGTAACCCACAGGGACACCTTATGATGTAGATTACATTTGTGGAGTTACAAGTTGTATAATGCCGAAAGGTATAAGTAATTTCTTGGTGGAAAAATTCTGTGAGCTCCATCGTGATGTCACAAATGTTACATTGTCCACATTTAAAATGGCCTAACATAGGGATGGAATCCGTAGACACTGTACTGGACTCAAATGGCAAAACTGCTGGACATAATTGTTCTTTCAAATTGATGTTACGTCGCCAGACACATCGCACCTTATATCCCCGCAATCCAGGGACAGCTTGTAGCACGTTGCTATGTTTTTTAACAATTTTCTTAATGTCCTTGCTGTAAGGAGAAAACGTGGTTACAAAGTTTATATTGGAGTCTCCTTCACAACTGCTCTCACCCGGATTGAAGTGTCGGCGTTGCAATAAAAGAGAGCGATCACTAAATAACGCTCTCTTATAAGCATTCTTTACAACTTTGGAAGGATAACCTCGATCTAAAAAATCTCCCATCAGGGATTTAGATTTCAACTTAAAGTCTTCCTGATGGGAGATTTTTTAGATCGAGGTTATCCTTCCAAAGTTGTAAAGAATGCTTATAAGAGAGCGTTATTTAGTGATCGCTCTCTTTTATTGCAACGCCGACACTTCAATCCGGGTGAGAGCAGTTGTGAAGGAGACTCCAATATAAACTTTGTAACCACGTTTTCTCCTTACAGCAAGGACATTAAGAAAATTGTTAAAAAAACATAGCAACGTGCTACAAGCTGTCCCTGGATTGCGGGGATATAAGGTGCGATGTGTCTGGCGACGTAACATCAATTTGAAAGAACAATTATGTCCAGCAGTTTTGCCATTTGAGTCCAATACAGTGTCTACGGATTCCATCCCTATGTTAGGCCATTTTAAATGTGGACAATGTAACATTTGTGACATCACGATGGAGCTCACAGAATTTTTCCACCAAGAAATTACTTATACCTTTCGGCATTATACAACTTGTAACTCCACAAATGTAATCTACATCATAAGGTGTCCCTGTGGGTTACTGTATGTGGGGAAGACCACTCGATCATTCAGGATACGCATGAGGGAACACAACAGCCGTATAAAATGCCGTATGTTGGAAGCTCCTTTAGTCCAACATTGTCTAAAAGAGAGCCATATTTTTGAACAACTACGCTGTTTTGTTGTAGACCATGTGACAGCTCCCATGTGAGGCAAAACCATTGACGAAACGCTACTTTGGAGAGAACAAAAATGGATCTTCACTTTAAATTCAGTACACCCATCGGGTTTGAATGTGCGTTTAGACCTCTCACTTTGCTTATAGTAGGCAGTCGGATCTAATGCAGTAATGTGCCTAGAATGTGCATTGTAACTTTACCTATTGGTAGTTGGAGTAGCTTGTCTGAGTCACATGATTTTCCCTTTAAAAATGGCGACTGTGATCAATCTCGCATGCGCGGCGTTCTGTGCACGAAAATTTAACAGAAATATTTGAAGGAAATCTGCACTGATTACGCTTGTTATGCGCGAAAAAAAGGTCTGATTATACCTATGTTGTTTCAAGATTGCGATGTAGCAACTGGCTTTATGATATTAATTTCACGTTTTTATGTTTTTAGCCTGTACCGACAATTCCCTGAAGAAACTTCTGTAGTGAAACGCTTGGGCAGCCTAGAAGGAGGCGTTGGAATTGCCTTTTCATCTGGCTAATGTTACAAAGCTAAGTTGAATTTTCTTCTCGTTCAACATTTGGTATCTTTATCAAGAATACATTGATTTGCCATAAGACTTTTTATTATAAGAATTAAAAGAACTTCTCCAGAACAATACGAGTTCAAGGGGTCATTGATGTAAAAACTGGCACCGTTAAGGGGCTTTGTGCCCATGATTAAAGTGCCACCGGTTTTTTCTGAGACCCAGCTCTTAGTGAATGACATTAACAGCTTTTTGTTGCTTGGTTTAGATAATAGACGGGGGGTGTGTTTTATAGTTTGCTATACCCGTTTAATAACATTCAGACTACAGTTTATTGTTTATAGTTACAGGCAGACATGCATATCACATAGTCGATGTGTAGCTCCTGGTAACAGCACTACCTGGAAATCCAAAGTTTACCACAATGCAATGTGACATCCACAGCACCATGCTGTGCAGTATCTGAGGTGCACGTGTCTGGCCACAGGAGTGCACCACATGCAGCCACCACACCATTTATCAGACCAGGCCCAGGAAGTTCACAGCACAAGCAAATGTGTGCAAGATAGTCACCACTGGTCACCAAGCAGGACAGGAATGTGTCACAGTTTCCTGAGGGCCGGAGGTGCACATGCCCTGAGCACAGGCAGCAGTCCCAACACCCTGCGGTGCATGTAAAGGGCCCCCCAATCCCTTAGCAAGATCAGTTGTGGAGGGTGCCCCAGGGCAGGCACCAATTTTTATGGCAGTAAATGAGTCTCTAAGCAGACTGAGATGGCAGGAGGGCATGACAAATGTGACAGTGGGCACAGCATGGACAGGTGCCCAATGCATGCCTTGATGCTGGCAAATGTCCCCACAGTGTCCGCCTGAGGTGACACAGAGGGACACTGGCCAGCAGACCAATGCCACACACACCAGGATCCTGGGCTGGACAGTGTGTAGATGTTGCAGACATATACATGTGTGATTCATGCAGCAACACATGAACATAGGTGTCAATGTCATGTAGAGTGGTGTGTCCCTGCACACACCCAATGCCAGACCTATGAGTCAGTGCCACCCCATGGACCCTCTCCCCAACCATCCATGCCCACTCACATGGCACCTCACACAGGCAGCCCTGGAACATGACTGACACCCACTCCACACACCCCTGTATAAACCCATGCCACCTGTGCACCTCCTTGGACCCAAGCCCACACACCAAGAATTCTGCAGCCCAATCCTGGTACTAGACAACATCCCAGCATCCCCTCCCCCATGCCCCTCCCCTTCGAGCATATGACCTGTGCCTCAGTCATCACGGTCACGGGTATGCATGGTGGCATTTCCTCAGATTCCAAGGTGTCACAGTTCGTACTGCCTGACTCCATGATACCCTCATGGAATGGGGGCAACACCATTCAGTGACTGGTGCACCTTGGAAATGGCCCAAGGAGAGGGGGTGTCTGTGTGGTAGGCGGACCAACAATGGTGCGGGTACATGCTGAGGCCTGTTTTGTGACACTACTGGTGCCTGGCTGTGGAGGCTCAGATGCAAATGCTGCTGAGGATGCTGCAGCTATGGGAGATGCCCCACCACATCCCTGTCCAGACCCCATGGGAGGCACACTGGAGTGTGCATGAGGCATTGCAGGGCTGGACCGGCCAGGGACACGCTGCAGCTCCATCAGGATTTCCACCACCATGGTTGCCTGGAGGGTGCTGGTAGCTACAGCCAGCTGCTCTGTGGCCACGACATGCCATTTCTGCAACACCGTGGACTGTCACAGCAGCTCCAGCTGTTGCTCGGACCATGCCTGCTGGGTGGTGCTGTGTGAAAACAGAGGCTCAGCACAGCAACGCAGATGATACTGTGCACCCCTGTGAGTGTGCTCCTCCTGGTCATCGCCGTCATCAATGGTGCGCTGTGGCGAAGGTGATGGGGAGGGGATCAGTCAGGGCCTAGTAGAAGCAGTTTAAGTTTTAAATCTAAAACACAGAAGAGAACTTTCTGGTTACATTTCATACCCAGCAGACAGCTTGTAGTTTAAATTTAATAGTCACTCAGGGCCTAGTATCAGCAAAGTACTTTTAGTTTAAATTTAAAACACAGAAGAGAGCTTTCTGGTTAAATGTGGAACCCAGCAGAGAGCTTGTAGTTTAAATTTCATAAGTTAGAGCCTAGCAGCAGCAAAGAGCTATAATTTAAATCAAATCAGAATATAGCTTACCTCAGCAGCACAGGACAGGGTACTGTGTAGCAGCCCTCTTTTAATAAGTGTATAAGACCCAGTATGGCATATCTTATGTTCTTATTAGGGGACATGGAGCTCCAGATCATCCAGCCATGGGACATTGTGTGACTGCTGCAGTGTGGCATCATCTGGGGCCTCTCCACTCTCCCACTGGCATCCTCCATGGACACTGTTGGCAAAGCAGTCACCGCTGCCTATGGAGCTACAGCAGAGTAAACTGTGAAGACAGACAACATTGTGGGTCATACCTGCACCTAGCAATCGGCCATTGACAGGGTGGCAGTGTTGCAGCCATATGGGTTGGGCACAAGGCAACACAGCCTGAGAGGGGCCACTGCTATGGTATGCGACAAACCCTGTCCCCCTGTGTGGAGCCAGATGAGTACAGAGGCACGTGCACGGACACACACCCTGGTGGCCTGTGCACCCAGCCCTGTCATGACTTTCCAGATTTCCTTTCTTACCTTACCACTGCATCATTCACCAGTAAGTTTTGGCAAGCAAGTCAATACAAAGACTATCATGGATATCACTTTCAAAATTGTAAATTCAGTTTGTGGAAGATCACTTCAAAGACGGCTTTTCAATCTTACTCTTGATGAAGGGGCAGCGGAAATCATTTTGCACACAGATGTAAGGTGGCTAAGTAGGCACAAATTTCTGCAAAGATTTCATGATTTGAAGGAGAGGGGAGATGACCAAGCAGAGGTGGAAGATGAGGAGTGGTTATGTGATCTGGCATTTCTCGCTGACTTTACAGGCGAACTAAGTGATATGAACCTTGAACTACAAGGTAAAAACAAATGCATTGGCGAGACGAGTGCAGTTTAATCCTACAAGAGCAAATTTGAGCTAATGATGACTGACCTTGCAAACAACACTTTTGATCATTTTCCTAATACGCAGGACCATCTGGGACAATATCCAAATTTTGTTTTTCAGAATGAGAAGTATGTGACAGAAATCTGTTCTGTTATCCAGGAATTTGAAAATAGATTCTGTGACTTCCAAAAAATTGGAACAGTTCTGGAGTACTTGTCATACCCATTCAAAGTAGATGTGGACATTAAAGAAACTGCAGCTGCTATCAGTAAAAATTACTCATTGAACAAGGCATCTCTTGAAAACGAAATATTAACCCTTAAAAATGACATTTTTTCTCAAGACCCGTGCTGAGCAAGAATCGTTTTGGAAGCTAGTGCTTAGAGACAAATTTCCCAACTTCAGAAGATGCAGTGAAGCTGTACACTCCTGTTTCGGTTCAACTTATTTGTGTGAATCTGCGTTTTCCCATCTGAAAATGACAAAGAGTACACAATGTTTCAACATGATATATGAACATCTCCAGGATTCCCTAAGATTGGCCCTCACGCGATATTCACCCAACTTCAAAAAGCTGGTGGATGAAATGTAGGCTCAGACGGCTCAGCAAGAGTAAAATATTAAAGATTGTTCAAGATCAGCCTGGATCAATACTCGACCTAAATTTAACACAAATTACTCAATAAAAGTTAAAGAAAGTTATTAAGACAGTTAAAGAAAGTTATTACTCAATAAATCTTTAAGAAAAAATGTACTTTCCATTTCCCCTCGCAGTTCTTACTGGATCTTCGTCTCTGTTTTGTTTTTGCTTAATTTCCTTAACAGCTGATCATATCCAAGTAAATGACAGAAGGTTCATTAAAAATGGGAGGGGGGAATCCTCCAACTTATTGGGTTAAAATTTAATTTGAAACTAATTTGAAACTTAATTTTCATGGTGGTAGATCACCGGCACTTTTGGCCGGAAAAAGAAGATCACGACCTGTTCAAAGTTGGACACGCCCGATATAACATTGCATGGACAAACCACAATGTAGATGACATTTTGTGTCTCACAACTGGAGAATGCCAGAGGAGCAACTTTTTCATTGGAAAACGATGATGGAAAAATTCTTTGATGACCAGGGAATGTTGACACACTGAACAATGACCACATTGGAAATGTCACCTCATTTGGGGTGTTGATCTGAAAACTGAAAGTGCTGAGGGGACCAAAATGTTAGCAAGATTAGTGTTCCTCTGGTGAGCAACCATGAAACCACTGTGACAAGGTGAGGGAACCGTATAGAGGAAATGCCATTCCTCTTCAATGATCTTTTAATATCTCTTGATAAGTGGAGGAGTGGCCTAGTGGTTAGGGCAAGGTACTTCAGGCCGGAAGGTCGGGGGTTCAAATCCCACTAGAGGACAGCAACCTTGGGCCGGAAGGACTGGAGTTTCTAGTCCCACAGGTGCTCCTTGTGGTCTTGGGCAAGCCACTTAACGCTCCATAGCCCATGTTCCCTGTAAAATAGTTATCTCCAAGTTATAATGCCCTGTTCAATGTAATTTCAGTTTGTTCAATGTAAACCGCACTAATGCAGAATAGCGCGGTATATAAGAGAATGTAAATAAATAAATAAGTCGGAAAATGTAGTCTTATGTTCCTTAGTCCTCAAGAATTCCTGACAATTTGAGTTTTTTTGCCCTTTCATATGCACTGGTGATGCAACCCATAGGGTATCTCCGATCATAAAATTGTCCTGCCATATCCTGTGCATGTCTCTTGCAGTCAGCATTGGATGAGCTTATTCTCTTAAGTCTGAGAACTGACTGGTTGTAAGTTTTGTTATGGAAGCTCTCATAATGTAACAGATGATTACGATCTGTTCGTTTCCTATAGAGATCTGTAAAGAATAGTTACTCACCTGTAACAGGTGTTCTCCAGGAGCAGCAGAAATCAGTCCTCACATACGGGTGATGTCGGCGCCGACGGAGCCCCCGTGCGGAGCATTTCCCCAACGTTCAAGGAAAGCCTTTGGGAATGCAGCGCGCATGCGCGGTCCCCTTCCCACCCAAGGGTGCCATCTTGCTCAGTCTGATGACATAGCTAAAAGACAGCAAAAAAACAAAATGAAGTATATGACTGCAACTCCAGGGGAGGAGGGAGGGTCGTGAGGACTGATTCCTGCTGCTCTTGGAGAATGCCTGTTACAGGTGAGTAACTACTCTTTCTCCAGGACCAAGCAGGAAGTCAGTCCTCACATATGGGACTCCACAGCTCTAGGCTACCGGGAACCCTAAGCTGAAAAATGGCTCCCTCTCAAGAGCCTCAGCATTCGTGATAAGAATATCCTCTGAGAACGCCCCCATACGGTAGCCCAACACAATGGCCGGAGGGTAGGAGTTGCCTAAACCTCAAAGAGATTACAGAGTACCGCCTGTCTGAAAGCACTGTCCCTTCGGGACTCTCTCTCGAGGCAGTAGTGGGCTGCAAAACTCTGGCTTGAAGACCAAGTAGCGGCCCGGCAGATGTCTGCCAACAGAACAGAGCGGAGATGAGCTACTGACGCAGCTTTCGCCCTGACACGGTGGGCCATGACTCGACCCTGCAAGGGGAGGTCGGCTGCTTTGTACACCCAGGCGATACAATCTGCTTACCCAAGTGGACAACGTATGCTTGGAGACAGGTAACCCCAGTTTATTAGGGTCAAAAGAGACGAAGAGCTGAGTAGCCCTTCGATGCCCCCGCGTATGTTCTATATAAAAAGACAATGCCCTCTTACAGTCCATGGTATGCAAGACTGTTTCAGCCCGGCTGGTATGTGGCCTGGGAAAGAAGGTCGGAAGAATCACCTCCTGGTTGAGGTGGAAAGAGGGGACGACTTATGGAAGGAACTTCGGGTGGGTCCGAAGGACCACCCTGTTCCTATAGAACCGTGTGTATGGTATATCAGAAACCAGAGCTTGTAGTTCACTCACACGTCTGGCCAAGGTAAGAGCTACCAGGAAGAGAGCTTTCCAAGAAAGGAAGCGCAAATGGCAAGTAGCCATCGGCTCAAACGGCGGGCGAGCAAGTTGCTGCAAGATCACGTTCAAATCCCACTCAGTCACCGGTGGATGAACCGGAGGCTTGAGAAGAAGCAGACCTCTGAGGAAGCGTGACACCAAGGGGTGAACCGACAGACTGTCCCTCCACCGGTGAGTGGTGCACTGATAGAGCACTGAGGAGGACCTGAACAGAGTTAGACTTAAGGCCTAGGTCTGACAGGTGAAGTAGATACTGCAGTATTACTGGCACAATGCATGAGAAAGGATCTTCATTGCACTGAGCACACCATATTGTGAACCTATGCCACTTGAGGGCATAGGACTTTCTGGTGGACTGCCTCCTAGAGGTCAAGACCACCTCTTCAACCTCCTTAGGTAGAAGCAAGGGAGCTAGCACTATCCTTTCAGCAGCCAGGCCATCAGATTGAGGGACCTGAGATTGGGGTGCAGAAGGGAACCCTGATCTTGAGACAGGAGATCGTGTTGCAACCCCAGAGGGTATGGGAGGAAACGCATACAGGAGGCCCATAGACCAAGAGATCAGAAAAGCATCTGCTGCCATTCTCAGGGGATGCGGCTGTCTGGAGCAAAACCTGGGCAGCTGACGGTTCAAAGGACTTGCAAAGAGATCGATGGATGGAAGTCCCCATCGTAGAAAGATCTGCTGGACCACCAATGGATTCAACTGCCATTCGTGGGGCTGGAGAATCCTGCTTAGCTTGTCTGCTAAGAAGTTCTCCTGACCAGGTAGATAAACTGCTTTGAGAAACATGCCTTGTTTGACTGCAAAGGAGCAAAGGGCCTGTGCCTCCTGACATAGGAGCCTGGACCCTGTGCCCCCTTGCTTGTTCACATAGAACACTGCTACCTGATTGTCTGTCTAAACTAAGACAGACTGGTGATAGAGGGCATGAGAAAAAGTCTGTAGAGCTAAGCGGATTGCTCGCAGCTCCAAAAGATTGATCTGCTGTGTGGCCTCCCGAAGAAACCAGAGGCCTTGCATGCACGTGTCCTGGCAATGTGCACCCCAGCCCTTTATATAAGGAAGCATCGGTCGTCAGCACCCTTGTGTGTGCTGGGGCCTGAAAAGGTACCCCCCAGAGAAGGTTTGGGAGATGTAGCCACCACTGCAAGGAGTCCAAAAGTGGTTTGGACACCTTTACTCTGTCTCGGAGGTCGTCTGTGGCCTGCACCCACTGAGCTCTGAGACACCACTGAGCCGCCTGCATGCGCAGATGGGCATTCGGAGTCACATGAACCATGGATGCCATGTGGCCCAGGAGCTGCAGGAAGTCTGGTGGAGACCTGAGAATTGCTTTGGAACTGGTTGGCCAAGTCCATCAGTCTGTGGGCCCTGTCGTTGAGCAAGTAAGCTCTTGCCTGCAGGGTGTCTAATCTTGCCCCTATAAACTCTAGGTTCTGTGAGGGGAGCAAAGTGGACTTTGCGTAGTTTATGAAAAAGCCCAGATGCTGAAGAAGAGAGACAGTGCGAAGAGTGGCTTGTCTGGCCTCCTGGAAAGACTGGCCCCTGATGAGCCAGTTGTCCAGGTATGGGAAGACAAAAATTCCCTGATTCCTGAGATAGACCGCCACCACCGCCAAGCATTTGGTGAAAACCCTGGGGGTGGAAGTTAGGCCAAAGAGAAGTACTCTACTGAAAATGGTTTCCTCCCACCACAAATCTGAGATATTGTCAGTGATCTGGGTGAATGAGGATGTGGGTATAAGCATCCTTTAGGTCTAAGGAGCATAGCCAGTCTCCCTGCTGGAGGTAGGGCAGCAGTATCCCAAGGGTAAGCATCTTGAACTTTTCCCTCTCCAGAAACTTGTTTAGGTTTCGCAAGTCTAGGATAGGCCGGAGGCCTCCTGTCCTTTTTGGTACCAGGAAGTACCTGGAGTAGAAGCCTTGCCCTTCCAGGTGGTGAGGCACCGGTTCCACCGCCTGTTCCTTTAGAAGACTTGCCAACTCCTGAAGGAGGAGGTTTCTGTGCAGAGGGAGTCTTGGAGGCTCCCCTGGAAAGTAGGAGGGGGGTAGCTGGTGGAAGTGGAGCATGTAGCCCTTTTGGACTATGCTGAGGACCCAGGTATCCCCTGTGATGGCTGGCCACCTGTAGGTGTACAGGTTCAGCCAACCCCCTATGTTGAGTGGAGCCAGCTGTGGAGAAGAGGCTATGCTGTGGGAGTCAATACCCCACTCCCTGCTGTGCAGGAGCCGGAGCTGGCGGCTTGGGGGTCTTCTGCCTACTGGGCCCATGCCCCAACCCCTTGGCCTGCTGGCCCTGTTGGGGAGCTGGAGAGGCCTGATATTGAGGGCAGGATTTGTAGGCAGCACCCTTCCTTGGGAAAAAGGGCTTTTTCCCGAGCCCTTCTTTTTCTGAGAAGGTGCAGAAGTCTTCCTGTACAGCCTTGTCCTGGTGAGAGTCTCAATCTCGATTTACGCAGCCTTTTCAGTCATGGGCTTACCGAAAAGGTTTTCACCTCGGCAGGGGACATCGACCAACTTGTCCTGCACCCATGACTCCAGGTCTGATGACTGCAGCCAGGCCTGATGGCATGCACCGATGCCGGCCGCGGCTACTCGGGCCGAAGCCTCGAAGCCATCATAGGCTGCTCGAGAGATAAACTTCGAGCACTCTCGGATCCCTGTTGACAAAGCCTTGAACCTCTGCAAAGGCTCCTCGGAGAAGGCAGCTGAGAACCCAGCAATCTCCTTTTCCAGGTTTCGTATGTACATGCCCATGTACAGCTGGTAGGTCTGGACACGGCAAGATAGCATAGAGCCCTGGAAGCACTTTCTACCGAGGGCATCCAGGTTCTGGGCCTCCCAGCTGGGGGGCACCGAGAAGTGCATCTTCTGACTCTTCAGGCAGTGCATGGCCGATTCCACAACCATGGAGTTGTGCAGTAGCTGCACCTTTTGGAACCCAGGGCTCTTACGGACTCGATAAATGGAATCGACCTGTTTGCTAAGAACCGGCACCGACGCCGAGGGTATCAGCATCGACGACCTCGGCCCCGCACGGGAGGTCGAGGGAAATCTTGACCAAGGATCGACTCGAGACTTCATTGACTCGAGGATCGGCTCGGTCTCCGGGGTCGACTTGGACGTCGAGGTCCCGGTGGTCAGGGCAGATGCACAGGTCAGACCGGCAATCAGCACCCGCTGCTGTTCCATGAAGGCAGCCAAGCTGCTCTCCAAGGCCGTCAACCTGAGTCCAAGCTCAGGAGACTCGGCAGCCCCCGACTCAGGGCCCCGACGGCATTGGGCCTGACGTCGGCTCCCCCGGAGGAAAGTCCACAAGGACAACAGCACTTACGTGACCCAGGGACTCTGTCTCCACGCGAGGTAACTTGGATGGCCTCTCCAACTCTGAGAGCCTGGGGCGGCGGTCAGGGCTACATGACCTGGCCCTCGAGGATCCAGGAGCCTCCTCAACGTCGCCCACACGAGCTGCTTCTTCCTTCTGTGCTCCCGGGAGGGAGACTCCCTCTCAGAGGAACCCCGACGGCGCTCGGCATCAGACTCCCGAGATGTTGAGGCCTCTGAGGAAGTCCGGGTCCGGCCGGACGCGGACTCTGAGAAAATTCTCTCACGTTGATGCTGATGACTCCGAAGCGCCTTTGACATTTTGCCGCACGGGCCACAGGTCAGCCAGTCATGGTCGTGCCCGAGGCAACGGAGGCAGCAGTCATGTGTGTCGGTGAGAGACATAAGTTTTTTGCACCGATCACACTTTTTGAACCCGCTGGCAGCCATCGGGGGAAAAAGGGCCCCTGCAAGGTCAAAAGACCGGGCTGCCAGTGAAAACACAAAAAGAGCGCGAATGCTAGTCACGAAGGACAAAAAACGAAAATCAAAACTCTGGATTCGATACTGGTGTACTGAGCCCAGGCGGGAAAGGGAACTGGCATCGAACTGGAACAGAAAAAGACAAAATAGCTGAAAAAAATCTACTTTTCCCGGGTGACACGAACTCACGTCCGTTGGGCTCCGCGGAAAAATAAAGACTGAGCAAGATGGCACCCTTGGGCGGGAAGGGGACCGCACATGCACGCTGCATTCCCAAAGGCTTTCCTTGAAAGCTGGGGAAATGCTCCGCATGGGGGCTCCATCGGCGCCAACGTCACTCATATGTGAGGACTGACTTCCTGCTTGGTCCTGTCGAACAAACCTATCTGTACTCTTCTTGATTAAGATATCTAAATAAGATACCTGTTGTTTATCATACACGATCTGAAATTGTAAATTTGGGCCACATGTCTTCAACCATTCAAAAAATTGTTGTAAGACATCCTCTGCACCATCCCATATTATGAATATGTCATCAATGTATCTCTTCCATAACTTTACATGACTCTAAAATGGAAAAAAACCATTAAAATCCTTCTCTCAAAATCTGTTACATAAAGATTGGCCACATCAGATAGGAAGAACCCATGGCAACCCTCTTGATTTGTTTGTAAAAGAACCTCTAAAACAAAAATAGTTAGCAGTTAAAGCCAGAGATTCTAATTGAGTCAAATAGACTGCAGGTATACACACGGGGCGAGGTCTCCCTAGTAACACATTTGTTATTATATCCAGCACATTCTTTTGTGGCACATTGGTATAGAGTGAAACAAAGTCAAATCATCATGATATCCAGTAAATTCATCTAATATCTGAATCATACGGGAAGAGTCCCTCACATAGGAGGGTGCTTGTGCTACAAAAGGTCTCAGAAAACCTGTTCAAATAGTGAACCGATTGTTGAAATTATTGTACGGCCTGGAGGATTCTCTAACGATTTGTGAATTTTGGGTAAAATATAAATAGTAGGAATGACTGGATGTGCAACGGTTAAAAATTCAAACTCCTTTTGGATAAGATACCCAATGTCGTGTTCAGTGATTAAAAGGTTGTCTAGACTAGCTTTCAAAGGGGCTGTAGGATCCCTGTCTTGTCTCTCATAAAATGTCTGGTCACCAAGTTGTCGCTATTCTACTTCCTTGATACAATCTTCTCTATTCAGAATAACTAGTGCCCCTCCTTTATCTGTGGGGTTTTATTACAATATCTAAATTGTTTCTCAAAGCCATTAAGGCAGTTCTTCCTATTCTGTTAATCTAATATGTGCGTTTCTCTTTTTCATATAGGTTCCCTATGCGATTTAAAACTACTCTCAATCATATTAATTGAAGGGTGTGTACCACTAGGTGAATTCAGGTGGAATTCGTTTTAATAACAGAAATCTGTGCTTGTATCAGGTCGGGTAGAAAGAAGTTTTTTGTTTTAAGTTTTCTAAAGAATTTGCATAATTCTATGTGTGTTTTAAATTAATCATGTTTTACGTTAGGAACGAAAGAAAGGCCCTTCTGTAGGATACATTTGTCTACGTCACTAAGAATATAATCCGACAAATTAATAATGTTACTTTCTAGCCCTTGTAGGATGTTCTCCTGGAGAGGTTGCCCCTCCCCCTGCCTTGTCCTATTTGTGGATAAAAGGAACGTGGAGGGTCCTTCATTTGTTGTACTTCTGTGTTCGGACGATTTCCCCCCTCTTTTCCACAATCTGTCCATGGAAAAACCCTGAGTGTATGTTGCTGACTGTCCAGAGGGAAATAGTGAGGCAGAGTTGTCAAAGGCATCCTCAGATGAACTCTTGATCCATTTTTTTTGGTTGTTTAGAGATGATCCTATCCTGTGCTGGTAGGATAAAGCATAGTTGCTCACCTATAATAGGTGTTCTCCAGGGACAGCAGGAATTAGTCCTCACTTACGGGTGACGTCGGCACTGGCGGAGCCCGTGCAGAGCAATTCCCCAGCTTTCAAAGAAAGCCTTTGGGATTGCTGCCACGCATGCATGGTCCTCTTCCTGCCCAAGGATGCCATCTTGCTCAGTCAGGTCCCATAGCTAGAGCCCTACTAAGCAGATGGCAAGGGAAGGATAAAAATAGCAACTCTTCAGGGGAGATGGGAGGGCGGTGAGGACTGATTCTTGCTGTCCCTGGAGAACATCTGTTACAGGTGAGTAACTACGCTTTCTCCAGGAACAAGGGGGAAGTCAGTCCTCACTTATGGGACTCCCCAGCTACAGGCTACTGAAGACCATGAACAAAAACACCTCCACAAAGCTGTGAGCAGAAGCCGACAATCCAAAGGGAGCCTATGTCCTTGGGTCCTTGGGGACCAGCTCTCAGTAGCTGCGGAAGAAGGGTCGGAGGGCAGGAGTTGCTTATACCCCGAACAGATTACAGAGTACAGCCTGGCCGAAGGCACTGTCCCAGCAGGACTCCCTCTCCAGGCAGTAATGTGAAGCGAAGATATTCGCTGAAGACCAGGTCGCAGCCCAGAAAATGTCTGTCAGAGGCACTGAGTGCAGTGAAGCCAATGATGCCGCCTTGGCATGGATGCCATGTGGTGACCCACCGATCCAGCGGGGCACCAGCCTTTGCCTGAGCGAAAGTGATGCAGTCTGCCACCCAGACGGAGAGGGTGTGCTTGGTGACTGAAAGCCCCAGATGGTTAGGATCGTAGGCGATGAAGAGCCGGTCGGACTTGCGATTACCATGGGTGCGCTGCAGGTAGAAGGCGAGAGCCCTCTTGCAGTCGAGTGTATGCAAAACCGCCAACACCCGGTCAGCATGAAGTCTCGGGAAGAAAGTCGGTAAGACATTCTCCTGTTGAGATGGAAATCTGAGACAACTTTTGGAAGGAACTTGGGGTGAGTCCGGAGGACCACCCTGTTCCCACACAACCTGGTGTAAGGGGCCCCGGCCATGAGGGCTTGCAGTTGCAGCTCACTGACTCGCCGAGCCGAGGTCAGCACCACCAGGAAGACTACCTTCCAGGAGAGGTGCCGAAGCAAGCACGAGGCCATCGGCTCGAAGAGCGGCTGTGTGAGCTGCATGAGCACTATGTTCAGGTCCCACTCCGCTGGCGGAGGAAGGATGGGGGGTTTGGAAAGCAAGAGGCCCCACATGAAGTAGACCAGAGGCTGGCCTGAAAGGGGTTTTCCCTCGACGGGGAAGTGGTTGGCTGAAATGGCGCTCAGGTGAACCCTGACTGAACTGGATTTCAGCCCCACCTGCGAGAGGTGGAGGAGGTACTGGAGAACCCACCGGGTGGAGCAGGAGAACAGATCGATCTGGAGCTCGGGGCACCAGACCAAGAAGTGACGCCACTTGAAGGCATAGGCCCGCCTCATAGAGTCCTTCCTCGAAGCAAGCAGGACTTCCTCGATCTCCTCTGGGAGATGCAGCGAAGCTAAAGAGACCCACTCGCTGCCAAGCTGTTATGGATAGCGAGCCCAGGCTCGGGTGAAGCACCCATCCCTCCTCCTGTGTCAGCAGACCTGGGGCACTGCCCAGGGAGACCGGAGGCTCCAAGGAGAGTCGGAGTAGAAGTGGGAACAAAGGCTGGTGAGGCCATGAGGGAGCCACGAGGATCACCAAGGCTCGGTCCCGCTGAATTTTATGGAGGGTCCTCGCAATGAGAGGAGTAGGGGGGAACGCAAACAGAAGCCCGGAGGTCCAGCTCAGAATGAATGCATCCGGGGCTACCCTGCTCAGGTGCGGTATCGCCCGAAAAAACGAGGGAGGTGTGCGTTCGCCGGACTGGCAAAGAGGTCTATCTACAGAGTCACCCAGTGGCTAAACAGGTGGAGAACCACATCTGGACTCAGGCGCCACTCGTGTGGGTGGAGAAGCCTGTTGAGTCTATCTGAGAGGATGTTGTCTTGGCCTGGGAAGTAGACCGCTCTTAGCTTTATGCCCCGGTGCATGGCGAAGAAGCAGAGGAGGACTGCCTCCCGACAGAGGAGGTGGGAGCCCGTATCCCCTTCCTTGTTTATGTAGAACACTGCGACCTTGTTGTCGGTCTGCACAAGCACAGACTTGTCTCGCAAGTGGTGCTCAAAGACCTTCAGGGCTAACCGGACTGCTCGAAGCTCGAGCAGGTTGATTTTCTGCAGGGATTCCTCGGGTGACCATCGTCCCTGGGTATGGAGGTTGTTCTAGTGGGTTCCCCAGCCCGACAGTGAGGCATTCGTCGTCAAGACGAGCTTGTGTGGCGGGGTCTGAAAGGGCATGCCCCGAAGGAGGCTTTGGGGATTCTGCCACCACTCCATAGAACTGGACAGACTGCGTGAGACCGAGATGGGGTCCTGTAGCTGGCCCAAGGCATGGGACATTGCACTCTGAGGCACCACTGAGCTGCTCGCATATGCATGCAAGCGGGGGGAACGATGTGCATGGTCGAGGCCATGTGCCCCAGAAAGCGCAGCATGGCTTAAGCCGAGACTCTGGATCAGCTTTGGACCTCTGCAACCAAAGCGTGGAGGCAGTCCGCGCGCGCTCGGCAAAGGAAGGCAGGTCGCCCGTTCCATGTCAAGCAGAGCGCCGATGAACTCACTGGTCTGTAGTTTCCCAGATCACCCTTGGAACCCTTTTTAAAAATTGGCGTTACATTGGCCATCCTCCAATCTTCAGGTATTACAGTTGATTTTAATAATAGTTCACAGATTACTAATAGTAGGTTTGCAATTTCATATTTCAGTTCTTTCAAAACCCTTGAATAGTTATCTCCAAGTTATAATGCCCTGTTCAATGTAATTTCAGTTTGTTCAATGTAAACCGCACTGATGCAGAATAGCACGGTATATAAGAGAATGTAAATAAATAAATAAAAAATATCATCCGCTCCAGGTGATTTGCTACTCTTCAGTTTATCAAATAGTTGTAATACATCTTCCCGGTGTATCGATATTTCTTTCAATTCTTCCGCAGTATCATCTTTAAATACCACTTCAGTCATGGGCAACATCCCTACATCTTCCTCAGTAAAGACCGAAGCAAGGAATTCATTCAGTCTCTCCGTTATGTCCTTGTCCCTTCTTAATGCCCCTTTTACCACTCTATCATCTAATGGTCCAACTGACTCTCTCACAGGCTTTTTGTTACGAATATACTTGAAAAAGTCTTTATTATGCGTTGTTGCTTCCACAGCAAGCTTCTTCTCAAATTCTCTCTTTGCCTGACTTATCAATGCTTTGCATCTAACTTGCCAGTGCTTATGTTGTTTCCAGTTTTCGTCATTTGGCTCCATTTTCTATTTCCTGAAAGATGCTTTTTTTTTTTTTTGACTGACTTCCACTTTTCTTAAAGCCTGGAATACAGCTGGTCTGGGCTTCCAAGATAGTATTTTTAAACAACACCCATGCTTGATGTAAATCTTTAACCTTTGCAAGTGCTCCTTTTAGTTTTTTCCTCTTTTCCTCATTTTATCATAGTCTCCCTTTTGAAAGTTAAAAGGTAGTACTGTGGATCTCCTTGCCGTCCTTCCTCCATTTATTAAATCAAATGCGATCATGCTATGATCACTATTGCCAAGTGGCCCCAACACCCTTATCTCTTGCACCAGATCCGGTCCACTAAGGACTAGATCCAAAATGGCTTCCCCTCTGGGCGGTTCATGAACCAGTTGCTCCAATAAGCAATCATTTATTTCATCTAGAAACTATCTTCCTAGCATGTCCTGCCATGACACTGACCCAGTCGATACAAATTGTGTGTCCTTCTCAGTAAGAAGAGTGAACTTGTTGTCGATGTTTTTCTGAGTGGCAATAGCTCTAACTTTAGAAGTTTTAATCAACAGGATCATGGCAACAATATTCTAACAGTGAGGCAGCATTCATATCTTCATTTATGTACTTCTGTGGAGATGGACTAGCTCCTCCCATTCTTGTTCACTGTCTTTTTCTGGACCAGAGTCTTCATTTGAGAAGAAGGGGTCCTCTAGGAGCATACACTGCAAAACATCTCCAAAGCTCAATACATCTTTCCAGGGGGAGAACATTGTGTGTAGGAAACCAGGTCCTCAGAGAACACACCGTACTCGCAAAAAAACAGGAAACACAGAAAGCGAGACGTCAAACAAAAAAAGTCCTTTATTGGAATCCAGCGACCCCGACATGCCGCATTTTCAGCATAAGCCTTTATCAGGGAGTAAACTGCAGAACATAAATAAAACATTAAGATCATTTTTGTATAAAACATACATACTAATTACAATTGGGGTCATTCTGAGCTGTGAATAACAGGGATGGATGTCACGTTGGGACGTCCATCCCTGCTATTTGGCCCCGACTAACCTCCCAATATGAACAAGGTGTTTGTACGGAGAGGCTTAGACGGGTGCAAGAAGGGGCCGATTCTGACATCGGCCCTGTATAACCGGGGCCGTCAGAGTGGACTGGGGACTTATTGCACATTGGAGATGGAATAAGTCCCCCTAGATGTCGGGGACGGGAGGTCCAGTCAAGAAAAAAAGGTGAGGTGGGTGCAGGGGATTCTACCCCGCCCGACTCTGGCCAAGGGAGGCCAGATTGCGGGTCAGGCTGCGGGGAAAGGAGACAGTCGTCGGTGGCCGGGGACTGTGGCTCCATTCAGGAGCCTTGACTGAGTTAGCTGGACAGGGGCCTATACGTGTAGGCGCATAAGAATTGGGTCCCAGGCTGCATTTAGAAGCCTAGTCGCAATTCTGATCCCAAGGGGGCTAGACGTGCCCTGCAAAATCAGAATCGTGTCTACCCCTGTGCATCCGATTCCGATCTGTTGCACAGTGGCCTGGACGTCCTGATCAGAATGACCCCCAATATGTATAAAACATTGTGTCAAAATGTAAAGAATAAAGATCATAATAAATAAATAAAACAATGAATAAAATCATATTCACTCAATTCTAAACACACAACTTTGTATACAAAAAAAGAATAATATATGAAAGAGAATAAAGTGGACATGTAAAATATATAATTAATTAATTAATAAAAAACCCACCATACATCTGATCAAAATGATAATTTTGTCACAGGGTGGTCTTGAAACACCAGCACAGTCATGATCTAAAAATAGGGGCTTACTGAGCAAAAGCAAAATTTCATTGCATGTGTCCAAAGCACAGTAATGGTAATAATCTGAAAAAAGATGGTATTGAAGTTATATTAACATTGTACAGTCACATATATATCAATATTGGTAAGATCTTCCAATACATAAAATGATAAGTTATTCCAGTGTATATAGGAGGAAAGTATATACACGTTTTAATTAAAAAATAAAGCACAATCTCTGTATGGAAAATTTAACAAATGTTGGTTGTACGAAGCTGTATACGTTTTTCTAAAAACTAACTACAATATCTTAGAATCATAAAGTCTCATAACATATATGTAGTGTTATATATAGCCATGCAAGCCAAACGAAGATTGCATAGTCAAACATTGCTTCTTTATTAGCCACCAGAGGGTGGCTTTGCCTCACCTGGACCTGCACAGCACACACGGGTTAAATCTCACATCAGGGGTGTAAGCAGGAGCTGCAAGCCCCTCCCGCTCCCCTCACCAAGGCAAGATCCAGCACACGGCAGCAATTTAAAAGGAGGCACACGCTCCAGGAAACAGTCCTTTGCCTGACCTGGACTTCCACAGCACACCCAGGCTCGATCTCACATCGGAGGTTGAGCAGGAGCTGCAAGCCCCTCCCGCTGCCCCAACCAAGGCAAGATCCAGCACACGGCAATGATTTAAAAGGAGGCACGCTACAGGTGTGCCCGCACTTGAGGGCCTCGCCAGAGGGCCCTTTGGCATGGCCCTTAGGCGGGGAACAGAGGCGGGGAGCAACACATGTAACAGAATCATTCCCTAAAGCAGCACTGGAAGATTACACCACAGCACGGTAAGTTGTCCTAACAATAAAGCAGTCTTCGCACAATCAAATACTTTACTGGTCACACTAAGACTCCAACCCTCAAGCTAATGTGACTATTCTTGTAAGCTCTACCATCTGCTGCAAAAATCACCGATATTACCTTGTCTAATAGTATTGCAATACTGTAACATCTTACTATTGCAATTGTAACAGCTTATAAATGCAACTCTTATCCTAATAGGGCATTTGAAAATTCTCTCACAGCAATTCAAATGTATCTTTTGTTCCATTAAGCAGATAATACTGTAACACCTCATAGCTATATAGATACCTTGCTTCTAGAAGCTACTCTTATCACATATTTGTACCTCACTATTTGAATCTCAAACTGGTATCTCTCTCAGATGAAGTATTCCACTTACTGCGATATTGTTGAGTTTACCCACTTTTACTACCTTCTGCCAACCTCAATGGCATGTAACTCCTGCTGCGATTCCAGCTACCTCAGACCCCATTTGAATTACTTTGCATTGTCTAGTACAATTCCTCCTAAAACCCTGCCCCTTCCTAAATTCAAATCTTCTCTTTGCCCCGATTGCAAAGATGGAAAACAAGCTCTCTATAGCACATGCTCTCATCATTCATCTGCTCATCACAACACTTTCTAACACACTGCAGACTCCCCTGTTACTTCCCAGTTCATCCCATCCCCATCATTCATCATCGCCCAAGCAACAACCAAATTTGCTACCCCCACAACCATCGCAATACTAGAGATAGCAATAACCACAAACACAAAACCTACCCAAGGTTAATTCTTATCAACCCTAGCAATAATATCAAACCTCCTATCCTCAGTGAACCTACTAAACCTCTAAAATGCATTCTAATAAACACGCGATCTGTTAGGAATAAAATGTCATTAATTCTAGTATCATAACCGATGAAACCCCAGATATCCTTTGGATTACTGAGACATAGCTCACTATACATGATTTATACAATCTTACTGCCAAAGGGTAAATCTAAAAATATCTACAAAAAAATTCCCTTTATACCACCAAAAATACAAATACTAAAACAATTACAAACCAAACTTCAAAAATTATTCAAATTACATTAGGGTATAAAAAGACCTCAGGAAAGCTCTTTCCCTACATCTGGCGAACTGAATCACCATAGGTTTGAGCAGTAAATCTACACATCACAGGTCTCACCCTTTTAATTTCAAATTATCACAAAACCAATTGCCCTAGTTTATATCTATATCCAAAAAAAGTACTTTTAAAGGATTCTACCAATTTTTTTTTTTTAAATACTTAATAATTTATTCTTCACATTCACAAACTAAAGTTGAAAATCTTCAAGTTAATATACTACTTAATAATTCATTCTTTACATTCACAAACTGATCTTGAAAGTCTCCAACAACTGATTAACTTCCTGAAAAGAAGAGAAACAAAATACGTTCAGAAAGGGTTAACACACACCATTCAAATAGTATCCAATTACTTATCTGAACGTTTAACAGCAGTCACACAGCCTCCATAGAAGTCCCGAACTGCTCACAGCAATTTGCTTCTGTTTCCTGCAAATACCCGTCTGAACTTAATTAAGCAGCAATTGTTTCACACAGTCATAATGCCTCCTTGGAAGTCACAAACAGCTCACAGCAAATCGCTTCGATTTCTTACTTCTTTTAAATGCAAATGCCTATAAAACTACTTCTTGACTGCTTGTTGCTTCTTTATTGATAGTTGATCCAAGTAGGTTAAAGTTGTTCACAAAGCGTAGTTACTCACCTGTAACAGGTGTTCTCCAGGAGCAGCAGGAATCAGTCCTCACTTATGGGTGACGTCGGCGCCGACGGAGCCCTCGCGGAGCAATTTTCCCCAGCTTTCAAAGAAAGCCTTTGGGAATTGCAGCGCGCATGCGCGGTCCTCTTCCCGCCCAAGGGTGCCATCTTAGCCAGTCAGATGACATAGCTAAAAAAGACAGCATAAAAATTTGCAAAAAAACTAAAGCAGATGATTGCAACTCCAAGGGGAGGAGGGAGGGTTGTGAGGACTGATTCCTGCTGCTCCTGGAGAACACCTGTTACAGGTGAGTAACTACGCTTTCTCCAGGACCAAGCAGGAAGTCAGTCCTCACTTATGGGACTCCCAAGCTTAAGGCTACCGGAGACCCTAAGCACAAAAATGAGCTCCCTCTAGCTCAGCAGCACAGAAGGAAGGAATCTTCGCTGAATTATTACCCACCGGTAGCCCACATCTGGGATGGAGGGTAGGAGTTGCTCAAACCTCAAAGAGATTACGGAGGACTGCCTGTCCGAAAGCACTGTCCCTGCGGGACTCCCTCTCGAGACAGTAATGGACCGCAAAGGTCTGGCTCGAAGACCAAGTAGCGGCCCGGCAGATGTCTGCCAGCAGAACAGAGCGGAGGTAAGCCACTGTCGTAGCCTTTGCCCGAACGCAATGAGCCGTGACTCGACCTTCCAAGGAGAGTCCGGCTGCCCCATAAGCCCAAGTGATACAGTCCGCAACCCAGATGGACAGAGTACGCTTGGAGACCGGGAGCCCCAATTTATTGGGGTCAAAAGACACAAAAAGCTGAGCAGCTTTACGGTGCTCCCGCGTACGGTCAAGGTAGAAGTTCAATGCCCTTCTACAGTCCAGGGTATGGAGGACCGTTTCAGCTCGGCTGGAGTGTGGTCTGGGAAAGAAGGTCGGAAGCACCACCTCCTGATTGATGTGAAAGGGGGAGACCACTTTTGGAAGAAATTTTGGGTGAGTCCGTAGGACTACCCTATTTTTGTAGAACCGAGTGTAAGGGGGATCAGACACGAGGGCCTGCAATTCACTTACGCGCCTAGCGGAAGTGAGGGCTATCAAGAACAATGTTTTCCAAGAAAGAAAACGGAAAGAACAGGTAGCCATAGGTTCAAAAGGCGGACAGATGATCCGCTGCAAAACCACATTCAGATCCCAGTCCGGCGCTGGCGGGCGGAGAGGTGGTTTAAGTAGAAGGAGACCTCGGAGAAACCTCGCTACGAGAGGGTCGCTGGAAAGAGGTCTGCCGTCCACCGGTACATGATGTGCTGAAAGAGCACTGAGGTGAACTTTGACGGAGTTGGACTTAAGTCCCAGATTAGAGAGGTAGAGCAAGTACTGCAAGATCACCGACACCGAGCAGGAGAAGGGATCCTGAGACTGCTGGGTACACCAAACGGAAAAGCGACGCCATTTAAGGGCGTAGCATTTGCGGGTAGAAGGTCGCTGAGAAGCTAAGACGACCTCTTCCACCTCTGCCGGCAGGAGAAGGGGAGCAAGGACTACCCTCTCAGCAGCCAGGCCATTAGATTGAGAGATCTGAGGTTGGGGTGTAGCAGAGACCCCTGATCTTGAGTGAGGAGATCCGGTTGAAACCCCAGAGGGAATGGATCCTCCACCGCTAATTGCAGCAGGAGTGGAAACCACAGCTGTCTGGGCCAGCGAGGAGCGATCAGGATCATGGAAGCTTTGTCTCGGAGAACCTTGAAAAGAGTTCGAGAGACTAGCGGGATGGGAGGAAAAGCATACAGAAGGCTCTCCGCCCATGAGAGTAGAAAAGCGTCTGCCGCAACTCGAAGGGGATGCGGCTGACGAGAGCAGAAGCGAGGAAGTTGCCGGTTGAGAGGGCTGGCAAAGAGATCCATCGCGGGGAGGCCCCACTTTAGAAAGAGCTTCTGAACTACCAAGGGATCCAGGCGCCACTCGTGCGGCTGGAGGATCCTGCTGAGTTTGTCCGCCAGGCAATTTTCTTGGCCTGGGAGATAAACTGCCTTGAGAAGAACGCCGTGACTGACGGCCCAAGAGCAGAGCTTCTGTGCCTCCCGACAGAGAGGGAAGGAGCCCGTGCCCCCCTGCTTGTTCACGTAGAACATGGCAACTTGATTGTCCGTCTGGACAAGGACGGACTGGTGAGAGGTCAGGTGGGAGAAGGCCTTGAGAGCCAGGCGGATCGCTCTGAGCTCTAGGAAGTTGATCTGCTGAGCAGACTCCCACGTGGTCCAGAGGCCCTGAGTACGTGCCCCTTGGCAATGTGCTCCCCATCCCAGGAGGGATGCATCTGTTGTCAGCACCCGGGCCGGCTGAGGTGACTGGAAAGGCATGCCGAGTACCAGGTTCGGCCGATGAAGCCACCACTGGAGAGACGAGATCAGCGGCTCGGAGACGCGCACTAGGTCTGCTAGGCCGCCTGTGGCTTGTTGCCACTGCTGGCGGAGACACCATTGAGCAGGCCGCATATTCAGGCGGGCATTGGGGGTCACATGGACGGTGGAAGCCATATGGCCGAGTAGTCTCAGGAAGCGCCTGGCGGAGACCAGGGGCTGGCTGCGAAAACGGTCGGCTAGGTCCATGAGCCATTGAGCTCTGTCGAGCGGTAGGAACGCTCGTGCCTGAGGAGTGTGCAGCCTTGCGCCGATGAACTCGAGATCCTGTGAGGGGAGCAAAGTGGACTTTGCGAAGTTTATAACAAAGCCCAAGTACTGCAGAAGAGTCACCGTGCGGCGTGTGGCGTTGGTGACCTCCGGAGCGGACGCTGCCCTGATGAGCCAGTCGTCGAGGTACGGAAAGACATAGAGGCCGTGAAGCCGGAGATGGGCCGCCACCACCGCGAGACATTTTGTGAAGACGCGCGGTGCGGAGGACAGGCCAAAGGGTAGTACTCTGTACTGGTAATGATTTCCGGCCACCACAAACCTTAGGTACTGGCGGTGGCTTGGGTGGATAAGGATGTGCGTGTAGGCATCCTTTAGATCCAAGGAGGATAGCCAATCTCCCTGCTGGAGGTAGGGCAGAAGGATTCCAAGGGTAAGCATCTTGAACTTTTAACGCACGAGGAATTTGTTGAGGTTGCGCAAGTCCAGGATGGGTCTGAGGCCTCCTGTCCTTTTTGGTACTAGAAAATACCTGGAATAAAAGCCTTGACCTTTCAGGTGGTGGGGCACCGGTTCCACCGCCTGTTCCTGTAGAAGACCTGCTAACTCCTGAAGGAGTAAGTCCCTGTGCAGAGGGGGTCGTGGAGGTTCTCCCGGAAAATAGGAGGGAGGGACCTGGTGGAAGTGGAGACGATAGCCTTCTCTTACGACTTGAAGCACCCAGGCATCTGAGGTGATGCTGGACCACCTGTGGGCGAAGTGAACCAGCCGGCCTCCGGTGCTGGGAGGAACCAGCGGGGGGGGGGAGAGGCTATGCTTAAGGAGTCAAAAACCCCCACCCTGCTGAGCAGGGGCTGGTGGTGCAGGCTTGGGGGCTTGCTGCCTACGGGACCCGTTACCCCGTCCCTTGGCCTGCTGGCCCTGTTGGGGAGCTGCAGGGGCCTGATATTGGGGGTATTGTTTGTAGGCAGCCGCCTTCCTCGGGTAAAAGGACTTCTTTCCCGAGCCCTTCTTTTTCTGGGAAGGGGCGGAGGTCTTCCTAGAAAGCCTAGTCCTGGTGAGAGTCTCCGTCTCAATTTGTGCAGCCTTTTCAGCCATGGGCTTGCCAAAGAGGTTTTCGCCTCGGCAGGGGACATCGACCAACTTGTCCTGCACCCAGGGCTCAAGGTCAGACGACTGAAGCCAAGCCTGTCGGCGGGCACCGATGCCGGCTGCGGCCACTCGAGCCGATGCTTCAAAGCCATCATAGGCTGCTCGGGATATGAATTTTGAGCATTCCCGAATGCCAGTGGACAAGGCCAGGAACCTCCGCAAGGGTTCCTCGGACAAACCAGCGGAGAATCCGGCTAGCTCTTTAGCCAGGTCTCGGAGATACATGCCCATGTATAGCTGGTAGGTCTGGACACGACACGCAAGCATAGAGCCCTGGAAACACTTCTTACCAAGGCCATCCAGGTTAAGGGCCTCCCTGCCAGGAGGCACCGAGGACTGCATCTTCTGGCTCTTAAGACGATGCATGGCCGATTCCACTACCATGGAATGGTGTGGTAACTGTGCTTTTTGGAAGCCAGGGCTCTTGCGGACTCGATAGATAGAATCGACCCGCTTGCTCAGGACCGGCGAGGTGGCCGGACTCTCCCACATGCGGAAGAGTAGTCGTTCCAGCATGGGAGGAACCGGTACAGTAAAGTGTTCCCTGGCGGGAGAGTCATACTGGAGGGCGTCGAGCTCTTCGGCTCGAGGCTCCTCCTCGGGATCCGCAGGGAAGGCCAAAGCCTTGGCCATATCCCTGACGAAGTCCGAGAACCGGGCATCCTCCGGGGGGGACTGCTTCCAAGGTTCGGACTCAGGTGAGTCCGAGGGGACACACCGAGTCCGAAAAGAATCAGGCGACTCTTCCTCTTCAGACTCCCAGACCGACTCCGACGAGGACTCGGTGGGGTCGGCCCGGGCAGGGCGCGGCGCCTGCCGCCCCGACGCCGAGGGAGTCGGCGTCGGCGACCTCGGTCCCGAACGGGAGGCCGAGGGTGACCTCGACCGAGGATCGACTCGAGTTCGCATCGACTCGAGGATCGGCTCGGTCTCCGGGGTCGACTTAGACGTCGACGTCCCGGCGGTCAGGGCAGCGGCGCCAGCGAAGCCAGCGAGCAGTGCCCGCTGCTGGTCCATGAAGGCAGACAGTCTGCTCTCCAAGGCCGTCAACCTGAGTCCGAGCTCAGGTGACCCAGCAGCCCGCGACTCGGGCCCCGACGGCGTCGGGCCCGACGTCGGCGGTCTCGGAGGCGAGTCCAGGAGGACCACAGGACTTACCCAAGCAGGCAGCTCCGACTCCAGGCGAGGTCGCTTCGAGAGGTGCTCCTTCTCCAAGGACCCGGGACGGCTATCGGGGCTATGCGACCTGGCCCTCGCGGAGCCAGGAGCGTCCACCGACGCCGCCCTCGCGGGTTTCACCTTTCGTCGATGGTCCCCGGAGGGAGAACCCCTGTCGGAGGAACTCCGGCGACGGTCCGAGCTGGAACCTCTGGACGCGGAGGCCTCCGACGAGGTCCGGGTACGGCTGGGGTCAGCGAAGATCCTATCCCACTGATGCCGCCGACTTCTCAACGCTTTGGAGGACATTTTGCCGCAGGGCCCACAGATCATTTCTTCATGATCCGGGCCCAGGCAGCGGAGGCAATTGTCGTGTGTGTCAGTTAGTGACATATTTCGGTCACACTGACCACACCGTTTGAAACCACTGGCAGTCATCGGGGGAAAAAGGGCCCCGGCGAGGTCAAAGGACCGGGCTGCCAGGGAAAAACCGAAAACGAAACTAAGTCAGAAAAACCGAAAAAGAAGAAGAGGACTCGTGACCGGCGTCGCGAGTCCGGGCGGGAAAAAGACCGGCGTCGAACCGAAGGAAAAAAGAGAAAATATGAGTAAAAATCAACTTTTTCGCGGGGACACGACGGGTACGTCTGTAGGGCTCCGCGGAAAAAAGAAGACTGGCTAAGATGGCACCCTTGGGCGGGAAGAGGACCGCGCATGCGCGCTGCAATTCCCAAAGGCTTTCTTTGAAAGCTGGGGAAAATTGCTCCGCGAGGGCTCCGTCGGCGCCGACGTCACCCATAAGTGAGGACTGACTTCCTGCTTGGTCCAGGAGAATTTCAATTTCTTCTCCTTCAACGATGAACCTGTTGATTATGCCAGTTGTCATGATCTTTGTCTTCTTTACATTAAAGTGCAGGCCCATTTTGAGACTATGTTCTTTGATTGTGAGAAGCAAATGTTTCAGATCATCTTCACTTTCAGCCAGTAATGTGGTATCATCAGCATAGCGAAGGTTGATGAGTCTTCCACCAATCTTCACACCTCTGTTGTCTTCATACAATCCTGCTTCTCTGATGATTTGTTCTGCATATAAATTAAACAGGTAGGGGGAAAGTATGCAGCCTTGTTTTACACCTTTGCTTATTTTAAACCATTCTGTTTCTCCTTGTTCCGTTCGAACTGTTGCTTCTTGATCAATGTACAGACTGCGCAAGAGAACGATCAGGTGTTCTGGTATACCCATGCTTCTTAATGTGGCCCAGAGTTTCTCATGGTTTACACAGTCAAAAGCCTTGCTATAGTCGATAAAGCACAAATAGATATCCTTTTGGTATTCTTTAGTCTTTTCAAGGATCCATCTCACATCCGCAATGATGTCTCTTGTTCCTCGCCCTTTCCTGAACCCTGCTTGCACTTCAGGTAGTTCTTGTTCCAGGTATGGTTGTAGTCTCTTTTGAATAATCTTCAGTAGAATCTTGCTGGCATGTGGGATCAGAGCGATTGTGCGATAATTTCCACAGTCAGTTGGATCACCTTTCTTTAGTATTGGTATAAACACAGATCTTTTCCAGTCAGTTGGCCATGATGTTGTCTTCCATATTTCTTGGCAGAGCCTTGTGAGTATGGTAACAGCTGCATCAGATTGCTGCAATACTTCTATGGGAATGCTATCAATGCCTGGTGCTTTGTTCTTTGATAAGGCTTTCAATGCTGCTTCAACTTCTTCTTTCATCACCAATGGTTCCCGATCATAAGGTACAGGTTGAAACGGCTGTTGCTCCACTTGATCTTTATCATATAAAAACTCTGTATATTCCTTCCACTTTTCTTTGATCTTCTCAGCATCATTCAACATAGAACCTTGAGCATCTTGTAACATTCCAATTCGAGGCTGGAACTTTTTATTTAACTCTCGTAGCTTTAGGAAAGCCGATCTGGTTCTTCCTCTAATAGTTTCTGCTTCTATTTCCTTGCAAGTGTCATTGTAGTACTTTTCCTTGTCCTGTCTTGCTGCACGTTGGAAATCTCTGTTGAGTTCTGCGATTGTCTTTCTTTCTCCTCTGGCTTTAGCTTCTCGGCGTTTCTGGGCAATTTTCAGAGTTTCTTCCATCATCCATTTTGGCCGTTTTTGCTTTTTCACCTTTTGTAGAGACTTCTCGCTTTCTTCCAACACAACCTTCTTGATGTCATTCCATAACTCTTCCGGAGCTCTGTCATTTGTATCTAAAGCAGCAAATCGATTTTGCAGGCAGTCTTTAAATTCCAGTGGTATATTCTCAAGGTCATATTTTGCTGCATTCATGAGTGGTTTGATGATCTGTATGTACCACAGTCAGCTCCAGGTTTTGTCTTTGTTGATGTTACAGAGCTTTTCCATCATTGACTTCCGCATATGTAGTCAATTTGATTTTAATATAATCCATTCGGTGAAGTCCATGTGTACAGTCGCCGCTTGAGTTGCTGGAAGAAGGTGTTTGAGATGAATAGATCATTGGTCTTGCAGAATTCTATCAGTCTTTCTCCAGCTTCATTTCTGTTGCCAAGTCCATATTTTCCAACTACTTTGCCTTCTGCTTTGTTGCCAACTTTTGCGCTCCAGTCACCCATGACTATCAGGATATCCTGTTTGCATGTTCTGTCAATTTTAGCTTGTACTTGTTCATAGAACTCTTCAATTTCATTCTCTTCTGCAGCTGTTGTTGGGGCATATACTTGAATTATAGTTGTGTTGATAGGCAATCCTCGTAGACGAATAGAGATTAAGCGTTCGCTGATTGCATTGTATTTCATTACAGTTCTTGCAAGTTTCTTCTTTATTATAAATGCAACACCATTTCTTCTTTGTCTTTCATTTCCAGCATAGTAGACCATGTGATCATCTGATGCAAAGTGCCCCATGTCAGTCCATTTCAGTTCGCTGACACCCAACAGATCAAGTTGTACACGTTCCATTTCATTCTTGACCACCTCCAACTTCCCTTGGTTCATGCTTCGTACGTTCCATGTTCCAATGTGTAAGACATCTTTACAGCTTCTGACTCTCATTTCATGCGCAGCTACATCAGCAGTCAGACTTTCCGAGGGCTTTGATCCAACCACATCATAAATGCTGGCTTTACTCTGAAAAGTCTTCAGCTCTTCCCCAGTAGCTAGTTGAGTGTCTTCTGACCTGAGGGTCTCATCTTCCAGCATCATAGCACAATTTGTTTTGTTGTAACTATCCATTGGGTTTTCAATGGATAGTTAGTTATCTCCAAGTTATAATGCTCTGTTCAAAATTACATTGAACAGAGCATTATAACTTGGAGATAACTAATTTACAGGGAACATGGGCAATGGAGGGTTAAGTGGCTTGCCCAAGACCACAAGGAGCACCTGTGGGACTAGAGACCCCAGTCCTTCTGGCCCAAGGTTGCTGTCCTCTAGTGGGATTTGAATCCCCGACCTTCCGGCCTGAAGTACCTTGCCCCAACCACTAGGCCACTCCTCCACTCCACTACTTATAAAGACGTCATTCAAACTGCTAAGAGAAACCACACAAACACCCTAAATAAAGCCATCAACCGCCCCAGGGAACTATTAGATATTGTTAAATCCCCAACTAAAACCCACCATAACGATGCCCCTAGAACAGCAATTAGCACACAAATCCTGGCAGACCACTTTGCCTCTAAGCTAAAAAGTAACAAACCCGCATCCAGCTTATCACAGTTAAGTTTACCTGCCTCTAGCAAATGGAACTCTCTTTTCATATTATCAAGGAAAGCGTAGTTACTCACCTGTAACAGGTGTTCTCCAGGAGCAGCAGGAATCAGTCCTCACATATGGGTGACGTCGGCGCCGACGGAGCCCTCGCGGAGCAATTTTCCCCAGCTTTCAAAGAAAGCCTTTGGGAATTGCAGCGCGCATGCGCGGTCGCCTTCCCGCCCAAGGGTGCCATCTTAGCCAGTCAGATGACATAGCTAAAAAAGACAGCATAAAAATTTGCAAAAAAACTAAAGCAGATGATTGCAACTCCAAGGGGAGGAGGGAGGGTTGTGAGGACTGATTCCTGCTGCTCCTGGAGAACACCTGTTACAGGTGAGTAACTACGCTTTCTCCAGGACCAAGCAGGAAGTCAGTCCTCACATATGGGACTCCCAAGCTTAAGGCTACCGGAGACCCTAAGCACAAAAATGAGCTCCCTCTAGCTCAGCAGCACAGAAGGAAGGAATCTTCGCTGTATTAGTACCCACCGGTAGCCCACATCCGGGATGGAGGGTAGGAGTTGCTCAAACCTCAAAGAGATTACGGAGGACTGCCTGTCCGAAAGCACTGTCCCTGCGGGACTCCCTCTCGAGACAGTAATGGACCGCAAAAGTCTGGCTCGAAGACCAAGTAGCGGCCCGGCAGATGTCTGCCAGCGGAACAGAGCGGAGGTAAGCCACTGACGTAGCCCTTGCCCGAACGCAATGAGCCGTGACTCGACCTTCCAAGGAGAGTCCGGCTGCCCCATAAGCCCAAGCGATACAGTCCACAACCCAGATGGACAGGGTACGCTTGGAGACCGGGAGTCCCAATTTATTGGGATCAAAAGACACAAAAAGCTGCGCAGCTTTACGGTGCTCCCGCGTACGGTCAAGGTAGAAGTTCAATGCCCTTCTACAGTCCAGGGTATGGAGGACCATTTCAGCTCGGCTGGAGTGTGGTCTGGGAAAGAAGGTCGGAAGTACCACCTCCTGATTGATGTGAAAAGGGGAGACCACTTTTGGAAGAAATTTTGGGTGAGTCCGTAGGACTACCCTATTTTTGTAGAACAGAGTGTAAGGGGGATCAGACACGAGGGCCTGCAATTCACTTACGCGTCTAGCGGAAGTGAGGGCTATCAAGAACAGTGTTTTCCAAGAAAGAAAACGGAGAGAACAGGTAGCCATAGGTTCAAAAGGCGGACAGGTGATCCGCTGCAAAACCACATTCAGATCCCAGTCAGGCGCTGGCGGGCGCAGAGGTGGTTTAAGTAGAAGGAGACCTCGGAGAAACCTCGCTACGAGAGGGTCGCTGGAAGAGGTCTGCCGTCCACCGGCACATGATGTGCTGAAAGAGCACTGAGGTGAACTTTGACGGAGTTGGACTTAAGTCCCAGATTAGAGAGGTATAGCAAGTACTGCAAGATCACCGATACCGGGCAGGAGAAGGGATCCTGAGACTGTTGGGTACACCAAACGGAAAAGCGACGCCATTTAAGGGCGTAGCATTTGCGGGTAGAAGGTCGCCGAGAAGCTAGGACGACCTCTTCCACCTCTGCCGGCAGGAGAAGGGGAGCAAGGACTACCCTCTCAGCAGCCAGGCCATTAGATTGAGAGATCTGAGGTTGGGGTGCAGCAGAGACCCCTGATCCTGAGTGAGGAGATCCGGTTGTAACCCCAGAGGGAATGGATCCTCTACTGCTAATTGCAGCAGGAGTGGAAACCACGGCTGTCTGGGCCAGCGAGGGGCCACCAGGATCATGAAAGCTTTGTCTCGGAGAACCTTGAAAAGAGTTCGAGAGACTAGCGGGATGGGAGGAAAAGCATACAGAAGGCTCTCCGACCATGAGAGTAGAAAAGCGTCTGCCGCAACTCGAAGGGGATGTGGCTGACGAGAGCAGAAGCGAGGAAGTTGCCGGTTGAGAGGGCTGGCAAAGAGATCCATCGTGGGGAGGCCCCACTTTAGAAAGAGCTTCTGAACTACCAAGGGATCCAGGCGCCACTCGTGCGGCTGGAGGATCCTGCTGAGTTTGTCCGCCAGGCAATTTTCTTGGCCTGGGAGATAAACTGCCTTGAGAAGAACGCCGTGACTGACGGCCCAAGAGCAGAGCTTCTGTGCTTCCCGACAGAGAAGGAAGGAGCCCGTGCCCCCCTGCTTGTTCACGTAGAACATGGCAACTTGATTGTCCGTCTGGACAAGGACGAACTGGTGAGAGGTCAGGTGGGAGAAGGCCTTGAGAGCCAGGCGGATCGCTCTGAGCTCCAGGAAGTTGATCTGCTGAGCAGACTCCCACGTGGTCCAGAGGCCCTGAGTACGTGCCCCTTGGCAATGTGCTCCCCAGCCCAGGAGGGACGCATCTGTCGTCAGCACCTGGGCCGGCTGAGGCGACTGAAAAGGCATGCCGAGTACCAGGTTGGGCCGATGAAGCCAACACTGGAGACGACGAGGCCAGCGGCTCGGAGACGCGCACTAGGTCTGCTAGGCCGCCTGTGGCTTGTTGCCACTGCTTGCGGAGACACCATTGAGCAGGCCGCATATTTAGGCGGGCATTGGGGGTCACATGGACGGTGGAAGCCATATGGCCGAGTAGTCTCAGGAAGCGCCTGGCGGAGACCAGGGGCTGGCTGCGAAAACGGTCGGCTAGGTCCATGAGCCGTTGAGCCCTGTCGAGCGGTAGGAAAGCTCGTGCCTGAGGAGTGTGCAGCCTTGCGCCGATGAACTCGAGATCCTGTGAGGGGAGCAAAGTGGACTTTGCGAAGTTTATGACAAAGCCCAAGTTCTGCAGAAGAGTCACCGTGCGGCGTGTGGCGTTGGTGACCTCCGGAGCGGACGCTGCTCTGATGAGCCAGTCGTCGAGGTACGGAAAGACATAGAGGCCGTGAAGCCGGAGATGGGCCGCCACCACCGCGAGACATTTTGTGAAGACTCGCGGTGCGGAGGACAGGCCAAAGGGCAGTACTCTGTACTGGTAATGATTTCCTGCCACCACAAACCTTAGGTATTGGCGGTGGCTTGGGTGGATGAGGATGTGCGTGTAGGCATCCTTTAGATCCAAGGAGCATAGCCAATCTCCCTGCTGGAGGTAGGGCAGAAGGATTCCAAGGGTAAGCATTTTGAACTTTTCCCGCACGAGGAACTTGTTGAGGTTGCGCAAGTCCAGGATGGGTCTGAGGCCTCCTGTCCTTTTTGGTACTAGAAAATACCTGGAATAAAAGCCTTGACCTCTCAGGTGGTGGGGCACCGGTTCCACCGCCTGTTCCTGTAGAAGACCTGCTAACTCCTGAAGGAGTAAGTCCCTGTGCAGAGGAAGTCGTGGAGGTTCTCCCGGGAAATAGGAGGGAGGGACCTGGTGGAAGTGGAGAAGATAGCCTTCTCTTACGACTTGAAGCACCCAGACATCTGAAGTGATGCTGGACCACCTGTGGGCGAAGTGAACCAGCCGGCCTCCGGTGCTGGGAGGAGCCAGCGGAGGGGGAGAGGCTATGCTGAAGGAGTCAAAAAGCCCCCACCCTGCTGAGCAGGGGCTGGTGGTGCAGGCTTGGGGGCTTGCTGCCTACTGGACCCGTTACCCCGTCCCTTGGCCTGCTGGCCCTGTTGGGGAGCTGCGGGGGCCTGATATTGGGGGTAGTGTTTATAGGCAGCCTCCTTTCTCGGGTAAAAGGACTTCTTTCCCGAGCCCTTCTTTTTCTGGGAAGGGGAGGAGGTCTTCCTAGAAAACCTAGTCCTGGTGAGAGTCTCCGTCTCGATCTGTGCAGCCTTTTCTGCCATAGGTTTGCCAAAGAGGTTTTCACCTCGGCAGGGGACATCGACCAACTTGTCCTGCACCCAGGGCTCAAGGTCAGACGACTGAAGCCAAGCCTGTCGGCGGGCACCGATGCCGGCTGCGGCCACTCGAGCCGATGCTTCAAAGCCATCATAGGCTGCTCGGGATATGAATTTTGAGCATTCCCGAATGCCAGTGGACAAGGCCAGGAACCTCCGCAAAGGTTCCTCGGACAATCCAGCGGAGAATCCGGCTAGCTCTTTAGCCAGGTCTCGAAGATACATGCCCATGTATAGCTGGTAGGTCTGGACACGACACGCAAGCATAGAGCCCTGGAAACACTTCTTACCAAGGCCATCCAGGTTACGGGCCTCCCTGCCAGGAGGCACCGAGGAGTGCATCTTCTGGCTCTTAAGACGATGCATGGCCGATTCCACTACCATGGAATGGTGTGGTAGCTGTGCCTTTTGGAAGCCAGGGCTCTTGCGGACTCGATAGATAGAATCGACCCGCTTGCTCAGGACCTGCGAGGAGGCCGGACTCTCCCACATGCGGAAGAGTAGTCGTTCCAGCATGGGAGGAACCGGTACAGTAAAGTGTCCCCTGGCGGGAGAGTCATACTGGAGGGCGTCGAGCTCTTCGGCTCGAGGCTCCTCCTCGGGGTCCGCCGGGAAGGCCAAAGCCTTGGCCATATCCCTGACGAAGTCCGAGAACCGGGCATCCTCCGGAGGGGACTGCTTCCGAGGTTCGGACTCAGGCGAGTCCGAGGGGACACACCGAGTCCGAAAAGAATCAGGTGACTCTTCCTCTTCAGACTCCCAGACCGACTCCGAGGAGGAATCGGTGGGGTCGGCCCGGGCAGGCTGCGGCGCCCGCCGCCCCGATGCCGAGGGAGTCGGCGTCGGCGACCTCGGTCCCGAACGGGAGGCCGAGGGTGACCTCGACCGAGGATCGACTCGAGTTCGCATGGACTCGAGGATCGGCTCGGTCTCCGGGGTCGACTTAGACGTCGACGTCCCGGCGGTCAGGGCAGCGGCGCCAGCAAGGCTAGCGAGCAGTGCCCGCTGCTGGTCCATGAAGGCAGACAGTCTGCTCTCCAAGGCCGTCAACCTGAGTCCGACCTCAGGTGACCCAGCAGCCCCCGACCCGGGCCCGACGTCGGTGGTCTCGGAGGCGAGTCCAGGAGGACCACAGGACTTACCCGAGCAGGCAGCTCCGACTCCATGCGAGGTCGCTTCGAGAGGTGCTCCTTCTCCAAGGACCCGGGACGGCTATCGGGGCTATGCGACCTGGCCCTCGCGGAGCCAGGAGCGTCCACCGACGCCGCCCTCGCGGGTTTCACCTTCCGACGATGGTCCCCGGAGGGAGAACCCCTGTCGGAGGAACTCCGGCGACGGTCCGAGCTGGAACCTCTGGACGCCGAGGCCTCCGACGAGATCCGGGTACGGCTGGGGTCAGCGAAGATCCTATCCCGCTGATGCCGCCGACTTCTCAACGCTTTGGAGGACATTTTGCCACAGACCCCACAGATCATTTCTTCATGATCCGGGCCCAGGCAGCGGAGGCAATTATCGTGTGTGTCAGTTAGTGACATATTTCGGTCACACTGACCACACCGCTTGAAACCACTGGCAGCCATCGGGGGAAAAAGGGCCCCTGCGAAGTCAAAAGACCGGGCTGCCAGTGAAAAAACCGAAAACGAAACTGACTAAATCAGAAAAAACCAAAAAAGAAGAAGAGGACTCGTGACCGGCGTCGCGAGTCCGGGCGGGAAGAAAACCGGCGTCGAACCAAAGGAAAAAAGAGAATATTACGAATAAAATCAACTTTTTCGCGGGGACAAGACGGGTACGTCTGTAGGGCTCCGCGGAAAAAAGAAGACTGGCTAAGATGGCACCCTTGGGCGGGAAGGCGACCGCGCATGCGCGCTGCAATTCCCAAAGGCTTTCTTTGAAAGCTGGGGAAAATTGCTCCGCGAGGGCTCCGTCGGCGCCGACGTCACCCATATGTGAGGACTGACTTCCTGCTTGGTCCTGGAGAAAAACAGTTACTTGAAACCATCACTAAAATTAATACCACCACTTCTCTTCTGGATCTTTGCTCTGTGGCTAGGATGAAAGCATCCAAAACTGAACTAGCTCAAATCATTCTCAACATAGTTAATCAATCCCTCCTCCAAGGAACTATGCCAAATGACCTCAAACAATCTTCCATTCACCCAATTCTCAAGAGCAAATCCCTAAATAGTGATGACCCCACTTCCTACAAGTCAATTGCAAGCATCCCCTTCCTAGCAAAAATCATTAAAAAAATAGTCCAAATACAATTGCAGGACTTCATCGACACAAATGCCCCTCTGGACGAACACAAATACGGCTTCCACCCATGCCATGGAGTTGAAACATTACTATTGGTCCTATTTGACTCCCTCATCCGTGGCATGGATAATGTGAACCAAGCATTCCTACTTGTCATCATAGACATTGCCTCAGCATTTGACAATGTTGATCACAATACTCTCATCACGTGACTAACACAAATAGGAATAGCTGGTACTACGTTAAAATGGTTTACTTTAAATCATACATCTCCAATAGGCACCAATCTGTAAGAATTAACCATGAATCCTCCACGTCATTTCCTCAAGAACAGGGAATCCCCCAAGGTTCAGCATTGTCAGCCCTTCTCTTCAACCTTTACATCCAGCCAATCTGCTCAATTTTCAAAAGACACAAAATTGAATATCTCATATATGCAGATAATATTATGTTATTTACTCCTGTAAACATAAAAACCCATTTACAAGAATAATGAATGGAATGGAATAATAACCAGTATAAATACTACCACCTCCATGCTTGATCCTTGCCCAACCACCTGGATTAAAGCAGCAAAAAAGGATATTGGCCTCCAGGTCTCACACATTGTGAACCAATCATTGTCACAGGGAGTCATGCCCAACCAGCTCAAAAAGTCTATAATTAGACCGATATTAAAGAACAACTCGCTTAACAAAAAAGACCCATCTTCTTACCGCCCAATCTCCAGCATATCGCTTCTAGCGAAGATCATAGAAAAAGCAGCCCTCATCCAACTGCAAGAACACCTCGATGACTACGAAACCCTCGACAAACAGCAATACGGTTTCAGAAAAAATCATGGGGTCGAAACTCTGCTATTAGCACTGTTTAACTGCCTCCTCAAAGGGCTAGAGGACAGGAAGAAAATGTTTATTCTTATTTTTATCGACATCTCAGCAGCCTTCGACACTGTACATCACCTAACCCTCCTTAACAAGCTGGCATCAATTGGTATATTAGGAACCACCCTGAAGTGGTTCTCCTCCTACATAACAGACAGAAAGCCACAAGTCCAATTCAACGGAGAAAAAGCCGAAGCCTTCACTCAAACTCAAGGCATACCACAGGGGTCGGCGCTCTCGGCACTTCTGTTTAACATTTACATGCAACCCCTCAGTGAAATATTCAGGAAATATGGCATCAACTACCACATATATGCAGACGATATCATGCTGTACACACAGCTAGAAACCGCCGACCCAAAGTACGATCAGCTGGAAACCTGCATGGGAGAGATGTTGGGATGGCTAAAACAAAACAACATGTCGATTAATCATAAGAAGACTGAAGTAATGTTTATATCCAGTAAAACTGACTTCGAACCGCCACCAACAATCACATTGTGCAACAATACGTACAACACGAAGAAGGAAATTAGATATTTAGGAGTCATAATCGACAGCAAACTGAAAATGGAAAAACACCTCAGCAACACCAACAAAGCCATATTTCACAAGCTTAGAGTATTACGACCCCTACGGAATGTACTAGATCCATGCGACTTCCGTTCAGTTGCTCAAGCACTCATCATGCCTCACCTCGACTACTGTAACGCTATCTTACAGGGTCTACCAAAGAAAACGACCAACAGATTACAACTGGCACAACACGTAGCAGCAAGGATCATCATGAGAACAAGCGTCACCGAACATATTACACCTATATTGATGGAACTACACTGGCTCCCAGTCTCTGCCAGGATCCAATACAAAACATTGGTAACGACATTCAAACTAATTCACAACCTAGCCCCTTCATTCCTTTCCACCCTGATCACCTTGCAAACTAGCTCCAGAAGCAGGAGAACCATAAGCGAAGACACACTTATAGTTCCAAACAGCATCAGACATGTAAAATCCAGTACTGGCCGCAGAGCATTCTCCTTCTCTGCCCCCACTTTATGGAACAACCTACCGCATGAGATGAGAGCAACAAGAGACCTACTCGATTTCAGAAAAAAATTAAAAACTCACCTATTCAACTGCCACTATGGCCAGCTGTGAATCCAACAAGATGAAAAGAAACAAATAGCTGTTTGTCAAATGTAAATAGTTAAAGGATAATCGCTTTTGTACATATGAATGATACCTAATGGAGGGCTATATCTAGACCCTGCGATGTGTGCTGTGTATTACCCCTCTTCTTTCTATCTATGCCCAAATCTTCCTGTCTTGATTTTGTGACATATCCCAAAGACTTTAATCAAACCGCTTCTGATCGCTGGAAGTAGCGGTATATAAGTGTTTGCTAAATAAATAAATAAATAAAATAAATAAATGATTGACTGCATTCTTGAGGCGGAATCCTGGCTGGGTAAAAACAACCTCCATATCAACTTTAAAAAAACTGAAATTATGTTCACAACAAGAAATTTAGCTTCACTCCCCCCCTTGAATTGAACATACAAAACACCACACTTTCAGTAAAGCAGAAGGTGTAATACCTGGGCATCATTCTAGACAGATCCCTCAGTATGACATCTCATATAAAACAAACAGCCAGGACTATATTCTTTAAACTAAGACCCATCCAGAACCTCAGATCCGTCTTAGAACCTAGTGATTTCCAAACAGTCGCCAAGGCCCTTATAACCTCACACTGGGACTATTGTAACAGTTTACTGCAAGGCCTCCTTAAAACGACCATCAATACCTTACAACTAGCCCAAAATATGACCGCTAGAATTATTTCCAAAACTCGCCTCACAAAACATATCACACCAGTTCTTAAGAATCTACATTGGCTCCCGATAATGCGCAGAATAAAATATAAAACAATAATCATCATGTTCAAACTACTCAATGACATCTTACCCTCCTTCCTCTCATCTAGAATTCACACACAAACAGATTCTAGGAACAGAAGAAAGAACCAGAACATATTTGCCATTCCGTCCTCAATCTGTAAAACAAAGCAAATAACCAGTAGAAGAGCTTTTACTTACACTGCTCCAACACTATGGAACTCTCTGCCGGACACCATCAGATCAATAAAAGACCTCCAGACATTCCATAAAGAGATAAAAACACTTCTCTTTGTTGAACACTTTAACAACGACTGATGCACAATTGTTCACCCTGTCTAGATGCAACCCTTACCCACATGTATATAGTTGTTGATATCCTCCTAATTGTCTGGAAGCAAGATGATACATTGTATATAGTTGAATGTTTTTTTTCTGTAACTGTACATAGTTATCTCATGTTCTCTGTAAAATGGTTTGTTTAAAGTAAACCGCCCCTGATCTCTGGAAGGGGCGGTATAGAAAAACTGCTTAAATAAATAAAATAAATAAGTAACTTCATTAAAAGACCTACTGCATACGATGACCCCGGCATTGAATATCCAGGGTTAAGGGTTGGCAAGAAGGGCTATGCGCTTATCGGGTCCTATTTTTTTTTAACATATATGCACTTGTAGCTGATACACCTGATTTCTCTGCTACAATATCAGAGAAACTTCTTGAACATATACAAATATTGGTAATCATGGGGTGAGACTACAACCGCACCCTAGATAATTATCTAGATATAAACTATCGCAGTAAACCTTTCAGGTCTAAATTTAGGAAAGTGGTTTAGGATATAATGCCGGACCATGAATGTGTGATGTGTGACAGTTGTTTAATTTGATTAATAGAGTGTACAACTTTTTCCTCATCCAGAGGGACTACTACAACTGGAAATAGATCTGCATTTGTAAGTATTTATCTTCTGGAATATAATCTAAATCTTTGGGTAAAAAGGGTAATCGTTGGGTTAAAGCAGATAAATCTGTGTATTTTAGAATTCAGTGTATTTGCTGAATCAGTCAAGTCTTAGTACAATCAGAGAGCTTTATATTTAAATCAAATCAGAGTATAGCTTAGTATACAAGTAGAATAAATAGTCTCTGAGTACAAAGAACTAAACTTGTTTCTAGTGATCTTTACAAAGAGGCCTTCCAGTTAGGAAGCAAAAGATCTGTGGAGTTGTCTTAAATAGGTGTTAAAGACAAGTGACAGATCAAAGGGGCAATTTGAAAGGCCCCCTCTATCAAACCAAGGGCTATGTGAATCATCCAGGAAATTGGTAAGACTTTACCTTAGAGGCACAGGTCAGGGCACTGTGTAGCAAGCTAGCCTGTAAGTCTTCAATCATTAGGCATGTAGATAGCTGTGTGGCTGGTGGACATGAGGATCGCCTGATAACATGCCTGCCTGGTACGAAGGTAGCGGACCTTACGCACCACCTAGACAAGGTGTTATATAGCGCTGGAGAGGATTCTGTCTTGGTAGATGTTGGTAACAATGACATAGGAAAGTGGGGTCGGGAGGTTCCAGAGGCCAAATTTAGGCTTTTAGGAAGGAAGCTAAAATCCAGTACTTCCAGGGTAGCATTCTCAGAAATGCTTCCTGTTCCACACGCAGGACCCCAAAGGCAAGCAGAATTCCGGAGTCTCAATGCATGGATGAGACGATGGTGCAAAGAAGAGAGTTTTGGATTTGTAGGAACTGGGGAACATTCTGGGGAGAGGAGGGGGTTTTCCAAAGGCATGGGCTCCACCTTAACCGGGATGGAACCAGACTGCTGGCATTAACCTTTAAAAAGAAGACAGAGCAGCTTTTATACTAGATAATAGGGGAAAGCTGACAGTCATCCAAGAGTGCATGGTTAGGAACAATGTATCCATGAAGGATACAACAAAAGACTGAAGTTAAGGCATATCGACAAAGAGGTTCCAATAAAAACAAAAGTAACCCAAATGCCCTTAAGTACAGGGGAGACAGAGCTTAAAGTTTCCAAATTACCCCTGCCTACCGATAACCAGATTAATATGAATAAAATACAATCACTAAAATGCTTGTATGCAAAAACTAGAAGTCTAAAAAATGAGATGGGAGAGTTAGAATACATAGCACTAAATGAGAGGTTATGTATGACTGGTATCTCAGAGACCTGGTGGAAGGAGGACAACCAGTGGGACACTGCGATACCCGGGTACAAATTATATCGCATTGACAGAGTAGATCAAATTGGTGGGGAGTTACACTCTATGTTAGAGAGGGCATTGAGTCACACAGGATTAAAGTGTTGCAGAAAACAAAATACACAGTAGAATCTCTATGGACTGAAATTCCATGTAAAAGGGGGAAGGTAATGGCAGTGGGGGTGTACTACCGACCAACCGGTCAGAATGAACAAAGAAATCAGGAAAGCTAACAAAGGTTACAATACAGTAATAATAAGAGTAATTTAAATTACCCTAGTATTGACTGGGTCAGTGTCATGGCAGGACATTTTAGGGGGATAAAGTTTCTAGATGAAATGACTGCTTCTTGGAGCAGTGGGTTCATGTACCAACAAGAGAGGAAGCCATTTTGGACCTAGTCCTTAGTGGTACACAAGATCTAACATAAGAACATAAGATATGCCATACTGGGTCAGACCAAGGTCCATCAAGCCCAGTATCCTGTTTCCAACAGTGGCCAATCTAGGTCATACGTACCTAGCAGTTTCCCCAAAAGACACAGGTTCCGCAATGCTTGTACTGGGTCAAGCATTGATATCCTGGGTCCCTTCTTAATAATGGTTTATGTACCTTTCCTCCAGGAACTTGTCCAAACATTTTTTAAACCCAGCTATACTAACAGCCTTTACTACATCCTCCGGTAACAAATTCCAGAGTTTGATTACACGTTGAGTGAAAAAATATTTTCTTTTATTAGTCTTAAATAGTTTACCCTGTAGCTTCATTGCATGTCCCCTAGTCTTTCTATATTCTGATAACGTAAACAATCGATGTACGTTGTCATGCCCTCTTCTTGTATGTGTAGGCGGTCGCCTGGTAGAAGTGGACGTGACCACAAATTTATATCCCTTGTGTGTGCTGTTGTCTATGTTCCTTGTAGTTGTGAGCCAAGACGAATACAGCCAAGGTTTTGGGGTAACAATAAGTTTATTGTTGCACAGGAATTGATATCTACTACCCCTTTAAACAGAAATAAATGGATGCTTCTCCCAACCAAAATGAAGTTACATGGTATAACACAGTTCTCCTAATAACTCTCAGGCAAGTCCGTTCCAACAGAATAACCAACTTCTTTCAGCTTCAAACATTAAATGCTTTTCCTATTACCAACAGTGTCTTCATAAACAGCTTCATATAACAGATAACACAACCGTAGTGTACTCCTCTTTCACAGCTGCTTAATAGACTGAGTTTTACACTTTGGTAGCTCTCAGTCTCTCTCAGTGTAAAAGCTCCCTTGCAATTAGTCAGGCTTTGTTCAGTACTTCTCAACAGCACAACGTTACACAGCTCTCACTCTTTATGGCAGGGGTCTCAAACACGCGGCCCGCGGGCCGCGAGAGCATCTTGTGCGGCCCGCGAAGTACCGGCGAGTAAAAAAAAAAAAAATTCCAAACTTGCCGCCGCAGTATTAAGCGTCCCGCGGGCCCCTCTGCCTGGTCCTCTCCTCCCTGCAGTATCAGCTCCAAAAGCGGCGGCTTTCAGAGCCGCGAAGAGAGAGAGTTTCTCTCGCGCGGTTCTGAAGAGCAGCGCGAGAGTCTTCAGAACCGCGCGAGAGAAACTCTCTCTCTTCGCGGCTCTGAAAGCCGCCGCTTTTGGAGCTGAATGCTGCAGGGAGGAGAGGACCAGGCAGAGGGGCCAGCGGGACGCTTAATACTGCAGCAGCAGCAAATATACATTTTTTTTTTCATCTAATTTGGCTGATGGTGGGAGGGGGGTTAGGACTGGTAATGGGCTATGGGGGGGGGAAGGCTAGGACTGGTAATGGCCTATGAGGGGGGTAACTGAAAATGGGGTGATGGGGGTAACACTGAAAATGGGTGATGGGGGGTTAGTACTGGTAATGACCTATGAGGGGGTAACTGAAAATGGGGTGATGGGGGTAACACTGAAAATGAGGTGATGGGGGGTGGTTAGTACTGATAATGGTCTATGAGGGGGTAACTGAAAATGGGGGGTGATGGGGGTAACACTGAAAATGAGGTGATGGGGGGGGGGTTAGTACTGGTAATGGCCTATGAGGGGGTAACTGAAAATGGGGTGATGGGGGTAACACTGAAAATGGGGTGATGGGGGGGTAGTACTGGTAATGGCCTATGAGGGGGTAACTGAAAATGGGGTGATGGGGGTAACACTGAAAATGAGGTGATGGGGGGGGTTAGGACTGGTAATGGGCTATGAGGGGTAAGACTGGAAGTGGGCTATGGGGGGTTAGGACTGGTAATCGGCTATGGGGGAGCTAGGACTGATAATAGGCTGGGGGGTCTGCTAGGACTGGAAATGGGCTGAGTGGAAGGGGGGCTTGAACTGCAAATGGCTGATGGGGAGGGGGGGCTTGGAATGGAAATGGGCTGTGAGGGGAGGGAGCTAGCACTGGAAATGGGCTGATGGGGGGGAGCTACGATTGGAAATGGGCTGATGGGGGGCTAGGACTGAAAATGGGCTGATGCAGTGACTAGAAGGGAGGGGGTGCTGTGTGGGACTGGAACTAGAAGGGAGCTGATGTTGGGGGAGGATTAGAATGGGATGGAGCTGGGAGAGTGAAATGGAGAGGGGAAAATATTTTGTGTGGGAGGGAAGACAAATCTACAATTGGCCAGGTAAGTGGGGATTGAGGATGGAGGGGTAAAATTTGAGTGGATGAAAATAGGAATGAGGAAAGAGCAAAAGGAGAAAGATTAATATGTTAAAGCAGATGTAGAGGGAGAATGGAAAAAGCTAGAAGAGAGAAGGACAAATGGACAGCAGACGATGGAGAGTTAGCAGAAGGCACGAAGAAGAAGAAAGAAACCAGAAGAAAGTGGCTGGAACTGAAAAAAAATGCACAAAAGGTAGAAAAATATCTTTATTTTGAATTTATTAACTGGAATATGTCAGTTCTGGGAAATGTGCATCAATAACGCCTGCGCTTTGTTTAGTACAAGAGGAAATTAATTTATAGTTTTATTTCTACAGTGTTGTTGTACATTCCAAGTTTGGCTTTTGGGGGGTCCCAGTTTAAATTGTCTTGTTTCTAAATTTGGTTCCTTGTTTGGTGATGGTGTATTCTGCATGTGTAACTGAGCTGAGGTATTCTGTTTATGTAATTCCTATTTGACATTGCTACTTGTTCTCTGTCCCCAGTAGGTCATGTATTGTTATTCTCTGAAATGTATTGATTTAATATTTGCAGTGTTGCCTTTTGATAGGTAGGGTATGGTGCTTTGTGAGTCCTGGTAGTGCTGTTAGGATATGGCGGGTTTGCTATGGGTTCTAAATGGGCAGTGTTTGTTTGTAGTAGTTCCTAATGTGCCTGGCGGTTTGCCACTGGATTATAGTAATGTAGAAATCTTTTAGTCTTTCTTTATTCATGCACTCATTAAGAGGCATGTTTACTAAAAGTTAGGGTATGGTAACATTATGCAAATATTTATGCAAATGAGGTCCCTTATGCAAATGAGGTCCCACGTCTCATGCGGCCCCCCGGGTTATTTTACAAGTCCTCATTTGGCCCTCAAAGCAATTTGAGTTTGAGACCCCTGCTTTATGGCAATAAGCGCAATCTGTTTCCATGTCAGAGTATTCAGATCCTATCAAAGCTTCCTCCGTTTGCATAGGTTCCTCGTCTGACTCTGATATATCCTGCTTATTTACAGGGGCTTCCAGATCAACAGGCTTCCATTGCTCTAATAAAGTGCTAAGCTGTTTCCAGCTAAAGTTCTTCTTACTGGGAGGTAGGGTGGAGGAATTTAAAATACCAGACTCCTTTAACACAGCTTTAAGGGAATCTAAAGGGCTCACCTTTTTCCTGGTACTTCTAGCTTTCGCTGGCTGGGCATAAGGCAAACATTTGTCCCCAAACTGCTTCACGGATTCCCTCGTGGCAAACTGCTCAGCAGGGTTTGTTTCCAACTCCTGTCTCTGCAGCACACAATCAGCTGACTGCTTCCAAGCACCTGTGCTCCTTTCAGAACTTGAGCTACAGATACGTTGCCTGCCTTGGGAATGTTTGGACAGTTTTTTAAACAGAACTCTGTTTCTGCCTAAGCTCCCACCTGTGTGCACAGCTTCAACAGAAGAGTCCTCAGAAGAACTTCTCTCTCTCCTAGATAAGGTTTCCAACCTTTCCCCCTTTGAGGTTTAAAGGTTCTTCTCTCTGCTGCTTGTCCCGTGATAATTCCTCTCTCTCTCAAGATGCTTTCCCAGAGGTTTCTCCAAGCACCTCTCCTGGAACTTCTCCTTCCTCTTCCTGTTCTCGGACTCTCAGTCCTTCTGCTGTTCCCCAGCACCTCCTCCTTTGGAACTGTTACTTCCTGCTTAAGTTTTTGGGGCTGTCCTATGGGCTTTGACTCCGCCCCCTTGCCTCTCACGTCAGCTCCCTTGGTTGTCATGGAGCTGAGGTGTGGCTCTGTCTCTATCTTTCTAAGCATAGAGTTTCTCTGAGTTGGAGGTTTAACCCTTTCCTTGCCTGTACTGCTGTCTGCTTCAGGGGAAAGAAACTGTTTCAACCTCCTGTTTCTAGTGCTTAACCCCTCTGCACCATCACAACGTGCAAGGGATAAAGGTACTGGGGCCACTTGGCAACAGCGATTATAGTATGATCGCATTTGATTTCATAAATGGAGGACTAAACACTACAATTCCATAGAAAACCTTCCAATCAACATAGATAAAGGATAATCAGGTAAATGACCACTTAAAGCACAACCTCACACCTAAATGGACAACACTCAGCGCTAATGAAATGACGATCCTATCTCCTATGACCTAATACCAACGCATGTATATAGTTGTATCAGTTATGTACTGTCTTACGTATATAGATACTACACTTTGTTAGCTGTTTTTTTTACACGGTCCCAGTTCAAAAACCCACTTTGTTTATTTATGATATGTTAAGATGTTCTATGTAAAAATTAAGATGTTATATCATCAAATGTAAAACAAACTTAGCTTTGTTAATTGTTGTTGTTTGTACACCGCACCTGATCTCTGGAAGATGCGGTATAAAAATGAGTGTTAAAATAAATAAATAAATAAAGGAAATCCACAGTACTGCCCTTTTAACTGTCAAAAGGGAGACTATAATAAAACAAGGAAAACAGTAAAGAAAAAACTAAAAGGAGCAGCTGCAAAGATTAAAAGATTTACATCAAGCATGGGCGCTATTTAAAAATACTATCTTGGAAGCCCAGACTAGCAGTATTCCACGTTTTAAGAAAGTCCAAAAAACTGCCAGCATGGTTTAAAGATGAGGTCAGAAAGGCTGTTGTAGCCATCTTTCAGGAAATGGAAAAAGGAGCCAAATGGCGAAAACTGGAAACAACATAACTGGCAAGTTAGATACAAGGTATTGATAAGACAGGCAAAGAGAATTTGAGAAGAAACTTGCTGTGGAAGCAAAAACACATAATAAAGACTTTTTCAAGTACAATCGTAGTAAAAAACCTGTGAGAGAGTCAGTTGGACCATTAGATGATAGAGGGGTAAAAGTGGCCCTAAAACGGGACAAGACCATAGCAGAGAGACTGAATGAATTCTTTGTTTCGGTCTTTACTGAAGATGTAGTGAAGTTACCCATGACTAAAATGGTATTTAAAGGTAATGCATCGGAAGAATTGAAAGAAATATTGATAAACTGGGAAGATATAATACAACTATTTGATAAACTAAACCGCAGCAAATCATCTGGACTGAATGATATACATCTCAGATGCTGAAAGAACTGAAATAACGGAATACCATGAGATACTAAAAACCCTTTAAAAAAAACTTTTTTTAAAAAACATAAAGAGACCTATATTTATGAGACCACAGCAATTTTCATTCCTTAGATTACCCGTCCATAGGGAAGCACTACATGATATCATAACATTACAGATAGAACCTTAATGAAAATACAAACTCAAAAAAGCCCTCACGGAACTGAAAAGAACAACTGTTATTTGGTTTTAGTTTTGTGAGGGCTATTTTGAGTTTGTGTTTTCATTAATGTAATGTTATGATATCATGTAATGGTTCCCTATGGATGGGTAATCTAAGGAATGAAAATTGCTGTGGTCTCATAAATATATATAGCCCTGTATATATATATATAGCACTGTATATAGCCCACATTGTACATAACTCAAACTAATCTAGCACACAACACAACACGCACCCAACTAAATTTTCACCCCCACTGCATGTATAACACACTCACACTACCAGATTGTTTGCTGTGATACCACCTTGATTATTATGATAAGGCGGTTTAGAAATACTGTTAAATAAATAAATAAATAAAAATATAGGTCTCTTTGTGTTTTTATTAAAAAAAAATTAAAGTGTTTTAATATCTCACGGTATCCCCTTATTTCCCATGCATGTATTAGCTCATGCCTTTCATTGTTACATCTAAAAAGCTGATATTTGCCCTCAAAGGTTATGTTTCACTTTTGTTGTTTACTATCAAGAAGCTGCTATGCCTAACTTCAATGTTCCCTTTGCTAGCTGCATTGTTGGTCTGAGTTGCTTTTTGTTTTAGACACTTTTTTTGAAGTGTATCTGGATGCAGTTGTGTTCTTTTTTAGAAATGAAATTTTTTTTAATTGATCGTGGTTGCTGCTTCCCTGCACTATTGGTTATTTCTTGTTTTGTCTGTTTTATCTTATACATTGTGCATGGTCCATGTCTTATGTGTTTGGTTTTTTAAGGGACAGTATTCCTGTGGGACAAGGTAGAAGATTTCTTGTCTTTTAATGCTGACATCAGGCTGACCTCTTTTTAGACTATTTATTGGCAAATTTATTCATCCTTTTACATATGTATTAGTGCACGGGATCAGATGTAGCATTTAAGGGAAGGCATGCGCTCTAGTGCCTTTTACTTTCATTTTCTCACAAGATGCCGAAGGTAAGAGCCAACTCCGTTCTGCACAATTTCCCTTTGTTTTTTGTTAGTTTTAATGTTAGTCTCTTAGCAATGATGTTTAAGCCATACGTTTCACTTCTTGTTGTTTGCATTATGGAAAATTCCTTTGTATAACATTCTACGTTACTGTGTTTACTCTTTGGGACATTGCATACCTTTTGCTTATATTCATGGTCTAGAGATAGCGCATGGCTTCTCTGGTATATCACTTACGGCGTGGTGCCGATTGATACATGTTTTGGGCCCTCTACCATGGTAATTTAGTATTATATGTCTAGCAATTTAGAAGACACGTTTTTTGGAAAGAATATGTGAATTTTTGTTGTTCCGCTAAAGTAAGAAATGGACAGATATGTGCCCTACTCATGTGGCTATGTAAGTTTGGGAATGTATCTAAGTATTTATTAGTATCATGTTTTCTTATTAATATTCTCCCTTTGACATTTTAGTTGGGACAAATAAGGAGTGCTTTGTCTCTTCCTCACGGTTGTCCCGCCGTGCTTCTGCTGTTTTTCGGCACGGAAATAGCACAGTTGGTTGCTAACAATTGTTACAACTTCTGTTTTTCATCTTTTTATCTCTTGCTGTTATACAGGCATATGTGAGAAGCGTCTTTGAGTTTTCTGCCACTGGTAGGACTGCAACATTTCGTAGATTTCTTTCATGCTTTCTTCTGAAATAGTTTTGTCTATGATATGTATATTAGCATCTATGTTTCTTACTTTGTTCTGGTTTCTCATGTCTGTGTGCAGATAATGAAGACAGTTATATGTTTTGCTGTATCACTTATAACTACTGTTTCATATGCATAATTCAGTTTATATATATATATTTTTTTTATATATATATATGTTTTGTTACAGGTGATTTTCTTATACTTTGTCTACATCACCATTGGAGTTTGTATATGACTGACTTTCAAGTGGTATTGTATATATTTTTTAGATTTTTAACTATCATTTTTTGTTTAGTCTGGAGAGCATTTTGGAGTTTATAATGTTTATGTATGTCTTTGTTCTTCACCCCTGATGCAAGCTGGCAGCCGAAACTTGGCCAAGTTGGGTCTCGAACCTTGAAGGTTTTATGCAATAAAGGATTTCCTGTTTTTAAGTGGTATGGCTGTGTCTCCCCTTCGCTGTTTGAATGTCCAATGTAACACCAATTTTTAAAAAGGGTTCCAGGGGTGATCTGGGAAACTACAAGCCAGTGAGACTGACATCAGTACCTGGCAAAATGATAGAAACCATTATAAAGAACAAAATTACTGAACATGTAGATAGTCAAGGTTCATGGGAGAAAGCCAACACGGCTTTAGCAAAGGAAGGTCTTCTCTTACTAATCTGTTATATTTTTTTGAAGGTGTGAATAAACAGGTGAGGGTGAAGACAAAGGTGAGATGATCAATATAGTGTATCTGGATTTTAAGAAAGCCTCTGACAAGGTCCCTCATGGCGAAGTTAAAAAGTCACGGGATAGGAGGCAGTGTACTATGGTGGATCAGGAACTGGTTAAAAGATAGAAAAGAGAGGGTAGGGCTAAATGGCCAATTTTCCCAGTGGAGAAAGATGAATAGTGGAGTATTCCAGGGATCTGTGCTGGGTTCGCTGCTTTTTAACTTATTTGTAAATGACCTGGAAATGGGAATAACGAATGAGGCAGTCAAATCTGCTGATGACACAAAATTATTCAAAGTTGTTAAAACCCAAGAGGATTGTCAAAAACTGCAAGAGGACGTTGACAAATTGGAAGACTGGAAGTTCAAATGGCAGATGAAATGTAATGTGTTATGCACCTAAGAAAGAAGAACACAAACTATGGTTACACGAGGCAAGGTTCCACATTAGGAACCACCACCAAGGAAAAAGATTTAGGCGCTATTGTGGATAACACATTGAAACCCTCCGCTCAGTGTGTAGCGGCAGGCAAGAATTCTAGATATCATAAGGAAAGGAATGGAGAATAAGACAAAGGATATTATAATGCCTCTGTATCGTTCTATGGTGCGACCATACTTTGAATATTGTGTGCAATTCTGGTCACCGTATCTTAAAAAGGATATAGGGGAATTAGAAAAAGTACAGAGAAGAGCTACCAAAATGGTAAAGGGGATGGAAGGATACCCCTATGAGGAGAGGCTTAAAAGGTTAGGGCAGTTCAACCTGGAAAAGAGACAGCTGAGGGGAGATATGATAAGAGGTCTTGAAATTAATGAATGGAGTGGAACGGGTAAACGTAAATCTTTTGTTTACGCCATCAAATAGTAGAAAGACTAGGGGACATGCAATGAAGCTCCATTGTAACCCGTTTAAGACTAATAAGAGAAAATATTTTTTCACTCAATGCATAATCAAACTCTGGAATTTGTTACTGGAGGATGTAGTTAAAGCTATTAGTGTAGCTGGGTCTAAAAAGGTTTGGACAAGTTCCTGGAGGAAAGGTCCACAAACCATTATAAAAGAAGACCCAGGTAATCCACTGCTTGCCCCAATACAAGCATTATGGAACCTGTGTGTCTTTTGGGAAACTGCTAGGTACTTGTGACCTGGATTGGCCACTGTTGTTAACAGGATACTGGGCATGATAGACCTTGGTCTGACCCAGTATGGCATTTCTTATTTTTTTTAAACATGACCCACTTTTGCATAGATTTTTTCCTGTATTCTTAAAGCCTTCTTGTGAACCTAGAGGCGCAAATTTGTGAAAGAATGATCTTGGATCATGCTGCTATTCTTATGATGATGGCTGGAATAGGCCCTGTTGCTGCACCCCATCTAGCGTTTTAATGCTGGCTTGCTGAGAGATGAGGAATTTGTGCAGTTTGTTAAAAAAGAATCTGAATTCTACTTTCAGGAAAATGTGAGCGTAGTCTCTTATACTATGGTAATGGATGCATATAAAGCCACTCTTATTGGCTATGCTAGATTAAACAAGAAGTGTAATAAGGACCTAGATAAAATGGAACAAAGTGTTGGAAGAAGAAAAAGCAGCTCCTGGTGGATCATAGAAGTGTTACTCTGAATAAAGCGATTAAACTGAAGTATGAATATAATAAAGTAGCTAGTAAACAGGCCACTATATGCCTGGATAGACAAAATGCCAAAATGCTTTTTCTTCTTCCAACACTTTCTTCAACCTCCCCGAAAGCTCCTTCCACGGAGTAAAAATATGAACAAGAGGGGAAGAGGTGGAGGGGGGGAGAGAGGGAAGGCAGAGACCTCGAAGGCACAGTGAAGGGAGAACAGCTCCAGAGCAGTCTGGCACCAGGATTCCTAACACCCAACCCAGTAAACTGCAGTGCCTTTTCTTTTCTTTCCTCTTAATATCAATTCACTAAACCCAGACTCTCCTTAATAGTCCTCAAGTGAGCCGCAATCCCTGGGCTCACCCAACCTCCAGCTGCTTGGAGACTGAGATAACTGGTGAAAGGAGGCGGTTCCGGGGCTTATATACCAGTGAGGTTATGAGAATGACAGTTCTCAGTCTCCAAGCTGCTGGAAGAGGATGACAACCCAGAGATTCCGGGACTAGACTGGAGGGACGATCAGGAATGAACTTTTTCCAGGGGGAACAGACACACGTCTGATGGGCTCCATGGAAAAAAGGAGACTGAGGCAAGATGGCATCCTTAGGCGGGAAGGGGACCACGCATGCGTGGTCGATCTCCCAAAGGCTTTCTTTGAAAGCTGGGAGGTTACCGCGCGGGCTCCATTGGTGCCGACATCATCCATATGTGAGGACTGACTTCCTGTTTGTTCCCAGAGAATATCAACTTACATACAGGAAAAAACATAAGTAAGCCACAGGCCCTCCAAAATATGGTGCAGTTGCACATCCTCTACGGGACAGCCTCCAAAATGCATAAGACCAGCAAAATCCAAGCAGGGCTGCCTCAGCTACTTCCACAGGCCTGGAAGGCCCAACTGCCTCAAAGAGCTTTTTTTTTTTTTTTTTTTTAAACTCTGAAGCTTCTTTACTGAGAGAGCCAATGGGGCCTGGGCCCAAATTTACCACCCCCCAGGTGCCCCATGGGGTCCTCCTGGTTGTTCTCTGGCCCATCAGTACTGGAACCCATGGGTAAGAGCACTGGACACAGGGTAGCTGTCAGCTTGAAGGGACAAGGGCGTACCTGAGCTCCAAACAAACACTGGGGTTACAGATCTCAAATAGGCCCCAAGATTATGGTCTGGGCAAAGGAAGACAGGCCTATCTGCATTGCTGTACCAGTCCATACATCTTGCCATCTGCTGGAGGCAGACAATATTGACTTCTCTTGGTGCTGCACCAATGGCTATACTAACGATACTCACTGATTTTGATCTTTATCTGCCATAAGCTACTATTTAAATTAAATGCCCTATATATTTAATTCAACCAAAATGCAAAATGGGTACCACCATTTTAGAGAAATCACACAGTACAAATTATAGGGAAACTTCAAAAAATTTATACAAATTTATTTAAACCTCTCTATGCAAAATGATAATAAAACTTGAACAAACAGATCATATGCAACCAAGATATCAACTGTTATTTAATCTATTAAAACCTCTTTTTTCAATAAGTGCTCCAGGTATATCATGTTTATTGCTAAAATTTTTAAATTGCATGTTATTTTAAAAAGAAAGGGATAAAAATAATTTCTCATACATATATATCAATTTCCTAAGCATATTGTCTTAGAAAAATAAATCAGCAAATGCCTAGTTATGTTCAAAGAAATGCTTGGCTCAGAATCTGGCATGGAACAAAGATCCGATCACCAGTGTATCTGGATAAAATATGCCTCAGTTTGGTAATAACCAAATATATCATTACCATTTGCAAGCAGTAGTCTGAATCTGGTGAAGTGGTGGCCTAACCCTAGTTCCCCACATCATTAGAAAAAACTTTCTGCAGCCTTTTAGCCAGCAACTTTACTACTGGTGCCTAAAATTAGATCAGTATTTAAAAGTTATCCCTTACTACAAAAGGCTGTCCCTTCAGAACAATACTGAGGCACGCTAGGCTTGTTGAGAAGGCAATTTGTCACTGCTCATGTTATATCTGTTGTACAAAAGCAGGAAATACTTTCTCCCATCTCTGCCAATCATCATTATACACACACATGTAAATAGATTTTACATTTATACATTTTTAACATATTTTATTATCACATATGTATAGAAAAAGGTCACAGGTTAATGTTTTTAGGATGTCTTTCCAGATGGCTTAATTTTATACCTCTAAACATGGTAGTGATAAAATATTTTTTAACTAATCTGTAATGACAACATATGTCATCTGAGATTAAGCAAAGGTTTTTCTACTTTTCATAAACATGAAATCTCAACTGTACTTACAAGCAGTGCCATTTATCAACAAAAGATGAGCGGCAGCATTTCAATTTTACAGGCTAAATTTTCTGTGATGTGAAAATCCAAATGATACTAATAAAAACTGTACTCTGACCAAGAAATGCTATGTGTAACAGAAATTAGCAATGATCAAAATCTGTAATGGTCTTAAAAGGTTCAGTTGTTTTGCTTGAAAAATAAACTTAAAACAGTCCAAAGGAAGGAAGGGTCTTCACAATTATGTTGCTTTTGCCAATGAAGAAACAGTTCTTTTTTGTTTGAAAGTATCTGCTTACACAAGATACAACTAAAACCAGATTTATACCTGAACTGAACTTTCTCGTTTTGTGTGACAAGACGGCCATTCTGTAGTTCGGTTACTGAAACCTGGTTTCCTGAGTGTGTGGCTTTGTTCTCAGGAAACATATCACTGATACTCTGATGACGGAGGTATAGGTGCTTCCTCAGCTTTGAAAGAGAATAGAACTCCTCCTCACAGCTGCCACACATAAACAGATTCCGCCTCTCATTCAGCTGTTTCCAACAATGAGCTGCATGTTTTATCAGATCCTCCTGAGACCCCCTGTTACTCTGAGGACCACCTTCATTTCCAATTCCTTGTATCTTCTCCCCATGGATAAACAATAAATGCAGTTTCATATCAGCAAATGTGGGTGCGGTGACCTGACACTGTCCGCATCTGATCAGCAGTCTGATGTCATCTATTGGATTCTGAAACATTTCTTCAGCAGGGGAGTTCTTTACCCTAACCCCCCACCCAAAAAAAAAGGTAATTTCATATCAAATTATATTTAAGCAGTCATAATATAGATAATCTATATAGAACAAGCATTGGGGCTCCTTTAATAGCTTATCTGTTGGGGATATGCAGAGCATTTCCCCAGCAGATAATGCACCAAAATTGCAGAAAGCACAGCCTGGCAGCAACCCAGATGCACATGCCACCCTTTGAGGTGGTGCTATCTGTACCCATGTTGTATGAAACTTTGAGTTACCCACACGGTGGTGATGCTCATGGTAAGCGCATGTTGGAGATACACCCACTCTCCACCCATTTCCTGCCCACTCTGGCAGTTAACATGTTTTGTGCAGATAAGTGCAGAAAATCATTAAGCTAACTGCATTTGCCCTGCGCTATCTGTTAATGCAGCTGGAGGAGGGTGAACTATCTGTTGCAATAATAGGTAGCGCAGCTTAGTAAACATGTCCCTTGATGACATTCAGACCTTAACATGACATTCTTTACACATTATCCTTACTGCACTTTCAAGCCTTCCTTAATGGTTGGTGAGGAGGCTGAATCAGTCTACACGAAGCAAAAAACAGAAGCATATGGAGACATTTTTACCTGATAGATCATTTTCTTTCCTTGAATGCTGTTAGACCAGTCTATATGAGTGTGTTATGCTCCCTAGCCATCAGGTGGAGGCAGACTTGACCAACTTTCAGTGATGTCATCACTCGGTATATACAGAGAGAAGTCAGAATGACACTTTCCAAGCAGTAAACTGAGAAACTCTGAAAAACTTATAATGCATAACATTAAAAACCAACAATTCAACTTTGCAACGAACAGCATATGCAAGTATTTGTCTCTCTTGCCAGAATTAACTCTCTGTCAGGAATTGATACTGACAATACTATCAAAAGGCAGCAGGGCTTCCCAACCTGTAATAAGAGTCTTCCAGGAGGGGTCCTAGACTGGTTTAGCAGGAGTCAAGGAATGAAAATTATCAGATAAAATTTATCTTTCCTTATCATCCTGCTAGATCATCCAGACAAATGGAATGTACCCAAGAAAACAAGATCCAGGGTAGGCAGAAGACAACGCTCTGGACAGGACTGCCATGCCAAAGACACCATCTGCTCCAGCTCCCACTCGCTTCACAAAAGTACTCGGACAACCAGGTAGCCAATCCTGCAAATGTCCTCTGGAAACATCAAGGCGGACTCTACCCAAGAGGAAGCTTGTACCCTAGTGGAATGAGCTTTGACTGCCTCTAGCGCCCTCTTACAAGCCATAAGTTATGATAATGGCCTCCTTAATTCAGCGGGCATTAGAGGACTTAGACCCTACCGGTCTTTTCCTCAGGCAACCAAAGAGGACCACAAGATGATCCAACCAATGGAAAAAAATAGTAATTTCCAGGGACTTAATACTCTCTGGACATCTACTAGATGTAGTGAGGGATCCTTCGGAAGATCCTCCTCCGAGAAGGAAGGCATAGTCTGGTTAAGATGTGAGGAGGACAGCATCTTTGGGAAAAAGGATGGCGCAATCAGCAAACAGAGGCCATCAAGATGACCAAAAAAGGTTCCCTGTACGACAAGGTCTGCAAATCTGACACTCACCTAGCAGACACTATGGCCACCAGGAACAGCACATTAAGGGTTAAATCCTTGAGAGGCATTGAGAATAGGTTGAAATGGAGACCCCTTTCAATACCTTCAACATTAGAGAGCGGCTCCACTTAAGAACTACCGGACGCAGCAGCAGGCAGATTTATTTTGCTCCCTAGAGGAAGCTGAAAACATGGGGTGCACTGCGAAAAACATCTCTTGGATGCAACCCCTGTAGCACTCCAGGCCGCCATCTTAACCTTAAGAGAGTTCAAGGTTAAACCCTGGTCAAGACCAGACTGTAAGAAGGACAAAACCACAATTATGTCCATTTGTCTGGCCTCTAGGGAACAAGAGGAACCCTCTAGATTCAAACACAAGTAAAGGATGTAGAGGCTTTTCAGGTCTTAAGCAGGGTGTCTACTGCCACTCCAGAATAGCCCTTCTTGGACAGCCTACACTGCTCAAGGGCAAAGATGCAAACAAGAAGGGACTGGAGTCCTCCGTCATTAGAGGTCCCTGCTGAAAAAGATCCTTTTCATGAAGTAGCAAGAAAGGGGGGAGGGGGGAGGGAGCCCACCAACAGATTCAAAAAAGACAGTCTGTTAGGTCAGTCCAAGGCCACTAGAATCACAAGGCCTGGGTGTGCTTGAATTTTGAGTAGAAGATAGCTCATCAAGAACCACAAAGGAAAGACATACAGTGATCCCTCCTGGGCCACACCTGAAGCAGGGCATACAAGTCTGCCACTCGCAAATCCTTCCTGCGGCTGAAAAAGTCTTCATTTTGGCATTCTCCTTAGTGGCCATCAAGTTGGACACTGGACTCGTCTGGATCCATGATGCTTACTCAGAAAGTTAGCCCCCAAGTTGTCAAATGGAAGTAATGCGCACTATAGACAGGGCAGTCAGATGCTCCTCCAGTCAGCTCTGCAACCTCGAAAGCCGCTCTGGCACTGCAAGTTCTGCCCTGCTTGCTGATGTACGCCACAGCTGTGACAGTGTCTGATAACAATAGGTGTGCTCTGCCCATCAGGAGAGACTGAAATCTCTCCAAGGTTAGGTAGATCACCCTTGCCTCCAAGTCAGGGGTTCTCAACCCTGTCCTCGGGACCCACCTAGCCAGTCGGGTTTTCAGGATAACCACAATGAATATGTATGAGAGAGATTTGCATACACTGCCTCCATTATATGGAAAGCTCTCCCATGCATATTCATTGTGGTTATCCTGAAAACCCAACTGGCTAGGTGGGTCCCGAGGACAGAGTTGAGAACCCCTGCTCCAAGTGATATAGGAACCAGAGTCCCTGGGTCAATTGGCCCAGGCAGTTCACACCCCAGCCCTTCACGCTGGTATCCACAATGACAAACACCCACTCCAGTGCCTCCAGCAAAATCCCGGCTATCAGATGGTGGGACTGCAACCACCACTGCAACTGCTCCTTTATCTCCTAGGGGAGAGGAATAATCTGGTTGAATAACCGGAAACAGCAAGACAAGAGGGCCAGCCTCTGCAGAAGACAAATGTGTGCCCTGGCCCATGAAAGCAGTTTCAAGATCCATAACATGGACATGAGAAGCTGGAGGGGTGGTGGGGGTCACAGGCTGCATCAGCAAAGTTAAAAAAGATTGCAAAAAAAAAAAAAAACCCTTGAAAAGAAGCAAGGCCGTGACGAAAAGGGAGTCCCAGCACTTAATGAATCAACTACAGAAACCCAAGCAAGGAAGCACCAGATACCCATGCCCATCTAGGAGGACCAGTTGCTGAGCAAAGCTCTTTTTTGGTTTGGAACTGCTTTACTTGCAAGCAGCAAGAGTCAAATACAGCTCACCGAAAACAAAAGGAAATAAGGTGAAATTAGTTCTTATTTATTTATTTATTTACATTCTCTTATATACCGCGCTATTCTGCATCAGTGCGGTTTACATTGAACAAACTGAAATTACATTGAACAGGGCATTATAACTTGGAGATAACTATTTACAGGGAACATGGGCTATGGAGGGTTAAGTGGCTTGCCCAAGACCACAAGGAGCACCTGTGGGACTAGAAACCCCAGTCCTTCCGGCCCAAGGTTGCTGTCCTTTAGTGGGATTTGAACCCCCGACTTTCCGGCCTGAAGTACCTTGCCCCAACCACTAGGCCACTCCTCCGCTCCGCTTCTTACTTGCTAATTGTCTTTCCTTGAGTTACTCCAATCCAAACCCCACTTGTGAGTTGTCACCTCTCACCAGCAGCTTGAAGACAGCGCATGTCAGTTTATGACCTCAACATAGATAGCCAGCTGGCAGCTCTCACCAGCTCCAGTATCCTATTGACAAAGAAGGCTCACAGGAGCAACAATTAAGTAGAGCTATCCCCCCCCCCCCTTTTTTTTTTTTTTTAAAGGAAATAAACACCGCAACAGGCAGGAAACTTGACTTAACAGAAACAATCAATCACTCACATTACCTTATGCTCCAACTCCCCACCAACGTCTCACCCATGGAAGGGAAATTGGACGGCTTTCCTCATATGCCTTCAGTAGCTCACTGCTCACCTCCGGACCCGCATTTCTCTGATGTAATTCTTCAGGTCCGGGAACGCCATCAACCCTTGAGTAAGAGAGGAATAGAAAGGTAAGAACTAATTTCACCTTCCTTATCTTTCCTCCAGTCCAATCCCCACTGGTGGGATGTACCATAGTAGTATCAATTTCAAGAGGGACCTGTGAGCCCGGCTTGAAGCACCATCTGGATCTTCTGCACCGCTTGGAACAGAGGGTCTTCCAGAGGATGCTCATTCTCAGGTATCTTCATATCCATATTGAGGGCTCTGGAGGAGTGCGCTATGAGCGCAGCGAATTCCTCCTTCCGAAACATACGCACTATGCGGGATTCCTCCCCTTGAGGTATCTCCCCTTCCTCGAGCTTCATCTGTTCGGACTCTGCAGCGGCCTCCCTTCTGGGTCCTCCACCTCACCCGAATGGGCAGACCTAAAATTCTCCCAAGGGTCAGCCTCAACTTGCCACCTGCTGACCTCAGGCTCTCCCACCGAGAAAACCCCTACCGGGGTGTTTGTCTGCTTCCTGGCACTGCCACGGGGTCCCATCCCTCAGAGATGCCCACTCTGCCGCATGCAAAAGGCCTGTGCATCAGGAGGACAAACTCGGGTGAAAAGACCCCTGGGAACTTCCTCCCAAAGAGGTCTGTGGACGTGGAAGGATTTGGGGAGCCAGGGGCTCTCACTCTCTGTTCCTGCATCTCCTCCTTACCCCCGGGCAAAGAGGACAGATCTCTCTGCGAAGGCCCTTCGCCAGGGTTCTCTGGTCCCTGCTCCCCTGCATTGTCCCTAAGGCTGCGCTCCAGTGACCTGGACTCCTCCTCGCAGCCACGGCACAACCCCGCTGCCAAGACTGCCGCCTTACGGGAACCGCAGCTGAGGCACACCTGTTTGGAAGGCATCAGGCGTGCTCATGAGACGCTGATGGCCCTGTCTCCAGCGGACAGAATAGGTTCAGGTTTCCCTCTGCTCTGTCCCCAACACTGCCTCAATGCTTTTCTGCTCTTGCGCTTTTCTGTTCGTTTTTTTTTAACTCCCAGAAAAGGAATCCTCAAAGCGATCCTGAAGGCTGCCCAATTACTCAGGCCCCAACAAAAATAACAGAACGCCCTTTGACGTGGTCCTTAGGCGTGAGTCCGTGGCGTTTTATTAAAATCGTACATTACAGCTTGGGCTGAACTGTCATGCTGGTATGTCATGGTTGTAACCTGCTTTTTCCTTCCCTCTTGTCTCTTCTATCCCTTTGACTATCACTGTATCTCTTATTTTGTCCTATCTTATAAATGGCGTTCTTTTCATATTTTCTGTAACATTTATATTGTATTGTAAACCGCTCTGGTGCTTCGGCCTGAGCGGTATATCAAATGTACCGCAAAGTGCACCAAATTTCTCCCAAGGGTAAACTGCCAAACAGCTGCGGAACACCCTCGCAATGCCGGCAGGCTATAGCAGCAGGAAGAAACCCCATCCCCTTAGTTCAGTGGTTCTCAACCTTTTTTGTACTGTGACCCCTTTTACCGTTGGTCAACTTGTGGTGACCCCCAATGATAAAATCAAATGCGTCTCTCTTGCTTTACCATTAACGCATTGTCGCTGTAATCATTTGTTGAATTATTAATATATTATAGGCCTTTGCAATATGTTTTTATTTATAAAATTTACTTATTTAATTAATCACAATAACAAGTAACAATATTTGATTTCAAAATTATGATGATTTTGTAGTCAAATCACTAATATGAAATAAAATTATTTTTTTTACCTTTGTTGTCTGACCAATTTATTCTCTGATCATGCTGGTCCCGATCTGAGGCTTCTGCTTTCCTGTCTTCTCTTAGCTCTCTTTCTGTGGTCTATGGTCCATCTGCCATTTCTTATCTCTTCTTTTGTTTTCTTCACTTCTTTCCATCAGCCTATTTCCAGTCCCAGTAACCCTCCCCAGTATCAGCCCCTTTCCAGTCCTCCCTCTCAGTACCTTCCAATGTTAACTTGCATTCCCATGACTGCCACTGGTGTCCATTCTCTTCCAGTCCCCCTCCTTCCCCACTGACCAGTCCCTTCTAGTACAAATACCATGGCAGCCCCTCTCAGATCCACTCCCTTCCAGTTCCATTCTCCCATCCCCTCGTATCAGCCCATTTGTAGCCTTAACCCCCAATTTTCTTCCAGGGCCAGCAGCTCTATCCTCCCCTCCCCACAATCAGCCCATTCCCAGTCGAAGCCCCCCAATCAGCTCGCTTCCAGTGCTAGTCCCCCCTCATCCCCATTACCAGTGCAAGCCTCCCCTAATCAGCCCAATACCAGTCCTACCCCCCCCCATCAGCTCATTACCAGTCCTAACCTCCCCTAATCAGTTAATTTCCAGTGATAGTCCCTCCTCAACCCCATTACCAGTGCTAGGCTCTCCTAATCAGGCCATTACCAGTCCTACCCCCCCATCAGCCCATTACCAGTCCTAGCCTCCCCGATCAGCTCATTTCCAATGCTAACCCCTCCATCAGTCTAACCCCCCCTATCAGCACATTACCAGTCCCAACCCCACCTTGATCAGTCCATTCCCAGTCCTAGCCTTCCCTAATCAACCCATTACCAGTCCTTGCCCCCCCCCCCCATCTGCCCATTATAATCCTAAGGATTGAAGGATAAGGTGGTATACAAAACTGTCTAAATAAATAAATAAACCCGCACTGTCTCTCCCCTCTGTCCAGCATTTATCCCCAGTCTGTCCAGTATGTCCCCCGTCTCTTCCCTTTGTCCATGTCAGCCCCCTCCCTCCCTCCATGTCAGTCCCCCCTCTGTCCATGTCAGCCCCCTCCCCTCCCTCCCTGTCCATGTCAGCCCCCCTCCCCTCCCTCCCTCCATGTCAGCTCCCCTCCTTCCATCCATCCATCCATCAATGTCAGCCCCCCTCCCTCCCTCCATCCATATCAGCCCCCCGTCCATGTCAGCCCCCCTCCCCCATGTCAGCCCTGTTGCAGGTTCCCTGCTCCCCTCTCCCCATGTCTGCCGCCTCCTTCTGCAGCCGTGGCTCCCTGCCTCTTAGGAAACAGCGGCTATGCCTGTAAAACCGTTGCGGAGCCTTTCTGTCTCTAAACGGGCTCTGTGCAGCATTGTCCCGCCTCCAAAAGAAGTGGTAAACAACTTCCTTTGGAGGCGGGACAATGCTGCACGGAGCCCGTCGAGAGACAGGAAGGCTCCTCAACGGTTTTACAGGCATAGCCGCGGTTCCCTAAGAGGCAGGGAGCTGCGGCTGCAGAAGATTGGAGTCTGAGTTTGCCGCTGCCGAGAAGTGGACTCAGGAGCGGCAGCAACTTGTGCTTTTTTTTTTTTAACGGTGAAGTGAGGCGACCCCTGCTAAATCCTGTGGCGACCCCCATGGGGGTCGCAACCCACAGGTTGAGAACCACTGCCTTAGCTTCACTGCCTGTCCCAGCTTACCTTCCTCTGGAACCTTTTCTCTCTCTTATTCTTTTTATTTTTTTTTGACAGATCTTTATGCTCAAAACCTAAACCTCAGTAGTGGGTTTAAAAGATCAGAATCCTACAATTTAACTATGCCTTAGTTGTTCCTCTTAGTGAGTCCCTACAAAGGAATCACCTCTCACTAGCTGCTTGGAGACTGAGAAACTGGAGCTGGTGGGAGGTGCCAGCCAGCTATCTATGTTTAGGTCACAAACTGTGACATACTCAGTCTCCTAGCTGCTGGTGATAGGTGACAACTCACGAGTGGGGACTGGACTGGAGGAACAATAAGGAAAAGGCAAAGATAAAAACAGCATGCAGATCAAGGACAGCAAGGGGGACCTGTGCCCGACTTACTAGTGCCCCCTTACGGCCCCCATGGGGTCCTCCTGCTCCTCTCCGGCCCAACAAGCACTAGAAACTCATAAGAAACAGCGCTGGACATAGGTGACAGTCGGCTCCAGGAGACAAGAGTGTAACTGAGCTTTGAGCAATGTCTGGCCTATAGGACTCAATTACACAGGCAACAGCACCATGGTGTGGGTCAGGGGAGATAGGCCTATCTGCACTGCTGCACCAGTCCAAGCACCTTGCCACCTGCTGAAGACAGACAAATACTGGTTTCTCGCAGTGCTGCACTCACATATATAACAGAGTGATGACATCACTGAAAGTTACACAAGTCTGCCTCCATCTGCTGGCAAGGGAGCATAACCATCTTATCTGGACTGGTCTATCAGAATGATAAGGAAATTAAGTTTCCTGTATTTTAAGAAATGAAAGTCAGACAGCTGTAGTAAACTGCACTTGGGACACTTAGCGAGGTATGGACAGTGGCGAGCTCAAAATCTGTAACTGCTCGCCACTGTCTGTACAGAGAAGAGGTAGAGGGAGGGAGGGAGGGAGGGAGGGAGGGCAGCGTGGTACTATTATCTTGAAGGTGGTGTTTTTCAGCCGCTTATCTGGATAAGCTATACAGCTAGTTTACAGTGGAGTAGCAGCCTGATGGTTAGAGCACTGGCTTGGTAACCAAGAGACCAGGGTTCAAGTCCCACTAGCACGCCTTGTGACCTAGGGCAAATCACTTAACCCTCCACTGTCTCAGAAGAAAACTCTGGCTAAGCTTGCAATCTAGGGGGCAGAGTCAAGATGGCGACACGATAGGAGTGAGGCGTCTCTGCTTTTCCTCTCTGCTTTTTTTTCCTATGCCTGCTAAGCGGTGCGGGAACCCCAGAGCCAAGCCGGCGAAGGGTGTTTTCTCCCGCAGCCAGTCAGCAACAGATAGAGGCGCTCCTCCTTAAAGCCCTGGCGCTAGAGGCTGCTGCATAGGGCTCGTTGCTGAGATTGACTAATGCTTCCCAGTTATATAATCAAATCAGCTCCACTCTTTACCTTGAAGATTGTAACTGCTTTCATATAACCGTTACCCTGACCCGAAAGCTCTTCAAATGGCAACTAGGTCTCAGACTAGTACTAGGCTGATCCCTGAACCACCATAAACATATGGGTTCAGTGCCTGAAATTGCATCAACGACCTAATATGTTGCTATTTATAATATGAGCTAAAGTCGGGCTTAATGTTTTGATTCAATAGAAAATAGAAAGGCAATGCTTATCCAATAAAGTCGATTGGTTTCTCAACGCCGGATGTCAGTGCCGTGGCGTTTCACGGTTGTGCGTTTCTTCAGGGGATATTCAAATTCTTTTATATCGCATTCCTCACTTATGCCTGATCCCATGCGTTTCTTCAGGGGATGTTCAGATTCTTTTATACAGCATTACTTATGCCTGATCCTATTTTGCAGTGTCTTCATTAATTCACCATTAAGACGCTCTGAGAAGTGACAAACATATTGATTTGAGGAGATTGACTAATGGGCAGTCGGCCACGGCTGAGCACACTTCATCTTTCCCGCAACTGCATTCGGTGGTTCTATTGGAGTCGGAGCCTGTGGTTTCAGGTTCCGCTGACATCGCTCTACTTATCTCGGGAGAGGAAGGTGGAGCTTTGGGCCTGCCTGCGTCCTGCTCAACGCCGCTTCTTCCTCCTCCTGTCCAGCTGGTGAGATCTGAGGAAGGTCTTGAGTCGGCCGGTGAGCAGGTTTCTGGTGCTCCTTTGGTTGTGGTGGATCGTTCTCGCCTGAACTCACTCCCAAATTCCCAGCAGCAGCGTTTGGGTGAAATCTCCTTGGATTCTATTTGGAAGATACTGGTGAAGCTGGACGTGACTGTTTCTAAGAGTGCTGCAGATGTCTTCGCTCTGGTGCAGGTAGTGGCTCAGAATTTGATGGAACATTCAAGTTTTGAACACATGAGAAGTTTGCTGCAATAACTAAAGATGTTAGTGACTCTAAATCTGTGATTGATCAATTGGTGAAAGATAAAGTAGTTATTCATCAGAAACTAGAACAATTTGAAAACAAATTCAGAATTTTAAATTTTCCTCATTACTTAATATGTCTCTTTTGGATACCTTTAAGAAATACATGTCTGAAGTGCTTATTATTCCTGATTCCGTATTTCCTCCGATAACTAGAGCCTATTTCCTGCCAGTAAAGAAAGTTGAGCAAGATATTCCTTCTTTAACTGTTCCTGATAACCTTACAGATTTCCTTGAAGGTTCTTCTTTTTTCTGTGCAGGCTCGCTCTACCCTATTGGCATCCTTTGTTTTTGAAACTGATCTTTCTAGAGTGTTGTCTCTATATTTTAAAAAGCTTTCTATTCCTTTTTTGGGTGAATGTGTACGAATTTTTCCAGATGCGAGTCGCACCACACAGGAGCGCAGATGTCAGTTTTTGACTATGCGACAAGAAACAGTGTCCTTAGGGGCTAGTTTTCGCCTGCGGTATCCTTGCAAATGTTTTATTTCATTTTTGGGGGTTAAATATATTTTCTTTGCACCTGAACAGCTACGGTCTTTTCTTGACCTTAAGAAACTCCCGACTGTGACTAGTTTGGGGGGAGATGACGTTTGATTCAGGATAGATAACGCAGTGTACTGAGAGTGCTGGGGTGCGTGCTTAGTGCTTTTTCTTGAATTTCTTTTCTTTATATATATTTTCCCCACGTGTCACTCTGTCCCCCTTGTTCTTTATTGGGGTCTAATTTTTAGAGTTGTATCTGCTGTTATCAATTGCTTTCGCTTTTCATTATTTGTAATCTTTACAACTCTTATGTTTCTGTCACAAGATTTATGCTTGTAGAATTTATTAAAACTTATAAATAAATAATTTTTAAAAAAAGGGAAGAAAACTCTGGCAATCTACTTCTGGTCACACTGCGAAGAAAACCCAGGAGCTGCTGGTTTGCCAGGAGTCAGCACTGACTCAAAGGCACACACTGCATTGCATTCAGCTAGTTTAAGCCTGCTAACATATAGTGATGGTAATGGTCACTGTACTACTGTAGCACTACTGACTATATGTGTTGAAACACTGAATATACATATCAGTTTAAATGCCATGGCTAGCATTTCAATTAATCGGTAACTAGTGCCGCTGAAAATCCATGTCATTGTTTTAATTTTATTTTCTATCTTAAAATGGTGGTGAGATCATCTTGTTTCCTCCATTGCTATGACACAAAATAGCAAAATCTTGGAAAGCTATTGCTCTGAGCAGCCAGTGTCTGCTCAGCTTCTTGCTTATTATACAGCAGCATTCTTTCAGTCATAGTTGCTCTTAATTTCCTTTTATTCTGATGATAGCATGTCACTCACTAAATGTTTCTCAGATATAGGAAGCATACTTATATACACCTAAAAAACAAAGGTAAATGTTTTCATGATGCACCATGAAAATTTTGCATTTAAATCCACATAGTTGATTCTTCAAATATGTTCCCCTGATTTCTACATGTTTTTATATTTTATTTTTATACATTTTTCTACAGTAAGTGTCTTATGTTCATTACGGCTGCATATCCTGTTTTTTTTTAATTCTACCTTCTGGGCAATGATCAGAACAACAAAATCCTAGATTTAGTTAGATCTTTTAGTTTAGTTGAGATATTTTTCAAACTCTAAACACTAATATCACCTTGAAAAAGAGGAATCTTAAGGTGAAATGAGACCTTATCTGCTAATTGTCTTTCCTTAAATCCCTCCAGTCCAGTCTCGATGAATGGGTTCTCCCCCATCTTCAGCAGCTGAGAACTGAACATGGCAGAATCTTGATCTCTCACACAAGAGCTCCCTCTTCAGCTCCAAGATCCAGTATCCTACTGACAAAGCAGAAGAAGAAATGTCTCCTAACATTAACTATCCTAAGCTCGCTACAACTTGCAGACAAAACTGTCTGTTTGAAGACCAGAGAAGTCATATATTCTCCACCGAGTACCTGCAACATTCAAACTATGTACATGAAAGAGCTTCCAGACACAGTCAAGGCTGCTCGACACACATCAGCACCCCGAGGGGGTATTGATCACTCTCTCATTGGAACATATCCCCCTTGTAGGTTTTGACTTCTTTGGGTTTGTTTGGTTTTTTTTGTTTGTTTTTTACTGTAAGGATGCACTTTGCTGGACTTGCACACTATCATCTAAGATGCCTGAGAAAACCTGAATATGATCCAGGAGGGAACAAGACTGAACTGGAGGGATTCAAGGAAAGACAATTAGCAGGTAAGGTCTAATTTCACCTTCCATATCATCTCTCAAGTACATTCTTGATGAAGGGGATATACCCAAAGCAGTACCTAAGCATGGGAGGGATCCACGAGTCCTGCTCGAAGCACTCTTGCCCCAAAACCTGCATCCTCTGTTGCTTGCACATCGAGACGACAGTAATGGGCAACGTGTGCAACGATGCCATGTTACTGCTCTACAAATGTCCACTGGTGGAAACAGACTATGCTCCGCCCAAGATGCTGCCAAGGCTCAAGTCGAGTGTTCCCAGAACTCTGCCGGCACTCTTCTGCCTCCTGCCATATACGCAGCAATGATAATCTTCTTCACCCATCGTGCTATAGTGGCTTTCGAGGTGGCCTTACCCCTGCGAGGACCACCAAATAGGACAAACGTTCTGATCTACGAAACAGCTCTGCCAGCTTTAGATACAGGCTCAACACTCTGCGGACATCAAGCCTACGTAGCTGGTGATCCTCCTCCGAGCCCCCCAAACTTGGGAACGCTGGGAGAGCCACTGTTTGATTGACATGAAAAGCTGCACTACCTTAGGTAAAAAGGACGGCATCAGTCACAACACAATCTTTTCTTCTGATAAGATGAGGAAAGGCTTCCGGCATGACAGTGCTTGCAACTCCGAAATCCTGCCTGCCGAGCACATGGCCACAACACACACTGTTTTCAAGGTGACATGGTATATAGAGACCCCCGACAACAGCTCAAAGGGGGCTGTCACTAGCTCCGACAGCACTAGATTGAGATCCCAGGGTGGCACCAACGGATGGACCAGTAGACAAATCTACTTCACTGCTCTCAAGAACCAGACCTAATCCGGATGAGTTGCCAGGGACAGGCCCTGAACTTGCCCTTGGTAACAGGCAAGCATTGCTATCTGCACTTTCAGAGAATTGAGTGCCAACCCCTGCTCTAGGCCATCTTGTAGTAAGAGGAGAATCTCCAAGATATCCACTGCAAAAGGTCAAACGCTCTTCTGACCACACCAGCTCTCAGACACTCGCCAGACGCATATATAGGCCAGATTGCTGCTGTTGTTGTTGTTAAGTGCTGTCGAGTCAGTGTAGACTCATGGCGACCCTCTGGATAGTTGTCCTAAATTGTGTTCGGTCTTCAGTCAGGTGGCTCATTGTTGACAAACTGGCACCCATAGCTGCTGTTATTGTATTGATTCATCTCATTTGTATTTATTTATTTTTCTTTATACTACTTTATCATATCAGTCAAAGCAGTTTACATTATAAAGGGGCATTGATAACTTGGATTTTTCTGAGGCATTGGAAGGTTAAGTGACTTGCCCAAGGTCACAAGGAGTGCTAGTGAATCAAACTCTGGTCTTGGTTTCCAAGCAAGTGCTCTATTAGACTACTCCTCCACTCCACTTCTTCCATGCTTGCAGTAGGATAGTGATGACAAAGGCCACATATTCTTTATGCCTGAATTGCGCCCTCCCAAGGGTCATGCTGTAAGCGAGAATTGATCCACTTGGGGCATCAGGATTGGCTCCTGCATTAGTAAGTTGCTTTGGCGAAGAAGCTGCCAGGGCTGGTCTGCCAGAAGCCACCACAGGTCCATGTACCACGGCCTGCGGGATCAGTCCAGGGTGATCAAGATCACCATCCCCTGGTGTGCTTCTAAGCTCTGCAATAGCTGGCCGATCAGTGGCCAAGGTGGAAACACGTACAGCAGTCCATCTGTCAGCCAAGGTTGAGCCAAGGCATCAAATCCCTCGGACATGTGCTCCTAGCATCGGCAGAAGAATCGAGCCACCTTGGCATTGGCAAAGGACATCATCAGATCCATAATCAGTGTGCCCCAATGCCTCGTGATGCTGTGAAACACTTTCGTTCAGTTCTCATTCACCCATGTCCAAATAATAGTGACAACTGAGTGAGCCTGTATATTGTCTTTGCCAGCGATATGCGCCACTGACAAGGCGGTAAGCCACTGCTCTGCCCACCAAAGTTGCGGTTGAGCCTTCTCTGCCAATGCTGCATTTCCTGTGCCTCCCTGGAGGTTGCTGTAAGTCACTGTGGCTGCATTGTCCGAGCACGCTCGCACCGCTTTGTTCTGGACCAGCAGACGAAAATGAAAAAGGGCCAGAAATACTGCCCTCATCTCCAGGCAATTGATGGGCCAAGCACTCTCTTCAGGGGACCACTGCTCCTGGGTCACCTGTGAATGACAGTGCACTCCCCACCCAATGAGGCTGGCATCTGTCATGAGCAGAATCTAATCCGGTAGTTCCAGGGATACCACAGCTGCCAGATGCTCCCTCCTGAGCCACCAGCCTAGACACTCTTGAGCCGGGTCCAGACAAACTAGCCTGTAAGGACAGAGGATGCCTCTGCAGAGACCAGCACGTCAGCAGTGCCTGCTGGAGCTGCCACATGTGAGCCCGCACCCAAGGCACCAATTCTAGTGCCGCTGCCATGGATGCCAGTAGCTGCAGGTAACACCACGCTTTTGGTGTCCTGAGCCAGAAAGTGGTGAATCTAATTATGGATCTTTTGTATCCTGTCTTCAGGGAGCGAGACGAGCCCCTGCTCCATATCGAAAAGCACCCCCGGGTACACTAAACGCTGGATGGGCTGCAACTGACTCTTGGCAAGATTGACCACTCATCCCAGACTCTGAAGGAACTGCACCATGTGCTGGGTGGTCTGCAACGCCTCCTGCTCCCCTAGCCTAACATGTGGGAGTATCGCTCAGTAAAATTCCCTAACCTAGGGATGTCTTTTTGGCTGCTGAGAACTGAGGATACTGGATCTTCGAGCTGAAGAGGGCGCTCTTATGTGAAAGATCAAAATTCTGACATGCTCAGTTCTCTGCTGCTGAAGGTGGGGGAGAACCCATTCGTCAAGACTGGACTGGAGGGATGATATGGAATGATCAATTTTTATATCACTGATAACTGAATTATCCAAAAATAAATTCTGCCGTGCTTTAAAATATATTTAAGGATAGATGCTCTGTTGCTTGTCTTTCACATACATTTACAAACCAGAAAAGGCTGAAGCGGTCAAGCTGAACATCCAATCTAAGCATTCCCTGCTACATTTTCAATCTGTTATGCCTCTAATTGAAAGTGCCGGTGTTGACGTTATCCTTACATCATTATTTAACCGGAACTGATACATCGTGGGGTTCATTCGTCTGAAGAAGAGCTGTGAGAGCTGTGGAGCGGCTTGAAACACTATTAGTGTCGCGGGAACCCTGTTGGGATGAACTTAATTTGGAGGGGCTCCTTTTGAAAGAAACTCAAGGAGAAGCGTGATGGCTGTCCTTCACAATATGGATTCAGCTAAGTAACTTTTTGCCTTGCCCTTGTCCTTTCCGGGTGGAGAGAAGGGATTGAATTTGATGACAAGGTTGAGAATTCCATCAAATAAAGGCTTAGGGCATTCAGTTTTTAACAAAAAATGTGTTGACAGCAACAAGTGTTTATGTTTATGCAATGTTGTTTGGTCGGGTTTTGACCGGGTATACGGTCTATTTAAATTGATTAAAAGGAGGGCTCACTTCGAGAGAAGTAATGTTTCTTTTCATTGTGAGTGATCCGACAAAAAAATAACTTTTATAGTAGTCCTCGCATACGTGTGGGGTAATCTATGGGGTGTGGGTTCAGTTCCTGTAGTTGAGGCAGGTAGGGAAATCAAGATTTTTTGGGATTTTTGTGGTTGGTTTCCAAGCGTGTAAAGTTCTAATAACATTTTCAATCTGGGCAGGAACTTGGAAAAATACCAGGCGTCTTTATATATGGTTCAAAATCAACTTAATGCATTTTGGGAGTAATTTTATAACACACTGAGAGGGCAAAAGGTGCCTATCAGAAACCGCAAGCTAGACCAAGGCCATAAAACTTTATACCAGTTTGGGAGCTGGTGTAAATGTACATATGTATTATATAAAGAGTGTGTGTACACTGCAGCTCTGCTTGTGCTCTTCCGTAGAGCATGCCTACGCTTGCATTGCATAAAAATACACGCCTTCTCATCACTGCATGTTATGTGTAACCCCTGTGGCAATTTTATAAAAGTCATTTACATGCAGGAAAAGTTTATAAAATTACCCTCTACAATGTAATAAGTTAAAAATGTCAGTATGTTACATAATGTCAATGTGTTACATTATACTGTGTAAATCATCATAATGTCTATTTTCAAATGCCCAATGGTGGTATAACAAATGCTCGCAATAAAGCGTAGTTACTCATCTGTAACAGGTGATCTCCAGGAACAGCAGGAATTGAGTCTTCACATATGGGGTGACGTCAGCACCGACCTGCGTGGCTGCCTTTCCAACTCTTCCTCCTCAGTTGGGTTTGTAGCTGAGATAAAAGGGGAGAAGGAGAGAGAAAGAGAGAGAGAGAAATATAACTCCTAGGGGAAGAGGGTGGGTTGTGAAGACTCAATTCCCGCTGTTCCCGGAGATCACCTGTTAAAGGTGAGTAACTACACTATCTCCAGGAACAAGCAGAAATGTAGTCTTCACATATGGGACTCCCTAGCTTGGAGATGCCAGGGAGATGACCACAGAGAGAGCGGTGAAACACACACCTAAGTGGGCCATGTATCTTCCCAAGGATATCTGGTATCGAAACCCGGGACGGGGGATATGAGTTGATCTGTCTGAAAGAGATGCTGGCATCCCGACAGGAGTCCTTGTCCAAGCAGTAATGGGCCGCAAAGGTGTGAACAGAGGACCAGGTTGCTGCTTTGCAAATTTCATCAATCACCACTGAGTGTAGGTTTGCCATGGAGGCAGTCATTGCTCACACATTGTGTGTTGTGACATGACCTTCGAGAGAAAGTCCCTTACTCTCATAGGTAAAAAGATATACAGTCTGCAATCCATTTGGAGAGTATTCTTTTGGAATCAAATGCAAAGCTGTGAAGCCTTTCTGTGCTGCCTAGTTCTTAAAGATAAAAGGCCAAAGCACACTTGCAATCCAGAGTATGTAGATTTCCTTCTGCACTAGAGACATGAGGTCTAGGGAAGAAAACAGGAAGGTAAACCAACTGGTTCAAATGAAAAAGCGAAACCACCTTTGGCATAAAGTGAGGATGAGTCCTAAGGACTACTTTATCAGGTGGAACCGTGCATAAGGAGAGTCAGTCACTAAAGCCTGGAGCTCACTGATGCGTCTTGCAGAAGTGAGGGCAATTAGGAAGATGACTTTACAAAAAAGAAACTTCAGAGATGTAGTGGCTAGGGGTTCGAAGGGTGGCTTCATGAACTGTCCAAGGACAAGACTGAGATCCCATGCCACAGGTGGTGGCTTAATGGGAGGCTTACTTAAGAGTAGATCCCTCATAAAGTGCACTACAAGCGGCTGAGAAGAGACAGGTTGTCCATCAAAGGGCATGTGGAAAGCAGCAATGGCACTGAGGTGGACCCTTACCGAATTAGTTTTGAGTCCAGAGGATGAAAGGTGGAGGAGATACTCAACTAACGCCTCCACAGGAGCGGAAAAAGGATTAAGTTCCCTCTCTGAACACCAGATTGAAAACCTTCTGCACTTAAAAGCATAAGCACGACTTGTGGAAGGTTTCCTTGAGGCCAAAAGGATATCCTTAGTCTGTTGAGAGAGGTTGATATCCTGGAGTTCTAAGCTCTCAGCAGCCACGCCATCAGGTGTAAGGACTGGGGGTTTGGGTGCAGAAGCGTCCCATTCTCCTGGGATAGGAGATCTGGAGCACATCCCAACTCCAGAGGTTTGGCTTGAGAGAGACGTAGAAAGCGTAGTTACTCACCTGTAACAGGTGTTCTCCAGGGACAGCAGGAATCAGTCCTCACATATGGGTGACGTCGGCGCCGACGGATCCCTCGTGCAGAGCAATTTCCCCAGCTTTCAAAGAAAGCCTTTGGGAATGCCTCGCGCATGCGGAGTCCCCTTCCTGCCCAAGGGTGCCATCTTGCTCAGTCAGATGACATAGCTAAAAAGACAGCAAAATGAATAAAAAGCAATAATAGGACTGCAACTCCAGGGGAGGAGGGAGGGTCGTGAGGACTGATTCCTGCTGTCCCTGGAGAACACCTGTTACAGGTGAGCAACTACGCTTTCTCCAGGAACAAGCAGGAAGTTAGTCCTCACATATGGGACTCCCTAGCTACAGACTACCGAGAACCTATAGCTGAAAAAAGGCTCCCTCTATGTGAGCCGCAACAGCAGCGAGAGAACCTTCTCCAAGAATGCATCCCCCACGGTAGCCTCACACTAGAGGGCCGGAGGGTAGGAGTTGCCTAAATCTTGAATAGATTCCGAAGTACCGCCTGACCGAAATCGCTGTCCCGTCGGGACTCTCTCTCCAGGCAGTAATGGGCTGCAAAAGTCTGTCTGGAAGACCAAGTTGCGGCCTGGCAAATGTCTGCCAACAGAACAGAGCGGTGATTAGCCACTGATGCGGCCTTAGCTCTGACACAGTGGGCCGTGATACGACCCTGCAGCTGAAGGTCAGCGGCCCAGTATGCCCAGGCAATACAGTTTGCCACCCAGGTGGACAACGTGTGCTTGGAGACCGGTAGACCCAGTTTACTAGGGTCATAACCAATGTTCCCTCTAATTTTCTGTAGGCTGTGTGCGCATAAAATATCAGCTGTGCAGCTTTTGAAGAAAGGTTAAATTTTTTGTGCGCCACATAACGACACTCAGAGTTATATACTTTAAAATTTGACTACAAGTCAGAATACAGTATGTACACCACATTGATTTTAATCAAATTAAATGAAAATAGACAATTACTAAATGAAGCAGAAAATTTCTAGTAATTACAATCACAAATGCGGTATTATTTCAGTTAAGTTTTATTGAAAGTCATTGTTATTTCATGTAAATAATTTATGTATGGAAGAAGAGTTCATTCTCAAAAGTTTTCTCTTCGATCTTTCAAATTTACCCAGTCTGAATAAATTTTATCAAGGTCTACTGATCCGCCATCTTGAAGATGACTCTTAACATGCATCAGCATTTCCAAATGTTCTAACTTTAAGCGATTCCTTATCTTGGTTTTTAAAATAATAAATAAATCTAAAAGGCTGGATGGGATTAATTAAAATAACAATAATGAAGGCTCATAAATGAAAACGCGTATTGATCAACACCCATTAAAAGAACCATAAAACAAACAATAAAACCACATAGTGGACAAGTAAAAAAACAAATCATCAAATATTAAATGTAACCACCACAGAAAACGCAGGGCAGTGGGTGAACTCACAGAACACCTTTTGTTAAGGAGTGATAAATAAACTGTCTATTAGGAGAGATAAAAATAATAAATACATATATACTCACTGATGCGTGCTGTGAAGCTTTCTTAGGGTGAGGAGGTTCCTAAATAGAGAGACCTCCTCCGCCCCTCCCACAGCCCCGATTGGGCTGGAGCTCCCTGGCCATGCGGTGCTTGGTTTGGGGAGGCCGGGCACGACAGCGGCGGCAAGATCGGGCGCTTCCGCCCCTCCCATAGCCCCGACTGGGCTGGAGCTCCCTGGCCATGCGGTGCTTGGTTTGGGGAGGCCGGGCATTACGGCGGCAGCGGCAAGATCAGGCGCTTCCACCCCTCCCACAGCCCCGATTGGGCTGGAGCTCCCTGGTCATGCGGTGCTTGGTTTGGGGAGGCCGGGCATGGCGGCGGCGGCAAGATCGGGCGCTTCCGCCCCTCCCACAACCCTGATTGGGCTGAAGCTCCCTGGGCACGCAGTGCTCTGGTTTGGGGAGGCCGGGCACGCTGGCGGCGGCAAGATCGGGCGCTTCCGCCTCTCCCACAGCCCTGATTGGGCTGAAGCTCCCTGGCCATGCAGTGCTCTGGTTTGGGGAGGCCGGTTTGTGGAGGCCGGGCACGCCGGCGGCGGCGGCAAGATCAGGCACTTCTGCCCCTCCCACAGCCCCATCTGCTTGTCCTCTTTGTGCGCTCTGTTGTAAGTTATGTGCGCTTGCTTGGAGAAGTGTGTGTGCGCACGCACACGCGCACAGCTTAGAGGGAACAGTGGTCATAACAGACAAAGAGCTGAGAAGCCCTCCGATGTCCCTGCGTATGCTCCAGGTCGAAGGCGAGTGCCCTCTTACAGTCCAGGGTATGCAGAACTGTTTCTGCCTTGTTGGTATGTGGCCTGGGAAAGAAGGTTGGAAGAACCACTTCTTGGTTGAGGTGAAATGAGGAAACCACCTTTGGGAGGAACATGGGGTGTGTGCGGAGCACTACCCTGTTCTTATAAAACCGTGTGTACGGCCTATCTGATACTAGAGCATGCAGCTCACTCACACGCCTAGCCGATGTGAGTGCTACTAGAAAGAGCACTTTCCAGGAGAGGAAGTGCAGAGGGCAAGTGGACATCAGCTCGAAAGGAGGGTGAGTAAGTTGCTGCAAGACCACATTGAGATCCCACTCCGTCGCCGGAGGGCGAATTGGAGGTTTTAGCAGAAGCAGGCCTCTGAGAAACCTGGCTACCAAGGGGTGAGCCGAGAGAGGCTGACCGTCTACCGGGGCGTGGTTGGCCGACAAGGCACTCAGGTGGACCCTGAGTTAGACTTGAGTCCCAGTTCAGAGAGATGAAGCAGGTACTGTAACACTTGGGCAACCTGAGATGAGAAGGGTTCCACGGTATGCTGTTGACACCACGCCGGGAACCTGCGCCATTTACAAGCGTAGAACTTTCTGGTGGATGGCCTCCTGGAGGCCAGCAGCACTTCTTCTACCCCCTTGGGTAGGAGAAGAGGCGCAAGGCCTACCCTCTCAGCAACCAGGCCATCAAATGGAGGGATTTGGGATTGGGGTGCATGAGGGAACCGTGCTCCTAGGTGAGGAGGTCAGGCTGCATCTCCAAAGGGAGAAGGGTGTCCACCGCCAGTTGAAGAAGAAGTGGGAACCAAGGCTGCCTCGGCCATCTGGGCGCTACTAGGATCACCCAGGCCTTGTCCCGGCGAACCTTGAAGAGAGTCCGTGCCACCAGAGGTGTAGGCGGAAAGGCATACAGGAGGCTCCCTGACCAAGGCAGAAGAAAAGCATCGGCCGCCACCCTGAGGGGGTGCAGCTGCCTGGAGCAAAACTGGGGCAACTGATGATTCTGTGGACTGGCAAAGAGATCCATGGCTGGGAGGCCCCAGTGGTTGAAAATCCTCTGGGCGACCCCCCTGTTCAGTTGCCATTCGTGGGGTTGAAGAACCCTGCTCAGCCTGTCTGCCAGGCAGTTCTCCTGGCCTGGTAGGTAAACAGCATGGAGAGACATGTTGTGCTGAACTGCGAAGGAAAAGAGGTTCAGAGACTCCTGGCAAAGGGCCCGCGAGCCTGTGCCGCCCTGTTTGTTGACATAGAACATAGCCACCTGGTTGTCCGTCTGTAGCAGGACAGACTGGTTGGAGAAGACAGGAGCAAAGGCTTTTAGCGCTAAGTGGATGGCCCGGAGCTCCAACAGGTTGATCTGGAGTGTGGCTTCCTGAGGAGTCCACTGACCTTGAGTGCAAAATCCATGACAATGGGCTCCCCAGCCCAGCAAGGAGGCATCCGTGGTCAGCAACTTTGCATGCACGGGAAATTGGAACGGTACCCCCCGCAGGAGGTTCCCTGATTGTGATCACTACTGCAGGGACCATACCAGGGGTTTGGATACTGCCACTCTGTCGGACAGGCGTCCTGTGGCCTGTGACTACTGGTCCCGCAAGGACCACTGGGCTGTCCGCATGTGCATGCGTGCAAAGGGAGTAACATGAACCGTGGAGGCCATGTAGCAGAGCAGGCGTAAGAACCTCTGTGCAGACATCTGGGGTATGTGAATCACCAGGTCTACCTGGGACAGCAGGCAGCCTGCCCTGTCCAGTGGCAAGTAAGCCTTTGCCTGCAGGGTGTCTAGCCTTGCCCCTATGAATTCCAAGTTCTGGGTGGGGAGCAAAGTGGACTTTGCGTGATTGATGACGAACCCCAGATGCTGAAGCAGAGCGATTGTGCGAGCTGTGGCGTGATGTGCCTCCTGGGCTGACTGGCCTCTTATGAGCCAGTCGTCTAGGTAAGGGAACACAAAGATGCCCTGGTTCCTAAGGAAGGCCGCCACTACCGCTAGGCACTTCGTGAAAACCCTTGGAGCGGAAGCTAGACCAAAGGGAAGCACTCTGTATTGGAAGTGGTTTCCTACGACCACAAACCTGAGGTATTGTCTGTGGTCTGGGTGTATAAGGATGTGTGTATAAGTATCCTTTAGGTCAAAGGAGCATAGCCAGTCTCCCTGCTGGAGGTAAGGCAGAATTCCAAGTGAAAGCATCTTGAACTTTTTGAGATTCTGCAGGTCCAGGATGGGGCGAAGGCCTCCTTGTCTTTTCAGTATTAGGAAATACCTGGAGTAAAAGCCTTTCCCCTGCAGGTGGTGGGGTACTGGTTCCACCGCCTGATCCTTGAGAAGACCAGCTAACTCCTGCAAGAGGAGGTTCTTGTGTAAGAGGGGTCTGAGATGTTCTCCTGGGAAATAGGAGGCAGGTACTTGGCTGAAATGGAGAAGATAGCCATCTTGGACTATCCTTAAAACCCAAGTATTGGATGTAATGGCTGGCCACCTGTTGGCATACAGGGATAGCAGACCTCCTGTGCAGGGCCAAACTACTGGTGGGAGAGGAGCTATGCACTGGGAGTCAAAAACCCCCTCCCTGCTGGGCAGGAGCAGGAGCTGGAGCTGGAGGTTTGGGGGTTTGAGGCTTACGAGGGCCATTCCCCCGTCCCCTGGCCTGCTGCCCCTGCTGGGGAGGCCTGGTAAGTGGGGTAGTTTCTGTAAGCCTGTCCCTTCCTCGGGTAAAAGGGCTGTTTCCCCAAGGCCTTCTTCCTGTGAGAAGGAGCAAATGTCTTCTTCGACAGCCTTGTCCGGGTCAAGTACTCGGACTCGGGTTCAGCAGCCTTTTCAGTCATGGGTTTGCCAAAGAGGTTATCGCCTCGGCAGGGGACATTGATCAACTTGTCCTGTACCCATGGCTCGAGATCAGACGACATGAGCCAAGCCTGGCGCCTTGCACCGATGCTGGCTGTGGCTACCCGGGCCGAAGCCTCAAAGCCGTCATAGGCTGTGCGAGACATAAACTTCAAGCACTCTCTGATCCCGGTGGACAGGGCCTTGAAGCGCTGCAAGGGTTCCTCAGAGAGGCCAGCAGAGAACCTGGCAATCTCCTTTGCCAGGTCTTTTAAGTACATGCCCATGCAGAGCTGGTATGTCTGGACACGGCATGACAGCATTGAGCCCTGAAGCACTTTCTGCCGAGGGCGTCCAGGTTCCGGGCCTCCTGGCCGGGAGGCACCAAGGAGTGCGTCTTTCGGCTTTTAAGCCTTTTCATGGCCGATTCCACAACCATGGAGTTGTGCAGCAGCTGTGCCTTTTGGAACCCGGAGCTCTTACAGACTCGATAAATGGAATCGAACCGCTTGCTGAGGACTGGCGCCGAGGCCGGGGACTCCCACATGCGGAGCATTAACCGTTCCAGCATCGGAGGCACCAGTACAGTAAGGGCCTCCTTCGGAGGAGAGTCATACTGGAGGGCGTCGAGCTGTTAGGCTCAAGGCTCCTCCTCGGCATCTGCAGGGAAGACCAAAGCCTTGGCCATATCCCTAACAAAGTCCAAGAACCTGGTGTCCTCTGGGGGCAACCGTCTCCGAGGTTCCGAACCCGGTGAGTCCGATGGGATGTACCGGGTCCGGTGGGTATCTGGCAAGTCTTCCTCCTCCATCTCCCAAGCAGAGCCCTTCGAGGAGGACTCGATGGGCTCCGGCCTCGAGCACGCCCGACCCGACGCTGATGGCCCCGGCGACGATGACCTCGGTCCCGAACAGGAGGTCGAGGGAGACCCTGGCCGAGTATCGAATCGAGCCCGCATGGACTCGAGGATCGGTTCTGCCTCCAGGGTCGACTTAGATGTCGAGGTCCCGGTGGTCGGGGCGGATGCGCGGGTGGGACCGGCAATCAGCTCCCGCTGCTGGTCCATGAAGGCAGACACGCTGCTCTCCAAGGCCACCACCCTGAGATCCAGCTCAGAAGGCTCCGCAGCCGCCGGCTTGGCTCCCGACGCTGGTTCTCCCAGAGGAGAGTCCACAAGGACAACAGACATTACCTTGTCCAACGTCTCCGGCTCTGTACGAGGTATTTGGGCAGGCCTCTTTGACTCACCGAACCCAGGGCGGTGTTTGGCACTCTGCGACCTAGAACCCGAGGGCCCCGGCCGATCGGAGCCTTCCAGAGACGCAGCCCTCGTGGGTTTCTTCTTCTTACGGTGCTCCCGGGTGGGAGACCCCCTTTCAGAAGACCCTCGACGGTGCTCGGGTTCGGAGTCCCAAGACGTCAAGACTTCTGATAAGGTCCTGGCCCAGACGGATCCAGACTCGGAGAAAATCGTCTCACGCTGGTGCTGCCTGCTCCTCAACGCTTTGGAGGACATCGTGCCACACGGACCGCAGACCACAGGGTCATGGTCGGGTCCGAGGCAGCAGTCATGGGTGTCGGTGAGGGACATAAGTTTTATGGACCGATCACATTTTTTAAACCTGTTGGCAGCCATCGGGGGAAAAAGGGCCCCTGCGAGGTCAAAAGACCAGACTGCCAGTTAAAAGAAAAAAAGAGAGCATGAACGCTAGTCACTAAGGACAAAAACGAAAAAAAATTAGCCGGAGTCGATACTGGTGTACCGAGCTGAGGCAGAAAGGGGAACAGGCGTCGAACTGGTATCAGAACTGTTAGAATATTCAAAAAACAATCAACTTTTTCCGAGGAAAATGGGACGACGTCTGTTGGGCTCCGCGGAAAAAAGAAGACTGAGCAAGATGGCACCCTTGGGCAGGAAGGGAACCACGCATGTGCGAGGCATTCCCAAAGGCTTTCTTTGAAAGCTGGGGAAATTGCTCTGCATGAGGATTCCGTCGGCGCCGACGTCACCCATATGTGAGGACTGACTTCCTGCTTGTTCCTGGAGAAGCAGTGGATAACACATTTGACGTGGCCAGCATGAGGCTATGAGGATCATGTAGCCCCTGTCTCTCTGAAGCTTGAAAAGAGTCTTGGGGATGAGGGGAATGGGAGGGTAGGCATATAGGAAGTCCTGACCCCAGTGGAGGTGGAAAGCATCCATCGCCTGACTGTTCTGAGCAGGTATTCTGGAAAAGAAGCGGGGTAGTTTGGCATTCTGAGGACTTGCAAACAGATCTATATCTGGGGTTCCCCAGATCCAAAAGATTCGAGCAATCTGATCTGAATGGAGAGACCACGCGTGTGGCAGTAGTACTCAACTCAGTTTGTCTGCCAGGAGGTTCTGTTTGCTAGGAAGATACACCGCTAGTAGGTGGATCTGATAGCATATGGCAAAAGACCATAGATGTAGGGCTTCATTGAACAACGCTTGAGAACCCGTTCCACCTTGCTTGTGCACATAGAACATGGCTATCTGATTGTCCGCCTGGACTAGAACTGTTTTGGAGCTAAGGTGGTCTTGGAACACTCTGAGAGCATTGCGGATGGCTCTGAGTTCTAAAAGGTTTATGTGAAGTCGAGCCTCCTACTGAGTCCAAAGACCTTGAGTGCAGACATTGTACAGATGAGCTCCCCAACCCAATCTCGACGCATCTGTCATTAGGGTAGATTGGGGTGGTAGCATCTGAAAAGGTGACCCTACGAGAAGGTTTTCTGGTGATTGCCACCATTGGAGGGACGAAATTAGACGTTCCGAGATCATGATTCTGTCCCCCAGATGACCTGATGCTTGAGTCTACTGCGAAGCTAGGGTCCATTGAGTTGCACACATGTGCAGACGAGCATAGGGAACCACATGTACAGTGGAAGCCATATGACCTAGTAACTGAAGCATTTCTCGAGCAGTTAGGAAAGTTTTTATACTTGCTTGAGAAGCTAGTTGAACTATTCGTGCACAGCGGACCTGTGGCAGAAAAGCCCTTGACTGCTGCGTGTCTAGGAGAGCTCCTATGAACTCCAAGGCTTGAGAAGGAGCGAGTTGGGATTTTGGAAGATTTAATACAAATCCCAAGTGTTGAAGAACCTGCATTGTGCAGGCAAGAGCAGAGCTGGCCTCTGGAGCCGACAATGCTCGGATGACCAAGTCGTCTAAGTAGGGGAAGACAAATATCCCTAGAGTCCTTAGGAATGCTGCCACTAATGCCATGCATTTTGTGAAGATTCTTGGGGCAGAAATCAGGCCAAAGGGTAGAACCCTGTACTGGTAATGTCTTCCCCTTGAAAGAGGAATCTAAGAAACCTCCTGTGTTCTGCGTGAATAAGGACATGTGTATACGCATCCTTTAGATCTAGAGAACAAAGCCAATCCTGACTCTGGATGTAAGGGAGAAGTGTTCCAAGAGAGATCATCTTGAATTTCTCTCAGAGCAGATACTTGTTTAATTCTCTGAGGTCCAGAATGGGCCTGTATCCTCATGTCTTCTTTGGAAGTAGGGGGAGTAGAAGCCCAGGCCTTGTTGAGAAAGTGGCACCTCCTCTATCACACCCTGAGCAAGTAGTGCCTCCTCTATCGCACCTCCTGGCACAAGAGAGTGGTGAGAGGGGGCCGAGAGCTGAACTTTCTTGGAGTAGAGGGGGGGTATACTTTGGAAGTGAAGTTTGTACCCCTCTGCCACTATGGAGAGAGTCCAATGCTCTGATGTTATCTGGTGCCACCTTTGGTCAAAGTAACATAGTCTGCCTGGAATGTTTACTGGCTCTTGAATTTCCAGAGGTAGGACAGCTAGGTTCTCTAGAAAGGAGTCAAAGACCTTGTGGAGGCTGGGTCTGCTGAGCTGGTTGAGCTCTGGGAGGCTGAGCCTTCCTTTGTTGCTTTGGTTGTTGCTGTCCCTTCTGGACAGTGCATAGCATGGGTATAAGAAGGATAAAACTTCTTTTTCTTGTTGAAAAAGGGCTTCTTTACCACCTTTTTCTTAGCTGGGTTGGCAGTGGTCCCAGGTGGTATTCTCGGACTCCAGCTGAGCAGCTTTGTCCTGCCAATCCTTGCCAAAGAGGTTTTCCCCCATGCAAGGAATATTCCCCAGCTTATCTTGCACCCACTGCTCAAGGTCAGATACTTGTAACCAAACAATCAGATGTGCACCGATGCAGATAGCAGAAGTCCTGCTAATACACTCAAAACAATCAAAGGTTGCCCTGTTCATGAATTTATAAACATTTTGGGCATGTTTTACAAGTGTCAGGTAATCAGCCCTCTTGTCATCAGGGAGACGAGGAGCCATTAGTTCTAAATCTTTTGCTACCTCCCGAAGGAACATACCCATGCAGAGTATGTAAGAACTTATTCTGGCCGATAACATGGAGGCCTTTAAACATTGACGGCCGAAGGTATCGAGTGTTCTCGCTTCACGGCCCAGAGGATTAGATGAATGCGTCTTAGCACTTTTGATTCAACGCATTGCCAATTCCACTACCATGGAGTAGTGTGGTAATTGTGTCTTCTGGAAACCGGGACACTGCGGTAGCCGGAACATGGAATTGAGTCTCTGAGAATGTGGAGATAACATTAAGGGTGTTTCCCACATCCTAAGCATGAGATCATGCAATATCCGGTGAATGGGTTAAGATAGCAGCCTCCTTAGGGCTGCCGGATACTGAAGAATTTCTTCAGCTTTCAGTTCCTTCTCTGAGGTCACAGTAATGGAGAGGCTCTGAGACACATCCCGTATAAAGTCTTGAAAAGACATGTCCTCCAGAGTAGACATACGGCATTGTGGGGAAGGATCTTCCAGAAGAGTCTCCCTGGTACCGATCGATTCATCAGAGGAATTGGAAGACTCGAAGTATCGACGGTACCGATCAAAATCGGCATCGGAATGCCTCGGTACCGGACCCTCAATGCCGGGGCCGGCATGGGTGGTAGTGTGGAAAGCGGTACAATGGTCAGAGCAGATACAATTGGTATTGGTGCCGATACCGATGACTGCGGAACCGATTGCAGAGGCTTTGGTGGTACCGAAGCTGCTAGCAGGGTCGCTAAACTCCGCTCAATGGCTAGGATATGCTGATCCATGGAACCAGCCAATGCTTGGGTATCAGTACCCGAACAGCGAGCCACGACCCCAGAACATGGCACCAAGAGCTCTCCAGAGGTAGAAGCCTCGGGAGCATCTTGGGACCCCATTAATGCTTTGGAGGCAAAGACCTCCTGCCGGGGTTGTTTGGCCAGTGTATTCTCCTCTAGGGCAACGCTTAAAGCATCTCGATGCTTAGAAGGAGATCTACCTTTTGAGGACTGACCAGTCTTCGAAGAAGACCTAGGTTTCATTACCCGAGATCCATGGGAGGAAGATGAAGCCCTGGACGACGTTGATGCAACAGACATTGCATCCGTGGCAAAGAGGGTGCCGAGTTTCGCAGCTCTGTTCTGCAGGCCCCTCTTTGTCATCTTCCTGCAAAGGAGACATTCCACTGGTGAATGGTCTGGTCCCAAACATTTGAAACACCAGTCATGGGTGTCGGTAGCAGAAATAGTACTGCTACATTTGGAACATTTTTGAAACCACATGTTGGTTTCTCCATTAAGAGGAACAAAGGGGCCTAAGGCCCAAAATGGCACCTAAGCACCTGGAGGGCAGAGACCCTCAGAGAAGTATCGTGCTGGCAAAGCAGACCTCTACAGAGCATAGCTAGTCACACATGTGAAACAAAACCTCCACTGATTGGTGTTGCAGTTGGTGACAGAAGGCTCAGAGGTCCAGGGATATGGCGAGGTTAGAGCCCTCTGGGGGACGGGGGCCTGGAAGGGCATTCTAGCCACTATGTCACCACCACCACCCTGTCCCGCAGTTGGCTTGAGGCCTGGGTCCAATGGGAACGGAGGCCCCATTAAACCGCACTCATGTGAAGATGGACGTCCGGGGTAACGTGAGCTGTGGATGCCATGTGACCCAAGATGCGGAGAAGGAGGCAGGCAGGCACCAAGTGTTGGCGCTGCCCGACTGCAGCCAGCACCCTGAAACAGTCGGCCCTGTCCAGAGGGAGAAAGGCCTTGGCCTGAATGGTATCCAGTCTTGCCCCTATAAACTCCAGTCACTGTGTAGGAAGGAGATGGGGACTTTGGGTGGTTTATTACAAACCCCAAGTCCTGCAGGATGAGGATGATGCATGAGCTTGCGTGTTGCACCTGTGCAGCAGTGCGGCCTCTTATGAGTCAGTCGTCTAGGTAGGCCATTAGGCACTTGGTGAACACTCTTGGTGCAAAGGCCAGCCCGAAGGGTAGCACCCTGTGCTGGTAGTGGCCACCTCCCACCACAAACCTGAGATATTTCCTGTGGTTGGGATGGATGGCAAAACCCACTGAATGGAGCCCAGCAATTGCAAAAAAGAAAAAAACCTGCCGAACAACTATCGATGGCCCATGAGAGATCAAAAAACAAAGTGCAAAGAGGGAATACACAAAAAAAAAAAAAAAACTGCATAGCTCCAATGGTCCCCAGGAGCGGAAAGATAGTTAAAGAGAGCAGTATAACAGTTACCTCTCTGAAGGGAATCAGACACAACCACTCTATCTCAAACTGCCCTCCCACTGAAGGAAGCGGCAGCGTGGCCCCTTGACAGAGCAGCCCGTTTCTCCCACCGAAGAGAACGGCCATGGGTCACCACACCAACTGGCTTCCTCTCCACTTAATGAGAGGTCAGCCGAGTAAACATAGGTAGCAGAGACAGCTTCTCTTTTTTTGCATACCTCCATAGTGATCTTTTTTTTTTAAGCTTTAAGCAATTGAAGGCCAAAGGAGGGGTGAATAGGCAGGCAGAGGAGGTTGGTCCTGGCACCACCAAGTTTATACCCTGAAGCATGTTGCCGGCCACCAACCGACTTGAGCTCTCAAATCTATATTCTCCTTTCAATTTCAGTCCAGACTGCAATGAGCAGATTATTCTTATAAGATTGAGACAAAGTTCATCCAGTGGAGCTCAGCCATACGGAAGCTCCTGCCCTAGCTGCTAGGAACTGAGATACTGGTTTCTGATGCCTAAGGAGGAAGCTCTTCTACTATGACATCAGAAATCTGACATGCTCAGTTCTTAGCTGCCGGAGGATGGAGAAAACCCCTACAAGTACTGGACTTGACTGGAGGGACAATTAGAAAGGAGAAATTAGACCTTACCTGCTAATTTGCTTTATTTTAGTCCCTCCAGTACAGTCCAGACCACCGGGTCTTCAATCCCTTCCAGCAGATGGAGACTGAGAATTCCAGGCTTTTGGTGATGTCACCCCATAAAGGAGCCATGACTCCACCTACAAATCCAGTATTCGAATAGCAAAGCAGATGCAACTAATACCTGTGAGATCACCATGCATATCTAAACATGCAGCTATGTAGAGAAAAGAATGGTCCCTCCAATCACAACCACCAGGCATAGGACCTGAATCTGTAGAAGCCCAAGGCTGTTGAGCACCCAGAACACTACCACCCCCAGGAACAGTCTAGCAAGAGCGGAATCTCCAGAAGAGCAATTCCAGATGCACAAGCCCAGAAAACATGGCTCAAACTGGGCTTGCGCAAATCACAAATTACACTGAACGGGCGGGTTCTGGACTGGACTGGAGAGACTAAAGGAAAGCAAATTAGCAGGTTAAGGCCTAATTTCTCCTTCCATAGCGTGCCTCCAGTCCAGTCTACCGGGATGTACTATAGCAGTACCAAGAAAAGAGCGAGACCCGCAAGACTGGCCTCTAGGACCCGAGCCCTGAAATGCACGTCCAACCGGTAGTGCGTCACAAAAGGAATGCAACGATGACTAAGCGGCTGCCCTGCAAATGTCTGCTTGTGGCACGAGGTCAAACTTTGTCCAGGAGGCCACCTAAGCCAGAGTGGAATGGGCCCTCAGCCCCTTCGGAAGGACTCTGTTCTGTAAGAGATATGCCGGGGACCAAGTTCAGATCCCAACTAGGGACCGGACTGCGCACGGGCAGATAGATGCGCTGTACGGCCTGCAGAAACTGAACCACATCGGGGTGAGATGCCACTGACGAACGTTGAACCCTGTAACTGGTCAGGGCTGCCACCCGAACCCAAAGAGAATTTGGCGCCAGACCCTTGTCCACGCTGGCCTGCAAGAGATCCAGAACATCTGGAATAGAGGCCTTGAGGGCCAAAACGCCCTTTCTGACACCAATCCTCAAACTCTCTGGCCCGCAAGAGAGTGGCAATCACCGCTGGTGGATAACCTCTCTTCCTCGGCCTCATCCTTTCAAGAGTCAGACCATATGCAAGAATCGATCCACCTGCGGCATGCGCATGGACTCTGTGAGAGGAGGTTGGGCTGGGATGAGAATCTTCACGGCGGTACCAATGACAGATTAACAAGATCCACGTACCATGGCCGCCACAGTCAATCAAGCACCACGAGGATCACGGTTCCCCTCTGAACCTTTATTCGTTGCACCATCTGCCCTATCAGCGGCCAGGGCGGGATAAAGCAAAGCAGCCCCTCCAGCAGCCAGGGCTGCGCCAGCACATCAAGACCCTCCGACATGTTCACAACAACTGAAGAACCAGGGAGCAAGGTCACCATCAGATCTATCTGCAGCGTACCACAGCATCACGGTATCCTGAGAAAAATGGAATCCTCTAACGTCCATTCGCCCTGATAACTTGGTGATGACTGAGAAAGTCAGCCTCTACATTCTCCTTGCCTGCAATGTGGGCTGCTGAGAGCATGTAGAGATGAGTCTCTGTCCACTAGAGAAGCGGGACAATCTCTTCGGCAAGAGTGGGACTTCCCGTGTCCCCTCCTGCCGGCTGATGTAGGCCATCATGGTGACGTTATCCAAAAAGAAATGCACGGCCCTTCCTTCCAGCAACTCGCTGAACTCCTGGAACGCCAGGAAGAAGGCCCACATTTCCAGACAGTTGATCAACCATGACCGTTGCTTCTCTGACCAGTGGACCTCAGCAATCTCTGTCAATGTGCTTCCCAGCCTGAGAGACTGGTGCCTGTTGTCACCACCATACAAGTCTGGTGGAACTAAGGACATGCCCACCCGGAGCTTCTTCAGTCGCAGCCACCAGGTCAGACTGACAGGCACTTCCGGCGGACAAGCCAGGCAGCACATTAATGGGTGTAGACCAGCAAGAAATTAATGCCTGTTGAAGCGGTCTCATGTGCGCGGGAGCCCAAGGGACCAGATCTATCGATACAGCCATTGACCCAGGACCTGGAGATAAAAGTAGGCCATTGGAGACTGTCGACTCAGAAACGACCGAATCTGACCTTGGAACTTGAGCATCCTCTCCTCTGGGAGGAAGACCTTGCCCATCCGGATGTCAAAGCGGGCACCGATACAGGAGGATCTGAGAGTGCGTGAGATTACTCCTGGCAGCAGACCCAGCACAGATCCCTAGGGTACTCCACTATTCACCTTTCTCCATTGGGAAAATTAGCCATTTAGCCCTACCCTCTGCTTTCTATCTTTTAACCAGTTCCTGATCGACAATAGTACACTGCGTCCTATCCCATGATTTTTTTTTTAGTTTTGCCAAAAGCCTCTAATAAGGGACCTTGTCAAAGGTTTTCTGAAAGTCCAGATATGCTATATCAACTAACTCACCTTTGTCTACCTGTTTATTCACACCTTCAAAAAAACATTAACAGATTAGTAAGACAAGATCTTCCTTGTCTAAAACCATGTTGGCTGTCTCCCAATAAGCCACGACTATCTATATGTTCAGTAATTTTGTTCTTTATGATGGTTTTTATCATTTTTTCCAGTACGGACGTCAGGCTCATCGGTCTGTAGTTTGCCGGATCATCCCTGGAACCCTTTTTAAAAATTGGTGTTACATTGGCCATCCTCCAATCTAAGTATTACAGATGATTTTAATGATAGTACACAGATTACTAATAGCAGGTCTGCAATCTCATATTTCAGTTCTTTCAACACCCTTGGATGTATACCATCCGGTCCAGGTGATTTGCTATTTTTCAGTTTATCAAATAGTTGTAATACATCTTCCCGGTGTATCGATATTTCTTTCAATTCTTCCGCAGTATGACCTTTAAATACCACTTCAGTCATGGGTAATATCCCTACATCTTCTTCAGTAAAGACCAAAGCAAAGAATTCATTCACTCTCTCCGCTATGGCCTTGTCCCCTCTTAGTGCCCCTTTTACCCCTCTATCATCTAATGGTCCAAATGACCTCTCTCACAGGTTTTTTGCTACGAATGTACTTGAAAAAGTCTTTATTACGTATTTTTGCTTCCACAGCAAGCTTCTTCTCAAATTTTTTCTTTGCCTGCCTTATCAATGCTTTGCATCTAACTTGCCAGTGCTTGTGCTTTTTCCAGTTTTCGTCATTTGGCTGTTATTTCCATTTCCTGAAAGATGCTTTTTTGGCAACAGCAGCCTCTCTGACTTCAACCTTTAAACCATGCTGCCAGTTTTTTGGACTTCCTTCCACTTTTCTTAAAGCGTGGAATACAGCTAGTCTGGGCTTCCAAGATAGTATTTTTAAACAACATCCAAGCTTGATGTAAGTCTTTAACCTTTGCAACTGTTCCTTTTACTTTTTTCTTAACTATTTTCTTCATTTCGTCATAGTTTCCTTTTCAAAAGTTAAAAGGTAGTACTGTGGATTTCCTTACCATTCCTCCTCCATTAATTAAAACAAATGCGATCATGCTATGATCACTATTGCCAAGTGGTCCCAACACCTTTATCTCTTGCACCAGATCAAGTGTTCCACTAAGGACTAGGTCCAAAATGGCTTCCCCTCTGGTCGGTTGATGAACCAGCTGCTCCAATAAAGTTTCTAGATGGAATAAATGACTGCTTATCTCCCTAACATGTCCTGCCATGACACTGACACAATCAATACCGGGGTAATTGAAATTACTTATTATTACTGTGCTGTAACGTTTGTTAGCTTCCCCGATTTCTAAGCATTTCATCACCCATTTGTTCATTCTGGCCAGGTGGTCAATAGTACACCCCCACTGCCATCGCCTTACCCTTTTTACATGGAATTTCAATCCATAGAGATTCTACAGCAAATTTCGTTTCCTGCAAAACTTTAACCCTTTGTGACTCAATGCCCTCTCTAACAGAGCGCAACCCCTCCACCAATTTGATAAACTCTATCATTACAATACAGTTTGTACCAGATATCACAGTGTCCCACTGGTTGTCCTCCTTCCATCATGTCTCTGAAATACCAATCATATCTAACCTCTCATTTAGTGCTATATATTCTAACTCTCCCATCTTATATTTTAGACTTCTATTTAATTTACAGAATGTCAATTGCCATATCAACTGTACTTACCAACGAGATAGGTGTATAAGCCTGCATACTAAATTGTAAATAGTTGTAAATAGTTGTTACCTGTTAACCTGTTATCCATGTTTATTTACCCTGTTTATTGTAAGTGCATTGAACTGCCCTCTTTGCACAAATACGTTTCCTGTAAACCGCGCTGATAATAAATAGTGCGGTATAGAAAAGCAATTAAATAAATAAAAAATAAATAAAATAAATAATTTGCATACAAGCATTTTAGAGACTGTATTTTATTCATATTAATCTGACTATTGGTAGGCAGGGGTAATTTGGAATCGTTAAGCTCTGCCTGCTCTGTACTCAAGGGCATTTGGGCTACTTTTATTTTTATTGTAACCTCTCTGCTGATGTGCCCTAACTTCATTCTTTGGTAGTATCCTTCAAGGATACATTGTTACAAACCATCAGCTCTTGGACAACTGTCGGCTCTCCCCTAGTTTAAAAGCTGCTCTATCTCCTTTTTAAAGGTTAATATCAGCAGCCTGGTTCCATCCCGGCTAAGGTGAAACCCATCCATTCGAAAGAGCCCCTCCTTTTCCCAGAATGATCCCCAGTTCCTAACAAATCCAAAACCCTCATCCTTGCACCATCGTCTCATCCACGCATTGAGACTCCGGAGCTCTGCCTGCCTTTTGGGTCCTGCGCATGGAACAGGAAGCATTTCAGAGAATGCTACCCTGGAAGTTCTGGATTTCAACTTCCTACCTAAAAGCCTAAATTTAGCCTCCAGAACCTCCCTACCACATTTTCCTATGTCATTGGTCTCAACATGTACCAAGACAGCAGACTCCTCCCCAGCACTATCTAAGACCTTGTCTAGGTGGCGCGTGAGGTCCGCTACCTTCGCACCAGGCAGGCATGTTACCAGGTGATCCTCACATCCACCAGTTACCCAGCTATCTGCATGCCTAATGATCGAATCACCAACTATAATGGCTATCCTAACCCTTCCCTAATAGGCACATGCCCTGGAGAAACTTTGTCGGTGCAAGAGGGGTTTACATCACTTGGAGGACATGTCCTAACTACAGGATCACTTCCTGCCACACCAGGTTGATGCTCTCTTGTCACGTGACCTATCTCCTCCTTGGCAACAGGGATGCTGCCAGACTGGAGGTGGGACTTCAGTACTACATCCATGTAGGTCTCGTCTATGCACCTCTCTGTCTTCCTTATATCCTCCAGGTTTGCTACTCTAGCCTCCAGAGATTGGGCTCGTTCCCTGAGAGCAAAGAGCTCCTTGCACCTAGTGCAAACGTAAGACCCCTCACCAACTGGGAGAAAATCATACATGTGACACTCAGTGCAAAAGACTGGAAAACCCCCCATCTTGCTGCTGCATCTTAGTTTTAAGGTTGTGTTTAGGTATTTAAGTTCTTTACCTACTAAGGATTAGCTGGGATACTTATACTAATAAAACTACACCTAATGCATTTAATGTACTTTGTTCAACTGAAGCTTAATTAATCTCAGGTCCTTAATGTATGCCTGATGAGGACAAACAGCTGCACCTAAGAGTGAATATGGCACCTCCTTTCCTTTAAGAGGTTTAAGCACCTATAAATTTACAATTATCTCAGGGGTGGGTGGGTGTTGAAGAGGGGAGGGAGGGAGGGAGGGAAAAAGACTTATTAAAAGCAGGCTGCTACACAGTACCCTGTCCTGTGCTTCTAAAGTAATCTGTGACTAATTTCCAGGGGAAGGACCACAGCCCTTGCTTAGATAGAGGGAATCTTGGGGTCTAAATTTAACCAGAAAGCTCTCTGCTGTGTTTTAAATATAAGCCTAGCTAAATAAAATAAATAGACTCTCCAAGGTCCTTGACTGACTTGTCCAAGTCCTCATCAAACAGGAGCTTCCCCCGAAATGAAAGCTTAGCCAACCGCGCTTTGGAAGAAGTGTCTGCCAGCCAATTGCACAACCAGAGAAGCCACTGAGCAGCCACCATGGAAGCCATGGTCTTTTCAGTCGCTCGGACAAAACCGTAGTGGGCATCAGCCAGGCATACTGCTCCTGACTCTAGGAAGGACACCTCGTCCCGCCGCTGCACTCCAGAGGCAGCTGCCCTCGAAAGGGCCTGCGCCCAGCGGAGGCACACCCTCGCCACATAGGCCCTACAGACCGCTGCCTGGAGTGACAAGGCACTAACTTCAAACACCTGCCTCAACATGGTCCCCAGTTGCTTGTCCTGTGGATCTTTAAGCGTGGCACTACCTTCTACAGAAATGGTGGTCTTTTTTGTAACAGCCGAGACGAGAGCATCCACCCTAGACAAGCAAAGAAGCTCCTTTTCCCCTACTGGAATCAAGTAGTGGTGTGTCATAGTGCATCCCCCCCCCCCCCCCCACCAGAGCCCGACCTCTGGGACATCCCGTTCTACCTCAATCATTTTCTTTCTGGCCCAGTGAATCGGGAAGTCCATCCCGGACTCCTGAATCCCCTGAAGCACGGGGTCCTCCAGTGTGGGGATCCAGGGCTTGAGGCACATACGGATGATGAGAGTCCCCAGGGAGTGGGCAATAAGGGCCCCCAACTCCTCTTGTCAGAAGACCTGCACAATCCAGGGGTCCTCCCCAGGCTGGGCGCTATCCTCCTCAAGGGCAATCTGAGACCCCCATAATTGAGCCCCACCCCCTGAGTGTTCAGAAGCTCGGTTACGATCCAGGACTCCCGAAAAAGACACCACCTGAGGAGTTCCCCTAACAGAAGTGCTCCACGGGGGCCCTCCCGAGGACACCACAGTCCCCTGGGATGCACCATGGCCCCTCTTCATGAGGTAGGCCTGGTGCATCAATAAAACAAAGTTGGGCGAAAAAGGAGAGTCCTACGAGGCCAAGGACTTGCCTATGAAGAATCTGACCCAAGTAAGTCTACATCTGTCACCTGACATTTCCCCTGCCGCTGGAGAAGCACCGACATTGAAAGCAGCGAATCAATCGAAACAGACCTGGAGGGTACCGACATGGATGCCAGAATCAGTACCGGGATCGATACCGATGATGGAAGATCGGTCTGTAGCGGCTCTAGCGGCACCGAAGATACCGAGAACGCTAGACTGCGATCATCGGTGTGGAGTGTTTCATCCAACACCGTTGCCGAAGCTGGGGTACCGGCACCGCTCCCAGTGGATACCACCACCGAGCATGGCTCAGGTATTTTCGTGGAGGTGAAAACCCCGGAAATAACCTGAAACCCCGTTAGTGCTTTGGGGGCCGAAGACTCCTGCCGGGGTTTTAAAGACAAATTGTCCTCGAGGGCAAGGCCGGAGCCATCTCGATGTTGAACATGAGATCTACCACCCGAGGACTGGCTAGTCTTTACAGACTTTTGTGAGGTTACCTGATCCTGTGAGAAGAAGTTGTAGCTGGTACCCTCAGAGCTGACGGGAAACGCGTATCAAGTGGAGCTCGATGCTGAAAACTTCTTTTGGGAAAAATACTGCAGGAGGGACACTCCAGCGGATAGTGGTCAGGACCCAAACATGGAAGGCACCAGTTATGGGTGTCTAAGACTAACTTAGTACTGCCACAGTTGAAACATGTTTTAGGGAAAGTGGCTGACGTTTCCATTAAGGAAGTGAAGAGGCCTAGTAGGCCGAGAACCATCAGGCACTAAACAGGGAAAAAATTCCTTACCAAGGAATAATTTTGTTCAAGAAAAGAAAAAGAAAAACACCGGCGGTACCGGTGCGTCGAGGGAAGGCAGACGCGACCACAAGAAAAAACAAAAATAAAGTAAGAATTTTCTGCGGTGACAGGAGTACGTCCTGCCGGCTCCGCGGAAAAAAACAAAAACTGAGGAGAGGCAGTTGGGAAAGGCGGGAAGGCAGCACGCAGGCGTGGTGGGATGCTCCCAAAAGCGTTCTAATTGGACGCTGGGGAGCGTTCCCGCGCAGACTCCGTCGGTACCGACGTACCCATATGTGAAGACTCATTCCTGCTTGTTCCTGGAGATAATAAACGCTTTCACTGCAAAAGTCCCAGCAGTCTGAAAAATACAAAAGTACTTAGCTCCAAACTGTTGTTCCACTGGACTAAGATAAAGCGTTCTGAATTGCTTTTAGATAGTCAAGTAGGATCCATACACATTGAAAATGCCCCAGCTGACATTAAAACACATCAGCTAATACTTGGAACACGCCTGACACCTCACACTTCTAGTGCCACAGTGTTTCAACAGCAACTGCCTGCCCATAACGCAGGAACTCACAGCTTAGCAAGATCTGTGCCAACAATAAGGGCTTATACCAAAGCTGCTTGCTTCATATAAAGCTGGATATTTCACAGCCTTTGTTCAAAGCAAAAGTTCACAGCTTGTCAATATCCTACTATATGTAAAGCTAAACTTCCAGCAGCCTTGTGAAACATGCAGTAGTGATAGCAGTGCACATTTGATAATACAACATGTTGCAAAAACATGCCTATATTCTAATTAAACATATATAACAAATTGAAATTACACTTACCTGGTAATTGTAGTTCCTTGAGTGACGACAGTTTAGTCCTCCACCTCTGGGTAGTGCACCTCTTCCTGCAGCTTGGAGACTGGACCAATCAAAGTCCTGACATCACTGGATGTAGCCTGCTGGAATTCCCCATCAGCCCCTGTGAACTATTGACAAAGCAGACTCAAAAGAGCAACAAACAAGTAGATAACATTTTTAAAAAATAACGAAAGATAATCTGAACCACTTAACAAATCATTAAAAGGAAAGGGTGAGATTTCCCCTATTAATATTCTCCCCCCTGCCGAGCCAGGAAGCAGTTAGAGGAAGGAGAGACAAGTCAAAGAAGACAGAATGAACACGAGAGCCCCTCATCTTGAAGTGAAACTCACCTGTATGCCTGACTCTCGCTCTCGAACGCGTGCTGAGCTAACGACTGAATCCGAGGGTGGGAATGAGGACTAAACTGTCGTCACTCAAGGAACTACAATTATCAGGTAAGTGTAATTTCAATTTCCTTATCGTTCCTCCAGTTTAGTCCTCCACCTCTGGGATGTAACAGAGCAGTACTAACGGGAGGGACCCTGCCAGATGGCACGCAAGACCGCTGACCCGAAACAGGCATCATTCGCCACCAGCACATCCAGGCGGTAGTGTTTACTGAAAGTATGTAGAGACGACCAGGTAGCCGCCCTACAAATCTCCACTGATGGAACCAAACAGTGCTCCGCCCAGGAAGCCGCCTGCGCTCTAGTAAAATGAGCTCTCAGACCCACAGGAGCCAGGCGACCCTGCAACATGTAGGCTGAGACAATGGCCTCCTTAATCCACCTGGAAATGATGTCTTTGCTGCCGCCATTGTCCCTAGCACCTGAAGGTACTTCCACGCCGTAGGCGCTGAAAGCTTCCTGAAGGCGTGCACGAGCCTCTGAAGAGCTTGGGCTCTCCCTTCCGTCAGGAACACTGAGCCTTTCCGAGTATCGAACTGCACTCCCAAATACTCGAGGACCTGAGTCGGATTCAAGTGACTCTTGACCGGATTGACCACCCAGCCTAGACTTTGGCGAAATGCTACCACCTTTTACGTGGCTCTTTCGCTCTTGGCACGGGATTTTGCCCGAATCAACCAATCGTCAAGGTAAGGATGGACCAAGATCCCTTCCTTCCGAAGAGCCGCTGCCACCACTACCATTATTTTGGTGAAAACGCGCAGGGACGTCACCAGCCCGAAGGGCAACGCCTGAAACTGGTAGTGCCCCCAAGGCAGCGCGAACCATAGAAACTTTTCATGCGATGCCCTGATCGGGACATGGAGCTAGGCCTCTGTAAGATTGAGAGACGTTAGGTACTCTCCCTGACGAAGTGCCACAATGACGGATCGCAGCGTTTCCATTCGGAAATGCGGCACCCGGAGGCAACGATTTACTCCTTTGAGATTTAGAATTGGGCGAAGAGACCCGTCCTTCTTTGGCACCACGAAATAAATAGGGTAGCATCCCATGCTGTATTCCGTTGCCGGCACCAGTACGATGGCCCCTAGCCGCAAGAGAAGGTCCAACGTCCAACGCACCAGCAAGGCCTTTTGTGGACCTCTGCAGGGTGAGCTCACGAAAGAGTCCAGCACCGGCTTTGCTAGATCCAGTGCATAACCATTGCGGATGATCTCCAGTACCCACTAATCGGATGTTATGTGGGTCCAGGCAGAAAGAAAACCCCGAAGACGACCTCCGATCGGCTGACTTTCTGCCAGGATCCGCCGCCATTCATTGCGGCTTACAAGCAGCCCCTGTGAATGCCGCTGCAAATCTTCTACTTGCACCACGAAACCCTCAGAACCCTTGGGCCCGAGAAACAAACTTTCCTCTTTGGGACCCCGCGAAACGGGGAGAACGAAACCATCGAAAGTCTTGAAATTGACCCCGAAAGGCCGTTGAAGATTTTCCTTGCTTGGGTTTGTCCTCTGGAAGTCTACCGCCCTTGGACTCCCCTAAATCCTTAACCAGCTTGTCCAAGTCTTCTCCGAACAACAGTTTCCTCTTGGCTTCGTTCCCTGAGAGCAAAGAGCTCCTTGCACCTAGTGCACACGTAAGACCAATCACCAACTGGGAGAAAATCATACATGTGACACTCAGTGCAAAAGACTGGAAAATCCCCCTTCTTGCTGCTGCATCTTAGTTTTAAGGTTGTGTTTAGGTATTTAAGTTCTTTACCTACTAAGGATTAGCTGGGATACTTATACTAATAAAACTACACCTAATGCATTTAATGTACTTTGTTCAACTGAAGCTTAATTAATCTCAGGTCCTTAATGTATGCCTGATGAGGACAAACAGCTGCACCTAAGAGTGAATATGGCACCTCCTTTCCTTTAAGAGGTTTAAGCACCTATAAATTTACAATTATCTCAGGGGTGGGTGGGTGTTGAAGAGGGGAGGGAGGGAGGGAAAAAGACTTATTAAAAGTAGGCTGCTACACAGTACCCTGTCCTGTGCTTCTAAAGTAATCTGTGACTAATTTCCAGGGGGAGATCCACAGCCCTTGCTTAGATAGAGGGAATCTTGGGGTCTAAATATAACCAGAAAGCTCTCTGCTGTGTTTTAAATATAAGCCTAGCTAAATAAAATAAATAAATAGACTCTCCAAGGTCCTTGACTGACTTGTCCAAGTCCTCATCAAACAGGAGCTTCCCCCGAAATGAAAGCTTAGCCAACCGCGCTTTGGGAGAAGTGTCTGCCAGCCAATTGCACAACCAGAGAAGCCACTGAGCAGCCACCATGGAAGCCATGGTCTTTTCAGTCGCTCGGACAAAACCGTAATGGGCATCAGCCAGGCATACTGCTCCTGACTCTAGGAAGGACACCTCGTCCCGCCGCTGCACTCCAGAGGCAGCTGCCCTCGAAAGGGCCTGCGCCCAGCGGAGGCACACCCTGGCCATATAGGCCCTACAGACCGCTGCCTGGAGTGACAAGGCACTAACTTCAAACACCTGCCTCAACATGGTCCCCAGTTGCTTGTCCTGTGGATCTTTAAGCGTGGCACTAACTTCTACAGAAATGGTGGTCTTTTTTGTAACAGCCGAGACGAGAGCATCCACCCTAGACAAGCGAAGCAGCTCCTTTTCCCTTACTGGAATCAAGTAGTGGTGTGTCATAGTGCATCCCCCCCCCCCCCCCACCAGAGCCCGACCTCTGGGACATCCCCGTTCTACCTCAATCATTTTCTTTATGGCCCAGTGAATCGGGAAGTCCATCCCGGACTACTGAATCCCCTGAAGCACAGGGTCCTCCAGTGTGGGGATCCAGGGCTTGAGGCACATACGGATGATGAGAGTCCCCAGGGAGTGAGCAATAAGGGCCCCCAACTCCTCTTGTCAGAAGACCTGCACAATCCAGGGGTCCTCCCCAGGCTGGGCGCTATCCTCCTCAAGGGCAATCTGAGACCCCCATAATTGAGCCCCACCCCCTGAGTGTTCAGAAGCTCGGTTACGATCCAGGACTCCCAAAAAAGACACCACCTGGGAATCCAGCACACCCTGAGGAGTTCCCCTAACAGAAGAGCTCCACGGGGGCCCTCCCGAGGACACCACAGTCCCCTGGGATGCACCATGGCCCCTCTTCATGAGGTAGGCCTGGTGCATCAATAAAACAAAGTTGGGCGAAAAAGGAGAGTCCTTCGAGGCCAAGGACTTGCCTATGAAGAATCTGACCCAAGTAAGTCTACATCTGTCACCTGACATTTCCCCTGCCGCTGGAGAAGCAGCGGCGGCAATGGTGGCAGCTCCTGCAAATAAAAAACACAGGAACCACTGCTCCCAAAGTACTCATGATTGCTGAGTCAGAGGGAGAAATGTCCGCCACTGCCCCTTCTCCCGTACGAGGAAGAGCCTCGCAGACTATCTCCTGCCTCGCGATCGGCCTCCTCACATGGGCAACAAAGGCCTACTGCTGAAAGTATGCCCCTCTGCAGACTTCAGCCTATACACGTAGCCTTAATCCTGTTGGAAGGCATGCTCATGCTGGCGGGAACACGACCCACTGCCCAACCCCTGACACTCTGACCAGACCAAAGGCAGCGGACTGCAAGACAATGAGCGGGAGAGAATCTGCCCCAGCAGCCGCCCCTCCAGCAATGATGGCAGAGGGGAAATGAGAGGAAAAACTGAGCCGGATGCTACTACTAAATGTTTGTGCAGTTTAAGCACTCTACCATGATGGCAGTGCTTTGCCCACCAGCTCAAACCCCGGTTAGAAGAAGGCAGGGACCTGAACCTCCCCAAGTATGCCCTGAGGCCTTAGCCCTGCCCTGACCCAACAGGCTCAGGCTCCCTCAAAGTTCAGGCCCTTAGTGCAGCTCTGGGGCAGTCCCCTCAGCAATGCCAAAAGCACTTTAGTTAAAAACCCCCTGACAGCCAAACCTTTGTCTTTTTTTTGTTTGTTTGTTTGAGAACAGGAATTCCCTTCAGTGCAGCATAGGATACATGGCGCTCTTCCCCATCTGATGGAGACTGAGGATACTGGCTTGGTAGGTGGAGTCAGGGCTCCTTTATGTGGTGACATCAACAAAAGCCTGGAATTCTCAGTCTCCATCTGCTGGAAGAGTTTGAAGACCCGGTAGTCTGGTCTGGAGGGATGCTATGGAATAGCCATTTTATATAGGAACATCTTAGAAAAACAAAAGAGCCATAACACCAAAATAGAATGCTAGGTATGATAAGGAAAGGAATGGAAAATAAAACAAAAGATATTATAATGCCTCTATATCGTTCCATGGTGAGACCGCACCTTGAATATTGTGTGCAATTCTGGTCGCCATATCTTAAAAAGGATATAGCAATTTTAGAAAAGGTTCAGAGAAGAGCCACCAAAATGGTAAAGGGGATGGAAGGCTACTCCTATGAAGAAAGGCTAAAAAGGTTGGGGCTCTTTAACCTGGAAAAGAGACGGCTGAGGGGAGATATGATAGAAGTCTATAAATTAATGAACGGAGTGGAACGGGTAAACGTAGATCGATTGTTTACCTTATCAGAATATAGAAAGACTAGGGGACATGCAATGAAGCTACAGGGTAAACTATTTAAGACTAATAAAAGAAAATATTTTTTCACTCAACGTGTAATCAAACTCTGGAATTTGTTACCGGAGGATGTAGTAAAGGCTGTTAGTGTAGCTGGGTTTAAAAAAGGTTTGGACAAGTTCCTGGAGGAAAGGTCCATAAACCATTATTAAGAAGGGACCCAGGATATCAATGCTTGAACCAATACAAGCATTGTGGAACCTGTGTCCCTTGGGGAAACTGCTAGGTACGTATGACCTAGATTGGCCACTGTTGGAAACAGAATACTGGGCTTGATGGACCTTGGTCTGACCCAGTATGGCATATCTTATGTTCTTATATGAGGACACTGACTCAACTCTAAACAAAATACCACACTGCGGAGAGCCAAAAAAATCTCTCACACAAAAAACACTCCAGACACAAAACTCTTTTTCAATCATCACTATAAATCACCATACAAAACGTATCACATAATATACTCAAAAATATAAAACTTTATCACATATTATTACCATACAATAAGACACACTATTGTGTATATTGCACATATGTTGTTGTATGATATAAATGAACAGCCAAACCCATAAAGCACAGTTACTTACCTGTAACAAGTGATCTCTGGGAACAGCAGGAATAAGTCTTCACATATGGGTACGTCGGTACCGACGGAGTCTGCACGGGAACGCTCCCCAGCGTCCAATTAGAACGCTTTTGGGAGCATCCCACCACGCCTGCGTGCTGCCTTCCCACCTTTCCCAACTGCCTCTCCTCAGTTAAGTTTTAAAGCTGAGACAAAGAGAGAGAGAGAGAGGAAAAATAGAGATAGAGAAATACAACTCCTAGGGGAGGTGGGTGGGTTGTGAAGACTTATTCCTGCTGTTCCCATAGATCACCTGTTACAGGTAAGTAACTGTGCTATCTCCAGGAACAAGCAGGAATGAGTCTTCACATATGGGGACTCCCAAGCTAAGATGCCTGGAGGAGTCCCAGCATGTTGCGAATCAGAGAAGGCCATGCTATTCGAGAGAACCTCAGGCATCTTGGGGATGGAAGGTAGGAGCTGAACTAAACAGATATGCTATGGACCAACAGGACACCTAGAGAAGAGACCCTGTGTAGATAATATCTAGTAGTAAACATTGAACTAGAATTTAGCGATATGGACCTCACCTTGAGGTATTGTAAAATGTTTATGGAGGTTCATATGGGACTGCTAATATGAACCAGCAGAATATCCTCAAGGAATACCTCAATATGGAGCAGAGATAATAACTGTGCAAAAGACAGGTTGAGGTCAGAACCTTTAGGGCGAGAAAAGTCCCAGCGGAGACTGGGGTAGTTCAATGGGGCAGGATTTCGCGGGAAATGCAGAAGTCCGCATTAGATAAACCTGAAGATCTTTTGACCCTAAAGAGACATAGTTCTTATAGGAGAAGAGGGGCTTTAAAGACCCCTATATCCGATAACAAAGAAGGACAGAAGTATGAGGCATTGTAGCCTCCTATTTACTGAAAATTCAGAATGTCCTTCTTAAATGAAGTTACTTAGGAAAAAAGATGGTACATGGAGGACTTCAGATGTACCTAAACTAAAGGTCATGGTGGAAACCTTTTAACTACCACAGGGAAGTGGTTGGTTATGCAGAATCCTGAACATGCTGGAGCAGCATCGAAAGGATAGTGACTCTCTGTCGGGGCCGTATAGGAAAAATATATATATGTATATAAATATATATGAACCTAGGCAGACAGATAGAAAGAAATATATATATATACGGGTACAGACATGCAGATGTCTATATACACATGTATGCATAAATATATACCTATGTCCCCACACAGGGATATGTGAAGAGAGAAAGATTCATCTAATAACAAGAAGGGAATACCTGCTTGAGGAGATGTTTAGAGAATCCATTCTCCCTTGTTGTGGGTGGGAGAGCTAAGGAAGTGCTCTCACTGACAAGGAGAAGTCTAGAGTATTCTAAGAACTCTAGCCCTTGAAAAACCAGGAATGGAGGATGTTTTAATCCGCTGACAGTAAATCTGGATCCTTCCATAACTCCAGCATGACAGCTGGAGAAGAAGATGCAATGAAAAAAGATACCATATTTACCCTTCTAAGACGGCAAAATGAGTATGATGCATTCTTGCGCTCAATATGAATTACTCCATGAGGAATTGAGGATGGAAGGAAATACACAAACAAAGACTGGCTGTCAGTGAAAGAAAACCATCCCTGGTGAAGGGGTCCACTGGGAATGTGAACCAACCCAGGGGATTGGATAATTCTTTAGGTCTTCACTTAATTAAAGGCGTGTGTCCTTTATTGAAGAAGACGTTAATGGAAATGGTAAGGGTAGGGAAGAACTCAGTAAAGTCCTTCCTAACCATCTGGAATTATTTGCTCTCTAGCAAGGCCCATAGTGCAAAGCTGCTCTGTAGAGATGCAGAGAGCATGTTGCAGGTTGGCTAGAAGAAAAAACTGGCTGTTTAAGAGCCAGTATGCGACCTGAACTACTCCGCCAACGCCAAGGATTGGGGAAGGCTAAGGATAGAAGGTATGCTGCAACAAGAAACCTGAGAAGGTTCCAAGTCTGTCTGGGACTTAGTACTAAGGCCAGAAAGACTGATATTGGAAATCAAGCCCTGGGTGCTTGGTTAGCAAGTTAGTGGTTTAAACACTAAGAGCCCCTGCATTCTAACTATTGTTAGAGCGGCAGAACAAATCTTAGGTCTCAAGATTAGAAAAGACCTACAGACATAAGTAGGAGTGGTAAAAACTCCATCATTGTCTGAGAAGCTGCCACGAGCAACAAGAATGCAAGGTGGCGATAACTCTGAAAAGAAACTTCGGGCTTAGGGATAAGCCCTCAGTTAAGTAGTATACTCTTACAGACAAAAACGTCTTAGTAAGAGGGGCAGAGATGAAAAAGACTTACGATGGAGTAAATCTTTGAAAAGAATAGTATGAGACATGCTGATACAGGAGAAACTGTCAAAGATAAAGGTATAGACGACCTTATTGACAGTTGTTACTCCTCTATGTACTTAGAAGGAAGAGGAGTAACCTTATTACCTGTAAAGCATAATCATGCTAAGGAGCTCTATGAACTAAAAGTCAGGATGTCTCTTTAATGTAAAGTTTGGGATGGAACCAATGTAGATGCTTGTAAGAAAAGAAGCAAACTACAGGTTCTAAACCTCAAAGCAGGAAGAAGGATTCAGTGAAGAATCTATCAGCAACCCTGCGACTGCTGGGTTTGCTGAAGTGGATGAGGTTGTGGTTTCTTTAGCCTGGTTTGATGTTTCCCCTGTTTGGAAACAGCTGTATGAGTAGAGAAAGGATAAAACTTTTTCCTCTTGGAGGAATAAAGTTTGGTAGAAGATTTCTTACCAACTGGGATAGAGGAAGGTGTAGACAATCCTTTGAAAGCAATAGTGCCAGTAGTTAACTGAGCAACTTGGCATAAAGTCTCTGTGTTAAAGAGATTCTCCCCAGTACAAGGAGTATTTCCCAGCCTTTCTTGTACCGATGTATCCAAGTCAGAAGCCTGGAGCCAGGTCATGCGTCGTGCCCCTATGGCTATAGCAGAAGTTCTGCTAACAGACTCAAAACTGTCCAGGGTAGCACGAGTAAGAAACCTAGAGATATTTTGAACATGACTAACCAGTAAAGAGTAGTCTGTTCTTTTGTGATCCTGAAGGAGTCAAAAACAGCAAACTGGTCGTGAGGTCTTCAAGAGATAGTCCCATATAGAAAATATATGAGAGAATTCTTGTTGAAAACATGGATGCCTGGAAGCTTTTACGTCCAAAGGCATCTAAAGTTCTAGCCTCATGACCTGGCGGATAGAGTAGTTACTCAACTGTAACAGGTGTTCTCCAGGAGCAGCAGGAATCAGTCCTCACATATGGGTGACATCGACGTCGATGGAGCCCCTGCGGAGCATTTCCCCAGCTTTCTATAAAAGCCTTTGGGAATACTGCACGCATGCGCGGTCCCCTTCCCGCCTAAAGGTGCCATCTTGCTCAGTCAAATGACATAGCTAAAAAACAGCACACAAAATGTAAAAATAAACTATGTACAACTGCAACTCCCAGGGGAGGAGGGAGGGTTGTGAAGACTTATTCCTGCTGTTCCCAGAGATCACCTGTTACAGGTAAGTAACTGTGCTATCTCCAGGAACAAGCAGGAATGAGTCTTCACAAATGGGGACTCCCTAGCTTTAGATGCCAGGGAGAGAGCCCATAAGTTGTGTGTCCCTGGGACAGGGCTGCACTTCCCCACCTGGATCTCTGGCATCCCATGAGGGATGGTGGATAGGAGTTGAATAAGTATGGAACAGATGTTTGAGAACAGCCTGATCAAACAAGGCATCCCGGTGGGAGTCCTTGTCCAAGCAGTAATGGGCTGTGAAGGTATGAACCGAGGCCCAAGTGGCTTCTCGACAGATGTCGTCAATAGACACAGAGTTCAGATGAGCCATTGAGGCTGCCATGGCTCTCACATTGTGAGCTGTGACATGGCCCTCCAGAGAAAGGTTCTTGCTCTGATAGGCGAAAGAAATACATTGGGCAATCCAGTTAGAAAGTGTTCTCTTGGAGACTGGTTGTCCCAAATGAGAAGGATCAAAGGCAACAAAGAGTTGGGAAGACTTTCTATGTTGCTGTGTCCTTTGTAAGTAAAAAGCCAGAGCTCTTTTACAGTCCAGGGTATGAAGATTCCTCTCTGCACTTCATGCATGAGGTCCTGGAAAAACGATAGGTAGGTAGACCTCTTGGTTGAGGTGAAAAGGCGAGACCACCTTAGGCATAAAGTGTGGATTAGTCCTAAGGACCATCTTGTCATGATGGAACCTTGTATAAGGTGGATTAGCTACTAGTGCTTGCAATTCACTGATGCGGCGTTCTGATGTGATTGCAATGAGAAAGATAACCTTCCAAGAAAGGTATTACAAAGAGGTGGTAGCTAAAGGTTCGAAAGGAGGCTTCATAAGCTGACCAAGAACCAAATTTAAGTCCCATGCCACCGGGGGTGGTCTAATGGGAGGCTTTGTTAAAAGGAGGCCTCTCATGAACCTTGCTACAAGAGGATGAGAGGAAACAGGTTGTCCATTTAGAGGCTTGAGGGAAGCTGCAATAGCACTCAAATGGACTCTTACTGAATTTGTCTTAAGGCCTGCATTAGACAGATGAAGGAGATACTCCAGCAACGATTCCAGAGGTATGGCACTGGGGTTAAGACCCTTCTCAGAACACCAGATGGTAAACCTTTTCCACTTGAAAGCCTAAGAACGTCTAGTGGAAGGTTTTCTGGAAGCATAAAGAACATCTCTCACTTGTTGAGAAAGATGAAGATCTTGGAGATCTAGGCCTTCAGCAACCAAGCCCTGAGATGCAGAGACTGGGGATTGGGATGCCACAACTTTCCGTCCTCCTGAGAGAGGAGGTCTGGAGCAGACCCTAACTCTAGGGAGGGAGCTTGAGAGAGATGTAGAAGCAGAGGGTACCACACTTGCCGTGGCCAATGTGGAGCTATGAGAATCATGTGGCCTCTTTCTCTCTGAAGCTTAAACAGGGTTTTGGGAATTAGGGGAATGGGTGGAAAGGCATACAGGAAGTCTTGACCCCAATGAAGGAGGAAAGCATCCTTTGCCTGAGCCGGAGTTCTGGAACAGAACCGGGGAAATTTGGCATTCCACGGACTTGCAAAGAGGTCTATGTCCGGGGTTCCCCAAATTTGAAAAATCTTGGATACCTGGTCCATATGTAGGGACCACTCGTGTGGAAGCAGAACTCGACTGAGTCTGTCTGCCCAAGAGTTTTGAACACCTGGACGATAGACTGCCAGAAGATGAATGTGATGCTCTCTGGCGAGGGCCCACAGTCGCAGAGCTTCGTTGCAAAGCGACAGAGAGCCAATTCCTCCCTGCTTGTTTATATAGAACATGGCTACCCGATTGTCCGTGTGGATAAGGACTGTCTTGTGGCTCAGCAGGGTGTGGAAAACTCGCAGAGCAAGGAAGATTGCTCTGAGATCCAAGAGATTGATGTGGAGACAAGTCTCCTGTGGGGACCAGATGCCCTGGGTGGAGAGGTCCTGAAGATGAGCTCCCCAGCCCATTGGAGAAGCATCTGTTGTAAGAGTTGCGTGGGGTAGAAGCTGTTGAAAGGGGGACCCCAGCAACAGGTTTTGAGGGGACTTCCACCACTGGAGGGACAAAATGAGGCGACTTTTGTTTGCTATTTTGTCTGACAGGCAGCCTAATGCCTGGGTCCACTGGGTGGATAAAGTCCACTGAGCTGCTCTCATGTGAAGGCGAGCATATGGTATCACATGAACGGTGGATGCCATGTGGCCTAGCAACTGTAACATCTCTCGAGCAGTAAGTAGGGATTTCAACTCTGCTTGAGAAGCTAACTGCATCAAGCGAAGGCAACGGGCCTGGGGAAGATAGACCCTTGCCCTTGTGGTATCCAGCAACGCCCCTATAAACTGCAGGAACTGAGTAGGGATCAAATTGGATTTTGGGATGTTTATCACCAGCCCTAAATACTGAAGGATATGCATTGTGCAGGTCAGAGAAGTCTTGGCCTCTGATTGAGTGGGAGCTCGAATGAGCCAGTCGTCCAGGTAAGGGAAGACAAATATTCCCAGGGTGCACAGAAAAGCAGCAACTACTGCCATGCATTTAGTGAACACCCTTGGTGCAGAGGCCAGACCAAAGGGGAGCACTCTGTATTGATAGTGCTTGTCCTGAAAAAGGAACCGAAGGAACCTTCTGTGAGTTGGATGGATGAGAACATGAGTGTACGCATCCTTGAGATCTAGAGAACAAAGCCAATCCTGACTCTGAAGGTATGGCAGCAGAGTTCCTAGAGAAACCATCTTGAATTTTTCTTTGACTGGGAATCTGTTCAACTCTCTGAGAACTAAGATGGGTCTGAAGCCCCCTGCTTTCTTTGGAATAAGAAAATAGGGGGAGTAGAACCCTGTGCCCTGTTGTTGAAAAGGCACTTCCTCTATAGCCCCCTGGGCTAGAAGAGTGGCAACCTCCTGCTCCAACAGGCTGAGGAGGGAGGTTGGAGAAATGAACTGGTGCACTCTTGTGAGAGGGGGCAAGCTTGAAAAATGAAGTTTGTACTCCTCTCTTATGATGGAGAGTGTCCAATGCTCTGCTGTAATTTGCCCCCACCTGTGAGCAAAGTGACATAACCTTCCTGGAATGGTGGAGGGCTCTGGTCCTTCTAGAGCCAGGAAGGCTAAGTTCTCTAGCAGAAAGTCAAAGGCCCTGAGGGGGCTGAGATTGCTGGGCTGGAGCAGGCCTCGCCGCCCTTGCTTTGCTCTGTTTGGAGGATTGCTGACGTTTGGAAGGGAACTGAGCTGTAGAAGATGCCCGCTGACTATAAGCAGGATAGAATCTTCCCTTTTTAGAAAAAGGTGTTTTCTTGAACAACCTTTTCTTAGCAGGAGCAGCTGTGGATTTGGATAGTCTATCCAAAGCAGAATTATTAGCATCCATCTGATTGGCTTTTGCTTGCCAATCCTTACCAAACACGTTTTCACCTGTACAAGGGATATTTCCCAATTCATCTTGAACCCAGATCTCCAAATCAGATGCTTGAAGACAAGCAATCCTACGTGCACCTATGGCAATAGCTGAGGCTCTTCTTACGCATTCAAAGGAGTCGAAAGCTGCACGGTTGGAGAATTTGGAGATATCTTGGGCATGCTTGAGCCCAGTGAGAAATTCTTGCCTTTTATCTTCAGACATAAAAGGACTTAAAGTCTGCAAATGGTCAGTGACTTCTTTTAAGAACATTCCCATGTAGAGACTATAAGAATTAATTCTCGCAGCAAGCATGGAAGCCTGGAAGACTCTTCTACCAAAAGCATCAAGGGTTCTACATTCACATCCTGGAGGATTAAAGGCATGTCTCTTGGCACTTCTAATCTTTCTCATTGCAGACTCAACCACAAGAGTGGTGAGGAAGTTGAGTTTTATGAAAACCAGGACAAGGAGGGACACGATACATGGTGTCCAACCTGCGAGAATGAGGAGAGGTGGTTAGAGGTGCTTCCCACATCCTTAACATGAGATCATACAGAATCTCATGAATAGGTAAGGTAGCTGCCTCCTTAGGAGTTTTAGGATATTGTAAAATATCTAACTCCTTGGCTCTAGGCTCTGACTCTGGGGCCACTGTAATAGAGAGGCCCCGAGCCACCTCTCTGATAAAGTCTTGAAAAGACAAGTCCTCTGGAGGAGACATCCATCGTTTAGGAGAGGACTCCTCCTGTGGAAGAAGCATCACTGCATCGACAGACTCTTCAGAATCCTCAGAGTCCTCAGAGGAATCGAAGTATCGTCTGTCGGGATACTCTTGCAAAGCCCGATACCCGTACCGACTGGGATTGGTATCGGGAATCACCAGTACCGGGGTATCGGTACCGGAGGGCTTCAGAGGGCAGAGTACCGGCATAGCGGACACCAATGCCGATGGTACCGGGATCGGTGCCGATGGCGATGCCAGAGCCGGTACCGGCGGAGTAGTCTGTTGCGGTACCACGGGCGTCGATGCCACAAGGAAAGCCGCCAGACTGCGTTCGATGGACAGAATCCTCTGATCCATCAACGCCACCAATGCCTGGAAGTCGGTACTGGTGGAAGTCACCGGTACCCCAGAGCATGGCACAGTGAGATCTGTCAAGGCCACGCCATCGAGATCATCCTGGAACCCCGATGATGATGCTTTAGAGGCCGAAGCCTCCCGCCGGGGTAACTTTGCCGGTGCAGAATCCTCGAGGGCAAGGCCAGAGGCATCTCGATGCTTAGAAGGCGATCTACCCTTCGAGGACCGGCTGGATTTATGTTTAGTTACCTGAGATCCATGTGAGGAAGAAGCAGCCCTGGAAGACGTCGATGCCACCCAAGCTGCATCAGAGGGAAACAGGGTACTGAGCTTGGCAGCTCGGTTCTGCCGACCTCTCTTAGACATCATGGAACAGGACACACAATCTGTAATGGAATGGTCAGGACCTAAACATTTTAGACACCAGTCATGGGTGTCCGTGACGGAGATAGTACCGCCACATTTTGTGCACTTCTTAAATCCTGAGGCAGGCTTTTCCATATTTGAGGAAAAAAGTATTGGGCCTAAAGCCCAAAACTGAAGTGCACCTGAAGAAAAAGAACGGAGACGAGTCGGTACCCAATCGTCCAGGCTAGAGATCGATTCTAGACTCGACATCGAAAGCAGCGAATCAATCGAAACAGACCTGGAGGGTACCGACATGGATGCCAGAATCAGTACCGGGATCGATACCGATGATGGAAGATCGGTCTGTAGCGGCTCTAGCGGCACCGAAGATACCGAGAACGCTAGACTGCGATCATCGGTGTGGAGTGTTTCATCCAACACCGTGGCCGATGCTGGGGTACCGGCACCGCTCCCAGTGGATACCACCACCGAGCATGGCTCAGGTATTTTCGTGGAGGTGAAAACCCCGGAAATAACCTGAAACCCCGTTAGTGCTTTGGAGGCCGAAGACTCCTGCCGGGGTTTTAAAGCCAAATTGTCCTCGAGGGCAAGGCCGGAGCCATCTCGATGTTGAACATGAGATCTACCACCCGAGGACTGGCTAGTCTTTACAGACTTTTGTGGGGTTACCTGATCCTGTGAGAAGAAGTTGTAGCTGGTACCCTCAGAGCTGACGGGAACCGCGTATCAAGTGGAGCTCGATGCTGAAAACTTCTTTTGGGAAAAATACTGCAGGAGGGACACTCCAGCGGATAGTGGTCAGGACCCAAACATGGAAGGCACCAGTTATGGGTGTCTAAGACTAACTTAGTACTGCCACAGTTGAAACATGTTTTAGGGATAGTGGCTGACGTTTCCATTAAGGAAGTGGAGAGGCCTAGTAGGCCGAGAACCATCAGGCACTAAACAGGGAAAAAAATTCCCCACCAAGGAATAATTTTGTTCAAGAAAAGAAAAAGAAAAACACCGGCGGTACCGGTGCGTCGAGGGAAGGCAGACGCGACCACAAGAAAAAACAAAAATAAAGTAAGAATTTTCTGCGGTGACAGGAGTACGTCCTGCCGGCTCCGCGGAAAAACGAAAACTGAGGAGAGGCAGTTGGGAAAGGCGGGAAGGCAGCACGCAGGCGTGGTGGGATGCTCCCAAAAGCGTTCTAATTGGACGCTGGGGAGCGTTCCCGCGCAGACTCCGTCGGTACCAACGTACCCATATGTGAAGACTCATTCCTGCTTGTTCCTGGAGATAAACGCTTTCACTGCAAAAGTCCCAGCAGTCTGAAAAATACAAAAGTACTTAGCTCCAAACTGTTGTTCCACTGGACTAAGATAAAGCGTTCTGAATTGCTTTTAGATAGTCAAGTAGGATCCATACACATTGAAAATGCCCCAGCAGACATTGAAACACATCAGCTAATAATTGGAACACGCCTGACACCTCACACTTCTAGTGCCACAGTGTTTCAACAGCAACTGCCTGCCCATAACGCAGGAACTCACAGCTTAGCAAGATCTGTGCCAACAATAAGGGCTTATACCAAAGCATCTTGCTTCATATAAAGCTGGATATTTCACAGCCTTTGTTCAAAGCAAAAGTTCACAGCTTGTCAATATCCTACTATATGTAAAGCTAAACTTCCAGCAGCCTTGTGAAACATGCAGTAGTGATAGCAGTGCACATTTGATAATACAACATGTTGCAAAAACATGCCTATATTCTAATTAAACATATATAACAAATTGAAATTACACTTACCTGGTAATTGTAGTTCCTTGAGTGACGACAGTTTAGTCCTCCACCTCTGGGTAGTGCACCTCTTCCTGCAGCTTGGAGACTGGACCAATCAAAGTCCTGACATCACTGGATGTAGCCTGCTGGAATTCCCCATCAGCCCCTGTGAACTATTGACAAAGCAGACTCAAAAGAGCAACAAACAAGTAGATAACATTTTTAAAAAATAACGAAAGAACCTGAACCACTTAACAAATCATTAAAAGGAAAGGGTGAGATTTCCCCTATTAATATTCTCCCCCCTGCCGAGCCAGGAAGCAGTTAGAGGAAGGAGAGACAAGTCAAAGAAGACAGAATGAACACGAGAGCCCCTCATCTTGAAGTGAAACTCACCTGTATGCCTGACTCTCGCTCTCGAACGCGTGCTGAGCTAACGACTGAATCCGAGGGTGGGAATGAGGACTAAACTGTCGTCACTCAAGGAACTACAATTACCAGGTAAGTGTAATTTCAATTTCCTTATCGTTCCTCCAGTTTAGTCCTCCACCTCTGGGATGTAACAGAGCAGTACTAACGGGAGGGACCCTGCCAGTTGGCACGCAAGACCGCCGACCCGAAACAGGCATCATTCGCCACCAGCACATCCAGGCGGTAGTGTTTACTGAAAGTATGTAGAGACGACCAGGTAGCCGCCCTACAAATCTCCACTGATGGAACCAAACAGTGCTCCGCCCAGGAAGCCGCCTGCGCTCTAGTAGAATGAGCTCTCAGACCCACAGGAGCCGGACGACCCTGCAACATGTAGGCTGAGACAATGGCCTCCTTAATCCACCTGGAAATGATGTCTTTGCTGCCGCCATTGTCCCTAGCACCTGAAGGTACTTCCACGCCGTAGGCGCTGAAAGCTTCCTGAAGGCGTGCACGAGCCTCTGAAGAGCTTGGGCTCTCCCTTCCGTCAGGAACACTGAGCCTTTCCGAGTATCGAACTGCACCCCAAATACTCGAGGACCTGAGTCGGATTCAAGTGACTCTTGACCGGATTGACCACCCAGCCTAGACTTTGGCGAAATGCTACCACCTTTTACGTGGCTCTTTCGCTCTTGGCACGGGATTTTGCCCGAATCAACCAATCGTTGAGGGAAGGATGGACCAAGATCCCTTCCTTCCGAAGAGCCGCTGCCGCCACGACTACCATTTTGGTGAAAACGCGCGGGGACGTCACCAGCCCGAAGGGCAACGCCTGAAACTGGTAGTGCCCCCAAGGCAGCACGAACCATAGAAACTTTTCATGCGATGCCCTGATCGGGACATGGAGCTAGGCCTCTGTAAGATCGAGAGACGTCAGGTACTCTCCCCGACGAAGTGCCACAATGACGGATCGCAGCGTTTCCATTCGGAAATGCGGCACCCGGAGGCAACGATTTACTCCTTTGAGATTTAGAATTGGGCGAAGAGACCCGTCCTTCTTTGGCACCACAAAATAAACAGGGTAGCGTCCCATGCTGTATTCCACTGCCGGCACCAGTACGATGGCCCCTAGCCGCAAGAGAAGATCCAACGTCCAACGCACCACCAAAGCCTTTTGCGGACCTCTGCAGGGTGAGCTCACGAAAGAGTCCAGCACCGGCTTTTCTAGATCCAGTGCATAACCATCGCGGATGATCTCCAGTACCCACTAATCGGATGTTATGTGGGTCCAGGCAGAAAGAAAACCCTGAAGACGACCTCCGATCGGTTGACTTTCTGCCGGGATCCGTCGCCATTCATTGCGGCTTACGAGCAGCCCCTGTGAATGCCGCTGCAAATCCTCTACTTGCACCACGAAACCCTCAGAACCCTTGGGCCCGAGAAACAAACTTTCCTCTTTGGGACCCCGCGAAACGGGGAGAACGAAACCGTCGAAAGTCTTGAAATTGACCCTGAAAGGCCGTTGAAGATTTTCCTTGCTTGGGCTTGTCCTCTGGAAGTCTATCGCCCTTGGACTCCCCTAAATCCTTAACCAGCTTGTCCAAGTATTCTCCGAACAACAGTTTCCTCTTGGACGGGAGCTTACCGAGCCGTGACTTAGAAAAACCGTCGGCCGACCAATTTCTTAGCCAAATTGATCGCTGCGCAGCCATCAATAAAGCCATACTATTCGATAAGACTCTAATCAGGTTGTAGTGTACATCTGCCAAATACGCAGACCCTGATTCCAAACGCTGCAGCTCTCTCACCCCGTCCTGCTCTAAGGCCGTTGACTGCCTTAAGTGTTGGACTCAGTGGAGGCAGGCCCTTGCCAACCAAGTCCCACAGATGGAGGCTTGCAAAGAAACCGCATCTGCTTCAAAGGACTGCTTTAATAATCCATCCACTTTCCTATCTTGCGCATCTTTTAAGGCTGCACTGCCTTCCACTGGAATTGTGGTCTTTTTAGTGACCGCCAATACTGCAGCATCAATTTTCGGAGAGCGAAATCTCTCCTTGTCTCTATCCGCCAGGGGATATAGCTTGTTCATAATCCTTAACCCTTTGAGCCCCGCTTCGGGATCCCACTTATCCTGAATCATTCGATCTATCACCTTGTGGATGTGAAACACCACTTGCGTCTGATGCACCGTCTGAATAATGGGATCTGTCCCATCCTCTTCCTCAACCGGCTGTTCCGTAGTCAGCTTAAGGGTCTGCAGGGCCTCTGTAATAAGGGCCGTCAACTCATCCTTCTGAAACACTCTTATGATCCTCACCTGATCCTCAGGCTCAGGAATCTCCCCTTCCTCCAACTCATCCACATCTACATCCATGTCTACCTCTCTCTCCTCTCCTTCCTGCCACCCCAACTCGGAGGGCAAGGGATCTGGTGGACGAGGCCTTTTGGAAGGTTGAAGTGCTGCACTTTCACTATCCGGCAGACCTGACCGCGAAACAGAGGAAGGGATAGGTAAGGGCTCCGGCAACTTACCTTGCTGCCTGAGACAGAACACCTGATGCATAAGTAAGACGAAGTCTGGACAAAAATCCTCCAGCTGCGTATCAGATCCAAGACCGGAACCCACACTAGGATCCCCTGATGTAGCTTCCGGACCCGACATGGCAGGGACCGCCATCCACGCTTCTCCTTCCGTCCCCACTACAGTCTCCTGGGGAACGGATACCATGGAACTCTCCATTTGCTGTTCTACACTGGCCGAGACAGCTGCACAGCCCCGACAGATGCCGGTATCTGCGACCGTGCCTCTATGTGTGCCACAAACTATACACTGCAGATGTGCTGACATGAGCTGATTGCCTTTCAGACTGTCCCTAAGGTCCCTTGTTTCTACTAAGGAAAAAGGTCCTTAAGTTTGCTGTACCTTTTTTTTTGGCTGTGTGCCCTAAGGCACTCTTCCTGCTCCAAGACTTTAAATTTAACCTGCTCCAATCCACTCCAATGAAACCGTTGCTTAAAGAAATGAAATTTAAGAAAATAACAGAAACTCAAGAGATAAAAGAAAGTAAGTCACAAACACCTAAACAAGCCCCAAAACTAAGTGCTCTCCAGTTTAAAACCCTAATGTCGGTCAGGGGAACAGGACGATGACGTGCCTAAGCGCCGGGAAAACCGCGTGTTCAAAATGGCCACGGTTTCCTCAAAGCACTTTTGGCGCACTCTGAGGGGAGGCCCTTTGGCCGAAGATAGCATAGTTACTCACCTGTAACAGGTGATCTCCGGGAACAGCAGGAATTTAGTCCTCACAACCCACCCACCTCCCCTAGGAGTTGTATCTCTCTTTTCTTTTCTTTCCCCCTCTCTCTCTCTTTGTCTCAGCTTTAAAACTCAACTGGAGAGAGGAAGTTGGGAAAGGCGGGAAGACAGCACGCAGGTGCTGTGGGATGCTCCCAAAAGCTTTCTAATTGGACGCTGGGGAGTGTTCCCGTGCAGGCTCCGTCGGTACCGACAATACCCATATGTGAGGACTACATACAGCAGGAATTTAGTCCTCACATATGGGTATTGTCGGTACCGACGGAGCCTGCACGGGAACACTCCCCAGCGTCCAATTAGAAAGCTTTTGGGAGCATCCCACAGCACCTGCGTGCTGTCTTCCCGCCTTTCCCAACTTCCTCTCTCCAGTTGAGTTTTAAAGCTGAGACAAAGAGAGAGAGAGAGGGGGAAAGAAAAGAAAAGAGAGATACAACTCCTAGGGGAGGTGGGTGGGTTGTGAGGACTAAATTCCTGCTGTTCCCGGAGATCACCTGTTACAGGTGAGTAACTATGCTATCTCCAGGAACAAGCAGGAATGTAGTCATCACATATGGGGACTCCCTAGCTTTAGATGCCAGAGAGAGACCCCAGAAGTTGTGCGTCCCTGAGAAGGGCTCCACTTCTCCCCATGGATCTCTGGCATCCTACCAGGGATGGTGGGTAGGAGATGATTAGGTATGGAACAGGTGGTGGAGAAGAGCCTGACCAAACAAGGCATCCCGGTGGGAGTCCTTGTCCAAGCAGTAATGGGCTGTGACGGTATGAACCGAGGCCCAGGTGGCTGCTCGACAGATGTCGTCGATAGACACAGAGTGCAGATGAGCCATTGAAGTTGCCATGGTTCTCACATTGTGAGCTGTGACATGGCCCTCCAGAGGGAGATTCTTGCTCTGATAGGCGAAGGCAATACACTGGGCAATCCAGTTAGACAGTGTTCTCTTGGAGACTGGAAGTCCCAAATGAGAAGGATCAAAAGCAACAAAAAGTTGAGAGGACTTTCTATGTTGCTGTGTTCTTTGTAAGTAAAAAGCTAAAGCTCTTTTACAGTCCAAGGTATGAAGATTCCTCTCTGCATTTGATGCATGAGGCCTTGAAAAGAACACAGGTAGGTAGACCGCTTGGTTTAGATGAAAAAGCGAGACGACCTTTGGCATAAAGTGTGGATGAGTCCAAAGGACTACCTTGTCATGATGGAACCTTGTATAAGGTGGATCAGCTACTAGTACTTGCAACTCACTAATGCGACGTGCTGATGTGATTGCAATGAGAAAGATAACCTTCCAAGAAAGGAATTTCAAGGAGGTAGTAGCTAAGGGTTCAAAAGGTGGCTTCATGAGCTGCCCAAGAACCAGGTTTAAGTCCCATGCCACCAGCAGTGGCCTACTGTGAGGCTTAGTTAGAAGAAGGCCTCTCATAAATCTTGCTATAAGAGGATGAGAGGAGATAGGTTGTCCATTTAGAGGCCTGAAGGAAGCTGCAATAGCACTCAAAAGGACTCTTACTGAGTTATTCTTAAGTCCTGCATTGGATAAATGAAGGAGATACTCCAGTAAAGATTCCAGAGGTATCGCAAGGGGGTTAAGACCCTTTTGCGAATACCATATGGTAAACCTTTTCCACTTGAAAGCATAAGAGCGTCTTGTGGAAGGCTTCCTGGAAGCAAGAAGAATATCCTTCACTTGCTGAGGGAGGTTAAGATCATGGAGATCTAGGCCTTCAGCAACCAAGCCGAGATGCAAAGACTGGGGATTGGGATGCCATAACATTCCGTCCTCCTGAGATAGGAGATCTGGAGCAGACCCTAACTCCAGAGAGGGAGGTTGAGAGAGATGTAGAAGCAGAGGGTACCACACTTGCCGAGGCCAATGTGGAGGTATGAGAATCATAGGGCCTCTATCTCTCTGAAGCTTGAACAGGGTTTTGGGAATTAGGGGAATGGGTGGAAAGGCATACAGGAAGTCTTGGCCCCAGTGAAGGAGGAAAGCATGCTTGGCCTGATATCCCTGAGCCGGAATTCTGGAACAGAACCGGGGATGTTTGGCATTCAACGGACTTGCAAAGAGATCTATGTCCGGGGTTCCCCAAATTTGAAAAATCTTGGCCACCTGGTCCACATGTAGAGACCATTCGTGTGGAAGCAGAACTTGACTGAGTCTGTCCGCCCAAGAGTTTTGTATGCCTGGAAGATACACTGCCAGGAGATGAATCTGATGCTCTCTGGCGAGGGCCCATAGTCGCAAAGCTTCGTTGCAGAGCAACAGAGAGCCTGTTCCTCCCTGCTTGTTCACATAGAACATGGCTACCTGGTTGTCTGTGTGAATAAGGACTGTCTTGCAGATGAGCAGGGAATGGAACACTCGAAGATCAAGAAAAATTGCTCTGAATTCTAAGAGATTGATATGTAGATGAGTCTCCTGTGGAGTCCAAGTGCCTTGGGTGGAGGGGTCTTGTAGATGAGCTCCCCAACCCATTGGAGAAGCATCTGTTGTGAGAGTTGCTTGGGGTAAGGGTTGTTGGAACGGGGACCCCAGCAACAGGTTTTGAGTGGACTGCCACCATTGAAGGGACAAAATAAGGCAATTTGTGTTTACGATTTTGTCTGACAGGCACCCTGATGCCTGGGTCCACTGGGTGGATAAAGTCCACTGGGCTGCTCTCATATGGAGGCGAGCATAAGGAAGCACATGCACAGTAGAAGCCATGTGGCCTAGTAGTTGTAATATTTCTCAAGCAGTGAGAAGGGACTTTAGCACTGCTTGAGAAGCTAACTGCACCATGCGAAGGCAACGGCTCTGAGGAAGGTAGGCCCTTGCCTTTCTGGTATCCAGCACATGAACTCTATGAACTCTAGAGACTGAGTGGGAGTTAGGCTGGATTTTGGGATGTTTATGACTAAACCCAAATATACTGAAGGATACACATTGTGCAAGATAGAGCTATCCTGGCCTCTGACTCTGATGGGGCTCGAATGAGCCAATCGTCTAAGTAGGGGAAGATGAATATTCCTAGAGTGCGGAGAAATGCTGCTACTACAGCCATGCATTTCGTGAACACCCTTGGAGCTGAGGCCAGGCCAAACGGGAGCATCCTGTACTGGTAGTGCTTCCCTTGAAAAAGGAACCGAAGGAACTTTCTGTGAGATGGATGGATGAGAACATGAGTGTACGCATCCTTGAGATCTAGAGAACATAGCCAATCCTGACTCTGAAGGTATGGCAGCAGAGTTTCTAGAGAAACCATTTTGAATTTCTCCTTGAAAAGGAATTTGTTCAATTCTCTAAGGTCTAAAATAGGTCTGTGACCTCCTGTTTTCTTTGGGATAAGAAAATAGGGGGAGTAAAACCCTGTACCCTGCTGAAGAATGGGTACTTCTTCTATTGCCCCTTGGGCAAGAAGAATGACCTCTTGATCTAACAGGTTGATGACAGAGGTCTGAGAATTGAACTGATCAGGCCACGATGTTACCTGTTTAATTGTATATAGTTTTCCCCTGTTCATACTCAGTTTATATTCCCTGTTATCTGTAAACCTATGTCAGTTTTATCCTATCTAGGTAATATGTTGTTTAATGTAAACCGCACTGATGATGAATAGTGCGGTATATAAAAACTGTTAAATAAATAATCTGTTTTACTACTGTGGGAGGGGGTATGCTCAAGAACTGAAGCTTGTACCCCTCTTTTATGATGGAGAGTGTCCAATGCTCTGCTGTTATCTGCCCTCATCTTGGGGCAAAGTGACATAACCTTCCATTGTAGGAAATGTTTTTGGGCCTAAGGCCCAAAATGGCACGTGCATCTGGGAAAAATGTACTAAGTATATATATATATATATATATATATATATTTTTTTTTTTTTTTTTAAAAGAACAGAAATAAAGAAAGAAAAACCAGCGGTACCGGCAAAGCGTCGAGGAAGGCAGACGCGACCACAAAAAAAGAAAGTAAAAAGGAAGAATTTTCTGCGGTGACAGGAACAATGACCTGCTGACTCCGCGGAAAACGAAGAACTGGAGAGAGGAAGTTGGGAAAGGCGGGAAGGCAGCACGCAGGCGCTGTGGGATGCGCCCAAAAGCTTTCTAATTGGATGCTGGGGAGCGTACCCGCGCAGGCTCCGTCGGTACCGAAGATACCCATATGTGATGACTACATTCCTGCTTGTTCCTGGAGATAACACTCACCGCACCTTCTCTGGGCCACTGTCCGCCCCCAATAGCCGCCAACGGGCTGCAAAAGCCCTTCAAGCCGGTCCGCCGCTCCGAGAGACGTGGAGCGACGTCCAAGCAAAGGCCGCAGCCAAAAACCTCGGTGTGTCTTAGGCGCCGCACCCGAAGCCGCAGACTGCAGCTCAACGGAGACCGGGCTGTCCTTGCGCCATTCGAGGAGCTCTACTCCATGCCTTCAAGGGGGGGAGATCCCGGAGGTAAAACAGAAAAATATTTTCTTTTTGGCTTGGCAGGGCAAGAAGCACTTGCCCCGAATACTTCCGTTTTCACTGTTTTTCTTTTTTTTTTTTTTTTTTAAAGAAACGTAACCCTTAACCAAATTGACCAAATTGAAACAAAATAAGAAATTTAAAGCAATTTAAAATAATTTAAAGAAACAAGTTTAAAAAGATATTCAAGAATTTAATCAAACCCTAACTAGCCTGCTCCTTATTAGTTTATCTAGTGAGCCCAGCACCTAGGCTCACTACGTCCTCCTGCTGCATGGAAACTGGACACACTGGGGCTGATGGGGAATTCCAGCAGGCTACATCCAGTGATGTCAGGACTTTGATTGGTCCAGTCTCCAAGCTGCAGGAGGAGGTGCACTACCCAGAGGTGGAGGACTAAACTGAGGAACGATAAGGAATTCCATTTAAAATATAACAATTCAAAATATAAAGATCAAACTTACACAGAAGCCTTCCAAACATTCTGATAGCACTCCAGCTACTTTCCAAATGCACAGGTTTTTAAATCCCCACACCACTAACAGCCAGAGAACTCCATCAATCATGGACAGCTCACCAGCAATCAAAGGAACCAATTGGCTAAAACATTGACCAATCAATCTCCTTGTTTAAACCACTGGGGAAAATAGTAATTACACTTACCTGGTAATTGTAGTTCCTTGAGAGACGACAGCTTAGTCCTCACAGATGGGTTGTGCACCTCCTCCTGCAGCATGAAGACTGGACCAATCAAATTTCAGCTCCGCCGGAATCAGCCTACCAGGCATCCCTGAAGCTCCAGTGACCTATTGTCAAAGCAAACTCAAAGAAATAGCTAACCTTTAAAAAAGTCCTGCTCTGAATTTTTCTGTGTAGTGTATTATCTCTCTTTTTTTTTTTTTTTATTGTTAAATAGTCAATGGAACCAAACCCACCGACACAGAATGTCTCGCTCCTGCAGCAGCATAAGCCGATAGCGAGATAAAGAGAACAAAAGGATGGAAACGAAACCAAAGAACTAAAGAAAGACACTCACCTGGGAGTACGGACTTCTGAACCCAAGGCGTGCCGCGCTAAAAATAAAGAAGATAGGGAGGGCAGGAGGACTAAGCTGTCGTCTCTCAAGGAACTACAATTACCAGGTAAGTGTAATTACTATTTCCTTATCGTTCCTCCAACTTAGTCCTCACAGATGGGATGTAACAAAGCAGCCTAACGGGCGGGATTCTTCCAGCCGGCACGCAGAACCGAAGATCCGAAACGTGCAACGCCCGCCGCCAAGACATCAAGTCTATAGTGCTTACTGAAAGTGTGCAGAGAAGACCACGTTGCCGCCCGACATATCTCCACTGGAGAGACTAAACTAAACTCCGCCCAGGACGCAGCTTGCGCCCTGGTTGAATGGGCGCGCAAACCAACCGGCGGCAGTCGACCGTGCAACAGATAAGCCGAGGCAATCGCCTCCTTAATCCACCGAGCAATGGAAGCTTTTGCCGCTGCTTCACCCTTGCGAGGACCGCCAAACAGCACAAACAAACGATCCGATTTACGAAAATCACTGGTAACCTTCAAATAGCGCCGGAGAACCCTCTTAAGATCTAAGCGACTAAGACCGCGATCAGAGGCTCGCTCCCCCGAAGCAGGAAATACCGGGAGCGAAACCACTTGATTCACGTGGAAAGCAGAAGACACCTTAGGCAAAAAGGAAGGCACCGGCCGCAGAACGACTTTCTGGGCCGAGAAAGACAAGAAAGGTTCCCTGCAAGAAAGCGCCTGGAGTTCGGAGATACGCCGCGCCGAACAAATCGCTACTAAGAACACAGTTTTAAGAGTCAAATCCTTTACCGAACTATGAGAGAGAGGCTCAAAGGGAGCCTCAGTGAGGGACCGCAAAACCAAGTTGAGATCCAACGAAGGCACAGAAATTCGGCGAACCGGACGAAGCCGAGACACGGCCCTTAAGAAGCGAACGACATCGACATGGGCACCCAGCGATACGCCGTGAACCTTACCCCGGTAGCAAGAAAGCGCCGCCAGCTGCACTCGCAAGGAACTGGCCGCCAAACATTTAGCAAAACCGTCCTGTAAAAAATCGAGCACCACGGGAATTGAGGCCGTAGCTGCTCGAACCTGACGCCGAGAGCACCAATCCTCAAAGATGCGCCACACCCGGACATAGGCCAGAGAAGTGGAACTTTTGCGCGCTTGTAACAGAGTCGCTACGACAGACTTGGAATAACCTCTTTTCCTTAGCCTCGCCCGTTCAATAGCCAGGCCGTAAGAGAGAATCTCCCCACTTGCGGCATGCGAAGGGGACCCTGACACAACAGATCCGGATCCCGCGGAAGCCGCCACGGAGAGCAGTCTACCAACCTCATCAGATCGGCATACCACGGACGTCGAGGCCAATCCGGGGCTATCAAGAGAACCCGACCCCGGTGGGCCTCGATACGCTGAATCACGCGCCCCAGCAGAGGCCACGGGGGAAATACGTAAAGAAGACCCGTGGAGGGCCAAGTCTGCAGAAGGGCATCCAGGCCCTCTGACATCGGCTCCCGTCGCCGACTGTAGAACCGAGCCGCTTTTGCGGAGCGGAACGTGGCCATCAGGTCCATGACCGGCTGACCCCACCGCTGAACCAGCTGCTCGAAGACCTTTGGATTGAGTTCCCATTCGCCGGGATCCACCTGAACCCTGCTGAGAAAGTCGGCCGTCACGTTGTCTTTCCCGGCAATGTGCGCTGCCGAGACGGCTTGGAGCCGAGGCTCGATCCACTGGAACAATACCCGAGCCTCCGCCTCCAAGCCGACGCTTCCGGTACCGCCCTGCCTGTTTATGTATGCCACTGTCGCCGCATTGTCGGAGAGTACCCGCACTGCCCGAGATGATATCTGGGTCTCGAAGCGTTGCAAGGCCAACCGCACTGCTCGAAGCTCCAGTCGATTGATGGACCAACCGCTCTCCTCCGGCGACCAGAGACCTTGGGCGAACTGGCCGTCGCAGTGGGCACCCCAGCCTGTCAGACAAGCATCCATGAGTATCGGAATCCAAGCCGGTTGCTCCAGAGGCATTCCCGCCCAGAGCGAGGATCGTCGCAGCCACCACTGAAGATCCCGCCGCACCATCAGTGGGCAGGGAAGCCGTTTGTTTAGGGAATCCGACTGGTTGGACCAGCGACGGAGTAAGGCCCTCTGAAGAGAACGCATGTGAAAACGAGCCCAAGGTACCACTTCCAGGGAAGCCGCCATCGTCCCCAGTAACTGAAGGTAGAGCCATGCCGACGGAGCGGGGATTTGCCGAAACCGACGGACGAGAGACTGAAGCGCCAACACCCTGCGGTCGGGAAGGAAAACCGCTCCCCCGCAAGTATCGAACTTTACGCCTAAATATTCGAGATGCTGCGTCTGAACCAGATGGCTCTTGCGTGGGTTGACGACCCAGCCGAGAGATTGCAAGAGCGCCACCACCTTGGAAGTCGCTGCCATACTCTCCTCGCGAGATTTCCCCCGAATCAACAAATCATCCAGGTAAGGATGGACTAGCACCCCCTCCTTGCGCAAGGCTGCCGCGACCACCACCATGATTTTGGTGAACACCCTCGGTGCGGTCGCGAGACCGAAGGGCAATGCCTGGAACTGAAAATGACCCCACGGCAAAGCAAATCGGAGGTACTTTTGCTGGTCCTCCCGAATTGGGATATGGAGATAAGCCTCCGTGAGGTCGAGTGAAGTGAGGAACTCGCCCTTGCGGACGGCGACTAGCACTGATCGTAGGGTTTCCATGCGAAAGTGGGGCACCCGCAGACAGCGGTTCACCCCTTTGAGATCCAGAATGGGGCGAAGGTCGCCACCCTTCTTTGGCACCACGAAATAAATGGAGTACCTTCCGAGGCCATACTCCGCCTGCGGAACGGGAACTACCGCCCCCAGCTGGACAAGACGATCGAGAATTTGGCGAACCTGAGCTGTCTTGCGAGCTCCCCGGCAGGGAGACGCTACAAAGGAATCGAGCACGGGTCTGGCCAAGTCCAGGACATACCCATCCCGAACGATGTCCAAAACCCACTGATCGGAGGTGATCTGGGCCCAAGCGGAGAGAAAGCGACGAAGGCGACCTCCGATCACTGGAATCTCCGCCGGGGCCTGCTGCCATTCATTGTGGCTTGCGAGCAGCCGCAGGGGCTGCAGTCGCAAATCCTCTACTGGCTCCGCGAAAGCCTCGAAAGCTCGAGGACCTCGAAATATATCTACCACGTTGGAAACCTCCAGAACGGGGCGATCGAAACCTACGAAAATCCCGAAACTGCCCCCGAAACGCTGGCAGCGGCCGCCCTCGCTTGGGCCGATCCTCCGGTAGGCGACCGCCCTTGGACTCGCCCAAATCCTTGACCAACTTATCCAAATCCTCACCGAAAAGCAGCCGCCCTTTAAAGGGTAATCTGCCCAGCCGTGACTTGGACGACCCGTCCGCCGCCCAATTCTTCAACCAAAGAGCTCGGCGTGCCGCTACCACGGACGCCATGCTATTAGAGAGAGCTCGGATGAGATCATAATGAACATCCGCCAAATAGGCCGAACCCAATTCCAAGCAGTGAAGCTCACCTAACATACCGGCCTCCACGGAGGATGATTGTTGGAGCCGCTGAACCCAGCGCAAACAAGCACGAGCTACCCAAGCTCCACAAACAGAGGCCTGTAGTGCAATCGCATCTGCCTCAAACGACTGCTTCAAGAGACCGTCCATCTTCCGGTCCTGCGGCTCGCGTAAGGCCGTACTGCCTTCTACCGGAATCGTAGTTTTCTTAGTCACCGCTGAGACCGCCGCATCCACCTTGGGAGAGCGAAAACGCTCCAGATCGTGGTCCGACATAGGGTAGAGCCGACGCATTACCTTTACCCCTTTGAGACCCATCCCACTCAGACTGAATCATCTGATCTATAACTTTGTGAATGGGAAAGACGACGCTAGTCTGCCGAACTGCCTGAATAATGGGGTCCGCTCCGTCCGCCTCCTCCACTGGCGGAGCCGTAGCCAAACCCAGAGTCTGGAGCGCCTCCGCAACGAGAGCGGGCAACTCCTCTCGTCTGAACACTCTAATAATCTTTGCTTGATCCTCCGGTTCAGGGAGCTCACCCTCTTCCAAGGCCTCTCCCTCCACTTCAGGATCGAAATCAGGATCATCACCCTCAAGCCACTCAGTCTCCTCCTGGGAGGATTCGTGCAGACGTTGTCGCTTGGGAGCCTTGATCCCAGGAAACTGATTCTCCGCCGCCGAGGCAGGGGCCAACACTTTAGGCGACGACGGTGGGGCAGCGCCCAGGCTCTGGCGCCTACGGCAAAACGCCTGATGCATCAGTAAGATAAAATCGGGCGAGAAATCCTCCAAGGGCAAGGTACCCCCGAGGTCCAACTGCCCCCCAGACGCCAAGGAGACTGCAGAAGGAATTCCCGAGGGCCCCTCCAGCGGCGACTCCAAGTCCTCCGTCGCGGGACCGGGCTGCGCCACCACCGGCAATGAACCCTCTAGGTGCTGCTCCATGCTGAGCGACACTGAAGCACAGCGCTGACAGACGCCTGTGTCAGCCGCTGTACTCCTCCGGGACCCACAAATCACACAGATGGGCCCCGCGGGCATGGAAAGGCCCTGATACCGAGTAGTAGACGGAAACAACGCCCCTCAGCGCTGAGATGGAACAAAAGGCTGACAGACCCAGCAGAACCAGCACAGGAAGTGGGAACTGGGCATCCGCAACCAACAGAAGACCAGAGAGAGAGAACCCAAGGCACAGAGGTCTCACCCCTGTCAAATGCGCTGGTGTCTCCTTTTATATATATATATATATATTTTTTTTTTTTTTTTACATGCCCACGAACAAAACTGGAGTAGAGAATTCAGAGATTACCAATGAACAAAGCTAGAGAACCGCAAAGGGAAACAAAAAAAAAAGGATGAAGAGAGAGAGAAATCGCAAGCCTCCCCCCCTCCCCCCTAGCCGCGGGACCAAAACGCTCTGAAAGAAAAGGGGAGCAAATACAAGGAAATCGCAAATATGAGCGCAAGAAAATAAAGGGAGAACCAAAGAATGACACCCGCGCAAGCAGAAGAAGAGAAAAAGCATAAAATAATAAAAATAGCGCCGCGTGGAAAACACGCTGATAAGACCGGGCAAGGTAAAATGGCCGCGAGAGCAAGAAGACCTTGGCGCGCTTTCACTTCCCGCCTAAGAAAACCGCCCGAGGCCAAAAAGGAAACCCTTGCAGCCGATCGCCCCCCGAAGCCCCGCCGGCGCGGGGGCTGCAGGCACAAAATAAAGGTACCGCCAAAGGAAAAAGTACCGCCAAAGGTAACTCTAGCAAGGTCGGGCAGAGGTGCGGTGAACCTGAGCAGGTCCGGCTCTGACCGCCGCTAGCCGCCAACAACTTACCGGCACTGAAGCAGCTGTCCCCCAAGCCCCCGGAGAGGAAGCGCTGTACCGGCACTAGAGGAGCTCTGCCCCGAACAGTCCAGGGGCAGAGATCCCAAAGGAGAAAGGTAGACAGGCAATCAGCTATGCGAAAGATGCTTTGCTGGCTAGAGACCTACCACAGGTCCTCCCCCCCCCCCCCCCGCACAGAATGCTCAAATGAAAATCTGAAAATTTAAAGACACAGGAACCCCTGAAAGGAATAAAACAAAATAAGTCCTAATAGGACAAAAATTAAGGATTCAAAAGGTTAGCTAGGGAAAAAAAAAGGTATACTAGACTATGAAACTAGTGAGCCCAGCTAGACTCACTATGTCCTCCTGCTGCGTGAAGACTGGACACACTGGAGCTTCAGGGATGCCTGGTAGGCTGATTCCGGCGGAGCTGAAATTTGATTGGTCCAGTCTTCATGCTGCAGGAGGAGGTGCACAACCCATCTGTGAGGACTAAGCTGGAGGAACGATAAGGAAACTGTATCAAGCTTAAAGATCCAATATTGCTCACAGCGTAACAACAAAGTATCCAAATTCCCACCATGAATATCCACACATACCTGCTGGAGAGCACTAAATTTAAAATCTTCAAAAACATGAGCTTGCTAAATCATTATTCCTAATGTGGCTGCATAAACAGCTTACGTTTTGTTTCCCCTATATATAACAGAGGGCATGGGCACCACATAGTATACACAACCCCCTGAGATGGGCAAGTACTGAGGGATCTTAAAGTAATGGAACTGCCCAACTGTAAAACTGTCCCATTAAAAGACGATGGGCACACTGAACAGTACCCACAGCCATAATAGCTCCGACGCTCATCACTACTTGCAGAAGAAAACTCCTGAAAATCAGAATGAACCACCAAATCATACAAGTTCTTACCACGTTTAAAGGCAAACATTGGTCATTGTACTAATGATGGATGCAAACTCAGAACATGCCAATGACGTAAAATACTATTCTTAACTATACCAATGTTAGGAGTAAGAGTAGTTACTCACCTGTAACAGGTGTTCTCCAGGAGCAGCAGGAATCAGTCCTCACATATGGGTGACGTCGGCGCCGACGAAGTCCCCGTGCGGAGCATTTCCCCAGCTTTCAAAGAAAGCCTTTGGGAATTGCAGCGCGCATGCGCGGTCCCCTTCCCGCCCAAGGGTGCCATCTTGCTCAGTCTGATGACATAGCTAAAAGACAGCAAAAAATTAGCAAAATAAATCATATGACTGCAACTCCAAGGGGAGGAGGGAGGGTTGTGAGGACTGATTCCTGCTGCTCCTGGAGAACACCTGTTACAGGTGAGTAACTACTCTTTCTCCAGGACCAAACAGGAAGTCAGTCCTCACATATGGGACTCCCCAGCTTAAGGCTACCGGAGACCTCAAGCCGAAAAAATGAGCTCCCTCTAGCTCGTCAGTACGTAAGGAAGGAATCTTCTCTGAGAACGCACCCGACTGGTAGCCCAACACCAGGGTCGGAGGGTAGGAGTTGCCTAAACCCGAAAAGAGATTATGGAGTACTGCCTGTCCGAAAGCACTGTCCCTGCGGGACTCCCTCTCGAGGCAGTAATGGGCCGCAAAAGTCTGGCTTGAAGACCAAGTAGCGGCCCGGCAGATGTCTGCCAACGGAACAGAGCGGAGATGAGCCACTGACGCAGCCTTCGCCCTGACACGATGAGACGTGACTCGACCCTCCAACGAGAGGCCGGCTGCCCCATAAGCCCAGGCGATACAGTCAGCGACCCATATGGACAAAGTACGCTTGGAGACACGTAGCCCCAACTTATTGGGGTCAAAAGAAACGAAGAGCTAAACAGCCCTCCGGTGCTCCAGCGTACGGTCGAGGTAGAAGGATAACGCCCTCCTACAGTCCAGGGTATGCAGGACCATCTTAGCCCGGTTGGCATGCGGCCTGGGAAAGAAGGTCGGAAGAACCACCTCCTGATTGAGGTGAAAAGGGGAGACAAGCTTAGGAAGAAACTTCGAGTGAGTCCGTAAGACTACCCTATTCCTGTAGAACCTAGTGTAAGGTGGATCAGACACTAGTGCCTGAAGTTCACTCACTCGCCTAGCAGAGGTAAGAGCTACCAGAAACAAGGTTTTCCAGGAGAGAAAACGGAGAGGGCAGGTACCATAGGTTCAAATGGCGGACAAGTAAGCTGCTGTAAGACCACATTCAGATCCCACTCAGGGGCTGGTGGACGCAAAGGAGGCTTAAGCAGGAGGACGGCCTCTGAGAAAACGAGCCATCAAAGGGTGGTTGGAAAGAGGCCTCCCGTCCACCGGCGAGTGGTGTGCTGAGAGAGCACTGAGGTGACCCTGACAGAGTTGGACTTAAGGTCTAGATTGGAGAGGTAAAGCAAATATTGCAATACTACCGCTACCAAGCACGAGAAGGGATTCTCGCTGTGATGAGCACACCATGTGGAGAATCTACGCCACTTAAGAGCGTAGGATTTCCTGGTGGATGGCCGCCTAGAGGCTAAGACTACGTCTTCCACCTCTCTAGGCAGGAGTAGGGGAGCCAGGACTACCCTTTCAGCAGCCAGGCCATCAGATGAAGGGACTGGAGGTTGGGGTGCAAGAGAGACCCCTGGTCCTGAGACAGGAGATCGTGTTGAATTCCCAGAGGCAGGGGAGTGTCCACCGCCAGTTGCAACAGGAGTGGGAACCACGGCTGCCTCGGCCACCTGGGGGCTATCAGAATCATTGAGGCCCTGTCCTTGAGGACCTTGAACAGTGTTTGAGACACTAGTGGCGTGGGAGGAAACGCATATAGTAGGCCTTGGGACCACGGAATCAGAAAGGCATCCGCTGCTACTCTGAGAGAATGCGGTTGTCTGGAACAGAATCTCGGGAGTTGCCGGTTCAGAGGGCTGGAGAAGAGATCCATGGTGGGGAGGCCCCACCTGAGAAAGATCTGCTGAACCACCAATGGATTCAATCTCCATTTGTGTGGTTGCAGGATCCTGCTCAGTCTGTCCACCAGGTAATTTTCTTGACCGGGGAGGTAGACAGCCTTGAGGAGGATTCCGTGATTGACGGCCCAAGAGCACAGCCGTTGTGCCTCCTGACAGAGAAGGAAGGAGCCTGTGCCTCCTTGTTTGTTCACGTAGAACATGGCAACTTTATTGTCTGTCTGGACCAGTACAGACTGGTGAGACGTGAGGTGGCAGAAGGCTCTCAGAGCTAGGCGTATTGCCCGTAGCTTCAGGAAGTTTATCTGTTGAGCAGCCTCCCAAGGAGTCCAGAAACCTTGAGTACATGCCCCTTGGCAATGTGCTCCCCAACCTAGAAGAGAAGCATCTGTTGTCAGCACTCGAGAACGCGGAGGGGATTGAAAATCCACTCCGAGTACGAGATTCAGAAGATGAAGCCACCATTGTAGAGAGGAGACGAGCAGGATGGATACTCTCATCGAGTCTGCAAGGCTCCCTGTGGCCTGATGCCACTGAGTTCGAAGGCTCCACTGAGCAGGCCGCATGTGCAGGCGGGCATTGGGGGTTACATGAACCGTGGAAGCCATATGGAATTGCCTGGCGGAGACCAGGGAATTGCAGTGAAACTGCCTGGCTACATCCATCAACCGGAGGGCCCTGTCCACTGGCAGAAAAGCCCTCGCCTGAAGAGTGTCTAGCCTTGCTCCTATGAATTCCAAGTTCTGGGATGGGAGCAAAGTGGACTTTGCGAAGTTTATGACAAACCCCAAGTGCTGAAGCAGAGCCACAGTGCGAAGGGTGGCTTGACTGGCCTCCTGGGAAGACTGGCCCCTTATGAGCCAGTCGTCCAGGTATGGAAACACAAAAAGACCTTGAAGCCTCAGGTAGGCCGCCACCACCGCCAGGCACTTGGTGAACACCCTGGGAGCGGAGGTTAGGCCAAAGGGAAGTACTCTGTACTGGTAGTGGTTTCCCCCCCACAACAAATCTGAGATATTGTCTGTGGTCAGGATGAATAAGGATGTGAGTATAAGCATCCTTTAGATCTAAGGAGCATAGCCAATCTCCCTGCTGGAGGTAGGGCAGCACGATTCCAAGGGTAAGCATCTTGAACCTGTCCCTCTCCAGGAACTTGTTGAGGATGCGCAAGTCTAGGATGGGTCTCAGGCCTCCTGTTCTTTTTGGTACCAGAAAGTACCTGGAATAAAAGCCGTGACCTCTCAGGTGGTGGGGCACCGGTTCCACAGCCTGTTCCGTTAGCAGACTTGCTAACTCCTGAAGGAGTAGGTCCCTGTGCAGAGGGAGTCTTGGAGGCTCCCCTGGAAAATAGGAGGGAGGTACCTGGTGAAAATGGAGAAGATAGCCCTTTTGGACTATATGGAGCACCCAGGTATCTGATGTGACGGCTGACCACCTGTGGGCAAAGTGGGCCAGCCGGCCTCCTGTGCTGATGTGAGCCAGCTGAGGAGAAGAGGCTATGCTTGCTGAGTCAAAAACCCCCACCCTGCTGAGCAGGGGCCGGTGTTGGTGGCTTGGGGGCCTTCTGCCTACGGGGCCCATGACCCTGCCCCTTGGCCTGCTGACCCTGTTGGGGAGCTGAAGAGGCCTGATAATGAGGGTATTGTTTATAGGCAGAGGACTTCCTCGGGTAAAAGGTCTTTTTTCCTGAGCCCTTCTTATGAGAAGGGGCAGAGGTTTTTCTGGACAGCCTAGTCCTGGTCAGAGTCTTGGTCTCCAGTTCTGCAGCCTTTTCAGCCATGGGCTTGCCAAAGAGGTTTTCACCTCGGCAGGGGACATCGACCAACTTGTCCTGCACCCATGGCTCAAGGTCGGATGACTGTAGCCAAGCCTGTCAGCGGGCACCGATGCCGGCCCCGGCTACTCGGGCAGAAGCATCGAAGCCATCGTAGGCTGCTCGAGAGATAAACTTCGAGCACTCTCGAATACCAGTGGACAAGGCCTGGGACCTCTGCAAAGGTTCCTCAGACAGACCAGCTGAGAACCCGGCAATCTCCTTGGCCAGGTCTCGGAGATACATGCCCATGTACAGCTGGTATGTCTTGACACGGCAAGCAAGCATAGAGCCCTGGAAGCACTTCTTACTGAGGGCATCCACGTTTCGGGCCTCCCTGCCAGGAGGCAACGAGCAGTGCATCTTCTGACTTTTCAGTCGATGCATGGCCGATTCCACAACCATGGAGTGGTGCGGTAATTGTGCCTTTTGGAACCAGGGGCTCTTGCGGACTCGATAGATGGAATCGACCAGCTTGCTTAACACCAGCGTCGAGGCCGGGGTCTCCCACATGCGGAAGAGCAGCCGCTCCAGCATCGGAGGAACCGGTACAGTAAAGGCCTCTTTCAGGGGAGAGTCATACTGGAGGGCCTCGAGCTCCTCGGCTCGAGGCTCCTCCTCGGGATCCACGGGGAGGGCCAAGGCCTTGGCCATATCCCGCACGAAGTCTGAGAACCGGGTATCCTCCGGTGGGGATCATCTCCGAGGTTCGGACTCCGGCGAGTCCGATGGGACACACCGAGTCCGATAAGTGTCGGGTGACTCTTCGTCCTCCGTCTCCCAGCCCGACTCCTCGGAGGAGGAATCGAGCGGCTCCGGTCGGGCGGGCGGGCACCGATGCCATCCGCCCCGACGCCGAGGGTACCAGCGTCGACGACCTCGGTCCCGAACGGGAGGCCGAGGGAGACCGTGACCGAGGATCGACTCGAGCCCGCATGGACTCGAGGATCGGCTCGGCCTCCGGGGTCGACTTGGATGTCGAGGTCCCGGTGGTCGGGGCAGATACACCGGTGAGACCGGCGATCAATGCCCGCTGCTGTTCCATGAAGACAGCGAGGCTGCTCTCCAAGGCCGTCAACCTGAGTCCGAGCTCAGGAGACCCAGCAGCCCCTGAGACTCGGGCCCCGACGGTGTCGGGCCCGACGTCGGCTCCCCTGGAGGAGAGTCCACGAGGACTACAGCACTCACGTGTCCAGGAGACTCCATCTCGATACGAGGATGTTTGGCAGGCCTCTCCGACTCCGAAGACCCGGGACGGCTATCGGGGCTATGCGACCTGGCCCTCGAGGAACCAGGAGCGTCCACCGACGCCGCCCTCGCAGGTTTCTTCTTCCTGCGATGTTCCCACGAAGGAGACTCCCGCTCAGAGGAACCCTGACGCTGCTCGGGGCCGGAGTCCCAAGACATCGAGGCCTCTGACGAGGTCCGGGCCCGTCCGGACGCAGAGTCAGAAGATCTTACCCTTCTGGTGCTGCCGACTCCTCAACGCCTTTGAGGACATTTTGCCACACGGACCACAGATCATCGGGTCCGAGGCAGTGGAGGCAGCAGTCATGTGTGTCGGTAAGAGACATACGTTTCTTACACCGATCACACTTTTTAAACCCGCTGGTAGCCATCGGGGGAAAAAGGGCCCCTGTGAGGTCAAAAGACCGGGCTGCCAGTGAAAAAAGAAAAATGGCGCGAACGCTAGTCACAAAGGACAAAAACCGAAAAAGAGAGAGTGGACTTGATACCGGTGTATCGGGCCAAGGCGGGAAAAGGATCCGGCGTCGAACCGAAGAAAAAAGAGAAAATATAGGGAAATCAACCTTTTCCTCGGGGAAAAACGAACTACGTCTGTCGGGCTCCGCGGAAAAAAGAAGTCTGAGCAAAATGGCACCCTTGGGCGGGAAGGGGACCGCGCATGCGCGCTACAATTCCCAAAGGCTTTCTTTGAAAGCTGGGGAAATGCTCCGCACGGGGGCTCCGTCGGCGCCGACGTCACCCATATGTGAGGACTGACTTCCTGCTTGGTCCTGGAGAAACAGGTAATACACAAACTACCCATGTATCAGCCTTACTCTGCCTATCATAGGGCAACAATAAATGCTCCCAATACGTCCACCGAGTGTGGGTATAAGCTCTTTTAACCACCTGAGCTGGATAGCCCGTTACTAAAAAAACAATCTCACATCACCACATATTGTTTTTTAAACTCATGCACCGCAGAGCAAATTCTCCGTAACCATAAGAATTGTCCCACAGGAATATTCTCACTTAACTGACAGGGATGATAGCTATCAAATTTCAAGTCTTACGACCTGTTGGTTTTTGCAAAATAGAAAAAAATTAACTTTTCATCTTCAACAGAGATGGTCAAATCCAAAAACTTTAGTGTGATCGGATGATAATTAAAAGTGAATTTCAAATTGTTATCACAATTATTCAACCACTGAAAAAATTAGCATACTAAATCTTCCGGACCCTGCCAAAGCATGAAAACATCATCTACGAACCGCCGCCACCAACACAAATGTGGAAAAAAAGGGGATGATGCCAAAACACAGTCCTCAAACTGTCCCACATATAAATTGGCTATGTTCGGAGTCATGGTAGCCCCCATCACCACCTCTTTTGTTTGTAGAAAAAATTGCCCATCAAACATAAAAAAGTTATTAAACAAAGTTAGCTGAGCAAGCTCACGTAAAAACTCAGAAGTCACCCGTAACTCACTAATAGGGTGTTTTGTACAGTATCAAAAACTATCTGTACTGCAGCCTCCTGAGGAATACTCAGATACAGCGCCTCAATATCAGCAGTAACCAATAAAATATGATTCCAAGGATATCATAACATTCCAAATGGGCCATAATATCTGTGGAATACTTACAAAAGAAGGTAAGTTAATAACAGCCTGACTTAAAAATGTATCTATAAAAAATTAACAGTGGTTCAAACAAGGAGCTCTTTGAAGAGATAATGGGCTGTCCTGGCGGATGTTGAAAACTTCTGTGATTTTTTGGTAATATATAAAAACAGGTGTAATAGGAAAATCCACCTTCAAAAGATTTCTGTGTCAAAATGCCAGAGGATACCCCTTGCTGCAAAGTTTCACAGTTGGATCAGTGTCCAGTTGGCAATAGAAAAGTTCATTATTCAATTGTCTTTGCACCGCTTGCTCATAACTACTCCTATCCATCATCACTATCGCACCGCCCTGATCAGCAGCCTTTATCACTATATCAAGGTGGGATTGCAACGACCGTTGTGCCAGCTTCTCAGCTCTATCGGAGTGGCCTAGTGGTTGGGGCAAGGGACTTCAGGCCGGGGGTTCAAATCCCACTAGAGGACAGCAACCTTGGGCTGGAAGGACTGGGGTTTCTAGTCCCACAGGTGCTCCTTTTGGTCTTGGGCAAGCCACTTAACCCTCCAAAGCTCATGTTCCCTGTAAAATAGTTATCTCCAAGTTATAATGCCCTGTTCAATGTAATTTCAGTTTGTTCAATGTAAACCGCACTGATGCAGAATAGCACGGTATATAAGAGAATATAAATAATAAAATAAAATATCTAAATTCTAAAACTGTACAGGCCACTTACTAAATGACACCATATCCTTTTCCACTAGCCTCAGAAATGTAGCAACTACTGGGTCGATCGGGCCCAGGGATGGAGTTGAGAGGCATCACCATTAGTCATAGAGATAAAGCACAGTTACTTACCTGTAACAGGTGATCTCTGGGAACAGCAGGAATTAGTCTTCACATATGGGTACGTCGGTACCGACGGAGCCTGCACGGGAATGCTCCCCAGCATCCAATCAGAAAGCTTTTGGGAGCATCCCTCGCGCCTGCACGGTGACTTCCCGCCTTTCCCACTGCCTCTCTTCAGTTGAGTTTCATAGATGAGACAGAAAGGAGAGACAGAGGAAAGGAAATAGATAGATACAACTCCTAGGGGAGGTGGGTGGGTTGTGAAGACTAATTCCTGCTTTTCCCAGAGATCACCTGTTACAGGTAAGTAACTGTGCTATCTCCAGGAACAAGCAGGAATGAGTCTTCACATATGGGGGACTCCCTAGCTGTGGGTGCCAGGGGAGAATCCCTAAAATGCGTATCCCTGGACAGGACAGCATTTTCCAAACCTGGATCCCCTGCATCCCCTGAGGGATGGGGGGTAGGAGTTGAATAGAGAAGAGCTGCAAGGAACAGCAAATCTAAAGACTACAGGAGAGATGAGTCTTTAGAATGTATGTCAAGTATCATTAAAATATTTAATGAACCAGTACAACATAGGACTTACCTACTGGATTGTAGGAAGTAGAACTGTGATGGAGTGTACTGTAGATGCAGTAGCGGAATCTTCAAGGTAACTTCACAGCAGTGAGGATGAAGTTCCAAATCTGGAATGGGCAAGGTGACCCAGGTGTCAACTGGGGCAGGAGAAGAACGGCAGGTCTTCAATGGAAAGCTTTATGGGAAAAAGCTGAGAACTCTTTTAGGTACAGAGTTATTATCATTGAGGACCAAAAGAAGAAGACTGACCGATCTGGAGAATTAGCCCAGTCCGGAAAGGAAGAGAGGGTATGGAAAAACCCCTATTCCCAAGGAAAACAGAAGTGTACTCATAAATACTGAAGATGTACATTGTCTTTCCTAGCTGGTAAGAGCTAGGAAGACATAGAAGTTTGATACTTCAGAGAAATACCAAGCTGCAAGGAAAAAAGGGGTAAATTCCTGCCAGATTGGGAACTCCATGGACATTCACGCAGAAAAAGCTTGTCTTCTGTATCACAATAGGAGACAAGAGGGTAGAAAGAACCTACATAGCCATGGAATGACTATATAAGCTTTTTCTATTATATGGAAAAAAACCCAGAGACAAAGATGAATGCTCTACAGCAAGGGCCCATAGTAGAAAGCTTCTCTGAAGATTGCAGAGAGCATTGTGCAGGAAAATTATGAGAGAACTGACAGCAGTCAGAAGTGCTGCCACATCCTAGGTAAGGATATGGCTAGAAGAAGATAACCTGCAATGAGTAGTATTATGCAAGATAATGAAAGTAGCTTGCAAGAAATTTTAAAGTAAGCACTGGAACTTCTGTATGTGCAGCAACTGAACAAAGAAAAAAGGGGATTCCCCTGTATAAAAACAGGGAGAAAAACAGACAGAGGGAGCGGGGATATTTCCGTCCCTGTCTGATGAGTTGTTCAGAGCATGCATTGAAGGATAGTAGAAAATCTACACTGGAAAGAAGAGAAGTGTTTCAGTATGGTACCAACTCGAGCAGGGGAAACCCTGGAAGAGTGGGGGTTGGTAGGTGACGTACCATATGGTAAGTCAGCTGAAGGAAAAAATGTCCATGTGGGGACAGAACCTATCATGGGATAATTGTAATCTCCCTTTATGATAAAAAGAAAGGGAGAATTCTGTAACCCATGGACAAAAATATCCTAACAGCTTAGCATACTGAAAAGAAAAACCAGTGTAGAGTTTGAAGAATAACTTCTGGTAAGAAGTTAACTGTAGAATTGCAACATACAGGAACCTATGGTTGCTGGCTATGATTAGCCTGGTTAGAGTCTGGAGACTTCAGACTAGGATGAGATGTCCCTTGCTTGGGTACATCAAGAGGATGGGCAGAAGAAGGGTGAAACTTTCTTTTCTTAGGGAAAGAAGGTTTGGTAGGACATTTCCTACGTCCCGGGGAAAAAGAAGGCTTAGGACGGTTTCCAGAACTAGGAAAGTCAGTGGAGCAATGAGCAACCTGACGTAAAGCCTCTTTATTGAAGAGATTTTCTCCAGTACAAGGAGAATTACCCAGTGTATGTTGTGCCCATCTGCTCAAGTCAGAAGCTTGCAGCCAGGCTGTACGACGTGCTCCAATGGCAATAGCAGAGGATCTGCTGACAGACTCAAAAGAGTCTAGAGAAGCACGAGAAAGGAACCAAGAGATATTCCTGCTATGATTAAGAAGCAAGGAGTAGTCAGAGGCCTTAGGATCTGAAAGAAAAGGAGACAAGAGAGATAATTTCTCTGTGACCTCCTGAAGTGTCAGACTCATATAGAAAATATATGAAATAATTCTTGAAGCCAGCATAGAAGTTTGGAAGGTCTGACGTCCAAAGGCATCAAGTGCTTTAGATGCACGACCTGGCGGATAAGAAGAATACTTCTTCTTGCTTCTTACCTTCCTCATTGCTGATTCCACTACAATGGAATGATGTGGAAGTTGGTTTTTCTGGAACCCTGGAGAGGGAGGTACCTGATACAGAACGTCAATGGCTGTAGAAGGCAAAGGAACCTTTAAGGGTGATTCCCATATCCTCAGAAGAAGATCCTGTAAAGAATGATGTAAAGGAAGCATTATGTTTTCCTTTTCTGCAGGATCTTGGTCAAGAGAAAAACCAGGAATAGGAATGGCAAGAAAAGCTGCCATGTCAAGGAGAAACTTCTGAAAAGAAGGATTTCCAATAAGAACTAATCCTGGGCAAGCTGAGGTTGAAGGAGCAGCTTGAGCACCAGAAGATATAATGGACTGGTGCAGAAAAAGAATCCTGCTCGATGGACTGTGATACTGACAGTTCTGATTTGAGGCAGTTAGTACTGCATCATCAGTGCCTGGTATCGATTCCAAACTAGGCATAGAAAGGATCGATGGCACCGATGGAACTGCAGGAATCGACCCCGACACCGGTACCAGTATCGGAGATAACGTCATCGAAGCAGTAATCGAGGGCTGCTGAAGCGGTACCGAGGTAACCAGAGAGCCTTGGTGAATATCCTCGGTACTGCGTAGCCGGAAACGATATGGATCGGTTCCCGAAACGCGTCGGTACCAAGTCATCTAGACTGGATATCGATTCTAGACTCGGCATCGAAGCAAGCGAGTCTATCGATGCATGTCTAGAAGGTACCGACGTTGGTGGTGGTATCAGCGATGCCGATACCTGAAAGTCAATTGGAATCTCATCGAACGGTACCGAAGGTACCAAGGTCGTTCGAAGACGATGCCCGGCAAAGAGAGGAACACTTGACACCGGCACCGATGCCAGGGTATCGGTACCGCTCGAAGTCGGTACCAACCCCAAGCACGGTGAAGATATAGGAAAGTCAATCTGGGTCATATCGATCGGCCCCGAAGGTACCAAGGATTCCAGATGACGATCCCAGGTAAAGAGTGGAACACTCGAAACCGATGCCGATACCGGGGTATCGGTACCGCTCGAAGCCGGTACCAACCCCGAGCATGGCTGGGATATAGGAAAGCCAATCTGGGTCGTATCGATCGGCCCTGAAGGTACCGAGGACGCCAGATGACGATTCCTGGTGAAGAGTGCAGCACTCGACACCGATGCCGGTGCCGGATTATCGGTACTGCTCGAAGCGGATACCACCCCCTGGCACGGCTCAGGTATGTTCTGTGAGGGGTGAGCCCCAGGAACAACCTGAAACCCCGTGAATGCTTTGGAGCCCGAAGACTCCCGCCGAGGTTTTATTGCCAATGAGGTCTTGAGGATAAGGCCGGAGCCGTCATCATGCTGGGCATGAGACTTACCCTTCAAGAAATGGCTAGTCTTAACAGACTGTTTGTGGGTTACCTGATCCTGGAGAGAAGAATAAACCGGTGTCCTCACCTTAGGAGGAAAAACAGTATCGAGGGAGACTCGAAAAAGGGAAGGTCTTCTCCCAACCATATAGCCTGAAGTATCAGGGGAAAAACGGTCAGGACTCAGACAGGATAGACACCAAGCATTGGAGTCTAAAAAGAAAACTGAGTTTCCACAGTGAAGGCACTTCTTAGGGGAAGAAGGCTCCATTTTGGAAAGGCCTGGTAGGCCCAAAAAAGTTAAACAAAAAACTGAGGAGAAATATTTCTCTAAGTTTGAAAATAAAATAATAAAGCACCGGTGGTACCGGTATCGGCGGGAAAAACAGCCGCGACCACAAGAAAATAAGGATTTTTAAAGAAAAAAGTTTCTGCGGTGACAGGACGACGTCCTGTTGGCTCCGCGGAAAAACGAAAACTGAAGAGAGGCAGTGGGAAAGGCGGGAAGTCACCGCGGAGGCGCGAGGGATGCTCCCAAAAGCTTTCTGATTGGATGCTGGGGAGCATTCCCGTGCAGGCTCCGTCGGTACCGACGCACCCATATGTGAAGACTCATTCCTGCTTGTTCCTGGAGATAAGATAATCCCTTTTCCAAAAGTTGCAAATGGGAAGGGGCTAAGGTAATCTCTGAAATATTTATCACCGATGACCCACTAGATCTTGCGAACGTGTATATGACTGGGGTTCTAATGGAACTTTGGGAATTTCTGGCTGATCCCAGGGAAATAATCCCTGGGATCACCCTGGGCGCCCCTGCCTAAGAGGGCGACATTCTAAAAAATGCCTCGTGTCTCCACTCTGATAACACTTCAAATCTCAACTTAATGATCTATCAGACTCAGAGCTTCTATCAAACCTTACTCTACAGGGATGAGTTCTCAAAAAGTTCAGCTTTACATATAGTAGGATGCTGTCAAGTTGTGAACTTTTACTTTGAACAAAGGCTGTTAAATATCTAGCTTTATATGAAGAAAGATGCTTTTGTGTAAGTCCTTATTGTTGGCAGAGCCGCTGCCGATATGTGAAGCAAGATCCTGCTAAGTTGTGAGTTCCTGTGTTATGAGCCCCTGTCATAGGCAGAGTTGCTGCCGAAACACCATGGTACCAGAAGTGTAAGGAGTCGGGTGTGTTCCAGTATTAGCTGGTGTGTTTCAACGTCAGCTGCGGGAATTCTATGTGTATAAATTCTCCATGATTATCTTCAAGCAACTGAGAACATTCTGTGTGAGTCCAGTGAACGATAGTTTGGAGCTAAGTATTTTTGCATTTTTCGGACTGTTGGGACTTTTGCAGTGAAAGCATCTATTTTGTGGACTGGGCTGTTTATTGTGTATACTGCACATACATACTGTATTGCTTTTGTATGATATAGATGGTGTGCCTTATTGTATGGTAATAATATGTGATAAAGTTTTTTGTAAAAGAAGGGTTTTATGGTTCTCTTTCCACAGTGTGGTAGAAGGAAAAAAAACATCATCGCTTTGGACTTTTAACATGTATTAGTGGTGATTTTGCAATCTAGGGGCATAAATGCTGGCGTTTACAAAACTGGACGGCCAAGGGACACCAATCAAGGAGTGAAGCTACAAAGGTTTTGGAGGTTTTATTGTACTTTTTAAGATGGATTTTAAGGCCAAAAGAGTTACCGCAATTGCCAACCCCCCCCCCCCCCCAAAATCCCAGTTCCAAATGAGCACTTAGCTGACATCTGTGCCTCAAAGACAGGTATAAATGCTGACGTTTAGATTTTATGACGTATAGTGTGCATTTATTTCCTTTGCAAAACAGAACTACATGCTTAGTTTTCAGTCCTGCCTAAATCACACCCCTTTGAAAATTATGCGTGCTGAGGATGTATTTGTGCAAGTAGTGGCTTTCTAAAATCACTACTTGACACACTGGGCCATTTACACATCTGAATCAATTTACACATGAAAATGCTTTGCAAGCTATACACTTCTAAAATACACTTACCATATGTCTGACTATAAAGATTATTTTAGAAGACTTGTGCAGCATGTACATATGTAAATCACAATTTCCATGTGTAAAAGTCACAGGACACAGTTTTCAAGGGATCAGGCTATGGGCATGCCATCGACATGAATGTAAATTATGCACGTATTCCCAATTTTACAACTGGAATATACACATACTCAACAAAACCTGGACGTCGGCATTTACATGTATTCCATATCAATGTAAAGTGAAATTTTACTTTCTGATAATTTCCTTTCCTCAAATCATGCTAGACCAGTCCAGACAAGCGAGTTATGTCCCCTCAGCCAGCAAATGATGGAGACAGAGAAAAACCCAGAAGCTTCCAGTATCATCATCACTGGTACTAAGACCGATGCAGCTAGGTGCAGCCTCTAGTATTTTGTTAACAAAATATATTGAAGAACCCCAGTGAATCCTATCAAGGAGCCCAAAGCTCAATTTTCCGAACATGGTTTACAAACTCACTCCCTCTATTTCTTTTACTTTTTTTAAAATATAGTAAGGCTCAAAACAGAGCTCAAGTGCAAACCTCATGTGGAACCATCTACAGATCTGCGAGGACAGTGCCAAACAACTGTGTCGATAGACTGCTTCCAAAAGCGTACAGCAGAAAAATGAGCAGGTGAGTCCTGGACTGGTCTATCAAGATTCCAGTAAGTAAAATTTCACCTTCCAGATCATCCTGCTAGACCAAGTCCAGACAAGTGGAAAGTACCAAAGCTACCCTTAATAGAAACATAGAAACATAGAAATATGACGACAGAAAAAGACCACATGGCCTATCTAGTCTGTCCTTCCATAACAACTACAACAGTCCACTTTTTGCCTTTAGAGATCCTCTGTGTTGGTCCCATGCTTTCTTGAATTCAGTTACTGTCCTCATCTCTACCACCTCCACTGGGAGACTATTCCACGGATCCACTACTCTTTCCGTAAAGAAATATTTCGCATATCACTCCTGAATCTATCTCCCTTCACCCTCATCCCATGTCCCCTCGTAGCAGAGCTTGCTTTCAATTGAAAGAGGCTCTCTCCCTGAACATTTATGCCACGGAGGTATTTAAACATCTCAATCATATCACCTCTATCCCGCCTTTCCTCTAAGGTGTACATATTAAGATCCTTAATAGAAACATAGAAATATGACGACAGAAAAACACTAACACTAGGAGGGATGAGACTACTGCCGTGAACACCTTGAAGTCAAAACAGGCCTCCGCCCAAGCTTGGAGGTCGAGGTGATAATGTCTAATGAAGGCGGCAAAGATGATCAGGTTGTTGCTCGACAGATGGCCAGGGGGAGAAACCCTGGATGATTCCATCCAGGAAGCTGCCTGAGCTCAGGTAGAGTGAGCCCTGAAACCTTCCAGGACAGGCTTTCCATGCAACATATATGCTGAGGCAATAGCCTCCATAATTGTGCACAAGCATGGCCTTAGAGGTTGCCTGACCCTTACAAGGCTCAGAAAGACAAACAGCCTGCCAGAGAGGCAAAAAGAGTTTGCTACTGCTAGGTAACTTAGTAGAATTTTGCGGATGTTCACTACACAAAGATCCTTGTCCTGACACATGCACTGCTCTGATGAAAAGGACAGAAGCAAAATTGCTTGGTTGACATGGAATGCCAGCATGACCATGGGCAGAAAGATGGATCGGGCTGTAGGATGGCCCCTTTGGAAGAAAAAAAAACCAAGAAAGGTTCTCGGCAGGAGAGCGCTTGCAACTCCGAAATGTGGTGCGCTGAAACATTAGCCACCAAAGAGATTGCTTTCAGTGAAAGGTCCTTGAGCATGGCACTTAAGGGTTCAAAAGTGGGGGCTCATGAGCTCTCAAAGGTGGAACAACAGGCCACACAGGATGGGGAGACGCACCCCCCACAGGAACTGAGCAACATCCATATGAGAAGCAATAGATTGACCTGCTATCAGCCCCCGGAAATAAGACAGGGCTGCAACCTGAACCCTCACGGAATTCAAGGCAAGACCCTTCTCAAACCCATGCTGGAGGAATACCAGCACAGAAGGTACCTGTGTGTGTGCCATGGTGAAAGACAATGTTGTCAACACCAGTCCTCAAACATACACCAGATGCAGATGTAGGTCAATGAAGTGGAACTGCACCTGGCCCTTAGCAGTGCACCCACTCCTTATGAGCTAACTGCCACATCTCAAGGGCCAAGCTAGAAGGAAGCCGGGTTGTCCATCAGGATAGGTCCCTACCGAAGCAAACTTCTGCAGCTGCTCAAGGCTAGAGGCTCTGCTACAAGGAGTTTCACTATGTTGACATACCAGGGGCGACATGGCCAATCCAGAGCTATCAAAATCACCACCTACTGGGTGATCCATGGTCCACGGAGGAAACACATATAGGAAAACAGAGTGCAGCCATGGCTGTAGTAGAGCTTCAAACCCCTGGGAGCTGCCCTCTTTCCAGCACCGAAGAATGCTGTCACCCTGGCCCTGAAATTCATTACCATCGGGTCCAAACTAGGAGCCCCCCAATGGTTTACTATACAACAGAAGGCCCATACCACGAGCTCCCATTCCCCAGGATCCAGAAAATGACAGCTGAAGAAGCTGGCCTCAACATTCTCTTTTCCTGCAGTGTGCTGAGCCAAGAGGGCTTGCAAATGGTGCTCATCCCAGGAAAACAAGAGGCTCATCTCCAGCACCACTCCTAAGCTCTTGGTTCCCCCTTGATAGCTGGCATATGCCACAGTCATGGCATTTTCAAACAGCACTCACATCACTTATCCCTGGAGCAAGTACAGAAATCTTCTCAACATCAACCGAACGGCTTGTGCTTTCAGCCGGTTGATGGCCCATTTTGCCTCTGTATGGGACCCAAAGACCCTGTGCCATGTGTCCCAAACAGTGGGCTCCCCAATCCCCTAGGTTGGCATTAGTTGTCACCACCACCCAGGATGAGGTCTTGAGGCCCAGAACCTTTTTTGCACGAGACCACAGCGAAGACTAAGCCACAGCTGCAAATGAAGAGGGAAGGAAGATGCTGTAATCCTGAGAGCAGGGCGACCACAGAGTCAGCAGCATCCACTACAATGGGTGCATATGAGCCCGAGCCCAGAGAACTAAATTTAACATGGCTGCCATAGAGTCACGCAACTGCATATAATCCCAAGCCCTAGGAGCCCAGTATTCCTGGAAAGTCAGCAGTGGAGTAAAGGAACTTGGTCCATCTCTTCCTGATGAGAAAAACCTTCCCCACCACTGTCAAATCTCACTCTTAGAAACTCAAAAGATTGAGATGGGCTCAACAACTCTTGCTGTGATTCATCACCCCAAGAGGCTCTCTAGAAACTGAACTACATAGACCACAGAGCCTCTGGCTGGGATTTCACACGGATGAGCCAGTTGTCCAAGTAGGGATATAAACAAATGCCTTCCCAACAGTGTGTCACCGCCACTACCACCATGAAATTCGAGAAAGTCCTCGGCGTGGTTGCCAAATCAAAATGTAGGGCACAGAACTAAAAATGGTAGTCCAGCACAGCAAAATGCAAGAAGCACTGTTAATCTTTGATAGGAATATGAAAGTAGGCCTCAACAAGGTCTAAGGAGGTAAGAAACTCTTCCTCGTGACCTGTCTGGATGACCAACCTTAATATCTCCATCCAAAATAGAGCAACCCACAAATGGGCGATGACTGCATTCAGATCGAGAATAGGCTGGAACGAGCCATCCTTCTTTGGCACCACAAAGTAGATGGAATTTATTTATTTGATTTTTATATACCATACTATTTCGAAATCAGCATGGTTTACAGAGAACATGAATAATGCTTTACATAGAACAGGCATCAAAGAACAGTACAATAAACATCAGGTATTGCATTATAAACAATAAACATTTTACATTAAACAAGGATGTCAACTTGGGTAGTAATATGGAGAACTATCTGCAGGCTGGTAAGTGAACCTCAAGAAGTAGGAAGGTCGCAGCAAGACTAGCAGAAATACATTCTCTTCCTTCTCTTGGCAGGTGGCACTGGAAGAATCATCTGGAGGCACAGAACACTGCAGCATGTAACACACAGTTGCCCTCTTAGCACAGAGAGACCACAGGCTGTCTGCTGCATCTAAGTCCCAATCACAGCAAAGATCTCACCTGTTTTTTTACTTACTTACTTTATTTATTTAGCTATGCTTATAACCACTTTTCATGGCGTCAAAGCAGTTTCCATTAAACAAGTGACACATTGAATAAATATAACGTATTTACAGTTTGAACTGGGGTTAGGACACCAATCAAGGTGGGGGGTTAAGTAATCAACATGGTTGCAACTTATGTACAATCCAGACTGGGTATACATTTACAGTTCTTAACTTCTTTGCATTTCTATTCCTATCTCGGTTGCAATTTACACTTTGTACATCATAATCTAGTGTTTATGGGGTGGTGGTGTAGTTTGCGCCAAAGTGGTTCATGAACAAGTGTGTCTTCAATAGTTTCCGAAAGGAAGCAAGATCCGTGATGTTTCTGAGTTTGACTGGGAGAGAGTTCCATAGTGAAGGGGTGTAGAGGTCAAATGCACTGGCACAAGTTTGGCTGTTGTGTTTTGACGTTGCATGTGGTATGGTCAGAACGTTGTTTGTGGTCTGTTTCATGGCTCTCCCAAAGTTTGTTCGTGGTAGGAGGGTGTGTAGATGGGATGTATGTTGTTGGTGCAGCGCTTTGTGAATCAACAATAATGTTTTATAATTGATCCAGGATTCGAGGGGAAGGATGTGGAGGTGCTTTAGGATTGGGGTGATGTGATCATACTTCCTTGCTCCTTGCATAAAATCGTGGAAGATCGGAACCCCGTGGGCAGAAAAGGAGGAAAGCCCAAAGCTGCAGAGAGCCATAGAGATCAGAGCTTTCATGAAAACAAGTAAGATAAAGAGAGAGGCAGCAAAAACTTAAGTAAGGAGGATGGGGGAATGGAGGGCAGGGGATGGGAGTGCTGAGGGGAGGAAGAAGGGGAGAGTCCAGAAGGGGAAGAAAGTGGGGAGGGAAGAGTGCAAGATGGAGGTTAAAGGGATGAATACATGGGGACAAAAATGACACAATTTGTATATGCCAAAAGGTGCAACCCCCCCCAAATTCATACACACGCACCCCACCTTCGCATGACAAACACACACATGCACCACACATACACAAACACACATAAAGCACCTCACTTTCACACCCTACCTCTGTGCCACACACAGAGGCTCCCCAGCTCTATAGCATTCACCCACATGCACCGCAGCCCAGCATCTCACGCACATAAAAGCATCCACCACTACATCCCACGCAGATACTTGCTATCAGAAAACTGTAACTATTATTATCTAAAGATGATGCATAGTGTAGGAACTCTGATGCTGGTCTCATGAGACTTAAAAACACGCGACCAGCACTAGAGCACCTAGGGTGGGGAGGGGGATGAGGATTTCACAATGGCTCCTAAATCCACACAAAATTTGTCAAGGCCTGGGATACTGGACCTTTGGATTGATCTAGTATGGCATAACCTATGTACTTATGATCTTGGAGAGCTGTTCTGCCTTCCACAGAAATTGTGATGTACTTCGTTACCATCATCACTAAGATGTCCATCTTGAGAAAGCACAGCCATTTATCCAAGAGACCAGGCATAGATTTTCCCTAACCACCTGTCACTCCTCAGAAAAGCATCCGGCAAATCCCATTCCAAGGAAACCATCTGTTGCAGCTCTTGTGGAAATAGAAAGGTCTTAGCAGGCCTCTTAATGCCCACCAGAATAGGATTAGACTGAGTCTTGCCCTTTTCCTCCTCAGGGGGATCAGCTATGCATAGTGCAGCTGAAATCTGGGAGATCAACGCAGGAAGCTCATCTTTCTGGAAGAAACAGGCATTCAAGGAGTATCCCTCGCCCTCAGGGTGGGAAGGGGGGGGGGGTGACATCTCCCTCTCCTCGCAACTACAAACACTCCCTGAACTGTCTACGAAGGAATCAAACTCCCAATCTGCTTCTTCATTCTGCTGAGACTTCTGATCCTCTGGGTGTCATGAAAATTTCTTTGGAAGCCTCAAGCTACTGATTGCACTGTTATATATCTCTGTATAGTGCTGCCTATGCCTTGTAATGCCATACAAATGATTACTAGTAGTAATCGTCCCTGGATTATGAATGCTTCCTTGAAGAGCCTGCAATCTTCAAAGAACCCTTGGCCTGAGAGTCCATGGGAACAGACCAGGCTTGTCTGAAATTTGTCCTGAAAAGGGCCCTGTGTTCCCCCAGAACCAACCCCCCCCCCCAATAATGTCCACACATTTATTTTATTTATTATTTATTTAAAAGTTTTTTTTATAATGCCTTCTCAGTCAATCAAAGCAGTTTACAGATAACATAACAATTACATCATAACACGGTTAACTATATACATCAAAACAGTCATTAACTATGTACAGAGTAACTAACTAGTTGCATTTACTAACATTCAGTAACTATTTACATTTGAAGGGGAGGGCAGTATATTTGATGAGTCAAGTGCATGGTACTTAAGTTGGGTATGTACCTAGTTCTGTTTGATGTGTCCCATAGTGTTTTGTAAAGAGTAGAGTCTTCATACTTTTTTGGAAGTCCGCAAGGTCTCGTATATTCCTTATTTTTGGTGGGAGGGTGTTCCATAGGATCAGAACATAATATGTGAAGGCTCTATTGCTCGTTGATTTGTTGGTTTTGCAGAAGTCGGCCGGGAGGGATAGAGAGTTTTGGGCACTGTTCCCTCTAAGCTGTGCGCGTGTGTGCGCGCACACACCTTGCCGAGCGAGCGCACATACTTTACAACAGAGTGCACAAAAATTACAGCTCTGATTCTGATAGAAAACAACACAGACATCTTAAAATTTAAAAGTTATGATTGTAATTACTAGAAATTTCCCGCTTCATTTAGTAATCGTCTATTTTCATTTAATTTGATTAAAATCAATGTGGTGTACATACTGTATTCTGACGTGTAGTCAAATTTTAAAGTATATAACTACGAGTGTCGTTATGTGGCGCACAAAAATTTAACCTTCCTTTAAAAGCTGCACACAGCTGATATTTTATGCGCACACAGCCTACAAAAAATTAGAGGGAACATTGGTTTTGGGTGCATCCCCTTCTCTGTCTAGTCTCTGGTATTCTGTTTATTAAGGTGGTAAGGTAAGAAGGTGATATGTTATGGAGTAACTTGAAAATAATGACTAACGTTTTGTACTTGATTCTGTTAGGGACAGGAAGCCAATGTAACTTATGCAGAATTGGGGTGATGTGCTCAGATCTTGGTGATTGCGTGATTACACGAGCTGCTGTATGTTGCGCACCATTTGCAACTGTGTTAATGCCTGTTTGGATAGACTTTGCAGTATACTATTGCAGTAGTCTATGTGCAGATTGATCATCGCCTGTAAAACCGATCTAAAGTTTGGTGGGTCCAGTAGGGGTCTTAGATGTTGTAGCATCTTGATCTTTCTGTATATAGCATGTGTAGTCCTGCTATACACATGCTGAAAGAGAAATACATTCTGCAGCTAAAGGGTACACAGCTGTCTGTAGTCAGCCCCTCCTCCCACAGGGGCCCTTCAGGAATCAGGACTGGTGGTGGTCATGAGTCCATGCTGTTCGACAAAATGGCAGCTACAGGCGCTGTTCCCACCATCGCAGGTGGTGCGGGACAGTGTGGACAAGTCAGCCTTGATAGGTCCTCCATCAACGGCTGGGATAGTTTCCTTGTGTCTGCGGTGGAGGCAGCACACAAATTGTCCATCAGAAACCAGACCACTTCTCAAACCCAAAGCAGCACTGAGAGGAAGATGGCATCAAGCAGCCCTAGACCACGAGCAAGGCTGCAAGCAGCACAGACCAATGCCTTCTTCAGACCTTCGGCCACAAGCTGCCACTATCGCGGTGAGAAAGGGCAGATAGCACCACTCTTGGGAGGCCTCAGAACACAGCCCTTGCGCCATGATCCCTCCCTCCAGCAGAACAGACATGAACCCCATGGTAAAGGAGGCCCATGAAGCCTGAAAGCGTAGTTACTCACCTGTAACAGGTGTTCTCCAGGAGCAGCAGGAATCAGTCCTCACATATGGGTGACGTCGGCGCCGACGGAGCCCTCGCGGAGCAATTTTCCCCAGCTTTCAAAGAAAGCCTTTGGGAATTGCAGCGCGCATGCGCGGTCTCCTTCCCGCCCAAGGGTGCCATCTTAGCCAGTCTGATGACACAGCTAAAAGACAGCATAAAAATTTGCAAAAAAACTTAAGCAGATGATTGCAACTCCAAGGGGAGGAGGGAGGGTTGTGAGGACTGATTCCTGCTGCTCCTGGAGAACACCTGTTACAGGTGAGTAACTACGCTTTCTCCAGGACCAAGCAGGAAGTCAGTCCTCACATATGGGACTCCCAAGCTTAAGGCTACCGGAGACCCTAAGCACAAAAATGAGCTCCCTCTAGCTCAGCGGCACAGAAGGAAGGAATCTTCACTGAATTATTACCCACCGGTAGCCCCCATCCGGGATGGAGGGTAGGAGTTGCTCAAACCTCGAAGAGATTTCGGAGAACTGCCTGTCCGAAAGCACTGTCCCTGCGGGACTCCCTCTCGAGGCAGTAATGGACCGCAAAAGTCTGGCTCGAAGACCAAGTAGCGGCCCGGCAGATGTCTGCCAACGGAACAGAGCGGAGGTAAGCCACTGACGTAGCCTTCGCTCGAACACAATGAGCCGTGACTCGACTTTCTAACGAGAGTCCGGCTGCCCCATAAGCCCAAGCGATGCAGTCAGCAACCCAGATGGACAGAGTACGCTTGGAGACCGGGAGCCCCAATTTATTGGGGTCAAAAGACACAAAAAGCTGAGCAGCTTTACGGTGCTCCCGCGTACGGTCAAGGTAGAAGTTCAATGCCCTTCTACAGTCCAGGGTATGCAGGACCATTTCAGCTCGGCTGGAGTGTGGCCTGGGAAAGAAGGTCGGAAGTACCACCTCCTGATTGATGTGAAAAGGGGAGACCACTTTTGGAAGAAATTTTGGGTGAGTCCGTAGGACTACCCTATTTTTGTAGAACCGAGTGTAAGGGGGATCAGACACGAGGGCCTGCAATTCACTTACGCGTCTAGCGGAAGTGAGGGCTATCAGGAATAAAGTTTTCCAAGAAAGAAAACGGAGAGAACAGGTAGCCATAGGTTCAAAAGGCGGACAGGTGATCCGCTGTAAAACCACATTCAGATCCCAGTCAGGTGCTGGCGGGCGCAGAGGTGGTTTAAGCAGAAGGAGACCTCGGAGAAACCTCGCTACGAGAGGGTCGCTGGAAAGAGGTCTGCCGTCCACCGGCACATGATGTGCTGAAAGAGCACTGAGGTGAACTTTGACGGAGTTGGACTTAAGTCCCAGATTAGAGAGGTAGAGCAAGTACTGCAAGATCACCGACAGCGAGCAGGAGAAGGGATCCTGAGACTGCTGGGCACACCAAGCGGAAAAGCGACGCCATTTAAGGGCGTAGCATTTGCGGGTAGAAGGTCGCCGAGAAGCTAGGACGACCTCTTCCACCTCTGCCGGCAGTAGAAGGGGAGCAAGGACTACCCTTTCAGCAGCCAGGCCATCAGATGTAGAGATCTGAGGTTGGGGTGTAGCAGGGACCCCTGATCCTGTGTTAGGAGATCCGGTTGAAACCCCAGAGGGAACGGATCCTCTACCGCTAATTGCAGCAGGAGTGGAAACCACGGCTGTCTAGGCCAGCGAGGAGCTATCAGGATCATGGAAGCTTTGTCTCGGAGAACCTTGAAAAGAGTTCGAGAGACTAGCGGGATGGGAGGAAAGGCATACAGAAGGCTCTTCGACCATGAGAGCAGAAAAGCATCCGCCGCTACTCGAAGGGGATGCGGCTGACGAGAGCAGAAGCGAGGAAGTTGCCGGTTGAGAGGACTGGCAAAGAGATCCATCGTGGGGAGGCCCCACTTCAGGAAAAGTTTCTGAACTACCAAGGGATCCAGGCGCCACTCGTGCGGCTGGAGGATCCTGCTGAGTTTGTCAGCCAGGCAATTTTCTTGGCCTGGGAGATAAACTGCCTTGAGAAGAATGCCGTGGCTGACGGCCCAAGAGCAGAGCTTCTGTGCCTCTCGACAGAGAAGGAAGGAGCCCGTGCCTCCCTGTTTGTTCACATAGAACATGGCAACCTGATTGTCTGTCTGGACAAGGACGGACTGGTGAGAAGTCAGGTGGGAGAAAGCCTTGAGAGCCAGACGGATTGCTCTGAGCTCCAGGAAGTTGATCTGCTGAGCAGACTCCCACGTGGTCCAGAGACCTTGAGTACATGGCCCTTGGCAATGCGCTCCCCATCCTAGGAGAGAAGCATCGGTCGTCAGCACTTGAGCCGGCTGAGGTGACTGAAAAGGCATTCCGAGCACCAGGTTCGGCCGATGAAGCCACCACTGTAGAGAAGAGGCCAGCGGTCCGGAGACGCGCACTAAGTCGGCTAGGCCGCCCGTGGCTTGTCGCCACTGCTTGCGAAGGCACCATTGAGCAGGCCGCATATTCAGGCGGGCATTGGGGGTCACGTGGACGGTGGAAGCCATATGGCCGAGTAGTCTCAGGAAGCGCCTGGCTGAGACCAGGGACTGGCTGCGAAAACGGCCGGCTAGGTCCATGAGCCGTTGAGCCCTGTCGAGAGGCAGGAAAGCTCGTGCCTGAGGAGTGTGCAGTCTTGCGCCGATGAACTCGAGATCCTGTGAGGGGAGCAAAGTGGACTTTGCGAAGTTTATGACAAAGCCCAAGTACTGCAGAAGAGTCACAGTGCGGTGTGTGGCATTGGTGACTTCCGGAGAGGACGATGCTCTGATGAGCCAGTCGTCGAGGTACGGAAAGACATAGAGGCCGTGAAGCCGGAGATAAGCCGCCACCACCGCGAGACATTTTGTGAAGACTCGCGGTGCGGAGGATAGGCCAAAGGGCAGTACTCTGTACTGGTAATGATTTCCTGCCACCACAAACCTTAGGTATTGGCGGTGGCTTGGGTGGATGAGGATGTGCGTGTAGGCATCTTTTAGATCCAAGAAGCATAGCCAATCTCCCTGCTGGAGGTAGGGCAGAAGGATTCCAAGGGTAAGCATCTTGAACTTCTCCCTCACGAGGAACTTGTTGAGGTTGCGCAAGTCCAGGATGGGTCTGAGGCCTCCTGTTCTTTTTGGTATCAGGAAATACCTGGAATAAAAGCCTTGACCTCTCAGGTGGTGGGGCACCGGTTCCACAGCCTGTTCCTGAAGAAGACTTGCTAACTCCTGAAGGAGTAAGTCTCTGTGCAGAGGGAGTCGTGGAGGTTCTCCCGGGAAATAGGGAGGGAGGGACCTGGTGGAAGTGGAGAAGATAGCCTTCTCTTACGACTTGAAGCACCCAGGCATCTGAAGTGATGTTGGACCACCTGTGGGCGAAGTGAACCAGCCGGCCTCCGGTGCTGGGAGGAACCAGCTGAGGGGGAGAGGCTATGCTGATGAAGTCAAAAACCCCCACCCTGCTGAGCAGGGGCCGGTGGTGCAGGCTTGGGGGCTTGCTGCCTACGGGACCCGTTACCCCGTCCCTTGGCCTGCTGACCCTGTTGGGGAGCTGCGGAGGCCTGATATTGAGGGTAGTGTTTATAGGCAGCCGCCTTTCTCGGGTAAAAGGACTTCTTTCCCGAGCCCTTCTTTTTCTGGGAAGGGGCGGAGGTCTTCCTAGAAAGCCTAGTTCTGGTGAGAGTCTCCGTCTCGATTTGTGCAGCCTTTTCAGCCATGGGCTTGCCAAAGAGGTTCTCACCTCGGCAGGGGACATCGACCAACTTGTCCTGCACCCAGGGTTCAAGGTCAGACGACTGAAGCCAAGCCTGTCGACGGGCACCGATGCCGGCTGCGGCCACTCGAGCCGATGCTTCAAAGCCATCATAGGCTGCTCGGGACATGAATTTGGAGCATTCCCGAATACCAGTTGTCAAGGCCAGGAACCTCCGCAAAGGTTCCTCGGACAGCCCAGCGGAGAATCCGGCTACCTCTTTAGCCAGGTCTCTGAGATACATGCCCATGTAGAGCTGGTAGGTCTGGACCCGACAAGCAAGCATAGAGCCCTGGAAACACTTCTTACCGAGGCCATCCAGGTTACGGGCCTCCCTGCCAGGAGGCACCGAGGAGTGCATCTTCTGGCTCTTAAGCCTATGCATGGCCGATTCCACTACCATGGAATGATGCGGTAGCTGTGCTTTTTGGAAGCCGGGACTCTTGCGGACTTGATAGATGGAATCGACCCGCTTGCTTAATACCGGCGACGATGCTGGACTCTCCCACATGCGGAAGAGTAGTCGTTCCAGCATGGGAGGAACCGGTACAGTAAAGTGTTCCCTGGCGGGAGAGTCATACTGAAGGGCGTCGAGCTCTTCGGCTCGAGGCTCCTCCTCGGGATCCACAGGGAAGGCCAAAGCCTTGGCCATATCCCTGACGAAGTCCGAGAACCGGGCATCCTCCGGAGGGGACTGCTTCCGAGGTTCGGACTCAGGTGAGTCCGAGGGGACACACCGAGTTCTAAACGAATCAGGTGACTCTTCCTCTTCAGACTCCCAGGCCGACTCCGAGGAGGAATCGGTGGGGTCGGCTCGGGCAGGCGGAGGCGTCGGCTGCCCCGACACCGAGGGAGTCGGCGTCGACGACCTCGGTCCCGAACGGGAGGCCGAGGGTGACCTCGACCGAGGATCGACTCGAGCTCGCATGGACTCGAGGATCGGCTCGGTCTCCGGGGTCGACTTAGACGTCGACATCCCGGCGGTCGGGGCAGAGGCGCCAGCGAGGCTAGCGATCAGTGCCCGCTGCTGGTCCATGAAGGCAGATAGTCTGCTCTCCAAGGCCGTCAACCTGAGTCCGACCTCAGGTGACCCAGCAGCCCCCGACTCGGGCCCCGACGGCGTCGGGCCCGACGTCGGACCCCTCGGAGGCGAGTCCAGGAGGACTACAGGACTTACCCGAGCAGGCAACTCCGACTCCAGACGAGGTCGCTTCTGGAGGTGCTCCTTCTCCAAAGACCCGGGACGGCTATCGGGGCTATGCGACCTGGCCCTCGCGGAGCCAGGAGCGTCCACCGACGCCGCCCTCGCGGGTTTTACCTTCCATCGATGGTCCCCGGAGGGAGAACCCCTGTCGGAGGAACTCCGGCGATGGTCAGAGCTGGAACCTCTGGACGCCGAGGCCTCCGTCGAGGTCCGGGTACGACCGGGATCAGCGAAGATTCGTTCCCGCTGGTGCCGCCGACTCCTTAATGCTTTGAAGGACATTTTGCTGCAGGCCCCACAGATCAGTTCTTCGTGATCCGGGCCGAGGCAGCGGAGGCAATTATCATGTGTGTCAGTGAGTGACATATTTCTGTCACACTGAACACACCGCTTGAAACCACTGGCAGCCATCGGGGGAAAAAGGGCCCCTGCAAGGTCAAAGGACCGGGCTGCCAGCGAAAAACCGAAAAACGAAACTGACCAAAATTCAGATAAACCGAAAAATAACAGAAGGACTCGCAATGGCGTCGCGAGTCCGGGCAGGAAAAAGACCGGCGTCGAAACGAAGAAAGAAATAAATCACTAAAATCAACTTTTTCAGCGGGGACACGACGGGTACGTCTGTAGGGCTCCGCGGAAAAAAGAAGACTGGCTAAGATGGCACCCTTGGGCGGGAAGGAGACCGCGCATGCGCGCTGCAATTCCCAAAGGCTTTCTTTGAAAGCTGGGGAAAATTGCTCCGTGAGGGCTCCGTCGGCGCCGACGTCACCCATATGTGAGGACTGACTTCCTGCTTGGTCCTGGAGAACACATGCTTCCTCAAAGGCACTCCCAGCCCCAAGGTAACTCACAGTACGCCAGCAAGATGGAGACAGTTCACTGTTAATGACTCCATAAGTGTTGCAAATGTCCATGGGGGAGGGGGAGAGGACTCGCCCTCTCAAGCACAATGCTGGATTACCTTTATGTTTGCTTTTTTAAAAAAATAATTATAGAACTAAAGCAGAAATTCAAACTTAATAATGAGCATCCCCAGGGAGGCTCCACCAAGCCTAAGCCATCTCCTCAGTCAACTGGTCCTCCTGACCAGGTGACAATTCCCCCTATGGAGAGTGGGAACTCCAGAGGGGCATTCAGAAATATGCTCTAAAGACCACCGCTAGCAGGGCTCAACTGGAAGGTGCCCCATGGGACGGCTGCCAAGAAACAACGATCTTAGCTGCACCAGTCCAACAACCACTATCTGCTGGAGACAAGGAAATACTAAAGGATAACATAGCATGGTCCATCAAGTCTGCCCAGCAAGCTGGCTAAAGTAGTTGTAACCGCTGCTCTGTGAAAGTCACCCCCCCTTTAAGCCTTTGCTTGGGGATGTACCCACTGCTATGTGCAGGTTACCCCCTCTATTTGTTGAAACATATCAACACTTCAGTCTCTTCAAATAGCTATTTCATACAACTGCAAAGACCGTCACACACCAATCCAAGTACAAACACATCACCCCCATCCTCAAACACCTACACTGGCTCCCTCTGCAATCCTGCTAATGACTCACAAAGTCCTATACCATCAATCATCCACCCACCTCCACTCCCTCATTACCCCACAACAATCAAACAGATCACGGAGAACCTCCATCATGAACACACTCAGCATTCCAAGCAATAATCCTACTCTACCTCAATTACTGCAACTCTATCTACCGAGGTCTTCCACAAACCACCCTACTCCCATTATCCACAGCTCTACATACAACAGCACATATTCTGCAAGAAGCATTGAAATACGACCATCACACCCATCCTCAAACAACTCCACTGGTTTCCAATAACAAGCAGGATAAAATACAAAAACATCCTCCTAACCCACACAAAACTATCCACTCACACTCCATCACACACCTCCGCACCCTGCTACACACCCAACAATCAAAAAATCAGACAAACATCCACATGGAACACACTTACCATCCCCCATGCAAAAAAACAAATACAACCAACAAGCCTTCCACTCCCTGCCGCAATAAAAAACACCTCAGACATCACCTTCCAAAAACAACTAAAAAAACCACCGTTTTTCAAAACACTTTGGTCCTACAGCATAACCACTCCCCTCCCCTCCCCTCCACCATCCACTATTAACTACTGAAGATGATTCAAGCAAAACATAAAACAGAGGATTGTTCACCCATTGTATACAGTTAAGTGTTCCAATTCTTCCCTGTACATAATAAATATGTTCTATGTAAACCGAATGATGTTCTATTGTTCCATGTAAACCGCTTTGACCAGACAAAAAGCAGTATATAAACCTTGTTAAATTATTAAGTCATTCACTCGTTCATTAAAGCACAGTTACTTACCTGTAACAGGTGGTCTCTGGGAACAGCAGGAATAAGTCTTCACATATGGGTACGTCGGTACCGACGGAGTCTGCGCAGGAACGCTTCCCAGCGTCCAATCAAAGAGCTTTTGGAAGCATCCCACCACGCCTGCGTGCTGCCTTCCCGCCTTTCCCAACTGCCTCTCCTCAGTTAAGTTTTAAAGCTGAGACAAAGAGAGAGAGAGAGGAAAGGAAAGATAGATAGACATACAACTCCTGGGGAGGTGGGTGGGTTGTGAAGACTTATTCCTGCTGTTCCCAGAGATCACCTGTTATAGGTAAGTAACTGTGCTATCTCCAGGAACAAGCAGGAATGAGTCTTCACATATGGGGACTCCCAAGCTGAGATGCCTGGAGTCCGAGCATGTCATAGGTTGGAACATGCTGTCCCTCACAACACCAGGCATCCTGAGGATGGAGGGTAGGAGTTGAAGAAAGAAGATGCTGTGGAACAGCTAACCTAGCACAGGACTGCAGAAAAGGAGCCCATGTGTGGATAATGATTGTCATCAATGATATTGCAAAGAATATTGCAATATGGACCTCCGCTAACAGGATTTCATAGAAGTATGAAGGTTCATGGATCTACTGGGACCCAGTAGAGGAACCGTGAAGAGGACCTCACTAAAAAGTGGAGGTAATAAACCTGTAGGAAAACAGAGGATGTCAGAATCCTGAAAGGTAACAGGCACCCCTGGTAGGAAAAACTGGGGCAGTACAAAAACGGTGGGCCTTCAGCGAAAAGCTGTATGGTAAAAACCAAACTCTTTTGGCGGCAGAGTAACTCACTCTTGGGAGCAAAAAGAGAAAGGCTAACCGATTTGGACAAACAGGCACAGTCCTTGTGGGGAGAAAGGGTATGGGAATCCCTTGTATCCCAGAGAGAGGACAAATGCCTGAGGCGTTAAAGCCTGTGATTAACTGAAGATCCACAATATCTCTCCTAACTGGGGTAAGCTAGGAGAGATATTAGGTACGGAGAGCTTCAGAGGTACCTAAACCCTTAGGTTATGGTATAAAAATTGTTGACTACCACAGGAGTGGTTGTGTGTGTAGAATCCCAAACCTGCTGAATAGCAGAGGTATGGGTAAAACCCCTCTGTCAGAAACAGATAGCTATATGAGCATAGACAGTGAGATAGATAAGTATGTGGAGACATATCTATAATGAAATATCTCGACAGAAACATAAATATATATATAGATATAGATAAATATAGATATATGAATAGACATATAAGAATATATCTATAGTGAGATATGGAAGGGCATAAAATACACACAAAAGATAAATATGAATATGTAGGCCTAAATATGGGTGTCTGTAATTAAACAGACAGATATATGCCTACAGCATGGTATTCACATAGGACATGTGGAGAGGAAAGATTCATCTAATAACAAGGAGGTGCAACCTACTTGAGAAGATATATAGAGAATCTATTCCCCCTGGTTATGATCCGTAAGGATGCTAGCTAGTGAAATAACCAGGATGGTTATATGAAAAACAGAGGATAATATCAATCTGTAGCCAGCAAGTCCCGAGTCGTCCAAGACTCTAGCATGGTAAGTAGACAGAAGACAGATAAGGATGAGGTACCATGTTGACCTGCTTAAGGGCAAAAAGTATCATGCGTTCTTACCATGAGGACGAGCTGCAAGGAGAAAGAGCATATCCCCGATTGGGAATGCTATGGACCAAAGCAGGGAATTGGTAACTCCTTAAGCCCTTAGGTAAGAGAAGGCCTATGTCCTTTATGGCAAAAGGAGATAGTAAAAGAAGGGAGAACCTTCTAGTCATGGGAGACATGACTGAAAAGCCTTTTTCAACCATCTAAGATAGCTGTTGGAGAAAAAAAACCCATGCTCTCTAGCAAGGGCCCATAGTGGAAAGCTTCTCTGTAGAATTGCAGAGAGCATGATGCAGAAGAATGAGGAGATAGGACTGGCTGCTAGAGCCAGTATCTCAGCCCACTATGCTGCCAAATCCAGGGGAATGGAGATGGCAGAAATAGAAGACCAACCCAGAAAGCTTGTAGTGGGATAATCTCCAAGATAGATGAAAAACACTGACTTGGAGCCACCACTAAGACCAGATAGAATGTTAGAGGAGGACAAATCTGGTTGTTTGTGGGCAAGAACCAGTGGACCAAACAATAAGGCTCCTGCATAGGCAGCTGCTAGCAAGACAGCAGAAAGAATATTACTGTTTAAAACCAGAAAGAACAGACAGAACAGGAGTAGAAAACACTGGATATGTCTGATAAGCTGCCTTAAAATAAATTTGAGACAGGGGAGGAAACTCAGGGAGGAAAACTCCACACTGGAAAGTGACAAACCTAGAGAGGCTGAAGAAAAATCCTCCAGTAAGTAATTCCGCTCTTACAGTGGTAAGAGGGGAAGAGAATAGAGCTGAAGAAGACTTACCATGCTGGCACAGGAACTATCATTTGATAGTGGTCGGACCTCTTTCTCTGGCAGGAGAAGAGGAGAAACTTGTGACTTATAGGCATGAACATTCTGACAGCTCATAGAAAAAATGAATGTCTTTTGGAAAGAGATCATGTGTAGGGGTTAGAATGAGTGATGGATCGCCTCTGTTGAGAAGAAGCAACTGTAGATTCTAACCCCAAGGGTCACAAGCATCTGATGACGACTGATCAGAAACCCTGCAGAGGCCGGGTTTGCTGAGCCTGGTGAGAGGTTGGATTCTTCAGACCAGGAAGGGGAACATCTGTATGATGGGCAAGTGAGGAATAAAACCTTCTCCTGTGGGAAGAAAGTTTGGTAGGACATTTCCTACCTACTGGGACAGAAGAAGGTGTAGAAGAACCCTTAGGAGCAAGTAAATCAGTGGACAACTGAGTAACCTGACGTAAAGACTCCTTGTTGAAAAGATTTTCTCCAGTGCAAGGAGTATGTCCCAGCCGTTGTTGTGCCCACTTGGCCAAATCTGAAGCTTGGAGCCAGGCTCTACGTCGTGCCCCTATAGCTATAGCAGAAGTCCTGCTAACAGACTCAGAAGAGTCTAGGGAAGCACGAGAAAGAAACCAAGAGATATTCTGGATATGCTTAAGCAGCGAGGAATAGTCTGTACTCCTGGAAATTGGAAGGAAAGGAGTCAAAAGATGTAATTGCTTTGTGACCTCCTCAAGAGAAAGACTCATATAAAAAATATATGAGAGAATTCTTGCAGAAAGCATAGATGTCTGGAAGGTTTGACGTCCAAAGGCATCTAGTGTCTTAGACTCACGACCTGGCGGATAAGAAGAGTGCTTTTTCTTACTCTTTATCCGCCTCATTGCTGATTCCACTACTATGGAATGATGAGGAAGTTGAGTCTTTTGAAACCCTGGAGAGGGGGGCACCTGATATAAAAGATCAGTTGCCCTGGGAAGTGGGGGTACCCTTAAAGGTGTTTCCCACATTCCTAGAAGGAGATCCTGCAAGGAATGATGCAAAGGAAGCATTATGTTGTCCTTTGCTTTGGTAGAAACAGAGCCTGGTGCAGGATCATGTCCTGGAATAGGAATGGCAAGGGATCTTGCTATATCCAGGAGGAAACTCTGAAAAGAGGGATCCCTAACAGGAATCTCCCTTGGACAGGTTAGATCTAAAGAACTAGCCTGAGCACCCACAGAGTTATCCAGATATATGGAAATAGAAGATCCTGCAGGGTGCAGTGTTGAATGTTTAAGGGATGGTTGCTTGGACTGGTTGTCCTTACCTGTCCTTACCTGTCCTTACCTGTCCATGCCAGGTATCGACTCCAAGCTTGGTATAGAATGGAGCGACGCTGTTGTAAAAAGCATGGTAGGAGTTTGCCACGATGCTACTGTGGATACCGGTACTGAAGTCAATACAGGTACCGATGTCGGAGTCGGGCTCGACAAAGACATCGGAGTAGTCATCGGTGATACTGCAATCGGTACCGAGGGAACGGAAAACCTCTGGCTGCTATCCTCGGTACCGAGCCACCGGTATCGATACCAAAATCTATTGGTACCCAGTCTTCCAGACTAGAAATGGATTCCAAACTCGGCATCGAGGGCAAGGAGCCTGAGAAGCGAAGCATGGAAGGCACCGACTGTGGGGGTAATGAAGACATCGATACCGATTTCGGTACCGTGTCCGATACCGGTGAATGAAGGTCTACCAGTGGCAACTCAAGCGGCCTCAGGGGAACTAAGAGTTGCGGATCCGAGCCATAGGAACCGAGCCTTCGGTACCGTCGCGAGATGGTACCAAGGCGAGTCGGTACCCAGTCCTCCAAACTGGAGATCGATTCCAGACTCGGCATCGAAGGAAGCGAGGCTGTCGATGCACATCTGGAGGGTACCGACGTCGGTGGCAGTATCGGTGTTGGAACCGATAGGGGAAAGTCAATCTGGGACCTATCCATCGGTCCCGAAGGCACCGAGGAGGCCAGATGACGCTCCCTGGTGAGGAGTGTTTCATCCAACACCAGTGCCGATGCAGGGGTATTGGTACCGCTCGAAGCGGATGCCACCACCGTGCACGGCTCAGGTATGTTCTGTGGGGGGTGAACCCCAGGAACAACCTGAAACCCTTTATACTCTTTGGAGACCGAAGACTCCCGTCGGGGTTTTGAAGCCAGGAGGCCATCGAGGGCAAAGCCGGAGCTGTCTACATGCTGTGCATGAGACGTACCACTCGAGGACTGGCTAGTCTTAACAGACTGTTTGTGGGTTACCTGAATCAAAGTGGAAGAAGAAGGGGATGGTGCCCCAAAGTTGGAGGGCAACCGTGTATCGAGGGATTCTCGATGTTGAAGATGTCTTCTCACCAAACTGTTGTCAGAACCCAAGCAGGTTAGACACCGACTTCGAGGGTCTAAAAATAAAGTTGTACCGCCACAGTCTGAACATTTTGTGGAGAAAGTGACTGGCGGTTCCATGAAGGAAAAATAGGGGAGGCCTGAAAGGCCTAAGACCCCGTGGGACACTATGAAGAAAAAATATCCCGTTGAAAAGGAAAATTTTACAGAAAGAAAAGAAAAAACACCGGCGGTACCGGTGGTGTCGAGAAGACAGCTGCAACCACAAGAAAACTAAAAATAAAAAATAAGAATTTTCTGCGGTGACAGGAGGACGTCCTGCCGGCTCCGCGGAAAAACGAAAACTGAGGAGAGGCAGTTGGGAAAGGCGGGAAGGCAGCACGCAGGCATGGTGGGATGCTTCCAAAAGCTCTTTGATTGGACGCTGGGAAGCGTTCCCGCGCAGACTCCATCGGTACCGACGTACCCATATGTGAAGAATCATTCCTGCTTGTTCCTGGAGATTGCACTTATTTTTATTTAACAGATTTTTTTATACTGCCTTTATGCCACTTGTCTGGACTAGCAGGATGATATGGAAATGTTAAGTAAGTGCTCGTTTGGACTTGGGGTTTGCACCATTCATTGAGAAACCAATTGTGCTTACCTTTCTGGTATATAATGTCATGTCCAAATGTCTAAAAATAAAAGCTTCTTTGCAAGGTTTCCTAAATTGCTACACTTGAACATGCAACTGTGAAATATGACACACAAATAAGCAGCAACATCGACACCTATATGTGTTAGCGTCTCCACTTACACATACAGATCCATAAGTGATAATGGTAATTTTTTTAAACATATTTCACTGGACGTGCTGAGACTTACACATCTAATCCTGCACATCATATTGTAACTTATGACGCTGGGACTTAATGTGTACTCCTGCACTTCCTTATACGTATTTCTGCAAGGTAGAATAAAGAAGAATCCTTGTTCATAACAGGTGTTGCTACATATAGAGAAAAGATCACTGCCCAACATATCACATAAACCAAGGATGGGAAAAATTCTATCTAACCTGCTACCATCTATCAAAAGGCAATTCACTAGCTACAAGGGCCCATGGACTGCATTATCAATCTGAAGAACTCTGTCTCTCCTCACATGCAGACTTGCAGTCAGAAGGGAAACCTATGCAGTGGAGGCAAAATTGTGGGTCCTACACAAAGACTCATGGATAATCCATGACTGCCATCACCACCACTATTCTGCTAGCAGTCAAGTTTAAGCACAGCACTAGCTGCTTCTTCCCCACTTCAGAAGAAGTGCGTGGGGGGGGGGGGGGGAGGAGGTAGTTCATGTCTGATTTTGATGGAAGCAGGAGAAATCAGAAAGAACTGGATGACAGGGGTTGGTTGCAGTAGGGAGTGGAGGCTAAGGAGAAAGTAGACCTTACCTGCTAATTGTCTTTCCTTGAGTTCTCTCCGGGCCAGTCCAGGAACATTAGGGTAGTCAACCTCCTCCAGCAGCTGAGGACTGAATTCTGAAAGTCTTCCTGACAGCCTATCCCGCTCCCCCTGGTGTCAGAGACTCAGTCTTCTATTGTCAAAGCAGCCTAACCTTAATACTAAAAACTATGAAACATAAACAAACTTCCTTTTTCTTTCCACTCTAACTTTGTATCTTTTCCTTCCTTATTTTTTTTTTTACATACCACAGACGGAACCCCAAAATCCACACCATCACCACCTCGGGTCAACAGTGACATAATGAGTCTACTTCAGGCCTAATGGCCGAGCAACTCGCAGACAAACTAGGTGGGTCCTGGACTGGCCCGGAGAGAACTCAAGGAAAGACAATTAGCAGGCAAGGTCTAATTTCTCCTTCCTATTCGTCTCTCCGGGCCAGTCCAGGAACATTAGGGCAGTACAAAAGCAGTACCTAAACTCGGGAGGGTCCTGCGAGCCCCGCCACAATGGCCGAGGCCCCCACTTTCACGTCTCCCCTCGCCTGAACATCTAACCTATAGTGCCTCGTGAACGTATGAAGCGATGACCACGGTGCCACCTGACAAATATCCACCGGCAGAACCAACGCAAACTCAGCCCAGGAAGCCACCTGGCCTCGAATAGAATGAGCTCTGAGCCCCTCGGTAGGCGACTTCCCCTTTGCTTCATAAGCCGCCCTTATAGCCTGTTTCACCCAATGGGCAATGCATGCCTTGGTAGCCGCCATCCTTTTACGTGATCCACCAAAAAGCACGAACAACCTATCCGACCTCCGAAACGGCTTGGTTGCCTTGAGGTACCTAAGGAGCACTTGCCCCAGATCCAACTTCCTAAGAGACCGATCCATCTTACCCCCTTCCTAACCTGAAAAAGTCGGAAGCGAAACAGACTGATTCACATGAAACCCGGACACTACTTTAGGGAGAAAGGACAGCACCGGCCTCAACATCACCTTTTCCGGCGAAAACGGAATGTATGGCTCCCTACACGAGAGCGCCTGCAGATCCGAGATCCTTCGTGCATAACACAATGACACGAGGAAGGCGGTCTTCCAAGACAATTCACGCAAACTCCCTGTTGACATCGACTCAAAGGGAGGCCGCGTCAAGACCTCTAGCACTAAGTTCAAATCCCACACAGGTACTACCTGTTTCATTGGCAGCCTGATATTCCTAGCCGCCCTAAGAAAGCGTTGAACATCTGGAATAGATGACAAAATGCTCCCCTGCACTGCTCCTCTACAGCAAGCTAGGGCCGCCAGGTGAACTTGAGAGTACCGAGAGCTAGCCCTTTTTCTAGTCCCCCCTGAAGGAACGACAGGATGTCTGGCAACGCCGCCGCAAACAGCCTAATGCCACGCTCCTCACACCAAGCCTCAAAGATGTGCCACACTCGCACATACGTTAGAGACGTCGATCGTCTTCTGGACTTCAACATCGTGGCTATCACCAGTGCTGAGTACCCTCGGCGTCGCAACCGTTCCCTTTCAAGAGCCAAGCCTTAAGCAAGAAGCGATCCACCTGCAGCATTAACACTGGATCCTGACTCAACAGGCTGATGCGATCGTGCAAACTCCAAGGACGATCCACCAGAAGCCGCACTAGATCCGCATACCAGGGGCCTTCTGGGCCAATCCGGAGCAATGAGAATTATCTTCCCGACGTGCCCCGCTATCCTCCAAACCACCCGACCTATCATCGGCCACAGAGGAAACACATAAAGCAGCTCTCCTGCCGACCAGGGCTGCACCAGGCCGTCGAGACCTTCTGACATGTGCTCCCTGCGCCTGCTGTAAAACTGGAACGCCTTGGCATTGCTGAGAGTGGCCATGAGATCCATGACCAGCTGACCCCAATGCATCGTAATGTCATGAAAGACAGCCGCGTTCAGTTCCCATTCGCGGTTCCCGGGAACCAGAACATTTCGACTGATAGTCAGCTTGTACGTTGTCCTTTCCTGCCACATGCGCCACTGAGAGAGCCCCAAGATGGACCTCCGCCCACTGCATCAACTGCTGACTCTCTTCTAGCACGACCGCACTGCCCGTGCCCCCTTTCCTGTTGATATAGGAAACTGTCACCACATTGTCGGAGAACACGAGTACTGCTTTTCACTCGAGCAGTCCGACAAAATCTTGAAGCGCAAAACGCACCGCTCTCAGCTCCAGATGACTGATCGACCAACCGCTCTCCTCCACAGACCAGCTCCCCTGCATGACCTGCGACAGACAATGCGCTCCCCAGCCAGACAGGCTGGCGTCCGTTGAGACCAACACCCACTCCAGGTGTTCCAGAGGCACCCCCGCACGAAGATGCCCAGGTACCAACCACCACTCGCATATGGGCCCTGGCCCATGTCACCAGGTCCAAGGCCGCTGTCATGGAACCCAGCAACTGCAAGTATCTCCATGCCGTCGGAGCCTGCATTCGTAAGAACGCCCCTACTTGAGCTAAAATCTTCAGCACCCTATCCTCGGGTAGAACCACAGACCCTACTTCTGTGTCGAACAAGGCCCCAAGGTACATAAGTTGCTTTGCTGGTTGTAAATGGCTCTTCGCTCAGTTGATTACCCAACCAAGCTGTTCCAGGAACTGCACTACTCGCGCAGTTGCTGCGACCGATTCCGTTAAGGTCCCGCCGGGATTAGCCAATCGTCCAGGCAGGGATGTACCAGAATACCTTCCTTCCACAGCGTCGCTGTGACCACCATCATGACCTTCGTGAACGTACGCAGTACCGTAGCCAGCCCGAACGGCAATGCCCAAAACTGAAAATGACCCATGGGGATGTGCAGATAAGCCTCTGTCAGATCGACAGATGAAAGCACCTCCCCCGGCTTTACCGCCCAAATAACTGATCTTAGGGTTTCCATCCGAAAATGTGGCACCCTTAAACAGCGGTTTACATGCTTGAGATCCAGAATTGGCTGAAAAGACCCTTCTTTCTTGGGGACCACAAAATAAATCGAGTATCGACCTAAGCCACACTGGTCTTGGGGCACCGGTACCACCGCTTGAAGACGCAACAACCGCTGCAGCGTGCCGTTTATCGCTTTCTTCTTCGCTGGTGGCCCACACGGGGACATGAGAAAAGCTTCTGCCAACAGGTGAGTGAATTCCAGCGCGTACCCTTTGCGGACGATCTCCAGCACCCACCGATCTGACGTAATGGCGGCCCAGGCGGAGAGGAACCACTGCAACAGACCTCCTACCGGGATCTCCACCTGGACCACCCGCCTTTCATTGTGGTTTCTTAGAAGAGGACTGCTGGGCGTTAAAATAGCCCCTGCTGAAGCCTCAAGCTCCTCGAAAGGACTGTCCACTGGCCACAAAACGGCCCCTTTGATAAGGTGCAAATCAAGATCCCCTAAACCTGTGAAAATCTCTACCTTGACCTCTCTGCATAGTACCAGGCCTCGCAGCCTTCGGCCGGTCCTCTGGAAGCCTGCCTCCTTTGGAATCACCCAAATCCTTCACAATTTTCTCCAAGGCTTCCCCAAATAGTAGCTTGCCCTTATAGGGGAGCTTACTGAGGTGAGTCTTAGAGGACGTGTCCGCCGCCCAATTCCTCAGCCAGAGAAACCTTCTAGCAGCAATTACTGACGCCATGGACTTTGCTGATATCCTAACCAAATCACAGAAGGCATCCGCTAAATAAGCTGCCGCCTATTCCAGCTTTGCTCCCTCCGCGGGAGACCCTTCCTCCTTCTCCGGGCATGGTTCTCCTTGGAGCCAATGGATAGAGGCTCTTGAAACATACACCCCACAAATGGAGGCCTGCAGAGCTATAGCACTGCAATCAAAAGCCTGCTTGAGAAGCGCCTCTAATTTGCGATCCTGAAGATCTTTAAGGGCAGCACCCCCCTTCTACCGGAATCATCGTCTTCTTCATGACCACCAAAACCAATGCATCCACCTTAGGCATCCGCAGCAACTCTTTCGCTTCCTGCGGAACAGGGTAAAGCCTACCAATGGCACGGCCCCCCCCCCCTCAAAGTAGCTTCAGGGCATTCCCATTCTGATTCTATCATCTGCTTAATTACTCTGTGAATTGGAAAACAGCGCTGCTCCACTTTAAAGCCTTGTAGCAACGGATCTTCTAACGGCTCCTGTTGCACTGTCGGCAAAATAATATTTAGAGCAGCGAGAGACTGGGCAATAAGAGCTCCTAACTCCTCCTTGCGAAACACCCTGAAAACATTTGGGTCGTCGCCTTTTTCCATCTCACCTTCTTCCAATTCACTTGCCCAGGAGTCCAAACCTACCTCTGAAAGGCTCTCCCCCTCTTCTGCTACCTGAGGTATAGAGAGCTGCGGCCTGAAGCCATCGAAGCCTTCTCTGAACTTTTATCTTTTTGAGAGGATCCCTCTTCAGGATCTGACACAATGGACTCCCCTTTCTGTGCCTCTAACCAACTGGGAGCCACCGGTTTTGCTTAAAGCCTGCACCTTCAAACAATATGCCTTTTGCATAGCCAATATAAATTCAGCCAAAAACAAGGACTCTACCGCCTCCTGAGACCCAGGAAACTGCTGTTGGTCTTGGTTTTCTACCGAAGGTTTGACTTCGTCTTTCTCTTTCCTGCCTTGACCTGCTTCGCGGGAGGAATGGCAGGCTCTGACAAAATGGCCGCCATTCCTGCCTTATCTGCTATACCCTGCGGTCTGTCGGGCAAATCCCTTGATGCCGATTTAAGTTCCATTATGCCTGAAAGCACAGTTACTTACCTGTAACAGGTGATCTCTGGGAACAGCAGGAATAAGTCTTCACATATAGGTACGTCGGTACCGACGGAGCCTGCGCGGGAACGCTCCCCAGCGTCCAGAAAGCCTTTGGGAGCATCCCACACGCATGCACGCTGCCTTCCCACCTAAACACTTCCCTCTCATCAGTTGGGTTTGTAGCTGAGACTGAAGGAGGGAAGTAGACAAATTAGAAAGAGAGAACAACTCCTAGGGGAGGTGGGTGGGTTGTGAAGACGTATTCCTGCTGTTCCCAGAGATCACCTGTTACAGGTAAGTAACTGTGCTATCTCCAGGAACAAGCAGGAATGAGTCTTCACATATGGGGACTCCCAAGCTAAAAATGCCTGGAGGAGGTCCCAGCATGTTGCAAATCTAGTTGATGGGCGATGCTATTTCCCAGAACCTGAGGCATCCAAGGGATGGAGGGTAAGAGTTGAACTAAAAAGGGGCGTGCTGTGGAATAGCTGGACTAAACAAGGCGTCTGGAGAGGAGTCCTTGTGTAGATCAGAAATGTTAGTGAAAATTGGATTCCAATTCTCTAATGTGGACCTCAGTCAAAAGTATTTTATTTATTTAGCAAGCATTTGTATACCGCTCCTTCCAGCGATCAGAAGCGGGGAAGATTACATGGATAAAGCTGTCGAATCAAGACAGAATAATTTTGATTTGTACATAAAGATTCCAAAGGTTAGCACGTCATGCAGAAAATTATCTACTTCTAAGCTAAGGGGATAATAATTTACATATGTACATTTATACATTACAGGTTTCTGGGGAGCTGTGGGGGAGTTGCCCCTCATGCGAATTTAGTACAGGTTGAAATGACTTTGAAATAGGTGGGTTTTTAGTTTCTTTCTAAAGTCGGCTAGATCAATGCTGGCTCGTAGGTCAGGTGGGAGTTGGTTCCATAGTGTCGGTGCTGTGTATGAGAAAGCCCTGTTACTAGTGATTTTTTTGACTGATCTGATATCTGTTGGAGTGTGGAGGGTGTTGGAATTGATGGTTCTCCAGTTTCTGTTGGATGGTTGCAATCTGATTAGGGTATCGAGGAAGGATGGTGCTATGCTGTGGATGAGTTTGAAGTACTGCAAAAGTATTTGTTGAGACTAATGGTCTGATGCTAGAAACCAGTACATTATCCTCAAAGAAAATACCTTACTGAGAAGTAGAGGAAAATAAATTTTGCAATACAGGCAGAGGTCAGAAGCCTAAAAGACTAGAACTAATCCCAGAAGAAAAAACTGGGCGAGTTTAATGAGGTTGGACTTTGGATAAGAAGCTAAAGCTTCTGTAGGCCAACGTTTGAAGCTCTTTGTCCTTGGAGCAGAAAAAGGCTCTAGGAAAGAGAGGAGATAAATCTGACTGGTTTGCAGAAAAAGGATGGGTCTTTGAGACCCCTCTATCCAAATGAAAGACAGAAAAAAACATTTGTAGTAGGCGGTGTAGCCTCCAATTTCTTGAAGATCAGGAATGTCTTCCCTAAGTGATGTCACTTAGGATGACTTTACATGGAGAGCTTCAGATGTAATGTAACTGGAGAGGTTACAGTAAAAGAAGGTAGTTTGTGATTACCATAGAAATTGGTTGTCCATTTAAAACCCTATGGCATGCTGGAACAGCATTAATATGGACAGTAACAAATTTTTCAGAGTGAGATATGTGTGTGTGTGTGTGTGTATATATATATATATATTATATATATAGATAGATAGATAGATAGATAGATAGATATAAATAAGAGACTCACTTAAAAACAAGAAGGGGTAAGACCTGCTTGCAAAATACGGATAGAGAACCCCTTACTGGTTACAAGTGGAAGAACCATGAAGATTACATGGAAACCAGTGGAATGTTCCTAGTCAGAAGGATAGGTCTAGATCTCTTTAAAATTCTAGATTTTGAATGACCAGAAGTGGACATCTACGTGAAGGGGTGCAAAGAAAACCTTAGTCTTAAGACAACAAGTCTGGATCTTCTATAACTTCAGTGTGGAGAAAAAGATGCAATAAAAGGGAATACCATATTTGCCCGTCTATGAGGGCAATATGAGTATAATGCATTCTTTGTTCAGCATAAGCTCCAATGAAGTATTGGGAATTAGAAGGAATGCACTAGACAAGGACAGACTGCAGTGAAAAGAAATGCATCCCTGTTGGAGAAGTTCCACTGGAGATGTGGAACAACTCAGGGAATTAAGCAATTCTTTATGCTTTCATGTGATCTAAACCCTGGTTCATTTTCCCTAAAAGGAAATTTTAAGGAAGATGGTAAAAGAAGGAAAAAAACGGTCATGTGGGAGCATGACTGGGCAAGCCTTTCAACCATCTGGAAGTTACCCACCAGGAATGGCTCTGACGCTCTCTGGCAAAGGCCCATAGTTGCAGAGCTTCTTGTAGAATTGCAGAGAGCATGTTGTAGGTTGCCAAGGTGAGATCTGGTTGTTTAATTACCAGTGTGCAACCTAATCTATTCTGTGGGAGCCAAAGAATTGAACATGGCTAAGAATAGCAGACAGGCTGGTTGCCTGCAACGATAAACTGTCCAAGTAGGTTTTGGAACCTCTCTTGGAATTATGTGTTATTAAGGCAGCAGAAGTTAGGTCCTATAGATTGGAAAAGGACCGAGAGACCGAATTAGAAGTGATAACTCTCACTTATGGTCTGATAAGCTGTCTTAAAAGAAATATTTGAAAGATTGCAGAGGGGAGAAACTCTGTATGGAAATTATTTACTGGAGTAGGTATTGGGGACAATCCTATGGCTTAAAGGTAAGCCCTCCAGTCAAATAGTATCACTCTTAGATTGAAAATGTCAACTAAGAGGGATGGAAGTAATACAGAGTTGGGAAGACTTACAATTTAGTAAGTCTCTGAAAAGAGTAAAGCTCCCCTGCAGTGAAAAGTATAAGATATCCTCATACAGGACAACTGCCAAGGTGAAGGGCATAGCATACCTTATAAGTAGTTGTAACTCCTCTGTTTACTTTTAAAAGGAGAGGAGAAACTTGTTACCTGTAGGGCATGATTATCCTCAATATCTCTAAGAGCTGAAAGGATGGACTGCTCTTAGCAAGAGAGTCATGCCTAAAGTGGAGGATTAAGGCAGTGAATCACTGACCTCTCAATAAGGATGAGAAGAACTGTAAATGCTTCTGTAGTTAAGAAGTAGTGGTTCTGAAACTCAACAGGAAAAAAGATTTAATGAATAAAAATCAGAAACCCTGCGACTGCTGAGTTTGCTGAGCCTGTTGAGACTTTGGTTTTCTTAGCCTGGTATGATGTTGCCCTTCTTTGGAAACATCTGCATGATGGGTAGAAGATGAATACAACTTTTTCCCCTTAGGGGAATAAAGTTTGTTAGGAGATTTTTTACTAGCTGGGGTAGAGGAAAGTTTTGACAATCCTCTGAAAGCAACAATATCAGTGTTTAACTGATTAGCTTGAAATAAAGCATCCTTGTTAAAGAGATTTTCACCAGTACAAGGAGTATTTCCCAGCTTTTCTTGTACCCATTTGTCCAAGTCTGAAGCATGGAGCCAGGCCATGCGTCGTGCTTCTATGGCTATAGCAGAAGTCCTGCTAATAGACTCAAAACAGTCCAGGGAAGCACGATTAAGGAATTTAGAGACATTTTGAGCATGACTGACTAATATGAAAAAATCTGCTCTTTTATGTTCTTGAAGAAAAGGGTTCAAAAGCTTTAAGTTCTTTGTGACCTCTTCAAGAGATAATCCCATATAGAAAATATATGAGATAATTCTTGCTGAAAGCATGGATGCCTGGAAGCATCGACGTCCAAAGGCATCTAAAGTTCTAGACTCACGACCTGGCGGATAAGAAGAGTGCTTCTTTGTACTCTTAATACGCCTCACTGCCGATTCTACAACAATAGAATGATGAGGAAGTTGAGTCTTTTGAAAACCTGGAGAAGGTGGCACCTTGTACATGGAGTCAAGTGTCTTAGAATGTGGTGATACCGTTAAAAGAGATTCCCACATCCTTAAAAGTAGATCTTGTAAGATCTGATGCAAAGGAAGCATGATCACCTCCTTTGGAATCTAGGGGTATTGCAGGGTCTCTGAATCCCCTGGCAAGGATTCTTTACCAGGTATAGAAATGGCAAGTAACTTTGCCATATCAAGCAGAAAAGCTTGAAAAGAAATCTCCCCTGAGGAGGACCCTCTAAAATGAGGGGTAAAGGCTAGACTTGTTGAAGATTCAGCCTTGGTACCGATGGTTCATCCCAGTCATTGGGATCGGAAGACCTGAAAGGATGAAGCATCAGATTTTCCTTAAAGCGATGTCTTCGGTACCGAGTCGGTACCGAATCATCCATGCTAGAGATCGATTCCAGGCTTGGCATCGAAGGAAGCGAGTCTGTCAAAGTAATCATGGACGGTACCGACACCGATGCCGATGTCAATGCCGATACTGGAGGAACGGTCTGCAGCAACTCTAGCAGTACCGAAGTAGCCGAGAGTGCTAGACTGCGATCATCGATGAGGAGTGTTTCATCCATCACCATAGCCGATGCCGGTGTGTCGGTACCACTCGAAGCGGCCACAACCACCGAGCATGGCCCAGGTATGTTCATCGAGGTAAGAACCCCGGGAACAACCTGAAGCCCCGTTAATGCTTTGGAGCCCGAAGACTCCCGCCGGGGCTTTATTGCCAAAATGTCCTCGAGGGCAAGGCCAGAGCCATCTCGATACTGGGAAGGAGATCTACCACTCGAGGACTGGCTAGTCTTTACAGACTTTTGTTTGGTTACCTGATCCTGTGGAGATATTGTAGCTGGTGACAGAGTGCAATGTGAACCGGGTATCGAGTTCTGCTCGATTCTGAAGATTTCTTCTATTTGAGCTCCAGCAGGAAAGACACTCCAGTGGGCAATGGTCAGGACCCAAACATTTTAGACACCAAGTATGGGTGTCAGAAAATATATCTGTACCGCCACACTTTTGAGCATTTCTTAAGGGTAGTGGCTGGCTTTTCCATAATGGAAAGATAGAGGCCTAGTGGCCTAGAAACCATCAGACACTAAACAGGAAAAATTTCTGAAGAAAAGAAGAAATTCTTTAGAAAAAAGAAAGAAAAGCACCGGCGGTACCGGTGACGTCGAGGGAAGGCAGACGCGACCACAAAAAACTAAGAATAAAAAGAAGAATTTTCTGCGGTGACAGGAATACGTCCTGCCGGCTTCACGGAAAACTGATGAGAGGGAATTGAATGGGCGGGAAGGCAGCGCGCATGCGCATGGGATGCTCCCAAAAGCTTTCTTTTTGGATGCTGGGGAGCGTTCCCGCGCAGGCTCCGTCGGTACCGACGTACCCATATGTGAAGACTCATTCCTGCTTGTTCCTGGAGATAAGGCTTCCCCAACTGCTTACACATGGAAAAAAAAAAAAAGGCAGAGTCCGGCCCCCCGGAAGCACTGCGATCCCTCTGCCGAGCGGCTCGCTGCCGGCACCGAGAGCACCCACTTAAACCGTGCTTCCAAAAAATAAACTTCTCCCCAGCCTAAGAACCACAGCGGCGAGCAGAGAACCCCCGCCAAAGAAAAAACACCTGCCTCATCACCAACAGAGGCTTCCTACCTCCTGTAGTGAGTCGGGTCGTCACATCGCCGTCTCTCCGCTGCTAGCGGAACATAGAGAACGCGGCGTCGAGGGTAGGAAGGTGAATTCTGGGGCTCCCAGCTCCTTCTTCCACCCCGGAGTGACAAATCCTCCAAAAGAGAAGCTGGCTCTGCCTCTCGTGCTGCCTAACTACACCTCCTGGCAGCAGAGGACCGTTTCAGATGCTCCGTTTTTTTTTTTATTACTATTTTATTGTCAGGAAGGTTCTTAACTGAGTAACTGCCCTGCTAGGGCAACCCAGCTTTTTTCCTTTTTTTTTTTTAAACCTAATCTACTCTATTCCTATACGTCTCTCCAGGGAGCCCAGCTGCTTGAGGACTGAAAGACAGTCTCTGACACCAGGGGAAGGGGGATAGGCTGTCAGCAAGACTTTCAGAATTCAGTCCTCAGCTGCTGGAGGAGGTTGACTATCCTAATGTTCCTGGACTGGCCCGGAGAGACAAATAGGAACAGCCCTTGACAGCTAATCAAAAACGCCTTGATCAAACACTGCCCATCCCTACTGAAGTCATAACAGGCAGGAATGAGTTTCTAAATCAACAGTTTTCAATTCTGGTTCTTGAGAACTAAAAACAGGCCACATTTTCAGCATAACCAAAAATATGCACAATAACCTAGTACTTCAAACCAAAATGTTCCTCAGTATCTGATGATTATTAAATTACAGACATGAAAACACGACTTGTTTGTGGTCCTTGAAGACTGGCATTGAGAAACAGTGTGAACAATTTGTGACACTGTATGATGAAGTAGGTAAGTCAATGACAGGAAACATTTGAAGCTTAGGTGTCAAAATGCCAAACATTTCTATTACCAAGCTGGTGGGTGCCTGTGTTAGTGGTACTTCACTCCTTTTTAGTAATGACCTACACCTTGAATGATATCCCTTCTGCCATGGATGACATAATTATTCAGAAGAAATAGCAAAAAAGGGGTAGATGGAAGACAATACTTATAATCCTCATATTTGGATACACACTGTAAAAACTATATATATCTTACTTGACAAAGTACAAAGTATGCAATCAATAGGGGCAATTGTGCATTTTTAGCATTCTGAAGGAGAAACCTTTAATTCTTATTATGAGCTGGCTATATCTGTCGCTGCAATAAATACATCAAGCACAGAAGTGCAGTCTAGCCATGCTTCCATACTTGCTGGAAATGTCAATGGTAGCCAGCATCAAAAAGGCAGCCTTTTCTCTCTTCTCCCACAAATTCCCTCCTGATCTTGATACTTACCATCACTTTCCCATCCCCCTTCCATGTGGTCATTGAGCCCGCTTTCTCTTCTCTTGCTCCCCCTTCCACCGATGATGGCAAACCCAAATCTTTTCTCTCCTCCTCCTTTTTGTATCATACCAGGAGAGCAATTGAGAATACATACCTAATGAATATACACTCGTCTATATTATAGATAAATATTATGGAATAGGGTCTCTGTCAGTGATCAGCAGGCATGTATGTGTGTAAGAGCATGCATGTGCACACCACGAAAATATCCCCAACTGGGCACCTGAGCCACCTAGAGCCAGTTAGTTAAGACAATCTCTTACTGATTCCACCAGCCATGCAGGCCAAAAGAAACGTGCTGTGAGTCAGAAGACAATGGGCCACAATGCCAATGGGAAATGGTTTAATATCTGACAACTAGTGCATATATAAGAACTTTGAAGCTTGCAGTCTAAAAGAACATATTTACTAAAAGTAGAATACACATGTTTGTACTCACCTTTCTACTGCAGCATATTCCTCTTTAACCTTTGCTGGTGTTTGCTCACTTTCCTCTACAGCATCATGCTGTTTCTGTGGAACAACTGAGGTTTCTGTGCTAATGAGAATCTTATGAACTTCTTTCAGATGGCCAAAATACACTTTTATATGTCCAAATACTTTAGCACAAAACTCACAACACATCAATTTTTTGAGTCTGCTTTCATTGTGATGTAGTTTCATGTGTGTGCTGAGACTTCCTGAATGCACATATGCTTTGCGACACAATCTACAGTTGTAAGGTCTTCTGTTTGTATGTGTGTTCATATGATCCTGAAGATGATGTTTGAATTGAAAGTTATGATTACACACATGGCATTTATGCCATGACTTTGAAGCAGCAGAAACATTTTGACAAATAGTGCCTGCTTTAGTACCAACATTTTGCTTGTAGCTAAAATGCCTGCTTGCAGGTGAATTATTCCATATAAATTTTTGCTCCATATACTGGGTAGTTTGGGTTTGTATAACAGGTGCAGCTAAAGACTGTACAACTACAGGTTTAGGCATAATGCTCCGATACTTTTTTAAAGTCATTGCCTTAGGTTCCTGAGAATCAGCTCTAAGGCCATTTTTGTTCTCTCTCAGCTTAACAACATACTTCTTTCTTTTGGCATGAAAACCCAATATTTCATCAAGTGGTTTTCTTTTTCTTCCTCTTCTCTTGGCAGCACTACTACTTGCTCTCTTCAGACAGTCCACATCAAATTTTGTAACTGGACAGCACACACTCTCGCAGTTTGTTTGTTTGGAGATTTGCGCAAGAGCCACAGCCAACAGTTTATCTGAAACTTCAGTTGTAACATTTGAGGTTTTTAGGAACGATGTCGTTGTGCCAGATTCTGATTCTGACCAGGAGGCAGAAACATCCACAATATCAGATTTCTGCACAGGTTTTGAACATATTGTACTTTTTATTTTTGAATATGGAAAAATGGGAAGTTTTCCTTTAGGTGTTGCTGATGGAATTAATTGAACAGCGCTGCCAAACACTGAGGGGGAGAGAACAGTAACAGCATTTGTGGAATCAACAGAACTTTGTTTGAAATTCTCACATCTTATAGCAGAATCTTTTGTAGTTCCCCTATTCTGACCCACTGTATCCAGACTTTCTTTTAAAGAATTATTTGCAATGACTGGCTCAAATGAACATTCCTCTACGATGTTTGAATTTTGATTGTTTGCTTCAGCTATTTCTGTTTTATTTAAGGACTGAAGTTCAGTTTTCTCTGAGCTTTCAGTAAACAAGGTAGCAACTGTGATTTCAGTTGAACCAGGATCTATTAGTATCACTTGTTCAGGTGCATCTGGATTAGAAGTTATTTCAGAGTGGGGAGGAGGAGGAGTTAGCAGATGAGTTTGTGTAGACATTTGGGACAATGTAAGAATCTTGCTTGGTACGCTTAAAGTAGAGCTCTGAGTCATTTTCTTTTCAGACCTCTTGTTTCTTGTAGACTGGTACCGTGGAATTGGCAATTTAAGATTTTCTGAAAGGGGCGTCTTGGACTGCTGGATTTGTTGTGCTGCCATTGCTGCATTAACATGTGGGAAAGCTACAAGAGAGAACGTTCCTTCTTGACCAGCAACTTGCATCAGTGCATAGTTTTGGGCTGGCACAACAAGGGGTTTCGTGTTATTTCCTGAAGCTGGTTGACTCTGTACATCAGGCAGAGAAGACAGGTGGCAGGACAGCATTCCTGATGTCATAGCTTTAGGATCAAGTTTTGGAGCAATGGTCCTGAATTGGCTTTTATTCTGCACAGCTTTTCTCCCATGCAATGCCCCAGAGACAAGTCTTTGTTTATCTGTAATAAATGCATATATTTTTTAAAAAGTCAGTATTTGCTTGTTCCTGGAGAAAACAGCACACTGCCTTCCCGCCTTCCTGAACAGCTCTCCCACATATGGGGACTCCCTAGCTTAGATGCATGGGATCCCCTGTAAAGGTTCGACTTTAGGCATAAAGTGGGGATTCGTCCTAAGGACCACCTTATCATGATGAAATCTTGTGTAAGGTGGATTAGCCACTAAAGCCTGCAGCTCACTGATGCGGCGAGCCGAACCTTGTTCCTGGAGAATGAATATATTAAGAAAGCAGAACTATATCTCAAAGGAGCCATTTTCCATACTTGTTAATTTTCTTTCCTCGAATCCTGCTAGACTAGTCCAGACAAATGAGTTATGTTCCCTAGAAAACAGGTATATTATAGGCAGACCAGAGCAACTTTCAAGGACGTCATCACTAGTATATATACTGTTGCAGTACTGAGAGAAGTCAGTATGATACTTCTCAAACAGAAGCAAGACTGAAAATTCAGAAAAAGTATTAACAATAACATTCAAGGCAGGAGAGCTAGCGCGGTGTCTTACAGCTTGCTGTGGAGCAGTGCAGCAGGTCGGAGCTGGTAGCCTGCTGGGTCAGCTGCAGGCGTGGGGTGGACGACCCAGGCGTGGAGGACCCCCCCCCCCCCCGATCCCTACAAAGCCTGGCGGGAGCAAAGCTTTGGTGAAGGAGAGCAGCCTTACCTGGGAGCTAGCGCGGTGTCTTACAGCTTGCCGCGGAGCGGTGCAGCAGGTCGGAGCTGGTAGCCTGCTGGGTCAGCTGCAGGCGCAGGGTGGACGACCCAGGCATGGAGGACCCCCCCGATCCCTACAAAGCCTGGCGGGAGCAAAGCTTTGGTGAAGGAGAGCAGCCTTACCTGGGAGCTAGCGCGGTGTCTTACAGCTTGCTGCGGAGCAGTGCAGCAGGTCGGAGCTGGTAGCCTGCTGGGTCAGCTGCAGGAGCGGGGTGGACGACCCAGGCGTGGAGGACCCCCCCCCGATCCCTACAAAGCCCGGCAGGTATTACACGCGGCCGCGTGTTCGCGGCCGGCCTGGTCGTGTCTTAAGGGGCGTGTCACAAGGGGCAGGATGCGCCCCTTTGACGCTTCTGAGCCAGCCGGAAGTTGATCGTGTTTGCTTATGGGGAAACAGAAAGCGAAATCCACCGCTTCGACGATAACTCGAGGTGGTGTACCTGGAGGTAAGGTGGGTCCCATGGACAGACACGTAACTTCTCTGCAGCCTGTTAATCAGTCACCGGATGGGGCTTCTCTAAGCCCAGAGATCCGGTCACCACCTCCTCTCCCCCAATTTCCACTTTCATCTACTTTTGTGGATATTCCTGAAACGGAGGAAATTCACACCCTTCGCCCAGTGGATCCGATAGTGTCTGAGGACTCGGTTCCCTCTCCTTCTCGGGAGGTTACCCTTACAGATATTTGGACTGCCATACAGAAAATCGATGTTCGTTTATCTGGTACTGTTTCTTCCCTGTGTACATTCTCTCATGATGTTGTCGGTAAAATGAAAGTGGTTGATCAGCACCTTCATTCCTTAACTAGGTCGACGGCCCTACTGACTCCCAGCTTCGGACGTGTCTTGACAATAATGTCGCTTTAGTTAAAGAGCTTTCTACTGTTTCTTATCGTCTAGAGCTGGTGGAGAATCAGTCTCGGGCCCGAAACCTTTGTTTCCTTAATTTTCCTTCTACTCATTTACTATCTTCTGATGTGTTACTTAAAAAATATTTTGTCGAGATACTTCAATTGCAGGAAACTTTAGAAATTGTCCAAATGTTTTCTTTTTCAACTGCCCTTCGAGTGGCGCCAACTGCTGAGGGGGATTTACCTCCACCTCAGGACTCGGTTGCCCAGAATCTGACTGCCTTTTTGGAAGACTCCTTAGATGTTATCCCCAAGCGTTGTACCTTGGTGGTAACATTCTGCTCGGAGTCTGATAAATTAAGGGTATTGCGTGCTTATTTTAAGCACAAGGATGTGGTGTTTTGTGGGTTTAAGCTTCAAGTGTTTCCAGACATCGGTCGGACCACTCAGTGGCGTCGTAAGCAATTTTTGGATTTGAAAACCAGGGTGACGGCGTTGGGAGCTTCCTTTTTTCTCAAGTTTCCCTGTCGATGTCTCATAACGTTAGAAGAGCAGAATTATGTCTTTACAGAGGTGATTCAGCTCCAGAAATTTCTATCTAGTAAGGAAACTGTGGGGAATTAAAAGGGTGGGATGTTTATATAGCGCTCCCTTTTGTGGGACTGGATATATCAGACCCTTTTTGCTTTGAAAGTTTACTTTTTTGATAATGGGGCTACTCTCCTTTCTTAGATGTGGTCTCGTGTTATATGATTGTTCTAATTCTTGAAGTTTGCATTCTTAGTGGTGTAGTAATCTACTTTTCTTGTTATTGATTATTGTATTCAAGAAAATGTTAAATAAAGAATTAAAAAAAAAAAAAACCAACAACATTCAAACTTTCGGCATAATCGACTTTGCATTAGGCAATGAAACTGACCATGCAGATGAAAAGGCAGCAGGGCTCCCAAACCTATAAAACAGTCTTCCAGGGTGGGTCCTTGACTGGTCTAGCAGGATTCAAGGAAAGAAAATTATCAGATATGTAAATTTCTTCTTCCCCGTTATCCTGCTAGACCAGTCCAGATGAGTGGGACGTAGCCAAGCATTCAGGATTCAAGGTGTGAGTAAAACAACACTCCAGACAGAAATGCTCTACCAAAAAGACCATCTGCTCCAGTCCCCATATGCAAGCTGTAGTGTTTTATAAAGGTTCTTCAAGGAGATGGGTAGCTGCCTTACAGATGTCTCTCAGAAACACCAAGGCAGACTCCACTCAGAGGGAGGTTTGCACCATAGCGGAGTGAGCTCTAACTCCTTCTGGCACACGGTTTCTACAGATAAGGTAGACTAAAAAGCCTCCTTAATCCAGCAGGCAATGGAGAACTTGGCCTGTCCTGAAGAGAACAAAAAGATGGTCTGACCAATGGAAGGTATTTATAATCTCCAGATACTTTACACCAATGCCCTTCTCACATGCAGCAGACACAGTGAGCGGTCCATCCGAAAGTCCTCCTCCAAGGAGGAGAACAGTAGATTTCCCCATTCCTCTTTAATAATGGTTTATGGACTTTTTTTTCCAGGAATTCATCCAAACCTGTTTTGAACCCAGCTACACTAACAGTTTTTACTACTGTACATCCTCTGGTAGTGAATTCCAGAGTTTTATTACATGCGGAGTTCCAAATACTAATTATATAATGAGAAAATATTCTCTCTCTTAATCTGTTTTAAATATATTACTTTGTAGCTCTGTGGCAAGTTCTCTAGTCCTTGTATATTTTTGAAAGAGTAAACAATCAATTCGCATTTACATGTTCCACTCCACTCAGGACTTTATAGACCTATCAGATTTCCCTTCAGGCGTCTCTTCTCCAGGCAGAAGAGCTCTAACTTCATTAGTCTTTCCTCATAGGAGAGAGTGTAGTTACTCACCTGTAACAGGTGATCTCCGGGAACAACAGGAATTTAGTCTTCACATATGGGTATCATTGGTACCAATGGAGCCCACACGGGAATGCTCCCCAGCGTCCAATAGGAAAACCTTTGGGAGCATCCCACAGTGCATGCGCGCTGCCTTCCCGCCTCTGTACCTCTCTCACTTCAGTTGAGTTTATAGCTGAAACCAAAGGAGAGAAGTAGAGAAAGAGAGAGATAGCGTAGTTACTCACCTGTAACAGGTGTTCTCCAGGAGCAGCAGGAATCAGTCCTCACATATGGGTGACGTCGGCGTCAATGGAGCCCTCGTGCGGAGCATTTCCCCAGCTTTCAGAGAAAGCCTTTGGGAATGCAGCGTGCATGCGCGGTCCCCTTCCCGCCCAAGGGTGCCATCTTGCTCAGTCTGATGACATAGCTAAGACAGCAAAAAACAAAAATAATATATATATATATGACTGCAACTCCAAGGGGAGGAGGGAGGGTTGTGAGGACCGATTCCTGCTGCTCCTGTAGAACACCTGTTACAGGTGAGTAACTATGCTTTCTCCGGGACCAAGCAGGAAGTCAGTCCTCACATATAGGATTCCCCAGCTTAAGGCTGCCGGGGACCCAAAGCTGAAAAATGAGCTCCCTCTAGAGCCCCAGAATGTGCGAAAAGAATCTTCTCTGATATAGCCCCCATATGGTAGCCCAACACCAGGGCCGGAGGGTAGGAGTTGCCTATACCTCAAAGAGATTCCGGAGTACCGCTTGCCCGAAAGCACTGTCCCTGCGGGACTCCCTCTCGAGGCAGTAGTGGGCCGCAAAAGTCTGGCTTGAAGACCAAGTAGAGGCCCGGCAGATGTCTGCCAACGGAACAGAGCGAAGATGAGCCACTGACGCAGCCTTTGCCCTGACACGGTGGGCCATGACTCGACCCTGCAAGGAGAGGCCGGCTGCCCTATACACCCAGATGATACAGTCCGCCACCCAGATGGACAAGGTACCCTTAGAGACAGGCAACCCCAGCTTATTAGGGTCAAAAGAGATGAAGAGCTGCACAGCCCTTCGGTGTCCCTGCGTACGGTCAAGGTAGAAAGACAACGCCCTCCTATAGTCCAGGGTATGCAAGACCATCTCAGCCCGGCTGGCATGTGGCCTGGGAAAGAAAGTCGGAAGAACCATCTCCTGATTGAGGTGGAAGGAGGAGACAACCTTCGGAAGGAACTTAGGGTAAGTCCGCAAGACTACTCTGTTCCTATAGACCCTAGTGTACGGTGCATCCTACACCAGGGCTTGAAGCTCGCTCACTCGCCTTGCTGAGGTAAGAGCCACCAAAAACAATGCTTTCCAGGAGAGAAAGCGCAAAGGGCAAGTAGCCATAGGCTCAAAAACCGAAGAATGAAGTCCGGGCTCGATATCGGTGTACCGGGCCCAGGCGGAAAAGGGAAACCAGCGTCGAACCGAAGAAAAACACGGATCCACGCAGAAAATCAACTTTTTTTCTCAGGTGAAAACGAAACACGTCCGTCGGACTCCACGGAAAAAAGAAGACTGAGCAAGATGGCACCCTTGGGTGGGAAGGGGACCTCGCATGCGCGCTGCATTCCCAAAGGCTTTCTTTGAAAGCTGGGGAAATGCTCTGCACGAGGGCTCCGTCGGCGCCAATGTCACCCATAGGTGAGGACTGACTTCCTGCTTGGTCCTGGAGAAAGAGACAACTCCTAGGGGAGGTGGGTGGGTTGTGAAGACTAAATTCCTGCTGTTCCCGGAGATCACCTGTTACAGGTGAGTAACTACGCTATCTCCAGGAACAAGCAGGAATGTAGTCTTCATATATGGGGACTCCCCAGCTGAAAGTTGCCAAGGGGTGACCCCAGCTAGCTGTGAACCCAGGTAAGATGGGTCATGCTTCCTCCCATGGACCTTAGGCATCCAAACTGTGGATGGTGGGTAGGAGTTGTATTACGTATGGAAGAGATGTTGTAGAACAGACTGGCCAAACGAGGCATCCCGACGGAAGTCCTTGTCTAAGCAATAGTGGGCTGTGAAGGTATGTACCGAAGTCCAAGTGGCTGCTTTGCAGATGTCATCAATAGAGACAGAACGAAGGTTAGCCGTTGCGGCTGTGACATGGCCTTCGAGAGAAAGTCCCTTACCCTGATATGTATAGATATCCAATCTGCAATCAAATTTGACAGAGTTCTTTTACAAACTGGAAGTCCCAAATGACTAGAGTCAAAAGCCACAAAAAGCTGAGAAGATTTTCTATGTGGCTTAGTTCTTTGGAGATAAAAAGCCAAAGCTCTTTCACAATCCAATGTGTGAAGATTCCTTTCCGCACTGGAGGCATGAGGCCTAGGGAAGAATATAGGAAGATAAACTGACTGGTTTAAATGAAAAGGTGATACCACCTTTGGCAGACAGTGAGGATGAGTCCTGAGGACTACTTTATCATGGTGAAACCTTGTATAAGGGTCAGCTACTAACGCCTGTAGTTCACTAATGCGTCTTGCAGAAGTGATGGCAATTAGGAAAATAACTTTCCATGAAAGAAACTTTAGGTCTGAAGTGGCTAAAGGTTCAAAGGGTGGTTTCATAAGCTGACCAAGAACAAGATTTAGATCCCATGCCACCGGTGGTGGTTTGATGGGAGGTTTTGTTAAAAGTAGGCCTCTCATAAATCTTGATATAAGTGGATGAGAGGAAACAGGCTGTCCATCGAAAGGTTTATGAAAAGCAGCAATAGCACTAAGATGGACCCTAACTGAATTGGTCTTCAGACCAGAAGTTGATAATTGTAGAAGATACTCTAGTAGCAACTCTACAGGTAGTAAAAGGGGGTTAAGTCCCTTTTGTGAATACCAGATAGAGAACCTTTTCCACTTGAAAGCGTAGGAACCTTCTTGTGGAAGGTTTTCTGGAAGCCAGGAGGATATCCTTTACTTATTGAGAAAGGTTAACATCTTGGAATTCTAGGCTTTCAGTAACCAGGCCCTGAGATGTAGGGACTGGGGATTGGGATGCAGTAAAGATCCGTCCTCCTGCGACAGGAGATCTGGAGCATTCCCCAACTCCAGAGGAGTGGTTTGAGAGAGACGCAGAAGAAGAGGATACCACGTCTGCCGTGGCCAATGTGGAGCTGTGAGTATCATATGACCTTTGCCTCTCTGAAGTTTGAATAAAGTCTTGGGAATGAGGGGAATGGGTGGAAAGGCACAGCGGAAGTCCTGTCCCCAGTGGAGTAGGAAAGCATCTCTTGCCTGACAAGTTTTGAGCCGGAATTCTGGAACAGAATCGGGGAAATTTGGCATTCTGTGGACTTGCAAAGAGGTCTATATCTGGTGTTCCCCAGTTTCGAAACACTCGAGCAAGCTGGTATGAGTGGAGGGACCACTTGTGTGGCAGCAGTATTCGACTGAGTTTGTCCACAAGTTTTGAATGCCCGGAAGGTATACCGTAAACAGGTGAATTTGTAACTCTCTGGCGAGGGCCCATAGTCGCAAAGCTTTCTTGCATAGCGACAGAGAGCCTGTTCCACCTTGCTTGTTCACATAGAACATAGCTACCTGATTGTCAATTTGGACCAGAACTGTTTTGTTGCTGAGATGGCCCTGAAAGACTTGAATAGCATTGAAAATGGCTCTCAGATCTAGGAGGTTTATATGAGGGGAAAACTCCTGTGAGGTCCAAAGACCCTGAGTGGAGAGATCGTGCATGTGGGCCCCCAACCCATCTTGGCTGCATCTGTCATCAGAGTGGTTTGGCATAGAGGCTGCTGGAAAGGAGAACCTAGAAGGAGGTTTTCCAGGGATTGCCACCATTGGAGGGACGAAATCAGACATGTGGTATTTCTGATTTTGTCTGTTAGTCGACCCGAGGCTTGTGACCACTGAGAAGAAAGGGTCCACTGGGCTGCTCGCATGTGCAGGCTAGCATAGGGAACCACATGGACAGTGGATGCCATGTGTCCTGGCAGTTGAAGCATCTCCCGAGCAGTAAGGAATACCTGCATAGATGCCTGAGATGCCAGTTGTATTATATGTAGACAGCATGGCTGGGGCAGGAAAGCCTTTGACTGCCGTGTGTCTAGACAAGCCCCTATGAATTCTAGAGATTGAGAGGGGGTGAGATGAGATTTTGGGAGGTTTATGACCAATCCCAAGTATTGAAGAATTGTCATTGCTCAAGAGAGAGCAAAGCTGGTCTTTGGAGCTGTCGATACTCGAATGAGCCAATCATCTAAGTAAGGGAAGACAAATATTCCCAGAGTCCTCATAAATGCTGCTACCATTGCCATGCATTTTGTGAAGACTCTCGGAGCAGAGGCAAGTCCGAAAGGAAGAACTCTGTACTGGAAGTGTCTTCCTTGGATCAAGAATCGAAGGAACGTCCTGTGATCAGAGTGGATGAGAATATGCGTGTACGCATCTCTTAGATCTAGAGAACTTAGCCAATCTTGACTTTGAAGGTATGGTAAAAGTGTTCCGAGGGAGATCATCTTGAACTTTTCTCGGAACAAATACTTTTTTAATTCTCTGAGGTCTATAATGAAGCCTGTGTTCCCCTGTCTTCTTTGGAATAAGAAAATAGGGGGAGTAGAACGCTGTCCCCTGTTGAGATAGAGTAGTTACTCACCTGTAACAGGTGTTCTCCAGGAGCAGCAGGAATCAGTCCTCAAATATGGGTGACGTCGGCGCCGACGGAGCCCTCATGCGGAGCATTTCCCCAGCTTTCAAAGAAAGCCTTTGGGAATTGCAGCGCGCATGCGCGGTCCCCTTCCCGCCCAAGGGTGCCATCTTGCTCAGTCTGATGACATAGCTAAAAGACAGCAAAAAAATTAGCAAGATAAATCATATGACTGCAACTCCAAGGGGAGGAGGGAGGGTTGTGAGGACTGATTCCTGCTGCTCCTGGAGAACACCTGTTACAGGTGAGTAACTACTCTTTCTCCAGGACCAAGCAGGAAGTCAGTCCTCACATATGGGACTCCCCAGCTTAAGGCTACCGGAGACCTCAAGCCGAAAAAATGACCTCCCTCTAGCTCGTTAGTACGTAAGGAAGGAATCTTCTCTGAGAACGCCCCCGACCGGTAGCCCAGCAACAGGGCCGGAGGGTAGGAGTTACCTAAACCCCAAAGAGATTATGGAGTACTGCCTGTCCAAAAGCACTGTCCCTGCGGGACTCCCTCTCAAGGCAGTAATGGGCCGCAAAAGTCTGGCTTGAAGACCAAGTAGTGGCCTGGCAGATGTCTGCCAACGGAACAGAGCGGAGATGAGCCACTGACGCAGCCTTCGCCCTGACACGATGAGCCGTGACTCGACCCTCCAACGAGAGGCCGGCTGCCCCATAAGCCCAGGCGATACAGTCAGCGACCCAGATGGACAAAGTACGCTTGGAGACAGGTAACCCCAACTTATCGGGGTCAAAAGAAACGAAGAGCTGAACAGCCCTCCGATGCTCCCGCGTACGGTCAAGGTAGAAGGACAACGCCCTCCTACAATCCAGGGTTTGCAGGACCATCTCAGCCGGGTTGGCATGCGGCCTGGGAAAAAAGGTCGGAAGAACCACCTCCTGATTGAGGTGAAAAGGGGAGACAACCTTCAGAAGAAACTTAGGGTGAGTCCGTAAGACTACCCTATTCCTGTAGAACCTAGTGTAAGGGGGATCAGACACTAGTGCCTGCAGTTCACTCACTCGCCTAGCAGAGGTAAGAGCTACCAAAAACAAGGTTTTCCAGGAGAGAAAACGGAGAGGGCAGGTAGCCATAGGTTCAAAGGGCGGACAAGTAATCCGCTGTAAGACCACATTCAGATCCCACTTAGGGGCTGGTGGACGCAAAGGAGAAGGAGGCCTCTGAGAAAACGAGCCACCAAAGGGTGGTTGGAAAGAGGCCTCCCTTCCACTGGCGAGTGGTGCGCTGAAAGAGCACCGAGGTGAGCTCTGACAGAATTGGACTTAAGGCCTAGATTGGATAGGTAAAGCAAATATTGCAATGCTACCGGTACCAAGCACGAGAAGGGATTCTCGCTGTGCTGAGCACACCATGCGGAGAATCTACGCCACTTAAAGAGCGTAGGATTTCCTGGTGGATTGCCATCTAGAGGCTAAGACAACATCTTCCACCTCTCGAGGCAGTAGTAGGGGAGCCAGGACTACCCTTTCAGCAGCCAGGCCATCAGATGAAGGGACTGGAGGTTGGGGTGCAAGAGAGTCCCCTGATCCTGAGACAGGAGATTGTGCTGAAACCCCAGAGGAAAAGGGATGTCCACCGCCAGTTGCAGCAGAAAATGGAACCACGGTTGCCTCGGACACCTGGGGGCTATCAGGATCATTGAGGCCCCGTCCTTGAGGACTTTGAACAGTGTTCTGGACACTAGTGGCGTGGGAGGAAACGCATACAGGAGGCCTGTGGACCACGAGATCAGAAACGCATCCGCTGCTACTCTGAGAGGATGCGGTTGTCTGGAGCAGAATCTCGGGAGTTGCCAGTTCAGAGGACTGGCAAAAAGATCCATGGTGGGGAGGCCCCACCTGAGAAAGATCTGCTGAACCACCAATGGGTTCAATCTCCATTCGTGTGGTTGCAGGATCCTGCTCAGTCTGTCCGCCAGGTAATTTTCTTGACCTGGGAGGTAGACAGCCTTGAGGAGGATTCCGTGATTGACGGCCCAAGAGCACAGCCGTTGTGCCTCCTGACATAGAAGGAAGGAGCCTGTGCATCCTTGTTTGTTCACGTAGAACATGGCAACTTCATTGTCCATCTGGACTAGTACAGACTGGTGAGAGACGAGATGGGAGAAGGCTTTCAGAGCTAGGCGTATCGCCCGTAGCTCCAGGAAGTTTATCTGTTGAGCAGCCTCCCAAGGGGTCCAGAGACCCTGAGTACATGTCCCTTGGCAATGTGCTCCCCAACCTAGAAGAGAAGCATCTGTCGTCAGCACTTGAGAATGAGGAGGGGATTGAAAAACCACTCCAAGTACCAGATTCGGAAGATGAAGCCACCATTGCAGAGAGGAGACCAGCAGGTCGGATTTTTTTGCTGAGTCCGCTAGGCTCCCTGTGGCCTGATGCCACTGAGTGCGATGGCTCCACTGAGCAGGCCGCATGTGCGTGCAGGCAGGCATTGGGGGTGACATGAACCGTGGAAGCCATATGGCCGAGTAGTCTCAGGAATTGCCTGGCAGAAACCAGGGAATTGCTGTGAAACTGCCTGGCCAGATCCATCAGCCTGTGGGCCCTGTCCATTGGCAGAAAAGCCTTCGCTTGAAGACTGTCCAGCCTTGTTCCTATGAATTCTAAGTTCTGGGACGGGAGCAAAGTGGACTTTTCGAAGTTTATGACAAACCCCGAGTGCTGAAGCAGAGCCACAGTGCGAAGGATGGCTTGATTGGCCTCCTGGGAAGACTGGCCCCTTATGAGCCAGTCATCCAGGTACGGAAACACAAAAAGACCTTGAAGCCTTAGGTAGGCCGCCACCACTGCCAGGCACTTGGTGAACACCCTGGGAGCGGAGGTCAGGCCAAAGGGTAGTACTCTGTACTGATAGTGGTTTCCTCCCACAACAAATCTGAGATATTGTCTGTGGTCTGGATGAATAAGGATGTGAGTATACGCATCCTTTAGATCCAAGGAGCATAGCCAATCTCCCTGCTGCAGGTAGGGCAGCAGGATTCCAAGGGTAAGCATCTTGAACTTCTCCCTCTCCAGGAACTTGTTGAGGTTGCGCAAGTCTAGGATGGGTCTGAGGCCTCCTGTTCTTTTTGGTACCAGAAAGTACCTGGAATAAAAGCCGTGACCTCTCAGGTGGTGGGGCACCGGTTCCATAGCCTGTTCCTTTAGTAGACTTGCCAACTCCTGAAGGAGTAGGTCCCTGTGCAGAGGGAGTCTTGGAGGCTCCCCTGGAAAATAGGAGGGAGGTACCTGGTGAAAATGGAGAAGATAGCCCTTTTGGACTATATGGAGCACCCAGGTATCTGATATGACGGCTGACCACCTGTGGGCAAAGTGGGCCAGCCGGCCTCCTATGCTGAGAGAAGCCAGCTGAGGAGAAGAGGCTATGCTTTCTGAGTCAAATACCCCCACCCTGCTGAGCAGAGGCCGGTGTTGGTGGCTTGGGGGCCTTCTGCCTACGGGGCCCATGACCCTGCCTCTTGGCCTGCTGACCCTGTTGGGGAGCTGCAGAGGCCTGATAATGAGGGTATTGTTTATAGGCAGATGACTTCCTCGGGTAAAAGGTCTTTTTTCCCCGAGCCCTTCTTCTTCTGAGAAGGGGCAGAGGTCTTTCTGGACAGCCTAGTCCTGGTCAGAGTCTCGGTCTCGAGTTCTGCAGCCTTTTCAGCCATGGGCTTGCCAAAGAGGTTTTCACCTCGGCAGGGGACATCGACCAACTTGTCCTGTACCCATGGCTCAAGGTTGGATGACTGTAGCCAAGCCTGTCGGCGGGCACCAATGCCGGCCCCGGCTACTTGGGCCGAAGCCTCGAAGCCATCGTAGGCTGCTCGAAAGATAAACTTCGAGCACTCTCGAATACCGGTGGACAAGGCCTGGAACCTCTGCAAAGGTTCCTCGGAGACACCAGCAGAGAACCCGGCAATCTCCTTTGCCAGGTCTCGGAGATACATGCCCATGTAGAGCTGGTATGTCTGGACACGGCAAGCAAGCATAGAGCCCTGGAAGCACTTCTTACCAAGGGCATCCAGGTTCCGGGCCTCCCGGCCAGGAGGCACCGAGGAGTGCATCTTCTGACTTTTCAGTCGATGCATGGCCGATTCCACAACCATGGAGTGGTGCGGTAATTGTGCCTTTTGGAACCCGGGGCTCTTGCAGACTCGATAGATGGAATCGACCCGCTTGCTTAACACCGGCGTCGAGGCCGGGGTCTCCCACATGCGGAAGAGCAGCCGCTCCAGCATCGGAGGAACCGGTAGAGTAAAGGCCTCCTTCGGGGGAGAGTCACACTGGAGGGCCTCGGGCTCCTCGGCTCGAGGCTCCTCCTCGGGATCCGCGGGGAAGGCCAAGGCCGAGAACCGGGTATCCTCCAGTGGGGATCGTCTCCGAGGTTCGGACTCCAGCCCGAATCCTCGGAGGAGGTGTCGAGCGGCTCCGGTCGGGCAGGCACTGATGCCCTCCGCCCCGACGTCATGGGTACCGGCGTCAACGACCTCAGTCCCGAACGGGAGGCCGAGGGAGACAGTGGCCGAGGATCGACTCGAGCCCACATGGACGAGGATCGGCTCGGCCTCCGGGGTCGACTTGGACGTCGAGGTCCCGGTGGTCGGGGCAGATGCACCGGTGAGACCGGCGATCAATGCCCGCTGCTGTTCCATGAAGGCAGCGAGGCTGCTCTCCAAGGCCGTCAACCTGAGTCCGAGCTCAGGAGACCCAGCAGCCCCCGACTCGGGCCCCGATGGCGTCGTGCCCGACGTCGGCTCCCTTGGAGGAGAGTCCACGAGGACTACAGCACTCACGTGTCCAGGAGACTCCATCACGAGACGAGGTTGCTTGGCAGGCCTCTCCGACTCCGAAGACCCGGGACGGCTATCGGGGCTATGTGACCTGGCTCTCGAGGAACCAGGAGCGTCCACCAACGCCGCCCTTGCTGGTTTCTTCTTCCTGCTCTGTTCCCGCGAAGGAGACCCCCACTCAGAGGAACCCCGACGCTGCTCGGGGCCGGAGTCCCGAGACGACGAGGTCCGGGCCCGTCCGGACGCGGATTCAAAGAAGATCCTATCCTTCTGGTGCTGCCGACTCCTCAACGCCTTCGAGGACATTTTGCCACACGGACCACAAATCATCGGGTCATGATCGGGTCTGAGGCAGCTGAGGCAGCAGAGGCAGCAGTCATGTGTGTCGGTAAGAGACATACGTTTCTTACACCGATCACACTTTTTAAACCTGCTGGCAGCCATCGGGGGAAAAACGGGAAAAAGGGCCCCTGCGAAGTCAAAAGACAGGGCTGCCAGTGAAAAAAGAAAAAATGGCGCGAACGCTAGTCACGAAGGAAAAAAACCGAAAAAGGTGAGAGTGGGCTTGATACCGGCGTATCGGGCCCAGGCGGGAAAAGGATCCGGCGTTGAACCGAAGGAGAAGTACAAAAAATAGGGAAATCAACTTTTTCCTCGGCGAAAAACGAACTACGTCCATCGGGCTCCGTGGAAAAAAGAAGACTGAGCAAGATGGCACCCTTGGGCGGGAAGGGGACCGCGCATGCGCGCTGCAATTCCCAAAGGCTTTCTTTGGAAGCTGGGGAAATGCTCCGCACGAGGGCTCCGTCGGCGCCGACGTCACCCATATGTGAGGACTGACTTCCTGCTTGGTCCTGGAGAAATGAGCACTTCTTCTATTGCTCCTTGAGCCAAAAGTGACGTGACCTCCTGACACAAGAGGTCGGTGGCAGGGCCCTGAGAACTGAACTGTCTCAGAATTGTAGGTGAGGGCAAATTGAGGAAATGAAGCTTGTATCCCAATCCTACAATGGACAGAGTCCAATTTTCTGATGTTATTTGTTGCCATCTTTTGACAAAATGGCATTAGTCTGCCTGGAATGGTCAAGGGTTCTGGACCTTTTAGGGGCAGAATGACTAAGTTCTCTAGGTGGAAGTCAAAGACCCTGAGGGGACTTGGTCTGTTGAGCCGGTTGAGCTTTTTGAGCTTGTGGCTTTCTCTGCTCTCTGTTCTGTTGTTGTCCCTTTTGGGAAACATGAAGTGGACAGCGAGTTTGATGGGTGTAAGATTGGTAAGACTTCTTTTTCTTATAGAAAAAAAGATTTCTTGAATGTTTTCTTTTTTGCTGGGTTGGCTGTAGCCTTTGACAACACAGGTACACTACCAAAAAACTGCCTCCAGTTTTGCAACTGATTCCTATAGATTTTGGGGTGCTGAATCCAGGAAAAATAGCCAAAATGTTCCATCACGTCACGTTTTCTTGCAAAATTAGATTTCTTACCCATATAAGGAATGTTCACATAATTTCTTTTTAGCCGACTGCAGTTTATTTTCTTGGCCCAAAATAGAGGTTGTAATGGTTAACTAACTAGAAACACTCCCTCATGATATTTTAGAGTGTTTTGTATTCATTTTATACATTAACAGGACAATTGGGAGGCGGGGGGCTAAATCCAGTACTCGCGCTGGCGCATGTTCTTTCCTGTTCGCCTCGCCTCGTTCGCTCGCTCAAACACGGTGGTTGCGACATGAACGTTCCTGTCAAATTTCAGTTTCTTGCAAGTTCATTATTACCTTTTGTTTGCTCAGTCGTAATCCAGCTTTATTCCGAAGTGGTTCACTACAGTTGTAGTTTGCAGTGCTGTGTATTTGTGATGGCTCACAGAGCCAGAGGTTGCGTCAACTCTCCGGACAGTTTTTGTTTTATTTGTGGGGAATATACCATGAAAAAGCGGCAGAGGAACATTTCTGCATTTATTAAAAAAGTATATTTCGCCTATTTCGGTTTGAAGTTAGGCGATCAAGACAAACCGTGGGCTCCTCACAAAGTGTGCAAGACATGTGAGGAAGATCTACGCTTATGGATGAAAGGTAAAAAACAAGCATTTCGTTTCGGAATACCTATGATGTGGCGTGAACAAAGAGACCACAGCAGTGACTGCTATTTTTGCTCTTGCATTGTGAAGGGATACAACCTAAAAAAATAAGAACGTAATAAGTTACCCCAATCTTCCCTCAGCAATTAGGCCTATGCCTCATAGCAACGAAGTACCTGTGCCTGAACCACCAAAATCTTTGGATCATATTTGTGTGGACGGTTCTGATCATGATGAGACTCATCAGATGGCTTTTCCCGATGAGTCCAGTACTTCTGAGTTTGAAACTGAACCAGATCCGAAACCTGAACTTTTCTCTCAAGCTGAATTGAATGATTTAGTCCGGGATTTAGGACTCCCAAAAGATGCTGCCCAACTGCTAGGTTCTCGGCTTAAACAGAAAAATCTATTGTCACCAGGAACAACTTTTTATTGGTACCGCAACCGCGAGACACAATTTTTGAAGTATTTCAGCAAAGAGGAAGATTTGGTATTTTGCAACGATATATACGGAGTGATGGAAAAGTTTAAACTCAAGTATGATCCTGCTGAATGGCAGCTGTTCATTGATTCGTCAAAAGACAGCATAAAAGGTGTTCTTCTTCATAATGGCAACACATTCGCTTCAGTTCCTATTGCTCACTCTGTTATTCTCCAAGAAAAATACGAGAATTTGGCCCTGATTCTTCAGAAGATTCGTTATGATGAGCATAAGTGGATGATTTGTGGAGATTTTAAAATTCTATCCATGCTATTAGGGCAGCAATCCGGTTTCACCAAATATCCCTGCTTCCTTTGCTTGTGGGATAGCCGGGCCCGCGACCTACACTGGGGGAAAAAAGACTGGCCAATTCGGGAGTATTTGAGACCCGGTGAGAAAAATGTTCTTCATGAGAGCTTGGTACCTCATGATAAAATTCTATTACCACCTCTCCACATTAAGTTGGGTCTCATTAAGCAATTCATCAAGTCCCTTCCAAAAGATGGTGAGTGCTTTCGGTACCTTTGCTCAAAGTTCCCCCGACTTTCGGAAGCAAAGCTAAAGGAAGGAGTGTTTGTTGGCCCTGATATAAGGAAACTCATTTCAGATGGAGCATTCGCTGAAACGATGTCTGAGAAGGAAAAAAAAGCCTGGGATTCCTTCAAGGATGTTGTTCTCAAATTCTTGGGGAACAGGCGGGATGAGAACTATAAGGATATTGTTGCCAGGATGCTCAATGCCTTCAAAGAACAAGGCTGTAACATGAGCCTGAAAGTCCATTTCTTGCACTCCCATGTGAACTACTTTCCCGAAAACTTGGGGGCGTACAGTGAAGAACAAGGTGAAAGGTTTCACCAGGACATCAAGGACGCAGAGAGAAGGTACCAAGGAAGATGGAACACCACTATGATGGCTGATTTCTGCTGGTTGCTGCTGCGGGAAACCCCAGATGAAAAATACGCCAAGCAGCGCACCAAGAGAAGCATTCGGGGGAAGAAGAAACGGGCCCACCAGGAGATTGATTGACCCAAGAATGACTTTAAAATCTAAACTATGTTGACAAATATCGTGTTTTTACTAAACTTTGAAATAAAAATTTGCTAGTTATTACCACAGTGTCGGATCTCATTTATTAGAATTTTATTTTCACACCATCGGGTGTTTGTCTTCATGTATTGCAATGGTGCGGTTTGCGTTTTCTATTCTTACATACATACCTGTACAACATTTTTTGCACATTTCTTTGCTTTGCTTTGTGTCTAACCTCGCTCTTATATGCTCAATGTTTGTGCACATGTATGTGGCTGTTTTAAGTGCAGACAATTTTGCTACCATCACAGTGTGTTTTGTTGACATTACTCTATTCTTATGTGCTGCCTTGTTACAATTTTCTTTATTCTTATTTGAATAACTACTAAACAATTAGTATAAAGAATTCATCCAAGAAACTTTTATCTCGATCGCACTCAATCTGAAACGTTCACCTCAAACTGCTAACCCAATGTAGCAAAAAATCTGTACGTGATGGAGCAAATTGGTTACCAGATTTGGATTCAGCGCACCAAAAAACGTAAAATTCAATCGAAACATTAGAGGCAGTTTAAAAAAAATTTTTTTTTAGTGTACCTGTGCAATCTGTTCAAAGTAGTACTGTCAGATTCAAGCTGATTAGCCTTGTCTTGCCAGTCCTTACCAAAGAGATTTTCTCCTGTGCAAGGAATGTTTCCCAGTTTTTCTTGCACCCATTTTTCCAAATCTGATGCTTGAAGCCAAGCAATACGATGTGCTCCTATGGATATAGCAGAGGTTCTGCTAAAACATTGTCATGAAGAAGATCCTTCTGAGCCAATGGAGGTAGGGCAAGATGAGGATTTGCTTGCAGAAACTGACAGGCAGTCTGAGCACATGGCTCAGTGTTTGCAAAGAAGAAGTAAACAAAGAGAGTCACGAGCTAGAAAGACACGCCCCTGCAGTGACGTAGTCCCTAGCTCAGGAGGTAATGAGGTTCACCTGTTTCAGGGCAGGGCACAGCTAAGCCCTGAGAGTTACAATGATAAAAACTGGTCATTAGCTTGGACCAGGCAAAAGCAGAACGAGAGGCAGAGCCAGAAGCAGAACTGGGAAGAGAGCCAGAAAGGAAGCCAGCAAAGGAGCACGCTGACTAGAAGGAGTCAAAGAGGAGTGAGAACCAAGGGAGCCATATTCCTGAGGCCAGAAGGAAGTAACCCAGGACAGGGGTTATCTGGTAAAGGCAGGAGAGAGAAGAATCTTCCTGAGAGGCAGGCTTGGCAAAGCTCACACGCTCCGAGGAGAGAGACAGGCTGGTTGGAGAATACCGGTACGTCTGAGGGGAAAGTTAATAGGCTGAGAGGCAAGCAAACACCAGCTGTGTTTGAGAACCAGTCTAACCCTGCAGAGTGGAGAGTTCCTTCCCTTTTAAAGCCAAAAGGTAGGCTTAATAATTCATATAAGTTTGAACCTAGCTATAAAGCAGTTCCCTATAGTTACCAGAAAGTAGCAAACTCCCTGGACAAAAACTACAGCATATATGGTAGTTTACAACCCTGCTCAGGAGAGTGTTACAGAGAGAAACCACGTGAGGTCAGAGAGACCGTTTGTTTCAAGGATCAGGATAGCAGCTTACTGCCACGCCCTGCTAGTCCTGATGCTGAGGAAATGCAGATAGACTCTGACCCTAATGAAATAGTGGATGATCGGATGGACTGTACATTATCTTTGGCTGACCATGTGAATTCCCTATGCTGAACAGTGTCTGAGAGAGACGGTAAAAGCAGCCGAAGAAAAGGGAACATTTTCTTTGCTAATTGAAGCTGTTGTGATTTGTTTTGTATCAAGCACTGCACGTTTAAAGCCTGAAGCTGACAAGGCTAACTTACCTGAGTTCATGTATAATTTCCTCAAGCCAATTGTATGGCAATGTTTTGTCCTGAGTTATTCACTTGCATTTAATCTGCCGGGAAGGGGAAAATAAATTCTTGTCATTGCCTGAAACCACTCGACTGCAACTCATCTGTGTTCAACGGGTAAAGGGACTTACATTCCCAGAAGGCCTTGCAAAGTTAAAGCAAGCCCAAGCTCTCTGAGGCAGGAACACCACAGGCAGACCAAGTCTCAGCGCCCTAGGTGTTGGGCTGGCCACCGTGAGGGTGACAACATTCAAAACAGTCAAAGGTAACAAGGTTCATAAATTTAGAGACATTCTGGGCATGTTTGACCAGAATAAGGTAGTCTGCTCTTTTTTCGTCTGAGACAGAAGGACTAATGAGCTCCAAGTATTTGTGACGTCTTCCAGGAACATTCCCTTATACAGAATGTAGGAACTGATCCTGGCTCCCAGCATGGAGGATTGAAAACATCGACAGCCAAAGGCATCGAGTGTCCTGGATTCACAGTCTGGAGGATTAGAAGAGTGTGTTTTTGCACTCTTGATTCTTCGCATGGCCGATTCCACTACCATTGAATGGTGTGGTAACTGAGTTTTTTGAAAACCAGGACAACCTGGCACTCGGTTACATAGTGTCCAGGCATCGGGAATGTTTAGATATTGTTAAAGGAGTCTCCCACATTCTCAACATCAGATCATGTAAGATCTTGTGAATGGGAAACATAGCTGCTTCCTTGGGAGCCATAGGGTATTGTAGAATTCTTAATTCCTCTGCCCTAGGTTCTTTTTCTAGAATCACAGTGATTGCAAGGCCTTTTGCTAAATCACGTATGAAGTCCTGGAAGGACATCTCTTCTGGAGGAGACATCCTGTGTTGAGGAGAGGAAGTTGAATCTTCTAATAGATTCACTCTGGTACCGGTAGAATCATCAGAGTCAAAGGAATCGGAAGACTCAAGAACCGGGTGCTCCTGTGACGCATGGTATCGGTACCGCTCGAAGTCGGTACTGAAGTGTCTCGGTTCCTGATCCCCGATACTGGACATCAGCATGGGGGGAAGCAGTCCTGTCGAAGCAGGTGTTGTCGGTACTGGTACCTGTGGAACCGTCTGTTGCGGTCTTAGCGGTACTGAGGCTGCTAAGAGGGCCGTTAGACTGCGTTCGATAGCGAGGATTCTGTGATCCATCGCTCCTGCCGATGCCTGGGTGCCGGTACCGGTGTATGCGGCCACGACCCCAGAGCATGGCACCAGTAGTTCCGCAGAGGTCGAGGCCTCTGGAATATCCTGGAGCCCCATTAATGCTTTGGAGCTCGAAGACTCCCGCCAGGGCTGTTTTGCCGGTGAAGTGTCCTCGAGGGAAACGCCCGAGGCATCTCGATACTTCAAAGGAGATTTTCCCTTCGAGGACCGGCTAGTTTTACTTTTGGTTACCCGAGATCCATGGGAGGAAGATGAAGCCCTGGAAGACGTCGATGCAACCGACATCATGTCGGAGGCAAAAAGGGTACAGAGTTTTGCAGCTCTATTCTGCTGGCCCCTCTTGATCATCCTCGTGCAGGAGAGACACTCCATTGGACAATGTTCAGAACCCAACCATTTTAGACACTAATCATGGGTGTCAGTGACGGAGATGGTACCGCCACATTTTAAGCATTTTTTTAAACCACTGGCTGGTTTCTCCATGCTTGAAGAAAAAAATTGGCCTGGTGCCTAAAATGGCACCTAGCACCCGAAATAGGAAAAATCCTGAAGAAAAATATATGTTGGTTTTTTTTTTAAAGAAAGAGGAAAAAGAGAACTGTCGGTACCGGTAGGCGTCGAATGAAGGCAGATGCGACCACAAAAAATAAGAAATAAAGGTAGATTTTCTACGGTGACAGGGTACCGTGTCCTGTCGGCTCCGCGGAAAACGAAGAACTGAAGTGAGAGAGGAACAGAGGCAGGAAGGCAGCACGCATGCGCTGTGGGATGCTCCCAAAGGCTTTCCTATTGGACGCTGGGGAGCGTTCCCGTGTGGGCTCCGTAGGTACCGATGATACCCATATCTGAAGACTACATTCCTGCTTGTTCCTGGAGATTCATCCTATTCCCTTTATCATTTTGGTTGCTCTTTTCTGTATATTTACTAATACTGTAAGAGCATGCATGTGCACACAGTACTCAAGGTATGGTCACACCATGGAGCAATACAGTCATTATGATATCCTTTATTTTATTTTCTACTCCTTTCCTAATGATTCCTAGCATTCTGTTTGCTTTATTGGTTGCTGTCACATACTAAACAGAAGATTTCAAAGTATTGTCTATGATCACACCCACAACTCCTAATGTGGAACATAGCATTGTGTACTGTCGTGAGGGCATCCCCTGGTGACCATTCGAAGTATGGGCATGCTCCACGATAGAAATTATTTAGGGAGCGTGATGAAATGTAAGGTCCACGAATGGCGAAATGGTCTTACTTATTTCCAGCTTCCTAAGAGAGCTCAATAATCAAACCAAGTGTAGGGAAAACAAGGCTTTATTCCCCGTCGGTGCAAGGGTTCAAATAAGACATTGAGAAATCAAAAGAATGTCCTTTGTTTCAAAAGGTACCAATATTAACAAGCTGACTAATTGTTAAACTCCACAATTAGTGCAAGGGTTAATCAGAGGAATTCACTTCATTCCAACACAATAAGAATTAAACAAACTTCTTCTCAGTTATACAGTGGCTACAGATTCTAGGCTCGTGGCCATGCACAAACCACAATCCATCTCTTCTGGTGGAGGAATGGGAACAGCATTTATATATTCAATTTCCATGGATTCTGCTCCACTACATTCATCATCAGAGTAGTCATTGTCCCTGTCTGCTACAGGTCTACGTGAAATGTCCCTAGGTTCTTGCCTCCAATAAGACTGTGTTTTAAGTTCTCTGGGAATTTTCTGAAACCACCCTGGTTTCTTCTTCCTTGCAAACTGAGTATTTGTTTTAGCAGTACCTCTAGGAGTTAAGCATTCAGTATCATGAATAAAGCTTTCATACCTGTAGCCTCTGTGGTTTGAATCCATGGAGCTTTCTCTCCCAGAAACGTTTCTCCTGCAACAGGTTCTCTGCCGACAGGCTCTAGGGAGGGCTGTGCTTTCTGGCAGCTTGGTAAAACCTGGTGTGGATTCAACTTTGTGCTTCAGTAAGAACTTAGCTTTGTCAGAAACTGCTTTTCCTTTGGTGCCTGGTAAAACTTGATTAGTATTTCCCAGAGACTGCAGGCTTTCCTCCAAACCTATCTCTCTGGTTCTCTGGATACGTCTCTCTGCTTTTGAATCAGGAACGTTGTGGGAACAGGGAGTGGCACACTCTCTAGCCTTAGTGCTTTCTCCAGCAGACTCCCTCTGAACAGCTGCTCGCTTAGCCTGGCCCTTATGAACTCCACCTTTGTGAACTCTGTTCCTTTGGGCTTGCTCAGGTAGGATTCTTTCTCCAAGTCCTTCTCCTTCTCTTGGAGCTGTTCCTTCTCTCTGTCCTCTCCTTTGAGGTGTTTCTCTCAGTAGAGATATTCCTCCTTTCTGGATCCAGTTCCAGTTCTGCCCTTCCTCTGGAGCTGTCCCTCTCAATAGAGGTGTTCCTTCTTTGCTAGCATTCAGCTTCTGCTTATAAAGGAATCTTTCCTTTGAAACTCCCGGGCTCATTCCCAGGTGCAAATCATTAGCTCTCTTGGGCTCATTAGCTCCTGTATGATCACTCCTGCCCCTTCTAGCTGTGCCTTGAGGTAACTGCACAACTAGATTTCTCTGAGAAACAGGGTTTCTTTTCAGGTTTGCATCTTCATTGATACCCACTTCATGACAGTACCTAAGGTTTGGGTTATTCTTACCTACATGCATATCACTTTGCACATATCCATATTAAATTTCATTTGCCATTTGAATGTCCATTCTCCCAAGGTCCTCCTGTAGTTTCTCATAATCCACATGCGATTTAACAAATCTGAAAAATCTGGTGTCATCTGAAAATTTAATCACCTTGCTTGTCATTCCAATTCCAGATCATTTATAAAAATATTATTTTTATTTTATTTTATTACATTGTCTTATATACCGCGCTATTCTGCATCAGTGCGGTTTACATTGAACAAACTGAAATTACATTGAACAGGGCATTATAACTTGGAGATAACTATTTTACAGGGAACATGGGCTATGGAGAACATAAGAACATAAGAAATGCCATACTGGGTCAGACCGAGGTCCATCAAGCCCAGTATCCTGTTTCCAACAGTGGCCAATCTAGGTCATACGTACCTAGCAGTTTCCCCAAAAGACACAGGTTCTGCAGTGCTTGTACTAGGCCAAGCATTGATATCCTGGGTCCCTTTTTAATAGTGGTTTATGGACCTTTCCTCCAGGAACTTGTCCAAACCTTTTTTAAACCCAGCTATACTAACAGCCCTTACTACATCCTCCGGTAACAGATTCCAGAGTTTGATTACACGTTGAGTGAAGAAATATTTTCTCCTATTTGTCTTAAATAGTTTACCCTGTAGCTTCATTACATGTCCCCTAGTCCTTCTATATTCTGATAGCGTAAACAATTGATCCACGTTTATCCGTTCCACTCCATTCATTAATTTATACACCTCTATCATATCTCCCCTCAGCCGTCTCTTTTCTAGGTTAAAGAGCCCTAACCTTTTTAGCCTCTCTTCATAGGAGTAGCCTTCCATCCCCTTCACCAATTTGGTGGCTCTTCTCTGTACTTTTTCTAATAACTCTATGTCCTTTTTAAGATACGGTGACCAGAATTGCACACAATATTCAAGGTGCGGTCGTACCATGGAGCGATACAGAGGCATTATAATATCCTTTGTTTTATTCTCCATCCCTTTCCTTATGATACCTAGCATTCTATTTGCTTTCTTGGCCGCCGCTGCACACTGGGCGGAGGGTTTTAACATGTTATCCACGATGACTCCTAAATCTTTTTCCTGGGTGGTGGTTTCTAATGTGGAGCCTTGCATCGTGTAACTATAGTGTGGGTTGTTCTTTCCTAGGTGCATAACTTTGCACTTGTCCACATTAAATTTCATCTGCCATTTGGATGCCCAGGTGGCCCAGGAGGGTTAAGTGGCTTGCCCAAGACCAGAAGGAACACCTGTGGGACTAGAAACCCCAGTCCTTCCGGCCCAAGGTTGCTGTCCTCTAGTGGGATTTGAACCCCCGACCTTCCGGCCTGAAGTACCTTGCCCCAACCACTAGGCCACTCCTCCACTCCATATTAAAAAGCACCGTCCCAATCCAGATCCTTGGGTTATTCCAGTATTTACACTTTCCTCCATTGAGAAAATTGACCATTTATCCCTACTCTGTCTACTTTCTCTCAACCAGTTTCTATTCCAAACAGAACACTGTCTCCTATGCCATGATTTTTTAACTTCCTCAGGAGTCTCTGATGTGGGATTTTGCCGAAGACTTTCTGAAAGTCTAAATACACTATAATCAACTGTCTCACCATTATCCACGTTTATTTACGCCTTCAAAGAAATGACTCACACTGGTTAAGAGAACACTTTCCTTGAGTAAATCCATGTCTATTTTGCCCCATTAAACGATGTCTGTCTAAGTGTCCAGAAATTATTTTCTTGTTTCCAGCATTTTGCCCGGCACTCATGTTAGGCCCACAGGTCTGTAGTTTACTGGATTACCCATGCAGTCCTTTTTAAACATAGGTGCTACACTGGCCACCCTCCAATCTTTTGATACCATAGACTATTTTAAGGACAGGTTAGAAATCACTAATAGTAATACAGGTGATGCTCTCTAGTTTATCAATTTGTTCTACTACATCTTTCACTGAAAGGGGCTCATTGAGATTTCATTCAGCTCTTCTGACTCATCATAGTTCAATACCCTTTCAATACCCTTTCTGTCATAGCTTCCTCACATTTTCCTCGGTAAAGACGAAGCAAAGTATTCTTTTAGTCTCTCAATTACAGCCTTGAGTGCCCCCTTTACCCCTTCATCATCTAATGGTCCAACTGACTACTTTCCTGGCTTTTTGTTCCTAAAAAAGTTTTTATTGTGAGTTTGTCTCTATGGTAAGCTTTTTTTCAAATTCTCTTTATCCCTTCCTTATCTTTGCCAGTGCTTATGCTGTTTCCTATTTTTTTCATTTGGTTTCTTTTTCCATTTTCTGAAATATGTTTTTTTGGCTTTAATTGCTTTTGACACGACATAACGTGTCGCCTAGATGTAAATAGTTACCCCAGTTTTATCCAAGTTGTAGTACCTGTTCTTTGTAAACATAGATTAGCTTGCTGCACTGTGCTAGTCATTCTGTTTCATGTAAACCGCACTGATGTTGAATAGCGCGGTATAAAAGAGACTGTAAATAAATAAATAAATAAATTTAATAGACTCTTGCATCCCATTTTTCAAACAACTGGTAATCATTTGGTTTTCCTTTCGCCTTTCTGAAGGCATGGGATACATCTGATTTGGACTTCCAAGACTGTGTTTTTAAACAACATTCATGCCCGATGTAAACTTTTGGCCTTTGCAGCTGCTCCTGCCGTATCTCACTGCGAGGGCGTATTGCCATTGGAGGAGGACCCTGCTGAGTCCCATGACCACTGAGACCCTGAAAGGACTGCCCATTTTGGGCTTAGACCCATAGGAAGATTAGATTGATTAGACTGTAAGCTCTGACGGATGGTCTGTTATTTATCTCTGTACAGCCCTGCGTATGTCTTGCAACGCTATACAAACGATAAGAAATAGAAGTAGAAGTATAGGAAGAAGAGGCCGCTGAAGAGCCCTTACCAGTTTGAATGCATCCCCACTCTACCGTGAACCCTAAATAGGGAAACTTTAGGATCCATGAGCCTATGTTACAGAAGCCTCTGTCTACAGCCTACTCACCATGTCCCCCCCCTCAGCCAGGGCCAGGCAGTTATCCAAAAACAGCAGTTGTTCCCGCCAGCGAGAAAATCACAGGAGACATTTCAGGAGCAGCAAAACCAGCACTGGGCCCTGGCCTCCCCACCCTCCACTGGGGGTGGGTCTCAAAATTGCAAAAAAGTGCCTCAAGGCTCCTCCATTTCACTCAGGAAATAAAAAGCCAATTGCACAGCTCACCCAACGAGAATTGCAGGCAACATAGCTACATGCACCCAACACTGCCACTGAGCTCTGATGTGGTTACAGAAAAAAAACACATAAAGAAAAAGCCCAATGAAAAAATACAACTATGGTGAAACGGGAACCCCGATTCATAAGGGAATCCGTGCACTAATCAGGCCAGCAGGAGAAGCCACTCAGATGCCCGGATGTTGGGCGGTATATTAAGAACCTGAATAAAGATAAAGCACAGTTACTTACCTGTAACAGGTGATCTCTGGGAACAGCAGGAATTAGTCTTCACATATGGGTACGTCGGTACCGACGGAGCCAGCACGGGAATGCTCCCCAGCATCCAATCAGAAAGCTTTTGGGAGCATCCCTCGCGCCTGCGCGCTGACTTCCCGCCTTTCCCACTGCCTCTCCTCAGTTGAGTTTCATAGCTGAGACAGAAGGAGAGAAAGAGGAAAGGAGATAGAGAGATACAACTCCTAGGGGAGGTGGGTGGGTGTGAAGACTAATTCCTGCTGTTCCCAGAGATCACCTGTTACAGGTAAGTAACTGTGCTATCTCCAGGAACAAGCAGGAATGAGTCTTCACATATAGGGACTCCCTAGCTGTGGGTGCCAGGGGAGATCCCATAAAATGCGTATCCCTGGAACAGGACGGCATTTCCCAAACCTGGATCCCCGGCATCCCCTGAGGGATGGGGGGTAGGAGTTGAACAGAGAAGAGCTGTAGAGGAACAGCGAATCTAAAGACTACAGGAAAAATGAGTCTTTAGAATGTATGTCAAGTATCATTAAAATATTTAATGAACTAGTACAATATAGAGCTTACCTACTGGATTGTAGGAAGTAGAACTGTGATGGAGTGTACTGTAGATGCAGTAGCGGAATCCTCAAGGTAACTTCACAGCAGGGAGGATGAAGTTCCAAACCTGGAATGGGCAGGTAACCCAGGTGTCAACTGGGGCAGTAGAAGAACGGCAGGTCTTCAATGGAAAGCTTTATGGGAAAAAGCTGAAAACTCTTAGGTACAGAGTTATTAACATTGAGGACTAAAAGAAGAAGACTGACCGATCTGGAAAATTAGCCCAGTCCTGAAGGGAAGAGGGGGTATGGAAAAAAGCCCCTATTTCCAAGGAGAACAGAAGTGTACTCAGAAATAATGAAGATGTACACCGTCTTTCCTAGCTGGTGAGAGATAGGAAGACATTGAAGTTTGATACTTCATAGACAGGGAGATCCATAACAAAAATAGAAGCTGTTGACATCACAGCAGTAATTGTGTGTATAACCGCTCCCACTTACTGAGACGCATGAGAATAGGCAAGTTGACTGTCTGTACCCCTTAAGAAGGTAAAAGCTTTATAGCACAGACAGTTAGGGAGATAGTAGGTAATACATTGCGTCCTATGGACATCTTCCAATGGGTATATATATATATATATACATGGAGAGACATACATATCTATAGATATGTGCATATATGTCTAGATATGTGTGATATATATAGCTATATAGATATAGATAGATATATACATATATATAGAGGGGCATGACTTATGCCCACACAGATTACAGGAATATGTATGTATAGGAATATAAGTCTGAGGATACATGTCTGCAACTGAGCCCCACAAAAAAACATTCACATGGGGAATGTGATGGGAAAAGATCCATCTAATAAAAAGGGGATGAAAACCACCTGGAGATATATAGAGAATCTATTTCTGTGGTGCAGGAATGTAGTTCAGTGGAATAACCCGTATGGTTGCGTGAAAAAACAGAGGATAATAGCAGTCTGGCAAGAGCACGTCAGGAGTACTTTAGGACTCTGATGTGTCCAAGGATAGAACAAAATAAATGTGTTTAAAAAGAGGCTTTTATTTACAATACCAATGGATGCTGCCCACCCGACACAGGCCGTGTTTCGTTTAATAAAACTTCATCAGGGGTAAAGGGCAACTAAAAACAAAAACATCCAATAAGGGATGTTTTTGTTTTTAGTTGCCCTTTACCCCTGATGAAGTTTTATTAAACGAAACACGGCCTGTGTCGGGTGGGCAGCATCCATTGGTATTGTAAATAAAAGCCTCTTTTTAAACACATTTATTTTGTTCTATCCTTGGACACATCACGCTCCTCTACTGTGACCTGTTGCTGACGTGACGTTCTGCTCTTAGTTGGACTGTACTTTAGGACTCTGACATGTCCAAAGGACAAAAAAACGCATAGACTAAGACACCAGGATGACCCAGCCAAGGGACACAGGGGTATCATGTATACTAAAAGAGTATGCGTTGTCCAAGTGGAGCAGAAAAACATAATGCCAAGCTGTAAGGAAAAAAAAGAGGTAGATTCCTGCAAGATTGGGAACTCCTTGGACATTCACGCAGGAAAAGCTTGTCTTCTGTATCACAACAGGAGACAAGAGGGTATAAAGAACCCATATAGTCCTGGAATGATTACATAAGTTTTTTCTACTATATGGAAAAACCCTCAGAGAGAAAGTTCAATGCTCTGTAGCAAGGGCCCATAGTAGTAAGCTTCTCTGAAGATTGCAGAGAGCATTGTGCAGGAGAATTATGAGATAAAACTGACTGAAGTCAGGTATGTTGCCACATCCTAGGAAAGGATATGGCTAGAAGAAGATAATTTGCAGTGAGTAGTATTATGCAAGATAGTTGAAAGTAGCTTGCAATGAGTATTAAAGTAATCACTGGAACTTCTGCATGCACAGCAACTGAACAAAACAACAAAGGGGATTCTCCTGTATAAAAACAGAGAGAAAACAGACAAAGGGAGCGGAGATATTCCCGTCCCTGTCTGATGAGTTGTTCAGAGCATGCATTGACGGATAAGAAAAAGTCTACACTGTAAAGAAAGAGAAGTGTTTCAGTATGGTACCAACTCAAGCAGGGGAAAAACCCTGGAAGAGAGGTAGTTGGAAGGTGACTTACCATATGGTAAGTCAGCTGAAGGAAAAGATGTCCATGTGGGGACAGAAACTATCATGGGATAGTTGTAACCTCCCTTCGCAGTAGTAAGAAGGGGAGAATTCTGTAACCCATGGACAAAAGAATCCTAACAGGTTAGCATACTGAAAAAGAAAAAAGCAGTGTAGAGTTTGAAGAATAAACTTCTGCTAAGAAGAAGTTAACTGTAGATTGCAACATACAGGAACCTATGGTTGCTGGTTATGATTAGACTGGTTAGAGTCTGGAGACTTCAGACTAAGATGAGATGTCCCTTGCTTGGGTACATCTGGAGGATGGGCATTAGAAGGGTGAAACCTTCTTTTCTTAGGGAAAGGAGGTTTGGCAGGACATTTCCTACGTCCTGGGGAAAAAGAAGGCTTAGGATGGTTTCCAGAACCAGGGAAGTCAGTGGAGCAATGAGCAACCTGACGTAAAGCCTCTTTATTGAAGAGATTTTCTCCAGTGCAAGGAGAATTACCCAGTGTATGTTGTGCCCATCTGCTCAAGTCTGAAGCTTGCAGCCAGGCTTTATGACGTGCTCCAATGGCAATAGCAGAGGATCTGCTAACAGACTCAAAAGAGTCTAGAGAAGCACGAGAAAGAAACCAAGAGATATTCCTGCTATGATTAAGAAGCAAGGAATAGTCAGTGGCCTTAGGCTCTGACAAAAAAGGGGACAGAAGAGATAATTTCTCTGTGACCTCCTGAAGTGTGAGACTCATATAAAAAATATATGAAATAATTCTTGAAGCCAGCATAGAAGTTTGGAAGGTTTGACGTCCAAAGGCATAAAGTGCTTTAGATGCACGACCTGGCGGATAAGAAGAATGCTTCTTCTTGCTTCTTACCTTCCTCACTGCTGATTCCACTACAATGGAATGATGTGGAAGTTGGTTTTTTTGAAACCCGGAGAGGGAGGCACCTGATACAGAACATTAATGGCTGTAGAAGGCGAAGGAACCTTTAAAGGTGATTCCCACATCCTCAGAAGAAGATCCTGCAAAGAATGATGTAAAGGAAGCATTATATTTTCCTTTTCTGCAGGATCTTGGTTAAGAGTAGAGTCAGGAATAGGAATGGCAAGAAAGGTTGCCATGTCAGGGAGAAATTTCTGAAAAGAAGGATCTCCAATGGGAACTATTCCTGGGTAAGCTGAGGTTGAAGGAGCAGCTTGAGCACCAGAAGACATACTGGACTGGTGCAGAAAAAGAATCCTGCTAGATAGACAGTGATACTGACAGTTCTGATTCGAGGCAGCTAGTACTGCATCGTCAGTGCCCAGTATTGATTCCAAGCTAGGCATAGAAAGGATCGATGGCACCAATGGAACTGCAGGAATCGACATCGATACTGATACCGGTACCGGAGACGGTAATGTCATCGAAGCAGTAATCGGGGGCTGCTGAAGCGGTACCGAGGTAGCCAGAGAGCCTTGGTGAATATCCTCGATACTGCGTAGACGGAAACGATATGGATCGGTTCCGAAACGCGTCGGTACCAAGTCATCTAGACTGGATATCGATTCTAGACTCGGCATCGAAGGGAGCGAGTCTATCGATGCATGTCCAGAAGGTACCGACGGTGGTGGTGGTATCGACGATGCCGATACAGGAAAGTCAATCGAAGTCATATCGATCGGTTCCGAAGGTACCGAGGACGTCCGAAGACGATGCCTGGTAAAGAGTGGAACACTCGACAACGGCGCCGATGTCGGGGTATCGGTACCGCTCGAAGCCGATACCAACCCCAAACATGGCGAAGATACAGGAAAGTCAATCTGGTTCGCATCGATCGGCCCCGAAGGTACTGAGGATACCAGATGACGATCCCAGGTGAAGAGTGGAACACTCGACACCGATGCCGGGGTATCGGTACCGCTCGAAGCCGGTACCAACCCTGAGCATGGCGGAGATACAGGAAAGTCAATCTGGGTCGTATCGATCGGCCCTGAAGGTACCGAGGACACTAGATGACGATCCTTGGTGAAGAGTGGAACACTCGACACCGGTGCCGATGCCGGGTTATCGGTACCGCTCGAAGCGGATACCACCCCCAAGCATGGCTCAGGTATGTTCTGTGAGGGGTGAGCCCCAGAACAACCTGAAACCCCGTAAATGCTTTGGAGCCCGAAGACTCCCGCCGGGGTTTTATTGCCAATGAGGTCTTGAGGGCAAGGCCGGAGCCGTCATCATGCTGGGCATGAGACTTACCCTTCAAGAATTGGCTAGTCTTAACAGACTGTTTGTGGGTTACCTGATCCTGGAGAGAAGAATAAACCGGTGTCCTCACCTCAGGAGGAAAAACGGCATCGAGGGAAACTCGAAAAAGGGAAGGTCTTCTCCCAATAATACAGCCTGATGGATCAGGGAAAAAAGGGTCAGGACCCAAACAGGTTAGACACCAAGCATTGGAGTCTAAAAAGAAAACCATGTTTCCACAGTGAAGGCACTTCTTAGGGGAAGAAGGCTCCATGTTGAAGAGGCCTGGTAGGCCCAAAAGTTAAAACAAAAACTGAGGAGAAAAAATTTCTCTAAGTTTAGAAAAGAAAAGAATAAAGCAACGGCGGTACCGGTATCGGCGGGAAAGACAGCTGCGACCACAAGAAAACAAGGAAATAAGAATTTAAAAGAAAAAAAGTTTCTGCGGTGACAGGAGGACGTCCTGTCGGCTCCGCGGAAAAACGAAAACTGAGGAGAGGCAGTGGGAAAGGTGGGAAGTCAGCGCGCAGGCACGAGGGATGCTCCCAAAAGCTTTCTGATTGGATGCTGGGGAGCATTCCCGTGCAGGCTCCGTCGGTACCGACGTACCCATATGTGAAGACTCATTCCTGCTTGTTCCTGGAGATAGATAAAACCCAAGAAGGGCCTCCCCAGGAGCCCCATGGACCTGGAAGAATCTAGCTGCCTCAAGGTCCTTTTTTTAAAAAAAATTGGATCTGCTTTATTCAAGTAGCACATAAGAGAGAACATTAAAGACATAGGACTAAATTAACAAAAACAGCAAAGAACAGAAAAAGCAAAGCATGCAGATACAGGACAGTGCGAGGGAAGGGGGACCTGGGCCCAAACTTACCAACCCCCCACCCCCACCCCGTTCAGAGACCCCATGGAATCCTCCTGCTCATTCTCCGACCAACCAGTGCTTCAACCTGTGGGCAACATTGCTGGACACAAGGCAACTGTCAGCTCGAGCAGACTACAGGCGTATCCAAGCTCCGAGCAAACACTGGGCTACAGATTTCAAGCATTCAAGTCACAAGATAATGCTCTGGGCTAGGAGAGACAGGCTTATATGCGCTGCTGCACTAGTCCAAAAACCTTGCCACCTGCTGAAATACTGGCTTCTCTTTGAGCTGCACCAGTGTATGAAATAGTGATGACATCACTGAGAAATTGCTCTGGTCTGCCTCCACCTGTTGGCTGGGGAGCATAACCAATTCGTCTGGACAGTATAATAAGGAATAATAATTATATTTATTCTGTAAACTTGTAGCAAATCATAAGCAAGAATCTTCTAATTTTGAAAGTAGCTTATTACTGTCCACACAGTATTAGTGGCAAAGCGTGAGCTAAATACTAAAAAATAATAACTAGCTTTTATAAGCTTCCTATAGACTTCCTTCACAATATACAGCTTGGGTTTTACACTAGATTTCACCAACAAATCATTATTTTTCCCCAGATTGTTCTTTATGCATATGGACAAAATTTGAGAAAATGCAAACCATTATTCATGCTGCGATTGCAACTTGAATATTGTGTGCAGTTCTGGTCATCGTATCTTAAAAAGGGATACAGCGGAATTAGAAAAGGTACAGAGAAGTGCCCTCACTTGGTTTGCAGCTTGTCGTGCTGTGAGGGCTTGCGTGCATCAGTGATACTGAGAGCTAAACTATCAGTAATTTAACTACTGGCAGGGTCTCCCAAGATGGACAGGTCTCAGCTGAGGTGCCAGACCAAGACAAACCACCCATTTGGACAGCAGCAGAAAGGGTAGTGTTGACGGCGGAGGATCATATTTCTGTGTCAACGGCAACACCACCAAACTTAAACTGCGCGGAAGACAGGCCCGGCAATCTACTTCTGTATCTTGCCATGAAAACCCAATGGACAGTTACAACAAAACAAATTGTGCTGTAGTGCTGGAAGATGAGACCCCCAGGTCAGAAAGCACTCAACTAGCTACTGGGGAAGAACTGAAGACTTTTCAGAGTAAAGCCAGCATTTATGATGTGGTTGGATCAAAGCCCTCGGGACGTCTGACTGCTGATGTAGCTGCGCATGAAATGAGTCAGAAGCTGTAAAAATGTCTTACACATTGGAACATGGAACATACGAAGCATGAACCACAGGAAGTTGGAGGTGGTCAAGAATGAAATGGAACGTGTACAACTTGATCTGTTGGGTGTCAGCGAACTGAAATGGACTGGCATCGGGCACTTTGCATCAGATGATCACATGGTCTACTATGCTGGAAATGAAAGATAAAGAAGAAATGGTGTTGCATTTATAATAAAGAAGAAACTTGCAAGAACTGTAATGAAATACAATGCAGTCAGCGAACGCTTAATCTCTATTCGTCTACGAGGAATGCCTAGCAACACAACTATAATTCAAGTATATGCCCCAACAACAGCTGCAGAAGAGAATGAAATTGAAGATTTCTATGAACAAGTACAAGCTGAAATTGACAGAACATGGAACAGGATATCCTAATAGTCATGGGTGACTGAACGCAAAAGTTGGCAACAAAGAAGAAGACAAAGTAGCTGGAAAATATGAACTTGGCAACAGAAAAGAAGCTGGAGAAAGACTGATATCATTCTGCAAGACCAACGATCTATTCATCTCAAACACCTTCTTCCAGCAACACAAGCAGCGACTGTACACATGGACTTCACCCAATGGATTGTATAAAAATCTAATTGACTACATCTGTGGAAGTCAACAATGGAAAACCTCTATAACATCAACAAAGACAAAACCTGGAGCTGACTGTGGCACAGATCATCAATTACTAGTATGCAAACTCAAGCTAAAGTTGAAAAAGGACAAACCACTCAAGAATGCAGCAAAATATGACCTTGAGAATATACCACTGGAATTTAAAGACTGCCTGCAAAATCGATTTGCTGCTTTAGATACAAATGACAGAGCTCCAGAAGAGCTATGGAATGACATCAAGAAGGTTGTGTTGGAAGAAAGTCTCTACAAAAGGTGAAAAAGAAAAAACGGCCAAAATGAATGACAGAAGAAACTCTGAAAATTGCCCAGAAACGCAGAGAAGCTAAAGCCAGAGGAGAAAGAAAGACAATCACAGAACTCAATAGAGATTTCCAACGTGCAGCAAGACAGGACAATGAAAAGTACTACAATGACACATGCAAGGAAATAGAAGCAGAAACTATTAGAGGAAGAACAAGATCGGCTTTCCTAAAGCTACGAGAGTTAAAGAAAAAGTTCCAGCCTCGAATTGGAATGTTACAAGATGCTCAAGGTTCTATGTTGAATGATGCTGAGAGGATCAAGAAAAGATGGAAGGAATATACAGAGTTTTTATATGATAAAGATCAAGTGGACCAACAGCTGTTTCAACCTGTACCTTATGATCGGGAGCCATTGGTGATGAAAGAAGAAGTTGAAGCAGCATTGAAAGCCTTATCAAAGAACAAAGCACCAGGCATTGATAGCATTCCCATAGAAGTATTACAGCAATCTGATGCAGCTGTTACTGTACTTACAAGGCTCTGCCAAGAAATATGGAAGACAACATCAAGGCCAACTGACTGGAAAAGATCTGTTTATACTAATACTAAAGAAAAGTGATCCATCTGACTGTGGTAATTATCACACAATCGCTCTGATCCCACATGCCAGCAAGATTCTACTGAAGATTATTCAAAAGAGACTACAACCATACCTGGAACAAGAACTACCTGAAGTGCAATCAGGGTTCAGGAAAGGGCGAGGAACAAGAGACATCATTGCGGATGTGAGATGGATCCTTGAAAAGACTAAAGAATACCAAAAGGATATCTATTTGTGCTTTATCAACTATAGCAAAGCTTTTGACTGTGTAAGCCATGAGAAACTCTGGGCCACATTAAGAAGCATGGGTATACCAGAACACCTGATCGTACTCTTGCACAATCTGTACATTGATCAAGAAGCAACAGTTCGAATGGAAGAAAGAGAAACAGAATGGTTTAAAATAAGCAAAGGTGTAAGACAAGGCTGCATACTTTCCCCCTACCTGTTTAATTTATATGCAGAACAAATCATCAGAGAAGCAGGATTGTATGAAGACAACAGAGGTGTGAAGATTGGTGGAAGACTCATCAACAACCTTTGCTATGCTGATGATACCACATTACTGGCTGAAAGTGAAGATGATCTGAAACATTTGCTTCTCACAATCAAAGAACATAGTCTCAAAATGGCCCTGCACCTTAATGTAAAGAAGACAAAGATCATGACAACTGACATAATCAACAATCAATCAGGTTCATCGTTGAAGTGAAGAAATTGAAATTGTGAACAACAAAGATTCAACTTGTTCAAGCCATGGTATTTTCTATAACATCGTATGGATGTGAAAGCTGGACAGTGAAAAAGATAGACAGGAAGAAAATTGATTACTTTGAATTATGGTGCTGGCGACGAATACTGTGTATGCCATGGACTGCCCGAAGAACAAACCAGTCGGTACTAGAGGAGATCAAAGGTGAAATTAGACTTACCTGCTAATTGTTGTTCCTTGAGGAACTCCAGTCTAGTCCCGAACGTCTGGAGTTTATGCTCCTCTTCCAGCAGCTTGGAGACTGAGAAACATCATTCTTGTGATGACAGTGGTATATAAGTGCAGGCACCGCCTCCTCATTCCAGTAATCTATTGACAAAGCAGACTCCTCGGAGCAACAATTAAGTAGAAAATACCACTATACCTACTAACCCAAATTAAAACTATGCATGAGAACTATGCACATTGAAAAGCTTCTCTTATCTGTAGTGTTTGACACATGCTGAGGCCTCACCATCTTCCCCTACGACGGATGCGGGCCTCCCCACTGATCCACCCCAGGACATACTCTGCGTAGCATAAGTATATCACCTTTCTCCCTAATCTGCTGCTTACCTGTAAGCTTCCTATGCTTCAGGCCTTAGCCCTCAGGAACTACTCGGGCGGGATACGGGACTAGACTGGAGTTCCTCAAGGAACAACAATTAGCAGGTAAGTCTAATTTCACCTTCCTTATCGTCCCTCCAGTCTAGTCCCGAACTTCTAGGGATGTAACAGAGCAGTGATTGAAATCAACGGGTGGGACCCTGTAGACCAGCCTGAAGCACCGCCGACCCAAAACAGGTGTTCCTTTCCGCCTGAACATCCAAACGGTAGTGCTTGAGAAAGGAATGCAGAGAAGCCCAGGTAGCTGCTTTACAAATCTCCACAGCAGAAAATAAATTGCATTCCGCCTATGACGTCGCTTGCGACCTGATAGAATGAACTCTTAGCCCTTCCGGTACGTGTCTGCCTTTGAGAAGATATGCTGACGCTATAGCCTCCTTCAACCATCGTGCAATAGAAGCCTTAGACACTGCTTCTCCTTTCCTAGCTCCTGCAAAGAGCACAAACAGCCTATCCGACTTACGGAAGCTGGCCGTCCTCTGCAAATACTTCCAATAGGTGTAACTGATCTGATGGATGGCCCTCGCTGCCTGCGCCGAACACCGGCAAAGAAACTACCTGATTCACATGAAACGGTGACACCACCTTAGGCAAAACTAAAGGCACCGGCCTCAACACCACTTTAGCCCCCAAGAAATACAAAAACGGCTTCCTACAGGACAAGGCTTGCAACTCTGAAATTCTCCACGCTGAACAAATAGCCACCAGGAACACTACCTTAAGAGTAAGGTCCTTCAAAGATGCTCTCGACAGTGGTTCAAACGGCTCCTGCACCAACGCCTGCAACACCAACGGCAGATCCCATGCCGGAACCGCTTGTGTACGAGGGGGCCTCAAGAGAGCTACTGCTCTCAAAAAACGTTTAACACCTGGATGCCCTCCCAGCGCTACTCCTTGTATCCTTCCCCTATAACAGGACAACGCTGCCAACTGCACCTGTAACGACGAAGCAGCCAAACCTTTTTGAAAGCCAGCTTGCAAAAAAGACAAGACTTGTGGAACAGAGGCCTTTAATGCTACTACATGTCTGTCCACACACCAAGCTTCAAATATCCGCCAAACTTGGACAAACGCTAAAGAAGTCGACCTCCGACAAGCCCTCAGCAAGATGGAAATCACCGCTGCCGAATATCCTTTTGCTGTCATCCTAGCCCTTTCAAGAGCCAGGCCATAAGTGAGAATCGATCCACCTGAGACATGAGCAGCGGACCCTGAGATAGCAGGTCCCTCCGTTGGGGAAGCTGCCACGGGTCCTCGACCAAGAGTCTTCTGAGATCGGCATACCACGGTCTCCGTGGCCAATCCGGCGCGATCAATACTACCTGTCCCCTGTGCCGTTCTATACGCTGCAACACTCGACCTATTAACACCCAAGGAGGGAACACGTATAGGAGCTGCCCTTCCGGCCAGGCTTGAATGAGCGCATCCAGTCCCTCCGACATCCTTTCTCTTCTTCTGCTGAAGAAGCACTCGACCTATGCAGACTGAAACGTCGCCATAAGATCCATGACTGGTGTCCCCCAACGCCTCACCAGCATTGCGAACACCTCCAGGTGAAGGACCCACCCTTACTCGACTCAAGAAGTCGGCCTGCACATTGTCTACTCCTGCTACATGTGCCGCAGATAACGCCTCCAGATTTTCTTTGGCCCAGTCAAGCAAACTCTGGGCCTCCGTCTCGAGGGCCACACTGCTGGTTCCTCCTTGACGGTTGACATAAGCCACCACGGTCCCATTGTCGGAAAATACCCAAATGGCTTTTCCACGAAGATACGGGTGAAAGGCTAGAAGCGCTAGTGCTACCGCCCTCAATTCTAACCTGTTGATTGACCAGCCCTTCTCCAGATCGGTCCACCGCCCCTGAGCGAACCTTCCTTGGTAGTGCGCTCCCCAGCCGAAGAGACTGGCATCCGTCGTCAGTGATAACCACGCTGGGGCTTCCAAGGGCATCCCTTTTTCCAAACACCCTGGACGTAACCACCATTGAAGTGCCTTGCACGTTTCCGGAGGGCAAGGAAGCCTTTTTGATAAGAGATCTTTCTGGTGTGACCATCGCCTCAACAGCGCTCTTTGCAAAGGTCTCATGTGAGCCTGCGCTCATGGTACTAACTCGAGCGTCGCCGCCATGATCCTGAGCAACTGCAGATAATGCCATGCCGTGGGATGACGCCTGCAGAGAAACTGCTGAACCAACTGCCTCAGTGCCCGCACTCGCTGCCGTGGAAGGAACACTCTTCCCACGTCTGTATCGAAATGTGCCCCAAGATACTCCAGGCTCTGAGATAGGGTCAGCTTGCTCTTCACCATGTTGACTACCCAACCTAGACTCTGCAGGAACGCCACCACTTTGGTCATTCCCAACTCGCTCACTGCCCTGGACTTTGCTCGTATCAGCCAATCGTCCAGATAAGGAAGCACCAACACTCCCTCCTTTCGTAAGGCCGCCGCTACTACCACCATAACCTTGGTGAACGCCCGAGGTGCCGTAGCTAGGCCAAACGGCAACGCCTGGAATTGAAAGTGCCCCATAGGCACCACGAATCGAAGAAATCTCTGATGCTCCTGGCGAATCGGAATGTGGAGATACGCTTCCGACAGGTCCAGGGACGTAAGAAATTCCCTGTGTCTTACTGCCACGATGACCGACCTCAGGGTTTCCATCCGAAAATGGGAAACCCGGAGACAGCGATTTACTCTTTTGAGATCCAAAATTGGCCGATAAGTTCCTTCCTTTTTTGGCACCATGAAGTAAATGGAGTATCGACCGCAACCGCATTGGTCGGGGGGAACCAGCACTATGGCCTTGAGAGCCAGCAGTCTCCGTAAGGTCTCCCGCACAGCCCAACGTTTGATGCTGGCTTTGCACGGAGACTGCACGAAAGAATCTGCCACCGGACGCTGAAACTCCAAGGCATAACCTTCTCGAATCACCTCCAGTACCCACTGATCTGATGTGATTTGGACCCAAGCAGGGAAAAATTCCAGCAAACTACATCCTATGGGAACCGGCTCCCCTCGGGTCCACCTGGCATCATTGTGATTTACGGAGAACCGAGGAGGAGGAGGAAGGCGCAGCAAACCCTCTTCCTGCTCCCTGAAAGCCTCAAAACCCCTGGTTTCTATAGGGAAAGCGCGCTCTCTGAGTTTGCCCAAACATCGGGGAAAGCACAGTTACTTACCTGTAACAGGTGATCTCTGGGAACAGCAGGAATAGTCCTCACATATGGGTACGTCGGAACCGATGGAGCCTGCGCGGGAAAGCTCCCCAGCTTCCCAGAAAGGAAGCTTTTGGGGCCTCCCACAGCGCATGCGCGCTGCCTTCCCGCCTTCCTGACCAACTCTCCTCAGTTCGAGTTTAAAGCTGAGACAATAGAGAGAGGAAAGGAAAGAGAGAGAGAGATACAACTCCTAGGGGAGGTGGGTGGGTTGTGAGGACTATTCCTGCTGTTCCCAGAGATCACCTGTTACAGGTAACTGTGCTATCTCCAGGAACAAGCAGGAATGAGTCCTCACATATGGGGACTCCCTAGCTAAGATGCCGGGGAGATCCCCCTGCAAGAATTCCTCATGTCCCTATGGATCTCAGGCATCCATTCAGGGAAGGTGGGCAGGAGTTGTTTAAGAATGGAACAGGTGTCTGAGGACAGCCTGACCAAACAAGGCATCCCGGCAGGAGTCCTTGTCCAAGCAGTAATGGGCTGTGAAGGTATGAACCGAGGCCCAAGTGGCTGCTCGACAGATCTCATCGATGGATACAGAATGAAGATGAGCCATAGAAGTGGCCATGGCTCTCACATTGTGAGCTGTGACATGGCCCTCCAGAGAAAGGTTCTTACTCTGGTAAGCAAAAGAAATACACTGAGCAATCCAATTGGACAGTGTTCTTTTTGAGACTGGAAGTCCTAAATGAGAAGGATCAAAAGCAACAAAAAGTTAAGACGACTTTCTATGTTGCTGTGTCCTTTGTAAGTAGAAGGCAAGAGCTCTCTTACAATCCAGGGTATGAAGATTCCTCTCTGCACTTGATGCATGAGGACCTGGAAAAAAGACAGGTAGATATACCTCTTGATTAAGATGAAAAGGAGAGACCACTTTAGGCATAAAGCGGGGATTTGTCCTAAGGACTACCTCATCATGATGGAACCTTGTATAAGGTGGATTAGCTACTAAAGCCTGCAGTTCACTGATGCGGCGAGCAGAAGTGATTGCAATAAGGAAAATGACTTTCCAGGAAAGAAATTTCAAGGAGGTAGTGGCTAAGGGTTCAAAGGGTGGCTTCATAAGCTGACCAAGAACCACATTTAAGTCCCATGCCACCGGAGGAGGTCGAATGGGAGGTTTAGTTAAGGTTAGGCCTCTCATGAATCTCGCAATAAGAGGATGAGAGGAAACAGATTGTCCATTGATAGGCTGAAGAGACGCTGCAATAGCACTCAAATGGACCCTTACAGAATTGGTTTTAAGTCCTGCATTGGAAAGATGCAGGAGATATTCGAGTAAAGAATTCAAAGGTAGTACTAGAGGGTTAAGACCTTTGTCAGCACACCAAATTGAAAATCTTTTCCATTTAAAAGCATAAGAACGCCTGGTGGAAGGTTTCCTAGATGCATGGAGGACATCCTTCACCTGTTGAGAACGATTTAAGTCTTGAAGGTCTAGGCCTTCAGTAACCAAGCTCTGAGGTGAAGGGACTTGGGGTTTGGGTGCCACAAAGTCCCCTCCTCTTGAGACAGAAGGTCTGGAGCAGCTCCTAGATCCAGGGAGGGTGCCTGGGAGAGATGCAGAAGTAGAGGGTACCACACTTGGCGTGGCCAGCGAGGAGCTATGAGGTTCATAGACCCTTGATCCCTCTGAAGTTTGAATAGAGTCTTGGGAATCAAAGGAATGGGTAGAAAGGCATACAGGAAGGCCTGACCCCAATGAAGGAGGAAGGCATCCTTGGCCTGAGCTCCCTGACACGGAATCCTGGAACAGAACCGGGGAAGTTTGGCATTGCACGGACTTGCGAAGAGGTCTATGTCCGGGGTTCCCCATTTCTGAAAGATTCTGAGTACCTGATCCATGTGCAGGGACCATTCGTGTGGAAGCAGAACTCGACTGAGTCTGTCTGCCCAAGAGTTTTGGATTCCTGGGAGGTACACTGCCAGGAGATGGATCTGATGCTCTCTGGCGAAGGCCCACAATTCTAGAGCTTCGTTGCAAAGCGACAGAGAGCCAGTCCCTCCTTGTTTGTTTATGTAGAACATGGCTACTTGATTGTCGGTACGAACAAGGACTGTCATGTTGATGAGGAGGGTATGAAAGACCTTGAGAGCAAGGAATATTGCTCGCAGCTCCAAAAGGTTGATATGAAGGGTAGTCTCCTGTGGAGACCAAGTGCCCTGAGTGGAGAGGTCTTGGAGATGAGCTCCCCAACCTGTTTGGGAGGCATCTGTAGTGAGAGTTGCTTGGGGTAACAAGGGTTGGAAGGGGGCCCCCAACAACAGATTTTGAGTGGATATCCACCATTGGAGAGACCAAAAAAGACGTTTTGAGGTTGCTATTTGGTCTGAGAGAGCTCCTGATGCTTGAGTCCACTGGGTGGACAAAGTCCATTGAGCTGCTCTCATATGTAGGCGTGCATAAGGCACCACATGAACTGTGGATGCCATGTGGCCTAGCAGTTGTAGCATCTCCCTGGCAGTCAAGTGGCTTCTGGACTGAATTTGAGAGGCCAAGTGCACTAGACGGTGGCAACGGGTCTGAGGAAGATAGGCCCTTGCAGTGGTGGTATCTAGCCAGGCCCCTATGAATTCGAGGGACTGAGTAGGGGTGAGTTGAGATTTTGGCAGATTGATGACAAGTCCCAGATACTGCAGTATGCGTCTGGTGTGGTCCAGGGAAGTCTGAGCCTCGGACTGAGATGGAGCTCGGATGAGCCAGTCGTCCAGGTATGGGAAGACAAAGATTCCCAGAGTGCGTAGAAATGCAGCTACTATTGCCATGCATTTGGTAAATACCCTTGGAGCAGAGGCTAGACCGAAGGGAAGTACTCTGTATTGGAAATGTTTTCCCTGGAACAGAAACCGTAGGAATTTTCTGTGGGATGGATGGATGAGTATATGTGTGTACGCATCCTTGATAGCTAGAGAACAAAGCCAGTCCTGACTCTGTAGGTATGGAAGGAGAGTGCCCAGAGAAAGCATCTTGAATTTCTCCTTGTATAGGAATTTGTTCAATTCTCTGAGATCCAGAATGGGTCTGTACCCCCCTGTTTTCTTGGGAATGAGAAAATAAGGGGAGTAAAAATCTGACCCTTGTTGAGGAAGAGGAACCTCTTCTATTGCCTTTTGGGCGAGAAGAGTGGTCACCTCCTGGCCTAACAGGTACAGGAGAGAAGGGGGAGAATTGAATTGTCTCACCATGGAAAGGGGAGGAAGGCTGGAGAAATGTAGTTTGTAGCCCTCTTTGATAATAGAGAGGGTCCACGGTTCTGATGTGATTTGTTCCCATCTGGGAGCAAAATGAGTCAACCTTCCTGGAATGGTGAGAGGTTCTGGTTGTTGCAGAGCCAGAAAGGTTAAGTTCTCTAGAATCAAGTCAAAAACCCTGAGGGGGTTGGGACTGCTGGATTGTAGCAGCCCCTGTAGACTTCGTTCTGGCCTGTTAGGTTTGCTGACGCTTAGGAGCAAAGCGAACTTGGGAAGATTGCTGGCCAGTATTCGTGGAAAATCTGGTCTTTTTATAGAAAGGTTTCTTAAAAGTTTTTTTCTTGGCAGGGGTAGAGGTAGACTTAGAAAGTCTATCTAAAGCAGCATTCTCTGCATCCATTTGAGTGGCTTTGATTTGCCACTCCTTGCCAAACAGATTTTCACCTGTACAGGGCAGATTGCCCAAGCCTTCTTGTACCCAGGGTTCCAAATCAGAGGCCTGGAGCCAAGCCAGTCTGCGAGCAGCTATGGCAATGCCAGAGGCTCTGCTTGCCCCCTCAAAAGAGTCAAAGGCTGCTCTGTTGGAGAACTTCGAAACATCTTGAGTTTGCTTTAGCAAAAGAAGGAACTCCTCCTGTTTATCCTCTGGGATAAAGGGGAGAAACTGACGTATCTTTAATGCAATCTCTTTCAAAAACATGCCCATTTAGAGGCTGTATGAATTGATTCTGGCAATAAGCATGCTAGCTTGGAAGATCTTTCTCCCAAAAGCATCCAGAGTCCTACATTCTCTACCTGGAGGGGTAGAAGAGTGCCTTTTGGTACTCTTTATCTTTTTCATAGCAGACTTCACCACAATAGAGTGGTGAGGAAGCTGAGTTTTTTGAAAACCAGGAGAAGGAGGAACCCGATACATGGTGTCCAAACGTCGAGAATGTGGAGATAGGGTGAGAGGAGCCTCCCACAAGTCCATCATGTGTTCTTGAAGAATTTCATGTATGGGTAAAGGTGGCTGCCTCTTTGGGAACCTTAGAGTATCCTAAAATATCCAATTTTTTTTGCTCTAGGTTCCTTTTCAGAGGTTACAGATATGGAAAGTCCTTTAGCTACTTCAATAATGAAGTCTTGAAAGGACAAATCCTCTGGAGGAGACATTCTCCATTTTGGAGAAGAGGGCTCCTCAGGAAGAGTAAAAGAGGCATCAGCAGAATCATCTGATGTATCAGAATCTTCAGAGGATTCAAAGTATCGCCTATTTGCTTCCAGAGATCGATACGCGTACCGACCGGTATCGACATCGGGCGTACCGGGAATCGAAGCGGTATCGAGGAAATCTCCGGAACCGGGGACCGGTACCGGCATGCTACTGGAAGTAGATGCTCTGGGTACCGGTATCGGTTGCGGTACCGGAATCGGAGTCGGAACCGATTGTCACGGTACCGATGGCGTTGCAGCATTAATGAAAGCCAATAAGGCCTGCTGCATGGATTGTACCGTAGTACCCATAGTCGCCACGACTGCCTGGATGTCGGTACCGGTGTTAGCCGGTACCCCAGAGCAGTCTAACAGGAGATTGTTTGTAAGACCGCTTTGATTGTATGATAAGGCGGTATAGAAATCCAATTAAATAAAATAAATAAATAAATAAATCGATGTCTACCTGTAACCCCATAGGAGGAGCTTTGGAAGCCGGAGCTTCCCGCCGGGGTTGTTTGGCTGGGGCAGGGTCCTCAGGGTCAAATGCAAGGGCCTCTCGCTGCTTAGAGGGAGATTTGCCTTTTGAGGACTTGCCTGAAGAATGTTTGGTTACCTGAGATCCATCAGGAGAAGAAGACCTGGAGGATGCTGATGCAGGAGTATCAGTAGAAAACAGCATATGAAATTTTGCTGCTCTGTTCTGTAAGCCCCGTTTGGACATCAGAGAGCAGGATGGACAATCCGGAATGGAATGGTCAGGCCCCAAACATTTAAGACACCACTCATGGGTATCTGTGACTGAAATAGTACTGGTACACTTGGTGCATTTTTTAAAACCAGAAGCTGGTTTTTCCATGAGGGAGAACCTGAGAAGGCCTAGAGGCCTCACAGAAAAAATACACCAAGTGAGGAAAAAGTAATTTTTTTTTTTTTTAAATAAACGAAAAAAGACCGGCGGTACCGGTCCGGAATCGGGGAAGGCAGACACGCAGTCAAAGAAACAAATTAAGATAACAATTTCTTCAGCGGTGACAGGAACACGACCTGCTGGCTCCGCGGAAAAAGAAGAACTGAGGAGAGTTGGTCAGGAAGGCGGGAAGGCAGCGCGCATGTGCTGTGGGAGGCCCCAAAAGCTTCCTTTCTGGGAAGCTGGGGAGCTTTCCCGCGCAGGCTCCGTCGGTTCCGACGTACCCATACGTGAGGACTCATTCCTGCTTGTTCCTGGAGATCGAAAATGACGAAACTCCCTCTGCTGACCCTTAGGCAGGGAAGTCGCTCGCCCCTGCTTCTGCTTGTCTTCCAGCAGCCTACCTCCTTTACTCTCCCAAGTCCTTTACGAGCTTATCTAGATCCTCACCAAACAGTAGCTTCCCCCGGAACGGGAGCTTACTCAGTCCAGACTTGGAAGAGCTGTCTGCTGCCCAATTGCGCAGCCAAAGATACCGTCGCACCGCCACTGCCGAGGACATACTCTTCGATAGACCCCTGATAAGGTCATAATGAATATCGGCTAGATAGGCCGCCCCAGATTCCAATTTTGACGCTTCTCCCGTCTCATCTAACTGATCCCCTTGAAGCCATTGCAACCAACGTAGACATGCTCTCGCCACCCAAGGTCCACAAATGGACGCTTGTAAGGAGAGCGCATTCACCTCAAAGACTTGCTTTAACAAGGCCTCCAGCTTCCGGTCTTGGGCATCCTTGAGGGCCGCACTGCCTTCCATGGGGATGGTAGTCTTCTTGGTAACCGCCGAGACTGCCACATCCACTTTTGGTGACTTAAACAATTCGTGATCCTGGTCCAGCAACGGGTATAGCCTCGCCATAACTCTAGACCCTTTTAGAGCCATCTCTGGCAAGTCCCATTCTTCCTGAATCATCTCCCGAATCACTCTGTGTACCGGGAAAGCCTTCTGAGTCTTTCAAAAAGCCTGCAACAATGGGTCTTCCAGTGTGGGGTCTTCCGCCGGACCCCCAGCAGGCATATTAAAAGTGTCTTGAGAGTTTCAGAAATGAGTGTGGGCAATTCTCTTCTAAAAATGCGCACCACTCTTGCTTGATCCTCCTGTTCAGTGATCTCACCTTCCTCCAAGTCCAAGTCAGGGTCCTGTTCCTCCGATTGGAAACCCTCCGATACGACCGACTGCTCTGACTTATCCTTCTCACTCCTGGGCATCTTCGCACCTATCCCTGATACTCCTGCAGTCAGAGGCGCTCCCGGTCTCTTCACCCCCAGGACCATGTCCGTGGTCCCAGACGAGGACCCTCCAGAAGCACTGCCGAAGGCCTGCTGTATAAACGCAACAAACTCCGGCGAAAGGATTGCTGCCAACCCCCCTGACAAGGCTGGCTGCAAACTAGGGAGCTCCGGGGTACAAGAAGTCCCTGTTACCTGTTCTATGGGCTGAAGAAGAGAGGAGCCCGGCTCTAGCAGTGCCTTAGAAGCTTCTTTGGGAGGTTCTGCTACCTCCTCTGAGCTCTGCTCCATGGCCGCAGCTTCCTGACTGCAGCCTCTACACACTCCTGTATCCGACACCGTGCCTCTTCTAGCCCCGCGAAGCAAGCAGAGCGATTTTGAAGGCATCTCGTCCGGAAGGATGCTTCCTAAAATCATCCCCCCCCCCCCCCGGGCACTCACAGAGCGCAGCTGCCTTACCCATCTACAGCGTGCTCACAGAAAAACCTTGCACTGAGAAGGTCCACAGCAATCCAATAGAAGTAAAATAAAAGCAAAAACAAAAAGTGTGGTTTTTTTTTTAAATCCGGCTCAGAACAATCCCCCCCCAGCGAATCCTGAGGAGAACATAGCAAAACGAGGCCCCCCCTGGCGGCATGTAGATAGCTGGGTGGCTGGTGGACATGAGGATCGCCTGCTAACATGCCTGCCTGGTGCGAAGGTAGCGGACCTCACGCGCCACCTAGATAAGGTCTTAGATAGTGCTGGGGAGGAGTCTGCTGTCTTGGTACATGTCGGTACCAATGACATAGGAAAATGTGGTAGGGAGGTTCTGGAGGCAAAATTTAGGCTTTTAGGTAGGAAGTTGAAATCCAGAACTTCCATGGTAGCATTCTCCGAAATGCTTCCTGTTCCACGCGCAGGACCCAAAAGGCAGGCAGAGCTCCGGAGTCTCAAAGCGTGGATGAGACAATGGTGCAGAGATGAGGGTTTTGGATTTGTTAGGAATTGGGGAACATTCTGGGGAAAGGAGGGGCTCTTCCAAAGGGATGGGCTTCACCTTAACCGGGATGGAACCAGGCTGCTGGCATTAACCTTTAAAAAGGAGATAGAGCAGCTTTTAAACTAGATATTAGGGGAAAGCCGACAGTCGCCCAAGAGCGGATGGTTCGGAAGAATGTATCCTTGAAGGATACTTCCAAAAGCAGAGAGGTTCCACAAAAGAGTAAAGTAGCCCAAATGCCCTCAAGTATGGAGCAGACAGAGCTTAAAGATCCCAATTTACCCATGTCTAACAATAGCCAAATTAACATGAATAAAATACATTCTCTAAAATGCTTGTATGCAAATGCTAGATGTCTAAAGAATAAGATGGGAGAGTTAGAATATATAGCACTAAATGAAAGGTTAGATATGATTGGAATATCAGAGACATGGTGGAAGGAGGACAACCAGTGGGACACTGTGATACCTGGGTACAAACTATATCGTAATGATAGAGCTGATCAAATTGGTGGAGGGGTTGCGCTCTATGTTAGAGAGGGCATTGCCTCAGAAAAGATTAAAGTTTTGCAGGAAACAAAATCTGCTGTAGAATCTATATGGATTGAAATTCCATATAAAAGGGGGAAGGCAATGGCAGTGGGGGTGTACTATCAAGCACCTGGCCAGAATGACCAAATGGATGATGAAATTCAAAGAAATCAAGGAAGCTAACAAAAGTTACAGCACAGTAATAATAATGGGTGATTTCAATTACCCCGGTATCGACTGGGTCAGTGTCACGTCAGGACATGCTAGGGAGATAAAGTTCCTAGATGAAGTAAATGACTGCTTCTTGGAACAGCTGGTTCATGAACCGACCAGAGGGGAAGCCATATTAGACCTAGTCCTTAGTGGAACACCAGATCTAGTGCAAGAGATAAGTGTGTTGGGGCCACTTGGCAATAGTGATCATAGCATGATCGCCTTTGATTTAATTAGTGGAGGAGGGATAGTAAGGAAATCCACAGTACTACCTTTTAACTTTCGAAAGGGAGACTATGATAAAATGAGGAAAACAGTTAAGAAAAAACTACAAGGAGCAGTTGCAAAGGTGAAAGACGTACATCAAGCTTGGGTGTTGTTGAAAAATACCATCTTGGAAGCCCAGACTATTCCACGCTTTAAGAAAAGTGGAAGGAAGTCCAAAAAACTGCCAGCATGGTTTAAAGGTGAGGTCAGAGAGGCTGTTGCCAAAAAAGCATCTTTCAGGAAATGGAAAAAAGAGCCAAACGATGAAACCTGGAAACAGCACAAGCACTGGTAAGTCAAATGCAAGGCATTGATAAGGCAGGCAAAGAGAGAATTTGAGAAGAAGCTTGCTGCGGAAGCAAAAACGCGAAATAAAGACCTTTTCAAGTATATTCGTAGCAAAAAACCTGTGAGAGAGTCAGTTAGTCCATTAGATGATAAAGGGGTTAAAGGAGCACTAAGAGGCGACAAGGCGATAGCGGAGAGACTGAATGAATTCTTTGCTTCGGTCTTTACTGAGGAAGATATAGGGATGGTACCCATGACTAAAGTGGTATTTAAAGATGTGGAAGAATTGAAGGAAATATCGATACATCGAGAAGATGTCTTACAACTATTAGATAAACTGAAGAGTAGCAAATCACCTGGGCCGGATGGTATACATCCAAGGGTGTTGAAAGAACTGAAATATGAGATTGCAGACCTGCTATCAGTAACCTGTGAACTATCATTAAAATCATCTCTAATACCTGAAGATTGGAGGATCGCCAATGTAACACCAATTTTTAAAAAGGGTTCCAGGGGTGATCCGGGAAACTACAGACCGGTGAGCCTGACGTCAGTACCGGGAAAAATGGTAGAAACCATCATAAAGAATAAAATTACTCAGCATGTAGATAGTCACAACCTAATGGGAGACAGCCAACATGGCTTTAGACAAGGAAGATCTTGTCTTACTAATCTGTTATGTTTTTTTGAAGGAGTGAATAAACAGGTGGACAAAGGTGAGTCGGTTGATATTGTGTATCTGGACTTTCAGAAAGCCTTTGACAAGGTCCCTCATCAGAGACTTTCGGCAAAACTAAAGAGTCATGGGATAGGAGGCAGTGTACTATTGTGGATCAGGAACTGGTTAAAAGATAGAAAGCAGAGGGTAGGGCTAAATGGTCAATTTTCCCAATGGAGAAAGGTGAATAGTGGTGTACCCCAGGGATCTGTGCTGGGTCCGCTGCTTTTTGACATATTCATAAATGACCTGGAAAGTGGAATGAGTGAGGTTATCAAATCTGCAGATGACACAAAACTATTTAAAGTTGTTAAAACCCAAGAGGATTGTGAAAAATTGCAAGAGGATCTTGATAAATTGGAAGACTGGGCATCAAAATGGCAGATGAAATTTAATGTGGACAAGTGCAAGGTTATGCACCTAGGGAAGAACAACCCGAACTATGGTTACACGATGCAAGGTTCCACATTAGGAACCACCACCCAGGAAAAAGATTTAGGCGTCATTGTGGATACCATGTTAAAACCCTCGGCCCAGTGTGCAGCGGCGGCCAAGAGAGCAAATAGAATGCTAGGTATGATAAGGAAAGGAATGGAAAATAAAACAAAAGATATTATAATGCCTCGATATCGTTCCATGGTGAGACCACATTTTGAATATTGTGTGCAATTCTGGTCGCCGTATCTTAAAAAGGATATAACGATTTTAGAAAAGGTTCAGAGAAGAGCCACCAAAATGGTAAAGGGGATGGAAGGATACTCCTATGAAGAAAGACTAAAAAGGTTAGGGCTCTTTAACCTGGAAAAGAGACGGCTCAGGGGAGATATGATAGAAGTCTATAAATTAATGAACGGAGTGGAACGGGTAAACGTAGATCGATTGTTTACCTTATCAGAATATAGAAAGACTAGGGGACATGCAGGGTAAACTAAGACTAATAAAAGAAAATATTTTTTCACTCAACGTGTAATCAAACTCTGGAATTTGTTACCGGAGGATATAGTAAAGGCTGTTAGTGTAGCTGGGTTTAAAAAAGGTTTGGACAAGTTCCTGGAGGAAAGGTCCATAAACCATTATTAAGAAGTGACTAAAGATATCAATGCTTGACCCAGTACAAGCATTGTGGAACTTGTGTCTCTTGGGGAAACTGCTAGGTACATATGACCTAGATTGGCCACTGTTGGAAACAGAATACTGGGCTTGATGGACCTTGGTCTGACCCAGTATGGCATATCTTATGTTCTTATGTTTTTCAGCGACAATCACAGCAGCTCAACTGAAATGGAGTCTTCCCACGCAGCTGACACGCGGCCCGGCCTGCACTCCCAGGCCACGTCTCAGCATGCTGCCGCCTGCTGCCCCCGATTCGGTAAGAAAGAAAGGAGGACCTCTTACCTGAAGTCTGCCCCTGTGCTCATCTCCCGCGGCGCTCAATCTCCAAGCGAGAGCAGCCGCTTCGGGAGAGACGTAAGTTGCCGCCAGAGCTGCAGTCCCCGGTGAGTGTGCCGGTGAAGCGGCAAAGACTGTCTCTGTTCTCAGCCCAATAGCGCTGGCAGGCAACACCTTCAGCACACACTATGGGCCGAATTTACCGCCGATTCTCCTGCCGACGACGAGGGCTCAGGAACCGTAGGCTGCCCTTCCCCGAAGCACCCGCAGAAACCGTCCGTGGAGAGGAGAGGGGGAGGAGAGGGCCCAGCTTCAGCCTCAAACACTAGAAGTAAAGCTAAAATAAAGCTATAATCCTTTTTTTTCTTTTAAACAATTTGAAATAATCCTATCCTAACTCTCCTTAATTGTCCTCTAGTGAGCCTGAACCTCTGGGCTCACTGAACCTCCAGCTGCTTGGAGACAGAGAACTGGAATGAGGAGGCGGTGCCTACACTTATATACCAGTGTCATCACAAGAATGACGTTTTTCAGTCTCCAAGCTGCTGGAAGAGGAGCATAAACTCCAGAAGTTCGGGACTAGACTGGAGGGACGATAAGGAACCTAAGCTTTCTTTAGACGCTCAGATGACAAGACTTTGACTTTCATACTTTGGACACATCATGCAAAGAGAGAGATCATTAGAGAAACACATCATGCTTGGCAAGATAGAAGGTCAACAATGAGATGGATCAAGACAATAACAGCAGCTACGGGTACCAGTCTGTCAACAATGAGCCGCCTGACTGAAGACCAATCACAATTTAGGATAGTTATCCAGAGGGTCGCCATGAGTCAACTCCGACTCGATGGCACTTAACAACAACAACCGAGAAGTGACCAAAAAAATGGTGACGAGGATGGAAGGATCTCCCTACGAGTAAAGGCTTAAAAGGTAGGGTGCTTCAGCTTGAAAAAGAGATGACAGAGGGGAGATATAACAGTGGAACAGATAAACCTAGATCGGTTGTTTACGCCTTCAAAAAGTAGAAAGACTAGGAAACACACAATGAAGCTACAATGTAGTACATTTAAAACTAATCAGAAAAAATATTTTTTCACTCAACACATAATCAAACTTTGGAATTCACTGCCACAGTAAAAGCTGTCTGTGTAGCTGGGTTTAAAAGAGGACTGGACAAGACCCAGGAGGAAAGGTCCATAAACCATTATTAAAGTGGACTGTGGAAATCCACTGCTTACCTCTGGAATAAGCAGCATGTAATTAGTCACTAGGATACTAGGCTTGATGAACCTTTAGTCTGACTTAGTATGGCATATTTTATGTTCTCAAAATTGGCAGGGAATACTTTTATGTCCAGAGAAGGGTCACGGGCTACTTTTCAACCTGAAATGTCCAGTTTTATCAGAGTTGAAAGCTTCAATCTGATACTCTCTCAGTCTAAGTAACAGACACACACACTCTCTCTCTCTCACTGACTCTCCATCAATAAAGCTCAAGAACAGTCACTTAATGTAGGAGACATTAAACCAAGAGACTTCCTTGCTTTTCTCCCAACTTGTGTAGTGCTATATAAATGATGAATAGTATGTAGTGTACTCAGTACCTGGAATTGGAAAAATAATGTATGCTTTTCCCTAATTCTAAAAAAGCAAACAGGTGGAGAAAGCAGACGGAGCATGGAGCATGGATCATGGATTCTTTCCAACTCGTGTACAAGTGTGTGTTTACCCGTGTGGCATCCGTGTCTCTCTCTGACCTGGAGGAGTAGAGGAGCAATTCAAATGGAGTTGTGCCCAAATGATCTATTGAGTTGGAAAGAATGAAATGAAACCAAGACTGATAATATAATCATTAGATGTCACTGTCCACAGATTTCAAAGAATGGATTTTACAATTTAACCACAGGGTGCTACTGTTCCAAGGCAATACTGTACTGTTGTGCTTCACCACCACTGGTAGGTAGCACACATATGAACCAGTAACAGACTACATAGTTCAGTTACCACGTTACCATACACAGCAACCATTAAAAGAGCTATAGTTTAGTCACTTGGGGACATGTTTACTAAGTCCCACACTGGTTAACCCAAGTGTGGGCTGCGTTAACAGCGTGGGGCTTCAGGCTAACTGTACCGCTGTCTCCCGCAGTTACCACACAGAAGCATGGCAAACCTGACACAAGTGCAACTAATGCCACTCACTGAAGAAAGCAGATAGGACGGACCACAAAAGCCCACGCTAGCTGTGCAAAGCCAGAACACCAAACTGCGCTATTGGGGTAGTGCCGGACTCCCTTGCTACTTTTTAGCCTGGCACCCAAACTACATGCTGAACTCGGGTAGTAGAGTTTAATAAACATGTTCCTAAGTTTCACAGTAGAATTTTGCAAAAAGGAAAATGAAATGCAGATAAATAATTAAGGGGCATGTTTATTAAACCACGCTACCTGGTAGCGTGAGATTTAGCCTGCGGTATGGGCACTGCACTAAAAACCCCATGCTACCCTGGTAGCAAGCATCAGATTGACAAATGGGTAGGATGGGGGCATTCCCAGCAAGGCACAGCTAACGGGAAGCATTTGTGACCCGTGCTACCTGTGCTCAGCACAGGTAGCATGGGTGGAACTAATGCCAAATCAATGGGTGGGGTTAGTTGCACCCGTGTCAGGTTTCCCGTGCTTCAGTGCAGTAATTGCAGGGAGACGGGTGTACATGTCCCCTTGCAGCTATCCTGAAGCTGGTAATGCGGCCCAGATGCGCATTACTGGCATAGGGCTTAGTAAACATGCCCCTAAAGTCAGCCAGCAGCGTGGTGGGGATATATGGTGGAGAAAGCATGCAGAGCATGTCTTATGGAATTATTTCCAATCCCTCTTATGTGTGTCTCGATATGCCTGTGTTTTGTCTTATTTATGCATGTGTGCAAGGAACAAGAGAAGGACCTCGGAGTGATTGTTTCTGAGGATCTCAAGGTGGCAAAACAGTATGACAAGGCAGTGGCAAAAGCCAGAAGGATATTGGGTTGCATATAGAGAGGAATTACCAGCAGAAAGGAAGAGGTACTAATGCCACTGTACAAGTCGCTGGTGAGGCCATATCTCGCAGAGGACATGTAAAGGCTGGAAACAGTTCAGAGGAAGGTGACAAAATGGATTCGAAGCCTGTGTCAGAAGCTTTATGAGAAGAGGCTTGAAGACCTAAATATGTACACTCTAGAAGAGAGGAGGGACAGGGGAGATATGATTCAGAACTTTAAAAGGAGTATTAATGAACAAGTAAACCTCTTCCAAAGACGGGGAAGCTGTAAAACTAGAGGGCATAACATGAAGCTGCAAGGGAGTAAACTGAAAGGCAATGTCAGGACATACATTTTCGCTGAAAGGGTGGTGGATGCTTGGAATGCCCTCCCGATGAAAGTGGTGGGGGCAAATACAGTGACAGAATTCAAAATAGCATGGGATAAACACAGGAGATCCCATTATAGCAAGAGGATAAAATCAAAATAAACATAACTAATCTCTTATATCTCAGCAAATAGGGGTGACCTACATGGAGCGGTGGGTATACCCTTAAACAAAGGCTTGGGAAGGGGTGACCTGCATGGAGCAGCATGTGCATATACTCTTGCCGCCTTGCTGGGCAGACTAGATGGACCATACTTGTCTTTATCTGTCGTCATATACTATGTTACTATGGAAGTATGGCTGCATTCCTCTGCTGTCTATGGAGAACCCCTGTTACAGCTAAATAGCTATGCTTTCTCTGTGGACAAGCAGGGGAGGTATAGTCACACTTGCTGATGAGTCCAGAGCCAAAGGTCACCAAAGGAGATATAACTTAATTAAATGGGCGACCCAACAAACTTTTAGGAGGTGGAAAGATGACTATAGTGCAAAAGAGGTTGCGAAGGATGTATTGTCCAAAGGTACTATCAGAGAAGGAAGAACAATCCGGGCAGTAATGCTTGGTGAAAGTGTAAACTGTTTACCATGTAGCAACACTGCAGATGTCTTGCATGGAGATGAAGTGCAGATTAGTTATAGTGGAAGTTTTTGCTTTCAGGTGATGGTGATAACTCTTTTTAGGTTTAGAGTGCCTCTCTACATACATGATAAGCAAACTGAATACAGTCTGAGACCCAGGTGGAGAAAGTTTGTTTGGACACTGAAAGACCTGGATTATTTGGATTAAAAGTCATGAAAAGCTATGTAGCATGAAGATAGTATAGAAGAGCTCTTTGACAGTCTAGAGAATGCAGAATCATTTCCGCTTTTGTAGCACGAAGTTTCAGGAAAAAAAACAGACAAAACAACTGACTGAGTCAAATAAAAGGCAGAAACCACCTTGGGCAGAAATTCAGGATGATTACGGAGGACGACTTTGGTAGCCAAGAATTGCGTATATGGTGAGTAGTATACTAATGCTTGGAGTTCGTTGATGTGACTTGCAGACACAATGGCTATAAGAAATATTGTTTTCCAGGAGGGATGCTTGAAGAAGGTGGCTTGACAAGAGCTGACAGGATGATACTGAGGTCCCAAGATACAGTGGGCTTCCAAATTGCTGGTCTTAGGTTAGCTAGGCTGCACATGAAACATAATATCTAGGGGTAGTGACAGAGAGGTGTACCTTCAATTTTATTGTGATAAGAAGTAATTAGACCTTTACCTGCTAATTAGTGTTCCTGAAGGATCTCCAGTCCAGTCCCTTTCTTCTGGGTTGTGCTCCTCTTCCAACAGCTTGGAGACAGAGTACATTATTCTTTGATGACCTCAGGATATATATACCACTGGTATCACCCACCAGCCTCAGTATCCTGTTGACAAAGCAAGCTTAATGGAGAGACAACTAACCAAATGAACTAACCAACTATAAAAACTATAAACAGAAACCCCGCCTCCCCTCCCGGAAAAGGGATAACCCCCCCCCCCCCAGAGGAGGAGGAGGAGGCTTACCTGACAAGGCCCTTGGAAATTCCATAACAATTTAGATATCAATTCTGATAGCAGGGCCCTGCTATGGCCTTGTCCGCTCCGCTACTGGAACCCTTGAGTAAACACTGTCACAAACAAACACCGCCGTGTTTCCCCTAGCACTCCTGAACTGCTTTGGACCGGTACTAACCATTCCAGGTGGGACCAGGGACTGGACTGGAGATCCTTCAGGAACACTAATTAGCAGGTAATGTCTAATTACTTCTTCCTAATTGTCTCTCCAGTCCAGTCCCTTTCTTCTGGGATGTTAACAGAGCAGTTTAAGCATGGGAGGGTCCTGCCAAACCGGACCGAAGCACTGCTCCCCCAAAACCGGCATCTGCCGCTGCCTGAACATCCAACCAGTAGTGCTTGGCAAAAGTATGTAGGGAAGACCAAGTAGCCGCCCTACAAATATCCAACGGAGGAACCAAACTAAACTCCGCCCAAGAGGCGGCCTGAGCCCGAGTGGAATGAGCTCGCAAACCCACCAGAACCTGCCTCCCCCTTTGGATATATGCGGAGGCAAGGACCTCTTCTGCCTCACTTCACACCAGTTCTAAAAAATGCGCCATACTCTCATATACGCTAGACAGGTAGAAAGCTTGCGTACCTTCAGCAAAGTCAAAATCACTGATCCCTAATATCCTCTTTTACGCAGCCTTGCCCTTTCAATAGCCAGACCGTAAGCGAGAACCGATCCACTTGTGGCATCATCACGGGACCCTGCCTGAGAAGATCCTCTCTTACCGGGAGTCGCCAACATTGGTCCGCCAATAGTCGAACGAGATCGGAATACCACAGCCGCCTCAGCCAGTCTGGAGCTATCAGGACCACTAACTCCTGATGCACTTCTATCCTTTAAAGAACCCTGCCTATGAGCACCCATGGAGGGAACACATACAGCAACCCCTCCATGGGCCACTGCTGAACTAGAGCATCTAGCCCTTCCGACATCCTTTCCCTTCTTCTGCTGAAGAATCTGCTTGTTTTGGCCAACTCCCAGCGTGCCATCAAGTCCATTACCAGCAACCCCCACTGGTGCTCCACCTGCTCGTAGACTTCCTGGTTGAGTTCCCACTCGCCCTGATCGACCTTGTACCTGCTGAGGTAGTCGGCTGTGACATTTTCCACCGCGGTGACATGTTGAGCCGATATTGCTAATAGATACACCTCAGCCCACAGCAAGAGACTTTCCGCCTCCTCCTCCAAGAGAAGGCTGCTCGTGCCGCCCTGCCGATTGATGTAGGCCACTGCCTTTACGTTGTCTGAAAGAACTCTGACCGCTCTCCTGTGAACCCAACACCTGAAGGCTCTGAGAGCCAGGGTCACTGCCCGCAACTCCAATCTGTTGATGGGCCATTGGGACTCCTGGAGACTCCAGAGTCCCTGGGCAAAGTGTCCCTCGCAGTGGGCCCCCCAGCCTGCCAGACTCACATCTGTCATCACCTGTTCCCACGGCAGAGACTCAAGGGGCATTCCCCTCTCCAGATTCCCCGGAGAGAGCCACCACTGCAGGGACTCCTTGGTTGCTGTGGTACAGGGGAGCGTCATCGATAGAGGCTGCCTCTGATGGGACCAGCGACACAGTAGTGACCGCTGGAGCGGCCGCATACGAACCAGGACCCTGGCCTAGGGCACTAGATCCAACGTCACAGCCATGGTCCCCAGTACCTGCAGGTAGTGCCACGCTGATAGCGCTTTCCGAGCTACAGACTCGTGCACTAGGCGCCGTAGGTCCTTTGCCCTCCGAGCTGGCAAGAATACCCTGCCCGAGAGCCAGGGGCGGCCCAAGGGGGGTGCGGGGCCATGTGCGGAGACTCGGTGCGGGGCCTCATTTGCATAAATATTTGCATAATGTTACCATATACTAACTTTTAGTAAACATGCCTCTTAATGAGTGTATGAATAAAGAAAGACTAAAAGATTTCTACATTACTATAATCCAGTGCCAACCGCCAGACACATTAGGAACTACTACAAACACTGCCCATTTAGAACCCATAGCAAACCCGCCGTATCCTAACAGCACTACCAGGACTCACAAAGCACCATACCCTACCTATCAAAAGGAAACATGCAAATATTAAACCAATACATTTCAGAGAATACCAATACATGACCTACTGGGGAAAGAGAACAAGTGGCAATGTCAAATAGGAATTATATAAACAGAATACCTCAGCTCAGTTACACATGAACAGAACATAAACCATCACCAAACAAGGAATCACAATTTAGAAACAGGGCGACAATAAAATTGGGAATCCCAAAAGCCAAACTTGGAATGTACAACACTGTAGAAATAAAACTATACATTAATTTGCTCTTGTACTAAACAAAGCGCAGACGTTAATGATGCACATTTACCAGAGCTGACATATTCCAATTAATAAATTCAAAATAAAGAGATATTTTTCTACCTTTTGTGCATTTTTTTTCAGTTGCAATTGCTCCAGCCACTTTCTTCTGGTTTCTTCGTGTCTTCTGCTAACTTTCCATCGTCTGCTGTCCATTTGTCCTTTCTTCTCGCCTAGTTTTTTTTCCATTCTCTCTCTACATCTACTTTAACATACTAATCTTTCTCCTTTTGCTCTTTCCTCATTCCTATTTCATCCACTCAAATTTTACCCCTCCATCCTCAATCCCCACTTACTCTCCCAATACCCGGCCAATTGTAGATTTTTCATCCCTCCCACACAAAATATTTTTCCCCTCTCCATTTTACTCTCCCAGCCCCATCCCATTCTAATCCTCCCCCAACATCAGCTCCCTTCTAGTTCCAGCCTCACCCAGCATCCATTCCCTTCTAGTCCCTGCATCAGCCCATTTCCAGTCCTAGCAACCCCCCAACCCAATACCAGTCCTAGCCCCCCCATCAACCCACTTTCAGTCCTAACCCCCATCACCCCATTTTCAATTTAAGCCCCCCCCAGTCCTAAGCCCCCATCAGCCGATTTCCAGTCAGCCCCCCATAGCCCATTGCCAGTCCTAACCCCCCCATCAGCCCACAGCCCATTACCAGTCCTAACCCCATCAGCCCACCTCAAGTCCTAACCCCTCCCCATCAGCCCATTTCCTGTCCTAGCCCCCCCATAGCCCATTATCAGTCCTAACCCCCCATAGCCTATTACCAGACCCCCCCCATCAGCCCACAGCCCATTACCAGTCCTAACCCCATCAGCCCACTTCCAGTCTTAACCCCCCCAGCCCATTTCCAGTCCTAGCCCCCCCCCCCCCAATCAACCCACAGCCCACCTCAAGTCAAGTCCTTTGACCCGGCGAAAAGCAGGATATAAATACAGCTAAATAAATAAATAAATAAAATAAAGTCCTACCCCCCTCCATAGCCCATTACCAGTCCAAACCCCCCCCCCCCCCATCGGTTCAAGGAACATAAAAAAAAACAAAAGCTGGCTGCTGCCACGGCAGCAGCAGAATGGAGTGTCCCGCGGGGCCCCCTCTGCCCGGCTGAGTCCCTCCCTCCCTCCCTCTGTGACGGCTGAGCCCCTCTGTGCCGGCTTTCATATACGTGAAGGGAGAGTGTCTCCCTCGCGTCTCTGTTAAGCCCGCAGGGGCTGATGGGAAATTTCCTCCAGAGCATCCTCGTTCCCCGGTACTCCTGCGGTAATGTTGAGTACCTTCAAGGATTCTCCAATCAACGTCAGCAACTCTTCACGGCAAAGACCCTCACAATTCTCGCCTGCTCCTCTGGAATCTCACCTTCCTCGAGCTCTTCTTCCTCTTCCCCCAATTCTCTATCCAAGGTCTCTCTTTCCAGTATCTCCGAACCAGGGGAAATGGGTTCACCCTCTTCTGTTCTAGCCCGCATGGAAGGAATGCCCATCTCCACCAGAGGCTTGGTCTCCGCCTCACGCTTTCGAGAGCATCCCTGACCGTCTTGCTGACGCAGATAGAAAGCCTTGTGTAATAATAACACAAACTCCGTGGAAAACCCCCCATAGAGGCCTTCCTCTCACAACTATAGTGGCCCTCTTTGTGACTGCTGTGACCAAAGTATGCACCTCAGGCAAGTGAAACAGCCCAAGTCTTCCCTCAGAAGAGGATAAAGCTTGCTTATCTTACCACCAAGGCCAGCCCCCAAAGTCGATTCAAAGTGTTGGCATCCTAAGCAAACCAAAAGTGTCCCGTCCCCCCCGGCTGTTAGAATCTATTGTTTAGCTTTGAATGTCCTGCTCTTTGTCCCCACCACACAACTGCCACTCTAGGCAGCCACCTAGCTTGCCTGATGGTTGGGCCAGCCCTGCTTACCACCCTTAAGGATTGCCTCTAGTGCTTCCCACTCTACCAGTGTCTTTCATCCAAAGAGCCTGTTGAAGTGGAAAGAACATGATGGCTCTCCAAAATTGGGTCCATGTCCGTCTGGAGGGCTGTATTAACTCCAAAGAGAAGAATAACTGCAGATTCATCTCCCTCTGCAGAGGAGACCCTCTCCTTCTTTGGGGATTGCGCATTCTCATCCTCCTCTAAGCTTTTGCCATCTGTGAAGGGGAACGCAGTCCCTGGTCCACTCTGTGAACCCAGATAGGCATGCCCACTTAGGACCCAAGGTACTCTACCACAGAACTGAAAACCCTAGCGGAGCGAAGGCCTGTTCCTTGCCAGGCTGCAAAGGCATTCTGGAGAATGGCTATAATTTCCAGGGGGGGGGGGAGGCTGCCATGGATGAAGCACCTACACGGACTGAGCGGGCCTCCCCAGATTGCCCCAGCTGCATCATCCCTTACATAGAAGAAGACTGTAGGGAAGCATAGTAGCTGCAGGGTGTTCGGCTCCCTCCCTGATATGATCACCATTCCTGCTGGCGAGAAAAACACTTCAGCCACAGGAACCACATAATCAGCCCCGTAGCCTCCTCATAGTCCAAGCTGAGGCAGATACTTGCACTAGTCCCCCTCAGGTTGCCCAATGAGCTGTCATTCATCTGAAATCACATGTCAGGCAGGAGTTATCTATGCTACTCTGCCACCGGCTGTCACAACCCTCACAATGCAAACCACACTACGGCACAATCGGGCCCTGACTCTCACCTAGTGTCTCTCTCTCGCGCTGAGAAGCCTGTGTGCTGCAGCCAACCAATGATAAACTCCTCCAGAGCTCCTTTCACTCTCTGCCTTATTTTACTTTTTAAATTCTCTTTTAAATTCAGACTTTAGGCAGCAACCAGCTCCAAAGAAAGCAGATAGGGGAAGTAGGGAAAACCCTCAGACAAAACGCCATTTTGACCTAGAATCAAGAGTGCAACAGCTTCAGCTAGGCCACAGTGCTCAGTTACAGATGCTTGCTGTTACAGGTGAGCACACTGAGTGCGAATGTATAAGGAGTCTGCTTATCGAAGTGCAGTAAGAGTTACCATGTGAATTAGTGCACAGTAACTGTTAGCACATGACAGTTACCAGGCCTTAATTTACACAGTAAATATTATGGAGTAAGACATGTGTGGGACATGGGCATGGACTATTGCGGATAGCACACATGCATCTACAGGAGACAGTAAGTGCATCCATGATCAGGTGAAATTTTACTTACCAGATCATTTCCTTTCCTGGAGTCCTGCCAGACCAGTGGGTTATGTCCTTCTGCCAGCAGATGATGGAGACAGAGAAAACAAGAAAATTCCAGTGACATCATCACTGGTAGTAGTGCTGGTGCAGCTAAGTGCACCATTCAGTAACCAAGCATATGAGCAAACCAGGCAACTAATGAAAACTCTAGGACCAAACAAAGCCTCCTTGGGGAAGGCTTACAAAGGCCAAGCAGCCCAACTATATGACATTTTACTTACTGGATAATGTTCTTTCCTTGAGTCCTGCTAGGCCAGTCCAGACAAGTGGGTTGTGTTCTCCTACCAGCAGAGGTACAGACAGAGAAAAATCCAAAGGTTTCTGATGACCTCATCTTGCACTATATCTGGAGCAGCTAGAGGCAAATGCCAGACTCTGTACCCAAGCCATATATAAGAATTCCTAGCCACATAAGCCGCAATGAGGGCAACTATATACAGAACACCCTTCAGATACGATATCTGCCAAGAGGAGTGTGGCCTACAGGGCCAAACCACAGAAAATAGCACAACAGATCGTAGATGATCATTATACATCATAGCAGATCATAGCAGCAGGTCCTGGACTGGACTAACAGGACTCAAGGACATTTTCTGCTAAGTAAAATGTCACCTTCCATATTTTCCTGGTAGGCCAGTCCAGACAAGTGGGACATATCAAAGCTACCTCCATTGGGCAGAAAAAGAGATACGGTAGCTTTCAAGATTTCTGCATTGAAGGCCGTGTCCATCTGACATCCAAGTGGTAATGCTGGACAAAGATGAAAAGTGATGACCATGCAGGCAGCATTTCATGGGAGGAGGAATACATCCCGCACTGATACTGTGTCTCTCATGTGTCGCTAACAGCTTGGCTTCACAGGATCAGGATACGTTAACAAGGTGCACTGCAATGCGTGCTTTGGTCATGCAGGCACTACTATCATGTGCTCCGGCTGCGCAGGCACTTAGCTGCACAGGCTACTGCACACTATGGCCATTTGCTGAGTTAAGGCATGCACACTATGTGTACAACATAGGAAGGAACATACTAAGCATATACAGCGCAGCTAACTCGCACAAGCAGCACGAGGTGGGAATTGACAGGAAAAAACACATGGCATCAATGGACACCCTGAGTGGCTCCAACCTGTGGACATACCACACAGTGGATGAGGTTAGGTAGCCCGCCAAAAACAAGTCAAACAAGACAAAGTCTATTTTGGTACTCATGCCCAGATATCCTGATCGTCATGGGTGACTGGAACGCAAAAGTTGGCAACAAAGAAGAAGGCAAAGTAGTTGGAAAATATGGACTTGGCAACAGAAATGAAGCTGGAGAAAGACTGATAGAATTCTGCAAGACCAATGACCTATTCATCTCAAACACCTTCTTCCAGCAACACAAGCGGCGACTGTACACATGGACTTCACCGAATGGATTATATAAAAATCAAATTGACTACATATGTGGAAGTCAACGATGGAAAAGCTCTGTAACATCAACAAAGACAAAACCTGGAGCTGACTGTGGTACAGATCATCAACTACTAGTATGCAAACTCAAGCTAAAGTTGAAAAAGAGCAAATCACTCATGAATGCAGCAAAATATGACCTTGAGAATATACCACTGGAATTTAAAGACTGCCTGCAAAATCGATTTGCTGCTTTAGATACAAATGACAGAGCTCCGGAAGAGTTATGGAATGACATCAAGAAGGTTGTGTTGGAAGAAAGCGAGAAGTCTCTACAAAAGGTGAAAAAGCAAAAACGGCCAAAATGGATGATGGAAGAAACTCTGAAAATTGCCCAGAAACGCCGAGAAGCTAAAGCCAGAGGAGAAAGAAAGACAATCGCAGAACTCAACAGAGATTTCCAACGTGCAGCTAGACAGGACAAGGAAAAGTACTACAATGACAATTGCAAGGAAATAGAAGCAGAAACTATTAGAGGAAGAACAAGATCGGCTTTCCTAAAGCTACGAGAGTTAAAGAAAAAGTTCCAGCCTTGAATTGGAATGTTACAAGATGCTCAAGGTTCTATGTTGAATGATGCTGAGAAGATCAAGAAAAGGTGGAAGGAATATACAGAGCTTTTATATGATAAAGATCAAGTGGACCAACAGCCGTTTCAACCTGTACCTTATGATCGGGAACCATTGGTGATGAAAGAAGAAGTTGAAGCAGCATTGAAGGCCTTATCAGAGAACAAAGCACCAGGCATTGATAGCATTCCCATAGAAGTATTGCAGCAATCTGATGCAGCTGTTACCGTACTCACAAGGCTCTGCCAAGAAATATGGAAGACAACATCATGGCCAACTGACTGGAAAAGATCTGTTTATACCAATACTAAAGAAAGGTGATCCAACTGATTGTGAAAATTATCGCACAATCTCTCTGATCCCACATGCCTGCAAGATTCTACTGAAGATTATTCAAAAGAGACTACAACCATACCTGGAACAAGAACTACCTGAAGTGCAAGCAGGGTTCAGGAAAGGGCGAGGAACGAGAGACATCATTGCGGATGTGAGATGGATCCTGGAAAAGACTAAAGAATACCAAAAGGATATCGATTTGTGCTTTATCGACTATAGCAAGGCTTTTGACTGTGTAAACCATGAGAAACTCTGGGCCACATTAAGAAGCATGGGTATACCAGAACACCTGATCGTTCTCTTGCGCAATCTGTACATTGATCAAGAAGCAACAGTTCGAACGGAAGAAGGAGAAACAGAATGGTTTAAAATAAGCAAAGGTGTAAGACAAGGCTGCATACTTTCCCCCTACCTGTTTAATTTATATGCAGAACAAATCATCAGAGAAGCAGGATTGTATGAAGACAACAGAGGTGTGAAGATTGGTGGAAGACTCATCAACAACCTTCGCTATGCTGATGATACCACATTACTGGCTGAAAGTGAAGATGATCTGAAACATTTGCTTATCACAATCAAAGAACATAGTCTCAAAATGGGCCTGCACCTTAATGTAAAGAAGACAAAGATCATGACAACTGGCATAATCAACAGGTTCATCGTTGAAGGAGAAGAAATTGAAATTGTGAACAACTTTAACCTACTTGGATCAACTATCAATAAAGAAGCAACAAGCAGTCAAGAAATCAGACGACGCATTGCTCTTGGCAGAATGGCTATGAAAGACCTAGATAAGATTCTCAAGAGCAGAGATGTCTCTCTCCATACAAAGATTCGACTTGTTCAAAAGCCATGGTATTTTCAATAACATCATATGGATGTGAAAGCTGGACAGTGAAAAAGATAGACAGGAAGAAAATTGATGCCTTTGAATTATGGTGCTGGCGGCGAATACTGTGTATACCATGGACTGCCCGAAGAACAAACCAGTCGGTACTAGAGGAGATCAAACCTAAGCTTTCTTTAGAAGCTCAGATGACAAGACTTCGACTTTCATACTTTGACACATCATGCGAAGAGAGAGATCATTAGAGAAAGACATTATGCTTGGCAAGATAGAAGGTCAACGCAAAAGAGGAAGGCCAGCAATGAGATGGATCAATACAATAACAGCAGCCACGGGTACCAGTCTGTCAACAATGAGCCGCCTGACTGAAGATCAAACACAATTTAGGATAGCTATCCAGAGGGTCGCCATGATTCGACTCCGACTCGACGGCACTTAACAACAACATGCCCAGAAAACCCAAGGCAGGAAACCATGCTGGGCTCAGTGCTACTCCCCTGCAGCCAGGCCCTAAGGAGTCTTCTTCAAATCTTAAGGGGGGAGGGGGGAGAGCCAGAGTGAAGGAAGAGGATACTGAGACTGTGCAAAGCTTTGAAGAATCCATTCCAATTTTTTTTTTCCAAACTTCAGGCTGCTCAACAGGCACTTAGCAATATAAGGACGAGGAGATGAACCAATTTCCCTCCTCCATATGGAAATACCCAAAAGAGTGCTGGTTTTAAGGGTGATTTAAGTGGAGCCTCCAGGCTGCGCTCCAGTGAGGAACTCAACCCCGAGGGTGGGTACTTTTGAGTGAAATGGTGACGTTTTACTTAACAGTTAATGTCCTTTCCTCGAATCCTGCTAGACCAGTCCAGACAAGAGAGTGGAGACAAAGAACCAATGAAAAGCCCAGATTTCAATGACATTGCCTCAGCCACCAGAGATCCATTCAATATTCGTCCCAAAGCATACAGTGCCTCATAAAAGTATTCATCCCCTCTGTGTTTGTCCTGTTTTGTTGCATAATAGTAATATGGTCACTTATCACAGAGTCTCAAATGCAGATAATAGTGTTGCTCTGTATTACAACAAAAGAAGTGTTTTATATATCATATTGGACTCATGGCTAGAGGTCTCAGAAACCATAGGCTGCCACTGCTTTATAAAATTTGCAGTGGACTAATGCCTAAATGCACATCAATGACCTCACTCTTTAACTATTAGCCACTTTTTTTTCTTTGAAGATTTTTTAGTATCACCAAACTTTGACGTTTCCCTTGACAAGCCTCATAAGTATAATATAAATCTTTAAACAGTAAACCAGTGCTTAGCTGTGCGATGAATTCCCGACGCTTGTTCACGCGCTATGAAATGCGTTTCTCCAAATTGGTTTCATCAGGGGAATCTTTCATATCAGCACTGCAAAGAGAAATGAGTTCTTAAGATTTTTCCAACTCGTGGGAGGACATTGGACCAAACCTTGTTACATCGGGAACAACGTTGGATTTATACCTTAGCTTCTACAATACCCCGGGGATTAAACTCACGAATAGAATGGGAAGTCTGCCTGTGAGAGACAAGACTGATGGTAGTAGATGGTTTGCTTCCCCAACAAGGATGCCAATATCTTCTCAAGGGGACTTAACTGTGTTTAAGTATTTAACCACCCCGCATGCACGGCGTTCTAGTTTGTAGGAATGTACGCACTTGACAGAACCTAACGGAGCCGCATCGGTGCTATCACAGGTAGGAGGTTCCCGATACGCGATTGAAAATTTATTGAGAATAAATACATATTGTGCGGAGTGTATATCTTAAGAACTCATTTCTCTTTGCAGTGCTGATATGAAAGATTCCCCTGATGAAACCAATTTGGAGAATCGCATTTCATAGCGCGTGAACAAGTGTCGGGAATTCATCGCACAGCTAAGCACTGGTTTACTGTTTAAAGATTTATATTATACTTATGAGGCTTGTCAAGGGTAACGTCAAAGTTTGGTGATACTAAAAAATCTTCAAAGAAAAAAAGTGGCTAATAGTTAAAGAGTGAGGTCATTGATGTGCATTTAGGCATTAGTCCACTGCAAATTTTATAAAGCAGTGGCAGCCTATGGTTTCTGAGACCTCTTTAGCCATGAGTCCAATATGATATATAAAACATTTCTTTTGTTGTAATACAGAGCAACACTATTATCTGTTTTGTTGCATTACAACCTGGAATTAAAACTGAGGTTTGGGGATTAGCACCATGTGATTTACACAACATGCCTACTACTTTGAAGGTGCAAAATATCCTTTAATGTGACAAACAATAAGACAAAAAAAAAAAAAAACAGAAATCAGAAGTGTGCGCAGGTATTTCCACCCCCCACCCCCACCAAGTCAATACTTTGTAGAGGCACCTTTTGCTGCAAATCTCTTGAGGTATGTCTCTATTAGCTTAGCACATCCTGCCACTGTGATTTTCACCCATTTCTCAAGGCAGAACTGCTCCAACTCCTTCAAGTTAGATGGGTTGAGTTGGTGTACAGCAATCTTCAACTCATGCTATAGATTCTCAATTGGTTTGATATCTGGGCTTTGACTAAGCCATTCCAAGACTTTAAATGTTTCCTTTTAAACCACTCTCTAGTGTAGCTTCAGCAGTTGATGTTTAGGATCATTGTCCTGCTGAAAGGTGAACCTTCGTCCCAGTCTCAAATCTCTGGCAGACTGAAACAGGTTTTCCTCAAGAATTGTCCTTATTTAGTGCATCCATCGTTCCTTCAATCCTGACCAATTTTCCTGTCCCTACCGATGAAAAACATCCCCACAGCACGATGCTGCCACCATCATGTTTCACTGTGGAAATGGTGTTCTCGAGGTGATGGGTTGAGTTTGTGCCACACACGGCATTTCCAATGATGGCCAAAAAGTTTAATTTTCATCTCATCTGACCAGAGAATCTTCTTCCATGTGTTTGAGGGGTCCGCCACATGCTGTTGTGTAAACTCCAAACATATTTTCTTATTTCTTTATTTAAGCACTCTCTTTTTTTCTGGCCACTCAGTCACATGCTCGCAGCTACGTCCCACAGGAAAATGGAGCTTTTATCTCTGAGGCTGATCACAGGAGGGAGGAGCAGTCTTACAGTTGGTCTCCAAAGGGGTGCAATTGCTAGAAATGGTAAAGCAGAAAAAACACAAGTCTCTCTCCAAATAACTCTCCCTACGTCAGTTTCTTTATACAGACAGTTAGCTCTGTACCTCTACACAAACTCTTCATGTGAAATAGAGGCAGCTGACAGCCAGACACACAGAACCAAATGAAAGAAGCTAAGGGATCTGTTGATAGACCTGATGGACAGTCCAGCTGGGGGAGAAAGGTACCTAGACCACCAGGTAATTTAACCCCAGGGCTCCCCCAGAACCACTCAAGGATCCTGGGGGAAAGTAAGCAGCTCCGGCCCTCTGCTAGCCCTCACCCCCCATTATTCCACAGGGTGAAACCCAGCTTCTGCACACATCACCTCTGTCAACGTCCTGTCGGATCCTTCCTCTTATTCTTTTTTGAGTACTAAGTCCGTCTGTGCAGTCCACTACACAAGGGATGCTCCCTCAGCTGCTGAGGATTGAGAATGCTGGAGCCTGGAGCTGAAGAGGGAGCTCTTGTACAGTGACATCATAGCTCTGACATGCTCAGTCCTCAGCTGCTGGAGGAGGAGCAGAACTCACAAGTTCTAGACTGCAGGGATGATATGGAATTTGTTTTTTGTATAAAGTAATCTGCTTTTAATTACCTTTGGACGGGCATAACAGAAAAACGTTTAAACAAAATAATGTTTTAGTCATAAGTCTAATGACTAGATAGGTGGGACTGCTTTGTTCAATAGCAGAACCCACTTGAAAAACTGATATAAAGGTAGGCAGCCATTCACTAAAGTGCATTAAGCAGTTAATGCAGAATTAACATGCACTGTTAATGCGGTGGCTTTATACTTATCATGCACTAATTCCTGTATTAACTGCATAGTGTGAAATAGGGTGGGGAATGGGCAGTTAATGCAGCAGATAAGGCAGATCACTTAGCAACATCTCAGTAGGTGGCATTCTGTGTATCTGCATTATCGATAATGCACTATGTGATAAGTATATTGCCTATGCTTCCTATATGGGGAGATGATAGGAATGCCCCCCAACCATTAACACAAAGGCTTGGCAATTGCCACATGGCAACTGCAAAAATTTCCCCCTGTACTGATTGCAGTATCCAAATTGCTAAAAACTATCTTAAATATGCATTTGATAACTTTATAATTATGGCTAATTACAAGGGAAGATAGCAACAATTTTTGAGATTAACACAATCATCCATAGTATTTTCAAAGCTCCATGTATATTACAAGGTATCGATTCACTGTGCTCTGTAGAAATTTCATTGGAGCTCACCTGTTGGTTTTATTTGCCATAAATCTCTTTAGCTTGCCCACTATAAATTCATCATTGCTCCACTTAAAAATGTTTATATACGATTTTGTAGGATTTATAGCATATAACTCAAAACTTAAAGCCCATCAACTTATCTTTTTATCTCACTGCTGCACTTAAGAGACTGATACCACAAAGCCGCAAATTGCTGCTCTCATAACCATCTCTGACCCCAGTCGATGGTTTCACTAAACTAAACTGGCTTCTTCAGGAATTTCTTTTTTTTTTTTTTAATGCTTTATTTTCGTTTTACAACAACAAAGGAAAGGAAGACATACAGCTAAAAGACAAATACATACATGGAATATGATACATACACCAAAGTAAACCCCTGCCACCCCCCTCCCCCCTGCTTCTTCTCTAGGAAACTGAATCATTCTCGAAGCGGGCGTGTACTGACAATGTTGTGTTACAAAACCTAACAGCGATCTGAAACATGATAAGTGTACATTAAACAGACATGTCGAAGCAATGAGCAGATTGTACATGATCTTTGAGCATCTGCCATTTAAACAAGCGAGAATGAATTTGGGTATGGAAAATAGCTCACCGAGATATCTGCTCATATTTACTATATAAGCAGACAAGGTTCCACTATTCATTGACAGTAAGTCGAGAGCTATCCTTCCAAGTCCTCGTGATTAGACATATGGCTATACCCAGCATGAAATCAGGAGAAAGCGACCCTTCTTAGGAAGAGAGGGGACCTCCGCCACTGAGCGGAGTCCCACAGTCTTCCAAGAAAGAGGCTCGTGAAGGTGTAAGATAAATGGAATACGACCCCAGACCCGCCCCCAGTAAACCTGTAGTTAAGGACATTCATAAAGAGTATGAGCGAGGGTCCTACATTAGTATGGCAAGACCTACACTGATCCCTGGTAGTTGTGTTCCATTTGGCTATTTTCTGGAATATAAGAACATCTATGTGCAAAAGGGAAGAGAGTTTGGGTAACTGAGGCAGACCGGGAAACCCGCACTCTTTTGCTGCAGAGAACGCTCTAATGCACAGGGGTTAAAGTGGTTTGCGGTTAGCGATCCCAGGCTTGTTGAACTCTACAAGTGACAGTATCTGTACCCTGACATAATAGTTATAAAAGTTAGAGGCTACCCCATGTGTACTACTAATAAAGTGAATTAGTTCTAATAGCCCGTCCTTAGTAGGGACAGAGGGCGGCATGATTGGAGCGCTTTTGAGGCAGCATGGAAGCTGCAGGGATTAAAAGTAATATTTCGCTAGTAACGCAAATTCCCTGTATAAATCGGAAAAGGTTTTCCAACGAGCTGCAGAGAAGAGCTGTTGGGGTGTCCAGATCCCCCTGGAGTACCAGGGTCTGGAAGTAATCATACATGGCTGCTCGAATTTCTAACCGGAACGCTGACTGAGTTAATAGGGCTCTATCAAAGAACCAGGCCCCCGGATTCCCTTGGAGTGTAGTAGTATGTTATTGAAAAGAAATAGCAGCATGATCTGAAAGATACTGAGAGTGAATCTTTGCGACGTCCACCTGAGGAATCAACAGTTTTGATATCAGAAAGAAATCGATGCGAAACTGGGATTGATGAGGGGAAGTGAAGAAGGTAAAGTCAAGCTCATTGGGGTGTAGTAACCTCCATAGATCGACTAGAACAATATCTGTGTTCACAGAGATTAGCGCGATGTGACTCTTGGGGGGACCACTTGTCCTAGACGGCTATTTGTCAATCAGGGGATCAAGAACTAAATTGAAATCCCCCCCAATATCAATGAAATAGTAGCAGAGGCCTGCGTAACCTGAGCAATAGTAGCAAAAGGGCAGGGTCATCTACATTAGGAGCATAACGGCATATACATGTAACTTTAAAGTTACCTATCTTGAGGTGAACTCGGGACCATCTACCTGCTGTATCTGAGCAAGTCGCTATAATGGTAGCATGTAGAGAGTTCCTATCCAATATGGCAACCTCACATTCCCTAGAAACGGCTGGGTAATAGGCGGCCACCATGTAAGGTTTAATATTGAGTTTGAAAGTTTCCTTCGAATTGAAATGTGTTTCTTGGAGGAAAATCAGGTCCGCAGCGTCATGACTTAAATAACTTAGGATTTTCCTCCATTTGATCGGATTATTGATTCATTGTACGTTCAATGAGAAAATCTTACATGGTGCCATCAATCGATAACAGACATTTTAGGTAAGAGCGCTTGAAAGCTTACAACATAATCAGAATCTGTACAATAATGACATAAGCACCAAGTATGCTGGCCAATACACCCATATTGAAAAGTATGTACCAAAGTAACTTAGAGAAGAAGCAAAACCCCCAATGAATATGGCGACCAGATGTCTGCGGGAGGAGGCCCTAGAGAGGAAGATAGAGACATAGTAAAAGAAAAGAAACACCAGAGTCCATAAGTAACACTGTCTCTGATACTCGTCGAGGCTACTATGGGTAGATGGAGTCGGGTCCCCGATATCTTCAAAATAAGGCAACAAACCGCCCTCGACAGACTCTTCGCTGAGCCGCGGCAAATCCAATATGGCAGGCACAGCGGATATGAGAGTACTGGTAGGAATATTCTGGAAGTCAGCGCATCAAGTCGGCTTCTTTAGAGTCCAAAAACTCCGCTAGTAGATCAGGGTCCTCAAATGTTCTTGTCTGATTGTGAAGCGTGACTCGGAGCTTGGCCGGGTACATCAGGCCATAGCGTGCTTGTAGTTGTTGAAGCCTCGGCCGAAATTCCAGAAAGCGCTTTCGGCGGTCGACCGTGGGTTTAGCCAAGTCAGGATAGAAGGAGACCTTATGGCTCTCAAACTCCATATGGCCCTTAGCCCGGGAGGCACTGAGAATTTGTTCCACATGTTGATATCTCAAAAGTCGAAAGATGATAGGCCGTGGGGTCTTCCTGTTGAGCGTTATGTTTGTAGGTACACGATGAGCGCGATCGATCTCCAATTCTTTGGTAAAGGTGATTTGGAGCAGGGAAGGGAGGATTTTACCTAAAAACTCCTTCATGTCTCCCAATTCCGCTCCCTCCGGTATGCCCACGAGTCGTAGGTTGTTGCGGCGCGCTCTATTATTGCCATCTTCCACTTCTTTCTGCAAGGCCCGCACCTGACGTTCAACTTTGTCGAGTTTGGACAGCCGGACCGCATGGGAGTCTAGTATACTCTCCATTTTATCCTGACGCGAAGAGAGCCCCTCCAGCCTGCCTTGCAGTACACCAAGATCTTCCCTCAGCGCTCGAAGTGCTTCACCGTTTGACTGCACGAGGTCCTTAACCCCTCTAATTTCTGCGAGGATTTCCTGCTGCATTTCGGGGCCCTCGCGCAAAGCCAGCCCCTTCTGCGGGGACGGGGTTCAGTGTTGGAGCATTTACCGTGAGAAGCCGCTGGAGATCCAAATTCCAGGCGCGTGGGTTTGGTCCCCGCCATCTCACCAATGTGCCCCGGCAAGATCAGAGCAGAAATTCAAGTATGTCCGGCGTTAATTCAGGATTCTGAGTAGGCCTCTCGGGAGCCTCAGCGTTATGCGACCATCCCGCTGGACATCGGGCTCCGCCCATAGGAATTTCTTATGGTCATATTGAATTGCAGCAATGCCCCTTGGCTTTAACACACTTAAGTAAATGGACCTCTTAATTTCTTACGTGAACAGCAAGAAAAAGTAAGAGGTGAGGAGAGCATGCGAGAATCCCACTGCTCACATTTACAAATCTATTCTCGAAAGCATTTGTGAAACCATGTCCCTGCATGCTTCCCCAGTTTTTCTTCTTTTGAGTCCCATTATGTTTTATGGATGCCATGGAAGCTGTGGAAAGCAGGATTAGCAAAATCTAGTATCTTCTAGCACTGTTGCTCCTAGTCAAGTACTTAACCCACATGTTATACGAATATCCCTGTGTGCAGGGACATTCTGGAGAGATGATATTGTTTTAAAAATAACGTCAAGTCGATGTTGACTTATGGCAACCCTCTGGATAGTTGTCCTAAACTGTGTTCAGTCTTCAGTCAGGGGGCTCACCGTTGACAGAGTGACACCCATAGCTGCTGTTACTGTATCAATCCATCTCATTGCTGGACTTCCTCTTTTGCGTTGACCTTCTACCTTGCCAAGCATCATGTCTTTTGCTAACGATTTCTCTCTTCGCATGAGGTGTCCAAAGTATGAAAGTCAAAGGCTTGTCATCTGAGCTTCTAAAGAAAGCTTAGGTTTAATCTCCTCTAGAACTGACTGGTTTGTTCTTCCGGCAGACCATGGCATACACGATATTCGTTGCCAGCACCATAATTCAAAGGCATCAATTTTCTTCCTATCTTTTTCACTGTCCAACTTTCGCATCCATATGACATTATTGAAAATACCAGGGCTTGAACAAGTCAAATCTTTGTATAGAGAGACACATCTATGCCCTTGAGAATCTTGCCTAGTTCCTTCACAGTCATTCTGCCAAGAGCAATGCGTCATCGGATTTCGTGACTGCTTGTTGTTTCTTTATTCATAGTTGATCCAAGTAGTTTAAAGTTGTCCACTATTTCAATTTCTTCTCCATTAACTATGAACTAATTTATTTTGCCGGTTGCCAGGATCTTTGTCTTCTTTACGTTAAGGTACAAGCCCATTTTAAGGCTATGTTCCTTGATCTTAAGAAGCAAATGTTCCAGATCGTTCTCACTTTCGCTATGCTGATGACACCACATTACTTGCTGAATGTTATGAGTCTTCCACCAATCGTCACACCTCGGTTGACTTCATACAGCCCTACTTCTCTGATGATTTGTTCTGTATATAAATTACAAAAGGTAGCGGGAAAGTATACAGCCTTGTCGTACACCTTTGCTGATTTTAAACCATTCTGTTTCTCCTTGTTTCATTCAAACTATTGCTTCTTCATCAATGTAAAGGCTGTGCAAGAGAAATATCGGTGTTCTGGTATACCCATGCTTCTTAATGTGGCCCAGATTTTCTCATGGTTTGCACAGTCAAAAGCCTCACTGTAGTCAATAAAACACATATAGATTTCCTTTTGTCTTTTCAAGGATCCACCTCACATCCACGATGATTTCTCTCATTCCTTGCCCTTTCCTGAACCCTGCTTGTACTTCAGGCAGTTCTCATTCCAGGTATGGCTGTAGTCTCTACTGAATGATCTTGGGTAGAATCTTGCTGGTATGTGGGATCAGAGCGATTGTGCGATAATTTCCACAGTCAATTGGATCACCTCTCTTTAGATCTTTTCCAGTCAGTTGGCCATGATGCTGTCTTCCAAATTTCCTGGCAGAGCCTTGTAAGTATGGTAACAACTACATCAGATTGCTGTAATACTTCAAAGGGAATGCCATCAATGCCCAGTGCTTTGTTCTTTGATAAGGTTTTCATCACCGCTTCAACTTCTTCTTTTATCACCAATGGTTCCCGATCATAAGGTACAGGTTGAAACGGCTGTTGGTCCACTTGATCTTTATCATATAAAGATTATGTATATTCTTTCCACCTTTTCTTGATCTTCTCAGCATCATATAACGTGGATCCTTGAGTATCTTGTAACATTCTAATTTGAGGCTGGAATGTTCCTTTAACTCTCCTAGCTTTAGGAAAGCCGATCTTGTTCTTATAGTTTCTGATTCAATCTCCTTGCATTTATTTATTTTATTTTATTTAACAGTTTTTATATACCGCACTATTTATCATCAGTGCGGTTCACATTGAACAGCAAATACCTAACAATATAAAATTGATATAGGCTTACAGATAACAAGGAAGGTAAACTGGGTATAAACCAGGGAAAACTATATACAATAAATATGTATGTGTCATTGTAGTATACAATAAATATGCATGTGTCATTGTAGTACTTTTCCTTGTCTTGTCTTGCTGCATGTTGGAAACCTCTGTTGAGTTCTGCAATTGCCTCTCTTTCTCCTCTGACTTTAGCTTCTCTGCATTTCTGGGCAATTTTCAGAGTTTCTTTGGTCATCTATTTTGGCCGTTTTTGCTTTTTCACCGTTTGTAGACACTTATCACTTTCTTCAAACACAACCTTCTTGATGTCGCCCCATAACTCCTCTGGAGCTCAGTCATTTGTATCTAAAGAAGCAAAGTGATTTTGCAGACCATCTTTAAATTCCGGTGGTATATTCTCAAGGTCATATTTTGCTACATTCAGGAGTGGCTTGCTCTTTTTCATCTTTAGCTTATGTTTGCATACTGGTGATTTGTACCACAGTCAGCTTCAGGTTTTGCCTTTGTTGATGTTATAGAGCTTTTCCAGCGCTGACTTCCACAGAATTAGTCAATTTGATTTCTGTACAATACATTGGGCGAGGTTCATGTGTACCGTTGCCGTTTGTGTTGCTGGAAGAAGGTGTTTGAGATGAATAGATCATTGGTCTTGCAGAATTCTATCAGTCTTTCTCCAACTTCATTTCTGTTGTCAAGTACATATTTTCCAACCATTTTGCCTTCTTCTTTGTTGCCAACTTTTGAGTTTCAGTCACCATGACTATATAGAAATTACACTTACCTGGTAATTGTAGTTCCTGTAGGGTCCAGTTTAGTCCTCCACATCTGGGTAGTGCACCTCCTCCCGCAGCTAGGAGACTGGACCAATCAGAGTCTTTTCCATGTCTGGATGTATGCTGCTGGAGCTCCCATCAGCCCCCCAGTGATCTATTAACAAAGCAGACTCATAGAAGCAACACATGAGAGAAAAAGCTTATCTAAAACATTCCCGATAAAGAAAGACCCCCTCCCGCAAACAGCCGACCCCCTCCCCAAACGAGGGAGCCGGAAACCTGTACATCGTCTCTGCCTCGCGAAGGACCGAAGGAAGAAACACAGTCGCGGCTACAAGAACAAACCGCCAAAGGAGAGTGGAAAACCCTCCCAAACGAGAGGATCACAGACCGATACTTAGCACACTCTCACAACCCGTGTAGAAACGCACCGTGCCGAAAAAAAGGCAGTCAATCGGGAGGGAAGGAGGACTAAACTGGACCCTACAGGAACTACAATTACCAGGTAAGTGTAATTTCTATTTCCTGAGTGGTCCTCCAGTTTAGTCCTCCACATCTGGGAAGTACCAGAGCAGTACTCAACGGGAGGGACCCTGCCAACCGGCGCGCAAAACGGCAGAACCAAAACAAGAATCCTTAGAGGCCATCACATCCAACCGGTAATGCTTACTGAAAGCATGGAGCGACGACCAAGTAGCCGCCCTGCAAATCTCCAGAGGCGGAACCAAATTGTGCTCCGCCCACGCTATGGTAGAATGGGCCCGGAGACCCAAGGGAACCGCCTGGCCCTGCAATATATACGCTGATGCAATAGCTTCTTTAAGCCACCGGGCAATCGAAGCTTTCGCCGCAGCCTCCCACTTTCGCTTACCACCAAAAAGGACGAAGAGACGATCCGTTTTACGGTAAGGCTCCGAAACCGTCAAGTATCGTCGGAGCACCCAACAAACATCGAGACGATGCAAGCCACTATCAGTCACGTCCGTCCCTAACAGAGTGAAAAACGGGAAGAAAAACGGACTGATTCAAATGAAACGGAGAGACCACCTTGGGAAGGAAGGAGGGAACAGGCCTCAAAACTACTCTATCCTTAGAGAAGGACAAGAATGGTTCCCTACACGATAGCGCCTACAACTTAGAAATGCGCCGAGCCGAACAAATAGCCACCAAAAACACTGTCTTCAGTGTCAAATCTTTAAGGGACGCCAGGTGAAGCGGCTCAAAGGGCTTCCGAACCAAACCCTGTAACACGAGATTCAAATCCCACGGAGGAACCGTCGCCCTGCGAACAGGCCGCAGCCGAAACACCGCTCTCAAAAAACGCTGCACATCCGAGTGCGCTCCCAGGGGAACCCCCAAGACCTTACCCCGGAAGCATGCGAGAGCTGCTAATTGCACCTTCAGGGAACTGGCCGCAAGACCTTTGTCGAAACCGTCCTGCAAGAAACTGAGGATGGCTGGCACTGAGGCCTTTGCCGCCCAAATATCGTGTCGTGAACACCAATCCTCAAAAATGCGCCAGATCCGCACATACGTGAGAGATGTAGAGGACTTCCTCGCCCGAAGGAGCGTGGCAATGACCGAAGCGGAATAACCTTTCTTCCTTAACCGAGCCCTCTCAATGGCCATACCGTAAGCGAGAATCAATCCACCTATGGCATCCGGAGTGGCCCCTGAAGCAAGAGATCCGGCAACGGAGGAAGACGCCACGCCACCCCGTCCAGAAGCCGAACCAGATCCGCATACCAAGGACGTCTGGGCCAATCGGGCACCACCAGCAGGACCTTTCCGCTGTGCGCTTCGATGCGCTGAATCACCCGACCCATCAACGCCCACGGAGGGAAGACGTAGAGGAGACCGGAGACCGGTCAATGCCGAATGAGTGCGTCGATGCCTTCGGACATCCGCTCCCGCCGCCTGCTGAAGAAGCGACTTGTTTTCGCAGACTGATAGGTCGCCATGAGGTCCATGACCGGAGCCCCCCACCGACGCACGATTTGAGCGTAGATCTGCAGGTGAAGCTCCCACTCCCCCGCATCCACCTGCACTCTGCTGAGGAAATCCGCCATCACGTTGTCTTTTCCTGCAATATGCGCTGCCGAAAGAGCAAGGAGCCGGGACTCCACCCACTGAAACAGAAGATCCGACTCCTCTTCCAGGGCTCTGCTGCCCGTGCCGCCCTGTCGATTAAGATAGGCCACCGCCGCCGAATTGTCCGAGAGAACTCTCACTGCGTGCCCCATCACCGCAGATTCGAACGCTTGCAGCGCCCGCATTACCACCCGCAGCTCGAGACAGTTGATTGACCAAGAGGCTTCCAGGGCTGACCAAGTCCCCTGCGCGAAACGATCCGCACAGTGCGCTCCCCAGCCCTCCAGGCTGGCATCCGTCAGCACCGGCAACCAGACCGGCTGCTCCAGAGACACCCCTAACTGCAGTGACTTCGCGCTCAGCCACCAGCGCAAGAACAGGCGGACCCCCCGTGGGCAAGGCAGACGCTTGCTGAGCGAATCCGTTTGATTCGACCAACGTCGCAAGAGTGACCTCTGAAGCGGGCGCATATGGAACCTGGCCCATGGCACCACCTCCAGCGTCGCCGCCATCGTCCCTAAGACGCGCAGGTACCACCAAGCCGACGGCGCTGGGAAGCTCAATAACTGACGAATCAGAGAACGCAGGCCTCGTGCCCGGCGATCCGGCAGGAACACTAGCCCTTCCGCGGTGTCGAAGCGTACCCCGAGGTATTTGAGGGATTGAGTCGGCACTAAGTGACTCTTTTTCTCGTTTATCACCCAACCGAGGCTCCGAAGAAGCTCCATCACCCGGCTGGTGGCTTACCAACTCTCGCTCTCGGACTTTGCCCGAATCAACCAATCGTCGAGGTAAGGATGAACCAGAATGCCTTCCGTCCGCAATGCCGCCGCCACCACCATGACCTTGGTGAAGACGCGAAAATAAAGTAAAAGAAATTAAAGATATCCCCGCCGAAAAACGCAACGGCGCACCAAGCAATGCAGCAAAAAAGAAAAGCAACGTGCCCTGGAGACAAGCTCCGCTTACCAGACCGAACAGGAATCATGAGCCACGCTGACAGGAACTGCAGACTCTACAGAGACACGCTGAAAATACATCCCCAGCAAGCGTTTGTGCGGAGAAGTGATAAATCTCTCCCCCGTGCAAGTCTAGGGGGAGAGATCGCACACAGGGACGGCGCCCATACAGCCTCCACCAAGCAGGAAGCAGAAGGGCAGTACAAGCTCGGCTCCCCTGTGGACACGGCTTTTTTTTTTTTTTTTTTTTTTTAAGCGACAGGCCCCCTGAATAAGTCAAATAAAAAGAAAGCAGAGAGAAAGGCAAAACAACCCAAAAAAACCTAAACTAGTGTTGCATAAAAGATCCTGAAGTGAGCCCAAGAACAGGCTCACACGTCCACCTGCTGCAAGGAGACTGGACACACTGGGGGGCTGATGGGAGCTCCAGCAGCATACATCCAGACATGGAAAAGACTCTGATTGGTCCAGTCTCCTAGCTGCGGGAGGAGGTGCACTACCCAGATGTGAAGGACTAAATTGGAGGACCGCTCAGGAACAGGATAACCTGTTTGCATGTTTGTTCATAGAACGCATCAACTTCATCCTTTTCTGCAGCTCTTCTTGAGGCATAACTTGAATTATAGTTGTGTGGATGGGCATTCCTTGTAGACGAATAGAGATTAAGCGTTCACTGATTACATTGTATTTCATTACAGTTCTTGCAAGTTTCTTCTTATGCAACACCATTTCTTCTTTGTCTTTCATTTCCAGCATGGTACACCATGTGATCATCAGATGCAAAGTGCCCTATGCCAGATCATTTCAGTTTTCTTACACCCAACAGATTGGGTTATACACATTCTATTTCATTCCTGACCATTGTTCCCTCTACGCTGTGTGCGCGCACACACCTCGCCGAACGAGCGCACATACTTTACAACAGAGCACACAAAAATTACGGTTCTGATTCTGATAGAAAACAACACAGACGTCTTAAAATTTAAAAGTTGTTGTGTATTTACGGTTTTCACAAGTTCTACAATATTTTCTAGTGCAAACAATGTGGTGTACATACTGTATTCTGACGTGTTGTCAAATTTTAATGTATATAACTCAGAGTGTCGTTATGTGGCGCACAAAAATTTAACCTTCCTTCAAAAGCTGCACAGCTGATATTTTATGCGCACACAGCCTACAGAAAATTAGAAGGAACATTGTTCCTGACCACCTCCAATGTTCCTTGGTTCATGTTTCGTACGTTCCATGGCTCAATATGTAAGACATCTTTGCCGCTTCCGACTCTCATTTCATGCACAGCTACATTAGCATCAGACTTCCCAAGGGCTTTGATCCAACCACATCATAAATGCTGGCTTTACTCTGAAAAGTCTTCAGCTCCTCCCCAGTAGTCCATTGAGTGCCTTCCGATCAGGGGGGGGGGGGTGGTGTCTCATCTTCCAGCACTATAGTGCAATTCGTTTTGTTGTGACTATCCATTAGGTTTTCATGGCAAGATATGGAAGTAGATTGCCAGGCCTTTCTTCCACACAGGTAATTCTAGTGTCATTGCCATTGTCACAGAAATGTGATCCTCCCCCACCAACACTGCCCCATCTGCTGCTGCCCAGATGGGTGATTTGTCTTGGTCTGGCACCTCAGCTGAGACCTGTCCATCTTGAGAGATCCTGCCAGTAGTTAAGCTACTGATAGCTTAGCCCTCAGCATCACTGATGCACACAAGCCCTCACAACATGACAAGCTGCAAACCAAGTGATGGTGGAGAGATACATGGAAGCAAATTCAAGGTAGTCCCCACTCGAGACAAGCATTAGCATTTTAGAATGCACTGGCTAGGTAATCAAGAGACCAGGGTTCAATTCCCACTGGCACTCCTTGTGGCCTTGGGCAAGTCACTTAACCCTCCAATGCCTCGGAAGAAAAGGACTGGCAATCTACTTCCGGTCACACTACTAAGAAAACCCAGGAGTTGCTGAGTCGCCAGGAGTCAGCATTGACACGAAGGCACACATTGCATTTTTTTTTTTTACTATTAACGCACATTAAGGTTAGCACACCTTAGTATCTAGCTAAGTCAGGTCTCCCTGTGCTTTCAATGTAATTTACAAAACTGTCACTAAATAAATGACTTACAAAATGTCTCTAACACATCAAGGTCTGATCATTAGTCAGTCATTGTACCTCACTAAAATTTAAAATATATCAAGTACCTGGGGCTGCTGTTTTTCCAGCACAAATTTCTTGTGCTTGCTGATCCAGCATAGTTTTTTGGACCACAATGTGTCTCTGTGAAGTTAATATACAAAAAAAACAAAAACAAAAAAAAAAGAATACTGCAAAAATTGATTTTAGACAGTTGTCAAATTAAATAAAATTAGAAATGGTCAGCATCAAATATTTCCCCATTAACACTTAGAATTAGGGCTTCTACTTTTAGGTGTTTATAAATTGTAAAGTTTGGTGTTTATTTGCCAGATAATTAGAAGTTCTTTGAAAGAAGAAACATCAGCGTGTAAGTGTTTTCATACCAAAGGTGGCATTGCTAGGGATCTTGTCCAGTGGACCAAATAAATACATCTGGGCAGCTATGATGCCATGTGAAAAAAGGCATAAAACAGAGCGGAGGATCCAAGGGGAGGGATGAAGGAGTACCAGGAGAAGTGGAAATTGTCCACTGTTATAAAACACCTATTATATACCTTTATCGCATTGGGCTCTTTCATCAGTATTTATTTGTTAAAACCTAAAATCAGAAGCCCTAATAATAAACAAAAACATTTATTTGCTGCTGTCACGCCCATCACCCCCGCTAATATTCGCTATCAAAGGGCTCTTTAAACGTATATACGTCTAACAAAACTGAAAGGGGTAAAGAGAAGGAAATAAGCAAACACAGTTGCTGACTGACCATGGCCCAACCCTCTTTGACTCACGACAGCAGGTGAAATGCGGCATTTGGCGAACTAGGGAAAAGGGGAGGGGCACTGTTCGAGAATCGCTGTGGGTAAAAATTAACTATGAGACAGGAAAGGGCGGCAGCAGTAGTAACTAAAACTCTGATTCCTCCTCCATGCTGACAACTCGCTCCTCTCTCACCAAGGGGCATTCCCGCCAACGGCGGCGACCGGCTCACACGCACCTCAGCGCCGGTACCCCCACCCCACTTGCCAAGATGTCGATCGGACTATGCCGCCCACCACCACGTCGCCGACCGACGTCCCCTTCCGCCGCCAGAAGAGTGCGCGCGCGCTCCAGCTACAGCTGAGATGGCGGCAACTCTGCGCGCCTTCTGCGCAAATGTCGCGAGAACTTCCTACCTCCGCTCCACCCAACTCACTGTGCTCGCGCGCGCGCCCAGTTGTTTGTTTTGCGTGACGAGAGAGGACGACGTGTATGCTTGATGTAAAGGGAGCATGGCAACTGCAGTAATCCTCGATTTAGGATAAGTTCATAGTGTTAAACGTTACAAAATGCAGCAAAATGTTTTTTTTTAGCTTTTTATATCTGAGAGGGCGAGGTTTCGTCGTAGAGAAGAAAAGATTACTCCGTTTGAGGGGTTTTCCCCCATAACTTTCTAAGGTGTAGTGGCATACACAAGTTACTAAAATCATGGTGGATTTTTTAACGATATTGGGTTTTTCACGAAATTAACTTCGAAGTTCCGCAAATGAACAGAGAACTGTAGTTGCTCCGTTAGGCCACTTGTTTGTTAACCCTTATTTCCACATATCCTGGTTGGTAATACCTTTTTATTGGACGAAATGAAATGTATAAATATGAAAAGGCTGAAAAGGTCTTTGAGGAGAACAATTTAAGGAAAATAAGATCGGTTAGGGGCTATTTCCTTTACAACAGGAAAATTCAGAACTAACCTAAAACAGAAAATATTAGTGATCCATAGGTTTTCAGCCCAGTCCTCGGGGAACCCTGGGCCAGTCAAGTTTTCAGGATTCCCACAATGAATATGTATAAGAGAGATTTGCATACAATGAAGGCAGAACATGCAAATCTTACTCATGCATATTCATTCTGGGTATCCTGAAAACCTGATTGGCCTAGGGTTCCTGAGGACTGGGTTGAAAACCCCTAGAGAAGTGGGTTATGTTCCCCTACCAACAGATTGGTGGAGACAAAGAACCAATGAAAAGCCCAGGTTTCAATGACATCACTCCTATGCCTCTGTTCACCTCAGCCACCAGTGGTCCCTTCAGTATTTCTTTGTCTCTAGCGAAGGGATTCTCAACCCAGTCCTCGGGACCCACCTAGCCAGTCTGGTTTTCCGGATAACCACAATGAATATGCATGGGAGAGATTTGCATATAATGGAGGCAGTGTATGCAAATCTCTGTCATATTCATTGTGGTTATCCTGAAAACCCGACTGGCTAGGTGGTCCTGAGGACAGGGTTGAGAACTCCTGCTCTAGCAGATGGTGGATGGATTTTCTCCTCTATAAAAACTGGAAGAATTGAGAGGAAAAGATTTGATAAAAAAAGTGCATGTGACAGACCACTTTGAGAGTGACCCTCTCACTTGAGGGTGGCTCCACTAGACCCTGGACCATGAGAAGAAAAAGGAAAAATCCTCAAAGCCAGTCGAGGTTCCACTGGCAAAACCCAGTAAGGTTCCACGGAGGGACTTGGCGACTCCGAGCAGCAGCACCCCCCTAAGGTCTCTAGGAAGGAGTCTTCAGCTGGCAGAGACCATATGAGGCTTCTCGAGGCAGTGGTCCTCATCAAGGATGCACTCGCGAGAGTGCCGTGCTGGGCCCAAAATCCTCGCTGAAAGCTGCAGAGCCTTCTGTCCTCGAAACCAGAATGGCGGCCCTGGAGCAGAATATCTTTGCCATCCTGTCCCTGCAGCAGCCAATGATGTCTGGCTTATCTGCATCATCTGCCCTGACAACCGGGCCCCCGACTGGGGGGAATCCCTGGGCATCGAGCCAGGCACAGAGCACCACCGGCCTCAGGCAAGCCCTTGGCACTGATTGAGGTTTTCATCCTGATCCTCAGATGTCCAGTCCTCTCAGCTAGTTTCCGGGAGTCATACCTGAGATCCTCCGGGGGAGCCCCGTTCCCAGGAGCTGGTCTCAAGGCGTGGGAATCCTGCGCCTCGGAGTCTTCGATGCCCTCTTGCTCCAAGTGGGAGACCAATGACGAGGCCTCCCCGGATACCTCTCAACATCGAGACGTCCTCTCAGAGCCATCTCCCCCAGAGGACGTGACCTTCCACAACTTCGTCCAAGATATGGCCCAGGCCCTGTCGGTCCCAACCGAATCAGAGGAGGACCAAAGAACTGGAAATCCTCCACTATGAGTCTCTGCAAAAGGAGACTAACGGTGCCGGTGCAACTATCCTCAAGCGGTTACTCCTACGAATGTGGGAGACCCTGGCCTCAGTGCCGGTGGGCAGCCGATGCCTCTACACTATCTACCATGTCAAGAAGGGCCCCGCCTTCCAAAAGGCTCAGCTCCTGCATAATTCCATGGTTGTGGAGTCGTCAATAATACTGATTGCCCCCAAGTGGCCCAGACAACCCTGGTTTCCCTTGCTACTCTCCTTGTTGGTGGGAATCCCAGACCCACTGGGCTGGGCCTCAGACCTCCTGTCCCAGAAGGGGGGCTTACTTCTGCACCCCAATGTGTGGGGTCCCTGATGCTAACATTGTGACTGCTGAAAGGGTAGCCTGGGCCCCGTCAGTCTTCCAGTGGAAGGCGAGGAGATCCTGCTGGCCTCCCGGAAGCCCTCCACCAGAAGGGCATACACCTTTAAATGCAGATGGTTCTTCATCTGGTGCACAGAACGGGAGGAGAATCCAATCTCCTGCCATGTGCAGCTTGTTCTCCAATACCTGATGCACTTATTGTGCACAGGGCTGAAATCTAACTCACTATGGGTGCACCTGAGCGCCATAACTGTTCACGACCACCCCATCAAGGGGAAACCCCTCTCCAGCCAGCTCCTGGTCTTCAGGTTCCTCTGCGGCCTCTTGCTATCCAAGCCCCCTCTCCATCCTCCCACAGGGACAGTGCCTTTGGCCAGGCAGTACTCTAATATTCTCGAGGTGTAGACAATTCCTGCCATCTGACCCTTCTGTGTTTAGGCTACCGGAGTGATAGTGGCACTGGATGCTAGGGTCTTGCAGAGCCTCTCAGTGGGGACTCACCTTCTGAAACTCACGGCTACCCATTTGGGCGCCGGTGGTGGTGTTGTGGTTTGGTCCTCAGCAGCTTGGAGTTAGGGAGTCCCATATGTGAGGACTGACTTCCTGCTTGTTCCTGGAGAAGGCATAGTTACTTATCTGTAACACGTGTTCTTCAGGAACAGTAGGAATCGGTCCTCACAAGCCTCCCTCCTCCCCTGGGAATTGCCTCTATATATTGCCTTATTTTTATTGCAGTCCTAGCTATGTCATCTGACTGAGCAAGATGGGCGGGAGGGGATCACGTATAGGTGGTAGAATTCCCAAAGACTCTTTGAAAGCTGGGGAAAGGCTCCATCGGCGTCGATGTCACCCATATATGAGGACTGATTCCTGCTGTTCCTGGAAAACACTTGATACAGGTGAGTAACTACGCTTTCTGATCACAACTCGTAAATTTGGAGCTATGAATAAAACTAATGCATGGCCTGAACAATGGGTAGGTTAAACGTTTCTTGAGTTGTGGCAGTCAGATCTTGATATAAAATGTCCCATATACTCACCTGTATGAATTTAGTTTGTTTTCCTTCTCAGGAAATCCTTAATCTTCCTAAATTCAATATTCTTTTGTTGTCACACAGTCCACACCAACTTAAATACGGGGAGGAAAAAGAACTCTGAGATTGTTTGGCCAGCCAAGTGCTTTGCACGTCTCTTATTGCATCAGTCATAAAAACAACTCCTCTCGATCTGTTAACTTTAACCTTCTAATATTTTAACTCTTTTTCTACATTAGACAAATAATTATTTATTTCATGTGCTCAAAACCAACCCAAATGGCAGATACTTCTCTTTTGTTGAAATGATGCTAACTACTTCAACCAGCTCCACCAGCTTCAGCTCCTCACTGTCTGATGTGAGAGGAAACCACCTTAAACTCACTTCTAAATATATTACTCTTAGACTAGCTAGGCCTCACATTACTCAGGAACATTCCTTCAAAACTATGTTACATCCAATGCTGTCCCTTGTTGCTGTTCTACATTCACTCATATTCATATACACATACAGTCGACCTAACACTGGATTTGTGCTCCATATTCACCACATAATAGGTTAGAGATAACAGAAAGGAGTTGTTTTTGTGACCAATGATGTAAGAGATGTGGAAAGCACTCGGCTGGTCAAACAATCTCTGAGGCCTTTTTTTCTTCCCCTATTTTAGTTTGTGTGGCTGTGTGATATTGAATTTAGAAAGCTACAGGATTTCCTGAAAGGGAGTGCATTATTATATATCATCTGTGTCATTGGGACAATAGTTCAAACTTAGTTTGTGACAGATGTCAGACTTTCATTTGTATGCTTCAGTTGTCTGATAGGCCCTCAGCTGTAATATTACAGGAAGGCTTAAACATGAAAAAAAAAATTCTGCTACCAGGCCTTGACAAATCTGCAGATTTAGAAGCCAGTGCTTGTGACCTCCTCATGCCCCCATCCCCAGTTGTGTGTCGGGTTCTCAAGTCTCATGAGACCAGTGCCAGAGTTCCTACACTGCACGCCATCTTTAGAAAACAGTATAACTTCAGATAGCAAGTGTCTTATGTGGGTGTGTAGTGCAACGGAGGTGTGCTTTTCTCCGGGAACAAGCGGGAAGTCAGTCTTCATATATCGGTGACGTCGACATCAATGGAGCCCATGTGAATTCACTCCCCAGCTTTCAAACAAAACCTTTAGACCACGCATGCACTGCCACCTTCCCGCCCAAGGGTGCCATCTTACCTCAGTCTTCTTTTTTCCACTCAGCCCTGTAGATGTCCTGTCTGTCGTCCCTGGTAAAAGTTGACTTTACCCCTTTTTCTCTTAGCATTTTTGCACTTCTTTTTCCTGGTCGCTTCCCGATCATCTTCTCGCCACCCAAGTCCACCTTTCCTCAGCATCGTGTTTTTCTCGGGTCCCTTTTACGGTGTGAGGGTCTTTTCTCGTGCCCTCCCTGACTGAGATGTTTGAGTTTGATCTCACGAGTGCTGTCTTCCCTGCTATGTCATCGGTCAGCGGTTTAAAACATGTCCATAGTGGACTGCCACAGTTGCTGTATCGTGCCTTGGTGCAGATCACGACGACTCCATTTGCCCGCTGTGCCTGCAAATGTCGAGCAAGAGCCGGAAAAATTGTGAAAAGCAGTGGGGGAAGCTGTTTGGCTTGATGGCCTCTGCCGCAGGGACGTCATTGGATATGCAATCGCTGCCCTTGGAAGCTGCATCCGATGACTCAACATCTCACATACAAGCTCGATCTCAGCCCTGAGGTCACGGAGCAGCAGACTGGGGGTCATCCTTGGAGAACCTCCCCCATGGGTCCAAGATATCATCAGTCAAAGTCCGATCCTGGAGCCGGAGGTAAGACCTCCGGTACCCGGCATCAGAGTCCTCAACCTAACACTGAGAGCGATGGCTGTGAGTGGCCTTTGAAGTTACCCCGGCAGGAAGAGACTCCCCAGCATATTGGGGAGTTGGGCTCAGTCCTCTGACGTGATCAGCATTGGTGATTCCCCTTTCAGAGACCCGGTTCTGGGCTCAATACCTTTGAGATCCAAACCGGTTGCTGCAGAGCTTATTGGAATCAAAGCCAGGATAGCAGCCTTGGAACACAGCCTGGCTGCCTTCCTCAAGGTGCAGCGGAGCCCGATGCCTCCAGGTCTTCTGTGCTGACAATGGGACCCTCCACTACAAGGACCTCCCCGGAGGACTCCAGCTTGTGCTGGAACAGTTTGTCCACTCGGAGCTGCGTCGATCGCTCAAGGCACGACTCACCCTTGAGCACCTCAGGGTTGGTGTGTCAAGCATCTCGCTCTCCTTTGGCAATGGCAGCTCGTCGACCTGATGACCGTCCTAGACTCGAAGTTTCATCCAGCTCCAAGTCGAGCTGGGAGACAGACGAGTTGCCTGACACCCTGTTGCACAGAGATGTCCCTTCTCCCCCTCAGGAGAGTTGGAGGTCCTTGCCCGAGGACCCCATATTCCTCAACTTTATCCGGGGGATGTCAAAGGCCCTGGTCTTTGTGGTGGACCTGGAGGATGAGCCTCGCGCTGAGGACTTAGAGCTCCTCCAGTATGAGGCGCCTCCGAAGGAGGCACTGACTATGCCGATTCCCTCCCATCCTGGAGCACTTGCTGGTCAGCATGTGGGAGAGCCCATTGGTGGTGCCAATAGTGAACCGGCGACTCAATTCCCAGTATCGAATTGGCAAGATCCTCAACTTTCAGAAGACACAGCTGCCTCGTAACTCCATGGTGGTGGAGTCAGCCATGTGTCGGATAAAGAATCAGAAAACTCACTCCATGCGTGCCTCCTGGTAGGGAGGCCCACACCATGGATGGGTTTGGCAGAAAGTGCTACTAGGGCTCAATGCTTGCGCCTGCATCCAGGCTTACCGGCTGTACATGGGCATGTACCTGAAGAAGCTGGCCAAGTTCTCAGCTGGACTGGCAAGTGTATCTTCTAGAGCACTTCCGGGATCCTCAGTCAAGGAATGCTCCAAATTCCAGACTGGAGTGGCCATCAATAGCTTTGAGTCCGTGGCTTGCATAGGTGCGTTGGGCATCAGTGCCTGCTGCCTGGCTTGGCTACAGTCCTCGGACTTGGAGCAATGGGTGCAGGACAAACTGGCTGATGTCCCCTGTCGAGGAGAGAACCTCTTTGGCAAACACAAGAATGACAAGGTGTCCGAGTTGGAGTCAGAATTGATGACCAGGGCTAGGCTGTCCTGGAAGACGGCTGACCCCTCCCATCGGAAGGCTTCGGGAGAAAAAGCCCTTCCACCCGAAAGCGAAAAAGGCTTATGGGAAATACCCCTAATTTCCAGCCTATCAGGCTCCCCAACAGGGTCAGCAAGCCAAGGACCATGGACACAGCCTCCATAAGCAGAAAGCCTCCAAGCCCCAAACAGCACCTCAGCTGCAGCTTGGAGGGGGGGGGGGCTTTTGACTCCTTCGGCATAGCCCATCTTCCCTTAGAGGGCCAGGGCCAGTGCTCAAGGCACTCGGGAGGGCGTCTAATCTACTTCGTTCACCTCTAGCCAGGCATCATCACAATGCATGGGTGCTGCAAGAGGTGCAGGAAAGCTACCTTCTGCACTTCGATCAGACACCTTCTCCCTTCTTTCCAGGGGAACTTTCCATGACCTCCCTGCACAGAGAGCTCCTGCAGAAGGAACTCTTATCTCTACTTGAGAATCAGGCAGTGGAGCCAGTACCTCAGCCTCTTTGAGGCACGGGGTTCTATTCCTGGTTCTTCCTTGTCCCAAAGAGGTGGCTTTCAGCCTATCCTGGATCTGCTGGACCTAAACCACTTTCTGGTCAAGAAGAAGTTAAAGATGCTTTCCCTTGGAACATTGCTGCCCTACCTCCTGTGGGGAGATTGGCTATGTTCCTTGGATCTCAAAGATGCCTATACCCACATCCTGAACCATCCCAGGCACCGTCAGTACCTCTGCTTCATCATTGGAGGCTGCCACTACCAGTACAGGGTGCAACCCTTTGGCCTCTCCTCAGCCCCCATGGTGTTCACCAAGTGTCTGGCATTAGTTGCCTCTCGGCTCCACTTGCTGGGAGTCTTCGTCTTCCCCTATCTGGATGGCTGGCTTCTGAAAGCTAGCTCACCAGAGGAGGTACATCACACGGCCCATCGCACCATCAGGGTGCTGCAGCATCTCGGGTTTGTAATTAACTTCCCAAAGTTGCATCTGCTCCCTGCCAGTGCCTGGAGTTCATAGGAGCCCTTATGGATTCTACCCAGGCCAGAGCCTTCTTTCCTTTAGACTGGGTACTGTGTCTGGCAACCCTAGCAAGAGAGGTACATGGTTGCTCAATGGTGTCCACCTGTCTCCTGCTGCACCTCTTGGGGCACATGGCCTCAACAGTTCACAAAACCCCACAGGCCCATTTTCCGGATGTGACAGGCCTAGTGGACCCTCAGCTCTCTATGTATTCAGGCCTGCTGTATGTGTATCCGCCTATTTCCATGGTTCCCAAGACTGCTCCAAGGTTCAGTTGGATTGGGCCTCTGTAATTCTCATTGCCCCTTGGTGGCCCCAGCAGCCAAGGTCCCCTCTGCTTCTGCAGCTGTCCCAAGCGGCTCCAGTACCTCTGGGCCAGGACCCGGACTTGCTCTCGCAAGAGGACAGAACCCTTTTGCATCCCAACCGCCAGTCTCTCGCCTTGACAGCGTGGATGCTGAACAGCTAGTCGTAGCAAACCTCCCCCTCTTCTGGGAGGTGGGGGGTATCCTACTGGCATCGCACAAGGATTCAACACAGCATGCATATGCCTTCAAATGGCGTAGATTCTCCATCTGGTGCTCAGACAGGAATCGCACCCTTTCTCTTGCTTGGTTCAGGACATCCTGCAATATCTTCTGCACCTATCCCAGGCTGGTCTGAAATCCAACACTGTCAGGGTGCACCTCAGCACCCTAGTGGCACACCACCACCTCGTCGATTGCCAGTCTGTCTCTGTGCACCTCCTTTTGGGCCGCTTTGTGAAGTGGCTTCTCTCTCAGCCCCCGGTTCACCTACTGCCGGTGGTGTGGGACCTGAACGTTTTTGGGAAGTTGATGGCTCCCCCTTTTGAGCCTCTGGCTATGTGCCATCTCAAGTTCTTGCCATTATAACTAGTGTTCCTGGTAGCGCTCACTTCGACCAGGACAATTAGTGAGCTGCAGGTGGTAATATACCAGGTTTCACAAAAACAGGGTCGTTCTCTGGATTCGCCCAAAATTCCTGCCAAAGGTGGTGTCTGCTTTTTCACATGAACCAGGAGGTGGTCCTTCCCATCTTCCCCAAGCCTCGTACATCCCGAGTGGAGGCCTCGATCTCCAGGAACAAGTAGTAATGTAGTCTTCACATATGGGTGAAGTCGGTAGCGATGGAGCCCGTGCAGAAATGCTCCCCAGCGTCCAATAGAAAAGATTATGGGAGCATCCCACTGTGCCTGCGTTGCTGCCTTCCCACCTTTGTGACTCTCCCTCTTCAGTTGAGTTTGTAGCTGAGATAAAAGGAGATGATAGAGCGAGAGAGAAACCCTACAACACGTAGGGAAGAAGGGTGGGTTGTAAAGACTAAATTCTGCTGTTCATGGAGATCACCTGTTGCAGGTGAGTAACTATGCTATTTCCAGGAACAAGCAAGAATATAGTCTTCACATATGGGACTCTCTAGCTCCCAGATGCCAGAGACGTTTCTACAGAATTGGTAGATTTGCCTCAGAGCAGACTTCAAGAGGGCATGGATCCTTCGTGGATGTCTGACATCAAAAGTTCCAAGACGAAGGGTAGGAATTGCCCTAAATCTGAAAGAGGTATTGGAGTGCAGCCTGACCAAACATGGTTTCCCGGCGGGAGTCCTTGTCAAGACAGTAATGAGCAGCAAAGGTATGTACTGAAGACCAGGTGGCTGCTTTACAGATTTCATCAGTGGCTACAGAACGTAGGTTTGCTGTGGAGGCAGCCATGGCACAAACATTATGGGCAGTGACATGACCTTCAAGGGATAGTTCTGCTTTATCATAAGCAAATGAGATGCAAAATGCTATCCATTTAGAAAGGGTACATTTGGATACTGGCAGTACCAAGTGACTGGGATCAAAGGGGATGAATAACTGAGAGCCTTCATGGTGCTTAGCTGTCTTTTGAAGATAGAATGCCAAGGCTCATTTGCAGTCAAGGGTATGGAGGGTTGCCTCTGCCCTAGAGGAATGTGGTCTAGAGAAAAAGGAAGGTAGACTGACTGATTCAAATGGAAAGTAGACACCACCTTATAATGGTGGAACCGGGTATAAGGCGGGTCTGCCACCAATGCCTGAAGCTCACTGATGCATCTAGCTGAAGTGAGTGCAACAAAGATGACCTTCCTAGAAAGAAACTTTAGTGAGGTCATGGTTAAGGGTTCAAAAGGCGGTGTAAGGAGCTGCCCTAACACGACATAAAGATCCCATGCCACCTGTGGTGACTTGATGGGAGGCTTGGTTAATAAGAGCCTTCTCATGAAATGCATCACAAGCGGTTGTGAGGAGATAGGCTGCCCATCCAAGGGATGGTGAGATGCAGCAATAGCACTGAGGTGAATCCTCACCAAGTTTGTTTTGAGACCAGAGGACAAAAGATGGAGGAGATACTGAAAGAGAGCCTCCACAGGAGCTGAGAAGAGTTTAAGATCCTTTTGGGAACACCAAGTGGAGAACCTACACCACTTGAAATCATAGGAACGTCTGGTGGACGGTTTCCTGGAGGCTAGCAGGATCTCCTTTACTTCCTAAGGAAGGTTAAGATCTTTCAGCACTACGCTTTCAGCAGCTAAGCCATGAGATGGAGAGACTGTGGGTTGGGATGGAGTAGCGTCCCTTCCTCCTGTGAGAGGAGATCGGGAGCTGACCCGAGACTCAGAGGGCGAGTCTGGGACAGATGTAGCAGGAGAAGATACCACAGTTGACGTGGCCAGCATGGGGCTATAAGGATCATGTGGCCCCTGTCTGCTTGAAGCTTCAAAAACATTTTGGGAATCAGGGCTATGGGAGGAAAGGCATACAGGAAATCCTGACCCCAGTGAAGGTGGAAAGAATCCACCTTTTAGAAGCTGGACATCGGGCTTCTGGTGCAAAAACGAGGTAATTTGGCATTTTGCAGTGTGGCAATCAAGTCTATCGCCAGAGTTCCCCTGGTCTGAAAGATGTAGGAGATTGTGGGTGAGTGCCCATATGAGTAGCAGCGATCATCATACGTTGTGGTTTGAGATAAAAGCCAAGGTAGAAGCCAATCACAGCAAGCTCAAAGTCCTAGACATCAAAAACACTTACTTCAGCAAAATGACCAAGTACCTGAAAGAGGAGTTGGCAGGCGGATAAGGGAAGTGGAATTGCAATAGGCTAAACTAAAGGAGGTAATAAAAGGGGCAATATATACATATGTAAGGAAAGTAAATAAAAACAAGTGGAAAGGAAAGCTATTTGGTTCTCCAAAGAAGTGGCTGCACAAATAAAGGCAAAAAACACAGCTTTCACAAAATTTTAAAGTTCACAAACAGCGGAACACAGAAAAGAATACAGGATCAAACTAAACGAGACGAAAAGAAAAATAAGGATAGCAAAATCAAGGGCAGAAGAAAAGATGGCTAAAGATGTGACGTGTGGCAACAACGTTTTTCAGGTATATTCGGGAGAGGAGAAAAATCAGAGGTGGAATTACAGAACTTAAAAGTGCTGAGAACAGATTTGTGGAAAGTGACATTGAAAAAGCAAAAATGCTAAACAAATACTTCTGCTACTGTTTTTACTAGAGAAAATCCAGGAGAAAGACCACCTGTGATTGATAAATATACAAATGGAAATGGAGTAGATACCACACCATTCACAGAAGATGATGTGTTAGAGCATCTTGCAAAACTGAAAGTGGCCAAGGTCATGGGACCGGATGAGATACATCCCAGGATACTGAAAGAGCTCAGAGAGGTTCTTGCAGGGCCGTTAACAAACGTTTTTAATAGATCCTTGGAGAAAGGAGAAGTTCCACAGGACTGGAGAAGGGCTGATGTGGTACCTCTTCACAAAAGTGGTAGTAGGGAAGAAGTGACAAACTACAGGCCTGTAAGCCTTACCTCTGTGGCAGGAAAAGTAATGGAGGCACTTCTGAAAGAACGAATAGTGGACTTTCTTGAAACCAACAGTTTGCATGATCCGAAGCAACATGGTTTTAGCAAAGGACGATCTTGCCAAACAAATCTGAGTTCTCTGACTAGGTGACCAGAGAACTAGATCGAGGGCATGCGATGGATGTGATTTATCTGGATTTCAGCAAAACCTTTGATACTCTTCCTCATAGGAGGCTTATCAATAAACTCAACAGCTTGGGATGGGTCCCAAGGTGGTGAACTGGATCAGAAATTGGTTGCTGACAGACGACAGAAGGTAACGGTAAACGAAAATCACTCTGATGAAAGGAAGGTGATTAGCCGTGTCCCCCCAGGGTTCGGTCCTGGGGCCTGTACTGTTCAATGTATTTGTGAGTGATATTGCTGAAGGACTGAATGGAAAAGTCTGTCTTTTTGCAGATGGCATGAAAATTTGCAACAGAGTGGACATTTCTGAGGGAGTGGAAAACATGAGGAAAGATCTACAAAAGCTGGAAGAATGGTCTAATGCTTGACAGTTAAGATTTAACGTGAAGAAGTGCACCGTCATGCACTTGGGAAGCAGAAATCCAAGGGAATTGTATGAGATAGAGGGCGAGAGATTGGTGTGCACGGACCAGCAGAAGGACCTTAGAGTGATCGTTTCTGAGGATCTCAAGGTGGCGAAACACTGTGACAAGGTAGTTGCAAAAGCCAGAAGAATGCTAGCTTGCATACAGAGAGGAATTACCAGCAGGAAAAAGAGCTAGTAATGCCACTGTACAAGTCACTGGTGAGGCCTCACTTGTAATATTGTGTTCAGTTTTGGAGATCATATCTCGCAAAGGACATAAAAAGGCTGGAAACAGTTCAGACCAAAATGATTTGGAGCCTGCGTCAGAAGACCTATGAGAAGACCTACATACGATGTACACTGTGGAGGAGAGGAAGGATAGGGGAGATATGATTCAGACTTTTAAATACTTAAAGAGTATTAATGGACAAACAAACCTCTTCCAAAAACGAGGAAGCTGTAAAACTAGAGGGCATAACATGAAGCTGCAAGGGGGTAAACTGAAAGGCAATGTCAGGAAATACTTCTTCACTGAAAGGGTGGTGGATGCTTGAAATGCCCTTCCGGTGGAAGTGGTGGGGGCAAATACAGTGACAGAATTCAAAATGGCATGGGACAGACACAGCAGATCCCTTTACAGCAACAGGATAAAATCAAAACAAACATAACTATCTCCTACAACTCAGTAAATAGGGGTGACCTTCATGGAGCGGTGGGCTCACCCCTAAACAAAGACATGGGGAGGGATGACCTGCATGGAGCAGCAGGTTCACCTACTCTTGTCACCTTGCTGGGCAGACTAGATGGACCATACTGGTCTTTATCTGCCATCATACACTATGTTACTATATGTCTCCTGATGGAGGGACCATTTGTGCGGAAGAAGGATCCGACTCAACCTGTCTTCTAAGACATTTTGCTGTCCTGGCAGATGCACTGCTTGGAGGTGTATTTGATGAGCAATGGCAAAGGACCATCGATGGAGAGCCGCCTTTTCAAGGGCCCAAGAGCCCGTCCCCCCCCCCCTGCTTGTTCACGTAGAGCATAGCTACCTGATTGTCCATCTGAACAAGAACTCTGTGGCCTTGTAGTTATTGTTGAAACACGTTGAGGGCATTCAAGATAGCACAAAGCTCCAGTAAATTTATCTGGAGCTGTGACTCTTGCTCCATCCAGAAGACTTGAGTGGAGAGAGAGTTCAAGTGGGTTCCCCAGCCTAGCTTGGCGACATCTGTTGTTAGAATGCATTGATGTGCAGGCATCTGAAAAGGTGATCCTACGAGGAGATTTCCTGGGGTAGACCACCACAGAAGGGAGTCTATGAGAATGTCTGTGACTTGGATCTTGTCTGTGAGAGTCCCAGAGGCCTGCTTCCACTGGGAGGCAAGAGTCCATTGAGCTGTCCGCATATGCAGACGGGCATATAGAACACATGCACTGTAGAGGCCATATGACCTAGCAGTTGCAGCATCACCCTGGCCGAGAGATTGTCTCTGAGCTTTACTTGAGATGCTAGCTGTACTAGTCAAGTATAACAGTCCTGGGGTAGAAATGCCCTTGACCGTCGAGTGTCTAGAAGAGCTCCTATGAATTCTAGTGTTTGACTGGGAACTAAATGAGATTTTGGAAGATTTATCACAAATCCCAGATCCTGCAGTACCTGTATTGTTCGAAGGAGGGATAGATGAACCTCCTGAGAAGTGGCTGCCTTTATTAGCCAGTCGTCTAAGTAAGGGAAGACAAATATTCTGAGAGTCCTTAAATATGTGGCTATGATCGCCATACACTTTGTGAAGACTCTTGGGGCAGAGGCAAGTCCGAAGGGAAGGACTCTGTATTGATAGTGATTTCCTTAGAAGATGAAGCGTAGATACCTCCTGTGTTCTGGATGAATGAGGATATGTGTATATGCTTCTTTTAGATCTAGAGAACAGAGCCAGTCCTGACTCTGGAGATAAGGAAGATTAGTTCCTAGTAAGATCATCTTGAATTTCTCCCAGACTAGAAACTTGTTGAGGTTTCTGAGATCCAAGATGTGCCTGTACCCTCTGTTTTTCTTTGGTATGATAAAATACGGGGAATAGAACCCCCTTCCCTGTTGGGATGTTGGAACTTCTTCTATGGCACACTCTAAAAGAAGAGAGGTGATCTCTTGCTGCAGGAGAGCAGTGAGGGGGGGTTGAGAATGATATTTCCTCACTAGAGTAGAGGGGGGTATACTTTGTAGATGAAGCTTATAGCTCTCTCACACTATGGATAGTGTCCACTGCTCTGAGGTGATAAGATGCCACCTGTGGGTATAATGGCAAAGTCTGCCTGCTATATGGAAGGGGTGGGGGGTTCTTCAGAGGCAGGGTGGCTTTGTTCTCTAGGAAGAAGTCAAAAACCAGGTACAGATTGGGTCTGCGCAGATGGTTGGGGTTTAGGACCCTGTGGCGTCTTCTATTGCTTAGGAGGCTGTTACTTCCTCTGGGTACCCTGAGGTTGGTATTGAGAAGCTGGGGGATAAGAAGGGTAAAAGAACAACTTCTTACCATAGAAAGGCTTTTTTGCAGCTGCTTTTTTCTTGGCAGGATTGGTAGTAGCTTTGGAAAGCCTATTGAGGGTGGTATTCTCAAATTCTAACTGAGAAGCCTTATCTTGCCAATCCTTTCCAAACAGGTTCTCACCAGTACAGGGAATATTATCCTGCTTGTCTTGAATCCATTGTTCAAGGTAAGATGCCTGAAGCCAGGCAATCCTACGTGTACCTATACAGATAGAAGTTGCTCTGCTAGTGCATTCAAAGCAGTCAAAGGTTGCCCTATTGACAAACTTGTAAACATTTTGGGCATGTTTGACTAATGTAAGATACTCTGCCCTCTTATCATCTGGGAGAAGAGGAGACATTGATTTGAGATCCCTAGTTACCTCCCTAAGGAACATACCCATGTAGAGTATGTGTGAACTTATGCAGGTTGTAAGCACTAATGGCTAAAGGCATCAAGGGTTCTCGATTCCCTGCCCAGGGGATTGGAGGAGTGCATCTTAGAACTCTTAATTCAATGTATAGCCGATTCCATTACCATTGAGTGGTGTGGAAGCTGCGTTTTCTGGAACTCGGGGCTTTCTGGTACTCTACATGGTATTGAGTATGGGGAGAAATGGTGAGAGGTGTTTCCCACATCCGGAACAGAAGATCCTGGAGTATATGGTGAACAGGCAGAGTAGTTGCCTCTTTAGGAGTTGTAGGGTACTGGAGAAACTCCAACTCCTCTGCTCTGGGTTCTTTCTCCAATGTAGGAGTAATGGATAGGCCTATCACCACATCCTTGATAAACTCTTGGAAAAACATATCTTCGGGAGGGGACATGCACTGCTGTGGCGACAGTGAGGGTTCATCATCCAAAGAATTGGAATCTGTAGAATCAAAGTATCATCGAAAGTGATGCTCCTGCTCTTGTAAGGACCAGTACCGATCAAGATCGATATCGGCATGAGACCTGCCATACCGGCACCTCGGGAACGGACTCGAGGGCCAGTATGGGCGGGAGAGTGTCGAGTGGCATGAACCCCGATATCGACAGCATGGATGGTGACGGTACCGATACTGACGACACCACCGGTAATGTCTTGACTGGTACCGATGCCATTAACAGAGCCACTAGACTCCATTCAATGGCTAGCATATGCTGATCCATTGAGCTTGCCGATGCCTGGGTATCAGTACCAGAAGCTTGGGCTACCATACCAGACCATGGCACCAGGAGCTCTCCTGAGGTGGAAGCCTCGGGAACATCCTGGACCCCTTTTGTGGCTTTGGAGGGGAGGTCCTCCCGCTGAGGTAGTTTGGTTGGTCGATCCAACTCCAGGGCAATGCTCGAGGCATCTCTATGTTTAGATAGAGATCTGCCATTGGGAGGACGGCCTGTCTTGGAAGAAGACTTGTTTCGATACCTGAGATTCATGCAAGGAAGACAATGTCCTCGATGACGTTGAAGCGAGTGAAACTGCATCTGAGGCAAAAAGGGAGCTGAGTTTTGCAGCCCAATTCTGTAGGCCTCTCTTTGTCATCTTTTTGCATAGAGGGCACTCAGATAGCTGGTGATCTGGGCCAAGGCATTTAAGACACCAGTCATGGGTATCGGTAGCAGAAATAGTGCTGCCACACTTGAAACATTTTTTAAAACCACTGTCTGTTTTTTCCATCATGTCAGTAGACCGGATGGAAGGCCTAAGGTCTGAAATGGCGTTGATGCACCTGAAAGAATTAGAGTTCTTTTTTTTTTTTAATAGAAAGAAAAGTAGAATTGAAGAGATCTGTTCTGGCGTCGACGGGAAGGCAGACGTGACCACACAAAATAACAAAGAAGAAGAATGAAGAAAGTTTCTGCACTGACAGGATTTGCTTCCTGCTAACTCAGCAGAAAACACAGAACTGAGGAGGGAGAGTCACAAAGGCGGGAAGGCAGCAACGCAGGCGCAGTGGGATGCTCCCAAAATCTTTCCTATTGGCTGCTGGGGAGCGTTCACGTGCGGGCTCCATCGGTACCAACGTCACCCATATGTGAAGACTAAATTCCTGCTGTTTCAGGAGATCACCTGTTACAGGTGAGTAGCTACGCTTTGTGTTCCCCTACCAACAGATTGGTGGAGACAAAGAACCAATGAAAAGCCCAGGTTTCAATGACATCACTCCCATGCCTTTATTTACCTCAGCCACCAGAGATCCCTTCAGTATTTCTTTGTCTCCAGCAGATGGTGGATGGCTTTTCTCCTCTCTGAAAAAACTGGAAGAATTGAGAGGAAAAGATTGATAAAAAGCACATGTGACAGACCACTTTGAGAGTGACCATCTCACTTGAGGGGGCTCCACTAGACTGCGGTCTTTTCAGTAGCCAGAGGAGGAGGGAAAATTGGTTCAGCTCCACAAACCTGGATAACAGCCTGTTGAGCAGCCAGAAAATTGGAAGGATGGAAGAACTCAGCAGCCTCACACAACCTCAATGTGCTCTCCTTCCTCCTCTGTCCCCTCCCCCTCCTCGCTCTCTCCCGAAGATTGCAAAAGAATCTCAGGGATCTGCCTACCAGCCATCTTAAATGCAATGCTGCCAAGCTAGAGAAGCATTTTCAGGGGAGTAGAGCTGAGCCCGGCACAGATCCTCTGCCTGGGGCTCTCAGGGGGTGACTACCAAGACTTAACCCTATCATTATCCTTGTTGGAGGCTCTCAATTCCATCTGTGTGAGACGCAATTCAGAGGGGAACTGCTGGCGACCATTGGCACTGTGTGCTGTTTTCCTGCCATTTCCTGCATGCGAAAGTAGCATTTTTAATATCGTGCGCCTGGCAGTCGCACGACCAAGCAGCTCCAACATGCGTTCCTACCTGAGCGTTGCAATAAAAGATCAGTTATAGTGCACCTTTCAGACCACCGTGGCCTTAGCGCTCATGTTGTGATACTTACCTTAACTCTGTGTCTTCCAGGCTATATTGTTTGGCCTGTGGCAAGCGAGGCGCTTCATCTCTGGATTCTGGCTTCTGTTTTCTGCCCTTCTTGCATGGCTGCTGCTGAGTCATCCCTGGAGGACCTATTGCCCCTCTGTCAGCCAGGAAATGCTGTTAGTCCGACCTTGCTTGCCTCAAGGCAGGAGGTGGCGGATGGTGCTATGGGTAAGGATATTCAGCCGGCCAGAGGCTCTGGCAACCGTGCTGTGGGCCTCTCCCAGTCCTCTAGGGGATTGACGGCAGCTATGCCCCCTAGTGTGGGGGGGCATTTCCACAAGGAGAGCATCTGGAGTCTGTATTGTCCTCCCCAGGATTCTTTTCCTTTTACAGCAGGCCTGATAATTCTGGCATGGAAATTCAGACCCTGTGGCCTCTAGTTTCCCCCAAATGCAGTCTTTTGAGGGGCAGGCTAAGAGTGGAAGTCCTGTTCGATTATAGCTAAGCATCCCCTGGCAAAGAGTACTTCCTGGAGATGGGGATCAGCTGGAATCTGTCAGAGCTTTGGACTGTGACTTGGATTGCAATGTTTGATGTGGATGAAGAAGTACTCTTGCCTTCAGAGGCTCATGAGGAGGCCAATGTTATCCACCTGTTCAGGGAGTAGGAACCAGAAGCATTGATTCCAAGGTCTTATCCACTTTGAATTTGGAGGATGCTCCATACATGGAGCTTGAACCAAAGAAGTATCCACTCCTACAAGGGGTATGGAAATCCACTACTGTCTCCCTTTCCCGGAGGTGCTCAAAGGCCTGTTCTGGTCGGAGTGGGATTCCCCAAACTCACCGCCTAAGGGGCTAAGGGTGTATAAGAAGATGCACATTCTCCCATAGAGAGAGTGCATTGTGTGGTTTGATATTTCCAGAGTGGATGTGCAGGTCATAGCGGTTACCAGCTCCTTGTGGGAGCAAGTCCCTGGGTTCTCGGGTATTCCATCACTGATGGCCTTGAGAGCCGTTCTTCCTCTTATGGACTTTTGACTCTTTCTGAGTCCTTTTGTGGAGTGCGTGGGCCCAGGGACTCAGTCCCCCCCAGAGGAGGACCCCTCCCCCCCCCCCCGGACTGCACAATGAAGTTTTGGGGCCCCATTCCTTAGTTCTTACAGTTGGAAGCAGGCTTTGCCTTTTCTTTCAAGAATGGGTTGGGGTTACCTAGGATTGCTGAGTGCTAGACATCTCTCAGTTTGGCTGTATCCTGGAATGCAAATAGCCAATTCTGAATGCTTTCGTCATCTCTCTTTGTGGGTCTGCGATCAAAAGCGCCACTCTGCAGACCACTTTGGACAAGCTGCTGTGCCTAAAGGTGGCGGTGTCCCGACGAGCAGGGCAACGGCAGATACTCCATCTATTTTGTGGTTTCAAAAAAGGACAGTTCTTTCTGGCCCATTCTGGACCTCAAGGGTGTCGGTGAGCACTTGCATGTCCTGCACTTCTGGATGGAAACCTTATGCTCCGTGATTCAGGCAGTGCGCCGAGGGGAATTCTTGGCTTCTCTGGATCTGGCCGAGGCAAATTTTCATGTCCCGATCTGAGCAGATCAGCAAAAGTATCTGTATTTTGCTGTGCTTGGCTCTTACTATCAGTTGGCTGCCCTCCTTTTCGGGCTATCCACCACCCCAAGGACATTCTCCAAGGTCATGGTGGTGGCGGCTGCGGTACTGAGGGATCTGTGTCCATCCATATCTGGATGACTGGCTCCTCCAGGCCTGTTCCCTTTCAAAGGCATCCCAGGTGGCATCCAAAGTGGTGTCCTTTTTTGAAAGCCTTGGTGGGTGATGAACCAGGGAAAGAGCCAGCTGTTGTCTTCCCAGACACTGGAGTTCCTATGAGCACGTTTCAACACTCGAGTGGGCAGTTTTTCCTGCCAGAGGAGAAAGTCAAAAGACTGCTGGATTGCCTGGCACTGTTCTGTGATCAGCAGGCTCCCAGAGTCTGCAATTATCTTCAGCTCCTCAGATTGACGGCGACCATAGAGACGGTGCCGAAGGCGTGTGCTCACATGCGGCTTCTCCAACAGTCCTTGTTGACTGTGGTCCCCGGGTTCTCAGGAGTTGAAGCACAGGCTGGCACTCTTGATGATGATGAAGACCAGCCTGTGATGGTGGCAGCAGCCCTGTCATCTGAGGAAGGCCATGCTGCTAGACAATTTCTCCTGGATCCTGCTGTTGATAGATGCTAGTCTCTCAAGCTGGGGAGGCCATTGCCAAGACTGTACAACTCAGGGCCATTGGAACTGCAGGAAAGCAGTATGGTCCATCAGCCACCTCGAGGTGAGAGCCATCAGGTTGGCTCTTCTGCATTTCCGGCCCCTGGTCAAGTGCCAGGTGATACGAGTGTTTTTGGACAATGCCACAGTGGTGGCTTATATCAATCAGCAAAGCAGCGTGAGGAGTGCCAGGGTAGCTTTTGAGATGGCTCTACTGTTTGCCTGGGCAGAGAACCACCTCCTATCCTTGTCGGCTCAGCACCTTGCTGGGATGGACAGTGTGGAAGCGGACTTCATCAGCCAACTCTCCTTTGATCCTGGAGAGTGGGAGTTGAGTCAGGAGGCATTTCAGTTTATTCTGTGCCGTGGCGGTTGTCCCAAAATGGATCTGATGGCTGTCTTGCTAAAATTTTTTTTTTTTTTTGTCCTTTTCAAAGGAGGCTATTCCATTCGGCCTGTGCCTTCCTTCTTGCCTAAGATGCTTTCTCCATTTCATGTGAATCAGGTGGTCTGCCTGTCCTCCTCTAAGGAGCAGTGTTGGGGGAAGGATAATGATCTTCACCTTATGGATTTCTGGAGGGTGCTTCTCCGGTACTTGGAGATTACAAATTCCTTTCATAAGTTCAACCATCTTTTTGTACTGATTGCAGGCCTACACAAAGGTGACGTGGTGGCTAAGTTGACTTTGGGGCACTGGATTAAGGAGGCCTTTGCCTCTGTGTATCTGTTAGGGAACTGGCCGTTTCTGGAGGGTTTGCGTGCCCATTCTACCTAAGCGCAGGCGTCTTCCTGGGTGGAGTGGAGCTTGGTAGCCCCTGTAGATATTTCTCGGGCAGCAATGTGGACATCACTTTCCACTTTTGTCAAACAGTATTTCTTTGATGTCCACGTTAGGGCGGACATGGCCTTCGCTCAAGGGTTTTGCAAGCTGCTGTGTCTTCTTCCTGCCCAGTGGAGTTGTAGCTTTGGTACATCTCACTTGTTTGGATTGGTCTATCAGAACAATATAGAAGGTGGCATTTTACTTACCAATTAATGTCCTTTCCTTGAGTTCTATTAGACCAGTCCAGGCCCTGCCCCTGGAGTTGTATTGCTCTGTTGTTCTGCTGCAGTAGCCTTGGGTCTACTATGATTTTTATACTTGGTTCTGCAGGTTCACCGTCTACTGGACAGCCTTATGTTTATGCTTTCTTGTACATAGTTCTCTACTGTTGATCACTCATTGTTGCCCACGGTTCAGGTTGTGTGAGGCTTGCCATGTTTCTTCCATATGCTTTGGGGCGAATACTGAAGGTGACCTCTGGTGGCTGAGGCAAATAGAGACATGGGAGTGATGTTTTTGAAACCTAGGCTTTTCATTGTTTTGTTTTGTTTTTTGTCTCCTCCAATTTGCTGGTAGGGGAACACAACCCACTTGTCGGGACTGGTCTAGCAGGATTCAAGTAAAGGATATTAACTGGTAAGTATAATATCACCATTTGTAAAACCATTCTGGAATCTACACCCCCTTCTTTAACTTGTCAATTAACTGCTGCAAGGCTTAAGGTTGACATGGGGTCCTGCATGAATATAAACTGCTCTTTATAGATTTACTGGCAGCTGGTAAATATATAAGTCCATTATCCATTGATTTTCACTCCTATAGGGATAGTGGCAGGCTGAAAATCAGTCTGCTCTGTTACAGCAGAGGGGCAAAGCAAGGCTGAGAACCTGAAACTGTAGTTGTATAGCGGTATATAGCTGCTACAAGGTCTCCGACCCTATCCAAAACTGGACCCAGCTTGTCAATTGGTTTAGGTGCTTCTTTCAAATTTCTACCCTTGACCCCTGCATCTTTAACACTGGTCCTGTGTCTATGTAGTCTGATTTGTTCAGTTTTACCAATAGGTGTATTGATGTTTTAGGGTCCACTATAGGATTTACAGTTCTACCTTAGTTCTATAGGTTCTGAGTGACTTTAGTAGAGTTTTGTATTACTTAGAAACATATGGATATGGAAGGGCAGAAAAAGACTACTTGGCCTATCTAGTCTGCCCTTCCATATCAACTACAATAGCCCCCTTTTTACTTTTAGAGATCTTCTGTGTTTGTCCCATGCTTTTCAGATACTGTCCTCATGTCCACCACCTCCACTGGGAGACTATTCCACGCATCTACAACTCTTTCCATAAAATATTTCCAAATATTATTCTTGAGTCTATCCCTTTACACATTCATCCTACGTCCTCTCGTAGCAGAGCTTGTCTTCAATTGAAAGAGACCCTCCTGTGCATTATGCCACTGAGGTATTTAAATGTCTCTATCATATTGCCCCTATCCCGCCTTTCCTCTAAAGTATACATATTAAGATCTTTAAGTCTGTCCTCATATGCTTCAAAGTGAAGACCACTAACCATTTTGGTAGCCACCCTCTGCACCAACTCCAACCTGCTTATATCCTTTTGAAGGCTTGGTTTCCAGAATTGCACACAATACTTCAAATGAGGTCACACCAGAGACTTATCCTGAGACATTATTGCCTCCTTTTTTTCTGCTGGCCATTTCTCTCCCTATACACCCAAGCATCCTTCTGGCTTTCACATTCGCCTTTTCTACCCGTTTAGCTACTTTATGATCGTCAGACACAATTACGCCCAGGTCGCGCTCTTCTTTCGTGGACAGAAGTACCTCACCCCCTACACTGTACTGCTCCTTTTGATTTTTGCAGCCCAAATGCATGACCCTGCATTTTTTAGCATGAAATTTCAGCTGCAAAATTCTAGACCATTCTTCAAGCTTAGCTAGATCCCTCCTCATGTTATCTACTCCTTCCTGAGTGTATACTCTATTGCAGATTTTGGTAGCATCCGCAAACAAGCAAACCTAACCCGACAGTCCTTCTGCAGTATCACTAACAAAGATGCCCAATACTGGTAAGTGTGTCTATTGCAGTTACTGAGATGACCCCAATTATAAGGCTCAGTTAATGTAGCCCCCCAAAGAACACACACACACTTGCACAGTTAGTCTTCCACTTCCTGACACAGGCTTGAAAAGACTGACAACTCGGCAGTTAGCATTTTTCTAATCAGTCACACACACACACATACAGGCTGAGTAGCTATGTAAAAAAAAAGAAGAAAACAAGAATTGATCTTTGCTCATTGTCCTAGCAGGGCAGTAAAGCAAGAGAAGTGCTCCTTTTAAGGAAAAAAAAAGTGGTAACGAAGAATCGGCGGTCCTCAGCTGCTAGAAAGCATTGGGGCAGCACAAGGGGCAGAGCCTGTCTCAACTGAGGATCTGTCGATTACGGTGGTTTGTGAAGGACCTGGGAGCCCCAGAATCCTCTTCCCGGCCGCCAATCACTTTATTCTCCGTGCCCCGCTAGCTGCAGGTATTGTTTGAACTGTACAACAAAGTGTTCTTAGGAAGGCGGGTGTCATGCATTCTGGGAGCAACTGAAAAAGAAACATTCCTTATCGTTCCTCCAGTGCAGTCCTCTACGTCTGGGTTGTCAATCTCCTCCTGCAGCTTGGAGACTGGTATGTCAAAACTGATGACATCACTGGATATAGCCTGCTGTACTCCGCCTTCCATCCCAGTGTTACCAGTCTCCACGCAGCAGGAGGACTTGACGAGCCTTGTAGCAGGGCTCTCTGGAAGAATGGATAAGGAGCTGTTGGTATAGTGTAGCTAGGGTTAACATCATTATTAACATCATTATTATTATTTGGGTACTATCTTTAAAAAAAAAAAAAGTCAAACAGGAAAAGCACCTCTGATCAGGCCGGCTCTTTTGCTCCTTGCCTTGGTATAAGGAGTCTTTTGGGGGTGCGGACTCAGGAATTTCGAGCCCCCCCCCTCCCTTGGAGCACGGAGGTCTCTCCCCCAGGACTGTCGGGGGAGCGCCTCTTTTGACCTCAGCGGCATTTCCTGTTGGTCAGCATTGCCGCGGCTCCCCTATCAGCGCTGCAGCCGTCAGGGAGCCTTCAGGCCGGTGCGGTAAGTTCCCAGCAGGTCCGTTTTTGTCCGGGCAGCTGCGGAGAGAGCCGGTAAGCCTTTTGTCGGCTTCAGCCTGTTTGGCTGCGGGGGAAAGTCTTCTATTCAGGGAGGCTTCACGCAGGGTGTTTGGCGCCCCTTTTTCTTGCCGGCGCGGCGTCTCTCGGCGGCCATTTTCTGAGCCGCGGGAGAGACCGCGTGTAGGAGAGCCGCCGGCCGTGCAGCTGCGGGTAGCAGGACAGTCAGCTTCGGGGGCTCATTTTTCCTTTGTTTTCCTTTACTTACTTTACTTACTTTTTGTTGCCTTTATTTTGGGTTTGCTTAATTTTCGTTTTAGGGGTCTCCTTCATCGTTGTCTCCTCTTCCTTCAGTTTTCCCACAAGAAGGGGGGGGGCAGCTGGCTGGCAGGAATCTTTTCTCCTGGTGCTGATAGTCTGTTAAAAAAAAAAAATAATAATAATATATCATCATATATATATATAAGGTACATATAAAAAAAAAAAATAAAAAAAAAAGAAGGCAGTTGGGCTCTGTGACCTTGGCTAGTTGCCCTTATGGTGGCCAGACCCCAGTGTCTTGTGTGTGGCACCAGAAGAGGGACGGTGGCGGATACTGGCGTTTGTCGGGGTTGTACAACGCTATCATCCGCCGTGGAACAGCAGATGGATCTGCAGGAGTCCCCTGAGACGCAGGGAGCGCCTGCTGATGGCCGGGCTGTGTCCCCATGCTCTGTGCAACAGGGGACCCCGGTAGAGGAGTTGCCAGGGCCTTCTGGAATCTCCCTACCCATACCGTCGCCAGCCCTTGGTGAATTTAGTCCGGAGTTTGTGCTGCTCATGCATCAGGCTTTTTGCCTAAAGCGACAAGGGGCAGCAGTGGGCTTTGCGTCGATAGCGTCGCCCCTTCCGCAGCTGGAGGCCGCAGAAGATTTGGGTGAGGGTCCTTCGGTGACTAAGCGGGCGAGAACCAGGGACCCTGCGCTGCCTGAGGCGGCCTGAGGTTTCCGTCCCGGACTGGGATCCGGAAGAGGGTACCCAAGATCTCGAAGAGGGGGAGATTCCTGAACCTGAAGATCAAGCTACGATAGTTAGGGTCTTTCGTAAAGAGGAGTTGGCTGCCTTGATCTCGGAAACATTGCAGATGTTGCATCTCGCACCGCAGGTATCGGTGGAGGAGGAGCTGGAGGACCCGGTTATCCAGGCAGTCCGACAGACTCAGGTGGTGTTTCCAGTACATAAAGTGGTGGACAAAATGATTCAAGATGAGTGGGACAAGCCGGAAGCAGGCCTGCGAGGCTTGCGGACCTTGAAGAAATTATATCCCATTGCCGATAAGGATAAGGAGCGGTTCCGGTCTCCGCGGGTGGATGCGGTGGTTTCGGCAGTTACAAAGAAAACCACCATTCCGGTGGAAGGCAGTGCGGCCTTGAAGGATAATCAGGACCGTAAGGTGGACGGTTTACTCAAGCAGGTTTTTGAGGCGGATTCTATGTTGCTGCAGGCGTCCATCTGTGGGGCCTGGGTGGCCAGAGCTGCTCTACGTTGGGCTCAGCGGTTACGTCAGTCTCCTCATTTAGATCTCGAGGAGCTGAAAGAATTGTATCGCCTGGAGTCAGGGACAGCTTACTTGGCTGATGTTCATTACGATTTGATCAGGGCACTGGCTAATAGTACCGCGTCCGCAGTAGCTGCCCGGCGTTTACTGTGGTTGAGGAATTGGGCGGCGGATGGCCCTTCGAAGTCCCGTCTTAGCAAGCTACCCTTTAGGGAAGGTTTGCTCTTTGGTGACGACTTGGATAAGTTGGTGAAAGATCTGGGAGAGTCCAAGGCGGGTCGTCTTCCGGAGGATAGACCGAAGCAGGCCAAGTCTGGCCAAGGCATTCGTGGTCAGTTTCGCAATTTCCGGAGATTTCGTTCCCCTCGTTTCGGAAGTTTCCAGAGGGGCAGGTTTCCGTCTCGGGCCCAGGGCTTTCGCGGGTTTCGCGGAGCGAACAGAGGTTTTGCTTCCGTCCCTTCGACCGCTGCCCGTAAGTCTCAATGAAACGAGGCGGGTCCCGGCGGTGGACACTCCAATAGGCGGACGCCTTCGGGAGTTTCTTCCCGCTTGGACCCACATCACTTCCGACCAGTGGGTACTAGAGATCGTGCAGCACGGCTATGCCCTGGAATTTTCGAAACCCGTGCTGGATTCGTTTGTCCTGTCGCCGTGCCGAGGTCCACAGAAAACGACAGCGATTCGCGAAACCCTGGAGCGTCTACTTCAACTGGGGGCCTTGGTAGACGTACCCATAGCCGAGTACGGTTCGGGTCGGTACTCGATTTATTTCGTCGTGCCAAAGAAAGGCGGCACTTGGCGTCCTATCCTAGATCTGAAGGCCGTGAATCGTTGCTTGCGCGTCCCACATTTCCGGATGGAGACTCTCCGGTCGGTCATTGTGGCGGTGCGTCAAGGAGAGTTCTTGACGTCTCTGGACCTTACGGAGGCGTATTTGCACGTTCCCATCCGTTTCGAACATCAGAAGTTTCTGCGGTTCGCCTTTCCTTGGGGGCACTATCAGTTCCAGGCATTGCCTTTCGGGTTGGCCACTGCGCCGCGGACCTTCACCAAGATCATGGTGGTGGTGGTGGTGGCGGCGTTGCGCAAGGAAGGCATTCTCGTTCACCCGTATCTCGACGATTGGTTGATCAGGGCCAAGTCCGAGGAAGAGAGTCTTCGGGTTACCGACAGGGTAGTGACCTTTTTGCAGAGCCTCGGTTGGGTGGTCAACACGGCAAAAAGTCAGTTGAAACCAACCCAGGTCCTCGAATACCTCGGGGTTCGCTTCGACACCAAGAGAGGGCAAGTGTTTCTGCCGCACAAACGGGCCGAAGGGTTGCGACAGTTCGTCAGTTTCGGTCGGTGGGTGCGCCATCAGCGTGGAACTATCTCCGAGTCCTAGGCACAATGGCGGCCACGTTGGAGGCGGTACCCTGGGCCAAGGTCCATATGCGGCCTCTGCAACGAGCTCTGCTTCGTCGGTGGTCACATCAGTCCGATTCCTTGAGCAAGCGGCTCCCTTGTCTGCTCGCAGCCCGGCGTTCCCTTCGGTGGTGGTTGCTCAGGTCGTCCCTAGCAGCGGGCATGCCACTGGAGCAGCCGGTATGGGTACCGTTGTTGACGGATGCCAGTCTAGCGGGCTGGGGAGCTCATTGCGAAGGTCAGTTTGCGCAGGGGCTTTGGTCTCCGCTGGAAGTATCATGGTCGATCAACCGTCTGGAGCTGAGAGCGGTGTTCCTGGCACTGCAGACGTTCGAAGTCCTACTCCGCGGCAGGCCCGTACGGGTACTATCCGACAACTCAGCGACAGTGGCGTACATTAACAGACAGGGCGGCACGGGGAGTGCCGCCCTGGAGGCGGAGGCAGACGAGTTGTTCGCTTGGGTCGAACTTCGGTTGCCAGCGATCTCGGCAGCACACATAGCCGGAAAGGACAATGTCACCGCGGACTTCCTCAGCAGGGTGCACGTGGATGCAGGGGAATGGGAGCTGCATCCCGACGTCTTCGTGCAAATAGTCGAGCGTTGGGGTCCACCGGTGATGGATCTCATGGCAACCTTTCGCTCAGCAAAAGTCGCCCGGTTCTTCAGCAGAAGGCGCGAGCGGATGTCCGAGGACATAGACGCGTTGTTGCGCCCGTGGCCTCCGGGCCTTCTGTATGTCTTCCCCCCATGGGCGTTGATCAGCAGAGTGGTACAAACGATTGGGGCGCACCAGGGGACAGTTCTGTTGGTGGCGCCCGACTGGCCGAGACGGCCTTGGTATGCGGATCTGGTGCGCCTGTTGGAGGGCGTACCCTGGAGGCTTCCGCAGCGGGCGGATCTGTTACGACAGGGACCGCTGTTCATGCCGCAGCTGGATTGATTCTCGCTTACGGTATGGCCCTTGAGAGGGCTAAGCTGAGAAAGAAGGGCTATACGTCAGCGGTTGTGGCAACCTTGCTTAGGGCGCGGAAGCATTCGACATCCTTGGCGTATGTGCGCGTGTGGCGTATCTTTGAAGATTGGTGTTCTCGTCGTCGTGTCCGAGCTCTCACTGTGTCCATTCCGGTGGTATTGGAGTTTTTGCAGGATGGTTTTGATAAGGGTCTGGCCGCCAGTTCCTTGCGCGTCCAGTTGGCGGCTCTGGCCTGCTATAGGGGTAAGGTCAATGGGGTGCCTTTAGGGACGCATCCTGATGTAGTTCGTTTCTTGAAGGCGGTCACTAGGTTGCGGCCAGCACGTAGGGTGTACATTCCGCCGTGGGACCTCAATCTCGTCCTTGCGGCTTTGGTTAAGTCACCCTTTGAGCCTTTGCGCCGGGCATCTCTTAAAGATTTGACGTTGAAGACGGTGTTTCTCGTGGCCATTTGTTCGGCTAGAAGGATTTCCGAGTTGCAGGCGTTATCGTGCCGGGAGCCTTTCTTATCTTTTTCGCGGGAGAAGGTGATTCTCCACCCAGTGCCGTCCTTTTTACCGAAGGTGGTTTCCCCTTTTCATTTGAATCAGGCGGTTTGTTTGCCCGTTCTTGGCACGCTGGAGAGCGGCGGTTCGGATCGCAATCTTCATCTTTTGGATGTTCGGAGGGTCTTACGTCAATATTTACGGATTACTGAGTCCTTTCGTAAGTCGGATCGGTTGTTTGTACTTTTCGGCGGAGCACGCAAAGGGGAGGCAGCAGCGAAGGCTTCCATCGCTCGGTGGGTGAAGGAAGCGATTGCCTCCGCTTATTTGCTTCAGGGTCGAGTGGTTCCTGTCGGCTTACGGGCCCATTCTACAAGAGCGCAGGCGTGTTCCTGGGCGGAACACGGTTTGGTTCCGCCGGGTGACATTTGTAGAGCGGCGACATGGTCGTCGTTACACACTTTCAGCAAACATTACCGACTTGACGTCGCGGCGGTAGCAGATGCTCGTTTTGGGTCGGCGGTTTTGTCTGCTGGGTGGAAGGGTCCCTCCCACTAATTACTGCTCTGGTACATCCCAGACGTAGAGGACTGCACTGGAGGAACGATAAGGAAATCATAATTACACTTACCTGGTAATTGTAGTTCCTTGAGTGACGACAGTGCAGTCCTCATTCCCGCCCGGAGATTTCTAGGAGGTTACAGCCAGGGTACGGGACAGGAGACAGTTACAGGTGAGATCTGTTTTTCCTTTCTCTTATTTTGAAGTATTCACTTTCTCTATAGCAAGGCAAAGAGTATGAAAGCTTGCTCGGAGGGGGTGGTGGTTTAGGTGTTTAGTTATTTTGGGTTCACCTATTTGCATTGCTTTGTAGTTGGCTACTTATTTGTTGCTCCTGTGAGTCTGCTTTGTTAATAGTTTCACACTGGGATGGAAGGTGGAGTACAGCAGGCTATATCCAGTGATGTCATCAGTTTTGACATACCAGTCTCCAAGCTGCAGGAGGAGATTGACAACCCAGACGTAGAGGACTGCACTGTCGTCACTCAAGGAACTACAATTACCAGGTAAGTGTAATTATGATTTCTTTGTCCTGACAGGAAATATTGTACAAAATCTAGGCAGGAGGACCTAGAAAGTAATGTTCTGGAGGTGCCCTCAATTCTTGTGTCCTTTCTAGAGAAGTGGAAACTGGTGGCGCCCACTGTACTTGAGTGATGTTTAATGAAGAGAACACTGGCTTGTCCTGTATGGAACAGAAACTCAGGATGACCAGATCCTTTCCTTCCGGGAAAGGTGGGGGTATTTCTTGATAACGATATACCCCATCTGTGGAGTTAGCCCAGCCAATTGTGCATATTCGGATGATAGTTCCTGTAATGAGACTTGGGTAAAAGAGAGCAGATACAAGAACAACAGGAAACCGAGACATAATAAAAGCTAACTTGTTTCACTCTACTAGGGAGTAAACTAGTGCTCCCCACTTATACTATGCAACAACAAAAATAATTTTTACTACTTATTTACATAACTATTAGATACATGTCCAGTATCTAGGACACATCAACTATACAGCAGAAGTAAAATAGTTCCCATCCTCAAACAACTTTTGTTCAGAGAGCAGCTGTCCGTGCTGTCTTCAGAAAGCAGCTGTCCGTGCTGTCTACAGAAAGCAGTTGTCCGTGCTGTCTTCAGGTGGTATCTGAAAACAAAGACTGATAAAACACGTAAGCATAGGGCTGAGATGGGCCTTAATTGTTTGATTCATTCTTTCTACCTGCCCTGCTGCCTGTGGATGGTACGGAATGTGGAGTTGTTGTTCTATGCCTAGAAAATCAAACAATTCCTTGATGAGCTGAGAAACAAATGCAGAACCATTATCAGAATCAATAGTCTTGGGAATGCCCCAGCGTGTAAAAAAATTGCATAGTTAGGATTTCTGCAGTGGTTCGAGCAGTTTGATCTGGGACAGGGAATGCTTCTACCCAATGAGAAAAGGAATCAACAACAGTGAGCAAAAATCTTTTTCCTAGCTGTTAACGGAAGAGGACCCACATGATCTATTTGCAGTCTCTCAAATGGGCCACGAGGAGGTGCTCTCATTAACTGTCCCCTTCTCTTTTTAGGTTGCCTCCCAAATGAAGCGCAGATTACACAGGAGGAAACATGATCCTGTATATCATGTTTCATTTCTGGCCACCATACCAACCTATTAAGGATAGTCTGCATTTCTTCTGCTTTAGGGTGTCCCATAGGACCTGCACCATGAACCCAATTCATCCATTCTTTACCTCGAGCTCTAGGGATAGCTATAACCAAGCCTTCCTCTCTTTTTGCACATAGAATGTCTTTCTCTATAGCGAGTGTGAGAAAGGGTGTGTGCTGATATAAGTTATCTGGGGCGTCCTGCACAAGCTTCCTCAAATTGGAAAGCTCAGGGTCCTTTGTCTGCAGTGCTACGAAGTAATCTGGTGGTATTATCTGATCATAATCTGTGGAACGTGTAGCAATAGCAACCATGTGTGTCTGCTCATACCAGGGCCATATGAGGCCTACATGGCATGCTTCCTTGGCTAGTGAGTCTGCTAATGTGTTTCCTTTCACTAAAGGGCCTTTCTTCCTATGTGCCTTTGCTTTAACTAAATGTACTTTCTGAAACTTCTCACTCAGTTCTTGTGCCATAGTCCACAGTGATGAATTTTTCACTGTGGACCCATCTGTAGATTTAAATTTATTTGCCAGCCACCAGGGTAACAGGGCAATGGCACTTTTAAAGACATAATCAGAATCTAAAATGATTTGTATCTCTGGGTGTGAATCCTGATATTGTTGCATACAAGCCACAAAAGCAGCCAGCTCACAGTACTGTGCTGACGCTGACCCACAGGAATACTGTCTCTGCAGTACCACTTGGTTATTTGGGTCCAATTGTACAATTGCAAAACCTGCTAGTCGCCTGCCTCCTTCACATTGGCTACTACCATCAGTATATACTGTAGGAAGAAAAGGTGAAATTTTGTCTAGTCCCAGTTCCCCAAAGTTCATGTGATTAGGGGCACTGGGTGAGGACTGACAGTCATGAGGTTGCCCCTCCAGCAAGATTCCAGCCACTTGCACGTTAGGTTCTTTCAACAATTCAAACTTTACATTCTGTGCTTGCAACATGAGAGTCCACTGGACTATTCTCTCAGTCCTAATCTTGCTACATGCTAACTTTCCCTCTACAATGAATTTGAGGGGGGTGTGATGGCTGCATATGTATGTGGTTTGAGCACCAATGATGTATGTAAATTTCTGCATAGCAGCATAGGAAGCCAGTACATGTTCCTTAGCGTCCCTCTAGTCCAGTCCCGGAACCATAGAGTTGTGAACCTCCACCAGCAGCTTTGGAGACTGAACATCTTCATCTCTTTGATCATCCAGCTATATGCAGCCCCAAGGACCGCCCACACATCAGTATCTCAGTCTCCAAGCAGCTTGGAAGTCAGAGCCCAGAACTGGGCTCCTTAGGAACAAATAAGCAGAGCTTTAGTGTTTTATTATTTTCTAGATTTAGGTGCTGGGCTGCTGCTGTGGAGGAAATCTTTGACTGTGTCCCTTCTGTCTTTCTCTAATCTGTTTTTTTCTCTCAGTCTCTCTCTGTCAGTCTCCCCATAGGTCAAACAAGCAGGGGAGCTGCACAGGACACAGGTCTCCTTTCTACCGCACCCCCTTGGTGGGTGAGGAGAAGGTTGAAGACAATTACAGGCAGCAATTGAATACAGCAGTAGGCTCTGAGGGTCCCCTGACTGATTTAGGGGTTCCCCGAGCTGCCCTGAGCGGTTATTACTCTGTTATTGACTCTGATAACTGCTACTCAGAGCTTGTGACAGGCGCGCTGGACAGCACTCTCAGTGTTTTGACCCCCCCTCCACTCCTGTGTGTGGGTGAGTAGAGTTTGAAGCTTTTTCTTTCTAAAGGCAGTGGTGGAGGCCTTGGGGTGGCCTGGAATCAGCTCTGGGGAGTGTTTTAGACCTTTTGGGTATTTTTTCTGGTCCTTTTTTTGGCGGGATCGGGTCCAGCGGCCATTTTGGATTTTTTTTCAAAGTTGTTTTTCTTCGTGTTTTTTTTTTTAGGGATAGGAGCTTCGTTTTTGCATTTCTTGGTCAGATATCAGCTAATTGACTCCAGCTCTATCTAATCCTGCAATTTGGAGCGTTTTTGAGCACTTTTAAAATCACAATTTTTTTTTCTGCTCTGTTTGCTTCAGCAAGGTGTTCCTGCTTTCCTGGCAAAGGGCTGTGTGCATAGCCATGCCTCCTAGTCCTCGGTGTCTGGTCTGTGGCATTCGTAGAAGTAGTAATTTGGAAGCCCGAGTCTGTGCCACTTGTTCTGCTGTGGGTGCTGGCATGGAGGACCCTCTGGAGGGCTCCAGTGCAGATCTCCCACCTGTAGCTACAGAAGGGACATCAGAGCAGGCAGAGACGGTCCTTGGTCCAGGGATTTCTGCAGTGCCGGAGCGCCTGTTGGCGGGGGGCGTCCAGGAGGGATCCCTGGGAGTTCCGCCCGCCTTTTTCTCTCTCATGCAGGAGGCTCTGGCTCTCTTGCAGCCGGCGGGGGAGGCTCGGTCCTGCCCCGCCGTGGGCTAAAGCGTCCACTTTCAGTAGAGGGAGACACTGGTCCACAAAAGAAGAGCCGGCCCCCGAGTGTTGCGGATTCTGCGCCTCCTGGGGACGAGTTCCACGAGGGGCTGGGGGAGGCTCTCGAGCTGGAGTCTGCGGAGGATTTAGAAGACGGCGAGTTGTTGGACGACGAGCAGAGTAGTAGAATAGTGCGTGTATTTCGTAAAGAGGAACTTCCGGCACTGATTGCCGAAACCCTCAAGGTATTGAACATACCCGTGGAAGATGCCACTGCGGAGGACAAGTTGGAGGATCCCTTGATGCAGGCGGTGCGCACTTCCCACAGAGTCTTTCCGCTCCATAGGGTTTTTAAAGCTATGATCCAGGAGGAGTGGAACAGTCCAGAGTCCGCTTTGCGCGGGGCTAGACTGTTGCCTAAATTGTATCCTCTGTCGGAGGCTGATAGAGAGTTCTCGTTCGCTGAAGGTGGACGCGGCAGTTTCCGCGGTTACTAAACGGACTACTATCCCGGTGGAAGGTGCTGCGGCGTTGAAGGACCCGCAGGATCGGAAAGTTGATAGCTTGTTGAGACAGGCGTTTGATGTTACTGCCCTGTCAATGCAGGCGGCGGTGGCCGGGGCCTGGGTGGCGCGCGGCTGCCTCCGCTGGTCTCAACAGTTCCAGGGGCCCCAGTCGGCGGAACAAGAGGGCGTGGCATCCAGATTGGAGTCGGGTACCGCTTATTTGGCGGATATCCACTATGACCTCATTAGGGGGTTAGCTAACGGCATGGCGTCGGTGGTAGCGGCGCGTCGTTCTCTTTGGTTATGCAATTAGGCGGCTGATGGCTCTTCTAAAGCTCGCCTTAGTAAGCTGCCGTTTAAGGGTAGGCAGTTATTTGGAGAGGACTTGGATAGGTTGGTAAAAGATCTCGGGGATTCTAAGGGGGATCGGCTTCCGGAGGATAAGCCCAAGCAGGGGAAGCCGACCTTCACCTTCCGGGGGTCTCAGCAGTCCTTTCAGAGGTTTCGTGCCTCCCGCTTTGGTCAGTCCCAGCGTTCCAGATATCTGGGGCGCAGACAGAGTTTCCGCGGATTTCGGGGGGCAGGTAGAGGTTTTGGCTCCTTCCAGGCGCAGGTCCCCAAAAAGTCACAATGAAGCGAGGCCGGCTCCGGTGGCGGTGATTCCCGTAGGGGGCAGACTGCGGGATTTCTACCCTGCCTGGGCCGCTATCACATCCGATCGGTGGGTGTTAGAAGTGATACGAGAGGGATATGCGCTCGAGCTACATCGACCGGTGCTCGATTCCTTCGTTATGTCCCCATGCAGCGCTCCCTGGAAACGACGAGTCGTATCCGATACACTTTCCCGGCTGCTTCGGCTCCGGGCGGTCGCCCCCGTGCCGGAGGGGCAGTTAGGGTCCGGTCGATACTCCATCTACTTCGTAGTGCCGAAAAAGGAGGGCACCTTTCGACCAATCCTGGATTTAAAGAGAGTGAATCGGTGCCTCCGGGTGTCGCATTTTCGCATGGAAACCCTGCGCTCGGTCATAGCGGCGGTCCGCGAGGGGGAATTCCTAACGTCCCTAGACCTTACGGAGGCCTATTTGCACATTTCCATTCACCAGGAACATCAAAGATTTCTGCGGTTTGCGCTGCCGATGGGCCATTTTCAGTTTCAAGCCATGCCCTTCGGCCTAGCGACGGTGCCACGGGTCTTCACGAAGATCATGGTGGTGGTAGCGGCGTTCCTGCGGAAGGAGGGTGTCCTCGTGCATCCCTATCTCGACGACTGGTTGATCCGGGTGAAGTCGAGGGAGGAGAGTCTCCGGGCGACGGCGCGGGTCGTACAGGTTTTGCAGTCGTTAGGCTGGGTGGTCAATCGGGCGAAGAGCAGCCTTCTTCCCTCGCAGACCTTGGAGTATTTGGGGGCGCGTTTCGAGATCGGCAACGGGAAGGTTTTTCTCCCAGTGCACAGAGTGCGGGCCCTGAGGCGGCTGGTGGAGCAGTTTCTAGCGAGACGGGCGTCCTCGGCTTGGCAATACCTTCAGCTTCTCGGCACGATGGCGGCGACCATCGTAGTTCCGTGGGCAAGGGCGCACATGCGGCCCCTGCAGCGAACGCTGCTGCGTCGATGGTGTCATCAGTCCGACTCGCTAGCTCGTCAGTTAGTTTGCCCCTTGGGGGTTCGGCGCAGCCTTCGCTGGTGGTTGCGTCGGCGCTCTCTGGCGAACGGTATGCCCTTGGAGTCTCCCGTCTGGCGTCTGCTGATGACGGATGCCAGTTTGAGCGGCTGGGGGGCTCATTGCGAGGGCCAGATTGCTCAGGGCCAATGGTCCTCGCTGGAGAGCCGGTGGTCCATCAACCGACTGGAAATGAGAGCCGTGTGGTTGGCTCTGACAGCGTTCCAGCCTTGGCTGCAGGGAGCGGCGGTCAGGGTGCTATCCGACAATGCCTCCACGGTAGCCTACATAAATCGCCAGGGAGGCACAGGCAGCGCGGCGTTGGAAGTGGAGGCGGATCTGCTTCTGGATTTGGCAGAGCGGCATCTTCAGTGTCTGTCGGCCCAGCATATCGCGGGGGTTCACAATGTGGAGGCGGACTTTCTGAGGCGTCGCAGGGTAGACCCCGGAGAGTGGTCTCTACATCCCGAGGTATTTGCGTTGCTGGTCCGTCGTTGGGGTCTGCCGATAATGGACCTCATGGCGACCTACGAGTCCGCGCAGGTCGAAAGGTTCTTCAGCAGGCGTCGGGAACGCATGTCGGAAGGCCTCGATGCATTGGCACAAAGGTGTCTTTCCTCCGTGGGCTCTGCTGGGTCGCCTGGTACAGCGGATCAAACGACATCCGGGTCCCGTGGTTCTGATTGCCCCGGACTGGCCTCGTCGGCCTTGGTATGCGGATCTGGTGCGGTTGAGTGTGGCCGATCCGTGGCTCCTTCCTCCTCGGCCGGATCTCCTTCGGCAGGGGCCGCTGCAGATGCCTCAGGTGGCTCGATTCTCGCTTACGGCATGGCTATTGAGAGGGCACGAATGAGAGCCAAAGGTTATTCTCCGGAGGTCATTGCTACCTTGTTGCGGGCGCGGCGTCGGTCTACGTCGCTAGCGTATGTCCGGGTCTGGCGTATTTTTGAGAGCTGGTGTGCGGCTCGCGAGTTGCGGCCTTTGCGGACCTCCGTTCCTCAGATCCTCTCCTTCTTGCAAGCAGGGGTGGACAAGGGCCTGGCGGCCAGTTCGTTGAGGGTCCAACTTGCAGCTCTTGCGTGTTTTCGAGGCAAGGTTCAGGGCCAGTTATTGGGGTCCCATGCGGACGTGAAGCGCTTCTTGCGAGCGGTGTTGCTTATGCGTCCTCCGTGCAGGGCTTTAGTGCCCTCGTGGGACTTGAATTTGGTGTTGAGGTCTCTGGTGGCTTCGCCGTTTGAACCCTTGGCACAAGCTTCGTTGAAGGACTTGACGTTGAAAACAGTGTTTCTGGTAGCGATCTCATCAGCTCGCAGGATCTCGGAGTTGCAGGCTCTTTCATGTAGGGAACCCTATCTGTCTTTCTCTGCCAACAAGGTGGTATTGCGACTGGTTCCCGCGTTTTTGCCTAAGGTAGTTTCGGTGTTTCACATGAATCAGGTGGTGTCTCTCCCGGTGTTTGCCAAGGAACGGGGCAAGCACACGGATAACTCCTTGCACTCGTTGGATGTCCGTCGAGCTCTTCGTCGGTATTTGAGGGAAACGGCGGCCTTCCGTAAGTCCGATCGCCTATTTGTCGCATTTGGCGGTCCGCGCAAGGGGGAAGCGGCGTCTGTCTTCCATTTCCCGCTGGTTGAAAGAGGCGATTTCGTCGGCATACCTTTTAAACGGCAGGATGGTTCCTGCCGGGCTTCGGGCTCACTCGACTAGGGCGCAGGCGGCGTCTTGGGCAGAAGTGAGCTTGGTACCGGCGGTGGATATTTGTCGGGCGGCGACGTGGTCGTCCTTGCACACCTTTGCTAAGCACTATCGTCTGGATGTGCAGGCGGCGTCGGATGCGCGGTTTGGGTCTCGGGTGCTTCAGGCTGGACTAGCGAGGCCCTCCCATTGAGATTTACTGCTCTGTTACATCCTCTATGGTTCCGGGACTGGACTAGAGGGACGCTAAGGAAGAGTAAATTAGACTTACCTGCTAATTGTTGTTCCTTGCGGAACTCTAGTCCAGTCCCGGATCCCTCCCTGTCTATCTGTTCTCGCTGCCAGCCAAGAAGGTAAATTCATTATAGGAGTCTGCCAGGGTTTTTGTTCTCTATACTTTCGGTCAGAGCTCCTCTGCTTGCAGCACGCCTTAGTTTCCTTTCGGGGTCAAATCTTGGGGGTGAGCGGTGGCGCCTCTTGTTGCATGCGTTTTGCACAAGGGTCGCCACGGCCGTTCTGGTCCGCCTTCCCGTAGACGGGAGGTTGTTCTTACGCAATTGGAAAAAGAAAAAAAAGAGAGAATTTTTGCTCGTAGTGCGAACTTTAGGGTTAGGATCCTTTTTTTTCCACTGTATTGTTATATCTACTTATTTGTTGCTCTGCTTAGTATGCTTTGTCAATAGGTACTGATGTGTGGGCGGTCCTTGGGGCTGCATATAGCTGGATGATCAAAGAGATTAAGATGTTCAGTCTCCAAAGCTGCTGGTGGAGGTTCACAACTCTATGGTTCCGGGACTGGACTAGAGTTCCGCAAGGAACAACAATTAGCAGGTAAGTCTAATTTACTCTTTTTCACAGTTTCCCATTTTGAGTTCAGGAGAAGTGAGAACTCTGGAACAGAAAGCAATAGGGCGATCTACTCCTCCTAGGCGTTGTGTTAGAGCTGCACCTATACTGTTCTCTCCAACTACAGGGTACAGGAAAAAATGTTGTGTGTGATCTGGGTGTGCAAGAACAGGAGCAGAAGTCAGAATGTGCTTTAATTTAGTTACAGCTTCTGTATGTTCTTCCTCCCAAACATAACTTTTACTTTTTAGCAAGGAGTAAAGTGGAGCTGCCACTTCAGCATAATTGTGCATGAAGTCACGACAGAAACCGGTGAGCCCTAGAAATGACTGGAGTGATTTCTGATCTGTAGGAAGTGGAAGTTTCTGTATCAGCTCTATCCTCTGAGAATCTACAGATTTACCATCCTGGCCAATAGTAACCCCTAAAAAGGAAACCTGTGATTTGCACAGTTGAGCCTTGGCAGGATTAACTTTAAGACCAGCTTGTAAGAGGGCTTTTAAAACTTCTCTTACATGATTCCAGTGTACAGCTTCATTCTCAGACTGAATCAGAATGTCATCTACATACTGAATTATATTATCTCTGCAAGACAATAGTGACAGGGCTTCCTGCATGTATTTATGAAATATTGAGGGGGAATCCTTATAGCCCTGTGGAAGCACAGTCCATGCATATTGTTTGTTCAGCCACTGAAAGGCTGTTTTGTACTGGCATTCAAGGGCCAGGGGCAGACTCCAAAACCCATTGGATATGTCTAAAACAGAGAAGAATTTACATTTGGGGTTCAGTTTGGAGATCATTTCAGGGTATGAGGCTACCGCGGGCACTACAGATTTTGAAACTTGATTCAGGGCACGGAAGTCCATAGTGAGCCTGAAGGAACCCCCCGGTTTAACTATCAGCCAGGCTGGTGAATTACATATGGAAGAAATAGGTCTAATCAGACCCCTCTCCTCCAGTATCTTCACAATTTTAGTCACTGGTTCTATAGCCTGATGAGGTACTGGGTATTGTTTCTGTGGTGGAGGATCCTCGCCTTCCAACAGTATTTCTGTGTGCATTTTCCCACAATCTAACTTGTCTTGAGCCCAGACTGGAATATCAGCCACCTCTGAGGGAATTACACACAGATCATACCGCTGAGCTGTCTTGGTGCACTGAGTTGCTAACTGCATGGGAATGACTTCATGCACTAAATTTAGAAGCACTTGAAGTTCCTGAATACTACCACAATTTAAGATTAGCCATATCCACCACCAAATTTAACTGGTTGAGAACGTCAATTCCAATTATTTCTTTTGGTGTGTTCACTATAGTGGAGGCAGTGGTTTCCAACATTTCCTTGTTTTGTTCACTGTGCACAGGGATACCCCATTTAACTGGGATAACCACACATTTGGAAGCTGTCTCATTAATTTCTTGAATTTCATAAATTTCCATATTTTCCTGACCTGCAGTGGGAGAAGCTCTGTTTGTAAAACTAATTCCAGCCCCTGTGTCAATCAAAGCTAGTTTATCCTGACCCCCTATTCTACTGATAACATTGGGGAGTCCACAAGAGTCCAGTATCAAGGATGTTACAAGCCTTAAACTGTATTCTGGGCCTGTATCTGTTTCATCATCCAGAGGCTCTGGAATCGAGTCCTCTGCTGAGAGAACGGAGGCAGGCTGGGCTATGAAGGCTTGAGACATTTTGATATCTGAACCCAGGAGGACAGGACATCCCTATGCACTAGCCTTGTGTTTTGTCCTGAGCTGCTTGTATGTCCTGTTTTAATTTATCTAGTTCTATCTGCAGTATGTGTTTGTCCTGTTCCCATTTAATTTTCTCCTTTTTTAATCCATCTCTCTGCTTTGAGCTCCTGAAAGGGAATGTAACCTGAGGAGTTTCTAAAAGTACCTCTGCTTTGTCCTCTCCAAGGTGTCTGTCCTTTGTCTGTGTTTTTTGTGTATTGGGAGGATCCCTCAGCTTGCCACTTCCGTGCTTCTGATACTGTTATGATCTGCGAGGGCTGGGTCTTCCAAACAGACCCAATTCTGAGCATTAAAGTATCAAAAGGAGTTGCTTTAGGGTCATCAGAAAATAACAGAAGGTGTTTTGTAATCTCAGGGGATAGCAATTCTAATAAAAATTCCTTATGCGTGCTCTCCCCATAATCTTCTGCATTGGGCCAGGACTCCTGCTCATTAAGAACTGCTTTTAAAATCCAGGCTCTATATGCAAACTCTTCCAGTGTATCATTTGGTAGAGGTGAAATAATTTTAAATACTTGCATTGGGGAACAGTGAAATAGTTTCTCAGTGCCCCTTTTAACCAACTGGTATGGGTGAGTGAGAGAGCCAACTTTTTAATAGTGTGGCCCCAGAGCCAGATGTATAAGTTTATCAAAGTCCGATTGTTTTCTTCTGTATTTCCCTAGACCCCAGTGAATCAGAATATCAGTGGCCCATTTGCACCAGTCATTAACATTAAAAGGCATAGGGCCAGTTTTCTCAACTATCCTTTCCATGTCCCTATCTTTTAAATTGTCCTGCAGCATTACTTTAACTGGTGCTCTGAGTTCTGAGTTTACTGGGTGCCGGGTCTGAGTCATCTGAATTATCCTCCTGACACAGGTCCTGGTTATTGCTCTGTTCTGGCTGAGATAAACTATCATGATTTTCTTCCTCTGATTCAGCTTTATTTTTTCCATTCCTAAGTCCAGCTATGCATACTTCTGTATTCTTTTGTTTCTCAATAGCTTGGATGCATGGCTTATAGGGTGTGTCATAGGCATAGGGGGCTGAGGGAGAAATGGGTGTTGGCCAGGGCGTATATTTCTTTTGTCTTTCAGAGGCCAATTGATCCTTAATGTGCCTCAATTCAAGTTTAAGTGCTTCTAATTGCTCACTAACAGTTATAAAAGAATTTGTGGCTTGTATCACCTGAGCCCTTTGCATAGAAATGCAAATTTGTGCCTCCTCAAGGTCTTTGGTCAATTGTGTACAATGAGAAGTCAGTTCAGTATTGTCCTGTTTCATGCTAATGAGCCCCCTGCACATGCCTTGGATAAAAGGGCAATTTCTTTTATTTGTTTTCTTTTTGAATTCTTGATAATGGTTTAACATTTATCTTTGAATATTATACCATGATGACTCAGGGAATTCACCTTCAAAGGGACCACCTTTCCTCTTACAGTATGTCAGTACTATTTGTTTCAGTTCTTTAAAATCAAAGGCTTCCATATTTGAGACTGCAGAAAGACTGTAGTTGGTACAGGGGCCTAGCTTATTATGTTTTTATGTGGTTTTATGTGACTATCTCAAATGTGCAACTTTGGAAGGAGGAATGCTCACTTTTATGAGGAAGTGAGACGTAGAATTATAGTTGGAATGGCATAAATTTTATGGGTGTTCAGTAAAGAGTACTGGCATAAAGACCACGCCTTAAAATTATACCTGAATAAAAAAAGTGCTTACCACCTTTTAACAGGGTGGAAGTTCAGGATGAAATTATAGTATGAAGGGTATTAGGAGATTAACAGAACTGTCAGTTATACCTGACAGGAGGCTGAGAAATAAAAGGCAAAGGGACAGGAGGTAATAGTGTTACCAGGAAAGATGTATATTGCATTCAATGAAGGACTGTTTACCTATGTACCACTTCCAAACTAAAGCTGGACTATCTCTCTGTCTTTTCTTAGCAGCTCAAATACTAGAGAAAAATCTGTGCCTTGTAACACCGCAACAAGTCTCTACCTACAAATAAGAAAATTGCAAGCCACTCTATGTAATGTCCCTAGGTGTAGGTAATATTAAAATTCAGGATTATTACAGAGCCTTTTGACAATAAAATCTCACCTTGTCTAACCCACAAAACAAATGGTCACAAGGGCTTTTGATTTTCCTGTCGCACCCTGTCTGAAATCCACTTTAATGTATCAAACAAAATTATTACTTCGGCCGTGTTCCGCGAGGTTACCAGATATTCTGGCTTTCCTTCAGGGGGTACTAGACAAGGGACTAGCCCTCAGCACTCTCAAAGTACATCTAGCGGCCCTTGCTTGTTATAGAGGGCGGGTGCAGGGGGGCTCACTCTCGTCGCACCCAGATGTTCAGAGGTTCCTGAGAGCAGCCAGGAATATTAGGCCGCCGGTGCGGCAGGTGGTGCATCCTTGGGACTTGAACTTGGTGCTGGAGGCTTTAACGGGGCCGCCCTTTGAGGCAAGGTCGGACGGAAATCTGAGAGAATTATCTTGGAAAACGGCCTTCCTAGTAGCATTATGTTCCTCTAGGAGAGTGTCTGATCTGCAAGCGCTCTCGTGTAGGGAGCCGTATCTACAGTTTTCAGAGGAAAAAGTGGTTTTGAGGCTGGTACCGTCCTATTTGCCAAAGGTGGTGTCCAGGTTTCACATGAATCAATCCGTTTCGCTTCCAGCATTTCGGGAACAGGTGGGAGGTAAGGTGGATCGGTCTCTTAGGAAGTTGGATTTAGGACATGTATTGCGTAGGTATCTTAGGAAGACGGAGCCGTTTCGGAAGTCCGATCGGTTGTTCGTTCTTTTTAGTGGTCCTCGTAAAGGGCAGGCGGCTACCAAGGCTTCTATCGCCCGCTGGGTGAAACAGGTGATAGGAGTGGCTTACGAGACAAAAGGTAAATCGCCTCCAAATGGACTCAGAGCACATTCTACGAGGGCCCAAGCAGCTTCTTGGGTTGAGTTTGCCTTGATTCCACCGGGGATATCTGTTGAGCGGCGACATGGTCTTCCCTGCATACTTTCGCTAAGCACTATAGGTGGGATGTGCAAGCAAGGGGGGACGCAAAGGTTGGGGCCCTCCTGAGTTTAGGTACTGCTTTGGTACTTCCCAACTGTACCTGGACTGTCCCGAAGAGATGAATAGGAAGGAGAAATTAGACCTTACCTGCTAATTGTCTTTCCTTGCGTTTTCTCCGGGCCAGTCCAGGTCCCATCCAAATCATCTGCGAGTAAGGGTCAAGGCTAGGACCTCGGCTAGTAGTTCAGAGATAAGCTTAATTAGCTCATTAGTGGTCGGAGCTGGTGAAGGTTAGCTGGCATAGGTGAAGTGGATTTTGGGGATCCCTCTAGAGTTGGGGGGGCTCTGTTAAAAAAAAAATAGAATAAAATAAGATCTAAAAGGATGCTTCTTGAGGCTATGGAAAATGTTCCTAGAGACCTAGAGTAGTTTTGTTGTTTTTCTTGTTGTTAAGTGCCGTCGAGTCTGAGTCGACTCATGGCGACCCTCTGGATAGCTATCCTAAATTGTGTTCGGTCTTCAGTCAGGCGGCTCATTGTTGACAGACTGGTACCCGTAGCTGCTGTTATTGTATCGAGCCATCTCATTGCTGGCCTTCCTCTTTTGCGTTGACCTTCTATCTTGCCAAGCATGATGTCTTTCTCTAATGATCTCTCTCTCCGCATGATGTGTCCAAAGTATGAAAGTCGAAGTCTTGTCATCTGAGCTTCTAAAGAAAGCTTAGGTTTGATCTCCACTAGTACAGACTGGTTTGTTCTTCGGGCAGTCCATGGTATACACAGTATTCGCCGCCAGCACCATAATTCAAAGGCATCAATTTTCTTCCGGTCTATCTTTTTCACTGTTGTTTTTCTTAGTTTATAGTTATAGTTCCGCTGCTTTGGCAATAGCAACACTGACTCTCTGACACCAGAGGGAGCTGGATAGGCTGTCAGCAAAACTTTCAGTTTTCAGTCCTCAGCTGCTGGAGGAGGTTGACTACCCAACTGTACCTGGATTGGCCTGGAGAGAACTCAAGGAAAGACAATTAGCAGGTAAGGTCTAATTTCTCCTTGTGGTACCTAAAATAAATGAGACGTGAAAGAACATTTTAGATAATATGTGGAGATCAGAATTGAGACATCCAGGTCAGGCCATACACAGTTCCAGCAGTATTTTAAATAAGGCTCTGCTCGATAAGAACATAAGAACATAAGATATGCCATACTGGGTCAGACCAAGGTCCATCAAGCCCAGTATTCTGTTTACAACAGTGGCCAATCTAGGTCATATGTACCTAGCAGTTTCCCCAAGAGACACAAGTTCCACAATGCTTGTACTGGGTCAAGCATTGATATCTTCGGTCACTTCTTAATAATGTTGAGCTGTTTCTAAGGTACCGCAGGAATGCACATGTACTTGCCAATACATGGAGCTGGAGAAGCCATTTTTCCAATCTACACATGAGAAAAATCAATAGGGGATACTTGGCAGCTTCCATGTACAGGTGCATATAACTTCAGCATTTAAGTGCCGGCCATTTTTCAAACCTACATGCATAGATGTTGCCCATTAACTATGGATGCCACTATCTTTAATTTCAATTTGGAGGAGGAAATAAATAATGAGGGATTAAGGAAGATAACCCTTGTAATACCACCTAAAGGGTGGCTGAAAAGAGCATTTATTTGAAAACCTAAACATGCCAAGGAGCAGCTTTAAATAAATCCCTATTTGGCCAATTGCAGTCATATGTGTGTACTCTATACATGAAATGTAGATTTTTGACCTGCCTAGGCCACATGTAGATTTTTGACACACCTCCTAGGCCCCTTTCTAACCATGCCTTATATGCCCTCTTGCAATTACTACATAGCAACATCCTTGTGTCAACTAGCCCTTTCTAAAATCACACTTTACACATGAATGCCATTTTTGCATATAAAATTCTAATTCTACACATCGAAATTGTGAATAAGGTTTCTAAAATAATCGCCTTAACTTTTAATTTATAAAACTGGATTGTCTGTAGAATTATTAACAAGCCCTGTCTAAGACTACCCTCAGTCCACTTTTAAGAAGACACATGCTCCTTTTGGGCTCATTCAGTTGTTTGTTTTTTGTTTGTTTTTAAGGCAAATGTGTCTCTACCTGCCCGTGTCTGACCCATTACTCTGCATATCCCTGTTTTTTTCTTTTATTTACAGGCATGTATCTTTCAGGGTGAGGAATGGCCAATTTTACAAGGCACTTACATATGCCCACTTTCTCTGCTGCCTCTCCAACTGATTTGAGACATTTTAACCCGTTTTGGACCAGCGTATGTTTTACATACATAAGGTCCATGCTTACTACTCAACTGTTTACTAATTAATGGTTATAAATTCAGTGGAACTATGTTTAGCTATTATCGTTATGTCAGAAAGCGTTATATACAGATTTTTTTACCTGAGATCTATTTAGTTTAATAGGTATTCAAAGTTTGCTGATTTTGACGGTACTGGCGGCTCGACATAAAAAGATCACAAAATATATAAGTAACTTATAATGCTGTAATAGCTACTATTTTGCAAATAAAAGTATTTGTAGACTTTAGAAAATAGGTTTAGATAACTAAGTTACTTAGTGTCAGAGTTATTGGTGCGTATATCAGCCTTGTACGTTTTTCATACGCTGGGCTAATATGTTGTCGAAACTAATTGCTGTCAAGCATTCTGTTCTAGGTGTTTCAATGGTGCAGTATCAACGCACTGCATCAGAAGTGTTTTCACTTGTATCATATTCCGCCATCAGAATGGACTGTTGACAAACTATATTATATCATAATAAAGTGTTTTAAGTATGTATATGTCAATGAATATTGGAACTGAATCCTGTCTTTTCTGAAGACGGACAATATACTATATTGGACCAGTGTATGAAAAACATACACTATGTGAAACTTCTATTTTCTGCAAAGTTTTTTAATATTTTTTATTATTGCCAGTATTTCATAGTTTGAGTGTAACAAATCTAATAAATCATCCAGAACAGAGAATATGCAAGCTGCCCAAAACGGGTTAACTAATGGGAGGAGGGGCAATTTTACGAGGATGCCTAGGTTCATAGGGCAAGAAGGTGCCTACTATTGGCTTATTTTATAGACATGTAAATGTACATTTTAGAAAGGCCCTGTCTCAGATTTCACCTACAGGGCCTTTCTAAAAATGTACCTTTACATGTCTGTAAAAATAGGCCAATAGTAGGCATCTTCTTGCCCTATGAACCTAGGCATCCTTCTACAATTGCCCCCCTCCTCCCATTAGTGCAAGTAGATTCTGTGCATACAGAGCAGCAACACAACACAAAATTGCTGTTATGGCTTGACACCATTGTGCTGAGCTGCCTCTTCACATAGCTGGAGATGGTAAGAAAAATGAGAGAAACTCAGTAGGAAGCCACCAGTCCAGGAAGGAAAGGGAGCATCACTATTTGCCCCACACCCCCAAGTTTAGTAGCAGCTGGAGCAGATGTGGCAGACATCCCCAACCCCCAGCCAAGCAGTTTTGTCTCCATCTATGTTAGCTCAAAATAAAAGCTGCACTTCATTTTTTTTCTACTTGTTATTAGATGAATAATATATATCATATAGTGTTTTCTCTTCTCTTATTTACCTATGAATATTAACCTTTAATTTGATCATAATTTATATTGTGTTACAGAAACACAGAGACAAAAGAATGAGAATCATCCTTTGTATTTAGTTCACACCTTTCCAGTAGTAGTTAAAGGGAAGCTACATTGAGGTACAATAGGTATTTCCCTGGAAGGTGTACAATCTGAGGCAATGGAGTGTTAAGTGTCTTGCCAAGGCCTTTAAATGTAACCTTGCAAAAGTCAGAAAATAGAAATTCTTTGTATTGATGAAAGCAGTAACACTCATGGTCTAGTCCTATACATTTCTAGACAGGAGGTCTTGTGCAAATTATGTTTCCTTATCGTTCCTCCAGTTCAGTCCTCTTCCTCTGGGTAGTCAACCTCCTCCTGCAGCTTGGAGACTGGTATGTCAGAATCATGACATCACTGGATATAGCCTGCTGATCTCTCTCCTTGGATCCAGTGTGACCAGTCTCCATGCAGCAGGAGGACGTGGTGAGCCTGGTAGAGGCTCCCTGGAGAAACGAATAAGGAGCTTGTAGGTAGAGTTAGATGGGAAATAGATGGAAAAATTTACTGGGATTTAGTAATTGGGTGATATCTCTTTAAGGTAAAGACAATTTGCTTAAAGGTGGTGATTTCTTACTCCCTGCCTGTTTTAAAAAAAAAAAAAAAAAAGGGGAAACAGACAGAAGATAGAGTGATAGTTGTTTAGCTTCAAAGCATTTGTCTGTTTTGGCTGCAAAGTTCTCTCCCCCCTGGTCTTTCGGGTGAGAGCCCTTCTGCACAGAGCTTCCCTGCCCGGACCGCGTTGACGAGATTCACGCGGCTCCGGAGGAGTTTTGGGCTGAGCAACTCGCCGGCAGCGCTTCTCACAGGGACAGCTGCTACAAACAATCTGAGCACGGCGCGGACCTGGCCGGTAAGCTTTAACCAGTTTCAGGCTGCGTTTGTAGGCAGGGAGCCCCGGACAGGACTGCAGCACAGGCCGGGGAGCATTTCGTGCCTTTTCTTATGTGGAGCGATTTGCGGCGGCCATTTTAGGCAGCGCAGTGGAGCCATGTGGCTGCCGGGCGGCAGGCAGACCCCGGGCTGGAAGTGAAAAGGTATCTGCGGGAATTTTATTATAGTGCCTTTTTGTTTTCCTTTGTTGATTTCCTTTAAAAGTACATTTTTTTTTATTGTTTGGCGTTCATCCATGTTTTTTTGCGAAGGGGGGCCTTCTGCAGGGGGGGGCTTCCTTCTCTGGTGCAAAACGTGACAGGTCTTGTTTTTTGTTTTAGATTTTAAGGGAGTTCTGGGTTGAACCCTACTTAAAAAAAAAAAAGGGGGAAGAAAAAGGCATATATATAATAGTCAATATCCTTAGCGCTGGGTCAGCTTGATCTATGGCAGCTAGACCACAGTGTGTTGTGTGTGGAACTCGAAGGGGCACAGTAGCGGATTCAGGGGTGTGCCGTAGCTGTGCAGCCCTGTCTTCCACTGGAACAGCAGATGGACAGCAAGGCGGTCACGGAGTCGCAGGGGGCTCTGGCAGGAGCGCGGGCTGTGTCCCCTCAGGGGCTTGCGCAAGACTCAGCGTCAGAGGAAGTGGCGGGGCCTTCGGGAGCTCCGTTAGCGGCGCAGGCAGCGGAAGTCGAGGACTTTAGCCCTGGTTTCATTTTGTTGATGCATCAGGCATTTTGTCTGCGGCGCCAGGGTAGGTTGCCCAGCGCTTTGACGCTTCTCGGCCCTTCCCAGCTGGGGACAGCGGGGGAGGGGTCAGGCGAGGAACCGCCGACACCCAAAAAAGGCGAAAACCAGAGCTTTGACATCTGTGGAGGCCAGTTGGAATGAAGAAGAGGACATTGATTGGGAGCAGGATGATTGTACTCAAGATCTCGAAGACGGGGAGATTCCGGAGCCTGAGGATCAAGCCAAGATTATTAGGGTCTTCCGTAGGGAGGAGCTTTCAGCGTTAATCTCGGAATCTATGCAAATGCTGAATCTCTCCTTGCAGACTTCCGCGGAGGAGGAGGTGGAAGACACGGTTATTCAGGCGGTCCGACAGACACAGGTGGTTTTTCCGGTTCATAGAGTAGTTGACCGTATGATCCAGGAGGAATGGGACCGTCCGGAAGCGGGGCTTCGAGGCATATGAACTATGAATAGGCTCTATCCTTTGGCAGATAAGGATAAAGAACGGTTCAGGGCACCGCGAGTGGACGCGGTGGTCTCGGCGGTTACAAAAAAGACTACCATCCCGGTGGAGGGCAGTGCGACGTTGAAGGATGCCCAGGACCGGAAAGTAGACAGTTTATTAAAGCAAAACCTTTGAGGCGGATTCTCTTTCGCTGCAGGCTTCCATCTGTGGAGCTTGGGTAGCTAGAGCGTGTTTGCGTTGGGTGCAGCGGCTGAGGCAGTCTGCACACATGGATCTTGAGCTCAAGGAGCTGGGACGCCTGGAGTCCGGAGCGGCATATCTGGCGGACGTGCATTATGATTTGATCAGGGCTCTTGCAAATAGTACAGCGTCCGTGGTGGCTGCTTGCAGATCGGTGTGGTTACGAAATTGGGCAGCGGACGGTTCTTCCAAGTCTCGTCTCAGCAAACTACCATTTAAGGGCGGTTTGCTATTTAGTGAGGATTTGGATAAGCTGGTAAAGGACCTCGGGGAGTCCAAAGCGGGTAGACTACCGGAGGATAAGCCGAATCAAGGGAAATCTGGTCAAGGCTATAGAGGTCAGTTTCGTAATTTCCGCAGATTTCGTTCAACGCGATTCAGCTCCTTTCAGCGGGGTCGCTTTCCGTTTCGAGCCCAGGGCTTTCGCGGATTCCGTGGAGCTAATAGAGGTTTCTCCTCCAGCTCCTCTCCGACAGCTCGCAAATCACAATGAGATGAGGGGGGTCCCGGCGGAGGGGACTCCCATAGGAGGGCGGCTTCAGGAGTTTCTTCCGGCGTGGACCCACATCACCTCCGACTGCTGGGTGTTGGAGATAATTCAGCAGGGCTATGCGCTAGAGTTGGCCAGGCCAGTGCGGGATTCGTTTGTCATGTCTCCGTGCAGGGGCCCCAAAAAGGTTCTAGCGATCCGCGGTACCTTAGATCGACTTCTTCAGTTACGGGCGGTTGTAGAGGTGTCGAGGGCAGAGTACGGCATGGGTCGGTATTCCATTTATTTCATGATGCCAAAGAAGGGCGGAACGTTATGACCTATTTTAGATCTGAAAGCCGTAAATCGTTGCCTTCGAGTGCCGCATTTTCGGATGGAAACCTTGCGCTCCGTCATAGTGGCGGTACGTCAAGGGGAGTACTTGACGTCTCTGGACCTCTCGGAGGCATATTTGCACATTCCTATCCGAGAAGCCCATCAGAAATTTCTGTGGTTCGCCTTTCCTTGGGGACATCAGTTCCAGGCATTACCTTTCGGCGCCGCAATCCTTCACAAAGGTTATGGTGGTGGTGGCGTTGCGCAAAGAAGGGATTTTAGTACATCCTTACCTCAACGATTGGTTAATTCGGGCAAAATCCGAGTCAGAGAGTATTCGGGTGACAGAGTAGTGGAGTTCCTGCAGAGTCTTGGTTGGGTGGTCAATCCGGCCAAGAGTCGTCTGCAGCCCTCTCAGGACATTGAGTACCTGGGAGTGCGGTTCGACACAAGGAACGGTCTAGTGTTTCTGCCACACAAGAGAGCCCAAGCGCTCAGGGAGCTCGTTCGATAGTTCAGGTCCGTACCGGCGCCTTCGGCATGGTCCTACCTTCAGGTTTTGTGAATGATGGCGGCGACCTTGGAAACGGTACCGTGGGCCAGACTGCATATGCGACCTCTGCAAAGAGCGCTACTGCGCCGATGGTCGCATTAGTCCGATCCTTTGAGCAAACGACTGCCGTGCCCAGGGAAGGTCAGACAGTCTCTGCGGTGGTGGCTCCGCAGGGCATCACTGGCGGCCGGCATGCCCTTGGAACAACCGGCGTGGATTCCGTTATTAACAGATGCCAGTCTGACGGGGTGGGGAGCCCACTGCGGGAGTAGGTTTGCGCAGGGGGCTTGGTCGCCCCAGGAGACGTCCTGGTCTATAAATCGGCTGGAGCTTCGAGCAGTGGCGCTGGCGCTGCAGGCTTTTCAGGATTTGGTGTTGGGTCCTCTGGTTCGGGTTCTCTCCGACAACTCAGCGACAGTCGCCTACATAAACCGCCAGGGCGGCACAGGAAGTGCAGCAATGGAAGAGGAGGCGGATATGTTGTTCTCGTGGGTAGAGAAGCGGTTGACGGCGATTTCAGCGGCACACATAGCAGGGAAGGACAATGTGATGGCGGACTTTCTCAGCAGAGTGAGGGTAGATGCGGGGGAGTGGGAGCTCCATCCCGACATCTTTGCTCAGATCGTAGTTCGCTGGGGGATGCCCGTCATGGATTTAATGGTGACCTTTCAGTCGGCAAAAGCCAGTCGGTTCTTCAGCAGGAGGCGAGAAAGGATGTCAGAGGGCATCGACGCGCTGTTGCAGCAGTGGCCGACCGTGGGGCTGCTCTACATCTTTCCCCCGTGGGCGTTGATAGGCCAGGTGGTTCAAAAGATCGGAGCTCATTCGGGAAGGGTGCTTCTTATAGCGCCCGACTGGCCGAGGCGTCCATGGTATGCAGACCTCGTACGTCTCCTAGACGGTCAGCCGTGGCGGTTGCCGGAAAGGGTGGACCTGTTGCTACAGGGTCCCCTCTTCATGCCCCATGGATCGGTTCTCGCTTACGGTATGGCCATTGAAAGGGCTCGGTTGAGGAAAAAAGGTTATTCGGCGGCAGTTGTGGCTAAACTGCTTAGAGCGCGGAAACAGTCCACATCTTTGGCGTATGTGCGTGTCTGGCGCATATTTGAGGATTGGTGTTCGAGGCATCAGACTAGGGCAGCTACGGTTGCCATTCCTTCAACTTTAGGATTTCTGCAGGATGGCTTTGATAAGGGTCTTGCGGCTAGTTCCTTACGCGTTCAACTGGCAGCCCTGGCCTGTTATCGCGGCAAGGTGCAGGGCGTGCCGCTGGGTGCTCACCCAGATGTAATTCACTTTCTCAAAGCGGTTTCCAGGTTGAGGCCGTCGCGTAGGGTGTTGCTTCCGCCTTGGGATCTCAATCTGGTGTTGGTGGCGTTATCCAAGACTCCCTTTGAGCCGTTGCTCCAGGCTTCGGTGAAAGACTTGACGTTGAAAACCGTCTTCCTCGTGGCGATCTGTTCGGCTAGGCGCATTTCTGAGTTGCAACCCTTGTCGTGTAGGGAACCGTTCTTGTCTTTTTCAAGGGAGAAGGTAGTCCTCCGTCCGGTTCCTTCTTTTTTGCCTAAGGTGGTGTCTCCCTTACACTTGAACCAGGCAGTGTGTTTGCCTGTTCTCGGTTCCTTGGCAGGCGGCAAACAGGATCGCAGTTTACGTAGGTTGGATGTCAAAAGGTCGTTGAGGCGGTATTTGACGGTGACGGAGTGTTTTCGCAAATCGGATCGGTTATTTGTGTTATTTGGTGGTGTGCGCAAAGGGGAGGTGGCGGCTAAAGCGTCTATTGCCCGGTGGGTCCGGGTGGCAATAGCTTCTGCCTATCTGCTTCAAGGTCGAGTTGTGCCCGAGGGTTTGCGGGCGCATTCCACCAGAGCGCAAGCGTGCTCCTGGGCGGAACACAGTTTGGTTCCGCCAGGGGAAATCTGTAGGGCGGCGACTTGGTCGTCTCTGCACACGTTCAGTAAGCATTACCATTTGGACGTCGCTGCTGGTTCAGATGCTCGTTTCGGTTCGGCGGTGTTGCGGGCCGGGTTGCGGGGTCCCTCCCAATGTTGACTGCTCTGGCACATCCCAGAGGTAGAGGACTGAACTTGAGGAACGATAAGGAAATGATAATTACACTTACCTGGTAATTGTAGTTCCTTGAGTGACGACAGTTCAGTCCTCCATCCCACCCATGGTTTTTCAGGAGGGGTTCGGCGCTGTTGGCCAGAAAAATGGTATTACAGGTAAGTCTGTCTTAAGGTCTTTCACAGACTAGTTAGTTTTCCTATCATCGCTATGGCAGTAAAGGGGGTAAGAAAACCTTGCCATCGGATAGGGAGTATAAAATTATCAGGTTAGTTCCTTAGCGTTCCTTCAGTTCAGTCCTCTACCTCTGGGTTGTCAATCTCCTCCTGCAGCTAGGAGACTGGTATGTCAGAATGATGACATCACTGGATATAGCCTGCAGCACTCCCACTTGCATCCCAGTGTAACCAGTCTCCTTGCAGCAGGAGGTCTTGACGAGCCCTAAGGAGAGGCTCTCCCTTTTTTTTTGGAGGAATGGATAAGGAGCAGGGAGTTTTTTTAGGATAGTTCAGTGGGTTGGTATCTGTTTCAGGCAGTGTCCCTTTAAAAAAAAAAAAAAAAAAAGAAAACCAGACAGGAGGAAAGCCTTCTTGCTCCCTGCCGGTGCTGGGGTTTTCTTTCTGTGAGGGGGTCCTGGCTCTAGATCGAGTTTTCCCCCCTCCACCCGGTTGGCCCAGAAGTCTCACCTCCCTGACTGTACGGGGGTGAGCCATTCTGACAGCGTGTCTCCCGGAGCGGCGTTTTCTGTTCTCTGAGACTGTTCTTTTGCTGTGAATCACATTACGTGATTTCAAGGCCCGGGGTCCCCGACGCTGTCGGTAGCGCTGGAGGAGTGGCAGACCGGACCGGTAAGTGCTGCACCGGCTTCCGGCTGCTCGTTTATTTCACACCGCGCTGTTTTTGGGGTGCAGGAACGCCGCGGGGATTTTGGCGCTCTTTTACCTTCGCGGCTTGCAGTCGCGGCGGCCATTTTGTGGGCCGCGCTGCAGCCGCGTGTCAGGGCATCGGTTCCCGTTTTCTGGTTGGGGCACTGCTGCGGTTTCATTTCTTTTAATTCTTTTAGTTCTTTTAATTCGTTTTCATTAATTTTTGTTTTGGTTGTTTGATTGCCTCATTGTTTTTCTTTTCAGCCTCTTCCGTCGGCCCTGTGTGTTCAGGGGGAGGGGGGGGGCTGCAGGGCCTTCCTTTGTTTTTGGGGGCTAGTTCCTTGGGGACTTCTAGCACAGGTTACAAAAAAAAAACAAATAAACAAAGGAAGCACAGGCTGATCCATAAGTGCAAACAGTAGAATTGCCTGTCATAGCCTGCCCGGTCTTGGAGCGAAGTTGGCATTAGCTCTTAGGGGCGTTTGGCTTCATCCTTATGGCTACCCGGCCTTTGTGCCTAGTGTGTGGTACTAGGAGAGGCACGGTCCCTGACACCGGTGTGTGCAGGGGCTGCGCAGCCCTGTCTTCTGCGGTGGAGCTTCAGATGGCAGCCCATGAGTCTCCGGAGGAACAGGGGGAGACAGCAGGGGCAACCGCTGCTTCCCAGCGGATCTCGGAGCAAGAGCCCGATTTGGAGGCGATACCAGGGCCCTCCGGTGAACCCTTGGCCCCTCAGCCGTCCGGTCTCAGTGGCTTCAGTCCGGAGTTTGTCCTTCTCCTGCATCAGGCTTTTTGCCTGCGTCAGCAGGGCCAGAGACCGCGTGCGGCATCACCGGCGTCCCAGCCTCCACCGTTGGTGGCGGAAGGAGCGGCGGTCATGGAACCGCCTACACCGAAGCGAGCACGGCTTGCAGACCCAGTGGAGGGCTCCTGGGCGGAAGCCCCGGATCTGGAATGGGATCCTGAAGAGGGATCACAGGACCTGGAGGAGGGTGAGATCCCGGAGCCTGAAGAGCAGGCCAAGATCATTCGAGTGTTCCGCAGAGAGGAGTTGGCTGCCTTGATTTCAGAGACTTTGCAGATGTTGCACCTGGCTCCGCCAGCGGCAGTGGAGGACGAATTGGAGGATCCGGTCATCCAAGCGGTTCGACAGACTCAGGTGGTGTTTCCGGTACACCGGGTGGTCGAGAGATGATTCAGGACGAATGGGATAAGCCGGAAGCTGGGCTCCGGGGCATTCGCACGATGAGCCGGTTATATCCTTTGGCGGAAGCTGCTAAAGACCGCTTCCGAGCGCCACGGATAGACGTGGTGGTATCGGCTGTTACTAAAAAGACCACCATTCCCGTGGAGGGAAGTGCGGCCTTGAAGGATGCCCAGGACCGTAAGGTTGACGGTCTGCTCAAGCAGGTTTTTGAGGCGGATTCCCTTTCGCTTCAAGCCTCTATCTGCGGAGCCTGGGTTGCCCGAGTGTGTTTGCGCTGGGCCCAGCGGCTGCGCCAATCCCCGCACGTTGACCTCGAGGAGGTGAAAGAACTGGATCGTTTGGAGTCAGGTGCGGCCTACCTTGCTGATGTGCATTATGATTTAATTCGAGCGCTGGCCAACAGCACGGGCTCCGTGGTGGCTGCCCGCCGCTCCTTGTGGCTGCGTAATTGGGCCGCGGACGGCCCTTCTAAATCCCGACTCAGTAAGCTTCCCTTTAAAGGTGGTTTGCTGTTTGGGGAGGATTTGGATAAGTTGGTGAAGGACCTAGGTGAGTCTAAAGCGGGACGTTTGCCCGAGGACAAACCGAAACAGTCCAAGTCTGCCCAGAGCGTCCGGGGTCAGTTTCGGGATTTCAGAAGATTCCGTTCCACGCGGCCAGGCGCATTCCAGAGGGGGCGCTTTCCCTCTAGGGGCCAGGGCTTTCGGGGGTTTCGGGGAGCGAGTATAGGCTTCTCACTCCCGGCGTCTTCTGCCCGTAAGACCCAATGAGGCGAGGCGGGTCCCGGCGGTGGAGCCTCCCATTGGCGGTCGGCTTCGGGGGTTTCTTTCCGCCTGGACCCACATTACCTCCGATCAGTGGGTGTTGGAAATCATTCAGCACGGATACGCGCTGGAGCTGGCCCGGCCCGTACGGGACTCCTTTGTCATGTCGCCTTGTCGGGGTCCCGCAAAAGCGGCAGCGGTTCGCGAAACCCTGGACCGGCTCCTTCGCTTGGGAGCCGTCGTGGAGGTTCCCAAGGCCGATTACGGCTTGGGTCGCTATTCCATCTATTTCGTGGTGCCCAAAAAGGGAGGGCAATTGCGACCCATTCTAGATCTGAAGGGGGTGAACCGGTGCTTGCGGGTGCCTCACTTTCGGATGGAGACGTTGCGGTCAGTCATCGTAGCCGTGCGACGCGGAGAATTCTTGACGTCCCTCGACCTGTCGGAGGCATACTTGCACATCCCCATTCGAGAGGTGCACCAGCGATTGCTGCGGTTTGCCCTTCCCTGGGGCCACTACCAGTTTCAGGCCTTACCGTTCGGTCTGGCAACGGCGCCTCGGACCTTCACCAAAATAATGGTGGTGGTAGCGGCGGCATTGCGCAAAGAAGGTGTCCTGGTTCACCCATACCTCGACGATTGGTTGATTCGCGCCAAGTCCGCGGAGGAAAGTCTCCGGGTGACAAACCGGGTGGTGCGGCTTTTGCAAGAGCTGGGTTGGGTGGTCAACCCGGCCAAGAGCCGTTTGCAGCCCACTCAGGTCCTCGAATACCTGGGAGTCCGGTTCGATACGTGCCAAGGGCAGGTGTTCCTGCCCCACAAACGAGCCGAGGGGTTACGGACTCAAGTGCGGCAATTCCTGTCGGTGCCGGCTCCCTCGGCATGGGATTATCTCCGGGTGCTGGGCACCATGGCGGCAACGTTGGAGGCGGTGCCTTGGGCCCGGTTCCATATGCGGCCTCTCCAGAGGGCGCTGCTCCGTCGTTGGTCACATCAGGAACATTCGTTGAGCACGCGTCTTCCTTGCCCGGGCACAGTTCGGCGGTCCCTTCGGTGGTGGCTCCGCCCCTCGTCACTGGCAGGGGGCTTGCCACTGGAGCAGCCAGTGTGGCTGCCATTGATGACGGATGCCAGTCTGGTGGGCTGGGGAGCCCACTGCGAGACTCACTTTGCGCAGCGCCTGTGGACCCCTCTGGAGGCCTCGTGGGCGATCAATCGCTTGGAACTTCGAGCGGTGTTTCGGGCCCTACAGGCGTTCGAGGGCCTGGTGCGCGGTCAGGCTGTGAGAGTTCTCTCCGACAACTCGGCGACGGTGGCGTACATCAACCGACAGGGTGGCACCGGGAGTGCCGCGATGGAGGCAGAGGCCGACCTGCTGTTCGCGTGGGTAGAGCTTCGCTTGTCCGCGATTTCGGCAGCGCACATTGCCGGCAAAGACAATGTCGCCGCGGACTTTCTCAGCAGAGTGCACGTGGATGCAGGGGAGTGGGAACTGCATCCCGCGGTTTTTCGCCAGATCGTCAGGCGCTGGGGGACTCCGGTCATGGATCTCATGGCGACCTTTCAGTCGGCAAAAGTCGGCTGTTTTTTCTTTTTAAATTTTTATTTATGAAATTTCTTGAATAAGTCACAACATTTAGGCAATACAACTTAATAAACATAATAACACTCAAGAAGAAATATAAATCACATAACCATAACACATCAAGGGAGAGTAATTACCAATTATACGATATGATAAAGAAATCAAGAGTAAAAAACAAACCCTACTATAGAGGACCAGAAATCTCACCCCCCTGCTCCTTAACTACCTCCCTCTGCTGTATAAACAATTTAAGTTGGAGTGCCTCCAAAAAAACAAAGGATTGACCTTCATAAGTAACTATACATCTGCAAGGAAATTTTAAATAAAAGCTAGCACCAATAGCTATCACTGATGATTTTAACCCCAGGAACTGCTGCGCCGGGCCTGGGTAGCCCTGCTAACATCCGGGAAGACCTGCAGCTTTTGGCCGCAGAAGAGGGATTCACGATTCTTAAAATAAGCGCGAAGAACATTAGCTTTAATAAGCTCAGAACCAAATGTAGCAATTAAAGTGCTACGTTTGGATATAATATCAGCGGAGTCTTCTAAAAAAGCAGTTAAGTCCTGACCGGCAGTATCTTCAACAACAGAAAGATCAGCGTCCCCCGCCCGAGAGGGAGGGGGAGGCTGTGCAGGCAAGTAATACAGATACAGAACATCTATGTTTCCTTCCAACTTCAAAACATCCGTAAGATATTTCTTAAGCAAAATAATAGGAGAAAGCAGGTGGGTTACAGGAAAATTTAAAAAACGTAAATTTTTGGCTCTCAACTGATTCTCCATTGTCTCCAATCGGTAATTAAGGGACAATAAGTCCCGAGTTAGAATAGAACAATTATCCAAGCTAGTTTGGAGTTGAGAATCAGTGTTAGCCATCGAAACAGTTAAATTACTCAGCTGCTTATCAGTAGATTGCATCTTACTAACTACATCAGAGGTAAACATGCATAAAGAGGAAACAGTAGTGGATAAACGTTTATCAATGCCTTGAATAGCTAACCAAATATCAGTTAAAGTTACTTCACCAGAACTTGGACTCAGACAAATTCCTTCTGACTTCGCTGGAATAACAGGCTGGGGCATAGGTGGAAGACGCTCCGATAGTGAGTCCAAAACAGTTGAGGAGAGAGACGGAAGAGGGAAAGGGGGAGGTGTCCTGAGGTGAGGACTCAATGAGGCTCCCTCAGGAGACGATAAAGCAGGCTGCTGGGAGACTAAATGTCTATCCATGGGTCCCACAACTTTTCCACCAGGAGATTTATCTCCGGATTTGGGCGTTTTCACTTTACGTTTGCCCATGGTAAAAACAAAGTCTCGGCTCCTCAGTTGCGCCGAAGGGGCGCCAAAGGGGCGTGTCCTGCCCCTTGTGTCACGCCCCTTAGGTCGCGTCACGCAGGCCGCGACACGCGGCCGCGTGGGAAACCGCCGAATGATATAGGGTAGTGAAGGGGGGGTCCTCCGCAGCCAGGGACACCCCTCACACTGCCTGTCCGAAATCGGGCAGGGCCTCCTGGCACCTGCAAGCTGCTCCCGCGGCCCGTGAAGCCGCGACTGGTTCCAAGACAGGTAACTCTCCACTGCACCCTCGGTTTACACCTGTTGATATAGGGTAGTGAAGGGGGGGTCCTCCGCAGCCAGGGACACCCCTCACACTGCCTGTCCGAAATCGGGCAGGGCCTCCTGGCACCTGCAAGCTGCTCCCGCGGCCCGTGAAGCCGCGACTGGTTCCAAGACAGGTAACTCTCCCAAGTCGGCCGTTTTTTCAGCAGAAGGCGGGAAAGGATGTCGGTGGGCATCGACGCCTTGCTACGTCGGTGGCCGACGGACGGCCTCCTCTATGTCTTTCCCCCATGGGCATTAATAGGCCGGGTGGTTCAGAAGATCGGGGCGCATGCGGGTCAGGTGCTGTTAGTGGCTCCCGATTGGCCGAGGCGGCCCTGGTACGCCGACCTAATACGTCTGTTGGACGGGGAACCTTGGAGGCTGCCGGCGAGGTCGGATCTGTTGCTCCAAGGGCCCCTTTTCATGCCTCAGGTGGATCGGTTCTCGCTTACGGTATGGCCATTGAGAGGGCTAAACTCCTGAAAAAGGGCTATTCGTCGGCGGTTGTGGCAACCTTACTGCGGGTGCGTAAGCAGTCGACGTCCTTGGCGTATGTGCGGGTCTGGCGTGTTTTTGAGGACTGGTGTTCGCAGCGTCAGGTGAGGCCGGGTTCGGCGTCAATTCCTTTGGTCCTCGAATTTCTGCAGAACGGCTTTGACAAGGGTCTTGCTGCCAGCTCCTTGCGCGTGCAGTTGGCAGCCCTGTCCTGTTATCGGGACAAGATCAATGAACGGCCGTTGGGGGATCATCCAGACATTCGTCGTTTCCTCAAAGCGGTCGTTCGTGTACGTCCGGCGCGCAGGGTGTGCGTTCCCCCATGGGATCTAAATCTTGTGCTCACGGCTCTGACTGAGCCCCCCTTTGAGCCCTTGCGTCGTGCATCCCTGAAGGATTTGATGCTCAAGACGGTGTTCCTGGTGGCGATTTGTTCTGCACGGCGAGTCTCGGAGCTGCAAGCGTTGTCGTGCCGTGAGCCCTTCCTGTCCTTTTCCAAGGAAAAGGTGGTTTTGCGTCCGGTTCCGTCCTTTCTGCCTAAGGTGGTGTCTCCTTTTCATCTGAACCAGGCAGTTTGCTTGCCCGTCTTGGGATCTTTGGGGGGAGATGACGTGGATCGCGGTCTTCGGCGTCTCGACGTGAAGAGAGCTTTGCGTCAGTATTTGAGAGCCACGGAGTCGTTCCGTAAGTCTGAGCGTTTGTTTGTTCTCTTCGGCGGAGTTCGTCGGGGCGAAGCAGCGGCTAAGGCGTCCATCGCCCACTGGCTTAAAGAAGCAATTGCATCCTCTTATTTGCTTCGGGGGCGTGTAGTGCCTGTGGGTCTGAGAGCGCATTCCACCAGAGCACAGGCGTCTTCGTGGGCAGAACATAGTTTGGTTCCCCCGGGGGACATTTGTAGGGCGGCGACTTGGTCGTCTCTGCATACGTTCAGCAAACACTATCGATTGGATGTTGCTGCGGCTTCGGATGCTCGTTTCGGCTCGGCTGTCTTGTATGCCGGCTGGAAGGGTCCCTCCCATTGATTACTGCTCTGGTACTTCCCAGAGGTAGAGGACTGAACTGGAGGAACGCTAAGGAAATGATAATTACACTTACCTGGTAATTGTAGTTCCTTTAGTGACGACAGTTCAGTCCTCCTTCCCGCCCGGATGTTTATAGGAGGTTCCAGATTTCGTGCCGAGCTGAAGAGGGTGACAGGTGAGTCTGGATTCCTTCTCTTCCTTTGTTTGTGTCCTCCTCGATGGCAGGGCAGGAGGTAAGAAGGCCTGCTCGAGGGGGATGGCTTCCTGATAGTACATTTGTTATTCTGTTTTGCTACTTATTTATTGCTCCTTTGAGTCTGCTTTGTTATAGTTTACACTGGGATGCAAGTGGGAGTGCTGCAGGCTATATCCAGTGATGTCATCATTCTGACATACCAGTCTCCTAGCTGCAGGAGGAGATTGACAACCCAGAGGTAGAGGACTGAACTGTCGTCACTAAAGGAACTACAATTACCAGGTAAGTGTAATTATCATTTAGTTCAGATGATATTGGTTTTTGTTTGGCTACTTATTTGTTGCTCCTTTAAGTCTGCTTTGTTAATAGTTCACACTGGATCCGAGGAGAGAGATCAGCAGGCTATATCCAGTGATGTCATGATTCTGACATACCAGTCTCCAAGCTGCAGGAGGAGGTTGACTACCCAGAGGAAGAGGACTGAACTGTCATCACTCAAGGAACTACAATTACCAGGTAAGTGTAATTATCATTTCTCCAGGACCAAGCAGGAAGTCAGTCCTCACATATGGGTGTCATCGGCGCCGATGAAGCCCCAGCGGAGCATTTCCACAGCTTTCTATGAAAGCCTTTGGGAATGCAGGCATGCATGCGCGGTTCCCTTCCCGCCTAAAGGTGCCATCTTACCTCAGTCTCTTTTTTTCCGTGAAGCCCACCGGACGTGTGTCCAGTTTTCCTGGTTAAAATTAGATCTTTCAGCGATTTTCTTTGCTCTTTTTCTACCGGTTCGACGCTGGTTCCCCTCCCGCCGGGTTCAGTACACCGGTATCGAGCCCGATTCTTCTTTTTCGGTTTTTGCCCTTCGTGGCTGGCGTTCGCGCCCTTTTTTCACTTTTTCCCTGGAAGGCCGGTCCTTTGACCTCGCGGGGACTCTCTTTTTCCCCGATGGCTTCCAGTGGTTTTAAGAAGTGTGATCGGTGTAAGAAACTAATGTCTCTCACCGACACACGACTGCTGCCTTTGGTGCCTCGGCCCCGACCACGATCCTAAGTCATGTGGGGCCTGTGGAAAAATGTCTTCCAAGGCACTATGAAGTCACCAGCAGCAAAAGGAAAGGCTTTTCTTGGACTCAGCCTCCGTCCGGGCCCGGACCTCTTCTGAGGCCTCGGCATCTCTTGATTCTTATCCCGAGCGCCGTCGAAGCTCCTCGGACAGGGGGTCCCCCGACCAGGAACGCAAGAGGAAGAAACGTCGTTGGAGGAGGTCCCTGGCTCCTCGAGGGCCAGGTCTAAGACCCCCGACCGTCGCCCCGGGCCTGTGGAACCGGAGAAGCCTGCCAAAGTTCCTCGTGTGGAGCCGGACTCTGCTGGACACGTAAGCCCCGTAGTCCTCGTGGACTCTCCTCCCAGGGAGCCGACGTCGGGACCGGCGACCACCGGGGCCCGAGTCGGTGGCTGCTGCGTCTCCCGAGCTGAGTCTCAGGATGACAACCTTGGAGAGCAGAATGTCTGCCTTCATGGAGCAGCAGCGGGCACTGATGGCCAGCCTGTCTGGCGCATCTGCCCCGACCACCGGGACATCGACGTCGAAGTCAACCCCGGAGACCGAGCCGATACTCGAGTACATCGTGGCTCGGAGTTGACCTCGGTTGCGGTCTCCCTCGGCGTCGGACCCCGACTCTTCCTCAGACGAGTCGGCTTGGGAGACGGAGGACGAGGAGTCTCCTGATACCTTTAAGACTCGGTGCGTCCCTTCGGACTCACCGCAGTCTGAGCCCTGAAGTAGGTCCCCCCCCCCCCCCCCCCCGGAGGACACCTGGTTCTCGGAGTTCGTCCGGGATATGGCCTCTGCCTTGGCTATTCCGGCGGATCCCGAGGAAGAGCCTCAGTATGACTCTCCTCCGAAGGAGGCCTTTACTGTCCCGGTTCCTCCGATGCTGGAACGGCTCCTCTTCCATATGTGGGAGGCACCAGCCTCGGCGCCGGTTATTAGCAAGCGAGTCGATTCGATCTATCGGCTCCAAAAGAGCCCTGGCTTTCAGAAGGCACAGCTACCACACCATTCCATGGTTATGGAATCGGCCATGCATCTTCTGAAGAGTCAGAAGATGCACTCCGCGGTGCCTCCTGGCAGTGAGGCCCAGAACCTCGATGGCGTTGGTAGAAAGTGCTTTCAGGGCTCGATGCTTGCTTGCCATGTCCAGTCTTACCAGCTGTACATGGGCATGTACTTGTGGGATCTGCCAAGGAGTTGGCCGGATTCTCTGCTGGTCTCTCCGGGGAACCCTTGCAGAGATTTAAGTCCTTGTCCTTGGGGATTATGGACTGCTCGAAGTTCATGTCCCGTGCCGCCTACGATGGCTTCGAGGCTTCGGCACGAGTTGCGGCAGCCGGCATCGCGACTCAACGCCAGGCATGGCTGCAGTCATCGGACCTCGAGCCATGGGTTCAGGACAAGTTGGTCGATGTCCCTTGCCGAGGCGAAAACGTTTTTGGCATGCCCATGACCGAGAAGGCCGCTCAGCTCGAGACCGAGCACCTCACTCGGACAAGGCTGTCGAGGAAGACCTCTGCCCCTTCTCATAAAAAGAAGGGCTCGGGTAAAAAGCCCTTTTACCCGAGGAAGGGCACTGCCTACAAACAGTACCCACAATATCAGGCTGCCCAAGCTGCCCCCCAGGGTCAGCAAGCCAAGGGCCAGGGTAATGGGTCCCGTAGGCAGAGGACCCCCAAGCCTCAGGCCCCTGCTACCACTCAGCAGGGTGGGGGCTTTTGACTCCTTGAGCATAGACTCTCCTCCACTGCTCTCCCAACCCTGCACGAGGTCGCCTCGCCCTTTTTGCCCACCAGTGGCCTCTTATCACCGGGGACAGTTGGGTGCTGGAGATAATCCACGAGGGATATGCCCTCCATTTCCACCAACTGCCACCCCCATACTTTCCAGGGGAGCCTCCAAGGCCTCCTCTGCACACAGACCTTCTCCGTCAGGAGCTTCAGGGTCTGTTGGTGGACAGGGCGGTGGAGCCTGTGCCTCCCCACTTGCAAGGTCACGGATTCTACTCCAGGTATTTCCTGGTGCCCAAAAGGACCGGTGGCCTTCGTCCCATTCTGGACCTCAGGAACCTCAACAAGTTCCTAGTGAAAGAAAAGTTCAAGATGCTTACTCTTGGAACCCTTCTGCCCTACCTCCAGCAGGGAGATTGGCTATGCTCCTTAGATCTAAAGGATGCGTACACTCACATCCTCATTCATCCAGACCACAGAAAGTACCTAAGGTTCATCGTGGGAGGAAACCATTATCAGTACAGAGTGCTGCCTTTCGGCCTCACCTCTGCCCCCAGAGTCTTTACAAAGTGTTTAGCAGTGGTGGTGACCTACCTGAGAAATCAGGGCATCTTTGTCTTCCCCTATCTGGGCGACTGGCTCATCAGGGGTCAGACAGGTCAGGAGGCCAATCAAGCCACCCTCAGGACCATTGCTCTTCTACAACGCCTGGGGTTTGTCATAAACTTCGCAAAGTCCACTTTGCTCCCTTCCCAGAACTTTGAGTTCATAGGGGCAAGGTTGGACTCTCTCCTGGCAAAGGCATTCTTGCCAGAAAACAGAGCCCAAAGGTTTATGGCCTTGGCAAGTCAGTTTCTCAGCAGGTCCTTGGTCTCCGCCAGACTCTGCCTGCAGCTTCTAGGCCACATGGCTTCGACAGTACATGTGACCCCCAATGCCAGGCTCCATATGAGACCTGCACAGTGGTGCCTTCGGACTCAGTGGTCACAGGCCACAAGCAGCCTCAGAGACAGGATAAGAGTGTCCAGACCATTTCTGCACTCCCTCAACTGGTGGATACACCCACCCAATCTGCTGAAAGGGGTGCCCTTTCAGATTCCAGGTTACACAGTGATGCTAACAACAGATGCCTCCCTGCAAGGCTGGGCAGCGCATTGTCTGGGCAAGTGCACCCAGGGCCTCTGGTCTCCCTGGGAAGCTGCACAGCAGATCAATCTCCTCGAACTCAGAGCTATTTGCTTAGCACTCAAAGCTTTCGTTCCTACCCTGACTCACCAGTCTGTCTTGATCCAGACAGACAACCAAGTTGCCATGTTTTATGTGAACAAACAGGGCAGAACTGGGTCCAGGATCCTTTGTCGGGAGGCTCAGGACCTTTGTTCTTTTGCCCTCAAGCACAACATGCTCCTCAGGACTGTGTACCTTCCAGGCCAGGACAACTACCTGGCAAACAGATTAAGCAGGATACTGCAGCCCCACGAGTGGCAGCTGCATCCTTCAGTAGTTCAGAAGATCTTCCTGAAATGGGGTCTCCCTTTGATAGATCTCTTTGCCAGCCCCATGAACAAGCAGCTGCCAAAGTTCTGCTCCAGGCAACCACATCCTCTGCGGATAGCAGCGGATGCTTTTCTGATATCTTGGTCTCAGGGCCTCCTCTATGCGTTTCCTCCCACACCCTTGGTGGCCAGAACCCTGTTCAAGATTCTCCAGGACAAGGCCTCGGTCCTGCTGGTAGCTACCAGGTGGCCGAGACAGCCTTGGTTTCCTCTTCTGCTTCAACTGGCGGTGGATCCTCCACTGCCTCTGAGGTTGCAACCCGATCTTCTCACACAGGACCAGGGTTCCCTTCTGCACCCCAATCTCAGGTCTCTCAATTTGATGGCCTGGAGGCTGCAAGGGTAGTTTTGTCTCCCTGGGGCCTACCTCAGGAAGTTGAGGAGGTTGTCCTAGCCTCTAGGAAACAGTCCACTAGGAAAACCTATGCTCTCAAGTGGAAGAGGTTTTCTGTGTGGTGTCACCTACGTACAGAGGATCCTTTCTCCTGTACTGTGCCAGTAGTGCTTCAGTACTTACTGCACTTATCCAATCAGGGACTTAAGTCCAATTCTGTTCGGGTCCACCTCTCAGCTCTAGCAGCTCACCACTCATTGGTAGAGGGGCATTCTCTATCTGGTCACCCCTTGGTGTCCCGCTTTCTCAGGGGCTTGCTTTTGCTCAAGCCTCCCATCCGTCCTCCTGCCCCTGAGTGGGAGCTGAATGTGGTCTTGCAGCAACTGACTCGCCCACCTTTTGAGCCGATGGCTACTTGTCTGCTACGCTTCCTCTCCTGGAAGACACTCTTCCTAATAGCCCTTACCTCGGCTAGGCGAGTAAGTGAGCTTCAAGCCCTGGTCTGTGACAGGCCTTACACCAGGATTTACAGGAACAGGGTAGTCCTCAGGACTCATCCAAAGTTCCTCCCTAAGGTTGTCTCCTCTTTCCACCTCAATCAGAAGGTGGTTCCTCCAACATTCTTCCCTAGGCCTCATGCTAGCCAGGCTGAAGCAGTCCTGCATACCCTGGACTGTAGGAGGGCCTTATCCTTCTACCTTGACCGTACGCAGGGGCATAGAAGGGCTACTCAGCTCTTCGTATCCTTTGACCCCAATAAGTTGGGGTTAGCTGTGTCTAAGCGTACCTTGTCCATCTGGGTGGCTGACTGTATCACCTGGGCTTACAAGGCGGCTGACCTTCCTTTACAGGGTAGGGTCACGGCCCATCGTGTCAGGGCGATGGCTGCCTCAGTGGCTCATCTCCGCTCTGTGCCCTTGGTAGACATCTGCAGGGCTGCAACTTGGTCTTCAAGACAGACTTTTGCAGCCCATTACTGCCTGGAGAGGGAGTCCCGTAGGGACAGTGCTTTTGCCCAGGCAGTACTCCGGAATCTCTTTGAGGTTTAGGCAACTCCTGCCCTCTGTTGGGCTACCGGTGGAGGTTGTCTCCTTGAAAAGCCTTTCTTTGCTGCTGAGACTAGAGGGAGTTCTCTTGTTCAGCCTGGGTTCCTTGGTAGCCCAGAGCTAGGGAGTCACCCATATGTGAGGACTGACTTCCTGCTTGGTCCTGGAGAAAGTAGTTACCTGTAACAGGTGTTCTCCAGGAGCAGCAGGAATCAGTCCTCACAACCCTCCCTCCTCCCCTGGGAGTTGCAGTTGTACATAGTTTATTTTTTCATTTTTGTGTGCTGTTCTTAGCTATGTCATTTGACTGAGGTAAGATGGCACCTTTAGGCGGGAAGGGAACCGCGCATGCGTGCCTGCATTCCCAAAGGCTTTCATAGAAAGCTGGGGAAATGCTCCGCTGGGGCTTCATCGGCGCCGATGACACCCATATGTGAGGACTGATTCCTGCTGCTCTTGGAGAACACCTGTTACAGGTGAGTAACTACTCTTTCACTGAGTAACTGAAACTGGTCACACCATTATTGGAGGTACTTTTATAGTCATTTCTGCATGGAGTGCAGGAGTAGCCTAGTGGTTAGAAGCATGGCCTGTAGCCAAAGTGACCAGGGTTTGAATCCCATTGGCACTCCTTCTGGCCTTGGGCAAGTCACTTAACCCTCCATTGCCTCAAAAAACAAATTTATGGGCTGGTGCTGAAGTTGCATGCTTTCAACTCTGTATACGTTTGGCATGCTCTCCAAGAGAAATGGCACAGCATGACTAATTTGCACATGCACTATGACGGTATTTTGATGGCATCAGGGGCTTTCTCTGATGCCTGGATCATCTGAGTGGAAGTGTCAAACTTCCCCTCTGATGACATCAGAAAGTAAATCCCTGGTGACCCAGTGGCCCCGATTTCCACCCCCCCCCCCCCCCGACCCACACATCTAAAAGAAACCCTGGTGGCCCAGCTGCCCCTTCTCCCCCCCCCCATGCCAAACTAAAAATAACCCTGGTGGCACAGCGGCCCAGATTTCTCCCCTCCCCCCACTCGCCCAACTAAAAATAAGCCTAGTGGCCCTGAATCCCCTATCCCCTTTCCGGTATCTTCACCAAGGAGCGGAAGTGCTGCCCACATGCTCCTGCGCTGCCATCATGCAAAATGGTGGTGTCTGGCTCCACAGGGCATTCTGGGATGCGCTGGCAGGGTCAGACTGCCCTGAAAGGTAGAAAATGCCTTAGAGTACATGGCAGTATTACACCATCCAGTACATCCCAGGATGCACTGCACGGGGCCAGATGCTGCCATGTTTCAAGATAAAGCGCAGGAACAGGAGCACGTGGCCAGTGCTCCTGCTCCTTTGTGAAAATACCAGGAGGAGGGTGGGGGTTTCGAGGCCTCTGGGCCACCAGGGTTTTTTTTTAGTTGGGTGAGTGGGGAGATGGGGAATTTTCTTTCTTTTGTGGGCACCAGTCCTCCAACAGTATTTTGATGGCATTGGGGGCTTACCCCGATGCCTGGATCATCTGAGAGGAAGTTTAACACTTCACCTCAGTTGATCCAGGCATTGGGGAAAGCCCCTGATGCCATCAAATTACTGTCAGGAGCATGTGCTAAATATTTAAGCCACCTCAAGACCAGGCATAGAGATACTGGTGCTATGGATGGTTATGAAATCCTCTACATCTTTCTCTGCATCAGGCACAGATCATATTAGCATGGCATTTTAATACGTGCAGCTCATTTGCTTATAATTTATATATTCTAGGCATTAATTGTGCACTAGCTTTTCCATTGCTCTTTACACGCATGTCCGTCTCTTTTCTGCATTTGGCTGTGGTGGTATTTGTGCCTAAAAGTGGCAATCTCCAGGAACAAGCAGGAATGAGTCTTCACATATGGGTACGTCGGTACCGACGGAGTCTGCGCGGGAACGCTTCCCAGCGTCCAATCAAAGAGCTTTTGGAAGCATCCCACCACGCCTGCGTGCTGCCTTCCCGCCTTTCCCAACTGCCTCTCCTCAGTTTTCGTTTTTCCGCGGAGCCGGCAGGACGTCGTCCTGTCACCGCAGAAAATTCTTGTTTTATTTCTTTAGTTTTCTTGTGGTCGCGGCTGTCTCCCGACGCCACCGGTACCGCCGGTGTTTTCTTTTCTTTTCTTGTAAAATATTCCTTGTTCAAGGAATATTTTTTCTTCATAGTGTCTCACGGTGTTTTAGGCCTCTTGTTTTTCCTTCATGGAACCGCCAGCCACTTTCTCCAAGAAATGTTCAAACTGTGGCGGTACAACTTTATTTTTAGACCCTCGAAGTCGGTGTCTAACCTGCTTGGGTCCTGACAACAGTTTGGTGAGAAGAGGTCTCCAATATCGAGGTTTCCTCGATACACGGTTTCCCTCCAGCTTCGGGGCACCGTCCCCTTCTTCTTCTACACAGGATCAGGTAATCCACAAACAGTCTGTTAAGACTGCCAGCCCTCGAGTGGTAGGTCTCATGCACAGCATGTAGACGGCTCCGGCCTTGCCCTCGAGGGCCCACTGGCTTCAAAACCCCGGCGGGAGTCTTCGGTCTCCAAAGCGTATAAGGGGTTTCAGGTTGTTCCTGGGGTTCACCCCTCACAAGAACATACCTGAGCCGTGTCCGGTGGTGGCATCCGCTTCGAGCGGTACCGATACCCTGGCATTGGCACTGGTGTTGGATGAAACACTCCTCACCAGGGATAGTCATCTGGCGTCCTCGGTGCCTTCGGGACCGGTGGATACACTCCACACTGACTTTCCATTATTGGTACCAGCACCGATACTACCACTGACATCGGTACCCTCCAGACGTGCATCGATAGCCTCGCTTCCTTCGATGCCGAGTCTGGAATCGCTCTCCAGTCTGGAGGACTGGGTACCGACTCGCCTTGGTACCGGCTCTCGGCGGTACCAAAGGCTCGGTTCCGATGATTCGGATCCGCAACTCTCGGTTCCCCCGAGGCCGATTGAGTTGCCACTGGCTGACCTTCATTCACCGGTATCAGACATGGTACTGAAGTCGGTACCGATGTCCTCATTACCCTTACGGTCGGTGCCTTCCATGCTTCGCTTATCGATGCCGAGTTTAGAATCGCTCTCTAGTCTGGAAGACTCGGTACCAATACACTTTGGTACCGACACCGATCGATACCGGTGGCTCGGTACCGAGGATAGCACCCGGAGGTTTTCGGTTACCTCGGTACCGATTGAACTGTCACCGATGACTGCTCCGATGTCTTTGTCGGGCTCGACTCCGACATCGGTACCGGTATTGGCTTCGCTACCGGTATCCACAGTAGCATCGTGGCCAACTCCTACCATGCTTTTTTCAACAGGATCGCTCCCTTCTATGCCAAGCTTGGAGTCGATACCTGGCCTGGACAATGTGGTAATGACAGTCACTGCTCCTGACAGCCAGTACCGGCGGCCATCCTTTAAGCATTCCACACTGCACTATGCAGGATCTTCTATTCCTATATATCTGCATAGCTCTGTCGCTGCTCAGGCTAGTTCTTCAGATCTAACCTGTCCAAGGGATATTTCTGTTGGGGAACCCTCTTTTCAGAGTTTCCTCCTGGATATAGCAAGATCTCTTGCCATTCCTATCCCAGGACATGATCCTGCACAGGGATCTCTTTCTACCAAAACAAAGGAGAACATAATGCTTCCTTTGCATCATTCCTTGCAGGATCTCCTTCTAGGAATGTGGGAAGCACCTTTAAGGGTACCCCCACCTTCCACAGCAACTGATCTCTTATATCAGGTGCCCCTCTCTCCAGGGTTTCAAAAGACTCAACTTCCTCATCATTCCATAGTTGTGGAATCAGCAATGAGGCGGGTAAAGAGTAAGAAAAAGCACTCTTCTTATCCGCCAGGTCGTGAGTCTAGGACACTTGATGCCTTTGGATGTCAAATCTTCCAGACATCTATGCTTTCTGCAAGAATTCTCTCATATATTTTCTATATGAGTCTATCTCTTGAGGAGGTCACAAAGCAATTACATCTTTTGACTCCTTCCCTTCCAGAGTGCAGGAGTGCAGACTATTTTTCACTGCTCAAGCATCTCCAGAATATTTCTTGGTTTCTTACTCGTGCTTCCCTAGACTCTTTTGAGTCTGTTAGCAGGACTTCTGCTATAACTATAGGGGCACGACGTAGAGCCTGGCTCCAAGCTTCAGACTTGGACAAATGGGCACAGCACAGACTGGGACATACTCCTTGCACTGGAGACAATCTTTTCAACAAGGAGTCTTTACGTCAGGTTACTCAGTTCTCCACTGACTTACCTGTTCCTAGGGGCTGTTCTGCACCTTCTTCTGTCCCAGTAGGTAGGAAATATCCTGCCAAACTTTCTTCCCTTAGGAGAAGGTTTTATGCATCATCTGCCCATCATACAGATGTTCCCAAACAGGGGAAGCATCGTCCTGGTCTGCAGAGTTCAACCTCTCACCAGGCTCAGCAAACCCAGCAACCACAGGGTGACTCTTGGGATTAGAATCTGCAGTTGCTTCTTCTCAATAGAGGCAATCCACTGCTGTCATTCTAAATCCTAAACATGGATCTCTTCCCGAAAGACATCCATTCTTTCTATCTTCTATGAGCTGTCAGGATGTTCATGCTCCAGGAACAAGCAGGAATAAGTCCTCACATATGGGTACGTCGGTACCGACGGAGCCTGCCCGGGAATGCTCCCCAGCTTTCCAGGATGAAAGCTTTTGGGACATCCCACAGCGCATGCGCGCTGCCTTCCCGCCTTTCCTACCAACTCTCCTCAGTTCTTCTTTTCCGCGGAGCCAGCAGGTCGTGTTCCTGTCACCGCTGAAGAAGTTCTTTATTTTAATTTATTTCTTTGGTCGCATGTCTGCCTTCCCCGACGCCGGACCGGTACCGCCAGTCTTTTCTTTTCTTTAAAAAAAATATATATATATATACTTTTCCTCACTTGGTGTATTTCTTTTCTTAGGCCTACAGGCCCACAATAATTTTTCCTCCATGGATAAACCAGCCTCTGGTTTCAAAAAATGCACTAAGTGTAGCGGTACAATTTCTGTTACAGACACCCATGAATGGTGTCTTAAATGTTTGGGGCCTGAACACTCCATTCCGGATTGCCAAGCCTGCTCTCTAATGTCTAAACGAGGGTTACAGAACCGGGCAGCCAAGCTCCATGTGCTGTTTCCCACGGATGCACCGGCCGTGGCATCGACATCTTCCAGGTCTTCCTCTCCTGATGGGTCTCAGGTAACCAAACATACTTTTAGCAGGTCCTCGAAGGGCAAATCTCCCTCTAAGCATCGAGATGCCTCCGGGCTTGCCCTTGAGGATCCTGCCCCAGCCAAACAACCCCGGCGGGAAGCTCCGGCTTCCAAAGCTCTTCCTATGGGGTTACAGGTTGACATCGATGGCACGGCCTCGACCGATCACCTGTTAGACTGCTCTGGGGTACCGGCACAATCTCCCGGTACCGATATCCAGGCAGTCGTGGCGTCCATGGATCACACTGTGCAATCCATGCAGCAAGCTATTCTGGCTTTCATCAAGGCTGCGACGCCGTCGGTACCACAACAAGCCCCATTGTCGGTACCGACGCCGGTACCGGTACCAACTTCGATGCCGGTACCGGCTGCATCGACATCGGCCAGGAGACCAATTCTGGCTCCCTGTCCTGGGCTCTTTCTCGGTACCGACCCGGTACCGGGGACACCCGATGTCGGTACCGATCGATACGCCTATCGATCTTTGGAATCGAGCAGACGATACTTCGATTCTTCTGATGATTCTGATTCATCGGATGAGTCCTCTGAAGTATCTGTTACTCTTCCTGAGGAGCCTTCTTCTCCAAAAAGGAGAATGTCTCCTCCAGAGGATTTGTCCTTTCAAGACTTCATAATAGAAGTAGCTAAAGGACTATCTATTTCAGTAACCTCTGAAAAAGAACCTAGAGCAAAAAAATTAGATATTTTGGGATAATCTAAGGTTCCCAGAGAGGCAGTCACCTTACCAATTCATGAAATTCTTCAAGAACATTTGATTGAATTGTGGGAGACTCCTCTCACCCTTTCTCCTCATTCTCGTAGATTGGACACTATGTACCGTGTCCCTCCTCCTCCTGGATTTCAAAAAACTCAGCTTCCTCACCACTCCATTGTGGTGCAGTCAGCTATGAAGAGGATAAAGAGTACCAAAAGACACTCTTCTACTCCTCCAGGAAGAGAATGCAGGACCTTGGATGCTTTTGGAAGGAAAATCTTCCAAGCTAGCATGCTTATTGCCAGAATCAATTCATACAGCCTTTATATGGGTATGTTTCTGAAGGAGGTTGCAGAAAAGCTGCACAACTTTCTCCCTTTTATTCCAGAGGACAAAAGGGATGAGTTCCTTCTTTGGCTTAAGCATACTAAAGACATTTCAAAGTTTTCCAACAGGGCAGCCTTTGATTCTTTTGAAGGTGCCAGCAGAGCCTCAGGCATTGCCATAGCGGCTCGTAGAATTGCTTGGCTCCAGGCTTCTGATCTAGAACCCTGGGTTCAAGATGGTTTAGGAAATCTGCCCTGTACAGGTGAAAATCTATTTGGCAAAGAGTGGCAAATTAAAGCCACTCAAATGGATGCAGAAAATGCTGCTCTGGATAGACTTCTAAGTCTACCTCCACTCCAGCCAAGAAAAAATATTTTAAAAAGTCTTTTTACAAGAAGGGCAGATTTCCTTCCAGTTCTGGTCAACAATCTTCTACAGGTCACTTTGCTACTAAGCGTCAGCAACCTAAACAGGCTAGGCCTAAACCTGCAGGGGCTGCTGCAACCCAGCAGTCCCAAGCCCCTCAGGATTTTTGTCTTGATACTAGAGAACTTAACCTTTCTGGCTCTACAACAGCCAGAACCTCTCACCATTCCAGGAAGGTTAGCTCATTTTGCTCCCAGATGGGAGCAAATCACATCAGAGCAGTGGACCCTCTCTATCATAAGAGAGGGCTACAAACTTCATTTCTCAGACCTTCCTCCCTACACCATGGTGAGACACTTCAATTCTCCCACATCTCTCCTCGACCTTCTGGATCAGGAGGTGACTACCCTTCTGGCCCAGGGGGCCATAGAAGAAGTTCCTCTTCTTCAACAGGGGTCAGGGTTTTACTACCCCTATTTTCTCATTCCAAAGAAAACAGGGGGATACAGACCCATTCTAGATCTCAGAGAATTGAACAAATTCCTATGCAAGGAGAAGTTCAAGATGCTTTCTCTAGGCACTCTCCTTCCATACCTGCAGAGTCAGGATTGGCTTTGTTCTCTAGATCTCAAGGATGCGTACACTCCTGTCCTCATCCATCCATCTCACAGAAAATTCCTACGTTTTCTGTTCCAGGGAAAACATTACCAATACAGAGTGCTTCCTTTCGGTCTAGCCTCTGCTCCAAGAGTGTTCACCAAATGCATGGCAATAGTTGCTGCATTTCTACGCACTCTGGGAATATTTGTCTTCCCATACCTGGACGACTGGCTCATCCGAGCTCCAACCCAGTCAGAAGCTCAGATCTCCCTGAACCGCACCAGGCGCATTCTGCAATACCTGGGACTTGTGGTAAACCTCCCAAAGTCCCAGCTCACCCCTACTCAGTCCCTGGAATTCATAGGGGCCTGGTTGGACACCACTTCTGCAAGGGCCTACCTTCCTCAGGCCCGTTGTCAACGTCTAGTGCAGTTAGCCTCCCAGATTCAGTCAAAGAGCCATTTAACTGCCAGGGAGATGCTACAGCTGCTAGGCCATATGGCTTCCACAGTACATGTGGTACCCTATGCTCGCCTACACATGAGAGCAGCTCAATGGACTTTGTCCACCCAGTGGACTCAAGCTTCAGGAGCTCTCTCAGACCAAATAGCAAACTCCAAACATCTCTTTTGGTCTCTCCAATGGTGGATGTCCACTCAAAATCTGTTGCTGGGGTCCCCCTTCCAACCTTTGTTGCCCCAAGCAATCCTCACAACAGATGCCTCCTAAACAGATTGGGGAGCTCATCTACAGGACCTCTCCACCCAAGGCACTTGGTCCCCACAGGAGACCTCTCTTCATATCAACCTCTTGGAACTTCGAGCCGTGTTCCTAGCTCTCAAGGTCTTTCATACCCTCCTCAGCTACCAGACAGTCCTCATTCAAACGGACAATCGGGTAGCCATGTTTTACATAAACAAGCAAGGAGGAACTGGCTCTCTGTTGCTTTGCAACGAAGCTCTAAGATTATGGGCCTTCGCCAGAGAGTATCAAATCCATCTCCTGGCAGTATACCTCCCAGGAATTCAAAACTCTTGGGCAAACAGACTCAGTCGAGTTCTGCTTCCACACGAATGGTCCCTGCACATGGATCAGGTACTCAGAATCTTCCAGGAATGGGGAACCCCGGACATAGACCTATTTGCAAGTCCGTGGAATGCCAAACTTCCCCGGTTCTGTTCCAGAATTCCGTGTCAGGGAGTTCAGGCCAAGGATGCCTTCCTCCTTCATTGGGGTCAGGACTTCTGTATGCCTTTCCACCCATTCCTTTGATTCCCAAGACTCTGTTCAAACTTCAGAGGGATCAAGGATCTATGATCCTCATAGCTCCACGCTGGCCACGCCAAGTGTGGTACCCTCTACTTCTGCATCTCTCCCAAGCCCCCTCCCTGGACTTGGGAGCTGCTCCAGACCTTCTGTCTCAGGAGGAGGGGACTTTGTGGCATCCAAACCCCAAGTCCCCTTCACCTCAGAGCTTGGTTACTGAAGGCCTAGACCTTCAAGACTTCAATCTTTTGCAGCAAGTGAAGGATATCCTCCATGCTTCCAGGACACCTTCCACTAGCCGTTCCTATGCTTTTAAATGGAAAAGATTTTACATTTGGTGTGCTCAACAGGGTCTTGACCCTTTGGCACTTCCTGTGAATTCTCTATTAGAATATCTTCTGCATCTTTCCAATGCAGGCCTTAAAACGAATTCAGTAAGGGTCCATTTAAGTGCTATTGCAGCATCCCTTAAGCCTATCAATGGACAACCTGTTTCCTCTCATCCTCTTATTGCAAGATTTATGAGAGGCCTAACTTTAACTAAACCTCCCATTTGACCTCCTCCGGTGGCATGGGACTTAAATTTGGTTCTTGGTCAGCTTATGAAGCCACCTTTTGAACCCTTAGCCACTACCTCCTTGAAATTTCTTTCCTGGAAGGTTATTTTCCTTGTTGCAATCACTTCTGCTCGCCGCATCAGTGAACTGCAGGCCTTAGTGGCTAATCCACCTTATACAAGGTTCCATCATGACAAGGTAGTCCTTAGGACAAATCCTCACTTTATGCCTAAAGTGGTCTCACCTTTTCATCTTAATCAAGAGGTGTATTTACCTGTCTTTTTTCTAGCTCCTCATGCATCCACTGCAGAGAGGAACCTTCATACTCTAGATTGTAAAAGAGCTCTTGCTTTTTACTTACACAGGACACAGCAACATAGAAAGTCTTCCCAGCTTTTTGTTGCTTTTGATCCTTCTCATTTAGGACTTCCAGTCTCTAAAAGAACACTGTCCAATTGGATTGCTCAGTGTATTTCTTTTGCTTACCAGAGTAAGAACCTTTCTCTGGAGGGCCATGTCACAGCTCACAATGTGAGGGCCATGGCCACCTCTATGGCTCATCTTCATTCTATGTCTATCGACCAGATCTGTCGAGCAGCCACCTGGGCCTCGGTTCATACCTTCACAGTCCATTACTGTTTGGACAAGGACTCCCGCCGGGATGCCTTGTTTGGTCAGGCTGTCCTCAGACACCTGTTCCATTCTTGAACAACTCCTGCCCTCCTTCCCTGAATGGATGCCTGAGATCCATAGGAAAACGAGGAACCCTTCAGGGTCTCATACCCTTGGGGATCTCCCAGGCATCTTAGCTAGGGAGTCCCCATATGTGAGGACTTATTCCTGCTTGTTCCTGGAGATAGCACAGTTACTTACCTGTAACAGGTGATCTCTGGGAACAGCAGGAATTAGTCCTCACAACCCTCCCACCTCCCCTAGGAGTTGTATCTCTCCTTGTCTTTCCTTTCCTCTCTCTCTCTCTATTGTCTCAGCTTTAAACTTGAACTGAGGAGAGTTGGTAGGAAAGGTGGGAAGGCAGCGCGCATGCGCTGTGGGATGTCCCAAAAGCTTTCATCCTGGAAAGCTGTTGAGCATTCCCGCGCAGGCTCCGTCGGTACCGATGTACCCATATGTGAGGACTAATTCCTGCTGTTCCCAGAGATCACCTGTTACAGGTAAGTAACTGTGATTTTCCTGCTAGGGAAAGAGGTCTATCCACTATCAAACGATAGTTTCCTGTGCCAGCATGTCTTTTTTCCTTTCTATAAACTTACTACTTTGTAAATTTTCTTCAGCTCTCTGTTCTCTTTACCCTCTTACCAGGTTTTCCTCTGTAAGAGCGGTATTGCTTCACTGGAGGGCTTTTCTTCAGCCTCTCTAGTTTTCTTACCTTTCCAGTGCGGAGTTCTCTTCTCTGAGTTGACTCCTCTTTTTCAATCTTGCTTTGAAGCAGTTCATCAGACACATCCAGAGTTTTCTACTCTTGTTTTGTCTGTTCTTTCTGTTTTTAAACAGTACCATTCTTCTTCTGTCTGGCAAGCAGCTACCAATGCAGGAGCCTTAATGTTTGGACCACTGGTTCTTGTTCACCAGCAACCAGATTTGTCCTCCACTAACATTGTCTCGTCTTAGTAGTGGCTCCAAGTCAGTGCTGTCATCTGTCTTGGAAATTTTTTCACTACAAGCTTGTTGGATTGTCTTCTCTTTCTGCCATCTCCATTCCCCTGGGTTTGGCAGCATAGTTGACATAGGTACTGGCTCTCCTGCAACCAGTTCTATCTCCTCATTCTCCTGCATCATGCTCTCTGCAATTCTACAGAGAAGCTCTCCACTATGGGCCCTTGCTAGAGAACATGGGGGGCTTTTTCTCCAACAGCTATACTAGGTGGTTGAAAAAGGCTTTTTCAGTCATGTCTCCCATGACTAGAAAAGTTCTCCTTTTTAATATAAAGGACATAGGCCTCCTCTTACGTGAAAGCTTAAGGAGTTGCTAATTCCCTGCTTTGGTCCATAGTATTTCCAATAGGGAATATGTTTTCTCCTTCCAGCTCGTCCTCATGGTAAGAACGCATGATACCTTTTTGCCCTTAAACAGGTCAGCATGGTATCTCATTCCTATGCGTCTTCTGTTCACTTACCATGCTAGAGTTCTAGAATACTCCGGACTTGCTGGCTGCAGACTGATATCATCCTCTGCTTTTCACGTAACCATCCTGGTTATTCTACTACCTAACATCCCTGTAGCCATAACCAGTGGGAATTGATTCTCTATATATCTTCTCAAGTAGGTTCCACCTTCTTGTTGTTAGATGAATCTTTCCTCTCCACATTTTCCTTTGTGAATACCTTTTTGTAGGCATATCTCTGTCTGCTTCTTTGCAGACTTCCATATAGAGGCCTATATATTCATACCTATAGCACACATCTTACAAATGTCTATGTCTATCATTTGTGTGTATTTTATGCCCTTCATATCTCACTATAGATATATTCTCATATAGATATATATATATATATAGAGAGAGAGAGAGAGATGTTACTATCGGTAGATATGTATTCTGCTTTATCTACCTGATTGTCGAGGCTCATATAGCTATATGATTCTGACAGATGGGCTTTACCCATACTTATGCTATCCAGCATGTTTTAGGGTCCTACACTCACAACCACTTTCGTGGTAGTTAACACCTACCATAACCTTAAGGTTAGGTACCCCTGAAGCTCTCCATGTTCCAATATTTCTCCCAACTGACCTCAGTTAGGAGAGACATTGCAGATCTTCAGCTAATCACAGGCTCTAACGCCTCCGGCGTTGTCCTTTCTTTTGGGATACAAGGGGTTCCCATACCCTTTCTCCCCACAAGGACTGGGCCTGTTTGTCCAAATCGGTTAGCCTCTCTCTTTCTTTTTGTTCCTAAGAGTGAGCCACTCTGCTGCAAAAGAGTTTGGCTTTTATCATAAAGCCTTCCGCTGAAGGCCCACCGTTTTTGTACTACCCCAGTTTTTCCTACTGGGGTTACCTGTTACCTTTCAGGATTCTGACCTCCATTGCTTTTCCTACAGGGTTACTACCTCCACTTACAGTGAGGTCCTTCTCGAGGTTCCTCTACTGGGTTCCCCAGTAGATCCCATGAACCTCCATACTTCTCTGAAGTCCTATTAGGGGAGGTCCATATTGCAATATTTTTTCTTTGCAATATCATTGATGACAATAATCATCCACACATGGACTCCTTGTCTGCAATCCTATGCTAGGTTAACTGTTCCAAAGCACCTTTCTCTCTTCAGCTCCTACCCTCCATCCTCAGGATGCCTGGTGTTGTGGGGGATAGCATGTTCCAACCTATGACATGCTGGGACTCCAGGCATCCCAGCTTGGGAGTCCCCATATGTGAAGACTCATTCCTGCTTGTTCCTGGAGATAGCACAGTTACTTACCTGTAACAGGTGATCTCTGGGAACAGCAGGAATAAGTCTTCACAACCCACCCACCTCCCCAGGAGTTGTATCTCTATCTATCTTTCCTTTCCTCTCTCTCTCTTTGTCTCAGCTTTAAAACTTAACTGAGGAGAGGCAGTTGGGAAAGGCGGGAAGGCAGCACGCAGGCGTGGTGGGATGCTTCCAAAAGCTCTTTGATTGGATGCTGGGAAGCGTTCCCGCGCAGACTCCGTCGGTACCGACGTACCCATATGTGAAGACTTATTCCTGCTGTTCCCAGAGATCACCTGTTACAGGTAAGTAACTGTGCTTTATCTGTGCTTAAAGGCTGCGCTAGGTTTCTGCATCAGCCCTTAGATTGTAAGCCCTATAGGGACAGGTAAATACTGCACCTGAGAATACTAGTAACTAAATAAATAAATGAATGTGTGCACATACTTGTAATCAGCCTTTTATAAAATTCCAGCTGACATACAAGTATGCACTTTGACATGAAGTCTTATACTTTGATGGTAAGCATACACAGAGGAGTTTGAATGAAATATGGAAAGAGTGCTGAAGTACATGTGGGTATTAGTAAATACTACATTCCTCTTCATCTCTCCGGGCCAGTCCAGGCAACTGTAGAACATAAGATATGCCATACTGGGTCAGACCAAGGTCCATCAAGCCCAGTATTCTGTTTCCAACAGTGGCCAATCTAGGTCATATGTACCTAGCAGTTTCCCCAAGAGACACAAGTTTCACAATGCTTGTACTGGGTCAAGCATTGATATCTAAGGTCACTTCTTAATAATGGTTTATGGACCTTTCCTCCAGGAACTTGTCCAAACCTTTTTTAAACCCAGCTACACTAACAGCCTTTACTACATCCTCCGGTAACAAATTCCAGAGTTTGATTACACGTTGAGTGAAAAAATATTTTCTTTTATTAGTCTTAAATAGTTTACCCTGTAGCTTCATTGCATGTCCCCTAGTCTTCTATATTCTGATAACGTAAACAATCGATCTATGTTTACCCGTTCCACTCCGTTCATTAATTTATAGACTTCTATCATATCTCCCCTCAGCCTTCTCTTTTCCAGGTTAAAGAGCCCTAACCTTTTTAGCCTTTCCTCATAGGAGTATCCTTCCATCCCCTTTACCATTTTGGTGGCTCTTCTCTGAACCTTTTCTAAAATCGCTATATCCTTTTTAAGATACGGCGACCAGAATTGCACACAATATAGGGTTGTCAATCTCCTCCAGCAGCTGAGGACTGTAATTCAAAATTTTGCTGACAGGCTAACCGGCTCCCCCTGGCGTGCCAGCCTCAGTCTTACAGTCCTCAGCAGCTGGATAGGACGTGGCTAACTGGCTCCGGTGTGCTGAAGAGGAATTTCTGCCGGAAGTGTTGTTTTTTTCTGACAGAGTAGCCCTAGCTGGGTTGCCAGAGTCAGCATTGAAGGGTATTGACTGTAAAGAGGAGATAAATATACCGGTTATTGAAGCTGGAGGTAGAGCCTGCCTCACAGTTCAGCTTCTCAGTCATACCCGGAGGGGAGGAGAAACAGCGGATCTGGGAGCCCCAGATTGCAGCCTTCTGTCCCCACTACCTGGTCTGAATCCTCCTCGAGCAGCGGGAGCCGGGTCGGGACCTTATATTGTTGAGATTCAGGTACGCAAAGGACAGGCCGAGCCGTCGCGGTTTAGAGCCAGCGGGGCAGGATCTCTGTGTTTGAGGGTTTTTAGCTCCCAGCACATGTTGGCCGCGCCGACGGTTTGTGCTCAGTGCGAGTCGACGGGGGCTGTCGGGTCCTGGGATCTGTAGAACTTGTTTTCAGGCAGGTAGTTCCGTCGAGCGGCTATTAGGGGGTCTGATGGATCTTAACTCGCCTTCAACAGATCCATCTGAGGTGCTTTCAGGCGCGGAGTTTAAGGCGGGAACAGCAGCCATCTTGGCTCCTACTTCCGGTTCTCCCGCGATTGCTGACAAGCCGGTAAAGCGGAAACAAAAATCAAAAAGGCTTTCCCCGCAGGTAGCAGAGGTGCAAGGGACTTCTCCTGATGTTCAGGGGAGCTTGCAATCTGTGTTTTCTGCCGATTTCATTTTATCCTTACACGGGGTTTATCTGTTAAAACTGGAGCAAAGCCTGGGCAGGTCTTCTCTGCCAAACAGGGACAGTTGCCTTAAGGGGGAAGCCACATCAGCAGATCCGGGAGAAGGGTCCTCAACTCAAAAAATATTGAGAGCAGACCCCGAGTCTTTTGGGGGTCAGCTGGCAGAACCCCAGGAGACGGAAGAGGGAGAGCTTCTTTCTGAAGGGGTTTTGGATGCCTGGACATTAGGAGATATTGAAGAAGGTGAACTGGTACCGAGTGAGGACCCTAATATTTTTAGAGTTTTTTGTAAAGAGGAACTCGGGGCACTGATTGCACAGTCCCTAGCGGCGCTCAACATTACCTTGCCTGTGGTGCAGGAGGATCTGTTAGAGCAGGGGTCTCAAACTCAAATTGCTTTGAGGGCCAAATGAGGACTTGTAAAGTAACCCGGGGGCCGCATAAGACGCGGGGCCTCATTTGCATAAGGGGCCTCATTTGCATAAATATTTGCATAATGTTACCATACACTAACTTTTAGTAAACATGCCTCTTTAATGAGTATGGATAAAGAAAGACTAAAAGATTTAGAAACAAGAAGACAATAATTAAACTGGGAACCCCAAAAGCCAAACTTGGAATGTACAACAACACTGTAGAAATAAAACTATAAATTAATTTCCTCTTGTACTAAACAAAGCGCAAACATTAATGATGCACATTTCCCAGAGCTGACATATTCCAGTTAATAAATTCAAAATAAAGAGATATTTTTCTACCTTTTGTGCATTTTTTTCAGTTGCAATTGTTCCAGCCACTTTCTTCTGGTTTCTTCATGTCTTCTGCTAACTCTCCATCGTCTGCTGTCCATTTGCCCTTTCTTCTCTCCTAGTTTTTTTTCCATTCTCTCTCTACATCTGCTTTAACATACTAATCTTTCTCCTTTTTCTCTTTCCTCATTCCTATTTCATCCACTCAAATTTTACCCCTCCATCCTCAATCCCCACTTACTCTCCCAATACCTGGCCAATTGTAGATTTGTCTTCTCTCCCAGACAAAATATTTTTCCCCTCTCCATTTCACTTTCCCAGCTCCATCCCATTCTAATCCTCCCCCAACATCAGCTCCCTTCTAGTTCCAGCCCCACCCAGCATCCGCTCCCTTCTAGTCCCCCCATTAGTCCATTTCCAGTCCTATCCTAGCCTCACCATCAGCCCATTTCCAATCCTAGCCCCCCATCAGCCCATTTCCAATCCTAGCTCCCTCCCCTCACAGCCCATTTCCATTCCAAGCCCCCCTCCCCATCAGCCATTTGCAGTTCAAGCCCCCCTTCCACTCAGCCCATTTCCAGTCCTAGCAACCCCCCCCAGCCCATTACCAGTCCTAGACCCCCCATAGCCCATTACCAGTCCTAACCTCCCCATAGCGCACTTCCAGTTTTACCCCCCATCACCCCATTTTCAGTCTTACCCCCCCCCCATAGCCCATTACCAGTCATAACCCCCCTGCCAATAGCCCACTTCCAGCCCTAACCCCCATTACCCCATTTCAGTCAGCCCTTCCATAGCTCATTACCAGTCCTAACTCCCCCCATCAGCCCACCTCCAGTCCTTCCTAACCCCCACCTGCCCATTTCCAGTCCTAGCCCCCACCATAGCCCATTACCAGTCATAACCCACCTGCCAATAGCCCATCTCCAGTCATAACCCCCCCGCAAATAGCCCATCTCCAGTCAGAACCCCCCCCCGCCAATAGCCCAACTCCAGTACTAACCCCCCCCCTGCCAATAGCCCATCTCCAGTCATAACCCCCCCCTGCCAATAGCCCATCTCCAGTCATACCCCCCCTGCCATTTGCCCATTTCCAGTCTTACCCCCCCCCTCTGCCAATAGCCCATTTCCAGTCATACCCCCCCCCGCCAATAGCCCATCTCCAGTCATAACCCCCCCCCCCGCCAATAGCCCATCTCCAGTCATAACCCCCCCCCTCCCAAAAGCCCTTCTCCTGTCTTAACCCCCCCCCTGCCAATTGCCCATTTCCCGTCATAACCCCCCCCTGCCAATAGCCCATTTCCAGTCATACCCCCCCTGCCAATAGCCCATTTCCAGTCTTACCCCCCCCCCTGCCAATCGCCCATTTCCAGTCATACCCCCCCCCTGCCAATAGCCCATTTCCAGTCCTACACCCCCCCCCCCCAGGTAAATTAAAAAAAAACCTGGCTTCTGCTGCTCAAGCAGCAAAATCAGCTGTCCTGCGGCCTCTTCCCCTGTGCCCGGAGATCCGAGTCTGCTCTATCAGCGGCGTGCTTTTCAAGCCGCGAGGAGAGTATTCCCCTCTCGCGCGGCTTGAAACCGCGCGAGAGGGGAATACTCTCTTCGCGGCTTGAAAAGCACGCCGCTGATAGAGCAGACTCGGATCTCCGGGCACAGGGGAAGGGGCCGCAGGACAGCTGATTTTGCTGCTTGAGCAGCAGAAGTCAGTTTTTTTAAAAATTTGACAATTGATTCTGCCGCTGCCACGGCGGCAACGGCAGAAGCCAGGGTTTTGGGGTTTTTTTGTTTTCCTCCGTCGCGGGCCGCACAAAGTTGTCTCGCGGGCCGCGTGTTTGAGACCCCTGCGTTAGAGGATCCTCTGCTACAAGGCTTTAAACCGGAACAGCGTTGTTTCCCTATTCATAGGGTTATTAGGCAGATGATAGATTCAGAATGGGAATGTCCTGAGGGGGAGCCGGGCAATGGGGCGCTTATACCCGGTTCCTCAGGAGGACAAGGACCTGCTGCGTATACCTAAAGTCGATGCACTCGTAGCAGCTGTGACGAAGAAGACAACCATCCCAGTGGAAGGTGGGGTGGCCTTAAAAGACCTTCAGGACCGCAAGTTGGAAGCACTGTTGAAGCAAGCGTTCGACTCTAGTGCCTTAGCGCTACATACGTCTATTTGTGGAGCTTATGTCTCTCGAGCCTCCATCAGATGGTTGCAGGGTGACTCGATGGCCGACAAAGAGGTTGGCACGTGCGTGGAAGGAGCTAGGCTTGAGTCAGCAGCGGCATATCTGGCGGACACTTTTTATGACTTGGTGAGGATTTCAGCAAAGTCCGTGGCGTCGGTGATTGTGGCTAGAAGGTTCCTCTGGCTGCGCAATTGGGCGGCAGACGCGTCTTCCAAGACGCGACTTAGCAAGCTCCCATACCAAGGGTAAGCTACTCTTTGGGGAAGCGCTTGAAAAAATTGTCAAGGATTTGGGGGATTCCAAGGGGGAACGTCTTCCTGAGGATCGCCCGAAAGGCCCTCGGCCTGGGCCCCTGGCGAGAGGGCAGGGTAGAGATTTATGCAGGTTCCGGGGGTCTCGGTTTGTGCCTTATCAGAGAGGGCGTTTTCAGGCCCGCGGGCAGTCCTTTCGAGGAGCGAGGGGGTTTGGCAGAGGATATTTTTCTTCCCCGCAGAACGCCCCCAAAAAGCCCCAATGAAGGGCGGCTGGCTCAGGCGGAGACCCCGGTGGGGGGCCGTCTACAGAGTTTTCTTTTCGTCTGGGCCGACATTACAACAGACCAATGGGTCTTAGAGATAATCAGCAATGGTTATGCGCTAGACTTTGCTCAGCCTCTGAAAGATGCCTTCCTCAGGTCTCCCTGCGTATCCCTGGAGAAGCATGCGGCCGTGAACAACACGCTGCAACGTTTGCTGCGGATGCAGGCAGTGGGACCCGTTCCCGAAGACCAATACGGATTAGGTCGATACTCTATTTATTTCATAGTTCCCAAAAAAGAAGGGTCTTTTCGCCCCATTCTGGATCTCAAGCACGTAAACCGCTGTTTGCGGGTTCCACACTTCCGTATGGAAACCCTATGATCGGTTATTCAGGCGGTGAGGCCCGGAGAATTTCTAACATCCATTGACTTGACGGAGGCATATCTTCATATCCCTATCAGGCCAGATCATTGGAAATTCCTGAGGTTTGCCATGCCCATGGGTCACTTTCAGTTCAGGGCGTTGCCTTTTGGGCTAGCTACGGCCCAGCGGACGTTCACCAAGGTGATGGTGGTAGTAGTGGCAGCCTTGAGAAAATAAGGGATTCAAGTCCATCCCTACCTGGACGATTGGTTGATTCGAGCGGGGTCTCGACCGGAGTCCGTTTTGGCGACCAGCCGGGTAGTTCAATTTTTGGAACGGCTCGGGTGGGTGATAAATCAATCCAAGAGTCACCTCACTCCGCAGTGGCGCTTGACATATCTGGGCGCATTATTTGATACCGAGCAGGGGTCAGTGTTTCTGCCAGAAGACAGGGTGCAGAAGCTTTGGAGACAGGTGAGAGCTTTCTTGAGTGTCAGGGCTCCCACAGCGTGGAGGTACCTGCAGTTACTGGGTTCTATGGCAGCGGCCTTAGATCTGGTACCGTGGGCCCGAGCTCACATGCGTCCACTGCAACAATTGCTGCTAGCCAGATGGTCCCCGTAGTTTCACTCACTAGAACAGAGGCTGGACTGTCCGGATCCCATGAGGGTCAGTCTGCAGTGGTGGTTGGATCCCGCTCGGGTGCGAGCAGGAGTTCCTCTGCGGGAGCCACAATGGTTGTTGGTAACAACGGACGCCAGCCTTTCAGGCTGGGGAGCGCATTGCTTGACGCAGGTGACGCAGGGGCTCTGGTCCAAGGAGGAGACCGAGTGGTCGATCAATCGCCTGGAAATGAGGGCGGTCAGGTTAGCGCTTCAGGATTTCCTCAGTCTGGTGCAAGGGAAAGCAGTGCACGTGTTCTCCAACAATGCGGTGACGGTCTCTTATATCAACAAGCAAGGCGGCACAGGTTGCGCAGACCTCTTGGCAGAGAGTCAGAGTTTAATGATTTGGGCAGAAACCCATCTTCTAGCTATTTTGGCAGCACATGTGGCCAGAAAGGACAACGTTCAGGCCGACTATCTCAGTCGACAGGTCCTCGACCCTGGGGAATGGGAGCTGAATGCTGCTGTGTTCCACGACATCTCTCTTCGCTGGGGGCAGCCGGTCATGGATCTCATGGCTACCCTGGAGAACTCCAAAGCGGCTTGGTTTTTTCAGCAGGTACAGAGTGCATATGTCGGAAGGGCTCAATGGTCTGGTGCAGCCATGGCCGGAAGAGCAGCTTCTGTATGTCTTCCCTCCGTGGCACTTGATCGGGCGGGTAATACGGAGGATTGCGAAGCACAACGGAGCGGTAATCCTCATTGCTCCAGATTGGCCCCGGCGACCGTGGTATGTGGATCTCGTCAGGTTGCTGGTTGCTCCGCCGTGGCGTCTCCCAAGTCGGGTCAATTTGTTGAGCCAGGGGCCAATATTGATGCCACAGGTGGATCGGTTCTTACTTACGGCTTGGCTGTTGAGAGGGAGCATTTCCGACGTCGAGGATTTTCACCGGCCGTAATTGAGACCTTGCTGCAGTCTAGGAAGCGATCCACTTCCTTTGCTTACATTCGCGTCTGGCGGATTTTTGAGAACTGGTGTCAAGATCGGAATGTTCGGCCGTTTTCCGCCTCCTTACCGGTCATTTTGGCATTCCTACAAATGGGCCTAGAAAAAGGTTTGGCGTTCAGTACGCTAAAGGTCCAGTTAGCGGCCTTGACTTGTTGTTATAGAGGTAAGGTGGGCGGTAGGGTGCTGTTGGCTCTTCCAGACATTCAACGATTTCTTAGAGCTTCGAGGCTTCTCAGACCACCGTTGCGATCACTAGTTCCTCCGTGGGATTTGAACTTGGTGTTGGAGATTCTGACACAACCACCTTTTGAACCGGCGTCTGCAGTGAGTCTGCGCGAGTGTTCTTGGAAGGCAGCTTTCCTCGTGGCGTTGTGTTCGGCTAGAAGGATTTCGGATCTTCAGGTGCTCTCGTGTAGGGAGCCTTACCTTCAATTTTCTAAGGAAAAGGTGGTGATTCGGACGGTACCTGCATTTCTTCCAAAGGTGGTATCCACTTTTCATGTGAATCAAACCGTTTCGCTGCCTACTTTCCCTCGGGAGGGGGACGGTGATAGAGGTCGCCGGCTTCAGAAGCTAGATCTCGGTAGGGTACTCCGTAAATATCTTCGTAGAATGGAGAGCTTTCGGAAGTCAGACAGGTTATTTGTGTTATTTGGTGGGCCTCGTAAGGGAGAGGCTGCGTCAAAGGCCTCTATTGCTCGCTGGGTAAAACGAGCGATCAGTGCAGCGTATGAGGCAAGTGGCAAATTGCCTCCACAAGGACTTCGAGTGCATTCTACCAGAGCGCAGGCTGCTACATGGGCGGAGCTCACCTTGGTCCCTCCGGTGGATATCTGCCAGGCGGCTTCTTGGTCGTCCTTGCATACCTTTACTAAACACTATCGTTTGGATCTTCAAGCAAGAGGGGATGCGATTGTTGGGGCCTCTGTGGTATTAGGGGGTCTCGCAGGTCCCTCCCATCTGTAGATACTACTTTGGTACTTCCCTACAGTTGCCTGGACTGGCCCGGAGAGACGAAGAGGAAGGAGAAATTAGACCTTACCTGCTAATTGTCTTTCTTTGAGTTCTCTCTGGGCCAGTCCAGGGCCCATCCTCTGGATCTGCGAGAATCCCTTCCTTATCAGGAAAGTGTAGTTTTGCTTGGGGGACTCAGAAGGATCTAGGGGGGTTCTTTGTCGAGATGAGGAGCTGGTGGTTGGTAGGATGGCTGCACTGGGTTTTCCTCATCCACTAAGGGGGAGGATGCCTTACCAAAAAGAGAGAAAAAAAAAAGAAAAGCAGGATAACCCCTAGGCTAGTCTAGGGAAAAACCAGCACTGCCTAGACAGGGCGCAGACATAGTTTATAGCTGTCTATGGCGATCAGTGGTTTGGTTTTCGGTTAGGAGCTGCTTGGACAGTAGTGGACTGAGGATGGCACGCCAGGGGGAGCTGGTTAGCCTGTCAGCAAAAATTTTGAATTACAGTCCTCAGCTGCTGGAGGAGATTGACAACCCTACAGTTGCCTGGACTGGCCCGGAGAGAACTCAAGGAAAGACAATTAGCAGGTAAGGTCTAATTTCTCCATTTACATGTGGTAAAGTAGGTGTATAGGTGTTAACATTTACACCAGCTCCAGGGTTGCTGTAAATATTGTTGGTGCGAGATCTGCCACGTAAACTAGTATTTTATAAAGACAAGTAGGCACCTAATTGCCTTTACAAACATGCCTTAATATAGGCACCTGAAAACATGCTTAAACTAGACACCCCTTTATAAATTAACCTCATTCTGACCATCCTGCATCTATTCAGTTTCTGAAATAGTGTTTCCTAACAAAAGCCTTACATTTGAAAATATGATCTGGTTCCTAGAGTACATTATGATAGTGTTTCAATTCAAAACATATATATATAGATAGATAATATTCAGACATAATTAACATTTTTTACTTGATTTGAGTATTTTAGCAATTTTTCTTATGCTGAACTGTGAACATTTTTCTCAACCTTTAGGTGTTCTTTTACTAGTGCAGTAAGTTTTTTGCACTTGCTGCACAATAGGAGCAAAAACTAATGTGTGGTAAGTGCAATGTCTGCACTTTAACTGTTGGGGATGTGACTGAAAAGTCCCTTAACGAGTGTTATGGTCATTTATAATTACCATTCACAATAACTATCATGTGCTAACTGCAATATACAGTCTATGCCCACTCTCCGCCCATAACTTGCCCATTCCCCACCCTATCGCACAGTGAACAATTAACACAGCAATTAGCACAACATAACTCTCATACCAGCATGGGTAGCCATTACCACAGCCCTGTGCTAACTGTTTACTGTATGTTTAAGTGCACATTAGCCATTACTACACTTTAGTAACAGGGCCACTTAGTGATTTTGGTGCTACTAACTTTAGTTTCAAAGCAAAGGCCTCTTGTCTTCAAAACTCCTGGTTTGCATAAGTGGTGAAATACCTGTAGACATTTGACTGGTGGTGTTTTTCTGTGCCTACTCTAACGGTATTAAGACCGACTTGGGATATTCAGCTCTGTCCCACGGATATCTACTCTTGTGATAAGAGCTGATAAATTTTCAAAAACTCGTTTGGATAAAGTACTTAGCTTTCAGTTTCTATTTGAAGTTTATTGATATAAGCAAAGCCAATGTAAGCAGAGTGCTTCCTTTCTCTGGCCCGCACTTAAAAATATCTCTGTCAAAGTTTCTTTTTCCCATCATTGCTCAGCTCATCACACAAGCTATTTGCATAAATAAAGATGTTAGCATCTGTTGTATGGCAAATGGTCTCAAGGGCAGATGTTTCTGTCCTTGCAGTCATGTTGCTGGGCTTGGGTACATAATTTGAACAGATGTACACAATCTGAATGTGTTGTGTCCCATGGTGAGATGTCTCCAACTGTTTCCTATCAAAGTACATAAATGCTATTTGCACCTGCATTTATGCTAATCATACAAAGGCAGCAGGGCTCTGACAAAGTGAGATCTGATAGCATGAAATATATTTACATGGTTAATTGCAGTTTTTAAGCAATTCTGCCACCAAATGCTTGTACTGACATTAATATACACTCAGTTTGTCTGTTGCTTTTTTCCTATTAACTGTTCCAATTTTGGAGGCAATTATAGAACATTTGTGCACCATTTGCACATATAAGTAGTGGGTAACATGGTGTGTACATGCAAGTACTGATTTTACAAAAGCGTAACTCACATATATGGCCAGTGTAATGCAGGCTTATACACATCCACAGAAAAGGTGTGTTCGGGGCATTCTTTCAGATTATGGAGATAGTTACTAAAGTGTATTAGGAGAATGATGCACAGTCTTTTCCTTGCCACATGTTAAAGAGCAAAATCATGCATTATTTTACCATAATGCACAATTTTTATCCCACTCTGGGGTGAGTAATTATGAAACAGAAATAAAAAAATGATGGCAGATACAGACTATGGCTTTTCCATTCTGCCCATGCATGAGAACTTTACTGTAAGTTCTACAATCTGTTTGTCTCAGAGATCCTCAGTATTTGTCCCTTGCTTTCTTCAACCACCAAAAGCAGAGGTAATTGTACTTGCATCCAAGACAGAGCCCAAAAGACCAAGACAACAAAGAAACAAATGCTAAAAGAGTAAATATGTATTTATGATTTTATGTATTTAAAATATATGTATAAAACACAAGATAAAAAGGCAAAAATATATAAGACCTTACATGGCCAGGGTTTGGTGATAGTCTTCCTCAGGGTTCATAAAACATTTGTGAATAAAATCACAATAGTAAATGAAAAACTCCATATAAATTACATAATCTGAAATGTAAAACCAACAAATCCAAGATTTGAAAAGAACATAAGAATAAAGATTTGCCATACTGGTTCAGACCAATGGTCCATCAAACCCAGTATCCTTGGCAGGATCTGAAAGGTAGACAGATTCCATGGTATAAGCAGTGTATTAGCTCAGTACACTTTAAAAAAAAAAAATTTCCTTCAGAAACTTGTCCAACCCTTTTTAAATCCAGCTACATAGGAGTGGAGGAGTAGCCTAGTGGTTAGAGCAACAGCCTAGTATCTGAGATATTTGGGTTCAATTCCTACTGGCACTTTTTGTGACCTTGGGCAAGTCACTTTGCCAGGCCTTTTCTTCTGAAGCAATGGAGGGTAATCTACTTCTGGTCATAACTTGCCAAGAAAGTGTAGTTCCTTATCGTCCCTCAAGTCCAGTCTCGAACCTTTGGGTTGTGACCCTCCTCCAGCAGCTTGGAGACTGAGAAACATCATTCTTGTGATGTCACTGGTATATAAGCACAGGTTCTGCCTCCTCACTCCAGTTATCTCAGTCTCCAAGCAGCTGGAGGAGAGTGAGCCTGGAGGTTCGGAGCTCACATGAGGAACAATTAAGGAGAGCTAGGATAGAGAATTTGGGTTAGGTCCCTTTAAATTGGCAAGTGGTTATAGGAAGTTTACTGTTTTTTGAGTTTAGGTACTTCCTCTTTAAATTTTTCGGCTGTAGTGCTCCTTCCTTCCTCCCCCCCCCCCTCCTCAGGGATGGCAGCAGTGAGGCCTCAGCAGCAGACTCAGACAAACTGACTGAGCCAGTTTCCCAGGCCGATTGCAGTGAGGCACCGGTGTCTACGGCTCTCCAACTCACGCAGAAGTGTTTGCCTGCTAGCGTGTGGAGGCCAGAGAAGGGAAAGAGCAAAGAATCACCGGCGGTTTCGGCCGCAGGGTGTCTGGGCTGGTGCGGAAGCAGTCGTGAGGCAGATCGGGGGCCAACGGCTGAAACGAGCACATCAGGTAAGGGAGCGCAAGTGTAGATCGAGGCGCTGTGCTTCGATCGGCGAAGCAGCAGAGAACAGTTTGATGGCGGCGGAGTCGGCCGCGCCGCATGTGAGGAGCGTGGGAAACTCAGAGCTGCTGAGGCATCCTACAGGGGCTACGGTACGGGTCGGAAACCTTTGTTTTCGCTTCTGCCTGACAGGGTAGGAGTTGGACAGATTAGCTAAAGGTTGCCAGGTAGTTTAAAAATATATATATAACGCTGAGGTACAGCAGTTTCAAATCATGACGGTTAGGTTTCATTGTTTTGGAGCTGCAGGACAGAGCCTGTTTCACTGTATAAAGCCTCTGTTTAGGCGGGATGCCTTCTAAACCGCACTGCTTGGTTTGCGGGACTAGGAGTACAGTTTCTGAAGCAGATGTGTGTAAAGGCTGCATTCTAGAGGCAACGTCAATGGAGAAACCCTTAGAGGACACTGGGGAGAGCAGCAGGAGTGTTGAGGTGATGCAGGAGCAGGTTTCTCCCAATACGCCCCCTCAGGAGCCGGTGGTGGGGATTTCTTCCTCTCCAGATGGTCCAGTCTCGCAGCCAGTGGTGCCTGGGGGCCTAGCAGCAATTTTTTCTCCTGAGTTTGTGGCTCTTATACAGCAGGCATTCGGAGGAACTCAGGGAAGGAAGGCTGCTACTACCGCAGCAGTAGACCTGGGATGCAAAAGGCCCGGTACACCGCTGGGAGCTGGGGCGTTAGGTATTTGGGCTAAGAAGCTCAGACTTGATAAAGAGCAGTCTGAGCATTCCATAGTTTCTGAGGGGCTTCACTCCGAAGGCGGGGAGCCTGATTTGGAGTTGAAGGATGAGTTGGAGAAAGGTGAAATAACAGAGCAGGAGGATCAGGCGAGAGTGGTATGCGTTTTTCTCAGAGAGGAGTTACCAGCGCTCATCTCGGAGACCCTTAAGGTGCTGAATATGCTGGCAATGGAGCCGGCGGAGGATTTGATGCTGGAAGACCCCTTATTACAGGCCTTTAGAAAGACTAAAAGAGCCTTTCCAGTCCACAGGGTGGTGCGAGAGATGATTCAGGAAGAGTGGGACATGCCCGAGGCGGCCCTTAAAGGGTCCAGATTTATGACCCGGTTTTATCCGCTGGTAGATCAAGATCAGGAGTTGTTTAAAGCTCCGTTAGTCGATGCGGCGGTCTCGGCGGTGACTAAGAACACTACCATTCCTGTGGAGGGGGGTGTGCTCCTCAAGGATGCTCAGGACCGGAAGCTAGAGGTTTTATTGAAACAAGTGTTTGAGGTGAATGCGCTGTCCTTACAGGCTTCTATTTGTGGAGCATGGGTGGCGGGAGCCTGTCTGCGGTGGTCGCAGAGGATTCAAGGGGAGCCCGTAGAAGTGGTGACCATGGAAGCGTCCAGATTGGAGTCCGGGGCAGTTTATCTGGCCGATGTGCATTATGATCTGATACGGGGGTTAGCAAAGAGCATGGCCTCTGTGATTGCAGCTCGGCGTTACCTGTGGCTGCGCAATTGGGAAGCGGATGGATCGTCAAAGGCCAGGCTGAGTAAACTCCCCTTTAGAGGAAAACTTCTCTTTGGGGAGGATTTGGATAAACTGGTAAAGGATTTGGGAGAGTCAAAAGGAGGTAGGCTTCCGGAGGACAAGCAGAAACAGGGACGGCCCACTCCGATGCCCAAAGGGCAGCAGAGAGAGTTCTGTCATTTTCGCTCTCCGAGGTTCGGCCAAAGCTAAAGAGGACGTTTCCCCTATAGAGCCCAAGGGTTTCGGGGAGCGTGTAGAGGTTTTGCAGCCTCTTCCTCCTCGAATCTTAGAAAGTCGCAATGAAGTCAGGGGCACCCCCCACAGAAATTAGCATATTTATTCTGAAAATATAACCTCATAACCATATTTTTATCCATCTCTGAATTAAAAGATACCAAAAGAGTTGACCGGGTAGAAATTAGATCAGAAGATGTTTCCAGGCAGACGCAGCTGCGACGAAAGGCTTTTATTTTATTGAAGCCTCGTGTCTTGGCTATTGGTGCTACTTTTTATTTGAAATTCCCCTGCAAATGCCTGGTCACATTGAATGGAACCAAATATGTTTTTTTGGACATATCTTCCTTAGAAGTTTTTCTTGATTCTCATGGTCCTTAAGGTCTGATTATGTTTTGATAATGATTTATCAGTATGCTAGTAAAATTGAGTTGTAGTTTGGTTTTTGGATACCGACTCCTGTCCTTTGTACTTATATAACAATTTTCTTGTTTGAGTATTGCTTGTAGCATTCTCTTTTCTTTTTTGTACTCCCCAAGATGTGGACTTTTTACGTTGTATACTCTTGTTGGATTGAATTTTTGTATTATTATTGGAAATTCAATAAAAATTATGAATTGAAGTCAGGGGGACCCAGGGGGGATTAGTGCCCGTAGGGGGTTGGCTACGGGATTTCTACCCTGCTTGGGCCCAAATTACATCAGATCGGTGGGTGCTGGAGGTCATTCGAGAAGGTTATGCCTTGGAGTTTCACCCGGTGACCGATTCTTTCGTGCAGTCGCCGTGCAGAGCACGCCTCAAGGTGCGGCGGTGCAGCAGACTGCAAAGGCTTCTGGATCTCGAGGCCATAGTTCCAGTACCAGCAGACCAATGCGGCTGCGGTCAGTACTCCATATACTTCGTTGTCCCAAAGAAAGAGGGAGCCTTTCGTCCAATTTTGGATCTCAAAAGAGTAAATCGCTGTCTTCGCGTGTCTCACTTTCGTATGGAGACTCTAAGATGGTCATAGTGGCAGTAAGAGTGGGCGAGTTTCTTACGTCCCTTGACCTTTCCGAGGCGTACCTACACATTCTGATCCGTACGAAGCATCAGATATACCTCAGGTTTGCGGTGCCGATTGGGTATTTCCAGTTTCGGGCTTTACCGTTTGGGCTAGCAACGGCACCTCAAACATTCACCAAGATAATGGTGGTAGTGGCGGCGCTGTGGAAGGAGGGGGGTGCTGGTGCATCCTTATCTGGACGATTGGTTAATAAGAGCAAAGTCCAGGGCAGAGAGCGAGACGGCAACAGTCAAGGTGGTGGCGTTTCTTCAGAGTCTTGGTTGGGTAGTCAATCAGGAAAAGAGCTAGTTGGTACTGTCGCAGTGCCTGGAGTATCTGGGGGCGAGATTCGATACGAGCGTGAGGAGGATCTTTCTGCCTCAGCATCGCGCGCAAGCATTGAAGAAGCTGGTAGTAGAATTTCTCAACAGGCTGAGGCCGATGGCATGGCACTATCTGCAGTTGCTAGGGACCATGGCAGCAACGCTCGAGCTGGTTCCGTGGGCGAGAGCTCATATGAGGCTGTTGCAGAGAGCTTTGCTTTGGCGGTGTTCACACCAACGGGATCGGTTGTCACAGAGGTTGCCCTGTCCACTGGAGACACGACAGGCCCTAAAGTGGTGGCTGCAGCCAGGAAGTCTAGAAAGCGGAATGCCCTTGGAAACGCCCGAATGGATTCCGTTGATGACAGATGCCAGTCTTCTGGGCTGGGGAGCTCACTATCAAGATCGTTTCACCCAGGGTCAGTGGACCACACTGGAAAGAGATTGGTCGATCAACAGATTGGAGCTACGTGCGGTGATGTTGGCACTACAGGAGTTTCAGCTTTATCTCCGAGGAAAGGCCATTCGGGTGTTTTCCGACAATGCGACAGCAGTGGCTTACATCAGCCGTCAAGGGGGTGCCAGCAATGCCGCGCTGGAAGAAGAGACCGAGGGGCTGCTCGAGTGGGCAGAGGCGCATCTAGTAGCTCTGTAGGCGGCACATGTAGCAGGGATAGACAATGTAGAGGTGGACTTGAGTCGCGTGAGAGTAGATCCAGGAGACTGGAACCTTCATCAGGACATGTTGGAGATGCTGGTGATGGATCTCATGGCCACTTTCCAATCAGCAAAGGTCGAGCGTTTCTTCAGCAGAAGACGAGAAAGAATGTTGGAAGGACTGGATGCTCTGATATAGCCTTAGCCCGAGCACCACCTCCTATACGTGTTTCCACCTTGGGTGTTGAGTGTTGTAGTGTATTGAGTGTTGTAGTGAATAGAAGGTCACAGAGGACTGGTAATGTTGATAGCGCTGGACTGGCCAAGAAGACCTTGGTATGCGGATCTGAGGAGGCTGGTAGTGGAGGAGCCTTAGCGCCTGCCTTGTTACAGGGACCTGTTAGCTCACGGACCATTACGTATGCCTTATGTGGATCGGTTCTCGCTTACGACTTGGCTCTTGAAAGGGCGAGGCCGAGAGTGAAAGGATATTCCGCGGCGGTCATTGATACCTTGTTGAAGGCGTGGCGGAGGTCTGCCTCGGTGGCGTACGTCCGAGTATGGCATATATTTGAGGCTTGGTGTGAAGACAGGGAAGTAGTGGCGTTATGTGCATCCGTACCACAAGTGTTAGCATTTTTACAAGATGGTTTTCAGAAGGGGTTGGCAGCCGCGTCCCTGCGGGTACAGTTGGCAGCATTGTCCTGTTACTGAGGGAAAGTGAAAAGAGAGGCAATGGGAAGCCATCCGGATATAAAGCGTTTCTTGAGAGCGGTCGTGCTGTTGAGGCCACCGTGTATTTATTTTATTTATTTATTTATTTTATTTTACATTTCTTATATACCGCGCTATTTGACATCAGCGCGGTTTACATCGATAGGCAGATAGTGTAGGCAGATAGTTCCAACGTGGGATATCCAGATAGTGCTGGAGGCGTTGCGGCGAGAGCCATTTGAGCCGTTATCGTGAGTGACGATAAAGGATCTTACTCTTAAGGTGGTATTCCTGGTGGCGATCTGTTCGGCGAGAAGAATCTCTGAGTTGCAGGCTTTGTCCTGTAGGGAACCCTTTTTGTCCTTTTTTGACTCGAAGGTGGTATTGCGGCCAGTACCAGTCTTTTTGCCTAAAGTAGTTTCGGCTTTTCATGTGAATTAAGTAGTTTCCTTGCTGGTGTTCAGTGGTGATGCGGTTGAGGATTCGGCAGGGAAATTACGTCTATTGGACATCCGTAGGGCATTAAAGAAGTATTTGGCTAGGACAGCAAGTTTCCGGAATACAGATTGACTTGTTTGTATTGTTTGGAGGAGCTAGAAAAGGTGACATGGCGTCGAAAGCTTCAATAGCGAGATTGCTCAAGGAAGCGATGGGGTAGGGTAAGCCGGTTCCAGATGGGCTTAGGGCTCTTTCGACTAGAGCGCAGGCGGCGTCTTGGGCAGAGTACGGTTTGGTACCTGTTGCGGAAATTTGTAAGGCGGCGACCTGGTCGTCGGTGAATTTGTTTGTCATTACTGTTTGGATGTTCAGGCGTAGAGAGATGCCTGTTTTGGTTCAGCAGTGCTTCAGGCGGTGGTTGACTTTGTTGTACTGCTCTGTTACATCCCCAAAGGTTCGGGACTGGACTTGAGGGATAAGGAAGGTTAAATTAGACTTACCTGCTAATTGTTGTTCCTTGAGGGACTCAAGTCCAGTCCCGTATCTCGCCCGCTTAATTTTGCACTATGGCCTTAAGCATGTCAGCTATCACAGGTAAGAAGCATTTTTCCTGAGGGTCAGTGCATAAGGGCGGATGGTCTAGAGGGAAGTTTAGTTGTGGGTCAACATCCTTCATAAGGGGGGAGGAAGGACCTCAGCATGGTAAGGCTTTTTGGTCTGATTAAGAAAACAATGCAGAACGTTAATGATGATCAATAGTTAAATACAGGTTCAGTTGGTTAGTTTTTTGGTAATAATTTCTACTTAATTGTTGCTCTGGGGAGTTTGCTTTGTCAATAGGTTGCTGGAGTGAGGAGGCGGATACCAGTGACATCACAAGAATGATGTTTCTCAGTCTCCAAGTTGCTGGAGGAGGATCACAACCCAAAGGTTCGGGACTGGACTTGAGTCCCTCAAGGAACAACAATTAGCAGGTAAGTCTAATTTAACCTTACTCATCTGTAACAGGTGTTCTCCAGGGATAGCAGGAATCAGCTCTCACATATGGAGCCCTCGCGGAAGCATTCCCCCCAGCTTTCAAAGAAAGCCTTTGGGAGATGCCACCACAGATGTTTGGTGCCCTTCACTCTCAAGGGTGCCATCTTGCTAAAAGACAGCAAAAAAATAAAAGATGGTATAAAAATAACTCCAAGGGGAGGAGGGAGGGTTGTGAGGACTGATTCCTGCTGCCCCAGAGATCACCTGTTGCATGTCAGCAACTATGCTTTCTCTGGGGAAAAAGCAGAAAGTTGGTTTTCACATATGGGACTCCCTAGCTACAGGCTACCGCAAACTCGTAGGAGAAAAAAACACAGCCGACCTCAAGGGTAGCTGTGAGCAGCAGCAATTTAGTCCACAGATAGACTGCAGTAGGACCCGTGTGTCCAATGGAACCAAACCTCCGGTAGCCTGGACACAGACAGATAGGAGTTGCCTAGACCCCAAAAAGATTCTGAAGCACGGCCTAGCCAAAGGCGCTGTCCCATTGGGACTCCCTTTCCAGGCAGTAATGAGCTGCGAAGGTATGGACCGATGACCAGGTGGCGACCTGGCAGATGTCTAGCAGCGGGATGGAACACAGGTTTGCCACAGATGTCGTCATGGCCCTGAAAGAGTGCGCTGTGACCCGGCCATCCAGCGGGAGCCCCACCTGCTCATAGGTGAGACCGATACAATCTGCCACCCAGGTAGACAGTGTACATTTGGTCACTGCCTCCCCTAGCCTACTTGGGTCATAAGAAATGAAAAGCCGAGAAGCTTTACGGTGGCCCTGGGTACTCTGCATGTAGAAGGACATAACCCTCTTACAGTCCAAGGTGTGGAGGACAGTCTCCACCTTACTGGCGTGAGGCCTTTGGAAAAAGGTGAACAGCGCCACCTCCTGGTTGAGGTGGATGGGAGATACCACCTTCGGAAGGAATTTGGGATGTCTGCGGAGCACCACCCTGGTCTTGTAGAACCTGGTATACGGCGCCTCTGCCACTAAAGCTTGAAGCTCACTTAAGCTGTGAGCGGAGGTGAGCACAACCAGGAACATGACCTTCCATGAGAGGTATCGCAGGTGGCAGGTAGCCAGAGGCTCAAAAGGCGGGTGAGTAAACTTTGTCAATACTACATTAAGGTCCCACTTAGTTGCCAGGGGGTTTTGATAACAGAAGTCCCCTCAAGAAGCAGGTCACTAGCGGCTGGACTGAGAAGAGTTTGCCATCCACTGGATGGTGATGTGCTGCCACGGCACTGAGGTGCACTCTGACGGAGTTCGATTTGAGCCCAGATTGTGAGAGATAGAGGAGGTACTGAAGCACCAGCTGCACCAGGCAGGAGAATGCGTTAACTCCTTGCTCTGTGCACCAAACCAAAAATCTGCGCCATTTGAAGGCGTATGCCTTCCTAGTGGAAGCTTTACAGGAGGCCAGCAGGATCTCCTCCACTTCTCCCGAGAGGTTGAAAGGGGCTAAGGTCACCCTTTCAGCAGCCACGCTGTCAGTGAAAGGGATCCCAAGTTGGGGTGCAAGAGAGAGCCCCCCTCCTGAGATAGGAGCCCTGGGGAGCTCCCCAATGGGATTGGAGTCTCCACTGACAGCCGGAGGAGTAGTGGGGACCACAGCTGCCTGGACCATCGAGGGGCTATCTGAATGAGGAAGGCTTTGTCGCGGAGGATCCTGAATAGCATTTTGGCAATTAGTGGTGTGGATGGGAAGGGCGTATATGAGACCTTCCAACCACGAAATGAGAAACACATCTGCCGCCACCCGGGAGGGGTGGGTTTGCCGTGAGCAGAAGCGGGGCAACTGGGAGTTGTCTGGGCTGGCAAAAAGGTCCACCCTTGGTTTCTCCCAGAGATGGAAAAGCCAGTTGGCCACTCTGGGGTCCAGCTGCTACTAGTGCGGCTAGAGGGCCCTGCTCAATCTGTCCGCCAGGGAGTAGTTCTGGCCTGGCAGGTATATTGCCTGTAGGAGTATGCCCTGCTGGACTGCCTAAGAGTAGAGTGCCATCACCTCACGGCAGAGGGTACGAGACTCTATACCCCCATGCTTGTTCACATAGAACATTGCCACTTGGTTATCTGTTTGGATCAACACCAGCTGGTGCCACAGGCAGTGGCAAAAAATTCAGAGGGCTAGATATATCGCCTGCAGCTCCAGGAGATTGATGATCTGGTTGCTCTCATCCTGCCACTAGCTGACTTGGGTGCAGAGTTCCACGCATTGGGCTCCCCATCCCAGCAGGGAGGTGTCTGTAGTGAGAACCCTTAAGGGGCTTGGAGTTTGGAAGGGCATCCCTGCCTTGAGATACTGGTGGTTTCGCCACCAGGTCAGAGATTCTGCCAACTGGCGGGTTACTGAAACTCTGACCTGGAGCCGGCCTGTGTTCACTGGTCCCAAAGGCACCACTGTGCGGCCCACATGTGAAGGCGAGCATCTGGGGTGACATGGACTATGGAGGCCATATGCCTGCATAGGCGCAACAGGAGCCAAGCTGACACCGAGGGACGGTGTTGTACGTCTAGGGCCAGTGCCCTGAGATGGTTGGCTCGGTCTCTGGGAAGGAAGGTCTTTGCCTGGAGGGTATCTAGTCTTGCTCCTATGAACTAGACACTGTCAGGAGGAGGTGGGACTTGGGGTAGTTTATTATGAACCCTAGATGCTGCAGAACTTGGATGGTGTGTGTGGTTGCCTGCTGTACTTCTGTAGCCTTGCCTCCTTTTATGAGCCAATCGTCCAGGTAGGGGAAATTAAAGACCCCCTGGAGGCAGAGGAAGGCGGCCACGACTGCCAGGCACTTAGTAAAGACCCTTGGAGCAGAAGCCAAGCCGAAGGATAGTACTCTGTACTTGTAGTGGGCACCCCCCACCATGAACCGCAAGTACTGCCTGTGACTGGGGTGAATGAGGTGAGGGTGGGTATAAGCATCCTTCAGATCCAAGGAGCCTAGACAGTCTCCTTGCTGGAGGTAAGGCAGCAATGTTCCAAGGGAGAGCATCTTGAACTTCTCCCTCGCCGGGAACTTGTTCAGGTTGCGCAGGTCCAGGATGGGCCTTGGGCCCCCTGTTCTTTTAGTTACGAGGAAGTATCTGGAATAGAACCCTTTGCCCTTGAGATGGTGGGGAACTGGTTCTACCACTCTGTCCTTCAAGTTCCTTCAAAGGTCCCAGTGAAGGGGAGACCTGGGGGGTTCTCCCAGAAAGAAAGGAGGAAGTGTCTGAGCCAGATGGAGGAGGTAGCTCTCCTTGACCACCTGGAGTGCCCAAGAATTGGTGGTGATGGCTAGCTACCTTTGGGCATAATGAATGAGACCATCCCCTTGTGGGCTGCTGACCTTGGGGTGGAGAGGCTATGCCCAAGGAGTCAAAAGCTCCCCCGTGACTGGGCTGGTGCAGACGCCTGGGGCTTGGGAGCCTTCTGCTTATGAGGGCCCATGTCCTTTGGCCTGCTGGGAAGCCGGAGAGGCCTGAAAAGGTGGGTAGTTTTCTGTAAGCAGCCCCTTTCCTCAGGTAGAAGGACTTTTCTCTTTTATTTATTTATTTTATTTATTTATTTATCTATTTCTTCTATACCGCCCCTTCCAGAGATCAGGGGCGGTTTACATGGAACAATTGCATACATTTGCATAACATTACATAGAACAAGAACTTCTTAACTTTTTACTTTTTACATATAACTTCTTAACTTTTTACATATAACAGAACAGTAAATTGTCAGAACTATTTACAGGGTGTATACTTTTGTATACTGCTGAATTTACAGGGGAAATGTCAGCGAGCTGGCATTGCTATTTATAGAAATTATTTACAAGAATACATGATTCGCTATTCAGGTGTGTGTGTGTGTGTGTGTGTGTGTGTATGTATGTGTGTGTATAAGTGTGCGTGTGTTTGTGTGTGTATGTGAGTGGGTTTGTGTGTGATGGAATTTATTTCCATTTTTTCGTGGGTTGTTTGGGGTGTCTTTGGGGGCTGTTAGAAGAGGATTTGTGTGTTCAGTTAATTGTGTTTCTGCGGGTTTTTTTGTTTGTGTGTCTGTGGACGCTGTGTGTCTGGACTTGGAGGGTAGGGGATTCCGAAGTGCTCAGAGAATAGGTATGTCTTGAGTTCTTTTCTGAATTGGGAGAGGTCCTTTATGATTCGGATGTCTATTGGGAGGTCATTCCAAAGTGTGGGAGCGGTGAATGAGAAGGCTCTGGCACTGGTGGAGTTTTTGGTCCTCGTGAATGTTTTTGGCAGCTCTAGTGAGAGGGTTGCATTTAGTCTGCGGGCTCTTAATTCATTTGGGACGTGAAGGAGTGTGGATAGATGTGAGGGGGCAATATCGTTTAGTAGTTTGAAGGTTGTTAGTAGTATTTTGTATTTGATTCGATAATTTATGGGGAGCCAGTGTAGGTCTAGCAGTATAGGGGTTACATGGTCTGTTAGGTGGGCTTTAGTGACTACTTTTGCACAAATGTTCTGTGCTCTTTGTAATAAGTAGATATTCTTTTGTGGGAGGCCGGTTAGGAGACTATTACAATAGTCAAAGTGAGGGGTTATGAGGGCACTAACGACTGATCTAAAGTCATGCGTGTCAAGGAGGAGCCTTAAGTGTTGAATAGTTTTGAGTTTGTAGAATATAGTTTTTATAGAATATAGTTTGTAGTTTGTAGAATATAGTTCTCTTTGGCATGGGATATCGACCAATTTGTCCTGAAACTATTGCTCGAGGTCAGATGACTGTAGCCAAGCCTGGCGTCGGGCACCGATGCCTGCTGTCGCTACTCAAGCTGCCAACTCAAAGCTGTCATAGGCTGCCCAAAACAAAAATTTGAAGCACTCATGGATGGCCTTGGCCAGGTTCTTGAACTGCTGCAGGGGTTCCTTGGAAAAACCAGCTAAGAACCCGGTGAGTTCCTTCGCCAGGTCTCTCAGGTACATGCCCATGTACAGCTGGTAGGCCTGGATCTGGCCGATGAGCATCGAGCCCTGGTAGCACTTTCTGCCGAGGACATCCAGGGTGCGTGCCTCCCTACCGGGAGGGCACCAAGGAGTATATCTTTTGACTCTTCAGCTGACACATGGCCAACTCCACCACCATGGAGTTGTGTGGAAGCTGTGCCTTCTGTAAGCCCTGGCTCCGGCAGACTCGGTACATTGAGTAGAGCCACTTGCTCACCACTGGCACCGATGCCAGTGTCTCCCACATATGAAGCATTAGCTGTTCCAGGATGGGTGGGATGGCCACCATAAGCGATTCCCTCGGGGGGGGGGGGCTGGTATTGGAGGATTTCGAGCTCCTCCGTCTGAGGATCCTCCTCCGATTCTGTTGGAAATGCTAGAGCCTTGGACATGTCCCTGACAAAGTTGAGGAATGCCATGTCCTCGGACGTGGACCGACACCGGGGCTCCGAAGGAGGGGAGTCCGAGGGGACGTTGCAGTGGCAATTGGTGTCCGGTGACTCCTCATCCTCTGTCTCCCACTCAGAATTGTCCGTCGATGACTCGAGGGAAGGATGGCTTCCAGGCTCTGGGCCTGAGCCCCACCCACAGTCCTGGAGGCCCCGTGGCTGGCACCAAGCACACTAGTCGGGGAAGATCTCGGCTCCATGGAGTGGGAACCGGATTGAGACCTTGGCCGAAGATTGACTCGAGGCCGAAGGATCTTGAGGTTTGGCTTGGCTTCCAAAGACGTCTTTGATGTCAAGGGCCCAGTGGTCTGGGCAGAGGAACCAGTGATACCAGACAACAGTGCCCGCTGCTGTCCATGAAGGCAGGCCAGCTGCACTCCAGGGCCACCATTCTGGACTCGAGTCCAGAAGGCTCCGTAGCCATTGGCATGGGCACCTAAGGAATCTGGCCCAACACCAGTTCCCCCAAGGGGGAGTCCTCAATATGGATAGTGTCTGGCGAACAAGGCCGGTCGAAGGTCGAGTCCTTTCGTGGCAACTTCGCAGGCTGCTCCCTCTCCGATCCCTCGGACAAGTGTTTAGGACTGTGGGACCTGGCACAGGGCTTACCCAGTCTGTCAGAGCCATCCAGGGACACCACCTTCGAGGCCTTCTTCTTCTTCTTGAGTTCCCTCGAGGGAGACCCCCTTTCCGAAGAGCCACCATGTCGATTGGGGTCCATAAGGCTACCCGAGATTCCGTGACTTCAGAGGAGGCCTTGGCCTTCGGAGGTACCGGGGACTCCGGGAAATACTTATCATGCTGTTGCTGGCAGCTCTTGAGGGCCTTAATGGATATTTTTTTACAGAGGCCACATGCAATGAGATCGTGGTTCGGCCCTAGGCAGCAAAGGCAGCAGTCGTGTGTGTCGGTCAGGGACATAATTTTGCACACCGATCACACTTTTTAAGCCACTGGTAGCCATGGGGGGAAAAAGTACCCCAGCGAGATCAAAAATCCTCAGTGCTGCCAGTTGGAAAAAAAGCACGAAGGCGCTGAAAGGAGAAAAAAGAGAAGAACTCGAGACTCATTGCTGGGGCAGCATGTTCGAGTGTGGGAAGAGTACCAGTGCACTACTGGAGAGAATATGAACTCAGGTCAAGAAAATCAACTTTTTCTGGAGAAAGACCAGACAGACGTCTGAAGGGCTCCACGGAAAAAAGGAGACTGAGCAAGATGGCATCCTTGGGCAGGATGGGCACCACACATGCATGGTGGCATCTCCCAAAGGCTTTCTTTAAAGCTTCTGCGAGGGCTCCGTCGGCCCCAACGTCACCCATATTTGAGGACTGACTTCCTGCTTGTTCCCAGAGAAAACCCAGGGGCTGCTGGGTTGCCAGAAGTAGCATTGACTGAATGGCACTTAAAAAAGCAACAAATCCAACTATATTGGCAGTTTTTACTTTATCCTCCAACAATAAATTCCAGAGCTTAATCGCACATTGAGTGAAAAAAAAGCACATTTTTTTCTGATTAGTCTTAAATGTACCGATTTGTAGCTTCATTTCATGTTCCCTAATCTTTGTACTTTCTGAAGGAGTAAACAACCAATTCATGTGTAATCATTCCACTTTGCTTGTTTATTTTATAGACCCCTATCATATCTCCCCAGTCGTCTCTTCTCCAAGCTGAAGAGCACTAACCTATTAAGCTTTTCCTCATAGAGGTATTCTTCTATTCCCTTTACCATTTTGGTCATCCTTCTCTGTACCTTTCCTAATTCTGCTCTATCTTTGTTTAGATATGGTGACTTAAACTGCATGCAGTACTCAAGGTGCGGCATTATGATATCCTTTGTTTTATTCTCCATTCATTTCCTTATTATTCCTAACATTCTATTAGCTTTCTAGGCTGTCATGGCATACTGAGCAGAGGATTTCAACATATTATCCACAATGACATCTAGATCCTTGGGTGATAACTCCTAATGTGGAACAGTGATTCCTAATCGTCCCTCCAGTCCAGTCCCTCACCTCTGGGTTGTGCTCCCCTTCCAGCAGCTTGGAGACTGAGCACGTCATCTTCTTGATGACCCTAGGGTATATATACCACTGGCACCTCCCACCAGCTCCAGTATGCTCAGTCTCTAAGCAGCTGAGGGGATCAGTAAGCCAGGGTGTTAGGCTTTCTGGTAGAGATGGTTAAGGAGAGTGTAGGGTCCTTGTTTTGTTTTGAATTTCTCCTTCAGTTTGGTTTCTATTTAGTTCCCCATAGTTTCTACTTTATTGCTCTTAGTTCTTTTGTGGCTGTAATTCTGTATGGGCCTGCTGAAGAACTCCCCTCCCCCCCCTCATTCCCATTGAGCCATTCAGGAAGAGGCTTTGGGGGAGAGTGCCGAATGAGGTCTTTGTTACCAGAGCGGCTAACGATCCCCTAGGTGGGTGAGGAGCCGCTGACCAGAAGATACAGCAACTACGGGGCAGTCATCTCGCGCTGTTCCGCCTTGCTGCTGAAGCTCTTGAAGGCAGCTGAGCACAGGAGCGGGACAGCGGCTTGAGCACAGAAGCACCCGTTGAAGCTCTGCTCAGTTTTTAAAGCAGGAAAGACTGGCGGTGTTTGAGCATGGCAGCAGCCTGCGGGTTGAGGTAAGCAGACCACATGGCTACCGTCTGCATGATTAAAAGAGGCCTGCTGGGGAACGCCACGGAGGAGTAGGGACCTATGGTTTTAGACCTTGTCTTTTGACACGTTCTCACGTGTGTTAGCGGTTAGTTGGGCGCATTGGTGCCTTTAAGCAGTGGTTTTCATTTCTTACTGTTGGTTTGAGTTTTGTTTAAAAAAAAAAAGAAAGGTAGAGTTTATAACTCAAGGATATATTCTTGTTTAATTGTTTTTGCAGTGTCCTCCTATTGCATTTTAGGTCAAGGAGAGGCTAACAGAACACTACGGGGCGCCATGCTGGCAAGACCGCAATGCTTGGTCTGCGGGACCCAGCGAGGAACAGTTTCGGACGCTGCCATCTGCAGAGGATGCGCTATGGAGGCCGCATCCTTGGAGCAGGGCATTCAGGCGAGTATATGCCAGGAGCCTCCTCTATCCCTCTCCCAGGACTTGGGGGACTCTACAGAAGCGGGCGTTGGAGCGGGGCCCCTCCTTCCCGTAGGTCAGAGACTCCTGCCTGCCCCCAGCCCCTCCTCGGTCCCTCTACTTCCCGGGCTCTGGAGGAGGGAGGTGGCTGGGCAGATTTCTCTCCAGAATTCGTCTTACATTTGCACAAGGCGTTCTGTCTGCGACAGCAAGGAGTGCAGAGTTCAGCATCGAGGCAGGGGCTCCCTGGAAAGCAGGCTGCAGGCCCGAAGGAGCTGGAGTTTGCGGGAGAGGCGGCAAAACGAGCCAGGCACTTGGGCAATAAGGAACAGGCTTCTCGGTCGGAGGTCCAGGGCGGGGAGTTCACAGACCTGGAACATGAAGAAGAAGATGAGCTAGAAGAGAGCGAGATCACGGAGGGAGCAGCAGGCTCAGATTATTCGGATCTTCTGCAGGGAAGAGCTCCCGGCTCTGATCAGCGAGTCCCATAAGGCCCTTAACATCTCTGCAGGCCTCCCGGCGGAGGAGGAGTCTCTGGAGGATCTGCTCATCCAAGCGATATGAAAGACTCGGAAGGTCTTCCTGGTCCACCAGGTAGTCAAGTAGATGATCCAAGATGAGTGGAACCAGCCAGAGGCCAATCTGCGGGGTGTGCGGTCCATGGCATGCTTGTATCCATGGCCAGAACAGGACAAAGAATTGCTCAGGTCCCCGAGGTGGACGTGGCAGTGTCGGCGGTAACTAAGAAGACTGATCCCATTCAAGGGCAGTGCCGCTCTCAAGGATACCCAGGATAGGAACCTTTGATATCAATGCCCTTGCTCTCCAAGCGTCAGTGTGTGGAGACTGGATGGCCAGGGCCTGTCTCCGTTGGTCATAGAGGATCCAACAGCCAGGTGAGGCTGCAAGAATAGAGTCTGGAGCAGCCTATCTCGTGGATACACACTATGATCTTATTAGAGGCCTCTCGAAGAGAATGGCCTCAGTGGTAGCGGCCCATCGCTACCTCTGGCTTCGGAGGCAGCTGATGGTTCCTCCAAGGCCTGGCTCAGCAGGCTCCCTTTTAAGGGGAAACTACTATTCATGGAGGACCTGACCAGGTTGGTAAAGAAGCTGGGGGAGTCTAAGGGTGGCAGACTCCCAGAGGATAAACCGAAACAGAGTCTTAACCCTGCTCCCGCTCGGACCCAGCCACGGGAGTTCCGAAAGTTTTGGACGTCCTGCTTGGCACCCTACCAGAGGGAATGTTTCCCCTTGAAGGGTCAAGGGTTCCGGGGGTTTTGAGGAGCAGGTAGGGGATTTGGTGCCTCCTCCTCCTTGAGCCCTAGGAAATTGTAGTGAAGCGAGGGGGGCCAGTAGGGTGTTGACTACAGCAGTTTTACTCCTCCTGGGCCCAGATCACATCTGATCAGTGGGTCCTGGAGGTCATCTGAGACAGTTATGCTCTCGAGCTAGCATATCCAATTCCCCCATCGTTCATCCAGTCTCCCTGCAGGGCCCCAGCCAGGGCTGCAGCAGTGAAGGAGACATTGTCATGGCTTCTACGTCTAGGGACGGTAGTCCCGGTACTCACAGACCAGTGTGGTTGCAGTCGCTACTCCATTTACTTTGTGCTCCCCAAAAAAGAGGGGTCCTTTCGACCAATACTCAACCTCAAGTGGGTCAACCGTTGTCTAAGAGTGCTACATTTTCACATGGAGATGCTCAGGTCAGTGATAGTGGCGGTTCGTAAGGGAGAGTTTTTAACGTCTCTCGACCTCACCGAGTGTATCTGCATATTCCCATCTGGCCGACCCATCAGCAGTTCTAGTGGTATGTGGTTGCAATGGGTCATTTCCAGTTTCAGGCATTGCCGTTTGTCCTGCATAAGTAATAAATTATAAACACCCCCGGTCACACTCTACCCATGAGCATGTGCCCTCAATCACACCCACCCCCAGAGATTCACCTCCTGCCCATGATCGTGCCCCCCTCACATCTTGCCTCAATCACACCCACTCCCAGACTGACCCTCTCACTTCCTGCCCATGCTGGAGGCTCATGCCTCCTGAATCACACCCACCACCAGACTGTCCCTCTTACCTCTTGTCCAGGCTGGTGCTCCCTCAGTCACACCCACTCCCAGACTCACCTTCCCCTCAATGACACCCTCCTCCATTGTCTGTACCTTTTTAATATCATCAGAACCAGCAAAAGAGTAAGATGCTTCCAGCAGCATGGTGGAGTGCATGCTGATGTTTGAGCACTACTAGAAGCCAGCTGAAACGGCAGTGAAGGGACTATTAATAGAGGAGCATGGGCAGCAGGTAGAAAAGGCTCTTGGCATGGCAGCGGCAGGCAAAGAAGACCCTGCAGGCTGGAAAACAAAAGTCTTGGTGCATCAGCAGTAGAGCAAAAAGGCCCAGAGAGCAATTGCAGTATTGAAAAAAGAATCCCACAGCTGCGGCGGCAGACAGGACATTAAAAAAAATATAACGAGTAATGGCGGTGGCAGGCAAAGAAGGGTGCGAGGGCTCGCAGGACCCTAAAAAAAGAGCAGTGGCAGCAACTGCTGGCAGAAAAGAACCTCAGGAGCACTTCTGTTATTTGACTTACAATTTGAAGCAGGCAGTAAAACAGAGCAGTCACTGCACTGCTGTCCTTTCTAACACACGTGGTTCAATGAGAGTGCGGACTTGCTGCTTTGCTTTCCTGCCACAGCGTACTGCAGAACTTGTTTTGTTTTTTAAAGTCTCACTCAGATGAAATGAAGGTGATTAGCGGCGTGTCCCCGGGATCGATCCTGGGACCGGTACTGTTAAATGCGTTTGTGAGCAATATTGCTGAAGGACTGAATGGAAAAGTCTGCCTTTTTGCAGATGACACAAAAATCTGCAACAGAGTGGACATATCTGAGGAAGTGGACAACATGAGGAAAGTTCTAAAAATACTGGTTTAAAACTTGGCGGTTAATATTTAATGTGAAGAAGTGCAGTGTCATGCACTTGGGATGCAGAAATCCAAGGGAATTGTATGCAATAGGGAGCGAAACGGTGTGCACAGACCAGGAGAAGGACCTTGGAGTGATTGTTTCTGAGGATCTCAAGGTGGCGAAACAGTGTGACAAGGTGGTGGCCAAAACCGGAAGGATGCTGGGTTGCGTAGCTCTCTAGCAGCCTGGTGTTCGCGTTTAGAGAATCGCAGTTGAAATGGAAGTTTGCTTGCTGACATGAGCCGGAGCTTTGGATCGTTCAGATAAGTGGATAAATTTCTATTTACAGGAGTATTTTAAAGTCTGAACTCTGCAAGCGACCATGAACCCCAATAAGGATTTTGCATCCCCATTTGGGGTTGCGACCCACAGTTTGGGAACCGCTAGACTAGAGTGTTATACTACCCTAGAGTGAAGGAAGGAAGAAAGAAAGAACCTAATTATTCCTTCTCGTTCCTCCACTTGTTACAAACTGCCTGTAATATAGTTCTTGTTGTAGCTTTTTGCCAATTGTTATGAATATTGTATCAGTGACCAATAAGTTTAAGTAAACCCTTGATTCAGAACACAAACTCTGAGGAGTCTGAGTGCCAAGGGTCTCCAAGCATATGCTGGTTCCCATTCAATGAACCCTGAAATTTAATTTTAAGAATAAAGACTGAAAGACATAAAAACATCAGTTTTCTTCCTCCATGGTCAGTGCCTTTGTACAGAGATAGCAGTTTTCCTCCTCTGCCTGCTTTGAATATTTTTTGAAGCCTTAGATCTTCACTGTTGCTAGTGCTACTTTGCCTCTTCTGGGATGTTTTGGGGTCTTCTTTTGTCCACAGTACACAGAGGAAATGAATACTGAACCTCCTAGCCTCCAAGTGCCACCTAAACTTTCTGAAACTGACACATTTGCACACCCAAGTACCTCAGGAGACCTTGAATATTGATGCTGCTTAGAATCCTCATCTTCCCACTGAACCCCTTAACTAAACACCATTGCCCAAACTTTTCATCCTCATTGCTTTGATACCTTCCTGCAAATGTTGATGCCTCTTTTTCCTTCTTACAATGGCTTCAGGTCTCCATACCAATACTGGTGCCACTTTGCCTCTTTCAAGGGCTTTGGTGTCTTCCTGCAAACTTTATTGCCTCTTTACTCCTCTTCTTGGGGTTTCCATAACAATGTTGATACCACTTTGCTCCTCTTCCTCTGCACTGGGGTCTTCATGCCAATATTTATTTATTGATTTCATATGTTATAGTTCTATGGTCCCAAAGCTGTGTTTAAGAGTCATCAGTAGTAGCTCCTTTATTGCAGCTTGGATACAGTACAGATAAATGTTTAGGCTGCATTCTGATCTTCCTTTCAAAGAAGGAACCTTAAGCCCTACCATGTGATTTTTCTTTCATTGTAGTAAAAAGTACGCTCTTGCCATTAAATTCTCTTGAATTTAAGGAGATTATAAATTCTACCTGAATAACTGTTTCAAAAGACCACAATTTTTTTTTGTTGGATCGTTTGCCTTGAAAGATTACTCCCTCCTGTAGCAAGCCCTCTGTTTTTATCTTTTATAGAAGGAAACCTCCCTCTTCTAGTACCCCAAGGGACGACACAAAGCCTACCCCCAGATGTACTTATCTGAAGCAGCACCAAAGAATCTGTGATTCCAATGCTGTCTCAAACTCTGCTTGATGGCAGCTGCTGCGACCAATAATTGTGTTCAGAGAACCAACTGGTTCTCTCAACTACTTCAGCTTATCATATCGTTCATATGTGCTGAAATAACAGAGGACTCTATTTCTGACTTATCTTAGTCCAACTCTGTGTTTCAGGCCACCGAAAACTCCCGGCCCTTCCTCATGCATTCTGCGTAAACTGTTGGTAGTTTGCCCTAATTTTATTGGCCCTTGCTTTAAAGGTCCTAACAGGTCTTTCTCAGGTATTGGCTATCAGCAATGAACCAGGTGCTGTTCTACTCAAATCAGACTCTAACTTGAAACAGTTTGGTTATTCAGGTAGAATTTATAATCTCCTTAAATTTTAGAGTATATATGTGGGGATTTAGGGTAGTCTCTTTTGATAAGTAAATTCTTTTGAGCAAACCTGTTTATGGAGATACTTCATGCAGTCCTCAACTGGGCTGATTTTACTGGAAAACTAATTTTGACCTTGGTGCTTCTTTGCCTAAAGGATTTAGGGTGTTCCTGCCAATGTTGGTGCTACTTACTCCTCTTTGAGTGCTTTGGGGTCTTCTTGCCAGTGTTGGTACTCTTGGTGCCTCTCTCCCTGTGCCTTGAGGTTTTCATTCCACTGTGCTGTTTTGCCCCTCTGATGGTGACTTGGAGTCCTCATGACACTGCTACGGTAGTTGCCTTTGCCCCTCTTGGTGCCATGGGGTCTTCACACTATCCTTGATCAGTGAGAATTAATTGGCTCTGCTGTAGTTCCCTGCCAGCAAGTTTTAATGAAAATGGCTGGAAGCCCTCACTGAGTCCAAATTGCTTTTGTCATTGACTTTAATGACCTGACATTCAAAGGGGTTATGTTTCTGACTTTGAGAGTTAGGATCCTGAATTACCCTCTTTGAAAATTTACTAGAGCAGAGCTCCTAAATTTATGCTCAAAACTTCACTAAAATAAAAATGGATGGCAACAGAAAACTAGCTAAACAGATTACCTAGCATAATCTTTTACTTCAGTGGCTTTAGAACTTGCTCTCACTAATTAAATAAAAGGCTAATCAGCCCTAGTTGAATATTTTTAAACCACTCTCACTGCTTTCTTACCCATCCAGCCTCTCTCAACCTCGACTTTTGCCAGTTCTCAGTATACCTCTGGCTTAAGAAACCCTGATTCTATATCATGGTTGCTCAGACTCTCATCGCAGGGCTGATCAAATGCTGCCGATATATCAATTCCCTTTGACACTTACAATTCAATTCACTCTTATACACTTGCTGTCTCTCTGTCATTCACCAGACAGCCAGACAGAATATACAGGCATGTTTGTTAAGATTGAAGTTATTTTTTTTTTATTTCCAACAGGTTGCCTTTAGCAATGCTCAGCTTAATCTCTCTGTTCTGGAGAGATTTTTTAAATCTCTGGAGATTACCTCCAGTCAAAGATGTGAAACTTCAAATAAACATCTTAATCTTTCTCAGATGAAGATCTCACATTCACCCAAAGAACTTTATTATTCACAGTTAGCTCCTCTCAGACACTGTCATCCACAGATCTTACCATGAAAATTTCATTCTTAAAATGAACACCATTTGTAAAAATCAACACCAGCCTTGTTCTTGTTTCTCATTCTACAATTTTTGTTATGAATTTTTCTCACTTTGTCTCATAAAGGCACATCACACACACAGCCCTTCCCATACAACCTTTCTGCATGATGACCAACTCCTAACTGATTTTTTTAACTGCTGCTAGTTTAAATTGCACTAGCTCAAGCCTGCCTCACTTCATGAGTCGAGACTGTCACTGTCATCGGGGAAAGTACTCCAGCTCCTTTTTTAAAAGATTCCGTAATCGCTGGTGGCTCTATGGCCCACAACCAGCGGCATAAATTCCACCCAAGCACCCCAGCAATGCAGGGGAGCTTGGGCAGGAAGAGGGCCCACACAGCAGCACAACAAACTTACTTTGATTTGTTTGCCACGCTGCCTCCATTCTACTTGCTTTAGGACCATAATCTATTATCTCTGGGGTCCTTTCTGTGGGCACCAACATCTTAAATCCAGCCTTGGTTGTCACCCACTTTTAGGCTCCTAAATTCAGTCATTTAGTGAAATTTTGAGCACAAATTTAGGAATTCAGCCCTAGTAAATATTCAAAGAGGTCAATTTAGCATCCTAACTCTCAAAGTTCGGAACATAAATCTTTTGAATATTGGCTTTTGGGGTTCAGTCTCTGCATGCGATCTCTTCCCCTAGACTTGCACGGGGGAGAGATTTAGCATTTCTCGGCACCGACGCTTGCAGGGGAAGTACTCTCAGCGTTCCTCTGCCGGACCTGCAGACCCTGTCAGCGCGGCTCCCGATCCTTGGTATTTCTGGTAAGCGGGGCTTCCCTTCAGGGCACGTTTCTCTTTTTTTCTGCCTTGCTTTGCGATCCGTTGCGCTGTTCAGCGGGGATATTTTTTCTTTTCGTTTTCTTTCATTTAACCGCTTGCCTCGCGCCTATTTTCCGGCCACGGAAACGGCGGCCATTTTACTTTCACTTTCTCCCACTCTTTTTTCGGCGGTCCGTGCTGCGGCGTTTCTGGGGCCGGTCAAGGCTTTCTGAAAGAGGTGCTTTACCTGAGGGGCCTGCAGTGAGCCCGTTTTTTGGCAAAGCCTGATGTAAATTACTTGTAAACCATATCCCCAACCCAGCCCACACCCCGCAGAGAATTCAAGCAGGTTGTGGGGCTTGCTTTTCCTGGCTGTCCAGTTCTGGGCAGTGGTCCTCTCTCTCTCTCTCTTTCTCGCTCTCAGCGACGTTCTTTTTGCTTGGGGATTTTTCTCTACATGTCGGGGCGACCGCAGTGCGTAATCTGCGGATCCCGCAAGGGTCCGGTGTCTGACGCCGGGGTGTGCAAGGGCTGTGCTCTTGGTTCTTTGGTCCTGGAACCTCAGATGGAGGCCAGAGTGCCTTTGGAGTCCGTAGTCCCTCCAGTCTCGGCTGGGGAGGAGCCTTCTCCGGGACATATTGGGCCCTCTTCTCCTTCTCCTCCTTCTGCGCAAGGCGGTGCTCCGGCTGGGGGGGTAGGCGAGTCATTTTTGGGGGACTTCTCCCCAGATTTTGTGCTTCTCATGCATCAGGCTTTCCAGAAAGGACGTTTGGGGAAGTTGCCCGAGCTGTTTTCGCTGCCGCCTGCTCCGCCGTCTCTCAAAGGATAAGAGGCGAGAGGGGACGCTCCAAAAGCGGCCAAGCGGCTCCGTCCCTCGGATGATGTGGACTGGCAGGAGACGGTGTGGTCGGACTTAGAACCCGAAGATGGGGTTGCAAAATTAGAGGAGGGGGAAATTCCAGAGCCTGAGGACCAGGCTCGGATCATCCGTGTGTTTCGCAGAGAAGAATTGGTCCCTTTGGTTATGGAATCCCTCCAAGCTCTTAATTTGGCTGCAGCACGTCCTGTGGATGAGGAAGGTTTAGAGGATCCTCTGATTCAAGCGGTGCGCAATTCCCAGGTTGTGTTTCCGGTCCATAGAGTAGTGGATCAGATGATTCAGGCTGAATGGGACCAGCCTGAGTCCGGTTTGAAGGGTATTCGGACGATGAATTGTCTCTATCCTTTGGCAGACAAAGACAAAGAATAGTTTCGCTTGCCCCGGGTCGACGCGGCGGTGTCGGCGGTGACCAAGAAGACCACGATTCCTGTTGAGGGTGCTGCTGCCTTGAAAGACACTCAAGATAGAAAGGTGGATGGCTTGCTGAAGCAGGCCTTTGAGGCTAATGCCTTATCGTTGCAGGCATCTATTTGTGGAGCCTGTGTCTCCAGGGCCTGTCTGAGATGGGCTCAACACTTGAGGCAGGACTCTCGTCTAGGCCAGCAGGGGTTGTTGGAGGTGACCCGATTGGAATCTGGTTCATCTTATTTGGCAGATGTTCATTATGATCTGATCAGAACTTTAGCAAACAGTATGGCTTCCCTAGTGGCGGCACGCAGGACCATTTGGCTCCGCAATTGGGCGGCCGACGGGTCTTCTAAGTCGCGCCTTAGCAAGCTCCCCTTTAAAGGCAAGCTGTTGTTCGGGGATGACCTGGATAAGTTAGTTAAGGACCTTGGGGAGTCCAAGGGTGGTCGGCTTCCGGAGGATAAGCCCAGACAGAGTAGGAGTGTGTCGTCTACTCGAGGTCAGTTTCGGGACTTTCGAAGGTTCCGTTCTTCCCGTCTGGGGGGTTTCCAGCGTGGCAGGTCGGCGACTAGGTCCCCGGGTTTTCGAGGCTTTCGTGGGGCAGGGAGAGGGTTCTCGGCGGCCTCCGCCTCTTCCTTTAGTCGCAAGCCACAATGAAGCGAGGGGGGTCCCGGGGGGAAGTCAGGTGATCGGAGCTCGCCTTCGACACTTTCTTCCCTCCTGGGTCCAGATCACCTCGGACCAGTGGGTGCTCGAGATAGTGCGGGAGCGCTATGCTTTGGAGTTTGCCTGTCCTCTCCATGATTCCTTTGTCCTGTCCCCATGCAAGAGTCCATGGAAAAATCTAGCAATACGTTTGATGTTGGACCGCCTGGTTTCCTTGGGGGCGGTAGTGCCGGTCCCTGAGTCCGAACTCGGGGTAGGTCGGTATTCCATTTATTTTGTGGTGCCAAAGAAGGACGGGTCTCTTCGTCCTATTTTAGACCTCAAAGGAGTAAATCGTTGTCTGCGTGTGCCTCATTTCCGCATGGAGACTCTGCGATCCGTCATAGTGGCGGTGCGCAAGGGAGAGTTCTTAACATCCCTGGACCTTTCGGAGGCCTACTTGCACATTCCGATCAGGGTGGCTCATAAAAGATTTCTGCGGTTCGCGTTCCCTTGGGGACATTATCAGTTTCGGGCGTTGCCGTTCGGTTTGGCCACAGTGCTCCGCGTCTTCACCAAGGTCATGGTCGTGGTGGCGGCGGCGGCGTTGCGGAAAGAAGACATTCTGGTTCATCCTTACCTCGACGATTGGTTGATTCGGGCAAAGTGCGAGAGCGAGAGCCTGCAGGCCACCAGACGGGTGATAGAGCTTCTTCAGAGCCTCAGTTGGGTGGTCAACGGGAAGAAAAGTCACTTAGTACCGACTCAATCCCTCAAATACCTCGGGGTCCGTTTCGACACCGCGGAGGGGCTGGTGTTCCTGCAGGGCGCGGGGCCTGCGTTCTCTGATTTGTCAGTTCTTGGGGTTCCCAGCGCCGTCGGCATGGTGGTACCTGCGCGTCTTGGGAACGATGGCGGCGATGCTAAAGGTGGTTCCATGGGCCAGGTTCCATATGCGCCCGCTTCAGAGGGCCCTCTTGCGTCGTTGGTCGAATCAAACGGATTCGCTCAACAAGCGTCTGCCTTGCCCGCAGCGGGTCCGTCTTTCGTTGCGCTGGTGGCTGAGCGCGAAGTCGCTGCAGATGGGGGTGTCTCTAGAACAGCCGGTCTGGTTGCCTGTGCTGACGGATGCCAGCCTGGAGGGCTGGGGAGCTCACTGCACGGATCGCTTCGCGCAGGGGACTTGGTCAGCTCTGGAAGCCTCTTGGTCAATCAACCGTCTCGAGCTGCGAGCGGTGATGCGGGCGCTGCAAGCTTTCGAATCGGCGGTGACGGGTCGCGCGGTGAGAGTTCTCTCGGACAATTCGGCGGCGGTGGTCTACCTCAATCGGCAGGGCGGCACGGGCAGCAGGGCCATGGAAGAAGAATCTGATCTTCTGTTTCAGTGGGTGGAGTCCCGGCTCCTAGCTCTTTCGGCAGCGCATATTGCGGGAAAAGACAACATGATGGCAGATTTCCTCAGCAGAGTGCAGGTGGATGTGGGGGAGTGGGAGCTTCACCCGCAGATCTACGCTCAAATAGTGCGCCGGTGGGGGCTCCGGTCATGGACCTCATGGCGACCTATCAGTCTGCAAAGACCAGTCGCTTCTTCAGCAGACGGCGGGAGCGGATTTCCGAAGGCATTGACGCACTCATTCGGCCTTGGCCGGTCTCCAGTCTCCTCTACGTCTTCCCTCCGTGGGCGTTGATCGGTCGGGTGATTCAACGCGTCGAAGCGTACCGGGGGAAGGTCCTGCTGGTGGCACCCGATTGGCCCAGACGCCCTTGGTATGTGGATCTGGTTCGACTTCTAGACGGGGTAGCGTGGCGGCTTCCTCCGTTACTGGATCTCTTACTTCAGGGGCCACTTCGGATGCCGCAGGTGGATCGATTCTCGCTTACGGTATGGCCATTGAGAGGGCTAGGTTAAGGAAGAAAGGTTATTCTGCTTCGGTCATTGCCACGCTCCTTCGGGCGAGAAAATCCTCTACGTTGCTCACGTATGTGCGGATCTGGCGCATTTTTGAGGATTGGTGTTCGCGACACGATATTCGAGCCGCGCAGGCTTCTGTGCCGGCCATCCTCAGTTTCTTGCAGGACTGTTTCGACAAAGGTCTAGCGGCCAGTTCCCTGAAGGTGCAATTAGCAGCTCTCGCGTGCTTCCAGGGTAAGGTCTTGGGGGTCCCCCTGGGGGCGCACTTGGATGTACAATGCTTTTTGAGGGCTGTGTTTCGGCTGCGGCCTGTTCGCAGGGCGACGATTCCTCCGTGGGATTTGAATCTGGTGTTACAGGGTTTGGTTCGGAAACCCTTTGAGCCGCTTCACCTGGCGTCCCTTAAGGATTTGACGCTGAAGACAGTGTTTTTGGTGGCCATCTGCTCAGCTCGGCGCATTTCTGAGTTGCAGGTGCTCTTGTGTAGGGAGCCTTTCCTGTCCTTCTCTAAAGATAGAGTAGTTTTGAGGCCTGTTCCCTCCTTCCTTCCCAAGGTTGTCTCTCCCTTTCCTTTTAATCAGTCTGTTTTTCTGCCCGTTTTTAATTCTGTCGGGACCGACGCGACTGATAGTGGATTCCATCGTCTCGATGTTCGACGGGTGCTCCGGCGATACTTGAAGGTTTCTGAGTCTTACCGTAAGATGGATCGTCTGTTCGTCCTTTTTGGTGGTAAGCGGAAGGGGGAAGCAGCGGCGAAAGCTTCTATTGCCCGGTGGCTTAAGGAAGCTATTGCATCGGCGTATATTCTGCAGGGCCGGACGGTTCCCTTGGGTCTACGGGCCCATTCTACCAGAGCGCAGGCGGCGGCATGGGCAGAGCACAGTTTGGTTCCGCCTGTGGAGATTTGCAGAGCGGCTACTTGGTCATCGCTCCATGCTTTCAGTAAGCATTACCGACTGGATGTGATGGCATCTCCGGATTCTTATTTTGGTTCAGCCGTTTTGCGCGCCGGTTGGCAGGGTCCCTCCCGTTGAGTACTGCTCTGGTACTTCCCAGATGTGGAGGACTAAACTGGAGGACCGCTCAGGAAATAGAAATTACACTTTCCTGGTAATTGTAGTTCCTGTAGGGTCCAGTTTAGTCCTCCTTCCCTCCCGATAGACTGCCTTTTTTTCGACACGGCGCATTTCTGCGCAGTTTGCGAGAGTGGGCTAAGTGTATGTCTGTGATCCTCAGGTGTGGGGGTCTTCCGCTCTCCTTTGGCTGTTTGTTCTTGTAGCCACGACTGTGTCTCTTCCTTCAGTTCTTTGGGGAGGCAGAGGCAATGTAGAGGTTTCCGGCTCCCTCGTTTGGGGAGGGGGTCGGCTGTTTGAGAGAGGGGGTCTTTGTTTATCGGGGATGTTTTAGATAAGTTTTTTTTCTCTCATGTGTTGCTTTTTTGAGTCTGCTTTGTTAATAGATCACTGGGGGGCTGATGGGAGTTCCAGCAGCATACATCCAGACATGGAAAAGACTCTGATTGGTCCAGTCTCCTTGCTGCGGGAGGAGGTGCACTACCCAGATGTGGAGGACTAAACTGGACCCTACAGGAACTACAATTACCAGGTAAGTGTAATTTCTATTTACTGCATGTATGCATATCCTAATGTGTGGCGCAATGAATGCGGGTGCACTAATGCCACCCATAGATATATTGCTAAGTACACCCTTGTAGTACCATAGCAAGCTAGCAGTGCATCCTGTGCAACTGGTGAACCTGGCGCCCCCGCATCCACCCACCTATCCAACAGTGTGTAGGAACTCGCTTTTGTTGGGCTTCTTAAAGCCCAGTGATGACATAAGCGCCCCTCCCATACTTGCGTTCTGTGCAGCCACACTGCTTGCCCAGCTCTTGGTACAGCCCTGCACCTGCCCTAACCTCCACATTGACAGTATGCATGTGATTACATAACCCCACGCTAGCTGCAATTTGGTCTGTATGCCTACACTCCAGCCATACCTTGCCCCTTCACGTGATTGGCAATTAATGTGCATTTTAGCAGATGTTAGCTTTCACTGTGGGCTATTACCGCCCAACAAAGCACATGCTAACCACTTAGCGGGCCTTAATAAAAGGGTCCTTTTATGTCTGAACACAAACAAATGCTTCTTTCTTGCTTTTAATATTCAAGCACTTTAACCCTTGATTACAGTCCTTTAAGCTGCATTTAGCACAGGCTTTTCCCAGAGGTGAAATAGATTGCATTATAGTTAGGAGATAATTTAATGAAGTCTTTCTACATGTAAAACCGGGCTTTACATTTTATGAAATTTACCACCATATGCCCATATGAAAGTATACTCTGAGAGTGATCCTACATATACTTTTATATGTATTTAAAGTGGACAGCCTGAAGGGCTGTTTCCATTATATATCTATACTTTACAAAGTGCAAAGATATACATTTAACTGAAAGACACACACAGACATGTACATTTGATGCCTGCTTCTGAGCAGACACAAATACTGTATATTCATTATGCTTTTGCCGCTGGTTGCATATAGAAGCAATGAGTTTATAAACCAAAGTGTAGGGGTACTTTCCCTTTATAAAACTGCTGCTTTTTCTTTGTATATTACCAAAACATCACTTGTGCAGTCAATTGTAAAATTATCCTCACTATGTTTTAACTGTTAATGGGTATCAATTATTGTCCGATAAAATAAGTTGTATCATTGTTGCCAATAAACTTACAGGACAATGTTTAACTACTACAGTTGTTTTTCATTCATGCGGGCTGTGACAGTCAAAAAATCTGGATGTTCAGCGCCAGTATTTTTTGATTTAAAAAAGACTCATTTTGATAAATAAAAGAAAAAATTTGCAAGTATTTTTTGTATACGGATAAAGGTTAAAAAGGACTTGTTTGTTTCTAGAGGAAACATCCTCATGGCAAGGAGTGCAACAAATATTTATAACTTTGCAAAATATATTGATCATTTAATTGCTTAATAGTTGGGTGTTCTGTGGAAAATTATTTGTTTAGACTATCTGCTGTGAAAATTATTTGTTTAGTCAGTCTGCTTTGGCTAGTGCTGAATATCCATACAGAGTAGTGATCCTGTTTGCTGTCTTAAATTTATTCAGATAAAAAAACTGAATGCTGCCATTAACCAGATAACTACCAGCTCCACCCTTGCTCTGCCCATAGATTGCTCCGGAACTATCTAGATCATGCCAAGGTGGTCAAGGTGATTTTCAGTGGCACTATTTGGATAATGTTACTTAAAATTTCCAGAATGCCCCAGCCAGCGGCATCTATCCAGATGGCAGGTGCTGCTATCTGGATAAGTGCTTCTGAATATTGACCCCTTAAATTTTAAGAAAAAGACAAGTCAAAAGGTATGGCAATGTAGGGCCTGATATTCAGTGCTGGCGGCTAGCGTGATTACAGTAGTTTACCGCCGGCGCTGAACTTTAAACACGGATATTCAATGCTGGGGTCATATTTGGGCCTGTCATTGAATATTTAGGGTCACTGCAGAGCCCAATTGCTAACCAAGCAGTGACGATATTGAGCCAATGCCCAGTTAGCAACATGCGGTGAAAGTTAGGCCAGGGTTTCCTGCACCTGGCTTTCATTGCAGATCACAAACCAGACAGCAACTCAATATCGCCGCTGACCGGTTTGTGATCAGCTCCTCCCCAGAATGCCCTGACATGCCCCTATGCTAAGCAGTTAGCGTATAGCAGCATTACTCAGGGATATTTAGCAGCACTAACCGTGTTAGTGCCGCTGAATATCCCGCTTAGGGACATTTAAACAGTTTACAGGTTTGTAAACCATGTAAATGCCTTGGAATATTGGGCCAGTACTTCAAAACTTTGCTTTGGGTTTTGATTTTATTTTATATGTTGCTTATCTTTAAAAGCAGACAACAGACTTAAAACACTAATCACCAGCGGTCTACTGAAGCCTCTTCCTCAGACGCACATCACATATTTACAGAGGGATTTGGTAAAATGAGCTTGGGGAAAAAGTTTGTCTCTTGCTGACAACTTTCCAAGTTTAAAGGTAAACAGCATTGTGTGGACCTAAGGAATCATCGCTGCATGGCAGAGTCCAAAAAACATGCATGAGCACAGCTGGTGTGCGAGATCAATGAGAGGAAAGTTTCTTAATGGATAAGGACCTCTCCCTGAAGGTGGGGGTCACTGCGCAACTGTCTCCAGAATTAAAGAACAAACTGATTAAAGACTCAGAACAAAGGAAAAAAATAGCGGAAACATAATTGCATTAACGCTCCAAGTTAGATACTGTGAGATAGTTTCATGTTATAAATTGGAGACTAATTCCTGTGGGAAGAAGAAAAATAGATATCTTCTCGCTGAAGATGAAATGAATGCCTTGGCAGAGGAAGTTTGAACCCAATTAACCTAATTTTTCCTTACCGCTACTAAGTGGTTTATTTTCAGTGTTCCAGTGCTGCAAACAATCCTTTAGGGTACTGGTTGGCAAATCATAAACAAGCTATAAAGGTTGTGACATTAATTCTCCTGTCATTCTCATGCCTTAAGTAGGTATCAAAATCTAGAAACCCTTGTCTTCCAAGAGGCAGGAAGAATCTGAAACTAATTATGGTACTTATTATTGGGATTCTATTAAATTAAGCACTGTGAACCCAACCAAACCTATTTTGGTGTCTTTTGTGAATAGAACCATGTAATTTGGATGAGTGCACATTTTCTTTTTGTAAATTGCTCATTATTTCATTATGGATAACTCATAAATGCTTAATTAAAATCTTTATATTTTTAACAATCTAGTTTTTAAGTCGTTTAAATTAGCATTGCAGATATAGAAACATGCTGTCATGGGGATAAACTATTTATTGCATGTGTTTTAATATTACCATTTCATTGTTTATTCTGCAGAACTTTTTAATTATAAGTCCAATTACATTATTTTCACAGAAACATGTAATTGAAATAGTCCCACCAAAGCCCAAATTACCAATGCTAGGTATGGAGCCAGTATATATCTTCAAACTAAAACTAATGAGTGTTCCTGTCATCTGAGGTATCCCACGCCAGGCCCCAGTGGCTAACTCCAGATAACATCAAGCAGGATTTTCCAGCATTGCTCATTGAGGGCCAGACATCATACTCTCTTTCCTTGTTCACCACCAACACATGGACAGCACAGTCCAAAAAGGCACAGGCAAAACTTGAGGGAAATGCTCCCTCCCCCAGTTGCTCCAAAGGAACCAGTGTCACATCAGCCTGCATGAGCAGGAAGATGGAGAAGGAAGAGGTTAAGATACTTCAGGGCAATCAGTGTGGCTGTTTCCCACCATGAATGTGAGTCAGTCAGCCAACAGGCATAAACAGCAGTACTCCATAAGTCATCAGTGTAGACTCCAGTGGTTAAAGCACTGTGGACTGAGAAGGGCCCCTTCTCTTCTACTTCCATGCTTCCTGTTTCACAGTAGAAGCATGCACATAGGAGGATGGAGGAACCAGGGACATCATATTCTATGAAGGGGGGGGGGAAGGCAGAGGATAATAATGGAAACATGTAGGTGGAAAGGGGAGAAAGAGAAGAAAGCAATAGGAAGGGTAAAGAGGCACTCTGTCCTTATCCTCCTTGACCTTTCTGCTGCCTTTGACACTGTTGACCATGATCTTCTCCTTGACACTTTGTCCTCGCTTGGCTTTAGGAACTCTGTTCTCTCCTGGTTCTCCTCATATCTCTCCCATCGCTCCTTTAATGTATGTTCTGGTGGCTCCTCCTCCTCTGTTACCCTGCTCTCGGTTGGTGTCCCCAGAGTTCTGTCTTGGGTCCCCTTCATTTTTCAGTCTATACCCAATCCCTTGGTGTGCTTATTTCCTCTCATGGTTTTCAGTACCATCTCTATGCTGATGACTCCAAAATCTATCTCTCTACTCCTGATCTTTCTTCTGCTTTCCAGTCCCGGATCTCTTGCTGTCTCTCTGCCATTGCTGCCTGGATGTTCCATCGTCGCCTGAAATTGAACATGGCCAAGACTGAACTTCTCGTTTTTTCTCCTAAAATTTCCCTTTCTCCTTCTTCTTTTTCAGTCTCTGTTGATGGCTCTGTTCTCCAACCTGTTTCATCTGCTCGCAATTTGGGTGTTATTTTTGACTCTTCGCTCTCTTTTCTCCTCTCATATCCAACTCATTGCTAAGACCTGTCGTTTCTTTCTCTTCAACATTGGCAAAATCCGCCCCTTTCTCTCTGAACTCACTACTAAAACCCTCATCCATTCCCTAATCACCTCCCACCTTGATTATTGTAACCTCCTTCTTGCTGGTCTCCCTCAGTCTCATCTCTTCCCTCTTCAGTCTATTCAGCACTCTGCTGCCCGTTTGATTTTCCATCAGCCTCGTTTTGCCCACATCACTCCTCTCCTCAGATCTCTTCACTGGCTCCCTATCCGTTTCCGTATTCACGTTAAGCTTCTCCTTCTGACCTATAAGTGCATTCACTCTGTGGCTCCTCAGTACCTTTCTTCTCTCATTTCTCCCTATTTCCCTCCTCGTGTACTCCGTTCTTCTTCCCAGTTGCTTCTTGCTATGCCCTTCTCCTCTATTCCCAACTCCAGATTCTGCTCTTTTCACCTTGCTGCTCCCTACGCTTGGAATAAACTTCCTTTGTCTATACGTCAGGCATCTTTTTTGCCCCTCTTCAAACACAAATTAAAAGCTCATCTTTTCACCTCTGCCTTTGGCTCTTGATTTTGCTGTTCTCCTTCCTTCCCCTCTTTTATTTCACCTTTCTTTCTTCCTCTTACACTTGTTCTTTCCTTTGTCCTGTCTCTCCTGCTCTTGTCTCTTTGCCCTTGTTCTTATCTTTTTTCTACTCCTTTTCTTGCTTTGTCTTTTTAGATTGTAAGCTCTTTTGAGCAGGGACTGTCTTTTTGTGTTTTCATTGTACAGCGCTGCGTGCGCCTGGTAGCGCTTTATAAATGCTTAGTAGTAGTAGTAGTACTTTGGAGTAATATAGAAGAGGAAGACAAGAAAAGACAGGAAAGGGTTTGAGGAAGAGGAAGGTGAGTGTTAAGAGAGGAAGATGTGAAGAGGGGAAAAGTAAGAGATCAGAGTAGAGAGTTTGAGGAGGGGGATGGAGAACGAGGAAGGATGAAGATGAAAAGGATGGAGGAAAGTGTAGAAGAGAGATGAGAAGGAGAGAAATGAGGAAGGCAGGAGGTGGAGGAGAGAGATGACTGGGAAAGAATGGAAATGGAGAGAGATGAGGAAACAGAAAAAAGAGATAAAGGGGGAAGGAGTGATTTTAAAGAAGATTCATGAGGGAAAGAGGAAAGGGATGCATGAGGAGAACACTATGACAGATAGGGAAGAGTATATATGTTGGGGAGAGGGATATATGAGGAAGAGAGGAGTAAAGAGTGCTATCACCAAGCAAACTCTCTTCCCTGTAAAGGAAATGATGAAATACCTCTTTACTATATACATCCTTCCACTTATCTGTGGGTCTTCTCCAACCTCTTCTTAGGTGTACTCTGAAGAACAGTATTTGTTCAGCATACAGTATATGTTTTCCCTTGTTGTCTTTCATACATTCCTCTGTTCACCTCTCAGTGGAGAAGTCGCCTAATGAAGAGGTTCAGAACCTTTTTGGATCTGTGGTCCCCTTATTAACCTACAAAACGTTCAAAGATCCCAAGCTCATCCCCACCACTCTTCCTTGACCCTCTCCCCTTAGTGTTAAGAATGCCCACTAACTCTCATTATCTCCCTTCCCCTTTTTGTCTCCACCAGTATCTTTTCCCTTGCCCCAACCAGACCCCACCAATCTCTCTTTCTCCTGCTCAGTTGCCTCAGATCCCACCCCCACAGCTGCTGCTTCTTCTGTCCCACATGGTTACTAATTCTACCATAATCTCCAAGCCACTGCTGATCCTGCCTCTACAGCATCCTCCCTGTTTTGCTCACATGGATAATAGAAGTACAGTTGTGGTCAACCTTATTGGCACCCTTGCAGTTCAACCACTTGATGTCCAATATCTACTAAACAAAAATGGCCAGTGAAATGGCTTTGGACTATATATGCACACATATTTGACAAATAAAAGAATCAAAGAAAATAAGACCAATTAAAAAAGGAAATAATAGGAAATAGTATAAAAACTGGGATATTACCAGGATATGATTATTGGCACCCTTATAAACAATTCAAATCAGTTTGAACAGAAGAATCACATTCCCACTGCAGTAAAATTAGATGAACCTGTGATCAATTGTCAGTACTCACATGACTTGAATCAACTAATGAATGATGGCTTTAATGTTTAAAATGGCCACATTCACTCCATGTTCTATTTTTACAATGGTGAAGACAAGAAAGCTGCCTGAAACGTCAGAAAAGCCATTATTACCAAACATTAAACTTCAAAGGGGTTCAAGACCATCTCCGAAGACCTTGGGATTCCCATGTCTATGGTTCGCAATGTTATTAAGAAGTTTTCTGTCGGAAGATTGGAGGCTTGCGTTTGGGCTCAGCTGCTACCCGTGCCGCTGCTCGGGAAGGGAAGAACGCCAGTTGAGGAGTGCTGGCTGCTGCAGGCACCTTTGTGGCCACCACTTGTGACATCACCTCAGTGAGACCCTGAGGGAGCATTTAATCTGACCAGAAAGCCAGGCCCAGTAGAATATCGGAGGCTCATGTCTGGGCTCAGCTGCTACCTGTGCCACTGCTTGGGAAGGGAAGAATACCAGTTGGGGAGTGCTGGCTGCTTCAGGCACCTTCGTGGCCACACCCTGTGACATCACCGCAGCGAGGCCCTGAGGAAGTAATTAATCCAGGCCCTCAGGGCCATTGTCCAGAGGGGCAGGACACACCCTTTGGAGCCCCTTCAGAGCACTGACAGAACATTGACGGAGGTCTCCAGAGCTGTTTGCTCCTTCTGTGATCAGGTACTGTGGTTAGTTTTACATTTTGTGTTTTTACCTGATAGATATTTGCTCTGCCAGTATGGGGAAAAGGAAGGCAAAGAGCTTACTCAAATCTGGGCCTGCTGCGCAGCCTTCAAGCAAGGTAGTGGGGCCTTTGTACAAACACTTTGCTGCTGGTGCCAGCTTACAACTCTCCTCTGAAGGAGCATCTCATAGCTCTGCAGAAAGGACTCCTCCACCCTTTCCTAATCCACAGTTGTCATCTACTATTGTATTGGATGCCTCCCCAGGATTATTTGCTCTCCCCCTCACACCTTGTCCTCTGCTGAAGCCAATTGTACTACAAGAAGGAGGACAGGTTGTTTCGGAACCATCTCAAGATATACTATGGAGTTATGTTTTGCTGTCTCTAATATAGACTCTAAGGGCCCAATATTCAAAAGGCATTTACACGGTTAACAGGCCAGTAAGCCATGTAAATGCCTTAAATTGGGATATTCAATGGTACTTACATGTTTAGTGCCATTGAATATCCCCTTCTAACCCTGCTACATACCCCAATGCTATGCAGTTAGCATTGGGGCATGTTGGGGGCATTCCGGGGTAGAGCGGAGGTGGAGACTGTCACTTGTACTGCTACCCAGATAGCGAGCGGCGGGTAAAACTAGACAGCAAAAGCTGGCCTAGTTTTACCTGTGGAAGCTAACTGGGTAGTGGTCAATATCGCTTCTACCTGGTTAGCTTCTGTGGCCCCGGGGCATGTTCGGCAACCCCCGATATTCAATGTCATCACTGCGACATTGAATATCCAGGGTTAAGGGTCAGAGGGCAGGACTGTGCATCTTAGCGGCGCATAGCCTGCCCAATTCAATATCGGGCCCTAAGTTATCTAACACTGTTACTTCACTCTGTTTATTTCCTTCGTGACAGTACAGAAGCTTCAGGAACTAGATAATAGTTTTCTCGATGTGTCCAGAAATATTTCTAAAATGGAAGGTCAGCTGCAATCTCTGCAGCAAACCAGTGTTCCTGAGCGGTCCTCCAGTTTAGTCCTCCACATCCGGGTAGTGCACCTCCTCCTGGAGACTGGACCAATCAAAATCTTCCTCTGGTTGTAGGTATTCTGACGGAGCTCCCATCAGCCCCCAGTGTGTCCAGTCTCCTTGCAGCTGGAGGACGTGTGTGCCTGGTGTGGCGTACTTAGGGACGCTTGGAAGCAACACTAGGGAGTTTTTTGTTAGGATTTTTCTTTTCCCCTTATCTCCTATACTTTAATTATTTTTTTTTAGGTAGCTGTCTCTTTAATTCCTTCTGCACAGGCAAACAGCAGGGCAGAGCAGGACCCGGGCTATACTGACCTTCTCCCTCTCAGGCAGGGGTTGGTTGCAGTCGGGGGTTTTGATCTCTCCTCCTGGACTGTACGGAGGGGAGATCTGCCTTTAGCCAGCACTCTGTTCCTCCCGGGCAGTCTGCATTCTTCTGCTGCTTCTCTCCTTCCGATCCAGCGCTTTGGCTGCTGATTGACAGCTCAGCTCGGCAGCGTGCTCCCGCTCTAGGTTCGGGCGGTGAGCCGTCTGCTGGCGATCTGTGGACACTGTGGTGAGTGTTTCCTTTGGGGGACCTTTCTTTTTCCTTCAGGGGCTTTGACTTATTTATTTATTGTTTTCCTCGGGCTCTTTTCGCGCCGTTTTTGTCGCCAACGAAAATGTGCCGGCAGCCATTTTCTGAGTCTGTTTTCTTTTCCCGCGCATTTTAAACAGCACGGCACGGGTTTCCCTTGCGTTTTTCAACGTTTTTTGCATAGCGTTTTTGTTTGAGACTATCCCCCCATCCCTCCTATTTCTTTAAAAAAAAACAAAAACATTTTATTTATTTCTTTAATTCACTTGCTGATCCTCAAGTGTCACTGCTCTCTAAAGTGCCTATTTTGGCTGTATGGCTTCGCGACCGCAGTGTGTGATCTGTGGATCGCGTAGGGGGGCTGTAGCGGAGTCTGGTATTTGTAGGGGCTGCGCTTCAGTGTCCTCGGATTTAGAGATTCAAATGGAACATAAGGAACTTTCTGACTCGGACAGTCCGCATGTCCCTGCGGACCGCGCTCCTTCTCCGGGGTCTCTTCCCTCTCTTTCTGCGGTCACTCCTAAGGGGCAAGTCGATCCACTCCCGCTTGAGGCTGCCGAATCTACATTCACAGATTTTTCTCCGGATTTTGTGCTACTTATGCACCAAGCTTTCCGCTTGGGACGCTCAGGCAAGTTGCCTGAGGCCTGGCCGTCGCCCCTACCTTCTTTTAAAGGTAAGGAGCCCCGGCAACCACTTCCGCCTTCCGCCAAGCGGTTGCGGTCTTTGGATCTCGACCACGATGATTTGAGTTGGCAGGATCCCGATGCAGAGATGGATCAGGAAGCGGGAGTGGACGACCTAGAGGACGGTGAGATCCCCGAGCCGGAGGACCAAGCCCGCATAGTTCGGGTGTTTCGTAAGGAAGAGTTAGTGCCCTTAATTACGGAATCTCTTCATACACTTAATCTGTCGGCCCCTCGTCCGGTGGACGAGGGCGACTTGGAGGATCCTCTCATTCAGGCGGTGCGTGACTCCCAAGTGGTGTTTCCGCTTCATCGAGTGGTGGAACAAATGATTCAGTCCGAATGGGATCAACCTGAGTCCGGGTTGAAGGGTATTCGAACTATGAACCGTCTGTACCCCCTAGCGGACAAGGACAAGGAGAAATTTCGATCTCCACGGGTTGATGCCGCTGTTTCGGCGGTCACCAAGAAAACCACTATCCCTGTTGAGGGCAGTGCTGCTCTGAAAGACGCGCAGGACAAGAAGGTGGATGGTTTGTTGAAGCAGGCGTTCAAGACCAATGCCTTATCCTTACAGGCCTCTATTTGTGGTGCTTGGGTGACTAGGGCTTGCCTGCGTTGGGCGCAGCGCCTGCAGCAGCTTGCTGGCTTGGACCAGCAGGGGTTGCTGGAAGTTACTCGCTTGGAGTCGGGTTCGGCGTATTTGGCGGATGTACATTATGATCTCATCCGCACTCTCGCGAATAGTATGGCTTCCTTGGTGGCGGCGCGTAGATCTATTTGGCTGCGGAAAGGGGCGGCCGACGGATCTTCTAAATCTCGTCTCAGTAAACTCCCGTTTAAGGGTAAACTCTTGTTCGGGGACGATTTGGATAAGTTGGTTAAAGATCTCGGCGAGTCTAAGGGTGGTAGGCTGCCGGAAGATCGGCCTAAGGTGTCTAAAGGTTTACCGGCCGTGCGTGGTCAGTTTCGGGATTTTCGGAGGTTTCGTTCCTCCCGTCTGTGGGGTTCTCAACGAGGTCGAGTTGGCTCCCGTTCCCAGGGTTTCAGAGGTTTTCGAGGGGCAGGACGTGGATTTTCGGCAGCGTCCTCCTCCTCCGCCTCGTCTTTTACTCGAAAGCAGCAATGAAGTGAGGCGGGCTCCGGAGGGATGCCTAGTCATCGGGGGTCGTCTCCGCGATTTTCTTCCTTCCTGGGCCCAAATAACCTCAGATCAGTGGGTGCTCGAGATCATCCGCGCCGGTTATGCTCTGGAGTTCGCTTCTCCGATTCCAGATTCATTTGTCCTGTCTCCCAGCAAAGGTGAGCAGAAATCGCGCGACCTTCAGTGGACGCTGTACCGTCTCCTGGCGCTGGGGGCGGTGGTTCCCGTACCGCCTTCAGAGCACGGCGTCGGTCGCTACTCCATTTATTTTGTGGTCCCCAAAAAGGACGGTTCTCTCCGTCCGATTCTGGATCTCAAGGGCGTCAATCGTTTTCTGCGGGTTCCGCACTTCCGGATGGAGACCTTACACTCCGTCATAGTGGCGGTGCATCGCGGGGAATTTCTCACGTCTCTCGATCTCTCCGAGGCCTATTTGCACATTCCCATCTGGGAAGCTCATCAAAAATTCTTGCGTTTCGCCTTCCCTTGGGGTCACTACCAGTTTCGGGCCCTGCCCTTCGGTCTGGCTACCGCTCCTCGCACCTTCACGAAAGTCATGGTGGTGGTCGCGGCGGCCTTGCGACGGGACGGGATCCTCGTCCACCCTTATCTCGACGACTGGTTGATTCGGGCGAAATCCCTCGAAGAGAGTGTGACGGTTACGGACAGGGTGGTAGCCTTGCTACGGACCCTTGGATGGGTGGTCAACGAGAAGAAGAGCCATCTAGTGCCCACTCAGTCCCTCGAATACCTCGGTGTTCATTTCTGCACGGCACAAGGCGTGGTCTGTTTACCGGAACGCTGTGTTCAAGCCATGCGCAGCCTCGTGCGCTCCTTCCTAAAGATCCCTTCGCCGTCCGCCTGGTGGTATCTCCGGCTGTTAGGCACTATGGCAGCGACGCTGGAGGTGGTTCCTTGGGCGCGTTTTCACATGCGCCCGCTTCAGAGCGCCCTGTTACGTCGTTGGTCGAATCAGTTACACTCGTTGAACAAGAGGTTACCTTGCCCGTTGTCCGTGCGACGGTCCCTTCGGTGGTGGCTGTGTTCGAAGAACCTGCGGTTGGGAATGCCGTTGGAACAGCCTCCCTGGGTTCCGCTCTTGACGGATGCCAGCCTATTGGGCTGGGGGGCGCATTGCGAGGGCCGCTTTGCGCAGGGGACGTGGTCTCCCCTCGAGGCGTCGTGGTCGATCAACCGCTTAGAGCTGCACGCGGTGAGACTGGCGCTGTTAGCGTTCGAGACGCTGCTACAGGGGCGTGCTGTACGAGTTCTGTCGGACAACTCGGCGACGGTGGCTTACATCAACCGCCAGGGCGGCACCGGCAGTGTGGCCATGGAGGCAGAGGCGGCGGCTCTGTTCGCCTGGGTTCAATCTCGGCTGCCGGCGCTGTCGGCGGCGCATATAGCAGGAAAGGACAATGTCATGGCGGATTATCTCAGCAGAGTGCGGGTGGATCCCGGGGAGTGGGAACTGCATCCGCAGATATATGCGCAAATAGTACGCAGATGGGGGCCTCCGGTCATGGATCTCATGGCGACCTTTCAAACGGCCAGGACGGCGCGTTTTTACAGCCGACGGAGGGAGCGCATGTCCGAAGGCATTGACGCGCTCATTCTACTGTGGCCGGAGTGTCAACTTCTTTATGTCTTTCCCCCGTGGGCGTTGATCGGTCGTGTCGTTCAGCGCATCGAGGCGCACCGAGGGCGCGTTCTGCTAGTGGCTCCGGATTGGCCCAGGAGGCCGTGGTTCGCGGATCTGGTGAGGTTACGCGACGGGCTGCCTTGGAAACTGCCACCGTTACCGGATCTGCTGCTTCAGGGACCCCTCCGGATGCCTCAGGTGGATCGATTCTCGCTTACGGTTTGGCCATTGAAAGGGCTCGGCTGAGTAAGAAGGGTTACTCCGCATCGGTTGTTGCTACTCTCCTTCGGGCACGAAAGTCCTCCACCTCGCTCGCGTATGTCCGGGTGTGGAGAATTTTTGAGGACTGGTGCTCCAGGCGTGGCGTGCGAGCTGCAACCACCTCGGTACCGGTAATTCTCAGCTTTCTGCAGGACGGTTTTGACAAAGGTTTGGCAGCCAACTCTTTGAAGGTTCAGTTAGCGGCGCTGGCTTGCTACAGGGGTAAAGTTTTGGGACTTTCCCTGGGGTCCCATCCCGACGTGCGCCGTTTTCTTCAAGCGGTTTTCAGATTGCGGCCGTCGCGCAGAGTTTCCATGCCGTCCTGGGACTTGAACCTGGTGTTACAGGCCTTAGTGCGCGAACCTTTCGAGCCGCTTCGGCAGGCGTCTCTTAAAGATTTGACCTTGAAGACGGTTTTTCTGGTGGCCATCTGTTCGGCGAGGCGCATTTCGGAATTGCAGGCGCTCTCGTGTAGAGAACCGTTCTTATCTATTTCTCGAGATCGCGTGGTTCTTCGACCGGTTCCATCCTTTTTGCCTAAGGTTGTTTCGCCTTTTCACCTGAATCAGGCCGTTTTTCAGCCGGTTCTTTCTTCAAGATCAGCAGGTACCTCGGACGCTGACCTACATTTCCTGGATGTCCGGCGAGTCCTTCGTCGCTACCTCAAGGTGTCGGAATCGTTTCGCAAGTCCGACCGGCTGTTCGTACTTTTTGGTGGAGCTCGGCGGGGTGAGGCGGCAGCGAAGGCTTCCATCGCTCGCTGGATTAAGGAAGCGATTGCTTCGGCTTATATTCTCCAGGGTCGACCGGTACCGGTGGGCCTACGGGCGCACTCTACAAGGGCTCAGGCAACCTCTTGGGCGGAGCATAGCCTTGTTCCGCCCGTCGAAATTTGTAGAGCGGCTACCTGGTCGTCTCTGCATACCTTCAGTAAGCATTATCGGTTGGATGTGCTGGCCGCTCAGGATTCTTGCTTTGGTTCGGCAGTACTGCGCGCCGGTTCGAAGATGCCCGTCCGGTGTTGACTGCTCTGTTACATCCCGGATGTGGAGGACTAAACTGGAGGACCGCTCAGGAAATAGAAATTACACTTACCTGGTAATTGTAGTTCCTGGAGGGTCCAGTTTAGTCCTCCTTCCCGCCCAGGTGTCAGGATTCCTTGTTGTTTGATACGGCGCGCGCTCTCCGAATGGTACGGAACTGCATCAGTGACTTTTTTATTCGCGTTCCGTCTTTCTACGCCGTTTTCTCCGTTCTTCTGTTTTCCGGCTCGGGAATTCTTGTCTTCTTCGGGATCGGATTCAGACATTTTTGCATTTTTGCTTCGCCTTTCGAGCGGGGCGTGGGCAGAGTTCTGGCTTCCTCGTTTGGGGAGGGGGTCGCTGATTTCAAAAAAGGGGTATTTTATCTTTCTCTTATGTATTTATGATATTCTCATGTGTTGCTTCTCTGAGTCTGCTTTGTTACTAGTTCACTGGGGGCTGATGGGAGCTCCGTCAGAATACCTACAACCAGAGGAAGATTTTGATTGGTCCAGTCTCCAGGCTGCAGGAGGAGGTGCACTACCCGGATGTGGAGGACTAAACTGGACCCTCCAGGAACTACAATTACCAGGTAAGTGTAATTTCTATTTTCTTTTATTAAAGGTTCTTTCTCTTTGCATTACAAATGAGAAATTTTTGAGAATTTCTCTAGAATTAATAACTTATGATTCCTTTGCGTCCCTCTAGTCCAGTCCCAGTACCATAGAGTTTAGAACCTCCTCCAGCAGCCTTGGAGACTGAAAACTGTCATCGCTTTGGTGACACCTGGTATAAGTAGGCAAGGACTGCCCCCTTCCATCAGTAATTTCAGTCTCCAAGCAGCTAGAGAGACTCCTGAGCCTTAGGCTCAGTTAGCACAAATAAGCAGAGCTTAGTTTAATTTTATCTTTAATTCATTTTATATTTAATTTAGTTTAATTACCTTTTTCAGTGATTTTGTCCCTTTTCTTCTTTTTGTAGACGAAAAGGGACGGCTGTGGAAGAGTTCCTGCTGGTGTCTCTGCTTTATCCCCTGCGGTGTTCTTTATTTTATATTTAGTTTAAGTTTATCTTTATTTTTCTTTTATTTCTCTCCCCATCGAGCTAACGAGCAGCGGGGCACAGCAGACGGTTTCCTTGCCTCCCTGCTCCCGAACCCGCAGTTAAGGGTGAGGAGAAGGTGGAAGGCCGACACCCCCAGAGCCGCATGTGTGGAGCAGCGAGACTGCAACTGCGGGGGTCAGGAAGCCGGAGCGGAAGCCGCGGTTCGGCTGAGCTCCGGTGGCAGTTTGTGCCTCCTCGGGTCGCCTGCGGAGATATCGGTGAGTCCAGGAGACGGCAATTTAAAGGCAGGCTGCATTTTAGGCAGGAGTGTTGAAGCAGCAGGGCTGCCTCGTGGTACGCCGTGCTCCCGATCCCTCAGAGCCGCTGGGCGCAGGGCGGGAAACGAGACCGGCCATTTTAAGAGCCGCGTGTTTAGCGCTCCTCAGTGAGATGGCGATACGGGGAGCAGGGGCGAGTTGTTAGCCTCGTTTGTAGTTTGTTTCAGGCTTAGGGGCCTCATTTGGAGCTAGGCTGCTGAGCGCAGTGTTAAAAAAAAAAAAAGGGTTTTAGAGTGTGTGGTTTAACGCGGCTGCAAGCTGTTAGAAGGAGTAGAGATCTTTCTTTCTTTTTCTGCTTTCAGTGGGGGATTAGGTGACGTGTGTGTGTGTTTCATACAGACAGTTAGTTTTTTTTAGGTGGGGCTATGCCGGCGAAGCCTCGCTGTCATGTCTGTGGCACGAGGCGCGCTGAGCTGCTGGACTCCGGGGTCTGTAGGCTCTGCACTCTGGAGGCAGCGGTCATGGACAAGGAGCTGAACGGAACCGCTGGGGATCAGATCGCGGTTTCTTCAGAGGGAGGTGAAGCGCCTTCCTTGAGTCCCGAGGGGCCTGTTCCGGGGCCGTCCTCTGGGGGGGGTGCCGGTCTGCCTCTGGGGGGTGGCCAGTCAGCTGGTGTTCCCGTGATTCCCCCAGATTTTTTCTGTCTTATGCAGCAGGCGTTTGCGCTGTTACAGCCTGCAACTGGGGTTCAGCCTCGAGGAGCCCAGAAGCGGGCTGGTTCGGGAGCCCCCTCGGAGGGGGAGGCTTCCCAGCCCAAACGGAGTAAGGGGGCAGTGGAGGAAGGTCCCTTGTCTCTGTTGGATGACGAGTTCAGGGTGACGGATGAGGAGTTTGACAGGATCTCGGAGGGAGAATTAGAGGAAGGAGAGTTGCCGGATTCGGAGCAGCAGAGTAGAGTAGTCCGAGTGTTTCGGCAGGAAGAGTTGCCAGCGTTGATAGCTGAGACTCTCCAGACCCTGAACATGCCCTCGGTAGGGTCAGTGCCGGAGGAGGCATTGGAGGATCCTCTCTTGCAGGCGGTACAGACGTCGCAGAAGGTTTTCCCTGTGCATAGGGTCTTTAAGAACATGATTCAGGAAGAATGGGATTTGCCAGAGTCGGCTCTGCGGGGTTCAAGGGACTTAGCTCAGCTTTATCCGCTTTCTGACCAGGATAGGGAGCTGTTTTGATCCCCTAAAGTAGATGCGGCGGTATCGGCGGTTACAAAAAAGACTACAATTCCTGTGGAGGGCGTTGCGGCCTTGAAGAATGTGCAAGATAGGAAATTGGATACTTTGTTGAAGCAGGTGTTCGATATTTGTGCCCTCTCCATGCAGGCCTCAATAGCGGGGGCGTGGGTGGCGAGAAGCTGATTGAGATGGTCTCAAAGGTTGCAAGGGGACCAGTTGGGGGGGCAGTTAGAGGAGGCCACGCACCTGGAGTCTGGTACCGCTTATTTGGCGGACATTCATTATGACCTCATCCGAGGGCTAGCTAAGAGTATGGCTTCCGTTGTGGCAGCTAGGAGATATCTGTGGTTGCGAAATTGGTCGGCAGACGAATCTTCTAAGGCTCGGCTCAGCAAACTTCCCTTTAGGGGGAAGCTCTTGTTTGGGAAAGATTTAGAGAAGTTGGTCAAGGATCTCGGTGAGTCCAAGGGGGAGTCGTCTGCCGGAGGATAGGCCTAAACAGGGCCGGAATGTGTCGGGCCCCAGGAGCATGCCGAGAGAGTTTCGTAGGTTTCGGTCCTCTCGGTTTGGCCAGTCCCAGCAGGGAAAGTTTCCGGTACGGAGCCAGGGGTTTCGAGGTTTCCGGGGGGCGGGCAGGGGGTTTACGCCTTTCCAGTCCTCAAACCCTAAAAAGCCCCAATGAGATCAGGCAGACTCAGGTGGAGGTGGTGCCTGTGGGAGGACGGTTGCGGGATTTTTACCCTGCCTGGGTCCACATAACGTCAGATCAATGGGTTCTGGAGGTCATTCGAGAAGATTATGCTCTGGAGCTCCATCGATCCGAGTTAGATTCCTTTGTTCAGAGTGCCGCACAAGGTTCGGGCGGTGACGGAGACGCTACAGCGGCTGCTGCAGCTCAGGGCAGTGGTTCCGGTTCCGTCGGACCAGTGCGGGTCGGGTCGCTACTCCTTCTATTTCGTGGTGCCAAAGAAGGAGGGCACATTTTGGCCAATTCTGGATTTAAAAAGAGTGAATCGTTGTCTTCGGGTGACCCATTTCCGTATGGAGACGTTGTGCTCAGTGATTGCGGCGGTCAGGGCAGGCAAATTCCTGACCTCCTTGGATCTCACGGAGGTTTATCTCCATATTCCCGTTCGAAAGGAGCATCAGCGTTACCTCAGGTTTGCAGTACCCATGGGCCATTTTCAATTTCAGGCTCTGCCCTTCGGGCTAGCGACGGCGCCTCGAACATTTACCAAGATCATGGTGGTGGTGGCGGCAGCGCTCCGCAAGGAAGAGGTGCTGGTGCATCCATACCTAGACGATTGGTTGATTCAGGCGAAGTCGAGAGAGGAAAGCGCCACGGCGACCACTCAAGTGGTGCAAGTATTGGAAAGCCTCGGTTGGGTGGTCAAAAGGGCAAAGAGCAGGTTGGTTCCCTCGCAGTCTCTGGAATATTTGTGGGTGCGTTTCGAGACTGCGCAGGCAAAGGTATTTCTCCAGGACCAAGCAGGAAGTCAGTCCTCACTTATGGGTGACGTCGGCGCCGACGGAGCCCTCGCGGAGCAATTTTCCCCAGCTTTCAAAGAAAGCCTTTGGGAATTGCAGCGCGCATGCGCGGTCGTCTTCCCGCCCGAGGGTGCCATCTTAGCCAGTCTTCTTTTTTCCGCGGAGCCCTACAGACGTCCCCGTCTTGTCCCCGCGAAAAAGTTGATTTTCTTCTTTGTTTTATCCTTTTTTCTTTCGGTTCGACGCCGATCGTTTTCCCGCCCGGACTCGCGACGCCGGTCTCGAGTCCGCTTACTTTTTTCGGTTTTTCTGACTTAGTCAGCTTTCGTTTTCGGTTTCCCTGGCAGCCCGGTCCTTTGACCTCGCAGGGGCCCTTTTTCCCCCCCGATGGCTGCCAGTGGGTTTAAGCGGTGTGGTCGGTGTGACCGAAATATGTCACTAACCGACACACACGACTTTTGCCTCCGCTGCCTGGGCCCGGATCATGAGGAACTGATCTGTGGGCCCTGCAGCAAACTGTCCTCAAAGGCGTTGAGGAGTCGGCGGCATCAGCGTGAGAGAATCTTCGCTGACCCCAGCCGTACCCGGACCTCGTCGGAGGCCTCCGCGTCGAAAGGCTCCAGCTCGGACCGTCGCCGGAGCTCCTCCGACCGGGGTTCTCCCTCCGGGGACCATCGTCGGAAGGAAAAACCCGCGAGGGCGGCGTCGGTGGACGCTCCTGGTTCCGCGAGGGCCAGGTCGCATAGCCCCGACAGCCGCCCCGGGTCCTTGGAGAAGGAACACATCCCGAAGCGACCTCGCCTGGAGTCGGAGATGCCTGCCCGGGTAAGTCCTGTGGTCCTTCTGGACTCGCCTCCGCGACAGCCGACGTCGGGCCCGACGCCGTCGGGGCCCGAGTCGGGGGCTGCTGGGTCACCTGAGCTCGGACTCAGGTTGACGGCCTTGGAGAGCAGACTGTCTGCCTTCATGGACCAGCAGCGGGCACTGCTCGCTGGCCTCGATGGCGCCGCTGCCCCGACCGCCGGGACGTCGACGTCCAAGTCGACCCCGGAGACCGAGCCGATCCTCGAGTCCATGAGAACTCGAGTCGATCCTCGGTCGAGGTCACCCTCGGCCTCCCGTTCGGGACCGAGGTCGCCGACGCCGACTCCCTCGACGTCGGGGCGGCTGGTGCCGCACCCTGCCCGGGCCGACCCCACCGAGTCCTCGTCGGAGTCGGTCTGGGAGTCTGAGGAGGAAGAGTCACCTGATTCTTTCCGGACTCGGTGTGTCCCATCGGACTCACCGGGGTCCGAGCCTCGGAAGCAGTCCCCCCCGGAGGATGCCCGGTTCTCGGACTTCGTTAGGGATATGGCCAAGGCTTTGGCCTTCCCTGCGGATCCCGAGGAGGAGCCTCGAGCCGAAGAGCTCGACGCCCTCCAGTATGACTCTCCCGCGAGGGAGCACTTTACTGTACCGGTTCCTCCTATGCTGGAACGACTACTCTTCCGCATGTGGGAGAGTCCGGCCTCCTCGCCGGTCCTGAGCAAGCGGGTCGATTCTATCTATCGGGTCCGCAAGAGCCCTGGCTTTCAGAAGGCACAGCTGCCACACCATTCCATGGTGGTGGAATCGGCCATGCATCGTCTTAAGAGCCAGAAGATGCACTCCTCGGTGCCTCCTGGAAGGGAGGCCCGTAACCTGGATGGCCTTGGCAAGAAGTGCTTCCAGGGCTCTATGCTCGCATGTCGTGTCCAGACTTACCAGCTCTACATGGGCATGTATCTCCGGGATCTGGCTAAAGAGCTAGCCGGATTCTCCGCTGGTCTCTCCGAGGAGCCCTTGCGGAGGTTCCTAGCCTTGTCCACGGGCATTCGGGAATGCTCAAAGTTCATGTCCCGAGCAGCCTATGATGGCTTTGAGGCCTCGGCTAGAGTGGCCGCAGCCGGCATCGGTGCCCGCCGACAGGCTTGGCTTCAGTCGTCAGACCTTGAGCCCTGGGTACAGGACAAGTTGGTCGATGTCCCCTGCCGAGGCGAAAACCTCTTTGGCAAGCCCATGGCGGAAAAGGCTGCACAAATTGAGACTGAGACTCTCACCAGGACCAGGCTTTCTAGGAAGACCTCCGCCCCTTCCCAGAAAAAGAAGGGCTCGGGAAAAAAGTCCTTTTACCCGAGGAAGGCGGCTGCCTACAAACAGTACCCCCATTATCAGGCCCCTGCAGCTCCCCAACAGGGCCAGCAGGCCAAGGGACGGGGTAACGGGTCCCGTAGGCAGCAAGCCCCCAAGCCTGCACCACCAGCCCCTGCTCAGCAGGGTGGGGGTTTTTGACTCGCTCAGCATAGCCTCTCCCCCCCCGCTGGTTCCTCCAAGCACCGGAGGCCGGCTGGTTCACTTCGCCCACAGGTGGTCCAGCATCACCGCAGATGCCTGGGTACTTCAGGTCGTGCGAGAAGGCTACCTTCTCCACTTCCATCAGGTCCCTCCCTCCTATTTTCCGGGAGAGCCTTCGCGCCCCCCTCTGCACAGGAGTTGCTCCTTCAGGAGTTAGCAGGTCTTCTGCAGGAACAGGCGGTGGAACCGGTGCCCCACCACCTGAGAGGTCAAGGCTTTTATTCAAGGTATTTTCTGATACCAAAGAGAACAGGGGGCCTCAGACCCATCCTGGACTTGCACAACCTCAACAAGTTCCTTGTGCGGGAGAAGTTCAAAATGCTTACCCTTGGAATCCTTCTGCCCTACCTCCAGCAGGGAGATTGGCTATGCTCCTTAGATCTAAAGGATGCCTACACGCACATCCTCATCCACCCAAGCCACCGCCAATACCTAAGGTTTGTGGTGGCAGGAAATCATTACCAGTACAGAGTACTGCCCTTTGGCCTATCCTCCGCACCGCGAGTCTTCACAAAATGTCTCGCGGTCGTGGCGGCCCATCTCCGGCTTCACGGCCTCTATGTCTTTCCGTACCTCGACGACTGGCTCATCAGAGCAGCGTCCGCTCAGGAGGTCACCAACGCCACGTGCCGCACGGTGACTCTGCTGCAGCACTTGGGCTTTGTTATAAACTTCGCAAAGTCCACTTTGCTCCCCTCACAGGATCTCGAGTTCATCGGCGCAAGGCTGCACACTCCTCGGGCACGAGCGTACCTACCGCTCGACAGGGCTCAACGGCTCATGGACCTAGCCGACCGCTTTCGCAGCCAGCCCCTGGTCTCTGCCAGGCGCTTCCTGAGACTGCTCGGCCATATGGCTTCCACCGTCCATGTGACCCCCAATGCCCGCCTGAATATGCGGTCTGCTCAATGGTGTCTCCGCCAGCAGTGGCGACAAGCCACAGGCGGCCTGGCAGACCTAGTGCGCGTCTCCGAGCCGCTGCTCTCGTCTCTCCGGTGGTGGCTCCGGCAGCCGAACCTGATATTCGGAATGCCTTTCCAGTCACCTCAGCCGACCCGGGTGCTGACCACCGATGCATCCCTCCTGGGATGGGGAGCACATTGCCAAGAGGCACGTACTCAGGGCCTCTGGACCACGTGGGAGTCTGCTCAGCAGATCAACTTCCTGGAGCTCAGGGCGATCCGCCTAGCTCTCAAGGCCTTCTCCCACCTGACTTCCCACCAATCCGTCCTTGTCCAGACGGACAATCAAGTTGCCATGTTCTACGTGAACAAGCAGGGGGGCACGGGCTCCTTCCTCCTCTGCCGGGAGGCACAGAAGCTCTGCTCTTGGGCCGTCAGTCACGGCATTCTCCTCAAGGCAGTTTATCTCCCGGGCCAAGAAAATTGCCTTGCGGACAAACTCAGCAGGGTCCTCCAGCCGCACGAGTGGCGTCTGGATCCCTTGATAGTTCAGAAGCTCTTCCTCAAGTGGGGCCTCCCCACGGTGGATCTCTTTGCCAGTCCTCACAACCGGCAGCTTCCTCGCTTCTGCTCTCGTCAGCCACACCCCCTTCGGGTTGCGGCGGACGCCTTTCTGATCTCATGGTCGGGGAGCCTTCTGTACGCTTTCCCTCCCATCCCGTTAGTCTCTCGGACTCTTTTCAAGGTTCTCCGAGACAAAGCCTTCATGATCCTGGTGGCCCCTCGCTGGCCCAGGCAGCCGTGGTTTCCGCTCCTGCTGCATCTGGCGGTGGAGGATCCAATCCCTCTGGGGGTACAACCGGATCTCCTCACTCAGGATCAGGGGTCCCTACTGCACCCCAACCTCAGGTCTCTCAACCTCATGGCCTGGCTGCTGAGAGGGTAGTCCTTGCTCCCCTTCTCCTGCCGGCGGAGGTGGAGGAGGTCGTCTTGGCTTCGCGACGGCCTTCTACCCGCAAATGCTACGCCCTTAAATGGCGTCGCTTTGCAGTCTGGTGTACCCAACAGTCTCAGGATCCCTTCTCCTGCCCGGTGTCCGTGATCTTGCAGTACTTGCTGCACCTCTCTAATCTGGGACTTAAGTCCAACTCCGTCAAAGTTCACCTCAGTGCTCTTTCAGCACATCATGTGCCGGTGGACGGCAGACCTCTCTCCCACGACCCTCTCGTAGCGAGGTTTCTCCGAGGTCTCCTTCTACTTAAACCACCTCTGCGCCCGCCAGCGCCTGACTGGGACCTGAATGTGGTTTTGCAGCGGATCACCTGTCCGCCTTTTGAACCTATGGCTACCTGTTCTCTCCGTTTTCTGTCTTGGAAAACACTGTTCTTGATAGCCCTCACTTCCGCTAGACGCGTAAGTGAATTGCAGGCCCTCGTGTCTGATCCCCCTTACACTAGGTTCTACAAGAATAGGGTAGTCCTACGGACTCACCCGAAATTTCTGCCTAAAGTGGTCTCCCCTTTTCACATCAATCAGGAGGTGGTACTTCCAACCTTCTTTCCCAGACCACACTCCAGCCGAGCTGAAACGGTCCTCCATACCCTGGACTGTAGAAGGGCATTGAACTTCTACCTTGACCGTACGCGGGAGCACCGTAAAGCTGCTCAGCTTTTTGTGTCTTTTGACCCCAATAAATTGGGGCTCCCGGTCTCCAAGCGTACTCTGTCCATCTGGGTTGCGGACTGTATCGCTTGGGCTTATGGGGCAGCCGGACTCTCCTTAGAAAGTCGAGTCACGGCTCATTGCGTTCGGGCAAAGGCCACGTCAGTGGCTTACCTCCGCTCTGTTCCGCTGGCAGACATCTGCCGGGCCGCTACTTGGTCTTCGAGCCAGACTTTTGCGGTCCATTACTGTCTCGAGAGGGAGTCCCGTAGGGACAGTGCTTTCGGACAGGCAGTCCTCCGTAATCTCTTTGAGGTCTGAGCAACTCCTACCCTCCATCCCGGATGTGGGCTACCGGTGGGTGATAATTCAGCGAAGATTCTATCCTTCTGTGCTGCTGAGCTAGAGGGAGCTCATTTTTGTGCTTAGGGTCTCCGGTAGCCTTGAGCTTGGGAGTCCCATAAGTGAGGACTGACTTCCTGCTTGGTCCTGGAGAAAGCGTAGTTACTCACCTGTAACAGGTGTTCTCCAGGAGCAGCAGGAATCAGTCCTCACTACCCTCCCTCCTCCCCTTGGAGTTGCAATCGTCTGCTTATGTTCTTTTTGCAAATTTTATGCTGTCTTTTTTAGCTATGTCATCTGACTGGCTAAGATGGCACCCTCGGGCGGGAAGACGACCGCGCATGCGCGCTGCAATTCCCAAAGGCTTTCTTTGAAAGCTGGGGAAAATTGCTCCGCGAGGGCTCCGTCGGCGCCGACGTCACCCATAAGTGAGGACTGATTCCTGCTGCTCCTGGAGAACACCTGTTACAGGTGAGTAACTACGCTTTCTCCCGGACCTGCGGGCACAAGGGATTCGGGCCCTTGTTCGAAAGTTTCTGTCGCAACGAGCTCCGACGGCATGGGAGTACCTGCAGTTGCTCGGAACTATGGCAGCCACGATCGAGGTGGTGCCATGGGCCAGAGCTCATATGCGGCCGTTACAGGGCACTCTTCTTCGGCGTTGGTCTCACCAAACGGATGCGTTGTCTCAGCAATTGGTTTCTCCTGCGGAGGTGCGTCAGGAGCTTCTCTGGTGGTTAAGGCCGGAGAATTTGGCAGTGGGGGTCCCGCTGGAGCGTCCATCCTGGAGATTGTTAACTACGGACGCCAGTCTCGAGGGGTGGGGAGCGCATTGCGAAGGCAGGTGGGCCCAAGGGCAGTGGTCGCTGGAGGAGAAAACCTGGTCGATCAACCGGCTGGAGATGAGGGCGGTATCCTTGGCCCTTCTGGAGTTTCAGCCGCATTTACGGCAGACACCGGTAAGGGTGCTGTCCGACAATGCGACGACAAGTGGCCTACATCAATCGGCAAGGCGGCACAGGCAGTGTGCTGCTGGAAGTGGAGGCGAGTCAGCTGTTGAGTTGGGCTGAAGACAATCTGCAGGCTCTGCCGGCGCAGCATATAGCCGGAGTGGACAATGTTGAAGCGGATTTTCTAAGTCGGCGCAGGCAGGGCCGGCCCGTCCATTGAGCAAGAATGTTTTTTGCACAGGGCCCCGCGTTTCAGGGGGCCCCGCGCAAAAAACATTCTTCAGCATCCCAAGTTTTAAAAAAAAAAACCAAACCGGCTGCTTCTGCCGCTGCAGCAGCAAGAGCTCTGCCGCGGCAGCATCAAGAGCTCTGCCGCGGGGCCCCCCCCTGCCCGGCAGAGCCTCCGTGCATCCTCAGCAGCTTTCTTCATGTCCAAAACGCGGGCTTCTTTCAGAGCCGCGAGAGTTTCCTTTCTCGCGGCTCTGTTAATCCCGCCGAGGGTGATGGGATTTCCCATCAGCCCCGCGGGATTAAGAGAGCCGCGAGAAAAGAAACTCTCGCGGCTCTGACAGACGCCTGCGTTTTGGACATGAAGAAAGCTGCTGAGGATGCACGGAGGCTCTGCCGGGCAGGGGGGGGCCCCGCGGCAGAGCTCTTGATGCTGCCGCGGCAGAGCTCTTGATGCTGCCGCGGCAGAAGCAGCCAGTTTGGTTTTTTTTTTATTTTAATTTGGAATGATAGGGGGGGGGTGGTTAGGACTGGTAATGGGCTATGGGAGGGGAGGCTAAACTGGAAGTGGGCTGATGGGGGGGGGTGGTGAGGACTGGTAATGGGCCGGGGGGGGGCTGGTGAGGACTGGTAATGGGCCAGGGGGGGGGTGGTGGTTAGGACTGGTAATGGGCCATGGGGGGGAGGCTAAGACTGGAAGTGGGCTGATGGGGGGGGGGTTAGGACTGGTAATGGGCTATGGGGGGGTGGCTAAGTGGGCTGATGGGGGGGGTTAGGACTGGTAATGGGCCATGGGGGGTGGAGGCTAGGACTGGTAATGGGCCATGGGGGGGGGCTAAGTGGGCTGGGGGGGGTTAGGACTGGTAATGGGCAAAGGGGGGGGGAGGCAAGGACTGGTAATGGGCTGATTGGGGGGATAATGACTGGTAATGGGCTGATGGGGGGGGGTTAGGACTGGTAATGGGCTAGGGGGGGGGCTAAGAGGGCTGATGGGGGGGTTAGGACTGGTCATGGGCTATGGGGAGGGGGCTAAGGCTGGAAGTGGGGGGGTAGGACTGAAAATGGGCTGATGGGGGGGCTAAGACTGGAAATGGGCTGATGGGGGGGTAGGACTGGTAATTTACTATGGGGAGGGGGCTAAGGCTGGAAGTGGGGGGGTAGGACTGGAAATGGGCTGATGGGGGGGTTAGGACTGGTAATGGGCTATGGGGGGCTAAGACTGGAAGTGGGCTGATGGGGGGGGGGGTTAGGACTGGTAATGGGCCATGGGGGGGGGTAGGACTGGAAATGGGCTGATGGGGGGGGTTAGGACTGGTAATGGGCTATGGGGGGGCTAAGACTGGAAGTGGGCTGATGGGGGGGGATGGTTAGGACTGGTAATGGGCCATGGGGGGGTTAGGACTGGTAATGGGCCGGGGGGGGGGGTTAGGACTGGTAATGGGCTGAGGGGGGGAGGGTAAATAAAGTTAATGGTCCATGGGGGGGGGGTTAGGACTGATAATGGGCCATGGGGGGGAGGCTAAGACTGGAAGTGGGCTGATGGGGGGGGTAGGACTGGTAATTGGCTATGGGGGGGGCTAAGACTGGAAATAGGCTGATGGGGGGGCTAGGACTGGAAATAGGGTGATGGGGGGGTTAGGACTGGTAATGGGCTATGGGGGCTAAGACTGGATATGGGCGGATGGGGGGTTAGGACTGGTAATTGCCTATGGGAGGGGGGCTAAGACTGGAAATAGGCTGATGGGGGGCTAGGACTGGAAATAGGGTGATGGGGGGTTAGGACGTAATGGGCTGATGGGGGGTTAGGACTAGTAATGGGCTATGAGGAGGCTAGGACTGGAAATGGGCTGAGTGGAAGGAGGGCTTGAACTGCAAATAGCTGATGGGGACGGGGGCTTGGAATGGAAATGGGTTGTGAGGGGGAGGGAGCTAGGACTGGAAATGGGTGAGGGGGGCTAGGACAGGAAATGGGCTGATGGAGGGGCTAGAATAGGACTGGAAATTGGCTGTTGGGGGGTGCTAAGATTGGAAATGGGCTGTGGCGGGGCTCGGGATGGAAATGGACTCATGCAGGGGCTAGCACTGGACGTAGGCTCATGGGGGGCTTGGATTGGAAATGGGCTGAGTGGAGGGGAGCTAGGATTTGACATGGGCTGATGGTGGGGCTAGGAAAGGACTAGAAATGGGCTCATGGGGGGCTGGGATTGGAAATGAGCTGATGGAGGGACTTGGATGGGACTGCAAATAGATGGGGGAGCTAGGACTGGAAGTGGGCTTATGGTGGGCTAGGACTGGAAATGGGCTGATGCGGGGACTAGAAGGGAGCGGATGCTGGGTGGGACTGGAACTAGAATGGAGCTGATGTTGGGGGAGGATTAGAATGGGATGGAGCTGGGAGAGTGAAATGGAGAGGGAAAAAATATTTTGTGTGGGAGGGAAGACAAATCTACAATTGTCCGGATATTGGGAGAGTAAGTGGGGATTGAGGATGGAGGGGTAAAATTTGAGTGGATGAAATAGGAATGAGGAAAGAGGAAAAGGAGAAAGATTAGTATGTTAAAGCAGATGTAGAGAGAGAATGGAAAAAAACTAGAAGAGAGAAGAAAAGACAAATGGACAGCAGACGATGAAGAATTAGCGGAAGACATGAAGAAACCAGAAGAAAGTGGCTGGAGCAATTGCAGCTGAAAAAAATGCACAAAAGGTAGAAAAATATCTCTTTATTTTGAATTTATTAATTGGAATATGTCAGCTCTGGGAAATGTGCATCATTAACGTCTGCGCTTTGTTTAGTACAAGAGCAAATTAATGTATAGTTTTATTTCTACAGTGTTGTACATTCCAAGTTTGGCTTTTGGGATTCCCAGTTTAATTATTGTCTTCCTGTTTCTAAATTGTGATTCCTTGTTTGGTGATGGTTTATGTTCTGTTCATGTGTAACTGAGCTGAGGTATTCTGTTTATGTAATTCCTATTTGACATTGCCACTTGTTCTCTTTCCCCAGTAGGTCATGTATTGTTGTTCTCTGAAATGTATTGGTTTAATATTTGCAGCGTTTCCTTTTGATAGTTAGGGTATGGTGCTTTATGAGTCCTGGTAGTGCTGTTAGGATACGGCGGGTTTGCTATGGGTTCTAAATGGGCAGTGTTTGTAGTAGTTCCTAATGTGTCTGGCGGTTGGCACTGGATTATAGTAATGTAGAAGTCTTTTAGTCTTTCTTTATTCATACACTCATTAAGAGGCATGTTTACTAAAAGTTCGTGTATGGTAACATTATGCAAATATTTATGCAAATGAGGACCCTTATGCAAATGAGGCCCCGCACCGAGTCTCCGCACATGGCCCCGCACCCCCCTTGGGCCGCCCCTGGGCGCAGGGTAGACCCAGGGGAGTGGGTCCTTCATCCGGATGTGTTCGCACTTCTAGTGCGGCGCTGGGGACTTCCGCACATGGATCTGATGGCCAGCTTCGACTCCGCGAAAGTAACTCGGTTTTTCAGCAGAAGGCGAGAAAGAATGTCCAAGGGTCTCGATGCGTTGGCCCAGAGGTAGCCGGAGGACGGCCTTCTCTATGTGTTTCCACCTTGGGCTCTCATAGGCCAGGTAATACAGCACATCGAGAGTCATCGCGGCCTGGTGGTCCTGATAGCGCTGGATTGGCCTCGCAGGCCTTGATATGCGGATCTGGTGCGTCTCCTAGTGGACAAGCCATGGCAGCTTCCACAACAAGCGGACCTCCTTCGGCAGGGCCCGTTACGCATGCCCCAGGTGAGTCGATTTTTGCTTACGGCATGGCTCTTGAGAGGGCTAGGCTAACTGCTAGAGGTTATTCGGCTGCGGTGGTTTCTACTTTGCTGAAGGCTCGTAGGCGGTCAACGTCTTTAGCTTACATACGGATATGGTGCATCTTTGAGGCGTGGTGTGAGGCTCGGGATCTGCGGCCCTTGAGAGCTTCCGTGGCCCAGGTCCTGTCGTTTTTGCAGGATGGTGTAGAGAAGGGTCTCGCGGCTAGTTCCTTACGAGTTCAGTTGACGGCCCTCGCCTGTTTCAGGGGTAAGGTACAGGGCCAGCGGTTAGGGGCTCATGTTGACGTTCGGCGGTTTTTGCAAGCCGTGTTGCTCTTGCGGCCCCCGAGACAGTGTTCGGTGCCCGCGTGGGATCTGAATTTGTTGTTGGAGGCGTTGATCAGAGCGCTGTTTGAGCCCTTGGATAAGGCCTCGCTGAAGGATTTAACTTTGAAGACAATATTTTTGATGGCCATTTGTTCGGCAAGGAGGATTTCGGATTTGCAGGCGTTATCCTGTAAGGAGCCACATCTGTCATTCTTTCCTCACAAGGTGGTGCTTCGGACAGTTCCGGCTTTCTTGCCGAAAGTGGTTTCAGTGTTCCATGTTAACCAAGTAGTGTCCCTTCCGGTGTTTTCTCAGGAGCAGAAAGATCAGTCTGGGGGCAGGTTACATTTGCTGGATGTTCGTCGCATGCTCAAAAGGTATCTCCGCAGGACCGCACCCTTCCGGAGGTCGGACAGGTTGTTTGTGTCCTTTGGAGGTCCGCGGAAAGGGGAGGCAGCCGCTAAGTCGTCTATTTCTAGGTGGTTGAAGGAAACAATTGCGTCCGCCTACCTTCTCAAGGGTAAGGTGGTTCCGGAGGGCCTCCGGGCTCACTCGACCAGGGCGCAAGCGGCGTCATGGGCGGAGTTCAGTTTGGTTCCGGTCGCGGACATGTGTAGAGCGGCAACTTGGTCCTCTTTGCATTCTTTCGCGAAGCACTATCGGCTGGATGTGCAGGCGGCAGAAGAGGGGCGTTTTGGCTCAGCGGTGCTTCAGGCTGGGCTTGCGGGTCCCTCCCGTTGAGATTCACACTCTGTTACATCCTCTATGGTACCGGGACTGGACTAGAGGGACGCAAAGGAAGATTAAATTAGACTTACCTGCTAATTGTTGTTCCTTAAGGAACTCTAGTCCAGTCCCGGATCCCTCCCAAGATGGTATGCGGTTCGTCAGCCTGAAGGTTACGGTGTGAGTTTGGGGAGCAAGGGTTCTTTCTGTGCGGCGCAAACTCAGTGTGCAGGGGGAGCCCTTCTGTTCACAGCAGTGTTTGCCTAGTCTGGGAGGTTGCCTTTCCTCTCTTAGGAGGCGGGTTCTCACACTAGGGGTTTTTAGTTTATTAACAAAAAAAAAACGGAACGGAACTCGTTTTGGTTTTGTTGCTCCTATCTGTAGTTTGGTAGACGGTTGCATTAATATTATAACTACTTATTTGTTGCTCTGCTGAGTCTGCTTTGTTAATAGGTACTGATGGAAGGGGGCAGTCCTTGCCTACTTATACCAGGTGTCACCAAAGCGATGACAGTTTTCAGTCTCCAAGGCTGCTGGAGGAGGTTCTAAACTCTATGGTACCGGGACTGGACTAGAGTTCCTTAAGGAACAACAATTAACAGGTAAGTCTAATTTAATCTTTCTCAATTTCCCAGTAATGCACCTATTGTGTACTGAAATTTTGTTGGATAAATATTTCAAGGAGGTATTGTTACTGTCGGATGTTGTTCCAATTCAAAAATGTTTCTATTTGCCCTCTAAGCTTCGTAAAGAGGTTGCCAGTAGCAAGGGCTTGAATATGTTGTCCCCTAATGTTAGCCAGGATCTGATTAAATTTCTTGAAGATTCTTCAGATGTTATATCTAAGAGAGGCACCTTACTTGTGACTTTTCTTTCGGTAGCTGACAAAATCAAGGCTTTGAATCTCTTATTGTATAAGGATGCAATCTTTTGTGATCAGAAGTTAAATGTGTTTCCTGATGTGTCCAGGAGCACTCAGCTTTGTAGAGAATAATGTTTAGCCTTGAAGTCTAGAGTTTTAGGTTAGGGCGCAACTTTCTTTTTGCGTTTTCCATGCAAGTGCATTGTCACTTGGCATGGAAATACATATGGTGGATAAGAAATTTCTGGGATAGCAGGAGCTTAAAATAATGCCCATTAATGTTTATTTAGGGGTTTTTGTTCCCTTTGAACCTCTTATATTACTTAATTTGATTTATTTCTTGTATTGCTTCTGCTTTTCCCTTGTCGTGGACTGATGTTTAATTACTTATGCTTGTTTTGGGATTATATTTCCTTGCTATATATATCTGTATAGGGCATTGCTTGTAATGTTTATTTAATTTGTTTATATGCAAAAGCCTAGTTAAAAAATAAAAAAACAAAAAAAGAAGTTTTATGCTCATGGAACTGTCAAGAACCTCCCAGGACATGGTGGGAAGAGGAAAATTAATCCAAAAAGTCTTTGAAGGTTAGTGCAAATTGTTAGAAAAACACCACATACAGTATGCAAAGAGCTTAAGGCTGACCTGGAGCTATCTGGACTGGTGGTTTCAACCTGCAGCATATGCCGCTTACTAAACAAAGAAGGACTTCATGGGCGAAGGCCAAGGAGAACCCCACTGCTGAAAGAGAGACATAGCCCATGTTCCCTGTAAAATAGTTCTCTGTGTGCTGTGCTTTCCTGTCTAATCAATGTGTTTATACCTCAAAAATTTCCTGTCATGATTTGACAATTTCCAATCTGTAATCAAAACCGCTGCTGATCGCTGGAAGTAGCGGTATACAAATGTATACTAAATAAATAAATAAAAAGGCACGCTTGATCTTTGCCCAAACCCACCTTGAGAAACCACAATCCTTCTGGGAAAATGTTCTGTGGACAGATGAAACCAAACTTGAGCTCTTTGGCAGTGCAGACTAACAATACATTTACAGGTATAGCAATGAAGCTTATAAGGAAAAAAAACAACCTTCCTACAGTTAAATATGGTGGAGGTTCCATAATGTTTTGGGGCTGTTTTGCTGCCTCAGGAACTTGAGACCTGAAACGTATTAAATGAATCATGAAGTTTGAGGACTATCAAGATATTTTGGCGTGAAATGTGCTACCTAGTGTCAGACATCTAGGTCTGGGTCGAAGGTCATGGTTCCTCCAGCAGGGCAATGACCCAAAACATGCAACCAAAAGAACAAAAGAATGGTTAAAAAAGAAAAAATGAACTGTTTTAAACTGGCCAACAAAGAGTCCTGATCTCAATCTCATCGAGAACTTTTGGAAAGAGCTGAAATCTGCCATAGGTAAAAGGAATCCTGGAAACATTCATGAGCTGGAACAAATCACAGTTAAAGAGTGGAAGAAACTACCAGCAGACAGATGTACGAAACGTATAGATGGCTACAAGAAATGTTTGGAGGCGGTCATCACTGCCAAGGATTGTGCAACCAAATATTAGTGAAGGTGTCATTAATCCTGTCCAGGTCATATTTTGTTTTTTTTCTCAAAAATTACCATGTCTAAGTAGCACAGACATCTTTTTTTGTTGTATATCTTTGAACATACTATTAAAATATTATGATGACAAGAGCTTAAGATATTGTACACATGCCTAAAATGCAAGGGTACTAATAATATTGACCACAACTGTATATTCTCATTCCAACCGCACACGTCTGGGGCGAGGTGATCTACTAGAATATGTCCTTTATTTAAGTACATTAAAATACAGGAGAGGTACCCAACACAGCTATGGAGGTATCAAGTTCTTTATACCCCTTTTTATACCTTTTTTTACTTAATTCTTTTTATGTTAGCCCTTGCCATACCGGCAGTATCCAGGTTTTATTTATATAGTTTTGTTGAACCCATGATGTAACCTAACAGTGTGGACAGGAGCGCTCTTATTCACTATGGGCCTGACATGCAGACCCGCAAGCCATCCTGGTCCAATTCCCCCTCCAGCTCTCCCAATACGTCCTGAGCAGCAGGATGGGGAGAGCCAACAGGGCGGCGGGATCTGGGCAGAGCCTGGGTGGGCCAGCCCAACAGGACATACAGGGCCAATTCAGGTCACGGCCCTATACATCCTGCGGGTCAAAGGGGACATGCTGTTTATTCCTCCTGAAAGGTGCCTTTCCTGTATTTTAATGTACTTCAGTAAAGGACATATTCTTGTTGATCATCTTGCCCCAGACATATGCGTTTTGTGTTTTAGCTAGTGTGAGTGCTTCCATTTTGGACTATCCTCATTCCAACTACCTTATTCTCCTTAGCTTTGTGAGATTTCAATCTTTGTCTCTTTCCACTTCATTTGTTTACTTTCCACAATTGTCTCTCTTCATAAAACTCCTGCTCATAATACCATAGGGCAGGACAAGCCAATCTCATAACACAGACACTCTTCTTTTGACTTACTTATTGAGTGTCACATGTATGATTTTCTCCCAGTTGGTGAGAGGTCTTACGTGTGCACTAGGTGCAAGGAGCTCTTTGCTCTCAGGGAACGAGTCTGTTCTCTAGAGGCTAGAGTAGCAGACTTGGAAAACATAAGAAAGACAGAGATGTACATAGACGAGACCTACAGGGATATAGTCCTGAAGTCCCACCTCCAGTCTGGCAGGATCCCTGTTGCCATAGAGGAGAGAGGTCACGTGACAGGAGAGCATCACCCTGGTGTGGCAGGAAGTGATCCCGTAACAAGGACCTGTCCTCCAGGTGATGTAAAACCCTCTCGCACTGAGGAAGTTTCTCCAGGGCCATGTGCCCATGAGGGAAGGGTTAGGACAGCCGTTATAGTTGGTGATTCGATCATTAGGCATGTAGATAGCTGGGTGGATGGTGGATGTGAGGATCGCCTGGTAACAGGCCTGCCTGGTGCGAAGGTAGCAGACCTCACGTGCCACCTAGATAAGGTCTTAGATAGTGCTGGGGAGGAGTCTGCTGTCTTGGTACATGTCGGTACCAATGACATAGGAAAATGTGGTAGGGAGGTTCTGGAGGCTAAATTTATGCTTTTAGGTAGGAAGTTGAAATCCAGAACTTCCAGGGTAGTGTTCTCCGAAATGCTTCCCGTTCCACGTGCAGGACCCAAAAGGCAGGCAGAGCTCCAGAGTCTCAATGCGTGGATGAGACAATGGTGCATAGATGAGGGTTTTGGATTTGTTAGGAACTGGGGAACATTCTGGGGAAAGGAGGGGCTCTTCCGAAGGGATGGGCTTCACCTTAACCGGGATGGAACCAGGCTGCTGGCATTGACCTTTAAAAAGGAGATAGAGCAGCTTTTAAACTAGATAATAGGGGAAAGCCGACAGTCACCCAAGAGCAGATGGTTTGGAAGAATTTGTCCTTGAAGGATACTACCAAAAGCAGAGAGGTTCCAAAAAAGAGTAAAGTAGCCCAAATGCCCTCGAGTATGTAGCAGACAGAGCCTAAAGATCCCAAATTACCCATGTCTACCAATAGCCAAATTAATTTGAATAAACTACAGTCTCTAAAATGCTTGTATGCAAATGCTAGAAGTCTAAAAAATAAGATGGGAGAGTTAGAATATATAGCACTAAATGAGAAGTTAGATATGATTGGAATATCAGAGACATGGTGGAAGGAGGACAGCCAGTGGGACACTGATACCTGGGTTCCAACTATATCGTAATGATAGAGCTGGTCAAATTGGTGGAGGGGTTGTGCTCTCTGTTAGAGAGGGCATTGAGTCAGAAAGGATTAAAGTTTTGTAGGAAACAAAATTTGCTGTAGAATCTCTATGGATGGAAATTCCATGTAAAAAGGGGAAGGCGATGGCAGTGGGGGTGTACTATCAACCGCCTGGCCAGAATGAACAAATGGATGATGAAATGCTCAAAGAAATCAAGGAAGCTACCAAACGTTTCTCCAGGACCAAGCAGGAAGTCAGTCCTCACATATGGTTGACATCAACGTCGATGGAGCCCTTGCGGAGCATTTCCCCATCTTTCCAAGAAAGCCTTTGGGAATGCAGGCACGCATGCGCGGTTCCCTTCCCACCTAAAGGTGCCATCTTGCTCAGTCTCTCTTTTTCCGTGAAGCACATCGGACGTGTGTCCTAGTCCTCCCGGAAAATAGTTAGATTTTTTCACGATTCCTTTGCTATTTTTTCTCCGGTTCGACGCCGGTTTCCCTCTCGCCGGGTTCGGTACACCGGTATCGAGTCCGCTCTTCTTTTTTCGGTTTTTGCCCTTCGTGGCTGGCGTTCGCACCCTTTTTTTCTTTTTCCCTGGAAGGCCGGTCCTTGGACCTCGCGGGGACTCTTTTTTCCCCGATGGCTTCCAGTGGTTTCAAAAAGTGTGATCGGTGCAAGAAACTAATGTCTCTCACCGACACACACAACTGCTGCCTTCGGTGCCTCGGTCCTGACCACGATCCTCAGATCTGTGGACCATGTGGAAAGATGTCTTCCAAGGCGCTTCAAAGTCAGCACCAAAAGGAAAGGCTTTTCTCCGACTTGGCCTCTGGCCGGGCCCGGACCTCGTCTGAGGCCTCGACATCTCGGGAATCGGATCCCGAGCACCGTCGGGGCTCCTCGGACAGGGGGTCCCCCGACCGGGAACGAAAGAGGAAGAAGCGGCTCACGAGGGCGTCGTCGGAAGAGGTCCCTGGCTCCTCGGGAGCTAGGTCTCAGACCCCCGACCGTCGCCCGGGCCCTTGGAACAGGAGAAGCCGCCAAAAGTACCTCGTGTGGAACCAGAGTCTGCTGGACACGTAAGTCCTGTAGTCCTCGTGGACTCTCCTCCAAGAGAACCGACTTCGGGCCCGGCACTGCTGGGGCCCGAGTCAGTGGCTGCTGAGCCTCCTGAGCTGGGTCTCAGGCTGACAGCCTTGGAGTGCAGATTTTCTGCCTTCATGGAACAGCAGCGGGCACTGATGGCCAGCCTGTCTGGCGCATCTGCCCCGACCACCGGGACATCGACATCGAAGTCGACCCCGGAGACCGAGCCGATACTCGAGACCATGAAGGCTCGAGGTCGACCTCGGTCGCGGTCTCCCTCGACCTCGGTCGCGGTCTCCCTCGACCTCCCATTCGGGACCGAGGGCGTCGATGCCGGTGCCTTCGGTGTTGGAGCGGGTGCTCACAGGCCCCGCGAGGTCGGACCCCGATTCCTCATCGGACGAGTCCGCCTGGGAGACAGAGGACGAGGAGCCCCCCGACACCTTCAGGACTCGGTGCGTCCCGTCGGACTCACCGCAGTCTAAGCTCCGGAGTAGATCCCCTCCGGAGGATACCCGGTTCTCGGAGTTCGTCCGGGATATGGCCACTGCGTTGGCTATCCCTGCGGACCCCGAGGAGGAGCCTCGAGCTGAGGAGCTCGAGGCCCTACAGTATGACTCTCCTCCGAAGGAGGCCTTTACTGTTCCAATTCCTCCGATGCTGGAACGGCTCTTCTTCCAGATGTGGGAGGCACCGGCCTCTGCGCCGGTTCTAAGCAAGCGGGTCGATTCCATCTATCGACTCCGGAAGAGCCCTGGCTTTCAGAAGGCGCAGCTACCACACCATTCCATGGTGGTGGAATCGACCAGGAAAATCACCTGAAAAGTCGGAAAATGCACTCCGCGGTGCCCCCTGGAAGGGAGGCCCGGAACCTGGATGGTTTTGGTAGAAAGTGCTTCCAGGGCTCGATGCTTGCTTGCCGTGTCCAGTCTTACCAGCTGTACATGGGCATGTACTTGCAGGACCTGGCCAAGGAGCTCTCCGGGTTCTCTGCTGGTCTCTCCAGGGAACCCTTGCAGAGGTTCAAGTCCTTGTCCTCGGGGATCCGGGAATGCTCCAAGTTCATGTCCCGCGCTGCCTACGATGGCTTTGAGGCTTCGGCCCGTGTTGCGGCAGCCGGCATCGCTGCAGTCATCGGACCTCGAGCCATGGGTTCAGGACAAGTTGGTTAATGTCTCTTGCCGAGGTGAAAACCTTTTTGGCAAGCCCATGACTGAGAGGACCGCACAGCTTGAAACCGAGCACCTCACAAGGACAAGGCTGTCTAGAAAGACTTCTGCCCCTTCTCATAAAAAGAAGGGCTCGGGTAAAAAGCCCTTTTACCCGAGGAAGGGCACTGCCTACAAACAGTACCCACAGTACCAGGCCTCCCAAGCTCCCCCTCAGGGTCAGCAGGCCAAGGGGCAGGGTAATGGGCCCCGTAGGCAGAGGACTCCCAAGCCTCCGGCCCCTGCTCCCACTCAGCAGGGTGGGGGTTTTTTGACTCCTTAGGCATAGCCTCTCCGTCCCTGCTCTCCCAAACCTGCACAGGAGGTCGCCTCGCCCTGTTTGCCCACAAGTGGCCACTCATCACTGGAGACAGTTGGGTGCTCAGCATAGTCCACAAGGGCTATCTGCTACACTTCCAACAGCTGCCTCCTCCATACTTTCCAGGGGAGCCTCCACGGCCTCCCCTGCATACAGACCTTCTCCTTCAGGAGCTCCAAGGTCTGTTGGTGGACAGGGCAGTGGAACCTGTGCCTCCCCACCTACAAGGTCAGGGGTTCTACTCCAGGTATTTCCTTGTACCCAAAAGAACCGGTGGCCTTCGGCCTATTCTAGACCTCAGAAATCTCAACAAATTCCTAGAGAAGGAAAAGTTCAAGATGCTTATTTATTTATTTATTTATTTATTTAACATTTTTATATACCGCACTATTTATTATCAGCGCGGTTTACATAGAACTACAAAACATCAGATAAGATACATATATCTGTTTTTACATGGAACAGGAAGAAAAACTTGGAAAACCGGGGTAATTGTAACAAAGGATAATAGACATTGAACTATATACATATGATAGTAATATTACATGAAAAGGTATCTTGTTAGATAGGAACGGGATTAGAGCTGTTTGGATGAACTTGTGTTATTGTGTTCTCAGGAAAGTATTTGATGAAAAGGTGATGCTTACTCTTGGAACACTTCTGCCCTACCTCCAGCAGGGAGATTGGCTATGCTCCTTAGATCTAAAGGATGCGTACACTCACATCTTCATTCATCCAGACCACAGAAAGTACCTCAGGTTCATTGTGGGAGGAAACCATTATCAGTACAGAGTACTGCCCTTTGGCCTCACCTCCGCTCCCAGGGTCTTTACCAAATGCCTGGCAGTGATGGCGGCCTACCTGAGAGATCAGGGAATCTTTGTCTTCCCCTATCTGGACGACTGGCTCATCAGGGGTCAGATGTGCCAGGAGGCCAGACAGGCCACCCTCAGGACTATTGCTCTTCTTCAAAACCTGGGGTTTGTAATAAACTTCGCAAAGTCCACGTTGCTCCCCTCCCAGAACTTGGAGTTCATAGGGGCAAGGTTGGACTCTCTGCTGGCAAAGGCATTCTTGCCAGAAGACAGAGCCCAAAGACTGATAAATTTAGCAAACCGGTTTCTCAGCAAGTCACTGGTCTCCGCCAGACTCTGCCTGATGCTTTTTGGCCACATGGCTTCGACAGTACATGTGACCCTCAATGCCAGGCTCCATATGAGGCCTGCACAGTGGTGTCTTCGGACTCAGTGGTCACAGGCCACAGGCAGCCTCAGAGACAGGATAAGGGTGTCCAGACAATTTCTGAACTCCCCTCCGCTGGTGGCTGCACTCTCCCAATCTACTGCAAGGGGTGCCTTTTCAGATTCCTGGGTTCACCGTGGTGTTGACCACGGATGCCTCCCTGCAGGGCTGGGGGGATCATTGTCTAGGCAAGTGCACACAGGGCCAGTGGTCTCCCTGGGAGGCCGCACAGCAAATCAATCTACTGGAACTCAGGGCTATTCGGTTAGCCCTCAAGACTTTCTCTCCAACCCTGGCTCATCAGTCTGTCCTAGTTCAAACAGACAACCAGGTAGCCATGTTTTATGTGAACAAGCAGGGCGGAACTGGGTCCAGGCTCCTTTGTCAGGAAGCGCAGGACCTTTGCTTGTTTGCTCTCAGGCACAACATGCTCCTCAAGGCTGTGTTTCTACCTGGCCAGGAAAACTACCTGGCCGACAGGTTGAGTAGGATTCTGCAGCCCCATGAGTGGCAGCTCCATCCTTTGGTGGTTCAGAAGATTTTCATGAAATGGGGACTTCCATCCATAGATCTGTTTGCCAGTCCTCTGAACAAACAGCTGCCAAAGTTCTGCTCCAGGAAACCGCATCCCCTTCAGATAGCAGCAGATGCTTTTCTGATTCCCTGGTCTCAGGGCCTCCTGTATGCGTTTCCTCCCACGCCCTTGGTGGCCCAAACTCTGTTCAATATTCTTCAGGACAAGGCCTCGGTCCTGCTGGTGGCTCCCAGGTGGCCGAGACAACCTTGGTTTCCACTTCTGCTTCAGCTGGCAGTGGATCCCCCACTGCCTCTGGGGTTGCAACCTGACCTCCTTTCTCAAGATCAGGGTTCCCTTCTGCACCCCAATCTCAAAGCTCTCAATTTGATAGCCTGGAGGCTGCAAGGGTAGTTTTGGCTCCCTAGGGCCTACCTCAGGAAGTTGAGGAGGTTGTCCTAGCCTCTAGGAAACAGTCCACTAGGAAAACCTATGCTCTCAAATGGAAAAGGTTTTCTGTGTGGTGTCAGTTACGTACAGAGGATCCTTTCTCCTGTACTGTACCAGTAGTGCTTCAGTACTTACTGCACTTATCAAATCAGGGTCTTAAGTCCAATTCTGTTCGGGTCCACCTCTCAGCTCTGGCAGCTCACCACTCACTGGTGGAAGGACATTCTCTGTCGGTTCACCCTTTGGTGTCCCGCTTTCTCAGAGACTTGCTTTTGCTCAAGCCTTTAATCCGTCGTCCTGCTCCTGAGTGGGAGTTGAATGTGGTCTTGCAGCAACTGACTTGCCCACCTTTTGAGCCGATGGCTACTTGCCCTCTACGCTTCCTGTCCTGGAAGACACTCTTCTTGATAGCCCTAACATCGACCAGGTGAGTGAGTGAGCTTCAGGCCCTGGTCTGTGACAGGCCTTACACCCGCTTCTATAGGAACAGGGTATTTATTTATTTATTTTTATTTATTTATTACAAGTTCTTATATACCGCACTATTCGGCATCAGCGCGGTTTACATTATAACATAAAGACCATAACAACAAGCTGTTTGGTTTACATCGAACAGGAGTACAAACTTGGAGAACCGGGGTAAACTATATACAAGAGATAATTACATAGAACAGAATAGAGTCTTATTCTTAGTCCTTAGGTCTTATTCTTAGTCCTTAGTCTTATTCTTAGTCCTTAGGTCTCATCCAAAGTTCCTTCCAAACATTGTCTCCTCTTTCCAACTCAACCAGGAGGTGGTTCTTTCAACATTCTTCCCTAGGCCTCATGCAAGCCAGGCTGCAGCAGTTTTGCATACCCTGGACTGTAGGAGGGCCTTATCCTTCTACCTTGACCGTACACAGGGGCATAGAAGGGCTGCTCAGCTCTTCATATCCTTTGACCCTAATAATTTGGGTTTAGCTGTGTCCAAGCGTACCTTGTTCACCTGGGTAGCTGACTGTATCACTTGGGCTTACAGGGCGGCTGACCTTCCTTTGCAGGGTCGGGTCACGGCCCAACGTGTCAGGGCAGTGGCTGCCTCAGTGGCTCACCTCCGCTCTGTACCGTTGGTGGACATCTGCAGGGCTGCAACTTGGTCCTCAAGCCAGACTTTTGCGGCCCATTACTGTCTGGAAAGGGAGTCCCGTAGGGACAGTGCTTTTGGCCAGGCAGTACTCTGGAATCTCTTTGAGGTTTAGGCAACTCCTGCCCTCCAGCCTTCCGTTGGGCTACCGGTGGAGGTTCTGTAAGTGAAAAGCCTTTCTTTGATGCTGGGACTAGAGGGAGTTCTCTTGTTCAGCCTGGGTTCCTTGGTAGCCCAGAGCTAGGGAGTCACCCATATGTGAGGACTGACTTCCTGCTTGGTCCTGGAGAAAGAGTAGTTACTCACCTGTAACAGGTGTTCTCCAGGAGCAGCAGGAATCATTCCTCACAACCCTCCCTCCTCCCCTGGGAGTTGCAGTTGTACATATTTTATTATTTACTTTTTTGTGTGCTGTTTTTAGCTATGTCATTTGACTGAGCAAGATGGCACCTTTAGGCAGGAAGGGAACCGCGCATGCGTGCCTGCATTCCCAAAGGCTTTCTTGGAAAGCTGGGGAAATGCTCCGCAAGGGCTCCATCGACGTCGATGTCACCCATATGTGAGGACTGATTCCTGCTGCTCCTGGAGAACACCTGTGACAGGTGAGTAACTACTCTTACATCGCAGTAATAATAATGGGTGATTTCAATTACCCCGGTATCGACTGGGTCAGTGTCACGGCAGGACATGCTAGGGAAATAAAGCTCCTAGATGAAATAAATGACTGCTTCTTGGAGCAGCTGGTTCATGAACCGACCAGAGGGGAAGCCATATTAGACCTAGTCCTTAGTGGAACACCAGATCTAGTGCAAGAAATAAGGGTGTTGGGGCCACTTGGCAAGGGTGATCATAGCATGATCACATTTGATTTAATCAGTGGAGGAGGGATAGTAAGGAAATCCACAGTACTACCTTTTAACTTTCGAAAGGGAGACTATGATAAAATGAGGAAAATAGTTAAGAAAAAACTAAAAGGAGCAGTTGCAAAGGTTAAAGAATTACATCAAGCTTGGGTGTTGTTGAAAAATACTATCTTGCAAGCCCAGACCAGCTGTATTCCACGCTTTAAGAAAAGTGGAAGGAAGTCCAAAAAACTGCCAGCATGGTTTAAAGGTGAGGTCAGAGAGGCTGTTGTTGCCAAAAAAGCATCTTTCAGGAAATGGAAAAAAGAGCAAAACGACGAAACCTGGAAACAGCACAAGCACTGGCAAGTCAAATGCAAGACATTGATAAGGCAGGCAAAGGGAGAATTTGAGAAGAAGCTTGCTGCGGAAGCAAAAACACGAAATAAAGACTTTTTCAAGTACATTTGTAGCAAAAAACCTATGAGAGAGTCAGTTGGTCCATTAGATGATAGAGGGGTTAAAGGGGCACTAAGAGGCGACAAGGCAATAGGGGAGAGACTGAATGAATTCTTTGCTTTGGTCTTTACTGAGGAAGATGTAGGGATGTTACCCATGACTGAAGTGTTATTTAAAGGTGTGGAAGAATTGAAGGAAATATCGATACATCGGGAAAATGTATTACAACTATTAGATACATTGAAGAGTAGCAAATCACCTGGGCCAGATGGTATACATCCAAGGGTGTTGAAAGAAATGAAGTATGAGATTGCAGACCTGCTATTAGTAATCTGTGAATTTTCATTAAAATCATCTGTAATACCTTAAGATTGGAGGATTGCCATTGTAACGCCAATTTTTAAAAAGGGTTCCAGGGGTGATCCGGGAAACTACAGACTGGTGAGCCTGACGTCAGTACTGGGAAAAATGGTAGAAACCAAAATAAAGAATAAAATTACTCAGCATGTAGATAGTCATGGCCTAATGGGAGACAGCCAACATGGCTTTAGACAAGGAAGATCTTGTTTTACTAATCTGTTGTGTTTTTTTGAAGGTGTGAATAAACAGGTGGACAAAGGTGAGTCGGTTGATATAGTGTATCTGGACTTTCAGAAAGCCTTTGACAAGGTCCCTCATCAGAGACTTTTGGCAAAACTAAAGAGTCATGGGATAGGAGGCAGTGTACTATTGTGGATCAGGAACTGATTAAAAGATAGAAAGCAGAGGGTAGGGCTAAATGGCCAATTTTCCCAATGGAGAAAGGTGAATAATGGTGTACCCCAGGGATCTGTGCTGGGACCGCTCCTTTTTGACATATTCATAAATGACCTGGAAAGGGGAATAACGAGTGAGGTTATCAGATTTGCAGATGACACAAAACTACTTAAAGTTGTTAAAAGCTAAGAGCATTGTGGAAAATTGTAATAGGATCTTGATTAATTGGAAGACCTGGCAATCAAAATGGCAGATGAAATTTAATGTGGAGAAGTGCAAAGTTATGCACCTAGGGAAGAACAACCCAAACTATGGTTACACGATGCAAGGTTCCACATTAGGAACCACCACCCAGGAAAAAGATTTAGGCATCATTGTGGATAACATGTTAAAACCCTCGGCCCAGTGTGCAGCGGCGGCCAAGAGAGCAAATAGAATGCTAGGTATCATAAGGAAAGGAATGGAAAATAAAACAAAAGATATTATAATGCCTCTATATCATTCCATGGTGAGACCGCACCTTGAATATTGTGTGCATTTCTGGTCGCCGTATCTTAAGGATATAGCGCTATTAGAAAAGGTACAGAGAAGAGCCACCAAAATGGTAAAGGGGATGGAAGGATACTCCTTTGAAGAAAGGCTAAAAAGGTTAGGGCTCTTTAACCTGGAAAAGAGATGGCTGAGGGGAGATATGATAGAAGTCTATAAATTAATGAATGGAGTGGAATGGGTAAACATAGATCGATTGTTTACGTTATCAGAATATAGAAAGACTAGGTGACATGCAATGAAGCTACAGGGTAAACTATTTAAGACTAATAAAAGAAAATATTTCTTCACTCAACGTGCAATCAAACTCTGGAATTTGTTACCGGAGGATGTAGTAAAGGCTGTTAGAGTAGCTGGGTTTAAAAAAGGTTTGGACAAGTTCCTGGAGGAAAGGCCCATAAACCAATATTAAGAAGGGACCCAGGATATCAATACTTGACCCAGTACAAGCATTGTGGAACCTGTGTCTTTTGGGGAAACTGCTAGGTACGTATGACCTAAATTGGCCACTGTTGGAAACAGGATACTGGGCTTGATGGACCTTGGTCTGACCCAGTATGGCATATCTTATGTTCTTGGGTCAGGGTGTCCCAGTACCCTATTCTGCAGGTATGCACTTTGGGGTTGTCCACATTTGTAAAAAGATCTATACCCATGCACATACCTAGCTTAGCAATCTGTGCAGGCCCAACTCCAGAACTGGTTACAGGGATGTTCGTGTTTCAGAATGGAGAAGGAGTGATTTCAGAAGGCTATTACTGAAACTACTGCAACTTCCCTAGTTTTTGGATACTGCTCTGGACATCCCAAATCTTTCCTAGATTTTCCTTCTAAAATGCCACTTCATGATCATTGCACCTCATAAATATTTGTTTAACATCCTAAGAGGGTTAGTTACTAAGCTGCAGTAAAATGCAGTATTTCACTGGGTGAGTCACTAACCTATAGTATTTCAGTACTGCTGATGAGTTATTCATGTGGTAAATATCATTTTCCATTACTGCAGTCAGGAACATCGCTCATTCATGGATACAGCAACACAAAGACAACAGCCCTGAATCAGGCTCATTATCTTTAAAGGTCTACTGCAGGATCCAAAATGCTCCCACTCTCCCAATGCCCCCATCCAAAATGCCCCATACCCTCCACTCAACTTTCCCCACCGTGTGTCCAAATCATAGACAGCCGATTACAGTGGGGGAAGTGTGACATGCTGCATTTTTCAGGAATTGCAGCCAAATTAGGGGCACAGAATCCCAGGTGCCAGGGTGCAAGCCTTAGGCACCATGGCAACCTGGCATCTGGGATTTGTTGAACCCTGGGCTAGCATATGCATGTTTGTTTTGTGCATGCTTACACATGTGCAAACATGCATATGGACAGAAAAAATTTGCAACCTCCTGAACTCTCGACAATAGGTGCTATGCCTAAGTGAAACATGCCTAAAAAAAAACAAAATATAGTTGCTGATGTTATGAGTATTGGCAGCAGGAATACATATTCCCAGCACCACTATCATGCTTTTTAAAGGGCAGTAAGTCCCAGTTCGGAAAGACTTTCCTCTTGCACTGCCAAAGCTGCCTCACATCTATTTATAATATATGACCCTCCATCCTTTGCCCCACCTCCAGGCAATATGCACTGTGCATACACACCCAAAGTCCAACACTGGATTCCTCCATAGCACTTCTTCCTCATTCCTGCCCCACCGGGGCAATCTTTCAGAATGGCACTGGCTGATATCAGGATGTGGGTGGGGTTTCATGTAGGAGGAGTACTGAATTCTGGACATCATTTGGGGGCAAGTGGGGCAAGGGATGAAGGGCTATTTACATTATAACAGGGCTTCTGAGGAAACCATGGGAGTGTGGTTTCTGTATTAGGAGCTTGCTGCACCAGCATTGCAATAGTGTTTGGAACACATACCCAATGTTACTAATGCTCCAGTACTCCCAGAAAATAACTCCTCTCCCTCCCCAAAAAACAGGCACTTCTCTCCCACTAGTTCCCACTTTGAACATCTTAGAGGGTACCTAGGACCCCAAGCTTACCTTTGCCCATCATATATCAGAAACATTGAAATGTCTCTCTGCACTATTAGAGCTCTCCATTCCTACCTGGATAAACCTGCTCTTAGCAAACTAATTCTCTTCATGGGTATTAGCAAGCTAGATTATTACAGCAACTCTAATGGGCTCCCATTAAGCGCATTCAAAGAGTTCAAAATGTTGCTATTAAGCTCCAGATACAATGTAAGACATTTGATTATGTCACCCCTTTATTAAGATTTCATCAATGGCTCCCAGTAACTTACTGGATCAAATTCAAAACCTTATTGCTGCCTTATAAAGTGCTTTATTCAGGCCTCCCCCACTACCTGTCTGATGCCCTTATTCCCTATATGTCAGCCAGATCCCTACATTCCCAAAATCACAACTGGCTTGTGGCCCCAGCTCATAGCTTTGCTCTGCATGAGTCCACACACCAATCAGCTTTTTATTACTTGGCCCGAACTCTGTGGAATTAAATTCTGTTGTATATTCGACAAGACACCTTGCTGAAGTCATTTAAAAAGAGTTTCAAGGGAAGGTGTTTCAGCAGCCGTGCAGGTGTTGAGGAGGCACAGAAGTTTCCCCCGGACAGCCCCAAAGTGATCGAGGGCTTGGATAAAGGCAGCCGGGATATCCTGAGTGAGCCGGGAGGTGTTTCAGCAGCCGTTCAGGAGCTGAGGAGGCACAGGCGTTTCCCCCGGACAGCCCCAAAGTTATCAGGGGCTTGGATAATTCCCAGGAGATCCTAGGTGCGTGGTCGTGGCATATCCAAAGGGGCATGTTTGAGCACTGTTGGAGTTCTGAGAAGTGTGAGAGTGAGTCCGTGGAACAGTTGTATTAATGGGGAAATGTACAAAAATGTTTTATTCAGATGTTGTAATACTGTAGGTCCAATGGACAAGCACCTAATTTGAAAGAAGAGCCGGACCCACTAGCAGATACAGATTTTTTCACCATTCAAGACTTCGGGGCGTCTCTGAACTCTTCGGCCTGTACCCCAATTCCACCCCCAGGGTGCTTGGTCTCTCCCTTTCCATTGGATAATGTCAGCCCTTTATTCAGAGCATGCCATCTTTAATTATTGCACCTCATCAGGCAGTGACATTGTTGCCCATTTTGGATATTGTTAAGGAGATACCTGATGAGCAGGTGTCTCTTGCCAACATCTGGAAAGTGGTGACCCGTTCAGAGCAGACACTAGTGTTAACCGTATCTCGGCTTTGTACGTTTTCCCAAGAGATGGTAACAAGGCTGAGAGTGGGTGAGTTCATTAAGTGTACAAGTACTTAAATGTGAACTGACTTGTTCCTCTTTTCAATCAGTGCATGCTGCAACAATTATGGATAATTTAATTATTCACAGGAGGCTTGAGATGTTTGATAATTTTCATAGAGCAAATAATATAAGTTTTCTGAATTTTCCTATGATATCATTACTTCCTCCTGATGTATTGCTGCGGAAATATTTTAGGGAAGCCCTAGCCCTACCTAATGCTGATTCGATAATGTTTTCCAAAGTATAATATCTCCCAGTGGGTTGGGTCTCTGGGGAATCTATTGATGGCTGCGATGTTTTGCGGCCTGTTGCAGATCTTAACTTGACACAATTTTTGGAAGATTCCCATGATACCATCCCTACTAGGGCAACGTTGCTTGTTGCTTTCGTTTCTGTACAAGATAAAAGTTCTGTGTTTAAGAGTTACTTTAAAAATAAGGTTTCAGTGTGGCAAGAAGTCAACTTTTTCCAGATTTATCCAAAGCTACTCAGTTACGGCGGAAAGCCTTTTTGGTTCTCAAGCCTCAAGTCTTAGCCTTGGATGCTTCTTCTTTTTCTCCGATATCTATGTAAATATTTGGTAACTCCTCAGGGCTCCAGATATGTTTGTAGATTCATCTGCAGAGCTTTCTGGTTGAGAGAGAGAAACAGATTAGGGGTGATAAGGATAAGATGGGTTAGTAAATAATAGGCTGTTATTTTGGGGGGGTTCACCTAGTTTTCCGTTTTAGGTACAGGATGTCTTCTTTATGGTTGTCTCCCTTAGATGTGGACTAAGCTGACAATTTATTGATTAGTTTTTGTTTTTGACTTGTATTTTCTTGTGTATATTTTAGGGTTATGTTTTTTTGTATGCTTCTTTGTAAGTATTGATTGAAAACTCAATACATAAATAATAATAAAAAAGAGTCTCAAAACTTACTTCTTTGAGCAAACATTTGGTGTTCTGTAGTTGGAAGAGGATCTGAACTGCTCCTCTGTTTCTACTATGTAGCTTTCCCCTCTTTTGCTTGCCCTCTTTTTTATCAGTTTATATATATATATATATATATATATATATATATAAACTGTAGGCAGAGATAGCATGTGTGCGCTTAACACCGGTTCTCTTATCGTGTGTTACAAGCACAGCCAGGATGAATTGATGGACTTCCATAGAAAGGCAGAGGGAGGACAGCATCAGTCTTTCAATGTCCAAGCAGATAGTGTGAGTGTCGGCTAGTTAGGGTGCAGTGTGCTGGAGGAGTAGCATGACCTCTGTGACTGGCTGCCCTGGGACTTTTGGCTGCTGGAGCTATGCTCCAGGCCCTTGGCGGCGAGAGTCTGGAGGGTGGTGCAGCGATCTTTGATGTCATTTATGGTGTCTTTTACCTTGTTCCCAAAAAGGTTATCCGCCATGCAGGGTACATTGGCATTACATTCGTGTGTGTCCTCCTTCAGGGTGGATGCCTGGAGCCAAGCCATGTGTCTGACTGTGATGGCCATACCTGCAGTGTGCACTGCAGAGTTGAAAATGTTGAAGGCCAAACAAATGAGGTGTTTTCCAATTTCAGCCAGGTTAGCGAGGACAGCCGAGGTGCGTGCTTTTGAATCAGGGGGCAGCGTGTCAATGCAGCCTTTGAGCTTGTCTAGTAGGGTATTCTTGAAGAGGACCTGCTGTAATTGGTGCAGTGATCTTCACGTTAAGCATGGCGCTTTGGAAAGTTCTCCGACCAAGGTCATCAGTGAGTTTGTAGTCCTTGCCGAGTGGGGCATTGGAGTGTATTCGGGATCCTTTAACTTGCTTCATTGCCAACTTGACCACTATGGACTGATGTGGCAGCTGGAGTTTCTCGAACCATGGGGCTGGCTGTATCTGGTACTTTGTTTCAGGCCTACTAGGGCAGGTGGGCCCGGATGAAGGGGTCTGCCATACCTTCAGTAGGTGTTCCTGGAGGAGTTTGTGGACCGGGAGAGCCACCATCATTTTGGTACGTCCAGGTATTTGAGTACCCCCAGGATCTCATTCCTCGGGTCCTGGGTGTCAGTTGGGGTGAGGGAGAGCTGCAACGCCAGCTTTTAGAGATATTTCAGGTATGTGGAGGGTGAGGGCAATGGTGTGGGTGGTGAGAAGGTCTCTGATGGAGAGCCCAGTGGTGCTGGTGATTGATAGGTTTCCTCTGGTGAGGCCTGGGTGGCCATTCCCTCCTCTTCCCTGCTGTCTGCCATGAGCTGTTCTGACAAGAAGCGCAGTGGTGATGGAGATGGCGGTGTACGAGAGTCCTCTGAGGGTCCCATGCTGGGAGGTGATGGTCCCAGGCTGGGGGTCATCAGTGCTGTAGTTGCTTGCTCTCATGGGAGATGTTGCTCCATGAACGGTGCCAGGAGGTCCATGCCTGATGCTTCAGTTCTGCGCTGCTTCGGTGGGGGGCTGGTAGAGCTGCTGAGGGTGCAGGTGCTAGGGGTATGATGGCAGTAACTGCACCCTCTGTCCACTTGTCTTTGAGCCGAGGATCCCTGCTGGGATCTCTGTTGCTGTTGCGCCTGGAGCGGTGCCGGTGTCTGGGTGAATAACCGCTGCTACTGCTCCATCATTTGCGCCATCTGTGGGACTGCACTGGCATCTGGGGGCACTCAGGTGAGTGTTCTCAGTGCAGAGGAGAGGTTTCTGTGTCATAAGAACATAAGATATGCCATACTGGGTCAGACCAAGGTCCATCAAGCCCAGTATCCTGTTTCCAACAGTGGCCAATCTAGGTCATACGTACCTAGCAGTTTCCCCAAAAGACACAGGTTCCACAATGCTTGTACTGGGTCAAGCATTGATATCCTGGGTCCCTTCTTAATAATGGTTTATGGACCTTTCCTCCAGGAATTTGTCAAAACCTTTTTTAAACCCAGCTATACTAACAGCCTTTACTACATCCTCTGGTAACAAATTCCAGAGTTTGATTACACGTTGAGTGAAAAAATATTTTCTTTTATTAGTCTTTAATAGTTTACCCTGTAGCTTCATTGCATGTCCCCTAGTCTTTCTATATTCTGATAACGTAAACAATTGATCTACGTTTACCCGTTCCACTCCGTTCATTAATTTATAGACTTCTATCATATCTCCCCTCAGCCGTTTCTTTTCCAGGTTAAAGAGCCTTAACCTTTTTAGCCTTTCTTCATAGGAGTATCCTTCCATCCCCTTTACCATTTTGGTGGCTCTTCTCTGTACCTTTTCTAATAACGCTATATCCTTTTTAAGATACGGCAAGCAGAATTTATTTATTTATTTTATTTTTATTTATTTATTTTATTTTCATTTCTTATATACCGCACTATTTGCGATCAGCGCGGTTTACATAAAAACAAACAGTATTGCACACAATATTCAAGGTGCGGTCTCACCATGGAACGATATAGAGGCATTATAATATCTCTTGTTTTATTTTCCATTCTTTCCTTATGATACCTAGGATTCTATTTGCTCTCTTGGCCGCCGTTGCACACTGGGCCGAGGATTTTAACATGTTATCCACAATGACGCCTAAATCTTTTTCCTGGGTGGTGGTTCCTAATGTGGAAGCTTGCATTGTGTAACCATAGTTTGGGTTGTTCTTCCCTAGGTGCATAACTTTGCACTCGTCTACGTTAAATTTCATCTGCCATTTTGATGCCCAGTCTTCCAATTTATCAAATTCTCTTGCAATTTTCCACAATCCTCTTAGGCTTTGTGTCATCTGCAAATTTGATAATTTCCCTCGTTATTCCACTTTCCAGGTCATTTATGAATATGTCAAAAAGCAGAGGACCCAGCACAGATTGCTGGGGTACACCACTATTAACCTTTCTCCATTGGGAAAATTGGCCATTTAGCCCTACCCTCTGCTTTCTATTTTTTAACCAGCTCCTGATCCACATTAGTACACTGCCTCCTATCCCATGACTCTTTAGTTTTGCCAAAAGTCTCTGATGAGGGACTATATCAACCGACTCACCTTTGTCCACCTGTTTATTCACACCTTCAAAAAAACATAACAGGTTAGTAAGACAAGATCTTCTTTGTCTAAAGCCATGTTGGCTGTCTCCCATTAGGCCATGATAATCTACATGCTGAGTAATTTTATTCTTTATGATGGTTTCTACCATTTTTTCCCGGTACTGACGTCAAGCTCACCGGTCTGTAGTTTCCCGGATCACCCCTGGAACCCTTTTTAAAAATTGGTGTTACATTGGCGATCCTCCAATCTTCAGGTATTAGAGATGATTTTAATGATAGTTCACAGATTACTAATAGCAGGTCTGCAATCTCATATTTCAGTTCTTTCAACACCCTTGAATGTATACCATTTGGCCCAGGTGATTTGCTACTCTTCAGTTTATCTAATAGTTGTAATACATCTTCCCAATATATCGATATTTCCTTCAATTCTTCCACACCTTTAAATACCACTTCAGTCATGGGTAACATCCCTACATCTTCCTCAGTAAAGACTGAAGCAAAGAATTCATTCAGTCTCTCCGCTATCACCTTGTCGCCTCTTAGTGCCCCTTTAACCCCTCTATCATCTAATCGACCAACTGACTCTCTCACAGTTTTTTTGCTATGAATGTACTTGAAAAAGTCTTTATTTTGCGTTTTTGCTTCCGCAGCAAGCTTCTTCTCAAATTCCCCTTTGCCTGCCTTATCAATGCCTTGCATTTGACTTGCCAGTGCTTGTGCTGTTTCCAGGTTTCGTCGTTTGGCTCTTTTTTCCATTTCCTGAAAGATGCTTTTTTTGGCAACAACAGCCTCTCTGACCTCACCTTTAAACCATGCTGGCAGTTTTTTGGACTTCCTTCCACTTTTCTTAAAGTGTGGAATACAGCTGGTCTGGGCTTCCAAGATAGTATTTTTCAACAACACCCAAGCTTGATGTAAGTCTTTAACATTTGCAACTGCTCCTTTTAGTTTTTTCTTAACTATTTTCCTCATTTTATCATAGTCTCCCTTTCGAAAGTTAAAAGGTAGTACTGTGGAATTCCTTACTATCCCTTCTCCACTAATTAAATCAAAGGCGATCATGCTATGATCATTATTGCCAAGTGGCCCCAACACCCTTATCTCTTGCACTAGATCTGGTGTTCCACTAAGGACTAGGTCTAATATGGCTTCCCCTCTGGTCGGTTCATGAACCAGCTGCTCCAAGAAGCAGTCATTTATTTCATCTAGGAACTTTATCTCACTAGCATGTCCTGCCGTGACACTGACCCAGTCGATACCGGGGTAATTGAAATCATCCATTATTATTACTGTGCTGTAACTTTTGTTAGCTTCCTTGATTTCTTTGAGCATTTCATAATCCATTTGTTCATTCTGGCCAGGCGGTCGATAGTACACCCCCACTGCCATCGCCTTCCCCTTTTAACATGGAATTTCAATCCATAGAGATTCTACAGCAAATTTTGTTTCCTGCAAAGCTTTAATCCTTTCTGACTCAATGCCCTCTCTAACATAGAGCGCAACCTCTCCACCAATTTGATCAGCTCTATCATTACGATATAGTTTGTACCCAGGTATCACAGTGTCCCAGTGGTTGTCCTCCGTCCACCATGTCTCTGATATTCCAATCATATCTAACTTCTCATTTAGTGCTATATATTCTAACTCTCCCATCTTATTTTTTAGACTTCTAGCATTTGCATACAAGCATTTTAGAGACTGTATTTTATTCATATTAATTTGGCTATTGGTAGACAAGGGTAATTTGGGATCTTTAAGCTCTGTCTGCTCCATACTCGAGGGCATTTGGGCTACTTTACTCTTTTTTGGAACCTCTCTACTTTTGGTAGTATCCTTCAAGGATACATTATTCCGAACCATCCGCTCTTGGGCGACTGTCAGCTTTCCCCTATTATCTAGTTTAAAAGCTGCTCTATCTCCTTTTTAAAGGTTAATGCCAGTAGCCTGGTTCCATCCCAGTTAAGGTGAAGCCCATCCCTTCGGAAGAGCCCCTCCTTTCCCCAGAATGTTACCCAGTTCCTAACAAATCCAAAACCCTCATCTCTGCACCATTGTCTCATCCACGCATGGAGACTCCGGAGCTCTGCCTGCCTTTTGGGTCCTTCGCGTGGAACGGGAAGAATTTCGGAGAACGCTACTCTGGAAGTTCTAGATTTCAACTTCCTACCTAAAAGCCTAAATTTAGCCTCCAGAACCTCCCTACCACATTTTCCTATGTCATTGGTACCAACATGTAGCAAGACAGCAGACTCCTCCCCAGCACTATCTAAGACCTTATCTAGGTGGCGCGTGAGATCTGCTACCTTCGCACCAGTCAGGCATGTTACCAGGCGATTCTCTGGTTGGTGTCGGTGCTATGATGCACTGATGAGCATACCTCATTGTCATGGTGCTATCCAATGGATACGGACCAGGCAGCACCACATGATAACAAGGCCATCCTGCGCCCTAATGCTCCTTTGATGCTCAACTGCACATGGAGGCTGGGTTTAAGTGCATGCCCACAGCCTCTCTCGTTGAAGCCTCTGCCGGGGCTTCACCGGGGGAGGCCAAAGATGTTTCTGGGAACACCAAACTGGGGATGGATGCTTTTTTAGGCACATCCTGGGCTGTGGTGGGGGCCTTTTTTCAGTGGCTTCTGTTTGCCATGTGTTCATTGGCTGCTGGCTGAGGCTGTTCCAGAGAAGACCTCGAGATAGGTTCTTTCCCCGCGATGTAATCTTTCAGGGCATGGCTTCAGGGACAGCGGACCTGGGGGACATGTGGGTGCAATGGGGGCAGTCTTCCATGTGGTGACTGACCTCCAACCATTGGATGCAGTGATCGTGGGCATCAGTGCTATTCATCTTATGGCTGCACTTTGGGCATTTCTTTAAGCTGAATTCCCTCAGCCTTTTTGTCTTCTTCTTCTTCTGCTTGTATTGATCTTTGCACTTGTTGGTAGGAGAGCTGAAGAATCCATCCTTGCAGGCAAGGCGGAAGACGAAAACTGGGCTGGCCAGGGGCAGGCTCGGAGGTGGGGTCACCTAGGCATACTCAGAAAGGTTCTACCTTTCTGACCTCTGGAGAGCACTTATGTCCATGGCACCATCGGATGACATCACCAGATGTGGCTGATGCATCCTGCTTGTCCATGGAGAATGAATAAGCCATATGATCTTTCTCTGTAATCTTTTTTCTATCAGATCGATATGCAAAATAAGTTAACATTCACTGGCAGTCAGTGAATGTATATCTTCTCTATCCGGGGAGAAGCTAAGATAGCAGCACCTTCGTAGGGCTTTCTTTAACTCTCCAGAACCTTTTCTACTTTATTTCTTACCAAAATGTAAGGACAAGGGAACAACCAAGTCCCTGAAGGCTGCTATCCCTGTCAGTCAGCAGCAGCAGCAGCAGCAGATTAATAGCTATCTCTTGAAGACTTCTGATAAATTAATGGCCATGTGTGAATCCCTGGCTGCAAAGGCTGCTGGTGGGGATGCAGCTTATCTTGGGTCCATGACCACCTCAACCCCATGGCTACACCCTGATGTGTCTCTGCAGCAACAGGATTTGGGGATTCTGAATTCTGTGGAGAATAATTTATCTGCCCGGCCTGTTTTGGAAGAGCAAGGAGCAGATGCAGTCACACCCACCTCTTGGTTCAGAACATTGCAAAGTGGCATTGTTCATCAAGATAGCACTTCTTCTGTGTCCCAAACTATTGAGCTGATTGTTGGAAATTCTGTGTAGTTACCATTTATGGCAGTGATTCTTGACCCAGTTTTTGGGACATACCTAGCCAGGCAAGTTTTCAGGATAACCACAATGAATATGCATATGAGAGCCTTGCATACATTGCCTCCATTATATGCAGATTTTTCTCATGCTATCTGCTGATATCTTTAAGAAATATTTGGTGAAGGTTCTTTCTGTTCCTGAGAATGCTTTGCCTCCACTTAATAAGGCATACTTTTTTGTTGGTTGGGAAACTTTATTTTTGAATTAGATTTGAGCAGAATTTTGTGATTGTATTTTAAAAAGATGAAGATACCTTTTCTCCAGGACCAAGCAGGAAGTCAGTCCTCACATATGGGGGTGACATTGATGTCGATGAAGCCCTTCCGAAGCATTTCCCCAGCTTTCCAAGAAAGCCTTTGGGAATGCAGGCATGCATGCGCGGTTCCCTTCCCGCCTAAAGGTGCCATCTTGCTCAGTCTCTCTTTTTCCGTGAAGCCCATCGGACGTGTGTCCTAGTCATCCCGGAAAATAGGTAGATTTTTTCACGATTCCTTCGCTATCTTTTTCTCCGGTTCGACGCCGGTTCCCCTCCCACCGAGTTCGGTACACCGGTATCGAGCCTGCTCTTCTTTTTTCGTTTTTTGCCCTTCGTGGCTGACGTTCCCGCCCTTTTTTTCTTTTTCCCTGGAAGGCCGGTCCTTTGACCTCGCGGGGACTCTTTTTTCCCCGATGGCTTCCAGTGGTTTCAAAAAGTGTGATCGGTGCAAGAAACTAATGTCTCCCACCGACACACACGACTGCTGCCTTCGGTGCCTCGGTCCTGACCACAATCCTCAGATCTGTGGACCATGTGGAAAGATGTCTTCCAAGGCGCTTCGAAGTCGTCAGCACCAAAAGGAAAAGCTTTTCTCCGACTCGGCCTCCGGCCAGGCCCGGACCTCGTCTGAGGCCTCGACATCTCGGGAATCGGATCCCGAGCACCGTCGGAGCTCCTCGGACAGGGGGTCCCCTGACCGGGAACGAAAGAGGAAGAAGCAGCTCGCGAGGGCGTCGTCGGAAGAGGTCCCTGGCTCCTCGGGAGCTAGGTCTCAGACCCCTGACAGTCGCCCTGGGCCCGTGGAACAGGAGAAGCCGCCAAAAGTACCTCGTGTGGAGCCGGAGTCTGCTGGACACGTAAGTCCTGTAGTCCTCGTGGACTCTCCTCCCAGAGAGCCGACGTTGGGCCCAGCGCCGCCGGGGCCTGAGTCGGTGGCTGCTGAGTCTCCTGAGCTGGGTCTCAGGCTGACAGCCTTGGAGTGAAGATTGTCTGCCTTCATGGAACAGCAGCGGGCACTGATGGCCAGCCTGTCTGGCGCATCTGCTCCGACCACCGGGACATTGACATCGAAGTCGACCCCGGAGACCGAGCCGATACTCGAGACCATGAAGGCTCGAGGTCGACCTCAGTCGCGGTCTCCCTCGATCTCCCGTTCGGGACCGAGGGCGTCAACGTCGGTGCCTTCGGTGTCGGGGCGGGTGCCCACAGGCCCCGCGAGGTTGGACCCCGATTCCTCATCGGATGAGTCCGCGTGGGAGACGGAGGATGAGGAGTCCCCCGACACCTTCAGGACTCGGTGCGTCACGTCGGACTCACCGCAGTCTGAACCCCGGTGTAGATCCCCTCTGGAGGATACCCGGTTCTCGGAGTTCGTCCGGGATATGGCCACTGCGTTGGCTATCCCTGCGGACCCCGAGGAGGAGCCTCGAGCCGAGGAGCTCGAGGCCCTACAGTATGATTCTCCTCCGAAGGAGGCCTTTACTGTTCCGGTTCCTCCGATGCTGGAACGACTCCTCTTACAGATGTGGGAGGCACCGGCCTCGGCGCCGGTTCTAAGCAAGCGGGTCGATTCCATCTATCGACTCCGGAAGAGCCCTGGATTTCAGAAGGCGCAGCTACCACACCATTCCATGGTGGTGGAATCGACCATGCATCGCCTGAAAAGTCAGGAAATGCACTCCGCGGTGCCCCCTGGCAGGGAGGCCCAGAACCTGGATGGTTTTGGTAGAAAGTGCTTCCAGGGCTCGATGCTTGCTTGCCGTGTCCAGTCTTACCAGCTGTACATGGGCATGTACTTGCGGGACCTGGCCAAGGAGCTGGCCAGGTTCTCTGCTGGTTTCTCCGGGGAACCCTTGCAGAGGTTCAAGTCCTTGTCCTCGGGGATCCGGGAATGCTCCAAGTTTATGTCCCGTGATGCCTATGATGGCTTCAAGGCTTCGGCCCGTGTTGTGGCAGCCAGCATCGCGGCTCGACGCAAGGCATGGCTGCACTCATCGGACCTCGAGCCATGGGTTCAGGACAAGTTGGTCGATGTCCCTTGCCGAGGTAAAAACCTATCTCCAGAAACAAGCAGGAATGAGTCTTCACATATGGGTATCGTCGGTACCGACGGAGCCTGCGCGGGAACGCTACCCAGCATCCAGTAAGAAAGCTTTTGGGAGCATCCCACAGTGCCTGCGCGCTGCCTTCCCGCCTTTCCCAACCGTCTCTCTCCAGTTCTTCTTTTCCGCGGAGCCAGCAGGTTGTGTTCCTGTCACCGCAGAAGAATTCTTTATTTTTTTCTTTATTTTTCTGTGTTGCCTCTGCCTTCTTCGACGTCAGACCGGTACCGCCGGTCTTTTCTTTCTTTCTTATTTAAAAAAAAAACAAAAACTTTTCTTTCTTCAACTGTGCATTGCGTTTTCGGCCTTAGGCCTGAACATTTTCTCCTCATGAAGAAGCCTGCTTCCGAGTTTAAAAAGTGCACGAAGTGTGGCGGTACTATTTCCGTCACCGACACCCATGACTGGTGTCTAAAATGTTTGGGTCCTGACCATTCCATCACGGATTGTGTGTCCTGTACCATGATGTCTAAAAGGGGTCGGCAGAACCGAGCAGCCAAGCTCAGTACCCTGTTTCCCTCTGATGCAGCCTCGGTGGCATCGACGTCTTCCAGGGCTTCTTCTTCCTCCCATGGATCTCAGGTAACCAAACATAAATTTAGCCTGTCCTCGAAGGGCAAATCTCCCTCTAAGCATTGAGATGCCTCCGGGCTTATCCTCGAGGATTCCGCACCGGCAAAATTACCCCGGCGGGAAGTTCCGGCTTCCAAAGCATCATCTATGGGGTCACAGATTGACATCGATGGCTTGGCCTCGACCGATCACCTGTTGCCGTGTTCTGGGGGTACCGGTGGCCTCCACCGGTACCGACATCCAGTCTCTGGTGGCGTCGATGGATCAGAAAATTCTGTCCATGCAGCGCACCCTAACGGCGTTTATGCAGGCTTCGACGCCTTCGGTACCGCAACAATCTCCGTTGCCGGTACCGACTCCGGCACCGGCATTATTCCCGGTGCCGGTACTGGTACCGATTGCATCGACATCGGCTTCAGTGTCGACTGCAACAGTACCCTGTCCTATGATGCCCATCGGTACCGAGCCGGTACCTCTTACTCCCGATGTCAATGCCACTCAGTATGCGTATCGGGCTTTACAGGAGCATCCAGACAGGTGATACTTCGATTCCTCCAAAGACTCTGATGAGTCGGAGGCTTCTGTCGATGCACCGGTACTTCTTCCTCAGGAGTTTACTTCTCCAAAATGAAGAATGTCTCCTCCAGAAGACTTGTCTTTTCAAGACTTCATCAGGGAAGTGGCTAGGGGCCTCTCCATTATAGTGGCCTCTGAGTCAGAGCCTAGAGCCAAGCAATTAGATATTCTGCAATATCCTAAGGCTCCTAAGGAAGCAGCTACCTTACCTATTCATGAGATTCTTTATGATCTCATGTTGGGCATGTGGGAGACTCCTCTCACCATCTTTCCTCATTCTCGTAGGTTGGACACCATGTACCGTGTCCCTCCCTGTCCTGGTTTTCATAAGACTCAGCTTCCTCACCACTCTATTGTGGTTGAGTCTGCTATGAAGAAAATAAAGAGTGCAAAGAGACACTCATCTAACCCTCCAGGACGTGAATGTAGGACTCTAGATGCTTTTGGCCAAAGGATTTTCCAGGCCATTATGCTTGCTGCCAGAATCAACTCCTATAGTCTCTATATGGGGATGTTTCTAAAAGAAGTCACAGATCATCTGCAGACTTTAGCTCCTTTTATTTCAGAAGATAAAAGGCAGGAATTTCTCACTTTGCTCAAACATGCCCAAGATGTTTCCAAATTCTCCAACCGTGCAGCCTTTGACTCTTTTGAGTGTGTAAGCAGAGCCACGGCTATTGCCATAGGTGCACGCAGAATTGCTTGGTTACAAGCCTCTGATTTGGAACTCTGGGTCCAAGATGAGTTGGGAAACCTTCCCTGTACAGGTGAAAACCTGTTTGGCAGGGATTGGAAAGCAAAGGCCACTCAGATGGATGCTGAGAACTCTGCTTTGGATCGACTTTCAAAGTCTACCTCTGCTCCTGTTAAGAAAAGATTGTTCAAAAAGACATCTTTTTCTAAAAACGGAAGATATTATCCTGCTCATGGGCAGACATCTTCTGCAGGTCGTTTTCCTGCAAAGCATCAGCAACCACCTAAACAGGCCAAGTCAAAGGCTGCCAGGCCTACCACAGCCCAGCAGCCTCAACCTCCTCAGGACCTTTGACTTGCAACTAGAGAACTTAGCCTTTCTAGCTCTGGAAAAGCCAGAGCCTCTCACCATTCCAGGAAGGTTGACTTACTTTGCTTCCAGATGGGAGCAAATCACAGCAGAGCAATGGACCCTCTCCATCATAAAGGAAGGGTACAAGCTTCACTTCTTAAACCTTCCTCCTCACACCATGGTGAAACAGTTCAATTCTCCAACATCTCTCCCTCACCCTTCTAGGTCAGGAGATTGCTACCCTTCTTGCCCAAGGGGCAATAGAAGAAGTACCTCTTCTTCAACAGGGCTCAGGGTTCTACTCCCCTTATTTTCTTATTCCAAAGAAAACAGGGGGCTACAGACCCATATTAGATCTCAGAAAATTGAACAAATTTCTATTCAAGGAGAAATTCAAAATGATTTCTCTAGGGGCTCTGCTTCCATACCTTCAGAGTCAAGACTGGCTTCTTTCTCTAGATCTCAAGGATGCGTACACCCATGTCCTCATCCATCCAACACACAGAAGGTTCCTTCGGTTCCTTTTTCAAGGAAAGCACTACCAATACAGGGTGCTTCCTTTCGGTCTGGCCTCTGCACCAAGGATGTTCATGAAATGCATGGCAGTAGTAGCTGCATTTCTCCGCATTCTAGGAATATTCATATTCCCGTATCTGGACGACTGGCTCATTCGAGCCCCATCCCAGTCAGAGGCCCAGACTTGTCTAACCTGCACAATGTGTATCCTTCAGTATTTGGGACTAGTGATAAACATCCCAAAATCCAATCTCACCCCTACTCAGTCTCTGGAGTTCATAGGGGCCTTGCTGGATACCACAACTGCAAGGGCCTATCTTCCTCAGGCCCGTCGCCTATGTCTGGTGCAGTTAGCCTCCCAGATTCAGTTAAAGTCCCAATTAACTGCTCGAGAGATGTTACAACTATTAGGCCACATGGCATCCACCGTGCATGTGGTTCCATATGCTCGCCTTCACATGAGGGCAGCTCAATGGACTTTGTCCACCCAATGGACTCAGGCATCAGGTTGCCTGTCAGACAAAATAGCAAACTCCAGTTGCCTTTTTTGGTCTCTCCAGTGGTGGAAGTCCTCTCAAAACCTGTTGCTGGGATCCCCTTTTCAGCAACCGCTACCCCAAGCAACTCTCACAACAGATGCTTCTCCAAGGGGTTGGGGAGCTCATATACAAGATCTCTCCACCCAGGGCATCTGGTCTCCACAGGAGACTTCTCTGCATATCAATCTATTGGAACTCAGAGCAATATTCTTATCTCTCAGAGTGTTCCATACCCTGCTCAGCTACAGGACAGTCCTCATCCATACGGACAACCAAGTAGCCATGTTCTATGTAAACAAGCAGGGTGGAACTGGCTCTCTGTCGCTTTGCAACGAAGCTTTGCGACTGTGGGCCTTCGCCAGAGAGCATCACATCCATCTTCTGGCAGTATATCTTCCAGGCATTCAAAACTCTTGGGCGGACACAGACTCAGTCGAGTTCTGCTCCCACACGAGTGGTCCCTCCACATGGACCAGGTAGCCAGGATTTTTCGAATTTGGGGAACCCCGGACATAGACCTCTTTGCAAGTCCGTGGAATGCCAAACTTCCCCGGTTCTGTTCCAGAATTCCGTCTCAGGGAGTTCAGGCCAAGGATGCCTTCCTCCTTCACTGGGGTCAAGACTTCCTTTATGCCTTTCCACCAATTCCCCTAATTCCCAAAACACTATTCAAGCTTCAGAGAGATCGAGGGACCATGATCCTCATAGCTCCACATTGGCCACGCCAAGTGTGGTACCCTCTACTTCTGCATCTCTCTCAAGCTCCTTCCCTGGACTTGGGCTGTGCACCAGACCTTCTGTCCCAGGAAAGGGGAACATTATGGCACCCAAACCCCCAGTCGCTCCATCTCAGGGCTTGGTTGCTGAGGGCCTAGACCTTCAAGATTTTCATCTCTCTCAGCAGGTCAGAGATGTTATTCATGCCTCTAGAAAGCCTTCTACTAGGCGTTCCTATGCTTTCAAATGGAAAAGATTTACCATTTGGTGTTCAGAGAAGGGTCTAAACCCTATTGCAATACCTCTGAATTCTCTATTAGTGATGGGAGATTGAAATTGCCCATAATCCAGGTTGGTGTATTGGGGTTGTTTTCTCTGTGTCTTGTGTATAAAGAGAAGTTAGGTGGTAGGAGTTGGTTGAGGAGGACGTTGTCCTCCGAAGATAGCCAGGTTTCTGTGATCGTAAGTAGATCCAGGTCATAAAGGGATATCATGTCTAGGATAACCGGCCATTTCTTGCGTATGGAACGAGCGTTTATTATGGCACATTTTAGGCTATGGCAGTTCTGAGGTTTCTCCTGGTTGGGAGTCCTGGATAATTGGAGTGCTATGTGTATCAGGTGGGAGCGGCGCGTGTAAGTGTCGCTTCCTGGGTGGGAGTACTGGGGTCCAGACCATCTTTTTCCATGGTTGATCAAGATGGGGATATGATTCTGAGACTGAGAAAGGGCATTGGAGGTTCCAATCCAATGTGTAAGGAGATACAGGCTAATAAGGGCAACTAAATGAGAGGCCATATTGGGTGATTAAGAGAGTGTGTGATTGGGATATGGTGATGAAATAACTCACACAGCGATTCGCACAGAAACTTACCCAGCACCCTGGGAAGAGAATTCATGCACTAATGAAGAACATTATACAATAAGAGACATGTGGTAGTGGGGTAGTGAAATTATACTATTGCAGTGCAGACATGCAGTAAAGGGGTAGTGAAGTCATACGATGCACAATAGAAATAAGCACATATGAGATGCAAGAATACTCACAGATAAGTAAGCACATATGAGGAGTAAATGCGGGTATACTAACAGATTAAACATTAGAGCAATGCCAAGACGATACAATAATGAAATGATGTGCAAAGGAGATCATACTTTAACAGGTTACATGAGAAAGTGTATGCCACCTCGAAGGATCAGACTGGTAATGGAATGTATGGCTATGAAGTTCAGTACCTCAGAAGGCTAAGGTCGTACCCATGGTTAGAATGTTCTTCTTAGGTGGTGCTGTGGTTCAAAGTTGCAGTGCTCCGTCGTCGTATGTGGCTGGTGTGAGCTTGTCGATTGGTGCACGATTCCTTGGTAATGGTGAACGTTTCCTGGAGCTAGGTGGATTTCAGTTTAGTGTAGCCTTCCCTTGGTCCACGCCTAAGGGCCATGCCAAAGGGCCCTCAGGCTTGTGCCCGCCAGGGGCGAACTTTTAAAGCCCTCTCGATGCGCCCCGATTGGGCAGGATGTTCCCCACTGATCCTCCTGCCGCTGGAGGCTCGATCCCCGGACTGGGGAGAGCCGATGATGGTGGTGGGGGCAAGAGGACCACGCGCCGGCTGTGCAAACTTTTAAAGCCCTCTCGATGCGCCCCGATTGGGCAGGATGTTCCCCGCTGCTCCTCCTGCCGCTAGAGGCTCGATCCCCGGACTGGGGAGAGCCGATGATGGTGGTGGGGCAAGAGGACCACGCGCCGGCTGGCGCGAACTTTTAAAGCCCTCTCGATGTGCTCCGATTGGGCAGGATGGTCCCCGCTGCTCCTCCTGCCGCTGGAGCCTCGATCCCCGGACTGGGGAGAGCCGATGATGGTGGTGGGGGCAAGAGGACCACGCGCCGGCTGGCGCAAACCTTTAAAGCCCTCTCGATGTGCCCCGATTGGGCAAGATGTTCCCCGCTGCTCCTCCTGCCGCTGGAGGTCGATCCCCGGACTGGGGAGAGCCGATGATGGTGGTGGGGGCAAGAGGACCACGCGCCGGCTGGCGCAAACTTTTAAAGCCCTCTCGATGCGCCCCGATTGGGCAGGATGTTCCCCGCTGCTCCTCCTGCCGCTGGAGGCTCGATCCTCGGACTGGGGAGAGCCAATGATGGTGGTGGGGGCAAGAGGACCACGCGCCGGCTGGCGCGAACTTTTAAAGCCCTCTCGATGCGCCCCGATTGGGCAGGATGTTCCCCGCTGCTCCTCCTGCCGCTGGAGGCTCGATCCCCGGACTGGGGAGAGCCGATGATGGTGGTGGGGGCAAGAGGGTAGCCATGTTTTATGTGAACAAGCAGGGCGGAACTGGGTCCAGGCTCCTTTGTCAGGAAGCGCAGGACCTTTGCTTGTTTGCTCTCAGGTACAACATGCTCCTCAAGGCTGTGTATCTACCTGGCCAGGAAAACTACCTGGCCAACAGGTTGAGAAGGATTCTGCAGCCCCACGAGTGGCTGCTCCATCCTTTGGTGGTTCAGAAGATTTTCCTGAAATGGGGATTTCCATCCATAGATCTGTTTGCCAGTCCACTGAACAAACAGCTGCCAAAGTTCTGCTCCAGGAGACCACATCCTCTGCGGAGAGCAGCAGATGCTTTTCTGATTCCCTGGTCTCAGGGCCTCCTGTATGCGTTTCCTCCCACGCCCTTGGTGGCCCGAACTCTGTTCAAGATTCTTCAGAACAAGGCCTCGGTCCTGCTGGAGGCTCCCAGGTGGCCGAGACAACCTTGGTTTCCACTTCTGCTTCAGCTGGCAGTGAATCCCCCACTGCCTCTGGGGTTGCAACCTGACCTCCTCTCTCAAGATCAGGGTTCCCTTCTGCACCCCAATCTCAAAGCTCTCAATTTGATGGCCTGGAGGCTGCAAGGGTAGTTTTGGCTCCCTGGGGCCTACCTCAGGAAGTTGAGGAGGTTGTCCTATCCTCTAGGAAACAGTCCACTAGGAAAACCTATGCTCTCAAATGGAAAAGGTTTTCTGTGTGGTGTCAGTTACTTACAGAGGATCCTTTCTCCTGTACTGTACCAGTAGTGCTTCAGTACTTACTGCACTTATCAAATCAGGGACTTAAGTCCAATTCTGTTCGGGTCCACCTCTCAGCTCTGACAGCTTACCACTCACTGGTGGAAGGACATTCTCTGTCGGTTCACCCCTTGGTGTTCCGCTTTCTCAGAGGCTTGCTTTTGCTCAGGCCTCCAATCCGTCCTCCTGCTCCTGAGTGGGAGTTGAATGTGGTCTTTCAGCAACTGACTTGCCCACCTTTTGAGCCGATGGCAACTTGCCCTCTACGTTTCCTGTCCTGGAAGACACTCTTCTTGATAGCCCTAACCTCGGCCAGGCGAGTGAGTGAGCTTCAGGCCCTGGTCTGTGACAGGCCTTACACCCGCTTCTATAGAAACAGGGTAGTCCTTAGGACTCATCCAAAGTTCCTTCTAAAAGTTGTCTCCTCTTTCCACCTCAACCAGGAGATGGTTCTTTTCCAACATTCTTCCCTCGGCCTCATGCAAGCCAAGCTGAAGCAGTTTTGCATACCCTGGACTGTAGGAGGGCCTTATCCTTCTACCTTGACCGTACGCAGGGGCATAGAAGGGCTACTCAGCTCTTCCTATCCTTTGACCCTAATAATTTGGGGTTAGCTGTGTCCTAGCGTACCTTGTCCACCTGGGTAGCTGACTGTATCACCTGGGCTGACAGGGCGGCTTACCTTTCTTTGCAGGGTCGGGTCACAGCCCATCGTGTCAGGACAATGGCTGCTTCAGTGGCTCACCTCCGCTCTGTACCGTTGGTGGACATCTGCAGGGCTGCAACTTGGTCCTCAAGCCAGACTTTTGCGGCCCATTACTGTCTGGAAAGGGAGTCCCGTAGGGACAGTGCTTTTGGCCAGGCAGTACTCCGGAATCTCTTTGAGGTTTAGGCAACTCCTGCCCTCCGTTGGGCTACCGGTGGAGGTTCTGTAAGTGAAAAGCCTTTCTTTGATGCTGGGACTAGAGGGAGTTCTCTTGTTCAGCCTGGGTTCCTTAGTAGCCCAAAGCTAGGGAGTCACCCATATGTGAGGACTGACTTCCTGCTTGGTCCTGGAGAAAGAGTAGTTACTCACCTGTAACAGGTGTTCTCCAGGAGCAGCAGGAATCAGTCCTCACAACCCTCCCTCCTCCCCTGGGAGTTGCAGTTGTACATAGTTTATTTTTACTTTTTTGTGTACTGTTTTTAGCTATGTCATTTGACTGAGCAAGATGGCACCTTTAGGCGGGAAGGGAACCGCGCATGTGTGCCTGCATTCCCAAAGGCTTTCTTGGAAAGCTGGGGAAATGCTCCGCAAGGGTTCCATCGACGTCAATGTCACCCCCATATGTGAGGACTGATTCCTGCTGCTCTTGGAGAACACCTGATCTCTAGGAACAAACAGGAATGAGTCTTCACATATGGGTATCGTCGGTACCGACAGAGCCTGCGCGGTACGCTCCCCAGCGTCCAATCAGAAAGCCTTTGGGAGCATCCCACAGCGCCTGCGTGCTGCCTTCCCGCCTTTCCCAACTGTCTCTCCTCAGTTCTTCTTTTTCCGCGGAGCCAGCAGGTCGTGTTCCTGTCACCGCAGAAGAATTTCTTTATTTTTCTTTATTTCTTTTTTGTTGCGTCTGCCTTCTTCGACGCTCTACCGGTACCGCCGGTCTTTCGTTTCTTCTTTTTAAAAAAAAAGAAAAGACTTTTTTCCTTTTTCTTTTTTCTTCAGGTGCACTTGCTTTTTTGGCCTTAGGCCCAAAACTTTTTTTTCCTTAACATGGAAAAGCCTGCCTCAGGATTTAAGAAGTGCACAAAATGTGGCGGTACCATTTCCGTCACCGACACCCATGACTGATGTCTAAAATGTTTAGGTCCTGACCATTCCATCACAGATTGTATGTCCTGTTCTATGATGTCTAAAAGAGGTCGGCAGAACCGAGCTGCCAAGCTCAGTACCCTGTTTCCCTCTGATGCGGCTTCGGTGGCATCAACGTCTTCCAGGGCTGCTTCTTCCTCACATGGATCTCAGGTAACTAAACATAAATCCAGCCGGTCCTTGAAGGGTAGATCTCCTTCTAAGCATCGAGATGCCTCTAGCGTTGCCCTCGAGGATTCTGCACTGGCAAAATTACCCCGGCGGGAGGCTTCGGCATCTAAAGCTTCATCATTGGGGTTCCAGGATGATCTCGATGGCGTGGCCTCGACAGATCACCTGGTTCCATGCTCTGGGGTACCGGTGGCTTCCCCCGGTACCGACTTCCAAGCATTGGCGGCGTCGATGGATCAGAGGATTCTGTCAATGGAACGCAGTCAAGCGGCTTTCCTTGTGGCATCGACGCCCCTGGTACCACAACAGACTACCTCACCGGTACCGGCTCTAGCACCGCCATCGGTACCGATCCCGGGTCCGGTGGCATCGACATCAGCTTCGGTGTCCGTTATGCTGGTACTCTGTCCTCTGAAGCCCTCCGGTACCTATACCCCGGTACCAGTTATTCCCGATACTGATCCCGGTCAGTACGGGTATCGGGCTTCGCAAGAGCATCCGGACAGACGATACTTTGATTCCTCTAAAGACTCTGAGGATTCTGAAGAGTCTGTCGATGCAGTGATGCTTCTTCCACAGGAGGAGTCCTCTCCTAAACGAAGGATGTCTCCTCCAGAGGACTTGTCTTTTCAAGACTTCATCAGGGAGGTGGCTCGGGGCCTATCCATCACGGTGGCCCCTGAGACAGAACCCAGAGCCAAGGAGTTAGATATTTTACAATATCCTAAAACTCCTAAGGAGGCAGCTACCTTGCCTGTTCATGAGATTTTGTATGATCTCATGTTGAGGATATGGGAAGCACCTCTTACCAACTCTCCTCATTCTCGCAGGTTAGATACTATGTATCGTGTCCCTCCTTGTCCTGGTTTCCATAAAACTCAGCTTCCTCACCACTCTATTGTGGTTGAGTCTGCTATGAGAAAGATTAGAAGTGCCAAAAGACATGCCTCTAATCCTCCAGGACGTGAATGTAGAACCCTGGATGCTTTTGGACGTAGAGTCTTCCAAGCTTCCATGCTTGCTGCGAGAATTAATTCCTATAGTCTTTACATGGGAATGTTCCTAAAAGAAGTCACTGATCATTTGCAGACTTTAAGTCCTTTCATTTCTGAAGATAAAAGACAGGACTTTCTCACTTGGCTCAAACATACCCAAGATATCTCCAAATTCTCCAACCGTGCAGCTTTCGACTCCTTTGAATGTGTAAGCAGAGCCTCAGCTATTGCCATAGGTGCACGTAGAATTGCTTGGCTTCAATAATGCTCAATAATGCTCAATAATGCTCAACAACCTAAGCCAGATAGGCATAAACTCCACCGTACATAAATGGTTCACCTCATATTTAAATAACAGAACGCAAAATGTAAGAATAGGTAATCAAACCTCCAATACATACAAACAAGAAATAGGTTTACCACAAGGTTCAGCACTATCAGCCCTACTTTTCAATATTTACATAAAACCGGTTTGCAATATCTTTAAAAAATTTGGAGTACAATATCACCTCTATGCGGACGACATTATGATGTACATACCTTTTACGATCCCTAACCTACCGATACAACTCCTATCAGACTGCTACAACGAAATTACAATTTGGCTAAAAACTCAAAACCTCCATATAAACCATGCTAAAACCGAAGTCCTAATCGTAACAAAAAACCAATCATTTATTCCTCCAACCCACATAACACTACAAAACCAAGAAATTAAAATAAAAAACGAAATAAGATACCTAGGTGTCATTTTAGATACACACCTTACAATGGAAACCCACATCAGAAATACCTTAAAGAAAATCTACTTCAAACTTAAAATCCTCAAACAACTACGCCCCCTTGTATTTATACAAGATTTTATTAATATAACACAGGCTACCATAACTCCCCACTTCGATTTCGCCAACCTAATACTTATGGGCATTTCAAAACAAAACATCAAAAGAATTCAACTAGCGCAAAATGCAACAGCTAGAATTATATTAAAAATAAACTCACTCCAACACATAACACCGATACTAGCATACCTTCACTGGTTACCAATACAAAGCAGGATAATATACAAAACAATAATAACTGCATTCAAAGCCTTAAATGACATGGCTCCGAAGACATTATGTAATCTAATATGCAAAGAACCACCTAAGCCTACTCATAGAAAAGGACAATTAAATAAACTAAAGATTCCAAAAGAATTCATAAAAACTCACAAATTAACAAACAATAGAGCCTTTTCCCACATAGCTCCAACCATCTGGAATTCACTACCAGAGGACCTACGATCACTAACAGAGATCACGGAATTCCGGAAAAAATGAAAACGTATCTATTCACTAAACACTATAATACCATAGAAAACCCTCCACTCGACTTAGATAAAGGCTAAACAGGAACCTGCCCACATCAAGTTTATACTCCCTACTATAACGGACAACATACATGGCTTAAACGAAATGACACTCCATTCTAATATTTTTTATTTTATTTTTTATTTATTTACATCTCTTATATACCGCACTATTTGCGATCAGCGCGGTTTACATAGAACAAACAATATCCGACAATAAACAAGAGTCAGGTCATTACAATGAACAGGAGCAGTAAACTTGGATAACAGGGGAAACTATCTACATGTGTGGAACATTGAACAATATGCCCTAATACATCCACATGTATATAGTTGCAACTGTTATGTACTGCCTTACGTTGTACAGACATTACATTCTGTTTAGATAAATTATTACTCACACTGTTTTAGTTGAAATATTCTGCTTAGTTCTTACTCTCTGCTTTGTTAAGTTAAGATGTTCTATGTAAAAAGTTAAAATGTTCTATGTTCTATGTAAAACAAACTTCGCTTTGTTAATTGTTGTTAATTGTACACCGCAACTGATCGCTGGAAGATGCGGTATATAAATGAGTGTTAAATAAATAAAATAAATAAATAAAGCATCTGATTTGGAGATCTGGGTATAAGATGAATTGGTAAATATCCCTTGTACGGGTGAAAACCTGTTTGGTAAAGATTGGCAAGCAAAGGCCAATCAGATGGATGCTGAAAATTCTGCCTTGGATAGACTATCCAAGTCTACAGCTGCTCCTGTTAAGAAAAGGTTGTTCAAGAAAGCATTTTTTCTAAAAAGGGAAGATTTTATCCTGCTTATGGTCAGCGGGCATCTTCTGCAGCTCAGTTCCCTACCAAACATCAGCAATCATCCAAACAGAACAAAGCAAAGGCTGCTAGGCCTCCTCCAGCCCAGCAACCTCAGCCCCCTCAGGGCCTTTGACTTTCCACTAGAGAACTTAGCCTTCCTGGCCCTGGAAGGACCAGAGCCCTCCACCATTCCAGGAAGGTTATGTCATTTTGCTCCCAGGTGGGGACAAATTACAGCAGAGCATTGGACACTCTCCATCATAAAAGAGGGGTACAAACTTCATTTTTCAAGCTTGCCCCCTCACACAAGAGTGCACCAGTTCAATTCTCCAACCTCTCTCCTCAACCTGTTGGGGCAGGAGATTGCCACCCTTCTCACCCAGGGGGCAATAGAGGAAGTGCCTCTTCAACAACAGGGCACAGGTTTCTACTCCCCCTATTTTCTTATTCCAAAGAAAACAGGGGGCTACAGACCCATCTTAGATCTCAGAGAATTGAACAGATTCCTAGTCAAGGAAAAATTCAAAATGATTTCTCTAGGAACTCTGCTGCCATACATTCAGAGTCAGGATTGGCTTTGTTCTGTAGATCTCAAGGATGCGTACACCCATGTTCTCATCCATCCAACTCACAGAAGGTTCCTTCGGTTCCTTTTTCAAGAGAAGCACTATCAATACAGAGTGCTCCCTTTTGGTCTGGCCTCTGCACCAAGGGTGTTCACAAAATGCATGGCAGTGGTAGCTGCATTTCTGTGCACTCTGGGAATATTGGTATTCCCTTATTTGGAAGACTGGCTCATTCGAGCTCCCACTCAGTCAGAGGCCAAGAGTTCTCTAGCCTGCACAATGCGTATCCTTCAGTATTTAGGGCTGATAATAAACATCCCAAAATCCAATTTAACCCCTACTCAGTCCCTGGAGTTTATAGGGGCATTGCTGGATACCACAAGGGCAAGGGCCTATCTCCCCCAGGCCCGTTACCTTCGCTTGGTGCAGTTAGCTTCTCAAGCAGAGTTGAAGCCCCACTTAACTGCTCGAGAGATGTTACAGTTACTAGGCCACATGGCATCCATCGTGCATGTGGTACCATATGCTCGCCTTCATATGAGGGCAGCTCAGTGGACTTTATCCAACCAATGGACCCAGGCATTAGACTGCCTGTCAGACAAAATAGCAGACACAAGTCGCCTCATTTTGTCCCTCCAGTGGTGGAGGTCCCCTCAAAACCTGTTGTTGGGGTCCCCCTTTCAGCAGTCTCTACCCCAAGCAACTCTCACAACAGATGCTTCTCCAATGGGGTGGGGAGCTCATCTGCAAGACCTCTCCACCCAGGGCTTCTGGTCCCCACAGGACAGTTGTCTACATATCAATCTCTTGGAACTCAGAGCAATCTTCCTTGCTCTGCGGGTGTTCCACACCCTGCTCAGCTACAAGACAGTCCTTATCCACACGGACAATCAGGTAGCCATGTTCTATGTGAACAAGCAGGGCGGAACTGGCTCTCTGTCGCTTTGCAACGAAACTTTGCGACTGTGGGCCCTCGCCAGAGAGCATCAGATTCATCTTCTGGCAGTTTATCTTCCAGGCGTTCAAAACTCTTGGGCAGACAGGCTCAGTCGAGTTCTGCTTCCACACGAGTGGTCCCTACATGTGGACCAGGTGGCCAGGATTTTTCAGATTTGGGGAACTCCGGACATAGACCTCTGTGCAAGTCCGTGGAATGCCAAACTTCCCCGGTTCTGTTCCAGAACTCCGGCTCAGGGATGCTTTCCTTCTTCACTGAGGTCAAGACTTCCTGTATGCCTTTCCACCCATTCCCCTAATTCCCAAAACCCTGTTCAAGCTTCAGAGAGACAGAGGCCACATGATTCTCATAGCTCCACATTGGCCACGGCAAGTGTGCTGCCCTCTGCTTCTACATCTCTCTCAAGCTCCCTCCCTGGAGTTAGGGTCTGCTCCAGATCTCCTATCTCAAGAGGACGGAAAGTTATGGCATCCCAATCCCCAGTCTCTGCATCTCAGGGCTTGGTTGCTGAAGGCCTAGATCTCCAAGATCTTCATCTTTCTCAACAGGTGAAAGATGTTCTTTATGCTTCCAGAAAACCTTCCACTAGACATTCTTTTGCTTTCAAGTGGAAGAGGTTTACCATCTGGTGCTCTGAGAAGGGTCTTAACCCCCTTGCCATACCTCTGGAATCTTTGCTGGAGTATCTCCTCCATCTGTCTAATGCAGGCCTTAAGACAAATTCAGTAAGGGTCCATTTGAGTGCTATTGCATCTTCCCTTAAGCCTCTAAATGGACAACCTATTTCCTCTCATCCTCTTGTAGCAAGGTTCATGAGAGGCCTCCTTTTAACAAAGCCTCCCATTAAACCACCTCCGGTGGCATGGGACTTGAACCTGGTTCTTGGTCAGCTTATGAAGCCGCCTTTTGAACCTTTGGCTACCACCTCCTTGAAATATCTTTCTTGGAAAGTTATCTTTCTCATTGCAATCACATCAGCACGTCGTATTAGTGAATTGCAAGCACTCGTAGTTAATCCACCTTATACAAGGTTCCATCATGACAAGGTAGTCCTTAGGACTCATCTACACTTTATGCCTAAGGTGGTCTTGCCTTTTCACCTCAACCAGGAGGTCTATCTACCTGTCTTTTTTCCAGGACCTCAGGCATCAAGTGCAGAGAGGAATCTTCATACCCTGGACTGTAAAAGAGCTCTGACTTTTTACTTACAGAGGACACAGCAACATAGAAAGTCCTCTCAGCTCTTTGTTGCCTTTGATCCTTCTCATTTGGGACTACCAGTCTCCAAGAGAACACTATCTAACTGGATTGCCCAGTGTATTTCTTTCTCCTATCAGAGTAAGAACCTTTCTCTGGAGGGCCATGTCACAGCTCACAATGTGAGAGCCATGGCAGCCTCAATGACTCATCTGAACTCTGTGTCTATTGACGACATCTGTCGAGCAGCCACTTGGGCCTCGGTTCATACCTTCACAGCCCATTACTGCTTGGACAAGGACTCCCGCCGGGATACCTTGTTTGGTCAGGCTGTTCTCAAAAACCTATTCCATACTTAATCAACTCCTACCCACCATCCCTGATGGGATGCCAGAGATCCATGGGGGGAAGTGGAGCCCTGTCCCAGGGACACACAACTTCTGGGGTCTCTCCCTGGCATCTAAAGCTAGGGAGTCCCCATATGTGAAGACTCATTCCTGCTTGATCTCCAGGAACAAGCAGGAATGAGTCTTCACATATGGGTACGTCGGTACCGACGGAGCCTGCGCGGGAACGCTCCCCAGCATCCAATCAGAAAGCTTTTGGGAGCCTTTCCAACTGTCTCTCCTCAGTTTTTGTTTTTCCGCGGAGCCAGCAGGACGACGTCCTGTCACCACAGAAAATTTTTTCTTTTTTAATTCTTTTATTCTTGTTTTCCTGTGGTCGCGGCTGTCTCCCCGCCTCCACCGGTATCGCCGGTGTTTTTTTTCTTTCCTTTTTATTCAATCCAGGGAATTTTTTTCCCTCAGTTTCACTTTTAATTTTTTGGGCCTTCAGGCCTCTCCATTATGGAGCCGCCTCCTTCTTTTCCTAAGAAGTGCCTTAACTGCGGCAGTACAGTATTGTTTTTAGACTCCAAGTCCTGGTGTCTAAATTGTTTGGTTCTGACCATCCGGAGCCATTAGGCTACCATATTAGGAGAAGAGATTTCCCTTTTCGAGTTTTCCTTGATGCCGAGTTCCCTTCCAATGGCGGGGCACCGACCAGTTCTTCTTCTCTACAGGATCAGGTAACCCACAAACAGTCTGTTCAGACTAGCCAATCCTTGAGTGGTAGGTCTCATGCACAGCATGATGACGGCTCCGGCCTTTCCCTCAAGGATCCATTGGCTTCAAAACCCCGACGGGAGTCTTCGGTCTCCAAAGCCTTTCAGGGGTTTCAGGTTGTTCCTGAGGCTCACCCCTCACAGAACATACCTGAGCCATGCTCGGTGGTGGCATCCGCTTCGAGCGGTACCGATACCCTGGCATCGGCACTGGTGTTGAGTGATTCACTCTTCCCCAGGGATCGTCATCTGGTTTCCTCGGTACCTTCAGGACCGATCGATATGTCCCAGATTGACTTTACGGTATCTGTATCACCGCCGATACTACCACCGACGTCGGTACCTTCCAGACATGCATCAATAGACTCGCTTCCTTCGATGCCGAGTCTGGAATCGATCTCCAGTCTGGAAGACTGGGTACCGACACGCCTCGGATCCGATGCTTACCGATTCCGGATGCTCGGTACCAAGGGTAATTACCAGAGGCCTTCGGTTTCCTCGGTACCACTTGAGCAGCCTCCGATGACTGCTTCGGTGTCGGTATCGTCTTCGATTCCGGCACGGCTGCCGGTATCAGTATCGGTGCCGATACCTGCAGCATCGGGGTCAGTTCTTTCCACACCAGAGTCGCTCCTTTCTATAACTAGTTTGGAGTCGATACCTGGCATGGACGATGCAGTACTGACTGTCTCACGTCATGACCTCCAGTACCAGCATCCATTCCTTAGGCCTACATTCTCAAGTGCCTACTCCGGTGCCCAGGCTAATTCTTTAGATCTAGCCTGTCCAGGGATGGAGATCCTTCTTTTCAGAATTTTCTCCGGGACATAGCAACATCCCTTGCTATTCCTACCCCTGGCTATGATCCTGCTCAAAGCTCTCTTTGTTCTGGAGAAAAGGAAAATTTAATGCTTCCTTTACATCATTCCTTGCAGGATCTTCTTCTATGAATGTGGGAAGCACCTTTAAGGGTTTCCTCACCTTCTAGAGCAACTGATCTTCTATATCATGTGCCCCCCTCTCCAGGGTTTCAGAAGACTCAACTTTCCCATCATTCCATTGTAGTGGAATCAGCAATGAGGAAGGTAAAAAGCAATAAGAAGCATTTGGACGTCAAACCTTCCAAACATCTATGCTGGCAACAAGGATTCTCTCATATATTTTTTATATGAGTCTATCCCTGCAGGAGGTCACAAAGAAATTATCTCTTTTGACTCCCTTTCTATCAGAGCCCAAGGCTGCAGACTATTCCTCGCTTCTTAGTCATAGCCAAAATATCTCTTGGTTTCTTTCTCGTGCTTCCCTAGACTCTTTTGAGTCTGTTAACAGAACCTCTGCTATAGCCATAGGGGCACGACGTAGAGCCTGGCTCCAAGCTTCAGACTTAAACAAATGGGCACAACAAAAACTGGGTAATACTCCTTGCACTGGAGAAAATCTCTTTAATAAGGAGTCTTTACATCAGGTTGCTCAGTGCTCCACTGACTTCCCTGTTTCTGAAGGCAATCCTAAGCCTTCTCCTTCCCCAGTAGGTAGGAAATGCCCTACCAAACCTTCTTTCCCTAGGAAAAGAAGGTTTCACTCTTCTCCTGCCCATCCTTCAGATGTTCCCAAGCAGGGGACACCTCGCCCTGGTCTGAAGAATCCAAATTCTAGCCAGGCTGAACAAACCCAGCAACCATAGGTTCCTGAGAGTTACAACCTACAGTTAACTTCTTCTCAGTAGAAGCTTTTCACTGTTTTTTCCTTCAAAACTCTACACATGGATTCCTTTCCTCAGGACATCCATTTCCTCCTAAATATGCTGAGCTGTCAGGATATTCATGTCTATGGTTCACAGGTTTCTCCTCTTCTTCCCACCAAGAAGAGAAGTTAACAACTATCCCATGATAGTTTTTCTGTTCCAACATGAACTTTTTCCTTCCAGAGACTTACCATATGGTAAGTCACCCTTCAGCTCCTGTTTCTCTATCCTCTCATCCAGGGTTTCCCCTGAATGAGTGGTACCTTAAAACTGCAGGGCTTCTCTAGCCTTTCATTCCAGTGTGGAGTTTTTTCTCTCGAATAAACTCTCTTCTTTTCTCTGGGCAGCTCATCAGACAGGGACAGGAATTTCTCCTCTTCTTTTGTCTGTTCTCTCTGTTTTACACAGAAAGATTCTATCTGCTGTCTTATTCAGCAGCTGCCCATGCAGGAGTTCCAGTGATTGGACTACTGGTACTTTTCCACAAGTTTCCAGTCTGTCTTCCACTACTTTCTGTCTGGCCTTAGCAGTGATTCCAAGATAGTGCTTTCATCTATCTTGGATAATCCTAATCACTTCAGGCTTATCACACTATCTTCTTTTCTTGCCATCTCCACTTTCTTTGGATTTGGCAGCTTAGTTGACCTACAGCCAGTTTTATTTCCCAATTCTCCTGCATAATGCTCTCTGCAATCTTACAGAGAAGCTTTCTACTATGGGCCCTTGCTAGAGAGCATGGGTTTTTGTCTCTGATGACTATCCTAGATGGTTGGGAAAGGCTTCCTCAGTCATTTTCCATGACTGTGAGGGTTCTCCACACCCTATTATCTCCTGTTATAATACAGGAGATAAGCCTTTTCTAAGTGAACGTCGAAAGAGTTTTCCAATTCCTTCAAGGAATATGCTCTTTTTTCCTTGCAGCTTGTCCTCATGGTAACCTACTCCTTCATGGACAGCACATATTTTACAAATAACGCATGATACCCCTTGTGTCCCTCCAGTGGGTCAACCTGGTATCTCATCCTATGCGTTTTCTGTCCATTTACATGCAAGAGTTCTACAGGACTCAGGACTTGCTGTTTACAGACTGATATTATCCTCTGTTTTTTCACGCAACCATCCTGGTTATTTCACTGGATAGCATTCTTGCACCATCTTAGCCAGGGAGAATAGATTCTCTATATATCTTCTCAAGTAGGTTCCACCTTCTTGTTATTAGATGAATCTTTCTCCTTCACATCTCCCATGTGAATGTTCTTATGGGCATATCTCTATCTGCTTAGTTGCAGACATTTATCTTCAGTCATATATATTCATGTATGTATATATCTCTATATACTTCTCTATAGATACATATGTCTGTAAGCTGTGTGTGCATATGTTATGCCCCTCCAGTTCTCACTATAGACATATATATATATATACCCCTATATATATATATATATATATATATATATATATATATATATATATATCCCTATATATATATGTGTATCTGTCGAGATGCTTCCTTATAAGTAGATATGTATTTACATACTTATCTCTCTAACTGTCTATGCTTATAAAGGTTTTTACCTTCCTAGAGGTTCCAGACAGTGGGCTTGCATATGTTCATACTGTCCCTCAGTATGTCTGGGGTATTATGCACACAACCACTACTGTGGTACTGACAGCTCCTACTTTACCTCTAGGTCTAGCTATCCCTGAAGCTCCATGCTTCAATATCTTTCCTATCTCTCACCAGCTAGGAAAGACAGGGTGGATCTTCAGTAGATCTGAGGTTTCAGCCCTTCAGACATCTGTCCTCCTTGGGAATACGGGCTTTTTCCCATACCCCTTCTTCCCTCCAGGACTGGGCTAGTTGTCCAAATCGGTCAGTCTTCCTCTTTTGCTCCTAAATGTTAATGACTCTGTAGCTAAAAGAGTTTTCAGCTTTTTCCCATAAAGCTTTCCACTGAAGACCTGCCGTTTTTATACTACCCCAGTTGACACCTGGGTCACCTGTCAATTCCAGATTTGGACCTTCACCTTCTCTGCCGTGAGGTCACCTTGAGGATTCCTCTACTGAATCTCCAGTAGACTCCATCAGCCTCTCTACTTCCTGCAATCCAGTAGGTGAGGTCCATATTGTGATTGTTCATTCAATACTTTTAATGATAATTGTCATACATACCAAGGACTCCTCACCTGTAGTCCTTAGGTTAGCTGTTTTTCCTACAGCTCCTCTCTTTTCAACTCCTACCCACCATCCCTCAAGGGATGCCAGAGATCCATGTGTGGGAAGTGCAGTCCTGTCCCAGGGACACGCATTTTATGGGATCTCCCCCTGGCATCTACAGCTAGGGAGTCCCCATATGTGAAGACTCATTCCTGCTTGTTCCTGGAGATAGCACAGTTACTTACCTGTAACAGGTGATCTCTGGGAACAGCAGGAATAAGTCTTCACAACCCACCCACCTCCCCTAGGAGTTGTATCTCTCTATCTATCTTCCTTTCCTCTTTCTCTCTCTCTTTGTCTCAGCTATAAAACTCAACTGAGGAGAGACAGTTGGAAAGGCGGGAAGGCAGCACGCAGGCGCTGAGGGATGCTCCCTAAAGCTTTCTGATTGGACGCTGGGGAGCGTTCCTGCGCAGGCTCCATCGGTACCGACGTACCCATATGTGAAGACTTATTTCTGCTGTTCCCAGAGATCACCTGTTACAGGTAAGTAACTGTGCTTTCCTGGAGATAGCACAGTTACTTACCTGTAACAGGTGATCTCTGGGAACAGCAGGAATAAGTCTTCACAACCCACCAACCTCCCCTAGGAGTTGTATCTCTCTATCTATCTTTCCTTTCCCTCTCTCTCTCTCTCTTTGTCTCAGCTTTAAAACTCAACTGAGGAGAGACAGTTGGGAAAGGCGGGAAGGCAGCATGCAGGCGCTGTGGGATGCTCCCAAAGGCTTTCAGATTGTACACTGGGGAGCGTTCCCGCGCAGGCTCCGTTGGTACCGACGATACCCATATGTGAAGACTTATTCCTGCTGTTCCCAGAGATCACCTGTTACAGGTAAGTAACTGTGCTTTACAGGCGAGTAACTACTCTTTATGAGTCAGACTGAGAATGTTTCTTGATCTGTCTTGTTCTACGCAGGAGAGGAGGCATCTTTTTCTGGCTTTGTGGCAAGAAACGTTATTGTTGGGAGAGACTTTTCGCTTACGTAATCCCTGTAAATGTTTTGTTATTGTTTTGAATACCAGATATGTGGTTTTTTTTCTCTCCAGAGCAGCTGTTTCTTTTTGGACTTGAAGATCTCTCTTAATGTATCTTCTTTACAGGACTCAGCAAGATTGGATCATGGTGTTTAATGATTAGACTTAGAAATGTGCATCTAAAGCCAAAATTTGTGGACATTTCCTGTTTAATGCTCTTCACCTTATTTCCTTCTCCCCCCCCCCCCTTTCTAATTTATGATCTAGTATGGCAACAAAGGTGATATTTTTATTTTTTCTGTTTCCATTCTTTTCAATATCATTTTTTGTATTTTGTTACTTCAGCCAGTATGATACTTCTAATTTAGTTTGGAAATCCATAAATATAAAATCTAGAAACACAGAACATGACTGCAGAAAAAGACCACATGGCCTATCTAGTCTGCCCTTCCATATCAACTACAATAGTCCTCTTTTTACCTTTAGAGATCCTCCGTGTTTGTCCCATGCTTTTTTGAATTCAGATCCACCATGATAACCCATGGAGTGGGTTATCATGTCCACCACTTCATTGGGATACTATTCTATGTATCTACCACGCTTTCCATAAAGAAATATTTCACTCTCATGCTAAGTCCCCTCATAGCAGAGCTTGCCTTCAACTGAAAGAGAACCTCCTGTGCATTTATGCCATGGAGGTATTTAAATGTTGCTATCATATCGCCCCTATCCTGCCTTTCCTCTAAAGTATACATATTAAGATCTTTAAGTCTGTCTTCATATGCTTCATAAAGAAGACCATTAACCATTTTAGTAGTCATCCTCTGCACCGACTCCAACCTACTTATATCCTTTTGAAGGTAAGGTCTCCAAAATTGCACACAATACTCAAAATGAGGTCGCACCATAGACTTATACAGAGGCATTATCACTTCTTTTTTCAGTTGGCCATTCTTCTCCCTATATACCCAAGTATCCTGGCTTTTGCAGTTAGCTTTTCTACCTGTTTAGCTATTTTAAGATCGTCAGACACAATTACGCCCAGGTCCCACTCACCCCCTACACTGTACTGTTCCTTTGGATTTTTGCAGTCCAAATGCAAGACCCTGCATTTCTTAGCATTCAATTTCAGCTGTCAAATTCTAGACCATTTTTCAAGCTTAGCAAGTTCTCTCCTCATGTTATCTACTCCTTCCTGGGCATCTAATCTAAATTGCAGATTTTGGTATCATCTGCAAACAAGCAAACATTACTAGACAGCCCTTCTGCAATATCACTAACAAAGATGTTAAAAAGAATTGGACCAAGGACAGATCCCTCGGCACACCACTGGTAACCTCCTTTTCCTCAGAGTGAGCTCCATTTACCTGTACCCTTTGTCACCTCCCACTTAACCAGTTTCTAACCCAATCAATTACTTTAGGGTCCATCCCTAGGATGCTTAGTTTGTTTATAAGTCGCCTGTGTGACCGCACCTTAAATATTGTGTGCAATTCTGGTCATCGTATCTTAAAATTTATATAACTTTATTAGAAAAGGTACAGAGAAGAGCCACCAAAATGGTAAAGGGGATGGAAGGATACCCCTATGAAGAGCAGCGAAAAATGTTAGGGCTCTTCAACCTGAAAAAGCGATGGCTGAGGGGAGATATGATAGAGGTCTATAAATTAATGACTGGAGTGGAACGAGTAAACGTAGATTGATTGTTTATGTCATCAGAATATAGAAAGACTAGGGGACATGCAATGAAGCTAAAAAATGCAGGGTCATGCATTTGGGCTGCAAAAATCCAAAGGAGCAGTACAATGTAGGGGGTGAGCGGGACCTGGGCGTAATTGTGTCTGACGATCTTAAAGTAGCTAAACAGGTAGAAAAGTCAACTGCAAAAGCCAGGATACTTTTGGTGGCCTTAAACCTATTTAAGACTAATAAGAGAAAATATTTTTTCACTCAACGTGTAATCAAACTCTGGAATTTGTTACCGGAGGATGTAGAAAAAGCTGTTAGTGTAGCTGTGTTTAAAAAAGGTTTGGACAAGTTCCTGGAGGAAAGGTCCATAAACCATTATTAAAAGGAACCCAGGATATCACTGCTTGATCCAATACAAGCATTGTGGAACCTATGTCTTTTGGGGAAACTGCTAGGTACTTATGACCTAGATTGGCCACTGCTGCACGCAGGATACTGGGCTTGATGGACCTTCATCTGACTCAGTATGGCATATCTTATGCTCTTAATCTAAATACACCACACCTAGGGCTCTCCCTCTGTCCAACTCCCTGGTCACTCAGTCAAAGAAATCAATCAGGTTGGTTGACAAGACCTGCCTCTGGTGAATCCATACTGCTTCGGATTCTGCAATCCACTGGACTCCAGAAACCTCGTTATTCTCTCTTTTAGTAGCAGCCTTTCCAATAATTTACTAACCACAGAGGTTTGACTAATCTTACGTCCACTTTTGTGTAAAGGGACCACATGTGCCTTTCTCTAGTCCTCTGGCACCACTCCTGACTCCTAAGAGGCATAGAAAGGTCAGACAATGGAGCCGCTAGAACGCACCCAATTTCCCTCAGTATTCTTCGATGTATCCCAGCTGGACCCATGGCTTTGTCTACTTTTAGTTTAGCTAGTTCCTCATGAACACAGTCTTCTGAAAATCGTTTAAGATCCACGTCACTTCTGTTCTTGTTTGTAGGTATTTTCTGAGGTCCTGCTCCTGGCCCTTCATCCGTGAACACAGAACAGAAATATTTGTTAAGCAATTCTGCTTTATCCTCATCAGTTTCTGCATATTCCCCCCCCCCCTTCACCCTTGAGTCTGATAATACCACTTTTGCCCTTCCTCTTTTCACTAACATATTTGAAAAATGTCTTATCCCCCCCATTTTATTACATTGGCTATTTCTTCTTCTTTTTGTACTTTTGACTACTTTCCTAGCTTCTCAGTTTTTCCAAATATAGATGCCTGTCTTCCTCTCTCTGTGATCTCTTGTATTTCATGAAGGTCTCCCTCTTTTTCTTCACCTTTTCAGCTACTTCTTTGGAGAACCATAGCAGCCTCCTTTTCCTTTTATTTACCTTTTTAACAAAAAGCTTTGTTGCCTTTAAAATATCACCTTTCAGTTTTGCCCACATCCCCCAGCTGTTCCCATCTACTAACGACTCTTTGAGGTATTGTCTCATCTTGGCAAAGTTAGTTTTCCTAAACTCTAAAACCCCCGCTTTTGAATGGATTTTATCAGCCCTAGTCCTAATACTGAACCATATCATTTGGTGATGATGTTCCATTATAATATCAGAAACACTTTCCCCATTGGTAAGCACTAAATCCAGTATGGCCCCATCACGTGTGAGTTCTGTTACCAGTTGCCTGAATAGTTCTCCCTGTAGAGAATCCAGGATCTCCTTACTTCTAGATGACACTGCAGCAGGGATGTGCCAATCCACATCTGGCATATTGAAATGACCTATCAATAGAACTTCTTTCATGGCAATACTGCGTATGTCTTCTATTAAATCTTTGTCCACTTCTACTACCTGTGAGGGGGATCTGTATATCATACTAATGCAACTGGATTTCTCTTTCCCTCTTTGCAGTTTAAGCCACAGTGCCTCCTCTCTTCCTTTTAAGCCCTGCATTTCTATCGCTTTAATATTATTTTTTACATATAGTGCCACTGCACCTCCCCTTCTTCCTACCCTGTCCTTCCTGTATAAAGTATAGCCCAGTATACTTACCTCCAAGTCATGGTTGTCCGTGAACCATGTCTCCGTAATTGCCACTAAATCCAAATCAGCCTCTTCCATTAAAGCCTCAACCTCTAGGATCTTATTTCCCATGCTACGGGCATTTATACACACCGCTTTCGAGACGTTGCCCCTATTATTCATTTCTACAGAGGTTTTTAATATTTCACTTACCTGGGGGCTTTCTTCACTGCACTTCTGACCAGGGGCGGCCCAAGGGGGGTGCGGGGCCATGTGCGGAGACTCGGTGTGGGGCCTCATTTGCATAAGTGGCCTTATTTGCATAAATATTTGCATAATGTTACCATACACGAACTTTTAGTAAACATGTCTCTTAATGAGTGTATGGATAAAGAAAGACTAAAAGATTTCTACATTACTATAATCCAGTGCCAACCGCCAGGCACATTAGGAACTACTACAAACGCTGCCCATTTAGAACCCATAGCAAACCCGCCGTATCCTGACAGCATTACCAGGACTCACAAAGCACCATACCCTACCTATCAAAAGGTAGCACTGCAAATATTAAACCAATACATTTCAGAGAATACTGGGGAAAGAGAACAAGTGGCAATGTCAAATAGGAATTACATAAACAGAATACCTTAGCTCAGTTACACATGCAGAACATAGACCATCACCAAACAAGGAATCACAATTTAGAAACAGGAAGGCAATAATTAAACTGGGAACCCCAAAAGCCAAACTTGGAATGTACAACAACACTGTAGAAATAAAACTATAACTTAATTTCCTCTTGTACCAAACAAAGCGCAGACGTTAATGATGCACATTTCCCAGAGCTTTCATATTCCAGTTAATAAATTCAAAATAAAGAGATATCTTCCTACCTTTTGTGCATTTTTTTTCAGTTGCAATTGCTCCAGCCACTTTCTTCTGGTTCCTTCATGTTTTCTGCTAACTCTCCATCGTCTGCTGTCCATTTGTCCTTTCTTCTCTCTTCTAGTTTTTTTTTCCATTCTCTCTCTCTACATCTGCTTTAACATACTAATCTTTCTCCTTTTGCTCTTTCCTCATTCCTATTTCATCCACTCAAATTTTACCCCTCCATCCTCAATCCCCACTTACTCTCCCAATACCCAGCCATTTGTAGATTTTTCATCTCTCCCACACAAAATATTTTTTCCCTCTCCATTTTACTCTCGCAGCCCCATCCCATTCTAATCCTCCCCCAACATCAGCTCCCTTCTAGTTCCAGCCTCACCCAGCATCTAGTCCCTGCATCAGCCCATTTCCAGTCCTAGCCCTCATCAGCCCATTTCCAGTCCTAGCTCCCCCATCCATTTCCAGTCCGAGTCCCTTCATCAGCTCATTTCCAATCCTAGCCCCCCATCAGCCCATTTCTAGCCATTTCCTAGCCCCACCATCAGCCCATGTCAAATCCTAGCTCCCCTCCACTCAGCCCAATTCCAGTCCAAGCCCCCCCATGAGTCCATTTCAATCCAAGCCCCCACCACAGTCCATTTCCAATCTTAGCTCCCCCAACAGCCCATTTCCAGTCCTATCCTAGCTGCTCCATCAGCCCATTTCCAGTCCTAGCTCCCTTCCCTCACAGCCAATTTCCATTCCAAGTCCCCTACCCATCAGCTATTTGCAGTTCAAGCCCCCCCTTCCACTCAGCCCATTTCCATTCCATGTCCCCGTCCCTATCAGCTATTTGCAGTTCAAGCCTCCCCTTCCACTCAGCCCATTTCCAGTCTTAGCAACCCCCCCAACCCATTACAAGTCCTAGCCCCCCATCAACCCACTTCCAGTCCTAACCCCACATCACCCCATTTTCAGTTTAAGCCCCCTATAACCCATTACCAGTCCTAACCCCCCATCAGCCCACTTCCAGTCCTAAACCCATCAGCCCATTTCCAGTCAGCCCCCCAAAGCCCATTACCAGTCCTACCCCCCTCCCCATCAGCCCACAACCCATTACCAGTCCTAACCCCATCAGCCCACCTCAAGTCCTAACCCCTCCACATCAGCCCATTTCCTGTCCTAGCCCCCCCATAGCCCATTACCAGTCCTAGCCCCCCATCAACCCACTTCCAGTCCTAACCCCACATCACCCCATTTTCAGTTTAAGCCCCGCCTATAACCCATTACCAGTCCTAACCCCCCATCAGCCCACTTCCAGTCCTAAACCCATCAGCCCATTTCCAGTCAGCCCCCCATAGCCCATTGCCAGTCCTAACCCCCCCATCAGCCCACAGCCCATTACCAGTCCTAACCCCATCAGCCCACCTCAAGTCCTAATCCCTCCAACCCCATCAGCCCACCTCAAGTCCTAATCCCTCCCCATCAGCCCATTTCCTGTCCTAGCCCCCCCATAGTCCATTACCAGTCCTAACCCCCCCCCCCCATAGCCCATTACCAGTCCTAACCCCATCAGCCCACCTCAAGTCCTAACCCCTCCCCATCAGCCCATTTCCTGTCCTAGCCCCCCCCCCCATAGCCCATTACCAGTCCTACCCCCCCCATAGCCCATTACCAGTCCTAACCCCCCATCACCCCATTTCCAGGCAGGCCCCATCAGCCCACAGCCCCATTACCAGTCTTAAACCCCCCATAGCCCATTACCAGTCCTAACCCCATCAGCCCACCTCAAGTCCTAACCCCTCCACATCAGCCCATTTCCTGTCCTAGCCTCCCCCCCATAGCCCATTACCAGTCCTAACCCCCCATCAGCCCACAGCCCATTACAGTCTTAACCCCCCCATAGCCCATTACCAGTCCTAACCCCCCCAACAGCCCACCTCAAGTCCTAACCCCTCCCCATCAGCCCATTTCTTGTCCTAGCCCCCCATAGACCATTACCAGTCCTACCCCCCCACAGCCCACTACCAGTCCTAACCCCATCAGCCCACCTCAAGTCTTAACCCCCCATCAGCCCATTTCGAGTCCTAGCCCCCCCATAGCCCATTACCAGTCCTAACCCCCCCATCAACCCACAGCCCACCTCAAGTCAGGTCCTAACCCCCTCCATAGCCCATTACCAGTCCTAACCCCCCCATCAACCCACAGCCCACCTCAAGTCAGGTCCAAACCCCCTCCATAGCCCATTACCAGCCCCAACCCCCCCCCCCCACCACGACTCAGGAAAATTAAAAAAAAAAAAAAAAAAGCTGGCTGCTACCGCAGCAGCGGCAGAATGGAGTGTCCCGTGGGGCCCCCTCTGCCCGGCTGAGCCCCTCTGCCCGGCTTTCAGATTCGCAAAGGGAGAGTGTCTCCCTTGCGTCTCTGTTAAGCCTGCAGGGGCAGATGGGAAATTTCCCATCAGCCCCGAAATTTCCCATCTGTCCCTGCAGGCTTAACAGAGACGCGAGGGAGACACTCTCCCGGGCAGAGGGGCTCAGCCGGGCAGAGGGGGTCCCGCGGGACACTCCATTCTGCTGCTGCTGCGGCGGCAGCAGCCAGCTTTTTTTTTTTTAATTTAATTTTTTAAAAAGCAGAATGTTCTTTGCGCGGGGCCCCCTGAAATGCGGGGCCCTGTGCAAAAATCATTCTTGCTCTATGGACTGGCCGGCCCTGCTTCTGACCCCCCTTCAACAGTAAGTTGCATCGGAAGGGGATCAGAAGCGGCAGGCCATGTGTGCTGAAGGACATTGCTTGATGTGGGCAAGAAGATGGCAGCAAAAAGCAGCCACCTTTGGTAATACTGCTGCTGTCACTGCCCGCCTCCCCCTCCCGAGACAGAATCAGTGGCAGCTGGGGGGAGTGTCGGTGGCAGCTGGGGGGGGGGGGCAACGAGGCTGGGGTTTTTCCCTTGGGCAGCAGAAACCCTCGAGCCGGCTCTGCCTGCAGCACTGATATCAATGGGTAAATTCAGGGACTACAAATACCATACTACATTGCAATGCAGATTTAAAACCAGAACTGGCAAAAAATCTCACTCCTGGATCCGGGTAACTTGGCAACTCTAAAAGCAGGTTTCTACAAGATTTTATTTGAAAAGCAATGATACAGTAAAGCAATAACAGCACTTTTGCTGCTTCATACATATGAATTATGTTATTAGTATTTCTCTTACTAATAATAAGATGCATATAAAATGTATATTGCTTCAAAGCTAATATTATGTTACAATAATTCTTGCTGTGCCATTGTATGTGCCTACAACTTGCCAAGCACTAATATTTTACATTCTACTCAAGCTCCTTTTTGCAGCTGTTCTGAAAATAATACTAAAGGGCTTGTCTTTCTCATCATGGAAAATATTTAAAGATAACCTATTTTATAAAAAATGTTCTTTCTTATCTAGGAAATGATCAGAAAATTGGATGACTTTCTTGGAAGACTTTAAATAGTCTATTGTACACTGGTAGCGTTTGGAACAATTTTTACCACTGTAAGTGGAAGAGTAGCCTAGTGGTTATAACAGTGTCCTGAGAGCCAGAGAGATCACAGTTTGAATCCCATTGATACGCCTTGTGGCCTGGAGCAAGTCACTTAACCTTTCATTACCTCAGGTACAAACTTTGATTATAAGCTCTGTAGAAAGACAAAAATAACTACTCTACTTGAATATATGGAATTCACCTTGAACAACTACTGAAAAGGTATGAGCTAAATTATAAATAAATGTGAAACTGATTTTTCAACCATATGCATCATGAAAAATATATATGTTCTTTTATTACTACTATTAATCATTTATATACTGTAGAGCTACACGGCGTACACAGCGCTGTACAGATACATATAAAAGACGGTCCCTGCTTATCAGAGCTTACAATCTAATCAAGTCAGACAATACAATAGTTGAGAATAAGGTTACAAATAGGGGAAGGAGAAGGAGACACAAGGAAAACAAGGGATCAGGATCTAAAAGCAGCCACAAAGAGATGAGCCTTTTTGAAGTGGGCCCTAGAACATCCATACCCCTATTCAGAAAAATGAACAAGGTCAAATTACAACAGTAAAATGCAATGCAATGTGTGCCTTCGAGTACAGATCCCTAAATAGAAACTCCATCCTAACAAAACACCTAGCCTTGGTCACAAATGCAGAGCAAAAACAGACCCTTATCAAGTATAGAATAAGTGACCACAAACTAAAAATAGAGAGATGTAGACAAAAATGAAATCCCCAAGAAGTCAGACTCTGCATGCAGTACAGAGATGTAGAGCCCCTGCACGGTGCACAATCTAAAGACAGAACATGTAAATTTCAAAAACTGACATATTCCAAGCACTAAAGTGAAAATGAAATTACTTTTTATACATTTGGATCCTAATATTCGAAACTCGGTAAACAGTGTAAATGCCTTAACTGGGGATATTCAACGGCAGTTACACAGTTAGTGCTGTTGATTATCCCCTCCTAACTCCCCTACACGCCCCGATGATATCCGGTTAGCACTGGGGGCATGTCGGGGATGTTCCGGGGCAGAGCAGAGGCAGCACCAAGCGCTAACTAAACCCTCGCCTATCTTTAAGGAGCAGGAGCTAATGGGCAGCATGTAATATCGCTGCTGCCCGGTTAGCTTTAGCAGCTTCCAGCGTGTGCGGCGGTGCCTGGATATTCAATGCTGCCATCGGGGCATTGACTATCTCAGTTAGAGGGTGGAGGGGAGGGCTATGCACCAACGAGGCGCATAACCCTTCTAAAATGCGGGCCCTTGGTGTCTGACAATTTTATTTTTTAATAGTGTATTTCCTTCAATACTTAAGTGGTTCGCAATTGTACCATTGCTGAAAGGGAGGAGTAGCCTAGTGGTTGGGGCAAGGTACTTCAGGCCGGAAGGTCGTTGGTTCAAATCCCACTAGAGGACAGCAACCTTGGGCCGGAAGGACTGGGGTTTCTAGTCCCACAGGTGCTCCTTGTGGTCTTGGGCAAGCCACTTAACCCTCCATAGCCCATGTTCCCTGTAAGTATTAGTGTATGTGTCTCATATCCCCGCGTGTTAAATGTATCCCCCAATTGTGTTGTGACCGCTTTGATTGAAGGATAAGGCGGTATACAAAAACTGTCTAAATGAAATGAAAAATGAAATGAAAGGGGGCTTTGGACCCTCTTTTACTGGAAAATTATAGGCTAGTTTCCAATTTACCATTTCTGGTTAAGATGATTGAAAAGTTGTGGTCAAACAGGTGAGGAACTTCCTGGAGGATAATGAGTCTGGATGTGAAATGGGCATGATTTCAGAGATTTAATATACTGAAATCTTACAGGTAACTTAGTAGATTATATCAATCTAGCACTGGATTTGCCAAGAAAGCATATAGAATGCTAGAAATCATAAGGAAAGGCATGCAGAATACTGTAAAACAAAGGATATTATAATTCCTCTGTATCGTTCCATGGTGCAACAGCACCTTGAATGTTGTGTGCAATTCTGGTCACCGTATCTTAAAAGGATATAGCAGAGTTAGAAAAGGTACAGATAGGAGCCACCAAAATGGTAAAGGGGAAGGAAGGATAACCTTATGAGAAAAGGCTTAAAATGTCAGGGCTCTTCAACCTGGAAAAAAGACGGCTAAGGAGAGATATGATAGAGGTCTATAAATGAATGAATGGAGTGGAACAGGTACACATAGATCGATTGTTTACTTCTTCAAAAAGCAGAAAGACCAGGGGGCCTGCAATGAAGCTACAATATAGCCCATTTAAGACTAATAAGAGAAAATATTTTTTCACTCAGCACGTAATCAAACTCTGGAATTTGTTACTGGAGGATGTAGTAAAAGCTTTTAGTGTACTGGGTTTAAAAAAGGTTTGGGCAAGTTCCTGGAGTAAAAGTGCATAAACCATTATTAAAGAGAGCCAAGGAAATCCACTGTCCTATCCCAGGATAAGTAATGTTTAATCTGTGTTCCTTTTTGGGAACCTAACAGATACCTGTGACCCCAGTTGGCCACTGTTGGAAACAGAATACTGGGCTTGATGGACCTTCGTATGACCCAATATGGCACCTCTTATGTTCTTATAACACAGATCCTTACCAATCTCTCCTGAAATCCCTGCCACCCTTCCCCATCCCAACTCAATAAGGCCCCCTTGGGATCCAACACTATCCTTCTCTTTACTATCCCTCCTATGTACGTACCCCTCCGCTGCCTTCCAAAACCCCTGTATTTTAAGAAACAACCACTGCACATGTAAAAAGTCTTCCTCTTGCCCACACCCTCTCCAACTGAGTGGAGAAACATGAAGAGATATCCTATGCAATCTGACTAAAGTGAGGTACCAGGGTTTCAACATTTTATGTCCATTTTCAACTTCCTATTGTATTTATTGTTTTGTGTTCTTTTGTATTTTATTTATTTAATATTTTTTGTGTGCTTTTGTGTCTTGGCACCATGCTGGGCCCTTATCTTATTGTAAACCACCATGATGGCAGAATTTTGTCTGAATGACGGTATATTAAATTTCCATAAATAAATAGATCTGGGGGATGGAGATAGCCAAATTGTTGCAGTTTCTTGAAAGTTAAGTACAAGATGGTTGTCAAATATTCAAGATGCCACAGCAGAAAGATAGGCATTTAAGGGGGAAAGATCAGGGGCCAGTGGATTTGTATGAAAGACAAGCAAGATATCATCAGTGTTGTAGTAGGCAGAAATACCAAACTGCTGGATCATGAGAGCAAGAGGAGCTAGAAAGATATTGAAGAGAAGAGGTGCAAACACAGGGCAACAAAGAAGAGAGTAAGAAGAGGAAGTGAGAGAGTTAAAAGAGACTACAAAGGAACAGTTAGTCAGAAAAGAGTGAAATCATTGAAGTACAGTCCCGTGAATACTGATGTCAGAGAGACGGAAAAGAAGAATAGCATGACTGACCAGATCAAAAGCTGAAGAAAGATCCAGAGAGACTAAAAGAGAAACGTGCTGTGGTCAAAAGACTGGTGAACTTCGCTGAGGAGAGAGGCGAGGATAGTTTCAGTGCTATGTGATGGACGACATCCAGATTGACAAGGGTGCAGAGTGCCAGTTGTTCCAGGATGGTCTGTGACCTGAATAAAAACTAGGCACTCAAGGAGTTTAAACATGAAAGGAAGATTAGAAACAGGTCTATAGTTAGACAAAACAGAGGTGTCAAGAAATTGTTTTTTAAGAAGAGGATGCACAAGGGTAGACTTTCATGGTGAGGGAGGCATAGTGTTTGACAATAGACAGTTTTGAATGATGGAATGAACTCTGGGCAGAAGTGCTGGGGAATCAAGTAAAATCCAAGAGGAAGGGATTAGATCAGCAGGATAAGTTGTTTTGCACATTGAGCTGATAAGTTTGGAAAGTGACATGAGAGACAGTAGGTTGAAAGAAGACCATCTATGGGGAAAAATAGGGGACGAGTGAGGGGAATGTGGAGGGAAAGAAGGAAGAAATTCAGAGGAGGAGGGAGAAGAGGGGAAGTGGGAGCAAGAAATGAAAAAGTGACCGAACTGTGCCGTAGTTGGAGCAGAAGAGGGTGGCAGAGTGGCAGATGGAGTAGACAGGAGACAAAAGAGAAAAGCTGCTTGGAAGATTTAGATGAAGAGGCAATGGCATTTGTGAAATATGCTTATATAGCTGTAGCAAGAGCCACATGATAGCGTGTAGTTTTTATGTCATCTGAACTAAACAGCAGACAACTGGAATATCTGGTAATGGCGGCCGCTGAAGATTCTGCACCATCTTTTTCTTTGCTTCTGCTGAGGCTATATCATCAAAAAGGGCTAAGCCTGCCAAATGTTCAGACAAAAACCAGAGGTGCCTTGAAAATGCAACAGTCTGATTTGGGTAAGTCTTAAGAACTGATAAAAATTCAATGTTATTGAGATGAGCTTGGATTGCAAATGGTGCTTCATTCCACTGTGGGATGTAAACAAGATTGACAAACAGAGACAAATCTGTGATATTTTTGGATTCACATGCAGTCCTCCTGAACTGAGCCTTAAAAAGGAATATTTTCAATATAGAAATGCCTTATCCTATCCATAAAATATTCAGAATGAGACGATCTCTAAATGTTTCACAATGAGGCTGAAATTTTACAGTTACACAAGCTATCACCAATGGACAAAAATAAACCTTGTGGAGAAATGATTCTACAAACATTAACTTTTTGTATTGGCTTGTGGACCACCCTAGTTTGCGTAGTGGGCATTAAAGGAAGCCAGGGAACTAGGCAACTGGTTCTTCCTCCCGTGCTGCTCTGATTGTCTCACCTGGAGACAGGTCCGGCCCTTCCATTGTGTGAGAATGTTGTTCACAAAGGGTTCCATGCTTTAGGATGCCCTGCGCCAACTTCATTCTGCACTGGCATGTCCATGTGTAGCTGGACCATTTTGCGAACCTATATGTGTAAGTGTCGCCAATTAAGTTCTGCGGCATCAATTTATTTTCATTTTCATTTTCATTTTGGAGGAGGAACCTCAGAGCTGGTGTACAACCTGATGAAAAATCTTTTGCAATTCATGTGGACTCCCTTTGTGAAATGGGGAATACACATGTAGATTTTGGCCTGCCCAAGCCATGCACTCTTGAAATCTCTGTGTGACGTGACTCTCCATATATAAAGATCCATGCTGCGACTTCACCTTGAGTAATATCTAGACCAGGGAGCATAGTCTCCACAGCCTTCTAGTAACAGAGTCCCAGTTGGGACAGAGTAGGATAAGGCCATAGGATGTAGAAACTAGTGGGGTGTGATACGCGTAGCTATTGCAAGCATATTAAGATGCCATGTATTGCAAGACATGTACGTTTGGGGGGTGAGGGTAAGGGGAGGGAGACAGGTGGAGAAGGGGGAGAAACAGGTTGGCTATATTTAGAAGAAGAGACATATTTAAATATTGCCAGAGGCTGAATGAAGCTTGATTATTGGACAGAGGGTGTTGGCAATGGTCTCCAGGGGTGTGGAAAAGGGGTGAGTCAAGGTGTAGGTCATTAGCTGGATAACACAATCAATTGGGCTTAGAAAGAAGCTGGATGTTTCACCCTTCCACCCCTATTTGATGGAGTAAAAGCATTGCAGACAAGTGTAGTGGGAGGTATTGCAGTTGGGGGAGGTGGATGGGTAGCGATACCCGAACCAGTCTTCAGTAGGTTAGCAGGTAGATACTAGAGATTTGTTCAACTGCTACCCGGAGGTGGCATACATAGGGTGATTGGACAAGGTGCTGTCCATTGTGGACATGTAATGCCTGGTTTGACGGTCTCAGCTGGTAATATGGCAAGAGAGTTGGGGCGATCTTCAGTTTGTAAAAGAGGCAGCTAAGAGGAAACATGATAGAGGTCTTTAAAATCATGGGTGGAGTGGAATGGGTAAATTGTAAATAAATTATTGACCCTTTTAAATGGTACTTACTAGGACTAGTAGATACCCCATGAAGCTAAAGGTAACCCTTTTAAAACAAATCAGAGAAAATATTTTTTCACTCTATGCCCAGTTAAATTGTGGAATTTGTTGACAGAGGATGCAGTAAAAGCAGTTAGCGTAGCTGTGTTTAAAAAGAATTTAGAATGCACCTAGAGTGTAGACTGTAAACTATTATTTGGTAGACTTGAGAAAACAATTGCTTATCCCTGAATATGAACAAGAAGGAATGGATCTATTCTTTAGGACCCTAGATTAACCACAGTCAAAAACACGATGCTTGGCTTGATGGGCCTATGGTATTTCTTATATTCTTATGTTGCCTCAACCTTTCCAGGCCCCTGTGGATTTCATGGGGGATAATTTTGTAAGGGAATGCATACTTCTATTTGCCAAGTATGTGCCTAACCGGTGATTATTTTAATCATTTATGGGTGTTTGTGGCCACATATGTGTGTAAATGCCCTGTTACAAACTAGCAACCAGTGCAGAAGTAATAATAATATAGTTTGAGAAGTAGGTGCCTACTTGTTTTTATAAAATAGTCTTGGACTTCCGGTAGCATGGTGAGCTGAGCGGGTGGCAGCCCTCTTAGCTCCGAGGCTCTTTCTCCCCTTTCGCCCTTTAATTTTCGTGTGATAGCCTCGAATCCGATCGGAACAGCAGGGGACCTATTCTAACAGCACGGGGCTGTGTACCGGTGGCTGCAGAGCCTGGGGAGTGCTTGTATGGCGACAAAATCCTCCCGCCGCGAGAAGCCACGTGGAGGTGCTGGTAAAATGGCGGAGGGGGCCCAGGAAGGTCCGACAACTGAAGCTGTGCCAACGATGGTGGAGGAAGTGTCCAAGGCGGTGGTGGTCGCCTTAGAAGATCGCTTGGGCGGGCTGGCAACGCAAATTGCGGCAGTGGCACAAGCGGTGGCGGAATTCGCTGGCCGCGTGGAACGGGCCGAGACTCGCATTGGTGCCCTGGAAGATCTCCAAGTGAGAGATGAAAATTGGCTTAAGCGGTTGGAGGAGACCCTGGCCAAGCAACAAGACAAGATCGAAGACCTGGAGAATCGCAGCCGGCGCAACAACCTGCGTTTTATTGGTATTGCTGAGACGGTGTTGGAGAAGGACCTGTGCGGTTTCTTGGAAAAATGGATCCCGGATCATCTGCCTCTGGAGGGCGAAGTGGGGCCTATTGTGCTGGAGCGTGCGCACCGGTTGGGGGCTTCCCGGGCCGGAGACAACAGGCCGCGAGCTGTCATCGCCCGGTTCTTGAATGCAGCGCAGAAAGAGGGGGTGCTGCGAGCTTCCCGCCTTTATCGGCGTTCGGGACCCACTGCCAACAGAGTGCTTATTTTTCAAGATTACTCTGCCGGAGTAGCACTGCGCCGCAAAGCCTACAGGGAAGCATGTGGCCATTTGGTGGAAAGGGGTATTCGTTTTACTCTGGCGTACCCGGCTACCCTCAGAATGGACTCCGAGACTGGCCGCCGGGTCTTCTCCTCACCACAAGAAGCCATGGATTTCTGCAACGGCCTTGGATGAGGCGACAGGTCTGGGCTTACAGTGACTGCTCCGTACTGTTTGGGGGTGTTGGCCCTCTGAGGCCTGGTGCGGACTGAGTTTCTTCTTCCTCTCCACGGGACTTAGCCCCCGATGCACCTGCTTCAGTGAAGGCCCGATTGGATTTCTTCGGGCTCTCATGTGGCTCTTCTATGGACTGGCTCGTGGGAATTTGGGCTACCTACAGTGTGCTGCTTTTACTATCCCTATGATAGGGCTTCGGGTAGCCCTCCTGTTGGAGTATCTCTCATGCTGAGCTGTCGGGTCTTGTGGGAGCCCTAGACCTTTGTTAAATACCTATGTTAATCAGTATTTGTTTTCTTAATATTATTTGCACGGCTTCTGTTAATCGTCTTGTTATTACCTGTATGTCACATCCTGGATTTTTATTTATCCCCTTTTTATTTTTATTTTTTATCCTTTTTTTCTCTTTTTTTTTTCTTCTCTTTTTTGTTTAGCTTTTCCTTTTGTTTCTCGTTTACTCCCCTTTTGTAGTACTGTAGCCGGCTGCTGAGTGTGACGCGGCGGAATGGCTGAGACTGTGGCAGATGGACGGGGCTGCTACGTGTTTCTCCCTCTTCTTCTCTTTTTTCCCTATTTTCTTTCTCCTCTCTCTGGGCTGCGAATAAGCTGGGGGGTAATGTTTTGTTTGTATTTAAGGATTGCCTGTAACACTTTGTACATTGGTTTAAATAATGTTCTCTGTACTGTATATATAAGGCTGTCTGTACTGCAGGATCTGGTTTTTAGAGACTGCAGGGTCCGGTTAGCCGTTCGGTGCTTAGGCTGGACCACGGAGGGGGGTCTTGTGGAGTTGACTCTCTTTTCTCTATTTTTTGTTAGCGCACCCCCTTCCTCCTCCCCCTTTTATTTCACTGGTTCTTTGTCCCGTGGGCTTCCTCTGTTACCCCCACCCTCTCCCCTTCTTATTTCTCTTTTGGGTTCTACTATTTCATGGGGGGTGGGGGGGAGGGGGGGAAATGTGGAGCGGGACCCAGCACTGGGGGTGGGGCGGGGGGGGGGACGGGGGGGAGTCCCTTTTGTTCTTTTGTGGGTCTGGGTTTGGCATTGGATAGGCCGGGAGGCGGGGTCCTAGACTGCTTGTAGGGAGGGTAGGCTAGACAGTGGGCGGGTGATGTGAGTGAGCGTGAGTGTGAGTATGGGGCGTGCCTGTGTGGGGGTTGGCCATTGCCTGCGCAGTCTGGGATCTGCTTGTTGATTGGGTGGGGGGGGAGGGGCCTTGCACGCAATGGAAGTCGTGGTGGTGCCAGCGTGGGTTGACTGGCAGGGGGAAGAAGCGGTGGTGGTGGTGGAGGGGGGGGGGATTAGGATTAGGGTTAGGAATGGGGTTAATACAGAGGGGTGACAGCGATACTGGATGTCGGTGGGGATTACGTGTCTGTGTGTGGCTGGGTTGGTATGCGTGTTGGTGGAGTGTGGTTGAGTGTTGGCCGTTTCGACGGTGGCTGCGGCAGCTTTGGCTGGAGTGGATGTGGACGGAGGGGGAGGCCCCAGGCTGGGGGGGTCTCCGTTTCCTCGATGGGCAGGTTGTCCTTTTTTGGTGGCTCGCTTGGAGTATAGATGCTGGATAGTGCTGTCCGATTTGCGACTTGGAATGTTTGTGGACTCGGCTCTCCCATTAAACGTTATAAGGTGATGCAGCATTTGCAGCGTCATCGTCTTAGTGTGATCCTGTTACAGGAGACACATCAGTCGGCGGCGGAACATGCTAAATTATGCCGGGGACCTATCTCTCATGTTTATGGGGCCCCAGCTTTAGGTAGGAGGAGAGGAGTGGCCATTTTGTTTGCCAAATCAGTTGCCTGGGTCGAGGAGCGTGTTGCTGCGGACCCGGAAGGCCGCTATGTCTGTGTCTGGGGGACGCTCAATGGGGTGAAGGTGGCTATCTGTTCGGTATATGGGCCCAATGGATACGAAGCTGGTTTCTACCGAGATCTGGCCAATATTTTGGAGGATACTGGGGGCTACCAGGTAGTGATGGGCAGGGATCTCAATGAGGTGCTAGATAACGCTCTTGACCGCTCCGGCGGAGGGGGGGGCGGGAGTTCGAGAGCTCGTAAACGGCTGTGGGGGCTCTGTGAGACGTATCGACTGTTGGATGTTTGGAGGGTCCTACACCCAGGGGAGCGAGATTATACTCATATGTCCCGGGCCCATGGGACGTGGTCCCGTATTGATTACTTTTTGATCTCGGAGGCCCTGTTTGGGCGGGTGGAGGCGTCGACGATTGTGTCTTCTGTTCTCTCTGACCATGCGCTGGTCGCGCTGGAGCTTCGTAATCCTGGCCCCGCCGGTACACGGCTTTGGAGATATCCATTGGACCTCAGCGGAGATGCTCAGTTTGAGGCTCACATACGGAAGCGTTGGGAGGAATATCTGGCCATTAATGACACGCCGGAGGTTTCCCCCGCTCTTCTTTGGGAAGCTGGCAAGGCGGTTATGCGTGGGGAGATTATTAGCTACCATGGTCAGAAGCGTAAGCGCTTGAACCAACAGATTCTGCTTTTGGAGAGAGCCCTGACCAAAGCTCGGAGGAGGGTAGCCGCGGATAAATCTGCGGTGAATCAACGCATATTGCGGGATCTTCAGTTGGAATTGGAAACGTTACTTCATCGCCGAGCACAGAAATCATTGCTGTATTATCGTTTTAAGCTTTATTGTTACGGTAATAAGGCTGGTAAGTTGATGTCGGCCCTGGTGCGCCCTGGGGTGGGTGCCCGGCATATTGGAGCCATTAAACGGCCGGATGGGGTCATTCAGAGAGACAGGAAGGCGATCAAAGCTGTGTTCATTGACTTTTATCGGCGCCTTTATGCGAACGAGGGGGATCGGGAGGAGGAGGGTCGGGAGTTTTTGGATGGCTGTGTCTTGCCGCGGCTCACTGCTGATCAACTGTTGCTTCTTAATAGGCCTCTCACGGGGAGGGAGGTTCAGGAGGGCATTAAGCATTTGAAAAATGGCAAAGCGCCGGGGGCCGATGGTTTTCGCGGAGAATTTTATAAGATTCTGGGGGTCGCCTTGGTGGTCCCCTTGGTGGGATATTATGAGGATTTGGTGCAGCGAGGACACTTCCCGTTTGAGGTGAATAAAGCCATCGTTACTGTTTTACCTAAACCTGGGAGGGATCCGCTTTTGCCGGGCTCCTACCGACCAATTTCGCTTCTTAACGTCGATATTAAACTTTTTGCTAAGATTATGGCGGATCGACTGGCCCCTTTGTTGCCAACTTTGATCCACCCTAATCAGGTGGGCTTTGTTAGGGGTCGACAGGTGTCCCAAAACCTACAGCGGATTCTGCTTTCCATGTGTGCCGAGCGTGTCCGGAGCCAGGGTTCTTTACTTATAAGCTTCGACGCTGAAAAAGCGTTCGATCGGGTCCAGTGGGGTTTTATGTACCAAGTTCTTGAGGTGATGGGTTTCGCCGGTTTTTTTGTGGACGTGGTCCGGCTGTTGTATGCTGCCCCACTTGGGGCCCTCTTGGTGAACGGCGCGGTGACGGCAGACTTCGCAATCCAGAAGGGGACCCGGCAGGGATGCCCGTTGTCCCCACTCCTATTTGTCCTTACATTGGAACCTCTTCTGCATAAGATCCGAGTGGCTACGCCATTTCTGGGGATTCCCATGGGACGGGAGGAGTTCCGTGTGGCTGCGTTCGCGGATGATCTGCTTGTGCACCTGGGCGACCCGCGTGTTGGGCTCCCTTATCTTTTACAGCTAATCAGGGAGTATGGGCTGGTCTCGGGGTTCCAGCTTAATCTGGATAAATCGGAGGCGTTGCCACTAGGGGCTGAGGTGGGACGAGCCTGGCCGGACGACTTCCCTTTGCGTTGGGCGGTTGGTTTTTTCAAATATCTGGGGGTTTATTTGCCGGCGGATCTTGGGGACCTCTACAGTCTGAACGTTGACAGGGTATTTACGTCCATCTCGTCGGTGGTGGACAAATGGTGGGACTTACCGTTGTCTCTGGGAGGGCGAGTAGCACTGTGTAAGATGACGCTTTTTCCTAAACTTCTCTATTTGCTTCAGATGCTGCCGTTGTTTCTTAAACGCTCCAACATTCGTCGTTTCGATCGGGTATTTAATCGGCTGCTTTGGCGGGGGAGGAGACCTCGGGTACGTTTGAGTGTACTCAGTCAGCCTCGTGCGTTGGGAGGCTTAGGCTTTCCTGACGTGCGGCGGTATAACATTGCATGTTTGTTGCGGTGTGTGCGTGACTGGTTATGGGACTTTGAGGACTACTCCCCGGTGGGAGCACTTGTGGCTGTGGTCTCTCCGTTGCACTTGAGATATCTCTTACATGCTAAAACGATCCGCGGCCTGGGGGGTCCTCCTCTTCTTAGGCGTGTTCTCCTCGACCCGGTTAGATGGGCCTGGCGGTACTTTTGTATGGGTCGCTGCTTGACGGCGGCGTACACCCCGTATCTTCCTATTTGTGGCAATGAGGATTTTGCTCCGGGTGTGGGGAGCTCGCCTTTCATGGGCTGGAGCCGCATGGGGATTATCAATTTGGAGCATGTGCTGACCCCGGAAGGGGGGGGATGGTTGACTTTTCTACTATGTGTCAGCAGTATCCATTGGGTCCAACTGATGCGTTTCGTTATGCCCAGATTCGTAGTTATGTCTGTACAGTCCCCCAGGCATCTCGGACAGGGGACGTGAGCACGGTGGTTGAGGTGGCGTTGTTGGGGGGTGAACATGGTATGCGGGTGTTGGGGTTATATAAGATGCTCTGGGAGGAGGTCCCCCCCCAGGACTTGGCGTCCTTGGCGTCCGCATGGGCTATCGACTTAGGGGAGGCGGTGTGTGCCGACGAGCTTCTGCAAGGGCTGGCAAACATTACCTCATTGAGTATTCTGGTCTCCCATCGTGACGCCCAGTATAAACTTTTGCGCCGGCTCTACTTCGCCCCTCTCAGGGCGTGGCGGGCGGGGGTGGGGGACGACCATCGATGCCCTAGATGTGGTGAACCCAGGGCCACGCTGGGCCATATGTTCTGGAGTTGCCGGGCCGTTCAGGTGTTTTGGGAGAAGGTGCGCTCTTATCTGTCTGCATGTTTTCGACAGAACGTGCGGTGAACTGCTAAGAATGTGGTGCTGGATGTTTGGGACCCAGAATGGTTGGATAATTTGGGGGCTGTGCGCTGGAAATGGGTGCGTTTGGTGTTGGTGACCGCACGAGTGACTGTGTTGCAGCAGTGGCTTGATTTTAAGGGCCCCCAGTATGGTCTCTGGCGCATTCATCTTCATAAGCTTCTGCTCATGGAGCAGCTTTGGGCCCAGGGGACTGAGCAGCGGTGGCAGAGGTTCCTGGAGGGCTGGGGACCCCACTTGCACTTGCTTCCCTGGCGAGTGCGCAGTAGGATAATGAGGAGGCCCTAAGGGCCGTGAAGGAGGGGAGGGCTGCATATTCACTCTCCAGCATATCCACTCTCCACCCTTTGTGTCAGATCGGCCGAACCGGCGGGTCGGCTTGGTGTTTTCAATCCCTCTGTTGCCCAGGGTAGGCTGGGGGGGGGGGAGGGGGAGGTGGGATTGGGGTGAGAAGGCGGGGAGGCAATGGCCCATCAATGCGATCTGGTCTTTGCCGGCGGGCTTGGGAGCAGAGTCAACCCCAAGCCTGGCTGGCCTCTTGAGGGGACGTATTATCCCCTTCTGGGGAACGGGGCGTTGAGGGGGTAGCTTGGTATCTCTTACTATCTATATGTCTCTATATGTAAATATGGGTATATATACAACTTTCCTTATGTCTTTAGCGGAGGGTGGGGGGACTTGGGACTGGGGCTCCTATGGGGGGGTCTTACTGAACATTTGGGGATTCTGCACCTTGTTACTGTTGGTGATTTGTATATCTTTATGTGTTTTGGATTGTACTGGTTGGCCTTGATTTAGGCTTTGTGTTCCAACATTTCCTTGTGCTGGTTGTATTTTTGTATCTGTTATGGTGCTGTATTTGCTGGTTCTTTTGAATAAAAAACAGATTCATCATAAAATAGTCTTAAAACAGGCCTTTTATAAACTGCTTTATGTGCTCTGTTATAAATTTACCCCTAGATGTGCACTGGAAATGCTTTTTTAAAGCCTTTTCTGAAGTTATGAAGCAAATTGTTCTCTTTCACTCCTTTCTAAATATGACAGCGTTTATTTTTCCCAAAGGAAAGCAAAGATTTCCATTTTTTTCTTTTTCCCCATTAAATCTTACAGAGTAGTGCTGCGTCCGTGCTTTTGAATCAGACAGTGCAGAGGAAGCGTAGTTGGCTCCCTGCCCTTAGTTCAAGCCAACTTCATGCTGTAAGTCTGCTGCATGGGCGTCTTCCTTCTAATTCCAGATGTTGATGACGTCAGAACAACTGTATATATCTGAAAAGAGCCAAAGGAGACCGTGCTATTATGACGAAGCTGCTAAGATATAATCCACTTTTGAGCACAAGACAGCCTAAGAACTTATGGTACTTTATTCAGTTTTACTATATGGTACTTTATTCAGTCTTACTATATACAGTGGACAGGCTTTGTAATAGGTAAAATGAAAAAACTAGATAGATCTTATGATCTCTATTTTCCTTCATCTTCGGTTTCTATGGGTTTAACAAAGGATATGATAATTTCACTTCTCGAGTTTGAATAACTTTCTGCCATGATTTTATTTTAAAGTCTCAAGTGTGGGTGAATGAAACCTTTAGTCACTAGATATAGTTCTAAATATCCATCAACGACATTTTGTGCTTAGAAAGTATTTTAACACTTACTAAATGTATTAGCAGAGATACATCAGAAGAGCATAACATTTCAGCTAGGACTTGGCAAATAACCACAAGAAAATGAAATACTCAAATAGGAATATTAGTGTGTATTTGTAAATAAAAAGAAATCTTCATACTGAAATTACAGGAAATAAGAATATTAGCTCTATAATGAGAAAATGCTGCTCAACTGAGTGAAAGCCAAACCTCATTAGAGTACACTGCACGTAAGCACAAGACATCAATACCAGGAACTGCAGAGCCATTTGGCAAACCCAGGATAACTGGAAAAGGGTGTTGCCAAGGGAGAAAAGCAGGACTGAATGCAATTGTCATTTGCTAATGCACCAGGATTTCATATAACATTTATCTTAGCACTTTATGTATGAATTTAGGCTGCCAAGGAGTACATTTTTGAATATATGCTAATGATAATATTTTATGATCCTTTTTCCCTTTCAGAGCACTGTGCAGCCCCCAATTCCAGCTGTTTTTTATTATCTTCATGAGGTGTTGGTAGAGTTCCATGAGCACCATCTTATACTTAATGTGGATGAAAACTGAGCTCTGTTGGTCATTCGCTCCCATGACAACAGTTGGCCTGCTGAGTTCTGTTGATGGGAGTCTGATAAACTTTTCCTCAGAAATTTACTACCTTGGCATCATCTTAATTCTCATTTCTCATGGACCATAAGGAATATAAGTTTCATTGCTTTTGTTAAACTCATTTTGACAGGTGGAATCAGCCAATCAGAGTTAAGCCCTTCCCACTTCCTGCCTTTTGGTCAATCAACATTCACTTCGGGGATCATGTCCTACCTTAGCCATGCCAACTTATAGCCAAACCAAACCTACATGTGGCCATTTTTTATGTCATCAGAGGGAATTGTCATAGTCATGTCCCTAAACAAACTGACCTTCAGCCATTATGGATGATGTAACCAATATGGCCCCCATCACTGTGTCCACCTGGGTCCAGCAGTCATCTTTGTCCATCATACTGATGACTTCCCTGGAAATGGCCATCAGTGTGACTGAATATACATCACAGGAAAATGTCACGCCCAAGTGGGGACCTTGGTACAGAGCATGTACAGTGCCAAAAACCCCTTTTGACTCCTTTTCCAGCAGAGAACACATGCAAACTCTGAAATGTGTTTAAAAATCATTCTGTGTCTCACACCTGTTAAACTTACCAGTGAAATCTGACAATCTGTTTGCTGTTCACAGACACAGACTCAGATAGCAAAAGCCTGAAGGAAAAAAATGTTGACATTACAAACTAGCCCCCCTCCCCCTATCCAGCTTTCAGCTGGAACAGCTTTTACAGCAGAGGTGTAGAAATTCAGCCCTTATCTTAACCATCAGGTTGAAGAGTCCCCTAACCTTTTTAGCCTCTCTTCATAGGAGTCTCACTGGTTGTCTTCCTTCCACCATGTCTCTGAGATACCAGTCATATCTAACATCTCATTTAGTGCTATATATTCTAACTCTTTCTTTATATTTATTTATTTATTTATTTATTTCAACTTCTTATATACCGCACTCTTTGACATCAGCGCGGTTTACAAATAACAGAAAGAAACCAGAACAACAGGCTGTTTGGTATTACATATAACAGGAGTATCAACTTGGATAACATGGGATAACTATTTACAAGGAGTATATAATCTATTAGCTAGATAACATGGGATAACTATTTACATAGAATTAGCAGGGGTGCTTGGGACAAGAGGGATATTGTGAAATGTGCTAGGGTGAGGTTGTTATGTTACGGTTCATGTGGGGTAGTATTTGAGGAAAAGGTGCAATTTAAGGGCTTTTCTGAACTGAGTTAGGTCAGTTATGGCACGGAGATCAGGTGGGAGAGAATTCCAGTATTTTGGTGCGCTGAACATGAAAGCTCTGTTTGATGTTGATAGGCTGCACGTTGTAATAGCCTTTGGGGTTGTTAGTGAGTTTAATGCTGCATGTCTCCTATTTCTATTTGATGGAACGGATTGGATGAGTGCGGTAAGTGATGTGGACGATAAACCATTTAAGGCCTTAAATGTGAGAATGAGGGTTTTGAATGTAAGTCTTCCGTGTATAGGGAGCCAATGGAGCTGTTTGAGGATAGGTGTGATGTGTTCACTTCTGGCCGCTCCTAGAAGAACCCTGGCAGCGGTGTTCATTGCGAGCTGCAAGGAGCTTATGGTGGATAGTGGTAGTCCTTGTAGAATGGAATTGGCGAAGTCGAAATGCGGCAGTATCAGAGCTTGGTAGATGGTTCTGAAGTCTTTGTGGTCTAGTAGGGGACGCAGGTGTCTGAGGGTGCGTATTTTGAAGTATACAGATTTTACGATATTGTTTATGTGTGATTTCATGTCGCGTCTATGGTCTAGTGTGACTCCGAGGTATTTTATTGTATCCTTGGTGCCTAGGTCAGCTCCCTTGACACTTATATGTGGTGGTGGGGTGAAGTTGGGGTCTCTTGTGATAAAGAGAACCTCAGTTTTCTTATGCTGAATGCGGAGGTTCTGTGACAGGAGCCATTGTGAGACTGCATCGAAGCAGTTTGTTATAGGCAATAAGTCCATTTGCATTGTGGAAAATGGCATGTAGAGTAGGATATCGTCGGCGTATATCATACATTTCACATTGAAGGACCTGATGATATCGCAGATAGGCTGCATATAGACGTTGAACAAGAGGGATGAAAGTGAGGACCCCTGCGGAACGCCTTGTCTTTGGTGGAAAAGTTTTGATTCTCCTGTTGCGGATTTGACGTATTGCATCCTGGTGTCGAGGTATGATTTACACCATTCAAGTGCTGAGTTGCAGATGCCTTTTTCTTTCAGTCGACCGAGGAGAATCTCGTGATTTACCGAGTCAAACGCTGCTGCTATATCCAAGAAGATTAGCACAACGCCTTGTCGGATGTTGTCTATGGTATTGAGAACATCATTGAAGAGGGTGGTAAGCAGTGTCTCCACGCCGTGGAATTCTCTGAATCCGTGTTGAGAATAGTCTAGAGGGGCTGTGGAGTCGATGTGGTCTTGGATTTGGCGCTGTGCCTCTTTCTCAAAGATCTTTGCTAAGAGGGGGATACTGGCTATAGGCCTGTATGAGTCTGGCCGTTTTGGGTCTAGTTTAGCGTTTTTTAGCAGTGGCCTGATGGATGTGAGTTTTAATGCAGATGGGAAGGAGCCAGTAGTGAAGGAGAGGTTCATGATTCTTGCAATGAAGGTGCTAAAGTCACACCGCAGATCCTTTATCCAAAAGGCTGGGCAGGGATCGGTTTGCGCAGTGGTCGTGTTGAGTGAGGAGATGGTGTCTTCAATGTGTTTGGAAGAAGGCGTGTTAAGTGAGGATAGGGATGTTGGGCAGGTTGTTTCTTGTATATTGTTTTTTGAGAGTTCATCTGTCTGTAGGAGTTTTGATTGCAAGTAATCAGCGAATTCTTGCGGGTGAATATCATTGTTTTGTTCAGAGGATGGTTCCTTTGATAGTGACTTAACCAGGTTGAAAAGGTCACGAGGTTTGTTCAAAGATCTCTTGAGTATATCTGAGTGGTATTGCTTCTTTCTGGCTGCGATTGCCTCGCGGTGAGTTGAGAGGTGAAGAATGTAGGCTTCGTGGTCATCGGTGGCTAGTGTGCGGCGCCAGCGTTTTTCTAGCCTTCGTAGGTGAGTAAGAGAGGCCCGTAGTTCCGGGGAAAACCATGGAGCAGAGGTTCTTTTCCCTGAAAAGGTCTTTTTGTTTGGTAGTTGAGCAACAGCGTTGAGGCTGTTGTTCCAGGCAGCGATTGACTCGTCAAGGTTGAGTGATGTGTTGTTGAGGATTGGTTGGGTACTTGACAGAATAAGTTCTCTATTGAAAGGTCGAAAGCCCCGTGTTACTCTGGATGTATTGGCGAGTTTGCTGGTGTTCAGATTATGACTGTTGTTCAGGGGGATTCGTAGGTTTATAAGTTTATGGTCAGACCATGGGACATTGGTGATCGATTCTACAATGTTGCTGTTTTGCTCAGAGAAATGGTGTGGAGCAAATACCATACCAAATACCAAATACCGCAAATATTGCGGCAACTTAGATCAGTTTGCACTATCTTGCCTCCCGATTCTCTTGTCACCCTCTTATTGGCCTTGGTTATGTCCAGATTGGATTATTGTAATGTGGCTTTTGCTAACCTACCATCTTACCAGCTTCAACGTTTACAATTTTTACAGACTACTGCTCGACTTGTCACCAATGCCTGGAAATCTGATCATGTAATTCCCCTCCTTTTTCAGCTTCATTGGTTACCGCTCCACTATAGGTTCAAATACAAGCTTCTCATTCTAACTCATAGGGTCATTCATACATCAAATCCTTTGTATCTAGCAAACCTTGTCTCTCTCCACACTCCTTACCGTCAACTCCGTTCACTACATGCCAATTGTCTGTCTCTTCCTTCCCTTTCACAGGCCCATCTAGAACAGACACGTCACGCTGCATTCTTTTTTCTCGGACCTTCACTTTGCCATCTTCCCTCCGGTTGGAATCCTCATATCAAAATTTCAAAAACTTATTGAAAACATATTTGTTCCAACAGGCTTTTGACCTCTCCTCCAGTAGTATTGTTTAGTTATTGCTTCTCTGTCTGCCCCTAAGTGACCCTACTGGTCAATCTTTCCTTTTATTTTATAATGGAGTTCCTTTCTTCCTATGGCGCTAGCATATTTTATTGTAAACCGCTCTCATGTTCCGACAAGGGCGGTATATAAAGTGTTAAATAAAGATAAAGATCTTATTTTTTAGACTTCTAGCATTTGCATACAAGCATTTTAGAGGTTGTATTTTATTCATATTAATCTGGCTATTGGTAGGCAGGGGTAATTTGGAATCCTTAAGCTCTGTCTGCTCTGTACTCAAGGGTATTTGGGCTACTTTTCTCTTATTGGAATCTCTCTACTGATATGCCCTAACTTCAATCTTTTGCTAGTATCCTTCAAGGATACATTGTTCTAAACCATGCGCTCTTGGGCAACTGTCGGCTTCCCTTATTATCTAGTTTAAATGCTGCTCTATCTCCTTTTTAAAGGTTAATGCCAGCAGCCTGGTTCCGTTCCGGTTAAGGTGGAGCCCATCACTTCGGAAGGGCCCCTCCTTTCCCCAGAATGTTCCCCAGTCCCTAACAGATCCAAACTCCTCATCCTTGCACCATTGTCTCATCCATGCATTGAGACTCCGGAGCTCTGCCTGCCTCGTGGGTTCTGCGCATAGAACGGGAAGCATTTTGGAGAATGCTACCCTGGAAGTTCTGGATTTCAACTTCCTACCTAAAAGCCTAAATTTAGCCTCCAGAACCTCCCTACCACACTTTCCTATGTCATTGGTACCGACATGTACCAAGACAGCAGACTCCTTCCTAGGGCTATCTAAGACCTTGTCTAGGTGGTGCGTGAGGTCTGCTACCTTCGCACCAGGCAGGTATGTTACCAGGTGATCCTCACATCCACCAGCCACCCAGTAGCTGACCTAGATCAAATCACCAACCATAACCGCTGTCCTAACCCTTCCCTCGTGGGCACATGGCCCTGGAGAAACCTCCTCGATGTGAGAGTGTTTTACATTACTTGGAAGACAGGTCCTAGCTACAGGATCACTTCCTGCCACACCAGGGTTATGCTGTCCTGTCACGTGACCTCTCTCCTCCATGGCAACAGGAATGCTGCCAGACTGGAGGTGGGACTTCAGGACTATATCCCTGTAGGTCTCATCTATATACCTCTCTGTCTTCCTTATGTCCTCCAAGTCTGCTACTCTAGCCTCTAGAGATCAGACTTGTTCCCTGAGATCAAAGAGTTCCTTGCACCTAGTGCACATGTAAGACCCCTCACCAACTGGGAGAAAATCATACATGTGACACTTGATGCAAAAGACTGGAAAAACCCATCTCTCTGCTGGACTCCTTTCTGCATCTTAGTTTTAAGGTTGTGTTTAGGTATTTAAGTTCTTTACTTACTAGGGGTTGCTAGGGATATTTATACTAATAAAACTATACCTAATGTAGTTTGTTCACCTGAAGCTTAATTAATCTCAAGTCCTTAATGTATACCTGATGAGGATAAACAGCTGCACCTGATAGTGAATATGGTACCTTATTTCCTTTAACAGATTTAAGCACCTATAAAGCTATGATTATCCCAGGGGTGGGGGGGGGGGAGTGTCGGGGAGGGAGGGATGGAAAAAGTGGAAAAAGACTTATTAAAAACTGGCTGCTACACAGTACCCTGTCCTGTGCTTCTAAGGTAATATGTGACCAATTTCCTGGGTGATTCATACATCCCTTGCTTGGATTGAGGGAGTCTTGGGTTCTAAATTTAACCAGAAAGCTATCTGCTGTGTTTTAAATTTAAACTGAAAGCTCTTTGCTGCTACTAGGTCCTGACTGTGTATTAAATTTAAACTAAAAGCTCTCTGATGGGTTTTAAACTTAAACTGAAAGCTACTTTTGAGTTTTTAATTTAACTAAAAGCTCTTTGGATACTAGGCCCTGACTGATTTAACAAATACACTGGATTCACAGATTAATCATCTCTAATTTAAAGAATTCATTTTTTACCAAGATTTAGAACAATTCCCAGAAGTAAATACTTACAATTGCAGATCTCTCTTCAGAAGTAGCAGTCCCTTTTTGTAGTCCTTTAAGACTGTCTACCAAACCCCCACCCCCAGTTCAGGAAACATGCAGATCACAATGAGCAGATAGGCACAGGTAGTGCAGGCATTCAAAGGTACACCATAATAATCTCATCCATACTATGACTGGATAGCACACTACCACAGAGAACTGCCAATAACTAAGTACACAGTTGTGTTGGGCCCCCAGGATATCACAAGTGAGGGGTATGGTATCCCCTAATAGCCACATGCCACAGCTCCCATACACTAATACAGGACAGACCTACAAGGCAAAGCTCTGTCACCCCAGGCCCTCAAGAGGGCTATATGTTGGGAGTATGGCAAGGGATGAAGCGGTGAAATGAGTGGATCTCAAAGCATGTGTTCTCCACCTTTCCCCTACAGATGGTTCCACCTATTTCATAACCTGGAGGCTGCAAAGACATGCGTCAAGGTCATGTGGAGGACTCAGGCCCAATTGCTGGAGTGCCTTTACTAGGAGGAGCAGCAGCAGCAGGAAGGTGTGTCATGATACACATGGCATGCATATTACACATAGGGAGGGTCCCATGGATAGCCATATGCTATGCGCAAGGCCATGCAATGTATGCCAACACCATGCATTCACAACATGGAGCACCACACTGAAGCACCAGATGCGCTAGCACAGCTGCCAGGGCATAGGCTGAAATGGCTACATACAGCAGACAGCTATGCATAGCTGCTGGAAAATGTGGAAGAAAGAGCCAAAGATGCACCCAACAGTACATGGTGTACAGCAGGGTAGGGACATTAGCAGGGACCAGAGATCCCCAGAATGAGTAAAAGAGGTAGAGAGGGGAAATGTAAGGGAACTAGCCAAGTCAATATGCAAATACTCGAGGGATGCTGATGTCATGAGAAGGAGCACTGTGCATATGCCACTGTCTCCAACCAGGCACATGTGTAGGCCACAACGTGTATGGGATACTGATGGCAGTATCCAAAATGCACCATGAACATAGTGTGCACTGCCTCCTCAGACATACAGATGCCAGATGTCATAAGGGCACAAAGCGCAGTGGCTCCCCTACCCAGAGCATGTGGTGCCTTGGATCCTGATGGCATACAACAGTCAAATATTGAACAATGACACAGCAGCTCATTATCAGGGGAGCTATACACATTGGAGGTAGACAGGGGAGAAGAAGAAGATCCCCTGATGTGACAATCTCCCTTGATGAGCAAGGAGAGGACAGTGAGCACCCAGCCCACACCTTGACATACCAGGGGCAAGGGCTCTTCATGGACCACATCTGCAGCAAAGGACTGACCCTGGGTCCTCCCATAGCCAAGAGAGGAAGGGTCCTGGCCATACAGACCCCCATGCCATGCAGGAGGGGGAGGTGGAGGGCAAGGAGCACCAGGTTGGGGGGGGGGGAGAACATGTATAAATGCTGCTAAGCAGGATGTTCAGCGGCACTAACACATTTAGTGCCACTGAATATCCACAAATACCACCACTACACACCTTGATGATAATCGGTTAGCATTGGGGCTTTCCAGGGATGGCATCCAGGGATAATCACTTAGTGGCGATATTCAGCCTAACTTTTGCTGCCGAAGCTGAATATCACCACTGCCCGATTAGCATCCTGTTTCAGCGGCTGACCTAGATAATTCAATACCAGTGGCTAGATTTAATCCTGGCATTGAATATCCGGGTTTAATGTTCAGCGGTGACAGGGCCTAAGGGTTTTGTTATGATTTGGGGGAAAACTTTGTGCTGTATTTTTTTTGTTTCATTAAGGTGGCTACCTAGCCCAAGAAATAAAACCTTTTTTGTTGCAGTATGTGGCCTCTGCTATTTGACGATGTACACAACCTCGCTGTTCTAGCTTTGCAGTTCTCCATCACCTAATACCAACCACATGTGCCATAGGGCCCTGCCCTGGGGTATGTGAGCACCTGTATACTTATAATGGGAGTCCAGCCTGTGACGGGTTCAGCAGTCACCCCATGGCATTATGGGGCTACATAGCCAAGCACATGACCACTACAGGGTGTAGTGGCATATGTCATAGCAGACCTCCCTCATACTCTCACACTCAGCTATCTGACATTTAAACACTACCCAGGAGATTAACCCATGCAGACCCCACCTTGTCAAAAGCACACTTTCACTGCTGCAGTGTTACTGCCATCATCCACTGGATGGCTCAGGGAATGTGTTGGACCATGGGCAATGATACATTAATGCAGATATAGGTCAGATGGAGTCCTACCTACATGCATATCAGCAGGCACCATATGTCAGGTGCAGCACATCATGTCCACAGAACATAGATTAGTATGTTCCTTTAGAGGACACACAAAGATATGGATCCAGAGTCAGGGGTTGTTCATAACTGAACTTGGCTGAATGTGGCATTGGTTATGTTCCCCAACTTCTATGCAGGTGTCACCATTACAGCAGACCACCTTTGCTATCACAGCCTTCCTCCTTGCAGTGTCTGAGGTTACTGTTGCCACATCTGGCAGCCTCTGCTCCATTTTATGTGTAAAGGGAGTCACTGTCACATAAGGATTCAATGGCACTGTTTGTTTCTTGGAGAACGTTCATTCTATTTTACTCAATGCTCTCTTTAACATATAGTGTCTCCCTCCACCAATTTGATCCATCCTACCATTGCAATATAATTTGTACCTTGGTATCACAGTGTCCCATTGGTTATCTTCCTTCCACCAGGTCTCTGAGATGTCTATTATATCTATCTTTTCATTTAGTGCTATATATTCTAATTTTCCCATCTTATATATTAGGTTTCTAGCATTTCAAAGTATGTTTGCTTGATTTTACAACCTTCATAGCAGTTGGCAGGGATAATTTTCAATCTTTCAACTCCTTCTGCTTGTAAGTTAAAGGCACCTGGGTTATTATAGCCTTTATTGCAACTTCTCTATTGGGATGCCTTAATTTACACTGAGAGAAGTGATTTTAAATGCAATATGTATATAGTATAAATTGACTAGAAACCGATGAAGGCATTGATGGGCATGAAACACACTTAAACTAAAATTGCATGATATTACCCTCACTGAAGGTCTCTTTACTTATTTAATTGTTATGTTTGGACAATAGCTGCAATGAAGAAGATAATGGAATGGAAGTGGAATGGAATGAGTGGAGAGCAGGTTGCTGGGGAAGAGCTCCCAAGACCTGGACTACAACTCATGGAGGAAGAAGCAAAGGAGGTGGAACAGATGCCCCTGGCATCCTCCCTGGAAGTTAAGGAGCTCCATGGACTGTTCCTTAAGTATTCAGTGAGTTTTTATCTCATTACCTCCTAAGACTGTTGAAAGATTGATCTTTCCTTTTTCTTCATCTCCTGGGGAGAGGGGCTAGAAACTGTGAATTGTTTATGTTTGTGGTTGCTACACCTCAGGGCAAGAAATGTTTATGGACATACCTGATTGTTTGCCTTGCCTTCTACTATGTGAGATGAAAGCAAAACCCCAATGAAGAGGGAGAGGAGAGGGAAGTGGCTCTCCAGATGCAATAGCAGCAGAATGGCTGGGTTTTTCCAAAGCTGCCTGGAAATTGTGGTGTGGACTCAAGGCAGACATAATGTTACCAGCCAGGACTACAGGGAGGTTTGTACTTGGATCAATAACTCCTTTTTGTTAAGGCAGGAGAGAGGATGAATGAACTGTGCCGGTGGGACACTGTCATGGCCGGTGTAATGCAAAACTGAGGACTTGTAGTCAAGTCTGGCACAACAGTGATTAAGTGTGGTTTTGGAACTGATCGTGGCATTGAACTGCTCTGCAGCCTTTAGAATTAGAAAGGCTGATGGGGATCGTGACCAGCCAGCAAGAGTGATTTGTAATTAAGTGTTCCAGTGCATGTGGACCAGAGAGAGCGCCCCCCTGTTGGTGACAAATTTTGAACCAAAGCACCTTCTAAGATGTCAAAAATTCAGACTAATATTTCCAAAGTAGGATCATGCAACAGGGGCAAATAAAAAGGAGCATTGGTCAATTGAGAATAACCTTCTTATTCCTAAGCCATAATACATTAAACTAAAGACAACCGTACAAGGCGAACTGGATCCCAAAACATTCTACACATGCCTGCACTCTTCACCAGATCCAATAACGCTACATCTAAGTGAGCCTTCTCATTATATACACTTTCCCTCTGGAGCTTGATCCCACACAAGCTCCAGGCTACAAAGGGCCTACTATCATTCAGAAAGGCCCTAAATACTCATATATTTACAGCAAGCGTCTCTGAAGGTGTGATATAACAATACTGTACACCTACCTCTGTCCTCTGTCCCCCTCCCCCACCACCATTAACCCGTTGACCCCCTTCCCTCCCTTTCCCTTCCCCTCCCCTCCCCTCCCCTCATCCCTTGTCCCCTTATACTAAGTTTTCTTTAAGTTCACTACCCTGTTACAGTGTACAATGTTCTGTTTGATGTAGACCGCTTTGACCATAGGATAAAGCAGTATAGAAAAACTGTTAGTTAAATAAATAATCCTTACGATTCATAAGAACAATGCCGACCCCTTTATTCGCAAGTTTAAATACTATGAAAATATCTTATGAAAGGGTTTTCAATGCTTGCCATTCTCCTTTAGTCAGATTATTTTTAGTGGGCATCATATTTATTGATGTACTCTTATTCATAGTTAACCATTCAAAAGCTACTATAGTAGGATTAACAAGAACCAGAAGAATCCATGTAGATGTGTATGGTAATTCAATTCCATGTCCCACTTGTATTGCTTTATCTGCAAAAAAAATAAAACAATCATTAATCTTTGAAAAAACTATTGAAGTTGAATTTGTATCTTAAACATATCGGGCCCAATTTTCAACAAGGCGCCGAAACCTGCCATTCCCGCAGAAAGTTACCCGGTTGGGAAAAGTGCTTGAATTGTGAATCATGTGCTGCCAAAATAGGCAAGCTACAAAAATGCAACACAAACCGAGCACAGCAGCAGGTGCCCACCATGGCATACATGGTTAAGCGAAGGGCACGTAACCCGGGCTCTGCGCCCAAGTTTGACAGGCAATTCCCATGTATGTGACCACAACAGCGGCCAGAGAAACAGGATGGCAGGTATGCATGAATCCATGTATTGCCCGTCCTGCGTACCTGTACGTAGATGACACCGTCACGCCGGCCCCGCGAGCTGCCTATGCAAAAGCCCCCTGTGGCTGGGTGCATAGACACCAGCAGCATGGTGGAAAGAAGAAGTGATGAGAGTGAGAGCCTTGTCAGATCCGGCTGCAGCACAAGGGGGTTCTCTATCCCAGGGAGGCCATTGGCCAAATCTGCAGCTATTCAAGTAAGGAGGCTTCAATATAGGGTTGGGGGCCGAGCACCATGCTAGTCACACACACCCTGAAAGGCACAGCCTTGTGTCTGCACAGGGAGACAGGGCTGTGATGCCAAGCTACATGCTGGTGGCTGCCCCAATGTTTGGTGGGGGTATGGGCCATGCAAAGGCACAGGTGCCAGCCCTGCTTGCCCGCAGCAGGGGGCATACCCACACACAGCAAGTGGTGATGCTGCTGCACCCCCTGGTGGCAGTTGGCAACAATGCCATAGGGCATGCACAGCAATGGTAATGCCCGGTGCAAGGGGAGCTGTGGTCAGGTTGGGCACCAAAGGGGACCCCGCCAGCCAGTGCAGATGCCCCAGACACCTGCCCTGTGCTTACCCGTGTATGCCGCGGTGGGCGCCTGCTGCTGTGCTCAGTTTGTGTTGCATTTTCGTAGCTTGCCTATTTTGGCAGTGCATGACTCACAATTCAAGCACTTTTCCTGACCAGGTAACTTTCTGTGACTTTGGCGCCTTGTTGAAAATTGGGCTCGATATGTTTAAGACACAGTGGCAAACACCAAATATGTATTACCCGTCTGTCCCTGCAAGCAGATCTGCCAACATTGCTTCCACTCCCTGATCATCTGTGGCAGCTTGTTGATGTAATGCCACAGAACATGACAGATCTGCAAAGGCAAGCATTCACACACCGTGATAACCTGTTCTTGCATGGTGCACAAACAACCATGCAGTGATATGGCCCCTGGGACAGTGGATGCCCCCTGCCATGACACGTGCCCACAGCTGAGGCCACGCATGGCCCACAACCAAGTACCATGGTGCCAGGGGATGCCAGTGTGCAACAGATAGGAGCAAGGGAAGGGAGGAGGACTGCAGAGGTGTCTGAAGGTCCCAGAGGGTTAACACAGAAGAAGTGGCCGAGATGGCACCATTGCTGGTGGTATAGGACACATGTCAAAGGGCCAGGGGAGTGGTGGGCAGGATTATGGTGGCAGATGCCAGAGATGTACCATCACATGCACCCCACAACTGCCACCCATGGGTATGCCCATGACACCAGGATGGGCAGGTCACCAGACTGTGGCAGGATACAGGTATACACAACAGATGATATGGTAGCACCTGACTGAGCCCATGTGTGTCCCCCTGCTCTCTTCCACAGTGAATATAGTGTGCAATGCACCCTCTAAACCCTCAAGTGCCACTTCCGAATACTGCATTGGAGGAGACCAAACCAGCTGCAGCGGATCCAGGAGTGGCTGGCGGCCAAGGAAAGTCAGTGGGGTACACAGTGGAGCCCAGCTGATGCAGGGGGCGCAGCTATGGCTGCCAGACTGGTGCAGGCAGACCACCTGGTAGTGGACTCCCTCTGTACGGAATGTGCTATAGGCAGCTGTGCCATTCCCCGGTGCCACTATCACATGTTGGCACCATCTGGCACCCAAGATGTGCACAAACACATGGCTGGGTCATGGCACAGAAGGGCAGTACAGGGGCACGCTCCCCCACTGGTGGCCCCAGGTGCACATTATGCACCTGTCCATGCTGCCCCCGTGTGTGCCCATTGCCTGGGGGGTGCTGGCAGGCCACACCTCAGCAGGTAGGGGGAGAACAGAGCTGGCTGTAGATGGACAAAGAGGAGGGCATGCATTGTATGCTGTGGGGGAGACATGCCCCTGTGGGCTGAAGGTGGGTTGAGCGATGCATATGTGGGACCCCTGGGGTGTGCCAGTCCCACCCTAGGGCCATGCCTGTGCAGATCAGTAACCCCCTCCTCTTTTCCCACAATCGGCTTCAGGGCGGCACAGGACACTGCTTGCCCAACACGCCCACCACCCAGGAGCAGCAGTACAGCGCCACAGGAGCAGACCACCAGAACCATCAGCAGTGACAGGAATGAGAAGGAGGAGGTGTCCAGTGACACTGCATCAGAGGACACCACATCTGAGGAGGAGGGCAGTGAGGGGGCCATGGCACAGCGGTCAGATGGGAAGTCAGAGGAGGAGGGATCAGAAGACCAGGAGCAGGGTGGGGAAGCAGGAGAGTCAGAGTGGGAAGGATCGTAGGGGCAGAGGTGGAGCAGGGATGCAGAGGATTCAGAGGGGGAGGGATCGGAGGGGGTAGCAGGTGGCATGCGGGAACCACCCAACAAGTGCACCAGGTACAGCGGTATGGTGCAGGGCACCATCAGCAGGCACCCAGCAGGGATCCCAGAGGTGGTGCTGCACCCCTGGCTGTGCAACGCAGCCCACAGCCATGCCCGCCCACCCACAACTCAACCAGGTGGCCATGTGCCTGCCACATGGCCCATCACAGGCCAGGTGCAATGGTGATCAGGGCCATGATCCACCCTGCCCAGCTGGGGGCCCCTACATCCACCCCAGCACCCATGGGTATGCCATGTCCATGCCACACCAGACCCCTCTGCACCATCACCCCCAGAACCCTCCAATGACTGGGCTCTCACTGCCCTGGTGGAGGAAGTACAGCTCCTGAGGGAGGAGGTGCAAACTGCAGCAGCCTCCATTTCTAAGCACATAGATGTCATTGCCAGTGCCATTAGAGGGCACAAGCAGGCCCTACTGCACCATAGGCAGTCCCCCTGGCAGTGTATGACATGCAATGGGGCATTCTGCATTCTGTAAATCTGTATATTGTCTGCCACTGTTGGCACTGTTGTATATATTGGCACATGTTTGACAATAAAAAGGTTCTGGTTTGCAAACTTGCCGTGTTGTCTATTTTGTGGGGGCAGGGCATCGTGTCTGCATGAGTGGTGCGTGGGACCAGAAAAGGGGGTCCAGATGTCTGTGGGCAAGGAGTGTGGGCATGCCCGTACTGTGCGGGTATGGCAGAGGGGCACTATCTGTGAAGACTGAGGCTAGAGACACTACCTATGCTGAGCAGTGCCTGTGACTGTCTACATGGGTAGTGCTCCTCTGCCATACCCACACAGTACGGGCTGAGGCAGCACAGGTGTGGCCCATCAGGGCTGCACATGCAGGGCACCTCCTGCTCCGCAGTGGCACACAGTCAGAGCAACGGTGTGCGCCTGTGGTCACTATGCCACATATAATGACATTTGACCTTCCCGGGTATAGTGGTCTGGGAGACCCTGCACCCCTTTGTTGCCATCACTCAGTGCTATGCAGCTATGGTGTCCTATGGCAGTAAGTTGTGACACAGATTTTCAAAATGTCAGCGCTCAGGGGCTACGTGGGTACCAGATATGCCTTTGGATGAGGTGTGGCACCACTGCACATCGTAACCTCATATGTTTAAAGGGACCTACATTGGTAGCCGAATTCCGCCATAGCGCCAGGCTACATGATGGCTGACAAGGCACCGAGAGTGGCAAAGCACACATGGAAGGCAAACTTCACGCCCTCTGAGACATCAATGGCCCTGGGGCTCATCCTGCAGCATCACACTGACCTCTTTGAGGCAGAGGATGCCAGCACCCAGCTGAGGGCATGGCGAGACATCGTCAGGAGGGTCAATGAAGTCCACCACCACAACAAGGACGTGGAGGACATAAAGAAGAAGTGGCAGATGGTACATCAGGTAGTGAAGGAGAAGAGGGCCAGCAACAGCAGACTGCCTCCTGCGCAGCAGCACAGACTTACCCCCCTGGAGGAGCAGGTGCTGCAGTCCGTGGAGGAGGTTGTTGTCACAGGGATTGTGGGCTTTCACAGCTCCTCCACAGGCATGCAGGATAGTGAGTAAGGGTGCTGCATGGCCTGGGTGGACTGGGAATAGCCTGTCTGTCTGTCGGTCGGACCTTGGGTGCTGTGGTGACTGGGTATGGTGCGGACCTACACTACCTGCCAGTTCCATAGTGGGCCTGGTCTCACCCCATAGGCCAACCTGGCAACCCATGTCACTAACCTCTGTTACCTTTTCTCTCCCACAGACCTGCCAGGGACCCTGCCCTCCCAGCCTGAGACAGATGCATCAATGGGAGCCTCACCAACCAGCGCAGATGTTGCCAGTGCACAGCCAGGCTGCAGCACAGTCATAGGAGCCGGTGTGCTTGCCAGGGCAGAGGGGTGGTCCAGTGCACCACCCAGGGCAGAGGAGCAATCCAGTGTGCCAGGCAGGGAAGAGGAGCAGGCCAATGTGTCTGCCAGTGCCAGGGAGCCCAAGACAGATAATGCCCCACTCGCCAAGCTACAATTTGCCATCCTGGATGAGCCTGTGGGTACATGGGGCAGTGACCTGAACCAGGAGCTACTGTGGGAGGGTGCACGCCTGGTGGCTGGCACAGAGGCCATTCTACCTGAGCTGCAAGATATCCAGCAGGGCCTGCAGGATGTGGAACAAGCAAGGGAGGGGGAGTGAAAGGAGTGGTGGGACCACAGATTGTGCATGCAGCGCCACATGGAAGGGTACCTGCTACTGACAAGGGAGATGGCAGCTTACCAGGCATCAATCTCTGGTTCCCTATGCAGCTTGGTAGGCCTCTTGCGGGCACAGGGGGTGGGTGCTGGGGCTCCCAGTGCCATGTTTATCAGCCTGCCCTGCTGAGGAAGGCAACAACACTGCCAGAACGTCATCAGACATTACTCCACTGCATCGCAGGCATGTGTCAGCAGGTGCCCATGGCTGGCGGGGAGCCCAGGGGTAGGGGACAGATGTGGGAGGAAATAATGAGTCATAATGCACACAAAAGGTACTAATAGGCACTTTATTGTTGTTTGTGTATGTCCGTGCTGGAGCTGGTGTGTGACCTCAAAAACTGTCTTGTATTATCTGCGCATGGTGGGCCAGTGTCCTGGCCTGCTGCTGACTTCCAGACTCTAAAGCATCACCATCCACTGCCTCTGCAGCCTCCCACACCTCCACAACTGCTGGCTCTGGACCCAACACGCCTCGCATCCGTGCCAGGTTGTGGAATATGCAGCATGCTGCAAATATCATGCACACCTGCTCAGAACTGTAGAAGAGTTCCCCACCGTTCCTATTGAGGCACTGGAACCGGCTCTTCAGCACCCCTATTGAATGCTCCATAACTGCCTGGGTCCGCTGATGGGCGGCATTGTAACGCTTCTCCTGCTGGCTCATGGGGTGGTGCATTGGGGTCAGCAGCCAGTCCCTCAGCAGATAGCCATGGCCTCGCCAGAGGGCCCTTTGGCGTGGCCCTTAGGAGTGGACCGTGAGATAGGCCGAAGCCTCACACCATATAAGTCTGCTATAATCCTCTGAACTTACACGGGAAAGACAGACTGCTCGTGGTCCTCTCTGATCCCGATACTAGCAACAACTCTCATCAGCACGGAGATAGAACCACAACATAGGAACGGCAACAAAACCTCATTCTATCAATCGGAGCACACCAAAAAGATATAAAAGATCGTGCTATCAGAGAATGCGCCTGAGGAGGGGCACTTGATAACAGCTGATAATCATCCAAAACGACTCAGATCGTCCTTCAACCATGCTACCAACAGCAAGTATACAACAACTAAAAAACACTCCCTCAAGACCTATATTAAATGATGTTGGATATTAACACTGACATTACTTTGCCAGTAATAAATACCCTCCTACACTGTTATTGTGAGATACTGTCGCCAGTAGTAATCACCCTTCCTACACTATTATTGTGAGATACTGTTGCCAGTAGTAATTACCCTTCTTGCACTGTTAATATGAGATACCGTTGCCAACAATAATTACCCATCCTACACTGTTACTGTGAGATACTGTTGCCAGTAGTAATTACCCTTCTTGCACTGTTAATGTGAGATACTGTTGCCAGTAGTAATTACCCTCCTTGCACTGTTAGTTTGAGATACTGTTACCAGTAATAATCTCCCTCCCTCTAACTACTTCCCCCCACTCTACCCTCTACCTCAAAAATGAACACAATGTCTCCTACTAAGATTATAAATCTCCTTTTCACTCTCTTCTTAATAACTCTCCTAACTCAACACATATACACTTACAAAACCAACCAAAGCCCATACAAAAACATCCCAATCATCCACAATCATAACCAGAACCCTTATAATAATTTCCCAACCACCTACAACCAGTACCAGAATCCAATACATAGCCCTACATACACAAACTCTCACAATCACTATTCGCGCCACACCTCACATAAACGCCATCACCGCCTCATCCAAATAAAGCACCAACCCATAAGTGATAAAATTGACCAAAATGACAATACAAACACCAAATTACAACTCATCCTAATAAACATCCGATCCATAAGAAACAAAATACCAATAATTAATGACATAATTAACGATACATCCCCTGACATTATCTGTATTACTGAAACATGGCTCTCACCTACAGACACTATATTACTAAACCAACTAACCACATATCAATATGACATATTCAATTGCCAACGGAATATAAAAAGAGGAGGGGGTGTACTGATTCTCACCAAAAACGACCTAAAATTCACCCTAACAAACCTAAATAATATAGACGGAATGAACATCGTTAACATAGAAAATAAAACCTTGGCTCTCACCCTCATCTACAGACCCCCTTCATCCGATCAGAAAAACCTCACCCCTATCCTAGAACTCGCTTGCACAGCGTCACAAAGCAAACCACTTATACTCCTTGGCGATTTGAACCTTCCATCACTGAATCACTCACAATCAGATAACTTCATAGATGCTATGTCACAAATGGGGTTCACACAGATAATACACGCTCCTACACACAAAAAAGGTAACATACTTGATGTAATTTTCCTCCCATCCACACTCTACAGTCACTTACTACATACCACCCCGAGTATAACCGAAGTACCCTGGTCAGACCACCATCTAATCACAATCCAGCTACCGGCACAAGTCCCAAAAAACAATGCAAGCACAACTCCACATACATCACGTTTCGTACGCTTTGACAAAGACACATTCCTCGACAAAGTATTACCCAAACTAAACACAAACTCACCAGACATCAACTCAACCATAACACATTGGAATCTAACTATTCAAAAAGCAGCTGTCCACACACAAGTCTTACATAAACAAACAAAAAAGACAGAAAAATGGTTCACGAAAGAGCTGACAAAACTAAAAAAACAACTGAGGAGACAAGAAAAGAGATGGAGAAAACTAAAATCTGATGAAAACAAATCTCAATACATGCTCCTACTTATAGAGTACAAAAATGCAATTAACAAATCAAAAAGAGAATACCACTCTAAAGTAATAAACACATCCATCAACCGCCCTAGGGATTATTTGCGATAGTAAAAACGTTAACCAAAACCAATAACACTGAACCTAAACAACAAGCAATAAATATACAAACACTAGCAAAACATTTTGCAGAAAAACTAAAAAACAAGACCACTACCCCGACTCCTTTATTACCAAACACGAAAACCACACATGAATGGACAAGTTTCCAGTTGGTAGAACAAAAGCAACTCCTCAAAATCATAACAATGATAAACACCACCACCTCCCCACTAGATCCATGCCCTGTATCATGGATTAAGTGTGCGAAAGATGAACTGGCGGTAAATCTACTACACATAGTTAACCAATCCCTTTCACAGGGCATCATGCCTGACGCCCTAAAACTCACAACACTCAGACCAATAATAAAGAATAATAAGCACGACTCTAAAGACCCGAACTCATACAGACCCATAGCCAGCATTCCATTCATAGCCAAAATAATAGAGAAAAAAATTCAAATTCAGTTACAAGAACACATCGATGAACACAAACCACTTGACTCACACCAATTTGGTTTCCGCCCATCCCACGGAGTAGAAACCCTCCTAATCACCCTAATGGACTTCCTCATCAGGGGCACAGATGACAAACACCAAGGCTTCTTACTCCTATTTATAGATATCTCTGCCGCCTTCGATAACATCAATCATCTGACACTGATCAACAGATTAGAAAACCTAGGAATAGGCGGGACTGTCCTCAACTGGTTCAAATCCTACATTTCACATAGATTAATACGCGTCCAAATTGACCAACAAGCATCAGAAACATTCCTCCAAGGACAGGGAATACCCCAAGGATCAGCCCTTTCAGCCCTCCTATTTAACTTGTACCTGCAACCGATAACAAACATATTTAAAAAACACAGGATTAACCATTGTATATATGCCGATGACATCATGCTAGCTATCCCCATAACCATTAAAAACCCTACATATGACTCGCTATCCAAATGCATGGCTGAGACATCCTCCTGGATGGAATCTAACCACCTCAGCATCAACCTCAAAAAAACTGAGGCAATGTTTGTAACAAGATCATCTATAACTGAGAACACATACCCGGAAACAATCACAATCAACAAACCTCCATACCTGTTAGAAAACAGGTAAAATACTTAGGAGTAATAATAGACCACACTCTCACCATGCTACCGCACATAAAACAAACAGTAAAAACCATTTTCTATAAACTCAAAACTATCCAGCACCTAAGGCCACTCCTCGAAACACAAGACTTTAGATCCGTAGTAAGTACACTGATCACCCCTCACTTCGACTACTGCAATAGTCTCCTAATAGGCCTTCCTCAAAAAAGCACATACCTTCTACAAAGAGCACAAAACATCTGTGCAAAAGTAATTGCCAAAGCTCGCCTAACAGACCACGTAACCCCAATACTGCTGGAACTCCACTGGCTCCCTATAAACAGCCGAATCAAATATAAAATTATCCTAACAACCTATAAACTCATAAATGACATAACCCCCTCACACTTATCCACACTACTGCACACTCCAACATCGACAAGGGCCCTCAGACAAAACGCAGCCCACTCCCTTATCATACCAAAAGCCATCCGGAAAACTAAGAATACCACTAGCTCCAGAGCATTCTCATTCACTGCTCCTGCACTCTGGAACGACCTCCCTATTGAACTTCGCACCATTAGAGACCTCATCCAATTCAGGAAAGAATTAAGGACCTACCTGTTCACTGAACACTTCGAAATCCCCTACTCCCCCAAAGCCAGCTCCACAACAAACGTGGTTACACACGCACAAGCTCCTTTAACCCCAACAATGTAACCACAAGCCTGCCCCCCCCTCATACACGCCCCAAAGACGACAAAAAAAGGAATTAAATTCCAGCACCTACACCAATATCTGCCCCATACACCACACACACCACACGCTGTAAATACACATTTGTATAAAGTTTGATGTTTTGCTTTAATACCTACAAAGTTTAAATTTATTGTTCAATGTAATTAGTTGATTTCTATTGTTCTATGTAAAATGTATACACATGTGTACAAGACTGTTAATCTGTTATATGTAAACCGCCCTTGATCTCTGGAAGGGGCGGTATAAAAGAAATAGTTAAATAAAAATAGTTAAATAAATAAAAATAAATATGCACATGAGCATAGGACATTCTTTGGGCATAATCTATGGGCAGCTATAGTCAGCATGTGGCACACCATCTACTGGCAGACCAGGGTACATGATCTACCAGTCAATGACACTGTGGCAGTGAGATGGCACCAACATGTGGCTTGTGTAGTTGTCAGCCATTTGGAGAGGGGCAATGGGTGATGGTGACATGGGCTGGCCTGTTGTGAGGGGGGGGGGGGGCTGAGGCATGGCACGGGGATGCAGTTGTGGGGTCTGCAGGCTGGGATGTGGGTCAACATGATTATGCCCTACACATCTGCTGCCATGTAGCTACACTAAATGGTGCCAGCCCATGCCCTTCCACATTCTACATGTTGGTGCACTTTGCCTGCATTCAGCTACATGGATTTCCCTGGTTGTCACAATACACAAAACCAAAAGCCAAGAGCAAAAAGAAGAAATCAAACCAAAAAGTACCTTGCTCCCAAAAATCTATACAATTACTCCAATAAAACTACAACATATAATCCGACATATAATTCAATCTCAGGCTATTAATGACCTCAGATGGCACAACTCCACATTTGATGATAAATCACCTTAGGTGGTGTTAGACGCTCACATCACCGGTCATAGCCTACCCTACCTTCCAAAATCAAAAATACCAAAATCTTCCATTAATTAAAGACACCCTAAACTTCAATCACGGGAAAAGTCTCAAATTATTTCTAAATCCAAAGAGCTAAAATGAAATCACTAAAACACATTCACACATTCACACTTACAAACTTCATTCACACACTAATCTTTAACATTAGAAACAGCGTCAATCCAATCAGCGTACAACTAAAGTGAAAAGGCTGAACGCAGCCTAAATCAGATCCTGGAGCGATACCTGCAATTATAATAGAAACAGTGAAAAATTCAAAAGTATAACAATGCCAATATTAAGCACTGAAAAACTTATCTTGCAATAGTGAAACATCCAGCCAGGTCTCTAACTCCTCAATGAACGCTTCTCATGGTGAATTTCAACCTCCGACAGAGGAGCCATAGAACACGGGAGAGACATCCAAAATTCTAGTATTATCGCAAAGCTTTTAAATATGACTAAAGCTCGCTCGACAAAAGCCTTTGTTTCGCCGTTCACCGGCTTCTTCAGGAGCAACGTCATGCACAATGTTTAAGAATGGTGTTTTATGTCTGTTTCTTTAAACTGACGTCATGGCTTTGAACGAGTTTTTGATTGGTGTATGGTTATGTTATCAGGCGCGTCACACGCCAAGTTGTGATGGCGGGAGATGGTGCGGAGCCATTTTTTGTAGCTATCATTGTGCATGACGTTGCTCCTGAAGAAGCCGGTGAACGGCGAAACAAAGGCTTTTGTCGAGCGAGCTTTAGTCATATTTAAAAGCTTTGCGATAATACTAGAATTTTGGATGTCTCTCCCGTGTTCTATGGCTCCTCTGTCGGAGGTTGAAATTCACCATGAGAAGCGTTCATTGAGGAGTTAGAGACCTGGCTGGATGTTTCACTATTGCAAGATAAGTTTTTCAGTGCTTAATATTGGCATTGTTATACTTTTGAATTTTTCACTGTTTCTATTATAATTGCAGGTATCGCTCCAGGATCTGATTTAGGCTGCGTTCAGCCTTTTCACTTTAGTTGTACGCTGATTGGATTGACACTGTTTCTAATGTTAAAGATTAGTGTGTGAATGAAGTTTGTAAGTGTGAATGTGTTTTAGTGATTTCATTTTAGCTCTTTGGATTTAGAAATAATTTGAGACTTTTCCCATGATTGAAGTTTAGAGTGTCTTTAATTAATGGAAGATTTTGGTATTTTTGATTTTGGAAGGTAGGGTAGGCTATGACCGGTGATGTGAGCGTCTAACAACACCTAAGGTGATTTATCATCAAATGTGGAGTTGTGCCATCTGAGGTCATTAATAGTCTGAGATTGAATTATATGTCGGATTATATGCTGTAGTTTTATTGGAGTAATTGTATAGATTTTTGGGAGCAAGGTACTTTTTGGTTTGGTTTCCCTGGTTGTCACCATGGCTCTGCAGAGCGGTAGAGCATGTGCACGCAGTGGCCCCAATCTGTTTCAATACATATGTCACACATATATCAACACCTGTCTGCATTACACATAGCATCATACTATAGCAAGCATATGTTCTGGCCCTGTCCTGGGGCTCTCACATGTGCATACTCACCTAGCAACCATGCATCTCTGAGCTGACCCCCAGCTGCTGCCTGCCCCAGGCTGGACTGGGTGAGGACAAATGCATCATGGCAGACCCCGGGTAGCGGGCACACACATCTGTGAAGGTCATGTTGGCATCCACAATGATCTGCATGTTCATGAATGTGTAAACATGCCTGTTCCAGTATGCCCTTTGATCCTACTGTGATGCCCGCAGTGCAATGTGGGTGCAGTCTATACCTAGCACCGATGGGAACCCTGCAACATTGTAGAAGGCCTGCATGGTCTCCTGCCGCATCTGCTCTGTCTGGGAGAAGGCTATGAGGTGGCGCATCCTCTGCAGCAGGACCCTGGTGAAGGTACTTATGCAGTGGCTGGCAGTAGACTGCGTAATCCCAACAGTTGCCCTAATCACATGCTGGAAGCTGCCAGTTGCAAGAAACCCCAAGGGAGTGGTCACTGTCATGCCCACTGGCAGGGCCTGGCTTCAGAAGGTGGAGGGCTCTAGGGCAATGCTGAGAATTCTGCATAGCTCTGTTATTGTTGCCCCATCCGGTCAGTCTCTGGTAGATCTCCTACTCTGTCAATTGCAGGTAACTCACCCTGTGCCTGTGTACACGTGGGGCACGGTACCTGCATCTTGGGTGCTGGGCTATGGCTTGCTGATGGACATGCACTGCCTGCCACATCGCGGGCACGACTCCACCTCTGGAACATCATGTGCATGGCCCACATGGCCTCTCTGCTGGTCTAGCGTTTCTTTCTGTATGCCCGGTTAGAGTACAGTCCTGCACACGCTCCCTCGCTCTACTGTACACTGTTCCGCCACTACATGGGTTCACTGGACCCTTTCTGCAGTCTCATGTGCCGGGAAACGTTGCTTAGATTTATGTGGTTTGTGATGTCCAATGTCGGCGCACACGGGTTTTGAAAATCCACTTTACGTGGGTTTCATGGTGCCATGCCCCCATTCCACCCCTGGGCCTCGGCATCTGGCACTGTGTGGGTAGCTGCGCTTCAACAATTCAAGCCACCTTGTTGAAAATCTGGTTCATGCGGTTATGGCAATTTTACACGGGTAAGGCCCTCATTTTAAAAATATAACCCACGCTTAGCGCTTTGAAAATTCGGCCTATCATATTTACAAGCAAGGACAAAAGACAGTCCTTTATTACAGTAAGTTCTGAAAGTTCCTGTTTTGAAAGGGTTTGGCAGGAGAAATTAAAAACCAAAGACATACCAACATCTAACCTCAGGCTTCTCCTCTCTAATTGCCTTGTTTGGCTCCACGTCCTCTACTGTGTCCTCTGCCCCTTCCCAGGTGTCCACTCTGTGATCCTTGGAATAAAAAAACTCTCCTGATTTGATGCATCAGAAGACTCTTCAGAAGTAATATCAAACGTCACCATAGATTTACCATAATGAGTATTACTTCTATACATCCACAGATAAACTTGCCCATGTTGGTGATCCAAAGCATCCTGATGGAACTTTTTCAACTTAATCCATCTAATATGTTGTCAAAATTGTTCCACCTGAGATTCAAACTTCTGCCACCACACATTATATTTTTCCGATTGTGACTTATCAATTTGGGTCTTTTTTTCAAAAAGGTCAGTCAACTTCTTAATCATTCTCATGGTCTTGATAATTAAAAGCATCAGGTCATATAAGCATATACTCTAAATTGAATTCCATATAGTAACAAAATGAGGTGCTTTATATAAGCACAATCCTCAGTGAATTCCCTAAACACACAAAAAAGCTCTGGCCCCCAGTCCCTATGTACATGTTACAATGGCCTGTGGAGGCCCCGGTGAGCATTTGTATACACTGATAAAAGCACATAAAATATCTTTCCCATCCCTCCCTAGAGGCCCTCTTTCCTCTGCCAGTTCACAACATCAGCAGAAGAAACAAAGGGGTATGTTTACTAAACTGCGGTAATGTCACTCGCGTTAGGTTCCGCGGTAAAGGTACAGATGCCCATATAAAGGCATGGGTGGTGCATCGTTACAGCAAGCTGTATCAGCTAATGCACATTACAAGGCGCCTTAGACTAATGCGTGTTACAAGGCGCCTTATAAGGCACTTTAAAAGGCGCCTTGTAAGGATGCCTTGTAAGGTGCATTATAAGGTGCCTCGTAAGGTGCCCCATAAGGCGCCCTATAGGGCTCCTTAGGCTAAGCGCCATATTAGGCACCCCTGGACAAGGCACCGTAGAAGGCACCCTGGGCTATGCAATCATAGGTTAAGGTGGCCTAACAAGATTATGGTGCCCTAGGTTAGTGTGCCCTAAGGGCTGCGAGGTGCCTCAGGATGACATGCATGACATGTGAGGAACAGAGACAGATGTAGCCCTAACACTAGATAGAGCACTCAGGAAAGACAATGAACAGGTGAGTAAAGAAGGGAGAGCTGGGAGCCGCTGGACCTGCTATATCTGCGTGCATCCCATGTGGCTGCCAGTACTGATGACAAACATGGTGGGGGCAACTGTACCACAGCACAGGGTGTTGGCAATGTAAAGTACTGGAAAGACAGTTGATGGCAGATGATGGGAATACGTGTCCCCCAGTGGAGGTAGAGGTGGCAGGATAGTTACAATGATGGGTGGACAGAGGAGTGGAGGTGCCATGCAGATCAGGCACAGGCGAGGCAAGCATGAAGAGGCGCAATGCAGGAAAGGGTAGCAGTGCAGAACATGGGGTGGCAGCCTGCACAGGCAGACAGGACTCTACACAGCTGACAGACGCAGATAGATGGACTGAGGGAATGTTGGTAATTGCGGCGAGGGTATTATGGGCTGGCAGCACAGATCTGCAAAAATATGACTGTTACAGGCATGCACACTATTTGAGTACAAGGCATGAGAGGAGGGAAAATGAGGAAATGAACCCATTAACACTGCCGAGAATGGCATTGTATTAACCAGTAGGCTATACCTCCATGGTGTATGTCACAGCAATGACTGGGTACAGAGGGACTACAGGTCACTGCACAAACTGTCTGCTCTGCATGCCAGGATAGGGTAACCCCACCAGTACCCATGATACAATGCACATGCTGAATAGCTGTCTACAGCTGATCACCAAATGGGGTGTGCACCTCTCCGGTACCTCAGCTTGGAAAGACGAACTGACAGTGCGTGATAGTGGCACAGAGTAGCTACAGACCATGCCATTGTGCAGGTTCTGTGTTCACCCCGAGGGATAGGATGGGTGCCCAGCACTAGGTCTGCAGTACATGTGGTGCTAGAAATAGGCCCTGCTGTACATCCCCATCACTACCAGTGTGTGACAGGTGTTCCTTGCAGTACAGCTAAAGGTAGAGGAGTGGCCTAGTGGTTGGGGCAAGGTACTTCAGGCTGGAAGGTCGGGGGTTCAAATTCCACTAGAGGACAGCAACCTTGGGCTGGAAGGACTGGAGTTTCTAGTCCCACAGGTGCTCCTTGTGGTCTTGGGCAAGCCACTTAACCCTCCATACCCCATGTTCCCTGTTAAATAGTTATCTCCAAGTTATAATGCCCTGTTCAATGTAATTTCAGTTTGTTCAAGGTAAACTGCACTGATGCAGAATAGCGCGGTATATAAGAGAATGTAAATAAATAAATAAATAAATAATAATTCGGTGTCCATCTGTATCCTGCAGTCACATGTGGCCCTCTGGGACCAGACACCACCCATATTAGTGTGTACCCCGTGTTAGGGTCTGGTTGACATGGGCACCTGTTATCAGGGCAGAGGGGTTTCTAGACTTGCATGAGGTTTGTGTAGCAGTGCCTTTATAGGTCAAAGTAGTATACACTACATACCCCAAAGGGCCCACATCACCCCTTTTGTAGGTAAGGGACAGGTGCCCCAGCCCCAGTGAAGCAACCTCGATCCTGCTGATATAAGACAGCCTTCCAGGGTTGGTGGGCCAGAGCCATACCTGTGACTGGGGCAGTGGCAGACCAGCAGCAATGCTGGGGTTAGGTCTGGAAAACCCCAACTGCCTCACACCACTGTCTGCCAGTCACCAGCAGACAGCACAGTCAGAGAGCACCTTCCAACCACACACAGTCAAACTGCAGATAGTCCACTAGCCAGTCCATAGTGCATGCTCACAGAGAAACTATGTGCACCAAGCAGGCATCTCAGTGCTTGTGACCCAGCACTAGGAACACAAAAGTATCACTGGAGGCAGATAGTGTAGAGCACTATGTGGGAACCTAGACATGCCATGGTCACTGCTCGGTCAGAGTGAGTGTCCTCCCAGCATGCCATGCTGCGGCCACCCTGTCCATGCAGGCGGTGGTCGGGCACTACAGTGTCCCAGCTATTGCCCCACACTCTGTGAAGATGCATCCTGGCCAATCCGCCCTGTCTGGGCAGTACCCACAATACCTTGCTCCTCATTATGCACATTTTCAGGCTAATGCTGGTAACAGTGGGACATTATGGGCCCAGTGAGGGGTGGGCAGGCACAGAACAATGGATAGACATACACCCACACACACTCCTATTGCAGCATTGTGCAAAGATAGGGGTGGTTGGCAACTCTGCCTGCCACACTGGTCCTGATCACAGTGCCGACATTGCTAAACTGTGCAGGAAGTAGTAGTAGTGCTTTGGTGATAACTGCAGCTCAATGCTGGGGCCGACAGCCTGACTCTCCATGCATCTTTGGATTGTGGAGCCTGTGTGAGAGGGTGTTTGTACTCCTTTTCGCCGCTGCTTTGGGCTTTGCACATGTTGCTGTTGTATCTGCATTGTAGAGTAAAATATAGGGACATGCTCTGCAGGAACCACAGCTGGGACTTGAACCTGTGACCCTCTGCTTCTGGACGCATTGGCTGGGTGTACTTTACCACACTGTTGCCACAGATGTGTGGTAGTCCCTGGAGCTACCTGTACTTTTCCTCAGCCAGACCTTTTATGTTGCACTGCACACCACGTACTGGTACAGCGCATGGTCTAGGTCCACTGCAGGCAGGTGCCTCTGCCCCCTACAGCACGGGCACACACACCCCTGCCATGCTGACATGACCCTATGCTGTCGATGCTGGTAGTGCGCAGTCCCAGGCCATCCACTGTGTGGGTAGGTGGTCGCCTAGGGAGCGAGGTCTGGGGCAGGGGGCATACATGAGAATCCTCACATCCCCCCATCACCGCCTACCAATAGTATGTCTCTTCCGCTTGGGGGAGGGTTGGCTGGGGGGATGTCAGATCAGTGTCCTGGCAACTGTTAGCTCGGGTGGACCAGGTAGATGTAGGTGGATTGTGTTTGGCCTTTGTCAGCTGCTGTCTTGCTGATTTCCGGTTTTTATGTTCCTATGTGCCACCTAGGCACCCGTCTAGTCCACCCTGTGCCCTAGCTGCCCCCGCTACATATTCCGCTTGCAGCCCCCTATGCCCCATTGCACCATTGCCATAGTGGCCTTTCATAGTTGGGCATTATGCTATTGCTGCAAATGGAGCACTACTGTCACGTTTCTTGGGCTCCCTGCCTATGCTGTACATTGTTGACACTGAAATGGTTTCTCTCTCCTGCAAATGTGCATCTAATGGCAGGTTTTCATTCGCGATAGGATTCAGCACTTCAGTTCAGTGCATTAGTGTGCAGGGATCCTCTCCCGCCCACTCTCCGCCCATTGACCCCTTCTCTCCGCCCTCTCTCCACCCTCTGCGATGTTTACCACGGCCGGGAACGCTAACGCTCGTTAGGTAACATTAACATGCGTTAACGTTACCTAACGAGCGTTAACATTACCTAACGTGCGGTCTGTAACGTTACCGCAGTTTAGTAAACATACCCCAAAGAAACCATAGTCAGCATGTAGCTTCTAATATAGACATGCACATAGGTAGCTCACCAAACACCTCTCCTTCCTTCCTTCCCCAACAAATAGACATGTAGTATGAAGGAGCCAGCTTCTTGTGTATACATGAAGGTGAGGCCAATTGAGATGCACACCTGATGCATGTAAGCTCTTGCCAGAGCTTGTGCTCCTCACTTACCTACACTGCCTGTGATGGTCCCCATTTATCTGTAGAAGGTATTGGCCTAGCCTCACAGACTAACTTTCGTGGGAGTGTATTCCTCATGCCTTTCCAGGGGTGTGTGCAGTGGGAGAGAGTTGGGCCACAGTCCCCAAGAGTGTCTTACTGGCATGCTAAGATATTGTCTTAACTCCCTGTAACTCAAATGCTGTGATGGGCAGATTGCTACCCTGGGAATGTACCCTCCATTTCACACTGTGTGCTATATTTCTGGCCCACATTGCTTTGCTTCAGTGGTTAAGCAATTTTCAGGACAGCATCCTACAACCACTATTAGGATACTAACTGATTTGTAAGGGGGCTCTGAGGGACAGATAGGGTACTCCCCAGGCCTTCTGCTATGGATGAGCGGTATTCACCTCTGTCATAGCTATTTGGGCCCTGTTGTTGTGCCTTGCACTAGGCTTTTCACTATCCTCTTGGCCAACAGCAATTTTCCCACTTGGATAAGGATCAAGTTAGAAGAGGAACAGAGGAGGTATCAAAGATCCAGCCACTAAATGGATAAATTCACTGCTGAATACAGACATTCAGTGCTGCTACTTATATGGCTAATGATGTTGGATATACATACAGTACTAAGTTAAGCACCAGTGCTGGTGTTTACCTTAATATGGTGACCACACTGGTCGACCATTTACCCCTTGATTTTTTGTTTAATAATATAGATCTTGAGCTCTATGGGGCTGATATTCAAAGCAATTAACATGATTAGTGCTACTGAATATCCCTGGGTACCACCACTAAACGCCGCAATGTTAGCTGGTGAGGGCAAAGCAAAGGCAGCACCCAGGGATAGCCAGGCAGCAATATTCAGCCACTGCCTGGTTATCCCTAAGCGGCAAAAGTTAGACACCTTAAAGGTTATCCTAACGTTTGCCACAGAAGCTAACTGGGTTGTGGCTGAATATCATGCTATCCGGCTGACCTGTATATTCAATGCTGGTGGCCAGATATGATCTGGCATTGAATATCCAGGTCTTAAGTTCAGTTACGATGCCTAGCTGCTTTTCTAGGGCTAGGCGCCGCTGCTGAATATCCTCCCCTATGTATATGTGGTATTCCTCTACTGTAATGTTATGTGATATTGAGCAGATACTGTCTAATTCTCTGTTAATCACCATAGATAGGATTGATGAAACTATTTATGATGTCATTTAAATCTGTATTTCCTTTTTGATATTTTTTTGTCTTGAATGCTTTGCATAGAAGGTCCACAAAACATTTAACCCAATAATAGCACTAAAAATCCTTCTGTGCCACCATGATCCAAAGAGTGGGAAGGACCCATGGTCAGGGCTGGACCAAGCACTAGGCAAACTAGGTGGTCACCTAAGGCAGCAGCTTTTGGAGGGACAACAAAGAGCAATTTCAGCCAAAGCAAAGCAATGGCCCCTGGGGGCCACACAAACTCAGAGTCCTCAGTACATACATTTACTGCAGAAAGAATGGGCAGAATGCAAATGAGCCATTAACCCTTGCATGTGGCTTTTTGGAATTTTCCTCATTATATATAAAGTTACAAAACAATGTTTAATATTTCAAAGTGTGATGTCCAACTATGCATTTTTATAGAACTGTTCTGGGAGGGATGGTGTTGAGTTGATTGCAATTGAGTTTAATAATCAAAATCTTGGAGGGAGGGCTAAAGGCTAAACTGCAAGGGGGTGCAAGAATAACGTTTTGTCTAGGGTGCCCAATGCCAGAGGCACACAGTGGTGTACATGTATTTGCAAACGTGTCATCGCCCCAAGAGATGGTCTACAGTATGACAGAATCAGCAGCTCAAAACATGACAGTGGGGAATCACTGTTACAGAAAGTGATAGTGGAGAATTAGCATCTCAAGGAATACCAGTAGTAGACTGAAAACAAAATTTTAAAGAATGCAATTAATTATAGCATATGGGTTTCAGCTACCTAGTCAGTAGGAAGTCCATGTCTCTAATAATACCAGTTCCAGTATGGAGTTAGTATGGGTAATTCTTTCAGGTCTTCCTTTGTTATGATCTTAGTAAGTCATTAAAACCAAACAAACAAAAACAAAAGAGCAACGCTAGTATGAGCAGAGACAGAGACTATAAAATCACCCTCGTATAAAAATACAATAAGAGGCATGCAAAATGCATTACAATGTGTGCCTTCAAGTCAGTGCTGACTCCTGGTGACCCAGCAGTTCCTGGGTTTTCTTGGCAGTGTGACCGGAAGTAGATTGCCAGGCCTTTCTTCTTAGTCTATGAAGGGTTAAGTGACTTGCTGAAGGCCACAATGAGTACTAGTAGAAAGTAAACCCTAGTCACTTGGTTTCCATACCAGTGCTCTAACCACTAGGCTATTCCTCCACTCCAATAAGAGGCCTAAAAATACCCAAACCAATTTAAATAAAACACATAAAAATGAACACCAATATATGAGAGAATTGTGACCAAACAAGGTATCTTTAGGCATTTGCTTTACTGATTACTGCTCCTTGTGCTTATTGCAGAACAGATTCACTCTTGCTTAACCTGATGTCAGCAAGGTCCATGTAACAGAACTGTAGTGCTAGGAGTTTCTGTCTAAAGTTTAGTTTAACAATTCTGTTTTTCACTGACCCGATGAGAGGAGTATACCTCTGAAAAACTAACAAATGTCATTCTCCAGGACCAAGCAGGATGTCAGTCCTCACATATGGGTGACGTCGGCGCCGACGGAGCCCTCGCGGAGCAATTTTCCCCAGCTTTCAAAGAAAACCTTTGGGAATTGCAGCGCGCATGCGCGGTCCTCTTCCCGCCCAAGGGTGCCATCTTGCTCAGTCTTCTTTTTTCCGCAGAGCCCTACAGACGTTGTTTGTGAATCCCCGCCGAAAAGTTGATTATTTCTCTTTATTTCTCTTTTTTCATCGGTTCGACGCCAGTTCTTTTCCCGCCCGGACTCGCGACGCCGGTTGCGAGTCCGTTCTTTATTTTTCGTTTTTTTGTCCTTCGTGACAGATTTCGCGCCTTTTTACTTTTTCACTGGCAGCCCAGTCTTTCGACCTCGCAGGGGCCCTTTTTCCCCCGATGGCTGCCAGCGGCTTTAAAAAGTGTGACCTCTGTAAGAAACTCATGTCTCTTACAGACACACGACTTCTGCCTCCGCTGCCTCGGACCCGATCATGACCAGATGATCTGTGGTCCGTGTGGCAAAATGTCCTCTAAAGCGTTGAGGAGTCGGCAGCATCAGCGGGAACGTATCTTCTCTGACTCCGGCCGGGCTCGGACCTCGTCAGAGGCTTCGACGTCTCGGGACTCTGGTCCTGAGCATCGTCGGAGTTCCTCTGAAAGGGGGTCTCCTACCCGGGAACATCATCGGAAGAAGAAACCCGCGAGGGCGGGATCGGTGGACGCTCCTGGTTCCTCGAGGGCCAGGTCGCATAGCCCCGATTCCCGTCCTGGGTCCTCAGAGGTGGAGAGGCCATCAAAACATCCTCGACTCGAGATGGACTTGCCCACTCACGTGAGTACTGTTGTCCTCGTAGACTCGCCTCCAAAGGAGCCGACGTCGGGCCCGATGCCGTCAGGGCCCGAGTCGGGGGCTGCTGGGTCTCCTGAGCTCGGACTCAGGTTGACGGCCTTGGAGAGCAGTCTGACTGCCTTCATGGACCAGCAGAGGGTATTGATCGCTGGCCTCGCCGGTGCTTCTGCCCTGACCACCGGGACGTCGACCTCCAAGTCGACCCCGGAGACCGAGCCGATCCTCGAGTCCATGAGGGCTCGAGTCGATCCTCGGTCGCGGTCTCCTTCGGCCTCCCGTTCGGGACCGAGGTCGTCGACGCCGACTCCCTCGGCATCGGGGCGGATGGCATCGATACCCGCCCGACCGGAGCCGCTCGACTCCTCCTCCGAGGAGTCGGCCTGGGAATCCGAAGACGAAGAGTCACCTGGTTCCTTTCGGACTCGGTGTGTCCCTTCGGACTCCCCCGAGTCCGAACCTCAGAGACGGTCCCCCCCGGAGGATACCCGGTTCTCGGACTTCGTGCGGGATATGGCCAAGGCCTTGGCCTTCCCCGCGGATCCCGAGGAGGAGCCTTGAGTCAAAGAACTCGATGCCCTCCAATATGACTCTCCCCCGAAGGAGGCCTTTATTGTACCGGTTCCTCTGATGCTGGAACGACTTCTCTTCCGCATGTGGGAGAGCCCGGCGGCGTCGCCGGTATTCAGCAAGCGGGTCGATTCCATTTATCGAGTCCGCAAGAGCCCCGGCTTCCAAAAGGCACAACTACCGCACCATTCCATGGTGGTGGAATCGGCCATGCATATACTTAAGAGTCAAAAAATGCACTCCTCGGTGCCCCCCGGTAGGGAAGCCCGAAGCCTGGATGCCCTCGGTAGGAAGTGTTTCCAGGGCTCTATGCTTGCTTGTCGAGTCCAGACCTACCAGCTCTACATGGGCATGTATCTCCGGGACCTGGCTAAAGAAATAGCCGGGTTCTCTGCTGGTCTCTCCGACGAACCTTTGCAGAGGTTCCAAACCTTGTCAACTGGTATTCGGGAGTGCTCAAAGTTTATCTCTCGAGCAGCCTATGATAGTTTTGAGGCATTGGCTCGGGTAGCCGCAGCCGGCATCGGTGGACGCCGCCAGACTTGGCTTCAGACGTCCGACCTCGAGCCCTGGGTGCAGGACAAGTTGGTCGATGTCCCCTGCAGAGGTGAAAACCTCTTTGGCAAGCCCATGGATGAGAAGGCTGCACAAATCGAGACCGAGACTCTCACCAGGACCCGTCTCTCAAGGAAGACCTCTGCCCCTTCTCAAAAGAAGGGCTCGGGGAAAAAGCCCTTTTACCCGAGGAAGGCGGCTGCCTATAAATACTACCCTCAGTATCAGGCCTCAGCAGCTCCCCCACAGGGTAAGCAGGCCAAGGGACGGGGTAATGGATCCCGTAGGCAGCAAGCCCCCAAGCCTGCACCACCGGCCCCTGCTCAACAGGGTGGGGGTTTTTGACTTCGTCAGCATAGCCTCTCCCCCTCAGCTGGTTTCTCTCAGCACAGGAGGCCGGCTGGTCCACTTTGCCCACAGGTGGTCCAACATCACCACAGATACCTGGGTACTTCACATAGTTCAGAAGGGCTATCTCCTTCACTTTCACCAGGTACCTCCCTCCTACTTTCCAGGGGAGCCTCCGCGACTCCCTCTGCACAGGGACTTACTCCTTCAGGAGTTAGCAAGTCTCATTCAGGAACAGGCCGTGGAACCGGTGCCCCACCACCTGAAGGGTCAAGGGTTTTAGTCCAGGTACTTTCTGATACCAAAAAGAACAGGAGGCCTCAGACCCATCCTGGACTTGCAAAACCTCAACAAGTTCCTTGCAAAGGAAACGTTCAAGATGCTTACCCTTGGAATCCTGCTGCCCTACCTCCAGCAGGGCGACTGGCTATGCTCCTTGGATCTAAAGGATGCGTATACTCATATCCTTATTCATCCAGACCACAGACAATATCTCAGGTTTGTTGTGGGAGGAAATCATTACCAGTACAGAGTACTGCCCTTTGGCCTATCCTCCGCCCCCAGGGTGTTCACCAAATGCCTAGCAGTGGTGGCGGCCTATCTAAGACTTCAAGGCCTTTTTGTGTTCCCATACCTGGACGACTGGCTCATCAGAGCCCAGTCTTCACAAGAGGCCACTCAGGCCGCTCATCGCACTGTGACTCTACTCCAGCACTTGGGATTTGTCATAAACTTTGCAAAGTCCACTTTGCTCCCCTCTCAAAATCTCGAATTCATCGGCGCCAGGTTGGACACTCTTCAGGCGCGGGCCTTCCTCCCTCTGGACAGGGCCAAGTGGCTCATGGATCTCGCCAGCCACTTTCACAGCAATGCCCTGGTCTCGGCCAGGCAATTTCTGAGACTGCTCGGCCATATGGCTTCCACGGTCCATGTAACCCCCAATGCCCGCCTGAACATGCGACCCGCTCAATGGTGCCTTCGCACTCAATGGCATCAGGCCACTGGGAGCCTAGCGGACTCCGTACAGATCTCCGACCAGCTGGTCTCTTCTCTACACTGGTGGCTTCATCTACCAAACCTAGTACTAGGAGTGACTTTTCAGCCCCCTACGCATTCTCAGGTCCTGACGACCGATGCTTCTCTCCTGGTTTGGGGAGCACATTGCCAAGGGACATGTACTCAAGGCCTCTGGACTCCTTGGGAGTCTGCTCAACAGATAAACTTCCTGGAGCTCAGAGCCATCCGCCTAGTGCTCAAAGCATTCTCTCACCTGCTGTCTCACCAGTCGGTGCTGATACAGACGGACAATCAGGTGGCAATGTTCTACGTGAACAAACAAGGTGGAACAGGCTCCTTCCTTCTCTGTCAGGAGGCACTAAAGCTATGCTCTTGGGCAGTCCACCACGGCATCATCCTCAAGGCTGTCTATCTCCCAGGTCAAGAAAATTACCTGGCCGACAAGCTCAGCAGGATCCTCCAGCCACACGAATGGAGGCTGGATCCGATGGTGGTTCAGTGGATCTTTCTCAAGTGGGGTCTCCCCACCATGGATCTGTTTGCCAGTCCTCTGAACCGGCAACTTCCCAGATTCTGCTCTCGACAACCGCATCCTCTCAGAGTAGCGGCGGATGCTTTTCTAATTCCATGGTCCACAGGCCTCTTATATGCCTTTCCTCCCATGCCGCTGGTGTCTCGGACACTCTTCAAGGTTCTCAGAGACAAAGCCTCCGTGATCCTAGTGGCTCCCCGGTGGCCGAGACAACCTTGGTTCCCACTTCTAATGCAGCTGGCGGTGGACACCCCTCTTCCTCTGGGATTTCAGCCCGACCTCCTGTCACAGGATCAGGGGACTCTCCTGCACCCCAACCTCCGGTCCTTCATCTGATGGCCTGGCTGCTGAAAGGGTAGTCCTTGCTCCCCTCCGCCTGCCTCCAGATGTGGAGGAGGTCGTCTTGGCCTCCAGGCGGCCCTCCACCCGGAAGTCCTACGCTCTGAAGTGGCGTCGGTTCTCCGTCTGGTGTGCTCAGCAGTCTCAAGATCACTTCTCCTGTTCAGCGTCAGTGGTCTTGCAGTACTTGCTTTCCCTCTCCAATCTTGGACTTAAGTCCAACTCCTTCAAGGTCCACCTCAGTGCTCTTTCTGCACACCACATGCCGATGGAGGGCCGACCTCTTTCTAGCCACCCTCTGGTGGCTCGTTTTCTCAGAGGCCTCCTTCTCCTTAAACCACCTTTGCGCCCCCCAGCCCCGGACTGGGATCTCAATGTGGTTTTACAGCGGATTACCTGTCCGCCTTTTGAGCCTATGGCTACCTGTCCTCTTCGTTTTCTTTCTTGGAAAACCTTGTTCTTGGTGGCCCTCACTTCTGCTAGACGCGTTAGTGAGCTGCAGGCCCTGGTGTCTGATCCTCCTTACACTAGGTTCTACAAGAACCGGGTAGTCCTACGGACTCACCCTAAGTTTCTTCCTAAAGTGGTTTCCCCTTTTCACATCAACCAGGAGGTGGTGCTTCCGACCTACTTTCCCAGGCCACACTCCAGCCGAGCTGAAATGGTCTTGCATACCCTGGACTGTAGAAGGGCATTGACCTTCTACCTTGACCGTACGCGGGAGCACAGAAGAGCTGTTCAGCTCTTCGTCTCTTATGACCCCAATAAGTTGGGGCTCCCTGTCTCCAAGCGTACTCTGTCCATCTGGATTGCTGACTGTATCGCTTGGGCTTACGAGGCAGCCGGCCTCCCCTTGGAAAGTCGAGTCACGGCCCATCGTGTTCGGGCAAAGGCTACGTCAGTAGCTTACCTCCGCTCTGTTCCATTGGCAGACATCTGCCGGGCCGCTACTTGGTCTTCAAGCCAGACCTTTGCGGCCCACTACTGCCTGGAGAGGGAGTCCCGCAGGGACAGTGCTTTCGGACAGGCAGTCCTCCGTAACCTCTTCGAGGTATAGGCAACTCCTACCCTCCATCCCGGATGTTGGGCTACCGGTTGGAGACGTATTCAGAGAAGATTCCTTCCTTCTGGGCTACTGAGCTTGAGGGAGCTCATTTTTGTGCTTAGGGTCTCCGGTAGCCTTAAGGTTGGGAGTCCCATATGTGAGGACTGACTTCCTGCTTGGTCCTGGAGAAAGCGTAGTTACTCACCTGTAACAGGTGTTCTCCAGGAGCAGCAGGAATCAGTCCTCACAACCCTCCCTCCTCCCCTTGGAGTTGCAGTTCTATGCTTTCGTTTTTTGCTAATTTTTTGCTGTCTTTAGCTATGTCATCAGACTGAGCAAGATGGCACCCTTGGGCGGGAAGAGGACCGCGCATGCGCGCTGCAATTCCCAAAGGCTTTCTTTGAAAGCTGGGGAAAATTGCTCCGCGAGGGCTCCGTCGGCGCCGACGTCACCCATATGTGAGGACTGATTCCTGCTGCTCCTGGAGAACACCTGTTACAGGTGAGTAACTACGCTTTAAGTTACATCCCCATAAAAAAAAATATCCCCAGCTGCTTGGTTGTGCCAGCTTGCACTATAGGGCTGTGCTTTTCAGTCTTTTAACTAGCATGTACCCTCTAACGTCTGAACATTTTCAGTGGTTTAGTTGTTAAATTTGATATACGGCCTCCATTAAGGAGGTTACTTTAGAAGATCTGTTTATGATTTGCATGTGAAAATGACAGCACTTACATGTGTAAACGGCATCTATATATACGAGGTGTGACTAAAAAAAAACAAGACTGTGGCAGCCACGCCCATGACTCAATGCCATTTGGCTAACCGCTTATGTCACTGTGTTGTGCAACATCTCGCCACTATTCTGCTGTAATACTTTTCATCTCTCTCACTCTGTTTTTCTTTTTCAGGTTTTTTTGTAGCACACTACTCCATCGCTTTGTCACGCAACCAGAGGTGGCAGAAATATGGAGCAAAGAATCAACTTGAAATTTCTGGTTAAGTTGGAGAAGGGCCCAACTGAGTGTCTCCAACTTTTCCAAAAGGCTTATGGAGAAGATGCAATGTCAAGGCCATGAGTCTTTGAGTGGCACAAACGCTTCAAGTCTGGCTGTAAGGAGGTGGAGGATGACCCCAAGTCAGGACAGCCTTCCACAACAAAGACAGCTGAGACCATTGACAGAGTGAACCAGCTGGTACGGAGTGATCACAGATTGACGGTGTGGATGATAGCTGAGGAGCTTAGCCTGAACAGGGAGTCAGTGCGGACCATCTTGGTGCAGGAGCTGGGGATGCGGAAGGTGTGCACCAAGATGGTGCCCAAGCTTTTATCGGACAACCAGAAGGAGCACCGGGCCAGTGTTTGTTGAGACTTGCTAGAGAAGATCGGAGAAGATCCAGAGTTCGTTGGCTGAGTCATCACAGGAGATGAGACTTGAGTCTTCCAGTACAACCCTGAAAGCAAGAGACAGAACCTGCAGTGGAAGACTCGACTTCACCCAGACCCAAGAAGGTGCACATGTCCAAATCAAGGATCAAGATCATGCTGATCACATTCTTTGACCAGAAGGGAGTGGTCCATAATGAGTTTGTGCTTGAGGGTCAGACAGTCAACCAGCACTTCTACCAGCAGGTCCTCAATCGCCTCCATGACCGGGTTTGGCGCAGCAGGCGGGCTCTGTGGAGAGACAAGTCGTGGCTGCTCCACCAACAGTGTGAGGCAGTTCTTGGCCAACAAACAGATCACAGCTCTTGACCACCCTCCTTATTTCCCTGATCTCGCACCATGCAACTTCTGGCTCTTCCCCAGACTGAAGACTGTGCTCAAAGGAACTCATTTCGCCTCTGTAGAAGAGATCAAGGCCACTGCAACGAGGGAGCTGAGGACCTCAAGGAGTAGTACTTTACTGAGTGCTTCCATATGTAGTAGAAGTGAATGCAGAAGTGCATTAACTCTGGGGGGAGATTACTTTGAAGGGGACGACAATGCGTAATTTCTCTGTAAATTTTGTAATAAAACATTTATGGGACAGTCTCATTTCTTTTTTGTCACACCTCGTAAATGGTGATTTCAGAAAGGGCTGAATTTACACATGGATGTCTTTACTATGTATAAGTTGTAAGTGGGCATGTTGGGGTGTAGTTAGGGCACGTCAAAAATCTACACATGCCCTCCCTATTTGTTATGGGAAATACATTTATATGACCAAAAATGTCCATATCACTGTTTATACCTTCTTCCTGGCATGTTTAGATTTCTATAAAGTGCTTATTTCAGCCAGCCTTATACAGGGGGATTAAAAGGGGCTATTCTTCTTAATCCCCCATTGTTTATTTCCCCCACCTTATTGAGATTAGGAAAAGATAGCGGCATCTGTAGTTAATTGGCATAATGTAAATGTGAGGCTTACAAAATGGCTCAAAAACATGTGTAAGAGTATGGCACATGCATATAATGTAAGTCATAAAATACTGGCCTTCATGAGCAAGTTGCTGCGTTTCCCTGTTGCTTTTTTCCCACGTGTAGGGTTGTAAAATGCTTCTTCTTGCAGTTCATGGATATGAATTCCTGCAGCGTCCTTTCTGGAATTCTGCCAGAATTGTAAATGCCGTTACCTCAATGGCTCAATTCTGATCTCCATGTCTTTTCTGCAATGTGCCTCAGCATGTACAGCCAGTATTGTCTTCACCCTGCAGGTCTTACCAAATGTGTTGTATTCCTGTCCTTCTGAGGCCTGGTATAAAGTTAAGAATAACAGTGATATTTCCTAGCTCTTGGGTTGCAGTTGATGACTCTGGAGCTTAGATGTTTTTGGAATGCACTTTGTCTTACTACTGCCATGCAGGAAGGCATGAGCGTTTTCCACAAGCGTTGGAGAAGGCTGTGTTCCCATCCTGACACACATGGAAACGTGGACAATTCTCTGGTAGTGTATCGGTATCATCTGAACTAAAAATTCTTTTATATCAATAGTCCCTGCTGTATTACCACTGGAATACTAGACCTAGCAGCATAACACAAGTTTTGGATTAGTGGCAAAACAGGTAACAATACAAACCAACAAAAAATAAGAGCAACCCTTTGAAAGCCAATATTAACTTTACCCACCCTCAGCATACATCAGCTTCCTCAAGGTCCACCGAGGCACATCAAGGAGCATGCTAAGGCATGTGTCCTCTCCCTTAGGACATAAATCCTTTGGAAACTGATCTAACTGATGTCACAGGGCCTACCTCGGCAGCGTACTGGACTGAGGTAGGTAGGACATAAAAAACATTTAAGGTTGGGTTTGGCCAATAACTTATAGGGCCCAGGGACTTTCAGCCCTGGTAGCGTCCTTTGTTACCAAAATCCCACAGAAAACAAAAGGTCCGAGTGGAGGGAAAACAAAAGGCATTTATTTCCCCTTTCATGCAAAAAGGTTCATATGCTTGGACACAAAAACGTCAAACACAAATTCCTTGCTTCAGGTAAAAGAAAAAGAAAACATTAAAGGAAAACTGTTATCTTCACAGTAAATGGTATAGCAGGCAAACAAACAGTCTCAATTCCCAAGACCTAGCTTAGTTGCTCAGTAAGGACTCCAAGCTTCCTGTCTTACAGAAGCTACAGTCCATCTCAGTGTCTGATGCAAATTCCACCTGCATCGGTTCCCCTTCTGAAGCCTCTGAGCCTAAGTCAGTATTTGTTGGTAAGTTGTAATAAGGCTTTTTAAATATCTTCTGCACAACCTCCCAATGCTCAGGGTTGAATACAGGGCGTCGGTCCTGCGCCCACCGATACTGGGAACTGTCTTCCTTTTGCAGGTATTTTATCTTAGCTTTCTGTAAAGCTTTGTCCTTAACAAGTCTCTTAGTTGGTGCCTGTTTCTTGCACCCTATCTCATAGGCATTCTCACAAGGATAATATTCCTGTGCTCCCTGTACTCCCCATACATCAGCAGTTTGTACCCTGCTTTTAGTTAAATATGGGTTACCTTTTCTTCTCGGCTTGTCTGCTCCAGGTGAGGTTTGAGGCCTGCTGTAGTTGGGATCCTGCCTGGCCTGAGCAATAGGCCTTGTGCTCTCCAACCGTCTTGCTGTTGGCTTTAGACCACAGTCACAGCCACGCCTTTGCCTCTCTGTACAACAAACACTCACTCTGGCTGGAGTTGTCCCACTTTCTCCACGGGATCTCCTTTCTCCAAGCCAATGCGGCTGCTGCTGCCTCCTGCGGAACCGTGGTTCAGGGATTACTGCTCCTTCTGGATATCTAGGCCATTCACTCGGATGTCCTGCCCACCCTGCTGGTTCTGCTGGTTCTCCTGGCAGTCCTCCTTTCCCAGGCCGTCCTGCCTGTGCCTTTCTCCAGGGCTGTCCTGTCTCCTCAGGATATCCTCCTTTCCAGGGTTGTCCTACTTTCCCAGCCTGTTCTCCTTTCCCAGGCTGTTCTGATTCCGCCTCCACCTGTTCCGGTTCTCCTTGTTCTGCCTGTTCCAGCCGCTCTGCCTGTTCTGGCCTCCAACCTTCCAAATTCCCTTTAAGAGGCACTCCTCTCTTTCTTGATTGGAAGCTGGCTGGCATTACCTCATGACCTAGGAGGTGTGGTTCCTCTGTTCCTCGGAGGTCCCTCCTGCTCCCCCTATGTGGTTCCTCGCAATAATGCAGGTAGTGCTTGACCTTTCCTGCATTTAAAATATTTTCTTCCCCTCTCAGAGGGTCTGCAGCATCACACTGATCTTTTAACAAACAATCTCCCTCTTTCATACCCCAAAGCCTTTAAATGAAAGAATACATTCCTATTACAATCATGAATCCTTACCTTCTCACCTTAAATCCCTGATATGAAATAATTCTCCCTAGCTTCAGCTCATCCCTACACCTGAAGCCTTGAAATAAAAGAACTCCCCCATCAGAAGATCCCACATCTCAGACTAATGATCCATCTTCCCCTCCCCATATAGTTCAGACCCTTTACAGGGAACCAATCCCCCTTCCTGATCTCTGGGGTTATAGTACAAGACCATGATTCAATTTAATGTTATTACAAAATGAGATCATAGCAATGTATAACAGTTCAAAGCAATAAGACTAAACATGAAAACATAAAATAAAATAAAAGAGCAAGTGCACATAAATAAATAGCCATAAAAAACAATCTTCATATTTGAAAAACAAAGCAAAAGAAACCTCTGATTTAAGGAAAGAGTCATGACTTAGGGGTCTAGTTACCAAGGTAAGCTATCATTAATGCATGTTAGTTCACCATTAGCATGTAAATTTAGCTCAGGTCCCATGTTATTCAGACTACTAATATGCATTAATAATGAATTAGCATGCATCAACGTTAGCATGCCTTAGCAGCTGGATCCTACGCTAACTGGATTCTACCTATTCTCCTAACATCAAGAGGTAATTTATTCCAAATTACAGCCTTTCACAGATCAAGCTTTATTTCTAGTCCTTGCTTTCTAAAAAAAGATGAACAAAAGGGATAGACAAATGGCAATGAAAAGAAGACCTAAAAGGTAATAAGAACATAAGATATGCCATACTGGGTCAGACCAAAGTCCATCAAGCCCAGTATCCTGTTTCCAATAGTGGCCAATCTAAGTCACAAGTACCTAGCAGTTTCCCCAGAAGACACAAGTTCCACAATGCTTGTATTAGGACAAGCACTGGATTTCCTGGGTCCCCTCTAATAATGGTTTATGGACCTTTCTTCCAGGAACTTGTCCAAACCTTTTTTTAAACCCAGCTACACTAACAGCTTTTACTACATCCTCCTGTAACGAATTCCAGAGTTTGATTACGTGTTGAGTGAAAAATTATTTCCTCTTATTAGTCTTAAATGGGTTACACTTTAGCTTCATTGCATGTCCCCTAGTCTTTCTACATTTTGTTGGAGTAAACAATTGATCTACGTTTACCCGTTCCACTCCATTCATTAATTTATAGGTCTGTGAAAGAATATAAAGAGCCAATCGCTCAAATAATTGGGCTCTTCGGTGCATGAAAAATCCAGGCATGCAGTTTAAATCTACAACGTCTATCAATAGAAAGCAGGGCTGCTTCAATCCCTAATGGAGCCTGGGGCAAACGATTCTGGTGGGCCCCCCATCCATGAGTCACCTTCTCTCACTGCCGCCACTGCTCCCCCTGTCTGGGATGGGCAGTGGCGGCAATACAGTACATTAAAAATGCACAACAGCGTCGGAGTTACCTGTAGTGTCCCACCTTCTTTCCCCCTGAAGGCTTTCTATGGTAACAAGAAGCCGTGTGAGGAAGGGAAGGGATGATGAAGGACCTGGGCAGTGTCAGGCTGAATTTAATTAATGAATTTGTTTCTGTTACTCGGCGATTGGGTTGCGCTGGTAAGCAGGACACTGGTGCAGAGCCAATTGGGCGAGGGGGCAGATGTGATGGTGGGGGCAGAGCCAATTGGGGGCACCAGATTTAATGGGGGGGGGGAAGAACACCCCCCATTGTTTCTTATGGGCACCAACAAAGTAAATCCTGCCCTGGGTGATAGGTGCAAGAAGTATAAAAAAAATGGTCATATATTCTTTAATACATTAAAACTTAGAAACATAGAGCCCGATATTCAGCGCCGGCAGCTAGCGCTGCTTATGTAGCTAGCTGTCGGTGCTGAATATTAAACCCAGATATTCAATGCTGGGATCATATCCAGCCCTGGCATTGAATATCTGGCTAAGCAGATTTTGCCAATTGGTAACTTCCTCCATTGTGCCCCAGAATGCCCCCGACACACCCTGATGCAAAGCGGTTAGCATCAGGGCATGTAAAGCCAGCAGCCACGAATATCCCATTCATCATGATTAACACATTTAGCTGCTCTTAGCTTTTAGTTCTGCTAATTGCGTTAATCGATCTGGCCCATAGAACATAGAAAAAGATCATATGGCCTATCCACTTTGCCTATCTATAAGAAATATTACATTCTATATCGCATCCTCTTCCTCAGAGATCCTCTGTATTTGTCCTCAAATTTCGTTCTGATCTCCACCACTTCCACTGGGAGGATGTTCCATGCATCCACCACCCTTACTGTAAAGAAATATTTCCTCAGATTAATCCTGAGTTATCCCTTTCATCATCATCTTATGGTTCCTCATTCCAGAGCTTCCTTCAATTGGAAGAGAACCACCTTCTGTGTATTTGTACCGTGGAGGTATTTAAATGACTCTATAACATGTTCCTCTCCCGTCTTTCCTCCAAAGTATACATATTGAAATCTTTAAGTCTATCCTTATATGCCTAGTAGCCTTCTGGACCAACTCCATCCTGTTTATATTTATTTATTTATTTATTTAACAATCACTTCTATACCGCATCTTCCATACATCAGTTGCGGTTCACAATAAACAACAATCAACAAAGCAGAGTTTGTTTTACATATAGCATCATATAACTAAAAGACAATAAAACTTGAAAACAAATGATTACAGTTAACTAGCACAGAACAGTGCAAAACTATATACATTATATACAGATATACATTGTTTAGGGCTTAAGCATAATGCGAAGTACCGTTACTGCTATGGGAATTTTCATAGGTCATGGGATATCACATAAGAAAACAGGTTAGCCTTTATCTAGGTCTATTGAGGGATGATCTGTATTATTGTAATGTTTAGTGAATAGATGCCTTTTCAATTTTTTATGAAATTCAATGATATTGGTTAATGTTCTTAGTTCATCTGGGAGAGAGTTCCAAATTGTTGGCGCTGCATGTGAAAAAGCTCTATTGTTTGTTAGTTTATTTGCTTTTATGAAGTCTTTAGGAGTTTTTAGTTTATTTAATTGGTTTTTTCTTTGAGTAGATTTTGATTGTTCTTTGCTTATTAGGTTGCTTAGTGTGACTGGGGCCATGTCATTTAGAATTTTAAATGAGGTTATTAATGTTTTGTATACTATTCTGCTTTGTATTGGCAGCCAGTGAAGGGACGCTAGAATTGGTGTTATGTGTTGATGTGCGTGTACTTTCATTATTATTCTAGCTGCTGCATTCTGTGAAAGTTGAATTCTTTTAATGTTTTGTTTTGTAGTACCTAATAAAATTAAGTTAGCAAAGTCAAAGTGAGGGGTTATGGTAGCTTGAATTATATTGATAAAATCTTGTATATATACAAGAGGTCTTAGTTGTTTAAGGATTTTAAGTTTGAAATAAATTTTCTTTGTAGTATTTCTAATATGGGTGTCCATTGTGAGATGTCTATCTAGAATAACTCCCAAATATCTTACTTCATTTTTTATTTTAATTTCTTGGTTTTGTAGCGTTATGTGTGTTGGGGGAGTGTAAGATTGATTTTTAGTAACAATTAGCACTTCAGTTTTTGAGTGGTTTATTTGTAGATTATGGGCGTTTAGCCAGGATGTGATCTCATCGAAGCAATCTGACAGGAGTTTCGTTGGTAAGTTAGGGATCGTGAACGGGATGTACATCATGATATCATCTGCATATAGATGATAGAGTACACCAAATTTTTTGAAGATATTGCAAACTGGTTTTATGTATATATTAAATAGTAAGGCTGATAGCGCTGATCCTTGTGGTAATCCTGTTTCAAGTTTGTATGAAGCCGAGGTTTGATTGCCTATTCTTACATTTTGGGTTCTGTTATTTAGATAGGAGGTGAACCATTTATGAACTGTGGCATTTATACCTAATTGTCTCAGGTTATTAAGCATTAATGCATGGTGAACACTGTCAAAAGCGGCCGAGATATCAATAAATAATAGGATAAATGCCTGCTTGTGATTGTCAATTCCTCTTAATAGGGCATCAATTAAAACTGTAAGAAGTGTTTCTACTCCATATTTGGGCCGAAATCCATATTGTTGATCATCAAGAGGATAGGATGAATCTATATTCCTGTGTCTGTAATTGTACTGTTTTTTCTATTACTTTTGCAAGGAACGGTATACTAGAGATGGGTCTGTATGATTTTGGGGAAGTTTTATCGAGTGTGCCGTTCTTAAGAATTGGTCTGATTTGAACATGTTTAAGTGTGGGTGGGAGGTAACCTTGGAGTAGGGAGAGATTAACAATGGGGAGTAAGAAGGATAGAAGGATTGGAAGTGTGTTTTTTATCCAGATTACTGGACAAGGATCAAGGTAAGAGGTAGTGGTGTTAAGGTTGAGAATGATATTTTTTAATGTTGTTTTGGACATAGGTTGAAATTCAGACCATTCATCCAGGAGATGAGGAGGAATATGAATAGCGTCAAGAGTCATAACTGGTAGTTTTGTTTTGTTTTGATAGTAGTTAGCTAAGGTTTGTGCTGATATGTCAGTAATTTCCTTGCTGGATGTTTGAGAGTTATTAGTCAGGTTACTAACAATGGAGAATAGTTCTCTTGGTCTATTAAATGAGTTTGAAAGGATTGTTGCATAGTGATTTTTCTTTGAACAGTCTAGGGTTTTTTTGTATTTTGTTAGATGGTTATAGTATAAGTCTTTGTGGATAGTGGATTTAGTTTTGCGCCATTTAAGCTCTAGTTTTCTTAGTTCTCTTTTCATTTGTTTTAATGTACTATTGAACCATGGGGTAAAGTTATTTTTTGAGTAAGTTAGATTTTTATTGATTTGATTAATCTTGGCTGCATTGTTTATGGTGGTATGCCAATTCTTGACCGCTTCATCTAGGTTTGTTGGAGATGAAGAAAGGTGAGGTATTGTTGAGTCCAAAAATTCAGTTTCATTGAATTTCTTGAATTTTATTGTTTGGTCACTTCTTGTTTGTTTTATGGCACAGTTAGTATAATATGTGATGTTTAATTTGATAAGGTGATGGTCTGACCAGGGTATTTGGGTACATTCTAAAGAGTTTGAATTGAAAAGTTTGATAAGTGAGTAGGGTAGGAGGACAAGGTCTAGAGTGCCTCCTTTAGTGTGAGTTGGTATGTTATTATTTGATGGAAGTCTAAGTCGGATATGGTTTCCAGAAAAAGGTTGGATTCAGTTATAGGGAGTGAGGGAAGGTTGAAATCTCCTAGCATAATTAGAGGGTTTTGTTCAGATGATGTGTTAAGGAGTTCAATCAGGGAATGCAAACTATCTGCATTTTGGTTAGGAGGTCTATATATTAAGCAGATTCTTAGTGGGCCAATTTTTATTATGAGAGTGTCAATGTTGTTGGAAGTGTTAGATTGTATCATCTTAGCTTTTAGATGTCTATTTGTCATAATTAGTACACCACCTCCTTTTTTGTTGGATCTGTGTGTGTAAGTAATGTCATAGTTTGAGTTGTCAAGTTGATTTAGGAAGACAGTGTCAGTATCAGAGAGCCATGTCTCTGTAATACATAATATATCTGGTTTAGAGTCGGATAGCAAGTCGTTGATTATTGGAAGTTTATTCTTCAATGATCGTGCGTTTATTAGGATGCACGATAATGATGTAGCATAATGGGGGTTGTTTATCTTGACTGATTGTGATGAATTAGTCTGTTTTGTTTGAATGAGTCTGTGGTAGTTGATTTTAGCTTGATTACGAGGGTAATAGTGTTCAATATGGGGGTTGTTTCGGTTAGGAGTGTATATTATAGGAATTGACATGTGGTTTTTACTGTTGAGGCTTAGTGTTAGGTCAATTAGGAATGTTAGTAATATGCAGGTGTAAGATATTTTTAGAATCATGGTTGAGTGTTTCATTATATTGTGTGAGGTTAGTTTGAATAAGGTATAAGATTGAAAGGTGTATAGTAAGTGTAAGAAGAGCAGCCCACAATAAATAAGTAAGCTATTCAATTTTGGAAACAATATATTTTGTTACAACAATTGAACTAACATTAAGTTAGATATAAGTTCAATTTTGGTAACAATGTATATCACTAGGCAGGTTATGATAATACCAGATAGGTCATTTGCGTCAGAGAATGTTCCCTGATAAGGCAATGAAATCAAACAGCAAGAAGTTATAAGTAAGTCAAAGGTGTTTGAGGGTTATGAGCAAATTTACTGTCAACAGTAATAATTGGAGGAATTCTACTGCCAACAGTATTAAAGTGTGTAATAGTTACTGACAACAGTAAAGATTGAATGAATGTTACTGACACTAGTAATAAAAGCTACTGACAACAGTAATAATATGTAGGAATGTTAATACTAACAGTAAAGAGGTTTGTGTAAGCTACTGACAGCAGTAATAAATGAAAGGTATGTTACAGATACAATTAATTATGGGAAGGTTACTAACAATAGTAACTAATATATATTGCAGAGCAAATAGTTAGCATTGAGACATAACTGCATGAGCACAGTTGAGTAGATTGATAATATAGAGTATGGTGAGCTTCAAGTATATAGGTTGTAAAGGGGAAAACCAATTAAATAGTATTTGAAGAGAGTATACTTGCTGCAGTTGAGGTTATGCACTGAGGAGGAGGTATGCGAGCTCAACCCTGGGGGAGCTCAGCTGTACTTAGGTGTAGTTGCTGGCGTTGTTATTAAGTATTTCTTCGTTGTTCCTGTACCCGATTGTAGAGCCTTTAAGCGCCTTAGCCTAAGGGCCGTGCCAAAGGGCCCTCTTGTGCGGCCCTCAGGCGCGGGACCGCAAGGCGCGGGTGCGCCGGTCAGATCCTCTTTTTGAATGCAGGGGCCTGCCTGGATTGGTCAGCACGTGTCAGCTGGTCGGCTGGGGGAGCGGTGATGTCGGCGGTAGCTCTAATCCCTCCTGGGAGAGCTGCAGAAGGCTGAAGAGGCTTCGGTCAGAGTCCCGCTTGCTTTTTAAAACCCCCGGAGCAGCCTGGATTGGTCAGCACGTGTCAGCTGGTCGGCTGGGGGAGCGGTGATGTCGGCGGTAGCTCTAATCCCTCCTGGGAGAGCTGCAGAAGGCTGAAGAGGCTTCGGTCAGAGTCCCGCTTGCTTTTTAAAACCCCCGGAGCAGCCTGGATTGGTCAGCACGTGTCAGCTGGTCGGCTGGGGGAGCGGTGATGTCGGCGGTAGCTCTAATCCCTCCTGGGAGAGCTGCAGAAGGCTGAATATTCTTTGAAGGTGCAGTCTCAGAATTGTACAGAAAACTCCAAATAAGGTCTTGTACACAGGCTATTACCTTCTTTTTCCTGCTGGCCATTCCTCTTCCAATGCCATTCCTCTTCCAAACATTCTTCTGGTTTTTGCCATCACCTTTTTTACCTGTTTGTCACTTTAAGATAATCTGATATGATCACCCCCAGGTCCAGCTTGTCTTTCGCTCAGTGATTTACCTTAGTGTATCGTTCCCTTGGGTTTTTGCATTTTTTTACTTTAAATCTTAGCTGCTAAATTCTTGGCTGCTCTTCAAGCTTCACTAGATCCTTCTTAATGCTATGCACATGTTCCATGGAGTCTACCTTGTTGCAGAATTTGGTATCATCTGCAATATCACTTACAAAAATGTTAAAAAGAACAGGACCAAGGCCCGATCCCTGAGGCACACCACTGGTAATTCCCCTATCTTCAGAGTGAACTCTATTTACTACTACCTTCTGTTACCTCACATTCAACCAGTTTCTTACCCAGTCAGTCACTTTAGGGTCCATCCCAATGGCACTCAGTTTATTTATAAGTCGATGATACAGAACTGTGTCAAAGGCCTTGTTAAAATCTAAGTATACCACATCTAGTGCTCTCTCCAATCCAATTCTCTGGCCACCTAGTCAAAGAAAGCAATCATATTTGTCTGACAAGATCTAGTAAAGCCATGCTGTTGCAGATCCTATAAATCATTGCATTGTAGAAAATGCACCATCCTCTATTTTAACAGCGTTTCCATTAATTAACTCTCCACAGATTAACCGGTTGGTAATTACCAGCCTCTTCCTTACTTCTGTTTTTGTGAACAGGAACCACATTTGGCCATCTCCAGTCCTCTGTGATCACTCCCAACTCTAAAGAAGTATTGAAAAGGTCAACCAGTTCTTTCAATACCCTCAAATGAATCCCATCTAGCCTCATTGCATTGTCCGCATTTAGTTTTGCTACCTTCTCAAAACACAGACTTCTAAAAATTGTTTGATTTCTACCTCTCTTCCATTCCTATTTATGTTTGTTTTTTGAGATCCCATTTGTGATTCTTCATTTGTGAACATAGAACAGAAATATCTGTTAAGCAATTTCGCTTTACCCTCATCAGTCTCTACATATTCCACCCCTTCACCCTTGAGTCTCACAATGCCACTCTTGCATTTCCTCTTGTCACTAAACATACCTAAAAAAAGGTTTTGTCCCCATGTTTTACTGTATTGGCTATTTTTTCATCCATTTTCATCTTTAATTTCCTGATTACTTTACCAGCTCCCTTAGTTTCTCCAGATATTGCTGCTTGTCTTCCTTTTTTTTATCTCTTGTAGTCTATGAAGGCAAACCTATTTTTCCTTTTCGGCTAGTACTTTTAAAAACCATAGCAGTCTCCCTTTTTTCTTACTTTTACTTATTTTCCTAACAAAACTGTTTGCTGGCCCTTAAAATATGTCATTTCAGTTTTTCCTACTGTTGTTCTAGTTCCCCCAGATGTTCCCATCCAGCTAACAACTCCTTGAAGTATTCCTCCATCTTCGCAAAGTTAGTTTTCCTGAAGTCTAGGACCCTCGCTTTTGAATGAGTCATTTTGACCAATGTCCTAATACTGAAGCTCACTGTCAGTGATAACTGCACTCCAGATGATCATCCACTCAACATTAGAAATACTCTCCCCATTTGTAAGCACCAACTCCAATATCGCTCCCTCCAATGTGGTTTCCATTAGCAGTTGCCAGAAGGTTCTCCCTATAGAGAATCCAGGATCTCCCTACTTCTAGATGATACTGCAACAGGGATAGTCCATCAATATATGGCATATTGAAATCTCCTACTAATAATACTTCTCCATTCATAACAATATTGTGTATGTCTTCTATTACATTCCTGTCTATTTCTTCTGCCTGTGCCTGTATATCATACCCAAGTAAAGAGATTTTCCATTCTCTCTTTCCATGCTAACCTACAGTGCCTCCTCCTTCCCTCATAAGCTCTGCAGTTCTGTGGCTTTAATATTAATTTTTACATATAGTGCTACTCCTCCTGCTCCCTTTCTTCCTACCCGGTCTTTCCTGAATAGATTACAGTCTGGTATACAGTAATTATGTCCCAGTCATTGTTTTCCATGTACCATATCTCTGTGACTACCACTATATCCAAGTTGGCTTCTTCTATTACATCTTCTAAATCAGGAACTTTATTTCACATATAATGGGCATTAATATATACAGTTCTCAAAATGTTGCCCTTTTCCCTTTTCTATACTATTTTTTAATGTTTTACTTATCTGGGGGCTATAGTCACCCATTCTCAGCAATCCTAGTTTAAAGCCCTCTTCAGTAGATTAACCAGTCTGTTACGGAAGACACTTTGCTCCTTCTTTGATAGGTGGACACCATCTCTGCTCTTCAGCCCTTTGAAAATCATGTCTTAATATAGGAAGCCAAAATGCTCTTGATGACAGCCAGGCATTCGTCTCCAAAATGCAAATCTTTTGGCCCCAGCACTGACCGGGAGACTGAGGAGAATAACATCTGCAATTCTAACTGCTTCGCTGTCTCTCCCAGAATCACAAAAATGAAATGCTGAGGTGGGAACCTAGTAGTTTTATTTGTAGTTCTAAGTTTATCCTCTGTTACTGTTGGTTTAACCTCTGTTGAACTGTTGGTTTATTGTCCATTTCACTGTACAACAGAGTGCTTCACGGCCCTGTTAATTGTAAACTGCTTTGAAATGTACAAAGGCGGTATAAAAATATGTTTAAATAAATAAATTTGTGCCAAGATAGATGAGTAACACTGGATAATAGTGAGCAGGAGTCTCAGCAAACTCTCCTTAATGTCTCAGATCTTGGCACCAGGCAGGCAGCATACCTCCTGGACAGCAGATGGATGCTTCTGTACCTATCAGAAGGGAGTCACCAACTACCACTATGCTTTACTTTCTAATGGTTGCTGATCTTGGAGCTTTGGGGTTTTTGAGCTCTGATACCTCCTGTTCCTGGATGTCATCACCTCTTTCACTTTCAAGACTGCATAATTGTTCCTCAGTTCTAGGGAAGGTGGAGTTGGGATGTCGAGTCTGCAGGCCCTGCTGATCTGTGTCCAGCTGTCATCTTTTCATACAGTGTCATCTTTCTTTCCTTCTGCTGGAGATCTTAGGTCCCTTAAGAAGCATTTCATCTTAGGTCCCTTAATAAGCAAAGGTGTAAGACAAGGCTGCATACTTTCCCCCTACCTGTTTAATTTATATGCAGAACAAATCATCAGAGAAGCAGGATTGTATGAAGACAACAGAGGTGTGAAGATTGGTGGAAGACTCATCAACAACATTCGCTATGCTGATGATACTACAATACTGACTGAAAGTGAAGATGATCTGAAACATTTGCTTCTCACAATCAAAGAACATAGTCTCAAAATGGGCCTGCACCTTAATGTAAAGAAGACAAAGATCATGACAACTGGCATAATTAACAGGTTCATCATTGAAGAAGAAATTGAAATTGTGACCAACTTTAACCTACTTGGATCAACTATCAATAAAGAAGCAACAAGCAGTCAAGAAATCAAACGACACATTACTCTTGGCAGAATGGCTATGAAAGACCTAGATAAGATTCTCAAGAGCAGAGATGTCTCTCTCCATACAAAGATTCGACTTATTCAAGCCATGGTATTTTCAATAACATCATATTGATGTGAAAGCTGGACAGTGAAAAAGACAGACAGGAAGAAAATTGATGCCTTTGAATTATGGTGCTGGCGGCGAATACTGTGTATACCATGGACTGCCCGAAGAACAAACCAGTCGGTACTAGAGGAGATCAAACCTAAGCTTTCTTTAGAAGCTCAGATAACAAGACTTCGACTTTCATACTTTGGACACATCATGCGAAGAGAGAGATCATTAGAGAAAGACATCATGCTTGGCAAGATAGAAGGTCAATGCAAAAGAGGAAGGCCAGCAATGAGATGGATCGATACAATAACAGCAGCTACGGGTACCAGTCTGTCAACAATGAGCCGCCTGACTGAAGACCGAACACAATTTAGGATAGCTATCCAGAGGGTCGCCATGAGTCGACTCCGACTCGATGGCACTTAACAACAACAACAACATCTTTCTTTCCTTCTGCTGGAGATCTTAGGTCCCTTAAGAAGCATTTCATCAATCTACGATTTGACTCATGGGTTCTGTGTTAATTCTTCCAATACCCCAATCCCTGTCCCTCCCTTTTATTCCAAAAATAAAAACATTTTTAGACCCTTCCTAAATTGCAGAAACATAGAACATCCTTTAAGTTTGGTTGGCAATTTATTCCATAATTCTAGGACACTTATTCTGAAGGATTTTACCCTCCACCATTCTTTCCTTATACTATCAACATCTGGGACTACCAGCCTACCACTTTGTGGCAATCTTAAATTATGACCTGGGACATACCAATGCACTAGATATTTCATATACTCAGGTTTCTGATCATGTAATACCTTAAATGTTATCAATAGCAATTTATACTTAATATATTCTTAAGTGGGAAACTGGTAAAGTTGTATGAGCCAGTTGCAATGGCTTGTACTACACTGCTTGTAATCCTGACTAAAAATTCTATCTGTGAATCTGCATCTGTCTTCTCTAATCTTTGTTTGTGAAGGGACAAGAATCCATTGATGAAAGGGTATAAAGGGCATTGGTGATAACAGGCCATGGAAGGCTGTAGTAGCACCAATAGGCAGAGTGATGAGATGGGTATCCTAATGGCAAAAAGGATCCCCAATTACCTTTGATTTTTAGATGTAGGATTGGAACAGTAGCAACTCCTAACAGAGACAGTAGCTTTGACCTAAAGAAAAAACACCTGGTGATGCTTGGACTCTAACATCGGCAGTCTTGGCCTACATGTCTGTGTGATTCTGATTTCTGGGGCATTCCTAGATCTTATTAGCAATAGGAAAGAGATAAGAGGGCTAGGTGCATAAGAATGTTTTTCTAGCTAGCTGACCCTGAAGCTATGAGAGTTAAGAAAAAATTCCAACCTCAAATTTGAATGCTATAAGATGCTCAAGGATCCATGTTAAATGATGCTGAAGAGATCAAGAAAAGGTGGAAAGAATATACAGAGTATTTATACCATAAAGATCAAGTGGATCAACAGCCGTTTCAACCTGTACCTTATGATCAGGAACCATTGGTGATGAAAGAAGAAGTCGAAGCAGCATTATCAAAGAACAAAGCACTGGGCATTGATGACATTCCCATTGAATAATTACAGCAATTGGATGCAGCTGTTACCATATTTACAAGGCTCTGCCAGGAAATTTGGAAGACAAATTCATGGCCAACTGACTGGAAAAGATCTATGTTTATATCAATACTGAAGGAAGGTGACCCGCCTGACTGTGGAAATTATCGCACAATTGCTCTGATTCCACATGTCAGTAAAATTCTACTCAAGATCATTCAGCAGAGACTACAACTATACCTGGAACGAGAACTGCCTGAAGTGCAAGCAGGGTTCAGGAAAGGGCGAGGAACGAGAGACATTATCGTGGATGTGAGATGGATCCTTGAAAAGACAAAAGAATACCAAAAGGATATCCATATGTGTTTTATTGACTACAGCAAGGCTTTTGACTGTGTAAACCTTGAGAAACTCTGGTCCATATTAAGAAGCATGGGTATACCAGGACACCTGATCGTTCTCTTGCACAACCTTTACATTGATCAAGAAGCAACAGTTCGAACGGAACAAGGAGAAACAGAATGGTTTAAATTCAGCAAAGGTGTACGACAAGGCTGCATACTTTCCCCCTACCTCTTTAATTTATATGCAGAACAAATCATCAGAGAAGCAGGACTGTATGAAGACAACTAATGTGTGAAGATTGGTGGAAGACTGATCAACAACCTTCGCTATGCTGATGATACCACATTACTTGCTGAAAGTGAAGATGATTTGAAACATTTGCTTCTCAAGATCAAGGAATATAGTCTTAAAATGGTTCTGCACCTTAATGTTAAGAGGACAAAGATCCTGACAACTGGCAAAATCAATAGGTTCGTCATTGATGGAGAAGAAATTGAAATAGTTGACAGCTTTAACTTACTTGGATCAACAATCAATAAAGAAAGGACTAGCAGTCAAGAAATTTGATGATGTATTGCTCTTGGTAGAATAGCTAAGAAGGATCTAGACAAGATCCTCAAGAGAAGAGATGTCTCTCTCCATACAAAGATTCAACTTGTCCAGGCCATGGTATTTTTAATAACATCATATGGATGCGAACGGTGGACAGTAAAAAAGATAGGAAGGAAATTGATGCCTTTGAATTATGGTGCTGGCGATGAATACTGTGTATACTGTGAACCCAAGGAATGGAATAAACCAGTCAGTACTAGAGGAGATCAAACCTAAGCTTGTTTACCACTTCCTTTGGAGGCGGGACAATGGCATGCTGCACAGAGCCCATCGAGAGACAGAAAGGCTCCGCAACGGCTTCACTCACAGCAGGCACAGCCGCGGTTCCCTAAGAGGCAGGGAGCCGCGGCTGCAGAACAACAGGGCAGTAGCAGGCAGACAGGGAGAGGGGAGGAGGGGGCAGGGAACCTGCAACGGGGCTGACATGAGGGAGGGAGGGAGGGGGCTAACATGGAGGGATGGATGGAGGGAGGGGAGAGCTGATTGTTGGATGGAGGGAGGGAGGGAGGGGGGCTGACATGGAGGAAGGGGAGAGCTGATGGATTGATGGAGGGAGGGGGGACTGACATGGACAGAGGGGGGCTGACAGGGAGGGAGGGGGGCTGACATGGACAAAGGGGGGGCTGACATGGAGGGAGGGAGGGAGGGCTGACATGGACAGAGTGGGGGCTGACATGGAGGGAGAGATGGATGGAGGGAGGGAGGGGGCTGACATGGAGGGAGGGCTGACATGGACAGAGGGGGGACTGACATGGAGGGAGGGATGGATGGAGGGAGGGGGCTGACATGGAGGGAGGGAGGGGAGCTGACATTGATGGATGGATGGAGGAAGGGAGGGGGACTGACATGGAGGGAGGGAGGGAGGGGGCTGACATGGACAAAGGGAAGAGATAGGGGAACATACTGGACAGACGGGGGATAAATGCTGGACAGAGGGGAGAGACAGTGCGGGTTAGGATTATAATGGGCAGATGGGGGGGCTAGGACTGGTAATGGGTTGATTAGGGAAGGCTAGGACTGGGAATGGACTGATCAAGGGGGGGTTGGGACTGGTAATGTGCTGATAGGGGGTAGGACTAGTAATGGACTGATGGGGGGGCTAGCATTGGAAATGAGCTGATCGGGGAGTTTAGGACTGGAAATGGGCTGATTAGAGGAAGCTAGGACTGGTAATGGGCTGATGGGGGGGGTAGGACTGGTAATGGGCTGATTAGGGGAGCCTAGCACTGGTAATGGAGTGGAGGAGTGGCCTAGTGGTTGGGGCAAGGTACTTCAGGCCGGAAGGTCGGGGGTTCAACTCCCACTAGAGGACAGCAACCTTGGGCCGGAAGGACTGGGGTTTCTAGTCCCACAGGTGCTCCTTGTGGTCTTGGGCAAGCCACTTAACCCTCCATAGCCCATGTTCCCTGTAAAATAGTTATCTCCAAGTTATAATGCCCTGTTCAATGTAATTTCAGTTTGTTCAATGTAAACCGCACTGATGCAGAATAGCGCGGTATATAAGAGAATGCAAATAAATAAATAATAAATAATGGGGTTGAGGAGGGACTAGCACTGGAAATGAGCTGATTAGGGGAGGCTAGGATTGGTAATGAGCTGATGGGGGAGGTTAGGACTGGAAATGGGCTGATTAGAGGAGGCTAGGACTGGTAATGGGCTGATGGGGGGCAGGACTGGTAATGGGCTGATTAGGGGAGCCTAGCACTGGTAATGGCATTGAAGAGTGACTAGCACTGGAAATGAGCTGATTAGGGGAGGCTAGCACTAGTAATGGGGTTGAGGAGGAACTAGCACTGGAAATGAGCTGATTAGGGGAGGCTAGGACTGGTAATAAGCTGATGGGGGGTAGGATTGGTATCGGGCTGATTAGGGGAGGCTAGCACTGGTAATGGGGTTGAGGGGGGACTAGCACTGGAAGTGAGCTGATTGGGGGCTTCGACTGGGAATGGGCTGATTGTGTGGATGGGAGGATAGAGCTGCTGGCCCTGGAAGAAAACTGGGGGCTAAGGCTACAAATGGGCTGATATGAGGGGATGGGAGAATGGAACTGGAAGGGAGTGGATCTGAGAGGTGCTGCCATGGTATTTGTACTAGAAGGGACTGGTCAGTGGGGAAGGAGGGGGACTGGAAGGGAATGGACACCAGTGGCAGTCATGGGAATGCAAGTTGACATTGGAAGGTACTGGGAGTGAGGACTGAAAAGGGACTGATACTGGGGAGGGTTACTTGGATTGGAAATAGGCTGATGGAAAGAAGTGAGGAAAACGAAAGAAGAGATAAGAAATGGCAGATGGACCATAGACCACAGAAAGAGAGCTAAGAGAAGACAGGAAAGCAGCAGCCTCAGATCGGGACCAGCATGATCAGAGAATAAATTGGTCAGACAACAAAGGTAGAAAAAATAATTTTATTTCATATTAGTGATTTGACTACAAAATCATCATAATTTTGAAATCAAATATTGTTACTTGTTATTGTGGTTTAAATAAGTAAATTTTATAAATAAAAACATATTGCAAAGGCCTATAATATATTAATAATTGAACAAATGATTACAGCGACAATGTGTTAATGATAAAGGAAGAGAGACGCTTTTGATTTTATCATTGGGGATCACCACAAGTTGACCAATGGTAAAAGGGGTCACGGTACAAAAAAGGTTGAGAACCACTGATCCAGAGGGTCGCCAGGAGTCAACGCCGACTCAATGGTACTTAACAACAACAAACCTGGATTAAGTGGACACAGCTTCCTAATCTTCTGCACATGTCGGTCAAGAACATTCCATTAGTGCCTATTAGAAATCTAGCATGGAAGGAACTCCCTTTCAGAAGAGCCTAAGTGAGAGGACAGAGGTTTTCACTTCTCAGGGGGACCTCATGCTCTGCCCATCTGTGTCTGTGGCCTATCACCTGCTGTAATAGGCTAGGTCAAATCTTATAAGGGCCTCATGAATGAATAAAGCACAGTTACTTACCTGTAACAGGTGATCTCTGGCAACAGCAGGAATAAGTCTTCACATATGGGTACGTCGGTACCGACGGAGCCTGCGCGGGAACGCTCCCCAGCGTCCAGAAAGAAAGCCTTTGGGAGCATCCCACACGCATGCGCGCTGCCTTCCCGCCTAAGCACTTCCCTCTCATCAGTTGGATTTGTAGCTGAGACTGAAGAAGGGAAGTAGACAAATTAGAAAGAGAGAAACTCTGGAATTTGTTACCGGAGGATGTAGTAAAGGCTGTTAGTGTAGCTGGGTTTAAAAAAGGTTTGGACAAGTTCCTGGAGGAAAGGTCCATAAACCATTATTAAGAAGTGACCGAAGATATCAATGCTTGACCCAGTACAAGCATTGTGGAACTTGTGTCTCTTGGGGAAACTGCTAGGTACATATGACCTAGATTGGCCACTGTTGGAAACAGAATACTGGGCTTGATGGACCTTGGTCTGACCCAGTATGGCATATCTTATGTTCTTATGTAACTCCTAGGGGAGGTGGGTGGGTTGTGAAGACTTACTCCTGCTGTTCCCAGAGATCACCTGTTACAGGTAAGTAACTGTGCTATCTCCAGGAACAACCAGGAATGAGTCTTCACATATGGGGACTCCCAAGCTGAGATGCCTGGGAGATGCCCAGCATATTACAAAAACTAATGGATGGGCCATGCTTCCCCCCAAGGACCTCAGGCATCCAAGGGATGGAGGGCAGGAGTTGAGCTAACAGTATAAAAGGGTGTGCTGTGGAACAGCTAGACTAAACAAAGAATCGGGGAAGGTGTCCTTGTGTAGAAATAACTGCTAGTAAGGAAAAAGGAAGTCCCAATTCTTGAACAAAAAGAAGTTATCCAAGGATTGCAAAAAACTGCACATATGGGGAAGTTAATATGGGTCTGTTGTAAAGAACCATCACATTGTCCTCATATGGAATTCCCTTATTGTGGGGAGTAAAGGAAATAAAGTTTTGCAATGTAGACAGAATAAGAAATATTAATGTCTAGACATAACCCCAGGGAAAACGGGAATTTTATAAGAAGTTGGGACCTTGGAGAGAAGTTTAAACTTCTCTATAGTCCAAAGTCTAAAACATTTCTGTCCCTAGAGCAGGATGGTGCCTTGGGAAAGAAAAGAAAAGACAAATCTGACTGGTCTGGAAGAAAAGGTCAAGATACCTTTATAGAAAAAGGGGATGGGTTCGTAGAACCCCTTCATCCAGATGAGAAAATTGTATTGGGCTGTTTAGCCCCCAATTTCTGAAGATCAGTAATGTATGTTGCGTAAGTGATAGCACTTAGGCTAACAACTTTACCTAGAGAGCTTCAGATATAAGGTAACCTGATTCTGATAGAAAAAAAGGTCATGGTAAAGAAAAGGAGTTTCCTAACTTTACCAGACAAATTAGATGTCCATTTAAGAAGCTTATGGTATGCTGGCAGCATTGATATGGACAGCAACAATATTTCAGGGTCAGATTGTATGCTTGTGTAATAACAAGAAGGGTTAAGACCGTATTGCAGATAGTTAGTGAGGATCACTTATTAGTCAAGGTATAAGAAACATATGCAAGGTTACATGAAAACCAGTAAGATGCTTCTTACCTGTGACAAGAGGTCTAGGTCGTAAAATGACTAGTCCTCAGATAGGTCTTGAGACATACCCGAAGGTGTGCAGAGGAGATCCTTAATCCTAAGATAGAGGATTCCTTTTATCACTTCAGAATAGAAGCTGGAAGAAAAAAACGCAATGTAAGGGGATACCATGTCTGTCTCTCTATAAAGGCAGTATGAGTATCATGCGTTCTTTGCTTCTCAAGACTTCAATGTAGAAAAATTGCAGTAGATAAGGATCAACTGCAATGATTAGGAATGCATCCCTGTTGTAGGAGTTCCCTTGAGGATAAGGAACAACTTAGGGAGTGGTGCTATTCCTTAAACTTGAAGTCGTCCAGGCCCTGGTTCCTTTTCCTTGAAAACATTTTAAGGAAAATGGAAAATTAGGAACACACAGCCATGTGGGAGCTTGACTGGGTAGAGACTGCCAGTCAAAGGTTCTTTAACCGCCTGGAAGCTACCTACCAGGGGTGGACTACGACGCTCTCTGACAAAGGCCCATAGTTGTAGAGCTTCATTGCATAGTTGCAGAGAGCATGTTATAGGTTGCTTAGATGAGACCTGGCTGTTGGGTAGCCAGTGTGCAACCGAATCAATTCTGTTGAAACAGAATTGAGGATGGCAAAAATGGTAGAGAGGCTTTTTGCCCTGCAATGATTAATTGAACAGGAAGTATTTGAGGGGTCAGGTCTAACAAACGCAAGTAGCATAGAATAGGCGGAAACCCATGTGAGCTATCTGTTTAAAGAAGCTCATCTAACCCACTTGGTGGGTTATTCATATTTCCAGTATGGATGGTTTTAGAAGCCTTCTGAGCTGACCTTGCTCAAATGTATAGACTAAATCTGGTAGGGGCTTTCAGAATGCTGAATTGCATCCTGTAAAAACCCCAGTGCAGAAAGACCCAAAAAGGAAAAAGCTCTGTATTGGAAAGATTTACTGGAGTAGGAATTCGTATAGCTTCAGTAAGAAGCTCTCCAGTTGAATAATATTCAGGTTGGAGACTAGACGTCCCAACTAAAAGATAGAAGTAATACAGAGTTGAAAACCTTACAAATTAGTAAGTGTTTATGGACAGAGTCCTCTGCAGTTAAGGTCTTACAGGTAAGTGTCAAAAAAGGGTGAAAGGTACCACTCAGCCTGTTAAGTTTCTTGATTGACCTTCCCTCCTGTTTTTTTTTTGTTTTGTTTTTTTTAAATAGGGAAGTAGAAACTTATTACCTGTAGGCCTGAGATATCTCAAGAGCTCTTGGAACTAGTAGAATGAAGTTCTCTTGAAACAAGAGATTCATGCCTAGAGTTAACTCAGTGTTGTCTCAGCATGGATGAGAATCAAGCCAGATGCCTCTTTTGATAAAAAGGCAGGTGTACGGATCCTGAACCTCATACAGGAAGAAGAGAAATCAGAAACCCTGTAGTTACTGGGTTTGCTGAGTCTGTTGAGGTTTCTGTTTCCTTAGCCTGGTTTGATGCTGCCCCTGTTGGGGAACATCTGTCTGAGGGGAAGAAGATGGATAAAACTTTTTCCCCCTAGAGGAATAAAGTTTTTTAGAAGATCCATCATTAGCTGGGACAGAGGAAAGTTTTGACAATCCTCTTAAGGTAGCATTTTCAGTAGTTAACTGACTAGCTTGAAATAGACAATCCTTGTTGAAGAGATGTTCTCCAGTACAAGGGCTATTTCCCAGCTTTTCTTGAACCCATTTATCCGAGTCTGAAGCTTGGAGCCAGGCTAGACGTCGTGCCCCTATGGCTATGGCAGAAGATCTGCTAATAGATTCAAAAGAATCCATGGAAGCATGACAAAGGAATGTAGAAATATTATGAGCATGATTGACTAGTGATAAATAGTCAGCTCTTTTATGTTCCTGAAGGAAAGGGTTGAAAAGTTTTAAATCTTTGGCAACCTTTTTCAGAGAGAATCCCATAGAGAAAATATATGAAATGATTCTTGCTGAAAGCATAGATGCTTGGAAGCATCGACGCCCAAAAGCATCTAAGGTTCTAGACTCACAACCTGGCGGATAAGAGGAGTGCTTTTTGCACTCTTAACACACCTCATTGCTGATTCTACTACTATAGAATGATGAGGGAGATGAGTCTTTTGAAAACCTGGCGAAGGTGGGACTTTATAGATAGTGTCCACTCTTTTGGAATGTGGGGATACCGTTAAGGGAGTTTCCCACATTCTTAATAACAGATCCTGTAGGATCTGATGTAGAGGAAGCATGATTGCCTCCTCTGGAAACCAGGGGGATTGCAGAATTTCCGAATCCCTTGGTATAGACTCCTTCCCAGGCATAGATATGGCGAGTATTCTTGCCATATCAAGCAGAAAAGCTTGAAAAGAGATCCCCTCTAAGAGAAATTCTCTGAAATGAGGAGTGAAAACTGAAACTGTTGAAAGTTCAGCTGCAGTACCGATAGATGCATCTCCGACATCGGGCTTAGAAGACCAGGGAGGATGAAGCATCGGATTCTCCTTATAGAGGTGTGATCGGTACTTCTCGATGTCGGTACCGAGACGAGTCGGTACCGAATCTTCCAGGATAGATAGCGATTCCAGACTCATCATCGAGGGAAGCGAGCCTGTTGAAAAAGGTATCGAAAGCATCGATGCCGGTACCGATGTCGATACCGGCATCTGCAACGATGCCCAATTCGGTACCGGGAGCAATGCCGATGTCGGTACGCATACCGACACCGACACCGGTGCTAGTATCGAAGCCGATACCGGTACCGGCATCGATATCGGTAGTCGAAGAACGGTCTGTGGCGACTCTGTTGATGAGAGATGCGCCAGACTGCGTTCCATGGTGAGGAGTTTTCCATCCAACACCATAGCTGATGCCGAGGTATCGGTACCGGTCGACGCAGTCCGAACCACCGAGCATGGCACAGGTGCATCCACAGAGGTAAAAACCTCGGGAGCAACCTGAGATCCTGATAATGCTTTGGAGCCCGAAGACTCCTGCCAGGATTGAGCCATAGTGTCTTCGAGGGCAAGGCCAGAGCCATCTCGATGCTTAGAAAGAGATCTACCTCTCGAGGACTGGCTAGTCTTAACAGACAGTTGTTTGGTTACCTGACCATGGAAGGAAGAAGAGATTCTGCCTGGTGACATCATGGTTGATGGAGACCCGGTACCGAGTTGAGCTCGGTTCTGAAGACCTCTTCTGGTTAAACTCCTACAAGAGAAACAGTCTTTAGGACAATGATCAGGACCTAAACAAGTTAGACACCAAAAATGAGTGTCTATTAACCTAGTTGTACCGCCACACTTTAGACATTTCTTAAGGATAGTGGCCGGCTTTTCCATAATGGAAAGGATAGAGGCCTAGTGGCCAGAAAAAGTTCAGGCACTAAATAAGAAAAATTTCTCAGAAAAAAGAAGACATTTTTTAAGAAAAGAAAGAAAAACACCGGCGGTACCGGTGGGCGTCGAGCAAAGGCAGGCGCGACCACAAAAAATAAAAATAAAAAAGATGAATTTTCTGCAGTGACAAGGACATGTCCTGTCGGCTCTGCGGAAAAATGAAAACTGATGAAAGGGAAGTGTTTAGGCGGGAAGGCAGCATGCATGCATGTGGGATGCTCCCAAAGGCTTTCTTTATGGACGCTGGGGAGCGTTTCCGCGCAGGCTCCGTTGGTACCGACGTACCCATATGTGAAGACTCATTCCTTCTTGTTCCTGGAGATAAGGGATATTGAAGCAACTTTAACAAATATAGAAACAATTTTTAATTTTTAACAACAATAAAAACTGGAAAACATGTAAACCTGGAGGAGAGGGGAGGGTAAAGAAAGCTCTAAGGTCATAAAATTATGAAGAACATAAAGGAGAATAAGGAAATGAAAAGGAGAGATCCAAGGAAGTGGAAGTGGATTTAAGGGGTCTGGGGTACAAGCACAGAGTGGAGGCCCTTGTGCTGAAGATCAAATGTGATCAGTGAAACCAGATTGAGCATCTTCTCCTGAGAATGGGCCATCCTCTGTGTAGTTGGCCCATGTCCTCAAGACCCCCACCCTACTGGCAATCAGCTGCCCTAGTTGCTACAGTGCAGCAGCTATTGTATCATTGCTACTAGGCACAAGAGGAGATTCCATAGCACCAACCTCTGCACCAGTATATTGCAATGATAGAGTAGATAGAGTAGATCAAATTGGTGGAGTGTTTGCGCTCTCTGTTAGAGAGGGCATTGAGTCACATAGGATTAAAGTTTTGCAGGAAACAAAATACACTGTAGAATCTCTATGGATAGAAGCTCCATGTAAAAAGCAAAAGGTGACAGCAGTGAAGGTATTCTACCGACCGCCTGGCTAGAATGAACAGATGGATGATGAAATGCTAAAAGAAATCATGGAAGCTAACAATGGGTGGTTTCATATTACCCTGGTATCAATGGGGGTCAATGTCACAGTAGAATATGCTAGAGAGGTAGTTTCTAGATGAAATAAATGACTGCTTTTTGAAGCAGCTGTTTCATGAACCAATAACAGTGGAAGCCTTTTTGGACCTAGTCCTTAGTGGAACACAGGATCTGGTGCAAGAGATAAGGGTTTTGGTGCCACTTAGCAATAGTGATCATAGCATGATCACATTTGATTTAATAAATGGAAGAAAGACGGCAAGGAAATCCACAGTACTACTTTTTACTTTCAAAAGGGAGACTGATAAAATGAGGAAAATAGTTAAGAAAAAAGGAAAAGGAGCAATTACAAAGGTTAAAGATTTACATCAAGCATGGGGTTTGTTTAAAAGTACTTTCTCAGAAGCCCTGACCAGATGTATTCCATGCTTTTCTTGTAAGGAAGGCCAAAAAACTGCCAGCATGGTTTAAAGGTGAGGTCAGAGAGGCTGCTGTTGCCAAAAAGGCATCCTTCAGGAAATGGAAAAAGGAGCCTAATGACGAACACCGGAAATAACGTAAGCATTGACAAATTAGATGCAAGACAATGATAAGGCAGACAAAGAGAGAATTTGAGATGAAGCTTGCCGTGGAAGCAAAAACATATAATAAAAATGTTTCCAAGCACTCTTGTAGCAAAAAATCTGTGAGAGAGTCAGTTGGACCATTGGATGATAGAGAGTAAAAGGGGCGCTAAGGGAGAAGGCCATAGCAGAGAGAATGAATGAATTCTTTATTTGAGTCTTTACTGAAGATGTAGGGAAGTTACCTGTGCCTCAAATGGTATATAAAGGTGAAGTATCAGAAGAACTGAAAAAAATATTGATAAACCAGGAGGATGTATTACAACTGTTTGAAAAACTGAAGAGTAGAAAATCACCTGGACTGAATGGTATACATCCAAAGGTGTTGAAAGAACTGAAATATGACATTGCAGACCTACTATTAATTCACATATTACTATCATCAAAATCATCTGTAGTACCTGAGGATTGGAGAGAGACCAATGTAACTCCAATTAAAAAAAAAAAGGGTTCAAGGGGTAATCCAGGAAACTACAGACTGGTGAGCCTGATGTCGGTACCAGGCAAAATCATAGAAACCATTATAAAGAATAAAATTACTGAACATGTAGATAGCCATGGTTTAATGGGAGAAAGCCAACATGAATTTGGCCAAAGAAAGTCTTGTCTTACTAATCTGTTATATTTTTTTGAAGATGTGAATAAATAGGTAGACAAAGGTGAGCCAGTTGATATAGTGTATCTGGATTTTCAGAAAGCTTTTGACAAGATCCCTCATGAGAGACTCTTGGCCAAATTAAAAAGTAATGGGATTGGAGGCAGTGTACCATTGTGGATCAGGAATTGGTTAAAAGATAGAAAGCTGAGAGTAGGGCTAAATGGCCAGTTTTCTCAGTAGAGAAAGGTGACTAGTGGAGTACCACAGGGATCTGTGCTGGGCCCACTGTTTTTTAATATATTCATAAATGACCTGGAAATAGGAATAAAGAGTGAGGTGATGAAATTTGCAAATGACACAAAATTATTCAAAGTTGTTAAGGACTGTGAAAAATTGCAAGAACACCTTGAAAAATTGGAAGACTGGACGTCCAAATGGTAAATGAAATTTAATATGGCAAGTGCAAAGTTATGTACCTAAGAAAGAACAACTGAAACTATGGTTACATGATGTAAGGTACCACCTTAGAAACCATCATCCAGGAAAAAGATTTAGGCGTCATCGTGGATAATACTTTGAAACCCTCTGCTAAGTGTTCAGCGGTGGCCAAGAAAGCAAATAAAATGCTAGGAATCATAAGGAAAGGATTGGAGAATAAAACAAAGGATATTATAATGTCTCTGTATTGTTCCGTGTTGCAACTGCACCTTGAATATTGTGTGCAATTCTGGTCGCTATATCTTAAAAAGGATATAACTGAATTAGAAGGTACAAAGAAGAGTGTCAAAAAATGGTAAAGGGAATGGAAGGATATCCCTATGAGGAGAGGCTTAAAAGGCTGGGGCTCTTCAACTTGGAAAAGAGATGGCTGAGGGGGAATATGATAGAGGTCTTCTAAATTAATGAGTGGAGTGGAACGGGTAAACGTAGATCAGTTGTTTACTCCTTCAAGAAGCAGAAAGACTAGGGTAATGAAACTACAATGTGGCACATTTAAGACTAATCAGAAAAAAATGTTTTTTTCACTCAACGTGTAATCAAACTCTGGAATTCATTACTGGAGGATGTAGTAAAAGCTGTTAGTGCAGCTGGGTTTAAAACAGGTTTGGCTGAGTTCCACGAGGAAAAGGGAATGGAAGGATACCCCTATGAGGAGAGGCTTAAAAAGTTGGGACTCTTCAACTTGGAAAAGAGATGGCTGAGAAGAGGATATGATAGAGGTCTATAAATTAATGAATGGAGTGGAATGGGTAAACGTGTATCAGTTGTTTACGCCACCAAAAAGTAGAAACACTAGAGGACACACAATGAAGTTATTTTGCAACCCATTTAAGTCTAATAAGAGTAAATATTTCGTTACTCAACGCATACTCAAACTCTGGAATTTGTTACTGGAGGATGCAGTAAAAGCTGGTGGTATAGCTGGGTTTAAAAAAGGTTTGGAAAGCTCCTGGAGGAAAGGTCCATAAACCATTATTAAAGAGGACTTAGGAAATCTACTGCTTGCCCCGGGACAAGCATTGTGGAACCTGTGTGCCTCTTTGGGTACCTGCCAGGTACTTGTAGCCTGGATTGGCCACTGTTGGAAACAGGATACTGGGCTTGGTGGACCTTGGTCTGATCGCAATAAGACATTTCTTATATTCTTATTTTCAGTAGGAGGAGTGCATTCCAGAGTTGTGGAGCTTGATAGCTAAATAAGCTATTTTGAAAAAAGTAAAGTTGAAGCCTTGTCTTTGAAGGCAGTGACAGATAGCTTGCTTGTGAGGATCTTAGTGTTCTATATGGGATAAAGGGGATCAAAAGAGTACTAAGATAAATTGGTAGCCCAGTAAGATAAGCACAATGGACCAGAAGAAGTCTTAAATTTAATGTGACTAGCCACAGAGAGCCAGTGTTCATCCATGAGCAGGGGTATAACATGATCACTCTTCATCACACCATGAAGGAGCTTTACAGCCATGTTGTGGACTAGTTGAAGCCTGTTCAATTAATATTGTGGGAGGCTGCTAAATAATGAATTACAGTAGTCCAGACATGTTATGACAAGAACATGAAGGAGTGTTTGTACGGCCTTCGAATCTAGGAAGTGTTTCAGAAATCTAATTCTGAGAAGGGCAGCGTAGGAGCTCTTTACTGTTTTAGAGGTGTGGGTTTCTTAGACAGGCAGTGGGGGGAAGTGGAGGATATTCCAGGGCTCGTAATACATTTGGACTTCTTAAGTGCCTTGTTGTACAAAAGCACACAGCCATACAAGACTGGGGTTGTTCCAAAACATAAATATTTACTGACAGACTTATAAAATGAGTATAATGTCAAAACTTGTACACCTCTTTTGGTAACATCTATACAAAAAAAAACAAAATCCAAAAAGACCATCACTAGATTTACAGTTTTTCCATCATCAGCAATGTCATTTATAAGATTCTTGTCAATCATTACTGACACACGTACTCAACAGCAATTTCTTCCAAGGATTCCATCTACACAGGTACAGGGCGCTACGTGTAAATAAATAGGCATTATATATTTTGTTGTTGCTATATTTCTGGGATTTTTTAATATTATTAATCTGACATGCTATTTGCTTGGACGTGATGACATTTTATTTTTTGTTATAATCTGCTGAGAGCAAGATATTTTGGAGCTGCAGACTGAAAATGTGCAATAAATAAATTACAATATCTAGGCAACTTGACCATCACACCAGTCAACAGGTGGTGTGTGTAAAATAATGATGTAAATGGAATGCATATAGTAACTTGTGTGCTAGAGAAATGTCTTTGGGGCCCATAGGAAAGACCAGACAGGTAGCAGACTCCAGAGAGCAGGGAAGGGGGACAATATCAGAGATCCCAAAGACTGAAAAGCAAAAAGTGAAGCAGAGGAAGGTCATAGTGCCACAGTTGTACTCCTCTGAAGCAGCATATGCAGATGGCCCCAACACGAGCAGGAGCAGGCATTTGGCCTGGGCATTTGAAGCCATCAAAATTTGTGCCGTAGGCAACTGCATATGTGGTTTATGCTAAATCTGGGCTTCAAACCTTACATCTTTCGGTACCTTTAAGGAAGAATTTCAAATAATGTGCACACCTAACTTCAGGATTCTTTGACAATCTACAAATGAGCAGCTAAACATAGCCACCTAGTTTTGTTTAAATATACATTCCTAAACCTACTACTTCAATGGTGGATATAACTCCCCTTCCTCCCAAGCTATCAGTTCTTCCTTCCAGTCCCCTGCTGCCTAATCATTTGCCGAAACCACCCAAATCTCCAATGTCTAAAACCATACGAACACATGACCAGTCTATAAATTGTATATATTGTATATATTGTTGTTGTACATAGTTACCCTGTTAGCCAAGTTGAATATCCTGTTCATATGTAAACACAAAGTACTATTGGAAATGTGTATGTTCATTGTTTATTGTAAACCGCGCTGATGCTGAATAGCGCGGTATAAAAGAGACTTTAAATAAATAAATAAATAATCAGCTGGAACTTACACAAGACTTACAATCCACTCAGCACTTGGAATAAAAAAAAGGTTAGGGCTCTTCAACCTGGAAAAGGGATGGCTGAGGGGAGATATGATAGAGGTCTATAAATTAATGAATGGAGCGGAACGGGTAAACGTAGATCGATTGTTTACGTCATCAGAATATAGAAAGACTAGGGGACATGCAATGAAGCTACAGGGTAACCTATTTAAAACTAATAAGAGAAAATATTTTTTCACTCAACATGTAATCAAACTCTGGAATTTGTTACTGGAGGATGTAGTAAAAGCTGTTAGTGTAGCTGGGTTTAAAAAAGGTTTGGACAAGTTCCTGGAGGAAAGGTCCATAAACCATTATTAAGAAGGGACCCAGGATATCAATGCTTGATCCAATACAAGCAGTGTGGAACCTGTGTCTTTTGGGGAAACTGCTAGGTGCTTGTGACCTGGATTGGCCACTGTTGGAAACAGAATACTGGGCTTGATGGACCTTGGTCTGACTCAGTATGGCATATCTTACTAAGTTCTACTCATTTTCCTTATTGGGGCCAAGTCACCCTCAATTCTTGACATTATAAATAGGCCTTTAATCCTTTCCTGACCTGCACACCAATGTTCACTTAGACCCCTGTCCCACAATGAACCCAAAGACGCAGCAAGCACAAGGTTGTCTTCTAATACATTGAGATGATGCGTGCAGTGGCACATTTGAAGATGACACTGATAGTGCCCATTTTGTACCCATCTGTATCCTTTGCAACAAAAACTGGGGTCTCGTGAATTTGGAAATACAGTTTAAAAGGTGTCATCTGGGTCTGCCCATGTGCCATTTTCCATTTTTTGTGTGCCCAGTAAGGAATGTGTTGTTGCCTGATGCCCTCTCTCACACATCATCAAGGAGTCCAAGGGGAGGATATTCAGCACCCACAGCTAGTGTTGCTAATGTGGTTAGCTGATGGTGCTTAAATCTAAACCTATATATTCAATGCTGGGGTCATATCTAGGTTAGCCGCATTTGCTGCTTGCTAATCGTGCAGCAGCAATATTAAGCCACTGCCCGGTTAGCAATATGTGGCATAGTTTAGGCTAGAATTTTCTGAGCATGGCTTTTGCTGCATATTGGTAATCAGGAAGCGACTCAATATTGCCGTTGTCCGGTTAGCGATTGGTGCCACTTCCGCTCCACCCCAGAACACCCCCGTATGTCCTGATGCTAAGTTGTTAGCATCGGGGCATGTAGAGCCAGGATCCATGGATATTCAGTGGTACTGACCATGTTAGTTTTGCCAAGCAAAACTACCATGTCCATATGATTAACTTTCTTGCCTCTGATCCTGGCCATCTCTTTACTAATCTCAACTCTCTCCTCAAGGCGCCTCCTTCTCCTATCCCACCTTCCCTTTCTGCCCAAACCCTGGCTGACTATTTCCATGACAAAATCCACAAGGTTACCCTCCAGTTCCCCATGAAATCAGCTCTATTCCCTCTTCCCCCTCTTCACTCCCAACTCTTCTCCTCAACCTCTGCTACCCTTTCTTCCATTTCTAAGATCTCTGATGAGGAAACCATTCATCTTCTTTCCTCCTCTTAACTCACTACCTACCCTTCTGATCCTATCCTCACTCATCTCCTTAACTCCATTTTCTCCACCGTCATCCCTTCCATCTCTCATATTCTCAATCCATCACTCTCCACTGCAAGTGTCCCAGCTGCCTTCAAGCATGCCATGGTCACAACTCTCCTCAAAAAACCTTCACATCAGCCTACCTGTCCTTCTAAATATAGACCCATCTCCCTACTCCCATTCATTTGTAAACTACTTGAACATGCGGTTCACTGCCATAGCCTTGACTTTCTCTACTCTCAAGCCCTTCTGAATCTTTATCTTTATATTTTTTATCGAGGCATCAGAGCGGTCCACAGTTACAATAAAAAAAAAATAGTTAGGAAAGGAAAGTAACCCCATTGAATTGACAGGAGAGATGAGTAGGCAGTGAAAGGCTGGAGAATACAGGAAAGCCTACCAGGTAAGGGAGAAGGTAGAAGGTGGTGACATAGGGAAAGCGAAACAGAGAGGGATAAGGAGAGGAGGGGGCAGGTCATAGGCCAATTAAAAGAGGTGGATTTTGAGGAGGGACTTGAACCGAGGAAATGAGGGTTTGGCATGTAGGGTAACGGGCAGTGTGTTCCACAATGCAGGGGCAAGAAAGTAGAAGGTGGAGTGATGTGTCTGCTCCAAGTGCGCTTGGGAAACTGATGGGAGAGCCAGGCAGTGAGTGTGAAGGGACCAGAGAAGATGGTGAGGAGTGCGGAAGTGAAGGAGATCAGCTAAGTATTGCGGGCTGCCGGAATGAATTGCTCGGTGTGCCAGAGTGAATAGTTTATAGTTGAGGCGGAATTTAATGGGAAGCCAGTGAAGACGGATGAGGGTGGGCGTGATATGGTCATGGTGGGAAGAGTAGGTGAGTATCCTGGCTGCTGTGTTTTGAACAAGCTAAAGATGGTGGAGTTGATAATGTGGAAGACCTGAGAGTGCACTGTTACAGTAGTCCAACCTAGAGATTACCAGTGATAGCAAGAGGGTAGTGAGAGAATGTGTATCAAGAGAAGAATGAAAAGCATGAATCCAGCGCAGGAAGAAAAAGGCTCGCTGGATCAGGGAAGACAAATGAGGATGGAACAACAGAGAGGAATCCAGGACAACACCCAGATAGCGGAGGGACGAGACCAGGGGGAGTACTCTGCAATCTGGTTTTCATCCTTTACATTCTACTGAAACGGCTCTTGCCAAAGTCTCCAAGGGTCTTTACTCAATCCTCATCCTTCTTGACCTTTCTGCTGCTTTTGATGATGTTGACCACCTCCTTCTCCTCGATACCTTGTCCTAGCTTGTTTTTAAGGGCTTTGTGCTATCCTGATTCTCTTCTTATCTCTCCCATCGCTTTTTCAGTGTTTGTTCTGGTGGATCCTCCTCTACTGCTATCCCACTCTCAGTTGGTGTACCCCAGGGATCTTGGGCCCACTCCTTTTCTCTCTATACCCATTCCCTTGGTGCAGTCATCTCCTCCTGTGGCTTTCAGTACCATTTTTATGCTGATGACTCTCAGATCTATCTCTCTACACTTGATATCTCTCTGGCAATCCAGGCCTGGATCTCTGCCTGTCTATCTGACATCACTGCCTGGATGTCTCACCGCCATTTGAAATTGAATATGGCCAAAACCGAGCTTCTTATTTTTCCCCCTAAACCCACCTCCCCCCTTTCTCCTTTCTCAATCTCTGTGGACAATGCTCTACTCCTCCCTGCTTCCTCGGCTCGCAATCTTGGGGTCATCTTTGACTCCTCCCTCTCCTTCTCCACACATATCCAACCAATTGCTAAAACCTGTTGCTTCTTTCTCTATAACATCAGCACAATTCGCTCCTTCCTTTCTGAACACACTACTAAAACAGGTCTGCAAATTGTGTAAATACCTTGGAATATCCCCACCTAAGTTAACCATGGTGCAACATAAGAGTGAGTACACATCTTTGCTGTATCAGAAAGGCTGACAAATCTTACTGCAAGAGGGTGCATGAGAGAGACGTTGGGTAAATAACAGTGCAGGAACCAAAATGGAGAATCAAGGTTTCAGACTAGATAGAGAACTGAAAGATTACCAACCTAATCTAATTATGTTTGATGTACATATGTATATAGTTTCCCTGTTGCTCCAAGTTTAATCTCCTGTTACAATGTAAGCACAGAACAGTCTTCTGACTGTGCAACCTTTGTTATATGTAAACTGCACTGATAACAAATAGCGTGGTATATAAAAGTTGTTAAATAAATAAATTAAATTAAGTGTTACTGGAACTCATACATGTGGCGCGGGGGGGGGGGGGGGGAGGGGGGAGGAAGGACGTAGGGAGTTGTCAAATAATCAGAATTTGGCTGGGATACCTAATAGTTACATTTGGGAAAATTAGTTTACACATGAATCGGCCTGAATTAATCAAAAATCATTTTGTGACTCCATTTGATTGAAGGTAACAATAAATGATGGCAGATAAAGGCCGATATGGCCCAGTCTACCCAGTAGCAATATTCACTCCCCCAGCCTTTTAAAGCAGTACTACTGTCCTTTAGAGTTGTAACTGCCCCCCTGCCCTACTCCCTTGCAGGTTACCGCCATGCTTTCTGATAGATTTGACAGAATCTGTGAATGCTTTGAATATATGTAATTTGAATAATTTCATTCATATGAATCCACACAATCAGATTCAAATCCCGGTCAAAGTTAACACCTAATATTGAAATAAAATGAGGCAACTGTTTGTAGATCAGAGTCTGGATTCACATTGGATCAGAGGAAGTTGGGAGCCACATAATTGTTTTCTCAGGTTTTTAGCTAGTAAAAACGTATTTCTTTCTTTATTAAAAGTTTTTATATACTGCCTTTCTACAATTCAAGTCGGTTTACATAGAACTCAACATAACAATGTAGTTTCATATGTAGAACAATAATTTGTAGTAGAAAACTTATCTATGGTTAACAAGTAACGGTATATTGCCAGAAAAGCAACTATGAACTCACTGTGCTACCTCAGTTTTTAAAATGACTTTCTTCTGGGGCTTTAGAGTGAAGGAATAAGACTATTTCTTACACAGGAAGGAGAGTTTTAGACTTAAAAACAGGAGGTTCGCCCACATGATCACCTGGGACAAACTTGGCCAGTACAAACAGCCTGGAAGGTTATAGGAGCTTGGGAATGTTTAACATCAAAATGTAATTACAGCCCACCAAGAGCAGAGGGAATTAACAGGAAATGTGAACACTAACCCTTTCCTGCTCCAAAGAAGGAATTGAAAACCTGTACCCTCCGAGGAAGATCTCTAATAAACTGTACTGAGGAGGCAATAAACCAATTGCAACTAGGTAAACTTATACAGCAGAGAAACAACAAACCATTTAGTTTTCCTCATTATCCCATGTACTCTGTAAATTTAAATTACAAAACGAGACACAACATCCCAGCAAGAGCAAAGCATTGGAAGTGCGCCAATCAGAAGGGACTTAAGGGAGTGCTGCAGTCGATAGGCAAATCAAAGCTAATGGAGGCATAATCTATCTAGGTGGTCGTCAGAATGTGTTGTTACTACGCAGTAGATTGAAAGAGCTTTTCATCCATGAGAAATATATTAGCCAGAAAAAAGGGTAACTTTCCACCCTTGTTGCTATAATAGGAGCACCGCCCATCTTCTAATGCAGTGACTTAGAATAGCCTGATGATTGCTGTAGTGAGTCAAATCCCCAAAGCAGCAAGAACATAACATGTAGAGCATTCTGGGCAGAAGTGAAAGATCTCATAGATAATTTAAACTGGCAGCTGAAACAACAAAACATCAAGGTCTCCTTTCTGTTCCAGTCTTTTTCTCTATTTGTGTTTCATGTTCTCAAAAGCTCCTCTTACTTAGTCACTCCTGCCATTAAGAACTTAAGCAAACCGGGGTGCTGCTGTGCTGATTGTCACCAGAGCCCCCATACAGGATAATTTATTAGAAAATGAATAGTATAATGAATGAGAAAGTCTGGGAAAGGAGATTTTAAAAGCAGGGGTTGACATCAAAATGACAGTTGTTATCTAGAAAAGCCTGATTATCCTGACATATTTGCCCTCCAAAGCTTTGTATTCCCCTCCACACCACGCCCCCCAAAAAAGATGGTGAATTGAATCCATTGTTAGCAGAAAATATCACATAAGAACATAAGAAATGCCATACAAAGTCAGACCAAGGTCCATCAAGCCCAGTATCCTGTTTCCAACAGTGGCCAATCCAGGTCACAAGTACCTAGCAGTTTCCCCAAAGGACACAAGTTCCATAGTACTTTATTGGGGCAAGCAGTGGATTTCCCTGGTCCTCTTTAATAATGGTTTATGGATCTTTCCTCCAGGAACTTTTCCAAACCTATTTTAAACCCAGCCACATTAACAGCTTTTACTACATCCGTCGGTAACAAATTCCAGAGTTTGATTATGCGTTGAGTGAAAAAATATTTTCTTTTATTAGTCTTAAAAGGGTTTCATTGTAGCTTCATTGCATCTTCCCTAGTCTTTCTACTTTTTAATGGCATAAACAATCAATTTACGTTTACCCGTTCCACCCCATTCATTAATTTATAGACCCCTATTATGTCTTCCCTCGGCCGTCTCCTTTCCAGATTTATTTATTTATTTAACAGGTCTTCTATACAGCATTTCTTAAATTCAATGCAGTTTACATAAAACAGAAATGGATACATTAAACAGGGAATGTTAACTTGGAGTGTTACAAAAAACAAAAAAACATAAAACAGGTTGAAAAACCCTAACATTTTAAGCCTTTCCTCATAGAGGTATCCTTCCATCCCCTTTACCATTTTGGTGGCTCTTTTCTGTACCTTTTCTAGTTCCACTATATAGTATAGTTACTCACCTGTAACAAGTGATCTCCGGGAACAGCAGGAATTTAGTCCTCACATATGGGTATCGTCGGTACTGACGGAGCCTGCGCGGGAACGCTCCCCAGCGTCCAATCAGAAAGCTTTTGGGAGCATCCCACAGCGCCTGCGTGCTGCCTTCCTGCCTCTCCCAACTGCCTCTCTCCAGTTGAGTTTTAAAGCTGAGACAAAGAGAGAGAGAGAGGGAAAGGAAAGAGATAGAGAGATACAACTCCTAGGGGAGGTGGGTGGGTTGTGAGGACTAAATTCCTGCTGTTCCCAGAGATCACCTGTTACAGGTGAGTAACTATGCTATCTCCAGGAACAAGCAGGAATGTAGTCATCACATATGGGGACTCCCTAGCTTTAGGTGCCAGGGAGAGACCCCAGAAGTTGTGTGTCCCTGAAGAGGGCTCCACTTCCCCCCATGGATCTCTGGCATCCTACCAGGGATGGTGGGTAGGAGTTGATTAGGTATGGAACAGGTGTTGGAGAACAGCCTGACCAAACAAGGCATCCCGGCGGGAGTCCTTGTCCAAGCAGTAATGGGTTGTAAACGTACGAACCGAGGCCCAAGTGGCTGCTCGACAGATGTCGTCGATAGACACAGAGTGCAGATGAGCCATTGAGGCTGCCATGGCTCTCACATTGTGAGCTGTGACATGGCCCTCCAGAGAAAGGTTCTTACTCTGATAGGCGAAGGAAATACACTGAGCAATCCAGTTAGACGGTGTTCTCTTGGGGACTGGAAGTCCCAAATGAGAAGGATCAAAAGCAACAAAGAGTTGAGAGGACTTTCTATGTTGCTGTGTTCTTTGTAAGTAAAAAGCTAAAGCTCCTTTACAGTCCAAGGTATGAAGATTCCTCTCTGCATTTGATGCATGAGGCCCTGGAAAAAACACAGGTAGGTAGACCGCTTGGTTCAGATGAAAAGGCGAGACCACCTTTGGCATAAAGTGTGGATGAGTCCTAAGGACTACCTTGTCATGATGGAACCTTGTATAAGGTGGATTAGCTACTAGCGCTTGCAACTCACTAATGCGGCGTGCTGATGTGATTGCAATGAGAAAGATAACCTTCCAAGAAAGGAATTTCAAGGAGGTAGTAGCTAAAGGTTTGAAAGATGGCTTCATGAGCTGCCCAAGAACCAGGTTTAAGTCCCATGCCACCGGTGGTGGCCTAATGGGAGGCTTAGTTAGAAGAAGGCCTCTCATAAATCTTGCTATAAGAGGATGAGAGGAAATAGGCTGTCCATTTAGAGGCTTAAGAGAAGCTGCAATAGCACTCAAATGGACTCTTACTGAATTGGTCTTAAGACCACTGTTCCCTCTAAGCTGTGCGCGTGTGCGCGCGCACACACCTTGCCGAGTGAGCGCACATACTTTACAACAGAGCGCACAAAAATTACGGTTCTGATTCTGATAGAAAACAACACAGAGGTTCTTAAAATTGAAAGGTTGTTGTGTATTTATGGTTTTCACAAGTTCTACAATATTTTCTAGTGCAATCTATGTGGTGTACATACTGTATTCTGACGTGTAGTCAAATTTTAAAGTATATAACTCCGAGTGTCGTTATGTGGCGCACAAAAATTTAACCTTCCTTCAAAAGCTGCACAGCTGATATTTTATGCACACACAGCCTACACAAAGTTAGAGGGAACATTGCTTAAGACCTGCATTGGATAAATGAAGGAGATACTCCAACAATGATTCCAGAGGTATCGCAAGGGGGTTAAGAGCCTTTTGCGAACACCATATGGTAAACCTTTTCCACTTGAAAGCGTAAGAGCGTCTTGTGGAAGGTTTCCTGGAAGCAAGAAGAATATCTTTCACTTGTTGAGGGATATTAAGAACATGAAGATCTAGGCCTTCAGCAACCAAGCTCTGAGATGCAGAGACTGGGGATTGGGATGCCATAACATTCCGTCCTCCTGGGATAGGAGATCTAGAGCAGACCCTAACTCCAGGGAGGGAGCTTGAGAGAGATGTAGAAGCAGAGGGTACCACACTTGCTGTGGCCAATGTGGAGCTATGAGAATCATATGGCCTCTGTCTTTCTGAAGCTTGAACAGGGTTTTGGGAATTAGGGGAATGGGTGGAAAGGCATACAGAAAGTCTTGACCCCAGTAAAGGAGGAAAGCATCCCTGGCCTGAGCCTCCTGAGCCAGAGTTCTGGAACAGAACCGGGGAAGTTTGGCATTCCACGGACTTGCAAAGAGGTCTATGTCCGGGGTTCCCCAAAGTTGAAATATCCTGGTCACCTGGTCTGCATGCAGAGACCACTCGTGTGGAAGCAGAACTTGACTGAGTCTGTCTGCCCAAGAGTTTTGAATGCCTGAAAGATACACTGCCAGAAGATGAATCTGATGCTCTCTGGCGAGGGCCCATAGTCGCAAAGCTTCGTTGCAAAGCGACAGAGAGCCTGTTCCCCCCTGCTTGTTCACATAGAACATGGCTACTTGATTGTCCGTATGAATGAGGACTGTCTTGTAGCTGAGCAGGGTGTGGAACACTCGCATAGCAAGAAAGATTGCTCTGAGCTCCAAGAGATTGATATGTAGATAACTCTCCTGTGGTGACCAGGTGCCCTGGGTGGAGAAGTCTTGCAGATGAGCTCCCCAGCCCATTGGAAAAGCATCTGTTGTGAGAGTTGCTTGGGGTAAGGGTTGCTGAAAAGGGGACCCCAGCAACAGGTTTTGAGTGGACTTCCACCACTGGAGGGACAAAATGAGGCGACTTGTGTTTGCTATTTTGTCTGACAGGCACCCTGATGCCTGGGTCCATTGGGTGGATAAAGTCCACTGAGCTGCCCTCATGTGGAGGCAAGCATAGGGAACCACATGCACGGTGGATGCCATGTGGTCTAGTAGTTGTAACATTTCTCGAGCAGTTAGATGAGGCTTTAGCACTGCTTGAGAAGCTAACTGCACCAAGCGAAGGCAACGGGTCTGGGGGAGATAGGCCCTTGCCTTTGTGGTATCCAGAAAAGCTCCTATGAACTCTAAAGACTGAGTGGGAGTCAGACTGGATTTTGGGATGTTTATTACCAGCCCTAAATACTGAAGGATCCGCTGGCGACGATCAAGAACAGCTGAGAGCCATGAGGCATTCACAGCACAATTAGGAAAACATCGGTTATCTGTAGCATCAAGTATGAAACAATATCATGCAAAAAGACTACAATGCTCCTTGAACAAACCCCACGAGCTTTTCCAAATTGTGAAATCTCTAGCAAAGGAGCCATCTCAAGAGAACTAACCCTACCCAGACTCACAAGAATATGCTTATTACTTGCGTAAGAAAAGTAATCAGCTTGCCCAACCTGCTAAGCCCCCCATACCAGCCAGCCTACCTTTCTCCATCCCACAACCTCCTCTTGGTCATTTCTTGAGTGGGTCCCAACACACTATCACATCATTTTCTATTCCATCTGACAGAGTCATTCAAGACACCATCCTAAACATAAACACTACAACAGCACCCTCCGATCCATGTCCAGCTCCCTGGATAAAGGCCCTGCCTGCCGAGCTCAGCCCATTCCTATCCAAATTGATTGATGTATCGTTCTCTACTGGAACATTCCCTCGAAGCCTGAAACAGACGGCTATCAGACCACTCCTAAAAAACAGTAAGTTGGACCCTTCGATGATGGAATCCTACAGGCCTATCTCCAGCATACCTCTCCTATCGAAAATCATTGAAAAGATTACCCAACGCCAATTACAAGATCACATAGATACTAATGCACCCCTGCATCCCTGCCAGCATGGATTTCACGAAGCACATGGTGTTGAAACATTACTCACAATCTTATTCAACACCATAACCTTAGGTCTCGATAACATCAGACAAGGCTTTGCACTAATCTTCATGGACATTGCCGCCGCATTCGACACCGTAGACCACAAAGTTCTCCTGCTACGCCTCAGAGAGAAGGGAGTTCACGCTTCAGCTTTGTCATGGTGCGCTTCATACCTCACTGATCGCTGGCAACATGTCCGTTCTGGCCCCTCCAACTCAGATTCCTTCCCCCAAACTAAAGGTGTTCCACAGGGCTCATCTCTATCCGCCTTGCTATTCAATGTCTATATGCAACCCATTTGTGATCTCATCCAGTCATTTAATATCAACTGCCTGGTCTATGCTAACGACGTCTTGATGTACATGCCAATTTCGACAGAACATCTTGAACTATCCCCACTTATCAGGTGCTTTGACGCTGTCACAGACTGGCTAAATGCACAAATGCTTAAGTTAAATTTCAAAAAGACAGAAGCCCTCTTTGTCACCAGGAATCCGGCTTTTACTCCACCCCTGTCTATCAAGGTTCGCGACGCAGAGATCATATGCAAGACTACAGTAAGATACCTAGGTGTAACGCTTGATCAGCAACTTAATATGAAGGCTCATATCAAAAACATAACAAAGTCGGTCTACCATAAAATCCGGACCCTCCGCAATCTGCGTCAACTGTTAGAGCCTGATGACTTCCGAACTGTCTTTCAGGCCCTAATAATGCCTCACTTTGACTATGCCAATGCGATCTTGTATGGTCTACCTAAGTGCACGACTAACCCCTTACAACTTGCAATGAATTCAGCTGCAAGAATCCTTCATGGAGCCTCAAGAAGTTCTCATATTACCCCAATACTAAAACAATTGCACTGGCTACCCATACAAGCCAGGATCTCATTCAAGATCCTAATTATGACCCATAAAGCCATCAAGAAATACCCTGCTACTGCCATTACTAACCTAATTTCAATCACACCTCCCAATCGAGCAAGGAGATCGAATGCCGCAAATACTCTCATATTACCTAAGGCAAGCACGAAGTATTCTCAATTCACTAGATCCAGAGCCTTCTCCTTCTTTGCTCCATCCTGCTGGAACGCACTACCAGCAACTATCAGAACCATCAGTGAACTCTCCCAATTTAGGAAGGCACTGATACGTCACCTCTTTCTTCATCACTACGATGTTGCAGTCTTCCCCCCACACCCACCCACTCTCACATCTCAATGCAGCACCTCAAACTCATGCACGTCACATTCCCAGACTGATCACTCGCAATCACACCTTCCCCTCCAACCACCATGAGAAACTTATGCAGTGCCACATAACTCATTATATTGTTGCATAAAGTAGACTGTATTTATTCATTGTGTCTCCTTGTTAAGGGACTGGTTATTTATACCCTATTTTACCTGTTATACCTGCTTAATGCATACCCAAGTTTAATTTTCCTGTTTAATGTATACCCAAGTTATTATACCTGTTTCACTGTAAGCACAAATCACGAAATTGAGATGTGCAACTCTTATGTTCATTGTAAACCGCACTGATGTCGAATAGCGCGGTATAAAAGAGACTGCAAATAAAATAAATAAATAAATAAATTGTGCAGGATAAAGAAGTCCTGGCCTCTGACTCTGTTGGGGCTCAAATGAGCCAGTCGTCTAAGTAAGGGAAGACGAATATCCCTAGAGTGCGGAGAAATGCTGCTACAACAGCCATGCATTTCGTGAACACCCTTGGTGCTGAGGCCAGGCCAAAAGGAAGCACCCTGTATTGGTAGTGCTTTCCCTGAAATAGGAACCGAAGGAACCTTCTGTGAGTTGGATGGATGAGAACATGGGTGTACGCAACCTTAAGATCTAGAGAACAAAGCCAATCTTGACTCTGAAGGTATGGCAGCAGAGATCCAAGAGAAATCATTTTGAATTTCTCCTTGACAAGGAATTTGTTCAATTCTCATAGGTCTAAGATAGGTCTGTAACCCCCTGTTTTCTTTGGAACAAGAAAATAAGGGGAATAGAACCCTGTACCCTGTTGATGAAGGGGTACTTCTTCTATTGCCCCTTGGGCAAGAAGGATAGTGACCTCCTGACCTAACAGGTTGATGAGAGAGGTTGGAGAATTGAACTGCCTTACTATTGTGTGAGGGGGCATGCTTGAAAAATGAAGCTTGTACCCCTCCTTTATGATGGAGAGTGTCCAATGCTCTGCTGTTATTTGCCCCGTCTGGGGGCAAAATGACATAACCTTCCTGGAATGGTGGAAGGTTCTGGTCCCCCGAGAACCAGGAAGGCTAAGTTCTCTAGTTGAGAGTCAAAGGCCCTGTGGAGGCTGAGCCTGCTGGGCCGGTTGAGGCCTAGCAGCCTTTGCTTTCTTCTGTTTGGGTGGTTGCTGAGCTTTCTTGGCAAGCTGAACTGCAGAAGGTCCCTGCTGAACATAAGCAGGGTAAAATCTTTTCTTTTTAGAAAAGAATGGTTTCTTGAACAATTTCTTTCTAGCAGGATCAGCAGTGGACTTGGACAATCTGTCCAAGGTGGAAATTTCAGCATCCATTTCATTGGCTTTTTCCTGCCAATCCTTACCAAACAGGTTCTCACCAATACAAGGGATATTTCCCAATTTGTCTTGTACCCAGAGCTCTAGATCAGATGCCTGGAGCCAAGCAATTCTACGTGCCCCTATGGCAATAGACGAGGTTCTGCTTATGCACTCAAAGCAGTCAAAGGCTGTACGGTTCGAAACCTTAGATACATCTTGGGCATGTTTGACCCAAGTGACAAAATCCTGTCTTTTATCCTCAGAAAGGAAAGGACTGAAAGCCTCTAAATTATCTGTGACCTCCTTTAGGAACATTCCCATGTAGAGACTATAGGAACTGATCCTGGCAGAAAGCATGGAAGCTTGGAAGACTCGACGTCCAAAAGCATCCAGGGTTCTGCACTCACGTCCTGGAGGATTAGAGGCATGCCTTTTTGCACTCTTAATCCTTCTCATAGCTGACTTCACTACAATAGAGTGGTGAGGAAGCTGAGTCTTATGGAACCCAGGACAAGGAGGGACTCGATACATAGTATCTAGTCTATGAGAATGAGGGGAGGTGGAAAGAGGTGTTTCCCACATCCTCAACATGAGATCATATAAAATCTCATGAATGGGCAAGGTAGCTGCCTCCTTAGGAGTTTTGGGATATTGTAGAATTTCCAACTCCTTGGCCTTTGGCTCTGTTTCAGGGGCCACAGGAAGGGGGACAGGCCCTGAGCCACCTCCCTGATAAAATCTTGGAAGGAAATATCCTCTGGAGGAGACTTCCTGCGTTTAGGGGAGGAGGGCTCCTCTGGGAAAAGCATCGTTGCATCGACAGAACTGTCAGAATCCTCAGATTCTTCTGAGGACTCGAAGTATCATCTGTCTGGATGCTCTTGAAGAGCCCGATACCCGGACTGACCAAAGTTGGTACCGGGAGTAACCGGTACCGGAGTATCGGTACCGAAGGTCATCGGATGACTGGGTACCGGCAAAGCAGACACCGATGTCGATGCTATCGGTACCGGTACCGATACCGAAGGTGATGTCGGTACCGGTGGGACAGTCTGTCACGATTCTGAGGGCTTCGATGCCGCAAGGAAAGCTGCCAGACCGCGTTCCATAGCCAGAACTCTCTGGTCTATCGACGCTGCCAATGCCTGGATGTCAGTACCGGAGGAGACCGCCGATACCCCAGAGCATGGCACCAGTAGTTCTGCCGAGGTCGAGGCCTCGAGAACATCCTCGAACCCCGATAATGCTTTGGAAGCCGAAGCCTCCCGCCGGGGTAATTTTGCCGGTGCAGAATCCTCGAGGGCAACGCCAGAGGCATCTCTATGCTTAGAAGGAGATCTACCCTTCGAGGACCGGCTGGATTTATGTTTAGTTACCTGAGATCCACGGGAGGAAGAAGAAACCCTGGAAGACGTTGATGCCACTGAAGCTTCATCAGAGGGAAACAGGATACTGAGCATAGCAGCTCGGTTCTGTCGACCTCTTTTAGACATCATGGCGCAGGACATACAATCCGTGATGGAGTGGTCAGGACTTAAACATTTTAGACACCATTCATGGGTGTTGGTGACGGAAATGGTACCGCCACACTTGGTGCACTTTTTGAAAACTGAAGCAGGTTTCTCCATGGTAAGGAAAGGTTTTTGGGCCTAAGGCCCAAAAAGGCGCGTGCACCTGAAGAAAAAGAAAAAGAGAATATATATATATAGTTTTTACAGAAATAAGAAAGAAAAAAACGGCGGTACCGGTAGAGCGTCGAGGAAGGCAGACGCGACCACAAAAAAGAAAAAAACAAGAAAGAATCCTTCTGCAGTGACAGGAACACAACCTGCTGGCTCCGTGGAAAAAGAAGAACTGGGGAGAGGCAGTTGGGAAAGGCGGGAAGGCAGCACGCAGGCGCTGTGGATGCTCCCAAAAGCTTTCTGATTGGATGCTGGGGAGCGTTCCCGCGCAGGCTCCGTCGGTACCGACGATACCCATATGTGATGACTACGTTCCTGCTTGTTCCTGGAGATCCTTTTTAAGATACAGCGACCAGAATTGCACACGATATTCAAGGTGTAGTCGCACCACTGAATGATATATGCATTATAATATCTATTGTTTTATTAACCTTCGCTATGCTGATGATACCACATTACTGGCTGAAAGTGAAGATGATCTGAAACATTTGCTTCTCACAATCACAGAACATAGTCTCAAAATGGCCTTGCACCTTAATGTAAAGAAGACAAAGATCATGACAACTGCCATAATCAACAGCTTCATCGTTGAAGGAGAAGAAATTGAAATCGTGAACAACTTTAACCTACTTGGATCAACTATCAATAAAGAAGCAACAAGCAGTCAAGAAATCAGACGACGCATTGCTCTTGGCAGAATGGCTATGAAAGACCTAGATAAGATCCTCAAGAGCAGAGATGTCTCTCTCCATACAAAGATTCAACTTGTTCAAGCCATGGTATTTTCAATAACATCATATGGATGTGAAAACTGGACAGTGAAAAAGGTAGACAGGAAGAAAATTGATGCCTTTGAATTATGGTGCTGGTGGCGAATATTGTGTATACCATGGACTGCCCGAAGAACAAGGACAAAAAAACAGGAGAGTGGCCGGTTCACACACACAACTCTTTTATTGACCAAATAAAAGTGGCCTAAACCCAACACAGGACCGTGTTTCGTAGCATACTTCATCAGGGGTTTATCAGGACACACTAAAAAACATATAAATAAATAATACAATTATAATAATTCTTTAAATAAAAAGCTAAAAACAATAAATATAAATAATTACTAATAAGTTTATATAATATTCCATAACAGGCTTTAGTCTCAGTTGAGACGCAAAATATATTTAATCTCTAATGTATCTCGTAAATACAATACAATTTTCATAAATTGATTAAAGATACAATTAAAAATACGATCAAAAATATAATATACAGAAACAAAATCTATATACATATTTAATATGTTGCGTGCAACTGATCTAGAACACAAAAACAACATTAAAAGTGCACAAAATTGTTAAAAATTATAGTTAATAATATTTAAAATAACTAAGACTTAAAATGAAGGATCAGAATGTGATAAGATAAAACATCAGATGTATCTGCTAAAACATAAAATATAGTAAAAAAACTACATGTAAATCAAAGAAGAAACTAGAGGGATGAGGAGAACAAATAGAGAGGGAAGGTATTTAAAACAAATTGCAATCAAAATTGGATATTACCTGACTTGTCGTGGTGGTCACACACTACACAATACGCTAAATTGTGTGGTGAAGTCGCTAAAATCCTAAATAAAAAACTTTTCTGTAGAAAAGAACATAACTTTTAGAAAGAATCAATTACAAATGCAGCCCAAATCAGATAAATTTCCATTATCAAAAAACAATCACTGTCAAAAAAAGGGGGGGGGGGGAAGGTATATAACGGACTTATGGCTGAAAAAAATCTAAAGCTATCTGCAGTGTATCATGATCCACAATTAAACAGCTGATTTTATCTATATTGACCAAAATAACTCTTTTTATAGGATCATTAATCCCAAGTAACCCACAACCATCCAAAAACGGTTGACCATATCCAACATTGAAAATATTGTGAGGGCCGAATTAACAGATTAAAAAGAATGTTTTATTTTTATTTTAAAAGGCTAACCTGAATATTCTTTAAACGACACCCATTGATGTAAACATTTAATCATTTAATTTAAAATAAACAAGTATCCAACGAATATTGTGCCAAAGAGTAAATACATACATCATGGTCCACAGAAAACGCAAAAAATGATAAACTTACAAGCAGAACTTCAATAGCATTCTATTATCCTTTTATAGATTCAAGACAACAATTACAAAAACCTGTGCCTAGTTTTGGATGTGCACTATTTATCCTTGAGATTTACAAAGTTAATGAGAGTTACTTCTGTATTTTGTAGCGGAATCAAGGGATCCGGGAGCCACGGCTAACTTATGCTTCTTGTACTCATTAGAGGGAGTGCCGATACCATACTTCATAAGAGGGCAATATATCTACCAAATTTAAAGCGCATCACCGTTCAAAGTCTTATAAGAATGCTTTCCGTTGAAGAAATATACATCAACCAAAACTTATTACCTGTTCAAAAGGATTGCAAAGAGTCGACCATAAGCGCGTACTTTTCCTTCCAGCACTGCAAGAGCTTAAAAAACGCTAGCGCATGCGTATTAAAAGAATGGCATTGAATCGGCTTTTCGTTTATTGCCGGTCCATCCTGCGGCTTTCCCTTTGCTCGGTTTTCGCTTTGAGGCGCAGTTCTACTTCGATAAGTGCATGCCTATGGGCTGTTCGATCTCCTGTGCCTATTTCGAGGCCTTCAGCACCTTCTTGCATTGGGTGGTTGAGCGGCAGTCGGGGGTCTCTAGCATAGTCCACTACCTCGACGATTTCCTGTTTGTCGGGCCGGAGCGGACTACTACTTGTTCCGCTCTCCTGCGGACTTTCCTAGGCTTGTCCGTTGACTTTGGTATTCCTATTGCGGCCGAAAAAACGGTGGGGCCGGTCACTTGCCTCACCTTTTTAGGCATCGAGATTGACACGGTCGCGATGGTTGTACGTTTGCCGGCGCCGAAGGTCCAGCGGCTGCGTGAACTGGTGGCTTCGGTCGGCTCCGCCGCTAAGGTCTCCCTCCGGGTCCTTGCTTGGGCACCTCAATTTTGCTTGCCGCGTTCTTCCCATGGGGCGCCCCTTTGTGCGGCGCTTATCTTTGGCAATGGCGGGCCTCCGTCTCCCCCATCATCGGATCCGGGTCTCTGCAGGGATGCGGGAGGATTTACGGGTCTGGGATGCGTTCCTCATGGGTTTCGATGGTTGCTCCGTGCTTCAGTTGCCTGAGCTCTCGAATGTCGATCTGCAGTTGTTTACCGATGCAGCTGGCAGTTCCGGCTTCAGTGCTTTCTGTCATGGTGCCTGGTGCGCTGAGCCTTGGTCGGCGGATTGGGTTCGTTCCGGTTTGACTCGGAACATCACTTTCTTGGAGCTCTTCCCGATCGTGGCGGTTTTCTGGATCTGGCCGGACAAGCTGCGTAACCGGTGGGTGGTGTTCTGGTGCGACAATGCCGCAGTGGTGGAGGTCATTAACCGGCACGCGCCTCGTTGTCCGCGTGTAGCTGCGCTGATGCGGGTGTTCGTCCTTGCCTGCTTGCGTCTTAATGTCACCGCTCGTGCACGGCACGTGCCGGGCGCCCAGAATTCCATTGCTGACGCTTTATCCCGTTTTCAGTGGGCATCGTTACGGCGACTGGCCCCGGGGGCAGACGAGCTGGCCTCACGGGTCCCGGAGCATCTCTGGACAGTTGGGACCCTGAAGTGATGTCCTTATTGGCCGCGTCGGTGGCACGCAGTACCTGGGCATCGTACCTGCGGGGCTACTCACAGGTGAGTGCGTTCCTTCATGTGCAGGGCTGGTCGGGGGGGGGGGGGGTGGTGGTTCCGGACGGACTTGGCAGCCGGTTTGTTTTGTCGGCTAAGAAGGAGGGCTGGGCTCGGTCGGCGGTCGGCGGAGCATTGGCGGGGTTTTCCTTCTTTTGCAAGGCCGCTGGCTGGGGTAACCCTCGTATGTCCTTTTTTTTTTGGTTCGGCGGTTGCTGGCGGGTTGGGCTCGGGTGCATCCTGCGGCGCGGGACTGGCGGCTCCCGGTTTCGCACGAGCTTTTACTGCGAATCTGCAAGGTTTTGCCACGTCTGGTGGCCTCTGGCTTTGAGGCCGTCTTGTTTCATGCGCTGTTCATCATCCACGTGGATGGCAACCCGGTGACTCAGTTCCAGTTCACGGCTGTGCTGCATCTGGTGCTGCGTGCCTTGGGTTGTGCCGACCGCCGGTATGCTTCGCATTCGTTCCGGATCGGGGCGGCGACTAGTGCGGCAGCTGCAGGTCTTGACGGTCAGGTGATCCAGCGCATTGGCAGGTGGCGTTCGGGGGCTTATGCTGGGTATGTGTGCCCGGCGGCTCCCGGGGGTGTGGTCTAGCGCCTGCTGGCGCCGGGACTTGGGTCCCTGGGGGGGTGAGGGGGCTTGGGGGGCTACTAATGTCTTCTTCCTATTTCAGAGTTGCCTGCTGGTGGCAGTCCGCTTGTTTTCTGCTTTCAGATAGCGTGTGCTCCGGCGACTGGTGGATCATTGGGCACTCCTTCGTCTACTGGGCGGAGCATCGGGCGGCGGTCCGGCCGTTGGGTGCCCATCTTGGTCTCGCCACGTCTGGAGTGCGGCTTTGCTGGATGGGTCAACGTGGCATGCACTGGGAGCAGCTCTTGACTCGGGTCCAGGCAGAGATCTGACTGCGGCGGCGGCCAGTGGGGTTGCTACTCCACCTCGGCGGCAATGACCTGGTGGCTTGGTCTTGCCGGCAGCTCATACGGACTGTACAGAGAGACATTGCTCGGTTGTGGGAGCTCCTCCCGGGGGTGGCTATTATTTGGTCAGACATTGTGCCCCGTCCAGCCTGTTGGGCCCAGCGGCGTTGGTCGAGGGGCCTGGTTAAGATCAACAGGCAGATTGGACGCTGGGTTCAGCAGACGGGGGGGGGGGGGGGCGACAGGTCCTGCACCCTTGGGCGGACGTTTCCTGTGCCAGCCTCTATCGGCTCGATGGGGTTCATCTTGCCCCGGTGGGAAAGGACCTGCTCTTAAATGATTGGCAGGAGGCATTGGAGTCTTGGTGCTGGTCGCAGCTTTCGGTGGTGGGGGCGGCACAAGGATAGTAGCCTACCTTCGTGCCATTGGCGGGGTGGCGAGCAGGTGCTCGCTGACCCGGCGGGGCATTTCAGCTTTATGCCGCTTTCCACAGGAGCGGCACTATTCTTTTCGTTGGGAGAGACGCCCTGGCTGGGGGTCTCTGCCCGGAAATTGGCAACCCTGGAGCCGGCCTTTGCTAATAACATGGCGAGGCGGGCGGTAGGGGAAAACGGGGTGTGTGGATGATGCACCACTTTGCTAGAAATGGCTGGTGGGAGCGTCATCCGGAGGACGGGTGGGGGGGGGTGTTTTGGTTATTGTCATGAATGTTGATTTGGGCCCATGTTGGGCCGGTGTTTTAATACCTTTAAATAAAAACTGCGACCAAGCAATTGCACCACTCCCTGATGTCTGCTTGTCTTTGTCAAAAGGGTCAAGGGGTGGTGGGAGGTGAGAGGGGTTAAGGGGGGGGAGGGGTGGTGGAGGATGACGGGTTGGGGCATCCGGATACCTCGGTTAGTACGGGCTGTGCCGCCGGGCCCCGGTCCCGCGGCCGGCCCAGTAACCGGGTTCCCGGGGCCCGACCGCATGGCAGGCCTGTTGCTTGGGGGGGGGGGGCTGGTCAGCCCCAGATTGCAACGGGCGGGGCTTCCGCACTCGGGCTTCAAGCCCGAAGGTGGAGCCCGGTGATTGGACCGCGCGGGCGGTCAGAGGGCAGGGTCAGCGCGAGCGACGAGGGAGCGCCGACTGGCGTCCTCCCTCTTCCTCGTTGCTCGCGCTGCTGGCAGGTTTCCCTCCCTCCCGTTGTTTAGGTTGGGGGGGGAGAAAAAAAAAAAAAGGGCGTTGCAGCTGGTGGGGGACTCATCGCTTAGGGCTGTGGCGGGGTGGCGAGCAGGTGCTCGCTGACCCGGCGGGGCATTTCAGCTTTATGCCGCTTTCCACAGGAGCGGCACTATTCTTTTCGTTGGGAGAGACGCCCCGGCTGGGGGTCTCTGCCCGGAAATTGGCAACCCTGGAGCCGGCCTTTGCTAATAACATGGCGAGGCGGGTGGTAGGGGAAAACGGGGGGTGTGGATGATGCACCACTTTGCTAGAAATGGCTGGTGGGAGCATCATCCGGAGGACGGGTGGGGGGGGGGGTGTTTTGGTTATTGTTATGAATGTTGATTTGGGCCCATGTTGGGCCGGTGTTTTAATACCTTTAAATAAAAGCTGCGACCAAGCAATTGCACCACTACGTGATGTCTGCTTGTCTTTGTCAAAAGGGTCAAGGGGTGGTGGGAGGTGAGAGGGGTTAAGTGGGGGGAAGGGGTGGTGGAGGATGACGGGTTGGGGCATCCGGATACCTCGGTTACTGAGACTAAAGCCTGTTATGGAATATTATATAAACTTATTAGTAATTATTTATATTTATTGTTTTTAGCTTTTTATTTAAAGAATTATTATAATTGTATTATTTATTTATATGTTTTTTAGTGTGTCCTGATAAACCCCTGATGAAGTATGCTACGAAACACGGTCCTGTGTTGGGTTTAGGCCACTTTTATTTGGTCAATAAAAGAGTTGTGTGTGTGAACCGGCCACTCTCCTGTTTTTTTGTCTCTGTCTTGCCTTGAGTGGCTCGTGCTGTTTCTTGTTGGTACTGCCCGAAGAACAAACCAGTCGGTACTAGAGGAGATCAAACCTAAGCTTTCTTTAGAAGCTCAGATGACAAGACTTTGACTTTCATACTTTGGACACATCATGTGAAGAGAGAGATCATTAAAGAAAGATATCATGCTTGGCAAGATAGAAGGTCTGTGCAAAAGAGGAAGGCCAGCAATGAGATGGATCGATACAATAACAGCAGCTACGGGTACCAGTCTGTCAACAATGAGCCTCCTGACTGAAGACCGAGCACAATTTAGGATAGCTATCCAGAGGGTCGCCATGAGTCGACTCCGACTCGACGGCACTTAACAACAACAACAATAGCTATTGTTTTATTAACCATGCCTTTCCTTATGATTCCTAGCATTTTATTTGCCGCCTTGGCTGCCGCTGCACACTAGGTGGAGGGCTTTAACGTATTATCCACGATGACGCCTAAATCTTTTTCCTGGGTGGTGGTTCCTAATCTGGAAACTTGCATCATGTAACCATAGTTTGGGTTGTTCTTTCCTAGGTGCATAACCTTTTGCACTTGCATACATTAAATTTCATCTGCCATTTGAATGTCCAGTCTTCCAGTTTATCAAGGTCCTCTTGCAATTTTCCACAATCCTCATGGGTTTTAACAACTTTAAGTAGTTTTGTGTCTTCTGCAAATTTGACTATGTCACTTGTTATTTCCATTTCCAGGTCATTTATGAATATGTTAAAAAGCAACAGACCCAGCACAGCATCTTGGGGTACTCCATTATTCACCTTTCTCCATTCGGAAAATTAGCCATTCAGCCCTACCCTCTGCTTTCTATCTTTTAGCCAGTTCCTGATCCACAATAGTACACTGCCGCCTATCCCATAACTTTTTAACTTCACCAAGAGTTTCTGTCAAAGGCTTTCTGAAAATCCAGATACACTATATCGATCGGCTCAACTTTGTCTACCTGTTTATTCACACTTTCAAAAACATATAACAGATTAGTATGATAAGCTTCCTTCCTTGGCTAAAGTCATGTTGACTTTCTCCCATTAAACCATGACTATCTACATGTTCAGTAATTTTGTTCTTTATAATGTTTTTTACCGTTTTGCCCAGTACTGATGTCAGACTCATCAGCCTGTAGTTTCCCCGTTCACCCCTGGAACCCTTTTTAAAAATTGGCGTTACATTGGCCATTCGTCAGTCTTCAGGTACCACAGATGATTTTAATGATAGTTCACAGATTACTAATAGTAGGTCTGCAATCTCATATTTCAGTTCTTTCAGCACTCTTGAATGTATACCATCTGGTCCAGGTGATTTGCTACTGTTTAGTTTATCAAATAGTTGTAATATATCTTCTCAGTTTATTGATATTTCTTTCAATTCTTCCGATGCATCACCTTTAAATACCATTTCAGTCATGGATAACTTCCCGACATCTTCTTCAGTAAAGACTGAAGCAAAGAATTCATTCAGCCTCTCCACTATGGCCTTGTCCCTTCTCAGTGCCCCTTTTACTCCTCTATCATCTAGTGGTCCAACTGACTCTCTCATAGGCTTTTTGCTACAAATGTACTTGAAAAGGTCTTTATTATATGTTTTTACTTCCACAGCAAGCTTCTTCTCAAATTCTCTCTTTGTCTGCCTTATCAATACCTTGCATCTAACTTGCCAGTGCCTATGTTATTTGCAGCTTTCATCAATGGACTCCTTTTTATATTTCCTAAAAGATGCTTTTTTGGCCACAACAGCCTCTCTGATCTGACCTTTAAACCATGCTGGCAGTGTTTTGGACTTCCTTCCACCTTTCTTAAAGCATGGAATACAACCGGTCTGGGCTTCCAAGGTATATTTTTAAACAACACCCATATTTGATATAAATCTGTAACCTTTGCAGCTGCTCCTTTTATTTTTTTCTTACCTATTTTCCTCATTTTATCATAGTCTCCCTTTGGAAAGTTAAAAGACAGTACTGTGGATTTCCTTGCTGTCCTTCCTCCATTTATGAAATCAAACACGATTATGCTATGATCACTATTGTCAAGTGGTCCCAACAGCCTTATATCTTGCACCAGATCTTGGGTACCACTAAGAATTAGGTCCAAAATGGCTTCCTGTCTTCTCGGTTCATAAATCAGCTGCTCCAAGAATCAATCATTTCTCCAGGACCAAGCAGGAAATCAGTCCTCACTTATGGGTGACATCGACGTCGATGGAGCCCCCGTGCGGAGCATTTCCCCAGCTTTCTAAGAAAGCCTTTGGGAATACTGCACGCATGCGTTGTCTCCTTCCCTCCTAAAGGTGCCATCTTGCTCAGTCTTTCTTTTTCCGTGGAGCCCACCGGACGTCTGTCCGTGTCACCCGGAAAAGTTGACTTTTTTTTCTTGCGATTTCATCGTGGTTTTTCTCCGGTTCAACACCGGTTCCCCCTCCCGCCGGGTTCGGTATGCCGGTATCGAGCCCGTCTTCTATTTTTCGGTTTTTGCCCTTTGTGGCTGGCGTTCGCGCCCTTTTTGTCTTTTTCCCTGGAGAGCCGGTCCTTTGACCTCGCAGGGGTTCTTTTTTCCCCTATGGCTTCCAGTGGTTTCAAAAAGTGTGATCGGTGCAAGAAACTGATGTCTCTCACCGACACACACGACTGCTGCCTTCGATGCCTCGGACCAGATCATGATCCTAAGGTCTGTGTCCCGTGTGGCAAAATGTCCACCAAGGCACTACAAAGCCGCCAGCATCAGAAAGAACGGATTTTTTCTGACTCTGCCTCCGGCCGAGCCCGGACCTCATCCGAGGCCTCGACGTCTCAGGAGTCTGACCCCGAGCATCACCGGGATTCCACGGACAGGGGGTCCCCCGATCTGGAATGTAAGAGGAAGAAACGGCTCGCGAGGGCGGCATCGGAGGAGGTCCCTGGTTCCTTGGGAGCCAGGTCTCGGAACCCCTACCGCCACCCCGGGCCCTTGGAGCAAGAGAAGCCGTCCAAGATACCTCGTGTGGAGCCGGAGCCCGCCGGACACATAAGTCCTGTTGTCCTCATGGACTCTCCTCCTAGGGAGCCGACATCAGTCCCCGGCTCGGTGGCTGCTGAGTCTCCTGAGCTTGGACTCAGGCTGACAGCCTTGGAGTGCAGATTGTCTGCCTTCATGGATCAGCAGTGGGTACTGATGGCCAGCCTCGCTGGTGCATCTGCCCCGACCACCGGGACATTGACGTCTAAGTTGACCCCGGAGACCGAGCCAATACTCGAGACCATGAAGATTCGAAGTCGTCCTCGGTCACGGTCACCCTCAACCTCCCGCTCGGAACCAAGGGCGTCGACGCCGGTGCCTTCGGCATCGGGGCGGGTGCCACCGAGGCCCGCACGGTCGGAGCCCCCCGACTCCTCTTCGGATGAGTCTGTGTGGGAGACGGAGGACGAGGAGTCCCCCAATACTTTTCGGACTCGGTGCGTCCCTTCGGAGTCCAAGCCCCAGAGTAGGTCCCCTCCGGAGGACACCAGGTTCTCGGAGTTTGTCAGGGACATGGCCAAGGCTTTGGCGATTCCCACGGACCCCGAGGAGGAGCCTTGAGCCGAAGAGCTCGAGGCCCTCCAGTATGACTCTCCTCCGAAGGAGTCCTTTAGTGTGCCTGTTCCTCCGATGCTGGAACGGCTCCTCTTCCGGATGTGGGAGGCACCAGCCTCGGCGCCGGTTTTGAGCCCTGGTTTCCAGAAGGTGCAGCTGCCGCACCATTCCATGGTGATGGAATCGGCCATGCATCGTCTGAAAAGCCAGAAAATGCACTCTGCGGTGCCTCCCGGCAGGGAGGCCCGGAACCTGGATGCTTTCGGCAGAAAGTGCTTCCAGGGCTTGATGCTTGCTTGCCGTGTCCAGTCTTACCAGCTGTACATGGGCATGTACCTATGAGACCTGGCGAAGGAACTTGCCGGGTTCTCTGATGGCCTCTCCGGGGAACCTTTGCAGAGGTTCCAGACCTTGTCCTCGGGAATCCGGGAATGCTCAAAGTTCATGTCCCGAGCGGCCTACGATGGCTTCAAGGCTTCGGCCCGTGTAGCGGCAGCCAGCATCGGGGCCCGACGCCAGGCATGGCTGCTGTCATCGGACCTCGTGCCCTGGGTGCAGGACAAGTTGGTTGATGTCCCTTGCCAAGTTGAAAACCTTTTTGGCAAGCCCATGGCCGAGAAGGTGGCTGAGCTCGAAACCGAGCACCTGACTAGGACAAGGCTGTCCAGAAAGACCTCTGCCCCTTCTCAGAGGAAGAAGGGCTCGGGTAAAAAGTCCTTTTACCCAAGGAAGGCAGCTGCCTACAAACCTTTCCCTCAGTACCAGGCCTCCCCAGCTCCCCAGCAGGATCAGCAGGCCAAGGGGCAGGGACATGGGCCCCGTAGGCAGAAGACCCCCAAGCCTCCGGCTCCTGCTCCCACTCAGCAGGGAGGGGGTTTTTGACTCCCACAGCATAGCCTTTCCACCTCTGCTGTCCCATCTCTGCACAGGAGGTCGTCTAGTCCTGTTTGCCCACAGGTGGTCATCCATTACAGGAGATGCTTGGGTATTAAGCATAGTCCACAAGGGCCATTTCCAGCAGTTGCCTCCTACCTACTTCCCAGGAGAGCCTCCAAGACCTCCTCTGCACACAGACCTCCTCCTTCAAGAACTTTAAGGTCTGCTTCTGGACCAGGCGGTGGAGCCGGTACCTCCCCACCTGCAAGGTCACGGGTTCTACTCCAGGTACTTCCTCGTACCAAAGAGAACCGGGGGCCTCAAGCCTATTCTCGACCTCAGGAATCTCAACAAGTTCTTGGAGAAGGAAAGGTTCAAGATGCTTACTCTTGGAACACTTCTGCCCTACCTCCAACAGGGAGATTGGCTATGCTCCTTATATCTAAAGGATGCGTACACTCACATCCTCATTCATCCAGACCACAGAAAGTACCTCAGGTTCATTGTGGGAGGAAACCATTAACAGTACAGAGTACTGCCCTTTGGCCTGACCTCCGCCCCCAGGGTCTTTACAAAGTGCCTGGCAGTGGTGGCGGCCTACATGAGGAATCAGGGTGTTTTTGTCTTCCCCTACCTGGACGACTGGCTCATCAGGGATCAGACTTCACAGGAGGCCAGGCAAGCCACCCTCAGAACTGTCTCCCTCCTTCAACACCTAGGGTTTGTCATAAACTTTGCAAAGTCCACTTTGCTCCCCTCCCAGAACCTAGAGTTCATAGGGGCAAGGTTGGACTCCCTGCAGGCAAAGGCTTACTTGCCAAGAGACAGGGCTCAAAGACTCATGGACTTGGCAAACCAGTTTCTGAGCAGGCCACAGGTCTCCGCCAGACTCTGTCTAAAGCTTCTGGGCCACATGGCATCGACAGTGCATGTGACCCCCAATGCCCGCCTCCACATGAGGCATGCACAGTGGTGTCTCCGAACTCAGTGGAAGCAAGCCACAGGAAGCCTCACAGACAAGGTACGGGTGTCCAAACCATTCCTGGACTCCCTACAGTGGTGGCTACACCCCCCCCCAACTTATTACAGGGGGTGCCTTTTCAGGTGCCTGTTTCCACAGTGGTGTTGACGACCGATGCCTCCTTTCAGGGCTGGGGTGCACATTGCTTGGACAGGTGCACCCAGGGCCTGTGGTCTCCATGGGAGGCCACACAGCAAATCAACCTTCTGGAACTCCGAGCTGTTCGCTTAGCCCTCAAAACCTTCTCTCACATCTTGGCTCACCAGTCTGTTCTGGTACAGACGGACAATCATGTGGCCATGTTCTATGTGAGCAAACAGGGAGGCACGGGGTCCAGGCTCCTGTGTCGAGAGGCACAGGTCCTTTGCTCCTTTGCTCTCAAACACAACATGTTGCTCAAGGCTGTTTATCTCCATGGCCAGGAGAACTTCCTGGCAGACAGGTTAAGTAGGGTTCTGCAACCCCACGAGTGGCAACTACACCCCTTAGTGGTTCAGAAAATTTTCCTGCGATGGGGGCTTCCATCCATAGATCTCTCTGCCAGTCCCCTGAATCGGCAGTTGCCCAGGTTCTGTTCCAGGCAACCGCACCCCCTGAGGTTAGCAGCGGATGCCTTCCTGATTTCTTGGTCCCAGGGCCTCCTGTATGCTTTTCCTCCCACGCCTCTGGTGGCCCAAACCTTGTTCAAGATTCTAAGGGACAAGGCCTCGGTACTTCTGATAGCTCCCAGGTGGCCGAGGCAGCCTTGGTTTCCACTTCTGCTTCAGCTAGCCGTGGAAACACCACTACCTCTGGGGTTGCAACCCGATCTTCTCTCTCAGGATCAGGGTTCCCTTCTGCACCCCAATCTCAGATCTCTCAATTTGATGGCCTGGAGGCTGCAAGGGTAGTGTTGGCTCCCTGGGGCCTACCCCGGGAAGTGAAGAGGTGGTCTTGGCCTCTAGAAAGCAATCCACCAGGAAAACCTATGCCCTGAAGTGGAGGAGGTTCTCCATGTTGTATTAAAAAATTACAACTAACTCAGAACATTGCAGCAAGGATAATAATGAATATAAGCTCAATTGAACATATCACACCGACATTAGCCGAACTCCATTGGCTACCTATCCACAGCAGAATAAAATATAAGATATTACTTACAACATTTAAACTAATAAATAACTTAGCGCCAACTATACTCAATACACTCATCAAGATAGAAATAGATAAAAGATCACAAAGAAGTAGAAACACTAACACTATAGCAGTACCAAAAGACTACACAAAAGCAAAAAAACAAACCAACATGAGAGCATTCTCACACTCAGCTCCTACCCTCTGGAATAACCTTCCTGACAACATTCGCTCACTATCAGACATAAAGGAATTTAGAAAAAAAACTGAAAACCCATTTATTCTCATTGCATTACAACCAAGGATCAGAGACTGGCCAGACGACACAAAGAGACGCAGGTTAACTACTACAATTCAAACAACATATACCCACGTGCCTGAAGCTTATATAAAGTATACAACCACTCGCGACATATGATACAATTTGTATATATTTACTATGTATATATGTTATAATAGTTTAATAATTTACTGTTTAAACTTTATACTGTTATCTGTACCTAGTTCATCTGTTCTATGTAAAATGACTTGGTATGATACTATCCATACCATATAACATACTGTTCATTGTAAACCGCACTTGATACTTGTGAAAGAGCGGTATAGAAATAATTGTTAAATAAATAAAATAAATGTGGTGTCAGCAGCGCAAGGAGGATCCTTTCGCCTGCACTGTACCAGTAGTGCTTCAGTATCTACTGCACTTGTCCAATCAGGGCCTTAAGTCCAATTCGGTTCGGGTCCACCTCTCTGCTCTAGCAGCTCACCACTCACTGATGGAAGGACACTCTCTGTCGGTACACCCCTTGGTGGCCAGGTTTCTCAGAGGCTTGCTCTTCCTTAAGCCTCCTCTCCGTCCACCGGCCCCTGAGTGGGAGTTGAATGTGGTCTTGCAGCAACTGACTCGCCCACCTTTTGAGCCGATGGCTACATGTCCTCTCCGCTTCCTTTCTTGGAAGGCTCTATTCCTTGTGGCCCTAACCTCGGCCAGGCGAGTGAGTGAGCTTCAAGCCCTGGTCTGTGACAGGCCTTACACTCGCTTCTATAGGAACAGGGTAGTCCTTAGGACTCATCCTAAGTTCCTCCCAAAGGTTGTCTCCTCTTTCCATCTCAACCAGGAGGTGGTTCTTCCAACGTTCTTCCCTAGGCCCCAGCCAGCCGGGCTGAGACGGTCCTGCATACCCTGGACTGTAGGAGGGCCTTATCCTTCTACATTGAACGTACGCAGGGGCATAGGAGGGCTACTCAGCTCTTCGTATCTTTTGATCCTAATAACTTAGGGTTACCTGTCTCCAAGCGTACCTTGTCCATCTGGGTGGCTGACTGTATCACCTGGGGTTACAGGGCAGCTGACCTTCCCTTGCAGGGTCGGGTCACGGCCCACCGTGTCAGGGCAATGGTTGCCTCAGTAGCTCATCTCCGCTCTGTTCCGTTGGCAGACATCTGCAGGGCTGCAACTTGGTCCTCAAGCCAGACTTTTGCGGCCCATTACTGCCTGGAGAGGGAGTCCTGTAGGGACAGTGCTTTTGGTCAGGCAGTGCTCCGGAATCTCTTTGAGGTTTAGGCAATTCCTACCCTCCAGCCCTCTGGTTGGGCTACCGGTGGGGGTATGTTTTCATTGAAATCTTTTCTCTGATGCTGCGGCTAGAGGGAGCTCATTTTTTCAGCTCTGAGTCCCCGGTAGCCTGAAGCTGGGGAGTCCCATAAGTGAGGACTGACTTCCTGCTTGGTCCTGGAGAAAGAGTAGTTACTCACCTGTAACAGGTGTTCTCCAGGAGCAGCAGGAATCAGTCCTCACAACCCTCCCTCCTCCCCTGGGAGTTGCAGTTGTACATAGTTCATTTTTACATTTTTGTGTGCTGTCTTTTAGCTATGTCATTGGACTGAGCAAGATGGCACCTTTAGGCGGGGAGAGGACCGCGCATGCGTGCAGTATTCCCAAAGGCTTTCTTAGAAAGCTGGGGAAATGCTCCGCACGGGGGCTCCATCGATGTCGATGTCACCCATAAGTGAGGACTGATTCCTGCTGCTCCTGGAGAACACCTGTTACAGGTGAGTAACTACTCTTTATTTCATCTAGAAACTTTATTTCCCTAGCATGTCCTGCAGTGACATTGACCCAGTCGATACTGGGGTAATTGAAATAACACATTATTATCACAATATTTTAACTTTTGTTAGCTTCCCTGATTTCTTTGAGCATTTCATCATCAATTTGTTCACTCTGGCCAGGCAGTCGGTAGTACACTCTTCTTTTTTACATGGAATTAGTATCCCACTGGGTGTCCTTCCACCAGGTCTCTGAGATACCAATCATATCTAACCTCTTATTTAGTGCTATATATTCTAACTCTCCTATCTTATTTTTTAGATTTCTAGCATTTGCATACAAGCATTTTAGAGGTCGTAGTTTTTCAAATTAATCTGGTTATTGGTAGGCAGGGATAATTTGGAATCTTTAAGCTCTGTCTGCTCTGTTCTTATGGGCATTTGAGTTAATTTAGTCTTTATTGGAACCTCTCTGTCGATATGCCCTAACTTCAATCTTTTGCTAGTATCCTTCACGCATACATCATTTTGAACCATGTGCTCTTGGGCGACTGTCAGCTTTCCCCTATTATCTAGTTTAAAAGCTGCCCTATTTCCTTTTTAAAGGTTAATGCCAGCAGCCTGGTTCCATCCTGGTTAAGGTGGAGCACCTCCCTTTGGAAAAGCCCCTCCTTTCCCCAGAATGATGCCCAGTTTCTAATTACTACTACCACTACTACTACTGAACATTTGTATAGCACTACAAAGCATACACAGCGCTGCACAGATACATGTAAAAGATGGTCCTTGCTCATCAGAGCTTACAATCTAGTCGAAAATCAAAACCCTCTTTGCACCATTGTCTCATCCATGAATTAAGACTCTGAAGCTCTGCCTACGTTTTGGGTCCTGTGCGTGAAACGAGAAGCATTTCTGAGAATTCTACCCTGGAAGTTCTGGATTTCAACTTCTTACCTAAAAGCCTAAATTTGGCCTCCAGAACCTCCCTCCCACACTTTCCTATGTCATTGGTACCAACATGTACTAAGACAGCAGAATCCTCCCCAGCGCTATCTAATACCTTGCCTAGGTGGTGCGTGAGTTCCGCTACCTTTGCACCAGGCAGGCATGTTACCAGGCGATCCTCACATCCACCAGCCACCCAGCTATTTGCATGCCTAATGATCGAATCACCAACTATAACGGCCATCCTAACCCTCCCCTCATGAGCATATAGCCCTGGAGAAACCTCCTTAGACCGAGAGGGTTTTACATTACCTGGAGGACAGCTCCTAGCTACAGGATCACTTCCTGCCACACCAGGGTGTTTCTCTCATGTCACGTGACCTCTCTTCTCAATGGCAACAGGAAGGTTGCCAGACTGGAGGTGGGACTTCAGTACTACGTCCCTATAGGTCTCATCTATATACCTCTCTGTCTTCCTTAGGTCCTCCAAGTCTGCTACTTTAGCCTCCAGAGATTGGACTCATTCCCTGAGAGCAAAGAGCTCCTTGTACCTAGTGCACATGTAAGACCCCTCAGCAACTGGGAGAAAATCATACATGTTGACACTCCGTGCAAAAGACTGGAAAGCTCCTGTCTCACTGCTGGATGCTGTCTGCATCTTAGTTTTAAGATTTTGTTCAGATATTAAAATTGTTTACTTACTTAGGTTTGCAGAGGATACTTATACTAATACAACTATACCTTATATGTTAAATGAAGTTTGTTCACCTCAAGTATAATTAATCTCAGGTTTTTAATAAATGCATTCCTGATGAGGATAACCAGCTGCACCTGAAAGTGATTATGGACACCTCCCCCCTTTAATAGGTTTAAGAACCTATAAAGTTAAGATTATCCCAGGGGTCGGTGGGAGTCGGGGTGGGAGGGAGGGAAATTAGAATTACAAGCTGGCTTGCTACTTAGTGTCCTGACCTGTGCTTCTAAGGTAAAGTCTTACCAATTTTCTGGTGATTCACACAGCCCTTGGTTTGATAGAGGGGCCTTTCAAATTGCCCCTTTGATCTGTCACTTGCCGTTAACACCTATTTAAAACAACTTCACAGATCTTTTCCTTCCTAACTGGAAGGCCTCTTTGTAAAGGTCACTAGAAACAAGTTTAGTTTTTTGTACTTGGAGACTATTTATTCTACCTGTATGCTAAGCTATACTCTGATTTGATTTAAATAAAAAAGCTTTCTAGAAACAGAGTTATTTCAGTAACTTTTTACCGGGTTAATTTGAATTACCTCTTTTCATCAGTTAGATCATATGCAGAAGGCAATATTTTAATATAGAATATGTTGCAGAATGAAATGACAACTTTGCCTGAAAATGTATGGTATTTTATAAGTCAATAGCTAAGCATGGCAACATAGCCATCTCTTGGTCATTGTTGCTTTGAGACTGTGGGGCCCTTTTACTAAAGTGTGGTAAAGCTTTGCATGTGGAGGGTAATTTTATAGAAGGGCCCAAGTTAAAGCACATTTTTAATGCGCTTAAATTAAGTCTGTTTAATCAAGACAAGTAGGTGCATAATTGTCTTTCTAAAACAGTCGTGTAAGTGGCAGAGAATGCACCATAAATTAAGTCACAATCACATACACCAGGCCTGGAGACAGTGTAAATGAACGCACATTAAGTGCAAGCCCCCACGTAAACCTTCGGGAGTGTTACCAACATGTTCCCAGCAGTTAATGTGCAACTGAGTAAGTTAATGTACAGCACAATTAACACGAGTACACCTAATGATACTCATAGAGGTATTGTTATGTGCCCCGGATTAATTGCCACGTTAGCAGTGATTGCACGCTAATGTGCTCTCCGTGCCCACCCTCTGTCCTTCATGCCCCCACTCTCTACATTAGCACACACGTGCCAGTTAATGTGCATTTTAGCGGTCGGTAGCTGGCATGAACGCGCATTAGTGGTCACCATGGCCAGTTACTGCATACAATAATGCATGTTAACTGCTTAGTGGCACTTAGTAAAAGGTCCCCAAAATCCCTAAGCTTTCCTTTTTTATTCTGATTATTACTTCATTTCTAAGGAGATGTTAGCATTTCAAGTTTCTGAAAGCTTCCCCCTACTTAGCTATTCCCACTGTTATAAATCTAGGTAAACTGTGGAGCTGCTGTGCTGTTCTTTATGAGAGAAAGCCATGTGTGCTCTGCGCTATAGGGAAAATATGAAAGTAGCATAAACAAGTGAAGCCTCATATAAAGGTTAACAAAAGAAGACAAATAAGAGTAGGTGGGAAAAGGTGACCCAAGAATAAGGCCACAATAGGAAATGGAAGAACACAGGAAGGAACAGGCCATTATTTTTAGCTATCTAAACTACTTCTCAGTAACATGCATTATTTCATTAAATCCAACAGCAAGATTGCTTAATTCATCTTTAAAATTAAATACAAATAACTATTGGTCTTCTGATTGAGTCAGCTCTCCCAAATCTATGCATTCACCAGAAGTGACCAGCCTGGGAAAAGAATCCTAAGCCAGTTAGCAGTCTTTTTTTTTTTTTGTCTTTTTTCTGTACAGTGCTGTGTGCGTCTGGTAGCACTTTATAAATGCTCAGTAGTAGTAGTAGTAGGATGCATGCAGGTATAAAATTTGCAGAACGCTTATATAAATAGAAAAATTGTACATTTGCTACAATATTGCCTTCTTAATGATGTGCTGTATATTTCCAGGGCCCAATTTTTGAAGGCCTTTACATGGGTAATTGTCCTGTTTACCCATGTAAAGGCCTTATCTGGGATTTTTGAAGGGCACCTACTAGGGTTGCCAACTGGCCGGTTTTCAGCCGGCCTGGCCGGTTTTTCCATGGCCAGGCCGGCTGCCGGCGCAGAGGCAAAACCGGCCCTTGAAAAGCCGGTTTTTTTGCTCCGGCCGCAAGATCGGGAGCGGCCAGAGCAAAAAAAACGGCTTTTCTCCCAACCCGGAGGGCTTCAGAGGGAGCCGGGGAAGCCCGTGCGAGGCCCCGGCTCCCTCTGTACAGCTGCCAGCGTGAAGAGCCTTTACCTTCACGCTGGCGGCTGTTCCTGTGAAGCCACGATTGGTGGAAAAGGTTAAAGGCAATGCCCTTTAACCTTTCCCAGCATTCGCGGCTTCACAGGAACAGCCGCCAGCGTGAAGGAAAAGGCTCTTCACGCTGGCAGCTGTTCAGAGGGAGCCGGGGCCTCGCGTGGGCTTCCCCGGCTCCCTCTAAAGCCTCAGACAGCCGCGGTTTGAGGGGGGGGGAGGCCAAGGACTGCCTGGGCTTTGATGGGGGGGGGAGGGGACCTGGACTGGAAAAGAGCTAGGAGGGGGGAATTTGACTGGAAATGGGTTGTGATGGGGGGGGGACCTGGACCAGTAAAGGGCTATGGGGGGGGGGGGGGGACTTGGCCTGGAACGAAATGGGCTGTGATGGGAGGGGACCTGGACTGTAAAAGGGCTGTGGGGGGGGGGACATGGACTGGAAATGGGTTTTGATGGGGAGGGGGACCTGGACTGGAAAAGGGCTGGGGGGGGACATGGACTGGAAATGGGTTGTGATGGGGAGGGGGACCTGGACTGGAAAAGGGCTATGGGGGGGGGAACTTGGACTGGAAAAGGGCTATGGGGGGGGGGTAGGTGGACGGGAAATGGGCTGTGGTGGGGGGGGGGGGAACTTGGACTGGAAATAGGCTGTGATTAGGGGGACTTGGACTGGAAATGGGTTGTGAAGGGGGGGGGGGACCCGGACTGGAAAAGGGCTATGGGGGGGCATTGGACTGGAAAGAAATGGGCTGTGATGTGGAGGGGGACCTGGACTGTAAAAGGGCTATGTGGGGGGGGGGGGGGGACATGGAATGGAAATTGGTTGTAAAGGGGATCGGGACCTGGACTGGAAAAGGGCTCTGGGGGGGGGAACTTGGACTGGAAATGGGCTATGGTGGAGGGAGGGGGAACTTGGACTGGAAATAGGCTGTGATTAGGGGGGTTAGGACTGCAAATGGACTGTGATGGTGGGGGGGGGGTAGGACTGCAAATGGGCTGTGATGGTACAGGGGGACTCGGACTGCAAATGGGATGTGATGGGGGGGGCCTAGGACTGGAAATAGGCTGTGATGGGGGACTTGGATTGGAAATGGGCTGTGATGGGGGGGGGGCTAGGACTGGAAATGGCCTGTGATGTGAAGGCTAGCACTGGAAATGGGCTTATGAAGAGCTGGAATAGGACTGGAAATGGACTGATGTGGGGCATGGGAGAATGGGACTAGAAGGGAGTGGATGCTGGGTGGGTCTAGAACTATAAGGGAACTGATTTTGGGGGAGGAGTAGAATAGACGGGGAATGAGTGGAGAGGGGAAAAAATATTTTGTGTGGAAGAAAAGTCTACGATGGGCCGGGTATTGGGAGAGTAATAGGGGCTTGAGAATGGAAGGGTGAAATTTAAATGGATGATAAAGGAATAAGGAAAGAATTGGGGGAAAGAGCAAAAGGGAAACAATCAGTATATTAAAGCAGAAATAGAGAGAGAATGGAAAACATCTAAAAGAGAAGAAAGGACAAATGGATAGCTCGCAGAAGACACGAAGAAACCAGAAGAAAGTGACTGGAGCAATTGCAACTGAAAAATAAAACGCCCAAACAGAAGGTAGAAAAATAATTTTATTTTGTATTTATTAGCTGGAATATGTTTGGTCTGGGAAGTGTGTATTGATAACATCTTTGCGTTTTTGTTTAGTGCAAGAGGAAATTACTTTACAGTTTTATTTCTCCAGTGTTGTACATTTCATGTTTGGATTTTGGGGTTCCCAGTTTAATTATTATCTGACCAAGGAAGTTAGCCTACACGTATCCTCGGTAATTTTTGTGGGTGGGGCTGGGGGCGGGGCAGGGGTGGGACTAGGGGCGGAGAATGGGTGGAGCATGGCGAGCCACAGGTGTCGGGTTTTTCTCGGTGAAAAAGTTGGTAACCCTAGCACCTACACAGGTAAATCCTGGATATTTATTTTATTTATCATTTCTTATGTACTGCCTTTCATGATATCAAGGTGGTTTACATTGAACAAACTGAAATTACATTGAACAGGGCATTATAACTTGGAGATAACTATTTTACAGGGAACATGGGCAATGGAGGGTTAAGTGGTTTGCCCAAGACCATAAGGAACACCTGTGGGACTAGAAACCCCAGTCCTTCCGGCCCAAGGTTGCTGTCCTCTAGTGGGATTTGAACCCCCCAACCTTCTGGCCTGAGGTAACTTGCCCCAAGCAGTAGGCCACTCCTCCCTCACAGCTATCTGCATAGCATTGGGGTGGGTTGGGGCATCCCAGGGTGGAGCGGAGGGGGGTCATGATGCTACCCCTGTGGCACCGATTTTTAATTCTATCCGTTAGCGCTCTGTGCCTTAAAGATAGATGTGTGAAAACCTCACCTATCTTTAAGGCTCAGGGGCTAACCGTGTAGCATCGAAAACTGGTGCTACACGGGTAGCTCCTGCAGCTTCCTGGCTGTGCAGCGGCACCTGGATTTTCAATGCCAGGGCCGCAAAAGAGCCCGGCATTGAAAATTCGGGTTCGGTGGAAAGGGGGCGGGCTGTGCACCAATGTGGCACATAGCACCACCCTGTTCAAACTCGGGCCGCTAGTGTTTATTCCTAGTTAGTAGTTTTACATAATGATATTTTTCTACTACTACTACTAATCATTTATATAGCGCTACAAGGCATACGCAGTGCTGTACAGAGACATATAAGAGATGATCCCTGCTCATCAGAGCTTACAGCCTCATCTGTGGTATAAATATAGGGCCCAACATTCAACGGGATTAACCTGGTTAGCAGATCTGCTAACCAGGTTAATCCCCTTGGCCGGGATATTCAGTGCATAGTGCCACTGAATATCCACGGCTATTGCCGCAGCATGCCTCGATGCTAAACACCATTGAAGCTAACCGGACAGTGCCTGATATCGCTGCTTTCCGGTTAGCTTCATTGCTAGACGGACAACCTGGATATTCAATGGCGGAACCCGGATATGGCCACAGTATTGAATATCCAGGTCTAATGTTCTGTGGTGGTAGATCGCAGGTACAGAATGTCAGGCCCACAGGTCATAATCACAACTTCACAATGCTCTAATATGCAGGAGTCTCACTCTAAGATCTTCCCACTTCTTGTTAACAAAGCACTATTGCAATATTTGCAAACCTTGGAAGGCACAAAGTTGGCTGAATGTAATGAATGAGCAGAAAGCCAAGGAAAGACGCACACATACAGCAAAAGAATGTTCAGGTCTTCTTATTAGCTAAAAGCTTGCAAAATGCTGATGAAATCATACCAAGGACACGTAACTACTTATAAATGCATCAACTGAAGATTCCAAAAAATAATTATAACAATTTAAACCATTTCAATTTATTATAAAAGGAACAGATAATAAGAAGGTGACAATACCCCTGTACAAATTACCAGTGCAACCTTGTCTAGATACATGATGTGCTTAGCAAAGATGAAGTCTGTCTTTTGACCTGTCACAGGATGTGAAAATCCAACGGCTGTTAGAGGACTATGGGGCTAGAGAGATGCAGCAGCCATAGTGGCAAAGGAGTGTGGGACCATAGGAATCTGCAGGAGATGAGTAGAAGGGGAAAGAGAGGAAGTTTGCTTGTGCCACAGGGTGTGAGGACACAGAGAGCAGAAGAAACAGGTAGAAGAAAATAGTAACATAGTATATGATGGCAGATAAAGACCAGCATAGTCCATCTAATCTGCCCAGCAAGATGGCAAGAGTAGGTGCACCTGCCACTCCGTGCAGGTCACTCCTCCCCATGCCTTTGTGTAGGGGTGTCTCATCGCTCCGTGCAGGTCACCCCTATTTGTGAGATATAAGAGATGATTAAGTTTACTTTGTTTTATCCTGTCGCTATAAAGGGATCGACTATGTCTGTCCCATGACATTTTGAATTCTGCCACTGTATTTGCCCCCACCACTTCCATCAGGAGGGCATTCCAAGCATCCACTACCCTTTCAGTGAAAAAGGAGAAGAGAGAGAGCATGTCTGGGTTGCAAGACTGAGGAAAGACGGGAGTGTGGCAGAAGAAGTAAACACAAGCCTCGGGGGATTTCACAGGGTGTCAGCTAGTCTGGAGTATCGTGATCAGTTCTGGAGGTCACATCTCTAGAAGCATATCAGCAGAATAGAGGTGGTTCAGAGGATTGCCTTCAAAATAGTGCAGTGTCTATACCATAAGTTCTATAGACCTGGAAGAGAGGGGGGGATGTGACAGAAATGCTGAAATATGCCATAAGTATAAACATTGTATAAGAAAGAAGCATTCTTCACTGGACTGGAAATTCTAGAATAAGAGGTTATGGTGTGAAGTAGAAAGTACCATGAATATAAGGAAGACCCCCATCATGTTGATGGTAGGTACCAAATCATCACTGGAATTCAAACAAGTCTGGGATAAGCTGAGAGAATTCTTAGTTGCAGGGAAATGAAGGTCAACCCAGAGAAAAATTAGAATTTGTGATAGTGCAATAGGAAGGCAAGGTACAGTAGATGAGCCTTGCTTTTTTTCTGTCAGAGTATAAATGCAAACAATTCACCACATTTACTACAAACTACTGATTAGAAACATAGAAATATGACGGCAGAAAAAGATCACATGGCCTATCTAGTCTGTCCTTCCTTATCGGTCATGTGACTGTTCTAGCTCACCAAAGGCATGACACAGATGACATCATTATGCCATTATTTCCTTAAATCAAATAGCTTATTAACATTGTAAGGTTTGATCGACCAAATTTAAGGACGGAAAGCAGACCAAGGTCTGTAAATGCCGAAAACCTGTTTTTCAAACCTGGACCTGTTGTATTTCTTCCACATATATTTTGTTTTTCGTTTCTCTTGATTCTTTGGGTTTCCAACTCAATAAAAACCAGCTTCTACTGGGTCCACAGAGCTATGAGCTAATTATTTGCAACTATCCAAGCAGGGCCGGATTTACCTTGAGTGAGGCCCTACGCCAACACAAATTGTGGGCCCCCAGCAGGGGCGGCCCAAGGGGGGTGCGGGGCCTCATTTGCATAAGGGGCCTCATTTGCATAAATATTTGCATAATGTTACCATATACTAACTTTTAGTAAACGTGCCTCTTAGAGTGTATGCATAAAGAAAGACTAAAAGATTTCTACATTACTATAATCCAGTGCCAACCCATAGCAAACCCGCCGTATCCTAACAGCACTACCAGGACTCACAAAGCACCATACTCTACCAATCAAAAGGCAACACTGCAAATATTAAACCAATACATTTCAGAGAACAACAATACATGACCTACTGGGGAAAGAGAACAAGTGGCAATGTCAAATAGGAATTATATAAACAGAACACCTCAGCTCAGTTACACATGCAGAACATAGACCATCACCAAACAAGTAATCACAATTTAGAAACAGGAAGACAATAATTAAACTGGGAATCCCAAAAGCCAAACTTGGAATGTACAACACTGTAGAAATAAAACTATACATTAATTTGCTCTTGTACTAAACAAAGCGCAGACGTTAATGATGCACATTTACCAGAGCTGACATATTCCAATTAATAAATTCAAAATAAAGAGATATGTTTCTACCTTTTGTGCATTTTTTTTCAGCTGCAATTGCTCCAGCCACTTTCTTCTGGTTTCTTCGTGTCTTCTGCTAACTCTCCATCGTCTGCTGTCCATTTGTCCTTTCTTCTGTCTTCTAGTTTTTTTCCATTCTCTCTCTACATCTGCTTTAGCATACTAATCTTTCTCCTTTTGCTCTTTCCTCATTCCTATTTCATCCACTCAAATTTTACCCCTCCATCCTCAATCCCCACTTACTCTCCCAATACCCGGCCAATTGTAGATTTTTTATCCCTCCCACACAAAATATTTTTCCCTTCTCCATTTTACTCTTCCAGCCCCATCCCATTCTAATCCTCCCCCATCCCATTCTAATCAGCTCCCTTCTAGTTCCAGCCTCACCCAGCATCCATTCCCTTCTAGTCCCTGCATCAGCCCCTTTCCAGTCCTAGCCACCCATCAGCCCATTTCCAGTCCTAGCAACCCCCCAACCCAATTCCAGTCCTAGCCCCCCCATCAACCCACTTCCAGTCCTAACCCCCATCACCCCATTTTCAGTTTAAGCCCCCCCTATAACCCATTACCAGTCCTAACCCCCCATCAGCCCACTTCCAGTCCTAACCCCCCATCAGCCCACTTCCAGTCCTAACCCCATTAGCCCACCTCCAGTCTTAACCCCCCCAGCCCATTTCCAGTCCTAGCCCCCCCATAGCCCATTACCAGACAGCCCCCATCAGCCCACAGCCCATTATCAGTCTTAACCCCCCCCCTCATAGCCCATTACCAGTTCTAACCCCCCCAACAGCCCACAGCCCATTATCAGTCTTAACCCCCCCATAGTCCATTACCAGTTCTAACCCCCCCCAACAGCCCACAGCCCATTACCAGTCCTAACCCTATCAGCCCACCTCCAGAACCCCCCCAGCCCATTTCCAGTCCTAGCCCCCCCATAGCCCATTACCAGACAGCCCCCATCAGCCCACAGCCCATTACCAGTCTTAACCCCCCCATAGCCCATTACCAGTTTCTAACCCCCCCAACAGCCCACAGCCCACAGCCCATTACCAGTCCTAACCCCATCAGCCCACCTCCAGTCTTAACCCCCCCAGCCCATTTCCAGTCCTAGCCCCCCCATAGCCCATTACCAGACAGCCCCCATCAGCCCACAGCCCATTATCAGTCTTAACCCCCCCTCATAGCCCATTACCAGTTCTAACCCCCCCAACAGCCCACAGCCCATTATCAGTCTTAACCCCCCCAAAGCCCATTACCAGTTCTAACCCCCCCCAACAGCCCACAGCCTATTACCAGTCCTAACCCCATCAGCCCACCTCCAGTCATAACCCCCCCCGCCCATTGCCAGTCCTAGCCCCCCCAGAGCCCATTACCAGACCGCCCCCAACAGCCCACAGCCCATTACCAGTCCTAACCCCATCAGCCCACCTCCAGTCTTAACCCCCCCAGCCCATTTCCAGTCCTAGCCCCCCCATAGCCCATTACCAGACAGCCCCCATCAGCCCACAGCCCATTATCAGTCTTAACCCCCCCTCATAGCCCATTACCAGTTCTAACCCCCCCAACAGCCCACAGCCCATTATCAGTCTTAACCCCCCCAAAGCCCATTACCAGTTCTAACCCCCCCCAACAGCCCACAGCCTATTACCAGTCCTAACCCCATCAGCCCACCTCCAGTCTTAACCCCCCCAGCCCATTTCCAGTCCTAGCCCCCCCCATAGCCCATTACCAGACATCCCCCAACAGCCCACAGCCCATTATCAGTCTTACCCCCCCCCCATAGCCCATTACCAGTTCTAACCCCCCCAGCCCATTTCCAGTCCTATCCCCCCCCCCATCGGCTCAAGTAAAATGAAATTTTAAAAAAGCAAAACCGCTGGCTGCTACCAAGGCCGCGGCAGCATGGACGGTCCCGTGGGGCCCCCTCTGCCCTGCTGAATCTCTCCCTCCGCGACGGCTTTGAGAGGCGCGAAGGGAGAGTGTCTCCCTCGCTTCTCTGTTAAGCCCGCAGGGGCTGATGGGAAATTTCCCATCAGCCCCTGCGGGCTTAACAGAGACGCGAGGGAGACACTCTCCCTTCGCGCCTCTCAAAGTTGGCACGGAGGGGCTCAGCCGGGGATTCGGCAGGGCAGAGGGGGCCCCGCGGGACCGTCCATGCTGCCGCGGGAACGTCCATGCTGCCACGGCAGCTTTTTGTGGGCCCTTGCCAGCTGTGGGCCCTACGCCATGGCGTACATGGCGTATAGGCAAATCCGGCCCTGTATCCAAGGGTTTTTCATCATTTTTAACCACACTCTTCCTCTATCTAATGCAATCACATAGCACAAGACCTTAGCCAGGAGTCAAAGATCTTGGCTGCTTCCAGAACCCAGTATGTGTGCACCATGAGTATAACTAGAAGGTGTCACTCTTGTAAATTGGGTAGCATCTCTCCTCCATGAAGACAGTGAATTGTCTCTGGAGCATCATTGACTCATGCAGCAGATTGGCTCAGGAATAAAACCAGATCTCCCCTATGGCAGTGAGCATCAATATCACCAAGCCATAGGGTTGACCCTTATATTCGCTTTCTAAGAATTTATTTGCCATGAAATACATACCTTCTCTGCATTTCTCTGAGTGACTCACAATTCATTTAACTCTTTAAAAGATGCAAAAATATACAGAGGTTGATATTGAAAGGGTTTATGCTCCTACCATAGGTGTCAGAATGGGGTGGGCCACACAGACCCTGGCCCCACCAAAGTTTTGCCTGCCAAGTGCCAGCTGCAAACTGCATGGAAGTCGTGATCACAGCCTACCTCTCCTGTTCTGCCCGTGGGGATCTCATCTCCCACAAGCAGAAGAGAGCAGCCATGATTACAGCAAAGACTCCTTCCGTCTGCCCACAGAAGATCAGATCCCCACAGGCAGAAAAGCAGGGGAAGGCTACAGGGGCTAGGGACGGAGCTTGGGCCCCCCCCCCCCCCGAATCATATGGCCATTCTACTGCCCCTGGCTAAATGGCGGGATTCAACCGGTTCAGCTTGGTTTGCGCGAAGCAGTTCCTGCCACGGCCTGCATTCGCCAAACCGGGTTGAACACAGCATTGCAATGCCAGCTCTGGAGTGGCGGGAATCCCCCTACCCGACAGTGGTTTGACGGCATTGAGGGGATTGCGGCATCAGGAGAAGGTGGTAGGATCAGAAAAAAACAGTACAAAACGTGGAGTACTCAGAAGGATGAAATTTTATTGAAAATTCATACGCCACTGGCCCGACACAGGCCGTTTCGTTGCCTTCATCAGGGGCTTGAAGTGGACTTAGAAACTAAAAACATATAAAATTATAAATAATATAATATAAAATAAAATATAAAATGAAATATATCCATTAAGATCAATTAATATAGACATGACGACCTTAAAATGGAACCATAAAAATTATTGGTAATTAAGGCTACATATAGATGAAACAATTAAATATAGAACACAATCTTAAAAATATAAAAATATAAGTAAGCATCAAAGAAATCAGGTTGTATATAAATAAATACATATAAAAAGATAAAAAATAAAAATAATTGATATTTAATAACTCATAAAAATCATCAAAAGCTTTAAGAACTAGTGAAAAAATTGAAGATGAAACAAAAAAGACACATACCTTCTTGTATCCTTGAATATAATTGTGTATCACTACACCTTTTAAAAGGGAGGAAGAAAACATGCATAAATGAAAATGCATATTATTAAAACCAAAATAGGGACCATAATAATCAAGGAGAGCTACTAAGGGAAGAATCAAGCGCACAAAGGGAGGATCAATGGAACCTGGAGGCTTCCGACTAAAAAGTATAGACATAGATGTATTTAAAAATATAGGCATAGATGTATTTAAAACCTAGAGGGGATCAGCCGGTTTCAAAATTCTTTCGCAGTTTAAATCATTATGAAGATAATAAACTTAGAAAGTGAAACTATCAGTTTATAATTTTTAATTTTAATTTTTACCTGTAGGAACAGCTTTTCAATACGAGTGAAAAGGAAACAGCTCCTATTCACTATGCAGCACGATGGAAAATCACTTTTAAAATAAAACACTGAAAATCACTGTAAATCTCAGACGTTTACACTAGAAAATGATAAAAATAGACCATTAAATTGATATTACATATCTATAAAAATGTGTATGTTAATAATTATATAAGTACAAGAATGAATCACCAAAATCTTCATAAAGCTGCAGTTAAAAAACGACATATGTGTTTTTAGGCTTAAAAAGAGGGAAAGTGAATGCATCAAAAAACGACGAAGTATATATGAAATGAATAGAAGATTTAATAAAAGCTTTTTTACTCAGTCGGAAGGGACACGAGAATAAAAACGTAAAAAGTGAAACTGTGAAGTATTGGCTACCCGCTATACAACACCCTGGTGAGTCACTTAAAGGACACTTTTGAAGTCTTCAGCGTTTACATAAAATTTTTTTTTTAAAGTATAGGAAAGACAAACTTTAAATATTGTATTTCATATTTGTTTAAAGCCAAGATGTAACAACAAGAAGAAACCTCGGTTCTCAAGACATCGGCAATTTCATTTAAACTTAAAAGCTGGGAAAAGACGTAAGTGCCTAAAAACAGAACCTATTCATATATAAAAACCTTTAAAAGGGGAATTATATTTACTGTAAAGGAGATCTTTTCAGGCAAAAAGTATGAGGGCGTGGGCAGGGTCCCGGCGCCCACGCGTAACCGGGTGCTCGGCCCAGCGCGGGACCCTGCACACGGCCTGTGGACGGGGGTGATGGCGCGTCGGCGGGGGTGCGCTCGGCGCATTATTTAAAATGATTGGCTCCACTGGGAAGAGAGGGGCAAGCGGAGCCAATCGGGTGAAAGGAGGACATGTGCTTTGGCGTTCATGAGCGTGGCCAAGCACATGTGAGAAGGCTGGAGGGCGAGCAGGTCGGAAGCGTTGGAGTCCCGGTGATTTGGTGTCAGATCGGGCCTTTGTTTGTGTTGCCGACGTCAGAGCGGTGCAGCAGCAGGCGAGCAGAGCGGACGTAGCAGCGTGGTTTAGTGAAGCGGTTCAAATAGCGAATCGGGCCTGGTCCTGTTGGTGGCCAACGCTGTGTTGGTGCAGAGCGGCATAAGGAGCGTGCGGTGGTGAGCGAGGTCGGTCTGCGGGGGGAAAAGGAGTGTGGGTCGGATTGTGTGAGTTTGTATGCGAGGGGGGGAGCATCGGGGAGACGTTAAAATAAAAAAATAAAAAGTGCAAAGAGTTAATTGTATTTTTCTTTTTTAAGTGTTTGGGGAGCCCGGGTGGCAGGAGGAACAAGCATGGCTGGAAAGCAGGCTGTGCGCGGTCATGGAGTTAGTAGGGCCGGTATGGGCCGGCAGTCAAGGGGGCAAGGAAGAGCGGGGAGGAGCGCGGGGAGGAGCGGGCAGTGGAGCAGGGCAGGTGGTAGAGGCAAAGGGCAGTGTCGGGGCCTCGAAAGGGGAGGTGGAGGGTCTTCCTCTTTTGCTGGAAGGGCACAGGGGGGTAGCTCCGCTCGGGGCTGGAGTACTGATGCCCGGGGTTTCTCTAGAGGGGATGGTAGAGCCTTCCATAGGGGGGTTTGGGCAAGTGAGAGGTGCTGTTGGGGTGGAGTCCGGAGCGGTGGGGGCAAGTAGTTTGGAGCAGGGGCTGGGGTGGGGCGATGGCCCGTGGGGACGGTGGGGGGTGGGCAATAGTCCTGGGTCGGGAACAGGGAGAATGGGGGCAGTGGATTATTCGCTCCTGTTGGGTGTTCACCTTTACCGGGGGGATACAGGATGTCTGGGCAACGGGCAGGGTGGGAACAGTGGTTGGGTGGTGGGCAAGGCCCGTCGCGGGCGGACTGGGCAGGGGCTTGGCAGCCGTCTTGGCCGTTGGGTTTCCCTCCGTTGGGTTTCCCCTTTTTGTCTTCTCAGGTGCCGCTTATGTCTTCGCCTGGTGCAGTGCCTGCTGCTGTTGAGTCATCGGGCGTGCATAGCATGGCTACGGATACCACTGTTTCGACGGGAGCGGAGAGTAAAATTGAGCAGGCACAAGGAGCACGTGCACAGTAGCGGATTGAAGATTCTCGTCCGGGAGTACCACCCTCGGCGGAGGGCAGGGCTGCAAGAGACAGGACGGGTGAGTTAACGGCGGAGGAAGTTGGCGAGGGTGAGGGGAGTGGGGTGCGGGCTGAACGGTCGGGGAAGGTATGCAGGAAGAGGAGGCATGCATGTCGGCATAGACATAGCTCAGAATCATCTTCATCATCGACTTCCGCATCGTCGGCGTCCTCTTTGGGAGAGGGTGGTGGGGGTGGGCGGCGTTGGGGCAGAGCGCTTCCGGCGGGCAGATAGGCACTGGTTCGGCTTCATTGTCGACCTTATTGGAATTATGGGAAGGCGTCCCTAAAAAGTTGCGAAGGAAAATTTGGAAGAGGAAGTATATTGATATTTTTCGCTTGCTGGAAGGTCGGAAGCGTTCCGGTGATAGTAAGAAAAAACGTAAAGAGGACGAGAAGGCTGGGCGTCTTAAAAAGGTCTCCTGCAATGTGGTTAATTGGATAAGATCGTTCTTGCAGTTGGCGAGTGTGTGGGGACAGAGATTTCCTGAGCAGTATGGGATGTTGCTGTCTTATGCTGATTCCATTCTGGAAGCGTCACAAGCGCACAAAGGGTGGTCTTGGCTCAAGTATGACGAGAAGTTCAGGGATAAAATGGAGGAGAATAAGAATTTAACTTGGGCTACTCAGGACATTAACCTATGGTTAACTCAGTTGTCGGTTAGGGTCGGGGCAGGAGGGGGGGCGGGGTGAAGGCGGGGACGGGGGGTCAGTTGGGGCGGGCCGTTCCTTTCGTGGCGGAACCTCCCCAGTGCAGACGAGACCAAGCCGGTGACATGTGCTGGCATTTTAACCGGTCCATGTGTCCCTTCCCCGACTTTAAATTCCGCCATGCGTGCTCGGTCTGCAGGGGGCCCCATTCGGCGGCAAAATGCGATAAGAAAGGAGTTGGCGCACCCGCGGGGTCAGGAGCAAAGTAACGCTACGCTGAGGGAGCTAGCTCCTTTGCCGATACGGGTGCCGGTGTTGTGCAGCTGGCTTCTTCGTTACCCAAAGAAAAGGATAGGTTGACGTTGCAGTTAGGGTTTCAATTTGGTTTTGTTATTCCAGTTCAGGGTGGGGTTGAGGGCGGGTCAGTGCGGAATTCTCCAAGTGTGTGGCGATGGGCGTCGGTTGCGAGAGAGAAGTTGGCGGAGGAATTGTGGCTAGGGAGGATTGCGGGGCCGTTTAAGCACCCCCCTTTCCGTGATTTTGTGGTGTCTCCGTTGGGAATAATCCCTAAGAAGGAACCGGGGAAGTTTCGGCTGATCCACAATTTCTCTTCGCCGGCAGGGTCTTCGGTGAACGACCTTATCCCGCGAGAATGGTGCACGGTACGTTATGCCTCTTTTGACAGAGCGGTGGGATTGGTTAAAGGGGCAGGGCCACGGGCGTTGATGGCGAAGGTTGATATTGAATCGGCGTTTCGCCTGTTGCCTGTTCATCCTTCCGCTTTTAAGTGGTTGGACTTTCAATTTGAGGGAGATTTCTCCTTTGATAAGTGTATGCCGATAGGCTGTGCCATATCTTGTGCTTACTTCAAGAAATTTAGCACATTCTTGCATTGGATGGTGGTGCATAGAGTGGGGAGATCTGAAGTGGTGCATTATCTCGATGATTTTTTGTTCATCGGTGAGGCTGCATCGACTAGTTATGACAAGCTTTTGGAAGGTTTTGTGGGGTTGGCTGGCGAGTTGGGGGTGCCATTGGCAGAGGGCAAGACGGTGGGCCCGACGATGAAGCTTACCTTCTTAGGCATCGAGTTGGATTCGTTAGGCATGGTGGCGCGGCTGCCCTGGGAGAAGGTGGAGAAACTAAGGGTATTGGTGGCTAATGCATTGGCCTCGTCTAAGCTAACCTTAAAAGAGCTACAGGCTCTTATGGGATCTCTTAATTTTGCTTGCAAGGTCATTTCTATGGGGCGAGTGTTTATTCGGCGGTTGGCTGCCTCCACATCGGGGGTGCATAAGCCGCATCACCGCATTCGAGTGTCTAGAAGAATGCGAGATGATTTGCAGGTTTGGGACGTCTTTCTACACGATTTTAACGGGATGTCTTTTGCGAGAGGCTGCGATTTTGAGTGAGGACCTGCAGCTGCATACAGATGTGGCTGGGGGGATAGGGTTGGGAATTTACTTTGACGGAGCGTGGTGCGCAGACCGATGGCCGCCAGCTTGGGTGGACGAGGGTTTGATTACTAACATTACTTTTTGGAACTCTTTTCCATGTTGGTAGCGCTGGAGTTATGGCCGGATAGGCTGCACAACCGCAAGGTGATCTGGTGGTGCGACAGCGAGGCGGTGGTGCATGTCATCAATCGTTATTCTCCGCGCTGTGGTCGGGTGGTGTCTCTGATGCGGCGGGTCATATTGGCCTGTTTGCGTCTGAATATTGACCTGAGGGCGCAGCATGTACCTGGGCATTCTAATGTAATTGCTGATGCTCTTTCCTGTTTGCAGTGGGAGCGGTTTCGGAAGTTGGCACTGGAGGCGGACGAGGAGGGGCTCGTGGTCCCTTGGAGCTTGTGGAGCTGTGGCCTGACGAGATGAGGACTCTCCTTCGCAAGTCGGTGGCGGAGCATACTTGGGTGGCCTATAGGAGGGGCTGTGAGAGAGTGGTGGAGTTTCTGCATGAGAATGGATGGCAAGGGGGGGCAGTGCTGGATCATATGTTGGGGAGGTATGTCAGCTGGGCAAAGGAGAGAGGGGTTGCGAGATCGGCGGTGCGCAGTCATTTGGCTGGGTTTGGGTTTTTTGCTAGGGCGGTGGGTTGCGAGGTAGTTGGTCAAGGGTTCTTGGCGCAGCGGCTGTTGAGGGGGTGGGAATGAGCCCAGCCGCAGTTGCGGGATCGGCGGCTACCGATTACGCATGACTTACTGTCGGGGTTATGCCAGGGGTTGGCAGGAGTTGCGGAGTCACAGTATGAGACTGTGCTGTTTCGGGCAGTTTTTTGTCTGGCATTTTTTGGGGCCTTTCGGGTAGGCGAATTGGCGGTTAATTCGAAAAGTGCAAGTTGGGTTAATTGCTTGCGGCGACAGCATGTATGGTTTGACAAGGGGATGGTTCGGGTGTTGTTAGCTAAATCAAAAACGGACCAGAACGGGAAAGGCTTGTGGGTGATCCTGAGAGAGATTGGTGGGGTGACATGCCTGGTGGTCGCCATGAGAGAGTAGGCGGGGATGCGCCTTACGGGGGAGGGGGTGTTTTTTTTGTGCATAATGATTCCCAGGCGGTTACACGTTTTCAGGTTATGGCGGTTTTGCGCATGGTCTTGCGGCGGATGGGTGAAGACTCACAGATTTTTTCTGCCCACTCGTTTCGCATCTGGGCGGCGACCAGCGCAGCGGCTCTAGGATTGTCGGGGGAGCAGATACAGAGTATCGGCAGGTGGCGGTCTAGAGCATTTAAGGGATATGTGAGATTGTAGGCGACTGCCGGGTGGGCCCGTGGGGGGGTACTACTAATGCTGTTTTATTTCTTTCAGATGGGGTCTGAGTCTTCGGGACTGTTGGATGCTGGGGCACTCATTCGTGTTCTGGGCGGGTCAGCGAGTGGCGGAGCGGCCTATCGGGCGGAATTTGGGACTGGATCCAGAAGTGGTGGCGGTTTCATGGCTGGGCGAGCGTGGGCTACGGTGGGTGCAGCTGATGCCTTTGCTTCGTCACCACGGGCACATCCGGAACCATCCAGCGATTTTACTGGTTCATCTTGGTGGCAATGATTTGGCTGCTTGGTCCTGTAAGCAGTTGATCAAGGCTGCCAAGAGGGACTTTGCCGCAGTGCTTTTTATGTTTGCAGGTGTTGTCTTAATTTGGTCTGATATTATTCCCAGACCGGCGTCCTGGGGGCAGAGGAGATGGTCCCGGGGTCTCACAAAAATTAATAGGCAGATTGGGCGGTGGGTATGCGAGCATGGGGGGTATCAGGTGCAGCATGCCTGGGTGGAGGTGGACTGTGCGGGGTTGTATAGAGTGGATGGTGTGCACCTCTCTCTGGTGGGAATGGATTTGCTCCTGAACGACTGGCAGGAGGCGGTTGAGCGAGTGGTGCATAGCGAGGCACGCTGGTCGCAGCTTCGATTGGGGGGGGGGGGGGCGGCACAGGTAAGGTGTGTGGCCTGTGCCGGTGGCGGGATCCTTGAGGTTTCCAGGGTCCGGAGCATTAGGTGATTTGGGACGGGGGCGGGGTGCCCTCGACCCGGATAACCCATGGAAGACTTTTGCTAGTAATATGGCGAAGTCGGATAGGGGGGGGGGGGGTAGGAAGTTGGTTTGACCATGGCTGGAGCGGAGGCGGGGGTCACTTTGCTAATGGCATGGCTGGCGACACGTGGCTCCGCTGGGGGTTTTTGGGTTGTTCATTATTATTGATTAAAGTTCAAGTTGTTGTTCTTAAATAAAGCTGCGACCAGTTGTTACCAAGTTTGGCTATCAGTGGTATTTGTGGGAATTTGGGGAAGAGAGAGGGAAGAAAGGGGGGCTATGGAGGGTAAAAGGGGGGACCGCCGAGTCCGGCTACCTGGTTAACGGCGTGCATTGAAAAGATCTTTCATAAAACATCAGGACCATAGAAAATTACTTTTGAAACTAATCTTGCATACATTGTCAGAACCGTAGGAAATTACTTTTAGAACTGAACATAAACAAACTTTAGATTCATAATCTATAATGCATAAAAAGATATTGCAAAGATGAAACATGAAAAATAAAGCCACTTACATCCTTCTAAGGGTCCCAACTGTGTGTCTGCTGTAGAAGCCACATCTATTCTCAAAAAAAAGCCAGCGCCTGCGTACTGGCGAGGCGGGGTCTATTTATAGCAACAAAGTGAATCAAACTAATGACGTGTACAACTAATCATGGCTAACATGAAACATAATAAAAAGCTGAAATTTATGTGAATTTAAAGCCTTGTCTTTTCAAATACTATATGATAAAAATAATCTAACCAGGTGTTATAAAAAAACGGACAAATCATTATCCATATTAAGACCATTGGGATGTAAACTATTCATTGCAAAAATATATCTCTCCTCTAAACGTCGTATGGTTTTATCCACATCCCCTCCTCTCCAATTTGCTTTTACTTTCTTAATAACAAAAAATTTTAGATCAGAAATTTTATGTGTAAACTCAAGCCAATGATTGACTAGAGGCTTATCAATCAATTTTCTTTTTATGCAACTCCTATGCTCTATAATCCTATCCCGGAAAGGGCGAATTGTCTTACCTACGTATACTTTATTGCATGGGCAAAGTATCATGTAGATGACATGGCTGGTAAGACAATTAGAGAAATCATCTATGTAAAATGTATGATTATTGGTAGAATGAATGTATTGTTTTTTAATCGTTAATGAATGTGTACATACTGAACAACGACCACATGGAAAATGGCCTTTATATTTCGAGAGGTACTTCCGTTCAGTGAATGCTGAGGGAACTAACATATTTCTTAAATTCACATTGCGTTTATGAGCTATCGTGAATTTCTGATCTTGAAAGCCTGGTATGGATTGAATCAAATGCCAATGTTTCTTAATTATTTTTTCTATTTTATGGGATTGATGAGAATATAATAGAGGACAGACAATGCCAACATCGTTATTCTTCTCTTGCTGAATTAGCAAGTCTTCACGAACGCTGTATTTGGCTCTGTTGTATGCGTTTTGAATACACTGATGGGGGTATAGTCTTCCTCTAAACCTATCTTTCATAGTAGTTGCTTGTTCTTCAAAGTCTTGACCAGAGGTACATATCCTACGTGCCCTCAAAAATTGGCTGACTGGTAAATTTCGTTTAAGTGCCGGATTATGGAAACTTTGATAATGAAGCAAGTGATTTCTATCCGTTGGTTTTCTATAGAGAGTGGTAGCAAGACCTTTATCAGTTTTTTTAATAAGTAGGTCCAAATATGATATTTGATGTTCATCATAGGTAATTTGGAACCGCAAATTGTTGTCACAAGAGTTGATCCATTCATTAAATTCAGTTAACAAATCCACTGAGCCATCCCATAAAACAAAAATATTGTCTATATATCTGATCCCTATTTTAATATTGGTTTTAAAACGGTTGTCTTTAATAAAAGTTACTTCAAAATTGAAGACATATAGGTTCGCGACATCTGGGGCCATGGAGGACCCCATGACTACCCCCTTTATTTGTTGGTAAAGTAATTCGCGAAAACAAAAGTAATTCTCGCAGAGAGCCATATGAGCTAGATCCATCAAGAATGCTGTTGAGATCCGTCTATGTGTCTTCCTATTACATAGATACTGTTCAATTATTTTTAAGGCCTCTTTTTGCAGTATGTTCGTATAAAGTGATTCTATATCGAGTGTAACCAAAAGAAAATTAGAACTAAATTCATGTAAAGAAGCAAGGATCTGTATAACTTGTGTTGAGTCCCGAATATAGGACCACATCTCTTGGACAAAAGGCCACAAAAAACATCCATAAATTTTGAAATTGGTTCTAGTAAGGATCCACCAGGGAATTGCTCTCCTGATGCGGACGGCAGCGGCCTGTGCATGCATCTTGAGTATCTGACTCCCACAATGATACCGCATGTGGGACTGCCACCTGTGTGTCCCAACCGATGGCAAAGATGGACTGAACTGGGTCCCAGCTGGTTTGAATCCCACAATTGCCCTGGTTCCTACCTTTAATTGTATTTTGCTCAGGCCTTTTCAGTTATAGTTCAAGGTGAGTCATATTCAGGTATTTCCCTGTCCTCAGAAGGCTTACATTCTATGTCTGGATCTGAGGCACTGGAGGGTTAAGTGACTTATGCAAGGCCACAAGGATTGTCCATGGGATTTAAACACAGACATCCCTGGCTCCCAGGCTACTGTCTTAACCACTAGACTACTCCCACACTCCATTGAGAGTCAGGTATTTAATGTGACCTCTTTAAAAATTTACTGGGGTATGAGTGCCCAAAATTTCACTAATTTCCTAAATTTAGGAGCCTAAAAGGTGGGAGGCAACAAGGGCAGATTTAGGACAAAGAAAAAAAGATAGCTTAGCACTGATTTTCTGTACTAGACATCTATATTAGTCTCATAAAAGAAGGCAAATGAATGACAGGTCTACATTTAGGAGCATATTTTATGAAGCTCCTAAATTTTGGTGAATTTTCAGCAGAATCACCTCAGCTGATTGAAAATAGAGGACAAATTTAGAAGCCTAAGGGGCTTATTATAGAAGCATCCCCACAGGTAGGTAGCAACATATACACGTTTAAATATAGATTTTAGAAATCTGCTATTTACCGGGGAAGATCCACATTATTCAGAGATTTCAATGGGGTGTAGTTAGGGCATAGATAGAGCACGGTTTGGGTGGGCCCAAAATATTGATATGTGTTCCCCATTTTGCACGGGAATACATATGGATATCAAATATTTTCTACCTCAACTTTTAATACCTGCCCCAAGGAACTGCCAGCGTGAAGAAACAAGAACAAAGATTGCAGAACCCCCACCCTCCCACCTCCTAACAGCCCCTGTGTCCTCACTATCAACCGCCACCCCAAGAACCAGCTCAGCAGTCCCTCAAAATGCACTTATCCCCTTGAACCCTCCCCCCCAGCCAGATGTGCCCTTATTTGGCAGCTTGGGCCCTAGCAGTAGTAAGACTGCTAGGTGTCAGTGGTGCCATTTTGAACCCAGAGCTTGATGGAGCAAGTGCACTTAGGATAGCTACTGCTCCTTGCTAGATCACCAGAGAGGTGCTGGGATGTGATCGGGGACTGAGGGGGTCTTGCTTGGCAAGGGGGTTGGGGAAGGATTCCAGGGCTGCTGATTTGGTTCAGAGGATTCAGGGGAGTGCTGATATAATTAGAAGAGGGGTTTAGGGGGTGATGTTCTAGTTTGGGAGGGTCCGGGGGGGGGAGGGGGTGTCTTCTAATCTACTTCTAGTCACACTGTAAAGAAAACCCAGGAGCATTTGCAGGGCCATCTAGATTGGTACAGGGGGTGTTCATAGGAGGTCTGAACTGGCTGGAGGAGTCTTCTCTAGTAGGGGAGGGGATCATGGATGAGTGAGTGAATGGTATATTGATATCAGAAGCAACAATTTTAAAAAGCTGCTGCCACACACAATTGGACATTATCATAAACTATCAAATAATCTAGCACTCTCTTGAATGAATAGCATAGACTGTAAGAAATGCTCTTCAGGCTATATCACATGAATCTCATTGCATGAAAACACCTGATACAAACTGTTTATAATATAATCTAGAGGGACCTTCAACAATGAGAAATGTCTTTTGGCCAATATGTAGTCTCATATAGACCTAGACATTATTTTTGATTCTCATAGCTTTCATCATTGGTCCCAAGTTTTACTTGCATATTTTAAAGCAAAAAAAAATATTATCAAAACGTTCCATCAAAATATTAAAACTTATCTGAGGATGAAAAATCTCTCTGACATGAATTCATGTTTCGAAAGGCATTTAAATCACCTCACTCATTTGCATTTCCAGATCATTTATAAATATGTTAAAAAGCAGCCTGCCCAGCACAGATCCCTAGGGTATGCCACTATTCACTTTTCTCCATTGAGAAAATTGGCCATTTAGCCCTACTCTATTTTTTCTATCTTTCAACCTGTTCCTAATCCACAATAGTACACTGCCTCCTATCCCATGGCTTTTTAATTTCCCTAAGAGTCTCTCATGAGAGACTTTGTCAAAGGCTTTCTGAAAATCAAGATACATTATATCAACAGGTTCACCTTTATCTGCTTGGATGTCTCACCACCACTTGAAGTTGAACATGGCCAAAACTGAGCTTCTTATTTTTCTCCTAAACCCTCCTCTCCCCTTTCTCCTCTCTCAGTCTCTGGATAACTCTCTACTCTTCCCTTCTCCTCAGCTCGCAACCTTGGGGTCATCTTTGACTCCTTTCTCCTTCTCCACACACATCCAACTGATAGCTAAAACCTGCCGTTTCTTTCTCTACATCAACAAGATTCACCCATTCCTTTCTGAACACACTACTAAGACACTTATCCACACCTTGCTGATCTCCCTCTGAATCATCTCTCACCCCTTCAATCTGTTCAACATTCTGCTGCATGGCTAATCTTACACCAGCCTCATCATGCTCATATTACTCCTCTTCTCAAGTCACCTCATTGGCTCCCCATCCATTTCTGCATCCAGTTCAAACTTCTCCTGCTGACCCATAAGTGCATTCACTCTGCAGCTCCCCACTGCCTTTCCTCTCTTATCTCTCCCTACACCCCTCCTTGGGAACTCTGCTCTTCTGGCAAATCGCTTCTATCAGTGCCCTTCTCTTCTATTGCTAACTCCAGTCTTTGCTCCTTTCATCTTGCTGCAGTATGAGCAGGAGCCAGGAGTAAAACAGAGGAGTCAGCACTACAACAAGGAGGGCAGGAGGAGAGGCCCACAAAGGTGATTACAAGCAGAGTCTCCCTGGTGGGGTAGGAGATTAAGACGGCTGAAGCTCAGAGAAAAATGAGGTAGAGACAAGGAGAAAGAATCAGGTGCAGAGTGAGTGAAAGGAGTGTCAGGGGAGTCTAAGAAGGGCAGCTCCCCTGTGAGGGAAGGACACTAACAGCTGAAATGACCATGAGGAGGAAAGCAGCGGACCTCAGAGAGTATGTATACCCAGGGCTGCAAGCAGGGAAGAATGACAGTGTTGCTACTGAAAATAAAAATCTGAATGAGGAAAAGGAAGACCGGGTGGAAGAGTGGTGAATGTGTTGGAACAAGGAAAAGATCCTAAACAAAGTATAACAAGAGCGGAGCTCAGGGACTGGTTCCTAGAAATTAAAAATGAGGTGCAGTCAGTGAAAAGTGAACTAAGTGAGCTCCTGGGTCCTTTGAAGGAGGAACTTGGGGACCTGACGTGCCGGATGGGAGATCATGAAAATCGGCTGCAAGAGATTGAGCAGCGGCAGGAAGAGGGGCTACAAAGCTGTTCAAAACTGCAATCCCAGCAAGAGGCTATGCTCTATAAATTGGAGGATTTGGAGGATCGCTTTCGCAGAAACAACTTGAGAATAAGAGGAATCCCTGAGGAGAAGGAATTTCAAAATAGTGAGAAGGTGGCAGTATCGGTATGTCTGGAGATGCTCAAAAAAGGGGGAGAGGAAGTGACCCCCGAGGACATACAAATAGAGAGAGCACATAGGGCATTGGGCCCACCACTAGCGAAGAGGTCTAGAGACATCATAATATGCCTGTCAAGATACAAAGTGAAGGAGAGAATTGCCTTCAAGATGAGAAGCTTTGGGACTTTAACGTGGCAGGGATACCCTGTGCATATATATGAGGATTTGTCTGCCGGAACATTACAGAGGAGGAGGGCAATGCAGCCAGTTACGCAACTCTTGAGGAAGGCGGAAGTTAAATATTGATGGCTGCACCCATTTGGACTCTCTTTTACCCAAAAGAGGAGGACATGGAAGACCCAGTCGAAAGAGGAGGCAATGCGAGCCCTGCGAGAAGCGGGGTTGGGGCCCCGGGACTCTTCTAAGGAGGCAGGATCAACAGATTGGAGGCAACAGCGACAGAGAGAGGGGAGTCAGGAGAGGATAACAAATGGATGGCCTCGACAGGAGCAGCGAGAGGGCAGAAATGTTGTAAGAACATAAGGACTTATAAAATGTTAGTTTTATAATGTTGGAGAGGTGGAGAAGATTAAAAGAAGTATCTGTTTGGTGGGGGAGGGTGTGAAAGGGAAGGAGCTGGTAAGGATTGGGGGAGTGGGGTGGAGGGAGGCGGGGTTGAAGAATGGAAATGGGTGCAATGTTGATGTTTGCATATGTGGAGTATAGGGTGAGGGAAGAGGGAAGAGGGTGGGGAGGATGTATAAGGGTGAGAAGGAGGAGGGGAGGGGTTTTAGGGAGTGGGGTGGAGGAGAGGGGGTAGGATAAAGGGGGAGGGCTAAGGCAGTGGTGGGTGGTGGGAGTGAACAGGAAGGAAGGGGGGAGGGAAGATATGGGGGGAGCAAGAAGTAAGTAGCTGGGGGAGGTAGGCGACGCACTACTCCGTTGGAACCTCTGGAGAAGGAGGATGGGGGTAAGGGATGGGGGGAGGGAGGAGGAAGGGGAGAGGGGGCTGAAGGCAAGGGGGAAACAGGGAGAGGGTACGGAGGAAGGGAACAGTGGAAGGGGGGAGGGGGTAAATGGGACAAAAAGGTAAGAGAAAAGGAGTGTGGGAGGGCTGGGAGGAAGGGGGGAAGTTCCCAGGTAAAGACAGGTCAGAGGAGGAAAACATTAACGATTGCTACATTAAACGTAAAGGGGCTGCGTACGTGGCGGAAAAGGCAATTGGTGGAGCAAGAAGGTAGAAGATTGGGTGCGGACATTATGTGTGTAGAGGTAAGGGAGGTAGATGGGTGGGTGTGAAATTACAAATAGCGAGGGAGGAGGTGTGGGTGATTAGTCTGTATGGACCGAATGAACGGCAGGGGGAGGTGTATGAGCAAATTCTAAAGGAGCTGGAGGAATTTGGGAGTACTCCTATAATCTTAGGAGGAGATTTCAATTTGACATGTAATCCAAATTTGGATACCAGTGGCGGCCAGGGGTGGGGAGGCCAAGGGATAGGAGAAGTTTAAAAAAATTGAAGGAGCGATTGGGGTTGGTTGATCTTTGGAGAAGCTGGCATCCAGGGGGCAGAAGTACACGTTCTACTCTCCGGTGCATGGAACCTATAGTAGGTTAGATATGATTTGGGGTTGGGGACAGTGGGTGGCTAAGGTACCTGAGGTGGAGCACAGGTTGATAACCTGGTCAGATCATGCCCCAGTCTGTATAAAACTGGATTTGGGCAGAGAAGATGATAGCATAAAATTTTGGAAGTTAAATGAATCTTTGATGGAGGAGGAGAGGCATGTAAGGAAGCTTCGGGATAGTATAAAAGAATATTTAAGCTTGAATATTACAGGGGAGGTGTCTATGGATACCCTATGGGATGGATTAAAGGCGGTGGTTAGGGGACAACTGATTAGTCTGGGAGCGCAAGTAAAGCAGGAGAATGGGGTGGTGGAAAAGGAACTAATACGGAAAATGGAGAGACTAGAAAGAGCACATCAAGCGGTGCAGGATTCGGGCACTATTGCAGAGTTAATTAAGGTGAGGGCAGAATTGAGTAAGATACGAGCTCGAGAGCTGGCGCACAAGTTAGCAGTGTTGAAATAGGCCCACTTTGAAGGGGGGAATAGGGCGGGGAAATTTTTGGCATGTCGCTTAAAAGCCCATAGGCAGGTAGCGTATATTGATGGGATTCGGACCAATTAAGGGGAAATGTTGCATCGGCCTAAGGAAATTAGAAAGGTATTCAGAGACTTTTATGGAAATCTGTATAAAAGTGAAACGAAGTCTGGGCGGGAGGAGATAGAAGCTTTCCTACCACAAGTGGATGTTGAGGAGAGGGAGCGCTTAGAGCAAGAAATTCAGGAGGAGGAAGTACGGAAGGCTATAGACACGTTAAAAATTTGGAAAGCACCCGGCTTAGATGGGTACACGGTGAAATTAGTAACCTGGCATCTTCAGAGGTCTAAGGAGTCCGTGGTGATGGTCATGGTGGATGCAGAAAAAGAGTTTGACCGAGTCGAATGGCCATACATGTTTCAGGTATTGGAGGAAATGGGTTTTGGGAAGCAGTATATTAGCTGGATAAGGGCGCTATATCAGAGCCCACAGGCTAGAGTCAGGGTAAATGGAGGATATTCTGACAGCTTTGAGTTTAACAGAGGCACTAGACAGGGATGCCCCTATCGAACCATTGACAGAGTGCATTAGGAGGGAAGCAGATATAAAAGGAGTAAGGATCCAGGGGCGGGAGGAAAAAATTGGGCTGTTTGCGGATGATATTATTTTCACACTGACCCAACCTATCACAACATTGCCGGTGTTGATGTTGGCTATACAGAGGTAAAGCAGGATATCAAATGAACCAGAGTAAAACGGAAATGTTGAGGTTTAATTTGTCACCCAAAGTAGAGGATAGTTTGCAGCAAAGTTTTAAGTTCCGGTGGGTGGAGAGTAGTTTCCGCTATTTAGGGATTCAACTGGGATCACCTCTATCTAGGATTAAGCACTGGAGCTACCAGGGATTGGTTGAAAGTACCAGACAGGATCTTTCTAGGTGGAGGGGACTGTACCTGTCGTGGTTGGGCTGCATAGCGGTAGTGAAAATGAACATCCTGCCGAGGTTGCTGTTAGTGTTTATGTCTTACCTTACAGGGTGACAAAAAAAGAAATAGATAGGATGCAAAACTTCCTTATGCAGTATATTTGGGATGGGAAACGCTCGAAAGTGGCTAGGGCCACAATGTATAGACCTAAGGAGGGGGGGGGGGATGGGGTGCCCTCGTTGCTCAGGTATTATGAGGTGGCACAACTACGGGCATTGTTTGCGTGGAAGGATGGGACAGAGCACCCAGGCTGGGTACGAATGGAAGGAGGGGGGAGTAAGCATAGAGGCCTGGATATGGGAACCTGGGGCTGGGAGGTGGGGGAAGGGGGAGGAGAACCCGTTCATGGAGTTAACTCAACAGGTGTGGATGAAATGGAAGAGGTATTTGATGGGGGAGGGGGGGGGAAGAAGTATTCCAGGGAGTCATATCTTCAAACGGTAGTGGAGGGGGTGCTGGGGGAGGAGATGGGGGTATATAAGAGACGAGGGAGTAAGGGGCTACAAAAGATTGGCCAAATGATAGGGGAGGGGGAAGAATTAAGGAGTTTGAGGAATTACAAAGGCAATACCACTTGGAGGAGAGAGACCGGTTTGCCTATGTTCGAATGTGGTATTTTTTGCAGCAGAAAGATGTGAAACGAGATTGGTCTGCCAAACCTACCCCATTCGAGGAGATGATGGGTAAGAGGGGGGTACCAACTCGGATAATTTCAAGGTTGTATATGCTTCTGGGGGAATATAAGATGGGGATACTCAGCAGTCAAAAGAAGTGGGAAGAGGAGTTGGGAGGGCAATGAGACCCCACTAGGTGGGATGGAATTTATGCTAGAACTCACAGGCTAGCCCCTGGGACAGCAATGCTGGAAAATAGCTATAAAATCAGGTTGCGAATGTACTGGACCCCGGTATGGTTGCATGCACTTTATCCAGGTAGCTTGGAGCTTTGCTGGAAGGGGTGTGGAGAACGGGGGGACCTGTTACATATGCTCTGGAATTGTCCAAAAGTGCAGAAGTATTGGAAAGGAGTGGAAAGCTTCACGGTGGATATTATTAAGGTGCGGGTACAGTTTACGCCTGCTATGGTCATTTTGAACGAGGAAGTAGAGGGAGGAGGAGGGGAAATGGGGAGACTCAGGGTATTGTGTTATTGCAGCTTGGATGAGTCTGCTTCGCTGGTGGAAAAATATAGCGGTACCCCCGATAACAGAGGTGGTGGGGAGAATGGAGCAATTATGGGGCTTCTGTGCGATAGAAGTGCACCGAATACATGCGGTTACAAAGTTTAGGAAGGTATGGGAGAGGTATGAACAGTGGAGGGTAAAGGGGGTGCAGCATTGGTGTGATGGGGGGTTAACAGCTTAAAGGATTAACTGTTTTAAAGATCATAAATATTTTCAATGTCTAATAGTGCCTAACACTCTAAAGGGAGGGGTAAGGGAGGGTAATCGTGGAGGAGGGGAAGGTGTGGGTGGGTTAATTGTAGGTGGAGGGGGAAGAAAGGGGAGGGAAGGGACACAATGCAGGTGGGAGAGAATTCAAATGTACAGATGTGGAGAACGTAGACAGGTAGGTTGTGGTCTTCAAACGGGAAAGTGTTAGATGGTGCGGGGAACATTTTGAATAAAGACCAAAATATACAATAAGAAAATAAACATACAATAACAGTTTAGAGAGAATTATAATGTTTTAATATGATATGCTATACAATAACTGCACAAAAAGAATGAGAGAAACTGGAGAATGCAATATAGTAAATGTGGTCTACTAGTAAATGGAGATAAGTATTTAGAATTGTATACATTAATAGGATTTATTGATGTGTAGTTAAAATAAGGTACACACAGTGAGAGGTTATATCTCTAATGTGAAGAAGAACTATAGAATGTATAACGGTAGTGAAATATTGTGTATCCTAAGTTTGGTTGTGGTTTCAATGCTATGTGATGTATATTATGATGTGTGATAATAAAAACATTTAAATTATAAAAAAGAATTGAGTGGGCCCAGAAGACTAGAGAAAGGCACATGTGGTCCCTTTACACAAAAGTGGAAGTAAGGATAAGGCTGAGAACTACCTCTGTGGTGAGTAAATTATTGGAAACGCTGCTAAAAGGGAGGATAATGAAGTTTCTGGAGTCCAATGGATTGCAGAATCCGAAGTAGCATGGGTTTACCAAAGGCTGCTTTTGTCAGACAAATCATTGATTTCTTTGACTGGGTGACCAGGGAGATGGACTGAGGGAGAGCCCTAGATGTGGTATACTTAGATTTCAGTAAAGCCTTTGACACAGTTCCGCACAGGCGACTTATAAATAAATTGAGCAAACTAGGGATGGACCCCAAAGTGACTGACTGGGTTAGAAATTGTTTGAGTGAGAGGTGACAAAGTGTACAGGTAAATGGAGCTCACACTGAGGAGAAAGATGTTATCACTGGTGTGCCACAGGGATCTGTCCTAACTCTGATTCTTTTTAACATCTTTGTTAGTGATATTGCGGAAGGGCTGTTGGGTAAGATTTGCCTCTTTGTAGATGATACTAAAATCTGCAATAGAGTAGACACCCAAGAAGGAGTAGATAATATGAGGAGGGATCTAGCTAAGCTTGATGAATGGTTGAGGATTTGGCAACTGAAATGTAATGCTTAAAAAATGCAGGGTCATGCATTTGAGCTGCAAAAATCCAAGGGAGCGGTACTGTGTAGGAGGTGAAGTAATTCTGTCCATGAAAGAAGAGTGGGACCTGAGCGTCATTGTTTCTGATGATCTTAAAGTAGCTAAACAGGTAGAAAAGGTGACGGCAAAAGCCATAAGGATGCTTTGAGTGCATAGGGAGAGGAATAGCCAGCAGAAAAAAGGAGGTGACAGTGCCTCTGTATAAGCCTCTGGTGCGACCTCATTTGGAGTATTGTATGCAAGTCTGGAGACCACACTTTCAAAAGGATTTAAACAGGATGGAGTAGATGCTGAGGGTGGCTACTAAAATGGTTAGTGGTCTTTGTTATAAGGTCTAAGGGGACAGACTTAAAAATCTTAATAAACATACTTTAGAGAAAAGGCGGGATAGAGGAGATATGATAAAAACATTTAAATACCTCCGTGGCATAAATGCACAAGAGGAGCACTTCTTTCAATTGAAAGTAAGCTCTGCAATGAGGGGACATAGGATGAGAATGATGAAAGGGGATAGACTCAGGAGTAATATGCAAATATATTTCTTTACAGAAAGATTGGTAGATGCGTGGAATAGTGTCCCAGTGGAAGTAGTAGAGACGAGGACAGTATCTGAATTCAAGAAAACATGGGAGAAAACACAGAAGATGTCTAAAGGAACAAAAGGGACTATACTCATTCTACCAGGGGTGAGAGCAGGAGCTCCCCCTTCCTCCTTAAGCCGACATAATGCTCAACGGCATAAAAACCGCCGTTTCCATGGCGCGCCCGCGGGCCTTGCCAGAGGGCCCTTTGGCGTGGCCCTTAGGCGTTGGTCCGTGGCGTATGTTTCTGAAGTTCCGTTGGTCTGGCTTGTTGTGGTGTCTTACTGTTATGGTTTGGCTTGGCCTTTGGGCGAGGTGCGGTGGCTGGGACTGTTTTCACCCCTTGCAGATGGTATGTAATGTACTGTAACCCATGTTGTAACTTATTCTGTATAGTTATTCTATGTATGTACTGTAATGTACTCCCTGTGTTATGTAATCCCTTTTATTACCGCTCTGATTTTATGAAGAGTGGTATATGTTTCATTCACCTCTGTTTAACCTTGTATTGTATTGTACTGTGACCGCTTTGAAGGAAAAAGCGGAATATAAATCTGTTTAAATAAATAAATAAATAGTAGTTGATATGAAAGGGTAGACTACAGTTGTTAACGTTATTGGCATTTTAGGTATGTTGTGTACAGTATCTTCAAAAGGATATAAACAGGCTGGAGACAGTACAGAGGGTGGCTACTAAAATGGTTAGTGGTCTTCATTATGAAGCATATGGGAATAGACTTAAAGATCTTAATATGTACACCTTAGAGGAAAGGCGGGATAGAGGTGATATGATTGAGATATTTAAATATCTCCGTGGCATAAATGTACAGGGGGAGAGCCTCTTTCAATTGAAAGCAAGTTCTGCTATGAGGGAACATGGGATGAGGGTGAAGGGGGATAGATTCAGGAGTGATATGCGGAAATATTTCTTTACGGAAAGAGTGGTGGATCCGTGGAATAGTCTCCCAGTGGAGGTAGTAGAGATGAGGACAGTATCTAAATTCAAAGAAGCATGGGACAAGCACAGAAGATCTGTAAAGGAAAAAAAGAGGACTGTTGTAGTGGTTGATATGGAAGGACAGACTAGGTAGGCCATGTGGTCTTTTTCTGTCGTCATGTTTCTGTGTTTCTATGTTTCTAATTGCTAATGTGCTGTTTATCCCTCTTACATAATAAGGCCATCTTCAGCAACTTAAAGGACCCTTCCTTTCCTATATCAGCTACCACATGTAAACATGGAACATTAGATAAGTATTGTTACAACTACTAACCTTTCTTGTACCATCTCAGCAATTTTAAGGATCCTGATTCTTTCTCATAAATCCCTGTATCCTTCTTGGGTCATTCGGGTGTCCCTTCCCAGGGTTCAAGGAGTATGCAAGAGGCTTAAACACGCACTGAAGCACTTCATATCCCAGGGGAGTAGTGTTCTTCATTAGTGTAGGTATTTAGAGTACTGATACACTCCATAAGTTCACCCTACCAAACTGGATAATTGAGCTCAATTACTAAGAATATTGTAGCTAGTGTGTATGTCAAAAGTTCCACAACTGAGAAGCAGATGTCCTGGAATGCAGGATGATACAGAATGTCCAGATGAATGGCTCCTCTCCCACACTTTGTGCAAAAATGTTCTCTTGTCCCTTGCACCTAATAGTGAGTACAACAAGCAAGAAAACCTCTCTATTTCTGGATGGCAGGTCAGGTCATACAAACTTTAAGGCCTCTCACACAGACATATGTCTAATCAGAGTCTGTGCACTGTTTTGTACTGTTTTCTATGTAGATAGAAATTCTTTTACATACAGCCCTAGCAATCTACTGATCCTTTTAGGCGGATGTCTCTCTCAGATGAGATCAGAGACTTCTTCTACCACTCCACAGCTCACAGTTGCTCTGCCTCTCACAGACTCACTGTTTCACTGCTGTGCATCCCCAGAGCATCTTTGCACTAGTTGTCTGATTTTCTGCAGGGACCTTCACTGGCTCCTAGACAGCCTGACAGTCTCAGCAGCTTCTCTAGGTCTCGCTCCAACCAGACTCTCTTCACCAGCTGCTTGCACCTCTCTCACAAGTAGGTACTTACAGTCTGCAGTACAACTTCCAGCTCAGGTCTTCACTTCTGTTGGCTTTGGTCAACCTCAGGCTCTTTCTCTCTTCTCCTGCTTGGGGACACTCAGCTTCTGTGGTTCTTGGGTCCTTCTTGCTGCCTCCCAACTTCTTTGCTCGCAGCTCAGCCCAACGCAGCCTTGTGTAGCAGCTCAACTCCCCCACCTTCACTCCTGTTTCTTCAGGGGGTTTTATTATCTATGCAGCTTTGCCCCCCTCCACAGGCTTTCTATCTTCGACACATGGCTCCTCATGCTTATATGATCTTTTATTATTTTATTTAGTAGTATTTAAGTACAATCAGGTACAGTAGGTATTTCCCTGTCCCTGGAGAACTTATAATCTAAATTTGTACCTGTTCAAGCATGAGGCATGAGGGAGGACTGCAATCCATCTCCAGCTGCATTAGAAACGGAAAGAAGTGCTCTCTTCAGAGGTTCCCCTCCTCTTGGGGAACATCATTGTTGCAGATTTTAACTTATACGTATGCCATCTAGTACCTTATTGTTATATCTCACTGTAGCATGGAAATAAGATCCTGATGTTGAAGCTTTGGTGGGAGTGACTGACTTGGATTTAGTGGCAGTTACAGAAACATGGTTCACAGAAAACCATGACTGGGATGTAACTATACCTGGCTATACTTTATTCAGAAAGGACAGGGTAGGAAGAAGGGGAGGAGGAGTGGCACTATATGTAAAAACAAAAACTACTATTAAAGCTTTGGAATTACAGAGCTTAAAAGGGAGAGAGGAGGCATTGTGGGTTAAACTAGAAAGAGGGAAAGAGAAATCTATTTGCATTGGTGTGATATACAGACCTCCCTCACAAGAGGAAGAGGTGGACAGAGAGTTAATTGAAGACATACGCAGCATTGCTAAGAAAGGGGAAGTGCTACTGATAGGAGATTTCAATATGCCAGATGTTGATTGGCACATTCCTGCTGCAGTATCACCTAGAAGTAAGGAGATCCTGGATTCTCTACAGGGAGAACTATTCAGGCAATTGGTAACAGACCCCACACGTGAAGGGGCCATACTGGACTTGGTGCTTACCAATGGTGAAAGTGTTTCTGATGTTGTAGTGGGAGATCATTTTGCATCCAGTGATCACCAGATGGTGTGGTTCAGTATTAGGACTAGGGCTGTCAGAATCCATTCAAAGGTGAGGATCTTAGACTTTAGGAAGACTAACTTTGCGAAGATGGGCCAATACCTCAGGGAGTCGTTAGTGGGATGGGAACAGCTGGGGGATGTAGAAAAACAGTGGGCAAAACTGAAAGGGGATATTTTAAGGGCAACCAACCTTTTTGTTAAAATGGTAAATAAAGGTAAAAGGAAAAGGAGACCGCTATGGTTTTCGAAAGAAGTAGCTGAAAAAGTGAAGAAAAAGAGGGAGGCCTTCATGAAATACAAGAGATCACAGAGAGAGGAAGACAGGCATCTGTATTTGGAAAAACGTAGAGAAGCTAGCAAAGTAGTCAAGAAGGCAAAGATTCAAAAGGAGGAAGAAATAGCTAATGCAATAAAATGGGGGGATAAGACATTTTTCAGATATATTAGTGAGAAGAGGAAGGGCAAAAGTGGTATTGTCAGACTCAAGGGTGCAGGGGAGGAATTATGTAGAAGCTGATAAGGATAAAGTGGAATTGCTTAACAAATATTTTTGTTCTGTGTTCACAGATGAAGAACCAGGAGCAGGACCTCAGAAAACCTCCACAAATAGGAACAGAAGCGAGGGACATCTTGAACAATTTTCAGAAGACTGTGTTCATGAGAAACTAGCTCAACTTAAAGTAGACAAAGCAATGGGACCGGATGGGATACATCCTAGGAAACTGAGGGAACTTAGGGACGTTCTAGCAACTCCACTGACTGACCTTTTCAATGCCTCGTTGGAGTCGGAAGTGGTGCCAAAGGACTGGAGAGAGGCTCATGTAGTGCCTTTACACAAAAGCGGAAGTAAGGATGTGGTTGAAATCTACAGGCCGGTTAGTTTAACTTCGGTGGTGAGTAAATTATTGGAAACGCTGCTGAAAGAGAAAATAGTGAGATTTCTGGAGTCCAGCGGATTACAGGATCCGAGGCAGCATGGATTCACCAGAGGCAGGTCTTGTTAGACAAATCTGATTGATTTCTTTGACTGGGTGACCAGGGAGTTGGACCGAGGGAGAGCTCTAGATGTGCTGTATTTAGATTTCAGTAAAGCCTTTGACACTCTTCCTCACAGGCGACTTATAAACAAACTGAGCACCCTAGGGATGGACCCTAAAGTTACTGCTTGGGTTAGAAATTGGTTGGGTGGGAGGCAACAAAGAGTACAAGTAAATGGAGTTCACTCTGAGGAGAAAGATGTTACCAGTGGTGTGCCCCAGGGATCTGTCCTGGGTCCGATTCTTTTTAATATCTTTGTTAGTGATATAGCGGAAGGGCTGTTGGGTAAGGTTTGCCTCTTTGTGGATGATACCAAAATCTGCAATAGAGTAGACACCCAGGAAGGTGTAGATAACATGAGGAGGGATCTAGCTAAGCTTGAAGAATGGTCTAGAATTTGGCAGCTGGGATTTAATGTTAAAAAATGTAAGGTCATGCATTTGGGCTGCAGCAATCCAAGGGAGCAATATAGTATAGGAGGTGAAGTACTTTTGTCCACTAAAGAAGAGCGGGACCTAGGCGTGGTTGTGTCTGATGATCTTAAAGTAGCTAAACAGGTAGAAAAGGCAACGGCAAAAGCTAGAAGGATGCTTGGGTGCATACGGAGAGGAATGGCTAGCAGAAAAAAGGAGGTGATAATGCCTCTCTATAAGTCTTTGGTGCGACCTCATTTGGAGTATAGTGTGCAATTCTGGAGACCGCACCTTCAAAAGGATGTGAACAGGATGGAGTCGATGCAGAGGTGGCTACTAAAATGATTAGTGGTCTTCTTTATAAAGCATATGAGGACAGACTGAAGGATCTTAATATGTACACCTTAGAAGAAAGGCTGGATAGAGGTGATATGATTGAGATGTTTAAATACCTCCGTGGCATAAATGTTCAAGGAGAGAGCCTCTTTCAACTGAAAGCAAGTTCTGCTACGAGGGGACATGGGATGAGGGTGAAGGGCGATAGATTCAGGAGTGATATGCAGAAATATTTCTTTACGAAAAGAGCAGTGGATCCATGGAATAGTCTCCCAGTGGAGGTGGTAGAGATGAGGACGGTAACTGAATTCAAAAAAGCATGGGACAAACACAGAGGATCTCTAAAGGTAAAAAGGGGACTGTTGTAGTTGTTGATATGGAAGGACAGACTAGATAGGCCATGTGGTCTTTTTCTGTCATCATATTTCTATGTTTCTATGTTTTCCTACTTCCTTGTTGTCATCTTTGACCTTCTAATATAGTAGAAACACATCAACAGAGGGCATGGTTAGCAGCCCAGCACATTGCCTGATGTCAAGAAGACTAAAGATATCTTTGCCAGTAACCAGTAAGCTAATTGAGCCCTGTACAGTACAAGGTGTATCAGAAAAACTCTGATACAAGAAGCAATGTGTTAAATGAGGATATGATATATCTGCAATAGATTTGCCTGAACTCAATATTGGAGACTCAGTCCACTTGAAACCACTACTGGGTGATTGACCAGATCGTTGGAAGTTGGGTACCTGTGTGCAAAAGGTCACACTATGCTCATACTGTATACAGTGGATGTTGAAGGAACTCTCTATTGCCACCATCATGTGCACCTGCAAGTGGCTGAGTAGCCAGCTTCATAACAGTACACACATAACTTGGCTGAAGAGGCAAAAAATCCTTCTTGCTCCTTTTTCTTTCTCCTTATTCTTATCCCCTTACCCTGTATCCAGCATCTCCTTGCTTACTCTCCCTTCCCTCTACCATGTGTCCAGCATCTTCCCTCAATCCCCTTTCCCATACCCATTTTCTTCCCTACCTCCCCCTACCCCATGCCCAGTGTCTGCCTTCCACACTACAACTGCTCACCCTTTATCTGCTCTTCATCCTGCTATATCCCTCTTCCCCATGTCCAGAATCTGCCCTCTGTTCTCCTACCCCATTTCCAGCATCAGCCTTCACCCTCCTACCCTGTCTCCAGCATTGCCTTCCACCCACATCCTATGTCCACTGTCTGCCCTTCACCACCATCCTGTGTCCAGTATCTGACCTCTGCCCTCCTATCCCTTGTTCAGCATCAGCCTTTGCCCTCCTATCCTATGTCTAGCTGTATCTACCATATGCCCCCACCACCATCCTATGTTCAGCACCTGCCCTCTTCCCTCCCCCCCCCCCCCCATGCCTACCACTGCTACCTCTGCATTTCTCAACATCTGCAGTGATGGTGGCAATTCAAGCATAAAAAGCATGGGAACCTTTGCAATTCCTATGGAGTTCAAAGGCCCTCCTAATATTATTGCCTCTGACAAAAAAAGTATGTATCGTGGGGGGGTGGGGGGGGGGGGAGGACCAGGAGGGACTTCCAGCATGCAAGCATCACAAAGACTGCCTGCACTTTTATTTTGTTCTCTTTTCCTGCTGCATGGCACTGCTGCCACAGATCCACTTAAAAGCAACAGCTGGGACTGCAACTGGGATTCACCCTTGTGGACCTTTTTTTGTTTTTAGACGATAAGGCAGCCACCAAGGGGATGTTTGGGGGTATTTATTGCCACTCCAAAAAATTTTCTGCCTGAAGCTGCCACTTCACCATGCTAGAGCTATTCCCATTGAACATAAGAACATAAGACATGCCATACTGGGTCAGACCGAGGTCCATCAAGCCCAGTATCCTGTTTCCAACAGTGGCCAATCTAGGTTATACGTACCTAGCAATATCCCCAAAAGACAGGTTCCACAATGCTTGTACTGGGTCAAGCATTGATATCCTGGGTCCCTTTTTAATAGTGGTTTATGGACCTTTCCTCCAGGAACTTGTCCAAACCTTTTTTAAACCCAGCTATACTAACAGCCCTTACTACATCCTCCGGTAACAGATTCCAGAGTTTGATTACACGTTGTGTGAAAAAATATTTTCTCTTATTTGTCTTAAATAGTTTACCCTGTAGCTTCATTACATGTCCCCTAGTCTTTCTATACTCTGATAGCGTAAACAATTGATCCACGTTTATCCGTTCCACTCCATTCATTAATTTATAGACCTCTATCATATCTCCCCTCAGCCGTCTCTTCTCCAGGCTAAAGAGCCCTAACCTTCTTAGCCTCTCTTCATAGGAGTAGCCTTCCATCCCCTTCACCAATTTGGTGGCTCTTCTCTGTCCTTTTTCTAATAACGCTATGTCCTTTTTAAGATACGGTGACCAGAATTGCACACAATATTCAAGGTGCGGTCGTACCATGGAGCGATACAGAGGCATTATAAGAACATAAGAACATAAGATATGCCATACTGGGTCAGACCAAGGTCCATCAAGCCCAGCATTCTGTTTCCAACAGTGGCCAATCTAGGTCATACGTACCTAGCAGTTTCCCCAAGGGACACAGGTTCCACAATGCTTGTACTGGTTCAAGCATTGATATCCTGGGTCCCTTCTTAATAATGGTTTATGGACCTTTCCTCCAGGAACTTGTCCAAACCTTTTTTAACCTTTTAATATCCTTTGTTTTGTTCTCCATCCCTTTCCTTATGATACCTAGCATTCTATTTGCTTTCTTGGCCGCCGCTGCACACTGGGCGGAGGGTTTTAACATGTTATCCACAATGACTCCTAAATCTTTTTCCTGGGTGGTGGTTTCTAATGTGGAGCCTTGCATTGTGTAACTATAGTGTGGGTTGTTCTTTCCTAGGTGCATAACCTTGCACTTGTCCACATTAAATTTCATCTGCCATTTGGATGCCCAGTCTTCCAATTTATCCAGATCCTCCTGCAGTTTTCCACAATCCTCTTGGGTTTTAACAACTTTAAACAGTTTTGTGTCATCTGCAAATTTGATAACCTCACTAGTTATTCCCTTTTCCAGGTCATTTATGAATATGTCAAAAAGCAGCGGACCCAGTACAGATCCCTGGGGTACTCCACTATTCACCTTTTTCCATTGGGAATATTGGCCATTTAGCCCTACCCTCTGCTTTCTATCTTTTAACCAGTTCCCGATCCACAATAGTACACTGCCTCCTATCCCATGACTTTTTAGCTTCGCCAAAAGTCTCTGATGGGGGACTTTGTCAAAAGCTTTCTGAAAGTCCAGATACACTAGATCAACCAACTCACCTTTGTCTACCTGTTTATGCACACCTTCAAAAAAACATATCAGATTAGTAAGACAAGATCTTCCTTGTCTAAAGCCATGTTGGCTGTCTCCCATTAGGCCATGACTATCTACATGCTGCGTAATTTTGTTCTTTATGATGGTTTCTACCATTTTCCCTGGTACTGACGTCAGGCTCACCGGTCTGTAATTTCCTGGGTCACCCCTGGAACCCTTTTTAAAAATTGGTGTTATGTTGGCGACCCTCCAATCTTCAGGTATTACAGATGATTTTAATGAAAGTTCACAGATTACCAATAGCAGGTCTGCAATCTCATATTTCAGTTCTTTCAACACTCTGGGATGTATACCATCCGGTCCAGGTGATTTGCTACTATTCAGTTTATCAAATAGTTGTAATATATCTTCCCGGTGTAGCGATATTTCTCTCAATTCCTCTGCAGTATCACCTTTAAATACCACTTCAGTCTTGGGTAACATCCCTACATCTTCCTCAGTAAAGACCGAAGCAAAGAATTCATTCAGTCTCTCTGCTATAGCCTTGTTTCCTCTTACTGCCACTTTTACCCCTCTATCATCTAATGGTCCAATTGACTCTCTCACAGGCCTTTTGCTACGAATGTACTTGAAAAAGTCTTTATTTCGTGTTTTTGCTTCCGTAGCAAGTTTCTTCTCAAATTCCCGTTTTGCCTGCCTTATCAATGCTTTGCATTTAACTTGCCAGTGCTTGTGCTGTTTCCAGTTTTCATCATTTGGCTCTTTTTTCCATTTCCTGAAGGTTGCTTTTTTGGCAGCAACAGCCTCTCTGACCTCACCTTTAAACCATGCTGGCAGTTTTTTGGACTTTCTTCCACTTTTCTTAATGCGTGGAATACAGCTGGTCTGGGCTTCGAGGATAGTTTTTTAAAATAACACCCAAGCTTCCTGTAAGTCTTTAACCTTTGGAACCGCTCCTTTTAGTTTTTTCCTAACTATATTCCTCATTCTATCATAGTCTCCCTTTTGAAAGTTAAAAGGTAGTACTGTGGATGCCTTTACTATCTGTCCTCCACTAATTAAATCAAACATGATCATACTATGATCACTATTGCCAAGTGGTCCCAACACCCTTATTTCTTGCACCAGATCTGGCGTTCCACTAAGGACTAGGTCCAGTATGGCTTCCCCTCTGGTCGGTTCATGAACCAGCTGCTCCAAGAAGCAGTCATTTATTCCATCTAGAAACTTTATCTCTTTAGCTTGTCCTGCTGTGACACTGACCCAGTCGATACCGGGGTAATTGAAATCACCCATTATTACTACTCTGTTGTGACTTTTGTTAGCTTCCTTGATTTCTTTGAGCATTTCATCATCCATTTGTTCATTCTGGCCAGGCGGCCGATAGTATACTCCCACAGCCATCACCTTCCCCTTCATAAATGGAATTTCAATCCATAGAGATTCTACAGCAAATTTTGATCTCCAGGAACAAGCAGGAATAAGTCCTCACATATGGGTAAGTCGGAACCAACGGAGCCCGCGCGGGAAAGCTCCCCAGCTTTTCAGATGAAAAGCTTTTGGGGCTTCCCACAGCGCATGCGCGCTGCCTTCCCGCCTTCCTTACCAGCTCTCTTCAGTTTCTCTTTTTCCGCGGAGCCAGCAGGACGTGTTCCTGTCACCGCTGAAGAAATTGTTATTTTAATTTGTTTCTTTTGACCGCGTACCTGCCTTCCCCATACCAAAACCGGTACTGCCGGTCTCTCTTTCTTTCTTTTAAAAAAAAAAAAAAAAACCAATCTTTTTTTATTTTCTCAGCACAGCTTGGTAACTTTTGTTAGGCCTTCAGGCCTACACAAATTCTCCTCATGGAGAAACCAGCTCCTGGTTTTAAAAAATGTACCAAGTGCAATGCTGTTATTTCTCTCACAGACACCCATGAATGGTGTCTTAAATGTTTAGGACCTGACCACTCCATACCGGACTGCCCATTCTGCTCCCAGATGTCTAAATGTGGTATGCAGAACTGGGCCAACAAGTTCCATGTGCTGTTTGCTTCAGATAATCCAGCATCACAGTCATCCAGGTCTTCCTCTCCGGATGGATCTCAGGTAACCAAACTTTCTGTGGGCAAATCCTCTAAAAGCAAATCTCTTTCAAAAGATCGAGAGGCTCTCAATCTTGAGTTCGAGGATTCTGCCCAGACCAAAAAACCCCGGCGGGAGGCTCCGGCCTCCAAAGCATCACCTATGGGGTTACAGGTTGACATCGATGGCACGGCCTCGACTGATCACCTGTTAGACTGCTCTGGGGTACCGGTCGATACCGGTACCGACATCCAGGCAGCAGTGGCGTCCATGGGCAATACTGTCCAGGCCATGCAGCAGGCCGTTTTGGCTTTCATTAAGGCTGCGACGCCCTCGGTACCGATTCCATCGGTACCGACCCCGGTTCCGGTATCCACACCGGAACCGAGACCATCGACTTCCAAGCGTCGATCGGTTCCGCTTGCTGGATTCAGGCTTTTGCCCGATACCAATCCCATGCCCGATACGCCCGATGTCGATATCGATCGGTACGCGTATCGTGCATTGCAAGCACAGAGAGAATACTCAGATTCTTCTGATGAGTTCAATTCCTCTGATGACTCTGCTGAGTTTGATCTTCCTGAGGAGCCCTCTTCTCTAAAGAGGAGGATGTCTCCTCCAGAGGATTTATCCTTTCAGGATTTCATTGTTGATGTAGCTAAAGCACTTTCTATTGCTACATCTGCTGAAAAGGAACCCAGATCAAAAAAATTGGATATTTTAGGATACTCTAAACCCCCTAAAGAGGCAGTTACTCTGCCTATCCATGAAATCCTTCAAGAACACTTGAGGGATTTGTGGGAGACTCCTCTAACCCTGTCTCCTCATTCCCGTAGGTTGGACACCATGTACCGGGTCCCTCCTTCTCCTGGGTTTCAAAAGACTCAGCTGCCTCACCACTCCATTGTGGTGAAGTCTGCTATAAAGAAGATAAAGAGTCCTAAAAGGCATTCCTCTACCCCTCCAGGGCGAGAATGTAAGACCCTTGACTCTTTTGGTAGAAAGATCTTTCAGGCTAGTATGCTTATAGCCAGGATCAATTCTTACAGCCTTTATATGGGCATGTTTCTCAGAGAACTTGCCCTAAAGGTACGGCATTTAGCCCCCTTTATCCCTGAGGATAAAAAGGAGGACTTCACTACTCTGGTGACACAACTTTCAGAGGTCTCCAACAGAGCAGCCTTTGATTCCTTTGAGGTTGCTGGCAGGGCTTCGGGAATCGCTATTGCAGCCCGACGTCTTGCTTGGCTCCAGGCTTCTGACCTAGAACCCTGGGTCATGGATGGCTTAAGGAATCTGCCCTGTACAGGAGAGAACTTATTTGGTGAGGACTGGCAAATTAAAGCTGCTCAAATGGACGCAGAAAATGCCACTCTAGATAGACTTTCTAAGTCTACTTCTACTCCTGCCAAAAAGAAACCTTTTAAAAGGCCGTACTACAAGAAGGCCAGATTTTCCACAAATACTGGCCAACAATCTTCTCAGCCTCGCTTTGCTGCTAAACGTCAGCAATCTAAGCAAGTAAAGTCAAAGTCTGCAGTGTCTGCTACACCCCAGCAGGCTCAACCCCCTCAGGGGTTTTGACTTGCCCCTAGAGAACTTACCATTTCTGGCTCTGGAACAACCAGAGCCTCTCACCATACCGGGAAGGTTAGCTCACTTTGCTCCCAGATGGGAGCAAATAACATCAGAGCAATGGACCCTCTCTATCATCAGAGAGGGCTACAAACTTCATTTCTCCAGCCTTCCTCCCCATACCATGGTGAGGCAATTCAGTTCTCCCCCATCTCTTCTGACCCTGTTGGGTCAGGAAGTCTCCTCTCTCCTTGCCCAAGGGGCAATAGAGGAGGTTCCTCTTCCTCAACAGGGGTTAGGGTTCTACTCCCCTTATTTTCTCATAACAAAGAAGACAGGGGGCTTCAGACCTATCCTAGATCTGAGAGAATTGAACAAGTTTCTATTCAAGGAGAAATTCAAAATGCTCTCTCTGGGCATTCTCCTTCCATACCTTCAGAGTCAGGATTGGCTTTGTTCTCTAGATCTCAAGGATGCGTACACTCATATACTCATCCATCCATCCCACAGAAAATATCTTCGATTTCTGTTCCAGGGAAAACATTTCCAATACAGAGTACTTCCCTTCGGTCTCGCCTCTGCTCCAAGAGTATTCACAAAATGCATGGCAGTCGTAGCCGCATTTCTAAGAGGCATGGGAATCTTCGTGTTCCCATATCTGGACGACTGGCTCATCCGAGCTCCATCTCAGTCAGAAGTCCAGATTTCCTTGGACCGCACAAGGCGTATTCTTCAATATCTGGGACTTGTGGTAAACATTCCCAAGTCCCAACTCATCCCTACTCAGTCCCTGGAATTCATAGGGGCTTATCTGGATTCCACCACTGCAAGGGCCTACCTTCCTCTGGTCCGAGGCCAACGGCTAATAAGCTTGGCCTCCCAGGCTCACTCCAGAAGTCACTTGTCAGCCAGAGAAATGCTGCAACTTCTGGGCCACATGGCCTCCACGGTTCATGTGGTGCCCTATGCTCGTCTCCATATGAGAGCAGCTCAATGGACATTGGCCACCCAGTGGTCTCAAGCATCGGGACTGCTATCAGACCAGGTACTCACCTCAAAACGTCTGTTTTGGTCTCTCCAGTGGTGGACATCCTCCAAAAATCTGTTGTTGGGGACCCCCTTCCAACCTTCGTTGCCCCAAGCAACCCTCACAACAGATGCCTCCCAAACAGGGTGGGGAGCTCATCTTCAACATCTCTCCACTCAGGGAACCTGGTCTCCCCAAGAGACCACCCTTCATATCAACCTTCTGGAACTGCGAGCAATCTTCCTTGCCCTCACAGTCTTCCATACCCTCCTTGCCAACCTGACTGTCCTAGTTCAGACAGACAATCAGGTGGCCATGTTCTATGTCAACAAGCAAGGAGGGACGGGCTCTCTGTCGCTTTGCAACGAAGCTCTCAGATTATGGGCTTTCGCCAGAGAGCATCAAATTCATCTTCTGGCAGTGTATCTTCCAGGAGTTCAAAACTCTCGGGCAGACAGACTCAGTCGAGTTCTGCTTCCACACGAGTGGTCCCTGCATATGGACCAGATACACAGAATCTTCCAGGAATGGGGGACCCCGGACATAGACCTCTTTGCAAGTCCGTGGAATGCCAAACTTCCCCGGTTCTGTTCCAGGACTCCGTGTCAGGGAGCTCAGGCCAACGACGCCTTTCTCCTGCATTGGGGTCAGGAATTCCTGTATGCTTTTCCACCCATTCCTTTGATTCCCAAGACTCTGTTCAAACTTCAGAGGGATCACGGGTCAATGATCCTTATAGCTCCACGCTGGCCACGCCAAGTGTGGTTCCCTCTACTTCTACAGCTCTCCCAGGGCTCCTCCCTGGACCTGGGAGCTGCGCCAGACCTTCTGTCTCAGGAGAAAGGGACTTTGTGGCACCCAAACCCCAAGTCCCTACATCTCCGAGCTTGGTTACTGAAGGCTTAAGCCTTCATGAGTTTAATCTTTCTCAGCCAGTGAAAGATATCCTTCATGCCTCTAGGAAACCCTCTACCAGGCGTTCCTATGCTTTCAAATGGAAACGTTTTTCCATTTGGTGTGCTCAACAGGGTCTTGACCCTCTGGCACTTCCTTTGAATTCTCTACTAGACTATCTCCTGCATCTTTCCAATGCAGGCCTCAAGACGAATTCAGTACGAGTCCATTTAAGTGCTATTGCAGCATCCTTAAAACCTATAAATGGACAACCTGTCTCCTCTCATCCTCTCGTTGCAAGGTTCATGAGAGGCCTGACCCTAACTAAACCTCCCATCCGACCTCCGCCGGTAGCATGGGATTTGAACCTAGTTCTAGGTCAGCTTATGAAACCACCTTTTGAGCCTTTGGACTCTACCTCCTTGAAATTTCTTTCCTGGAAGGTTCTTTTCCTTATTGCAGTCACTTCGGCTTGCCGCATCAGTGAACTGCAGGCTTTGGTGGCTAATCCACCTTATACCAGATTTCATCATGATAAGGTGGTCCTTAGGACGAATCCCCACTTTATGCCCAAAGTGGTCTCGCCTTTTCATCTTAATCAAGAGGTATATCTACCTGTTTTTTTCCCGGCTCCTCATGCATCCAGTGCAGAGAGGAACCTTCATACTCTTGACTGTAAAAGAGCTCTCGCCTTTTACCTCAACAGGACTCAGCCACATCGAAAGTCTTCCCAACTTTTTGTGGCTTTTGATCCTTCTCATTTGGGACTTCCAGTCTCCAAACGTACACTTTCCAATTGGATTGCTCAGTGTATTTCTTTTGCTTACCAGAGTAAGAACATTTCTCTGGAAGGCCATGTCACAGCTCACAATGTGAGAGCCATGGCTACTTCTATGGCTCATCTTCACTCTGTATCCATAGATCACATCTGTCGAGCAGCCACTTGGGCCTCGGTTCATACCTTCACAGCCCATTACTGTTTGGACAAGGACTCCCGCCGGGATGCCTTGTTTGGTCAGGCTGTCCTCCAACACCTGTTCCATACTTAAGCAACTCCTGCCCACCTTCCCTGAATGGATGCCTGAGATCCATACGAAGATGGTTTACCCTTGGAGGGGAATCTCCCAGGCATCTTAGCTAGGGAGTCCCCATATGTGAGGACTTATTCCTGCTTGTTCCTGGAGATAGCACAGTTACTTACCTGTAACAGGTGATCTCTGGGAACAGCAGGAATTAGTCCTCACAACCCACCCACCTCCCCTAGGAGTTGTATCTTCTATCTATCTACCTTCCTTTCCTCTCTCTATTGTCTCAGCTATAAACTCGAACTGAAGAGAGCTGGTAAGGAAGGCGGGAAGGCAGCGCGCATGCGCTGTGGGAAGCCCCAAAAGCTTTTCATCTGAAAAGCTGGGGAGCTTTCCCGCGCGGGCTCCGTCGGTTCCGACTTACCCATATGTGAGGACTAATTCCTGCTGTTCCCAGAGATCACCTGTTACAGGTAAGTAACTGTGCTTTCCCTGCAAAACTTTAATCCTTTCTGACTCAATGCCCTCTCTAACATAGAGCGCAACCCCTCCACCAATTTGATCAGCTCTATCATTACGATATAGTTTGTATCCAGGTATCACAGTGTCCCACTGGTTATCCTCCTTCCACCATGTCTCTGAGAGTGCAATCATATCTAACCTCTCATTTAGTGCTATATATTCTAACTCTCCCATCTTATTGTTTAGACTTCTAGCATTGGCATACAAGCATTTTAGAGACTGTATTTTATTCATATTAATCTGGCTATTGGTAGGCAGGGGTAATTTGGAATCTTTATGCTCTGTCTGCTCCTTACTCAAGGGCATTTGGGCTACTATACTCCCTTTTGGAACCTCACTGCTTTTGGTAGCATCCTTCAAGGATACCTTCGTCCGAACCATGCACTCCTGGGTGACTGTCTGCTTTCCCCTATTTTCTAGTTTAAAAGCTTCTCTATCTCTTTTTTAAAGGTTAATGCCAGCAGTCTGGTCCCATCCTGATTAAGGTGAAGCCCATCCCTTCGGAAGAGCCCCCCCTTTCCCCAGAATGTTCCCCAGTTCCTAACAAATCCAAAACCCTCATCCTTGCACCATTGTCTCATCCACGCATTGAGACTCCGGAGCTCTGTCTGTCTTTTGGGTCCTGCAAGTGGAACAAGAAGCATTTCGGAGAACGCTATCCTGGAAGTTCTGGATTTCAACTTCCTACCTAAAAGCTTAAATTTAGCCTCCAGAACTTCCCTACCACATTTTCCTATGTCATTCGAACCAACATGTACCAAGACAGCAGACTCCTCCCCAGCACTATCTATGATCCTATCTAGGCAGTGCGTGAGGTCCACTACCTTCGCACCAGGCAGGCATGTTACCAGGCGATCCTCACGTCCACCAGCCACTCAGCTATCTACATTCCTAATGATTGAATCACCAACTATAACAGCTGTCCTGACCCTCCCCTCGTGGGAACATGGCCCTGGAGAAACGTCCTCGGTGCGAGAGGGTTTTACATCACTTGGAGGACAGGTCCTAGTTACAGGATCACTTCCTGCCACACCAGGGTGATGCTCTCCTGTCACGTGACCTCTCTCCTCCATGGCAACAGGGATGCTGCCAGACTGGAGGTGGGACTTCAGGACTGTATCCCTGTAGGTCTCGTCCATGTACTTCTCTGTCTTTCTTACGTCTTCCAGGTCTGCTACTCTAGCCTCTAGAGAACAGACTCGTTCCCTGAGAGCAAAGAGTTCTTTGCACTTAGTGCATACGTAAGACCTCTCACCAACTGGGAGAAAATCATACATGTGGCACTCAATGCAAAAGACAGGAGAACCCCCATCTCGTTGCTGGACTTCTGTCTGCATCTTAGTTTAAAGCTTGTGTTTAGGTCTTTTAAATTCAGTATATAATAAGGATTGGTGTAGATGCTTATACCAATAAAAGTGTATCTAATACCCCTAATACACCTTGTGTACCCGAAGCTTCAGTAAGTGTACCTGAAGCTTCAGTAATTAATCTCAGGTCCTCTGTGTATGATTGATTTGGATAATGAGCTGCACCTGAGAGCAGCCCCTTTCCTCAATGATGTGCAAGTACCTATAAAACTACAATTACCCCAGGGGTGGGTGGGTGCTGGGGAGGGAGGGAGGGAGATAAGTCCTATTAAAGAGGGCAGTTACAAGGTACCCTGTCCTGAACCTTCAGCAGGGGGGAGGGGGGGTACCACACAAAGCCCAGTTAGTTGAGAGAGGCAAGGTAAGTTATAACTGAGAAGGCTGAACTAGCACACCACTAAGACAAACAATAAATAATTAAATAAACAGTTAGACAAACAATCAATAATTAATAAACAGCTAGAACTCACAGCAAGGTGTCACAGGAGGCAATATCCACTTCTTTAGCAGAGCACTGTAAAAAGCACTGCTCTTCTCTGATCAGAGAAAAGCAGACTAAAACAGACTATGCACACGTGGGGGAAACAGGAAGAAGGCTACACAATACCTCAGCAGGGGGGGGGGAGGGGAGGATTCACTCAGGCAGGCTAGGACAGGAAAAAAAGTTTAACACAGAGCAGGCTCTGGGGAGAGAGATTTAATGTAAAAAGGACAGTTAACCTGGCTACTATACAAAGCCCAGTTAGTTGAGAGAGGCAAGGTAAGTTATAACTGAGAAGGCTGAACTAGCACACCGCTAAGACAAACAATAAATAATTAAATAAACAGTTAGACAAACAATCAATAATTAATAAACAGCTAGAACTCACAGCAAGGTGTCACAGGAGGCAATATCCACTTCTTTAGCAGAGCACTGTAAAAAGCACTGCTCTTCTCTGATCAGAGAAAAGCAGACTTTGCCACAGTACGTACATGTAACAGAGTTGGTTGCAGATGAGTTACTCTGCTATTCCTTGTTCCAGGAACTATGCATACATTGCTGATGTTTGTCTGTTGCATTAACACTGTTAGTGTGCTGGTCCTGTTTCATAGTTCTTAGTTGCAAGTCTGAGTTTTGCAATATGACATGTTTCAATGGCTGTACTCAGAGTTAAGCCATAATCTCTTAAGACAGTGACATGAGCTCTTATTGCTAACGCCAAGAACTATTTTATCTTGAATAAGTTCATTTTTCAATGGGGTATTCTTGCATGTTGCTGATTTCTCTCTAAATTATCAGTGGATCACCTTCCTCTAGCTTGCAGCTACCAAACACACATATATTACATTTTTTATGGGTTTCCTTCCTTTATTCCTCTGTGAGGCTCAAACTGTGCTTATACAGTCCATATTACAGCATCCAGCACTCATCACCCTTCACATTGTAGCTTCCTGTACTTTAGCTGTCAGAAAATAATCCACAAACGTGGCTCTGAAATTATCCCAATTGCCACATACATCACCACTAACCTTCATGTTTCTGAGGTTAGAATGCTGTTAGCAGTTGCTATAATGCTGTAATGCTTTTATTATTCTTTGTCAAGGGAGAACACATGCAATCTTAGGCTGATGAACATGACTATAATGGCGCTGTACACTCACAGTTCATCAGACAGCTGCACACTGGAAATGCCTTCCATCATAGGTGGTAAAACAGCACAGGTTCAGAAATGTTTGACACCATGTTTCAGAGCTAGAAGTAAAGACTTCTAATTCTGAAACAATCATCACCAGGGCTGTTTCATGGTTTAAATTCTGTTTCCTACCCTATAAATATAGGGCCCAAAATTCAGAGTGATCAACACAGTTAGCAGACCTGCTAACTACATTAATTGCAATGACTGGGATTTTCAGAAGTACTAATGCAGTTAGTGCTATTAAATATTCCTGAGTGCTACTGCTGAACACCCTGATGGTAGCTGGCTAGCACTGGGGAATTCTGGGGGTGGAGCAGAGGTGGCACCCAGTGATAACCATTCTAAAGACTGCTCCTACCCTTCTCAATAGTATTCACAAGTATGGCCATGATTTTGCGATGCTGCCCCCTAGTGTGAGGCTAGGGGTCATCACCGTGTGATCTTAGTTATTTTGTCCAGGCCTGATGATGAGGGCAGGAGCAGGGAGGACGGCTCCTGCCCTCATGATCATCGGACCTCCAGAGAATAAAGGTATGGACCAGGGAACCCCCAAGTCAACTGGCTAGCCAAGACTAATTTTTTTAATGGGGGAGGGAGAAGGGATCAGGACCCCAAATGGATAACTGTGGTTTTCTTTTTTAATAGGGATTGGGAGGGGGACCTTTGGGATCCTGACTGAATATCTGGGATGATGCACCGATCCTCCCCAGACAGTTCCTAATGGAGATTGGATGCTGTCCTAGGGGGATCGTGCTGAAGGGGGGGGGGAGGCCAGGTTTGTTATATTGTCAATGCCACAGTTCTCTACATCTGTGGCATTAATAATATTCACTGATCGAGAGGGAGGCCTGAACAAGCTAGTGTGGGAACACAATAGCAATCAGGACAAAGTGAGATCTCTGTGCACCCAATTGTTGCCTGTCCTCCCCATTGTTTTACCATGGAGACCTGCAATACCTCAATTGGCAGGCACCACGGGACTTCCTGCGGGACCTGCCAATGCAGATATTATGGGTCTCTCCCGCTGATGCAGATATCGTGGGAATGCCTCCTGCAGATACCGCAGAGATTTTGGACTTCACTTCATCCTTTTGTAGCTATTGCACTGCGGTTTAGTAATCATGCTCCTAAATCTCCCCTATCTGGCTATCAATGGCAATGATGGTAGCGTGGAGTGTAACAATGGAAAGTCTGGGAGGGCGCCACTTTCTGGTTGCTGAGAATAACTGTATTCATGTCCTTTAGAGTTTTTAAAAACAGCCCAAAATGTGGCCAAATATCACCTTTTATGGTAGACAATATGCAGGAAGACCTACTATTCACTTCCTGAAGGCCAAAACAGCTGGGAGAAATCAATCTGTCTCTGACTAACCTAAAATTAATGTGATGTTACTTCTTGCTGTTGTAATTTCTCTGAAGAGAAGAATTATGGTAGGGTGAAATGTCTTTTGCTGGTTTTGAAAGGTGTTTTGTTTCTGCAGTGGAAGAGCTGCTTTAGCTGTGCCTGTATTGAATAGGTATAGTCAGTTCTTGGGTAATTAGTGACATTTTATTTCTCCAGAACATTAGCGTTGCTAATGGTGCAATCAAAACAATTAAATGAATTAGCAGGTCGCATCCTTGAAGGAAGTATTTTTCTGCTACTTTATTTCCTGTTGAGAACGGTAATGGTTAAGGAAGTTGATCGTCTCATAATGCAATGCTGAGTGGCGGAAGAGACTCAGAGAAAACTGTTGACAAAACACGGCTGACCCAAATATATTTGTAGCTAACTTGTCCTGAAACAGCAAAGGCTGATGGTATGATAGGAGTCAAATGATTCCGATGACTCATGAGAACTTGGAAAACCCCAACACAGATTTTTTTGTCTATTAGAAACAACTGTACTGTTACAGGCTATCCATTTATCCGTATATGGAAAGAACAGCTGCGCATACCTTTTCTCCCACTTCGCTCAAAGTTGGCATCCAGATGGACCCTGAGGGCATGCAGTGAATTCTAACTCCTTGCTTATACGTAGTCCTACTACCTACAGCACAATTGCAACCTGAAGCCTCTCTGAAACTGTCTGAATATAGGGGCACTGATAGTAAGCTTACCAGATGTCCCTGATTTTCAAGAATTGTCCCTGATTTTAGAGCTGTGTCCCCAACTCCCATCGGTTTGCAGCCTCCTGTCTCCAATTTCAGCAACGGAGACACAGAGGTTAGAAAAAAATGTATTTTAAATTAGCGATTTCACTATGCCAATTTTTTAAATTTACATCCATTATATTTTGCACAGTAGAGGGGAAATGCATCACTGTTTCTATTTGTTGATTTGTCTGCTTGAAAGTAATATTGTTGCTGTCATGGGATGGATTGGGGGAGGGGGCAGGGTAATGACTCCTTTTCTCTCTTCCATGCTTTCTTATTCAAACCTGGAACTAAAGTGTCCCTTCTCTTTCCCACACACCCCCAAACACACACACACACACTTTGGATATGTGTCCCAAATTTGCCTGCAAAAAATCTGGTAACTGATAACGTAACACGGGGAAGGCTGCATAAACAGCAACATTATGAGACGCACCCCGAATTTCCCGAGAGAAGCATTTTCTCTAGCTTGAACTTCAAGAATACTTATCCTGTAATTCAAATGACCACTGGAAGCAAAGGGGTACAAAAACAATCTAGTTAGTTTTCATTTATTTCCAAATTCTTACAATTTTTGGATCTTTTTCCAGTTAGTTTCATATATTCATTTTAACAGCAATTTGTTTGCATGCATAAATAGTGTTTTAACACACACTAATTGACTTAATACATGTTAATTCATAGGTCAGTGCACATTAAATCACTTTAGCACACCTTCACATGTTTTAAGGCACGCTAATGAACCAAATGTGTCCTAACAAAATCACATCCCTAAATTGTAAGCTACCGCCTGCTGGACCACAAGCTTTTAAAATCTGACCACCAAAGACATTCTTACTCGTTATCACTTGATATGTTCTGCTAAACAAATATAGAAAGAAATTTAATCAGTGGCAATGAGTTACCAACGTAAGGTTCTGCAGAATGGGAAAATCAACTAGTCTTTATAAGTTACTTTTCATTTCATTTTAAAGAGCTCTGGCAGTATACCAACCACTGAAAAAGCTCAACATCCTGTATGATTTAGCCTGTTTAGATGGAAAAAAAGCATTCTTATCACAATCAGGCTAGCAGATTTCTAATTCCTATGAGTTAACTGTGAACTTTAGCAAACTTTCCCACATTTTGGACATTGGTGCCAATTCATCACTTAAGCATTGTGATGAACTGGTGCAGAAGACAGCAGCATGAATTATTACAGACACAGCCAAAAATGAGCACATCATGCCTATACTCCAACAGCTATACTGGCTGCCAATCCACACCCATGTAAGGTTTAAAACAACCCTAAACATATTCAAAATCATTCACCACAGTTCAGCAAATGCTCTTCAGACCATAATAATCAAAGACTCCAGCACAAGACCCAGGCGAAGCAACGAGGAAAATATGCTCATCACACCCACAGGATATCAAAGAACCAACCATACCATGTCCAGAAGAGCGCTTTCACTCTCTGCACCCATGTTATTGAACTCTCTTCCTGAAGGAACGAGAGCCCTGAGCGACATCAAGAATTTCCGCAAGATGCTCAAGACTCTTCTATTCTCAGAGCACTTTGGACACATAATATAAGTTACTACAGGCAGCGGACATAATCACTTACAAACTATTCTCATCAACGACGCATACAATCATAAGAACTAACTGTAAATAGTGTGAATATATGTATATAATTTCCCCGCCCACCTCCATCCCCATTCCTACCTAGACCTGTTCTAAATATACCCAGACACGTTATACTGTAAACCACTTTGACTGAAGGATAAGGTGGTATATAAAACCGGTTAAATAAAATAAAAATAAATCTTTTTCATGTATAAAACGCCTCTTATAGGGGTCCTTTTACTATAGCGCACTGTGGTGTGGTACCTGATGCACCTGTAGTGCACAAAACCAAAGCATGTTAAGTGCAAAGCCATCGCATTACCAGGGGCGTGGACAGCATTTCCCGGATAAGTAATGCTTAGCGCTGTTTAGTAACGTGGGTCGGCAATCTCGTGGATGCAATTAATCACCTACTTGGGTGGAGGTAATTGTACCCACACTAACTGCAAGATGCACTGTTATCATATAGTATATATCCATGCGATGATGGAGTGGCCCTCGCCACATCCACTCTCTGCCCCTAACCCACCATTTCCCACTCTGAGCGAGGCACAGTTAGTGCTGGAATGCTTGCACTGTCATGGCACCATGCTAACAATAAATGTAAGCCACAGCACGCATCACACATCAGAAACCTGCGCTGTGTGGCGTACTTTACTAAAAGAGCCCCCTTATAAAATTAGGTCACACCTGAAAATACACATGATGCAAGCTGGCATTTATTTGTAGACTGGTTGTGCTCAGCGGAAGCTTTGGTAAAGTGTGGATGGAGTCACGATTTAAGCATGTATCTTATAAAATACATGCATATGTGCCTACTTCAGCATTCGACAAACCCCAGGCACCAGGTCACCAGGGTGACTGAAAAATTGAACCTGGCATCTGGGGCTTAGAGCACATGTGGGGAGAATGGCTGGAAAAGGCCACTATCCCAACCAAAACCAGCATTGCCTGTCCGGTGGGATTCCATCTCCTGCGAGCACACAGTGCTGGTTTCAGCACTTCTGCCCATGTGGAGAAGCGCTGTAAAAGGCTGCGATCCTGGCTGAGACTGGTGCTTCTGCTCACGGGGATCCCATCTCTAGTGTCTGGGTAATGCTGATCTCAGTCAGCACGTCTCCCCATGGGAATTCCAACTCCCATGGGCAGAAGTGCTGGAAAAGGCTGCGATTACAGCCAAGACCAGTGCTGTCTGCCTGTGGGAGATGGTATCCCTGCAGGTAGATAGTGCCGGTCTCGGCCACGAGCAGCACTTGTGCCCACGGGAGATGGAATCCATGCAGGGAGAATTGCTGCAAGATTGCAGCTGAGACCGACACTGTCTGCACACGGGAGATGGAATCCCTGCAGACAGAAGTACTGCAACCGCCCCTGGAACCTGCAAAAAAAACAACAGAATGCAGGTTCTTCACGGGGGAGAATTAAGATGGCCACTTAACAGGTGTTGCTGAGCGGCGGCGTTCTTTTTCCTATGGGTAAACGGAAAGCTAAAGGGGTTAAGAAACCCTCCCTTACGCCAGCAGATTCGTCCCCATTGCCTCTTCGGGTGGTTGGTCCACTTGATTCCTTTTTCTCCACGTTGCAGCGGCAGTCAGGAGAGCCGGTGGAGCAGTGCCCCATTAGCGTCCCGGCAGAGTTGAGCAGCTCGGCGGGAGGTTCGGGGCCAGACATCTCTCTTCCAGTGCAGTGGCGTTCTACTACTACTACTACTACTGCTACTTAGCATTTATATAGCGCTACCAGTCGTACCTGGCCTCAGTCACACACTCAGAACACAGACCCTCACCAAGCACAGAATAAGTAACCACAATCTAAAGTAAAAATACAAATATCTAGACAAATTTTAAACTGAAACCCCAAGAAGCCAGACTCTGCATGCAGTGCAACAACAGATAAATAAGAGATGCAGTTACCCCATACTGTGTAAAATATAAAGATAGCACAAAGTCCAATCACTAAAATTAAATAAAATTATCTTTTCTACCTTTGTTGTCTGACCATTTTATTCTCTGATCATGCTGGTCCCGATCTGAGGCTTCTGCTTTCCTGTCTTCTCTTATTTCTCTTTCTGTGGTCTATGGTCCATATGCCATTTCTTATCTCTTCTTTTGTTTTCTTCACTTCCTTTCATCAGCCCATTTCCAGTTCCAGTAACCCTTCCCAATATCGACCCCCTTTCCAGTCCTCCCCTCCCAGTACCCTCCAATGTCAACCGCCTTGCATTCCCACAACTGCCACTGGTGTCCATTCCCTTCCAGTCCACCTCCTTCCCCACTGTCCAGCCCCTTCTAGTCCAAATACCATCCCAGGTATCAGCTCACATCCACTCTCAGTGCCACCCCCCCCCCCCCAGTTAGCTCCCTTCCAGTCACCCTACCCTTGGTCCAGCCCCCTTCCAGTGCCATTCGCACATGTCAGATCCCTTCCAGCCTCCTCCCCATTACCCAGCCACCTACCACTCCCATCCCCAAGTGTCAGCTCCCTTCCAATCCCCCTTCAATACATCCCAGGTGTCAACTCCATTCCAGCCCCATCCTTCCCCGCTACATCAGCTCCTTTCCAGCCCCCTCCTTCCCCCATGTCAGCTCCCTTCCTGCCCCCTCCTTCCATTGGCAGACCCTCTCAGTATCCGCTTTCTTCTAGTCCTATTCTCCCATCCCCCCGCATCAGCCCATTTGTAGCCCTAGCCTCTAGTTTTCTTTCAGGGCCAGCAACACTCTCCTCCCCTCCCCCATTAGCCCATTTCCAGTCCAAGCCTATTTCCAGTCCTATCCCCCTTATCAGCCCACTCCAGTCCTAGCCCCCCATCAGCCCATTACCAGTCCTAACCCCCTAATTAGCCCATTTCCAGGCCTAACCCCACCAATCAGCCCATTACCAGTCCTAGCCCCCTCCCGATCAGCCTATTTCCATTCTTAACTCCCCATCAGCCCATTTCCAGCCTAGCCCCCCCATCAGCCCATTTCCAGTCCTAACCCCCTTGCCAATCAGCCCATTTTCAGTTCTAACCCCCCATCAGCCCATTTGTAGTCCTAGCCCCCTCCCGATCAGCCCATTTCCAGTTCTAATCCCCCCCATTAGCTCATTTCCAGTCCTAGCCCCCCATCAGCCCATTTCCAGTCCTAACCCTTCCCCCATCAACCCATTACAGTGCTACCCCCTCCCCCCCCCCAGTGCAGCCCAGCCCAACCTTCCACAGTGCCCCATGGTCCCCCCGGCCTCTCCAGCAGAGCTCTCCTGTCAGCACCGTGAAGGGAGAGTTTCCCTTTCTCATGGCTCTGTTATTTGAGCCCGCTGGCGCTGATGGGAAACAGGAAATGCCATCAGTGCCAGCGGGCTCAAATAACAGAGCTGTGAGAAAGGGAAACTCTCCCTTTGTGGTGCTGACAGGAGAGCTCTGCCGGGGAGGCGGGGGGGGGGGGGCCACGGGGCACTTTATTCTGCCACTGCTGCGGTGACAGCAGCTCCGATCATTTATTTTTTTGTTTTCTTTTTTTTTTTGAAGGCCGAGTGTGACGGTCTTTTTGGGGGAAATTCTTGTCGCCCCCAAAAAGTTGCCACCTGAGGCCACCGCCTCACTCAGCCTTATTATAGAGCTGCCCCTGCCCTGCCTACTTGAACATCCCCGCACTGGAGACATCTTTAAAGGCTATTTGTAAAATCGATCCAGGGATGTCTCCGTGATTTGGATGTTTGCATGCGCATTTTTGGATGTCCAAACCACAACTAAGGCTTTTAAAATGACCACCATAGGCACCTATGTGCCTTTATAAAATAAGCAAAAAATAGGGCACCTTCTCCACCACCACACCAAGGCACCCTATTATAAAATTATCCTCTTGGCTAGATTAACATAGAAACATGTCAGCAGAAAAATACCATATGGCCTATCTAGTCTCCCCTTCCATATCAAATACTATAGTCTCTTTTTTCCTTTAGAGATCTTCTGTGTTTGTCCCATACTTTCTTGAATTCACATACTGTCCTTTTCTCTACTATCTCCACTGGGAGACTATTTCAAGCACCTACCGCTCTTTTGGTAAAGAAATATTCCTGCCTATTACTCCTGAGTCTATCCCCTTTTACCCTCATCCTATGCCCCTTTTCTCTTGTGCATTTATGCCACGGAGGTATTTAAACATCTCTATCATATCTCCTCTGTCCTGCCTTTCCTCTAAGATATACATATTAAGATCTTTAAGTCTGTTCCCATATGGTTTATAACAAAGACCACTGACAATTTTAGTAGCCACCCTTTGCTCCGAATCCATCCTGCTTATATCCTTTTGAAGGTTTGGTCTCCAGAATTGCACACAATATGCCAAATGAGATTGCATCAAAGACTTAAACAGAGGAACTATCACCACATTTTTACTGCTGGCCATTCCTCTCCCTATACACCCAAGCATTCTTCTGGTTTTCACCATTACCTTTTCTACCTGTTTAGCTATTTTAAGATCATCAGAAACAATCATGCCCACGTTCTGCACTTCTTTCATGGACAGAAGTGCTTCAACCCCTACACTGTGCCGCTGCCTTAGAATTTTGCAGCCCAAATGTATGATCCTGCATTTTTTAGCATTAGATTTCAGCTGCCAAATTCTTGACCATTCATCAAGCTTAGCTAGAGCCCTCCTCATGTTATCTTCTCCTTCCTGGGTGTCTATTGCAGATTTTGGTATCATCCACATAGAGGTAAACCTTACCCAACAATCCTTCCGCAATATCACTAGCAAAGATATTAAAAAGAATCGGACCAAGGACAGATCCCTGCAGCACACCACTGGTAATATCCTTCTCCTCAGAGTGAGCTCTATTTAACTGCAGACTTAGTCATCTCCCATTCAACCAATTTCTAACCTGGTCAGTTATTCTAGGGTCCATTCCTAGGGTGCTCAATTTATTTTTAAGTTACCTATGCGGAACGGTGTCAAAGGCTTTACTGAAATCCAAGTACACTACATCTAGAGCTGTCCCTCGGTCCAACTCTCTGGTCCCAATGCTGGATTACAGAAACTCATTATATCTAGGTCTACCCAAGCAGACTAGCCACCCACTTCAACTGGTGCAGAATACTGCAGCGCGCATCATTATAGGCACTACCAGGTGCGAACACATCACACCCATACTGCAACAATTGCACTGGCTACCAATAATAGCACGGGCGAGATTCAAAGCAACTTTGAACATATTCAAATCATACAGAATTGCTCAGCAGGCGTACTTCAAAGCATAATAACCAAGGACACAAGCAGCAGACCTAGGCAGACACAGGGCAGTAACAGACTGTGCACTCCCTCAGGATTTCATAAGACAAAGCAAGCAATGTCCAAAAGAGCTATCTTACTCTCAGCGCTGGCCATATGGAACTCCCTCCTGGAAGAATTAAGAGCCCTAAATTACCTCAAGGACTTCCGCAAAGCTCTCAAAACCCTCCTGTTCAAGGATTTCTATGGACAAGTAATATAAAGCTACCAAGCACCATAATTCTACCGAATACGTCCAACAAAGAACTGAGAACTAATTACTGACTATAACTATAGTCTATATGTATGTCCTGTCACCCCCCCCCCCTATTGAATGTGTTGCTAACCACTTTGATTGAAGGATAAGGTGGTATACAAAACTGGTTAAATAAATAAATAAATCAGATTTGTCTGACAAGACCTGCCTATGGTAAACCCATGTTGCCTCAAATCCTGCAATCCATTAGACTCCAGAAACCTCAGAATCCTCTGTTTTAGCAGTGTTTCCATTAATTTACTCACCACAGAGGTCAGCCTGTAGTTCTCAACCTCATCATTACTTCTGCTTTTGTGTAAAGAAACCACATGTGCCTTTCTCCAGTCCTCTGGGACCACTACCGACCCTGAAGAAGCATTGAAAAAGTCAGTCAGTGGAGCCGCTAGAATGTCCCCAAGTTCCTTCAATAGTCTTGGATGAATCCCATCCAACCCCATCCCTTTGTCTACTTTTAGAAAGGTGAATAGTGGTCTCCCCAGGGATCTGTGCTGGGTCCGCTGCTTTTTGACATATTCATAAATGACCTGGAAAAGGGAATAACGAGTGAGTTTATCAAATTTGCAGATGACACAAAACTATTTAAAGTTGTTAAAACCCAAGAGGATTGTGGAAAATTGCAAGAGGATCTTGATAAGTTGGAAGACTGGGCATCAAAATGGCAGATAAAATTTAATGTGGACAAGTGCAAAGTTATGCACCTAGGGAAGAACAACCCAAACTATGTTTACACAATGCAAGGTTCCACATTAGGAACCACCACCCAGGAAAAAGATTTAGGCGTCATTGTGGATAACATGTTAAAACTATCGGCCTAGTGTGCAGCAGCGGCCAAGAGAGCAAATAGAATGCTAGATATCATAAGGAAGGGAATAGAAAATAAAACAAAAGATATTATAATGCCTCTATATCGTTCCATGGTGAGACCGCACCTTGAATATTGTGTGCAATTCTGGTCGCCGTATCTTAAAAAGGATATAGTGTTATTAGAAAAGGTTCAGAGAAGAGCCACCAAAATGGTAAAGGGGATGGAAGGATACTCCTATGAAGAAAGGCTAAAAAGGTTAGGGCTCTTTAACCTGGAAAAGAGACGGCTGAGGGGAGATATAAGTCTATAAAGTAATGAACAGAGTGGAACGGGTAAACGTAGATCGATTGTTTACGTTATCAGAATATAGAAAGACTAAGTGTCGTGCAATGAAGCTACAGGGTAAACAATTTAAGACTAATAAAAGAAAATATTTTTTCACTCAATGTGTAATCAAACTCTGGAATTTGTTACCGGAGGATGTAGTAAAGGCTGTTAGTTTAGCTGGGTTTAAAAAAGGTTTGGACAAGTTCCTGGAGGAAAGGTCCATAAACCATTATTAAGAAGGGACCCAGGATATCGCTGCTTGACCCAATACAAGTATTGTGGAACCTGTGTCTTTTGGGGAAACTGCTAGGTACGTATGACCTAGATTGGCCACTGTTGGAAACAGGATACTGGGCTTGATGGACCTTGGTCTGACCCAGTATGGCATATCTTATGTTCTTATGTATGTAGTTCCTTACAAACACAGTCTTCAGAAAATCGTTCAAGATTCCCTTCACTTCTGCTCCTATTTGTGTGTGTTTTCTGAGGCCCTGCTCCTGGCCCTTCATCTGTGAACACAGAATAAAAATATTTGTTAAGCAATTCTGTTTTATCCTATCAGCCTCTACATAATCCTCCCCTGCTCCCTCGAGTCTGACAATACCACTTTTGCACTTCCTCCTCTCGCTAACATATCTGAAAAATGTCTTGTCCCCTCCTTTTATTGCATTGGCTATCTTTAAATTTTTACAAATATTGATGCTTGTCTTCCTCTCTCTGCGATCTCTTGTATTTTATGAAGGCCACCCTCTTTTTCTTTACCTTTTCCGCTACTTCTTTCGAGAACCATAGTGGCCTCCTTTTCCTTTTACATTTATTTGCCTTTCTAACAAAAATGTTTGTTGCCTTTAAAATATCCCCTTTCAGAATTGCTCTTTGCTTTTCTACATCCCCCAGCTGTTCCCATCCCATTTATCTCCTTGAGGTATTTCTCCTATCTTGGCAAAGTTAGTTTTCCTAACGTCTAAGGGCCTGATATTCTTCTGGGATGGCTATGCGCTGCTGCGGTGCATAGTCATTGCTGCTGATCTTTAACCCTGGATATTCAATGCTGCGGTCATATGCGGCCACGGCATTGAATATCTGGGGTTGCCTCACAGTCCACAAGCCCACAGAAGCTAACTGGGCAGCAGCAATATTGGGCCACTGCCCAGTTAGCTCCCATGGATAAAGATAGAGAGCAAGAGAAACACCTTTCCTGCAACGTAACCAGGCACAAAAGAGGCAGGATAAGGACCAACCATGGAAGGATGTTTACTAGAAACTAGGAGCTCAACCTGACACGTGTTTCGACCGAGAGGCCTTCTTTAGGGTTTAGTTTACCTCTAATGTGTAGCAATTACAAAATTAAGGAAAGAAAGCAAATTATGACACCTGCAAGGCGTCCACTGTCAGTAAATCAAGGGTAAAGATAGGCCAGCTTTTGCTGCGCCTATGTTTTACCTGTGGGTGCTAACTGGGCAGCGGTGCAATATTGCTGCTGCCTGGTTAGCGACTGGTGCCACCCCATAACTTCCATGACATGCCTCAGTGCTAAGCAGCTAGCATCGAGATGTGTAGCGGAGGTAATGAAGGATTAGCTCAGCGGCATTTGTATGGTTTACAAGTCTGTAAACCATGTAAATGCCTTTGAATACTGGGCCCTTTTGAATGGACTTCTTCAGCCCTAGTCCTAATAGTGAACCACACCATCTGGTAATCACTGGATGTGAGATGATCTCCCACTATAATATCAGAAACTCTTTCCTCATTGGTAAGCACCAAGTCCAGTATGGCCCTTCACATGTGGATTCTGTTACCAGTTGCTGGAATAGTTCTCCCTGTAGAGAATTCAGGATCTCCTTACTTCTAGATGACACCGCAGCAGGGATGTGCCAATCAACATTGAATATATTGAACATTGTGGTCTTGGGCAAGCCATTTAACCCTCCATAGCCCATGTTCCCTGTAAAATAGTTATCTCCAAGTTATAATGCCCTGTTCAATGTAATTTCAGTTTGTTCAATGTAAACCGCACTGATGCAGAATAGCGCGGTATATAAGAGAATGTAAATAAATAAATAAATAAATTGACATCACCTATCAATTGCACTTATTCTTTCATGGCAATACTGCGTATGACTTCTATTAAATCTCCATCCACTTCTCCCTGTGAAGGAAATCTGTATATCACACCAATTCAAATGGATTTCCTGTTTCCTCTTTCTTCTTTAACTCATAGTGCTTCCTCACTCCATTTTAAGCCCTGTAATTCTATAGCTTTAATACTATTTTTTACATATAGTGCTGCTCCTCCTCCTGTTCATTTTACCCTGTCCTTCCTGAATAAAGTATAGCCCAACATAATTACATCCCAGTCATGGTTGTCCATGAACCATGTCTCTCTAACTCCCACTAAATCCAAGTCAGCCTCTTCCATTAAAGCCTCAACATCTGGGATTTTATTTCCCATACTACGGGCACTTATGCACGCTGCTTTCCAGATCTTGCCCTTTTTATCTATTTCAACAGTTATTTAATATTTTACTTACCTGAGGGCTTTCACTTACCTGAGAGCTTTTTACACCCATCCCCAATGAACCTAGTTTAAAGCCCTTTCCAGTAGGTTAGCCAGTTTGCTGCGGAAGACACTTTTACCTTTCTTGGATAGGTGGACACCATGTCTGCTCTGCAGCCTTGGAAAATCATCGCATAGTCCTGGAAAACAAAACACTCTTGATGACACCATCCATGCAGCTACGCATTCAACTCCAGGATTCAAGCTTCACGGCTTTGGCCTTTACCCTCAATAGGGGATTGAAGAGGACACCATTTGTGCACCTATCTGCTTCACTCTCTGTCCCAGAGCTATGAAATCACTTTTGATATGCCCAGAGGGATACCTATCAGTATCATGTGTGCCGACATGGATGAGCAACATCAGATAATGGTCAGTAGGCTTGATGAGTCTCGGCAAACTCTCCGTAACATTTTGGATTTTGGCACTTGGCAGACAGCACACCTCTTTGGACATCAAATCTGGTCAGCAGATGGACACCTCAGTAATTCTCAGAAGAGAATCACTAACTACCACTACCCTTCGCTTTCTTGTGGTCACCAATTCTGCAACTTTGGGGTGCTTGAGCTCTGGTTGTTCCCTTTCCTGGGATGCTTTCACCTCCTCCACTTCCAGGGCTGCATACTGGTTCTTACAGTTCGAGGGCTGGAGGAGTTGGGTTGTTGATTCTGCAGACTCTGGTGACTCATGTCCAACTCTTCATTCTGTAGCATCCCATCTTCACCTCTGTCGGAGAGCTTGGATGCTTTAAGAAGCATCTCATCAATGTACTTCTAACTGTCTTGAATGCTTCGCAGCTTCTCCACCTCTTCTGAGTTCCTCCACGTTTCATAAGGGCTTCAGCTTGCAGGCATCTTGCACAGGGAACTGGTCTCGTGACTGGCATTGGGCTGTCTGTCTGGACAAAAGCAGAAGCTGTAACAGGGGCAACAGCTTTGGCAATACGATTTTTCTCAGCCATCGTGAAATGAGAGAGATCTACCAAAGTGCCTAACTTTTCCTCAGCTATCCTTTAAAAGAAAAAGCAACTAACCTCTGTTATGTGTGTTCTAACAGCACTGTTCTATGTCCCTGTGTATAGTTCTGCTTCCTTGGTAGACAGTTAGGGAGTCATTCAGTACAGCGAATAGCAGGGATGGATGTCCTAATTGGACATCCATCCCTGCTATTCGCTCCCTTGCTATCCCAGCTACTGCCTCCCCGTACGAACAGTTTGTTTGTATGAGGAGGCTTAAATAGGAGCAGGAGGAGACATTACTGAGGCAGAGTGAGGGCGGGGCATGGGGGGACCACAATCCCGGACCTATAGGGCTGATTCTGATGTTGGCCCTGTACGTCTGGGGCCGTGAACATGGACAAGGTATTTATTCCACCAAAGAGGTGGAATAAGTCCCCCTGGACATTGGGTATCATGCCACCAGGCTGGGACAAAAAGGTAGGGGTGCAGGAGGATCCCCGCAGCCGGACCCTGGCCATGGGAGGCCAGATCGAGGGTCCAGCTGCGGGGAAAATAAATATCTGCGGCGGCTGGCATTTGCAGTTCCTGAATGGAGCCACGGTGCCATGGCGATGGGATGCCATGACACTTTGGCTCCATTCAGGAGCCTGACTGAGAGACTGTTCATTGATTCATCGAAGACGATACTTAAAGCTGTTTTGCTGCATAATGGCATTGTTTTGCCATTGATTCCAGTTGGTCACGTAGACTAGATTGTAGCTCTGTGTTTTGTCTTGACTAGATTGGTAGCTCTGTGTTTTGTCTTGACTAGATTGTAAGCTCTGATGAGCAGGGACTGTCTCCTACATGTCTGTACAGCGCTGCGTACGACTGGTAGCGCTATATAAATGCTCAATAGTAGTAGTAGTAGTAGTAGGTAGCTGGGGATCTGCTGGGCATGCAGGCTGACCATAATCAGGGCCCAGCCTGCACATTCAGGCCATAGACCCGATTACAATTCTGCGGGCATGTCTAGCCCCCATGGGATCAGAATCGGGTCTCCCATTCTCCTCCTCTGATCTACACCTCATAACACAAGTGAACTAATGACCTTGTCAGGGATTTGGAATTGCCTAAGAATAAGGCAGAACTGTTGGGCTCCAGACTGCAGCAGTGGAATCTCCTGTTAGGTGATGTTAGGGTTTCCATGTTCCGTGAACGTCAAAAGGATCTTGTTACAGTCTTCTTCATCGAAGGTGATCTTGTAACATGCCACAACACTGATGGTCTGATGGCAGACCTCAACATCATTCATCATCCAGATGAGTGGAGATTGTTCATTGATTCATTGAAGACAAGACCTAAAGCTGTTTTGCTGCATAATGGCAATGTTTTGCCATTGATTCCAGTTGGTCATGTAGTCCATATGAAGGGTAATATAAAACATCTGTTGAGATGCATAAACCATGACCAACATTAATGGCAGCTTAGTGGTGATTTGAAAGTCATTGCTCTGTTTGGTCTGCAGATTGTATACACAAACTACTGCTGTCTTCTCTGTGAACAGGATAGTCGTGCGAAAGATTCCCATTACATCAAGAAAGATTGGCCACTCTGACAGTCATTGGAGCCCGGAAAGAAAAGTGTGCAGCATCCACAAATCAAGGAAGATTTTGTTACCACCCTTACACATTAAGTTGGGTCTAATGAAAAATTTTGTCAAGGCCATGGACAAAACAAAACCAGCTTTCAAGTATCTCAGCAGGAAATTTCCAAGACTAAGGGGTATGTTTACTAAGGACTGTTAAGTGTGCAAAGGTGCTATGTGCATGTGTTATCGGTGCCTGCTAGCGGCTACCAATGTGGAAAGCGCTGATAATGCAAGCTAAATAGGTGGTAACATGTTACCAGTCGATAAGTTGCAAAAGGGCAGAGAAGGGGCATTTATTGGGCAGACCATAGGCGGAGACAGCATGTGTGCCCTTAATGGCCATTCCAGTACCGTGCATTACAGGCACAACTGCCGGGAACTTGAACACTACTACTACTGAGCATTTGTATAGCGCTACAAGTTGTACACAGTGCTGCACAGACATGTAAGAGACAGACCCTGCTCATCAGAGCTTACAATCTTGTCAAGACAGACAACATAGAAGCCGTAGAGAGGGATAAAGATAAAGAAACAAGGAAATCAGGTGAGTCAAGATGGCATTAAGTGATCCTTTTGAAGACAGTGAGTCATTCTTGGCTGATAAACACCACACATGGAGTTCATTCACATGTATGCAGTGTGCACCTTCCTGAAAGGAGCCCTGAAATTAGTGATAGTAGTGGTGCATTGGCAGTTTCAGCATGGTGCCATTTCAATAAAGGGCACTATGTTATTGGTGGTAAAATGGCAACGGTGATACCATGTGAGCTATTCTGTGGGGCTAGTTAGGCCATTAGGTGGCTGCCTGGGATGTACATCTGTGATGTCTGATGTGACTCTGCTGTGACAGCGGTTAAGTGTTGTGACAGTGGTGGCACACACACATGCTGCTGCTGTGACAAAGGAGTTGTGCCACCAGCACTGCCACCCCATAGCATGTTAGCAGCATGTGGGATGGGGTGGTGGCAGCAGCAGTAGCTTCTGCCTGGTGCAGAAGATACATTGCTGCTTGCTTTAGGTGTCAGATGCAATGCTACTGTGTGTACTGTCATGGGCATGCCAAGCATGTCACTGGCAGGTCAAGTGGAACCCATATTATGTGTGATGTTAGCACAGGTACATGTTATGCCACCTACTGAACTGTGAGTAGGTGATCCTATGCAAAGGCAGTTCGTGCATGGTGAGAACTATGTGCCAAGTGTGCAGATCCCACTGTGCCTACACTGTGCTCTACCCAGCCCACTTGCAATCTGGCAGAGTAGGGTAGGAGCTGCTGTAAGGCCACCCACAGCACTGAAGTGGCAGCTGTCAGGGAGGGAGGGATCAGCTGCCATGCTTCCCACCAGGGTCTGTGTACCTAGGCACCCACCTAGTTTGCCTTGTGCATGGGCTGGCCCTGAGTACTGTGAGCCATCAGCAGCTGTGTTATGACTGACCGTGCATTTCCTAATGAGGGACAACAGTGCATGACCCTTAACATGCAGTGTGAGAGAATGTGCGGGCAAGCACAATTTATTTATTTATTTATTTATTTATTTAACATTTTCTTCTATACCGCGCTATTAAAATCAGCGCGGTGTACATCGAACAAGAATACTGCAATGTATACAAATAACATTGAGTTTACAAATAACAGGGAATTGAACATGGGGGAGAAAACGGGGAAACTAAATACATATTAACTCAAACTGTGTACAATGCTCTAATGTAACTGGGTGTTGCATTAGTTTTGTGAAGGTTGGTAGGGTTTGGGGGACTACCTATTATTTGTGGTGTTGACGTGCAGGGGCGACTGGTGTGTGGGGGAAGTTTGCAGGTTGTTAGTTGTGCTTCTATCACTGGAGGTTTCTGAGTAGCATTTTGTGAACAGGTGGAGCTTTATGGCTTTTCTAAATAGGATGAGGCTTTTTATTCCACGGATTTCGTGGGGGAGTGCATTCCAGTTTGAAGGGGCAAATAATGAGAAGGCTCTGTTGGAGGTAGCTTTTGTGCACTTAGTCATTAACTTAGGGACTGCTAATGTGTTCCGTGCAGTAGATCTTCTGTTTCTGTTTTCTGGGGTGCCATGAATTAGTTTGCTGATTGGTGTAGGGGGGTAGTTATTTAGGGCTTTGAAAGTGAGGACCAATGATTTGTATTGGAGCCTGGCATGTAGAGGTAGCCAATGCAATTCTTTCATGATGGGTGTTATGTGGTCGGATCTTGACGATCCGGAGAGGACTCTTGCGGCTGCATTCAAGGCTAAGCGGAGGGGGTTTAAAGTTGATTGTGGGAGGCCGTGCAGGATGATGTTTGCAAAATCGACATGTGGAAGGACTAGTGCCTGGAAGGTTGTCCGATAGTCTGTGAAGTCCAGTAGGTGTCGAAGGTGGCGTAGAGTTCTGATTTTATGGTATATTGCCTTTGTGATGTTTTTGATATGCGTTGTCATGTTCAGGTGCTGGTCCAGGGTGATGCCGAGGTAACGGATTGTGGATTTGGACTTCAACTCTACATTGTTGACACGTAGTGATGAAGGAGGTATGAATTTGAGGTTCTTTGTGACAAATAGGACATCTGTTTTACTGTGATTGATCCGTAAGTTTTGTGATAATAGCCAATTGGCTACTGCTTCGAAGCAGTTGATGATTGGGGAGAGCACTGGTTGGTCTATCAAGAATGGCATGTAAAGGAGGATGTCATCAGCGTATGCCAGGCACTTTACGTTGAAGGATCGAATCAAGTCACATATCGGCTGCATATAAATGTTGAACATCAGGGATGATAAGGACGATCCTTGGGGAACTCCCTGTGTTTGCAGAAATGGTTTGGAAGATGCTTGGCCAACCTTGACTTGTTGCCACCTATTAGATAAGTAGGATTCACACCATTTTAGCGCTGTGCTTTGGATCCCCTTTTCTTTTAGGCGTTGTATAAGTATGTCATGGCTCACCGAGTCGAAGGCGGCAGATATGTCCAGGAAGATGAGGACAAAGCCTTGTTGTATGTTGTTGATTCCTGTGATCAGATCGTTGAACAGGGTTGTGAGGACAGTGTTTACTCTGTGTGCTTCCCTGAATCCGTGTTGGACAGGATCCAACGGTGCTTGGGTGTCGATATGTTGCTGGATTTGTTGTTGAGCGGCTTTTTCGATGATCTTAGCAAGCTGTGGGATGCTCGATATTGGTCTGAAGGATTCTACTTTCGAAGGGTCTAGTTTGTTGTTTTTTAGTAGGGGCTTGATAGAGGTGTTTTTGAGACTCTGCGGGAATGATCCAGTGATAAAGGACTGGTTCAGTATGTTAGCCAGGATGTTGATTATGTCATGGCGAAGCTCTTTGATCCAGCTGGCTGGACAGGGGTCATTAGGTGCAGTGCTGGGGTTAACAGAGGCAACAATGTTTTCAACCTCTTTAGTGGATACTGCGGTGAAGTTGCATAGAGGAGTTGTTTGAGATGTTTTAGATGGTGTGGAGGGGTTATTGGTGCCTATGTTTGTGTTGGTCTTGATCATCTTCGATTGTAAATAATCTGCATAGTCCTGAGGTTGAGGCATTGGAGGGTGGGCTGAGACAGGCTCTCCTGTTATGGACTTTACTATATTGAACAAGGCATGTGGTTTGTTGATGGAGCGTTTTAGTATATCAGTGTGATAGAGTTTCCTTTTTTGCGTTATCTTCGCACAGTGAGTTAGCAAGTATGAGTTATAGGCGGTGTGTGCTTCAGCGGATTGGGTTCGGCGCCATTGTCTCTCAAGTTGGCGTAGGTGGTGTAGAGATGTTCGTAGGTCCATGGAGAACCAGGGTGCATGTTCTCGTCGTATTGTTGTCTTCGTGGTGTGAGATGGACAGGATGCATCTCTGAGGTTTTCATCCCATTTAGATATGAGGTCATCCAGGCTGAGGGATGTGTTGGTCATAAGAGGTTGGAGGTTCTCTAGGACTTTGCTCTTGTTGAGAGGGCGGAAGCGGGTTGCTAGATTCTTGGGAGTATTTGTAGTTATATGACTGTTGCTGGGAGTGCTTATGGGTATGTGGAAGTTAAGGAGATGGTGGTCAGACCACGGGACTGGTGTTACGGATAGTGCAAGGTCCTGGGATGACGAGGCGTCAGAAAGAGGTGCGAATATGAGATCCAGCTTGCCCCCCTTAGTGTGGGTGGCAGAGTCGACACATTGATTGTATCCTAGATCCTGTAGGGCCTCAAGGAATGCTGTGGAGTGGCTACTTTGAAGGGATGGGAGGTTAAAGTCGCTGATTAACCAATTTGGAGAGTGCGGGGTGGAAGTGGTACATGCTAGTTCAATTATTGTAGATAGGTCATCTGGTGATGGAGTGGGTGCCCGGTAAATGAGGTTGATGGCACAAAGTTCATTTGATATGGTGAGAATGTCAAGGTGAGTTGAGCTGGAGGTGGTACGCAACTTGAATTGAAGGTCTGTTTTGGCAAGGATGAGTGTTCCGCCACCTTTCTGGGTGGACCTGTGGCATGTATATAGGGAAAATCCTGGGGGTAGCATCTGATTCAAGAGGACATTGTCGCAATCGGACAGCCATGTCTCAGTGATCATCAGGATGTCGAGATTGTGTAGAGGTATTAGGTCCATGGCTGCAGGCCATTTTGAGCGTACTGATCTGGCGTTTATCAATGCACATTTCAGTATGCATTGCTGACGTTGTTTCTTGGCTTGTGTCTTTTTGAAGAGTTGGAGGGGGATGTTAAGTAGGTGGGAGTGGGGTGAGTGGTTGGTCTTTGGTGTGGCGTGGTGTGGGAGTTCTGGCCGTCTCCTTCCATGGTGTAGGATTGGAATGGGGTTAGTGTCTTGGTTGAAAGCAATTGAGAAGTTGGGGAGCCCAAGGATAAGGAGTGAGATGAGTATTATCAAAGGTTTGTACATTCTAGATTGGTAGCAGTAGTACTAGGCAGCAGGGGAATGGTAGTGAGGTAACACAGTTGGATGAGGGTAAAGTTATTGACAGCAGTAGAGGGTGTCGCAGTGAATGGGTATAAATACTGGCAACAGTAGAAGATATCACAGTGGGTGGGTATAAATACTGGCTACAGTAGAAGATATCACAGTGAGACAGTGGGTGGGTATATATACTGGCAACAGTAGAAGATATCACAGTGGATGGGTATAAATACTGGCAACAGTAGAAGATATTACAGTGGATGGGTATAAATACTGGCAACAGTAAAAGGTATTACAGTGGATATAAGTACTGGCAACATTAACAGGTAGCACAGTAAGTAGGAATACTTTAAGGTAACAGTAGAAGGTAACAGTGCATGGGAATAAATAATGGCAGCATTAGTATTAGAAGGTGGTACAGTGAATGGTAACAGATACACAGGTACAATTGACTGGGGCTAGCTTACTAGCGCAGTAAAGTGAACCTTAGCACAGTGAAAATAGATGTCTAACAGTAAGTGGTGATACTTGCAGTTCAGGATACAGGTCCGATTAGGATGGTTACTTGTCGTTTTCGGTGATTTTTCGATGTGCCACCACCGGGAGGCCAGCAGTTGCGATCTCGGAGAGGTGGAATTTGGCTGTGTTTGCTGTGTGAGGTCCAGTTGCAGGCCGATCCGATGGAGAGAGACTGTTTTTTCTAGTGCCCCACCTAAGGGCCACGCCAAAGGGCCCTCTGGTGAGGCCCTCAGGCGCGGGCCCGACAGGCGCGGGCACGCCTGAGTGTGGTTGCTGTTTATGCCGATCTCCGAGTGCCCGGATTGGGCCGCACGTGCAGGGGAGGCAGGTCGTTGCTCCGGGGCTCGATCCTCCGCCGAGGAGAGCAGATGGCTTCACAAACGAAAAACGAAGTGCCAAGCCAGGAGAGCTGTAAGCCTCTGTCCTCTTGATTTGGAGTTCAAGTATTGGAATATAGTTGGTGTTTGAAGGGCTCTCCGCTGCGCGATGGCCTTAGGTTTAGAGCTGGGCCGCTGTAGGAGACCGGTAGCTTTGGTGACTGTAATATTCTGGGCCCTCGCCTAAGGGCCACGCCAAAGGGCCCTCTGGCGAGGCCCTCAGGCGCGGGCCCGCCAGGCGCGGGTGCACCCTCCGGTACACAGCACACATGTGGCACCTATAACATCCAGTAACTGGGAAGTGGTGTCTGCAAACTGCTATAGCCGTGATGCTGTGAATGTGCATGGGGTGTGTCTGGGCTACATCTTGAGTTCCAAAGTGGTGGCCAGGTTGACTGGGTCCACTCATGACTCATACATACATCCTGCAGTAATCTGCAGTGTTCCAGCACTTAGACAGGGAAGGGTTGAGTCAGAATGTTTCCCATGTGCACATATTGACTGGATATCTACATGTAGGGTGAAAAATATGCTAGTAGGCAGGAAGATTAGGGAATATAATAACACCCCGTGTCAGAGCTAAAATACAGATGCTGCTCTCTTAGTTGTCAAACAATGACCAGGATATGTATGTGAACTACTGACCCTTCATGAGTAACCACTCAGTTATGTGGCACATCCATTTGAGCCACACAGGAGTGTAAATTATTTGGTTTGCTCTGCCAATTATACTTTTGCAAGTGGTGGTGTAGAAATGGCAGGCAGGGCACATGAAAAGCTAATAAGAGAATTACTGCTATCAGGGAAACACAGTGGAGATGTGCTTGACATAGGCTGACCTGGGACTTAAACTACTGACCCTTGGATTTCTAAGTCTATAGCTCTCAAGCTCCAGCCAGTTGGGCCACCTGTGAGTAATAGTACCAGTTAGTCCATCAGCACCTCACCCTATTTGGAAAGTAGTTGCTTCACTGCAGGCAACCATCCCCCTTGTCACTGAAACACAAGGTTAACCATTTCCACAACAGCGTTGCAATGTTTCCATGTTAACCAGTTGCAGGGTCAGAGTGTCAGCCAGTCCATCCTTGGCACCTATGGATTCATAATGCATCATAGGACCTGCAGTGAGGATCTCAATGTGCACAAGAAGCTCAAAGAAACAGCACACTTCAATGGTATCCTATCACTAAACCACACACCTGGGCTAAAACACAGAAAATCTGACAAAGATTGTCAACTCACCGAGTTCCTAGAGTGAGATTTGTAGCCAGTCCTGCCTTTCAAACATTCTCCTTCTAATGGAATGTGGAACGTGTAGCACTGAATGTCAGGAGACACATGAGAGAATAAATTTACCAACAAACAGTAAATAATTTATCATAAAAGCCCATTTCATAGAAAACATAGACAGTACAGGTACCCACATCAGAGCAACAAATGGATTCAGACCTCTGACCTTTGGATGCATAATTAATTAAATTGCAGCTGCAGTTAGGAGACCCATCTGTGAATATAGGGGCAGCCTGGAGAGGAGGTCTGTGATTAAGGAGTGGATTTGAAGCTTGAGGCTTAAAATGGTGTTTGGTATGCTGAATTTATGAAGCTCTTGTCAGCTTACCAGTCACACTAGTTGCAGAGGGCAGCCCCCCTTGCACTCAATTGTGACAGTAACTATGTCCTGGAAGCAGGTGCTGATTTTCCAAGTTAGTGAGTTCCTGCAGTGAGAATATGACTCATTCCAGCCTCTCTGACCAAAGATTCCTGAAGCATTCTGGGAATACAACAGTCCCCTCGCATTCAGTGCAAAACATTCCACAGTCCATCTGAAGGAGAATGTCTGAAAGGCAGAACTGGCTGTAAATCTTACTCTAGGAACTCAGTGAGTTGACACCCTTTGTCACATTTTCTGTGCTATAGCCTAGATGTGTGATTTACTAATAGCAGCCCAGTTAAGTGTGCTGTTTCAATTAGCTGATAGTACACATTACTATCCAGACTTCAAGTCCCAGAATGCATCAGGAATCCTTGGCCAGAGAGGGTAGAATGAGTCACATTCTCACAGAACTTAAGAACATAAGATATGCCATATAGGGTCAGACCAAGGTCCATCAAGCCCAGTATCCTGTTTCCAACAGTGGCCAATCTAGGTCACAAGTACCTAGCAGTTTCCCCAAAAGACACAGGTTCTACAATGCTTGTATTGGGGCAAGCAGTGGATATTCTGGGTCCACTTTAATAATGATTTATGAACCTTTCTTCCAGAAACTTGTCCATACCTTATTTAAACCCAGCTACACTAATAGCTTTTACTACATCCTCCAGTAGCAAATTCCAGATTTTGATTACACGTTGAGTGAATAAATATTTTCTCTTTTTAATCTTAAATAGGTTACCCTGTAGCTTCATTGCATGTCCCCTTGTCTTTCTATATTCTGATAACGTAAACAATCGATCTACGTTTACCTGTTCCATTCCGTTCATTAATTTATAGACTTCTATCATATTTCCCCTCAGCCGTCTCTTTTCCAGGTTAAAGAGCCCTAATCTTCTTAGCCTCTCTTCATAGGAGTATCCTTCCATCCCCTTTACCATTTTGGTGGCTCTTCTCTGTACCTTTTCTAATAAAGCTATATCCTTTTTAAGATACGACGACCAGAATTACACACAATATGCAAGGTGCAGTCGCACCATGGAACAATACAGAAGCATTATAATATCCTTTGTTTTATTCTCCATTCCTTTTCTTATGATACCTAGCATTGCATCTGCCTCCCAAACCTGGTTATCGTGTCAATTCTGTGCAACTGTCACTGGTAATCTGCCGGTATCTGGGTTAACTCTGCATCCCTAATGCCATCTAAAGCCAAACTGTTGATTCAAATGCATGCTTCAGTCACAGACATATTGAGCAGGCAGGGTGACTTGCAACTACATAAACAGCTGCTCTTACTCATAGATGGCTCTAGCGGCTGTAGCAGAGACTAAAATGTTTATAAAGTCCACGTTCAAGACCAGTCCCAGCTATGAGATAGCAACCTGTATTGCCTTTGTTTCCTGTGTTGTGCTCATTTATCATAAATATTGGACTGCTCTCTGGTTCATTTATTCCCTGATGTGACCCTCCCTGCCAATCAGGGCTGCATATGCCCAAATGCATCAGAAGGAGATGCGTGGAATTCTCACTTAAGGAACTAGGGTTGCCAGCTGGCTTCAGATCCACCTCACAAGCATGATCCTGACCTGGGTCTACCCCACTGAATGCAGGGAGATATAGTACCAATATCTCTATTGTACTCCATCAGAAAAGCAAGCCTACAACTTGCTGCAAGCAATGGTTAAAACTCAGGACTGGATCAAACCTGTCATGTGCATCTGGAACCTGTTGGAAAACCTACTTGGAACTTCAGCCATTCACAACTCATGTTATCTTTCCTTGACCACATCCCAGGTGTGTGGCTTTTGAATAGCAGCCCAGTCAAGTATACTGTTTTGAATCCCTCATTGTACACAGGTCCTATAATGCATCATGATTCGATGGTCATAAAAACTGGACTGCCTGATCATCTCACTCCTGGAAACCTGAAAATCCCCAACTCTGACCAACCTATACAATCCACACCTCAGCAGCACCCAGGTTCCACTATCATCAGGGTCATTGCTGGGAAATGATCTAGTACCTGGAATGAGATTATTGGGCACATCAGTCCACAAACTCACCTCTCTGTGTAGTAGGCTATGTGTACACCGTGATCCTACCCATTGGCAACTCTATGACTCCCTCTGCAGGTCATATTTATTTTTATTTTATTTATTTAAGCTTATTTTTAAACTGCCTTTCTACAATTCAAGGCAGTGTACATAGAATGATAACGTGCCAGGGCATCTGGAATGGCCCGGTGATAACACATAGAACAAGGAACAATATAACAAGAAAGTGGATAATAGAACAGTATGATAGAACAGGTTTAACATGTTTGTGATCTAACTATGTATACATGAGCAGGAACAGTTATGTGTAAAGCTCTCAGAGTCTATATGTGGGAGCTGGTGAAGGGGAATGATAATTGCTGTAGGTTATGTCTGTGGGACCAGGTAAGTGCCGAAGTGGACCTAAAAGAGATGTGGTTTTAGGCTCTTCCTGAAGGTGCTCATACCTTGAGGTTCGGGGGTAAGGAATTCCATAGGGTGGGTGAAAAGAGAGAGAATGCTCAGTCACAGACAGACTGTTTGGACTTGGTCTTCAGAATGGGGATGGAGAGGAGGTTATTGGTGGGGTGTGTCACGCCACCACCACTCGCCTCTAGGTTAGAGGGGCATGGATTATTGAAGGAACTTTCTGCTGTATGCTTTTTCAGCTTTTTTAAAAACTATTTCCCTGCAATGCCCTCTGGGAAATGTAGTCCTTATTCAGCTGTATGAGTGCACCATGCAGAAAGCTGTAGTCAGGCTCAAGTAGGTAAGGCAAATGACAGAAATTTATTATTTTTATATACACAATGGTTCAGTCATACCACACATAGGATTGTTGGTTCAGGACTCTTTGAAGCAAAAATTGTCCAAAACATATCTAACCACAAAATGCAGTTTTAAAGGTTCTCTCTATTACAGGATACACAGTCTTTACCAGTAAGCCTATTTGTATTCCCTTCTTGGCTTTGCTGGCTAAAGCACCAAACAAAAAGTACATTTAAAGTCTGTGGTAAACTTCCCCTTTATAAACACATGGGATCTCAGCCACCCTGCTTGGGGAATAAGGAGACCTTCTTTCAGGACTGACTTGCTTTTTCTACGTTCCCCAGGTTTATAGCTTGGCACAAGGAACAGTCCATGGGAGTGTCCTCCTCAATCAGCTTCACCTCAGGCTCTCCCAGCTGCATAGGCTCTGACTCCTCGTCCTGCTCAGCATGCTCAGCTAACAGCCTCCCGGGGGATCTTGGAGTCTCTCTTGTTCCTGGCTCCAAAATCTCTTGCAGCCATGCTACATGCCAAATAGCACTCTCTCCATCTGGAAGCTCTGTTCCTCTGCTCTGCTCAGCCTGGCTTCCTGCTTCTCCTCTCCTCCTTTCTACTAAGTCATATTCTGCTCTGGGTTTATACTTCCAGGGCTCTAGCTCCAACCCCACCCTACTCAGGTGACGGCAATCAGCCTGACTCCGGGCACCTGAGTGCTTGAAGCATTCACTGCCTAAAGGGTTCTGAGCCTTGTATCCTCTCCCCTTCATTCCACTAGGGGAAGCCTGAAATGTTTTCCACATGGAAGTTTTCTGATCCCTGGAGGTGTTTATGGCTTTCCTACCCTGTCTTGGGTAAAGGGGGCCCTTTACTAGGGTGATTTCCCTGTCTCTTTGTCCTCCCCTGGACTCTGGATAGGCCTCCTTGCCACAGGTGTCATTGGAGCCTTTCCTTTTTGGGTCTGGAGAGCAAGGAGGTGGATGGTTCGCTGTTCAGAACTTTGAATGTGAAAGTTAGTGCCTTGAACCGATTTCGTGCTCCAATCAGTAGCCAGTGGAGGCTTTATAGGATAGGGGTAATATGATCTCGACAAGAAGCTCTGTAGATAATTCTGGCCACAGTATTTTGTGCCATTTGCAAGGGGTAGAGTAAGTGTTTAGACAGGCCTTGATATATGATATTGTCATAATCTAATATGGGGGTGATAATGGCTTAGCACACAGTTTGGAAGAGGTCGGGGGCTAGGATGAGACGAAGGTTCTTCAAAACTCTTAGCCTGTGGTAGACTGAGGAGGAGATTTTCCTTATGTGACTGTGGAAGTTCAGTTGCTGATCTATATTTAGCCCGAGGTATCTGACTTCGGACCTAACTTATATGTCAATATTGTCAAGTCTCAGGGTTTGTGGTGGTGAGAAGGCTGGGTTAGAAATGCCATAAAGTGCTTCTGTCTTATTCATATTAATGTGAAGGTTGTGGAGATGCATCCATTTTCAAACTTCTATAAAGCAGTTGTGTAAGGATGTGAGGTCCAGAGTTGAGATATTGAATGGGGAGAAGAACATTATGTCATCCGCCTAGATCTGGTAGAACATTTTATGATCTCTGAATATTTTGCATATTAGCTGTATGAATATGTTAAACAAGAGGACTGAAAGGCTTGAGCCCTAACATTTGCCTGTGGATTGGGTAAATGGAAGGGATAGCTTCTGTCTGATTTTTACTTGCTGTCTTCTGTCAAGAAGGTAGGAGTGGAACCATTTAAGCGTGATGCCCTGGAGGCCTATATCTGCTAGGCATTGCAGAAGTAGGTTGTGAGGGAGGGAGTTGAAAGCTGAAAAAATGTCAAGGAATATGAATATGAATCCCTGGGAGGTGTCTTGTATGCAAGTTAGTAGTGTGTTCAAGAAGGATGTGATGAGGGTCTCGACTCCATGGTTTTTGTCTGAACCCATGTTGGTGAAGATTCAGAGAGGCGTGGATAGTAAGATGATCTTGGAGTTGAAGTTGAACTATTTTTTCAATTATTTTTGCGATGAAAGGTATACTGAAGATGGATCTGTAGGAAATGAGAGAGGATGCATCAAGCTTGGAATTCTTGAGGAGCAGACGGACAGAGCTATGTTTCAAAGTGGTGGGCATGAGACCCTGTAGAAAGGATGTGTGCACTGGATTTCAGGTAGGAGCTGAAGTGTGATCTGGTGATCTTGATCCAGGAAACTGGACAAGGGTAGAGTGAGGAGGTGGTTATATTAAGGCTCTTGATTGTTTCCTCGACGTTTGCATGAGATGGTAGGTCAAAAAGGGTCCATACTTCTGATGGTTGACTCTGAGATGCCAGTGTGGGTGGGTATTAGCTTGTATTTGGATCTACTTCTTGCTTAGAAATGAGGTGGTCAGTCACACTCTGTGGGCATAGATGATCGGGTGGGTTCACTCAGGTTGGTTCTTTTAAGAGAGATTTTGCAATGTTGAAAAGCTCCCTTGGCTTGTTGAGTGAACTTCTGAAAAGATTGTTGTGATGTTCCTCTTGCACTTGAGGGTTTCCATAGAGTATGACCGAAGTTGCTCTGTATATATTGCGAGGTTGGTTGTGTCCTTAGAGAGCCGCCATTTGTGCTCAAGACGGCGGAGGAGACACTTCTGTCTCTGCAAGGAGGGTGAGTACCAGGGCACACAATACCTGAGTTTTCTTACAATTTTCTTTGGTAAAGCGATGGCAGCCCTGGACATGATATTGTTCATCTATTTACTGAGTCTTTGAGATCACTGCAAGGTTCATATGCAATGAATGTAACACTCCCACATTCTCTCCCCTCAGGTGATGCAGGATATGGGTACAGAGCCTGGTTCCTCATCCCTGTGAGATTCCTAAGGTTACGTGCAGAGACCCGATACAATGAGGCACATGCTGCAACCCACTTGGTCATACAGCGCACCTTTGACGAGTTGAAAAGTCACTTCAGGTTTCTGGACAAAGTTGGTGATGCCTTACAATACCAACATCCCACTATGACTGAGATCATTGTGGCCTGCTGTATTCTACACAACATTGCTATCAGACATAGAATCCCAGTGGAGATTAACACGGATCTTGAGGAAGATCCTGAGTGCTGTTCTGCATGTGAAAGGGACAACCCAAGGGTGTGCTTCCAGGCCAGATGATGGCTAATGCAGCAACTGTGTGCCTGTAAGCATACTCTATGTAAACTGATACCCAAGCCAATTCTGATCATGTAAACCATTCTGCCATAACATGATATTTTACAAAGCTTACATGTAGTATGTATTGTGTTATAGAGGACTCAGATGTCTGTGGATGTTACCAGATGCAGCTGCTGTACCCTGTAGCCCATTTTACACTGAGGTAAAAATCAAGGCTTCAGCTGTATCTGGATAGTAAAATAATGCCAATGTCATTTCAGAGGATGCAACATATTTATGGCCAACATGTTAATTTGGAACCTCACCTGCATCATGTATCAGATATGATAGAGGTCTATAAATAGATGAATGGAGTGGAACAGGTAAACATAGATTGATTGTTTACGCCATCAAAATATAGAAAGACTAGGGGATATACAATGAAGCTACAGGGTAACCTATTTAAGACTAATAAGAGAAAATATGTTTTCACTCAATGTATAATCAAACGTTGGAATTTGTTACCGGAGGATTAGTAAAAGCTGTTAGTGTAGCCGGGTTTAAAAAAGGTTTGGACAAGTTCCTGGAGGAAAGGTCCATAAACCTTTATTAAAGAGGACCAGGGAAATCTGCTGCTTGCCCCAGTACAAACATTGTGGAACCTGTGTCTTTTGGGGAAACTGCTAGATATTTGTGACCTAGATTGGCCAATGTGGAAACAGGATACTGGGCTTGATGGACCTTGGTCTGACCCAGTATAGCATATCTTATGTTCTTCCATATTCTGCTGGACAGGAGTCTGTCATCAAATGCAGGCTGAAGTTTGTGAACTCAGTGGTGTCTCTGGGCAGGATATCTCCATATTTGTGTACATGAAAGCTCAAATCTCCCCTGTAGCCTGGAATTTGTTGCTCATTTATTGCTGTGATTGCAATGGCCTCATATGAAGTCATCAGTATGCATGCAGGGAGAGGAGAGGAGGCTTAACTAGCACAAGCCAAGGCAAAAACAAGCATCAGAAGCTCACAGTATAATAGCAGGGTGGTACGAGCCCAAGAGAAGGATGAGCACATATGAAGCCTTTTGCCTGACACCGAAGGTGAAGATTATTCAGTGTTTGCTGAAGTGCCTGTGCCTTAATGTCTTCAAAAATGTCTGGCTAAGGTTACCTCACACCCAATTGAAGATTTAAGAAAGGTGTTGGTTCCTCGGGTAAACTATTTTGCATATTCAGTTAAGAAGCTGGAGGCTAAGATGTGTAACCTTTCTGTTGCATTTGCTGAGTTTAAACAGTGATTGAAATTGTGGCTACTGTCCAGGCCACACCAGCAGTTGAGATGAAGGACCATATAAGCTTAAGAGCTAAGGTCAAAGCATTGGAGAACTGTTTGAGGAACTCTAATCTTTGAGTATAGAATTTCCCTCATTCAACAGTGATACCTCCTCGAGATATGCCAAAGAATTATTGAATTGAGGTTCTAGAAATTCAGCCTTCTCATTTTCCATATGTAACTCATGATTTACTATCTGCCCATGGGTAAGAAGCATGGACAACTGATACAACAGGACGGGCCCTCCGGAAATGGATCTGTTAGATGTATCTGTCTTACAGGAATACTGTACTCTCATTTGAAAACTGTGACATTAGCTACTATGATGGTAACTTTGCCTTTAATCTCACAGAAGATGGTCTACTAAGAATTTATTGACAGAAATGTGATAGACGTTTCATCAGTTACGAAGTGCGGCATTTCACAGACATGTAAATAAAAGCAGAAATGCATTTACTATTACTTACTAAGACCTGTAGTAAGACAACTATTTATTTATTTATTTACAGTCTCTTATATACCGCACTATTCAGCATCAGCGCGGTTTACATGGAACAAAATGCTCAGTACAGTTAACATGTATGAGTTTACAGATAACAGGGAACAAAAACTTGGATAACCGGGGTAAACTATGTACAGTACTTACTATACTTACAAAGAGGTTGCATAGACAATGCAGTCCACATCATGGGTTTGAGTATCCACTTGGTGTGTTGTTGATATACTATACATTTGTCTGGGAATGGTATCAGGAGTGTTTTAGAGCTCTAGGGGATGCAGTTGGGCTCTATAAGGTACTTGTTGAAGAGGTGGCCTTTGAGGGCTTTCCTAAACTGTGGTAGGTTCTTAATAGCCCGGATCTCATGGGGTAATGCGTTCCAGTATCTTGGGGCACTGAGATTGAAGGCCCTGTTGGCTGTCGATTTGGTGCAAACAGTAAGTGCCTTCGGGACTTTTAGGGAGTTCATAGCCGTGGATCTTCTTGCTCTATTTGTGGATGTGGAATGGATGAGGGAGGTTAAGGATGCAGATGAGAAATTGTGAACAGCTTTAAAGGTGATTGTCAAGGTCTTGAAAATTATTCTTGCCTGAATGGGTAGCCAATGCAGCTGTATCAGCAGAGGCGTCACGTGGTCACTCCTGGAGGCTCTGTGGAGGACTCTTGCTGCCGCATTCATGGCTAGCTGAAGAGGGTTTAATGTAGCTTGGGGAAGACCTTGTAATATGGCATTGGCATAATCAAAATGGGGTATGACCAAAGCCTGGAAGATTGTCCGAAAATCAGTTGGTTCAAGCATGGAACGTAGGTGCCTAAGTGAGCGGATCTTGAAGTAGACTGATCTGACTATGTTTCCTATGTGGGCCTTCATATCCAGGCGTTGATCTAAGGTGACTCCCAGGTATCGTATTGAGGATTTAGAGTTCAGCTCAGCTTCTTTTACTTTAAGATATTGCGGTGGGGTAAAGTTGGGGTTCCTCGTAATGAAGAGTACTTCCATTTTCTTATGTTGTATTCTGAGGTTTTGGGAAAGAAGCCAATCAGATATTGCATTGAAACAGTTCGTCAATGGGGATAGGTCCAGATTCTCAGTAGAGAAGGGTAAGTAGAGCAGGACATCATCTGCGTATAACATGCAATCAACATTGAAGGACCTGATGATATTACAAATTGGTTGCATGTAAATATTGAACAAGAGCGCCGAAAGGGAGGATCCTTGTGGGACTCCTTGACTTTGGTGGAAAGGTTCAGAATTTATCCCTCCAGAACGAACGTGTTGCCATCTTTCGGACAGGTAGGATCTGCACCATTCGAGCACTCGTCCATTAATGCCTTTGTCAGTCAGTCGTCCTAAAAGCAGCTCATGATTCACTGAATCAAAAGCTGCAGCGATGTCCAGAAAGATAAGAGCAAATCCTTGACGGAGGTCATCAATGCCTGTGATTATCTTGCAGAATAGAGTGGTAAGGAGGGTTTCCACGCCACTGTTGTTTTTAACATTTCCATGCAAGTACACAATTCGGTATGCATCTATTAAATATGGCTTTTTTCCTAACCTTGACATTTATCTTCCTTTATTGTGTCATAGAAAATGCTGGTAGAACCATCTATGCCCCCTGTATAAACAAATTTACTGTCATCGAATTGGTTGTAAGACATGTGCTAACAGTGATGCTATTTTCTCTTTGACTTTGTTATTGTTCTTTTAAGCTTCTACTGGAACTGTACTACTATTACTACTACTAAGCATTTATAAAGCGCTACCAGACGCACGCAGCGCTGTACAATGAAAACACAAAAACTGTATCCGTATATCATGTACTTGGGTTGTTTGTGGGAATGTAAAGGGGAGATGTCTAGATTGATTGTTCTTTTCCTTGATTTGTGTGATCCCAGCTCTACTTTTCTGTACAAGTGATTACTTTAATTGTCTCATTTTAAACTGTGCATAAATAAACGCTTCAAAGCAAATGGTCCTTTGACTGTTCTAGCCCTGTGGTAATAAATATAGGCCTCAACGATCAAAAGGAAGTAGCCAGTTAGCAGGACTAAATAATCATTTAAATCCTGCTGTGCTAAATATTTAGCTGCACTATCCAGATAGTGCCCTTCAACATTTTCCCACTGCCGTGACACTATCTGGATAGTGCCAGAGTGATCAGTGGGTAGAACTGGAAACTATCTGCAGTATTAGGCATGTGGCTGCAGAGTGGGATTGCCATAGGGGTTTCCAGACATGGCTGCAATTGTCAGACAGCCATTGCTGTAGCTAGCCCTGTCAAATGTTGCAGACTCACAGGGCACAAAACATGAGGGATCACTTCAAGGCCGATTGTTGGTCTTGTCTCACCCCCATGCTGACTGCCCTTTCTTGGCTGGTGCATTCCTGCTTCCCTTGGTGGTGGTGTCTGTGGAGGGGAGCTCCAATTACCTATAAACAGTAAGGTGTTCCGGACCCCACACTTGCAGGGCTGCTCTGATATGAGCATAGGTCAGTAGATGGAGGTATGAGATGAGGGCTGCAAGTGCAGACTTGGAAAGACCCAGGTGGGTCACTCCATGTTTGGAAGTCTGCTCTGCTGATGGCCCTGCTGTTGCTGCCAAGGGAACAGGAAAAGCAGTGGTGTGGCAAGGGCTGCATGAGCAGAAAGTGCAGGACTGAACTGGCTATAGAAGAAGAGGTGTGGGGTAAGATAGGCCCTTGCTGGTGTGCTGGTACCAAGCCATGCTGTCAGTAACAGACGTAAAGGCTGTTGCTAAGAGCTTACGTAAGAATCAGTTCTCCCAGGACAAGCAGGATGAGTCAGCCACAAGTGGTGACGTCATCCGATGGCGCCTTAAGACGGAAGTACTCTCATTAGCCCAGAAGGCTTCAGCCCTCTGGGCATGGCTAGTAGCCCCACCTCTAGATCCGCCCCTAGCTGGCCAGATTTTCGTCTTCCGCCTTGCCACCAAGACGTTTTTTTATTTTGCTCTCATCAACCTCACCTCTTATCCCCTGAAGATGAAGAAACCAGGATTCAAAAAGTGCACGGGGTGCTCCAGGAAGATGGCCAACACTGACTCTCATCAACTCTGCCTCCGTTGCCTGGGTAAGGAGCACCCCGTTGAAGATTGTTCTGCCTGCGGGCGTATGTCTCCCTGGGCCCTCAAGTCACGCAAACGTGCCCTTCGGAAGCTGTTTTCTCCTTACGCTGAGCCTGCATCTGTTCCTGCCTCCGCCGCTGCCGTTTCTGCGGCTCTCAGCGCTTCCTTGTTGGAGCCTGCTGCTGCCATTCCGGCCAGAGACACGCCGATATAGGCCTCCATCTCCCGCCGCGATGGGGAGTCTTCTGCCATGTGCGCTCCTGTGGATGCGGCCATTACTGTTCAGCGCTCCTCCTCCTGTCTTCCGGCTGACCCACTTCCTGGTTCCGGTCAGCCGGCCGCGACTTCCTCCTGCGCTCGGCGCAGCGCCGACAGCTCCCCCAGCCACAGAACATCTAGAGGACGGAGCAATGACCACAGAGAACACGGATCTCACCGACACAAAGGCTCTCGGGGCAAGCAGAGAGCCTCGAGGAGCAGGCGCCGCTCATCGCACCGCTCATCACACGGGTGCTGGAGCCGGCACCGCAGCACAGGCTATGCCCTGCACCAGAGCGGTAAGCGCAGACGCATTGAACACAGCACCGACCATCAGCGCCGACATTCACATAGCCGCATCTCTGAAGATTCTTCGGTCAGCAGCTCTGCGTCCAGCAGCTATTCTTCAGGGGAAAGATCAAGGAGATCATCCAGCCCCTCTGCCTGCGGCTCTGATTCCAGCGACAGTGAGATTTCCTTCCTCTCCTCCCTGTCCTCCTCATCTCACCAGGAGCTCGTTCAGCACACGCTGCCCGCTTCCCTCCATGCTACAGAGCCTGCACAGCAAGTTCCAGAGACACTGCACCTTCTCACAGGCATGCTGCAGCAATGGGCTTCTACACTGTCAGACCTTGCTTCTAAGAAATTACCACAATCCCTGGTCCAGCCTTCTGTGCCTACCCCAGAAGCACATGTAGCCGCCCCTTCTGCGGGGGCTCCTGCCCCCCCTCCAGCCTTGCAGAACGACGCCGAGGAGCTCCCACTACCGCATGCACCTTCTCACGGGGACTCTCTCTCCATTGCTGCCACTGACAGCCCCCAGGACACCACCCCTCCAGAGGACCTGACTTATTATAAGTATGTTTGTAAAGTCATCTCCTCTCTCTCTATCATGCCAACGGATACTCCTGACCAGCGCAAGGAAGTTCAAAATGCTCTCAAGTTCATCGACACCCCGAAGACGAACACCTCTCTGCCGATCCACCAACTCCTCAGGGACAATCTCTCCAAGATATGGCAGAACCCTGCATCCAATCATTCCTGCCCACGCAGACTGGATCTCAAGTACGTGGTCCAACCCCTGCCTGGGTTCGACAAGCAACAGCTACCCCACCAGTCCATTGTCATTGAGTCAGCCCTAAAGCGCTCCAAATCTTCTCGCAGCTCCCCTAACGCTCCTCCAGGGAAAGACAACAAGCTTCTGGATGACATCGCAAAGAGCGTCTACCAAGGGGGCATGCTAAATGCTAGGATAGCGGCACACCAATTCCAGCATGCTATCTACCAGAACCTATTGGTGACCAACATTAAGTCCGCATTCTCCCAACTGTCGGAAGTTCCGCCAATCCTGAATGCCGCCCTGGCAGACCTCAAGGATTGCACTAAGCATCATGGCCGAGCAGCCCACGATGCCTTTGAGTCAGCCACAACAACTGCCGGAACCGCCATCTCTGCGCGCCGGCTTGCCTGGCTCAGGGCCTCGGGTTTGCGATCTGACTCTCACAACAAGATTGCTGATACCCCCTGCTCTGGGGACTCACTCTTCAGCGACAAGGTCAAGGACACAGTAAATGACATGCGCGAACGCTGCACCACGCTTCAAACCCTCGAGGAATGTACAGATCGCCCTCGCTCCTACCACAAAGGGAATTCCCAAAACTCCACTGCTCACAAAAATTACAATTACTATCGCAGATGGCAACAACCCAAGTACAAACAACAGCCCTATCAGCAGCCTTACAGGCAGAAACCGCGACAGCTGGGGAGGCATTTATCAGCTTTCCGGCATTCCTGGGGGATGATAACAACAGACCAGTGGGTGCTCAACATCATCAAGCAGGGCTACAGCATACAATTCTCCTCAACTCCTCGTCAACGCTCCCTGCCCCCGAGCAACACCCCTCTGCAACACCTCGCTCCTATGACCTCGGAGATAGTGTCCCTCCTGAAGGCCAAAGCCATCGAGCCGGTACCACCCAGCGAGGTCAACTCGTGGTTCTACTCCAGGTACTTCCTTGTCCCCAAGAAGTCGGGGGGTGTCCGACCCATCCTCGACCTCCGGGAGCTCAACAAGTGCATAACCAAGGAGAAGTTCTGGATGCACTCCCTCTCATCCATTCTTCCCCTCATCCAGCCGAACCACTGGCTGGCCTCCCTGGACCTCCAAGATGCCTACACTCACGTGTCCATTCATCCTCTCCACAGGAAATTCCTATGCTTTCGAGTGGCGGGCAAACATTACCAATACAAGGTCCTTCCATTCGGCCTCTCTCCTGCCCCCAGAGTTTTAACAAAGTGTGTAGCGGTAGCAGCCACGCATCTGCGCAAAGCAGGGATAATCGTGTTCCCTTACCTGGACGATTGGCTATTTTCAGCTCCCTCCCCCTCAGAGCTTCGGAGAGCAGTCAAGAAAGCCACGTCACTGCTCGCCTCCCTGGGGTTTCTGGTCAACCGCACGAAGTCTCATCTCACCCCAGTCCAGCGACTGGAATTCATTGGGGCCTAAATAGACACTACTCAAGCCAAAGCCTTCCTTCCTCAGAGCAGGAGGCGCATCATCATCGAACTTGCCCTGCAAGTAATCAACTCTTCGCACTCAAAGGCAAGAACCATCCTGCGCCTCCTGGGGCACATGGCATCTACCACCCATGTCCTTCCACTTGCGAGGCTGCACATGCGAGCTCTTCAATGGCACCTCCGCTCCCACTGGTGCCAGCACTCGCAGCCCCTGTCAACCTTGGTCCCCATCGATTCTTCGGTCGCCAAGGCTATTCGCTGGTGGACCCACTCAAAGAACTTGTCTCAGGGCAAACGCCTCCAGCCTCCGACACACCAGATCACGGTAACCACAGATGCATCAGCCCTAGGGTGGAAAGCCCACTGCGCGGGCTCTCACACGCAGGGCTTGTGGTCGACCTCAGAGGGAACCCTGCACAGCAACATCCTCGAGCTCATAGCTGTCCGCCACGCACTTCAGGCGTTTCAGGAGCTCGTAAGGGGGAAAACTGTCAAGATCCAGACAGACAACCAAGTAACTATGTTCTACATAAACAAACAAGGGGGCACCGGGTCTCGCCTCCTATGCAGAGAGGCCCTGCGCACTTGGCGCCTGGCCCTCTCGTAGCAATGCAGCCTCCAAGCCTGCTACCTGCCGGGTGAGGAGAATGTGATAGCCGACAGACTCAGCAGACAACTCAGTCCCCATGAATGGACACTTCACGAAGAAGTGTCATCGTCCCTCTTCGCGAGATGGGGCCACCCGCTGATCGACCTATTTGCGTCACAGGAGAACTCCAAGTGCCGCCTGTTTTGCTCCAAACGGCCCGCGCCGCACAGAATAGCGACGGACGCCTTCGACGTGATCTGGAGCCAGTGGCCCCTTGTCTACGCTTTTCCCCCACCCCGCTCGTTGCCCGGACAATACAACAGCTCATCAGGGACAAAGCGTTGGCCATCCTGGTAGTCCCCTTCTGGCCCAGACAAGTCTGGTTCCCCTACCTACACCGCCTGGCACTGGAACCCCCCATCCATCTTCCCTTGAGGACAGACCTAATCTCACAGGACAACGGGAATATACTACACCCCAACCTGCGGATGCTCTCGCTGACAGCATGGAAACTGAAAGGCTAACCCTCGCGCCCCTCAAGCTCCCAGAAGAGGTCCAGCAGGTCATTCTGGCAGCTCGACGCCCTTCCATCAGGAAAGCCTACAGCCTCAAATGGCGCCGCTTCAGCATCTGGTGCGCATCCCGAAGCCTGGACCCCTTCTCATGTCCGGTACCCTCTCTCCTCCAATGCCTCACCTCTCTTTCAACGCTGGGCCTGAAGACCCAGTCCATCAGGGTCCACTTAGCAGCCATAGCGGCCTTCCATCACCGAGTTGGTGATGCGTCAGTAGCTACACTACCTCTGGTAGCCCGCTTCATGAAAGGTCTGGCCAACCTGCATCCCCCAGTCCGCGAGCCTGTGCCCCCGTGGGATCTTAACATCGTTCTCAACCAGCTCACAAGTGAGCCCTTTGAACCACTGCTTATCACTGACCTGAAGTTCGTCTCTTGGAAGACACTGTTCCTCATCGCTATAACTTCAGCCAGACGGATCAGTGAGCTACACGCCTTGGTTGCCCACCCGCCTTATACCATCCTTCACCAAGACCGGGCCTGCCTGCGGACACACCCCAAGTTCGTTCCCAAGGTGGCCACTGCATTCCACATCAATCAGACTATCGAATTACCCTGCTTCCTGCCGGTGGCCACACTCCGACCAGGAGCTGCAGCGCCTGCATACCCTAGACTGTGTTAGAGCACTACGTTGCTATCTGGAGCGGACTTCAGCCTTAAGGAAGGGCTCACAGCTCTTCGTCTCATACGATCCTAACAAACCCGGATGCCCAGTGTCCAAGCGTACCCTGTCCATCTGGATCTCCTGTTGCATCTCACTGTGTTTGTCTCGAGCAGGAGCTCCTGCCTCAGGAATCAGGGCTCACCATTTGCGGGTGTTGGCCGCCACCATCGCCAACCTCCGCTCCATTCCTGTTCCTGACATCTGCAGAGCGGCCACATGGGCCTCCATCCAAACCTTCCAAAAGCACTACTGTCTGGACATGACAAATCAGACCGATTCCGCTTTCGGTCTTGCCGTGCTTTCTGCGGCAAAAAGTTCAATGCACTCTGCCTGAAGTTGCTCACCGTTGGGGCCTTGCTGCTCTAAGATTGCTCAGAGTTTTGCACAGTTTTATAGGAGTTGCTCTAATAATTGCACAATGTTTAAAAATTGCACCATACGTGACACAATTAGTAAGAATGGTGCTGAGTCTCAGTTTTGTAAGAGTTGCACTAATAATTGCACAATGTTAAATTTGCACAGTAGGTGACACAACTTGTAAGAATTGTTCAGAGTGTTTGCACAGTTGAATTGTTTGCACTATCCTTTACACTGTATGCACGGTCTCCGTGAACTGCACATTAAACCTTCTTGTTGCACCTTACGCTCTAGCGATGCCTCATTGTCAGCCCCTTCCCCCGCCGCGATAAGTGTAGCTGGGGAGGCACCACTTGTGGCTGACTCATCCTGCTTGTCCTGGGAGAAAACCGAGTTACTTACCTGTAACGTGAGTTCTCCAGGGACAGCAGGATAAGTCAGCCACACTTTCCCACCCTCCTCCCTGGCGGGGGGGAGGATGACCTTAACCACTATCCGCCTCCTAGCTGTGCGCCGGCTCAGCTGGGGAAATTCTGGCCAGCTAGGGGCGGATCTAGAGGTGGGGCTACTAGCCATGCCCAGAGGGCTGAAGCCTTCTGGGCTAATGAGAGTACTTCCGTCTTAAGGCGCCGTCGGATGACATCACCACTTGTGGCTAACTTATCCTGCTGTCCCTGGAGAACTCACGTTACAGGTAAGTAACTCGGTTTTTCCTGCACTAGAGAAAGTTACTGCCAATCAGGGGGACAACTTTATTGAACAGCTGCAAGATGTTCTCAGGGACCTGCAGTCTAGAAGTTCCCCTAAGCAGAATTATAATGATTGCAGCGAGGAGATGATTGTTGACGTAGAAAGCAATCCTGATACAACTGATATCTGTGAGATGGATTGTTCTTTATGTGAGATTGATCACTTGGACCTACATTAGACAGCCTTTGCATGAAGATAATGCAAAGTGTTTTCTCCTGAATGTTTGCTGTGAAGAAACAGTTTGCCATATGCTTTATTTTCTAACTTTGAATTGCTCCTGTTTCCTATTGTTTGGAAAGTAATCCGTGTCATGTTTTGAGCCAAGAATCTATGTGTGAAAGGGAAACCCCAAATAAAAATGTATCTGTTCAAATGACCCTCGTGCCACAACACCTTTGTTTGATAGTAAACCTAGACTACAACTCCCAGCGTACCTTGCTGCTACCTTAGTCAAAAAGGACACTTGAAGACAAAGTAGAGGTCACCCTTGCTCTAGAGTCACCGGCCCTAGGCGGGGGCAGGACACTATGCAACACTGATGGCATAGTCCATATTCCAGGAGTACTGAAACAGGGACACCTAGAGCAAGGAGTGTACTCACTCTTTGTTTCCTTTACAACTATTCTGTGTTTATCACATGCTTTCTTGGATTTCAGTAGTATCCAGGACTCTACTGATCCCACTGGGGGATGTTGGCATGATTCTGGTACTCTTCCCATATTTGATGATGACTCCAGTGTCCATCACCTTTCAGCTGCAGCCTAAGTCACCTTATTGACAAGGTATGTGTCATGAAAAGGTGGCTCCGCTTGAGTGGCTTGCAGCCACTGATGTCTTCATATTGCTCATTTCCTCCCACATCTATATATGGGAAATCCACGATGTGTCCCCATTGGCCTGATGATTTGGGTAGTATATGGCACAGACCTAACAATTTATAGATGGCATCTCCTTGCAAGAGGAGGTGCAACCTAGTGGTTGTGTCCCTGCCTTTCAAAGCAGAGGATGTGAGTTCAGTTCCTACCTGTGCCAAATGGGAGTTTTGGCCAGTCACAGTAACTTCCATAGGCTGATAACATACATCTGCAAATCTACTTAGGATCACACGTGACAGAACAGGCAAGAACTGCAGCATCAATGGGACTCAGCATGTAGTGCAGGGGTAAGCAAATACACACACAGAACAATTTTAAAATCTACCCAGGTTGACTACCTGAAGTGGCTCACAATGCAGAAATGTATACACTGGCCACCCTGTAGCTGGGCTCCTTAGCATGCTGGGTAATGTAGTATTTATTTATTTACATTATCTTATATACTGTGCTATTCTGCATCAGTGCAGTTTACATTGAACAAACTGAAATTACATTGAACAGGGCATTATAACTTGGAGATAACTATTTTACAGGGAACATGGGCTATGGAGGGTTAAGTGGCTTGTCCAAAACCACAGGGAGCACCTGTGGGACTTGAAACCCCAGTCCTTCCGGCCCAAGGTTACTGTCCTCTAGTGGGATTTGAATCCCCAACCTTCCAACCTGAAGTACCTTGCCCCAACTACTAGGCCACTCCTCCACTCAGTATGGTATATGTGTTCCGAATTGTGCCAGCTTAGATGCAGAGAGTTGGCTATCTATCCAGCCTCAGGTGTGATACTTCAGTCCTGTTCAGATTCTAGACTTACTAGAAGTGGAGTCTGAAGTGGCAGTTGTGGTTGTTAAGTGTTGTCCTAAATTGCGTTCAATCTTCAGTCAGGCGGCTCATTGTTGATAGACTGGCACCCATAGCTGCTGTTATTGTATCGATCCATCTCATTGCTGGCCTTCCTCTTTTGCGTTGACCTTCTATCTTGCCAAGCATGATGTCTTTCTCTAATGATCTCTCTCTTCGCATGATGTGTCCAAAGTATGAAAGTCGAAGTCTTGTCATCTGAGCTTCTAAAGAAAGCTTAGGTTTGATCTCCTCTGGATCCATGTTGAAGTGGCAGTACAGGAACGCATGCGGACAATGGCCAATACGAAGTGTGTGCACACCTGTTCACTATGGACATGGCCAGCGTGTGTTGTCACTCTGCACAATGTCTGACATCAGCAACATGGGACCACATGCCTGCTCAAACCCTTGTTTCTCAGACAATGATCTGCAACTGTTGGCTGAGCTTATTGCCTCCAAGCAGTATGTGCTGTTCCCCAGCTCTGGGGCACAACATGATAGAGAGTGGCTGCTGTGGTGCTAGCAGCGCATGCTACGTCACTTCATTAGGAGGGCTGACTACACTAGAGCAATGAGTACCTGCAAACAACTTCCCTTTAAGGTGTAGAAAGTTTCCCAAGTGGCTCTGGATTTGTCTGCCAGGTTTTCATCATTCCAGGTTTTACACCGTTGCTTGCAAAGACTTGTAGTTTTCCATTACTTATGGAGTGCTATGGGAAGATCAGAACTACATGTCCCTGCATGCCTTGGGATAAAGCCAGGACTTCCCCGAGGGGGACAGGTGTGTCTCGAGCCATTTGACAACCCTTCTGACTAGTCTAGGTCCCCAAATCCACCATAGGATTTTATTGCTACTTTTTCGCTTCTACTTACATTGCAATGCCGTATGGTATATCTGTTCCCTGATGTGAACCATTTCCTATCACTGCTGCCTGTAGGCTTTGCACTTGGCTGCAGATGTGCCATACTGCCTTGATCCATTTCAGGGTTTACCCCAGTGCATGAAGGGACTGGTAGTTCCAATTCCTCCATCGCACTCCATAAACAAAGGTAGCTTACAAGTCCTTGCATGCTATGGGTCAACCATGGACTGCAGACAGTTAGAAATCCCAGCTGCATGACCCTCATTTTATCAGGATAGTCCTGTTACAAAAGTAACCATGGATTACATATGATTTCCTGGAAATTGATGGGTGCACAGATCAGGGTAGGTGCCATATTTTTGACTGATAAACACATCTCACTGCAACATGGCTCCTCCAGGCCTATGAGAGAGTTTTCATGTTAGCCACTTCCATGATAGTCAGGTGTGACCACTCCTGCATTTCCAACAATCTCATCAAGATCCATCATCATACCTGCAGCAATGATTCACAACAGTACGACAATTGCAGCATTTGTAGTCAGACCTGTCAATACCAAGATATATCCTGAAAGTTGATATTATCAGTTTGTCCAGGTTTTCCATGTCTTCAGCTACTTGCTTCGGTTACTCAACCTGTGAGGTATTTGTAACATATAGAAACATAGAAACAAAGAAATGTGACGACAGAAAAAGATCACATGGCCTATCTAATCTGTCCTTCCATATCAACAACTACAACAGTCCCCTTTTTTCCTTTAGAGATCCTCTGTGTTTGTCCCATGCTTTTTTGAATTCTGATACTGTCCTCATCTCTACCACCTCCACTGGGAAACTTCCACAGATCCACCACTCTTTCCGTAAAGAAATATTTCCGCATATCACTCCTGAATCTATCCCCCTTCACCCTCATCCCATGTCCCCTCGTAGCAGAACTTGCTTTCAATTGAAAGAGGCTTTCCGTCTGTACCTTTATGCCACTGAGGTATTTAAGCATCTCAATCATATAACCTCTATCCCGCCTTTCCTCTAAGGTGTACATATTAAGATCCTTCAGTCTGTCCTCATATGCTTTATAATGAAGACGATTAACCATTTTAGTAGCCACCCTCTGCACCGACTCCATCCTGTTCACATTCTTTTGAAGGTGCGGTCTCCAGAATTGCACGCTATACTCCAAATGAGGTCGCACCAAAGACTTATACAGAGGCATTATCACCTCCATTTTTCTGCTAGCTATTCCTCTCCGTAGCACCCAAGCATCCTTCTAGCTTTTGCCATCGCCTTTTCTACCTGTTTAGCTACTTTAAGATCATCAGACACAACCACGCCTAGGTCCCGCTCTTCTTTAGTGAACAAAAGTGCTTCACCCCCTATACTATATTGCTCCCTTGGATTGCTGCAGCCCCAATGCATGACCTTACATTTTTTAACATTAAATCCCAGCTACCAAATTCTAGACCATTCTTCAAGCTTAGCTAGATCCCTCCTCATGTTATCTACACCTTCCTGGGTGTCTACTCTATTACAGATTTTGGTATCATCCGCAAAGAGGCAAAACCTACCCAACAGCCCTTCCGCTATATCACTAACTACGATGTTAAAAAGAATCGGACCAAGGAGAGATCCCTGGGGCACACCACTGGTAACATCCTTCTCCTCAGAGTGAGCTCCATTTACCTGTACTCTTTGTTGCCTCCCACCCAACCAATTTCTAACCCAAGCAGTAACTTTAGGGTCCATCCCTAGGGTGCTCAGTTTGTTTATAAGTCGCCTGTGAGGAACAGTGTCAAAGGCTTTACTGAAATCTAAATACACCACATCTAGGGCTCTCCCTCGGTCCAACTCCCTGGTCACCCAGTAAAAGAAATCAATCAGATTTGTCTGACAAGACCTGCCTCCAGTGAATCCATGCTGCCTTGGATCCTGTAATCTGTTAGACTCCAGAAACCTCACTATTTTCTCTTTCAGCAAAGTTTCCAATAATTTACTCACTACCGAAGTTAAACTAACCGGTCTGTAGTTTTCAACCACATTCTTACTTCCATTTTTGTGTAAAGGCACCACATGAGCCTCTCTCCAGTCCTTAGGCACCACTCCCGGCTCCAAGGAGGCATTGAAAAGGTCAGTCAGTGGAGCTACTAGAACGTCCCCAAGTTCTCTCAGTATTCTAGGGTTTATCCCATCCGGTCCCATCGCTTTGTCTACTTTAAGTTGAGCTAGTTTCTCATGAACAGTCTTCTGAAAATTGTTCAAGATGTCCCTCGCTTCTGTTCCTGTTTGTGGGTGTTTTCTGAGGTCCTGCTCCTGGTTCTTTATTTGTGAACACAGAACAGAAATATTTGTTAAGCAATTCCGCTTTATCCTCATCAGCTTCTAAAAATTCCTCCCCTTCACCCTTGAATCTGACAATACCACTTTGGCCCTTCCTCTTCTCACTAACATATCTGAAAAATGTCTTATCCCCCCCTCCCCCCGCCCATTTTATTGCATTGGCTATTTCCTCCTCTTTTTGAATCTTTGCTTTCCTAACTACTTTGCTAGCTTCTCTAAGTTTTTCCAAATATAGATGCCTGTCTTCCTCTCTCTGTGATCTCTTGTATTTCATGAAAGCCTCCCTCTTTTTCTTCACCTTTTCAGCTACTTCTTTCGAAAGCCATAGTGGTCTCCTTTTCCTTTTACCTTTATTTACCATTTTAACAGAATGGTTGGTTGCCCTTAAAATATCCCCTTTCAGTTTTGCCTACTGTTTTTCTACATCCTCCAGCTGTTCCCATCCTGCTAACGACTCCCTGAGCTATTAGCCCATCTTGGCAAAATTAGTCTTCCTAAAGTCTAAGACCCTCACCTTTGAATGGATTCTAACAGCCCTAGTCCTAATACTGAACCACACCATCTGGTGATCACTGGATGCAAAATTATCTCCCACTATAACATCACAAACACTTTCACCATTGGTAAGCACCAAGTCCAGTATGGCCCCTTCACGTGTGGGGTCTGTTACGAATTGCCTGAATAGTTCTCCCTGTAGAGAATACAGGATCTCTTTACTTCTAGATGATACTGCATCTGGAATGTGCCAATCAACATCTGGCATATTGAAATCCCCTATCAGTAGCACGTCCCCTTTCCTAGTAATGCTGCGTATGTCCTCAATTAACTCTCTGTCCACCTCTTCTTCTTGTGAGGGAGGTCTGTATAACACGCCAATGCAAATAGATTTCTCTTTCCCTCTTTCTAGTTTAACCCACAATGCCTCCTCTCTCCCTTTTAAGCTCTGTAATTCCAAAGCTTTAATATTATTTTTTACATATAGTGACACTCCTCCTTCCCTTCTTCCTACCCTGTCCTTTCTGAATAAAGTATAGCCAGGTATAGTTACATCTCAGTCATGGTATTTTGTGAACCATGTTTCTTTAACTGCCACTAAATCCAAGTCGGCCACTCCCACCAAAGCTTCAATATCAGGGATCTTATTTCCCATGCTACGGGCATTTATACACACTGCTTTCCATATGTTACCCCTGTTACCCATTTCCATAAAGGTATTTAATGTATCACTTACCTCGGGGCTTTCACTTACCTGGGGGCTTTCTTTACCCATCCCCAATGAATCTAGTTTAAAACCCTCTTCAGTAGATTAGCCAGTCTACTACTGAAGACGCGTCAACCTTTCTTGGACAGATGGATGCCATCTCTGCTCTGAAACCCTTGGAACAGCATCCCATGGTCTAGGAAACCAAAACGTTCTCAATGACACCATCCACGCAGCCATGTATTCATCTCCAGGATGCAAGCCTCTCTGCCTTGGCCTTTACCCTCAACAGGGAGGATTGAAGAGAACACCACCTGTGCATCTAACTGCTTCACCCTCTGTCCCAGAGCCATGAAGTCACTTTTGATATGCTCAGAGGGATGCCTGGCAGTATCATTTTTTCCGACATGGATTAGCAACATTGGGTAATAGTCAATGGGGTTGATGAGTCTCGGCAAACTCTCTGTAACAACTTGGATTCTGGCACCAGGCAGACAGCATACCTCTCTGGACATCAAGTCTGGTCGGCAGATGGACGCCTAATTCCCCCTCAGAAGAGAGTCACCAACCACCACTACCCTTCGCTTCCTTGTGGTCACTGATTTTTCAACTTTGGGGTACTTGAGCTCTGATTCTTCCCTTTCCAGGGATGCTTTCACGTCCTCCACTTCCAGGGCTGCATAATGGTTCTTCAATTCAAGGGCTGGAGAAGTTGGATTGGTGATTCTGAAGGCCCTGGTGACTTGTGTCCAATCTTCGTCATTCTGTCAGCACCCTCTTCTCCTCTGCTGGAGAGCTTGGTTGCTGCAAGAAGCATCTCATCAATGTACTTCCTGGATCCATCATTTGATGAGTTTGCCACAAACACAGGGATCTCTGTTTCATTCCGCACAAGTGACAGGTTGGGAGTCTATTACGTGAAATATGAGATTCCCCCCCCCCCCCTCTCCATGGGACATGTGTTAACCTTACATCAAAATGATATTGGCACTGGTGTCTTGAACTTTCAGCTTTGGATGCTAGGGGTGCTGACCTCATCACTGTGCTAGCATAATGACCTAGAAGTGCTGTGTTACTTCAGTAGGCATGACTGACATATTGGCAGACACAGCACCAGCAGTGGAGACATGCCGACATTACACCTGGCATGGGGAGGGCCTGGTGTTCCTAGTTGGAGGTATTGGTGGAGGTTGGCTCTTTTGTGTTCCTTGTGAAATTGCAGACATACATGTGCCATGATTCTGAGGACACTGTGCATTTACCATTGAGTGCAGCATTCACAAAGTGGCCCTGTAGCATGCAGTTCCTTGTCCATATTAGAGCATTTGCTGGTGTTCACCATATAATTTCAGGTCATCCCATACCACCCTTGGCTGTACTTCATCCCCTACTACTAGCTTGTGAGCCTCTTTGTGAAGGACAGTGTTTAAATAGGATGTACGGCTTCTATGCTCCCCCTTAGACTACCTGCTGCCCTGGAAGGATGTCTGGCTATGTGGCAGGCAATGGCCTAGAATAGCCTGTAAACATATGAGAGGCCTGTGAGCTAGGCCTGAGTCCCAACCCCCACCTGAAAATAGTAATGCTGAGAAAAACCAAAGTCAGTAAAAGTTAGAGAAACTGCTTTAAACTGCTTCTGATAAGTTTGTATGAATCCCTTATTGAATTCTTCTATGCTGATGACAGATATGTTCCAGTGCTCGGTATTCACACATTCTCTAAGCTAGAAGTGACCTTGTAGGAGAAATGTATCAAAGTCTAAGAACTGTGCCTTTGTTAGAGAAGTCTGAGCAGGGGGAACAGAGTGCTAGGCCCGGAGAGAGTTCCCAATTGGATAGGTGCAGGGGGCATTGGGACCAATAGAAAGTTTGCCTATGTTAAACTGGAGAAGAAAGGCATATAAGGAGTTGTTTACTGGACTCCATTGCTCAGACCTTTTTGAATGTGACATTGCCTGAGACTTGTGCACAATAAATTGGCTTGGATCTTTGAACTGACTCCTAGTATTCATTGCATGCACTTCGCTGCAACATATTCCTGGTGCGTTGGCTGGGAAGGTGGGGTACGTGAATGGTGCGCAAGTGAGTATACCACGTATTACCGCCTCCAGGTTTGGTCCAGTCGGGACCGCGGCCGATCGACAGCGGGGGGACCCCAGGCGCCGCCGGTCCCCTTGTATCGGAGAGGGTTCCGCCCTGCCTCAGCGGCCTGCCGGGTCCGACCGGCCAACACCTCCGAACCCGAGGGGAGTCCAGGATTCAACCCAAGGAGGAACTGGTTGCGCAGCGCATTAGTTACCGGATCCGGTGAGTAGCAATTTGTCTGGTTTTTAGTCAGTTAGCTATGGGAAAGTCTTGCATGAGTATGCGCAAGACTAATATGGTTTAAGGTACCGAGAGCCTGATCACCTCTCAGGGTGTGGCCGAGTACTCCTTGCATGAGTATGCACGAGGACGAAACCCCACCCCTCATGGATAAGTAAGGTAGGCCTTTATGGAATTTTGGGAACCCGGTGGCATGCCTGTTTGTTTGAGTGAATGAGAGGTCTTGAAACACAGACCACGCGAGAGCGGACTCCTGAGTAGCGCAGTTCCTGGCCAGGCAACCGCGCCCAGGTCGCAAAAAGGAGGAAGCATTTGGTGTTTGTCTCCCTTACTGTTCCGTGGGCTGTACGGACCCCTTACCAGCAGCCATACTACCCGCCCTCTTTGTCTGCTGTCTTGTACGTCATAATGGGAGGGGCGGAGTCTGTGCAAACTCCGCTGAACTGTATGATCGTGAATTTTAAGAAGGGATTTAGCGGTGATTACGGGACGAAAATGTCTCCGTCCCGATTAGAAATATTGTGTGGTAGGGAGTGGCTGGTGCTGGACGCCATGTGGCCACCGGAGGGTACTTTTGATATTAGAATTGTGTCCCGAGTGCATGGGATAGTGCGTAGACATTACCCCAACCAGTTTCCCTATATAGACTCCTGGTTAGATATTGTGGTGATGCGCAGGTAGCTGAGCCCTTTAAAATTGAAAAAAAAGAGTTTTTTTTCTCATGAGCGGGGGAAGGGCTCACTAAAGCATAGCTCCCAGGCAGAGAAAGAAACTAGAACACACACTAACAGGGATAGCTTGAAGCCACACCCAGCCTCTAGAGCTCGTGCAGGCAGAGAGGGGGTGGGGCCAGGGAAGGAAACAAGCTACAGGATATTTAAGCTGCGTCACTCAGGAAGTGAAGGAGAGGCAGCAGATACAGCAGCTGAAGCAAAAGCAGAGAGAGGACGAGGACAAGGAAGGAAAGTTGCAGAACAAGCAGGACGTGCTCAAGGAAAACTGCATGCTAAAAGCCAGGAGGAGAGGCCAAGAGTCCAGAGGAACCAAGGGAAGAAACAGCAGTATAAGGCTGTAGGGCCTGGAGGTTCAAAGGGGACCAGCCATAACTCCCAAGGCAAGTGCAAAGGTTGTGGGCATGAGAGGAGCTGGGGAAGAAGTCAGGAGTATATGACTGATTCTGAAAGTAGCAGCTCAAGTCCTGAGTCTGTGAACAGGCAGTACAGAAAACCAGTTAAAAGGAGGGTTTCTGCCAGTAAAGCAACTCATGTGTGTCCTGAACAGTAGTGGCTAAGAGAAAGAAGGGCAAGAGCTTCTGACCCGGTGAAAAGGGGGAGCCAGAAGTTAAAATGGGGGAAGCTTCTTAAGCTTTTAAAAGAAGTAAAGCATAGCGTTCCAGAATGTGCCCCAAGCCCTGAGTGTTATAGCACCCCAGAAGAAATGGAAGTAGAGCTGTACTCAGACAGTCCAATGTCCTCTGCAGAATCCATGGAGTGTGGGATTTGTATAAGCCGTGTTTAATGCTTTTATAAGAAGCTGTGGGTAACAGGTTAAGAAGATAATCTGTGCTGGTGTTATTGTGTGCCAAGGTGAAAAGCAGACAAGAAGTCACAAAAACCTCGGTGTTTAAAAGCAGCCAGTTGTATCTCTGAAGAAGCCAGGTTAACAAGGCTAGTGGTTTTAAACCAAGAGGCAGCACAGGAGAGATGTCCTAATCTGCAGCAGCTAAGAGTGTAAAGTCAAAAACTGTCTTACAGAAGTTTTTGTGAAACTGTGCATTTAACAGTGTTATACTGCTTTTGTTAATGGAAGAAGCTAAAAGGTATCAAGAGTGAAGAAACTACTTGAAGAAATATTTGCTGAGAAGTTTAAGGGAGAAAATATCCTGTATTTTCAGTTTACTATTTCTGTTCGCCTTATCAAGGTCATTTGCCTCAGCAAGGTCATTTGCCAAATTGGTTCCAGAAAGAAATAAATAAAAAGCAATTTAAGTTAACAAATTGTCCTGTGATCCTCTTCCACTCGAATTGCTGATAAAGCAAACCCACAACTACACAAAAGAAGAGTGATGTCCAGCGCTCCCCACTAGGCAACCACCTAGGTGGACGGGGCGCAGCGACAATATTTGTGAAAGGCGACCCCCCCTGGATGAAGCGCAGCTGTGAGGAGCAGTGCAGGATACTGTTAACAACTACGAAGGGGGTCCCGGGGGCTAAGGAAGAAAAGCCCCCCATTTACTCAGCCCTAGAATCTCCAGTAATCCCGAACTATCCGCCCCTGTTTCAGTATAGACCAGTCCCGTCAGCTCCATCGTTACCCCGAGTAGAGCCAGGGGAAGAGAGAGTCCCTCAAGCTAATTTGCCTCCACCCCATCAGCCACTTCCATTGCCTGAAGGAGGGCAACCCCCTCCCCGAAGCAGGAGTCCCAGTCCCAAGCAAAGTTCCATGGCAGAGCCGCCGTCTTCTGAAGGAACTGCCAGCGGGGGATCAACTGCCAGTCCAGGGTCACCCATTAGTCCAGGCCCCAGCGGAGGAGCCACCGCTGGGCCTGCAAATTTGCACTACGCCCTCCGAAGCAGAGGGGCGGGCCAGAAAGAAGTTCGCCAGATGCCATTACCCCAGGTCCCCGGATTACCTATTCTCAATGAAGAGGGTCAGGTTGTGGCCGGGCCAGCTAGTCTCGTTTATGTGCCCTTTTCTACCACAGATTTATTGAACTGGAAAATGCACTATGCCTCCTATACTGAAAAACCCCAAGACCTGACAGAATTAATGTCTAGTATCATGCAGACCCACCAGCCTACCTGGTCTGATTGCCGCCAACTCTTGTCCACCCTTTTTACTACTGAAGAGTGGGCACGGATAGTGCGAGCAACCACTCGATGGCTGAACGAGAACCCTGTAGATGGGATAGACCTCGATCCCCGACAGGCAGCTGCCGCAGATTTCCCAAATGAAGATCCGAGATGGGATCTGAATAGTGCAGATGGGGAGAAGGCCCTCGCCCATTTCCGCCAGGCCCTACTGCAAGGCCTGAAGAGGGGAGGCCAGAAAGCCATGAATGTTGGGAAGGTAGCAGACATTCTTCAGCGCCCAGATGAAAGTCCAGCCGCCTTCTATGAACGATTATCTGAAGCTTATAGACTCTATACCCCATATGATCCAGCAGCCCAGGAGAATTTGCGTATGGTGAATGCTGCTTTTGTGAGTCAGTCCCAGGGAGACATAAAACGGAAACTGCAAAAGTTGGAAGGATTTGCGGGCATGAACACAGCACATCTAATGGATTGCCCAGAAGGTATTTGTGAATCGTGATGAAGAATGTAAAAGGGAAAGTGAAAGAAAGATGAAGAAGAAAGCTGATCTGCTTGCTGCAGCTCTAGTTGAAGGACGTGGAGGAGGATACTCAAACAGAAGGACCCGAGGACGGGGAAGGGGCCGAGGGAGCGCTCGGTCCCCCTTAGGTGCGAATCAGTGCGCCTATTGTAAGGAAGAAGGACATTGGAAGAACGAATGCCCGAATAGTAGCTCCACCCCCTAGAGGGGAGGAGGGAGCACCGGGAGAGCAGGGGGGCGATTCCAGCAACGAGGAGGAATGCAGCACGCACAGTTACAGCAGGAAGAAGCCGGCGTAGAAGGAATGGCGACCACCGAAGACGACTATGTGGATGAGGACTAGGCCAGACCGGGCTCCAAGTTTTCCCTGGGTCCCAGAAGCCTATGGTCAACTTAAAGATTGGGGACCAGTACATGGACTTTATGGTGGATACGGGGGCCGAACATTCAGTAGTGGCTAAGCCAGTGGCTCCTTTGTCTTCCCGATCTGTCACCATTGTTGGCGCTACTGGAACTAGAACCACAAAACCTTATCTGCAGAACTGCGCCTGTGAACTGAGGGGACGGAAAATAATGTATCAGTTCCTGTACATACCTGAATGCCCAATTCCCCTCTTGGGCCGAGACATGCTTGCTAAGCTCCAGGCGCAGATATCCTTTGTTGAGAGAGGAAAAATGGAAATGACTCTAAATTCAAAATCTGCTGGCCTGATGGTGCTGACTGTCCCCCGAGAAGAAGAATGGCGGTTCTATAGTCTACCTTCATCCAAAGCAGCTGGCCCCTTGTATACCCACCAGCATCTGAGCTCCGCCCGGAGTGTGGGCGGAGGATAATCCTCCTGGCCTAGCAAAGAATGTAGCTCCTGTGCCCGTCACCCTTAAACCGGGAGCAGAACCAGTGCATGTGCGACAATATCCTCTCCCACGACCAGCAATCGAGGGCATTCATTGTCACCTAAAGAAATTACTACAGTATGGACTCCTCAGAGAATGCCAATCACCTTGGAACACCCCCCTCCTCCCAGTCAAGAAGCCTGGGACAGGTGACTACCGCCCAGTGCAGGATTTGAGACGAGTGAACAATGCAGTTGAAACTATACATCCGGTAGTACCAAATCCTTACACTCTTCTGGGACTGATTCCAGCAGAAGCTACTCATTTCACCATTCTGGATTTAAAAGATGCCTTCTTCTGTATACACCTGGCATCCGCCAGCCAACTCTTGTTTGCGTTTGAATGGGAAAACCCCACTACAGGAAGATGAGGTCAACTCACTTGGACTTGATTACCTCAAGGATTCAAGAATTCACCCACCATCTTCAGTGCAGCTCTCAACCAAGATCTTTCAAGCTACTCTGTGACTCCAGGAAGAAGAATCTTGCTCCAATATGTAGATGATCTGCTCATAGCCACCAACTCCAAGACTGAATGTGTGCAAGCTACCAGTGATCTCTTGCACCTCCTGAATGGAGCCGGATACAAGGTCTCAAGAGCCAAAGCGCAGTTGTGCCAAACAGAAGTGAAATACCTAGGGTTCCATCTGTCCAGAGGAATCCGGAAATTGGGACTCGAGTGAAAGGAAGCAGTATGCCGCATCCCAACCCCCACCACCAGAAAGCAAATGTGGGCTTTCTTGGGAGCTGCGGGCTATTGCCGAATATGGATACCCAACTTTGCACTTTTGGCAAAATCCTTGTATCAAGCCACGAAGGGAGTGGAACGATCTCCCATGGAATGGGGCCCAGAACAAGATAGAGCGTTCAAATCGCTAAAAGAAGCATTGATGTCATCACCAGCCTTGGGCCTACCAGATGTACAGAAGCCATTTCGTCTCTATGTCCATGAGTCAAGTGGGAACACGTTGGGAGTCTTGACTCAGCCTCTCGGATCCTGGCAACGACCTGTAGCCTATCTATCAAAACAATTGGACCCTATTGCAAAAGGATGGCCACCTTGCCTAAGAGCCGTTGCAGCCACAGCCCTCTTGGTGAGCGAAGCTGACAAGCTCACTTTGGGACAGAATCTTCAAGTCACTGTACCGCATTCTGTTTTAACCCTAATGGAACACAAAGGGAACTACTGGTTCACCAACGCACGAATGTTGAAATATCAAAGTATGCTGTGTGAAAATCCTCAGCTACAATTGAGTGTCAGTCAAACCTTGAACCCTGCTACCCTACTGCCGACCGGTCCAGGCCCTCCAGACCATGATTGCCTAGAAGTAATGGACACTGTATACTCAAGCTGCCCAGACTTAACTGATATCCCCTTGAGCAACCCTGAAAGGACTGCTTCGTGGATGGAAGCAGCCGCGCTATTAATGGACAACGATGTGCTGGCTATGCAGTGGTGACCCTGGACATGGTAATAGAATCATCAGCTCTGGCCCCGGGAACTTCAGCACAGAAGGCCGAATTAATAGCCCTCACTCGAGCACTGACAATAGGGACTGGGATCCGTCTGAATGTATACACAGATTCTAAATATGCCTTTACAACATTACATGCCCATGGAGCTTTGTGCAAAGAGCGCGGATTGATAACCTCGGGAGGCAAGTCCATCAAGTATGGCCCAGAAATTTGACTTTATTGGAAGCAGTATGGGCCCCCAAACAAGTTGCTGTAATGCACTGCCGAGGTCACCAGACCGGAGATGGAGAAGTGTCCCGAGGGAACAGATTCGCCGATGCCTCAGCCCGGGAAGCAGCAATCACTGGGAAAATTTCTGTCCCTAGCATTACAGTTCAAGCAGCCATATTTCCAGTACCTCTCAGTGCTTGGACACCTCGATACACCCTAAGTGAACTGGACTACTACTGTCAGAATGAGGGGGGCAGTTATCAGAGACCGGATGGATAGTGTTGCCACCACCCGAGGGAGGCTCACCCCCTGGTAGGACTGTGATCCCTGAAGCCCTGGGTCCAGCCTTTGTCCACGCCTTCCACCAAGCTACACACTATGGGAAAACTGCAATGGAGAAAGCTCTGAAACCGTATTTCTGTATCTCACTGTTGGGACCCTTAACTGCCTGAATAGCCCGAAAATGTGTAACCTGTGCAAAGAATAATGCCTGGCAGGGTCCTGTCCCACCTCCAAGAGTTCAACCAGTGGGAGTTACCCCCATGGGAAATATCCAGATAGACTTTGCAGAAATGCCACGAGCAAATGGATATCGCTACTTATTGGTTCTAGTTTGTACTTTTTCTGGGTGAGTGGAGGCTTTCCCCACCAGAACTGAAAAGGCCAGAGAAGTCACTAAGGCTCTGCTCCATGAAATCATTCCTCGGTTCGGAATACCCTTGGCCATAGGGTCAGACAATGGGCCCTCCTTTGTGTCACAAGTAACTCAGCAGCTAGTCCGTGCTTTACAAATACAGTGGAAGTTACATACAGCTTATAGACCCCAGAGTTCAGGGAAAGTGGAGAGAATGAACCGAACCTTGAAGTCCCAGTTGTCCAAGCTCTGTCAGGAAGCTCGCCTGAAGTGGCCCCGAGCTCTCCCCATAGTCCTTCTCAGGATACGTTCAGCCCCCACCAAGTCATTAGGAGTTTCCCCATTTGAGGTTTTGTATGGGCGACCCCCGCCCATAGTTCAGGGGATAAGGGGGGATATGAGTCAGATTGGATCAGAAGTCACTAGACAAGAATTGTTGGCTCTAGGTTCTGTTTTGCAGGGCCTCCATACATGGGTGTAGGACCAGTTGCCTATCAATCTGACAGAGCCATTGCATCCTTTCAAGCCTGGAGCCTCGGTGTGGGTCAAAGAGTGGAAGAAGACACCGTTGGCGCCTCATTGGAAGGGACCATATGTCGTTCTGCTGTCAACGCCAACAGCAGTTAAAATAGCAGAAATCGACTCCTGGATTCACCACAGTCGAGTAAAGCCAGCAGCAGTTCCTGAGAGTCATCCTTTGACTTCGACCGCCGATCCTGCATCATCATTGCGACTTACACTGCGAAGAAAACCACCACCATCGTGAGGATTTGAAAACCCCACTCCTGGAAGTTGAGGAAGGAGAAGTCTTCAAGTTCTGAGTTATCAAAATTTCAGTTTATCCATCATCAGAGACTATGATCATGATGATCACCTACTACTGTTTCATCCTTGCGGTAGCCCTGGGACCCCTTGGAACAACTTTTGCCCTGCCCCCTTGTGCAGCTTGTATAACCAGTACCCGAACTGGGATGAAGGTCACCCAGACTTTACTTTATCACTCTTACTACACTTGCACTGGTACAGTCAGCCAGTGCAGGTATAATGGTACAGAACTGAATATCTGCACAAATGGAAAGACTCGTACCTGTTTTAGTCCCAGACAGAATCCTTCTTACTATGTCCTGGAACTACTACGGAATGATGAGGATGGAGCCCTAATAAATGCTACAAGTCAACTCTCTGATCCCACCCGACCTGTACCCCTGTATTTTGATGCTTGTGATCTGATAAACAGAAATGACTATTACAGGTGTGGGTCATGTGAACAAGCTTACTACTATGATGACAAGTATATGTGTCCCGAAGGTGCATACAGATGGGGAATATGCACTGGGATACATTCTCCATCCACTTATGGTAAGCCATCAAAAGATGACTATTTCTGTCCAAAATTGGGCTGTGTGTACTATGCTACCTGGTCTGGTAGCCCTACTGGACAAGATGGAGATAATCGCAAGGCCAATTTAGAGAGATTACCCCTACTGGAACCTCAGAAGTGCAAGAAAAGTGCTTGTAATCCCTTATGGCTCCTCATCCTCGACCTGAACCAGTGGAAGCAGGGATTCCGATTCGGTCTACGTATAGCAGGAAGTGGAACTGACCCTGGAACTTTTGTATATATCCAGCTTAACACGAAAACTCATGTCTCTTCACCTTATTGAATACATCATACCTTTTATGAGGCCATGAAGGCAGAGTTTGTAGTTCCCCACGCTTCCTGAAATTTCTTCATTGAACTAGCTGTAGCTGTAGCATCAAGTCTCCATGTCTCTGACTGTCTCTTCTGTGGGGGAACTCAGATGGGAGACCAGTGGCCTTGGGAAGCGCAAGAATTGAACTATTCTGTACCATACAACCAAACTGATCTGCATAAAGCTACCAGTGAATGGGTCCTAGCTAACCGCATTGTTGGTAACCTATGTTTTGCTCGTGTTGGACCACAGTTGACTATGCTAGTGGGACAATTGGTCTGTTTAAACCAGAAGTACTACAATGCTACTACCAGAAAGACATCCTGGTGGTCAGGTGCCAATGCCCCGGAACCCTCCAATCCTCTGATTATCTTTCCTAACCTTGCTAGGTTATGGACAAATCTGGCTTCTCACAATACCTGGCAAGCTCCACCTGGACTGTATTGGATCTGTGGAACTCGAGCATATGCTAGACTCCCTGCTAACTGGGGGTGCATGTGTTTTGGGGACCATAAGACCTTCCTTCTTCCTCTTGCCTATTTCCCACGGGGAACAACTGGGATTTCCCATATATAGAAGACGACAGAAGCGAGAGGCTCTGAAGATAGGCCAGTGGAACAAATGGGATGCGACATCTGAAGAATGGTCACCGGAAAGAATTGTTTCCTACTATGGACCTGCTACCTGGGCACAAGATGGCTCCTGGGGTTACCGCACCCCTGTGTATATGTTAAATCGTATTATACGTTTGCAAGCTGTTGTTGAAATAATAACCAATGAAACTAGTAAAGCACTAACCCTGTTAGCTAAACAAGCCATGCAAATGCGTACAGCTATTTATCAGAACCGCTTAGCATTAGATTATTTACTTGCAGCTGAGGAAGGAGTGTGTGGAAAGCTGAATTTAACTAACTGTTGTTTGCAAATCGATAATGAAGGACAAGTTGTAGAAGATATAGCCAATCACATGAGAAAGCAAACCTATGTACCAGTCCAGACCTGGCATGGCTTGCAACTCGATGGATGGTTTGGTTCTCTGTTTTCAGGGATGGGCGGCCTGAAAACACTTGTGTTCCTTGTCCTATCAATATTGCCTATCTGCTTGTTTCTCCCATGTTTCCTACCCTTATGCTTGCGTATGCTGAACTCAAGTATTGATAGTACTGTTGAGCGTAAAGCAGCTACAAAGATATTAGCTATGTGGCAATATTCCCCTATACCCCAACATGATGCTGATGACCATGTGTAATGTATGATTTGATTCTCACCCTTTCTCACTTGCGGGTGAGAATAATCAAAGGGGGAATGTGGCAGGCAATGGCCTAGAATAGCCTGTAAACGTATGAGAGGCCTGTGAGCTAGGCCTGAGTCCCAACCCCCACCTGAAAATAGTAATGCTGAGAAAAACCAAAGTCAGTAAAAGTTAGAGAAACTGCTTTAAACTGCTTTTGATAAGGTTGTATGAATCCTTTATTGAATTCTTCTATGCTGATGACAGATATGTTCCAGTGCTCTGTATTCACACATTCTCTAAGCTAGAAGTGACCTTGTAGGAGAAATGTATCAAAGTCTAAGAACTGTGCCTTTGTTAGAGAAGTCTGAGCAGGGGGAACAGAGTGCTAGGCCCGGAGAGAGTTCCCAATTGGATAGGTGCAGGGGGCATTGGGACCAATAGAAAGTTTGCCTATGTTAAACTGGAGAAGAAAGGTATATAAGGAGTTGTTTACTGGACTCCATTGCTCAGACCTTTTTGAATGTGACATTGCCTGAGACTTGTGCACAATAAATTGGCTTGGATCTTTGAACTGACTCCTGGTATTATTCATTGCGTGCACTTCGCTGCAACAGCTACTTGTCCGATGCTATGAAGCCATCAAACGTAGAAACACTGCTATATACTGGCACTGCACAATCAGTGACAGCAGCAATGTTTGCTGATGTCATCTGTGTGAATCTGCACAGAGTTTTCGTGGATTCAAACTGTCATCCCTTTGATAACCCTACTGCTTCTCAGACAATGAGGCTATTATGGCTGTCCATACTGTGGTGGTTCCTGCCACCTAACATATTACTGTCAGAGAGTTGTTGTGACCCATATTTTCTGGCATGAACCTCAGTGATGAGGTGGTCACCCAGCTATTCCATAAGCAGCTTGGTGTACACACATGCGTGTGAGTATACCTTGGTGTGACTGAAAACACATAAAATACTAATAAATCAAGTCATCAGTCAAAAATAGCTCTGCTACCAAAACCTCAATAAATGTCAGGCCGAACGGACTGGAGCAGCGAGAGAAAACCTCTCTGCACAAAGGTCCGTAAAGCCCTTTTTTTAAAAATAGTGTTTATAAACTTGAAAGACTTATCTGTTGTCTGAGTCCACGGTGATCCCAAGCCGTATGAAAGTAAACTGGCTTATAAATGCACGACATACAGGTTTCGGGTCCCAGGAAGACCCTGCTTCAAGTGCTAAACAAATGAAAGTGTAAACGCCGGGAACCCATGAAGTTCCAACGGTTCTTTAAATGGCAAGCCCTGGAAGCCGAATGGCTGCTCAAATGATGTCATCAATTGTCGATTGTGACGCGCTAGAGGCAGCTCAGATGGTAAACATGATATGTATATATGAATATGTGTGGAGAGGTATTCCATAAGAAAGCAAACTCCACCATTTGTTTGTCATTAGAGGTACACACACATGGCACTGCACTATGTATCGTGGCCTACTGCATCTATCAGACCAGGATTACTAAACATTCCTTTCTGTGATCATGACAATGAGATTATCATGACATTCTCCATTTTTCATTCCTTCTGGGGTGACTAGCACATACTTGAGACCTGAATGTCACAGACTTGACTGATGCATGATGATGTTAGTTACAGTGATACTGCCTATTTTTGGGTGTGATGCTTACTGAATGATACAGGACAGATATTCTTTTGGCCCCACAAATGTGACTATGCACAATATTAAGTACAAAATTGCAACATAGGATCAGCAAGGCCATACAGCACTCTCTTCCACCTCCATGCATCATTCTCCACTTCCATCTCCACATAGACTTCGTGATCACTCATGTATTTTTCTGACAGCTGGTACACTCTGGCCCACATGGTGGCACATTGCTCCTTAGTACATATCACACACACATCACCTGCAGAGAATGTGCAAGTCACCTCTCATACTCAGTCATTCTGGCTCCTCACTGGCACATGCATCCCCACTCCGATGCCACCCACTGATCTCAACACCAAATGACAAGGGCACTCCTCACTGATACCGTCTAACGTCTTCCCACATTATCCTCCCACTCAATGTCTAACATGTGAGGGACATCTGAATGTGACATGTCCATCGGCTATTACCTTGGCTTCCAACTAGCACCAGAAATGTGACTTGCAGAAAGGCTCCCTTATCCCGCACACTTACCGCCCGATAGCCTGTTAATGCTTGGCAACCAACCACTAATGCCCTTACCACTGGAACGCCTACTCCCTGCTCCGTTCTTTAATGCATGTTGGGGCCCTTAATGATGCCATTTTGCGCTTGAAAATGGTGCGCCATTAACGGTCCTTAATAAACATACCCCTAAGTGAAGATAAAATAAAGGAAGGTGTCTTTGTTGGTCCTCATATTCATGAATTTCTCCGAGATGATGCATTTAGCCATGGCAAAGCAAAGACGGCATGGAAAGCCTTCCAGTTAGAAGCAACAAGTTTTCTCGGAAACAGCAAGGCAGATAACTACAGGGAGTTGATGGAAAAACTCAATGCATACAAAAGTCTTGGCTGCAACATGTCAGTAAAAATACATTTCTTTGAAATTTCAGCTTGATTTTTTTCCATCAAACTGTGGAGCAGTAAGCGATGAGCATGACAAGTGATTTCATCAGGACATTGCGACGAAGGACAAAAGATATCAAGGCAAATGAAGCACATCAGTGTTTGCAGATTATTGTTGGACAGTGACAAGAGATATTCCATTTAGAGAATACAAGAAGCAAGCCAAGAAACCTTGAGTTGACACTGAAAGAGGTCTGAAATGAATACTAACGCATACACAGTGGTTTCTTGCTTTCTGTTTCACATTAGCTTTTTAAATAAATTGTATTTAAATAACCCTTTGGCTGATTTTTAAACTTTTAAACAAAGATGACAAGTGAAATATTATCAAGGTCATATATATGGCAACCATAAACACATGAAAAGACCTAGGTTTATAATAATTTGTGGTTAAAACTCTACTACCAACACGCTATATATATGCATAAAATGGAAAAGCTTAGATATCTTGGAAATAGTAGCCAATCAGCTGTCATTTTTGAATTCAGCACATCAAAATCCATAAGACTTGGCAGATTTTGTCTCTGAAGCAGGCAACTTTTAAAGAATTGTAGACCAGTGTTTTTAAGTGATATTGGCATGTGGATCGGCTTAGGCTGGTCGCTGTTCTGTAACTACCTGCATCAGACCATTCACTGTGGATGTGCATAGGACTGGAGAAAAGGCAGGACACAACTCTATAATGTATGCACATTCCTTAAATATCTAGCCATAGGCATTTACACCAGCCCTAGGGTTTGTATAATTGACCATACCTAGATTTGCCATATGTACCCCATCACTTATGCCCCTATTTTATAAAGTACATATATTCTTCGCTTCATAAAGCAAGCATGATAGACACGTGAAAAAGTGCATGTTAACCAGGTGTGACTTTATAAAAGGACCTATATGTATCTTTATAAAATTGGCTTTATAAGGGCCTACCTGGCCTTCACTTGTAGGCAGCCTATTATAAACATACCCTCTTTGAGGGTAATTTTATGAGAGGTACATACTTGGAGAAGGCAAGTGGGCTCCTATTTTGGGCCTATTTTATAAAGATACATAGGCATCTATGGAGCACTTTAACTAAAGTGCATTAAGCAGTTAACATGTGACAGACATAGTGGATCCCTTTAAAGAAAAAGGATAAAATCAAAATAAACTTAACTGTCTCTGATATCTCAACAAGTAGAGGTGACGTGCACGGAACAATGGGTACACCCCTAAACAAAGGCAAGGGGAGGGGTGACCTGCATGGAGCGGTGGGCAAACCTACTCTTGCCACCATGCTGGGCAAACTAGATGGACCATGCTGGTCTTTATCTGCCTTCATATACTATGTTGCTATCTTACTATGTAATTACTGTGCAGTAAATTTTAGAGCAAGGCCACGATAACTGTTAAGGCACTGGCATGACAGGGTGCACTAATTCACATGCTAACTGCATGCCATCTTTCTGGGTGGGATTGGGACAGAGAGCAGGTGCGGCAGCAGGTGACAGCACGCGGAACCGCACCGTATGCTAGCTGCCACGACTGCCAATAGAACAGTTGCACGTAATGCCGCAGTATAATATTGTGGATCAGGAACTAGTTAAAAGATAGAAAACTGAGAGAAGGGCTAAATGGCCACTTTTCTCAATGGAGAAAGATGAATAGTGGAGCAACCCAGGGATCTGTGCTGGGTCCGCTGCTTTTTAATATATTCAGAAATGACATGGAACTGCGAATAATGAGTGAGGTGATCAAATTCGCAGATGACACAAAATTATTCAAAGTTGTTAAAACACAAGAGGATTGTGAAGAATTTCAAGAGGACCTTGATAAATTGAACACTGGATGTTCAAATGGCAGATGAAATTAATGTGAACAAGTGCAAAGTTATGAACCTAGGAAATAACAATCCAAACTATGGTTACACGATGCAAGGAACCACCATCCAGGAAAAAGATTTAGGCGTCATCATGGATAACATGTTGAAACCCTCCATCCAGTGTGCAGCAGAGGCCAAGAAAGCAAACAGAATGCTAGGAATCATAAGGAAAGGAATGGAAAATAAAACAAAGGATATTATAATGCCTCTGTATTGTTCCATAGTGCGACCGCTCGTTGAATATTGTGTGCAGTTCTGATCACCGTATCTTAAAAAGGATATAGTGGATTTAGAAAAGGTACAGAGAAGAGCCACCAAAATGGTAAAGGGGCTGAAAGGATACCCCTATGAGGAAAGGCTTAAAAGGTTAGGGCTTTTTAACTTGGAAAAGAGATGGCTGAGGGGAGATATGATAGAGGTCTATAAATTAATGAATGGAGTGGAATGGGTAAACATAGATCAGTTGTTTACACCATCAAAAAAGTAGAAAGACTAGAGGACACGGAATGAAGCTACAATGTAACTCATTTAAGACTAATAAGAAAATATTTTTTCACTCAACACATAATCAAACTCTGGAATTTGTTACCGGAGGATGTAGTATAAGTTGTTAGTGTAACTGGGTTTAAAAAAGGTTTGGACAAGTTCCTGGAGGAAAGGTCCATAAACCATTATTAAAGAGGACCCGGGAAATCCACTGCTTATCCCAATACAAGCATTGTGGAACCTGTGTGTTTTTTTGGGAACCTGCTAGGTACTTGTGACCTGGATTAGCCACTGTTGGAAACAGGATACTGGACTTGATGGACCTTGGTCTGACCCAGTATGGCATTTCTTATGTGCTATCAGCAGTCTGATGAGCGTGGCCACTTCCCATTGCACAAGTTAATAAAAAAACAGTGTTCATGATGGTACCCCCCTGCCCCTCCCTGAGTGCAAAAGCCTGCAGCATCAGATCCCCTCCCAAGCTTCCAATACTGCCTCCAAGCATCCCAATCCTTCCCCAACATCCGATCCTCCTGAGACAATCCCAATACTCTTCCCAGCATCCCAATTTCCACCAAAAAGAATCCCCCACAGCTGATAGCCCCCCCCCCAATTGAAGACCCCACCACCCTTAAGAAACTCCCCCGGTATGCCTTCCACACCATGACACCCTCCCTGCTCTCCAGACACACTCTCTGAGGTGATCCTTCCTTTACTCCTGCTCTGTTTGCTGCTAGGGTTCATAATGGTGGATCTGTCCCCTGGAAGTAATCTTGCAGTACTGCTGCTAAGAGTCAGATCTAGCATTACCAATCCCAGCCATAATGGAGCTGGAGTGAAGGAGGATCACTCCTGCTCTGATCACTAGACACCAAGAAACACTTCTGAGTGAGTGCCCAGGGTTTAGAGGGGATCAAGGGGGGGGGGGGGGGGTTCCAGGAGGGGCATTCTTGGGAGGGATCATAATGCAGGGGGGGGGGGGGGAGAGTTGGGAGGGGGTCTGATGCTGGTGAGGGTTTGATGTTGGAGGGTCATGTATCGCCGTGTGGCACTTCCACTGGTGTTTTCCTCTCTGCCTGGGGTCTCTTTCCCTGTCTTGACAAGTACAGTTGGTGCTCCTGCGCTAATTACTGAGGCAGGGAATGTGGCCTTGGCAGCACCATACCTAGCACTGTGCGAGTGGTGTGCCCATACAGGGGGCAAAGAAATAGGGGTGCATTTTCCAGCCACGGCTCCCCCCGTCCCTTGCCCCACTACTGCTCTTGCTTGGCTGCTGCTTTTTATGTTTATAAGAACATAAGATATGCCATACTGGGTCAGAGCAAGGTCCATCAAGCCCAGTATCCTGTTTACAATAGTGGCCAATCTAGGTCATACGAACCTAGCAATTTCCCCAAAAGATACAGGTTCCACAATGCTTGTACTGGGTCAAGCAGTGATATCCTGGGTCCCTTCTTCATAATGATTTATGGACCTTTCCTCCAGGAACTTGTCCAAAACTTTTTTAAACTCAGTTACACTAACAGCCTTTACTACATCCTCCGGTAACAAATTCCAGAGTTTGATTACACGTTGAGTGAAAAAATATTTTCTCTTATTTGTCTTAAATAGTTTACCCTGTAGCTTCATTACATGTCCCCTAGTCTTTCTATATTCTGATAGCGTAAACAATCGATCTACGTTTACCCATTCCACTCCATTCATTAATTTATAGACCTCTATCATATCTCCCCTCAGCCGTCTCTTTTCCAGATTGAAGAGCAATAACCTTTGTAGCCTCTCCTCATAGGAGTAGCCTTCCATCCCCTTTACCATTTTGGTGGCTCTTCTCTGTACCTTTTCTAATAACGCTATATCCTTTTTAAGATACGGCGACCAGAATTGCACACAATATTCAAGGTGCGGTCGTACCATGGAACGATACAGAGGCATTATAATATCCTTTGTTTTATTTTCCATTCCTTTCTTTATGATACCTAGCATTCTATTTGCTTTCTTGGCCGCTGCTGCACACTGGGCGGAGGGTTTTAAAATGTTATCCACGATGACTCCTAAATCTTTTTCTGGGTGGTGGTTACCAATGTGGAACCTTGCATTGTATAACCATAGTGTGGGTTGTTCTTTCCTAGGTGCATAACTTTGCACTTGTCCACATTAAATTTCATCTGCCATTTGGATGCCCAGTCTTCCAATTTATCCAGATCCTCCTGCAGTTTTCCACAGTCGTCTTGGGTTTTAACAACTTTAAACAGTATTGTGTCGTCTGCAAATTTGATAACCTCACTAGTTATTCCCTTTTCAGGTCATTTATGAATATGTCAAAAAGTAGCGGACCCAGTACAGATCCCTGAGGTATGCCACTATTCACCTTTTTCCATTGGGATCTTCCTTGTCTAAAGCCATGTTGGCTGTCTCCCATTAGGCCATGACTATCTATATGCTGTGTAATTTTGTTCTTTATGATGGTTTCTACCATTTTCCCTGGTACTGACGTCAGGCTCACTGTTCTGTAATTTCCCGGATCACCCCTGGAACCCTTTTTAAAAATTGGCGTTACATTGGCGATCCTCCAATCTTCAGGTATTACAGATGATTTTAATGAAAGTTCACAGATTACTAATAGCAGGTCTGCAATCTCATATTTCAGTTCTTTCAACACTCTTGGATGTATACAATCTGGCCCAGATGATTTGCTACTCTTCAGTTTATCTAATAGTTGTAATACATCTTCCCGATGTATCAATATTTCCTTCAATTCTTCCGCACCTTTAAATATCACTTCAGTCGTGGGTAACATCCCTACATCTTCCTCAGTAAAGACCGAAGCAAAGAATTCATTCAGTCTCTCCGCTATCTCCTTGTTGCCTCTTAGTGCCCCTTTAACCCCTCTATCATCTAACACTTATTAAAAGAGGGCTGCTACACAGTACCCTGTCCTGTGCTGCTGAGGTAAGCTGTGACCCACTTCCTGGGTGATTAACAGTCCTTGCTTGGATAGAAGGAGTCTTTCAAAATGGCCTTTTGACCTGCCATCTGGTGTTAACACCTATTTATTTATTTATTTATTTATTTAACAGTCTTTTCTATACCGCCCCTTCCAGAGATCAGGGGCGGTTTACATTGAACATTAAACAGAACAATTGTATACTTCTGTATACATTTACAAGGAACATTATGCTTTAACTATATACAGGTGTACTTACAGGGAACATATTTTGAACATTAACTATGACAGAGCTTTTCAAACTATTTACAATTTATTTACATGGAACGCATCTTAGTTAGTTACAGTAGTGAAATAGTCAACTGTTTGAGTGGTTCATTAGCGTGTTGTGTGGGGTTAGTGAAATTTCCTGTGTTAGTCATTTGTTCTGTCTTGGGTACAGTGTATGTGTTTCTGTGAATGTATTGGTGAGGTTCTTTGTTGGTAGGGGATTTCAAAGTGTTTTGTAAAGAGGTAGGTTTTTAATTCTTTTTTGAATTGGAGAAGGTCTTTTATCATGCGGAGTGTTAATGGTATTTCATTCCAGAGGGTGGGGGCAGCAAAGGAGAAGGCCCTGTCACTTGTTGTCGCTTTAGTTTTTCTAAAATTTGTTTTTATGTTGAGGGAGTGGGTTGCGTTCTGTCTGCGTGATCTAGTATCTGATGGGGGGTGTATTAGGGTGGATAGTTGTGATGGGGAGATGTTGTTGATGATTTTGAATGTAGTTAGGAGGATTTTATATTTTATTCGGCTGTTTATAGGGAGCCAGTGTAAGTCTAGTAGAATTGGGGTCACATGGTCTGTTAGATTAGCTTTAGTGACCATCTTGGCGCATATGTTTTGGGCTCTTTGGAGAAGGTATATGCTTTTTAATGGAAGTCCATTTAGGAGACTATTACAATAGTCGAAGTGGGGGGTTATGAGAGTATTAACTACAGATCTAAAGTCATCGGTGTTGAGTAGGGGTCTCAGATGTTGTATTGTCTTGAGTTTATAAAATATGGTTTTTACTGTGTGTTTTATGTGTGGAATCATGGAGAGTGAGTGGTCTAAGATTATTCCAAGGTATTTTACCTCCTTTTTAACAGGTATAGGTGTATTATTTATTGTGATTGTATTGGGGTATTTGTAGTCAGTGTCTGATTTCCTCATTATGAACATTGCCTCTGTTTTTTTGAGGTTAATGCTCAGGTGGTTGTCTTCAAGCCATTTAGTAGTCTCGTTCATACATTGGAGTAGGCTATCATATTTGGGATTGTTGGGGTTTATGGGGGTGGCAAGCATGATATCATCTGCGTATATGAAATGGTTAATTTTGTGCTTCTTAAATATGTTTGTAATGGGCTGGAGGTATAAATTGAAGAGGAGGGCTGAGAGGGCTGATCCTTGGGGGATGCCTTGACCTTGTGGGAAAGTTTCGGATGTGTCGTTACCTAATTGTATCCGTATTAACCTGTTTGAGATGTATGATTTGAACCATTCAAGGACTGTCCCTCCTATTTTTAGGTATTCTAGTCTGTTAATGAGGGTATTATGATTGATGCTATCGAATGCAGCAGACAGATCTATGAAGAGGAGAAGGAAGCCTTTGTTGTTGTCATTGGTGCCTCTGATGAGTAGATCTGTTAGGGCAATTAGGAGAGTTTCAACTCCGTGGAAGGGTCGGAAGCCAAATTGATGCTCATCAAGGAGTTTTTGTTCATCAATGTAGTCTTGTAATTGGAGTTGTATGGTCTTTTCTATTATTTTGGCAATTAGTGGTATGCTAGCTATTGGCCTGTAGGAGTTGGGGTCTTTTGGGTCTAGTTTATTGTTTTTTATTATGGGACGGATCGAGGAGAGTTTTAGGGCATTGGGCATGGTTCCTTGAGAGAGTGATTGGTTTACTATATGTTGGATATTTTCTGCAAGAAATTCCTTAGTATGTTTGATCCATGATACAGGGCAAGGGTCAAGCGGTGAGGTTGTGGTGTTAATCATTGTTATAATATTAAGGATGTGCTTTCTTTCAATCTTGTGAAAGGTTGTCCATTCATAATTACTGACATGTTTAGGTATTGTGGTGGTTGGCGAGTAAGGTTTTACCTTTAGTTTCTCAGCAAAATGTAATGCTAAGGTTTGTACACTGATTGAGTCTTGGTTAAGTTCGGGGTTTTGTGTTTTTGTTAGTGTATTCACAATTGAGAAGAGTTCTCTTGGCCGATTGATAGCATGATTTATTAGTTTGGAGTAGTATTCCCTTTTTGACTTATTGATTGCTTCCTTGTATCTATTCAGTATGTTTATATATTTAGTTTTGTTATCGTGTGATTTTGTTTTTCTCCAGATTTTTTCTTGTTTCCGTAGTTGCTTTTTTAGCAGGGCAATTTCTTTAGTGAACCATTTTTGTGATTCCTTCTTTATCTTCTGCATTGTTTGGGTGGGGGTTGCTGCTTTTTGGATAGTTTGGTTCCAGTTCTCTATAGTTTGTTCTATGTCATTTAGACTTGTAGTGAGTTTAGGTAGTACCTTGTCAAGGAATGTGTCATTATCAAAGTGGGGAAAGCGTGAGATATGTGATATTTTGTTTGTGGACTGTGATGTTGTTTGTGCTAATAGGTGGAATGTTATCAAATGGTGGTCAGACCATGGTACTTCCGTAGCTATCGGGGAAGAATGGAGTTTATGTAGGTTAAAGGGGGTAGGGAGGAAAACAAGATCAAGTGAGTTCCCTTTATTATGTGTGGGGGTATGGACTATCTGGTTAAATCCCATGTGGGACATTGAGTCAATGAAGTTGTCTTTTTGGGATTGGTTCAGAGATGGGAGGTTAAGGTCACCTAAGATTATGAGGGGTTTTCTCTGAGACGTTGTGCATGCGAGTTCAAGGATGGGGGAGAGATTTTTGTGATCAGCTGATGGGGGTCTATAGATTAAGGAGAATGCTAATGTTCTGTTTTCAATGTTTATTATGTCCATTCCTTCGACATTGTTTGAGTTCATTAGGGTGTATTGTAGGTTTTTTTTAGTGATGATGAGTGCACCACCTCCTCTTTTTGTGTCACGGTGGCAGTTGAATACATCATATTGTGAAGTGTGAAGTTGGTTTAATAATATTGTGTCTGTAGGTGTTAGCCATGTTTCAGTGATGAAGAGGATGTCAGGTTGTTCGTCTCTTATTATATCATTTACTATTGGTATTTTGTTCCGAATAGAACGAATGTTTATTAAGATCAATTTTAGTTTGAAAACGTTTCACTGGTCTCTTGCCCCCTAGGTAGAAGGCCTCTTTGTAAAGGTCTCTAGAAGACTTTATTTGTTGCTCAAAGAGTACTGACCCTGTTTTGCCTTTTATGCTAAGCTATATTCTGATTTTATTTAAATTACAGCTCTTTGCTGCTGCTAGGCTCTGACTTATTATGAAATTTAAACTGCAAGCTCTCTGCTGGGTTCTAAATTTAACCAGAAAGCTCTCTTCTGTGTTTTACATTTAAACTTAAAGTACTTTGCTGATACTAGGCCCTGAGTGACTATTAAATTTAAACTACAAGCTCTCTGCTGGGTATGAAATGTAACCAGAAAGTTCTCTTCTCTGTTTTAAATGTAAACTTAAACAGCTGCTACTAGGCACTGACTGATTTAACAAAAAACAGTGGGTTCACAGATTAATTAGCTTTAATACAAAGAAGTCCTTTCAGAAAATTCCCCGAAGTATATACTCACAATTGCAGATCTCTCTCCAGAAGTAACAGTCCCCTTTTCTAGTCCTTCAAGACTGAGCATCACAGAGCTCTGGTTGAGCTATTTATGCCTGTGCTGCTGTGCTAAGCTGTGACCAAATTCCTGGGTGATTAACTGTCCTTGCTTGGATAGAAGGAGTCTTTCAAAATGGCCTTTTGACCTGCCACCTGGTGTTAACACCTATTGAAAAAGTTTCACAGGTCTCTTGCCCCCTAGGTAGAAGGCCTCTTTGTAAAGGTCTCTAGAAGACTTTATTTGTTGCTCAAATTTTGCCTTTTATGCTAAGCGATATTCTGATTTGATTTAAATTACAGCTCTTTGCTGCTGCTAGGCTCTGACTCATTATGAAATTTAAACTACAAGCTCTCTGCTGGGTTCTAAATTTAACCAGAAAGCTCTCTTCTGTGTTTTAAATTTAAACTAAAATACTTTGCTGATACTAGGCCCTGAGTGACTATTAAATTTAAACTACAAGCTCTCTGCTGGGTTCCAAATTTAACCAGAAAGCTCTCTTCTGTGTTTTAAATGTAAACTTAAACTGCTTCTACTAGGCCCTGACTGATTTAACAAAAAATAGTGGGTTCACAGATTAATTCGCTTTAATACAAAGAAGTCCTTTCAGAAAATTTCCCGAAGTATATACTCACAATTGCAGATCTCTCTCCAGAAGTAACAGTCCCCTTTTCTAGTCCTTCAAGACTGTTTCCTTGGCATTGGCGGCAGTAGCAGAGCAGACAGCAAATTGAAAAAGCAAACAAACCCAAAGGTCTTTCCTGATTTCCTGTAAGCATGCAGGTCTGATCCCTCCCTCCTCTGATACAGGCATATGTCAGAGGAGGAAGGCATCAGAGATGCATGCTAGCAGGAAATCGGAAAGACCCATGTTTTGTTTTGTTTATTCAGTTTTTTGTCCGTTCCTTTGCTGCTACCACCGCCACCAACGAAACATGAAAAGCGGCTGCAGGGCAAGGGCAGGCAGCGTGGGTAGCCAGCTGGACATGGAAGTGTGGGGTAAGGCAACATGGGGTGATGATGGGCAAGGAGTACATGACAAACCTGTGATGGGGGGGGGGAGGGGTGCGCCAGATGTGCAAGTCACACAGGACGCATTTATGGCTTTGTACAGCTCTGTGCCTTTGCATCTGGTAAGTACCTGCCTTGTGCAGTAAATGCAGGACAGATCCTGGGCACATCCTCTGCATTTACAGGAAAGAATTTGCACTTCCTGTGCATTAATTTCTGCACATAATGGACAGTACATGCAAAAACTTACTGCGCCTTAGTAAAAGGGCCCCTATGTATTTTTCTAAGCTACTAGTGCAAACCCTGGAGAAGCTGCATGTGAATGCATCCGTGCACATTAACAGCCACTCAGGAGATGGTGTCAGTTTACACACGTCCAGCACATGCAATAAGAAGTATTTTATAAAATGCTGAAGTAAATCACCACTCTGCCCATCTTCCAAGCACACTCCTCCCCTGAACATGCCTACTTTAAAATCACGTACTACTATGTGCCTAATTGCACGGCATGCAGTTTTACACAACGGGGACTTATAAGATGCCTTTTAGGTGCATATTCTGGCATATAGGCACGAAAAAATCTTTTATAAAATTACCTATGTGTGAAGGCAAAGTTTACGACTGTTGCAAGTCTATATTTTTGTGCAAAAAATCCTTTATTGAAATGCCCTATTTATGTCTAGGTTATAGCCTCCCTTTCGCCCAGCTGTACTCTTCCTTTTAATTTTGACTTTCACTTTGTCTTGAATTTTGACTGTTGACCATATTCAAGGTTATTTGCAAATAGCATTAATGATAATGGAATTTATTAAACTGAGGAACAGGCCAAGGGGCACGCTGGAATCATATCCATTATAATGATATCCTGAAGTGATTACCTGGAAGCAATGCAGAAGTTCTTATCACTGCTGCTCATCTGTGCTGACATTCAAATGCAGCTTTGCAGTTAACCTCAGGCTGGAAATGTTTTATTTCTAAAGTCCTCCAAAATTGCAAAGGTGGAAGTGTTTCATACAGTATATATTTTTTCTTGAAAAGCTTAGGGTGGATGTTCAGCCAGTGCAGTCCATAGGTTGAGTTAAATGCTGTTTCCCAGGGTTTAGCATGAGGGAAGTCTAACAGCATGGAGCCCTGCGCTAAAACCTCTGCACTAAATGGCTGGTATGCGATTGGGCAGGGACTGCACAGGTCACAGCATGGTTAGCTTGGGCGTCTTGAGTGCATACTAACCATGGTCACTGCTGTTAGCATAGGTGCACTCGCTACCACCTCAGTGGGTAGCGTTAAATACACCCACATGCCAGTTAGCATGGTGCTGCGTGTTTACAACATGCTAATGACAGGGGAACAGATGCACACACTACCCGAGGTTAGCGTGGTCCTCTGCCTTAGATTCATGGACCAATGGTGTGCTGGCCTAGAGCATTCAGGACCGGCACTACCACTAGGTGAACTAGGCAGTCACCTAGAGTGTCGGGCTTCCAGGAGTGCCATTGCTGCCATTGCGACCCCTCTCTGAGGCCTGCAGCAGCGGCGTTGGCTCAAAAATGATGACACAATGCTTACCTAAAGGCTTTGGCACCATGTCGCAATGTCTATCTCCTCTTAGCTGCTATTTCCATCGCCGTCTGATGCAGACTTCCGGAAATCTGCATCGGAGGAGGGTGAAAATGGCAGCTAGAAAGAGATAGAAACCGTGACACCGTATCAAAGTCTTTAGATAAACACTGTGTTGTCATTTTTGAGCCTTTACTGCCTCTTCAGGCCCCAGAGAGGGGCAGCAGTGGTGGCAAAGTGGGTGGGGCCTCAGGATGAAGGGCCTACCTAGGACGCCTCCATTCCGTGCACCACCCTGAAAGTGCTTTGGTAAACATGCCTCTTAATATGTATATTCAGTACCACTATCCTTATCGGTCATGGCACTGAATATACATGTAGTTCAGTGGTCGCTGTAGTACTTGCCATTTTGTGTCTGAACACTGCCACTAATGGATAATTTTTAGGGACAACTCTGTCCTGTCCCTAACCTGGCCCAGAATTATATGTATTGTATCTGACTATTTAGCAATTTAAACAGCCTAATATTATCCATTCAATTTTTAAAAATGTACAGATGATCAACTTATACATTTGCCAGCCCCTGGCAAGCACATAAGTGGAGGAGTAGCCTAATGATTAGGCTAGTGGCCTGGTGACCAGGGTTTGATTCCCACTGACACTCCCTGTGACCTTGGCAAGTCACTTTACTCTCTATTGCCTTGGAATAAAGGCCTGGCAATCTACTTCTGGTCACACCTTGCCAAGAAAACCCAGGGGCTGCTGGGTCACCAGGAGTCAGCATTAACTCAATGGCAAACACATACTGTAATTTGCTTTGACCAAAACCTGCTAAGCTGAAAGGTAACCTGGACAACTTTATCCAGTAATGTTAGCATGAATATTCCGCCTGTGGCTACACAGGCTAAATATCCAGTCTAAAGCTAACTAGAGAAAACTGGTTAATTTTGAATCTACTATTTGGCCAAACAGAGCTACCCAAGACGCGGGTCAGCCAAAGGTAAACCATAACTGTGCAGCATCCCGGCCCCGCCTCTTTTTATCCTGGTAAACTTAGCACAAGTTATGATCTGCCCAATCAACGTTTAGCCAGTTAATGGGATGTTGAATTTTAAGCATGAAAATCTGTTCTGGTAACTCCCAAAATTAGCAGGATAAGCTTCTTGAATACCAGCCTTAATGTGATTTAGAAAACATGAGAGTATGTGTCACATTTGAAGCATGAAGTGACAAGGAGCAAACGTGTATTTCTGAACGGGTTAAGTAGAGAGCCATTGTGATTTATGATATGGCAAGCAACGTGTCTAAAAGATCTTTCCCTGAGCATTCAGACTGGCAAGATCAAAGGTCACTTTATGCTAGACAGGTGTCCAAACCAACAACATCGCCACCTTATTTGCATTTGTTTTCAAGAAAGTTTCTTGCTATTCAAGGAAGTTCTGCTAATCCCACCACCATGAAAGCCACATGGGCCAGCTTCACAAGATAAATGTTCCCATTCAAAAGTGCAAACCGCACTTGGAAATAAAAGATACTGAATATTCATTGAAAATACTCAGGCCGTAGCAGGAATGAGAGAGAAACACAGAATCATTGGAAGCATCATAGCTCCCACACAGCAAATCAAAACTATATGGAGTAACTCCAGAATTGATTCTTTTACTTTCTGCTTTGGACATATACTAGTTTTAAATAGCTGAGGGTTTCTGAAAGCATTTCCATAAGACTGGAGAAATAGTTAGCGCTAACAGCTGTCACAGCTTTCCAGGGCAGAAGCATATGAGAATTCCATGTGTTGTGCAGAGAGAAGCCAGATGGCCTCCATTGTTGTTCCAGCCTGCGTCTCTCTGTTAGAAAGGCCTTGAGTTCATGTGTGTACTACAGAGATCAGTGAAATGCAAGTCAATGTTCAGAAGTCATCTGAATTTAAGCAACTAACTATGATTTGTTATTTGAGAACGTTTAATGCCCCACTGGTGTCTTTATGACATCCATTACCTAGTTGGAATAGAATTTTGAGAAACTGCCACTTGATCAAACCCTCTAGAATCCTTCTGACAGGAAAAAGAAACATTAAACTATATTTCCCACAGTATTTGACCCTTAAGGGGTCAATATTCAGATAACCACAGATAAGGGCACTCAGACAGATATTCAGTGGCACTATCCTCAGCACTATCTGGAGGGCGCAGGATCAGTCAGGAGGGAGTTGGCGATTATTCGGACAGCAGAGATATTCAGCCAGTACCCAGATAACATAGGACAGTGAAAAAGCCATCCTAAGTGTTATGTGGCTGAATAGCGCTGCTCTGCGGGTAGTGCCCTGAGCTGCTTGCCGAATCAGCATATGCAGCGCTGGCCACTATCTGGGTATCAGCGCTGAAGATCCAGATTGATATTTAAACACTGTGACTTCTCGCTGCAGTGTTTAAATATCAGGTAGGCTGATTATTGAGGAAATTATGGGGAAAAAAGCAAATTCAATATTCTCCAAAAGAAAAATGGCTTTTAAAAAATGTTTTTAAATTGATGTATGGCAACAACCAAATATAAAGAAGGTGCAAATAAGTATGTTGGTGAAATAATGCACATTCTTGTAGTCAATTGAAAAGAAATCACTCTCCTGATATTCCATTTGGTCTTGTTGCTTTCTAGCATATGTAATAGGAAAGTGATAGCCTTGCTTCACAAAGTGACCTTGGGATCTGATATGTACCCAGTGACCTCAGACCTTGCCTGATGAGATTCATTGATTCTCTAACATCCCTTCCCCCTGCCAACACACACACACATACACAGAACTCACATATGCATGTGTCTGTGTGTGTTTTTGTATACATGTATATGAGGGGGAGTCAATAAATAAGATTAATTTAAGTATAGCATCAAAAACAGTAGTGTGTTACCCTATTTATTGACCCCCTCCCCCCCACACACATATATAGATATAGATACATAAACACACACACACACACACACATATATCAGGTTAATATTCAAAATGGGTTTATATGTTTGGTCTAAACAAAGAAACCCTTAGTAAACCGTATTACCCACAAATTTACTCATAAATATTTTAAATTATCTCTACATTTAATAATCCCCAAACTACATAAGGCATAAAAGACCTCAGGATGGCCTCGCCCCTACATGTGGCAAAATAAATCACCAAAGGGTTAAAGCAGACACTTACATCACAGGTCATTAGCCTTCTTATTTTCTACTCCATTTATATTACACAATTCTCAACTAATCAAATTACATCCAAAAAAGTACTTTTAAGGATTTTTCCAATAAATAACTACAACTACACAGGTGTGAGGTGCAAATAACTTATTACCACAACAGGGAATACCTTTTGGATGTGGCGGTGTAGCAGCTGTTTCATTTGGACACCGACATGCGCTGGAATTCGGGGACCTTGCAGATAAGTAATTACTAACTTTGTAATGGATGTACAGAGAATTCTAATTCATGAAGTTCTTTAATTCTTTTTTAGGATAACGGATTGGTGGTCCCGATCTTCCAGGCCCATGTGGGAGTGCAGACACTTTGTAATTGTTCCTGTGTATATTCAGATTCTAGGTCAGTAGTCTGTTGGCAGCTGTCGTTTAATAGAAACACTGACCGCCATGATTTAAATATAAACCTTGACTGCTTGTTTCACCATTTGCTCCCAAATATTAAATGCTATTTATCTTGTAAGGCTGACTAGGCCTCACTGTAGAGTATGGAGGAGATTTTATAAGAGAGCCACAGAAAGATTGCTACTATTGAGCATTTATATAGCGCTACCAGTCATACGCAGTGCTGTACAGACATGTAAGACACAGACCCTGCTCGTCAGAGCTTACAATCTAGTCAAGACAAACACAGAGCTAACAATCTAGTCAAGACAAAAACACGGCAGTTACAATCTAGTCATGGCACAGAAGTCAAGATCTGAAAGCAACAGTGAAGAGGTGAGTTTTCAACCTGGATTTTAAGAGGGCTAGAGAGGGTGCCTGGCGTACAGACACCGGTAGCTTGTTTCAGGCGTAAGGTGCAGCAAGGTGAAAGGAGCGAAGTCTGGAGTTAGCAGTAGGAGTGAAGGGCATAGACAGAAGTAGTTTGTTAGAAGAATGGAGTTCCCGAGAGGGGTTGTAAGGAGAGATAAGAGATGAAAGGTACTGAGGAGCCGCAGAGTGAATGCACTTAAAGGTCAGGAGGAGAAGTTTGAACTGCATGCAAAAGCGGACAGGGAGCCAGTGAAGTGACTTGAGGAGTAATGTGGGTATAGCGAGGCTGGCGGAAGATTAGTCGCGCAGCAGAATGTTGAATAGATTGAGGGGGAAAGAGATGACTCAGGGGGAGACCAGCAAGGAGCAGTTTGCAGTAGTCAAGGCAAGAGGTGACTAAGGAGTGGATAAGGGTTTTAGTAGTATGCTCAGAAAGGAAGAGGCAGATTTTGCTGATATTGTAGAGAAAGAAACAGCAGGAAAGATCCATGTCTCCCATGCACACATCTGTATTTTCCGAGACATAAAAGTTTGCATGGGCACTTCTGCGCTTGCTTTAGCTGGGTGGGATTCTGTAAGCACGTGTGGAAGTACCCTTAGTGACAATCGTGGGTTGGGGCATGCATGCAGGAGTGGTTTGGGCAGATGATAGGGGCGGGCTCAAGGGACAGCATAGATTATAGACTACTATTTATTTATTTATTTAAATGTATTTTTTTTATACCACCATTCTACTATTCAAAACGGTTTACAGTTGAACAAGAAGTTAACATGATCATATGGTACAATGTTTTACATGAAACTGAAATGGATTAACAGTAGAACATTAACTATGAACCTATGGTATACTAACTATGAACTATTTACAGTGTAGTATGATTGTGAGTGTCTTGTTGAGTCTTTGTTGTATTGCTAATGTTTGCATAACTGGGTTTAGGATTCTTCAAAAGGTGTATGTGCATCTGTATGCTGATCTGCCAGCTACGCCTGCTCTACGGTAGGGGTAACTGATGCGTCTAGAGTACGGCACATTGGTATGCAGCTCTTTTACAAAGTGAGACATGTGCATGCCTCACTTTATAAAACAGAGTACTATGTGCACACAAGGACACAGGGACATCATCTATGCGGGGGGGGGGGGGGTGTTGATGTAATAGTGAGCATAGAATTAAGAAGTGAGTGACTAACAGCCCTTCTCTAAGGATGGGTTTCTTTACTCAGAAGTTATATAGGTGCCTCTTAGGGATGTGCCTTCATTAGCAAGCATTTGGTTCACTTGCATGCTTTAAAAAAACGAGTGTGTGAATAATCAGTTTAACATGCATTAACCTATGCATTAACACGTCTAAAGTCATTTTCTGCACTTTAAAAAGTTCCAACATGCTGACTTTTTCAGAGTGTTTTTGGGTGAGGAATTTGTGGATGGATGGGAGAAAGTGGCTGGTGGTTTGAATTATTTCTTTTTAATTTGATCGAAGGGAACAGAGATGGGGGTGTTATTCTCTGAAGATGATGTGCAGGTTTTAATTGTTTTGTGTGATATGTTTGTTCTTATGGTGTTATGTTTATGTTTTTGTTATCCACCTTGCATGTCTGTTTGAATGAAAAGGTGGAATATAATTAAATTTTTGAAACATTCTTAAGAAAGTTTGAAACATTCTTAAGAAAGTTTGAAACATATTGAAAAAATATCTACAAATTGAGGGGGAAAAGCCTGAAACTGACCCAAAAATGTTTCCATGGTGCTTCTACAGTATGAGACATTAGAGAGTCAATGTCCTTAGAGAAGAGAGACAGATGAAATTAGGTCTTACCTGCTAATTGTCTTTCCTTGAGCTTTCTCCGGGCCAGTCCAGGGAAAGGTAGGGTTGTCAATCCCCTATAGCAACTGAGGACTGAAGACTTCAAGCTTTCCTGAGAGGTGAAGCCACTCCCCCTGAGGGTAATCCAGCAGTCTACTTCTGACAAAGCAACTAAAATGAAAGAACTGACACACAGACGATTAACCCTTGAAAAACTGAAAACATTCTATAGTCCTCAAAAACTCGGAAGCCAAGAAATGTGCTTCCTTTTTTTTTTTTTAAATTTTAAAGATATACCGAATAGATGAGCACTGAGTGAACCCGCAAAGCCCCAAACCTGTCCCCTCTCAGATGAACATGTAGATATGTTGGAATTCTTATGGTTATGCAACAAAAAGCTGCTCGGAAAAGCGAAAGGGGTGGGACCCTGGACTGGCCCGAAGAAAGCTCAAGGAAAGACAATTAGCAGGTAAGACCTAATTTCATCTTCCTTATCGCTTCTCCGGGCCAGTCCAGGGAAAGGTAGGGCAGTACCAAAGCAGTACCTAAACTCGGGAGGGACCCGCCAGACCTGCGATAAGAGCCGAGGCCCCCACTTTCGCATCGTCTCTGGCCTGTACATCCAACCGGTAATGCTCGTAAAAGTATGCAAGGAAGACCACGTCGCTGCTCTGCAGATATCTACTGGTGGAACAAAGGCATACTCCGCCCAGGAAGTCGCTAGAGTTCGAGTGGAATGAGCCCTCAAACCCCCTGGCAACGATATATGTTGAGCAGCGTAAGCTGCCTCAATTGCGTTGCGAATCCAACGAGCAATGGTGGACTTAGACGCTGCCTGACCCTTTCGAGGACCTGCACACTGGACAAAGAGCCTGTCTGTTTTCCGAAAGGGTTGTGACACCCGAAGGTACGTCTTTAAAACCCGCTCAAGATCCAAATGTTTGAGTGCACGGTCCATAGGAGAATCGGACAAATCAGAAAATACCGGCAACGCCACAGACTGGTTAACATGGAAAACCGAGAGTACTTTCGGCAAAAAAGAAGGAACCGTCCGTAGCAAAACCCGCTCGGGAAGAAATTGAAGATAAGGTTCCCGGCAAGACAAGGCCTGCAAATCCGAAATGCGGCATGCCGAACATAAAGCTACAAGGAAGGCCGTTTTCCATGAACACTCTCGGAGATTCCGAGAGCACAGGGAAGTTAAGGGGGTCCTGGAAAAAGCTTCCAACACTATATTCAAATCCCAAGGTGGCACTATGGGACGCAATGGAGGACGGAGAATCTTCGCTGCACGTAGAAAGCGACGGATATCCGGATGCGCCGAAAGACGACGACGTTGCACAGATCCCCGAAAACAAGCCAGCGCGGCTATGTGAACCTTAAGGGTACTAAGCGCTAACCCCTTGTCCAAGCCATGCTGGAGGAAGAGGAGCAGCTGAGGTAAGGTAGATGACATGGGAGAAACATTGCGCTGTGCACACCAAGTTTCGAAAAGACGCCAAACCCTGACATAGGCCAAAGAAGTCCCAGACCTCTAAGACTGAAGTAAGGTGGCTATGACGGAACTCGCATACCCTTTGCGTTCTAAGCGAGCCCTTTCAAGAGCCAAGCCGTAAGCAAGAATCGATCCACTCGTGGCATGAGAATCGGACCCTGATGTAACAGATTGACGCGGACTGGAAGAGGCCAAGGTTGAGCTACGAGAAGTCGAATTAGATCGGCATACCAAGGACGACGAGGCCAATCCGGAGCAATGAGAATCACCATTCCTCGGTGCTGCGTTATGCGCTGGATAACTCGACTCAACATCGGCCAAGGCAGAAAAACGTACAAGAGAGAGCCCTGAGGCCAGGGCTGCACGAGAGAATCGAGTCCTTCGGACATGTGTTCTCTGCGCCTGCTGAAGAAGCGGTTGGCCTTGGCATTGCTGCAGGTCGCCATAAGATCCATGATCGGCTGCCCCCAACGCAACGTCAGCTCGTGATAAACTGCCGCATTCAACTCCCATTCCCCTGGATCGAGAAGATTGCGGCTGAGATAATCTGCCTGCACATTCTCCTTGCCAGCTACATGTGCTGCGGAAATCGCCAGGAGATTGGCTTCTGCCCAAACCATCATTTCCTGACATTCGGAGAGGAGAGAAAGAATCTTGGTTCCCCCTTGACGATTGATATATGCGACCGTCACGGCATTGTCGGAGAAAATCTTGACCGCCGTGCCCTTGAGGAACGCCGCGAAGTGCAGAAGGGCAAGACGAGCTGCGCGAAGCTCTAGTCGGTTGATCGACCACGAGGTCTCCTCTGGGGACCAAGAACCTTGAGCAAAGTGTGTCTGACAATGAGCTCCCCAGCTGGAGAGACTGGCATCCGTGGTGACCAACACCCACGCCGGCTCTTGTAAGGGAACACCCGCAGTTAGATGATCTCGTACTAACCACCACTCCAGACTGCGTCTCACAATGTCGGGACAGGGCAGGCGCTGCGAGAGTGGGTGAAGCTGCGGTGACCAGCGGGAAAGCAACGCTTGTTGCAAAGGCCGCATGTGAGCCTTGGCCCACGGGACTAGATCCAGCGCCGCCGCCATGGACCCTAAAAGTTGCAAATAGATTGACGCGGACGGAGTTGTGAGCCGCAGAAAAGCTTGCACCTGGTGCAGAAGCTTCTCGACGCGTACCTCGGGCAAAAAAACTTTCCCTCGCTCTGTGTCGAAGAACGCACTGAGATAAGTCAGCTGTTGCAACGGCTCTAGGTGACTTTTGGCCCGATTGATCACCCAACCGAGCTGTTCGAGAAGTTGTACCACGCGCGCGGTGGCTTCCAGCGAAGCCGAGCGAGAATCGGCCCGGATCAACCAATCGTCGAGATAAGGATGAACCCGGATACCTTCTTTCCGAAGCGCCGCTGCAACAACCACCATGAGCTTTGTGAACGTCCGCGGAGCCGTAGCGAGACCGAAGGGCAACGCTCGAAACTGGAAATGCCCCATCGGAAGGGCAAAACGCAAATATTTCTGATGAGACTGCCTGATGGGAATATGCAGATAGGCCTCCGTGAGATCGATGGAGGAGAGAAATTCGCGCGGCCTCACCGCTCGAATCACTGTACGTAGCGTTTCCATGCGAAAGTGAGGTACCCGCAAAGTACGGTTTACTCCTTTGAGATCGAGCATGGGACGAAAAGAACCTTCCTTTTTGGGGACCACAAAGTAGATCGAGTATTGACCGCAACCGTATTGGTCTAGAGGCACGGGAACTATCGCTCGCAGCTGCAGAAGGCGGGAGAGCGTGACCGCTATGGCCTGGCTCTTGAGACCGGGCGCACAGGGAGACATCACAAAGGCAGGCGCTAAAGGGCAGGCAAAGTCTAGAGCATACCCCTTCTGAATTATCTCCAAAACCCATTTGTCGGAAAATATGTTGGTCCAGGCTGCCAGAAAATTCTGTAGACGCCCGCCTACAGGGACCAGGGCCGGATTTACCTATACGCCAGTTACGCCGTGGCGTAGGGCCCACAGCTGGCAAGGGCCCACAAAAATTGAATACTGGCGTATAGGTAAATACTAGTATAGTTTAAAAAAAAAGCTGACTGCTGCTGCCGCGGCAGCATGGACCGTCCCGCGGGGCCCCCTCTGAATCCCTCCCTCCCTCCGCGACGGCTGAGCCCTCCGTGCCGGCTTTGAGAGGCGCGAAGGAAGAGTGTCTCCCTCGCGTCTCTTTAAGCCCGCAGGGGCTGATGGGAAATCCCATCAGCCCCTGCGGGCTTAACAGAGACGCGAGGGAGACACTCTTCCTTCGCGCCTCTCAAACCCGGCACGGAGGGGCTCAGCCGTCACGGAGGGAGGGAGGGAGGGATTCAGAGGGGGCCCCGCGGGACGGTCCTTGCTGCCACGGCAGCAGCAGTCAGCTTTTTTTTTGCTTTTGAGACTCGAGTGTGTAGCAGTTTTGGAAGCTCAATCTGGTTGTGATTCTGATCCCGTGGGGCTAGAGTTTCCCCATGGGATCAGAACCCCGGCTACATCTGTGCGTCTGCACAGAAGGTCGGGCCATCGATGTCAGAATCGCACCCAAACAGTTTTTAGAGCTTACCCGTGTCATTCTCTGAATGGTGGTGAGTGTTTAAACTGATATATTTATTTTGTAGTTATGATGTTTTTGTGGTTTATATTTTACCAATTATGCACTTCTACTATTCCTTGACACAGGCGCTCTTTGTCATGTCTGTTCTTAATAGATTAACTTTGATTCCTTTTTTTATATATGTCATTTTTTGTATTTAATTATTTGCTATTTATTGGTTGTATATCATTGAATCCACACTTTTTTAATGTAATTGTTTTATAATAAGTATTTAGATTATCATATGAGTTTGGCTTTTAAACACATACATTTATATTTATTTATTTGTCCATATGTGATGATCATCTTTTACATATACTTTTTATATTTATTTATTGTTTTGCTATGGTTTTGTTATGTTTTAATGATAACCCATGTTGTATTATGGGCCCGATTCTGCAAGGCAATTAGCAATGGGGAGTGGGGTGTCTGTGTGTATGCGTGTATGTGTGTATGGGGCAGGGGTAGGGCATGCACATGTTTGTGAGTGTGTGTGTGTTTTCGGTGCAAGGGTAGTGTATGTGTATGTGTTCGGGATTGAGGTATTTTTTGTAATGGTATGCAGGTAGTGCAGAGGTGGAGTGCCTGTGTGCATGTATATAACTAAAAGTTAGTATATGGTAACATTATGCAAATATTTATGCAAATGAGGCCCCTTATGCAAATGAGGCCCCGCACCCCCCTTGGGCCGCCCCTGTTGGGGGCCCACAATTTTTGTTGGCGTAGGGCCTCACTCAAGGTAAATCCGGCCCTGACAGGGACTAAAGCCTGGACCAGCAGACCTTCATTGCGGCTTTTTAACGGAGGGTTGGGAGGCACCAAAGTAGGACCTGGCAAAACCTCTGGCTCCCCGAAAGGATTGTCCACGAAAACTAGAACGCCCCCTGGAATAGGGAGCAAAGCGCGCCCCACGAAATCTACGGGAGTCGCGACCGGAGCCTCGGAAACCCGGCGTACTTCTCGTCGGCTTAGGCTTATCTTCAGGCAAACGACCCCCCTTGGAGTCGCCCAAATCTTTCACAATCTTTTCCAACGCCTCTCCGAAAAGCAATTTCCCTTTATAGGGCAATTTACTGAGCCGCAATTTAGAGGAGACATCTGCAGACCAGTTACGCAACCAGAGAAAACGTCGAGCTGCCACCAGGGAGGCCATAGTTTTTGCAGCAATTCGCAGTAAATCATAAAAGGTATCCGCCATATAAGCAGCGGCGGATTCCAATTTTGCAGAATCTGCAGCTTCCGAAGAAGATTCCGCGGAAGGATCCCCCTGCAACCATCTAATGGACGCCCGAGACACATACGCTCCACAAACAGCAGCTTGCAGTGCCAAAGCACTAGAATCAAAAGCCTGCTTGAGAAGAATTTCTAATTTTCTATCCTGCAGGTCCTTAAGTGCTGCCGCCCCCTCCACAGGGATGGTAGTCTTCTTAGTCACCGCAGAGATGATGGCATCCACCTTTGGCATGCGTAATAACTCCTTTTCCTCTTGTGGAAGGGGGTACAAGCGAGCCAATGCGCAGCTGCCACGCAAAGTAGCCTCTGGACATTCCCATTCAGATTCAATCATCTGCTTGATAATCCTGTGGATTGGAAAACACCGTTGCTCAGCCTTAAAGCCTTGCAACAACGGATCCTCCAAAGGTTCCTGAGAGGCAGAAGGAAGAAGTAAGTGTAGAGCCGCCAAAGACTGTGAAATAAGTGCTGACAGCTCTTCTTTACGGAAGACCCTGAAAATATTCGGATCTTCTCCGGGAGCAATCTCCCCTTCCTCCAAGTCATCTGCATCTAGATCTAAACCTGGTTCAGCCAAGACCTGTGAATCCCCTTGTCTCAGAAGAACAGAGGGCATAGAAGAAAAGGGATCCAAAGGGTCCTTAATAACATTGGTAGCCTGAGAAGACTCCTCACCAGGATCCTCTGGCAGCTGAAAATTAATGGAAACAGGTTCAGAACTGGGACCCTCTGAAATATGATCAGGCTGAGAAGAGCGAAGCAAAAAGGCCTTGTGCATCGCCAAAATTAATTCTGGCGAAAAAAAGGAGCCCATGCTCTCCTGCGTTGCAGAAACTAATGGTGAAGGCTTTTTGAGAGGAACGGTGTCTTTAGAAGACTTTGTTCTCTTTTTATGCGGCCGAGGCTGCTCTGTCGGCGAACTGACTGAGGGCGCTAAAATGGCCGCCTTTCCCGCCTTTTCCGCGGGCAATGACGGCTCGTCCAACTTAAGTGCCGGCTTGTCTGCCATAAGAAAAAATTGCAGCCGCGAGGAAAAATGAACGGCACCGTGAAAAAAACACGACGGTGAGGAAAAAACAAAAAACAACAACCCGGAGCCAGTGCCGAGCGCACCGACGCGATGGTGACAGGAGCGAAAATAAAATAAAATAAAATATAAGCATAGACTCACTGCAAACGAAGAGATGAAAAAAACTAAATATTCAAAGCAGTCCCGCTGCTAGCGGGACTCCAAAGACCGGCAATGAGCAGTGCAGAGGAAGGACCTGGGGCTCCCAGGCTCACTCCGATGTGAGAGACGGAGACGGTGAAAGAGGCAGGCTCTACCTCACACCGTAAAGGAATGAAATCTCAACGTCTCAAATATCTTTAAAGGTACAGCGCACCCCAGCCAAAATACTATCCGGACTATAGAATTAATCAGCTCTGCTAGAGCCAAGATAATTTCAATCAAAAACAAAGAAAGAAAATGAAGCAAAAAATTTGCCAATGAGGGAGAAATAAGGATTCGATCCTCTTTAGCTGCTGAGGACTGAAAGACTGCGGGATTACCCTCAGGGGGAGTGGCTTCACCTCTCAGGAAAGCTTGAAGTCTTCAGTCCTCAGTTGCTATAGGGGATTGACAACCCTACCTTTCCCTGGACTGGCCCGGAGAAGCGATAAGGAAGAAAGGATGTCTCTGATTTATAGCTAGGGGAATGTCACCAGTCTACCTGATATGGACTGAGTGAGCCTGATTCTCTGAGTGTCACTGTTTTGTGAGAGTGAGAAAGTCACCTGGGATCTTTTTCCCCAAGGGAGGATAGCCTGATCCTCTGCACAGCCTGGCTGAAGTCAAGAACAGCTAGTACGCATTATTAATCCACAGCAGTGTGCTGTGCATTTGCATTTTTGAAGAGAAGTGCGACAACAGACTCTGGGAGCGCAACCTTGGAAGAAATCCTTCTCAGAGATGGGGCCAGGGGGAGGGAACTGCTGAAGGTCTGCAGCACTTACATGATAGGCAAGAAATCTGTAAAGCTAGCCAGCAGAGTTTCTTATTTTGGAAAGGTCTTGGAGGCAAAAGAGGCCAGAAGGAATGCTCTGTGCTTGTTTTTCTCATGAGAATTTTGACGTGCATATTTTGAAAAATAAAATCTGGAATAGAATTTCTGTTTTTGCTACCCTGCTTTCTATTTTTAAGTAAACTGTTCTGTTTTGGGATACCACTTTTGTTGTGAAGAGCTGTTATTTATTTAACATTTCTTATATACCACCTTTGTAACAAAATGTTATGGAAAATGGTTTACAAACAAATAAAAACAATAAAAGATTGAAGATAGAGGATTACAAGTAGATCAGAAGCAGCATTAGCAAACTATCAGCATTTACATAATATCAAGATATAAGAATTGAAATTACAGTTAATTGAACAAAATGAGACATAAGAACATTGGAAGAATCCAAGCTTCCCTCCTTTGTACTGCTCGAAGGAGTGCACTTATCAACAGACAATGGACTTGAAAAGGAAGCTTACATTCCGATAAACATGAGCAAAATCTTAGTGAATCAGTATCTTTCTGTCTATCAAAAAAAATTATACATCTGCCTCTAAAGTAGAGAAATCTTATCAAATGTAATATAATGGCTAAAAGACCATCCAAGAACATCTAGGCCTCATCACTCTCACCTGCATTCAATAACGACTGTTCTAAAGCATATAAAAGTGCAGAAAAGACCTCAACGATATGCTGATCCAATATAAAATATTATTAAAGGCTCACAATTGTCTCCATCATAGATTAGATAAACTCAGGGGGGCATATTCAGTGGTGGCGGCCAAGGCCAGTAAACAGGTGGCCATCACCACTTTAAATTAAACACGCATATTCAATGCTGGGGTCATATCCGGCCACCGGCATTGAATATCCAGTTTGCCTGGATAGCTAAACCAGCTAAAGCTAGGCCAGCTTTGTGAGAAACCTACAATGTTTCTCGTACACAGTGGCTCTTTGCAACTCACCGAGTGTTAAAACAAGGTGATGTATGTCAAAAGACACCAATGCTCAAAATGTAACCAATCAGAATATTACTTCATAGTCATATGATTAAATAAAAATGTTGTAACTTTTTAAATAAGATTATTTTGACAACATTTTTTAAATGTTAATATTAAAATTGATAGCATTTATTTAAAAACCATTACAATAAAAGAAAATTTTCTTGCCAAAATGATTGTACACATTTTCAGCATTGGTATTTATTTTTAAACCAGCCATTGAAATTTAGCCCATTTAACATTTTCTTGCATATTTAAGAAGTAGAGATGTCCACAGCAAAAACTTTTGGGTCATTTCATGTCTAGATCAACTACTCTTGCAGTTCATTTTTGGATTCCAAAAATTTTGTTTCATTCAGATCTAATAAAATCAATTATACTCCAAGGTATTACGAAACAAAACCTTAAAAAGATTCAATTAATGCAAAATGTAGCAGCGAGAATTATATTGAAAGTAAGAACTATTGAACATATAACACCTATTTTAGCTAAATTACATTGGCTACCAATCCTCAGTAGAATAAAATATAAGATACTTGTGACTACCTTCAAATTAGTCAACAATCTTGCACCATCTACCCTTAACAAACTAATCAACATAGAAATACCAAAACGTACACAAAGGAGTAGAAACACAAACAAAATAGCAATACCAAGAGAATATACTAAAGCCAAAAAACACACCAATAATAGGACGTTCTCTCACTCAGCCCCTGTTCTCTGGAATGAACTACCAGACGACATACGCCTGTTAACAGACTTAAAGGAATTTCGTAAAAAACTAAAAACTCATCTATTTACCTTACACCATACTACACAAAATAAACAAGACAAGCAAAGAGACACAGGTTAACATTTTATACTACAAAGTGTTATACCACATATGCAGACTAAAACTATCCCTGACAATTATTATACCTGCAAATGTTGACCTTTATGCACTCTAATAATGTAATAATATACTAATGTAAATAGTTGGTTCACATCCCAAACGGATCCTTTGGAATGTAACCCGTATTGTAAGAATTGTAATATTGAAAATTGTTTTGTATGCATTTAGTATACTGTTACCTGCAAAAGTTCCAATTGTTATATGTAAAACGACTAGGTATGAACCCCTCCATACCTTATAAACTATTGTTCTCTGTAAACCGCACTTGAACCATGGGAAAGAGCGGTATAGAAATGCTTGTTAAATAAATAAATAAATAAATTGGCAAGCAATTTTATTCTCCCATTGTAAGATTTTCTATCCATTTTAATTGAAACTTGCTTAAAATTTGCTGGATGGTATCTACCACAGAGGTAACAGCAGTCTGAGACATCGAGCATGTTACCTATTACACCTAATTTGTCTAGTTTACATTGTTTACAAACATGGATGGATTGCAGAAGAATAGTGGCCTGGGGAATTTTCTTAAATGGTGGCCCACCCTACCCTCAACAGTCCAATGTCTCCTTTCACGCCTTCTCTTTCTCCCCTCAACAGTCAAGCATTTCCACTCCCAACACTGCAGCATTAAACCCCCCCCCCCCCCCCCCCCCAACAGTGGTCAATCTTCCCTCTCCAGTGTGGCAGGAGATGCATTAACGCAAACCCTAGCATACTTACTTGGATGTGAATTGCGTTCCTTGGGCAATTATTTCAGTTCTGGTGCATGGGGTGCACTATAAGTGAAATCGGAGTAAACACCACTTGTAGTTGGGACGCAAGCAAGTTAATTCACATTCGGTTAGGAATGCTGAGGATTGTGTGGCCACATCTCCTGCTGCCAGTCTTTGCTTGTGCTGGTATGCCTCCTGCTACTTCTGCAGTGCCAGTCCCTTGAAGCCTCTGTGGTGTTGCCCTGTGCAAGAGTAGACTCCAGCCCAGGGGCAGCTCAAGGCGATCTGCTGCCTGAGGTGAGGGATAAGTTGGGCCCCCTAAGATACCTAAAGTGGGGGGGGGGGGGCCTCCTCAGAGCTTCAGACAGGAAACAGAGGTTCTTCTCATTCAGTGGCTTTGCCATAAAAAGGAAAGTTATCTATTCCCTGATTATATAATTAAACAGCAGCAAAAATGGAAGCTGTTTAATTATTTAGCCTGGCAGTCTAATATAAAAAAATACTGACACCTGTAACTGCACACTGGACCAACAACTGTTAAATGTAAACATATATTCTTCAAAATATGTACAAGAGAGTTGTAAGAGAAACACAGCGCAGTGTCTAACACCAAAATAAATTATAACTAATTTTATTTTTGTGTTAGACACTGTGCTATGGTTCTCTCTTCTTTTTGAACATCGATTCTACATCCAACGAAACGCCTCCCCTAACACTTTCTTTTTTGTTTTTTTATAGACTTTTTTATCTAATAGTCAAAATGGTTTGCATAGAACAGTAACAATAACAACAGTACATAGAAAATCAACGTTCTAACAGATTTGAATTCAACTATGCTATCGAACTAATTGAATATTTATTCTATGTATATAGTTCTCCCATGTTATCCAAGTTTATACTCCTGTTATATGTAATACCGAACAGCCTGTTGTTCTGGTCTTTGTGTTCATCTGTAAACCGCGCTGATTATAAATAGTGCGGTATATAAAAAACTGAAATAAAATAAATAAATAAAAAATAACAAGAAGAGTACAACACAGTATATGTAAAATGGGATAAGGTACAGAGCAGAACTAGGACATTTCACTATAGAACCCAACAAACAAAAAATCTGATTCCAGTGTCACCTCATTAACGGCAATACAAGGCCTCTCCAATACCAGGCATATTGTGAACTAATACAAAACTCTACAAAAGTCACTGAAGACCTATAAAGCAAATCTTTGTTTTTTAAGTGACAACTCCTGGCAACCTAGCTGCCTCTGGGTTTTCTTGGCAAAGTATCACCAGAAGTAGATTGCCATGCCTTTTCTTCCAAGGCAATGGAGGGTTAAGTGACTTGCCCAAGGTCACAAGGAGTGCCACTGGGAATAAAATCCTTGCTCTAACCACTAGGTTACTTCTACATAAAGCAAATCTACTATACCATAATGATACCAACACAATAAGGAGCCTACCCAGAAAAGAGTAGCACCATAAATATTTTAGTAAGCCCTAGAATAGCATTGCTAGAACATCAATACACCTACTGGGAAAACCGAACAAGCCAGATTACTACAGATCCCTACATAGAAATCTCTGCTAACAAAACACCTGGCCTCGGTCACACATGCAGAACATAGACAGACCCTCACCAAATACAGAATAAATGATCATAAACTCAAATTATCACAAAACTTAACTTGAAACTCCAAGAAACAAAGGTTCTGCATGCAGTGCAGCACCAGAGAAATAAAAACAGTGATGCATCTCCCCCTGTACTATGCAAAATATAAAGATATAGTAATACATACTGCACCTGAATGTACACAGCCTAGATTGTACTTGCACCAGGCGGTATATAAATGCCTATAAATAAATTAAATACATAAAAAATACATATAAAAAACAAAACCTGACATATTCTAGTCATTAAAATGAAAATAAATTCATTTCCTCTGTCGTCTGACTATTTTATTTTTCTAATTGCATTTGTCCCATTTTCTGGTTTCTGCTTACTCAGTCTTCTCGTACTATAACTCCCTTTTCCAGGATCTGCAGTCCATCTGCCCCTTCTCTCCCCTCCTGTCTTCTTCACTTGCTCTCCTACATCCATCTCTGATATCGATCTTTTCCTTTCAGCATTCTTCCAGTTATTTTTCTCTTTGTCCACTCAAATTTCCCTCTTCCTTCTTCCCCTTACTGCCCAGTTCTCAATCCCCCACTTTTGACTGTATCTACCTATAACTTTCCAGCCCTCATCCTATCTTCCCATGCCGCACCTCTCTCCTTCCCCAACCTCTTATTCCCCAGTTTTTCCTAACTCTCTCCTTAGCCCATCCAGCGCCTTCTCACTCTCTCACTTTTTGTCGCTCTCCCCATCCAAATTCTTTCCCTTCTCTTCACCCCCATCCAATGTCTTCTCCCCTCTCCCTCCCCCATCCAGCATATTCCCCCTCTCTTTCCCTTCTCGCCCAGGGTCACCCCGTCTCTTTTCCTCCCTCAGTCCAACATCTCCCGCCTCTCCCCCTATCCCTCCATGTCTAGCATCTCCCTTCCAGCATCTCTGTCTCCTTATGTCCAACCTCTCCCCATGTCAGCATCTTCCCTCCATCTCCCAATGTGCCCTCATGTCCAGCATCACTCCCCCATCTCCCTATGCTCCACCATATCCAACATCACCCTCCATCACTCAATGTCCTCTCCATGTCCACTATTATCCCTTTGCCACCCATGCTCCCCCCATGCCCAGCATCTCCCCTCCATATCCCTAGGTTTCCCCCTTTTTCAAGTATCTCCCTAGTCCCTCATGAACATAAGAACATAAGATATGCCATACTGGGTCAGACCAAGGTCCATCAAGCCCAGTATCCTGTTTCCAACAGTGGCCAATCTAGGTCATACGTACCTAGCAGTTTCCCCAAAAGACACAGGTTCCGCAATGCTTGTACTGGGTCAAGCAATGATATCCTGGGTCCCTTCTTAATAATGGTTTATGGACCTTTCCTCCAGGAACTTGTCCACACTGTTTTTAAACCCAGCTACACTAACAGCCTTTACTACATCCTCCGGTAACAAATTCCAGAGTTTGATTACATGTTGAGTGAAAAAATATTTTCATTAGTCTTAAATAGTTTACCCCGTAGCTTCATTGCATGTCCCCTAGTCTTTCTATATTCTGATAACGTAAACAATCGATCTACGTTTACCTGTTCCACTCCGTTCATTAATTTATAGACTTCTATCATATCTCCCCTCAGCCGTCTCTTTTCCAGGTTAAAGAGCCCTAACCTTTTTAGCCTTTCTTCATAGGAGTATCCTTCCATCCCCTTTACCATTTTGGTGGCTCTTCTCTGAACCTTTTCTAATAACGCTATATCCTTTTTAAGATATGGCGACCAGAATTGCACACAATATTCAAGGTGCGGTCTCACCATGGAACGATATAGAGGCATTATAAATATCTTTTGTTTTATTTTCCATTCCTTTCCTTATGATACCTAGCATTCTATTTGCTCTCTTGGCTGCCGCTGCACACTGGGCCGAGGGTTTTAACATGTTATCCACAATGACGCCTAAATCATTTTCCTGCGTGGTGGTTCTTAATGTGGAACCTTGCATCGTATAACCATAGTTTGGGTTGTTCTTCCCTAGGTGCATAACTTTGCACTTGTCCACATTAAATTTCATCTGCCATTTTGATGCCCAGTCTTCCAATTTATCAAGATCCTCTTGCAATTTTCCACAATCCTCTTGGGTTTTAACAACTTTAAATAGTTTTGTGTCATCTGCAAATTTGAAAACCTTACTCGTTATTTCCTTTTCCAGGTCATTTATGAATATGTTAAAAAGCAGCGGACCCAGCACAGATCCCTGGGGTACACCACTATTCACCTTTCTCCACTGGGAAAATTGGCCTTTAGACCTACCCTCTGCTATCTATCTTTTAACCAGTTCCTGATCCACACTAGTACACTGTCTCCTATCCCAAAAGTCTCTGATGAGGGACCTTGTCAAAGGCTTTCTGAAAGTCCAGATACACTATATCAACCGACTCACCTTTGTCCTCTTGTTTATTCACACCTTCAAAAAAACATAACAGATTAGTAAGACAAGATCTTCCTTGTCTAAAGCCATGTTGGCTGTCTCCCATTAGGCCATGACTATCTACATGCTGAGTAATTTTGTTCTTTATGATGGTTTCTACCATTTTTCCCGGTACTGACGTCAGGGTCACTGGTCTGTAGTTTCCTGGATCACCCCTGGAACCCTTTTTAAAAATTGGCATTACATTGGTGATCCTCCAATCTTCAGGTATTACAGATGATTTTAATGAAAATTCACAGATTACTAATAGCAGGTCTGCAATCTCATATTTCAGTTCTTTCAACACCCTTGGATGTATACCATCTGGCCCAGGTGATTTGCTACTCTTCAGTTTATCTAATAGTTGTAATACATCTTCCCGATGTATCGATATTTCCTTCAATTCTTCCGCACCTTTAAATACCACTTCAGTCATGGGTAACATCCCTACATCTTCCTCAGTAAAGACCGAAGCAAAGAATTCATTCAGTCTCTCCGCTATCGCCTTGTCGCCTCTTAGTGCCCCTTTAACCCCTCTATCATATAATAGGCCAACTGACTCTCTCAGAGGTTTTTTGCTACGAATGTATTTGAAAAAGTCTTTATTTCGCGTTTTTGCTTCCGCAGCAAGCTTCTTCTGAAATTCTCCCTTTGCCTGCCTTATCAATGCCTTGCATTTGACTTGCCAGTGCTTGTGCTGTTTCCAGGTTTCGTCATTTGGCTCTTTTTTTCCATTTCCTGAAAGATGCTTTTTTGGCAACAACAGCCTCTCTGACCTCACCTTTAAACCATGCTGGCAGTTTTTTGGACTTCCTTCCACTTTTCTTAAAGCGTGGAATACAGCTGGTCTGGGCTTCTAAGATAGTAGTTTTCAACAACACCCAAGCTTGATGTAAGTCTTTAACCTTTGCAACCGCTCCTTTTAGTTTTTTCTTAACTATTTTCCTCATTTTATCATAGTCTCCCTTTCGAAAGTTAAAAGGTAGTACTATAGATTTCCTTACTATTCCTCCTCCACTAATAAAATCAAACGCGATCATGCTATGATCACTATTGCCAAGTGGCCCCAACACCCTTATCTCTTGCATAAGATCTGGTGTTCCACTAAGTACTAGGTCTAATATGGCTTCCCCTCTGGTTGGTTCATGAACCAGCTGCTCCAAGAAGCAGTCATTTAATTCATCTAGGAATTTTATTTCCCTAGCATGTCCTGCCGTGACACTGACCCAGTCGATACCGGGGTAATTGAAATCACCCATTATTATTACTGCGCTGTAACTTTTGTTAGCTTCCTTGATTTCTTTGAGCATTTCATCATTCATTTGTTCATTCTGGCCAGGCGGTCGATAGTACACCCCCACTGCCATCGCCTTCCCCTTTTTACATGGAATTTCAATCCATAGAGATTCTACAGCAAATTTTGTTTTCTGCAAAGCTTTAATCCTTTCTGACTCAATGCCCTCTCTAACATAGAGCGCAACCCCTCCACAAATTTGATCAGCTCTATCATTACGATATAGTTTGTACCCCGGTATCACAGTGTCCCACTGATTGTCCTCCTTCCACCATGTCTCTGATATTCCAATCATATCTAACCTCTCATTTAGTGCTATATATTCTAACTCTCCCATCTTATTTTTTAGACTTCTAGCATTTGTATACAAGCATTTTAGAGGCTGTATTTTATTCATATTAATCTGGCTATTGGTAGACATGGGTAATTTGGGATCTTTAAGCTGTCTGCTCCATACTCGAGGGCATTTGGGCTACTTTACTCTTTTTTGGAACCTCTCTGCTTTTGGTGGTATCCTTCAAGGATACATTCTTCCGAACCATGTGCTCTTGGGAGACTGTCGGCTTTCCCCCATTATCTTGTTTAAAAGCTGCTCTATCTACTTTTGTCCTCATGTCCTGTTTCTCTTCTTTCCCCATGCCTTGTATTGCTCTTCCAACCTCCTGATCCACATCCTAGCATCTGCCTTCCAAATCCAGCCCTCTCCCTCCCTGCTTTTGCCACTTCAGCCACCTCTACCACCATAGCATTTCTCCAAACCTATGGCCTCAACAGCAATAAAAGATTCCAAAGATGTGGGACCTTTTCGACCTAGGTGTGCCTTGAAGGCCCTCCGAGCCCCATCCTCTCTTTGGCATACTTATCATGTCAGAAGGGAATGGACTGGCAGGGCCTAAGATGCTTGGATAGGAAAGGCCCCATGCCTGTGGTATATTTTATTGTCACTGGTAGATGCTGCTAGCGGTAGCTGTAGCAGCTGTGGTTATACAAAGGGTGGGTTGGGAGTACAAATGAGAGAAAAGGCTATAAGGAAGACTCTTCTGCCTGCTGCCTCTCAAAGAACCAGGTGAAGTGAGGCGGCCACCAGAGGTATGTTTTGGGAGTGAACACCTCACATTGCCTAATGATAGATCCATCCCTGCTCCAACTTCCACCTGATAAGCTCACTGGGGCATGCCCAAACGCCCAATAGGGCAGTCTGCCCCTGGTTACTAATTAAGTGAGATCTCCATTTAAGAGCTTTTGTATTATTTACAGAGTAGTGCACAATTTGATAAAAAAAGAGTGGTTTTTATTTAATGCTTCCCTATAGTCCTACTGTATATAGATCAAACCCCACACAAACTCCTGCACTAAGGGGTACTATGGCATAGACCTATGGCTCACCCACAACATCTAGGACTCTTAGGGGCTTGTTTACAAAGCCACGGTAGTGGTTTCCGATCATTATCGGAGCCGCAGCCCCATTCAAATCAATGGGGCCGCGGCTCCGATAACAATCGGAAACCGCTACCGCGGCTTTGTAAACAAGCCCCTTAGTGGCCCGACTTCCAGTTGGCCCTTTCAGTCACTCACCAGCGCACGACATTATACTAAGAGAAACTTTGCCATATCAGAGGCAAGCTCAGAGTTCAACTGAAATGGATGTATGGAATCTAACTGCAAATGCAGATACATCTGTACCTTATCTGTTGCCAGCCACCCAGCCAACAACTATCCACAGAAACATCCAGTACCTAATACAAGGAGTGGGAACAAGAGAAGATGGCAGCAATTGTGGGGACCCCTCACCAATCCTTTGGACACAGACAGCCTAGTGGCATATTCTATTTATTTGTATTTAGCCAGGGGTTCTCAACCCAGTCGGTGGGACATACCTAGCCAGTCAGGTTTTCAGGATAATCACAATGAATATGCATGAGAAAGAGTTCCATGCACTGCCACCATTGTATGCAAAGCTCTCTCATGCATATTCATTTGTGGTTATCCTGAAAACCTGACTGGCTAGGTGTGTCCCGAGGATTGGGTTGAGAACCCCTGTATACTGTATAGCTAACACCTTTTTATTTATATATTTTATTTATTTAACATTTCTTATATACTGCCTTTCATGATATCAAGGCCTTTCCTCTAAGGTGTACATATTAAGATCCTTAAGTCTGTCCTCATATGTTACATAACGAAGACTACTAACCACTTTAGTAGCCACCCTCTGCACCAATTCCAACCTGATTATATCCTTTTGAAGGTGCGATCTCCAGAATTGCACACAATACTCCAAATGAGGTCACAGAAGACACTTAAACAGAGGCGAACTCTGTCTGCTTTATCAATAGGATACTAGGGGCTGGTGGGAGGTGCCAGCTGCCTTTCTATGGTGAAGTTAGAGAATTGGACATGCTCAGTCTCCAAGCTGCTGGTGAGAGGTGACTACCCACAGGTCGGGACTGGAGGAACTCAAGGAAAACCAGTTAGCAGGTAAGGCCTAATTTCACCTTTCACTCAAGAAATTGAAAGCATTACTGATGTTTTAATTTTTTTTTTCAAGTCTTTCCTGGCAGCTAAATCTTGCGTTAGGTTTTTAGGACAGGGGAGTGGACATCAGCATGGCATTTGCTTGCTTTCTTTATTTTTCTCTTCTTTTGCATAAGTTTAAATGGTTGTAATGCAATGCAATGTGTGCTGCTGAGTCAAAGCTTACTCCTGGCATGAGCTGCTTTTATTTTTTTTTCTATTTCTTATTTCCTTTCTTAGTAAAGTTTTCTATTGTAAACCACCCTAATGGCCTGCAAAGGTTGGTAAAGCAAGATTTTAAATAAACACAAATATAAAAATGCAAGAATGCATAGATACACTTTAAGAACATATACAGTGACACACAAACATATACACCTTCATACAAGCATGCACAGACATAGCGACCCACAAAGATGCACATACACACACACACAAAAAATAAATACACAAACAAATATATACACGTACACACTCACACACACACACTCACCTCATACAGATACCATATTCACAAGACACACACACACACACACATACACACACACAAACAAACAAGCAATGCAGATACAAATAGATGGATATGTGCATGCATAAACACACACACATACACAGAAGGGTTGGAAAGAACACCATGACCCATGCTCTGCTTTGTCCACTAAAGAAGAGCGGGACCTAGGCATGGTTTTGTCTGATGATCTTAAAGTAGCTAAACAGGTAGAAAAGGCAACAGCAAAAGCTAGAAGGATGCTTGGGTGCATACGGAGAGGAATGGCCAGCAGAAGAAAGGAGGTGATAGTGCCTCTGTATGAGTCTTTGGTGTGACCTCATTTGGAGTATTATGTGCAATTCTGGAGACCGCACCTTCAAAAGGATATAAACAGGATGGAACCAATACAGAGGGTGGCTACTAAAATGGTTAGTGGTCTTCATTATAAAGCATATGAGGATAGACTTAAGGATCTTAATATGTATACTTTAGAGGAAAGGCAGGACAGAGGTGATATGATTGAGACATTTAAATACCTCCATGGCATAAATGCACAGGGGGAGAGCCTCTTTTGATTGAAAGCAAGTTCTGCTACGAGGGGACGTGGGATGAGGGTGAAAGGGGATAGATTCACGAGTGATATGCAGAAATATTTCTTTATGGAAAGAATGGTGGATCCATGGAATAGTCTCCCAGTGGAGGTGGTAGAGATGAGGACAGTATCTGAATTCAAAAAAGCATGGGACAAACACAGAGGATCTCTAAAGGAAAAAAGGGGACTGTTATAGTTGTTAATATGGAAGGACAGACTAGATAGGCCATGTGGTCTTTTTCTGTCGGCATTTTTCTATGTTTCTATGTTTCCCTAATTGTTATAGCACAACACTTTCTTCAAATGCACTACACCATATACTGTCCACATAACTGTGGGCTGAGTTGGGGCAGGAAAGGGGCAGCCCTAAAAACTATTAATTTAGCAGCGATATACAGCCACTAAACGGATAGCGCCAGCACAGTGCCCATACTACACGTATATTCAGTGCCACTTAATTTAGTACAGTCACCACTCTGGCTGAAAATTTACCTCAGACTTGTAAATGAAAGTTTCTGGCACCATAGCTAAAAAAGGCTAGTCTCAACTGAGCTGGATACCCAAAGAAACGATATGAAACTACTGGGTCAAAAAATAATTATAAAGAGATTCCATGCTCATATGTATTAGCCAAATATAAGAAACTGACAGGAGTATGAATTTGTTACAGTTGATTTGATTTGTTTGCAAGGGTGGATTTAAGATGTTGGCACCCTCAGGCAAGTCTAAAGAGCAATGGGAAGAAGAAGGTTCTCACTCAGAGATAAAGAGCATGGTCCTAAATCAAGCAAAATCAGCCTTCTGTTTAGCCCAGGTATTTGACACCTTCAAAATTTGGCCCATTAGGCAGTTACCTATATTGCCTATGCCTAAAACCGAGCCTGTTCGTTTAGACATGTGGAGGCAGATTCTGAAAAGTGCATGTCCGGGCCAACCGGATGCCCAAAAAATAGACGGGGCGAGGAACGAGAGACATCGTGGATGTGAGATGGATCCTTGAAAAGACTAAAGAATACCAAAAGGCTATCTCTATGTGTTTTATTGACTACAGCAAGGCTTTTGACTGTGTAAGCCATAAGAAACTCTGGGTCACATTAAGAAGCATGGGTATACCAGAACACCTGATTGTTCTCTTGCACATCTTTTACATTGATCGAGAAGCTACAGTTTGAACGGAACAAGGAGAAATGGAATGGTTTAAAATCAGCAAAAGTGTACAACAAGGCTGCATAATTTCCCTCTACCTGTTTAATTTATATGCAGAACAAATGATGAAAAGCAGGATTGTATGAAGACAACAGATGTGTAAAAATTGATGAGAGACTCATCAACAACCTTCACTATGCTGATGATACCAAGACGATCTGAAACATTTGCTTCTCATGATCAAGGAACATAGTCTTAAAATGGGCCTACACCTTAATGTAAAGAAGACAAAGATCCTGACAATTGGCAAAATCAATACGTTCATTGTTGATGGAGCAGACATTGAAATAGTGGACAACTTTAACCTACTTGGATCAACTATCAATAAAGAAGCAACAAGCAGTCAAGAAATCAGACGACGCATTGCTCTTGGCAGAATGGCTATGAAGGATCTAGACAAGATTCTCAAGAGCAGAGATGACTCTCTCCATACAAAGATTTGACTTGGTTCAAGCCATGGTATTTTCAATAACGTCATATGGATGTGAAAGTTGGACAGTGAAAAAGATAGGAATAAAATTGATACCTTTGAATTATGGCGCTGGAGATGAATACTGTGTATACCATGGACCTCCCGAAGAACAAACCAGTCAGTACTAGAGGAGATCGAACCTAAGCTTTCTTTAGAAGCTCAAATGACTTTGACTTTCATACTTTGGACACATCATGCTAAGAGAGAGATCATTAGAAAAAGACATCATGCTTAGCAAGGTAGAAGGTCAGCACAAAGAGGAAGGCCAGCAATGAGATGGATTGATACAATAACAGCAGCTATGGGTGTCATATTGTCAACAATGATTCTCCTGACTGAAGACCAAACACAGTTTAGGACAACTATCCAGAGGATTGTCATGAGTCAACACTGACTTGACGGCACTTAACAACAACAACTTTGTACCTAATTCTACAACTGTGGGAGCTATACATTCCCATGGGCTGTGAAATCAGGGCACTTCGATGGCCCGGCATGCACATGATTCTGATGAGGGAGATGTCCTGTGATGTGCCTGGCCAGCCCTCCCAATGTTCCAGCTGGTGTGCTGGTGCAGTGGCGTCCTGTCGCAATGGCACCAGCATGTCCAGCTGGAGCAACCGATGGCCCAGACACAGTGAAGTCCTGTTTCCTCCCCACCCCCCCCGTCTGACCTTTGGTTAGGGCTCCCAAGGCCAGGATTGGGTGGTGGGAGCCCTCCCATGGTGCAATGGTGCGGGGGGGGGGGGGGTCACCTGTAATCAGCTCAGGGCCTGGCACTTATTCCACCTTCTTGGTGGAATAAGTCAGGTATCAAAGGCGCTGCAGGGAACATACAGATGCATGCCCTGCATTGCCTCTTACATCCCAGCAGATGGCACCTCCCCCAAACCGCCCACTCTCCTCCTCTGCACCGCCCCTTCCTTCCCCCATCCAGTGCTCCCCCCACAACCGATCAGTACGTGGGGGAGCACTGAATGCAGAATCACAATCAAGGGCTGTGCGCGGGCTAGACATCCAACCGGGACATCCAGCCCCACTATTTCCTGATCGGAATGACCACCCTAAAAAATGAAAGTGTGTACAAATCACTCATTTGCCTGTATACCTACAAATTAATGCACATACAACTGACTTGTGTGCACAGAAAGTTCTAGTACACATATAGTGTGAGTACATAAAACAAACAGATGAAAGAAACACAAACAAAATGCCCAAAAATCGGGGAAAAATTCATTTGAAACAAGCATGAATTGAATGGGATTTTTTGGCCACACACAGCCTTAGAAACTGGCAAATAATGTAGAATACAAAATTGGCAAGAAATAAAATTACACTGGCCTGTGGGTAAACCATATTTTATTTTTTCTCGATCCCTCTTCACTTGATAATGGATTCTTAAAAAGCAGACGTCTCTCCTTCTTCTGTAGTTTTGTTACAGGAATCCTTTCTTGCCATCAACATTATCAGCTCTGGCTTGTCACATAGAAGCCTTTGAGATCTAAATCCACAGAAACCTCCTGTCTGTCATGGCAACCTCAGACCAAAGCAAGAATGTGTTGCCTACATCTCTTTCTCCATCTCTGACCATGTTCATGACCCTGCTTAAAAGACCTGTCACTCCTCTTCTCGAGAGTACACATATTTAGGTCTTCAAGTCTCTTTTCATACATCTTTTGGAGCCTGCGCCAAAAGACGTACGTGAGAGACTTGAAGACGTAAATATGTATACCCTAAGGAGAAGAGACACAGGGAAGATATGATACAGACCTTTAAATACTTAAAGGGGATCAATGAACAAACAAACCTTTTTCAAAGAAAGGGTAAAACTTGAGGGCATACGATGAAGCTGCAAGGAGGTAAACTTAAAAGCAACATCAGGAAATACTTTTTCACTGAAAGGGTGGTGGATGCTTGGAATGCCCTCCTGACGGAAGTGGTGGGGCAAATACAGTGACAGAATTCAAAATGGCATGGGACAGACACAGTGGATCCCTTTACAGCAAGAGGATAAAATCAAAATAAACCTAACCATTTCTTAAACCTCAACAAATAAGGATGGCCTGCATGGAGCACTGGGTGCACCCCTAAACAAAGGCATAGAGTGGGTGACCTGTATGGAGTGGCAGGTACACCTACCCTTGCCACCTTACTTGGCAGACAAGATAGACCATACTGGTCTTTATCTGCCATCATATACTATGTTACTATATGACCCACCTCTTTGAAATTGCTTTGAAATCCAGAAATCCCTGATTCTCCCTGATCTTGACCATCTCACGTTGAACAGGTTTTTATTGTAATAAGTGATTGCTAGAAATGATTTACCTTGTCTCTATGTCTCATCTATAGCAGATTGGATGTTTCATGAAGCAGGCACAGTCTCTGTTTTATGTATCTGTACAGCTCTGCGTATATCTAGTGGCATTGGAGAAATGTTTGTTAATTGTTGTAGCAGGAGAGTGGAATACCTTCTCTTCATGTAGTGTGTCTCACTTTGGGTGCAATAGTGTGCCAACCTGCACATGCATCTCATTATTTGAAGAATATTTCCAATGAAAACCAAGACAGGCGAAAACCATACTGCCAGAAAAGAACAGCATAATTATCCTTGGGATGGTGCTACACAGCAGCTGAGGCCTATTATATGCTGAAAAGCAAGACTCCTATAACCATGGCAGCCTCCTCCTTCTTGGCTAGAGTTGCATCGCAGTTCTGGCAGAATGAAGGTGGAATCCTCCGACGGGAGATGCACATAGCACAAAAGAGCTATCTAAGGGTTGGCAGCAGGAACATTAGGCTCACACAGGCCCGTCCAGATATGAAATGATTGCACAATAATATCCATCTAATTCTGCTTTGCTAAAATGTTGAAAGTGAGAAGTGCTTATTGCAGTGTGTCTTTGGCAGGATGCAGTACAGGACTGCCATTAGCATGACATGGATGTTCACAGCTGAATCCTTTTATTCAGTCATAGTAAGTATGGCCCTGGGCGCATATGCTTTCATGTTGGCGAAGATGTTAGGATGAAAAGTCTGCCATTTGAATCAAATGGCAGACTGGGTCATTGAAACAAGTAAGGCAGAGAGGAAAAATGCTGATGGCAAACATGAAAATTCAGCAGTACCTAAAATTATGAAAATGCTGTAAAGAGATGAAAACATAGGGGTATGCCTACTAAAGAGCGGTAAGGGAGCAAAGCTGACATTAATGGACATTACACTGGTCAACAAAGTTTTACAAAAGTCATGTTACTGAAATAAAAATAGTCATTTCTTATCAATTTTTATATGCTGAACACGAATATGACAGTGAAATTGCAAAGTTGGCTCTAATTCTTGTAGATTACAAAAAAACTAATGTTTACATCACAAAATGCATGTCAATAGCAAATATAATAGGCCTTCGGTTAATACCTGTAAAAAACCAAGTCATAGACTACTTCTTAGGGGCTTGTTTACAAAGCCGCGGTAGTGGTTTCCGATTGTTATTGGAGCCGTGGCCCCATTCATTTCAATGGGGCCGCAGCTCCGATAACGATCCGAAACCGCTACCGTGGCTTTGTAAACAAACCCCTTAGATTTTTTCGCCTGTCTCTTGTACAGCTGTTCGGGAGCTTCTCTGGGGAGTGTCCAGCAGTAGTCAGCCAGCATTGTAGTGGACCATTTTCCCTGGTATCTTTGCTCCATCGTTGCGATATCCTGGTGAAAACATTCGCCTTGTTCATCACTAACCATATCACAGTTGTCAGGAAAGAAATCGAGATGGGAATCAAGGAAATGGATCTTTAGAGACATATTGCAGCCAGGTTTCTGATACTGCATCAGCATGTCTTCTACTAGTTCCTTGTAGTTTTCTGCCCTAACATTCCCGAGAAAGTTTGTTGACACTAGGCGAAAAGCATTCCATGCTTGTTTCGCATCACCCTGCAGCAAGTTGTTGAACTGGTCATCTTTGAAGAGCTCTCGAATCTGAGGACCCACAAAAACTCCCTCTTTAATCTTTGCTTCGCTGAGTCGAGGGAATTTTTCATGCAGGTATCGGAAAGCTGGCAAAGTGTGGTCCATGGCTTTCACGAAGTTTTTCATCAAACCTAGTTTGATGTGAAAGGGTGGTAGCAGGATTTTGTGAGCCTCAACCAGAGCTGGGTGCTGGATATTCTTCTCTCCAACTGTTACATTTTGTCTGCGATTCCATTCCTTCTGCAAGTAGTGCCAATCCCTTGCTCGGCTATCCCACTCACATAAGAAACACATGTATTTTATATATCCCTGTGCAGTCCCATTAAAAGGGCAACTACCTTCAAGTCACCACAGAGGTGCCAGATGTACTTGTTATAGTTAATGGAAGTCAGTAGATGCTTTAAGTTATCGTATGTCTCTTTCATGTGGATGGCATGAGCTACTGAAATAGATGGAAGACGGTTTCCATTGTTCAAAAGCACAGCCTTCAGACTCAGTTTCGAAGAGTCTATAAATAGTCTCCAATCTTGTGGGTCATGAGTGATTTTTAAGGCATTCATGAGGCTTTCAGTATTGGAACAGAATACCAGATTACTTTCCTTTCTGACTGCGTATAGTACACTGCTGACGTCAGATGGCTTCAGCAGCTGTCTGGCAGTAGTATTGCATTGCATCAGAAAATGATGCAATCAACTCTGGATGATGTGTGCATGCTGGTATTATGCAATGTGATGCAATATTACATCATTCAAGGCTTATTTGGGATGTTGTTGATGTCCTACTGGATAAATTTACACAGTGAAATGTCAAAAATGAACTACATGCAATATCTTCAAAACGAGAGCCAATAATTTTTTTTTAATGTTATATTCATGTTCAGCTCACCAAGATACTACAGATTAGGGCCTTTTAAAGTCAGTAACGATTTCAATGTTGACCAGTGTTATGGGTGCACATGAGCAGTTAACGCCATGGAAAGCACCAATAACACTGAATTAACATGTGGAAGCTGGGCCCATAACGTTAAGGTAAAAGGAGGTGGAGAGTGGAAGTTTATGGGGCGGAGACTGAGCGTGGATCGTGTGTGTTCCTTTAACGCTGGTTTGTGTTACCGTGCGTTAGAGCTCCCGGTGCTGGGAACCCTAATGCCATCTGAAAGCTTGCAGTAAGGGCAATTTCTGAGGGGAGAGAGCCTATTTCAATGCATGCAATGTTCTCCACCCACCATAGTTCTTAAATTAGTGATAGTAGTGCTCCATTGACAGCAACAGTATAGTGCCCTATTAATAAAGGGCTCTATATTGTTGGTGCCAAATTGGCAAAGGAGGTGTCACGTGGGTGATGCAGTGGGGCTGGCTGGTCCACTAGGCTGACAAGGCTGCTGCCCAGGGTATACATCTTTGATTTCTGGTATGACAGCACTGTGACAGTGACAGCACACAATCATGCTGCTGCTGTCAAAAAGGAGTCATGTCACCCCCCACTGCCATCATGTTACCATGTCTGCATTGTGTGAGGGTGGCGGTGGCGGTTGCAGCAGCTTTGGCCTGCTGCAGATGAAATCATTGTCCTAGTCCTGTGTGTCAGGTACAACGCTGCAGTGACCACTGTTAGTGAGAAGGCAAAATGTCAGCAGCAGGTACAGCGGAGCACATGGTGATCCCTCCCTTCCAAGGTCTAAGGCAGCAGCACGCATGCCCACATCCCCCAGTGGAGGGGGGCAGAAGTGGCATTGTGTGACTAGCTGCATGTGTGCAGCTTCAATAAGGCTGCCTACAGCACTGAAGTGGCGACTGTGCCACGCTGGTAGGGAGGGAGGAATTGGCCAGCATGCTGTCCCCCATGTTCGGTGGACCCTGGCACATGGCTAGTTTGCCATGTAGATGGGCTGGCCCTGGGATCAAGATGTCCTCCACCTGCACATACTTAGTGGATATGTGCATGTGGGGGGAAAAATATGCCACTGAGGCAGGAATACTATGCAATATAACAGCCCATGTCAGAGTTAAAATGACCACCATGCCCCCTCACCTGCCAAATGATGACTATAATCTGTGCGTGAACTGGTGACCCCTCCATAAATAAGTACTCAAGCAGTTACAACCATCTGAACCACATGTGAATCTAAATTTGCTTTTGTGGTTTGCAAAATATGAGATTATTCCATGATTGCCCCTCAAGCACACACCAGGAAATGGGTATATTGCAGCAGCAACCACCAAGACAGCCGCTCAAAAACACCCACAGCACACAGTCCCAGCCTTGTTCATTAGCATGACCAGTCACCCTGGTATGCACACATAGATAGCCACTGCTTAGCCTGTATATAGCCTGTGTAGCCTGTAAATGAGTAGCCAAGTTACTGTGTAGCCTGTACATAGTTTCCCCAGTTAATCCAAGTTGCAAAACCTGTTCTCTGTAAGTACAGTACGGGCGCTGCCTGTACTGTACAAATCTGCTGTTGATTGTAAACCAAGCTGATTTTAAAGAGCGCGGTATAGAAAAGATTTTAAATAAATAAATATTGGTCATTCTGCTAGTATACCCATGGTCTGGAATGTGTGTGTTCATGTATCATGGCCTGCCCCTTGGACTGGACAGATTTCAGATGTAAGACATGATGCCAGTTGAACTAGCAGCATAGCAAGGCAGTGCAACATATAGACCTAACAAGATGCCCCTCTCCCACACCTGCAGAACATACCTTGTCTGACAAGTATGGCACAGAAACTGCAGAAATCTAAGCAGAGAATGGCATACCCCAACTCATGCTCTCATGCATCCTGACAATGACCACATATATACCTATTTATTATTTATTTTATTTAAAGTCTCTTTTATACCGCGCTATTGACATCAGCGCGGTTTACAGTGAACATTAAACTACACATCTCAGATTGCTGATTTGTGTTTACAAAAAACAGGTATCATAACTTGGGTATACATTAAAACAATTTTAACTGGGAAAAACATGATAAATATATACAAACCACTTTATGTAACTATATAAAGGGTTAAATGAACTGTACAAGCATCACAAAGTGGGGGAAGGTTAAATGTGTGATTGCGAGTATTCAGTCAAGAGTGTGAGATGCGTGTGCTTGGGGAGCTGCGTTGAGGTGTGGAAGTGGGTGGATGTGAGGTGGAGACTGAGGCATCATAGTGAAGAAGAAAAAGGTGATGTTTCAGTGCCTTCTTGAATTGACAGAGATCACTGATAGTTCTGATAGTTGCGGGTAGAGCGTTCCAGCAGGATGGTGCAAAGAAGGCAAAGGCTCTAGAACTGGTAACTTGGGAGCACTTAGTGCTTGCCTTAGGGAGAATGAGGGTATTTGAGGCATTGGATCTTCTTACCCGATTAGGAGGTGTAATTGATACTAGCTCAGAAATGGCAGTGGCTGGGTATTTCTTGATGGCCTTGTGGGTCATAGTTAGAATCTTGAAAGAGATCCTGGCTTGTATGGGGAGCCAATGCAACTGTTTTAGTATTGGAGTAATGTGGGATCTTCTGGAGGCTCCGTGGAGGAATCTTGCGGCTGAGTTCATTGCAAGTTGTAAGGGGTTGGTCGTACTCTTTGGAAGGCCATGTAATATCGCATTGGCGTAATCAAGGTGGGGCATTATTAGGGCCTGAAAACAGTTCGAAAGTCTTCAGGTTCTAACAGCTGACGAAGATGGCGAAGGGTCCGAATTTTATGATATACCGATTTTGTTATGTTGTTGATATGAGCCTTCATGTTGAGCTGCTGATCAAGTGTAACTCCCAGGTATCTTACTGAAGCCTTGCATATGAGCTCTGCGTCACGAACTTTGATGGATATGGGTGGAATAAATGCCGGATTCCTGGTGACAAAGAGGGCTTCTGTCTTTTTGAAGTTTAACTTAAGCCTTTGCGCATTTATCCAGTCTGTGACTGCGTCAAAGCATTTGATTAGAGGGGAGAGGTCAAGATGTTCAGTCGAGATTGGCATGTACATCAAGACGTCATCGGCATAGACAAGGCAGTTGATGTTAAATGAGTGGATAAGGCCCACACAGCTGTTCTGTGGCTCTTAATACATGGGCAGTGTGTGTATGAGAAAAGGGTCATGGGTTCAAGACCATTCTGTGGATCAGGAATTGTATGTCCAGTGTGTTAACTTTATCCTACATGTCCAGAAGTGTATCATCATGTGCAACCTTCAACATTTCGTCCAGCATGAGTCCACACACTCAGAAGCTGCACCACCCATGGCAGAGAACGCTAATAGCACTTGCACACTGAGCAGGTGCTGACAATGCTCAAGCATTGCAGAGCATGCTAATAGTGCCTGCATTGACAATGGTGGGGCATCAAAGGAGGCCTAAGGGACAGGTAAGTATTCCAACCTGCACCATGTTTGGACAGCGGGGGTATGTGTGTGTGTGTGTGTCTCCAGAAGAGTGTGAGCTGCAGCAATGCATATGGTGCCCAGGCTTTAAGGCTGTGCATACAACCTGCTGCAGGTCAGCTATTCAGCAACTCTACATACTGTGTGAGACCCCATTTACAAGCAGAATGTTAGTTTTCAGTAAGTAGTTGCAACCTGTGGCTGTGATGCTGTAATGCATTCCCAGTTCACCATCATCAAGGCCCATCCCCGCAGTACACTTACCTCCCAACATGACACTGTTGTGCAGCTCCCATATCACCTGCTGCACAACAGTGTCATGTGTGTGTGTTGTACCCCTCACCTCTGACTGAGTCTCCAGACCTTAGGACACACCAATTTGCACAGGTGAGAGGCCTGATTAATGCCAACTGTCATAACAGCTGTATCCATAGCAACACTGACAGCCCACCTGGTGCAGCTGCAGCCTATAGGGAGCTATGCTCAAGTGGAGGCCTGGCCTCTGTGAATGTCCAATTCAGTCACTTAGTTGGTGACCTTGAAAAGATTCTGCAATTACCTGCATGCATTTTGCTCTTGTCCTATGCTGCACTCGCAGAATGCAATCTGGGGGACTCTACTTCATGCACAGTATGTCCTTTGCCAGCAGTTGCACAGCACCATGGCCCCCATGGACATACCATTTCCACATGCTACAGTTAGATGCCATATCAATTGGCCAGCATCACGCACAATGCATGCAACATGTGCAGCATTCTAGCAGTGAAATAGATCCTCTCCAGAACCTGGAAAGAACATTTATTTTAGTGTGTGCTCTATGGACCAGGTGATGTGTGGACCTCCTCACATTTAGGGTGGATATTGCAAAAGAACACATAATGTCCTTGCATATGACAGAGCTGATATGATGGTTCACATCATTTTTAATATAGTCAAACTGGAGTGGAACAGCAATGGCAAAATGTGAATCTAGCTGATATGAATGTGAGGTGCATCATGGAAACATGAGGGGGCTAAGCACTACAGATGTACATGAACTCTATAACAGGCACAGTGGTGACTGTGATGACTGGAGCAGTAGCCATTACCTGCATGTCATCTATGATGGTGGGGAAGGTGTGCTTGGCCGCTTGGACAGAGCAAGATGGTCCCCAAAGGACCTCATGGGTCATGCTGAGGTTTGAGTTCATGATACGGTCAAAAGTATAGATCTACAAGTGTACAGCAACTCACAATGGGAATTCATGGCCTGCACATGTCATGTTTCAGGGGATTTATTTATTTATTTAACAGGTTTTATATACTGCTTTATCATTTCAATCAAAGCGGTTTACATTGTAACTTTTTTTTAAATTTATTTATTGAAGTCCACATAATACAGATAATGCAAAACAAAATAGATAAATGGGACTTCTGGTGTTTCTCATCTTCCAATCTAAATTACCTCAACACAACCGACATGCAAATTCAACATTCACAATTTTTTCTCCCCTCCTTCCCCCTCCCACCATCCCCCACCAATTCCCTCATCCCTGCAGCCTCTCCCTTTGTTATCCCCTCTCAGTAAACATACACAGTGATTACAATACTTAATACCCTTCTTATTACATTAGTATCCCATTCCCTTATCCCTTACCCCATCCATTCTCCAGACCTCCTTAACCCAATTGAAGCACTTCATTTCGGACACGGGGCCTCAATATCTGAATATATGGCTCTCATATCAACAGGAATGAGGCCCAACATCGAGTACTTCCTCTAGCCCCCCTCCTCTCCATAAGCATTGATCAAACGCCTTTTCCCCATCAAAACTAATCAAAAGTGACTGCAGCTTCCTTCCCCGTACCCACTCCATCGAGGCCACAATTTTTCGTAAATTCCGTACCGCATATCACCCTTTTACAAAACCTACTTGTCTAAAAAAGTCTAACAGGTATTTAAAGGTGTGGAAGAATTGAAGGAAATATTGATACATCGGGAAGATGTATTACAACTATTTGATAAAATGAAGAGTAGCAAATCACCTGGGCCGGATGGTATACATCCAAGGGTGTTGAAAGAACTGAAATATGAGATTGCAGACCTGCTATTAGTAATCTGTGAACTATCATTAAAATCATCTCTAATACCTGAAGATTGGCGGATCGCCAACGTAACACCAATTTTTAAAAAGGCTTCGAGGGGTGATCCGGGAAACTACAGACCGGTGAGCCTCACGTCAGTACCGGGAAAAATGGTAGAAACCATCATAAAGAATAAAATTACTCAGCATGCAGATAGTCATGGCCTAATGGGAGACAGCCAACATGGCTTTAGACAAGGAAGATCTTGTCTTACTAATCTGTTATGTTTTTTTGAAAGTGTGAATAAACAGGTGGACAAAGGTGATTCGGTTGATATAGTGTATCTGGACTTTCAGAAAGCCTTTGACAAGGTCCCTCATCAGAGACTTTTGGCAAAACTAAAGAGTCATGGGATAGGAGGCAGTGTACTACTGTGGATCAGGAACTGGTTAAAAGATAGAAAGCAGAGGGTAGGTCTAAATGGCCAATTTTCCCAATGGAGAAAGGTGAATAGTGGTGTACCCCAGGGATCTGTGCTGGGTCTGCTGCTTTTTGACATATTCATAAATGACCTGGAAAGTGGAATAACGAGTGAGGTTATCAAATTTGCAGATGACACAAAACTATTTAAAGTTGTTAAAACCCAAGAGGATTGTGGAAAATTGCAAGAGGATCTTGATAAATTGGAAGACTGGGCATCCAAATGGCAGATGAAATTTAATGTGGAGAAGTGCAAGGTTATGCACCTAGGGAAGAACAACCCAAACTATGGTTACACGATGCAAGGTTCCACATTAGGAACTACCACCCAGGAAAAAGATTTAGGCTTCATTGTGGATAACATGTTAAAACCCTCGGCCCAGTGTGCAGCGGCAGCCAAGAGAGCAAATAGAATGCTAGGTATCATAAGGAAAGGAATGGAAAATAAAACAAAAAATATTATAATGCCTCTATACCGTTCCATGGTGAGACCGCACCTTGAATATTGTGTGCAATTCTGGTTGCCGTATCTTAAAAAGGATATAGCGTTATTAGAAAAGGTTCAGAGAAGAGCCACCAAAATGGTAAAGGGGATGGAAGGATACTCCTATGAAGAAAGGCTAAAAAGGTTAGGGCTCTTTAACCTGGAAAAGAGACGGCTGAGGGGAGATATAAGTCTATAAATTAATGAACGGAGCGGAACGGGTAAACGTAGATCAATTGTTTACGTTATCAGAATATAGAAAGACTAAGGGGCTTGTTTACAAAGCCGAGGTAGTGGTTCGCGATCGCGATCGCAGCCGCGGCCCCATTGAAATCAATGGGGCCGCGGCTCCGATTACGATCGCAAACCGCTACCGCGGCTTTGTAAACAAGCCCCTAAGTGTCATGCAATGAAGCTACAGGGTAAACTATTTAAGACTAATAAAAGAAAATATTTTTTCACTCAACGTGTAATCAAACTCTGGAATTTGTTACCGGAGGATGTAGTAAAGACTGTTAGTGTAGCTGGGTTTAAAAAAGGTTTGGACAAGTTCCTGGAGGAAAGGTCCATAAACCATTATTAAGAATGGACCCAGGATATCAATGCTTGACCCAATATAAGCATTGTGGAACTTGTGTCTTTTGGGGAAACTGCTAGGTACGTATGACCTAGATTGGCCACTGTTGGAAACAGGATACTGGGCTTGATGGACCTTGGTCTGACCCAGTATGGCATATCTTATGTTCTTGTGTACTTGTGAGTCATGCAGCAGCTCACCTAATACCTGTGCTAATCGTTCTGCCAACACCTTAGCCAATATTTTCACGTCAAAATTCAGCAAAGAAATAGGCCGATATGAGGAAGCATTTAAAGGATCTTTCCCTAATTTATGAATTAGTATAATATGCACTCGATTTTCCCCCCCACTTGAGCCCTCCTTGATCCACCCTTCTATGATACATCGCCATTAGAGAGTGGGCCAACTCCTCTCTCAATAACTTATAAAATTCTGCCCCAAACCCATCCAGGCCAGGCGCTTTGTGACATCCCGCTCTCAGAATGATTCGTTGGATCTCCTCTTCGGTCACTGGATTGTCCAACTGTGCTTGTTGAGCCAACATTAATCTGGGATTGTTTCAGGTACTCAGCCATATCGGTCTGAGATCCTTCTCTCTTTGCATAAAGCTTTTGGTAAAACATCCGAAACACTTGGGCAATAGCCTGTCTTTATGTATTTGCCCCTGGTCATCCCGCAGCGCCGCTATAGTGCCGGTCCCTCTACTGCCTTTAAGGCATCTTGCTAGCAATTTTCCCGGTCTATCCCCATATCTATAGAGTTGGAAGCGATAGTACAGAAACGATTTCTTGGCCCTTTGATGTAACAGCTCATTTAGAGCTGTTTGAGTCTCCCACAATCTTCTCCTATTCGTTACTGATGGACACGCCGCTTGCTTCCTCCGCTCTCTACCTACTTGCCGCTCCAATCGAACAATCTGTTGCATCAACATTTTCCTTTTCTCCCCATATATCCTATGATATCCCCCCACAAGACTACTTTTGCCGTTTCCCAAAAAAGCTCTGGATCTTCTCTATGTTGAGCATTGTGGGTTGTGAACTCCTGCCACCGCTGTCTGAGGTAACCATGAAACTCAGGGTCTCTGTGCAATTCCATTGGGAAACGCCAGATTCTATCCCGCATGTTCGTCTCATACCATTCCATTTTTATCCAAATCAGCGCAGGATCAGAAATTTCTATAGGTCCCAATTGCGCATCTTCTATTTGGGCAAACAGCCATTCCGAAACCAGCACATAATCTATAGGAGCACTCAACCCATTCACTCTTGACTGATGCGTAAAATCCCTTTCCAATGGGTGCAACAATCGCCAGGGGTCTACCACCCCTAATCTCCGCTTCAGACCCTGTAGCACTCTAGCACTCTGCACACGTGCCCTATCTTTGTTCCCTCTAGATGTGTCTAATTCAGTGTCCATGACTCCGTTAAAATCACCTGCCAGTATCAGAGGAACCTCTGGCAGTTGTTCCACTCGTGAACCCAAGCTTGCATAGAGCGCCTGATCCAACACATTTGGACTATATAAATTCCCCAGCACCATGGGTCTCCCCTCCAACATCCCATATAAAAGAACAAATCTACCCTCCTCACCCACATGGATGCTCTCCTGAACAAATCTAACTCGCCTATGTATCAGAATGACCACTCCACCTTTCTTTCCCCTCACCGGAGCCCCCCAGACTTGCCCCACGCAGTCTCTCCGTAGTTTAATGTGTTCTTCAGCAGTCTGATGGGTTTCTTGCAGCATTGTAATATCACATTTTTGTCTTGCTAAAGCCTGCAATATCTTGTATCTCTTAATGGGGTTACCAATCCCACACACATTCCACGATATAACCTTCAGGTCAGTGGGTAACTATAAATCTCAAACCAAATAGCAAATGCACTATTAAGAGGAAGGATCCCCCCAGCCTGGGGCCCTTCCTCATCACCATGTATGTATCTCCAATCAAATCCTTTTATCCCGGTTAGGCTGCCGTCTCTCCCCTCCCTCCCAATCTATGTCCCTACTTTCTCTCCCTTTTCCTTCCCCATTCCCCCCCCCTCCCCACTCCCTTACCTCACCCCCTATCCTTTCTCCCACACTACCTCCCTTATCCTTTAATTTCACCCCTCTAATCTTCTCCACCTCTTTCCCTTAGAGGATCTCTCAGACCCCCTTCGCCTCCCTCCGCCCCCTAACCCAGTACAATCCTCCCCATGTATATCCCCTTCTCCATTCAAGCATAAACCCAGAGCATTAGAACATACAACATTAATACAGCAACATTGAACATTTCAATGAACATCTATGTCAGGTTTCAAACTGACTCTTCACTCTCTCCAAGTCAGAATGGCCTCCTCTTTCTTCTTTTCCATTTCTTAGACTCTAAAGGACACTCTCTTGATCTTCACTTTGTGAGCCTAGTGCAGCCGCCGCTCTCCTCCTAATCTCTTCCACATATGGTGTTGCTGTCTTGGCTGAGTCGAATGACCTACCCACCCCCTCATGAGTAAAGATAAGACGTGCGGGGTATTGCACTAAGAAGTTGATGTTATTATCTAACAACGTTTGACACAGGGGGCCATATTCTCTTCTGCGCTGTCCCAAGGATGAAGAGTAGTCCTGCACTATTCGTAGCTTGACATTGTCCTTGGAGACCACTCCCAGCTTCCGTACTGCTCTCAGCACTGCTTCTTTCTGCGGGAACCTGAGGAACTTCACCAGGACCACTCTAGGACAGCCATCATTCGCTCTCCTAGGCCCTATACGATGAGCTCTTTCAATTTGCACAGCAACACCTTCTGTGTCCCCTTCTAATAATTGTATCACCAGTGCCTGCAAATAGGATTTTAAGTCTTTATCTTCTATATTATCCAGAACTCCCAAAAAGCGCAAATTGTTTCTGCGAGCTCTGTTTTCCAAATCGTCAATCTTATCCTCTTGTCTCTTTAACAACTTTCTCATATGATCACCCTCTTGTTGGAGCTCTAGCACATGTTTCTCCGCTTGTTCAATCCGATGTTTCGCCTCATGCATTCGACTACCCAAAGCTTCCACCGAAGACTGCAAAACGTCCATCCGGCCCTTCAGATCTTCAAATTGTACAGAAAGTGCCCCTACCACAGCCGAGGAGATCTCTTCTGCCAATTCCGGCGTGGTTCCAGCTTTCAGAGGTGTATGATATTCTGTTATTTTATGCTGCTTGGCTATTCTTTCCTTTTCCCTGCGCCCTCCTTTCTGCGCCAACGCCATTTTTGTCCTCTCCTTCGGTTCTTTCACTCCCTGCTTTCGTATTTCTGACACTGGCCGAGTCTCCCCAATCAGCAGATATTCAACTGTATAAGTCTTTGATGCAATCTCATCTAGAGTATTGTGTGCAATTCTTGAGATCACAATTTCAAAAGGATATAAACCGGATGCAGTCAGTACAGAGGGTGACTACCAAAATGGCCATAAATCACATGAGGACAAATCAAGGATCTTAATATGTCCATCTGATTCTCAGTTCATATCAGCAGGAAAGCCAAGACTCAGCTGATCAGGATTTTAAACTTGTCAGCAATCCGTTGCTCTTCTGTCCTGTCACCTCTTTAGCTTAATTCAATCAGCTTTCCTCTCCTCCCATCGGTCACGTACCACAAGGGGAGCCCAAGGCACTGTCTCCTCCAAACAGCTTCTTCGTCTAAGCAGGGGCTACATCTGTGAACCTCCACTCTCCCAAAAAGTGAGGCAGACCAAATAGATCAGCTCATTAGCGCAAAGGGAGCCAGAACTGTACAAGTGGATCAGATGAAAAGTACATCTCCTCCTCTCTTCTTTTTTCGGTGTCGAGGAGCGATGGGCGGAGAGACGGAGGGCCGAAGCAGGCTCAAATAGCAAAGTCAGTAAACCGCCACTCTCCCTCCGGCTCCCGATCATGCGAAAGTAAGGCAGACCAAAACAAATCAACCTGTCAGCATCGGAGCACAGACCAATCTGCACTAGGTAAAAGAGCCTGAGCTCTGAATCAAAAGTTCAAAAATAAATTTTTTTCGGCATTGAGGAGCGAAGGGGGCCGGAGCTCAAGCGATTATGTTCACTTCTGCTCAACAGCCATTTTCGAATCTACATTGTAACTTAAACTTAGTAATGTACATTAAACAGGGATATTGATAACTTGGATTTTTCTGAGGGATGGTGCCACAACACAGCCCAGCACACCAGTGTGTATGACAGTCCTGTGGCTTTGGAGGTACACTGGTGGGATGGGCAGTGTGCTCTCAGATGTGGCTTGTCTGTGGGATAAGAGATGTTTACTGCCGATCAGTGACAGCAATGCCGATGCAGTACTGAGTGTCCAGTGTAGTCCGTATAGCATGTGTACTGCTGCAGGCAGTCCCTGGGTGTGGTCTCTGACTGCTTCTGTATGTGTCTGCTAGGTTGTGTCCTGTACAGGGTTGTACTCATTTTATGCAGGGACCTGATGTCAGTTTCGGTCCAGACAGTGCAACAATGTGAGGTGCTGTGCTGTAGCCTAATGGTCACAGCAAAGGACCTAGGTTCAAATCCCAGTTGTACTCTGTGTGACTTTAAGAAACCTACATGAAGATACTGACTGGAATACCTTGAAAGTGTCATTGATTACACAGGTACACTACCAAAAAACTGCCTCCAGTTTTGCAACTGATTCCTATAGATTTTGGGGTGCTGAATCCAGGAAAAATAGCCAAAATGTTCCATCACGTCACGTTTTCTTGCAAAATTAGATTTCTTACCCATATAAGGAATGTTCACATAATTTCTTTTTAGCCGACTGCAGTTTATTTCTTGGCCCAAATAGAGGTTTGTATGGTTTAACTAACTAGAAACACTCCCTCATGATATTGTGTTTTGTATTCATTTTTATACATAACAGGACAATTGGGAGGCGGGGGGCTAAATCCAGTACTCGCGCTGGCGCATGTTTCTTTCCTGTTTCGCCTCGCCTCGTTCGCTCGCATCAAACACGGTGGTTGCGACATGAACGTTCCTGTCAAATTTCAGTTTCTTGCAAGTTCATTATTACCTTTTGTTTGCTCAGTCGTAATCCAGCTTTATTCCGAAGTGGTTCACTACAGTTGTAGTTTGCAGTGCTGTGTATTTGTGATGGCTCACAGAGCCAGAGGTTGCATCATCAACTCTCCGGACAGTTTTGTTTTTTATTTGTGGGGAATATACCGTGAAAAAAAGCGGCAGAGGAACATTTCTTCTGCATTTATTAAAAAAGTTATTTCGCCTATTTCGGTTTGAAGTTAGGCGATCAAGACAAACCGTGGGCTCCTCACCAAGTGTGCAAGACATGTGAGGAAGATCTACGCTTATGGATGAAAGGTAAAAAAAACAAGCATTTCGTTTCGGAATACCTATGATGTGGGGCGTGAACAAAGAGACACACGCAGTGACTGCTATTTTTGCTCTTGCATTGTGAAGGGATACAACTTAAAAAATATGAACGTAATAAGTTACCCCAACCTTCCCTCAGCAATTAGGCCTATGCCTCATAGCAACGAAGTACCTGTGCCTGGAACCACCAAAATCTTTGGATCATATTTGTGTGGACGTTCTGGTCATGATGAGACTCATCAGATGGCTTTTCCCGATGAGTCCAGTACTTCCGAGTTTGAAACTGAACCAGATCTGAAACCTGAACTTTTCTCTCAAGCTGAATTGAATGATTTAGTCCGGGATATAGGACTCCCAAAAGATGCTGCCCAACTGCTAGGTTTCTCGGCTTAAACAGAAAAAATCTATTGTCACCAGGAACAACTTTTTATTGGTACCAGCAACCGCGAGACACAATTTTTTGAAGTATTTTCAGCAAAGAGGAAGATTTGGTATTTTGCAAACGATATATACGGAGTGATGGAAAGTTTAAACTCAAGTATGATCCTGCTGAATGGCGGCTGTTCATTGATTCGTCAAAAGACAGCATAAAGGTGTTCTTCTTCATAATGGCAACACATTCGCTTCAGTTCCTATTGCTCACTCTGTTATTCTCCAAGAAAATACGAGAATTTGGCCCTGATTCTTCAGAAGATTCGTTATGATGCAGCATAAGTGGATGATTTGTGGAGACTTTAAAATTCTATCCATGCTATTAGGGCAGCAATCCGGTTTCACCAAATATCCCTGCTTCCTTTGCTTGTGGGATAGCCGGGCCCGCGACCTACACTGGGGGAAAAAGACTGGCCAATTCGGGAGTATTTGAGACCCGGTGAGAAAAATGTTCTTCATGAAGCTTGGTACCTCGTGATAAAATTCTATTACCACCTCTCCACATTAAGTTGGGTTCTCATTAAGCAATTCATCAAGTCCCTTCCAAAAGATGGTGAGTGCTTTCGGTACCTTTGCTCAAAGTTTTCCCCGACTTTCTGAAGCACAGCTAAAGGAAGGAGGTTTTGTTGGCCTTGATATAAGGAAACTCATTTCAGATGGAGCATTCGCTGAAACGATGTCTGAGAAGGAAAAAGAAGCCTGGGATTCCTTCAAGGATGTTATTCTCAAATTCTTGGGAACAGGCGGATGAGAAACTATAAGGATATTGTTGCCAGGATGCTCAATGCCTTCAAAGAACAAGGCTGTAACATGAGCCTGAAAGTCCATTTCTTGCACTCCCATGTGAACTACTTTCCCGAAAACTTGGGGCGTACAGTGAAGAACAAGGTGAAAGGTTTCACCAGGACATCAAGACGCAGAGAGAAGGTACCAAGGAAGATGGAACACCACTATGATGGCTGATTTCTGCTGGTTGCTGCTGCGGGAAACCCCAGATGAAAATACGCCAAGCAGCGCACCAAGAGACGCATTCGGGGGAAGAAGAAAGGGCCCACCAGGAGATTGATTGACCCAAGAATGACTTTAAAATCTAACTGTGTTGACAAATATCGTGTTTTTTACTAAACTTTGAAATAAAAATTTGCTAGTTATTACCACAGTGTCGGATCTCATTTATTAGAATTTTTATTTTTCACACCATCGGGTGTTTGTCTTCATGTATTGCAATGGTGCGGTTTTGCGTTTTCTATTCTTACATACATACCTGTACAACATTTTTTGCACATTTCTTTGCTTTGCTTTGTGTCTAACCTCGCTCTTATATGCTCAATGTTTGTGCACATGTATGTGGCTGTTTTAAGTGCAGACAATTTTGCTACCATCACAGTGTGTTTTGTTGACATTACTCTATTCTTATGTGCTGCCTTGTTACAATTTTCTTTATTCTTATTTGAATAACTACTAAACAATTAGTATAAAGAATTCATCCAAGAAGAAACTTTTATCTCGATCGCACTCAATCTGAAACGTTCACCTCAAACTGCTAACCCAATGTAGCAAAAAATCTGTACGTGATGGAGCAAATTGGTTACCAGATTTGGATTCAGCGCACCAAAAAACGTAAAAATCAATCGAAACATTAGAGGCTGTTTAAAAAAAATTTTTTTAGTGTACCTGTGTTATATGACTGCCACCAGCCTGATCTTTGTTTTGGTTCTGGTTGCATGCATATTGCATGTGGGGGTCAACATATATGCACTGTGGTTGTATGAATACTAATAAATATGTTATGTGTCATGGAATCTGCATGCTGCCCACTTTTTTCCCATCTCAAGACCTGTTCCTGGAGGTCAAACAGTGACTCCACAATCTGCCTGCACGATGAGTTATGGCACAGTCATGTGAGCAAAATGCAAATGTAAAGCATATGCTGTGATCTGCCAGCTATTAAGTTATCCAGGAATGGACTAGAGACACAAAATGAACATGTTATGGGTTTTCACTCATTTAGGTCACCCATACAATGTAATGGCACCTTATGGTGGCTCTCCTCTCCCTATGGCTGCTCACATCTCACATGTAAAACATGAATGCCACCAGCATGGGATGGCTATGGTTTTGTATATTGAGATTTTGCAACATGTCCCATCACTACACCAGGCAAAGTTAATTTGCAAGACTGATGTGACATAGATCCAGCAGTTTGTGAGTCTGACAAATACATACCCCAGCTTTAGCTCTCAGTCATCCTCACAATGACCACATAGACATACAGTATATATAAATGGAGTGATGCATCCACGCTCCAATGTGGAAGATCTGTGGCTCCTGATAGGTGGCCATTCTTTGAGTGACATAAAGGTGAATGTCTCATCACCAGAAAGTGACAGAACAATGAAATGCCCAGCTGGATTAGGTTCATCCCACATTGCAACCTCAACAAATATCTGCAGCATTGCTGTTACTATCCCTTTGCTACACTATCGCTCACCAGGTTGTCGTGTCAGTTCTGAGTGTCATCCTTCTTGCTGAGGAAAATGTGGTTCCAAGGCCAGCAGGCCAGGCCCAGCCCCCCTGTCTTGCCACCGCTGCAAACTGCTGGAAACTGCTGCAAACTGCAAACTCTCATCTCCAGGTCCAGCAGCCTGGAGATGAGAGTGCCCAGCGTTGTCGGAGAAGGGATGTGCACCCCAGAAGGCCATGTATTTTCAGGCCCAGAGCCACTCTCCTGGGTCTTCCTGAGGACCAGGTCATCCTTCTCTACTGGCTGAGCTCAGGGGCAATAAGAGAGCTCTATGAGGATCTAAGACCTGACCCTGAGCCTCCAACTGCCTGATCACATGCCATTCCAGGGTTGGTCAAGCAGGTATTTTTTTGCCTCTGGCTGCTTCCAAACATCTGTGGCTGCAGTGGGAGAAATGGGGTGCTCCACTTTTTCACGATGCCTCCACCAGGTACTGCAAGCCCTGGTCAGCTGGGTAAGGAATTACATTGTATTTCCCAATTCCAGGCAACAATGGGTGACCCTCAACCAGCAGTTTGAGGGAATAGCAGAGATACCACATGTGATGGGAGCAATTGATTGCAACCATGTAGCACTTCTCCCACCGAGACAGAGAAGTGGTGTACCGCAACAGCAAGCACTTTCATTCCCTGAATGTGCAGGTGGTGTGTGATGCCAATAGGAACATACTGAATGTGGTTCCAAGGTTTTCAGGGTCCACCCATGACTCCTATATTCTCCAACACTCTGCACTATTCCAGCAGTTTGTAGATGGCCAATATGAAGACTGCATATTGTTGGGTGAGTATGTTCTGATGTTTTCCATTATGGCTTGTGTCAGGGACATAATGACAAGCTGTCCACACCATGAAGTCATAAGACAGTAGAAGTATGTACTGTGAAACATAGTCAGATGCCATTTTTTCAGGCTAAGACAGACCAGGAATAGTCCGCAAACATGTACGGTGTGCATTCACATGTACAGTGTTTCAAAGCCTCACATCCTTCACCCACCTGTGACTGAGGGCAGCTGTGCATGTGTTCCAAGCTCATCATGTCTGCCAAATGGCTAGGTTATGCACTGCTAATATCCTCAAGTATATTTATTTATTTATTTAGACAGTTTTTTTGTATACTGCCTTATCCTTCAATCAAAGCGGTCACAACACAATTGGGGGATACATTTAACACGCAGGGATATGAGACACATACACTAATACTTACAGGGAACATGGGCAATGGAGGGTTAAGTGGCTTGCCAAAGACCACAAGGAGCATCTGTGGGACTAGAAACCCCAGTCCTTCCAGCCCAAGGTTGCTGTCTTCTAGTGGGATTTGAACCCCCGACCTTCCGGCCTGAAGTACCTTGCCCCAACCACTAGGCTACTCCTCCCTCATATACATATGTATAGTGGAAGGGCCAACACCTACAGTCAGGATAAATCATGTGCCAAGAGGATACCAATAGCTGTACTGCTGAAGGAAATTATATAGTATTAGCATTGAGCTATGATATATGCAGGCATGTCTTGGAACCCTTTCTGTTCCATCACCATGTACACTGCTCATAATCAGTGTAAATATGAAGAGCCTTGGACTATGGCCAGCTGGGTGGGTGTGCAAAGCTCAGTGTATCAGCCTAAGTAATTGCTGTGGCTCTGATAATATCTCCTAGGGTCTGTAAGCAGTATGGATATTGGTTGAGGACATATGCACAGCAAGGTACCTCAGAATCTAATATCACATTGCTAATGCTTGAAAACTTTGCTCAGCCATTTTGAAATTGATTGGTTCGAGACTTGTGCACAAATAAATGATTTGGACCTTCTGAACAGACTCCTGGTATCATTGGTTTGTCTGCGCTTTGCTGCTACAACATCACAATCTGGAATGGCAAAGACTATATCACACAGTCAGGTGACCTCCTAATCTAGGATGTGGTACACCCACAGCTAGTACAGACATCTGTGAAGCTGGGCTCCAGACTGTATGTCAGTACCTCACTGAAGGCACACATGACTGACCAGTTCACAGCTACCCCCCCCCCCCCCCGATCTCCTTGAGGACAGGTTAGGAGCTGTGGGTCAGCCACTGTAGCCTTCCTCAATATGGAAGTAGGATGCATTAGGGGACCTGCATGCAGAATAAAAATGTGTAGGGTGACATGACAGAAACTAGGCATAGGAATTCCCATGTTTCAAGACACATATCTCCTGTAATGCACTGAATCTATTAGATACAATCTGTACTTAACAGTGGCCCAAAGAGATCCCCGCTGCCAGTCCTTTCTCTCAAACATTCCCCAGCTGATACAATTAGCAATAGTGAGCAAGTATCACAGCTGGGTCAATCAGTAGGATGTGTAAACAAATATCACAATCCTAATACCTAAGGTCATTGGGAGGGCACATTCTGAAATCACACATAGGTAAAGATGTGGATATGACATGCTCTGTCTTCTATTTAGCTGTTTACAGTATGTCCTCTCTGAAATCCAGCTCTGTTTGGAAGAATAGCTGTCACTGTATTGGACTGAGATGTGTATGCTAACACATATGATTATTGTGCTGTCTGAGGGTCAAGATCAGCAGGTACATATTGTTTGTAGTTGTGGAGAGCTGCCCACCACATAGAAAATCACTGCCATTGGACTCATGTAATGGATGCAGAAAATGAGTTGGAGATATGTCATCTCCCAACAGTCAGAATGTGAATCTGGGAAGATGCATTAAGAAACTATACCTGAGGGATTCAGTGAGTGGCAGAGTAGATAACAATGCACTGATTAGGCCCATGATGAAATAGCTAGGTAGCTAGCCACAACTGGACTATCTCACACCTGTATAATGGGATGCAGTCACAGAGGACTACAGAAAGACATTAGGAGCAGGGATGCCATCACTGCTGTAAGGTCACACATTTGTGCTCATCTGTGGAACATGCTACTTCCATCACTACATTCTGTTGGTGGAAAGGAATGTTGCCAACCCCATGATGCTGCCTTAGATAAGATAGCACTACTTATGCAGGTTCTATGTACATCTACGTGATATATGAGTACAGTAGGAAAGCTTCCATCTCTCTGTCCCTCATACCAGGACCTGACAAAACACAGCCAAACCTAGGCTGGCGCCTAGGGCAGAAACCTCTTGGGGGGGGGGGGGCGGGCAGCAAAAGCAGGGCATTCAAAGCTAAATACTAGATTTTGACAGCTGTAGGGTGTGTAAAACTTGAGGTTCACCTAGGGCTCCCACACCCTGGATCAAATCTCACACTGACCCACCAATGTTTCAGCCATTGTGTTGTGACTTCCTCATCACTGTGGGCAAAATGACTTACTTTTGTCTGCTCACATCCTGCTTTTGTATCCCTGGACAATACCTTAGCACACTGATACACATTGAGACTGCTGCAATTGACTGTTGAGGTTCTGGTATGGTTATAAGTATATCGTAACCATAGCAATGCACTTTCATATGATGTAACTCATTCCTTCCCTCATTTGACCATCACCTTTTAAGCTTTAATCTTCAGCGTCCACCGACTCAACCTCGTCCTGTCACCTCCGACCTATTTAGAAACCTTCATAATATTGATTCCTTGACTCTCTCCTCCACCATTTCTCCATCTCTTCCCTCCATTATGTCATCCAAGTCCGTCAACGAGGCAGTAATCTCCTATAATGCTGCACTATCCTCGGCTCTGGACACCCTTGCCCTGCCTATCCCACGTCCTGTCAGACGTTCTGCTCCCCAACCCTGGCTTTTATTCACAACCCGCTATTTACGCATCTGTGCCCTTTCTGCTGAACATGCATGGATCAAATCCCGCTCCCCGGAAGACCTTATACACTTCAAATTCATCCTTGGCTCCTTCCAATCAGCCATAGCACTTGCCAAACAAGAATACTACATCCACCTGACCAACTCTCTTGCCTCTGATCCTCGCCGCCTCTTTAATACCCTCAATTCTCTCCTCAAGGTGCCCCCGCCCCTCATCCCGCCCTCCCTGTCTGCCCAAACCCTGGCTGATTACTTCCATGACAAAATACACAAGATTACCCTCCAATTCCTTACTTCCTCATCTACCTCACCTCCTCCCCAATTCTCCCCCCCCATCCATACTTCCTCTGCTACCCTCTCCTCCTTCCCTACGATCTCTGATGAGGAAACCGCACTCCTTCTTTCTTCTTCCAAACCCACCACCTGTTCCTCTGATCCTATCCCCACCCATCTCCTAAACCCCATCTCCCCCACCAATGTCCCTCCCATCTCTCTTATTCTCAACCTTTCACTCTCCACTGCAACTGTCCCCGCAGACTTCAAGCACGCCATGGTCATACCTCTCCTCAAGAAACCCTCACTCGATCCCACCTGTCCCTCTAACTACCGACCCATCTCCCTCCTTCCCTTCATATCTAAACTACTATAACGAGCAGTCCACCGCCGCTGCCTTGACTTCCTCACCTCTCAGGCTCTCCTGGACCCTCTACAATCCGGCTTCCGTCCCTTACACTCCACTGAAACGGCTCTTGCAAAAGTCTCCAGTGATTTGTTCCTGTCTAAATCTAAGAGCCTCTACTCTGTCCTCATCCTTCTTGACCTCTCTGCTGCCTTTGACACTGTTGACCACAATCTTCTCCTCGCTACCCTCTCCTCACTTGGTTTCAAGGGCTCCGTACTTTCCTGGTTCTCCTCCTACCTCTCCCATCGCTCCTTTAGTGTATGCTCTGGCGGTTCCTCCTCCTCTCCCACCCCGCTCCATGTTGGTGTACCTCAGGGATCCATCCTGGGTCCGCTCCTTTTCTCTCTCTATACCCTTTCCCTTGGTACATTTAACTCCTCCCATGGCTTTCAATGCCATCTCTATGCTGATGACTCCCAAATCTACCTCTCTACGCCTAATATCTCTCCAGCAATCCAGACCAAGATCTCTGTCTGCCTTTCTGACATCGCTGCCTGGATGTCTCACTGTCACTTGAAACTGAACATGGCCAAGACTGAACTCCTTGTCTTTCCCCCCAATTCCTCCCCTCCTCTCCCTCCCTTCTCAGTCTCCGTGGATGGCTCTACAATCCTTCCGGTTTCCTCAGCCTGCAACCTGGGATTTATCTTTGACTCCTCTCTCTCCTTCTCCACACATATCCAACATGTAGCTAAGACCTGCCGCTTCTTTCTCTACAACATTAGCAAAATCCACCCCTTCCTTTCTGAACACACTACTAAAACCCTTGTCCACTCCTTAATCTCCTTTTGCCTCGACTACTGCAACCTTCTCCTTACTGGTCTCTCTTTGAGCCATCTCTTTCCCCTTCAATCTATTCAAAATTATGCTGCTCGACTAATCTTTAGCCAGCCTTGCCATGCCCACATTACTCCTCTTCTCAAGTCGCTTCACTGGCTCCCTATCCAATTCCGCATCCAATTCAAACTTCTCCTCCTGACCTATAAATGCATTCACTCTATAGTCCCTCATTACCTTTCATCTCTCATCTCTCTCTACATCCCCTCTCGGAAACTTGGCTCTTCTAATAAATTACTTCTATCTAGACCCTCCACTCACACCGCTAACTCCCAACTTCGCTCCTTTCACCTTGTTGCACCGTATGCCTGGAACAATCTACCTGTGTCTGTACGCCAGGCACCCTCCCTGGCCCTCTTCAAGTCCAGGTTGAAAACCCACCTCTTCACTGTCACTTTCAGATCCTGACTTCTACCCTTTGACCTAACCTGACTCCCATCCTTTGTCATGTCTAAAACTGTAAATGCCATACTTGGTTTTTGTAAATGCCATATTGTTTTGCCCGAATTGTAATTGCCATACTTTGTTTTACCCCATACTTTGCTTTATCCCGAATTAACGATTGCTCCATGTCACCATAATTGTTTTCCCGATCTGTCTATTGTTCTGTGTTGTCTTGACTAGATTGTAAGCTCTGACGAGCAGGGACTGTATTTTTGCTTATATTTCTGTACAGCGCTGCGTGCGTAGTGCTATATAAATGCTAAATAGTAGTAGTAGTAGTAGTAGTAATGTGGCTGTTCTCGGGAGTGACTGTGACTCTTAATATGGCTATGTCATTTGTGAATCAGCATGCCTGACCTGCTGATCACAGTCAACATCACTGTACATTTCTATCATGAGAATGTCACCTGAGGCTATGAAGATATATATTCAAATAGTACAAGGTGTGACTCTATTGTGCCTGTCACTTACATTGACATCTGTCCCAATGTGCTGTTCACTGATAGAATTTCAATGTATATGAACTGAAACATACATAGACTTGGTGCTTACCAATGGTGAAAGTGTTTCTGATGTTATAGTGGGAGATCATTTTGCATCCAGTGATCACCAGATGGTGTGGTTCAGTATTAGGACTAGGGCTGTTAGAATCCATTCAAAGGTGAGGGTCTTAGACTTTAGAAAGACTAACTTTGCCAAGATGAGCCAATACCTCAGGGAGTCATTAGCGGGATGGGAACAGCTGGGGGATGTAGAAAAACAGTGGGCAAAATTGAAAGGGGATATTTTAAGGGCAACCAACCTTTTTGTTAAAATGGTAAATAAAGGTAAAAGGAAAAGGAGACCGCTATGGCTTTCGAAAGAAGCAGCTGAAAAAGTGACGAAAAAGAGGGAGGCCTTCATTAAATACAAGAGATCACAGAGACAGGAAGACAGGCATCTATATTTGGAAAAACTTAGAGAAGCTAGCAAAGTAGTCAGGAAAGCAAAGATTCAAAAAAGAGGAGGAAATAGCCAATGCAATAAAATGAGGGGATTAGACATTTTTCAGATATGTTAGTAAGAAAAGGAAGGGCAAAAGTGGTATTGTCAGACTCAAGGGTGAAGGGGAGGAATATGTAGAAGCTGATGAGGATAAAGCGGAATTGCTTAACAAATATTTCTGTTCTGTGTTCACAGATGAAGAACCAGGAGCAGGACCTCAGAAAACAACCACAAACAGGAACAGAAGCGAGGGACACCTTGAACAATTTTCAGAAGACTGTGTTCGTGAGAAACTAGCTCAACTTAAAGTAGACAAAGCGATGGGACGGATGGGATACACCCTAGAATACTGAGGGAACTTGGGGACGTTCTAGTAGCTCCACTGACTGACCTTTTCAATGCCTCGTTAGAGTTGGGAGTGGTGCCAAAAGACTGGAGAGAGGCTCATGTGGTGCCTTTACACAAAAGCGGAAGTAAGGATGTAGTTGAAAACTACAGGCCGGTTAGTTTAACTTCAGTGGTGAGTAAATTATTGGAAACGCTGCTGAAAGAGAAAATAGTGAGGTTTCTGGAGTCCAGCGGATTACAGGATCCGAGGCAGCATGGATTCACCAGAGGCAGGTCTTGTCAGACAAATCTGATTGATTTCTTTTACTGGGTGATCAGGGAGTCGGACCAAGGGAGAACCTTAGATGTGGTGTATTTGGATTTCAGTAAAGCCTTTGACACTGTTCCTCACAGGCGACTTATAAACAAACTGAGCACCCTAGGGATGGACCCTAAAGTTACTGCTTGGGTTAGAAATTGGTTGGGTGGGAGGCAACAAAGAGTACAGGTAAATGGAGCTCATTCTGAGGAGAAGGATGTTACTAGTGGTGTGCCCCAGGGGTCTGTCCTTGGTCTGATTCTTTTTAACATCTTTGTTAGTGATATAGCGGAAGGGCTGTTGGGCAAGGTTTGCCTCTTTGCGGATAATACCAAAATCTGCAATAGAGTAGACACCCAGGAAAGTGTAGATAACATGAGGAGGGATCTAGCTAAGCTTGAAGAATGGTCTAGAATTTGGTAGCTGGGATTTAATGTTAAAAAATGTAAGGTCATGCATTTGGGCTGCAGCAATCCAAAGGAGCAATATAGTATAGGGGTGAAGTACTTTTGTCCACTAAAGAAGAGCGGGACCTAGGCGTGGTTGTGCCTGATGATCTTAAAATAGCTAAACAGGTAGAAAAGGTGACAGCAAAAGCTAGAAGGATGCTTGGGTGCATACGGAGAGGAATGGCTAGCAGAAAAAAGGAGATGATAGTGCCTCTGTATAAGTCTTTGGTGCGACCTCATTTGGAGTATAGTGTGCAATTCTGGAGACCGTACCTTCAAAAGGATGTGAACAGGACGGAGTCGGTGCAGAGCGTGGCTATTAAAATGGTTAGTGGTCTTCATTATAAAGCATATGAGGACAGACTTAAGGATCTTAATATGTACACCTTAGAGGTAAGGCGAGATAGAGGTGATATGATTGAGAGGTTTAAATACCTCCGTGGCATAAATGTTCAGAGGGAGACCTTTTTTCAATTGAAAGCAAGTTCTGCTATGAGGGGACGTGGGATGAGGGTGAAGGGGGATAGATTCAGGAGTGATATGCAGAAATATTTTGTTACGAAAGAGTGGTGGATCTGTGGAATAGTCTCCCAGTGGAGGTGGTGGAGATGAGGACAGTAACTGAATTCAAAAAAGCATGGGACAAACACAGAGGATCTCTAAAGGTAAAAAGGGGACTGTTGTAGTTGTTGATATGGAAGGACAGACTAGATAGGCCATGGGGTCTTTTTCTGTCATCATATTTCTATGTTTCTATGTTTCTATAGATGCTGTGCTTCAAGGACAGCAAGTATGTGCAAGCAATTACAGAGTGTATCCTCTTGGGAATGGTGGGTAAAACAGAACAGCCTGGAATGAGCACTTTGTCAACTCTGCACAAATTGAACCCCTGAAATATCATTTGTATCTTAACACAGTTGTGTACTACTCATAGGGAAAGCAAGAGAGGTGGCCTGTTCATACTGAAGTTTGTAACAGTGCGCCATCCTAAATGGAGGGCACGGCACCCATCATAATAGTACATTCACAGTGGATGTACAGTCTGTCATTATTGGCCCTTGAGAATAGAAAATCCCTAAGACAGACAAAGCTCAAGACTTCCATACTCAGCAGTTGGAAGGCAGCACTGTAAACAGCTTCCATTTGGTTGGGTTACCCATCAGCTGCCTGTGGAGGTTCTGCAGACATGTGGCCTGAAATAACCTCTCTTGGCACCAATGATAGCAAAAAGGTTCTTCTCTAGGCCTATGTTGTTTATGAGACTGCACATCACATGCATTGAGCCAATGGTCAGTGGGCACATGTTCTTGTAGGCCTTTTCTGTCTACATATGCAAATGATGTTACAATATTGCATGTTCTGTCTGAAGATGATGCTGGATATGGATGAAGAGTCTAGTTGCTTACCCCAGTGTGTTTCCCACGGTCACATACAGAGACTAGGTACAATGAGGCCCATGCTGCTTCCTGCTCTTGTCATTGAGCGCACCTTTGGTGTATTGAAACGTCACTTCAAGTATCCGGATAAAACAGGTAGGGCCTTACAATTCCAACCCCGGACTGTGGCTAAGATTATTTTGGCCTGCTGCATTCTGCACAACATTGTAATCAGGCATCGCATCCCAGTTGAAATTAACACAGATCTGGAGACAGATCCATTGTGCCATCCTGCACATGATCATGAGAACATACAGGTAGGCTCAGAGATCAGGCAACTCCTGATATAGCAGCTGTTTTCATGTAAGTGCCATCTAGGTAAAACTATGGATATCTGTAATAATTGCATTAACAACATTCATGTTTAATGTCAGCAATCTTGCACAGTCTTCTGCATTCTGTCTCTTACTTTACAGGACCTAAGGAGAACTGACAGCTCCACAGCTCATGCAGCAGTACACTGCACCACTCTGGTGATCTGAGGGACATATTGCCAATTACAAAGACCAAGGATGTAAAAAAGTGAGCCCAACCTGTTATGGGTCCCCATTTTACAGCATGATGCATTGTGTTATACAGGACTGACCTCCCCAAATCTGTCCTGAATCTTGGTTCCACTAAGACATCTTCTTGTGTTCGCTGTGATGGAAGTGAAAAGGGCAGTGCTGTCATGGGATGTGAAACACATCATAAATGTAGCAAATTGCATGCTGAACACTCTAGAGGGGTCTCACCTGATAACCATTATCTCTCATGTTCCAATGCAGAGTCAGCAACACCTATCTGACTTGTGTATGAACCAGTATGCACTGTGAGATAAGAGGTAAGTCCAGAGATGGATCAGCACTGCACAAGAGTGGCTGAAGATCTTATGAGGGCACTAGACTGGGATAACATAGCTCATTGGGGTAGGTAATCTGCTGTATGTAGTAGATCACACCAGAGTCAATGAGGTTCCAGTGTTAGTATGTTATGGTCCAGTGTGCTGGACTACACCATTCACCCCAAGTTAGGAAGATATGTCTGTAGGTATATGTGACATATCACCACACAAAGACATCAAGTGCTCACTTATTGTAGCATTATTTTGGACAAGCATTTTGCCGAATGACAGCAATGTGGAAGGTTCTGATGCAGTGGCTGATATGATGCTACTATGTAGAGTATGATCTCTGCAAGTGCTTCAATCTGTAGAACCCATGTAATGTATACTGCTGATGCACTTTCTAGCAGCTGCCCCAGCAGATAGTGTAATGTGTCTTGCTACAGCATTTGAATTGTGGATTTTCATGACATGGCACATGTGTTTGCCAGTATAAGATGGCCTGAAGCAGGGTTGCAAAACTTCTTGTGTTAAACCCGAAATGTGTGGCACGTTGACAATTTGGACATTCTGGCACTTCTTCATTCATACGTTTATTCTTCATCTGTCTTTAGAAGATTATCAACAAAGCTAAGTGTTAAGTTTTATTCTCAGAAAATAACTTTAAAAAAATGGAGATGTCGCAGTGGTGTGTGGAGGTTTTCCATTCACTTTGACGATTAGCTCCGACAAAAATTAATAGATCACGGGGCTCCTTTGTATGTTGGGATCTTAATTACACGGATGGTACATCTTCTGGCAATTTTTGCATTGTGGACTGTGGATGGCGTGTGACAGCTTTGTTTACCCTCAGATGTCTTCTTGACATCTTAGGAAGTGATGAATTCCATGAGGCTACATCACTGTCATAATGTGGAATAGCAAGTGAGGTGTATAGTGCCCTGTGATAAAGTGCTCATCACTAACTACTTTGATAGCAAACACTGCTATGTATATGTATGTCTACCCGGTTTCTAAGCAGTACATGTTATGAGGTATTCAAGTGGCCAAGCATGGCCATAATGTACTATGTCTTGGTATGGGCCAACATAGAATGTGATGTAGGAAAATACCCATAGATATGTGATTCACCACATAATTCTGAATGTGGCCAGAGTCACCAGATGGAAATGTTCAGAATCTTTGTAGAAAAAAGTCAAAGTATTTCATTGGCACAGATATGCATTCCCCTGATGGAATACTAAATACTCCATAGCCCATGTTCCCTGTAAAATAGTTATCTCCAAGTTATTATGCCCTGTTCAATGTAATTTCAGTTTGTTCAATGTAAACCGCACTGATGCAGAATAGCGCGGTATATAAGAGAATGTAAATAAATAAATAAATAAATGTTTCCCTACAGCACAGGTATCTAGGGTATGTCAAAGCTCACAAACATGGAGTGTTCATGAGATCTGATCTACCACATAACCATCAGGATTGGCCACTGAAGAAAGTATGTGCACAAGACAGATTATAGCCATTTTAATGTGTGTTCAACACACACTATGCAGACAGGCCAGGACATATAGAAGTGGCATGCCTGTCTAATGACCATTGCTGCTATATAACACAACAGCTTGGATGGTATATTGGACTAGCATGCAGGCATGCAACTGTGTATCGTAGATGTCAAGCATAGTCTGCCATTGCAAACCACTATAATGGCTGTTAGGGTGTCTCTCAGATGTTTAAGAATCACAATGGCAAGTACTTTGATGATGGAATACCACACTTGTGACCATATGCCTGCAGCTGCTGTGTTCTGCAGGGTCAGGTACACTGTCAAGTGCTGACAGGGATGATGTGTTCAGCAGAATAAGAGGAGACAATGTAGCATGAAGAGCTCACATGTGCTATGTTCACTGCTTCTACACATATGAGGAGTTGCTGATATGCCTTTTGCTGACCTGATTCTACCAACCTCTGTAATGCAACAGAACTTTATCATGTTGCATTTTCAATGTGACTATTCCAAAGTTAATGATTAAAACTCATATACACTGTTTGGTCTGTAGGTGTGAAGCCAGACAGTCACAGAACCACAGAGACATCATGACAATAGAGTGGTGAGCAGTGATGAAATATCTTTCCTTAGGAAAATGGCAAAAACAACTGACGATGCTGTGGATGTCACAGTAGGTGATTAGTGTCCTTCCTACACTACAGTCAATAACTGTGTTGTCAAAATGAGGACAGCACATTGCAGCTATGAACATGAATAATGTTATGGGAGGTCAAGTGAGGTGGAAATCACAAAACACGTGGATGTTGGTCATCACATGGTCCTGGAGGATCCCCGAATATCATGTAAGAACATAGCAGAGAAACTGAAGAGATCACTAGAAAGTGTGGCCTATATCATCCATGATATTGTAGATATGATGAAACTCTCAGACAAATGGGTTCCCAAATGCCTCAATGCTGGCCTGAAGTGTGAATGATTGCCTGCATCAGTTACCATCTTGGACAGATGATATTTGAATGCTGTGGGATACCTTGATTGGATTGCCACTAGGAATGCATGTTGAATCCATATGTATTATCCAGACACCAAATAATAATACAAAGAGTGCAGATGCAGTGGTTACCCAGGTCATCAGAGGTTCCAGACTCTGACACCAGCAAGCAAACTGATGGCATCTGTGTGTTGGGACAAATAAGGAATTGTGCTTGTTGATCACCTGCAAAAAGAGGAACCCATATGGCAAACTATTATGTTTCCCTTCTGGACAAATTGAAGAAGGAACTGGTTTCCACATGTCTATGAAAGCTTGCATGATGTGTCTGGGGTTTGTAGGGCAATGCCTCTCCTCACAGGTGCAGCCAGCACACAGCACACACTGGCTGATCAATGCTTTGAATTGCTGTAACACCAGGCATACTCGCCTGACCTGGCCCCTACTGATTATCACCTGAACCCTAACCTCCAAAAAGACTTGAAAGGAGGAACGTCTTCAAGCACTGACTAGGTTGCATCAGCTGCTGAAGAGTGGTTTGCAGAGCAACCAACAGAGTTGTATTTTGAGGGCCTGAATAGGTTGTAGCAACAAGGTTACATGTATGTGGAGGTCAGGGGTGAATATGTTGACTAGACATACATGTTCAAACATGTAGACTGCTTTTATCATCATGAAGCCAAAGATTTATTAGCTTGTATGCTGTGGACACATGCAAAAATGTAAAAGACAGAGCAAAGGGGCGTGCATTCCACAACACTGACTGCATTCCACAACATATCACTCAAGTGATGTGTACCAGACGCTATGTCTATAATCAGGTTGTCAATATCCAAACTGTTAAGCTCTATTATATTGATCTGAACAACCCAGTACTGGGACATGCATCTTTAAGAGATAGGGATTATTGCCCCAGCTGAAATGTCACATGTGGAGTCACATATATTCTGCTTTCCCCATAACACAGAAGGGGATACCATAGTGATATGTAGCACTAGAAATATTGATATATGTGCAACAGAAATGGTGCACTCGGTCTCCAATACAACATTGTGTATCAAGATCCAACAGAATGCAGTAAGGTCAGACAGTGAGGCTGCAAATCACACCCAATAGGAATCAATATAGTGCATGGACAAATATTCAAGATGTTATCATATGTCAGTGAGATTAATGGATGGTGGTTGTGCACATTACTTGTCAGTATGATGGTCTATTTCCTGAAACCAGTTCAGCTGTGACCCCCATATGTTATCATTATGGGAAACCATGGGCACCAGAGCACTGCATAGGTACACCTTCAGACATAGGACTGCTATGACTGTGTCCACAGTCCAAGTATTAGCAAGGAACACAAATATATGTCAGCATCCCAAAGGTAAATCACACTGTTCTGCATTAGCAGACAGGTGACCATACATGTCAATGAATAGCACATATCCCTTGTGCCAAATGCAATAGCCTTTTCCTTGTAGAGAGATAGGTACCATCAAGGATGCCCTTATTGATATGCAGTCTGTTGGGTAATGGTGAAATATGTGTCATCCCTTTGCTTGTTCTTAGAAATAGCGATCTCTGGTTTGTGAGCATTGTATTTTAGGGTCCCATATAGTGGCACATCAAGAACTATCTGGTCCCAAAATACTGTACAGCACAGCAATGGTCACATGAAAGGGTGAGGTGATACAACATGTTATGGCATAAAGGTGAATCACATATTACTCCCCACATAGGTAGTAGCTGCAGAAACCCCACATAATATTAACTATGAGGGTTGCAGATGTAGCAGCCTCTCACTGTCTAAGTAAGGTATATGGCCCCTGCTTAGATCCATGCTCCAGCTCCAGTACTATGTGGACAGTGTCTCATGGACATTTGGAAAACAATTGTGATGATGCACCTTTAAAGTGTATATGAATATGTACAGGGCTGGGACCTCTATATGGGGACTCACTCATGATTATAGCTTTCTACATACCTTTGAATAAAGTGTTACAGGTATATGTGAAAATGTGTCTGTCCAACATGTATACAAATGGAAAGGGGCAACCCAATAGGAAACCTCAGGATGCTTGCTGTACCAATGGAGAAACATGATGTATGCCTCAGACACAGAAACACAGCTCCAGTTCCTCTGTCTCACATGGGTCATGGTACAAATATGTGTAGCAATGGACAGCAATCACAACCCTGTGTGATACAGAGAGGGAGTGTTGACCTTTCTCACAGCCCAAAGATAGGGAACAGCAGGGAACAGGATTGTGACCACACATGTGCTGTGACGATAAAATAGAAAATACTGCTGCCATATACCAGATAGAATTGGCAGGTTGGTCCTGTCCAAGTCACATGCTCCACAGACATGTTTATGCAGAATATTAGAATAAATGCAAGGATGGGTGGGTGAATACCTGGGACTCCTCTTCATGTGTGTTGCACCAGTTGTGCAAGAACTGAGCCAGGCCACATTGTCACCTTCTCCACCATCTTGGCATAGGATATGCAGTAACACACACCAACTGTTGTTTGTCTCCTGCCGTTGTACATGCAAGAGTGAGAGATGCAAACTGAACAATGTGTAGTGGCCCTTCCAAAGGGCAATGCCTCCTCTATCAGAGATGCAATTTGTGAGGGAGATCTGTATATCTGTGTAGCATGCTATGTATCTCTGTGGTGCTTATGCATCAAAACTGTGGGATGAACATTTCGCATGTGCAAGTCCAGCTCAAGGCAGATATGTAAGCCACAAGTGCTCTCCTCATACAAGTGCCTGAAGGTTACACTAATCATTGTGTGTTTTGTAGCACACAAGATGACTAACTCATGCACAATAATACCACAGTTGCAGTAGTCATGAAAACAAGAGATGCTCTCCTATGTTGAACTAACAAAGACATATGAGATCCATCAAGGGCAATTGAATAAGGGAACTGTTCTGTGTGTGGGATGGCTAAACCATGATGAAAGAGGGAATGATATGTAGATCCTGACATATTGCTACACACTTCACCTGTGTAGACATAGGGTACAGTGTACATGTAGGTACTGGTTCACACAACAAAAGGCCATGGAATGAGACATGCACACATTTAGCAAGATAATCATATTTATAACCTAGTGAAAGAAATACACACATTGCTGTACAGACAGTGACCTACATGTAAAGCAAGCCCCTCTGAACAAGTCTATCATTGTTTGTGAGGATGCCCCCATCTCCGTGTCCTCCTTGACACTCTGCCTGCAACTTCTGCAGTGCCAATAGAGTTTTTCCTTGGTGTCGGTGGTTGTTGGGGTTGTTGCAGCAGAGATCCAATTGTTGCATTGAGTCAGTCACTGGCACCTGTCACGGAGGTCGACATCACCTCAAATGTAGCTCTGAGTGTCCCACATCAGATATGCAACCCTGTATATCCACCAGATCTTGATGGATAAGTGGGGAGATGTCAGAAGAAACACAAGGTCAGACAATTGTTGCCTAAGCAGATATCATGTTGGGGGAGATGGTTGTAGTGAGATTTCTGAGACATGTCAACACATGGTTTGTGCAAACAGCTGCATGCAGTATAGTGACCCAGTCTCTGGGAAACAACTCCCAGTAGATGTGCCCATGTGGAGATATGCCATGGAATCGACTCATAGTGTGATCTATGTACATTGTACAGATGGGATACGCTTCCTATTGAATGCCCACAGATGCATCACACATGGGGTCAGATGTGATCCAAGTCAACACTCCTTCCTGATGGTCAATGTGCCTGTATGTGCTGCACATGATGGTTGAATGAACCCCCACCCCCCAAGCACTAGCGCAGAAGGCTCACATTGTATGTGTGTTATTGTACCAGGCAGTGTTTTGGAGGAGACATGTCTGCATCATGTCCACATTTATTCCCTGATCTTGCTTGGATTGATGTGAAAGGATAGGAATGTTAGTATGAGGAAAATAGCAATGCACCTTTGTATTGCCAGACTTCTGTACAGACCTACAAAATAGTTACGAGTACAGCCCCGAGCAAACCCAATGGGATATATAGTGTGTCATTCCAAAGGCCACACAATATATATCACAATACACAGCAGAGATTTGGCATGACAGGTGTGATTCACACATAAGCAACTGGGTACTGGTCAGTAAGGCCTGTACTGACATTGGTCTAATGGACAGTTGTCAAGCACCATTTGGATAGACATCACTGTCCAAACAAAGGATCCAGGCACCTCACACAGACACCACATGTTGGTGTTTGGGCAAAGAGGGAAGGAAGGGTCAGAAGCGGAGGCATCTTGAGGAGAGAGTTAAGAACATAAGAACATAAGATATGCCATACTGGGACAGACCAAGGTCCATCAAGCCCAGTATCCTGTTTCCAACAGTGGCCAATCTAGGACATGCGTACCTAGCAGTTTCTCCAAAAGACAGAGGTTCCACAATGCTTGTATTGGGTCAAGCATTGATATCCTAGGTCCCTTTTTAATAATGGTTTATGGACCTTTCCTCCAGGAACTTGTCCAAAACATTTTTAAAACCAGCTACACTAACAACCTTTACTACATCCTCTGGTAACAAATTCCAGAGTTTGATTACACGTTGAGTGAAAAAATATTTTCTCTTATTTGTCTTAAATAGTTTACCCTGTAGCTTCATTGCATGTCCTCTAATATTTCTATATTCTGATAACGTAAACAATCTATCTACATTTACCCGTTCAACTCCATTCATTAATTTATAGACCTCTATCATATCTCCCCTCAGCCGTCTCTTTTCCAGGTTGAAGAGCCCTAACCTTTTTAGCCTCTCTTCATAGGAGTAGCCTTCCATCCCCTTTACCATTTTGGTGGCTCTTCTTTGTACCTTTTCTAATAACGCTATATCCTTTTTAAGATATAGCGACCAGAATTGCACACAATATTCAAGGTACAGTCGCACCATGGAACGATACAGAGGCATTATAATAGCCTTTGTTTTATTCTCCATTCCTTTCCTTATGATACCTAGCATTCTATTTGCTCTCTTAGCCGCCACTGCACACTGGGCGGAGGGTTTTAACATGTTATCCACGATGACGCCTACATTTTTTTACTGGGTGGTGGTTCCCAATGTGGAAACTTGCATCGTGTAACCATAGTTTGAGTTGTTCTTTCCTAGGTGCATAACTTTGCACTTGTCCACATTAAATTTCATCTGCCATTTGGATGCCCAGTCTTCCAATTTATCAAGATCCTCTTGCAATTTTCCACATTCGTCTTGGTTTTTAACAACTTTAAATAGTTTTGTGTCATCTGCAAATATGATAACCTCACTCGTTATTCCCTTTTCCAAGTCATTTATAAATATATCAAAAAGCAGCGGACCCAGCACAGATCCCTGTGGTACTCCACTATTCACCTTTTTCCATTGGGAAAAATGGCCATTTATCCCTACCCTCTGCTTTCTATCTTTTAACCAGTTCCTGATCCACAATAGTACACTGCTTCCTATCCCATGACTTTTTAGTTTTGCAAAAATGTCTCTGATGAGGGACCTTGTCAAAGACTTTCTGAAAGTCCAGATACACTATATCAACCGACTTACCTTTGTCTACCTGTTTATTCACACCTTCAAAAAAACATAACAGAATAGTAAGACAAGATTTTCCTTGTCTAAAGCCATGTTGGCTGTCTCCCATTAGGCCATGACTATCTACATGCTGAGTAATTTTGTTCTTTATGATGGTTTCTACCATTTTTCCTGGTACTGATGCCAGGCCCACTGGTTTGTAGTTCCCTGGATAACCCCTGGAACCCTTTTTAAAAATTGGCGTTATATTGGCGATCCTCCAATCTTCAGGTATTACAGATTATTTTAATGATAGTTCACAGATTACTAATAGCAGGTCTGCAATCTCATATTTCAGTTCTTTCAACACCATTGGATGTGTACCATCCGGTCCAGGTGATTTGCTACTCTTCCGTTTATCAAATAGTTGTAAAACATCTTCCTGGTGTAGCGATATTTCTTTCAATTCTTCTTCAGTATCACCTTTAAATACCACTTCAGTCACGAGTAACATCCCTACATCTTCCTCAGTAAAGAATGAAGCAAAGAATTTATTCAGTCTCTCCGCTATAGCTTTGTCCTCTCTTACTGCCCCTTTTACCCCTCTATTATCTAATGGTACAACTGACTCTCTCACAGGTTTTTTATTACGAATGTACTTGAAAAAGTCTTTCTTACATGTTTTTGAATCTGCAGCAAGTTTCTTCTCAAATTCTCTCTTTGCCTGCCTTGCATTTAACTTGTCGGTGCTTGTGCTGTTTCCAGATTTTTGTCATTTGGCTCTTTTTTCCATTTCCTAAAAGTTGCTTTTTTGGCAACAAGAGCCTCTCTGAACCTTTAAACCATGTTGGCAGTTTTTTGGACTTCCTTCCACTTTTCTTAAAGCGTGGAATACAGCTGCTCTGGGCTTCCAAAATAATAGTTTTCAACAACACCCAAGCTTGATGTAAGTCTTTAACCTTTGCAACTGCTCCTTTTACTTTTTTCTTAACTATTTTCCTCATTTTATCATAGTCTCCCTTTCGAAAGTTAAAAGGTAGTACTGTGGATTTCCTTACCATCCCTCCTCCACTAATTAAATCAAACCCAATCATGCTATGATCACTATTGCCAAGTGGCCCCAACACCCTTATCTCTTGCACCAGATCTGGTGTTCCACTAAGGACTAGGTCCAATATGGCTTCCCCTCTGGTCAGTTCATGAACCAGCTGCTCCAAGAAGCAGTCATTTATTTCATCTCGGAACTTTATCTCCCTAGCATGTTCTGCCGTGACACTGACCCAGTCGATATTGGGGTAATTGAAATCACCCATTATTATTACTGTGCTGTAACGTTTGTTAGCTTCCTTGATTTCCTTCAGCATTTCATAATCCATTTGTTCATTCTGGACAGGTGGTCGATAGTTCACCCCCACTGCCATCGCTTTCACCTTCTTACATGGAATTTCAATCCATAGAGATTCTACAGCAAATTTTGTTTCCTGCAAAACTTTAATCCTTTCTGACTTAATGCCCTCTCTAACATAGAGCGCAACCCCTCCACCAATTTGATCAGCTCTATCATTACGATATAGTTTCTACCCAGGTATCACAGTGTCCCACTGGTTGTCCTCCTTCCAGCATGTCTCTGAGATTCCAATCATATCTAACCTCTCATTTAGTGCTATATATTCTAACTCTCCCATCTTATGTTTTAGACTTCTAGCATTTGCATACAAGCATTTTAGAGACTGTATTTTATTCATACTAATCTGGCTATTGGTAGGCATGGGTAATTTGGAATCTTTAGGCTCTGTCTGCTCCATAATCAAGGACATTTGGGCTACTTTACACTTAGTTGGAACCTCTCTGCCTTTGGTAGTATCCTTCAAGCATACATTCTTCCGAACCATGCGCTCTTGGGCGACTGTCGGCTTTCCCCTATTATCTATAAAAGCTGCTCTATCTCCTTTTTAAAGGTTAATGCCAGCAGCCTGGTTCCATCCCGGTTAAGGTGAAGTCCATCCCTTCGGAAGAGCCCCTCCTTTCCCCAGAATGTTCCCCAGTTCCTAAGAAATCCAAAACCCTCATCCTCGCACCATCGTCTCTTCCAAGCATTGAGACTCCGGAGCTCTGTCTGCCTTTTGGGTCCTGCGCTGGAACGGGAAGCATTTTGGAGAACGCTACCCTGGAAGTTCTGGATTTCAACTTCCTACATAAAAGCCTAAATTTAGCCTCCAGAACCTCCCTACCACATTTTCCTATGTCATTGGTACCGACATGTAGCAAGACAGCAGACTCCTCCCCAGCACTATCTAAGACCTTATCTAGGTGGCGCGTGAGGTCCGCTGCCTTCGCACCAGTCAGGCATGTTATCAGGCAATCCTCACGTCCACCAGCCACCCAGCTATCTACATGCCTAATGATCGAATCACCATCTATAACGGCTGTCCTAACCCTTCCCTCATGGGCACATGGCCCTGGAGAAATTTCCTCGGTGCGAGAGGGTTTTACATCACCTGAAGGACAGGTCCTAGTTACAGGATCACTTCCTGCCACATCAGGGTGATGCTCTCCTGTCACGTGACCTCTCTCCTCCATGGCAACAGGGATGCTGCCAGACTGGAGGTGGGACTTCAGGACTATATCCCTGTAGATCTTATCTAGGTACCTCTCTGTCTTTCTTATGTCTTCCAAGTCTGCTACTCCAGTCTCTAGAGAACGGACTCGTTCCCTGAGAGCAAAGAGCTCCTTCCACTTACTGCACACGTAAGACCTCTCACCAACTGGGAGAAAATCATACATGTGACACTCAATGCAAAAGACTGGAAAGCCCCCATCTCACTGCTGGACTGCTGTCTGCATCTTAGTTTTAAGCTTGTGTTTAGATCTTTAAGTTCTTTACTCATTAAGGGTTGCTGTGGATGCTTATACTAATAAAAGTGTATCTAATACGTTTAATATACCTTGTTCACCTGAAGCTTAATTAATCTCAGGTCCTTAATGTATGATTGATTTGGATAAAGAGCTGCACCTGAGAGCAGCTCCCTTCCTCTAAGATGTGTAAATACCTATAAAGCTATGATTATCCCAGGAGTGGGTGGGTGTTGGGGAGGGAGATAAGACTTATTAAAAGAGGACTGCTACACAGTACCCTGTCCTGTGTTTCTAAGGTAAGCTGTGATCAACTTCCTGGGTGATTAACAGCTGTTGCTGCTGCTGTTATTGCTGTTGTTTGGCTGCACCTACCCTGTGCTCTGTTTTTCTTTGCTCCAGATACTCTTGGATAGAAGGAGTCTTTCAAAATGTCCTTTTGAACTGCCACCTTGCTTTAACACCTATTTAAAAAGTTTCACAGGTCTCTTGCCCCCTAGGTAGAAGGCCTCTTTGTAAAGGTCTCTAGAAGACTTTATTTATTGCTCAAAGAATACTGACCCTGTTTTGCATTTTATGCTAAGTTATAGTCTGATTTGATTTACATTAAAGCTCTTTTCTGCTGCTAGGCTCTGACCTAGTATGAAATTTAAACTAGAAGCTCTCTGTTGGGTTCTAAATTTAACCAGAAAGTTCTCTTCTGTATTTTAAATTTAAACTAAAAGCACTTTGCTGCTACTAGGCCCTGAGTGAGTATTAAATTTAAACTACAAGCTCTCTGCTGGGTTCTAAATTTAACCAAAAAGCTCTCTTCTGTGTTTTAAATTTAAACTTAAACTGCTGCTACTAGTCCCTGACTGATTTAACAAATACACTGATTTCACAGATTAATCAGCTTTAATCCAAAAAAATCCCTTCAGAAAAATTCCCAGAAGTATATACTCACTATTACAGATCTCTCTCCAGAAGTAGCAGTTCCCTTTTGTAGTCCTTCAAGACTGAGGCCAGAGTTGAGAGTTGTAAAGAGATGGTGAGGTCAGAGGCAAGTGGATTGGTCAAGTGGGCATAATAGTCCTGTTTGACGAATGCTAATGGCTGACTGGACAGAGGCAAGCATGATTTTGTAGTGTAGAAAGTCCGCATGAGTGCAGGATGTGAGCCAAGTGTGCTCAGCAGCGTGGGCACAGGAATGCAGATAGGGGGTAGTTGAAGACAGCCAGGGCTGAGGTGCAGTACGTCACACAGGATGTGGCATGGGTGGAGCAAGAGCATCCAGAGCAGATGAGAGTGCAGTATTATAGGAAGCTACTGCCTCCCCTGCTTCTCCTGCCATCTCACTGTGCTGTGCTGTGCCGTTTGCTCCTACTGTGCTGTTGCTGCTGCTGTTATCGCTGTTGTTTGGCTGCACCTACCATGTGCTCTGTTTTTCTTTGCTCCAGGTACTCTTCAGGATCTCCAGTGCACATTACTACTTGGCTCCACCTACCTGGAAATGACGCGGCCGTGTGCTTGCAAGTTCATTGACTGTGGCGTTTCACACCACTGCAGCACACGCCAAAGGAGCAGGATGTGCTCCTTGGGCGAGCTCTTTGGGGCAACTCTTGGGCTCTATTGTACCACTTTTGCCTCTGCTCTTCATGGTTCCGGTGACTGTTCAGTATTGAGCCTCCAACCGGTACTTCTCTCAATTCCTACCCTCTTTGCTGCTTTGCTCCCTTTTTTTGTGTACTATTTCCTGTATGGCCGCCATCCCTGTTCACTGGGGCTGGCGCCCGGGGTCTGCTTGCTCTGGCACCTCACCCTCTTCGTCCCACTCCCTTTCTAACTTGTTGCCATGTCACACGGTCCCTTTGCCTTCTCTGTGTCTTCTCACCTTCTCCTCAGTTTGGCACTTATTAATTGCCGCTCCATCCGGGTGAAGTCAGCATTAGTACAAGACCTTATCATCCAACAGTTGGTTGATGTTCTTTTTGCAACTGAGACCTGCCTTCATGAAGGGGAGGATGGTCTCCTAATTCGCTGCCTTCCTCCAGGCTACAATGTACTGTCGGTCCTTCATCAGGGCAGGTCAGGTGGCAGCGTTGCTGTTTTACATCGTTCCACCCTCCCCTTCCATGAGATTACCTCTCCTGCCTTGCATTACCAGGAGGCTCTTCTCCTCCATCTAGACTCTTCACCCCCATTGCACTTCCTTCTCCTCTATGTCCCACCTTCTGTCTCTCCCCAAACTTGGGATAGTCTCTTACTCACTATCTCTGAAATCTCCTCCCTTTATTCCGATGTCATATTCCTTGGAGACTTTGATCTCCATTTGGACACCCCTGCCCGTCGCTGTGCCTCCTCTCTACAACCATCGCTGCTCTTCTCTTACCCATTCCCCTGGTCTGATCACTTCTGCTTCTGCTTTTCCCTGAGACTCTCCTCACACCAGTCCGCTCTCCTTGCCTTCCCCATCCCAGCAAGCCTGGCATCATATTCCCCCCACACACTACAGCTTTTTCCCTCAGCTGATCAGCTCCTTCCCTCAGATTTCCCCCTCTTGTCCCCTGACTCCCAGGTCTCTATCTGGAATACTACCCTCTCCACCTCACTTGACCTCCTAGTACCTCCTTGCTCCCTCCCCCCTGTTCCCCATCCCCATCTGCACCCATGGTACCATCCAGGCCTTTGGCTCCTTCGGTCACACTTGCGCCATGCGGAGCATGCCTGGCGCACCCACCTCCTCTACTACTCAGGCTATGTTTCGTCAGCATCATCAAGAGTATCGTCTGTTTATCAACCAGGCCAAATATGATTGCTAGTCTCGTCTTATCTCCTCTGCTTCACAATCCTCTCACCAATTCTATTCAGTTTTTGGGCCCTCTCATCTCTTCCTACCTTTTCCTCCCCCCGCTGCCTCTGTGGTCCTAGACCCTGCTACACTGGCTGATTTCTTCTTGAACAAGGTCCTTTCCCTCCGCTCCTCCTTTCCTTCCTGTCCTGCTCCTCTTTCCCCTCTTCCTGCACCCTTCCCTCTGCTCTCCCCTACTTCTTCCTCCTCTATCATGCACTCTTGGTCATCTTTCAGTCTGATTTCTGCTTCCGAGCTAGCTACCACCCTGTCAGCTGCCCGTAAGACTACTTGTGCCCTTGATCCCATTCCCTCAGCTTGGCTCCTTGAACCATCATTCGCTCTCCTTCCCCCATTACTTGCAATGCTTAATTCTAGTCTGTTATCTGGCTCTTTCCCCACTCTCTGGAAGGAGGCACTCATCTGTCCTATCCTCAAGAAGCCTTCCCTTGACCCTTCCCTCCCTGCCAACTGGCATCCAGTGTCCAATCTTCTCTTCCTTTCTAAGGTTCTTGACCGCTTTGTTTTCTCCCAGCTGTCCTCGCCTCTTCTTACTGTCAATGCATTCCATCCTCATCAGTTGGGTTTCCAGGAAGGTCATAATGTCAAATCCATTCTCCTTTCTCTGCTTAACAAGCTCCATGTCATGCACGAACAGAGTGATTTCACTATTGTGGTCTCCTTTGACCTCTCCTTGGCATTTGATCTGGTGGATCACCGCACTCTCCTCTCCAGCCTATCTGACTTTGGTGTCACTGGTACCCCCCTCAAATTGTTTCATTCTTTTCTTACTGCATGGTCCTTTTCTGTCTCTTCTGGTGCCTCAGTTTCACCTGTCATCCCACTGCCCTGTGATGTTCCCCAGGGTTCAGTGTTGTCACCCCTTTTGTTTAATGCTTTCCTGGCTCCCCTCTGTGATTTGGTCCAGCAGTCTGGCATCTCCGCCTACTATTATGTGGACGACACACTTCTCCTACATTGCACTTCTTCAATGGTTCCTGATCTTTCTGGTTTACACTCCTGTCTAGACCGCATTCATTCATGGATATTGTGACTCCTCTGCCGGTCCCTATTAGGCATCCGCCAAGGGTCCTGAGGATCAAGTTGCCTTCTAGCACAATAACAGTCTGCAGTCGAGTAATTAAGGCAAAATAAGAATTGGGCTTTATTTCCCCTTCCCTACGGATTTCCTTTTATATAACAAAACCAGGAACAAAAACAGCTTCTTCAAAGAAAAATATGTCCTTTTCCTTTGGTACCTTTTTACAGAGCTTCTGCCCACTTGTTCAGCACAATGATTCAATATCATCTGAGAAACATAACGTACAGTCCATTGGTGTGGGTTCAAGGCTACAGCTATTATTTTCCCACTGCATTAGTTCACAATCCTCCGGGGTTGCAGCTGGGCTAAAATCCTCATAGCTGTTTACATTGTAAAACCCTCTCTGTGAGGCACTGGTTAGCTTATCAGGAAACTGTTCTATGCAAGCAGGGTTTTGAATACCTGGTACTGTGACAGTTTCACTCTGGCTTTCCTTTTCTCTCCAGTAATGAGGAATTACGTCATAACTCCCAGCATTTACTTTACTTCTTATGCCATGCCCTGGCCCCCCAGACAAAACAGAGTTCTTAGCTTTTTCTCTCTTAAAGCTAGGTTCCCACCTTCTCTCTGTTGTCCTGGCTTCTCTCTCTGGGCTACAGACAGCTCCTTCCCGGGACCTCCAACTACCAGCAGTCTGAGCAGTGCTATGGCCACGTTCCTGAGAAGTTTTCCCCCGGCTGCTTCCTGCTACCGGGCCACACCTACTGCTTCCTTGATTCAGCAGGCCTCCTTCTGTGTGACGTCTGCTCTCAGGCTGGTTGCTCACTCCTCCCAGGTCGCTGCCCCCTCTGGCCTCTCCTGGATTTACCCAGCAGCTTTTATCCTCCTGTCCTTTGCACGCTGCCTGTGCTTTCATGGACAGGTGATCCTGATTAGCTTTTAACCTTCCTGCTACGTCAGGGCTAGTGTGTGGTAAACTTATTCTATTGTTCTTTTGCCTCCTGTGAGCTGAGTGTGTTTGCTGTCTATCAGACTCCAAGGTAAATTCTTCTTTTTCACCTATTATCATGGGCTCTACACCGGCTACTGTATCACATATCCCCCCCTTCTCCCCCGTTCTCACAGCCCATATTTACTGAGCGGCTCCTGACATTCACTTTAGACCGGCTCATTGCAGCTGTTCTCTCCTGCCAAGGTTTAAGGACATTAATATGGTATACCTTACAACGTCTCCTGTCATTTTCCACTGCATATGATACAGGTCCTTTACGCTCCACTATCATATAGGGACCTTTTTACTGAGCCTCGAACTTCGGCCCAGGGTCTGCCACCATTACCACGACCCTCTCGCCTATGGCCAGTTGACGTGGTTTCTTCCCTCGGTCATAGTACCGCTTCTGGTGCATCTGACTATCTTGCATGTGCCGTTCGGAGGCTTGAGAAGCCCTCTGTAAACGAGTCCTTAGCTCACGAAGGAACTGAGGTACCCCCATTTCTTCCCCTTCAGGTTCCACCCATTGTTCCCTTAAAATATCGAGGACTTCCCTTGGGGCACGGCCAAACATCAGTTCGTAAGGGGAAGCTCCTAATGAGGCTTGTGTACGCTCCCTACTGGCGTACAAAACAAATGGAAGCATTATGTCCCAGTCAGCCATCTTTCCATCCAGCCCTCGTCTTAACATCTGTTTGAGGGTCTGGTTAAACCGTTCCACAAGTCCATTGGATTGTGGATGGTATGCGGCGGTCTTTATGTGATGGATTCCGAAGGCGTCCCAGACCTGGGCTAGGTATTTCAACATGAAATTGCTTCCCCTGTCAGTCAGCATTTCCTTCGGAAATCTGACCTCGCAAAATAGCTTAACTAATTCTACTGCTATGGTTCTGGCTGAGATGTTTCTTAAAGGTATTGCCCAGGGGAACCTGGTGGCCTGATCCATTATCACTAGGATGTATTGGAATCCCCTTGGGGTCTTTACTAGTGGTCCTACGATATCCATCGCCATTCGGCATACTGGTTCTGATATCATAGGGGTAGGTATCATGGGTACCCCCATGGGTTTTGCGGCGGTAACCCGCTGATAAGAGGGACAGGCCTCGCAAAAACGTTTGGTTTCCTTAAATACCCCTGGCCAATAAAACCGGGCCAGAATTTGGTCCAGGGTACCCTGAACTCCCTTATGCCCACCAATGGGGTGATCGTGGGCTAGTCTCATGACCACTGCCTTAAAGGTAGTGGGAACAACTAGTTGTTTTCTGACAGCACCCGTTTGGGGATCGTTACTTTCCCTATACAATATTTCGCTCTCTATTAGGAATCTGGGAAGTACGTCCCTATCTGTCTGGGCATACTCAAAGGCGTGCTTTAACACTGGATCCGCCTTCTGCTCCTTCGGAAAGGATGGGAACTTCCTAACGAGATCGGCAGGCACCCAGGGCAAACCTAGCCCATCCTCTACTCCTGCCCTCAGCTGGGCCCTATGGTGTCTCTCCTGGCGTTTCTCCCCCTTGCCTTTCTTATTGCTTTTAGAAGGTACATTGACTAAATCTTCATGGTGGGGAAGCTCTCCCAGGGTTTCATCTACGGGTCCACCCTCCTCCTCCGGGGGTTCTTCCTCCTCCTCTAGAGGGTCAGAATCCTCCTCTGGGGGTTCAGCTCGTACCTCTGAGCTTTGGGCCTGCGACCTAGTAGAAACCAGGCCTCCCTTTACATGTATACCTTCCCTTACTCCTCTATAGAATGGTGGCCAGTCCCTACCTAATATAATATCATAAGGTAACTTGGGTATTACAGCCACTAGGATCTCCCTCCGGGTTCCCAATCCTTTCACTATCACTCTATAGAGAGGGTAATAAGTGGATGAACCATGTACACATCGTATCTTGGTCCTACCCTCTGGTTGGCTCGGTGTAGACCCATTGCTGGCTTGTAGGATTCCCCAGAACTTTCTCGAGACCATACTTTGGTCCGCGCCCGAGTCAAGCAATGCTTGAGCTACCACACCTTGCACTTCAACATTTATACGGAATCCTTCTTGCATACCTTTTCTGTCACCGATTATCAGTGCTGTTCGCCAGACACAATCCTTTTTTCTATGACCCCGTTTACCGCACTTAAAACATTTTATCAGTGCGTCTTTAACCTCTTTCTTAGGCCAACACTCAGTTACATTTGGAACATACTGCCTAGGCTCCTTAATTACTTTACCAAAATTTGCCACACCAAACGTGCTCCCAGCACCTCCCTGTGGTTTACTGGCCAACTCAGCCTCCATAAACCGTTCCGTGAGGTGAGCTGCTTCGGTTGAGGTTTGGCAATTTTGCAAAGTTAAGAAGGACCTCACTTCGGCAGGAACTGCCTCTGAAAATTGTTCCAACACAATTGTATCAATAATACTCTCAAGGGTCTTCCCTTCTGGAGCGAGCCATTTCCATACCAGGCTACGCACCCTCTGGCACAGTGCCTTAGGTGTTTCACCTGGTTGGAGCTTGGTGGTCCTCAGCATATGTCTGTAAACCATAGGTGTCAAGCCTAGACTATCCCGTATGGCTTTTTTAACTTCTTCATACTCGGTTGCCAGAGCAGTGGGCATGGCCTTGTAAGCCGCCAAGGCTTCTCCCGTTAGGGAGGTGGCCAGCCTAACTGCCCATTGCTCGCTCGGCCAACCTGCATTGTGGGCTACCCTTTCAAAAGCCTCCACAAAGTCATCTATGTTATCGGCTTCAGTTAACTGTCCAAAAGACAATATCCCACAGTTCTGTGGGCCTACCCCACAGTAATGTTCTTTTGGTGTTTTCTCCGTTGTCCGGTCTACCAGCAAAGCTTGTAACAATTCTGTCAGGGACTTTTGCTGGGCCTGTAAGGCTGCCGTGGCTTGCTCTTGGCTCAGCTACGCCAGCTCCCTCTGTTTCTCGAATTGTAGGCTCATCCACCGAAGCACTTCTTGGGGATCCATCTCCATGCTTGCACACTACAACAAACAAACAGACAACAAACACCAAGTGTGGCACTAGTACTATTTTCGTGCCTAGTCTCTCTTCCTTTTTACCACTCCTTCTCGCTGGAATCCCCCACCGCCTATGTCCAAATACTCATTACCTGAGCCAGGTGGAGATTCGCGGTCTGAGAAGGTATTTTTCTTTTCCACCGGTTCTGGAACCTTCTGGGCGTGTCCAGCCATGATACTCGTCCTGTTCTTCAGCAATGTCACTCTGCTGGGTTCCTGCTGTATAATCTCCAGGAACAATCCGAAAAACTACGCCATTTGTGACTCCTCTGCCGGTCCCTATTAGGCATCCGCCTAGGGTCCTGAGGATCAAGTTGCCTTCTAGCACAATAACAGTCTGCAGTCGAGTAATTAAGGCAAAATAAGAATTGGGCTTTATTTCCCCTTCCCTACGGATTTCCTTTTATATAACAAAACCAGGAACAAAAACAGCTTCTTCAAAGAAAAATATGTTCTTTTCCTTTGGTACCTTTTTACAGAGCTTCTGCCCACTTGTTCAGCACAATGATTCAATATCATCTGAGAAACATAACGTACACTCCATTGGTGTGGGTTCAAGGCTACAGCTATTATTTTCCCAATGCATTAGTTCACAATCCTCCATGGTTGCAGGTGGGCTAAAATCCTCATAGCTGTTTACATTGTAAAACCCTCTCTGTGAGGCACTGGTTAGCTTATCAGGAAGCTGTTCTATGCAAGCAGGGTTTTGAATACCTGGTACTGTGACAGTTTCACTCTGGCTTTCCTTTTCTCTCCAGTAATGAGGAATTACGTCATAACTCCCAGCATTTACTTTACTTCTTATGCCATGCCCTGGCCCTCCAGACAAAACAGAGTTCTTAGCTTTTTCTCTCTTAAAGCTAGGTTCCCACCTTCTCTCTGTTGTCCTGGCTCCTCTCTCTGGGCTACAGACAGCTCCTTCCCGGGACCTCCAGCTATCAGCAGTCTGAGCAGTGCTATGGCCACGTTCCTGAGAAGTTTTCCCCCGGCTGCTTCCTGCTACCGGGCCACACCTACTGCTTCCTTGATTCAGCAGGCCTCCTTCTGTGTGACGTCTGCTCTCAGGCTGGTTGCTCACTCCTCCCAGGTCGCTGCCCCCTCTGGCCTCTCCTGGATTTACCCAGCAGCTTTTATCCTCCTGTCCTTTGCACGCTGCCTGTGCTTTCATGGACAGGTGATCCTGATTAGCTTTTAACCTTCCTGCTACGTCAGGACTAGTGTGTGGTAAACTTATTCTATTGCTCTTTTGCCTCCTGTGAGCTGAGTGTGTTTGCTGCCTATCAGACTCCAAGGTAAATTCTTCTTTTTCACCTATTATCATGGGCTCTACACCGGCTACTGTATCATAATATCCACAAATTACTTACGCTTGAATCCCGCCAAGTCCTCTGCCACTTAGATAACTTTTGGGTCTCCTCCTCCCACCATAGCTCCTGTCCTGGCTTCCACCCCTGTTCCCCTAGAGCCCTCTTTTCAGTATCTTGGGGTCATCCTGGACACTTCTGTGGCCTTTACTGAACACATCTCTTCTGCTTCCTGCTGCTGCTTCTTTTACCTCCGCCAAATCCATGCCGTCCGTCCTTTTCTCTCCTCTGAGGCCTTCTGTCTTTAGTCATCTCAAGGATCGACTATTGCAATATAGTTGATCCTTGAGATGTATATAGTTGTTGTAGATAGTTCTCATTTGTTATTCTAAGTTAAATGTACATAAGTTATAGAAGTTTCAATGTAAAATCCTATTAGTGTTCATTGTAAATCGCCCTGATCCTGGGAAGGAGTGGTATATAAAAGCATGTTAAATAAATAAATAAATAAATAAAATAGTTCTGGCCGGCCTTCCCCAATATCAACTATATCAACTACAGTTACTGTAGAACATTGCTGCTCATATTCTTGCACATTCCTCCCACTTTGCTCATGTCTACCCTCTCCTGGCCCGCCTACATTGGCTCCTGGTCCACTACCGCATCCACTACAAGCTCCTCATCATTGCTCATAAGGTCATTCACACCACTACTCCCTGCTACCTGGCGGATCTTATCCATTTCTATCACCTCCCCCCCCCCCCGACTCCTACGATCTGCTCACACTCATCATCTAGCCCTTTCCTCCGTTTCACAGGTGCATCTGGAACGCACTCAAGGGGCTGCCTTATTTTTCCTGGCCCCTGCCCTTTGGAACTTCCTCCCCCTCCCCATGCTCTCTGAACCTTCCTTCCCCAGATTTAAATCAGCCCTTAAAACACACTTCTTCGAGCTAGCTTTTGGAACGTCCCCCAGTATATCCCATTCCTCGCAGCCATGTTCCTTCTGAGGTACTGCTAGTCTGTTTGTTTTTTATGTTTGTTGTTCTGCCCACTCCCCCTGTCAATTGTTTTCTATCTTTTTTTTTCACTGTCCTCTCTGTATTCCCTTCTTTCCTATTTTGATTGGCATTCTTTTCTTTCTTCCTGCTTTGCAGCCTGTTAGCTTAGGGGGTTATTCCAAATCACGAATAGCGGGGATGGTCCATTCCTGCTATTTGTGTGGCTGCAGGCCCCCGAATAACTTTCTCGCCAGTTGTGCGGGGAAGTTAGTCAGGGTCAGGGAAGAGGCGGCCCGGGGCTGGAGAGAGGGTGGGCAGTGGGTGGTTGCCGGCCCTGGATGTACAGGGCTGGTTCTAATATCTGCTCTGTATGTCCAGGGCCAGCGAAATGTCCAGGGAAGTTATTCCAACCCCGGAGTGGAATAATTTCCCTGGACATTTTTTTCCGTGGCATCGGGGCACGGAAGGGGCTGGGGGGGACAAAGTTAAGTGTTGTTCGCGATTCTGATCCCACGGGGTTAGACGTACCAATTAGGAAGTGAAAAGGAGACACCAGAATCAGACAACTAGAAATAAGAGAGGTGAACCAGATTACTATCCAAAAATGCAGAGAAGGTAAAAAAGCACACTAACAATGATAAAATAACTAAAAATATATATATGTATCAAGATAGACAGAGAAGACTCACAAATAGGCAGTAAAAAGTATGGTCTTGGAGCTGGGAGCAGAGCTAGTGATGGAGTTGCATCTTCCACAGCAAGAACTGGCAAATGGCAGATGTGCATTTATTTATTTATTTTATTTTATTTAACATTTCTTATATACCACCTTTCATGATATCAAGGCGGTTTACATTGAACAAACTGAAATTATATTGAACAGGGCATTATAACTCAGAGATAACTATTTTACAGGGATCATGAGCAATGGAGGGTTAAGTGGCTTGCCCAAGACCACAAGGAGCACCTGTGGGACTAGAAACCCCAGTCCTTTCGGCCCAAGGTTGCTGTCCTTTAGTGGGATTTGAACCCCCGACCTTCTGACCTGAGGTAACTTGCCCCAATCACAGAAGGGAAGCTGAGGATGCTTCAAAGGGAGGGGGGGGGAGGATTATACTGACTGTACAAACAGGTAGGTTAGCAAGCAGGCAGGGGGATATTTACAACACTCGGTGAAGAGTAGCACAGACAGAGGTAGCAAAGAATAAGAGATCTGTATTGTGGCTTCATGAATGTAGGTGTGCATATTGTGTGGGAGCCCATTAACCAATGAAACCACCAGGGACGTTGTGCACTGCTGCACCCCACCAGCACCAGTCCTGCATGGGTAAGGAGCTGATACACATGCAGTTTATGCTTTTCTGCACATAGACAGGGGCCAAGGTACCATCCGATGTGGACAAATATAATTGCTGTGATGGCTGGCCACATCCCACTTGAAGGTATACCAGTGGAGGACTCTAGGCCAGGACATGGTGCTTAGAAGCGTCAATGCTGCACACATTCCACTGTAGCCTACATGGCTGTAGGACACATGCACTCTCTAATTGGGGACGTTGGTGTGGTGCAATCACGTATCCCAGTTGGTAATTAGGCACCATGTCCAGTCTGTCCCATTTATTTATTTATTTATTTACAGTCTCTTTTATACCACGCTATTCAACATCAGTGCGGTTTACATGACAACAGAAAACATATGGTGCAGGAATCTGCTCCGCATTTACAATGAACAGGTGCTTAAACTTGGGTAAAACTGGGATAACTATTTACATATGGGCATCACATCAAGTCGAATCACAGAGTAATCGTGGTGTGTTGGTGTGGCGGTACTAGAAGGGGGCAGTTAATGGTGCGCAACCTGTGTGAGCTACAGGTCACATACTTTACCTCATACTCAAAAAGGAATATACCACACATGAATGAAAACCAACCTGAGAGGTCCTCGTAGCTGCCCGTGGTGTAGATGACAAAATTGGACAGGAGACCCACCATAATGTACCATGGCCTTCCTGGTGCAGCCTCTGCACCTTCCACCTGGGCCTCCAGCTGGTCAGCTCCAGCCATCTCCACAACATCCTCCATTCCACCTGCCTCCTGGGGTCGATCCTGCACTTCTTGTGTCTGGCCACCTTCCATTTCAGACTCAGATTCTGACTTCAGATGTAGTGTAATGCTAGCCCCAGCCTCACTTTTCCCAGCTGTGGAGCACTGCCCTGCCCATTCCTCCCATCAAAGTTCTTCATAGGTGACTGAGCCATCATGCCCAGAGACATTATTGCCATGCCACTCGCTGCCACTCAGGGATGTCTCCTCCTCAGTGGTACCATTGCTAAGGATACGCTGTAGCTGTGTTTCCTGTAGGGTTACCATAACTCCTGCTGCAGGCCTGGATGGTGCCATTGGGATAGCTGGGAAGAGAGTCACACAGTACTATAGGCATTCCCACATGGTGGCAGTTGACAAGCATTCTGCATATTTGGGTGGGTACAGGGACACTGACACCATGTGTGGGTGCAGTCAGTTTACCTCTCCAATGTAACCCACAGAACAAGTCCTGAATGTCCGCCCCACAAGATGTGCTGCCTTTCTATCACAGGTGCACTGAGGCAGGCAATACTAATCACCATGAACCGGATGTCATGCTCCTGGGGAATGGAATGGTCAGCACTGTAATGTTGAATGAAGTTTTCACATCATGTTACACACACATGGTGATGTGGTATCAACTGACTGACGTCCTATGTTACTGTGGTGCAGCCAGGGACAGTCAGATTGCTGACATGTAACAACACATTCCCTGTGTGTGTTACCATCAGAAGTTCCTGACTGTCGCCAATGTCTGATCACTGTACGGGTTGCATCATTGCCAACATCAGTGTGGGCTCTGTGACCACCCCCATGGGCAATAGTGATCCCTATCTATGCCAAACAATGATGTTAAAAAGATGATAGCACTGACAGGCAACAATGTGACTGTCGCTGCCAGTGCAAATGCATTGGCGCTGGCATCAATGGTCCCATGGTGGCTTGTTAATGTTGTATACCATTGTCCTTTTCTTGACTGTCTGTCAGCGTACTTCTCAGGGACATGTATACTGGGCCTTATGTCTACTGTGGCAATCTGTCTGATGAGTGTAGGCTCCCTCCTATGTGATGTCTATATCCTGCAACTGTGCAGAGATGTCCCTATATCATGCACTGCCTTCTAATCAAGCTTGTTGTATGGAACAACATAGCAATGGGAGACATACACATCCCAGCATGCAATGTGTTAGATACAGAATTGAATGTTTCTTGACAGGCACATCTGGAGACCATTGGCAAGCCTGGGTTCTTTGGTGTCTGAGAAAGACATACAGTAGCAACAATAGCACTTGCACAAATGAGAGCCATCACCACTTTCCAGTGATATGTGATACAATGCAAACATTGAGATTACAGTAGATGTGCATCCTGCTGGAGCATGTACGTGTGTTAGCCATGGTCAAAATAGAACAGTGTCCCCACATCTGAGCACGGTGTAGCCTGAGTATCTACAGATATATCTGTTGTCTGAGGCTGTATGCCAGACATTTGTGGGGTGAGGACACAGATTGTGGGGCCTGTTGAGATGCTTGTCTCAGACCCAGCTGCGCTGTCACACAGAGACAGCAGACACAGAACCAATGTGCTGTGTGCATGATCCCCACAGTGGCAGTTTCAGCGTTTGCAGGTGTGCACCTATGTAAGCTGTTCCAACATCACCATATGAGCTGGGGCAGCTAGGTCTTTGGCCTTGTATGGATTGTAAAAAGCTATTTTATGCCAGTTAGGCTACAGAACTACAGAGCCCACAAACTGAGGTATATGGGTCATAGTTATGACATTTTGCACAATCACAGTATGCCCAAACACAATAGACACATTAGGCAATTATGTCTTCTTCAGGGAGTAGGATAACCTCCAACAGAAAACCACATAAAAACACATTAAAACAATAAATATGAACAATAAAATAGATAATACATAGCTAATACATAGCCATTGTTCGCTGAAAACACATTATTTCAGTGAGTTACGCTGGCGCATTATAGCTCATGTTCTGGAGTTTTGGAAAGGAGAAAATCATCAAGCTCGATTAAATCACTTAAAACAGTATTGGATATATACCCTCCATACTATTGAACCTACCGGTATGAATCGGCAAGTGGACTGGTACACTCTTATCTGATTGGAGGGTTAGAGGGAGAGTGGTTACTTTGACAACATGTAATGAAAAGCAATGGGCATCTTGGGGAAAAGCCGGGAGATCTCACCATGAAAAAAGATGTGCAAGGAACAACAGGCACAATAATGGCTTGAAGACAAGAGGGGACCTTTCAGATAAATTAATATTCATCATCTAAATTACCCTGATGCAGAAGAAATTTAATTCTTCAAAACGCGGTAGCTGTGGTCGGTAACAAACAATGATATATGATAACACAGTCCCGCAGTAACAAGTAATGATATATGATAACACAGTTCTGCAGTAAATGGAAGAGAAACAAGTGCAGTACAGCTATGATTTTTATCATGCCTGTTTTCAATTGCTTAAATAATCACAACAGTAAAATGGACTGATAATATTAGGACCAATTGAATATAGTGGCCTTGAGAGGATTGAAAGTCCAACAAAAATTTAACTTTTCTTGAAGGTGAAGGTCAAAAATAATTTCAGAGCAGGATTATTGTGGTTTCACTAAAGTCTGTGGGGCTTGTTTACAAAGCCGCGGTAGCGGACTACGTGTGATATCGGAGCCGCGGCCCCATTGAATCCAAGGGGGCCGCGGCTCCGATATCGGGCAGAGTCTGCTACCGCGGTTTAGTAAACATGCCCCTATGTGTGTCATACGTGCCCCTTGTCTGATAAGCATTTCACTGTGTCTGCTAGATGCATTATTTGGCACAGCACTACTGTTTGCACAGGATCTTGTAACCAGTATTTGCTACCTCACAGCCAAGTGAGGCCATGTGCCATGGCAGGATTTGGAGAGCCAATGGACATGTTTATCAGACACTTGGCTCTGTGGTACTGTGCCTGTCCCACACCACCAGATTGTAGCTGACATTCTGGACAGGGGTTCCCACACACATCTCACACATATCATCACTCCTCTTGTAGGTGGCATTCAGTATGCTGTGATGATTTCATGATGCTTGCTGTTTTGGGGGAGCCGAGGGAAGAGCCCATGCATGCAGGGATTGAGCCAGATGTGCAATTACCACAGTTGTTGTGAGCTCTGAATGACCCACCTGCCTGTGATGCTGCAGCAGTTGACACAGATGATTTGCATATGCAGACCAATACTTGTTGTGACTGGGTTGGCACTTACCACTCCACAACTTGCACTTTGTCTATGTGGGTCCTATATTATCTGTTGTCAGTGTGTACAAGCATTGTGTTGTGTATTCTCAGATCTGCCATGATCAGTGACTGAGGAACTTTGTTTTGGATCTGGCCATTCCCTCGGGCCACCTTGGTGTGTAGTACCAAGCGTCACACCACAGATGCCAATGCCTTTAATATAGGTGCATTGAGCTCTCCTTCCCCTCCCTGCACTGATCCTCCTGGATGGCTGCAGTATCTCCTAGTGACAACAGTGTACAGACAATCTATGTGCACAGGGTCCCGTGTATCAATGTGTGCTGTGTGTTCATAGACATCAGTTCTCTGCATGGTTTTGCTATCAAACGTGAACCATGGTCAGGAGGCATCAGGGGCCTGTGACTGCTCCCTGCCTCACATACCACATGCTAACTGCTGACTGGCAGTCTCTATCATCAGTCACACACTAGGTCCTGCATGGAGGGTGGCTGTCCATTGGTCTGACACTCTATCCACCAATGTTGTGACCACATATGTAGCTGTGTCGCAGGATTTGTGAAACACATTAGAGGGTTCATAAATTGCAAACTGCTGAGTCCAATATGACTCTGGTCCTCCAGCTCAAACGGAGAGGGGGGGGGGGCAACACACAAGATACACATATGCATGTGCCTTTCCTGGGGTGTATCTCAACAGTATAGTCAAATGCTGAGCCCATTCATATTCTCTGTGGTTAGATCCATTAGGACTCTCTCAGTGAGATTCTGCAACTACTGTATGTTTATTACAAACATGCACTTCATGTTCACATCTCCAGCATGGGGAACTGCTGTTTTTCCTTGGGAGGTAGACATTGGAAGCAGGGAACACCACACATGGATGCTGTGGTTTGACCCACCTCCCAGTTCCCTGACATGCCCTCTGTTTCATGTAGATGTAGTTGACAGTCTCTGATGAATATCTCAGTGACAATGTAGACCCCCACATACAGATTATGTTCTGGGATGCTGCTGTGGTGTCCATTGCCAGGGTTTCTGGGTGGCTAATATGAGCACTTTGTGGGGCCAGTTACAGATGGTGGAACAGTTGGCTTCCAACATGCTGTCCAGCTGGGGAGACTGCAATCAGCTTTGTGCTAGAAGGTAGAGCTCATCTCACCAGTGCAGCACGTGACCCTACCAAGTGTGTGCTGCAGGTGTGCATTGGCTCCCCTCCCAATAATGCTGGGACTGGTAACATCTGCTGGCAATATCAACTCATTCCATCAATGGTGCTAATTAGGATGAGGTGATGCACCTGCCTTGTTGTTGGGCAGATTATGTGCTGATAACTGCATATAGGGTTTTTATCAGAGGCCTGGATGGAGATATCACATTAGTTTCTGTGGACCTCTGGAGTCTCCATATGAGGTCCACACCAGTTTGGTTCCGTGAAACAGAGGATGCGATGTACAAAACCCACACTTCTTATTGTGCTGCAATGTCAATCCCTAGTGCTTCAGCCAGCACTCCAATGGCATGAGTTGTATGCTTGTCACAGGCCATGTCGGCATGCAAGTATGCCCTTTGTGGAGGCATGCATAGCATTTTGGATCCTACCCATGGAAAGGGTTGCCAATTGGCTCCAGATGCGGCTGATAGGCTTGATGCAGTCCTGGGTTTACCCCAGTGCAAATAGGGACATGTATTCTGATTTCTCTATTACACCACATAGAGAATCAAGACTACATGTCTCTGCCTGCAATGGGCTAAACCCAGGACTGGGTCAGGCCTGTCGGAGGCATCTGGAGTCAGTTGGCAACCCTACCTGTGGAGAAGACCCTGTCACTGAATGAGAGCTGCCATGTAAGACCTTTACCAGACAAATAACACAATGCAAAAAATATATGTATATAAAGACATTCAGATACTTTTAATATAATTCATAACATATTCAAAATATACACACATATAATATCATACTGCCCTCAAAAATGTAATTGACAGTGTGTTCCAAAAATTACATTAATAAAAATAAACAATATATTCAAGATATATATTCAAAAATATTACATTAACATCAGAGTACCCTCTTCAATCATAAAACCCCAACTACACGCAATATACATATAATCTAAACCAGCGTTTTTCAACCACGGTGCCGCGGCACACTAGTGTGCCGTGAGATATTGTCTGGTGTGCCGGGGGAAAAATTCCAATTTCATCCGTAACATGTGGCCTCGGCTCACAAATTAGGGTTGCCAACCGGCCGGTTTTCAGCCGGCCTGGCCGGTTTTTCCATGGCCAGGCCGGCTGCCAGCACAGTTGTAAAACCGGCCATTGAAAAGCCGGTTTTTTGCTCTGGCCGCAAGATCGGGAGCGGCCAGAGCAAAAAACCGGCTTTTGTGCCGAAGTCCGCGGCGCGAACGTGATCGCGATTCCCTATAGCAGTGCAGCCGCTGGTTCTGCTTTGTACAGAGCAGCGGCTGCACTACACTTACATTGAAAAGTAAAGAGAAACTGTGTCAGGAGCCCTCCGATCATGCAGAGCCCGAGGAAGTGATGTCATGGGGGCGGGCTCCTCACAGGCTGTCTTTCCTTTTCAAATTAACTTTAGCTGCAATAAAGTTAATTTGAAAAGGAAAGACAGCCTGTGAGGAGCCCGCCCCCATGACATCACTTCCTCGGGCTCTGCGATGACCGGAGGGCTTCTGACACAGTTTCTCTTTACTTTTCAATGTAAGTGTAGTGCAGCCGCTGCTCTGTACAAAGCAGAAGCAGCGGCTTGGGCAGAGGGGGTGTGTGTGTGTGTGAGTGAACCAGCAAGGGGGGGGGGGAGTGTGAGTGAACCAGCAAGGGGGGGGGGGAGTGTGAGTGAACCAGCAGTGGAGGGGGGGGGGTGGTGTGAGTGAACCAGCAAGGGGGGGGGGGCGATGGTGTGAGTGAACCAGCAGGGGAGGGGGGTAAGTGAGTGAGTGACCCAGCAGGAGGGGTGAGTAAGTGACAGGGGGGTGGGTGAGTGAACCAGCAGTGGAGGGGGGGGGGGTGGTGTGAGTGAACCAGCAGGGGAGGGGGGTTGGTGTGAGTGTTTGATTCCTATTCAAGAGAATTACTTTATATATAGTCAATATAGGCACAGAGGTAAATTTTTTTAACATTTTCTAATGGTGGTGTGCCTCGTGATTTTTTTCATGAAAAAAGTGTGCCTTTGCACAAAAAAGGTTGAAAAACACTGATCTAAACCACATTTTACAAACAATACAATGAAAGTTTCAACAATCCCTATAATAAATAGTAGGACATCAATAAATTAATTAAATTACATACAGTGATTATCTCACAACAATCCCTTTTTCCTTTTATTCATGAATTATTAAACCCACATTTTTCTATCCATTTTTCTATTCAATCCAACTATCAGTTATGGCATTATTAATAATCAAATTACAAGGAGATATACAGTGTCGATGATAACCCTTCTCAGGAAGAAGCCGTTTCCACATGTGCCGAAGAACAGTCAAAAAGGATTCATCACAGACCAACGGTCCAATGAGAATGTACCAAGGAACCCTCAGAGCTGCTTATATCATTCATCAAGGGAATCTGAAAGGGATAGCGCATAAGTAAACTGACTCCATAAAAAATAGAATCACACATTAAAGCACAATAAATGCAAACAAACCTTCCGATATTTTGATTTCTCCCTGACCCATATGAAGGGAGACTCTGTAGGCTCCTCTGTGTCGGCACCAATGCAAGCACAAAATCTCACATGCCGTTGTTAAACTGACTTGACACAGCTGACCGCCGAACTTATAGCAAACACCATAAAATGCAGTTTCGCCGGGTCCCGGCCTCCTCAGGGAAACTTGCCGAAACTAAAAACAAATTAAAATACCCAAATAAAACAACACACCATGTACTAACAACTAAATATGTATATGTTTAATCAAGAAGCCTTACCACGAGTAAATCCCGGTCACCAATCGAATTGCAAATACAAGGGAACAAGAGATGTCAAAAAACGCCAGCGCATGCGCCTTTATAAACCAAATTGCAAACAGCAAATCAATAGAACCAATGCTATTCCACTTGGGAATTTAACCCTCCAGGTTCCACAGTATTCCAACGATATATAAATTGTTGTTCCCTGCGGCATAATTGCCGCTGAAAATTACCACCCACACCACCACTAACTTGTAACAATACAAAACAACGAAACTCTTCTAACGTATGACCCTTCAATCGCCAATGAGAGACCAAGGGTGCAGACTCAACCCCACGGCGAATCGTCAAAAGATGTTCAATGATAGGTGTTTTAAAAGGGTGGGAAGTTTGGCCAATGTATAACAATGAACAGGCGCATAAGACTACATAAACTACCCCGCTGGTTAAACAATCTATTAAACCCCTTAACTCAAAAGTAAACCCCAGAGAGGGATGCTGGAAAGATTGTATTTCCAAAGTAAATGCACACACTACACATTTATTACACTTCTTATGTCCTCGATCCTGTAGAGGAACTTTATTATGATGCCAAGAATGGGAATGTACCAGTCAATCTCTCAAATTCCACCCTCTGCGAAAGGAAAAAATATGAGGGTTCATAAAAATTGAATGAACCTTTAATATGTCCCAATGAGACAAAATGAGATCCCGTATATGGCATGCTTGTGTGGAAAAAGGTAAAACACAAGTCAAAGAAGGAACTTTTTCCTTATATTGTTGAAAGGAAAACCACTCACGGTGAACATGATAAGCCCGTTTATAAGCTCTACGTATCACCGTGTCTGGATAGCCACGTTGTTGAAACCACTTCTTCATGTGTTGTGCCTATATAACATATTCCTCACGTGTAGAACATAACTTGCGTAACCTTAGGAACTGCCCAAAAGGAATAATATTGTGTAAAAAAACGTGGATGAAAACTATTATAGTCCAGCAAACTAGTCCGATCCGTAGATTTAGAAAAAATAGATGTACGAAATCCACAACCCTCCAAAACTATCTTAATATCCAAAAAAATGAACCTCCCTTGAAGATATTTCTAGTGTGAACTGTAGGTGGATTTCTTGAACATTCAACCATTGTAGAAATTCATGCAAAACAGTTTCAGAACCACGCCAGATAAAGAAGATATCATCAGTGAATCTAACCCACTTTACTACAAAAGACCAATGTTGGGATTTCATAACAACTTCCTCTTCAAAATACCGCACATATAATCCCGCTATAGAGGGAGCCACAGTGACACCCATGGAAATGCCTTCAACCTGATGATAAAAATTGCCCTGAAATTCAAAAATTTCTATATAAGATTAAAGTCAATAACTGATGATAGAAAGACCTGCGTTGTGGAGATAGTTGTAAATTCAATAAGTATTGCATAGCAACCTCCAAACCCCTATGTTGGGGAATGTTTGTGTATAACACTGAAATATCCATTGTGACTAACAAATACCTATCTCCCTCAGAAGACCAATTATCTAAATACGTCAGTAAGTTACCAGAATATTTAATATAGGACAACTACTTAAATAGTTACTCAGCTACAGCTGTGTTAGCTGAATGTGTAAATAGTTTGCCCAGTTACAAATCCATGTTTCTGATCCTGTTCAATGTAGCACTAGGCAGCTCTCATTGTCTCTCGCAAGTATTGTTAACTGTAAACCGCACTGATACTGAAGAGCGCGGTATAAAAAAGCTTTTAAATAAATAAAATAAATAAATAAAATAAGGCCTGACGTACCAACAGGCTCAAAAAGGAGTCCATATACTGTGACAGAGGCTCCAGCACTGACCCTATGCCTGAAACAATCAGGCGGCCAGGGGGATGTGTCAAAGATTTGTGGATTTTGGGAACAACATAAAATGACGGTATACAAGGATGTTGTACATAAAGAAACCACATTAAATGTTCCGTAATCAAACCCTGTTGTAGTGCCATCTCCAAAACTTCCAAAACTTCAGACTGTATAAAGTGTGTAGGATCTTCCTCTAATGAACGATAAAACTTTCCATCACTCAATTGTGACATCACCTCCTGATCATATGCCGTTTTATCCAAAACTACAACACCCCTACCCTTATCCGCAGGTTTGATGACAATGGAGGTATCGTGTTGTAATGACTGCAACACCTCCACTCCCGTGGGGACAAATTATGTTTAGCCTTAGGGGAAGGCAAAGATTTTAAACCTTCTAAAATTACACGTTCAAAAGCCACGATGTTTGGATCAATCACTCCTAGAGGAACCCAAGAGGATTTAGGTTGAAAAGGTGTATTTTCCCTAGTGGTAACCTGCATAGAATCGGATTGCATAAAAAAAAATAAAGCAATCCGTAATTTACATAAGAATACTTGTAAACTCACTTGCACAGCAAACTCATCAACCAAGGTAGTAGGGACAAAAGATAACCCTCGATTTAACATCATGATCTCCTCTGAGGACAATTGTTGATGCGATAAATTAAACACTAGACTGACCGAATCATGCCTATTCGGAAAAGAAAAACCCTTAACCTCTTTAGACATCAATATTGGTCTGTGGGGTTGCGGGACCATCGCCGGTACCTGCCCCCTCCTCGAAACCGATTTCTCACCTGAAGGGGTCAATTGCCACAATTTCTCCCCGAAGGGGTCGATTGCCACAATTGCTTCCCTCCTGAGGCCTGTTGCTCTACAGGCCATGTTCCAATATCCATTCTTTGTGGCCTGACACTGTTTTCCTCTACAAGCTGTGCACATGCCTCCTGTTCACCCTGCACTTCAGTGAATGTGTTCAGTGCATCTGACCATCTCCACAAATGTTGTCCCAGTCACCCACCATGGGCACACTACATTTTCCGATGACTGCTCTCTTGTCTAAAGTGACATGTGCTTCAGTGATGTCCTAGATAGCAACTGTTTGTACAGACAAGGTGTGGGACATCCTGCCTATTACTCCCAATGATCATTCACACCATGATGTCTGTGACATGGGGGTTGCAGGCATAGGTAAGGGACATGAACAACATATTTGCATTATCATATCTTGCTTGCACACATCTCCCCATGAAATGATCACACAGCAAATATGATCTGTATTTGCACGTGTCATGAGTAGGTATCCACTGAGTCGTATTCGGTGTGATTTCCATGCTGTCTCTGTCTGAGATGGAGAATGACCTGCAGAGGCATGACTCCTACATCTTCATTGGGCCATTTCTGTTCCCCAGAATTAAAGGTTTGCAAGGTCCCCCTATAGCTGCTCATGTCTGGCAGCTGTAGGATGTACCATGGGCTGTGTGTTTATATTTTGACATGACTGTATGCTGGGAGCTGCCTGTCTACCCCGACCACATATGGAAAATGACAAAACAAAAAATTTTTCAATCACTCCACCAATGTATCAAAAATCACATCAGGTACTAGCAAACTTAAATACATGAAAGAAGAAAAGAGTCTCAGAATCCAATGAGGTAAAATGATTTAAGCTTCATACACACGAAGCATACCTCTCAGAACATCAATGGCTCTAAAAAACTCCTTCCATCTTATTAGATTTTCTTTCTTTCTTTCTTCAGAATAATGTATTATCAAAATAGTAATCTCTCCAAACATAGCAATAACACATTGCCTTAAAAAGCACTTATCTGAATGGTGATGACATCGCTATTAACCAAACACACCACTGGGCAGACACACAGCTGCAGGGCAAGCACACCCGATGTCACACACAGGCCGCCAGAGCATTTCGCTAAAGGCTTCTTCAAGGGAATGCCCCACCCATATAGTGCTCAGTATGCTATGAGAACAAACACAAAAACTCAAAAACCAGTACAGTCTGTAAAAACAAACTTCTAAAACCCCGTATGCCCAAAACCAAGAAAAACCAAGAAAGAACATACTGATTTCAACTGTTATCATAGTATCTGACTAACACACCACCGGCACAGCCATTACTATTACAAAAAATGCCGCACATGCGCGGCACTAAATAAGGAATGTCCATGACGTCACCCAATGATGAACCAGGAAATCCGCTTGCCAATCAAACCAGCAACCCCACGAACAAAATTCTGACTAAAAATATGCGCACCTCCACATACACCAAAACTGAAACAAAATGACACATCACATGAAAACAGCCTAAAAATCGCAGCAATATCAGCCAAACACATCACACACTCCCATTGAAAACACATACCACCCAAACACATTACATTAACAAAACCATCGTTGTTCCACATGCTAGTAGTAGTTCATGGCATTCATGCAATGTTTGTTACCGGTTATCTTATGTTCACAACAGTTCAATCACCTACTGGCTGCTGCAGCAGCAGACTGGTATGAACCATTCCTGCATGTGGGCCATTACAGGCAGCGAGCTGTGCCTCTCCTTTTGGCAGGCAGTGCAATGCTAAACACATGCTATGTGCCTGCATGTAATGGTGTCATCCCTACACCAGTTCATGCCTATGGCCGGCATGAGGAGGCAGTTGTTATGCATCAGTGACACATATATGCTGTCAGGGGTGGCTCAAGACAATCTGCTGCTGAGGTGAGGGATGAGATGGCGCTCCTCCCCCCGATGGGGATCTTTCTCAAAATTCCAGTCAGGGACTGAACCAAATCAAAAAGTCAATTAGATAATGTGGAGCAAATGCAAGATGTTCACACACCAAGGAACTAAAAGAAAGAGCGAGAACCACAGCAGTTTATAACTCCAAATTATAATTCATTTGTATTTTGTTGTTATAAACTGCGTTATGGTGCTTGCTTTTTCTTTTTGAACATACATTTTGCATTCACAGAACCCCCTCCTCAACAATGAGTGCAGAGCAGAGGTAGGACATTCACCCACACAACTCAATATATTAAAAAAAAAAAACTGGATTCTGGTCATCTCACCAACAACAAAATTCTCCTGTACCAGGTATATTGGTACAGGAGAATGTAAAACCCTACTAAAGTCACTAAGATCTGCAAGGCCAAATCTACCATACCATACCAGCATACACTTCCAAAACTCATACAATAAGGGGCCTACCAAGAAAAAAACAGCACTATAAACACTGCAATGGGCCCCAAAACATCCATACACCTATTTGAAAAGCTGAACAAGTCAAATTACTACAGTACAGATCCCTACGTACAAACTCCATGTTAACAGAACAACTGGCCTTGATCGCACACTCAGAACACAGATCCTCACCAAGTATAGAATAAGTGATCACAACCTAAAGCAAAAATAAAAATATGTAGGCAAAAATTAAAATGAAACCCCAAGAAGCCAGACTCCGCATGTGGTGCCACACCAGATAAGAGATGCAGTTCCCCATACTGTGTGAAATATAAAGATAGCACAAAGTCCGATCACTAAATTGAAAATAAAATTATTTTTTCTACCTTTGTTGTCTGATGATTTTTGATCATGCTGGTCCCGATCGGAGGTTTCTGTTTTCCTATGTCTTCTCTTAGCTCTTTTTCTCTGGTCTATAGTCCATCTGCCATTTCTCGTCTCTCCTTTTGCTTTCTTCATTTTCTTCCATCAGCCTTTTTCTAGTCCCAGTAACCCTCCCCAGTATCAGCCCCCTTTACAGCCTCCCCTCCCAGTACCAACCTCCTTGTCTTCCCAGTACTGCCACTGGTGTCTATTCCCTTCCAGTCCCCCTCCTTCCCCATCGTCCAGCCCCTTCTTGTTAAAATACCATCCCAGGTATCAGTGAACATCTAGTCCCAGTGCCCCCTCCCATGCCAATTCCCTTCCAATCACCCTCTCCCCTGTCCATCCACCTTCCAGTGCCATCCCCGGGTGTCAACTCCCTTCCAGCTCCCCCCCTCCTCCCATGTCTGTTCTGCTCCTTTCCAGCTCCCCCCGTCTGCTCCCTTCCAGCTCCCCCCCATGTCTGCTTCCTTCCAGCTTCCCCCATGTCTGCTTCCTTCCAGCTCCCCCCATGTCTGCTCCCTTCCAGGCCTTTCTGTCTGCTCCCTTCCAGCTTCCCCCATGTCTGCTCCCTTCCAAGCCCCCATGTCTGCTTCCTTCAAGCTCCCCCCATGTCTGCTTCCTTCCATCTCCCCCCATGTCTGCTCCCTGCCAAGCCCCCCTGTCTGCTCCCTTCCCTCCTCCCCCATCCCTCCTCACTGATTCATCCTTTAGAAACAAACAAAAGCAGCCACAGGAACATTTCTCTGTTCCCGTGGCTCTACTTTCAAACTGCTGGGTCGCATCCATCTTCCTGGAGATGGCAGGGGAGGTGGGGGCCCAAGGTCATCGCTTCTGCCACCCTTCCGCTGCTTCCTCCAAAATGAAAGCAGCCACAGGAACATTTCTCTGTTCCTACGGCTCTGCTTTTAAACTGCTAAAACGGCTGTTTTCATTTTGGAGGAAGCAGCAGCAGCGGAAGTGGAAGGGCGGCGGAAGGGATGACCTCTACCCTCCCCCCCTCCCCCCCCCCCCCCCGCCGGCTCCAGGAAGATGGACACAACCCAGAAGTTTGAAAGCAGAGCTACGGGAACAGAGAAATGTTCCCGCGGCTGCTTTTGTTTGTTTTTAAAGGATGAATCCGGCTGGATGGCGGTTCTATCATAGGCAGTTTCTAGGGAGTGGCAAATCAGTGCCACCCCCTAGAAACTGCCGCCTGAGGCCACCGCCTCAGTTGGCCTAATGATAGAATCGCCCCTGTATGCTGTTTCAGGAGGGAGGCTATGCAGGTGCTGTGAGGTCTTGCATGCATTAATATATTTGGAATGTGTTCAAATTGCATTTGTGAATTGACATCTGCCTCTCACCCAAGGAATACTTCCATCGGTTGTATGCTAGTTACAACTGCTTTACATCACTGCAACACGCTTTGCTCACAATGCATGTTATCAATGCACATAACATCTGACGTCAGCAGGGCAGCTGCATACTGCATGAGGACAGCATGGCAGCCCGATCCAGGAAGTCACACTTCAGGGGACCTGCACCTGTTTGCCAGCCTCATCTGCCTCAAGCAGACGCTCTTCCCCACATCCAGCACATGCCATGACATGGAGCGGCTGCAGCACTTATGGCTGCGTGTGGGGGAGCATTTCGATGAAAGCAGTGATTGCCAAAGGATAGTAAATACATGTGCAGAGGAACCCTTTACACATATGTCTACATTATGTCCATCACACAGCTAATGTACCACCATTTTCAAATATGCTTGTGTTTATAGCCTAGTGCACAAGATTGTGGAACCTCCATGCAGGGCCAGGCTAGGGGTTTCTTCAATCCAAGCCAGGGTCTGCAGCTATGCTGCCACCCGCATGCCATGCAGGCCCCCAAACCCCAGTGTGCATTGCCACACCCCCACACTGCCATTCATTCCATCAACAGGGTCAGGGGAGGGGGCACCACTCAGCTCTGCTGCACACCATGGGCTTCAGCATGCACGGTCTGTCACATGTGACCCCCCCCCCCGAATCTCTGTCAGAGGGGGTTCTGATGCAGCAGGCCATTGATGGTGAACCACACAGACTGCCACACACAGAATCTGCAGGCCCTTGGCAGCCTCCAATCCTGCATAGTGGACAGCCCAGGTCTGCCTCCATGTTCCCGGTATCACATTAGCTAAATGCACCCTACATGTGGATGCATTGTGTGGGTTTGACCCAGGGAGCCATTGGGGTTCATAGTTATCTTTCTTGGGACCTTTATAGGCCATTCACAACAACACCCTTCAGACATCAGTGCAGTTTACAAGGTTCACAATAGAGGCTGGTTTGCAAAGGAAGGAAACAACATTAATCAGGTAGGATAGAACATCCTTACTTCAGAGATTTACAGACATACCAGGGACCACAGGGCAGAGCACAGAGGCCAGGGAGAGGTCAGGTGATGGGAAGGGGTAAATCACAGATGGTTCTACAGAAATGGCTAATAAAGAAGGATTTCGAGGGTCTGGAGAGAAGGTTCCCTACAGAGAACTGTGGGAAGCAAGTTCCAGAGGGGGGTACCAAGGAAGAAGATGGTAGCAGGGGGCCTTGACTCACAGCATGCATGTGAGGCTGGCAGAGGGTGCAGACAACTGATGTGACTGGAGCAGAGACTACTGGAGGGGTTGTGAAAGAGATGACAATCAGACAGATATTGTGGGGTGTGCATGTTAATGGACCTCTAAACCAGAGTGAGGATCTTGCAATGGATACATTTGATGGGCAGGCAGTGGAGATCATTGGGCAGTGGAGAAATGTGGTCAGAGCAAATGGCAGGAGACATGGTCCAAGCAGCAGTATGTCCATTCTATTGTATACCACAAAGGTGTTGTTGTGAAAGACAAGAGATACCAACATGTCAGTTATGCACACATGAGATAACTGACTGCAGGTGAAGGGTGGGCAGTGAGGTGGTGTTTGGGAAAGGACAGATTGCACGTAGTTCCAACATATTAGTACATGTGCTGCTATTCTCAGAATTGTCAGCAGAGACCTCATATAAACTGTCACATACTGTCATGTATGTTCAGCCAACAATCCTGTCATGTATGCACATACAGTGGCAAGAATTGCTAACATTTGAGGTCCCAGAGATATATCTCTTCACATAGGGAATGGATATAAGTATGGTTTTTAGAGACCAGCAGATAAGGGTAAGGTAGCATATATAAGCCAGTATTCCAGCCACTGCATACTTTGCAAACTATTTGTGTATTTTCCTTGGTGCTGCTGCAAGCCAACTATACATCTCGTGCAGCCACACAATGTGCTTGGCACATGATCAGATGTACACCATGGATCACCCACCATGGCATATGGGAACTCAGGAACCATGTGACGTATCACGTATGCATAACAATGGCGACAGGCACTCCAAAACAGGGCTACTCCATCAGGGATAGTATTCGTGCACATCTAATAGCAGCACCAGGATGTTGATGATGGGTAGCTATTGGTGTGAGATGTGTAACACATTTATCTCACAGGGTTGGCACATTGGACACATTCTCAATATTTCATTGCTACAACTACTACTGATGAATGTTGTATAGCGCAACCAGACATACGCAGCACAGCACAGATACATGTAAGAGACAGACCCTGCTCAACAGAGCTCACTATCAAGACAGACAACACAGTAGCTGTAGATACAGCATACATCTAGGGGGAAAGGGAAACCAACATTAAGGAGATTGGGCAAATCATGTTTCAGGAGCAGCAGACTGGAAGTGATTTTGAAGCCTGGATCTGATAGGGGCCAGAGAAGGGGCATGACATAGTGCAGCAAGGTGAAAGGAGCAAATTGAAGAGTTTGCAAGAGCAGAAAGGGCACAGATAGACCCAATTTGTGAGGAGAGCAGAATTCCCAAGGAAGGGTGTAGGGAGAGACAATTGCATTGGGTCATTCATGTCACACTTTAACATATGTGCAACAGATTACCGTTCCATGTACTAAACAACAGATTACATGATTTTGCTCTGGCTTGTTTTTATTCTATGAAAACCGGTTTGAATTGTAGAAGAGCAGTAGAGAAAGGGTAAATTAGACTTACCTGCTAATTGTTGTTCCTTGAGTAACTCCAGTCTAGTCCCGAACCTCTGGGTTGTGCTCCTCCTCTAGCAGCTTGGAGACTGAAAAACGTCATCCTTTTCTGATGACACCAGTATATCTCCCTTGGATCCGCCTTCTCACCTCAGTTACCTATTGACAAAGCAGACTCACCAGAGCAACAAGTAAGTAGTAACCAGCAAACATAAAGTGGAACTAACTAAATAACCCTCTATAAGGGGAAAAAAACACAGTCCTCTTCACACCCACCGTTTAACAGCTGTCCCCCTAAAATCTCAGAAACGTATATAGATAGTACTGAGGTATATACTTCCTCTGTATAAGGACACAAGGATGAAGAAACATACCGCAGAAATTAACACCTGTGTTCTAACCTGTTAAACTTGTCACGCTTCAGGCACCAGTTTACCCAAAAACTGAAAAAACTAGGGCAGGATACGGGACTAGACTGGAGTTACTCAAGGAACAACAATTAGCAGGTAAGTCTAATTTACCCTTCCTTATCGTCCCTCCAGTCTAGTCCTGAACCTCTGGATACGTAACAGAGCAGTGTCGAAAAATTAACGAGAGGGACCCGCGAGACCAGTCTGAAGCACTGCTGATCCAAAACACGAATCCCCCTCTGCCTGAACATCCAGACAGTAATGCTTAACAAAGGAATTCAAAGACGACCAGGTGGCTGCCTTACAAATTTCCACCACCGGGACTAGCTGAAACTCGGCCCACGATGTCACTTGTGCTCTAGTTGAATGGGCCCTCAGACCTTCTGGCACTCACTGCCTTACCCTTCAGAACATAAGCAGATGCTGTGGCCTCTTTAATCCACCTGGCAATGGAAGCTTTTGATGCTGCCTCCCCTTTCCTGGGTCCCGCAAACAAAAGGAACAGCCTATCCAATCTGCGGAAACTCTCCGTCCTTTGGATGTATTTCTTCAACGCCTGGCGAACGTCTAAGACATGGAGTTTAGTATCCACCGAACTCCCCTTCTTCTCTGTAAACACTGGCAAGGAAACCACCTGATTCACGTGGAAAGCCGAGACTACCTCGGGCAAAAAGTATGGCACTGGCCGCAAAACCACCCTTGAGTCAGAGAGGAAAGGTTTCCTACAGGATAAAACCTGCAACTCGGAAATTTGCCGAGTCACAGCAATGGCTACCAGAAACACTACTTTGAGAGTGAGATCCTTCAAGGACACTCTGAACAAAGGCTCAAAGGGCTCCCCTTCCAATGCCTGAAACACTGAGGGGAGACTCCAACTGGGCACCACCTGCCTACATGGGGGTCTCAAAAGGGACACTGCATGAAAAAACCATTTGACATCCGGATGACCCCCTAGCTGTAGACCAGTTACCTTCCCCCTATAACAGGGTAGAGCTGCCACCTGCACTCGCAAGGAAGAGCAGCCGCCAAACCTTTCTCGACACCATCCTGCAAAAAGGCTAAAATCTGCGACACCGACACTTTCAGCGCCTCGCACTGTGGTCCACACACCAAGCTTCGAAGACCCGCCAGACACGAACATATGCCAATGAAGTAGATCTCTTCCGTGCTCTCAGCAAAGTGAAAATTACCAAAGTGGAATGACCCTTTCTCCTCAGCCTCGCCCATTCAATAGCCAAGCCGTAAGCAAGAATCGATCCACTTGCAGCATGCACAGTGGACACTGGGTTAACAGATCTGGCCGCTGAGGCAACCTCCAAGGTGTGTCCATCAGAAGCCTCCTGAGGTCCGCATACCAAGGCCTGCGCAGCCAATCTGGCACAATTAGCAGAACCTGCCCTTTGTGCCATTTGATGCGTTGTAACACCTTTCCTATCAACACCCAAGGAGGAAACACGTACAGAAGATGTGCTTGTGGCCAAACCTGTATGAGAGCATCCAGCCCTTCCGACAACCTTTCTCTTCTTCTGCTGTAAAAGCGGTCGACCCTGGCTGACTGAAACGTTGCCATGAGATCCATTACTGGTGTTCCCCACTGGCGGACCAACATCGCGAACACCTCTGGATGAAGGACCCACTCCCCGGGATCCACCTTCACTCGGCTCAAGAAGTCGGCTTCCACTTTGTCCACTCCCACTACATGTGCCGCCGACAATGCTACCAGATTTACTTCGGCCCATTTGAATAAGTGTTCAGCTTCTGTTTCCATCGGCACACTGCTGGTACCGCCCTGCCAATTGATATAGGCCACAGCCGTCGCATTGTCAGAAAACACCCGAACGGCGGCGTTCTGAAGATAAGGCTGAAACGCCTGTAGAGCTAGCGTCACCGCCCTCAATTCCAACTTGTTGATCGACCAGGTCCTTTTCCGCTCGGACCACTGACCCTGGCTGAACCCGCCTAGGAAATGCGCTCCCCAACCTAGGAGACTGGCGTGTGTCATTAGGGGGGTCCAAGGGCATCCCTTTTTCCAGACACTCGGGAAGCAACCACCATTGCAGGACTCATCGCGTCTCTGGTAAACAGGGTAGCCTCCTTGACAAAGGATCATTCTGATGTGACCATCGTCGGAGCAATGCCCTCTGCAACGGTCTCATGTGCGCTCTCGCCCATGGCACCATTTCCATGGTCGCCGCCATGGCTCCAAGTAACTGCAAGTAATGCCACGCTGTGGGAGCCGCTCTGCGCAGGAACCTGCAAAACAGCGTCCGCAATCTTGACGCCCACTGTTGAGGCAGAAAGATTCTTCCCGCGCAAGTATTGAACCGAGCCCCCAAGTACTCCAGACACTGGGAGGGAGCCAACTTGCTCTTTGTCATATTGATTACCCAACCGAGCCCCTACAGGAATGACACCACTCTGTTCATAACCTCTTCGCTTTCGGCCCTGGTCTTTGCTCCGATTAACCAATTGTCCAGATAAGGATGTACCAAGACCCCTTCCTTCCGTAATGCCGCTGCCACGATGACCATTACCTTTGTGAATGTTCTTGGCGCTGTAGCTAGGCCGAACGGCAAAGCCCGGAACTGAAAATGTCCGAGGGGAACTGCAAATCTCAAAAATGTCTGATGTTCCTGCCATATCGGAATGTGAAAATACGCTTCCGACAGGTCCAAGGAAGTAAGGAACTCCCCTTCCCATACCGCCACTCTACGGATCTGTGGGTTTCCATACGAAAATGAGTCATGCGAAGGCATCGATTTACTCCCTTGAGATCTAATATCGGACGAAAAGTTCCCTCTTTTTTTCGGGACCACAAAGTATATGGAGTATCGACCGAAGTCGCATTGTTCTGGGGGCACTGGAACCACCGCCTCGAGGTCGAGTAGCTTCTGTACCGTCTCTCATACTGCGGCACACTTGCAGTGAGCCTTGCATGGAGACCACACGAAGAGGTCTCTCACTAGTCGGTGGAACTCTAGAGCATATCCTTCCTGGATGACCTCTATCACCCACTGGTCGGACGTAATTTGGGCCCAGGCAGCGTAAAAAGCCCGTAGCCAACCTCCCACGGGTACCTGAACTGCCTGGCCTGTCCTGACTTCATTGAGACTTTCGCGGATTCGCGGAGGAGGTAGAGACCCCAAAAACTCTTCCTGCCCCCCGAAAGCCACGAAGCCCCTGGTTCTTGCTGGGAAAGCAGCCTCTTTGAAACTGACCAAACCTCGAATACCGGAACCGGCGAAACTCCCTTTGCTGCCCCTTGGCAGGAGGAATCGATTGGCCCTGCTTCTGTTTGTCTTCCGGAAGCCTGCCACCTTTGGTCTCACCAAGATCTTCTACAAGTTTGTCTAAATCTTCACCAAACAGTAGCTTTCCTTGGAAAGGGAGCTTACTGAGTCTGGCCTTAGAAGAACCATCCACTGCCCAATTGCGCAGCCAGAGGTAGCGTCTCGCCGCTACTGCGGAGGCCATACTTTTCGACAACCCCCCGAATGAGGTCGCAATGGATATCGGCTAGATAGGCTGTACCAGACTCAAGCCTAGCCACTTCCCCTGTAGAGTCCTCTTCACGGCCGACCTGAACACGCTGAACCCAGCGAAGGCAGGCTCTGGCCACCCAAGCCCCACAAATAGATGCTTGAATGGACAGAGCATTGATATCAAATACTTGTCTTAACAAGGAATCTAGCTTTCTGTCCTGGGTATCCTTGAGCATCGCACTTCCTTCCACTGGAATGGTAGTCTTCTTGGTAACTGCCGAGACGGCCGCATCCACCTTGGGAGACCTAAACAATTTGCGATCCTGGTCCACTAGCGGGTAGAGATGGCCCATGACTCTTGACCATTTAAGAGTCGCCTCCGGCATATCCCACTCTTCTTGAATCATCTCTCGGATCACTCTGTGTACCGGGAAGCCCTTTGAGTCTTCCTAAAAACCCGCAACAACGGATCTTCCAAGGTAGCATCTTCTGTGGGACCCAGTGCCGGCATGTTCAGTGCTTTTAACATCTCAGAAATGAGGGCCGGTAATTCCTCTCTTCTGAACACTCGGACGACCCTAGCATGATCCTCTCTGTCTGAAATCTCTCCTTCCTCAAGTTCGTCGTCCAATTCCAAGTCGGGCTCCCCCTCGATGGAGAGAAGCCCCTCCGAGTCCACCGACAGCTCATTCTGCTCCTTATCTATCCTGGACTTCTTTGGCGGGTTCCCGGGCACTCCTACCCTTTGAGGTGATCCAGATCTCTTTCCCCTGCGGACTTCTTCTGCGGGACCGTCCGCCAGCTCCTTATGCTGACCTCCGAAGGCCTGCTGGATCAGGGCTACAAAGTCCAGGCAAAAAATTGCTGCTAATCCCCCCCCCCCCGGCAAGGCTGCTTGTGTGGACGGAAGATCCGGGGAAGAAGAAGGCCCGGCTACGGGTTCCTTTAGGGGTGATTGAAGGGAAGGAGGATCTGTTGGAGCTAACAGAAACCCCTGTCCCCCTGTATCCTCCTCTAAGGCGCGCTCCATCATAGCCGCTTCACGAACACAGCATTTACAGACCCCCGTCTCTGATAAGGTACCTCTTTTAGAACTGCAGAGTAAACACCGCAGTCTAGCAGGCATCCCTGTAGAAACTGCGCTCTTTATGCCCTCCTAAAGCACTATAGTAGCCAGTGACCCCACCCTTCTGTGGGGAACTCTTTAAACTTACTTTTTTTTTTTTTAAACAAAGTCGCAGCCTCTCTGAAACCCAAGGAGGACAATCCTGCAGAAATTTCCCAAAAATGAAGCTTCCCCCGCTAAATAAAGGACTGTACAATATGAAACATAGAGCGAGGTTGTTCCCACGCCGGAGACACGCGGCATGGCCTGCTTAAAATGGACGACGCGGCATATTCGCGAGACTCCGCAGCCGCCGCTGTACTGGGGCCCTCCCCCTTTACCTCTGGAAGAACTTGGGTCCTGAGTGCGAGGCTTCTGCTGCAAACTCAGCCACCGCTAGCCCCTTGAAACAGGAGGACAAGGCAGAGCCGAACAAGCACTGCTGCTCTAGCTGCCCCGAGCGATGCGGCTGTGTCCTCCGATGCCGGTGTCTGAGCGCTGACAGGCAGAACTTCTGTGCACGAGTCAGAACACCGACTGAGCCGGCTCTTCACTTACCGGACCGACCCTGCCGGCTCTGCACTCACCAGAAAGTGAGGCAGCACCGGGAGTTTGCCTGCCACACTCCTTGATCCACTATGACTCAGAAGTGGAAAGGGAGGGGGGGGAGAGGAACTAGCACCTCAGTCCAGTAATGTAGAACTAGACATTACAGAAAAAATAAAAATGCTTTATACAGTAAAATCCTATTAGTAAACCCCAATTAAAAACTGCCTACTCTAACTCTCCTTAATTGTCTCTCACGTGAGTCTCGAACCTCCAGGCTCACAGATCCTCCAGCTGCTTGAAGACCAAAACAACTGAAGTGAGAAGGCGGATCCAAGGGAGATATACTGGTGTCATCAGAAAAGGATGACGTTTTTCAGTCTCCAAGCTGCTGGAGGAGGAGCACAACCCAGAGGTTCGGGACTAGACTGGAGGGATGATAAGGAATAAACGTTAAATAAATCATCATATGCCTCAGTTGAAAAATGAGTTTACAATAGACACATGGGAATATTCATGTGGGAAAAGACAGGGCAACACATTCCAGATGGCCTGATGTCCCAATCATGTATATCACAGGTGACACCCTTAGGGCTCACTCTAAGACTCCAAATGCTGGCCCTCCTAATGGCTTTACCAGTAGCATACACACACATATACATACATCATTGTAGGATTCCACCATGCTCTGCTGTTGTCACACAATGCCCCTAAGACATGTCTGTTGAGCAACAGTACTGAGGAGTGTTCCATGATAATCACAGTTAGGGAAAAAAGCCTGAATCAAACAGTTAGGATGGGCAGTATGTATTGTACCAGGAAAGATCAGCTTTCATATCCAGATACACCACATAGACATGTATGGTGCATTGGCTAGATGGACAGATATTTCACACAGTATTGACAATGGTTATGCTTGGGGACTCATTATCTGAGCACATAAACAGATTCTCTTTTGACTGAGCTATATCTGTCACATCTAGTCATAAGACCAATATGTGCAATTTCTGACGGGTCATACACCAAGAGATGTCTTGTAGTACATGTCAGTTGCATGTTTACCCTGTGATATGATCCCTTGAGTGGCTTAGTGTAACAGTGCAGACCTTCAGTGCTTGTGCCAGATGTTCTGACCAGGGCATCATGACTACTATTGCAATGTGTCACAGTCCTAGGAAGACGAGGAATCTGCTCACCATGTATAGCACTTGAACATCCCAAGATCAATACATGCTGGGACACTGCATCTATCCTCATTTAGCCAGACTCATATACATAATGTTACATTAAGATACCTCATAGACCACAGCTTGTTATGTTATCCATCAACTCAGAACATACATGATCTTTATCCATGTCAGAGAAGATATTGTCCCTTAGGCACACCATATCATTTATTGCAATGCCTCCTCTGATTCACAAGACATAAAGTGCTGTATCTGATATGCGATACAAACGACATAGCATTTATTGAGATACTGCATGATACTGCATCGCATACCCTCCTACTCACTCACATATAAGAACATAAGATATGCCATACTGGGTCAGACCAAGGTCCATCAAGCCCAGTATCCTGTTTCCAACAGTGGCCAAATCTAGGTCATAGGTACCTAGCAGTTTCCTCAAAAGGCACAGGTTCCTCAATGCTTGTATCGGGTCAAGCAGTGATATCCTGGGTCCCTTTTAATAATGGTTTATGGACCTTTCCTTTAGGGACTTATCCAAACTTTTTTTAAACCCAGCTACACTAATAGCGTTTACTACATCCTCCGGTAACAAATTAAAGAGTTGATTACAGGTTGAGTGAAAAAATATTTTATCTTATTAGTCTTAAATAGGTTACCCTGTAGCTTCATTGCATGTCCCCTAGTCTTTTTATATTCTGATGACGTAAACAATCGATCTACGTTTACCCGTTCCATTCCATTCATTAATTTATAGACCTCTATCATATCTCCCCTCAGCCATCTCTTTTCCAGGTTGAAGAGCCCTAACCTTTTTAGCCTCTCTTCATAGGAGCATCCTTCCACCCCCTTTACCATTTTGGTGGCTCTTCTCTGTACCTTTTCTAATAACACTATATCCTTTTTAAGATACGGAGACCAGAACTGCACACAATATTCAAGGTGCGGTCTCACTATGGAACGATACAGAGGCATTATAATATCCTTTGTTTTATTTTCCATTCCTTTCCTTATGATTCCTAGCATTCTATTTGCTCTCTTGGCCGCCGCTGCACACTGGGCAGAGGGTTTTAACAAGTTATCCACAATGACGCCTAAATCTTTTTCCTGGGTGGTGGTTCCCAATGTGGAACTTTGCATCATATAACAATAGTTTGAGTTGTTCTTTCCTAGGTGCATGACTTTGAACTTGTCAACATTAAATTTCATCTGCCAATTGGATGCCCAGTCTTCCAATTTATCAAAAACGTCTTGCAATTTTCCACAATCGTCTTGGGTTTTAACAACTTTAAATAGTTTTGTGTCATCTACAAATTTGATAACCTCACTCGTTATTCCCTTTTCCAGGTCATTTATGAATATGTCAAAAAGCAGCGGACCCCACCACAAATCCCTGGGGTACTCCACTATTCACCTTTTTCCATTGGGAAAATTGTCCATTTAGCCCTACCCTCTGCTTTCCATCTTTTAACCAGTTCCCGATCCACAATAGTACACTGCCTCCTATCCATGAATTTTTAGTTTTGCCAAAAGTCTCTGATGAGGGACCTTGTCAAAGGCTTTCTGAAAGTCCAGATAGACTATATCAACTGACTCACCTTTGTCTACCTGTTTATTCACACCTTCAAAAAAACATAACAGATTAGCAAGACAAGTTCTTCCTGGTCTAAAGCCATGTTGGCTGTCTCCCATTAAGCCATGATTATCTACATGTTGAGTAATTTTGTCCTTTATGATGGTTTCTACCATTTTTCCTGGTACTGACGTCAGGCTCACTGGTCTGTAGTTTCCCGGATCACCCCTGGAGCCCTTTTTAAAAATTGGCGTTATATTGGCGATCCTCCAATCTTCAGGTAGTACAGATGATTTTAATGATAGTTCACAAATTACTAATAGCAGGTCTGCAATCTCATATTTCAGTTCTTTCAACACCCTTGGATGTATACCATCCAGTTCAGGTGATTTGCTACTCTTCAGTTTATCAAACAGTTATAATATATCTTCCCAGTGTATCGATATTCCTTTCAATTCTTCCGCAGTATCACCTTTAAATACCACTTCAGTCATGGGTAACATCCCTACATCTTCCTCAGTAAAGACTGAAGCAAAGAATTCATTCAGTCTCTCTGCACTGCCATCCCAAGGTATTGAAACTGCACACTGACAGCAAATGATAAGTTGAAGACATATATCTGACCATCCAAGTTAATCAAATGTACAATAAGTGTACATAAACTCCATATCAAAAAATGTGTGTATACAACTGCACATTGCTTCTGTCAGGATGTATGAGCAATCAGTTAGATGCCTTCGGCCCAGCAATGCACAGTGTTAATGGTTCCTCTATGAACTGTGCATTTCAGACAACCAAAAGTGATGCTCATGTTTCTTCAGAGATGATGAAGCAACATAGCAGCTGTAATTGTGGTCAGACACGATAATCTCACTGACTGCCATTCCTTGCTGCAAATAGGTCCAGGCTTTCTACAATAATGCAGCTCTGATCATTGTATGCATGTAATTCATACATCACATATGTTGATTTGCCTCTCATTTCTGCCACAGGCTGCTTCACACCGGGGACACCTATTGGATTCCCAGTAGCACTCATGGTGCCCACAGACCAAACACTTAGACCTCCATTGCATTTGAGGAGGCCACAGACTCTTCTGTCACATTACGGGTATTCAGTAGAGGGCAGAGGTTTGGGCATCTGCAGAATTCCTTGCCGACATCAGGCACACATATGTTTAGGGTCCTGCCTTCATAGTCTGTTTGGACAGCACATTGTGTCTTCAAGCATGGACATCACAATCATGCCCTGCAGACTGCATGACTGTATGGCAGCTCATGCAACACATTGCAATTTGGCATACTCCTGCAGACTATTTGTCCACAACATCAGAATTTGACATGTCAGTGATAGTGCATGATACCTGCAGGCCAAGGACTTTGCCTCCTTCACATATATTAACAAATATTTCTGTTCTGTGTTCACAAATGAAGAACCAGGAGCAGGACCTCAGAAAACACCCACAAACAGGAACAGAAGCGAGGGGCATTGTGAACAATTTTCAAAAAACTGTGTTTGTGAGAAACTAGCTAAACTTAAAGTAGACAAAGCAATGGGACCGGATGGGATACACCCTAGAATACTGAGGGAACTTGGGGATGTTCTAGCAGCTCCATTGACTGACCTTTTTAATGCCTCGTTGGAGTCAGGAGTGGTGCCAAAGGACTGGAGAGAGGCACATGTGGTCCCTTAACACAACAGTGGAAGTAAGGATGTGGTTGAAAACTACAGGCTGGTTAGTTTAACTTCGGTGGTGAGTAAATTATTGGAAATGCTGCTGAAAGAGAAAATAGTGATGTTTCTGGAGTCCAGCAGATTACAGGATCTGAGGCAGCACATTTTCACCAGAGGCAGGTCTTGTCAGACAAATCTGATTGATTTCTTTGACTGGGTGACCAGGGAGTTGGACCGATGGAGAACCCTAGATGTGGTATATTTAGATTTCAGTAAAGCCTTTGATCCTCACAGGTGACTTATAAACAAACTGAGCACCCTAGGGATGGACCCTAAAGTTACTGCTTGGGTTAGAAACTGGTTGAGTGGGAGGTGACAAAGGGTACAGGTAAATGGAGCTCACTCTGAGGAGAAGGAGGTTACAGTGGTGTGCCCCAGGGATCTGTCCTTGCTCCGATTCTTTCTAACATCTTTGTTAGTGATATAGGAGAAGGGCTGTTGGGTAAGGTTTGCCTAGGCATGACTCTGATGATTTTAAAGTAGCTAAACAGGTAGAAATGGTGACAGCAAAAGCTAGAAGGATGCTTTGGTACATAGGGAGAGGAATGGCCAGCAGATGAAAGGAGGTGATAGTGCCTCTGTATAAGTCTTTGGTGCGACCTCATTTGGAATATTGTGTGCAATTCTGGAGACCGCACCTTCAAAAGGATATAAACAGGATGGCGTCAGTATAGAGGGTGGCTACTAAAATGGTTAGTGATCTTCATAATAAAGCATATGAGGACAGACGTAAGGATCTTAATATGTACATCTTAGAGGAAAAGTGGGATAGAGGTGATATAATTGAGACGTTTAAATACCTCTGTGGCATAAATGCACAGGAGGATAGCTTCTTTCGATTGAAAGCAAGCTCTGCTACAAGGGGACATGGGATGAGGGTGAAAGGGGATAGATTCAGGAGTGATATGCGGAAATATTTCTTTACGGAAAGAGTGGTGAATTCGTGGAATAGTCTCCCAGTGGAGGTGGTAGAAAAGATGAGGATAGTATCTGAATTCAAAAAAACATGGGACAAACACAGAGGATCTCTAAAGGAATAAACGGGACTGTTGTAGTGATTGATATGGAAGGACAGACTAGATAGGCCGTGTGGTATTTTTCTGTCATGTTTCTATGTTTCTATATATGCAGTACATACTGCCACATCCCACTCTTGTGATGGTGATCTGCCTTCAACATCCACTGTAAGGTGTTCACATCTAGATTTGTACAATCCTTTTCCCTTCTTCCCTTCCTTGGTCATTACATATCACATCTGTATTAGATAGCATTTGCTACTATGGGCCAGACATATGTATAACGCATGCACACATGTGATATTGGCATCAGGGATATCCAAATAAAATTTGCTAGCCTTGAGAGGCATTCAGTACAGACCTCCACACATCATCTCACCTTGGAAAAGAGGCATAATAGCAGTCGTTCAATGGAGCAGATGTACCACTGAATGCCTTGCAGGAGTCCAGGGCTTCGAAATTCCAGCAGTCAGCACCATGACTCGTGATCCACACAGGCTCCTCCCCAAGCCAAAGTATTCTCAATCACCATCAGCTTCATTCACGCCAATTGCTTCGATATGTTACATGCATTTCCCAACCCCTGGCTTTCATACCCAACTTCCAGCCCCCTCTGACAGAATATTCTTTTGGAGGAGCATCAGCAGCAGGCCATGAGGGCACCTGCATGTGACAGTATTGATCCAGTCACAATGTAAGAAATGCTGGCACTTGAAAAACTGCTTTCTTGAAGTCATGACTCACCCTACAGTCCTACCCAGACATGTGATTTCACAAATGGGTGGGCCAGCCCTGCTTGGCATTGTTGAGTCTTGAACTCCCAACATTGGGTGTATGAGGCAGTTGCATTGCAGCTGTGGTAGCAGAAGAAGCTGATACATTGTTGTTATAGCATGACACTTGAAAAGATATGATATCACCCTGTTGAGCCAGGGCAACAGTCTTCATTCCATGAGCACAGTCTGTGTTGACTCATCAGGGGTTGTAGCATACAGTCGTCTCAATTTGGATTGTTGACAGTTTGACAGATCACTCGGGCCCTGATTGTAAATGGGCTCTGTGTAGTGATCAGTGAGTGGCTGCTTACAACCTTTGGCAGGGTATATGCATGTCATTGTTCACATTCATGATTTCCTATGCATTTGGCTAATCATCTCAGAGATCCCATACAAGCATTTGAGTTGGTTCATCCCATACTGATGGCATTTGGCCATGTTGCCATACTACAGGGGTTCAGACATTTAGCCCAGCTTCTCTCCTCCCCAAACTCCACCCCAGGCAGACCACAGCACACCAATGCAGGCCAAGCTTCTACATTTGATGGAGGTGTGCCAAATTTGCAGCTGCTGTCATGCCATCTACAGGAGCTGCAGTGCTATATCACACTACAGCTATATCAGGGACAGAGGCTGGGTTGACTTTTATCATGCAACAGACCAATTTAGTGTCATTCATGCTCTCATAGCTTGGATCAACATTATTGCCTGTGTAACCCTAAGATTAGTACACATGACAGGTACTGCAGATGCTTCTGCTCATCCAGATATTTTTTTGGCAGGATTTGAGTGTTGAGCACTTTCTGACTGCTACATTGGAAGAGGGTGAAGGGGGATAGACTCAGAGGTAATATGCAGACATATTTCTTTGCAGAAAGAGTGGTACATGTCTGGAATAGTCTCCCAGTGGGGGTGGTAGAGACAAGGACAGTATTTGGATTCCAACAAGCATGGGACAAGCCCAGAGAATCTGTAACAGAAAAAAGGCAACTATTGTAGTTGATATGAACCAGCAGACTAGATAGACCATGCGGTGATTTTCTGCCATCATGTTTATATGTTTCTATTGTTTCCTATGCACCACATACACCATTGGCAAACATACATAGTGTGGCTGGCTTACAAGGGAGCCTCTATTACAGCATCTGTGACACACCCATCAACATATATCTTTCATTGGCAAATAGGCATTACATCACCTTGACATGACACTCATCCTTTCCTTGTGCCACTGTAATTCATGGACCAAAGAGAGGGGCTCCACGTGAGAGGGATGACATCATAATGATCATAAATGATTCTTTCTTGACATTTACTACTACTGCTATCACTACTATTAATCATTTATATAGTGCTACAAGGCATACACAGCACTATAGAAACATAAAAAAAAGACAGTCCCTGCTTGTAGAGCTTACAATCTAATCAACAAAGACAGAACAACAGGGCATATTGTTTATGTGTGATGCTTACATTCACATACATATACATATTTCATTGTGACAGGGAAAACAACAGTTCCCCTAATCTTGAGGAATTTTATTTAGGGCTCATGTACATTGCCACATAACGTACATACACCCCTGTCATGTTGCTACATACACCATTGCTCATATTCATCCACAAATGACCATCTGCTTCTGTCATATCTACTTCTGTCCATAACTACACATCACTCCTGCACTGTCATGCCTTCATTGACACATCAGGGTCTTGGAGCCTCCTTGTAGGCAGAAATCATCTGAGACCACACGTTGACATCAGGGCACATTAATAGACTACCTGTCACTTTGATGGCTGCAACATTATCCTCCCATGTACTGTGTGACACATACAAACCATTTGAGTCATGGAGGTCCATTTCCTCTTACCTTTCCTTCCATGTAGCCAGGGACAGCCCTATAGTTGTTCAGTGTTGGTGTCTTAGGCAAGCATCAAGTTTTACACCCCCTCTCGCTGTCAAACTTCATTATTTAGCTTGGATTGCCCTGCTTTGGCTGCCCTCTGGTAGTAGCTGCCATAGGCGGCTGCCTAGTTTGCCTACTGGTTGGGCCGGCCCTGCATGCAGCCCCTGATATGTCACTTTCAGACAGGCTTCCTTATCCTGCATTAAAATGACCGCTTTTTGAGCAGTAAGGTGCACCTTAATGCCTGTTATCCTCTTAGTGCCTGATAAGTGGTGCCTTGTTCCCTTAATGCCAGTACACCTATTCCCCGTTCCATCCTTTATCACACACAAACACCCTTAAAGCTGCCGTTTATGCTTATTATCCGGTGCTCTCATAACGCTCCTTAGTAAACATACCTCATAGACTAGGTCAAAACTTGTTACTACACTTCAGTGCTATTTTGAAGATCTATGTCTGGGGTTGGTTAGAAGTGAAAGTATTGTGAAGGAAATACTCACCTCCAGCTGGGAAATTACAATGTGAAACACTTTCCAAGACCTATAGGCAGCTGCCACTACAGAACCTTGTTATAACCTGGGAATATGACATTTACCTTCTTGCCATGAAGAAACAATGGTACTGAACAACAGGAACAATATTCTGTTATGAAAGTCTTTGATTCTTAGCAACCATAATCATCCAACACATTTCTATCAAGAATTCTCTTTATGGAGGAGGCCCAATCCGGTGGTTGGAGCAGAAAACTCCCTGGAGCCTGAGTTCCATTCCTGCTCTCCCATTGTTTAGCTGTTGAACATTTTCAGGATGCTTCGCCGTCTATTTATAACGCCTGAGTCTTAGATACCTTTGGGATGCTAATATCACAAGGTTCTCTAAAGGTCTAGGAATTCACTTCTTTTTTGTTTTTGCTTAACTTGGAGATTTGCACTCAGTACTGCAGCAAGCACTTTCAAATATAGAAATCCCAAGCAGTCGGTCTTCCAAAAGATTTTTGATTTATTTACAGAAGACATATATTTAACTCAAAAATGAAATACACAGAATGAGGTGGTTTCAATTCAGTATGCACACATATTTGGTTTCAGTAATAGAAAAGACTTAAGAAGACTTGAAGGTTACAAAAAAACACACAGCAGTCCACCTGGAAACTTCCTACACTTTCGGCAAGGTCAGTTCAAGGGTATTAGGCAAGTGAACCTTCGGCCTTGTGCCCCTCTCAATTAAATTCAACAATTATCATCATGCCAATACCATCCTTCCCAGAACTAGCCTGTAAACTGGACATAATTGGACATCACTGGACCAATATTTAACAGAGATTTATTTGGTTAGCAGGATCGGTCAATATTCGGCAGCACTATCCAGATAGTGCCACTGACTATTTCCTCCGGCCACTGCAGCACTATCCAGAAAGTGCCAGGGCGGTCTACTGGAGGACCTAAGGAAGAACTAAGCCTTATTCAGATAGCAGCAGTATTCAGCATTCATTTCCGGTTGTTGTGAAGTGCCATCAAGTCCATGTCAAGTCATGGCAACCTTGTGAATAGTTGTCAAAAACAGTGTTCAGTCAGGCAGTGAATTGTTGACAGAGTGGAATCCATAGCTGTTGTTATTGTGTCGATCCATTGCATTGCTGGTCTTCTTCTTTTGTGCTGACCTTCAACCTTGCCATGCATGATGTCTTTCTCTAATGACCTTTCTTTTTTCATAATGTGTCCAAAGTACGAAAGTCAAAGTCATGTCATTTGAGCTTCCATAGAAAGTTTTGGTTTGATCTCCTCTAATACTGATTGATTTATTCTTCAGGCAGCCTATGCTATGCACAGTATTTTTTTTTTGTTGGCACCATAATTGAAAGGCATCAGTCTTCTTCCTGTCTTTCTTCTTCACTTTCCAACTTTCACATCCATACGATCTTATTGAAAGTACCATGGCTTGGATAAGTCAAATCTTTGTACATATAGATACATCTCTGCACTTGAGAATCTTTTCTAGGTCCTTCATAGCTGTCCTGCCAAGAGCCATGCATCTTCAGATTCCTTGACTGCTTGTTGTTTCATTATTGATTATTAATCCAAGCAGGTAAAAGTTGTTTATTATTTCTATTTCTTCTCCATCAAGGATGAGACTATTGATTTTGCCACTTGTCAGGATCTTTATCTTCTTCACGTTAAGGTGCAGGCCTATTTTAAGACTATGGTCTCCTTTAACTAAAACCCAGTAACTGGTTAATGTGCATTTTAATATGCAGCAACTGGCAGCTGGGAACACTAACGTGCCAGCATGCCAGAAGCCATCGCACAATGGGACAGGGAGTGGGCCGAGTGTGGGAATGAACAGCACATGGTCATTACTGTGAAGGCAATTGCCACACACTCAATGGAAATGTGACAATTAGCACAAGTGCACCTAATGACACCTCTAAGGATGTGATTAGGGGAACCCACATTAATGGAGCATACGTTAGCATTCACGTCTGAGCGGTAACTGCCAGGAACATGCTGGTCAAGCCCCCAAAAGCTAATGCAGAGACTTTGCATTTAACGTTTTCCTTGCAATCCAAGTTTACTGTCCTGTTATTTGAAATTACCTTGTTATCCAAGTTTTTATGACCTTGTTTACTGTAACTCAGACACATGTTTTTGTGCTGAATTTTGTGTTCGATGTAAACCGCGCTGATGTCAAATAGTGCGGTATATAAGAAATGTAAATAAATAAATAAATAACGTGTGCTGGTATCACATGTTAAATGCAGAACCTTAGTGGACTTTAGTAAAAGGGACCCTTTGTTTCTTAATCTTGATAAGCAGATCTTTTAGATCATCTTCATTTTCAGCCAGTAATGTATATCATCAGCATAGCATAGATTGTTGTGTCTTCCATCATTCTTTACATCTCAGTTGTCTTCACACAGTCCTGCTTCTCTTTGTTCTTCATATAAATTGAACAGGTATGTGGAATGTATGCAGCCTTGTTGCCAATCTGAAACTATTCTGTTTCTCATTGTTCCATTCAAATGTTTGCTTCATGATCAATGTATAGGTTGCTGCTTGAGAACTATCGGGTGTTCTGGTATACCCATGCATCTTAATGTGGCCAAGAGTTTTTCATGATGTATACAATCAAAGGCCTTGCTCTAGTCAATGAAACACATGTAGATATCTTTTGGTATTCTTTTGCCTTTTCAAAGATCCATCTCACATCCACAATGATGTCTATTATTCTTCATCCTTTCCTGAATCCTGCTTGCACTTCAGATAGTTCTTGCTCCAGGTATGGTTGTAGTCTCCACTGAATCATCTTGAGTAGAATCTTGCTGGCATGTGGTATCAGAGTGATTGTGTGATAATTTCCATAGCCAGGTGTATCACCTTTCTTCAGTATTGGTGTGAACACAGATCTTTTTCAGTAAGCCGGCAATGTTGTTGCCTTCCAAATTTCCTGGCAAAGCCTTGTGAGTTTGTAACAGTTGCATCTGAATGCTGTAATATTTTAATGAGTATGCCATCAATGACTGATGCTTTGTTCTTTGATAATGCTTTCAAAGCTTTTTCAATTTTTTTTCATCTTTTCAGCAGTTCCTGATCGTAAGCTACAGGTTGAAATGGCTGTTGATCTACTTGATCTTCAGAGTATAATGACTCGGTGTATTCTTTCCACCTTTTCTTGATCTTCTCAGGATGATTCAACATGGATCCTTAAAAGCCTTTTAGCATTCCAATTCAAGGCTGGAATGTTTTCTTCCACTCTCAAAACTTTAAGAAAGCCGATCTTGTTCTTCTTCTAATTATTTCTCATTCTATTTCCTTATATGCATCATTGTATCACTTCTCTTTGTCTCATTTTGCTGCAAATTGGAAATATCTACTAAGTTCCATGACTACCTTGCTTACTCCTCTGGATTTATCTGTGTTTCTGAGTAATTTTCAGAGTTTCTTTGGTCATTCATTTCGGCTGTTTTTGCTTTTCACCTTTTGCATAGAATTTTCACTTTCTTTGAGCACAACTTTCTTGCTGTCATCCTATAGCTCTTCTGGTGCTCTGCCATTTGTATCCAAAGTGGTGAATCAATTTTGCAGTCAACCTTTATATTCCAGTTATATATTTTTAAGATCATACTTTGTTAAATTCTGTATGGTTTGCTCTTTTTCATCTTTAGCTTGAGTTTACATACTAGTAGTTGGTGATCTGTACCACAGTCAGCTCCAGGTTTTGTTTTTGTTGATATTACTGAACTTTTCCATTATTGACATTCATAGATGTAGTCAATTTGATTTTTGTACAATCCACTGGGTAATGTTCATGTGTACAGTCACCGCTTGTTTTACTGGAAGGAAGTGTTTGAGAGGAATAGACTGTTGGTCTTGCAGAATTCTGCCTTTCTCCAGCTTTGTTTCTGTTGCCAAAGGCCAATATTTTTCAGCTACTTTTCCTTCTTTTTGGTTCTCAACTTTGCATCTGTTATTGGCACATATAACTAAATAATAATTGTGTTGATGGGCATTTTTCATAAATAGATAGAAAAGGGCCCAATATTCAATGGCAGTAGCTCGCCATGGTAAAGTGGCTAGCTGTCACCACTGAACCAAAGACCCAGAGATTCAATGCAGGGGCCAGTCTGGCCACCCACATTGAATATCCAAGTCTGTCAGACAGCAGAGACACTAATCATCAGCGGTGATATTTAGCCACTACCTGGTTAGCTTCTATGGCAAACATTGGCCACCCTTTAAGGTGCCTAACGTTTGCCACTAAGCAGTAACCGGGCAGTGGCTGAGTATTTCTGCAGCCCAGTTATCGCCGGGTGATGCTTTTGTTGTGCCCCTGGAATGCCCTAGTGCTATCCGGCTGGCATCTAGACATTCATTGGTGGCACTCATTCAGTCCAGATGTAGATCCCCTCTGTATATCTGATCTGAGCCGGCCTGCATGTACAGGACTGATCCCAGCTAACTCAGTCAAGGCTCTTCTATGGAGCCGCGGCACCATGGCGTCATGTTGCCATGCACTGAGGCTCCATTGAAGAGCCGCGATGCCAGCTGCCGGACTTCAGGGACTCATTCCCCACAGCCCGACCCCTGATCCTGCCTCCTAAGGCCAGGGTCAGGCTGCGGGGAATGCCTTCGGGCCCCCCCCCCCCCCGTCAATCGAAGCCCCGGCCGCCGATCCTTTACATACAGGGAAGTTCTTCCACCTCGGAAGTGGAATAACTTCCCCGTATAAGTCGCCGGTCCTGGACATACAGGGCTGACATTAGAATCGGCCTTGTATGTCCAGGACCAGTGACCGCCTACCACCCGCCCTACCTCCGCCTCCGATCCTCCCCTTCCTCGCCCCGTCTAACTTTCCTGTAAACCGGCAGGGAAGTTAGACGCGGGCACAGAATAGGGCCCTTAGTGTTTACTGATTGCATTGTATTTCATTACAACTTTCTCAATTGTAAAGGCAAAATAATTTCTTCTTTGCTTTTCATTTCCAGGATAGTATAGCATCACATTAAAAATGCCTGATGACAGCCCATTTTAGCTTGCTAACACCCAACAGATTGAGTTTTGCATGTTCCATTTCGTTTTTGACCACCTCCAGCTTCTCTTGTTTCTTGGTTCATACGTTCCATGTTCCAATATGTAATGCATCTTCTCAGCTGCTGACTCTCATTTTATGTGCAGTACATCAGCAGTCAGACTTTCTGAGGGCTTTGGACCAACCACCTCATACATGATGGCTTACTCTGAAACATCTTCAGCTGTTCCCCTGTAGCCCGTTGAGTGCCTTCCAACCTGGTGAGTTCATCTTTCAAAATTATATTACAATTTGTTTTGTTGTGACTATCCACTGGGTTTTCATGGCAAGTTACGGAAGTACATTGCCAGGCCTTTCTTCCGCGCAGGTAATTGTAGTGTTGTTTCCGTTGTCACATAAATGTGATTCCCGGCCACCAACACTGTCCCATATTTCTGCTGCCCATATGGGTGGTTTATCTTAGTCTGGCACCTTAGCTAAGACCTATCCATCTTGGGAGACTCTACCAGTAGTTAAGCTACCAATAGCATAAGTCTCTGCAACACTGATGCAGACAGGCCCTCGTGGCACAACAAGCCACACACCACGCAAGGGGCTATCCAGTTAAGTATTCATATTTCTAAGGCCTGGTAAGAAGCAGTCCTAAGTCTATACAGATTGGTTATCTAAATAGTGGCTGAATATTGCTGCTATCCAGAAGGCCACCAACACTGATGGCAAATGCCAGATATTCAAGCGTCAGACGCTATCCAGATAGTGTGACTGAATATCTAATATATTTTGCTGATGGCAACCACAGTTAAAGAAATTGCTGACCTCTGCAGGTTGAATATCATCCCGCATGCTTTTAAATATTAAACTTTTGTTTCATATACACTGTATATACATAATGGGGTCATTTTTTAAAGGTTTTCCTTCATTTAAGGGCTATTTTAAATGTAGAAAAGGCAGCACAAGACAGCAATCTTGAGCAGAATGCATAGCTTGAGTAGGGACATAGCTGCTTTCAATTCGATTGGTACAGAAGCATGTTACCTCTTAAAAGCCTAAAGATTATCGCCAGAACCTTGAAAATAACACAGAGTCTAAACGGGCAACCAATGAAGGAAGGCAAATATCAGCAAAGATGTGGCAGGCAAGAATACAACTTTTACAACTAAGGCAGGACATGATGGTAGCTGACAAGTTTTGCTGAACAGGTGCTGCAAAAACTGATAAGCAGCAATGTATTGGCAGACGAGTGTGCACCATCCCCAGCTCAAGTAGTGCAATCTGTTGGCTAGGAACCTTGTTAAACCGATGGTGCAAGTACTGTAAGAGTCATAGTGGAGCACTGGCAAATACTTGCAAACCTTTTGCCACCTGTTGCTGGAGCTCTCTGAAAAGATACTGCAAATAAGCAACGTGGTGTGAAAACATTGTCTGATAAGTGTGTACCCTTTCCAGCTAATGCAGCATAATCCGTTTAATGAGTAGTCTGCTGAAAAGATACCGCAAATACCATAAGCAGCATCGTGGCAAAACATTGAGAAACACATTCACACCCTTTCTGGCTAAAGCAATGCCATCTGCTTGCCAAGGATCTTTGCCAAATACATGCTGCAAATATGTTTACAAGGTATTTCCTGGCAAAGCACAGTCTAAAAAATGTTTGCAAGAAATGGTTCCAAAAGGAGAGATGGTTAATTACTTTATGTTTGCACAGCATAGGTATAACCTTCTCTGTAAGTAAACGTATTAACAAGAAGCACCAATAGAGAACATATTCCATTCAGAGAAGAATTGTGCCTGACAAGACTCCACAGGAAATCATTCTTTTTCTATATTATGATACAGAGCCCTGGAGGTGCAAGTGCGCTTAGCAATGTTTTCCTAATTGCAAATGCAAGTAGGTGCTGCCTAAAAATCTGGTTGCTTTCACAGCATTCCAGCTGCTCTTTCTCTCCTCCAGTACTCCCACCCCGAAGTGCTCGGTTTATTAAAGTTGGCAATTATCTCTCCTTTATTCATCTCCCTCATAAGTGCAGGCAGAGCTGGAATAATACATATTGACTCCCCTGTAAGATTGTTAGGACAAGATTTGAAGATGGGGAAAGAAACAAAAAAAAAACCCCCCAAAAGAATGAAAACTGTGAATATTTTGCACCCATGATAAATTTTGCATTTTCACTAAATTCGAAGGTTGGCCACTGTGCATATGCAGCATGCCTCTGGCGGCCTGAACATGCCACCTTAATCTCATGATAAACAAAACCAAAATTCACTGTGACAGTACCTCACTTTTCCTTATTTTTGTCGGAGCTAGGCCGTGGGAGGAACAAAACAGATATATATGTCCCCCAACCAGACTGCCAGCTACTTTTTTTCTTTTAGTGGTCCTACAAAAACCAAAATATTGTGCCGAAACTTAAAAGTCTCCACTTAACTGAAGTATCTCAATCTTCTCATATCTTTACGTTGCTCAAAAGATCATCTCGTAGCATGACGCGCACGTTTCGAGCCTCCAGGCCCTGTCTCAAGTTTTGTGTCACGACGTGCACGTTTCGGGTAAGTCCCTGTCTAAAGTGCGCCAATTCTTTCAATCGTGCAAAAAAAAAAAAAAAAAAAAAAAACACCGTCTTTGCGGGCTTGGGTGTTTCATGATCAAATCAAGGGCCATTTGATCACGAAACACCCAAGCCCGCAAAGATGGCGGTTTTTTGGGTTTTCGTTTTTTGTTGTTGCACGATTGAAAGAATTACACAGCATTTGATACAGGGCCTGGAGGCTCGAAACGTGCACGTCTTGCTACGAGATGACCTTTTGCTAGCAACGTAAAGATATGAGAAGATTGAGATACTTCAGTTAAGTGGAGACTTTTAAGTTTCGGCACAATATTTTGGTTTTTGTAGGACCACTAAAAGAAAAGAAGTAGCTGGCAGTCTGGTTGGGGGACATATATATCTGTTTTGTCCCTCCCACGGCCTAGCTCCGACAAAAATAAGGAAAAGTGAGGTACTGTCACAGTGAATTTTGGTTTTGTTTATATTAATTGTTTTCACTGGTGGGGTGGATGAGATTTTGACCTTAATCTCATGAGGTATCCCCATCTGCAATGCTGGAAAGCCGTAGGTGGCAGCGTGGGTTTCTGTTTGCTTTGTTGTGAGGCAGTGTGTATTCTTTTGACTCAGCCATTGGGCCTATAGTTTTTGTCTTGTGAGATCTCCCATTAGTTATAAGTTATGTCTTGAGTAAAGCGCATGTTGAAGATAGAGGGCACGATTTTCAAAAAAAAGCTGAGCTCCTAAATTTAGGCCTTTAAATGTGTGCCCTATTTTCAGCCGCACTTAGGAGCCTAAGTTTTCAGCTGAAGATTCATCCTGATTTAGGTACTTAAAATTTATGCTCCTAAATTTAGGCCTGCTGTTCATTTGCCTAGATTTATGAATCTAATTAGGTTCCTAGAGCTGAAAATCAGTGCTAAACCTCTCATTTCTTTTCCCCACCCTAAATCCTCGCCCTCTGTCTCCGTTGCCACCCACTTTTTATGCTCTTAAATTTAGGAGTTTAGTGAAATTTTGAGAAAATATTTATGCATTCAGCCCTAGTAAATTTTTCAAAAGGCCAATTTAGGAGCATAAAGCCTCTGAATATTGGACCTAGAGGTTTTGCCCACTCCTCTTTCTGACTACAAGCAAGGAGTAAGCTGTGAAGCTGAGAGAGCCTAGCTTGGGCTACAAGAGGAAAAGGAGTGAAATAGTGCGACAGCTCCCAGTCGGAGTTAACATAAAAGGAAAAGACACTGTGTGGGATATTCCCATTTGAATACAGTCAAACCTCGGTTTTCATGATTAATCCGTTCGAAAAAGTCTGACTAAAACCGAAACGTATGAAAACTGAAGCAATATTTACCATAAGAAATAATGTAAATCCAATTAATCCGTTCCAGACACCCAAAAATATTCACAAAAAATACATTTTATAGAGAATAACTATATTTTTACATACAGAAAACAATGAGAAATAAATATAAATGACTAATGAAATGGATAACTGAACATTTAACATCACTGAAAGCAAGCTAAGTACAGTACTGTACAGTACAGTATGTTAGCATCTGGCCTTAGCCACCCCTGACAAGCTGCTGTGCCCAGCTCTCTTCGGAATCACATTGGATTCAGCCCATTAAAATACATTTACATTATCTGCTCAATGCTTCAGAATGGCAGAAATCTTAATGATATAGCTTCAGACGTACCCTGCAAGAGAAAGAACTGTCTCCCACATTCATGCAACATCTCCTGCTTACGTTGACAGCTTTTCTTCCCTGCTACTCCGAGCCTGAGGGGGCGCTCCAGAGAACGGGCAGGCGGTGGATGAGATCGGGCCTTCCTCTCTGCGCAATCCTTGCTTCTCTAACTCTGACCAGGCTCGAGGATGTGTTTCATTTACGTGCTCAGCTGGCTTTCGCTTCTCATCATGCTGGCGATCGGTGAGTCCGGGGGGCAGTGCTGCCGGGACCGGGCGGGAGTTCCGGCAGTGTATACAGACCAGTGTGAAGCGCGAGGGTGTATGTATTTACAGTACTGTACTTTACGAAAACCGAGGCGATGTACGAGAACCGGGATAAAATCTCAGTCAAAAAAGACGTTGAAAACCGAAGCGATGTATGAGAACCGGGACAAAATCTTAGTCAAAAAAGACGTTGAAAACCGAAGCGTATGAAAACCGGGGCAAATGAAAACCGAGGTTTGACTGTATTAGTCTGTGTGCTGAAGAGAATTCCACTACGGAAGAGAAAGTCTCTTTTATATTTAAACTGAGGGCTCAGTTCAAGGGATTGAAATTACCCAGCACCTGGGAAACCAAAAATCGTTAAGAATGGAAAGAGTAAAAGGGATCACAGGCACAAATGAAGGAGTAGTGTATTATTTACAAGAAAGAGACCGGTATTTAAACAATGTTTTACACCCATGGAAAGATAGTACTCAAAGCAGCTTTCTGTTTTGCACAGGTCTAGAATACAGTTTAGTTGGAGCATCCCAAAAAAGGCTGTTATATGAAAACTTGGGATTAAACACCTTGAGGTATATTTCAAATGGGACATCCAAGTGCAATCTGGGACGTCAAAGCCAGAACGTCTGAAATGAAAGGCAGGCACGTGCAAGTTCAGGCTAAATTCCAGAAACGTGGACATGCCCAATATGCACATCTATCAAATGTCTATATAGATGTCCCCAGGGAACAATTTTAGAAGCAAAACATCTAATAGCATAATGGCTGAAGTTAGAGGCTTAAGAGCTGGGCAGCCAGGGTTCCAGTCCCAGTGTGGGACTTTGTAATCTAAAGCTAGTCACTTAATTCTACACTCTCTGAATGCCTTAAGGTGAAAACAAACACTTGCCTGACGCCTATTTATACCTGCAGCAGGAATAAGCGTGTATGTGCCTGCAGACAGCTCTGCTGCTTCTGGGATTGAATGAGGGCTTGTAAATCCATTGCCTCTGTACCTACTTGAACATCCCTGTATTAGTGAAATTGTGTCTGAACGTGGATGTGCCTGCTTTTATTTCAGGCATTCTAAATTGCACTTTGGACGCCATTTGTAAAATTCTACTTCACAGCCTGGGAATAATCTGGAAATGGGAATAACAAGTGAGATAATCAAATTTGCAGATGATACAAAATTATTTAAACGTATTAAAACACAAGAGGATTGTGAAAAATTGCAAGAGGACCTTGATAAATTGGAAGTCTGGATGTTCAAATGACAGATGAAATTTAATGTGAACAAATGCAAAGTTATGCACTTAGGGAAGAACAACCCAAACTATGGTCACACAATGCAAGGTTCCACATTAGAAGCCAACACACAGGAAAAGGATTTAGGTGTCATTGTGGATAACATGTTGAAACCCTCCGCCCAGTGTGCATTGGCAGCCAAGAAAGCAATTAGAATGCTAGGTATCATAAGGAAAGGAATGGAGAATAAATCCAAGGATATTATAATGCCTCTGCATTGTTCCATGGTGTGACCGCACCTTGAATATTGTGTGCAATTCTAGTCACCATATATTTAAAAGGATATAGCAGAATCATAAAAGGTACTGGTAAAGGGGATAGAAGCAGGGCCGGGCCATCCACTAGGTGAGCTAAGTGACCACCTAGGGCAGCCAGCCCAGGTGGGCAGCAGCAGTGGCACACATGACCAGTCATGCCGCCCCCCCAGCTGCCGCTGCTCCCCTAGCTGTTGCTGCTTTTTGAACTACTGCCACTGCCCGTCTCCCTCTTCCAAGATGGGAGGGGGGGCAGCAATGGCAGCTGGAGGGGTGCTGTCCTCTGGAGGGGGGGTGGCAAGGCTGGGGCTTCTGCCTAGTGTGGCAGAAATCCTTAGGCCAGCTCTGGGTAGAAGAGAGGCTTAAAAGGTTAAGGTTCTTCAACTTGGAAAAGATATTGCTGAGGGGAGATATGATAGAGGTTTATAAATTAATTGAGTGGAACAGGTAAACATAGATCAGTTGTTTACTCTTTCAAAAAGTAGAAAGACTAGCAAACATTCAATCAAGTTACAATGTAGGCCATTTAGGACTAATAAGAGAAAATATTTTTTCACTCAACGAGTAATCAAACTCTGGAATTTAGTGTAGAAGTGTTTAAAAAAGGTTTAGACAAGTTCCTGGAGGAAAAGTCTATATACCATTATTTAAAAGAACCAGGGAAATCCACTGCTTACCCTAGGATAAGCATTGTGGAATCTGTGTACCTTTTTGGGAACCTGACAGGTACTTGTGATCTGGATTGGCCACTGTTGGAAACAGGATACTGGGCTTGATGGACCTTGGCCTGACCCAGTATGGCATTTCTTATATTTTTTTATTCTTAGCCTTAAAAAGAATGTACATCACCATGTTTTGGCAGCTGCCTACTTCAAGGGTCATGAAAAATGAATTTATTTAGTCATTTATTAATGATTTTTCGATATCCCTTTATCTGGAAGTCAAAGCGGTTTGCAATTAATGCGGATTTGTAGAAAATTACAAAGAAAAGGTTAACTTAGGGAGTTATACAGCAAACTATTTATTAGTTTGCTGTATAACACCAATATACATTCAGTTATATTGGCAATATAAGTGGTAACAAAAATGAACAGGGGTAGGATAACAAGAGGTAGGCAAAACAAACCAAATAAACAAGCTAGTTGGATTATGCATTTATTATTATTATTATTATTAAAGACTTATAAAGCGCCGCAACATACGAAGCGCTGTACAAACATAGAAGAGAGATAGTCCCTGCTCATCAGAGCTCACAATCTAATAAGATAGAAAACAAAATAAGTTACATAATACAAATAACAAAAATTTACAGGACAAAGTAAGCAAATGTTGATAGAGAGATCAAGATAGGGTAAGACGGGAACGGAAAGCAATAGTGAAGAGATGGGATTTTAGACTGGACTTCAAAATGGCCAGGGAGGACGCCGGGCGCACAGAGATAGGAAGACTATTCCAAGCAAAGGGTGCTGCCAGTTGGAAGGAGCGAAGTCTGGAATTGGCAGTACGAGTAAAGGGCACAGATAAACGAAGACTATTAGAAGAGCGAAGCAACCGAGAGGGGGTGTAAGGAGAGATGAGAGATGAAAGGTACTGGGGGGCAGAAGAGTGAATACATTTATAGGTCAGGAGGAGTAGTTTAAATTGAATACGGAGACGGATGGGAAGCCAATGAAGCAACATGAGGAGAGGAGTGATGTGGGAAAAACGAGACTGGCCCAGTAAGATGATCTGTATAGCATTTCTTAATTAATTGTGCTAGGTGTGGTCTCCAAAATATTCTAGCAAGAGGTGTGCTTTTAGCTTTTTGTGGAATTCGATTATTAGGTATAAGGATCTTATTTCCTCTGGGAGTGAATTCCAAATGGATATGGCGTAGAGTGAAAATGCGCATTTGCAAGTAGTCTGTCGATTTCTCACCTTTAGAGTAGGAATGGCGAGTATGTTCTGGGAGTTCTGCCTTCTTATCCTGTTATCTAGTATCTTTTGTACTGTATTACTACTATTACTACCTGTCATTTGTATAGCACTACAAGGCATAGGCAGCGCTGTACAGACACATGTAAAAGATGGTCCCTGCTTATCAGAGCTTACAATCTAGTCAAGACAGACAACAGCTGAGGGCAAGGATATATCTAGGGAATGGTAAAGAAACTCATTGGAGATTAAGCAGATCAGAATCCAAAAAGCAGGCTCAAAGAGATAAGTTTTCAGCCTGCATTTGAAAAGGGCCAGAGATGAAGCCTGACGCACAATACTGTATTACTGCTGAGAGGTTGTGGAAAATCTTGACGATGTTGAGTATCACTTTGTACTTTATTCTGAGTATTATGGGGAGCCAGGGCAATTGTTTTAGTGTTGCTGTAATATGGTCTTGTCGTGGTGTACCTTTTATCATGCATGCAATGGTGTTTTGGACCATCTGCAATGGGTGTAGAGCATGCAGGGCAGGCCCAATGGTTTCTACTATCCTAGGCAGAAACCCCAGCCTCGCCACCCCCCCCCCCCAGCTGCCATCACTCCCCCTCTGATGCCGACCCCCCAGCTGCTACCGCCAATTCTGCCAATTCTGTCTCGGGAGGGGGAGGTGGGCAGTGGCAGTAGCAGTACTTCCAAAAGTGGCGGCTTTTTGCCGCCAGTTTTGGTAATACGTCCGCTGCCCACCTCCCCCCAAACGGAACTGGTGACATCTGGGGGGGGGGGCAGTGCAGCCATCCATTTGTATTGCTGCCATCGTTGCTACCCACCCAGGCCAGCCACCCTCGGCCTAGTGGATTGGCCAGCCCTGAGAACATGCTTTTGGATCCCTTGATAAACTGTGTTACAGTAGTCCAGGTGCAGAGTTATTAAAGCCTGGCATACTGTCCTAAAGTCGCTAGAGTTAAGTAGTGGATGGAGATTTTGCAGGATCTTTATTTCATGATACGCAGCTCTGGTGGTCTTGATGTGTGATTGTAGGTTTAGATTTTGATCCAGAGTATCTAACTTCCAGTTTAACTTTCAGTTTGAGTTCTGCGATTTTGATCCAGAGTATCTAACTTCCAGTTTAACTTTCAGTTTGAGTTCTGCGATTTTCACTATTGGCGATGGGCTGAAGGTTGAATCTCTCGTTATGTACAACACTTCTTTTTTCTTGTCATTTAATGCAAGGTTGTGATTGATAAGACATTGAGCTACTTCCTTGAAGGAGCTTGTGATCACTGGTTGAACTGGGTGGGTTGTGGTGAAAGGTGTATATAACATGATATCATCCACATAAATGTGGTAAAGGGCATTGTAACTTTGCATTAAAGAGCAGAGTGGCTGTATGTAAATGTTAAACAGTAATGACAATAGTGTGGATCCCTGTGGTACTCCTTGGTGTAGCTTGTATGGGTTAGAAGTTAGTGAGCCTATCTTGACCTGTTGTTGGCGATCCTTGAGGCATGATCGAAACCAGTCATTCAGTGAGAGCCACAATAACAAGTAAGCTCGTCAAGAATGGGATTGACATGACTTGAAGTTGATTTGTACTATCAGACCTGTTCTTGAAGAGCTTACTTGTTATTATGGCTGTCATTGAAAGATATTTCTTGCATGACCCCTGAAGCAGGCAGCTGCCAAAACATGACCATTTAGGGTCTTTTTAGTGATGTGGAGGCCAATTCAGAGCGGGGGCTGTCTGGGCTGTCCAGACGGCCAAAAGTTCAATGGGGTCATTTTGTACCTGATTCTGCAACCGTGGTAATTATACGTTCCCATGGTTGCAGAATCAGGGCACTTGGACGGCCCCACGTGCCCCATATTCTGCCACTGGGGACGTAGATAGCACTGCCCTTCCAGCCCTGACAGCACTCTTGCTGGTTTTCCAGTGCCATGGTGCCCAGTCGCCATGGCACCGGGATGCCCAACAGGAGTGCACAATGGCCGACAGCTCCTACAAACCTTTTCCCTGCCACCCGACCCTTGGTGGGGCAGCCAGGGCCGGGATTGGGCAGCGGGGGCTCGCCTGCAGTGGCCCCATTGTCCTGGGGGGGCCAAAAGCCCTGATCGTAATGACACTCAGTATTTATTCCACCTCCGATGTGGAATAAGCCGGGCATCCAAAGTGAGATCGCCGGACATCCAGAGCTCTGACCAGAATAGGCCCTGTACATCTGGGTGCTTTGGCCTGCCCCTGCTCTGCCCACTCTCCACCTCTGGCCTTCCCCCTCTCGCCCCCGTCCAGCGCTCCCTGCACAATGGTTTTGTGCGTGTGGGGAACACTGGCAGCTGAATACCGTCCCAGCGAATAGCAGGGGTTGTACATCACCCAGGCGTAAACCCTGCTAGTCACTGGTCAGAATCTACCCTTTAGTGTTTTATAAATTGTAATTCAATTATTCCTTTGATATACAGCTTGTGATATTGCTTTTTTCTACAACACATGTACATTCACAGCAGTACCCAAGCTGGTATAAATGCTGTGGCTTCAATCTAGCTGCAATATCTGCAGGTTTGTCCCTAATATTTTATAAAGGTGCCTAGGTGTCTTTATAAAATAAGCTAAAGATAAATGCCTTCTTATCCTCATAACCTATGTGACCCCCCCCCCCCCAAACACACACACATGTCACTGTAGTCATCCCTAGGAATAGGCAGAACATCTCTTTATTTATTTATTAAGCTTTATTAATCACCGCTATAAAGACATTTAGCCAAAGCAATGTACAACAGGTATAACTTGATCAAAACAATTTACATTGTAGAAACGGCATAATAATAGTAAAATGAACAAATGACAGCAATATGCACAATTAGAACAATGTGGTAAACTTAGAGACAGACAAATTAATTCCGAGTAATAGCAGTTATATGAAACGTTGTCAGTAATATACACATAAAACAGCACAGCAGAACATTCATATAACAGAGACATGATATAATAGCAGCAGAATACAAATGCTGCACCATGGTAGGACAGATATGATGCTTACCAGGCCAGCACAATACAAAGAATTGTCCTATTAGGCAGTAGAGAGGACAAGTACAATTATGACATATAGATAGACATGATGGGTAAGACAAAGGCATCAGGATAAATAGAAGTGGGTGGCTAGATTGAAGATGAATTATATATACAGCAGAATAATGTAAATGGGACTGTTTCAGTTACAAGGTGTGCGAGTCCATATGCGTTGTTAAGTAATCGGATAGTCAGTTGCCTAGGTTAGTGAAGGCTTGGGAGAAGATCCAGGCTTTCGCCTGCTTCCTGAAGTAGAGGTAGTCTTAAGTCAAGCACAGCCTCTCTGGGAGTGAGTTCCAGAGAGCGGGGGGCTACTCTTGAGAAGGCTTGCTGGCGAGTGTCACATTGTGTGATTTCCTTTGATGAAGCTACAGTTAGGGGTGCTCCTTGAGATGACTTTAGAGGCCTTAAAAATATGTAGAGGGCTAGCTTTAGGTAATCTGGCCCATTTCATCTGGAGGAAAATCAGAGATAGAGTTCTAAATTCGGTCCTATAGAATACTTGTAGCCAGTGCAATTTTTGGAGGAAGGATGTGACGTGGTCTTGCAACTCTTTAAAAGGAAAAATCAGGGAGAAGAATGTTTGAATAGAAGATAACATAATTCTTTCAATTTTCCAGGTTCCCTTTTCTAATACTGAGGGTTTGTGAGGTTCAGAATATGAGTCTTTCCTGAGTGTATAAACTGACAATATGGCCTGTACGCCTCACAGTCTAGATAGGGAGCTTGTCACTAACAGCTGGGGACACTCCGAGGTTCAATCAGAGCAGCAGCAGAAACACCAGCACTACAACATCATTGTGCCTGAAAAACACTGGGATCATGAGAATGAAGAGGTTATGATCACTGGGATACTCCCATTCTGAGCGATTAAAAGCTGGATGCAAGGAAGTCAAACATAGTGGTAAAGGAGAAGAACACCAGAACGGCATTGATTATAGAGGTGATAGTACCAAGCGACTATTCTATGAATCACGTTGAGAGGGCGAAGATCTTCAAGTACCAAGAAATGCAGTCAGAGACCAAGAAAATGTTACAGAAAGATACAGAAATATTTCCTTTTGTCTCAGGAGCTATGGGCTTGATTTAAGAAGCATTTCTAAGCACACCATGATAAATTACCCATACATGTTACATCTTACGAACTCCAGAAGGAGGCTCTCTTTAGCATGATGCAAGTACTACGCCAAGTATTACCAGTAAATTTGAAAGACTGAGGTCATACTCTACATACCCAGGCTTAAAAGTGGGTTCATGACTATCCTGATATGTGCAACTAATCCATAAGAACATAAGATATGCCATACTGGGTCAGACCAAGGTCTATTAAGTCTAGTATCCTGTTTCCAGCAGTGGCCAATCTAGGTCACAAGTACCTAGCAGTTTCCCTAAAAAACACAGGTTTCACAATGCTTGTATTGGGTCAAGCAGTGGATTTCCCGGATCCCCTTTAATAATGGTTTATGGACCTTTCCTCCAGGAATTTGTCCAAACCGTTTTAAAACCCGGCTACTCTAATAGCTTTTACTACATCCTCCGGTTACGAATTCCAGAGTTCGATTACGCATTGTGTGAAAAAAATATTTTCTCTTATTAGTCTTAAATGGGTTACATTGTAGCTTCATTGCATGTCCCCTAGTCTTTCTATATTTTGATGGCGAAAACAATCAATCTACATTTACTCATTCCACTCCATTCATCTATTTATAGACCTCTATCATATATCCCCCTCAGTGGTCTCTTTTCCAGGTTGAAGAGCCCTAACCTTTTTAGCCTCTCCTCATAGAGGTATCCTTCTATCCCCTTTACCATTTTGGTGTCTCTTCTCTGTACCTTTTCTAATAATGCTATATCCTTTTTAAGATACAGCAAGCATAATTGTACACAATATTCAAGGTGTGGTTGCACCATGGAACAATACAGAGGCATTATAATACCCTTTGTTTTATTCTCCATTCCTGTTCTTATGATTCCTAGCATTCTATTTGCTCTCTTGGCTGCCGCTGCACACTGGATGGAGAGTTTCAACGTGTTATCTACGATGACACCTAAATCTTTTTCCTGGGTGGTGATTCCTAATGTGGAACCTTGCATCGTGTAACCATAGTTTGGGTTGTTCTTTCCTAAGTGCATAACTTTACACTTGTCCACATTAGATTTCATCTGCCATTTGCACATCCAGTCTTTCAATTTATCAAGGTCCTCTTGAAATTTTTCACAATCTTCTTGGGTTATAACAACTTTGAACAATTTTATGTCATCTGCAAATTTGATTACCTCACTCATTATTCCCATTTCCAGGTCATTTACAAAACTGTTGAAATTGCCCCAAGCACTCCAGCAGGCACTGGCTGCACACACTATAAAAGCTATCAGCCAGAGATAGTTTGCTCAGGGATAATGGAGGCATTTGGGATAGAGATGCATAGAAAGGAGAAGCTTGTTTTTCAAAAGTGGTCTACTAAGTGCATGCTTGCAGTTAGAAAGAAACTCTGCCTTAACAAGAACTGGAAATAATATTCATTAAAACTGGTGAGAGGCTTTCTTTTGAGGCCTTAATGAAATATGAGAGACAGGGATCCAAACAACAAAAAGAAAGCTGTGTCAAATCAAATAAATCATTAACCTCCTCAACCTCCAACAACTTCAAATCAGATTAACAGTTAAGAGAAACTCTAGGCAAATATTTGAGAGGAGATATGATATAGGTCTATAAATTAATGAACGGAGTGGAACGGGTAAACATAGATCGATTGTTTACGTTATCAGAATATAGAAAGACTAGTGGACATGTAATGAAGCTACAGGGTAAACTACTTAAGACAAATAAGGGAAAATATTTTTTCACTCAACGTGTAATCAAACTCTGGAATTTGTTACCGGAGGATGTAGTAAGAGCTGTTAGTGTAGCTGGGTTTAAAAAAGGTTTGGACAAGTTCCTGGAGGAAAGGTCCATAAACCATTATTAAGAAGGGACCCAGGATATCAATGCTTGACCCAATACAAGCATTGTGGAACCTGTGTCTCTTGGGGATACTGCTAGGTACGTATGACCTAGATTGGCCACTATTGGAAACAGGATACTGGGCTTGATGGACCTTGGTCTGACCCAGTATGGCATATCTTATGTTCTTATGGGAAAGCAGGGCCGTACCGAGTGTCAATTGCGCCCTGTGCAACTTGCACATAGGGTGCCCCCGCACCTCCATCTAGCCACTTTCTGGAGGCCGACGGGAGAGAAGAAGCGCGCTCGATGAGGAAGTCACCGGCACGCTAAGCAGATCTGTCCCTCCCTCCTCTGATGCCGCGTCAGAGGAGGGAGGGACCAGACCTTCTTAGCATTCCGTGATAAGGCTTAAGGGGCACATTTCAGCTGTTTGCCATTGCCTGCCACCGCTGAGAGAAGAAAAAGTGATGGCGGCAGACAACTGAAATGCGCTCCTTAAGCCTTTGCACCCTGTGCGGCCACACTGCTCGCACAGGGCTAGGTACGGTCCTGTGGGAAAGTCATCACCTTGCCACAAAGAAAACAGCAAACTGCTTCTTTTTCCCTCCTGCTGTTCTCTGTGGGCTTGAACAGTGGAGTGTGCCATTCCTCCTCTGTTTCCATCAGCTGATTACTCTGCTGCTGCATCACCCTCTCTCTCCTAGTCCATCTCCATTACTACCTGCACTTTATTGCTCCCGCTGTCAGCCATGACTTCCTGTATCTGCTATGCTTGCTCCTAGCACATGCAGACTGTCTTTTACCCTGTCCGTGCTCCCTGCTATCCACAGTCATTCCTATGATACAAATCCTAATACCTATTAGTTTCTTACTAGGGGCAATGTACTTTACAAGGAGGACATAAAGATGGTGTATAAAGTGGGATGATAGCATTTGCTAAGCTTTCTGTATGCTACAGAGGTAGAGGGGTAGCCTAGTGGTTAGTAGCAGTGAGCTGGAAATCAGATTCAAATCCCACTGGTGAGCTCGGGCAAGTCATTTAATTCTCTATTGCCTCAGGTACAAGCATAGGGGCCAATGCAAAAATGCCATGCTAGAGCCCAGTGCTTAAAGCCCTAGTGCAGGGTTTCATAGCGCAAGTTTAACACTGACATTTTGCACCGCAATGCTGTAAGCAACAACATGCAAATTAACTAGTGTGCAAGAAGTCAGCATTAAACTGGGAGAGCAAGGCAAGCACGTGCACACAGGAGTCTGCGCTAATAGCCCCTTTATGCTGTACAAGTTTGGCATGCTGTCCAGCTCCATTTAAAAGCTGCGATGCCGGACGCTGGATTAAAGTTTTTATTCCCTGCAGCCCAACCCCCAATCTGGCCTCCTAAGGCCAGGGTTGGGCTGCGGGGAGTATCCTCTGGCCCCACCTGCCCCATCCGCACCACAGCAGTCCAAAAAAAATCGTCCAGGGAAGTTATGCCACCTCGGAGTTGGAATAATTTCCCCGCACATGTCGCTGACCCTGGATGAACAGGGCCAACATTAGAATCATCCCTGTACGTCCAGGGCCGGCGACTGCCCAGACTCCGCCCCTGAGCCACCCCATCTAACTTCCCTGCACAATTGGCAGAAACGTTAGTCATGACCGGGAGAAGGCACAGAATAACCCTGTTAGGGGACAGGAAAATACCTACTAAAGCTGAATGCATCTCACCTTGAGCTACCACTGAAAAGGCGTGAGCTACATATAGCTAAGATAAGTTCCAGCAGAGATTTTTCCAGACAGTGAGATCAGTCCAGCAGTATGAGAAGAGAGAACACACAGGCAGCAAGGTGTTGCTGTGTATTGAGAAGGAGCTCCAGACCTAGGGGTATGTTTACTAACTGGCAGTAGCGGCTTCCATGCGATATCACACGCAAGCCGCTACCGCCAATTAGTAAACATACTCCCTAGAGACTGTGGCTTTTGGCCCTGTAGTGAAATAGAAGATTGAAAGTGAGTCAGAAGCATCCAGTTCCTGTTTTCCTCTTGTATTTTGAATTTGTGGCTGGTGTATGTTTGCTGGAATAAGGTCTGGGGACCACATCTGGCATGGTGGATGTCTTTTTTGTGAGGGAAAATTAAGCTTATATACAAACCCATTTCTTGTACCAGATGCCATCCGAGTATAAGATATTCTCTTTGTTTGGTTGAGGGAAATAGTATTATCTGGGTACTTATATCAAGAGGACGCCAGAGGGGAGTACCCTTCAGTCACACAAAGGAGACAGGAAATAAAGAGCAGATCATCGCTTGCTCAGTACATGTACCAGGTCGCTCTTGCATCACATACTCACAACAATATCCATATCTCGAACATGCTGTGTTTCAAACTTCCCAATTTAAACTTTCATTAGAGTTCTGCTGCAGGGATATGGAGTGGACAAGTAGCCTAGTGGTTAGGGCAGCAGCCTACCACTAGAAAGAGCAGCATTCAAATCTCACTGTGGCCTTGGGCAAGCCACTTAACCTTCAGGTGCAAACTTAGATTATAAGCCCTCCAGGGACAAGGAAATGAGTAGGGTAGCCAGCCTGACTGGTTTTTATATGGGCAGATCTCTCTCCCTGCCCTGCATCCCCATCCCAATCTTTCTCTCTCTCCCTCCCAGAGCTGGCGTGACCCACTGTGCAAGTGGTACACGCCTCCTTCCCCCTCCTCCCCCCATTTCTCCCCCTCCCCCCTCCCTATCCCCTCCCCCTCTTCTCTCCTCCCTTTCTCTTCCCCCCTTCCCCTCCCCTTCCTTCTTCCTATCCCCCCTCCCCCCTTCTTTCTCCCCCTCCCTCTTCTTCCCCTCCCCCCTTCCCCCCTTCCTGTTTTGGCGGTAGAATAGTAAACATTGAATTCTGTATTAAATAGTAAAGTCCTTTATATTTATATTTCAGTATTGAATAATTGTATTCATAATAGCTAGCACTGGTGTCCCATGTTTCTTCTCCCCTTGATAGTTTTATTTTTAATGTGCTGTCTCAAAGCGAGTTCTTCTGCACTGCATGCCCATGCACTCATGACCTTTCACCTCACGAGGGCGGGAAAATACTTATATTTTTGAGCAGTTGCAAGTTGAGCGTTCTATTTCAAAAGCAGCAAATAGTGATACCTGCATCAAACGGTAAGGTCCCTCAGCTTTCATTTTATTTTATCAAATAACTTCATTTACATAGTCAGTCTTGGCTTCTCGTGTCACCCTTTTGGCGATCTAGCCAGAATGGAAAAACGCTTTCTCTTTGAATAGTCGCCAGCAGAGCGTTTCATTTTAAAGCTGTAAACATTGAAGCTTGCATGAAATGGAAAAGTCTTCTTATTTTTATTTTTCGGTTCATTCTTATCATTGAATAATCCTTTCAAAATAGCTGGTATTAGTGTGTATGCTTCCTCTTGGTGGTATCATAAAACATCTGGCATTGGGATTAGGTAATATTTAAAATTGGTTTTATCTCATTTTCTATGCACCAAGAACGTTTTGCTTTTTTAGCATTTGATCTCTATTCTATTTCTTAAGCGTTTGGACTCTTGAATATTTACATGCGTATTCTAAAATATATAATTGTTTATACCATTTAATTTTTTTAAATAAAGTTTCCCTAAACAAGTTTTTCTTTTAAACAAGTTTTTTGAGTGTTCCTTATTTACATGAAAAGATTACACCATATATTGTCCTTGCCTGTACAGTATTTGTTTACAACCCAGTAAAAAACGTGGACTGCAAACAAAAGGACGTGTAAAGATTGAAAACTTTTATTGAATTAGTCCACTTCAGCCACTGGCCCGACACTGGCCGTGTTTCGTGAAAACCTTCCTCAGGGGCAATAATGGCTAGAAAACAATATCATATACATAAAACATTTAAAATCAAAGCACAATATAAACCAAATATTAAAAAGAACATAGAGAATTAACTAAGACATATAAATGAAACATTCCAATTCAAACCAATATAAAATATAAAACCAAATAAAGTACAACCAATATACGGAGCTAAAGGAAGTTCGGATAATAATAATATGAAAATTACATAATAAAAGCAACAGAGTTGAGTTGGTAATCGCGAGTTGTGCTTTTATGATATTTTGTTGTTATTTCTAAAAGGTGTTTAACGCGTAGAGGCCTATCTGTATTGTTTGCGTGTGTTCTGTTAGGATGGAATTGCTGTTTCAGAATGTGTGGGAAAGTGGCAATGTGGCTTGTTCAGCTTGCACATTGTCCTCTTTGCAGTTATTTTTTGGGGGCGGGGCAGGGGGTGGGCATCGGCGGAGCGTAACTAGCCACAGGTGCAGGTTTTTCTCTTTAAAAAAGTTGGCAAACTGAATGTAACTTGCCTTGAACTGCTACTGGAAAATCAAAACTTTTACTTACCTATGCTTCCTTGGTGCTGTTCTTTTTATTGCACTGCTTGCCAAACGCTCTTATTGCTGCTGTTTGTACATATTGATTGCATTTCATGTGAAGAGGCTGCAGTATATATTGGCCCCTGACGCAGGCAATTTGCCAAACCATGGCAGTGTTGGATCATTAATAAAGTTCATTTTGTGCACCTTGGATCTGCAGGCATGGCTTGGTCTCCGCTTTGTGTTTGTTTGTCCTTGGACTAGTGGAGTACTTCCTCTACATTTATTTGTTGGCTTAAAAAGGTCCAACAAAGTACATTTTCTTTTTTGAGATACTTTCTAGGAAGAATACATTGTGCAGATAATACCAGCATTCATAGCTCTATCTAGATATTCAGCACCGCTCGCAATCCAGATAGTGTCACTGATTAGCTGGATTATCCTTAAACGCCACAGCCAGCGTTTGAAAAAAAAGCCTACTGTGGTATTTAAATATTGACCCAATAATTTCGAACTTCAAAAGTATGAATGTAATTTAATCCGAAAACTTTGTGCGCCCCAACTAACAGGTATAAATGTAAGCATAAAGCTTTCTTCAGGTCATTTTAGAAGAGAAGTATACAGGAAGTTCATCAGTGCAAGCACAGTTACTTACCTGTAACAGGTGATCTTTGGGAACAGCAGGAATTAGTCCTCACATATGGGTACGTCGGAACCGACGGAGCCTGCGCGGGAAAGCTCCCCAGCTTCCCAGAAAGAAAGCTTTTGGGGCCTCCCACAGCACATGCACGCTGCCTTCCCGCCTTCCTGACCAACTCTCCTCAGTTCGAGTTTAAAGCTGAGACAATAGAGAGAGGAAAGGAAAGAGAGAGAGAGAGAGAGAGAGAGAGAGATACAACTCCTAGGGGAGGTGGGTGGGTTGTGAGGACTAATTCCTGCTGTTCCCAGAGATCACCTGTTACAGGTAAGTAACTGTGCTATCTCCAGGAACAAGCAGGAATAAGTCCTCACATATGGGGACTCCCTAGCTAAGATGCCGGGGAGATCCCCCCCCTAGGGTTCCTCATCTTCCTATGGATCTCAGGCATCCATTCAGGGAAGGTGGGCAGGAGTTGTTTAAGAATGGAACAGGTGTCTGAGGACAGCCTGACCAAACAAGGCATCCCGGCGGGAGTCCTTGTCCAAGCAGTAATGGGCTGTGAAGGTATGAATCGAGGCCCAGGTGGCTGCTCGACAGATCTGATCGATGGATACAGAATGAAGATGAGCCATAGATGTGGCCATGGCTCTCACATTGTGAGCTGTGACATGGCCTTCCAGAGAAAGGTTCTTACTCTGGTAAGCAAAAGAAATACACTGAGCAATCCAATTGGACAGTGTTCTTTTTGAGACTGGAAGTCCTAAATGAGAAGGATCAAAAGCAACAAAAAGCTGAGAAGACTTTCGATGTTGCTGTGTCCTGTGGATGTAAAAGGCAAGAGCTCTTTTACAATCTAACGTATGTAGGTTCCTCTCTGCACTGGATGCATGAGGAGCTGGAAAAAAGACAGGTAGATATACCTCTTGATCAAGGCATAAAGTGAGGATTTGTCCTAAGGACTACCTTATCATGATGGAACCTTGTATAAGGTGGATTAGCCACTAAAGCCTGCAGTTCACTGATGCGGCGAGCAGAAGTGATTGCAATAAGGAAAATGACTTTCCAGGAAAGAAATTTCAAGGAGGTAGTGGCTAAGGGTTCAAAGGGTGGCTTCATAAGCTGACCAAGAACCACGTTTAAGTCCCATGCCACCGGAGGAGGCCGAATGGGAGGTTTAGTTAAAGTTAGACCTCTCGTGAATCTTGCAATAAGAGGATGAGAGGAAACAGGTTGTCCATTGATAGGCTGAAGAGATGCTGCAATAGCACTCAAATGGACCCTTACAGAATTTGTTTTAAGTCCTGCATTGGAAAGATGCAGGAGATATTCGAGTAAAGAATTCAAAGATAGTGCTAGAGGGTTAAGACCCTTTTCAGCACACCAAATGGAAAATATTTTCCATTTAGAAGCATAAGAACGCCTGGTGGAAGGTTTCCTAGATGCATGGAGGATATCCTTCACCTGTTGAGAAAGATTGAAGTCTTGAAGGTCTAGGCCTTCAGTAACCAAGCTCTGAGGTGAAGGGACTTGGGGTTTGGGTGCCACAAAGTCCCCTCCTCTTGAGACAGAAGGTCTGGAGCAGCTCCCAGATCCAGGGAGGGTGCCTGGGAGAGATGCAGAAGTAGAGGGTACCACACTTGGCGTGGCCAGCGTGGAGCTATGAGGATCATAGATCCTTGATCCCTCTGAAGTTTGAACAGAGTCTTGGGAATCAAAGGAATGGGTGGAAAGGCATACAGGAAGGCCTGACCCCAATGAAGGAGGAAGGCATCCTTGGCCTGAGCTCCCTGACACGGAATTCTGGAACAGAACCGGGGAAGTTTGGCATTGCACGGACTTGCAAAGAGGTCTATGTCCGGGGTTCCCCATTTCTGAAAGATTCTGAGTACCTGATCCATGTGCAGGGACCATTCGTGTGGAAGCAGAACTCGACTGAGTCTGTCTGCCCAAGAGTTTTGGATTCCTGGGAGGTATACTGCCAGGAGATGGATTTGATGTTCTCTGGCGAAGGCCCACAATTTTAGAGCTTCGTTGCAAAGCGACAGAGAGCCAGTCCCTCCTTGTTTGTTTATGTAGAACATGGCTACTTGATTGTCGGTATGAACAAGGACTGTCATGTTGATGAGGAGGGTATGAAAGACCTTGAGAGCAAGGAAAATTGCTCGCAGCTCCAAACGGTTGATATGAAGGGTGGTCTCCTGTGGAGACCAAGTGCCCTGAGTGGAGAGGTCTTGGAGATGAGCTCCCCAACCTGTTTGGGAGGCATCTGTAGTGAGAATTGCTTGGGGTAACAAAGGTTGGAAGGGGGCCCCCAACAACAGATTTTGAGTGGATATCCACCATTGGAGAGACCAAAAAAGACGTTTTGAGGTTGCTATTTGGTCTGAGAGAGCTCCTGATGCTTGGGTCCACTGGGTGGACAAAGTCCATTGAGCTGCTCTCATATGTAGGTGAGCATAGGGCACCACATGAACTGTGGATGCCATGTGGCCTAGCAGTTGTAGCATCTCTCTGGCAGTCAAGTGGCTTCTGGACTGAATTTGAGAGGCCAAGTGCACCAGACGGTGGCAACGGGCCTGAGGAAGATAGGCCCTTGCAGTGGTGGTATCTAGCCAGGCCCCTATGAATTCTAGGGACTGAGTAGGGGTGAGTTGAAATTTTGGCAGATTGATGACGAGTCCCAGATACTGCAGTATGCGTCTGGTGTGGTCCAGGGAGGTCTGAGCCTCGGACTGAGATGGAGCTCGGATGAGCCAGTCGTCCAGGTATGGGAAGACAAAGATTCCCAGAGTGCGTAGAAATGCAGCTACTATTGCCATGCATTTGGTAAATACCCTTGGAGCAGAGGCTAGACCGAAGGGAAGTACTCTGTATTGGAAATGTTTTCCCTGGAACAGAAACCGTAGGAATTTTCTGTGGGATGGATGGATGAGTATATGTGTGTACGCATCCTTGAGATCTAGAGAACAAAGCCAGTCCTGACTCTGTAGGTATGGAAGGAGAGTGCCTAGAGAAAGCATCTTGAATTTCTCCTTGTATAGAAATTTGTTCAGTTCTCTGAGATCCAGAATGGGTCTGTACCCCCCTGTTTTCTTGGGAATGAGAAAATAAGGGGAGTAAAAACCTGACCCTTGTTGAGGAAGAGGAACCTCTTCTATTGCCTTTTGGGCGAGAAGAGTGGTCACCTCCTGACCCAACAGGTACAGGAGAGATGGGGGAGAATTGAATTGTCTCACCATGGTATGGGGAGGAAGGCTGGAGAAATGTAGTTTGTAGCCCTCTCTGATGATAGAGAGGGTCCACTGTTCTGATGTGATTTGTTCCCATCTGGGAGCAAAATGAGTTAACCTTCCTGGAATGGTGAGAGGCTCTGGTTGTTGCAGAGCCAGAAAGGTTAAGTTCTCTAGAATCAAGTCAAAAACTCTGAGGGGGTTGGGACTGCTGGACTGTAGCAGCCCCTGTAGACTTTGTTCTGGCCTGTTTAGATTGCTGACGCTTAGGAGCAAAGCGAACTTGGGAAGATTGCTGGCCAGTATTTGTGGAAAATCTGGTCTTTTTATAGAAAGGCTTCTTAAAAGGTTTTTTCTTGGCAGGGGTAGAGGTAGACTTAGAAAGTCTATCTAAAGCAGCATTCTCTGCATCCATTTGAGTGGCTTTGATTTGCCACTCCTTGCCAAACAGATTTTCACCTGTACAGGGCAGATTGCCCAAGCCTTCTTGTACCCAGGGTTCCAAATCAGAGGCCTGGAGCCAAGCAAGTCTGCGAGCAGCTATGGCAATGCCGAAGGCTCGGCTAGCTCCCTCAAAAGAGTCAAAGGCTGCTCTGTTGGAGAATTTGAAACATCTTGAGTTTGCTTTAGCAAAAGAAGGAACTCCTCCTTTTTATCCTCTGGGATAAAGGGGAGAAAATGACGTATCTTCAGTGCAATCTCTTTCAAAAACATGCCCATATAGAGGCTGTATGAATTGATTCTGGCAATAAGCATGCTAGCTTGGAAGATTTTTCTACCAAAAGCATCCAGAGTCCTACATTCTCTTCCTGGAGGGGTAGAAGAGTGCCTTTTGGTACTCTTTATCTTTTTCATAGCAGACTTCACCACAATAGAGTGGTGAGGGAGCTGAGTTTTTTGAAAACCAGGAGAAGGAGGAACCCGATACATGGTGTCCAAACGTCGAGAATGTGGAGATAGGGTGAGAGGAGTCTCCCACAAATCCATCATGTGTTCTTGAAGAATTTCATGTATGGGTAAGGTGGCTGCCTCTTTGGGAACCTTAGAGTATCCTAAAATATCCAATTTTTTTGCTTTAGGTTCCTTTTCAGAGGTTACAGATATGGAGAGTCCTTTAGCTACTTCAATAATGAAGTCTTGAAAGGACAAATCCTCTGGAGGAGACATTCTCCTTTTTGGAGAAGAGGGCTCCTCAGGACGAGTAAAAGAGACATCAGCAGAATCATCTGAGGTATCAGAATCTTCAGAAGATTCAAAGTACCGCCTATTAGCTTCCAGAGATCGATACGCGTACCGACTAGTATCGACATCGGGCGTACCGGGAACCGGATCGGTATCGAGAAAATCTCCGGAACCGGAGACCGGAACTGGCATACTACTGGAAGTAGATGCTCTGGGTACTGGTATCGGTTGTGGTACCGGAACCGGAGTCGGAACCGATTGTCGCGGTACCGAGGGCGTTGCAGCGTTAATGAAAGCCAGTATGGCCTGCTGCATGGATTGTACTGTAGTACCCATAGACGCCACAACTGCCTGGATGTCGGTACCGGTGTTAGCTGGTACCCCAGAGCAGTCTAACAGGTGATCGGTCGAGGCCGTGCCATCGATGTCTACCTGTAACCCCATAGGAGGAGCTTTGGAAGCCGGAGCTTCCCGCCGGGGTTGTTTGGCTGGGGCAGGGTCCTCAGGGTCAAAGCCAAGGGCCTCTCGCTGCTTAGAGGGAGATTTGCCCTTTGAGGACCTGCCTGAAGAATGTTTGGTTACCTGAGATCCATCAGGAGAGGAAGACCTGGAGGATGTTGATGCTGGAGTATCTGCAGAAAACAGCATATGAAACTTGGCTGCTCTATTCTGTAAGCCCCGTTTGGACATCAGAGAGCAGGATGGACAATCCGGAATGGAATGGTCAGGCCCCAAACATTTAAGACACCATTCATGGGTATCTGTGACTGAAATAGTACTGGTACACTTGGTGCATTTTTTAAAACCAGAGGCTGGTTTCTCCATGAGGAAGAATCTGAGAAGGCCTAGAGGCCTCACAGAATAGACACACCAAGTGAGGAAAAAGTAATTATTTTTTTTTTTTTAAGAAATAAATGAAAAAAGACCGGCGGTACCGGTCCGGAATCGGGGAAGGCAGACACGAGGTTAAAGAAACAAATTAAAATAACAATTTCTTCAGCGGTGACAGGAACACGACCTGCTGGCTCCGCGGAAAAAGAAGAACTGAGGAGAGTTGGTCAGGAAGGCGGGAAGGCAGCACGCATGCGCTGTGGGAGGCCCCAAAAGCTTCCTTTCTGGGAAGCTGGGGAGCTTTCCCGCGCAGGCTCCGTCAGTTCCGACGTACCCATATGTGAGGACTTATTCCTGCTTGTTCCTGGAGATAATTCCTGCCCTAGACGGCTATACCATTCAGAGAGCTAATCCCATAGCAAATGTGAAACGCCCCTGAAAATGAACACATGCAGCGCGCCTATGGGCTTCAAAGACCTGTGCTGATTATGAATGCCTGCAAGTCCCTGTCTGCTACCTGCCGCTGTGCCACCCGCGGACCACTGCTTGCCTGCCCCACACGAGGGCCTGGTCGCCTCACTGTGTAGACTGTTCCACCCTCCTGAGATTGCTGCCCTGTGCAAATGCGTGGTTTGCACAGCGGGTCACACCAGCCCTGGCTACAGGATGAGAGAGAGAGAGAGAAGCAGAGTTGGAAAGTGTTTGGTATCAAGCCTGCACCAACATTCCTTTGTGACTGTGCAAACCTTATCAGCACCCCCCACTTAATCAGGTGGATAGCGGTGAAACCAGTGCAAGGAGAAAGAGCAAAGGGGAACCATCTGCTTCCAGGAGGAGAAGAACCACAGGAGTCCATCAGCAGCCGGTGTCACAGAGCCAGCAGTGACCACAGGGCAGTAGCAGGGACCTGAGTTTGCACCGCTACCAGCTCCCGATACACTGCAAAAGGTTAGTAGAGCAGGAGGAGGGCGTCCTCTCAGGGAACTGCAAAGAGTGGTAAGAGGTGAAGGAGTGTTAAATCCTCAAGTGAATTTCCAGCACCAGAGAAATAGTACTGGGAGAGCGCTGTATTACTATAACAAACTGAGAAGAGAAGGAATTTACCTGCTTGTAACGTATTTTGGGAGAAAGGAGGAATTAGCTATTTTTAATATAGTTACTACATTTTTTGCCTCTTCCAGGTATTATTACTACTACTGCTTATCATTTGTATAGTGCTACAAGGCATACACAGCGCTGCACACATACATGTAACAGACAGTCCCTGTCAATTAGAGTTTATAATCTATTCAAGACAGACAAACACAACAAACTGGGGCCTACAGCCAAAACTAAGGGGAAATAGTTATAACTAGGGTTGCCAACTGGCTCCAGGTGCGCCCGACAAGCTTGATCCAGTCCTGGTTCTACCCCATTGCATGCAGGGACATTTAGTCTTGTTTACTTATGAAGTGCAATGGAGAAATCAGAACTACATGTCCCCGCATGCAATGGGGTAAACCCAGGACAGGATCAAGCTTGTTGGGTGCATCTGGAGCTAGTTGGCAACCCTAGTTATAACACATGGGAGAAATTGGGAGGTCAGATTCCAAAAGCAGCCTTGAAGAGGTGTTTTTTTAGCCTGGATTTGAATAGGACCAGCCAGGCCCATAGCTAGCCCTGTGCGAGCGGTGCGGCCGCACAGGGCACAAAGGCTTATGGGGCGCATTTTAGCTTTCTTCCGTTGCCTACCGCCACCACTTTTTCTTCTCTCAGTGGAGGCAGGCAACGGAAGAAAGCTAAAATGCACCCCTTAAGCCTTACGTCAGCATGCTTAGCGATTTGCACATCGGGCGTGCCTCTTCTCTCCCACCACGGGGGGGGGGGGGGCGCACCCGACGTGCAAGTCGCACAGGGCGCAATCTTCCCTCGGTACGGCCCTGGGACCAGGGACGGAGTCTGATGTACTGACTCAGGAAGTCTATTCCACGTATATGGCACAGCAAGGTGGAAGGAACAGAGTATAGAGTTGGTGGTGAGAAGCAGAGCACAGATAAAAGCGATTTGCCTGATAAGAGAAGTTCCCGAGGATGAGTGTAGGGAGAGATAAGAGAGGAGAGATAATGAGGAGCCGCAGAATGAGTGCACTTGTAGCTCAATAGGAGAAGCTTGAGCTGTATGCGGAAATAGAGAGCCAATGAAGTGCCATAACCTCTCTTCTCGTTATGTGAGAGCAGCGATACAGCTGGAAAAATAGTTGTGCAGCTGAGTTTTGAATGGATTGAAAGGGAGAGAGATGACTCTGGGGAAGATTATTAAGGAGTAGGTTGCAGTAGTTTAAACGGGAGGTGACTAGAGAGTGAATAAGGGTCTTGGCAGTATGTTCAGAAAGAAAGGGATGAATTTTGCTGATGTTATAGAGCAAGGGTCTCCAACTCCAGTCCTGAAGAGCACCAAACCAGTCTGGATTTTGGGATATCCCTAATAAATACACATGAGAGAACTTTGAATACAATTGGACAGCGCATGCAAATATATCTCATGCATATTCATTAGGGATATCCAGAAAACCTGATTGGTTTGGTGCCCTCCAGGACTGGAGTTAGAGACCCCTGCTATAGAGAAACCTAAACCTGTTGTTTCTATCTGTTGGATGTATGCAGAGAAAGAGAGAGAAGAGTCAAAGATGATCCGAAGGTTGTGAGCCAAGGCAACAGGGAGGATGATAGTGTTATCCACAGAAAGAGAGAAAAGAGGAAGGAGGGAGGAAGGTTTAGGGGGAAAGATAAGGCAAACTGAGGGCTCCACAGGGGCATTACCCTACTTTACTGCACCTTGATGTTATGAGTGTCACGGGTGGCCGAATTACTTCAGGTAAGCCACCAGTGGAAACTCCCAGCCTACAGAGAAAATATATTTTTATTTTTTCTACAATACAACTTCTTTAACCTGAAATTCAAATCAGAACTTACCAAGGGATAAAAACTCTTCCACAATGAATCACTTGAAGAAGTTTAACTTTTGAAAAATATTCCAATTTTAATTTGAAAAAAATAGGGTCATTTCAGTTTTTCTAAACAAACAAGAACAGTCTTTACAAAGCTTGCAAGTAGATTCATCAACACATGAGTACATTGCATTATAATATAGTCAACAATATTCTATGAACAGTTCTTAAAATGTTTCTATTATTCAACAATGGTAAAGTATGGACCCTTTTAACAAGAGGCAAGTGTAAGTTAACCTGTTTAAGGCTTGAAGCTTCTTTACTCTAGTACAAGAAAAGTTCTAACACTATCTTTAATCTGTACCTTTGCAGGTGAATGGGTATTACTCTTCAGGTATGGAAACATTTTGTTCAAAAAATATACTAGTGCTCTGGTGTGTTTCAGAAAATAGTCACTATGGTGTGTCAGGTTTATCAGTCACTTATCTCTTTCTTCTTTTCCAGGTCTTGCTGCTTGCTTGAATGTTGGGTGCCTTAGGATCCTTCTGCTCCAGCGATGTTCAGCTGTTGTCAGGATACCTACTCTCTATCTTTAAACATCAGTAAAAGAAACTGCCTTCCTACCTATGTGTCCAATATAGAAAAGTGTTCCTATCTTTTTCTTTTTCCTCTATTTCTCTCGCTTGTGAGGTTTGCTAGTTCCAAAAAATAAAAGATAAGCAGATTCCTTGTCTTTCCCTCCCAGAGAACTCTCTGTACTAAAACCAGTTTTTTCTTTATGTATGTGCTAGACTCAGCCCTTCAAAACTGCCAGTCAGTCCTGAATATACCAATTGCCAATTGCCAAATAAATTTAGTTCTTCAAATATGGCAAAGATTTTTTACCTTTAAGAACACATCCACTCCTTTGCTCTCTCTCATCCACACTCTTTTTCACTGAGATCGTTCAAGCTGTTTCAGTATTAAACACATCTTTTGAGCAGTACTCAGTTTTAAAACAGCTCACTTTCAAGGTTTTTCTTCTCACTGCACTAGGAGTTTTATACCTTCAGCCTCACTTTCTCTTCAGCACCTGAAGGACTTCAGTGCTCTTGGAAAGAAGTCTCACACACTGTTGAATCTTTATTCAAAACAGTGCTCAAAACAAGCTCTCTTTCCAATAAATCACTTCAAATTTTCACTTTCTGATAAATCAATTCAAATCCTCATTCAGCTTAGTTTTAAAACTGCTTGAATGAGTTTCAGGGCTCCCTCAGTCTTATTCCAGTGAGCAACAAAAAAAAGTTCTCTTACTCAAGGTTAAATTTTCTCTTCAGCTTTCATTCCAGTTTATTACACACTTCTCCTCTAATACATTCTCAGATACTCACAGTTCTTTTTTAGTGTTTTAAAGCCCCTAACAGATATGTGCAGCTTCACATCGGGAGATCTACAGGGGCTCATCAGGGCTCACTGGGACAGTGACCCAACAAATGAGCAGCTACGAACGCTGAAGCAGGGCAGGTAGGGGCTTTCCCCTTTAACACCATGTGGCCTCCAGCACTGCCCATTGCCAATGTCACTTTCCTGTGCCCTTCTATATTTAAAGGCAGTGCTTCAGGTGCACCATCTCTCTACGGCTGCACATTGGGGGATCTACAGGGGCTTATCGGGGCTCACTGGGACAGTGACATGACAAACAAGCAGCTATGAATGCTGAAGCAGAGCAGGTAGGGGCTTTTGCCTTCAACACCACGTGGCCTCTAGCACCACCCATTACCAACATCACTCTCCTGTGGCCTTTCCTCTGTGGATCCTAGCGATGTCTGCATTACAGCTGACTGCAACACATATCGATATATGGGTAAGGAGAGTAAGATCAAAACCAGCAAAAGGTGTTACTCTTCAGCTCAGAAAGGAGATGAAGATGTCTCTCTTGATTACTTACAGTCTACTTATTATTCTTTTATTCGTTTCTCAAGCATCAAACATCCTCACCCATCCAACACCAAAACATCCCAATCATTCTTAACCACCTTCGCTATAAGCCTATCATAGATACTTATAAAGCGTTTAATGGATGCCATCATAATAGTGACAGACTTATATATATATCGCGCCTAATAAGTATCGCCCATACTAGTGATAGCCCTAAATCAGCCCTAATGTAAGATCAATAAAGAACAAAATCCCAGTCATAATAGATCTTATCAACAGCAATAATCTGGACATCATGTTTATTACAGAAACATGGCTATCAGAAATGGATACGGTCTTAATCAACCAACTTAATTTACCAAACTTTGACCCATTCCACTGTCCTAGAGTAGGCAAGTGTGGAGGAGGTGTTCTCATCATAATAAAAGATGAGCTAAATGCTTCCCTCTCTCTAGCTAAAAACACTGAAGGCGTGTACATCTTAATTATAGAGAATAAGCATTTATCATTTTGTCTGCTATATAGACCTTCTATGCTTGACCCAAGTAGCCTAACAACAATCTTAGAAACTGTATGTTCATCCACAATAAATAAGCAACTAATTCTTGTAGGGGACTTTAATCTTGCCTCGCTACACAATGCTCAGGCAATATCCTTCCTCAATACCATAACTGATATGGACTATCAACAGATAATCAAATTTCCTACTCACAATAAAGATAATACTCTGAATCTAATATTCCTGCCTAATAATATATGCAAATATGCTAATCTCCCTGCAACACAAACTTTACAAGTTCCATGGTCTGTCCATTACTTAATCAGTTTCACAATTACATATCAATTTCCATCTTTCATTCCCAATAATAGAACATATACATGTCAACGATTTAAGAAATTAGACAAGGTCGCATTCTTAAAGGATATCCTTCCTCAGGTACTTCAGGCCGGAAGGTCGGAGGTTCAAATCCCACTAGAGGACAGCAACCTTGGGCCGGAAGGACTGGAGTTTCTAGTCCCACAGGTGCTCCTTGTGGTCTTGGGCAAGCCACTTAACCCTCCATAGCCCATGTTCCCTGTAAAATAGTTATCTCCAAGTTATAATGCCCTGTTCAATGTAATTTCAGTTTGTTCAATGTAAACCGCACTGATGCAGAATAGCGCGGTATATAAGAGAATGTAAATAAATAAATAAAATAAATAAATAAATTCAGACTCGAATGACTTAAATGGCATCTTAGAAAAATGAAACTCAATAATATCCAGTGCTGCTGCTGCACCTGCTTCTCATGCTAATAAAAATTGGAAACAATCTAAAATATGGTACTCTCAGGAACTTAGGATCATAAAAAGACACTTAAGGAAGTTGGAGCATAACTGGAGAATCTCCAGAACAGCCAAAGATAGGATGCTATACATGAATTCACTCCAAGTTTACCAAAAAACCATCAACAATAAGAAGAAGGAGTACCATACAAGAATCCTATTGAATTCACTGAATCGCCACATGGAACTTTTCAAAATAGTAAAATCCTGAACTTGGTCTCCCAGTGCTGAATTAAACAATATCAGCATCAATCCTCAAACTCTAGCAAATCATTATGTGAACAAGTTAAAGCTATCAACTTCTGCCACAATTATATCTTCACACAACAGCTTAATTTACCCCACCATATGGCATTCATTTCATCAAATCAATCTAGATTACCTAAATAATATAATATCCTCTATTAATACAACAACAGCTGCTATTGACCCATGCCCATTCAGTTGATTAAAAATAGCCCATTCAGAGTTGGCCCCAATCATCCTCAAGATAGTTAATTTGTCATTATCACAAGGTTACATGCCCAAAGCTCTAAAGCCCTACGAATCTCTCACACCCCTCTCACCACACTAATACAGATGTTTCCACTGCATATTTCCACACTATAGCCCCCTCCTGATTGTTTGATGTGCTAACCGCTTTGATTTAATGATAAAGCAATATATTAAATCCGACTAAAGAAAGAAAGAAAGAAAGAAAGCGATAATCCGTCCTATCCTAAAACATAAGTCTCCATGGATAAAGCATGTCCTAATTCATACAGGCCAATTTCCAGCCTTCCAGTTCTAGCAAAAATAATTGAAAAGATTATCCAAATTTAGCTTCAAGATATAAATTCAGCTACATTGATATAAACGCTCCTCTTGATATGCATCAGTATTGATTCAGACCGAACCAGATATTGAGACACTATTACTAGCTCTTTTTGACAAGCTCATAAGAGGAATAGAAAATTCGAAGCAGGCATTCATACTTACATTCTTAGATATTGTTTTTGCCTTTAACACTATTAATCATAACAACCTGCTGGAGAGGTTTCAACAAATTGGAATTCATGGCACCACCCTTTGATGGTTTCAATCTTATTTGTCTGACGGCACTCAATAAATTAAAATCGGTCAAATGTCATCTAACCAATAGAGTCAAAAGCAAGGCATACCACAAGGTTTGACCTCCTCAGCGTTATTGTAGTTTTCCAAAAGTTCAAAGTAGGCTATCACATCTGTGTGGATGACATAATGTTATACTTACCTTTTATCATTACAAATCCAAACCTTAAATAGATAACATCATGCTTCAGCGAGGCCTCACAATGGCTAAATTTCCATAACCTAAGAATTAATTATAGAAAAACTGAGGTTCTATATGTCACTAGCAACCAGAGCGCTATCCCACCGCCCAATCTACAGGTCAAAGAGGATCTACTCAAGGTGAAAAATGAAGTCAGATATCTAGGGCTTACCCTAGATCAAACTCTCATCTTATCTACAACATCAAACTAACCACCAGTACAATCTATAATGAGGATGATCCTAAAGACCTCTGCTATCAAGCTATGACTTCCACTTTGTACTTCAAGTGATGGTTTGCCCTCACTTTGACTATTGCAATAGCATATTGCAGGGTCTCTCGAAGCAAGCATTAAGTCAACTTCAGATGGCTCAACACATCGCTGCTCGCATAACTCTTAAGGCCCACATTACTGAACACATCACACTCATCTTATACCAGCTGCACTAGTTGCATATGCATAGAAACATAGAAACATGATGACAGAAAAAGACCACATGGCCTATCTAGTCTATCCTTCCATATCAACCACTACAACAGTCCCCTTTTTTCCTTTAGATATCCCTGTGTTTGTCTGATGCTTCTTTGAATTCAGATACTGTCTTCATCTCTACACCTCCAAATTCAAATGCAATGTGTGCCTTTGAGTCAATGCTGACTCCTGGTGACCCAGAAGCTCCTGGGTTTTCTTGGCAGTGTGACTGGAAGTAGATTGCCAGGCCTTTCTTCTGAGGCAATGGAGGGTTAAGTGACTTGCCCAAGTCCACAAGGAGTGCTAGTAGGAATTGAACCCTGGTTGCTTGGTTACCAAGCCAGTGTTCTAACCACTAGGCTACTCCTACCACCTCCACTGGGAGACTATTCCATGGATCCACCACTCCTTCCGTAAAGAAATATTTCCACATATCACTCCTGAATCTATCCCCTTTCACCCTCATCCCACGTCCCCTCATAGCAGAGCTTGCTTTCAATCGAAAGAGGCTCTCCTCCTGTGCATTTATGCCATGGAGGTATTTAAACATCTCAATCATATCACCTCTATCCCGCCTTTCCTCTAAGATGTACATATTAAGATCCTTAAGTCTGTCCTCATATGCTTTATAATGAAGACCACTAACCCTCTATACTGACTCCAGCCTGTTTATATCCTGTTGAAGCTGAGGTCTCCAGAATTGCACACAATACTCCAAATGAGGTTGCACCAAAGACTTATACAGAAGCACTATCACCTCCTTTCTTCTGCTGGCCATTCCTCTCCCTATGCACCCAAGCATCCTTCTAGCTTTTGCTGTCGCCTTTTCTACCCTTTTAGCTACTTTAAGATCATCAGACACAATCATGCCTAGGTCCTGCTCTTCTTTAGTGGACAAAAGTACTTCACCCTCTATGCTATATCGCTCCCTTGGAATGCTGCAGCCAAAATGCATGACCTTGCATTTTTTAACATTAAATCTCAGCTGCCAAATTCTAGACCATTCTTCAAGCTTACCTAGATCCCTCCTCGTGTTATCTACACCTTTCTGGGTGTCTACTCTATTGCAGATTTTGGTATCATCCGCAAAGAGGCAAACCTTACCTGACAGCTCTTCCTCTATATCCCTAACAAAGATGTTAAAAAGAATTGGACCAAGGACAGATCCCTGGGGCACACCACTGGTAACATCCTTCTCCTCAGAGTGAGCTCTATTTACCTGTACCCTTTGTCACCTCCCACTCAACCAATTTCTAACCCAAGCAGTAACTTCAGGGTCCATCCCTAGGGTGCTCAGTTTGTTTATAAGTCACCTGTGAGGAACGGTGTCAAAGGCTTTACTGAAATCTAAATACACCACATCTAGGGCTCTCCCTCGGTCCAACTCCCTGGTCATCAATCAGATTTGTCTGACAAGACCTGTCTCTGATCCTGCCTTGGATCCTGTAATCCGCTGGACTCCAGAAACCTCACTATCTTCTCTTTCAGCAGCGCTTCCAATAACTTAATCACCACCGAAGTTAAACTAACCGGCCTGTAGTTTTCAACCACATCCTTACTTCCGCTTTTGTGTAAAGGGACCACATGTGCAACGAGGCATTGAAAAGGTCAGTCAGTGGAGCTGCTACAATGTCCCCAGGTTCCCTCAGTATTCTCGGGTGTATCTCATCCGGTCCCATCACTTTGTCTACTTTAAGTTTAACTAGATTCTCACGAACACAGTCTTCTGAAAATTGTTCAAGATGCCCCTCGCTTCTGGGTGTTTTCTGAGGTCCTGCTCCTGGTTCTTCATCTGTGAACACAGAACAGAAATATTTGTTAAGCAATTCCGCTTTATCCTTATCAGCTTCTACATATTCCTCTCCTTCATCCTTGAGTCTAACAATACCACTTTTGCCCTTCCTCTTCTTACTAGCATAGCTGAAAAATGTCTTATCCCCCCATTTTATTGCATTGGCCATTTCCTCCTCTTTTTGAATCTTTGCTTTCTTCACTAATTTGCTAGCTTCTCTAAGTTTTTCCAAATATAGATGCCTGTCTTCCTCTCTCTGTGATCTCTTGTTTTTCATGAAGGCCTCCCTCTTTTTCTTCACCTTTTCAGCTATTTCTTTCGAAAACCATAGCGGTCTCCTTTTCCTTTTACCTTTATTTACCATTTTAACAAAAAGGTTAGTTGCCTTTAAAATACCCTCTTTCAATTTTGCTCACTGTTTTTCTACATCCCCCAGCTGTTCCATCCTGCTTACAACTCCCTGAGGTATTGGCTCATCTTGGCAAACTTAGTTTTCCTAAAGTCTAGACCCTCAACTTCTGAATGGATTTTAACAGCCCTAGTCCTAATACTGAACCACACCATCTAGTGATCACTGAATGCAAAATAATCTCCCACTATAACATCAGAAACACTTTCACCATTGGTAAGCACTAAGTTCAGTATGGCCCCTTCACGTGTGGGTTCTGTTACCAGTTGCCTGAATAGTTCTCCCTGTAGAGAATCCAGGATCTTCTTACTTCTAGATCAGGGGTCTCAAACACGCGGCCCGCGAGACAACTTTGTGCGGCCCGCGACGGCGGAAAACCAAAAATCCCCCAAAACCCTGGCTTCTGCTGCTGCCGTTGCCGCCGTGGCAGCAGCAGAATCAATTGTCAAATTAAAAAAAAAACTGACTTCTGCTGCTCAAGCAGCTGTCCTGCGGCCCCTTTCCCTCTGCCCGGAGATCCGACTCTGCTCTCAGCGGCGTGCTTTTCAAGCCGCGAAGAGAGTATTCCCCTCTCGCGCGGCTTGAAAAACCGCGCGAGAGGGGAATACTCTCGTCGCGGCTTGAAAAGCACGCCGCTGATAGAGCAGAGTCGGATCTCCGGGCAGAGGGAAAGGGGCCGCAGGACAGCTGCTTGAGCAGCAGAAGTCAGTTTTTATTTTAATTTGACAATTGATTCTGCTGCTGCCACAACGGCAGCAGCAGAAGCCAGGGTTTTGGGGGGTTTTTTGTTGGCCGGTAATGAGCTATGGAGGGGCTGACTGAACTGGAAGTGGGCTATTGGCAGAGGGGGGAGGGGGGTTATGACTGGTAATGGGCTGGGGGGGTGGTAATAAATGGAAATGGGCGATGGTTGGTCCTAAAACTGGAAAAGGGCAGATCGGGGTTAGGACTGGAAGTGGGCTATTGGCAGGGGGGGTTATGACTGGTAATGGGCGGGGTGGGTTATAACTAGTAATGGGCTATGGTGGGGGCTAGGACTGGAAATGGGCAGATGGGGGTTAGGACTGGAAGTGGGCTATTGGCAGGGGGGGGGTTATGACTGGTAATGGGCTATGGTGGGGGCTAGGACTGAAAATGGGGTGATGGGGGTTAGGACTGGAGGTGGGCTGATTGGGGGGTTAGGACTGGTAATGGCCTATGAGGGGAGGTAAGACTGAAAATGGGGTGATGGGGGATACGACTGCAAGTGGGCTATGGGGGGGACTAGGACTGGTAATGGGCTATGGGGGGGTAAGACTGAAAATGGGGTGATGGGGGGGTAAGACTGGAAGTGCGCTATGGGGAGGTTAGGACTGGTTATGGGCTATGGGGGGTCTAGGACTGGTAATGGGCTGGGGGGGTTGCTAGGACTGGAAATGGGCTGAGTGGAAGGGGGGCTTGAACTGCAAATGGCTGATGGGGAGGGGGGCTTGGAATGGAAATGGGCTGTGAGGGGAGGGAGCTAGGATTGGAAATGGGCTGATGGTGAGGCTAGGATAGGACTGGAAATGGACTGATGCAGGGACTAGAAAGGAGCAGATGCTGGGTGGGGCTGGAACTAGAAGGGAGCTGATGTTGGGGGAGGATTAGAATGGGATGGAGCTGGGAAAGTGAAATGGAGAGGGGAAAAATATTTTGTCTGGAAGAGAAGACAAATCTACAATTGGCCAGGTATTGGGAGAGTAAGTGGGGATTGAGGATGGAGGGGTAAAATTTGAGTGGATGAAATAGGAATGAGGAAAGAGCAAAAGGAGAAAGATTACTATGTTAAAGCAGATGTAGAGAGAGAGAATGGAAAAAAACTAGAAGAGAGAAGAAAGGACAAATGGACAGCAGACGATGGAGATAGCAGAAGACACGAAGAAACCAAAAGTGGCTGGAGCAATTGCAACTGAAAAAAAATGCACAAAAGGTAGAAAAATATCTCTTTATTTTGAATTTATTAACTGGAATATGTCAGCTCTGGGAAATGTGCATCATTAATGTCTGTGCTTTGGTACAAGAAATTATTTATAGTTTTATTTCTACAGTGCTGAGGTATTCTGTGTAATTCCTATTTGACATTGCTACTTGTTCTCTTTTCCCAGTAGGTCATGTATTGTTCTCTGAAATGTATTGATTTAATATTTGCAGTGTTGCCTTTTGATAGGTAGGGTCTGGTGCTTTGTGAGTCCTGGTAGTGCTGTTATGATACGGGGGGTTTGCTATGGGTTCCAAATGGGCAGTGTTAGTAGTAGTTCCTAATGTGCCTGGCGGTTGGCACTGGATTATAGTAATACTGTATAGAAATTTTCTAGTCTTTCTTTATCCATGCACTCATTATGCAACATTATGCAAATATTTATGCAAATGAGGCCCCTTATGCAAATGAGGCCCGTGTCTTATGCGGCCCCCGGGTTACTTTACAAGTCCTCATTCGGCCCTCAAAGCAATTTGAGTTTGAGACCCCTGTTCTAGATGATACTGCAACAGGGATGTGCCAATCAACATCTGGCATATTGAAATCCCCTATTAGTAGCATTCCCCCTTTTCTAGCAATGCTGCGTATATTTGTATTTAATTCTGCATATCCAAAGCAGAATTAAATATAAATCTCTTAAGATCACATTCAAGTTACTGTGTAACATTGCTTCATCCTACCTGAGCTCTCTGATTAACAAAAACTACAATGAAAGAATGAAAAGAGGATTCACTCAGAACACACTATTCATTCCCTCAGACTTTATAAAATCTAATCGATCAACAAGCAATAGAGTATTTACATTCTTTGCACCAATCCACTGGAACTCTCTCCCAGATAACAGAAGATGTATACTGTAGATGACTTATCCACCTTTCGAAAACAAATCAAAACACACCTACTCACAGAGCACTTTGGAAATCACCTGGAACCACTTAAAATTTACCCAACTTAACTTTCCTCACTTGTCATTCCTTAATCTAGACAGCTATGTTTTACATATTCCTGGACATGAATTTGCCTCCTTTGTAACATCTCTGTACATAAGTTAACATGTTAAAATTTCATTCTTATTACAGCTATCTTTAATTTACTTAATGATGTTATACTGATCTCAAGGTTCTCTGTATAAGGTATTCTTTTATACTGTTTTCCATGTTCGATGTATATGTTTATGTTTATTGTAAACCGCTTTGATTAAATGAAAAGGCGGTACAAAAAACTCTTAAATAAATAAATAAAATTTGCAGGCATAAAATAAATTTAATGGGCCATTTTCTTTAAGGTTCACTGAGTGTCTGTATTATTTCTTTAAATTACTTCTTGGACTTTAGTTTCCTAAGCTTTTCCCACGTGCTCTACAGTGTCAGCAGATTGCCTGCATCCTTCTGCAGCTAGCAACACCCTGCATGTGGAAATAACCCATGCACACAGTACATATAAACACATATGCACTCACACACTGTATTTATTACATTTTAACTTTAATCACCTTGACTACTATAACCTACTCCTTGCTGTTCTCCCTCTGAGTCATCTCTCTCCCCTTCAATCTGTTCAACACTCTGCTGCGTGACAAATCTTCCACCAGCCTCATTATGCTTATATATCCCTTCATCTCAAGTCACTTCATTGGCTCCCTATCCGTTTCCGCATCCAGTTCAAACTTCTCCTGTTGATCTATAAGTGCATTCACTCTGCAGCTCCTCACTACCTTTCCTCTCTTATCTCTCCCTACACCTCTCCTCAGGAACTCTGCTCTTTTGGCAAATTGCTTCCATCTGTGCCCTTCTCTTCTAATGCTAACTCCAGACTTCGCTCCTTTCACCTTACTGCTCCTTATGGAACAAACTACCTGAATCTGTACATCAGGATTCATCTCTGGACCTTTTCAAAACCAGGCTGAGAACTCACCTCTTCAAGGCTGCTTTTGGATCTTGACTCACCTGATCCCCTTGTTTCTTTACCTTTCCCCCTTGTTTTATCCCTGTCTATACCTTCTGTGTTGTCTGTCTTGACTAGATTGTAAGCTCTGATGCATGTCTGTACAGTGCTGCGTATGACTTGTAGCGCTATACAAATGCTCAGTAGTAGTAGTAGTAGTATGGGTTCTTTTCTCATATTATATGTTTATCTCCTTTATTTGAAACCTTTTGGCACCTTTTATTTGTTTTTAATGTTTCTTTCGCTTCAGTTTTATTATTTTCATTTTTGGTTACTGTTTCTTTTAATTTTACCCTCCGGGAGTTCAACATGCCTTCCTGACCCGATTCGGGTCCCTTGCAGCCCTTTTGTGCCTTTATTTTACTTTATTTTTACTTTTATTTCTTCTTCAAGGCTTCCTTGCTCCGCCTGTCAGCCCCCCTCCCTCACCCGGAGTACACATGCACACGCACGAGTACTTATGGGTTCTCGGCTGGGAGTAAAACATTTACATTTTCAGTACAACTGACTCCAAGGCAGTGCAGAGAGCCTCAGGGTGATCTCCCCATGCCTGCCCAATGCCACTGGAGCCACTGCTGGGCCCTTGGATGCATAATCGCGATCGCAGAGGCCATGCTCCAGCCAGTTCCCCGGTGCCGTGGGAGACCCGGGGAGCCAGAAAACATGCTTCCCTGCCTCCCTGCAGCACCAAAAACATCCCGGACCTGCCAGGTACAATTTTTTCTCTGCCATTACAATAAGGAGCTCTGTCTTGGCCATGTTCAGTTTCAGATGGTGGTGGGACATCCAGGCAGAAATGTCAGACAAGCAGGCTGGGATATGGGCCTAGATTCCTGGAAAGATTTCAGGTGCATAGGGTCTGAAAGTCATCAGTGTAAAGATGGTACTGAAAACATTGGGAGTAATTCAGGGGACAAAGAGAATGAGTATAGAGAGTAAAGAAGGGGTCCCAAGAAAGAGCCCTGAGGAACACCAAGTGAAGAGGGGTAGCGGTGGAGGAAGATCTGCCAGAACATTCAGTAAAAGTGCAAGAGAGAGATAAGAAGGAAAGCAAGACAGAAGCGCACGCCTAGATCCAAGCAAGAACAGAGTATCAAGGAGAAGGTGGCGATCAATGGTGTCAAAAGCAACAGATAGGTCGAGATGGATGAGGATCGAGTAAAGGCCCTTGGATTTTGCCAGGAGACTTTGGCAAAGGCTGTTTCTGTAGAATATAGAGGACAAAAGTACCGCTGGATGCTTTTCCTCATACAGATACAATGACTCTGTTGTTGCACCCTCCATTATTGAGATCCGGATCCCCCAGATCTCTGTAATGGAGTGAGGCAGAAGGCTATATGCAGAAATCCTGTGCTAGAGCCCAGTGCTAAAAGCCTAGAACAAGGTTTTTTTAATACAAGTTTAGCTCAGAGGTCTGCACTAAACAAGGAGAGCAAGCCAAGCACATGTGCACGTGGGTCTGCCTTTAGCAGCATTATATCCTGCGAGCGGTAGAATAGTTTGACACTTGTGCACATGTCCTCACCAGCACTGACCACATACCTGTGAGCTAGCCCTTAACGTTTCCTCAGACCTCACATTAAAATCCTAACATTCAACTCAGCCTTTTGGTCTTCTGCGCACTTCTCTGCAGTTGTGCTGCATAACTAATTGCTTCATTATCTTCTGTTTAAAATAAAATGGATTGAAATGTCATTAGTGCAACCATTTGCACATTGATTATGCCTGCGTTAGATCCCTTCTTGTATTCTGTGCCCACACTAGCACAGAAAATTGGGGGCAAAAGGATGATTTGCATATTCCCTATTCTGCCTGCAGGTTAACGTATGCTCTGGTGACTCTAAGCTTATGTGCAAGCCAGGACCCATTGCTTTGCTTTGATTCTTTTTAACATCTTTGTTAGTAATATTGCAGAAGGAGTGTCTGGTAAGGTTTGCCTCTACAGATGATACCAAAATCTGCAATAGAGTAGACACCCAGGAAGGAGTAGATAACATGAGGAAGGATTTAGCTAAGAATTTGGCAACTGAGATTCAATGCTAAAAATTGCATAGCCATGCATGTGGGATGCAAAAATCCAAGGGAGCGGTACAGTTTAGGGGATAAAGTACTTCTGTCCATGAAAGAAGAGTGGGACCTGGGTGTGATTGTTTCTGATGATCTTAAAGTGGCTAAACAGGTAGAAGAGACAACGGCAAAAGCAAGAAGAATACTTGGGTGCATAGGGAGAGGAATGACCAGCAGAAAAAAGGAGGTGATAATGCCTCTGTATAAGTCTTTGGTGTGACCTCATTTGGAATACTGTGTGCAGTTCTGGAGACCAAATCTTCAAAAAGATAAAAACAGGATGGAGTTGGTGCAGGGGTCTAGGACAACTCAGCACGGCCAACTCAGAGTGGCCAACTTAGTATGACCAACTCAGTGTGCCACGCTGAGTTGTCCTAGACCCATTACTGGTCACATATATGAGGTGAAATTTGGAAAAGTCAAAAAAGTGAAATAGTAAATGCAATTGTAAAACATCCAAAACCATATTATTAAGTTGATGATTTTGGATTTGTCAAATGAAATCTGGAATGTCCAAAATGTAATAGGAAAACATCAAAAAAGATTTTGTTATGCTATCTGATAATTATGAGCTATGGCACACAAATATTCTATAGGGTGTCTAGTGCTGCAATCTGACACAATCTTTCAAATACATTGATCAACTTTGTGGTATTTCCTCAACTTGGCTGGAGGACTGTGGCCTGAAACGAGCTGTTCATAATAGGCATCTCTGTCCTTCTGCACCTTTCTGAGGCCATCAATGAACTTCCAGATCGTGGGATGGCACATTCCAAGTTCAGCTTGGAGACGATGGTAAGTAGCTTCAGAGTGGTTGTTAGTGCAATCTTCACTGCACTAACAAGATCTTAATATGTATACATTAGAGGAAAGGCGAGATATCAGAGAGATGTTTAAATACCTCTGTGGCATAAATGCACAAGAGCAGAGCCTCTTTCGATTGAAAGCAAGCTCTGCTACAAGGGGACATATGATGAGGGTGAAAGGGGATAGACTCAGGAGTAATATGCAAAAATATTTCTTTACGGAAAGAGTGGTAAATGCATAGAACAGTCTCACAGTGGAGGTAGTAGACACGAGGACAGTATCTGAATTCAAGAAAACATGGGACGAACAGAGATCTCTAAAGGAAAATAGGGGACTATAGTACTTGATATGGAAAGGTAGACTAAATAGGCCATATGGTCTTTTTCTGCTGTCATGTTTCTGTTTCTACGACTGTAGCTGCTTTTTTGCTAATCCCCAGAAGCTGCTGCCCTAGGGCAGTGCTTCTCAACCAGCGTGCCTTGGGAAAATCCTTGGTGTGCATGGTGTGGACAGCCGGAGATGTGTCTAAGCATGGGTTCATGAGGCGCATGCCCCATCCTTGTTGGACAGTACCCAAGAAAAATAGCCACCTGCTTCCTGCTCCAGCCCCAAGCAGAACATAGAGGCCAGGAGAGAATAGGATAAGCCTGGAGTAAGTACATAAAGCAAGATCTACCTCTTAATCCACCCCTCCCTTCCTGTCATTCCAGGCCAGCAGGAGAGGAATGTGAATAACTAGAACTAGCACTCCAGATCAAGGTATAGATCCTATTCTCGCTGCTCCAGTTCTCTATTCCATCCTAGGCGTGTAGCTTAGTGATTGTACTGTGTGATTTAATAGCTGTAAGCTCTCCAGGGTAAGCTGGATGCTCTGGAACCCAGTGCAAAATATCTGACATTGAATCTATCGCTTAAACAGAATTTACATTTTGGGAATCGTTTGACTATGTAGCTAATTGGATTTTTCTCTGATGCATAATTAATTTTCTTGTAGACAGGACATACCCACCAGCCCTGAGGCTTTTATATTAAACCTCCAAATATTTTGTAGTAGCAAAACTGAAAGAACATGCTTTTAGATATAGTTCGAGAATAGATTACTACAATTTTTCATGGAGTGAATCCACTGGACTCCCCCCATCCTTCCCACCAAACTGAACTGATTGCTTACTGCTTGCACGCCCTCTTCCCATCCGTAGGACAGCAGCACTTATAAGATCAAGTTCTCCAAATGGGTTAGTTTTGTGCATAATAATTAAAGAAATATAACTGCCTAAGGATAAACTTAAATAAACTGACCAATAATATCCTTAGTAAACCCCACAATTTAATTACTACCTCCAAACAGTTTTTTACAAATATATCTTCTCCAGTATTCTTTGGAATTGTGTGTATTTTTTGTAATTTTGTGTGACGAAAAGTGTTTTGAGTGATGTCATCAAGTGTCAGCGATTCTATTGGTGGAAGGTCCGTTTAAAATTGTTGACGTCAGACGCTTAGGTTTTGATAGCTGTGAAGAGTATTTTGCAGGTTAATTGTTATGGAGGAGATATTCTATTTGTTTGATCTTCAGCTGTATTAATAATATGCGTCTGATTCATTAACTGCATCAAAAATCCTTGAGAAAGCCGATTTAGGTGAAACAGAAGCTTTTGTCGGATATTGAGTCGCGGTGTCGGACAGTCAGTCCGTTAGCTGACCGCGGCTGCAGTAGCGGTTGAAAGACATCATCTACAACTATTTCTGTGTGCCGTGTCCAGGAAACTGTTCAGATAAGTAGATGTATACTTCGTAAGATAGGTAGATAAAGTGGTTTTTATAAGATTGTCCCTTTCTTTTGTTACAGGGAAATTGGTCAGCTTTCCTGTGAGTTTTTTGGGCACTGGAGAGTATCTGGTATACACCATGCTGAAATGCAGGCGCTTTCCTTTTGATGTTAATATTATTGTATTATGTTGAACTTTGAAGGATCCTTGAAAGTGCTATTGTTGTCATATGAATTGGATTGTAGTGAAAATTGAATTTATTAAATTAAACTATTAAAATTATCAGGCAAAAGACCTATGATGTGAGCTTCTGCCATCTCCCTATGGTGATTAGGTTCGCCAAATGTAGGGATTAAGCCATCCTGAGGTCTTATAATGCCGTATTGCTTTATTGTTATATGAAATTTGGAGAAGATATATTTGTAAAAAAACTGTTTGGAGGTAGTAATTAAATTGTGGGGTTTACTAAGGATATTATTGGTCAGTTTATTTTAGTTTTGTGCATACCATGACAGTAATAAACCTCATTCCTAAGCCAGAATATGTGGAGGAGTCTTACCTGTGTTCCTTCTCTGCTGACTTCATTCTTATGTTGAATGCAAGGAACCCTGTCATCTCACATGACCTGCTGGTCTCATATTTTCAAATGTGAGATTGAATCCAGCAGAATGAAACACCCACAGGTAAAAAATGCTGCTCTTCTTCTGCTGGTGGGAGGAATTGATCAGGGAGGATCATGCAAACAAAGCCGACCCAACCACCATGCAAATTAGGCAGTTCCCTAAGACAGCTTCAGGGGGAGGGGGATGCAGCAAAGTCAAAGCAAAGCAATGGGTCCTAGCAGCCACACAGACAGTCAGCCACTGTAGCTTTAGTGTGTGCTGCTAATGCACTTGCCTTAACTCTTTATGTCTTCTTCCAGGAAACGTTGTTGGACCTGTGGCAAGCGAGATGTGGCTTCTGGATTCTATTTTTCTTGCATGGCAGTTTCTGAATCATCCCTGGAGAGCTCCCGCTCCCTCAACAGAGGGATACAGTTGTGGCAGCCTTGCCCGCCACAGGCAGGAGGTAGCGGATGGCGCTTTGGATAAGGATGAACAGCTGGCCGGAAGTTTCAGCGACCGTGCTGTTGGCCATCCTCCTTCCTCTAAAAGGCTCAATGGCGGCTATGTCCCCTATTGTTGGGGGTCTTTTCTGCAAGGAGAGCTTCCGGAACCCTGATTGTCCTCCCTGGAACTCTGTTCCTTTTGACAACAGACCTGGTCATTTTGGCATGGAAATTCAGACCCTGCGACCTCTGGGTTCCCCCAAGCACAGTCTCATGAGGGACAGGCTGAGAGTGGAAGCCCTGTTTTCGTTGCATATGACTAAGCATCCCTGGTGAAAGGATCCCCCTGGAGATGAGGTTCAGCTGGGATATATCCAAGATTTGGACTCTGACTTGGATTCAGATGTCTCGGTTCTGGACTCTGATGTGGATGAAGAAGTACTCTCGCCTTCAGAGGAATGTGAAGAGGCCGGTGTTATCCACCTGTTCTGGAAGGAGGAACTGGTGTTGTTGATTGCCAGGGTCTCATCCACCTTGAGCTTGGTGGATGCTCCAAACATGGAGAAGGAGCCAAGGGTGCATCCACTCCTGCAAGGTTTGCAGAAATCCACTACTGTCTTCACATTAATGGAGTTGATCAAGGACATGATCTTGTCAGAGTGGGGCTAAAGACGTATAAGAAGATGTATGCCCTCCCGGAGAAGGAGCGCGTCGTGTGGTTTTATATTCCCAAGGTGGATGTGCAGGTCATGGCAGTTACCAGAAGGACAACCATTCCTGTGGAGGGTGGATTGGCCTTACAGGATACTCTGGACCAAAAGGTGGATTAATTGCTGAAGAATCAGTTCGCCACAGTGGCTGAAATTCTTTAGTTGGCAGTATGTGCAGGCCTGACGTCTTGTGCCCTGCTTCTGTGGATTCAGTCTCTTCCATCGGATGATACTACCTCTATTTTCGAGTCAGCTATGGCCTTCCTTTCCGATGCCATGTACGACCAAGTACATCTGGCAGCCAGGGACAGTGCTCTGTCAATAGTGACACGGCATTGGATTTGGCTCCTACTCTGGGCAGTGGACTTACCTTCCAAAGTCTGGTTGACCCAACTGACTTTTAAAGAGAAACTTCCTTTTGGGGCCAATTTTGAGAAGCTGGTGAAGGATCTGGGTGAGACACAATCATACTGCCTTCTGGAGGACAGGTCCAGGGAGCCTGTGAAGCAGGCAGGAGCCCCTTTTCCATTAGCCTCTGCCTGCTCCTAGTGGGCATGCTGGTTGGACTCCAGTAGGTCTTGGAACTCCTGTCACTACCAGCTTGGAAAGCTTTTTTCCCCCTCTGCTTTTGAATTTTTGGCTAGTTCTCAGACCTTTCGTGGAGCACATGGGCCCAAGGATTCTGTCCCCTCTGGAGGAGGACCCTCCCGGGTTGTGCAATAAAGGTTTGAGGGCCCATTCCCTGGTTCCTCTGGTTGGGGAAAGGCTTCACCTCTTCTTTCAGGAATAGGTCTGGGTCACCAAGGATCACTATGTGCTAGACATCATGCAGTACAGCTATGTCCTTCCAATCAAAACCAAAAAAACCCAAGAATGATTAGAATCAATACATATCAAAAAAGTATAAATCACCCTATAAGTATTTTTGTCAGACAAGCTGGCGTGAGAAGCAGATTAATGCCCAATTCACAATCCAGCCAAGTCCATTTTAATCAAATAGGTTCTAAAATCGCAAGTGTGGCAACTGCACTAATGCTGGTATCCAGTCCGGAATAAATTGAGCCGCACGATATGCATGTTTTGAATCACCACCAGACTCTGTATCAAGTGCAACAAAGCTCCGTCCCCCAATAGCACAGGACTTTTTGCCAACCGTCAAAAAACACCACAACTCACAACACTTAAGAGAGAGACCGCATTTCAAACAATTGGTCAGCCACAGATGTCATCAACAGATAGAACCTTCAGTGGGAGAATGAAACCCCTCATCATCATCGGTCAATTTCCCAATTCAGACCATGGGGGTAGATGGAATTCAACCTATGAATCCAACACTGTTCCAGCCACTGTAGACGAAATATCCAATCACCACCCCGGGGGTCCTCTGTAACATGGTCGATAATCCTCCATTTCAAATCAGTAAATTGATGTTGTAAAGTTAAACAATGATCCACTATTGGAACAGAATGAACTGATTGCCACAATCAGGAGGCATATTTTTTTAGTCTAACCTTTATGGGGTGAGTGGTGCGGCCCACATATAGTAAGTCACATGGACATCATAAAAGGTACACGACATAAGTGGAAACACAAGAAGTGGACCATCAAAATTTGTGTATATGTCCTGAAACTGGATCGGTCCAGGTGATTCCCATTAAAGTAAGGGGGCAAAACTGACATTGGCCACATGCCACATGGTCATAACCGACTCCACTTATTGCCCGCACTGGCCGATCAGTTGATACCGCTGACTTAACCAAAATGTCCTTCACATTGGATCCACGTGAATAAGCTATCATTAGAGGTTTTGAAAAACATGAAGGCAAACCCAAAACTGGCCAATGTCACCACAATAATTTAGCCATCAAATGAGGTTAGACTAAGTGAACATGCCTCCCACTTGTGACAATCAGTTTGTTCTGCTCCATTAGTGGATCATTGTTTAACTTTACAACATCAATTTACTGATTTGAAATGGAGGATTATCGACTATGTTCTAGAGGACCCCCGGGGTGGTGATCAGGTATTTCATCTACAGTGGCTGAAACAGCATTGGATTCATAGGTTGAATTCTGTCCACCCCCATGGTCTGAATTGGGAAATTGACTGGCTAACCTGATTTGACATTGGCCAATGGGATCAGGAACCCCCCCCCCCCCCATGATGATGAGGGTTTTCTTCTCCCATTGGCGGTTTTATCCGTTGATGATATCTGTGGCTGACCAATTGTTTGAAATGAGGTCTCTCTCATAAGTGTTGTGAGTTGTGGCATTTTTTGGCAGCTGGCAAAAAAGTCCTGTGCTATTGGGGGACGGAGCTTTGTTGCACTCAAAACCTGCACGTTGTGTGGCTCAATTTATTCCGGACTGGATGCCAGTATTAGTGCAGTTGCCACACTTGCACTTTTCAGATAGGCCTTTTTTGATTCTGATTTTAGACCCTATTTGATTAAAATGGACTTGGCTGGATTGTGAGTTGCTTCTCATGCCAGCTTGTCCGACAAAAATACTTGATTTTTGGGAGTTACTACACCTTTGTAAGGTGATTTATACTTTTTGGATATGTACGGCTATGTCCTGGCATGCAAAGAGCTGTTTCTGGATGCTTTTGTCATCTCCCTTTGTGGGTCTGCGAACAAAGGGCTGCTGTGCGTATTACCTTGGACAGATTGCTACTCCTGAAGGCAGTGGTGTCCGTTCCCCCGGACGATCGGGGCAAGGGCAGGTATTCCATCTATTTTGTGCTATCGAAAAAAGACAAATCCTTCAAGCCCATTCTGGACTTCAAGGGTTTCACGAGTACTTCTTGTGTGTCCTACACTTTGGAAGGAAACTTTGCGATCCGTGATTCAAGCAATGCACTGAGGGGAGTTCACGGCATCTCTTGATTTGGCCAAAGCGTACTTTCGTATCCCGATCTGGGAGGATCAGCAAAAGTATCTGTGTTTTTGCCATGTTTGGCTCTCACTTTCAGTTCGCCACCCTTCCATTCGAGCTCTCCACTGCCTCAAGGACGTTCTCTAAGGTCATGATGATGGTGTCTGCGGCACTATGGTGCTAAGGGATTTGTGTGGAACTGGAGGGCTAGGCGGCTTGAGTGTTTTCGAACAATGCCACAGTAGTGGCTTATGTCAATTGGCAAGACAACATGAGGAGTGCAGAGGTAGCCCTGGAGATGGCTCTCCTGTTTGCCTGGGTGCAGAAGAACCTCCTAACCTTGTCAGCTCAACACATTGCCAGGGTGGATAATGTGAAAATGGACTTTCTCTGCTGATACTCTCTGGTTCCAGGGGAGTGAGAGTTGAGTCAGGAGGCATTTCAGATGATTGTACACTGCTGGGCTAGCCCGTGATGTATCTGACAGTGACCCTCTCCAAAGCCAAAATGTTTTGATTCTTTAGTCACCACATGGAGATAGGGTCCGAGGGCATCAATGCCCTGGCTCAGCCTTGGCTAAGTCAATGCCTGCTGTATGTGTTTCCTCTGTGGCCCCTGGTGGAGCATATGATTTTGTATATAGATTGCCACCTGGGAAGGATTATTCTGGTGGCACTAGACTGGCCAAGGAGAGCGTGGTTCGGAGATCTGATATGGTTCCTGCAAGCTTCGCCTCTTCATTTGTCTCCTTCTCGAGGCCTATTGCATCAGAGGCCAATCATCCTCAAAGACTCACCTTCCTTCCCTTATAGCTTGGCTCTTGAAAGGAGACGGCTAGCATATAAGGGCTACTCTTTGATGGTGGTTTCCACTCTGCCCAGAGCCCGGAGGAGGTCTTTGAACCTGGCATAAGTGCAGGTCTAGTGCCTCTTTGAGCAATGGTGTGGCACATGGCAGCTGGTTCCTGAGGCGGCCAAGATGCCGTATCTGTTGGCCTTTCTGCAGGATGATCTGGAGAAGAGTCTTCCTCAGCTCCCTAAAGGTTCAGATGGTAGCTTTGGCCTGTTTTAGAAGTCTGGTCGCTGATAAGTATTTAGCCTTACACCTGGATGTTTCGTGCTTTCTTCAGGGAGTCCAGCATCTGTGTCCTCCCCTAGGGTCCCTTCCTGGGATCTGTGTCTGATGCTCAGAGCCCTGATGTCGAAGCCCTTTGAGCCATTCAAGCATTCTACTCTGAAGCATTTGATGCTCAAGACGGTATTCTTGGTTATGATTTGTTCTGCAAGGCTCTGTCTTGCCAAAATATTTACCTATCTTTTCTGAGGAGGCAATTTCCATTCAGCCCCTGCCTTCCTTCTTACCTAAGGTGATTTTCTCCCTTTAATGTGAACCAGGTGGTTACCTGCCCTCCTTATTTAAGGAGCAGTGTCGGGGGAGGGTTAATGGTACTGGGATGGTTCGTATTGCCATTACTGAGAATTTTGTTTTCTGTGGTAAGTTTTATGTGGAAGCATCCTAGCTCTGCTCTGCACTGATTGTTGGAGAAGGTTGGGGGGGGAGGGGTCAGTGGATGCAGAATGTATGTTTGGATTTAATACCATGTAGGAGAGCATATTTTTTATTTTATCTTATTGTATTAGTAGTATTGAGCTCACTGTGTGTTGGGGGGCCTGAGAAAAGGAATTGTGGCTGAATAAGTCCTGAAGAGTCCAACCTCTTGTACTCCCCCCCTCGTTATAGCCTAGAGATTTTACACTTTGCACTGCTGCTCCCTCTATAGTTACTTGGGGGCGGAACCTGGGGCCAGAGGGAAGAGCAACATTGTGCTAAATATCTTTTTGCAATGTCTCCTGTCCTCCTCCTTTGGCCCCTATGCAAAAGGAAATCTATATCAGAGGGGGCAGAAGTAGGAACAGCATGCAACGCTGGAGGTTTTGGTATGAGCTGCATTACTGTTTAAAGATATTGATGCCACTGCAGGTCCTAGAGAGCGGCAGCAACAGAGGAAGGGTGCTAGAAGGGGGACACCAGAAATGAGGTTCACCTAAGGCGCCTCAAATCCTTGCACCAGACCTGAAAAGATGATAGCCAAACTGCAGTACTGCAATACAGGGCTGCAGCTTGCATTTTTCCTAAGATATGTTTAGACTTCTTTGCTTTCCCTGCTGCAGGTCCTTTCCCCTAACCATCTAACTAGCAAACTGTATGAGAGGAGCTTCCTCTTTCATTTACAGTGTGCAGCACAATCCTGGATCTCGGGTACAACTCTTGTTGCAGAAGATGAGACTGCATGCTCAGCTCACTGGTATTCTTGGTTGAGCATGTGGTCCTTGGAACCAGGGGCGGCCCAAGGGGGGTGCGGGGCCATGTGCGGAGACTTGGTGCGGGCCTCATTTGCATAAGGGACCTCATTTGCATAACAGGCCTCATTTGCACAAATATTTGCATAATGTTACCATACATTATCTTTTAGTAAACATGCCTCTTAATGAGTGTATAGATAAAGAAAGACTTAAAGATTTCTACATTATTATAATCCAGTGCCAACAGCCAGGCACATTAGGAACTACTACAAACTCTGCCCATTTAGAACCCATAGCAAATACGCCGTATCATAACAGCACTACCAGGACTCACAAAGCACCATACTCTACCTATCAAAAGGCAACACTGCAAATATTAAACCAATACATTTCAGAGAATAACAATACCTGACCTACTGGGGAAAGAGAATAAGTGGCAATGTCAAATAGGAATTACATAAACAGAATACCTCAGCTGAGTTACACATGCAGAACAAAGACCATCACCAAAGAAGGAATCACAATTTAGAAACAGGAAGACAATAATTAAACTGGGAACCCCAAAAGCCAAACTTGGAATGTACAACAACACTGTAGAAATAAAACTATAAATTAATTTTCTCTTGTACTAAACAAAGCGCAAACATTAATGATGCACATTTCCCAGAGCTGACATATTCCAGTTAATAAATTTATTTATTTATTTTAATTCTCTTATATACCGTGCTATTCTGCATCAGTGCGGTTTACATTGAACAAACTGAAATTACATTGAACAGGGCATTATAACTTGGAGATAACTATTTTACAGGGAACATGGGCTATGGAGGGTTAAGTGGCTTGCCCAAGACCACAAGGAGCACCTGTGGGACTAGAAACCCCAGTCCTTCCAGCCCAAGGTTGCTGTCCTCTAGTGGGATTTGAACCCCCGACCTGAAGTACCTTGCCCCATCCACTAGGCCACTCCTCCAATTCAAAATAAAGAGAGATTTTTCCACCTTTTGTGCAATTTTTTTCAGTTACAATTGCTCCAGCCACTTTCTTCTGGGTTCTTCGTGTCTTCTGCTAACTCTCCATCATCTGCTGTCCATTTGTCCTTTCTTCTCTCTTCTAGTTCTTTCCATTCTCTCTCTACATCTGCTTTAATCTTTCTCCTTTTGCTATTTCCTCATTCCTATTTCATCAACTCAAATTTTACCCCTCCATCCTCAATCCCCACTTACTCTCCCAATACCCGGCCAATTGTAGATTTTTCTTCCCTCCCACACAAAATATTTTTCCCCTCTCCATTTCACTCTCCCAGTCCCATCCCATTCTAATCCTCCCCCAACATCAGTTCCCTTCTAGTTCCAGCCCCACCCAGCATCCGCTCCGTTGTAGTCCCCACATCAGCCCATTTCCAGTCCTATCCTAGCCCCATCATCAGCCCATTTCCAGTCCTAGCTCCCCCATCCATTTCCAGTCCTATCCGAATCCCTCCATCAGCTCATTTCCAATCCCAGCCCCCATCAGCCCATTTCTAGTCATTTCCTAGCCCCACTATCAGCTCATGTCAAATCCTAGCTCCCCTCCACTCAGCCCATTTCCAATCCAAGCCCCCCATGAGCCTACTTCCAGTTCTAACCCCTCCATGAGTCCATTTCAATCCAAGCCCCCACCACAGCCCATTTCCAATCTTTGCACTCCCCAACAGCCCATTTCCAGTCCTATCCTAGCCCCTCCATCAGCCCATTTCCTGTCCTAGCTCCCCCCCACTCAACCCATTTCCAGGCCTAGCTCCCTCCCCTCACAGCCCATTTCCATTCCAAGCCCCCTCCCCATCAGCTATTTGCAGTTCAAACCCCCCTTTCACTCAGCCCATTTCCATTTCCATTCCAAGCACCCGTCCCCATCAGCTATTTGCAGTTCAAGCTCCCCTTCCACTCAGCCCATTTCCAGTCCTAGCAACCCCCCCAGCCCATTACCAGTCCTAGCCCCCCCAATCAGCCCACTTCCAGTCCTATCCCCCATCACCCCATTTTCAGTCTTAGCCCCCCCCATAGCCCATTACCAGTCCTAACCCCCCATCAGCCCACTTCCAGTCCTAACCCCCCCATCAGCCCATTTCCAGTCTTAGCCACCTCCATAGACCATTACCAGTCCTAACCCCCCATCAGCCCACCTCCAGTCCTAACCCTCCCCATCAGCCCATTTCCAGTCCTAGCCCCCCCCCATTGCTCATTACCAGTCCTGACCCCCCATCACCCCATTTTCAGTCTTAGCCCCCCCATAGCCCATTACCAGTCCTATACCCCCATCAGCCCACTTCCAGTCCTAACCCCCCCATCAGCCCACCTCCAGTCCTAACGCTCTCCATCAGCCCATTTCCAGTCCTAGCCCCCCCATCAGCCCACTTCCTGTCTTGACCCCCCCATCACCCCATTTTCAGTCTTACCCCCCCATAGCCCATTACCAGTCCTAAACCCCCATCAGCCCACTTCCAGTCCTAACCCCCCCATCAGCCCACCTCCAGTCCTAACCCTCCCCATCAACCCATTTTCAGTCCTAGCCCCCCCATAGCCCATTACCAGTCCTAACCCCCCCCCCCCCATCAGCCCACTTCTAGTCCTAACCCCCATCACACCATTTTCGGTCTTAGCCCCCCAATAGCTCATTACCAGCTACCCCCCATAGCTCATTACTAACTACCCCCCATCAGCCCATAGCTCATTACCAGTCATAACCCCTCTCCCCCCCATCAGCCCAAGTAAATTAAAAAAATTAAAAATTAAAAACTGGCTGCTGCCATTGCTGCCGTGGCAGTGACAGAATCAAGTGTCCCTCGCCTGCCCCGCAGAGCCCTCCCCGAACGTCCCCTCGGCGCCGGCTTTCAGGCTTTCAGAGCCGCGAAGGGAGAGTTTCTCGCGGCTCTGTTAAGCCCGCCGGGGCTGATGGAAAACAGGCATTTCCTGTTTCCCATCAGTCCCAGCGGGCTTAACAGAGCCACGAGAGGGAAACTCTCCCGATTCTGAAAGCCGGCGCCGAGGGGACGTTCGGGGAGTGCTCTGCCGGGCAGGCACGGGACACTTGATTCTGCCGCTGCCATGGCGGCAGCGGCAGCAGCCATTTTTTTTTTTTTTTATAATTTACCTGGGCATTTAAGTAAAAATGTTGTTTGCGCGGGGCCCCCTGAAACACGGGGCCTGTGCAAACAACATTCTTGCTCAATCGATGGGCCGACCCTGCTTGGAACCTCATGTTTTTTATTTTTCTGCAGGTAACTCAGATAGTAGCTTGCTGCCAGTGGTGTAATTTCAAGTGAGGGGCTCACAAGCAGGACTCTCCCTTCCCTCTAGCAAGATTTTGGCCAGGCAGCAGGAGAGGAGCTGCTTAAACACTTATCCAGCTGCTGGGTGAGAGGCCAGGGCGCAACTAATTTAATTGAAGAAAGCTGGTGGGAAGCTGTGTGCAACTTTTTTTAAACCTAAGTGTTTGCCACGCTCTATCTTCATCACCCCCCCCCCCCCCCCTGCACTATAGGGGTTACTTGGGCGGAATTCCTGACCCTGCCTGCTGCTTTGCTGGATCCTTGCTATAGATTCACAGCTAGTTTTCCTGTTGCAGGAACAGCTCCAGAAAAAGTTGGCAGCCGGCTGCAACTAGGGATGTGCGCAGCCAAAAAGGTTCAGTTCATTTTCAGAGTTCTTGAATTTTTTCCAATTTTCATGGTATTTTTTTTGTGTTTTTCACACATTTGTTTTAAATGGGGGCCATATGGGCATGCTAGAATATTTTTGCATATGCAAATCGATTGTTTGTCCATTAATTCAAAGGTATATATGCAGGGCCGTACCAAGGGCTGTACGAGCGGTGCAGCACCCAGGGCGCAGGTACAGAAGGGGCACCGATGTCATCACTGGGCTTTTAGAAAGCCCAACAAAAGCGAGTTCTTGCACACGGTTGAGTGGCATGGGGCACCGGGTGTGCGAGTCACACAGGGTGCATTTCTAGCTCGATATGGTCCTGTATATATGTGATTTGCACACACTTAGCATTTTTAGGCATCCAAATGAACTGAATGCAAGCTCATGAATGATACCCGTGAAATGACATCCCTTTGACTCTCTACAGCTTCAGCCCAAACCCTGCGGAAGACACACAGAGGACCCATGCTGTCTTAGGTGGTTAACATGGGAGTTACATGCTAGCAGTTAGCAACAGGCCTGCACTGACAGTTAGCATGATGACTTAACTGTTGGTGTGGTGATTTCCGTATCAATCACCTAATGCGGACGTGAGCACGGGATGTGCCTTACAGTTAATGCGTGGGTATTTAGTAGGAGTTAACTGCTCATGTGCAGATAACACGGCACAAATAATGCTATCACACAGGGGGTCACTAACTGCATTGCCTTATCCGCCATTCTCTTAACACGCAGTGAAGAGCTTTTCACTATGTTAACTAATTGACAAAACAGTAGAACATGCGGAGACTTTACGATTACTGCATGTTAATTCTGGCTATTAGCTCATGGTAATTGGAAAACCTTAGTACACTTCAGAAAATCGGGTCAGAGTGAGCTACTATCCCTCCCGTGACACTCTGCTGCAGACTGACTGCCTTCTTTCCCCTCCTACTCTCCGCTTTCACAGAGGTTCTTCTCCTCTGACTGGTTCTCAGTGCTGTCAATTCAGATTTGTGGTTTCTTTGTAAATCCTATTCCTTACAGATGTGCAGGAGACTTGATTTGAAATGAATCTTCCTGTCTACCTGCTGCCTTACAGGAAGTTCCTGTGTGGGTTGTCTTCTGGATCCTTAAAGCTCTGGAGAAGCCATCTGTTCCCCTCACTTCTCCACATTGGTACTGGGGGTGCTTTTCAAGGTTCCTGCCATACTTTTCTCTCTCTCTCTCTCTCTACCTCGGCTACTGCTGTGGGCGTCTCTTCAGCCCCAGTGTGGATTTTGGCTACTCATCCCTGCAGCTGTGGTATTCTTCCAATCTTTTGCTACACTGCATGACTCCAGCCAGGCCCAGATTTAGGCACGAGAAACATAGGCAACGGAGAAGAGAGCCAGATTTTGAAGGCATAAAATACCTGTGCTAAAGAGGAGCCTGATTCCGCTTGCTGAAGGATCATGCTCTATGATTTTTGGGGAAGGAACCTCCCTTCCCCACCACTCTGTCTATGGGTGTCAACAGCTTACATCCAGCCCTGACACCAGCCCATGCCTGCACCTTCTCAAATCTAGTGTAGGCTGTCTATTTTTCGACATCCAGTCACTAGTTTTATAAAGCCATTATCTGTTTTAACTTTATTTCACAAGGATTGGCACAGTAACAATTTCTAAAATGTATTGGAAAAAAGAGCCCCTTTGAGTAACCAATTGAGGCTTGGAAAAATGGAAACAGTGTAAGATGATGATTCAGATGCTATTATTCTGTGCACACTGTGTGTCATATTGAAAGAATTTGAATTGGTTAACTGTTAACATGGAGGAGAAAGGCACACTTTCCTTGCTGCTGTGAAGAAATACATCCCTGTTAGTTCCGTGGGTGCTTCCGTGGCACCCCCCACTCCTGAACAGACTTCTTCCCTGTGTTAGGAAGAGCTCATTTGTTTGGGGTTTAGCACACGCCAGTTTCCTATGAACAAATGTGTAATACTGCGTTCATTTTGCTTGTGGGAGAGTTGCTGTGCAGATTACACTGATGGGCTTTAAATGTTATCCCCGTTGCTGATGGCTTTCAGATGCGTCCCAGCCCTGTGTGGAATTTCCTGAGCAGCCTCTGGGTGGGACTCGGCCTTCTTCAAGAGCTCCTGTGCGTCACCACATGAGTGATGCTTTGCTGCCGAAAATATTCCACGGACATTTTAAGCGAAGGCTTCTAACTGAGTTTCGCTTTGACCCTTTCCTGTATGCTACTCTATAAGTTTGCACGGTCGCATCCTTCCAGCGTGTCACACTGAAAGAATAACGTTTTCTTTACTTTGTGTTTGGAGAATAGTAATACAGGCAGGTTGGAAATAATTATGCGCTATCTGCTGCTCTGTTTAAGGCCAGATGGTAGAATGTTCTTTCTAATCCTCCCCGTTCTGAGAGGTTTATAAGTCCGGAAAACTTTCAATAAATACAATAAAATTGTCATACTCTGAATCTGAATGTGAAGAACCGAGTGGTGGCATTTCAAAGAAAGTAGGCAACATGATTTGTGTGCGTCTTTTTTCAATTAGAATTGAAATGGAGACAGAGAGTGCATTTTATCACATGCTGGTGTTGTTCCATAGATCTCCCCCTCCCCTTTCCCACCGCCCTCATGGCAGCAGTCATGCTCAGTACGGCTTTGGCAGCTGACCCCAGCAGTGACTCAGTTCCTTGCACAGCAGCTGTTCACTGGGGAACTGTTTTTTCAACAAGTCATTGGACAGTGAAGGTTCACTAGGACTTTGTTTCCAGCACTCTGTCTTCAAAACTCCCTTTTCTTTTGCGGGTTGTCTGTCTTGCTAACGGCCATGGCTGTCCGAGAGGGGAGGGCCATAACCTCATGCACAGACTCTTCAATGGCTCCAAACATAATGCTCTGTGTTTGGATGCATTCCCTCTAGGAAACTGCTGATCAGTGCTCTGATCTGACTTCCTTCTGTTTTTAATTTTTTGGCCAACTGTTGTTTTAACAGCTGCTAGGGGTTTGTAATCCCTTGGGTTCTGCAGAGCTCCTGAACTTCCTCTCCTCCCCCTTTGTTCAGTGTATCTAGAGAGGAAGAAGGGCTGAGTGGTTAGAGGTCAGAGCACAGGACTGGCTTTTAAAACCAAGGGGTTACGATCCCAGCTCTACCACGGATTCCTTGTGTGTCCTCGCACAAGTTACTTAACCTTTCTTAGCCTGCCCATGTGTAACAAAAATAGTAATATGGTAAAAGCAATACGACATTTCTCTGTGGTTGTCTTCCGGCTTCCTTTCAGGCGTTTACCATGCAGATGCCAACACTAAATCAGTTGTTCTAAAGTTCATCGCAGATATGACTGTATGTAGTTTAAAGTCGAGTAAGTCAACAGTTGGGAACCTATTTAGATACAAAGTAGTATACAATAGTATATAATATTAGTTGTTATGAATATTAGGGGCATGCGTACTAAGCTGCGCTAATGTTTTGCAGGAATCGCAAGTCAAGAGTACAAATAGCCATGTGGACAGTGGTACTAGCAGCAGTCCTGAGCTACCTGTTGGGGGCATGAACTGCATGTTCCCAGAAGCGCTGATTCAAACGCTAACATGTGCCCATGGCATCTGCACGTAACGCAACACACCGAGGTAGTGTTAAGTGCATCTGTGCTAACTGCAGCATTGGCAAGGAATGCGTGGTGCCAACCCCTGCAGTTTCTACCCCACCCTGCCCATTTTTCTCCTCATCGTATGCTAAGCAGATAGCAGGGAACTAACCACACACTATCTATTTTGCGCTCATGTTGTTAATGCAGCTCTACACACGCTGGTCAGCAAGTGCTCAAGCGCATATTAACAGCGCAGCTTAGTAAACATGTCCCTTAATGTTACTTGAGCAAATAAAACTTCTAATAAAAGAGGACAACCAAATAGCAGATGAAATTTAATGTGGAATGAACCCCTTACCTGTGCACAGCCCTGCCGGCGTCTGCACCTCGCTGCTTGGCACTTGGCAGTGGTTCAGGCTCTACTCTTGGGAAATAATATAGCGGGTTCTTTGCCTGGAACATGTGTACGCTGGGAGGCATGGAAATTAAACTTGAGTCTGGATAAAAACTAGATCCTCCAAATCTACATTATACTACCTTAAATCAGATCTGCAAAGAATCTAACTTTTAGGTATTTAGCAGCGGGAATTTCAGTGGGGATGGATGAAACTGCCGCCGGCAGGGAGAGCATAGCGAGAGTCAAGTTTCTTTCCCAGCAATGAAAGACACAAGTTAGATCTGGGGGGATCCAGCTCCAGATCCACAGCCAGCTCCCCTGAATCTGAGTTCACCCCTTCGTTGTATAAACTGGAAGCTGCGTTTGAGGGGGTGGAAACGGCACATAGTATGAGAAGGGAACCGTGACGCAGTGCTGGATTGGGTTGTAAGTGCTGAGTATCCCCAGAGGGCTGGCACTCTAAGCAATATCTGGTTCACCTAATGATAGCATCGACCCTGGTGAAGATGCTGGGAGTCTGAAAGCTAATTGTGAGGGGGCACAAAGCTGAAGTTTTGCTTAGGGTGCCTAATACCCTTGCACCAGCTCTGTTCCCCCTCCCCCCCCCCAAATTCTTTCCTGGTCAGGGCCCAGCTGTGCCTAACAACAGTTCTGGTAGATGTACATATCAAAAACTGGCATATTCCAATCACTAAATTAAAAATAAAATTATTTTATCTACTTTGTTGTTGGGTCATTTTATTTTTCTAATTGTGTTGGTTCCGGTCTCTGGTTACTGTTTTTCTCTGTCTTCTCTTGGAACTTTTTTCATGGTCTTCTTTCCATTTGCCTTTTCTTCTCTCTCCTGCCTTCACTGTCTCTTTTATATCAGTTTTAAACACTGATCTCTTCCTTTCAGTTTTCTTCCGTTTATTTTTCTGCTTTTCTATCCAGATTTCACCGCTCCTTCTTACCAACCACTCTTTAATTTAATTCTTTTTACTATATCTAGCTAGTTTTCCATCGCTTTCCCTCACTCCAGCTCTCCATCTCTCTCTCCTTTCCCAACCTCTTATTTCCAGTCTTTCACTAACTCTTCCCTTTCCTCCTTTCTTCCATGGCCATCATCTGCCCCTCTTCCTGTCCAGTTTCCCCCCTCCCTATCCAGCCTCCCCACGCCCCCCATTCAGTGTTTTCCAATCCCTGTATCCCTATTATCTTTGTTCAACAACATCCCCCTCTCTGTCCTCCCCCATCTAGCATCTCCCCTCTATGCCCCTATTCTCCTTCCCTAACTAACAGCTCTGCTGTGTGTCCTAGCACCTATCCTCTTCCCCCCATATCCAGCATTTCCCCATAAGTCTCCATCTCTCTCTCCTGTGTCCACCATCTCCCCTCTGTGTCCCTATCCCCCATGTCCAGCATATACGCTCTGTGTCCCTATCCCCAGCACAGGAAACAGCAAGAGTATGTTAGGCTTCATCTCTGTCCTATTCATATCTAGACTAAAAACCCACCTCTTCAAAGCTGCTTTTGGATCCTTACCCAATTATTCTCCTGTTTACCACCTATGTGTGTTATAAGCATTCCTCCTTAGTTTTGACCTAGTTCCCTGTTTGTTGTGTTTGTCTGTCTGGAAAGGTTTGTAAATTCTATTAAGCAGGGACTGTCTCTTACATACTGTATGTGTATAGTTCTCCTTATGCTTATACAGAGTTGCCAAGTTATCCATTTCCATGAGTGAGATTTTAAACCAGTCCTGGACTCCTGATAATCTGATCCTGTTGCATTATGGGACAATTGCATAATTGCTGTGTTACTGTGAAACTGTTAGTATGATACAGCTGTTGGAATTGCTTTTCCTAAAGAAATGCATTGAGGCCTTTTTTTGGAGGGGTAGGGGCTTAATTTCTCTTTCATCTCCCACCACGCACAGAAAGTAAAACAGTACAGCAGAGGAACTTCCCCCAGTTCACCTCCTCAAAGTTGTCAAGTTACCCAGTTCCAGGAGTGAGATTTTAAGTCAGTTCTGGATTTCTGAGAATCTCATTCTCCTGTATTGGACCTGCAATTTTCAATGGGTAAAATCAGGGACTACAAATACCAGACGGCACTGCAATGCAAGTTCAAAACCAGAACTGGCAAAAACTCTCACTTCTGGAATTGGGTACCTTGGAAAATCTGCCTCCTCCCTTTATGTGACTAGAGCAGCATTCCAGTGCTCCGCTCCTACAGCCTTCCCATTGGCTGAACCCTAGCCACAGTTTCTGCCGAGCTTCATTGGAAGCAGGCAGGGCAGGCTCACTCACACATGGGGGAGAGTGAGAGAGCTGCAGATAGAAGTTTTAAACTATGAAAAATGTCCAGACATGTTGACATTCCTTCAAGCTTCCAAACATTAATGTAAAACTCAGTGGGACAATGAAAAAAGCAAGAGAGTTGTCAATCCTAACCTCCCAAGTGCTGATTACATCTGACAGTACTCCCCTGAACTTCATTCCCTAGGTATGTTCCTAGTTTGCCAGATCCTTAATCTAGCTGTATCCATTTGCAATAGATACTAGATAACAGTACATACAGCAACCAATAAGAAAGCAGTACAATTCAGCCAGTAGCTTTCACAGTAGAAATAATAGCAAAGAAAGTTAAATATATATGTGAATAATACAAAATGCAGTACAACCTAGCTAGGGAATTATTTGTAATATCAGTGTGTGTGTATCTCTGTTGTGTGTGCTGTGTACCTGTTGTGTTGATCATGGGATAGATGAGGGTGGTGGGGCTTTTACAGAGGCTATAGTTTTGTGGGTTGGTGGCAGTTGTGGGGTGGTAGTTTTGGATGGGGTAGTTGTGAGGGAGTAGTTTTTGGGAGAGGGGCAATTGCAGAGTGGTAATTTTTGGGAGTGGGGGCACTTTGTAAGGTGATGGGGCAGATGCAGAAGCATTTGATGAGGTGGTCGGCCAGTTGCAAGGGGCAGTTTTGGGGATATATTTTAGGCATGGTTGGTCAATTGCAAGGGAGTTTTTTTAGGAGTGGGACTGTGCAAGTTAGAAGGGTAGTTAATTTGGTTGGGGCAACTGTGGGGCAGTAGATTAAGGAAAGTTTTCAGGGTAGTGGAGCAGTTGCAGGAAGGTAGTTTTCGGGTGTAGTGAGGTATTGGGGCTGTTGGGTATATTTTAGAGGTGGATCAGATTAAAGGGTGGTAGAACAGTTGCAAGGGAGTGTTTTTTAGAGATGGGGTAGTGTGCAGGTTGATGGGGACGTTTCAGTGTGGTAGTTTTTGGGCGTGGGAAGTTTGCATGGGGTGGAACAGTCGCTGGGGTATTTTTTGGGATGGTGCAATTTGTGGGATGGTAAGGCCAGGTTGTGAGGTGGTATTTTTCTGGAGTGGGGCAGTTTGCAAGGTAGTAGAGCAGATGTGGGAAGTTGTTTATTGGATAGTGGCAGTTTACTGTGTGGTGCGGCATTTGCCAGAGTGTAGTTTATGGGGTGGGGCAGTTTGCAGGGTGATGAGGCCATTGTGGGAGGTTGTAATTTGGGCTAGGGACAGTAACCAATGCGGTGTGGCAGTGGTGGGGGGTGGGCAGTTGTGGAGGATATTTTTTTCATGGGTGGCAGCATTTAGTGGATTGGTAGGGCAGTTGTGAGGGTGTAATTTTTGGGGTGGGGAGCAATTTGCAGTGGGAGGGGGACATTTGATCCCCTTACTCTCCTGTTCACCTCCTATTTATTTATTTATTTAACAGTTTTTATATATACCGTCTTTCTACTAGTCAAGACGGTTTACATGAAACATTGGTACAGTGTATTACAATTGTTTACAAGGAACAATTAACAATATAGGCTAATAGGTTTACAAGTGAACTGTATAATAAATTTCCATTTCCATTCCCCTAGATATAGCCTAGTCCCCAGTTATTGTGTTGTCTGTCTTGACTACAATGTAAGCTCTGGTGAGCAGGAACTGTCTCTTACATGTCTCCGTACAACACTGCACAAATGATTAGTAGCAGTAGCAGTAATCTGAGGGGTTGGGAAAGCAGAGAGCAGGAAGCAAGAGTTGGAAAAGAGCAATTCCCTAACTGCTGTGCTTCACTTTATGTAAGGCTCTATGTTCAGATGCTGCAATTTCTTCTCCCATAAAAATACATTGGGATTGTTTTTCGGGAGCCTTATTTCTCTGGAACCTTCAGTCCTATTTGGTCCATTTTTGAACGTGATGTGTCTTTTTAGCAGTTTTTCTCACAAGCCAATTTTTATCCTGTTCCATTACATTTTTGGAGAATTATTTTACCCCCAGACATTCTTGACCCCCTTTATAGTTTGCACAGTATAGGAAATGCATCAGTCTGTATTTCTCTGATGTTGCACTGGAAAGGGAAAGGGAACTGGATTTAGCTCCTGCCCTTTTCAGAGTTCAAAGTAAAGTATAGCAGATATTTTCCTGTCCCCAAAGGGTTTACAATCTGAGGATGTACTTTAGGCAATGGAGGATTAAATGACTTGCCCAAGGTCACGGCAGTGGGATTCAAGCTGAGCCTCCCTGGTTCTTAGTCTGCTGCTTTAACCATGAGACTACGCTCCTGCTCCTCTCCTCTGCGCCTCTGCATGTAGAGTCTGGCTTCTTGGGTTTCAGTTTACATTTTGTCTACATATTTCTATTTTTAGTTTGCGGTCACTTATTCTCTACTTGGTCAGGATCTATCTGTGTTCTGAGTGTGTGACCAAGGCCATATGATTTATTTACATGAGTTTCTATGTAGGGATCTGTAGTAATCTGGCTTGTTCAGGTATCCAACCCACTGCAATACTTAGGGGTATGCCTACTAAAGGGCATTAGCTGCTACAGTGGGGCAAACTGAAGATTTGTCGCTCTGCAGTAGCAGCTAACACATGAGAAAATCAGATATCACAGGCACCTTTCTGCGATATCTGGTTTTCACATGGTACAGGACTTTAGGGGTGGGATCAGGGCAGACTGGGGTGGGGCATGGGGTGGTGATGGTTGACAGCCACTGCGCAAAACATTTTCGTACGGTGGCTGCCGAATTCTGGCTTGATCGCAGCGGCAGATAATGCTTCCTTAAGAGGGGGTGTTATCTGCCAGAAGGCCCAATAACACAGCAGTGCCCTGGAGGCAATCCGGCCTCCAAAGTAGCAATTGGTCCCCCCCTTCTATACCAATAATATCAAGCATCTCCCCCCCCCAATGGCACCAACAATATGAATCAAGAATGACCTGCCCCCCGGAAGCACCAATCACCCGGTCATCGGGAATTGTCTGAGGGGGATTGGTGCAGCCCCCAGCCACACTAAAATCCAGGCTTGTCAGTTGCATAAAACCTCCTCCCTCCCAACCCCCCTGATCCAGTAAAAAGAGTCCTGGCTAATCCGTCAGTGTCTCTTCCCACCCCCTCCCTCTTCCTCTGTTAAAGTAAAGACCCAGTAAGCCAGCCAGCAAAGGACCCCCTGCCCCCCGCCCCCCCAGTCCTGCCTACATCAGCGGGCCTTTCCAAAATGTCTGTGATCACAGGGTGCTGCCCTCTAGCCTCATGCTAGGGTACAGCACAGCGAGATTGCAGCCATATTGGTTAGTACTCTTGAGGAGAGCAGGAAGTAGAATCAGAGGGGGAGCAGAAGCACGAATGGCCCAGCAGCTCAGAAGAGAACATAATTCTGGCACTGCAATGCCTTTTTAAATGTATGTCCCAGAGAGGAGAGGCTTTTTGTATCACCTGTTGAAACTGAAATCTTTTTTTTTATTTTTGCAGACATTATATAAAAGAAGAAATACTTCCCTGATATATGTCACAACAACTTTCTCAGTGAAGCTAATTAAATAGCCAGCGGCACACTGCAAAGAAGAGGAAAGATACAGAAATTATCCCAATTGTATTGGATGCAACCAGCCTAATTAAAAAGAATTTGTAAGAACATCTTGCTATGCTTCTTATGAAGCTACAGCTTATGAATTCTAGAAGAAGGCTGTCTTTGGAACAATGCAAGTGCTGAGATGAGTATTATCAGTGAATCGGAGAGATTGAGATAATCTTCCACACACCCTGGCAGTAAGAACAAGATGGGTCAGACTAAGGTCCATCACGCCTGTTATCCTGTGCCCAACAGTGACCAATCCAGGTTATAAGTACTGTACCTGGCAGGTTCCCAAAAGGGTACACAGGTTCCACAATGCTCGTCCCGGGGTAAGCAGTGGATTTCCCAGGGCCTCTGTAATACTTTTAACTTTCAAAAGGGAGATTATGGTAAAATGAGGAAAATAGTTGAGAAAAAACTAAAAGGAGCAGCTGCAAAGGTTAAAGATTTACATCAAGCATGGACATTGTTTAAAAGTACTATCTTGGAAGCCCAGACCAGATGTATTCCACACCTTAAGAAAAGTGGAAGGAAGGCCAAAAAACTGCCAACATTGTTTAAAGGTAAGGTCAGAGAGGCTATTTTTGCCAAAAAATGCATCCTTCAGGAAATGGAAAAAGGAGCCTAATGACAATGGTAGAAACCATTATAAAGAATAAAATTACTGAATATGTAGATAGCCAAGGTTTAATGGGAGAAAGCCAACATGGATTTAGCCAAGGAAAGACTTGTCTTACTAATCTGTTATAATTGTTTGAAGGTGTGAATAAGCAGGTAGACAAAGGTGAGCTGGTTGATATAATGTATCTGGATTTTCAAAAAGCCTTTGACAAGGTCCCTCATGAGAGACTCTTGACGAAATTAAAAAGTCATGGGATTGGAGGCAGTGTAGTATTGTGGATCAGGAACTGGTTAAAAGATAGAAAGCAAAGAGTAGGACTAAATGTCCAATTTTCTCAACAGAGAAGGATCACCAGGGATCCATGCTGGGCTCGCTGCTTTTATACATATTCATAGGAAATAGGAATAACAAGTGAGGTGATCAAATTTGCAGATGACACAAAATTATTCAAAGTTGTTAAAAAGCAAGAGGATTGTGAAAAATTGCAAGAGGACCTTGAAAAATTGGAAGACTGGATGTCCAAATGGCAGATTAAGTTTAATGTGGACAAGTGCAAAATTATGCACCTAGGAAAGTACAACCTAAACTATGGTTACACAATTCAAGGTACCACCTTAGAAACCACCACCCAGGAAAAAGCTTTAGGCATCATCGTGGATATTATGTTGAAAACTTCTGCTTAGTGTGCAGTGGCATCCAAGAAAACAAATAGAATGCTAGGAACCATAAGGAAAGGAATGGAGAATAAAGCAAAGGATATTATAATGCCTCTATGCCGTTCCATGGTGCGATTGCACTTTGAATATTGTGTGCAGTTCTGGTTGCCATATCTTAAAAAGGATATAGCTGAATTAGAGAAGGTACAAAGAAGAGCAACGAAAATGGTAAAGGGGATGAAAGGATACCCCTATGAGGAAAGGCTTAAAAGACTGGGGATCTTCAATTTGGAAAAGAGACGGCTGAGGGGGGATATGATAGAGGTCTATAAATTAATAAATGAAGTGGAACGGATAAACGTAGATTGGTTGTTTACACCATCAAAAAGTAGAAAGACTAGAGGACACGCAATGAAGTTACAATGCAACCCATTGAAGACTAATAAGAGAAAATATTTGTTTATTCAACACGTAATCAAACTCTGTAATTTGTTACTGGAGGATGTAGTAAAAGCTGTTAGTGTAGCTGGTTTTAAAAAAGGTTTGGACAAGTTCCTGGAGGAAAGGTCCATAAATCATTATTAAGGAGGACCCGGGAAATCCACTGCTTGCCCTGGGACAAACATTTTGGAGCCTATGTGTCTTTTTGGGAATTTGCCAGGTACTTGTGGCCTGGATTGGCCACTGTTGGAAACAGGATACTGGGCTTATTGGATCTTGGTCTGACCCAGTATGGCATTTCTTATGTTCTACTATGAGTTGAGCTCTCCTTAATGCTCTCATGGAAAATTACCAGAACATATACTTATGCTGCATCCAAGGCAACTCCACCCTGAATTCTGCAGTTCAGACAACCAGGGCCGATGGGCTTAGTGACACCTGGGTTGCATATGCATAAATATATAGAGGCAGGTCCGGCCCTTTAATTGGTTCAAAGTGTTGGTGCACTAGGTGAACCTCAAGCTTTATTCCCTCTCTCGCTGTCAAAATGTATTATTTAGCTTTGAATGCCCTGCTTTTGCAGTCTTCTGGAAGTTGCTGCCCTAGGCGACCACCTAGTTTGCCTAGTGGTTGGGCCAGTCCTGTATAGAGGGTTAGTTTTATTACAGGCCACTGAGGTCACAAGGCCAAATAGACACATATTTTAAGTCTATTTTATAAATACACAGAGATGTGCCTTTACAAAAAAGTAAGGGTAAACCTGTAGAAATCAAGGCTAGATTGAAGCAGTGGATATTTATGCCTGCTTGGCAACAAGCATAAATCCTTGCTTGTGAAGTATGCAGGTAAATTATGACTTCGCTCGTGCTGCGCCAAAACTCAGTCCTGGAACATGCTTAGACCTGGGTCACATAAAAGTACATGGCATCCTGTTAGCGCACATACTGCTACATGCATAACCTTTGGAGTAGTTTTGTAAAAGCCCTTTTACATGAGTAAAACAGGGTTCTAGACATTGAAAAAGGGTTTAAGATGGTCCCCATGCTTTAGTCTATATGAGAGTGTTTGTTCCAGTGTAACACCAGTACTGATTCCTGTACTGTTCCAGCTTCAGACCATCCCAGTTGATAATCATTTGGTGGAGAGCATGATGATTTCTTAGTTGGTATAAGCTGGTCTGAGCCTTGGCCAGGTTGGCTCAAAGGTGATTTTCTACATAGTATTTCGACTATCTGTTCACTGAGATCTATAGCGCCATTTCAACGTCATCAAAGTTTCTCACCTGTATTGATACCCCAAGGTCATCAGCATAGAAGAAACTACACTTTCATGGATGTATTCACTGTTTGCTGATATATATGTTAAAGACAAGTGTGGCCAAGATGCTGCCCTGTGGCAGGCCATTGCGCTGAATTTGCCCTCAACTTTGCCTGCCAGGGAGTTCAATTGATTGGGAGGTAAAAAGAGCCAAGGATATGAGAACTGGGAAAAATGATGAGCACCAAAGAGGTGGAAGCAAAATGGAGACAATGAAATGGACTAGGACAGGGGGAAAGATACTGGCAGATACAATGCAATGGGGGAAAGAAAAGGAAACAGAGATGAAGAAGTAAAATGACAATGAAAGAGATTAAATAAGGAAGAACTGGAGGGATGTAAGAAATGTGACGAGATGTTGATGGAAGGGAAAAAGAGAGAAATAAGATGAAAAGAACTTTGGTATGGGAAGAAGGCAAATGCCATAGAAGAAAAGGGAAATGGATTGGCATGAGGAGAATCAGGCAAGTATGATAAGGAGAAAAAACTTTTTAAGTTCAATTTAGCTGCTGAAATATGTAACATTTTAAATATTAAATAATATATTTTATGCACAAGTTACTCTTCTAAATTATGTTTTTAATTATTGATGTTTCACTCTTGTACTGTTTGTATCTCTTTTTTTCGTTTTAATATTTAACTATATACAGATAAAATGCATCAAATACCATGGCTTATTTGTCTAGGGAAGGACAGGGCCAGTTGCCAAATGAACACCTTGGATAGGAGGCATTCACTTACCTAGAATGTGAGGCTGAGTACGGTAACAATCCTCCCTCTCTTTCTCCTTCCAATCCTCCAGCTCTAGATCTTCCTTCTCTCCCTCCCCAGCCCTAGTTTATTCCCCAGTTTTCTCTCCACGTGGTTACTCATCTCACAGATTCAACCAAGCCTGATGTTTTTCAGAGGCAGCAGGTTCAGCAGTGATAAAAAGTGGTAGATGGCACATGGTCTATGGTTTGTGGTTTATTGGGATTTGATGTACCACCCTTCGTACTGGCAGAGCGATGTACAATAAAAAAAATTAATTAAAACACAATAGGAAAAGGAAAAGAATACCGTTTAAAATGATAGGACAGTTGAGAGAATAGAGGAAGATGGAGTGAGGGGGGGGGGGAGTTAAGGGTGGGGGCAGAATCCCTGCTTCTGATCACACAGAAAGAGGTCCATGTAGCTGCTGAAGGTGAAGAATAATGTGAACTATCACAGAGTTGCCAAGTTACCCAGTTCCAGGAGTGAGATTTTAAGCCAGTCCTGGATTTCTGGCAAGCTCATTCTGATGCATTATGGCGCCTGAAGCACTGATTTCAGTGGGTTCAAACAGGGACTACACATACCATATAGTTTGCCAGACAAATTTAAAACCAGAACTGGCAAAAAAGTCTCATTTCTGGAACTGGGTAACTTGGCAACTCTGCTGTCACAGGATAGGTGTACAGGTATTCTCGTTGTATCTTTCTTCTTCATGCAAGAGAAGCTCTATGGCTCTCTGGAGACGTAATAGCTTCTCCTGCAAGACACCTGCACCTCTCTTTTAACCCAGTGGTCACTGGTTCAAGGCCAGCCTGTGAAGTGGGTAAAATAATGTATTTCTGCTTTGTGGCGCTAAGCAGCTGGCGCGCGGTGACTCTTCTTTGTCACACTGGCACTCCTGCTTCTACTGTAAAGCCACTTGTTACAAGAATACTAGTAATAACTACTGTGAAGAGCTTAAAAAAGAAGCTGTGAGGAAGTCTCCCTGGGAAAAGATTTAGCAATAGAGGGGACTATAAAAATAAACCCAATGCAAAACCAATTTGAGCATGGGCTCGCACGGAATTTAATGGGCACCTTAAAAAGCCACTCATCAAGTGATGCAAAATATTTTATTTGCTTCTGGTAAAAACAATATCAGAAATTGCTTGTCTCTTATTCCCTTGCATGAAAATCCCCCAAAATGTGTCAGCTAAATAGCATGAAAATGCCTCTTATCAAGGGCGCTCTAAACAGCACGAGCATGCTAAACTGAACATACTCAAGTCTTTTCCTCTTGACCCCTCCCACTGGCTTCCAAGAGGTCTAGAACTAAGCCTGGTACATAGGCATCATTTGTCAGTGCAGGGAGCTGATACATTTTGAAAATGGAATTGGTGAGGGGTGCAGCCATAGGGAGTCTGGACCCCTCCACTTTCAGGTCCAAGGCCCCAGTCAGCAAGATTACACAATTGCAGTGGATAGCAAAGTTCAGTAGGATGGCTGACAGCTCAAATAAGAAGGAAGCATGGGGCCACATCCCTGCCCACTTCAACACAGACTTCCTTTTACAGAGTGAGGGGATGCAGCAGGCCTTCGGCACTTGCAGGTACTGCTTGCCATCCTACTGAACTCTGGCTGTTCCACCTTCTGTGATACTGAAGCAGCACTGGCACGGACAGGGGAAGGAAAAAGAAAAGATGCTTGACCGCTGAATGTGAAGGGGGCAGGAGATGCTGGATTATGAGGAAAAAATGGAGTGGGGAGATGCTGAACTGAATCACATGGGGGAAGGAAGATGCTGGTGTGAGGGGGATGCTGAACTATGAGGGAAGAGGAGGAGCAGAGGAGTTGGAGTAGAAGAGAGACAGAAAAGCGAGATGCTGGATCATCGGGGTGGAGGAGAAGACCGAGGAGATGGGGAAATGGGCCAGGAGGGAAGAAGATAAAAAGGGGAGTTGCTGGACTAGAAGAGAGTGGTAAGAGAGAGAGGGAAGATGCTGAACTGGGAGAGGGGGAAAGGGAAGAAAGAGAGAAGGGATATACAGGGCATGGTGGAACCATCAAGGAGAAAGCATGGGTAGGCAAGAGGATAAATGAGAGGAAGATGGAAATAGAGCTGGGGAGGTTTCTGGTTGGACGTTGGTTGAGGCAGGAGAAAGCAGCTAAAGGAATGATCAATAGGGATGGGGGTTGAGGCTGGTGAGGGGGTGAGACAGACAGGAAAATAGATGAGAACTGCGATGGGGGTAAGTACAGAGGGTAGAAATGTATTACTTGTGAGTGGGTAAAAGAAACAAATGAATAAGAGGCTGGGGAAAGAGTGAGATGGGGAAATAGGAGGGCTAGGGGAAGGGTAAGAGAGTAGAGATGGGTTGGGAAGGAGGTAAGAAAAGATGGTAATTTGATCATTGAGAAATAAAAAAAGGGAGACTAAGGACTGAAGAGTGAGAAGGAAAGCACATTTTGATTAGATAGGCAGAAAAGAAAAATGGAGGAAAAAGTTGAACGTCAGAGATCAACATCATAGAAACATAGAAATATGATGGCAGAAAAAGAACACATGTCCTATCTAGTCTGCCCTTCCATATCAACTACAATAGTCCCCTTTTATCCTTAAGAGATCTTCTGTGTTTGTCCCATGCTTTTTTGAATTCAGTTACTGTCCTTGTCTCTACCACCTCCACTGGGAGACTAATTCCACGCATCTACCACCTTTTCCGTAAAGAAATATTTCCACATATTACTCCTGAGTCTGTCCCCTTTCACCCTCATCCTATGTCCCCTCGTAGCAGAGCTTGCTTTCGATCGAAAGAGACTCTCCTGTTGTGCATTTATGCCATGGAGGTATTTAAGCATCTCTATCATATCTCCTCTATCCTGCCTTTCCTCTAAGGTATATCTAATAAGATCTTTAAGTCTGTCCTCATATGTTTTATAACAAGACCACTAACCATTTTAGTAGCCATCCTCTGCACCAACTCCATCCTATTTATGTCCTTTTAAAAATGTGGTTTCAGAATTGCACATAATACTCCAAATGAGGTTGCACCAGAGACTTAAGAACATAAGAACATAAGATATGCCATACTGGGTCAGACCAAGGTCCATCAAGCCCAGTATCCTGTTTCCAATAGTGGCCAATCTAGGTCATACGTACCTAGCAGAGGCACTATCACATCCTTTTATTTTGCTGGCCATTCCTCTCCTTATGTACCCAAGCATCCTTCTGGCTTTCATCGTCACCTTTTCTACCTGTTTAGCTGCTTTAAGATCATCAGAAACAATTGCGCCAAAGGACCTGCTCTTCTTTCATGGACAGAAGATAGATGGAGGGGAATGGAAGAAGACAGGAGGACAGAGGAGAAATGGCAAATGGACAGCAAACCCTGGAAAGAAAGTTAGGAGAAGAAAGACAGAGGAAAGAGGAAAGAAAGACCGGGACAAAAGTGAATTGGAAAAATAAAATGCTCAGTCAACCAAAGGTAGAAAAAGGATATTTTATTTTTAATGTGTTAATTGGAATATATGCATCTTTGATGCAACATTGGTAAATGTTCATCTCTATTGCCCTCATTTACATATGTTATCTCTCATTTCATGTGTGGACAAGCAAACTTTTGAATACAGACACTACTTTGGTTTTGGATTCCTTTAATATGCATGGTAATATAATCCTGCATAGCTCTCTATTTTTACATAGAAACATAGAAATGATGGCAGGTTAGAACCAAACGGTCTATCCAGTCTGCCCCTCCAAACCAACTGTTAAGGTCTATTTTCCCTCCCTCTCCTTTAGAAATCTTCTGTGCTTGTCCCACATTTTCTTGAATTCAGATACAGTTCTCATCACCACCACCTCCACGCATTCATCATTTTTTCTGTTAAAGAAATGTTTTCTTAGATGACCCCGAGTCAGTCCTCTTTCACCTTCCTTCTATAGCCCCTCGTTCCAGAACTTCCCTTCAGTTGAAAGAGGCCCATCTCCTATGCCTCAATACCATGGAAGTATTTAAATGTCTCCATCATGTCTCCTCTCTCTTGCCTTTAATATGCAGGTATCAGGGATTGGCTGAAACTCAGTTAAGAGGTGGTTGGGAAGCAGAAAGCTGCTCATAACAATCCAAAAATTAACCATTCTGCTTGTCGAGCCCTCTTGCATGCCAAGTTTCTCTCTTCAGCTCATCCACTACCTGTTTGGTGACTCCAGTTCTAGTCTTTTAGTTCCTGTTCACTACTAGGTCCTGTTCTGGCCTTGTGATCTGATGACTGACTCCGGTTTCAGTTTTACTGTTCTGGTTTGTTTCCACTTCCAGCCCCAACTGTGGGACCTCCTATACTGCAATCTCTGATGCCAGATCCCGCTCAAAGAAAGAGAGATGAGAGGAATGAGTAAGAGAGCGGAGGGACAATAACAGAGAATAGAGTGGTTCACTTCCAACCTTCAACTCTTCTCCCAGCAGCCTCCCTCCATTACTCAATACCCTTCTCAGCACTCAGACACACACTCCCCTCACACAAACACACACTCTCTCACTCTTTCTCCCGCTCGCACTTATACACTCTGTAAACTCACACATTGCCCTTCACATTCAAATCTACACCCACCACTGACACTCCACCATCATCTACAGTTTACACAACTCATCCAGTTACTCACTAAACACACACTCACACTCATACACATACACACATCCCACCAATGAAATTGGTTCATCTAATGTAAACGTTTCAGCTTGTTTCATGCTGGTGCCATCTGCGCAGCTGCTGGAAGATTCCAGGGATTTCTGTCAGGCAGAGGACTAGAATTATAAACATACAGTACCAGGTGTCACAAAGCGGAGTTTGCACCGCAACCTAGAACACAGCAGCTGTCCTCAAAATATCCAAGGAAAATTTAGCTGATGTTGTAGCGCCAAATCCTCAGAGCTGATGTCACTGCTTAACCCACTGCATTGACTGGCGTTTCGCCCTTCACTTTCCAGGGCTGCGAAACTTTCAAACCTTTTAAATACATTAAAAAATTTGTAAAAAAAACTGGTTGAAGGCCTACAATAGTTGGGGGTTTAAACGATGGGGAGCTGCAGTGTGAAATAAGCTTGCAAGGTCAACTCCTGACCCTGTGACTGAGGCCAGTCCCAATACCTCAGAGCATTAACATAGTGAGGTGAGGTAGTTAGATAGATAACACCTTCTTATTGAGGGAGGTGTAAATTTGTATGTGTGTGTGTGTGTATATTTTATAACATGCATGCATAAGTGTCAGTCGCACTCTAACTCGGTCTAATCTCATCCCTCTTGAATGTCTGCATGTATACTGGATTGGACTGCGTTCACACCTTTTCAGTAATAGTTAGAGGCAAGTGAATGGAGGTGAATGGAACTCACTCTGAAGAAAGGAGAGTGATTGCAAAAGCCAGAAGGATGCTTGGGTATACAGGGAGAGGAATGGCCAGCAGAAAAAAGGAGGTGATAATGCCGCCGTATAAGTCTCTGGTGTGACCTCATTTGGAGTATTGCATGCAATTCTGGAGACCGCACCTTCAGAAGGATATAGGCAGATTGGAGTCGATGTAAAGGGTGGCTACTAAAATGGTTAATGGTCTTCATTATAAAGCATATGAGGACAGACTTAAAGATCTTAATATGTATACTTCAGAGGAAAGGTGGGATGGGGCGATATGATAGTGATCTTTAAATACCTCCATGGCATAAATGTGCAGGAGGGTCTCTTTCAATTGAAGGCAAGTTCTGCTACTAGTGGACATAGGATGAGCGTGAAAGGGGATAGACTCAGGAGTAATATTTCTTTATACCACACTCTTTAGAATCAGTGTGGTTTACATGTATACTAACAGGTACTTTTTATTCCCTTGTCCCCGAAGGGCTCACAATCTAAGAGTACCTGAGGCAATGGAGGGTTAAGTGGCTTGCCCGAGGCCACAAGGAGTGGCCATGGGACTAGAGACCCCAGTCCCTCCAGCCTGAAGTTGCTTGTCCCTGTGCAGGAATTGAACCCCCAGCCTTCTGGCCTGAGGTAACCTGTCCCAACCACTAAGCCACTCCTCGGAAATATTTCTTTATGGAAAGAGTGGTAAATGTGTGGAATAGTCTCCCAGTAGAGGTGGTGGACACAAGGACAGTATCTGAATTTAAAAAAGCATGGGATAAACACAGAGGATCTCTAAAGGTTAAAAGGGGACTATTGTAGTTGATATGGAAGAGCAAACTAGATAGGCCATGTGGTCTTTTTCTGCTGCCATGTTTCTATGTTTCTATGAGTAGTGGAGTTCCTCAGGGATTGGTGCTGGGGCCACTACTGTTCAGTGTCTTTGTGGGTGATATTGCTGAAGGGTTAAAAGGAAAAGTTTGCCTTTATGCTGATGATACAAAGATTGCAAGAGTGGACACTGTTCAGGGAGTAGACAATTTGAGAAAAGACCTACAAAATTAGAAAAATAGTCACATGCTTGTCAATTGAGATTTAATGCAAATAAGTGCAGAGCAATGCACTTAGGATGCAGAAAATCAAAAGAGCTGTATGCAATAGGGGATGAGAGGATCTCAGGGTGACAAGGCAGGAAAAAGCAGGTATTAGTGCCTCTGTACAGGTCACTGGTAAGGCTTCACTTGGAATATTGTGTTCAGTTTTGGAGACCATACCTTACAAAGGATATAAAAAGGCTTGAAATGGTTCAGAGGAAGATGGCCAAGATATGGGACTTTTGCCAGGTCTTGCCTATCTACCAGGAAGAATAGGCGGCCAACTAGGGTTGCAGGTCCTGGTGAGCAGTATGGCAACCGCCGGCCCCTCCACAATTTTTATAATTGATGTCTTTCTGCTATCGCTTCAGCACCACAGCAGGCCTTATAGCCTGCCGCTTCTGCCCCTTCTGACAGAACCTTCTGTTGGAGGGGCAGGAGCGGCAGGCCGTGCAGCACGCATGTGCATGGTTGTATGATGTGATGCTGAAGTGGCAGCAGAAAGCCATTGCTTTCCCCAAAACAAGCATCAAGGGATCACCGTGCTGTCCCTTCTCCCATGTGAGATTTGGGGTGGGGGAGCAGCATGGTGTAGCGCAGCATGGGGTGGCATGGTGGGACTGCCTAGGGTGGCAAAAGCTCTTGGGCCAACCCTGGCCTGGGTCAGGCATGTGAGAAAAGGCATGAAGATCTAAATATGTATATCCTACAGGAGAGGAGAGACAAGGAGAATATGATACAGTCCTTTAACTACTTACAGGATTTTAATGAACAAACAAAGCTTTTTCAAAGACGGGGACACCATAGAATTAGAGGACATGGAATGAAGCAGCAAGGAACATCAAGAAATACTGTAATTAGAGCCATGCACTAAAAGCCATGCACATAGTTTTCTAGAGCAAGAATTTCACCAAAATTGTGTGCCAGTATACTATAAGCAAAACGTCGGCAAATGAGATATGCACAAAACGTCTGTGCTAGATGAAGGGCAAGTGTCAGCCGCACAAATGGCAAGCTTATATGCTAGTGGGAATGAACATAAGAACATAAGATATGCCATACTAGGTCAAAGCAAGGTCCATCAAGCCCAGTATCCTGTTTCCAACAGTGGTCAATCTAGGTCACAAGTACCTAGCAGTTTCCCTAGAAGACACAGGTTCCACAAGCAGTGGATTTCCCAGATGCACTTTAATAATGGTTTATGAACCTTTCCTCCAGGAACTTGTTCAAACCTTTTTTAAACCCAGCTACACTAACAGCTTTTACTATGTCCTCCAGTAATGAATATATTTGCTCTTATTAGTCTTATATGGGTTACACTGTAGCTTCATTGCATGCCCGCAAGTCTTTCTACATTTTGATGTCATAAACAATCGATCTACGTTTACCCATTCCACTCCATTCATTAATTTATAGACCTCTATCATATCTCCCCTCAGCCGTCTCTTTTCCAGGTTGAAGAGCCCTAACCTTTGTAGCCTCTCTTCATAGGAGTAGCCTTCCATCCCCTTTACCATTTCGGTGGCTCTTCTCTGTACCTTTTCTAATAACGCTATATCCTTTTTAAGATACAGCGACCAGAATTGCACACAATATTCAAGGTGCGGTCACACCATGGAACGATACAGAGGCATTATAATATTCTTGGTTTTATTCTCCATTCTTTTCCTTATGATTCCTAGCATTCTATTTGCTTTCTTGGCCCCCACTGCACACTGGGCAGAGATTTTCAACATGTTATCAACGATGACGCCTAAATCTTTTTCTTGGGTGGAGGTTCCTAATGTGGAACCTTGCATCATGTAACCATAGTTTGGGTTGTTCTTTCCTAGATGCATAACTTTGCACTTGTCTACATTAAATTTAATCTACCATTTGAATGTCCAGTATTCCAATTGATTAAGGTCCTCTTACAATTTTTCACAATCCTCTTGGGTTTTAACAACATTGAATATTTTTGTGTCATCTGCAAATTTGATTATCTCACTCATTATTCCCATTTCCAGGTCATTTACAAATATGTTAAAAAGCAGCGGACCCAGCACAGATCCCTGGGGTACTCAACTATTCACCTTTCTCCATTGGCAAAAATTGGCCAATTAGCCCTATCCTCTGCTTTCTTTTAACCATTTCCTGATCCACAATAGTACACTGCCTCCTATCCCATGACTTTTTAATTTCGACCATAGTCTTTCATGAGGAATCTTATCAAAGGCTTTCTTAAAATCCAGATATACTACATCGACTGACCCACATTTGTCTACCTGTTCATTTACACCTTCAAAAACATATAACAGATTATTAAGCCTAGACCTTCCCTGCCTAAAGCCATGTTGGTTGTCTCCCATTAAAACATGACTATCTACATGTTCAGAAATTTTCTTCTTAATAATGGCTTCTACCATTTTTCCCAGTGCTGATGTCAGGCTCACCAGTCTCTAGTTTTCCGGATCATCCCTGGAACCCTTTTTAAAAATTGGCATTATATTGGCCATCCTCCAACCTTCAGGCATTAGCGATGATTTTAATGATAGTTCACAGATTAGTAGTAGTAGTTCTGCAATCTCATATTTCAGTTCTTTCAACACCCTTGGATGTATACCATCTGGTCCCGGTGATTTGCTACTCTTCAGTTTATCAAATAGTTGCAATACATCTTCCCGGTTTATTGATATTTCTTTCAATTCTTTTGCTGCATCAGCTTTAAACACCATTTCAGTCATGGGTAACTTCCCTACATCTTCTTCAGTAAAGACTGAAGCAAAGAATTTATTTAGTCTCTCCTCTATGGCCTTGTCCCCTCTTAGTGCCCCTTTTACCATTCTATCATCCAATGATCCAACTGATTCTCTCACAGATTTTTTGCTTTGAATGTACTTGAAAAAGTCTTTATTATGCGTCTTTGCTTTCACAGCAAGCTTTCAAATTCTCTCTTTGTCTGCTTTATCAAAGCCTTGCATCTAACTTGCCAGTGCTTATATTGTTTCCAGTTTTCATCATTTGGCTCATTTTTCCATTTCCTAAATGATGGCACAACACTTCTGTATAAGTGCAGTTCTGTGAAAGTATAAATAAACACTTTTTTGCACAGAGTAATAATTGTTCACTGGCATGGTGGTGAGGAAAGTTGTGCACTTAATGCAGTGCCTGAAACCATGATTTCTGAAGGGTGCTTATATGTTTTGTAGGCACAGTAAAGAATGGAATCAAATGTGACCACATGTGGTGGTAAAGCAAATGCAAAGTAACAGTGCCAGAAAGGGAGGAAATGTAGTAAAAGTGCTGTGAATGTAGGGGGTATATTTAAGGAATACCTTCAGTTAAGGGGCTATTTCTTCTTTGTTGTGGATGGTGCTACGCATTGGTGCTAAATGTGATTTTTGTTGTGTGCATTGGTATTTTTTATCTGTTATCTTTTTGTGCATTTTTTGTATTGTTGTATTGTATTGTTTCAGGTGTTAGTGTTGGGGTGGAGATAGAGCACTATGGCTCTTGTACAGTGGCATAAGTTCCAAAGAGGGGCCCAAAGCAAAATTTTACTGAAGGCTCCCCATTGTCGCAGTGGCGTTTCCCTTGTGGGCCCCCCTTGTGCGGTGGCCTCCTCCCCGTGCGACAGCAGTGGCGGCAAACTTACTTGATGATTATTGCCGCACTGCCTCCGCTCTTGTAAGTTTACCGCATGCCAGGAGGCAGGTCCCCACCAGGCTGAAGTCTCACGGTGTGGTTGTTATTGCTAGACTTTGGCCCAGCAGGGAACAGCCGCCGGACATGAGGCAAACTTACAAGAGCGGAGGCAACATGGCAAAGATGATCAAGCAAGTTTGCCACGCTACCTTACCGCTACTCTGTGGGCCCCCTTTCTGCCTGGGCCCCCTGCATTGCGGGGGCTGCTTGGATAGAATTTATGGCACTGTTTTTGTAAATCAGGCAGTAAGGGACCAGCAGTCAGGCAAAGAGCATCTATGCGCTACACTTTTCAGATGAGGAGAAGGGCCTGCTGAGCCACCACATATGCGTGGAATATTATAACCGGTGCATGGCAAAGACATCCCCAGGGAAAAAAGGAAATATATGGGAGGAAATAACTGCAGAGGTGAGCTCACTGGGGGTGAAAGTGCACACAATCAAACAGATAAAGCATCGGTGGCATAACACATGTTTAGCTGTGAGAAATAAGATGGTGAGAATAAGATAGTCACAGCAGCCGATCGTGGGTGGGGGATAGCTGGTATTTATCACTATACAGCCAGGCACAATTGGTGGCATGCCTGGCTGTATGGAATCAGCAGAGGGGAAGATAATGCCAGTTGGTGAATACTTCTCTAGCATTACCTGGTGAATTTGGGAATACTGTTTAAGGATTGGGTTGGAGGTTGGACCAATGAATATTGCTTCCCTTTTCTTTTTATTGCAGTATGCAGAATACTAGCAGGCCCAATGGTAATAGCCTCCATCACAAATAGCCAGAGCACAGACAGTGAACCATTGACTCTGGGGTTCACCTAGCAGCAACCCGACACAGAATTTTCTGAGGTTCCATCAGTGCTGCCTGCAAGTGACACCGATGATGACACTATCACTGGGCCTGACGGTGCAGGACGGTGTCTGATGGTATCCAGAGATTCTCTGCAAGAGATGGTTGCACAAGTCATAGCACACTACGAGAAGGTGAACACTGCAGTGCTGGGGGAATTACAGCACATTGGGCAAGTGCTGGAGAGCTCCCGATGCCGCAGAGAAGGCAGTGCCTTGCATGTCCATTTCAGCAGAAGGATAAGAGAATGGTCTAAACATTTGTTGTCCTGACCAGAGAACAGCAGAGACAGAGGCAAGAGCTTCGGAGGGTGGAAGATATGTCCATCTGTGCCTTTCCTTCCCCCACTTCCACTTCCTTTCACCCTGTCTTGCAGATGATTTGCCTGGTAAATGGAAGCCCACCTTTTTGGCCCTAAGTGGAGGCATGACAATGCTACCCATTAGTTATTGACAATCACTTCTCTTTCTTTTCTTTCCACAGACTGCCACCAAGTTGCTGTTGTCCCCTTGCTCACCAGAAACAATCTCAGTTCAAGTTTTGTGCTTTTGTGTTTTTGAAGTGGTGTTTTTGGTTTGTATTTGGAAATGTGATCTGTTTGTTATCTGTACATAAATAGATCTGGAAGCCCTAATGGTGGAAATGGACCTGGACATTGTGGCCATTACAGAAACATGGTTTAACGAGTCGCATGAATGGGATATAACCGTAGCTGGCTATAATCTATTTAGAAGAGATAGAGAGGGTAGAAAAGGAGGAGGAGTAGCCCTATATGTCAAAAGCAATATTAAAGCTGCCGAAATGCAGGGGACATGGGGAAAAGAAGAAGCGCTGTGGATTGTGTTGGAAAGAGAAGATGGCACTATCACCCATACTGGTGTGGTCTACAGGCCTCCAACTCAAACCGAAGAAATGGATAGCGAATTGATTGCTAATATTGCAAAGATAACCATGAAGGGGGAAGTGATCATATTCGGTGACTTTAATCTACCCAATGTGGATTGGAGTATTCCTTCTGCAAATCTGGAAAGAAGTAAAAAATATTGTGGATGCCTTCTAAGATGCATTATTTAGACAAATGGTGATGGAACCGACCAGGGAGAGCTCAGCGCTGGATTTAGTGCTCACCAACGGAGATAGCGTATCAAATATCCGGGTGAATGCCCGTGTGAGCAGCAGCAATCATCACACGGTGTGGTTTGAGATAAAAGCCAAGGTAGAATCCAATAACAGCAAGCTCAAAGTCCTAGAATTTAAAAACACTGACTTCAGTAAAATGGCCAAGTACCTGAAGGAGGAACTGGCAGGGTGGGAGGGGATAAGGGAAGTGGAATTGCAATGGGCTAAACTAAAGGAGGCAATAAAAGGGGCAACAGATACGTATTGTAAGTACATAAAAACAAGAGGAAAATGAAACCTATTTGGTTCTCTAAAGAAGTGGCTGCACAAATAAAGGCAAAAAACACAGCTTTTACAAAATTCAAAAATTCACAAACAGAGGAACACAGAAAAGAATACAGGATCAAACTAAAAGAGACAAAAAGAGAAATAAGCATAGCAAAATCAAAGGCAGAAGAAAAGATGACTAAAGATGTGACGTGTGTCTATAAAAGTTTTTTCCGGTATATTTGGGAGAGGAGGAAACTCAGAGGTGGAATTGCAGGGGGTGAAGTACTTTTGTCCACTAAAGAAGAGCGGGACCTAGGCATGGTTGTGTCTGATGATCTTAAAGTAGCTAAACAGGTAGGAAAGGCGATGGCAAAAGCTAGACGGATGCTTGGGTGCATACGGAGAGGAATGGCTAGCAGAAAAAAGGAGGTGATAATGCCCCTGTATAAGTCTTTGGTGTGACCTCATTTGGAGTATAGTATGCAATTCTGGAGACCGCACCTTCAAAAGGATGTGAACAGGATGGAGTCGGTGCAGAGGGTGGCTACTAAAATGATTAGTGGTCTTCATTATAAAGCATATGAGGATAGACTTAAGGATCTTAATATGTACACCTTAGAGGAAAGGCGGGATAGAGGTGATATGATTGAGATGTTTAAATACCTGCATGGCATAAATATTCAGGGAGAGGGCCTCTTTCAATTGAAAGCAAGTTCTGCTACGAGGGGACATGGGATGAAGGTGAAGGGAGATAAATTCAGGAGTGATATGCGGAAATATTTTTTTACTGAAAGAGTAGTGGATCCGTGGAATAGTCTCCCAGTGGAGGTGGTAGAGATGAGGACAGTAACTGAATTCAAAAAAGCATGGGACAAACACAGAGGATCTCTAAAGGTAAAAAGGGGACTGTTGTAGTTGTTGATATGGAAGGACAGACTAGATAGGCCATGTGGTCTTTTTCTGTCATCATATTTCTATGTTTCTATGACTCAAAAGTGCTGGGAACGGATTTGTGGAAAGTGACATTGAAAAAGCGAAAATACTAAACAAATACTTCTTCTCTGTTTTTACTAGAGAAAATCCTTGAGAAAGACCACCTGTGATTGACAAATATACAAATGGGAATGGAGTAGATACCACATCATTCACAGAAGATGATGTGTTAGAGCAGCTTACAAAACTGAAAGTGGCCAAGGCCATGGGACCGGATGGGATACATCCCAGGATATTGAAAGAGCTCAGAGAGGTTCTTGCAGGGCCGTTAAAGGATGTTTTTAATAGATCCTTGGAAACGGGAGAAGTTCCATAGGACTGGAGAAGGACTGATGTAGTACCTCTTCACAAAAGTGGTAATAGGGAAGAAGTGACAAACTACAGACCAGTAAGCCTTACCTCGGTGGTGGGAAAAGTAATGGAGGCACTCCTGAAAGAGCAAGGCAGCATGATTTCACCAAGGTACGATCTTGCCAAACAAATCTGATTGAATTCTTTGATTGGGTAAGCAGAGAACTAGATCAAGGGCATGCAATGGATGTGATCTATCTAGATTTCAGCAAAGCCTTTGATACTGTTCCTCATAGGAGGCTTAGCATTAAACTGAACAGCCAGGGGTTAGTTCCTAAGGTGGTGAACTAGATCAGAAATTGGTTGACTGACAGACGATAGAAGGTGATGGCAAACGGAACTCGCTCATTAGCAGTATGCCCCAGGGTTCGGTCCTGGGCCCAGTACTGTTCAATGTATTTGTGAGTGATATTGCTGAAGGACTGTCTTTTTGCCGATGACACGAAAATTTGCAACAGGGTGGACTCCCCTGAGGGAGTGGATAACATGAGGAAAGATCTACAAAAGCTGGAAGAATGGTCTAATGCTTGGCAGTTAAGGTTTAATGTGAAGAAGTGCAGTGTCATGCACTTAGAAAGCAGAAATCCAAGGGAATTGTATGTGACTGGGGGCGAGAGGTTGGTGTGCACGGACCAGGAGATGGACCTCGGAGTGATTGTTTCTGAGGATCTCAAAGTGGAGAAACAGTGTGACAAGGCAGTGGCAAAAGCCAGAAGGATGCTGGGTTGCATACAGAGAGGACTTACCAGCAGTAAGGAAGAAGTACTAATGCCACTGTACAAGTACCTAGTGAGGCCTCACTTGGAATATTGTGTTCAGTTTTGGAGACCATATCTCACAAAGGACTTAATAAGGCTGGAAACAGTTCAGAGGAATGCGACCAAAATGATTTGGAGCCTATGTTAGAAGACTTAAAAGAAGAGACTTGAAGACCTAAATATGTACACTCTGGAGAAGGGACAGGAGAGGTATGATTCAGACCTTTAAATACTTAAAGAGTATTAATAAAAAAACAAACCTCTTCCAAAAACAGGGAAGCTATAAAACTAAAGGGCATAACATGAAGCTGCAAGGAGGTAAACTGAAAGGCAATGTCAGGAAATACTTTTTCACTGAAAGGGTGGTGGATGTTTGGAATGAACTCCCGATGGAAGTGGTGGGGGCAAATACAGTGACAGAATTCAAAATGGCATGGGACAGACACAGTGGATCCCTTTATAGCAACAGGATAAAATCAAAATAAACATAACTATCTCTTATATCTCAACAAATATGGGTGACCTACACGGAGCAGTGGGTACATCCCTAAACAAAGGCATGGGGAGGATTGACCTGCACGGAGCTGCAGGTGCACCTACTCTTGCTGTCTTGCTGGGCAGACTAGCTGGACCATACTGGTCTTTATCTGCGGTCATATACTATGTTACTAGACATTTACATTTATTTACAGTACATATATGTTTTCCATTGTTCAGCTCATTTTTAAAACGTTGCATCCATTTGCATTTTGGTTTCCTTTAATTCTGCTCCTTTTGAAAACATTAATGCGGTTAACAGAGCTGCTAACCATGTTAATTGCAGTCACTAAGATATTCGGTAGCATCAGGCGTTCTGGGGCGGGGCAGAGGCGGCACTTAGCGATAACCAGGCAGTGGCAATATTACACCACCGCCCGGTTACTGCTAATCAGCGGATGTTATGCTTCTGAAAAGGTGGCTGAACGTTCGCTGGGAAACTAACCAGGCAGTGATTGGATATCGCCACTGCCCAGTTAGCTTCTATGCTGTCTAACTGACCCCGATATGCAATGCCAGCGGCTGAATATCGTCCCAGCATTGCACATCCAGGCCTTTAGTTCAGCGGCGACGGCTAGCACACTGTAGCAGCCGTAGCTACCACTGCTGAATATCTGGCTCACAATGTCTAGTTTGGGCACCAGAGACCAGACCTAGCAGCCCACCTCTGATAGCCCACCTAACACCCTCCACTATTGAAGCTAACACCACCAAAACTCTTCCATCAAGCATTTTGCAGCGAAAACGAAAAAGAAGCAACAACACCATTCCTGCCCAAAAGTGTTATTACTGTTCTCTAAGAAGCTGGCCAGCGCAACCATGTTTTCATTCAATGGATTCTCACATGTCAGTGCTGTAAGGAGACAGAAAAGAAAGCGGCAATTGATACTGATGATGTAATAAGATATCGTCTGTTCTAACCCAAAGAACCCAGTAATCTCTACATAATGCATGCCTTAACCCCACCAGGGAGGCCTTCTAAATCAGGAGGGTCAAACTCAAACGCTGAAGGGCCACAAGCCAGCCTGGTTTTCAGGGTGTCCCTAATGAATAAGCATGTGATATGTCCAAATCCAACAGAGACGGTGAGTGCCAAATTTCTTATGCTGGTTTGCAGCCCTTCAGAGCTGAAGTTTTACACGCCTGGAAAAAGCATCTTTGCTCTGAACTGCCCAGTCTCAATGCCACCAGTCATATGTGCATGTAAAGTAATCCTCTATCACTTTTCGTAAGACCTCATTCTCCCTAACAGCATCCAGTACAGTAGCAGGAAGGCAGATGGGCGGTTCGGGTGAGAGATCAGGATCCACCTCATTTGGCATGTCATGATTCGGTGCAATGTTGTGAAACATGCCACACCCTGCAACAGCATCCCCAACCTTTTCAGGTGCCTAATGTAGTGCCTCTCCGCAATGATCCAAACTCGTTCGGCCTTCCCATGTTCTGCACACTTCTTTGCATCCGAGTGAAATAGCAAATGACCTCATTATCGTGTCATTTGAACACACACAGCTTATAATGTGATTTTCATAAGTGCCACGCTACTATCTGCGCAACTGCTTGAGCGCAGGTAACACTCGCATCAATCGCCTTTCTGCATTGAGATACAACAGTAATGCATAAAAAATGCATTCAGATGTGGTGCTAACATTACTCCATCAGCCTGTACGTCTGTACCTAAAGAAATGGTGGGTCAAGTGGCTTGCTCAAGGCCACAGGGAGTGCAGTGGGATTCAGTCCTTGGCTCTCAGCCTTCTCTTCTCCCTGCCTAGAATTGTAGATAGTGCGGGTTATAAATATTTAAAAAAATAACTAAAATAAAATCACCAGGACACTTCTCTACAGAAGTATAAGTTATTCATGGGTAGCACATACTATCGTGTACATATAAACCCCAGGTAGCTTTAAAAGAGCCTGCTTCTATGTGTAGCAAGCAGTTTTCTAGGAGAACCTTTTTTTATGTGCCATCAAGTCAATGCTGACTCCTGGCAGCCCGGCAGCCCCTGGATTTTCTTGGCAAGGTATGACCAGAAGTAGGTAGTCAGGCCTTTTCCTTCTAAGGCAATGGAGGATAAAGTGACTTGCCCAAGGTCACAAGGAGTGTCAGAGGGAATTGAACCTGGATCTCTTGGGTACTAAGCTGTTGCTCTAACCACTAGGCATAAGCCCCTTATAAAATTACAACTTTCACGTTCAGTAAGTACACTATTTCTTTTTGGCTGCATAGGGATAATCTTAAAAAGGATGTTTACATTCCTTTTTCTCTTTTCTATAGCTCTGCAGAGCTTTAGGGTGGGGCTGGTAATGAAAGACTCAGCATTTCTCAGTCACAAAAATTCCCAGACCCAAATTGTGAGACTGAACCAAAATAGTACCATGAGGTTACAGGCTGACCTGTTGGCAATATTTCTGTGGCTTCACTACTTTCCTGCAGCAGCCTAGCTTGAGAACATTTCAGCAAGTCAGGCAAGTCTGCTGGAAAGAGGAATTGCAGACAGAGATTTTCTAAAGATAGGAGCTCTCCATGCTGGGGCTTTGTAACACAAATGCCTGCCACATTGGGACTACTGGTCTTCAGTATTCTGAAAATGTTTCATAACCTGGCTCACGAACCAGCTAATACTGCTGCTTTTTAGCCATATACTAGTCGCATCTAGTTATGAAGTTGGTTTTAAAATTGGCACAGTTTTGATGCTTAAAGGTGTTATGTTTAAATTCAGGGAACCAACTTGTGCATTTTGATTTCATGAATATACGTCTAACTTTAAACAGGTTTAAATAGGCTATGAGGTAGATTTTGACCTGCATTTAGCGGGGATATACATCCCGGTCAGACATATAATCCCCGCTAAACGCCTGGGTCCGATTCCAGCCACAGAGCTCCCCATTCATACAGCAGAGATGTGCAGAGAGCTCTGGACGAGGGCGGGAGGGAGCGGGCCGAGGGAGGAGCAAGGGTGGGCCAGAAGCATGACCCTCAACCCGGAAGTCCAGGGTGCCTGAATCGGGTCATATCCTGGATGTCCAGGCCCTATGCCACTATTCTGCTCCCACGGGGTCATCTAGCCCCATGGGAGCAGAAACGGGTGCATCTCCAGACCTTCCTGATTTCAGGACGTCCGGACGGCCCAGACATGCACCTATGGAATTGGCCTCCACAGGTTTAAAGTTAGGGGCTGTCTCGAGTGGCTGAACCAGCTTATGGTTTTGCACCTCCATCTTTGGGCCAGTCTTGCAGTATGAGCTTGGCACTTACAGATAAATTTTCAGCCAACGGTCACTGGCTTAAGTTCAGTGCTGGCACAGGGATTTAGCTTAATCCATTTTTGTGTAAGTAGTGGCGCGGAATATACAGATAGTGCTATTCGGTGGACTAAACTAAACATACAGGAGGGAATTTTATAACGAGCCACATACATTTATGTGCCATCCAACGTGTGCAGAAGGGTCTTTATGCTCAGATTTTAGATGGTCATCATTCTATGAGCACGTGCATCAGAGCAATGATGTGTACTTTCGGAGTGGGCGAGTACAGGGACAGAGCTTGAGCAGAGTGTAGGCAGAGACTAAATTTACAGACAAGTTATTAAATACTGTAACTTATGCTCGTTCTATACAAATCTAAGCGCACATATTAACACCAAGTGTATGGCTGGCATTATTTTTTTCTGTACCTTTGTTGTCTGATCATTTTATTTTTCCAATTAAGGTGATACTAGTCTCTATCACTTCTTCTTGTTGATTTTCTCCATAGTCCTTTTCTAGGATCTCATTTCCATTTTCTTTTTCTTCCCACTCCCTGTCGTCTCCCCTATATCTATCTTTGACAATGATGCTTCTGTTTCATCTTTTTTTTCCCATTTTTCTCATCTGCCTTTTTTTTTGTTCATATCAAGATTTAGATTCCCCCCTTCTCCCCCCCCCACCAGTTTTTAGTCTCTTTCTTTTCATCCTTTATCAACTAGCCAGCTTTCCACTCTTCCTTCCTTCCTTTGTCCTCTCATTTCCTACTTCTCTCTCATTCCCTCCTCATCCTCCTCCACATCCTTCACCCACTTTGTAAGCCCCCGTTTCCACTCTCTATACTCATCTCTTTGCCAGTCTCAGCTCCTTCCCTGTCACGCCTTCCTTTCTCTACCTCTAGTCCCTTTCTTATGCTTTACTCCCTATCCAGGCTCCCATTCCTCTTTTGTCTTTCCCTATTCCCATCCTCTCTCATCTCCTTCAAAGATTTACCCACTAGCCCTTTGTCTTTTTCTACTGACTCCCAATCATTTCAAGATCCTTCAATCCATTTCCCCTTTCCATTTTTCTGTACTCCTCAGTATTACAGCCTTACTACTATCCCTCACCTTATTGTCTGCTCTCTATTATTCTCCTAATTCCTGCTCTATTTCTTAGTCCTCACTATCTTCCCCAGTTAATCCCCAAGTCACCACTCTATCCAATCCCCAAATCCTCACTCACATTCCCACATAGTCCTTGAGTCCCCATTCACAATTCCACCTCAGCTCCTAGTCCCCTCTTACACTCCCAATACACAGCCACCCTTAAAGTCTGTCTGCATCTGATCTCCCAGCCAGTCCTAGAGTTTCTGCTTACGTCTGTGTCCCTGCTCTCCTGCACAATCATGTCTCCAGTTTCTTGCCTCTTCTCCCTTCCCCGGCATCTATTAGCCCTTCTACTTCCCCACACAGCCTTCTCCCCTTCAGCAGTATCTGCCCACTTATTTCCTTCTCCAATATTCATTTACCCCGCCTTTCCTCCTCCTTACCCCATCATCCATCCCTCTGCCCCTCCCTCTCCACCTTCTCCTGCACATCTCCTTGCTTCTCTCCCCCCAAAAGTATCTGTCCACTTCTTTCCCACAGATCATCTGTCCTTTACTTCCTACTCATTCCTCTAGCATCTGCCAGTGTCAGCTCCTTCTCTTACACCCAGCTTCAACATCAGCTCCCACTTTTTCCCAGCCCCCAGCATCAGCCCCTCTTCTCCCCATCCCTCAACATCATGCCCCAGCATCCAGCATCACCCCCTTCTCCCATCCCTCTTCTCCTACCTGCCTCAGCAGACACCTTCAACACAGTAGCAAAGGCTTGTGCCTTTAACCCTGTGCTGTTTCATCTACCAGCAACATTGGGGGTTTAAAATGTGAGAACAGGCACTTTCTGTTTCTTGCAAAAATACAGGAAGAACCTGTTCTCACATTTTTTTATATATATATCTTGGAACAGCTGGTTCGTGAACTGATCAGAAGGGAAGCCATTTTGGATCTAGTCCTTAGTGAACACAAGCTCTGGTGCAAGAGATAAGGGTGTTGGGGCCACTTGGCAATAGTGATCATAGCATGATCATGTTTGATTTAAGAAATGGAGGAAGGACGGTAAGGAAATCCATGGTACTACTTTTTAACTTTCAAAAGGGAGACTGATAAAATGAGGAAAATAGTTAAGAAAAAACTAAAAGGAGCAGTTGCAAAGGTTAAAGATTTACGTCAAGCATGGGTGTTGTTTAAAAATACTATCTTGGAAGCCCAGACCAGCTGTATTCCATGCTTTAAGAAAAGTGGAAGGAAGTCCAAAAAACTGCCAGCATGGTTTAAAGGTGAGGTCAAGAGATTGTTGTTGCCAAAAAAGCATCTTTTCAGGAAATGGAAAATGGAGCCAAATGACAAAAACTGGAAACAACATAAGCACTGGCAAGTTAGATGCAAGGCATTGATAAGGCAGGCAAAGAGAGAATTTGAGAAGAAGGTTGCTGTGGAAGCAAAAATGTGTAATAAAAACTTTTTCAAGTACATTCGTAGCAAAAAACCTGTGACAGAGTCAGTTGGACCATTAGATCATAGAGGGGTAAAAGCGGCACTAAAGGGGACAAGGCCATAGCGGAGAGACTGAATGAATTCTTTGCTTCAGTCTTTACTGAGGAAAATGTAGGGATATTACCCATGACCGAAATGATAGTTAAAGGTGAAGCTGCAGAAGAACTAAAAGAAATATCGATACACCGGGAAGATGTATTACAACTATTTGATAAACTGAAGAGTAGCAAATCACCTGGACTGTATGGTATACATCCAAAGGTGTTGAAATAACTGAAATATGAGATTGCAGACCTATTATTAGTAATCTGTGAAAAATCATCTGTAATACCTGAAGATTGGAGGATGGTCAATGTTACGCCAATTTATAGAAAGGGCTCTAGGGGCAATCCGGGAAACTACAGACCGGCAATCCTGAAATCAGTACCGGGAAAAATAGTAGAAACTATTATAAAGAACAGAATTACTGAACATGTAGATAGTCATGGCTTAATAGGAGACAGCCAACATGGCTTTAGCCAAGGAAGGTCTTGTCTTACTAATCTGCTATGTTTTTTTGAAGGTGTGAATAAACAGGAAGACAATGGTGAGTTGGTTGATATAGTGTATCTTGATTTTCAGAAAGCCTTTGACAGGGTCATTCATGAGAGATTCTTGGTGAAATTAAAAAATCATGGGATAGGAGGCAACATACTATTGTGGATCAGAAACTGTTTAAAAGATAAAAAGCAGAAGGTAGGGCTAAATGGCCAATTTTCCCAATGCAGAAAGGTGAATAGTGGAGTACCCCAGGGATCTGTGCTGGGTCCGCTGTTTTTTAACATATTCGTTAATGACCTGGAAATGGGAATAACGAGTGAGGTAATCAAATTTGTAGATGACACAAAATTATTAAAACTTGTTAAAACCCATGAGGATTGTGAAAATTTGCAAGAGGACCTTGATAAATTGGAAGACTGGGCATCCAAATGGCAGATGAAATTTATGTGGACAAGTGCAAAGTTATGCACCCAGGAAAGAATAACCCATACTATGGCTACCCGATGCAAGGTTCCACATTAAGAACCACCACCCAGGAAAAAGATTAAGGTGTCATCATGGATAACATGTTAAAACCCTCCATCCAGTGTGCAGCAGCAGCAGCCAAGAGAGCAAATAGAATGCTAGGTATAATAAGGAAAGGAATGGAGAATAAAACAAAGGATATTATAATGCCTCTGTATCATTCCATGGTGTGACCACACCTTGAATATTGTGTGCAATTCTGGTCGCCGTAACTTAAAAAGGATATAACGTTATTAGGAAAAGGACATAGCATTATTAGAAAAGGTTAGAAAATGGTTAGAGCACTGGCTTGGGAAACAAGAAGAGCCACCAAAATAGTAAAAGGGATGGAAGGATACCCCTATGAAGAGAGGCTAAAAAGGTTAGGGCTCTTCAACCTGGAAAAGAGACGGCTGAGGGGAGATATGATAGATGTCTATAAATTAATGAATGGATTGGTAAACGTAGATCGATTGTTTACATCATCAAAATATAGAAAGACTAGGGACATGCAATGAAGCTACAGGACAGAGCAGAGCGCCCTTAGCGCGAAGGAAACAGCCCGCAGCTCAGCACCAGCACCCGATCGGCATTGGGGAGTGGAGCAAGAGGGAAAGCTCCTTCCCGGTCTACCCGCCGAGGCCAATCAGGCCACAACAGCACCATCTTCAAAAGAGCAGAGCGCCCTTGGCGCGCCCCCACCTGAGGGTCTCGCCAGAGGGCCCTTTGGCATGGCCCTTAGGCGGGGACCTTTGGCGCGATCAGACCAGCGCAGCGCCAGCAGATCACCTGGGAGCCGCTGCAGCATAGGGGGGTGGAGCGGGAAGAAGCGCTCCTCCCCGATTGGCTCCCGAGGCCCAATCAGCACCCGTAGTCTCCAACTTTAAAACAAAGGAAACAGATCCGAAAGTCTCTGTGAAAACCACACGAAGTAAGCATCCACCAGTCCACTCCATTGCTACCCCACTGCTACTCACAACCTCTAGACTCCATTGCTGCCTCATTGCTACCCCATTGCTACCTCATTACTGCTACCTCATTGCTTGTAACATTGCTACTCCATTGCTGCCTCATTGCTACCCCATTGCTACCTCATTATTGCTACCTCATTGCCTGCATTTGACTTTGATGCACAGCCTAAAGACTCCACTGCTACCTCATTGCTTGTAACTTAACATATACTGCATAATGTGTAGACTCCACTACCTCATTGCTTGTAACTTAACATATACTGCATAGTGTGTAGAATCCATTGCTACCTCATTGCCACCTCATTGCTTGTAAGATAACATACACTGCATAGCCCCCCTATTCCTCTTCTATGGCTCCACATCACATTGTCCTTCTTTTCTTCATACTCCCCAACTGTTTCCCCTCTTACCAGCACCCTCATTCCTTCCCCCCCTATTCCCCCTTTACCTTCCTCACTTCTCCCTCCATTCTTTCTTCTAACCTATCATCAGCTCTTGAGCTTCATCACTCTCTCCCTCTCATTCAACCATCCCCTCTATCTCTAAGGCAACCCCACCCTCGCTTCCGCCGTACTGTCTCCTCTCTACCCCGTTCTCTGCTACTCCTTCTTCTTCTCTCATCCAGTGATATCAACCCCAACCCTGGCCCCTCTAGATTTCTGTCTCACTCTGAGAAGAGACCCTCACATAACTTGTCTAATCTCATCCATATCCCTCTCCTTTCCCCTTCCACTCTCCCTTTCTCATGTGCCTTAAGGAACGCACATTCATCCAGAGATATCAACCCCAACCCTGGCCCCTCTAGATTTCTGTCTCACTCTGAGAAGAGATCCTCACATAACTTGTCTAATCTCAGCCATATCCCTCTCCTTTCCCCTTCCACTCTCTCTCCCTCATGTGCCTTATGGAACGCACACTCTGTCTCTAATAAACTTGATTTTACTCATGATCTCTATATCTCTAATGCTCTACATCTTCTTGTCCTAACTGAGACCTGGCTCCTCCAAGATGATACCGCATCTACTGCTGCTCTCTGCCATGGGGGCTATCAGTTCTCCCATATGCCTCATTCCGCAGTGGTGGTGTTGGGCTTCTACTTTCTCCCTCTTGCCAATTTCAACCCCTCCTGCTGCCTCAGTCTCACTCCTTTCTCTCTTTTGAAGTCCACTCCATTCGCCCCTTCACACCACTTCCTCTCCGAGTAGCTGTTATTTATCGCCCTCCTGACAAGTCTGCTTCTACCTTCCTTACTGACTTTGACTCCTGGCTTTCCATCTTTCTAGATTCCTCTTCCCCCACTCTTATTCTTGGGGATTTTAACATTCACGTCAATAACCCCTCTGATCCCGATGCTTTAAAGCTCCTCGCCCTTACCTCCTCATTTGACCACCAACTTTGTTCTACTGCCCCCACCCACCAGCACGGCCACTGCCTTGACCTGATACTTTTCTCTAATTCCTCTTCCTCGAACTTCCGTAGCTCAGTTCTTCCCTTATCTGACCATCACCTTTTAAGCTTTAATCTTCATCTCCCGCTGCCTCAACCTCATCTGTCTCCTCCAACCTATTTAGAAACCTTCATACTATTTATCCCTTGACTCTCTCCTCCACCATTTCTCCATCTCTTTCTTCCATTATGTCTTCCAAGTCTGTCGACAAGGCAGTAACCTCCTATAATGCTGTACTCTCCTCGGCTCTGGATGTTCTTGCCCCACCCACCCCACGTCCTGTGAGACGTTGTGCACCCCAGCCCTGGCTTTCATCCACTACCCGCTATCTACTCTCCTGTGCCTGTTGTACTGAACGTGCTTGGCTCAAATCCCGCTCCCCGGAAGACTTTCTACACTTCAAATTCATGCTTGGCTCTTTCCAGTCAGTCATAGCTCTTGCCAAACAAAACTACTACGTCCATCTGACTAACTCTCTTGCCTCTGATCCTCGTCATCTCTTTAATACTCTCAGTTCTCTCCTCAAGGTGCCTCCACCCCTGGTCCCTCCCTCCCTTCCTGCCCAAACCCTGGCTGACTACTTCCATGACAAAATCCACAAGATCACCCTCCTCCCCCTCTTCACTCACAATTCTCCCCCCTACCTCTGCTACCTCTGCTATCCTCTCTTCCTTCCCTGTGATCTCTGAAGAGGAAACCACACTCCTTCTTTCTTCCTCCAAACCCATCACCTGTTCCTCTGATCCTATCCCCACCCATCTCCTAAGCCCCATCTCCTCCACCTTTGTCCCTTCCATCTCTTATATTCTCAACCTATCGCTCTCCACTGCAACCTTCCCTGCAGACTTCAAGCATGCTGTGGTCACATCCCTCCTCAAAATACCCTCACTTGATCCCACCTGTCCTTCTAACTATTGACCCATCTCTCTCCTTCCCATCATATCTAAACTACTTGAACATGCAGTCCACTGCCGCTGCCTCAACTTCCTCTCCTCCCATGCCCTCCTGGATCCTTTACAGTCCAGTTTTCATCCCTTACACTCTACTGAAACGGCTCTTACCAAAGTCTCCAGTGACTTGTTCCTGGCAAAATCCAAGGGCCTCTACTCTGTCCTCATCCTTCTTGACCTCTCTGCTGCTTTTGACACTGTTGACCACAACCTTCTCCTCGATACTCTGTCCTCACTTGGTTTTAGGGGCTCTGTACTATCCTGGTTCTCCTCCTACCTCTCCCATCGCTCTTTCAATGTGTGCTCTGGTGGTTCCTCCTCCTCTCCTACGCCACTCCCAGTTGGTGTACCCCAGGGATCCGTCCTGGGTCCGCTCCTTTTCTCTCTATATACCCAATCCCTTGGTGTGCTTATCTCTTCCCATGGCTTTCAGTGCCATCTCTATGCCGATGACTCCCAAATCTACCTCTCTACGCCTGAAATCTCTCCGGCAATCCAGACCAGGATCTCTGCCTGCCTTTCTGACATTGCTGCCTGGATGTCTCACCGCCGCTTGAAACTGAACATGCCCAAGACTGAACTCCTTATCTTTCCCCCCAAAACCTCCCCTCCTCTTCCTCCTTTCTCAGTCTCTGTGGATAATTCTGTAATCCTTCCTGTTTCTTCGGCCTGCAATCTGGGGGTTATCTTTGACTCCTTTCTCTCTTTCTCCACACATATCCAGCTCGTAGCTAAGAGCTGCCGTTTCTTTCTCTACAACATTAGTAAAATCCGCCCCTTCCTTTCTGAACACACTACTAAAACGCTTATCCACTCCTTAATCACCTCTCGTCTTGACTACTGCAACCTGCCCCTTGCTGGTCTCCCTTTGAACCATCTCTTTCCCCTTCAATCTATTCAACATTCTGCTGCTCAACTAATCTTCCGCTAGCCTCGCCATACCCACATTACTCCTCTTCTCAAGTCACTTCACTGGCTCCCTATCCATTTCCGTATCCAGTTCAAACTTCTCCTCCTGACCTATAAATGCATTCACTCTGCGGCTCCTCAGTACCTTTCATCTCTTATCTCTCCTTACAACCCCTCTCGGGAACTTCGCTCTTCTAACAAACTACTTCTATCTATGCCCTCCACTCATACTGCTAACTCCAGACTTCACTCCTTTCACCTTGCTGCACCTTACGCCTGAAACAAGCTACCCATGTCTGTACGCCAGGCGCCCTCCCTAGCCCTCTTCAAATCCAGATTGAAAACCCACCTCTTCACTGTTGCTTTCAGATCTTGACTTCTGTGTTTTGTCTTGACTAGATTCTAAGTGCTGTGTTTTGTGTTTTGTCCTGACTAGATTGTTAGCTCTGTGTTTTGTCTTGACTAGATTGTAAGCTCTGATGAGCAGGGACTGTCTCTTACATGTCTGTTGCTTTTTAGCATTGGGGGACCTTTATTCACTTAAAATGAACAAACGCTTAATTATTATTTATGTGGTCATATTTCTTAGCTCACCTTTCCTCTGTTAGCCTGAGTAAAATGTATTATTTGCCGACTTTAGCACAAAAGCCTGAAATTTCAGGAAAGTTGCTTAAAACCTCTCTGTGGCATTTTTTTGCATGTTAAGAACATAAGAACATAAGATATGCCATACTGGGTCAGACCAAGGTCCATCAAGCCCAGCATTCTGTTTCCAAAAGTGGCCAATCTAGGTCATATGTACCTAGCAGTTTCCCCAAGGGACACAGGTTCCACAATGCTTGTATTGGTTCAAGCATTGATATCCTGGGTCCCTTCTTAATAATGGTTTATGGACCTTTCCTCCAGGAACTTGTCCAAACCTTTTTTAAACCCAGCTACACTTACAGCCTTTACTACATCCTCCGGTAACAAATTCCAGAGTTTGATTACACGTTGAGTGAAAAAATATTTTCTTTTATTAGTCTTAAATAGTTTACCCTGTAGCTTCATTGCATGTCCCCTAGTCTTTCTATATTCTGATAAGGTAAACAATCGATCTACGTTTACCCGTTCCACTCCGTTCATTAATTTATAGACTTCTATCATATCTCCCCTCAGCCATCTCTTTTCCAGGTTAAAGAGCCCTAACCTTTTTAGCCTTTCTTCATAGGAGTATCCTTCCATCCCCTTTACCATTTTGGTGGCTCTTCTCTGAACCTTTTCTAAAATCGCTATATCCTTTTTAAGATACGGCGACCAGAATTGCACACAATATTCAAGGTGCGGTCTCACCATGGAACGATATAGAGGCATTATAATATCTTTTGTTTTATTTTCCATTCCTTTCCTTATGTTGTAGGTATTAGCTCAGTTGAGTTATTTAGGAAACACTTTGTATTATGCCAAGGCTACTTATTAAGCATCTATTAAATAAATTGGTAGGAAGAGGGACAAGACATGGGGTAATAACTGTATTGCTTTATGTATCTCGATTTATATGCTCATCCATCAAAAGTGGTGATAGAAAACTAGAGAAGATAAGAACTTGGTATACTGGCTGGGTCAACTGATCCTTATCTACCATCATCTGTTATTTACAATGGGGTCATTCTGAAATACAAATAGGCCACCTGGATGTAGACGTTTTCCTCGCGAAAACGTCTAGACCCATATTCTTAAACCACATGGCCCTGCATGTACATGGTGTGAAAATGGGGATCTGAGAATGTAGGAGGGATGGGGGCGTGGCAAGCCGTGGAGATGTAGAAAGCATATTTAGGACAGGCCTGTGTACATCCTGAGTGTTTCTCACTGATACCCATGTCATACCATCGGCAAAGTAGAATAGGGCCAGGACTTAGAAAAGGTTCTGCTCAGATCTACAGTGCATCCCATAGAGATAAATGGCTGTGTATTGAACTGGTGTCTGCTGTCTGGGAGTGCACAAGATGCAGTTGTAAAGAATAGAATGCACAGGTTAGGGAACAATAAAAAAAACCCTCTACAGAAATATAAAGCACTGCAATAGTTTTTATTCTCACTATGCTGACATTTGCTGTTTGTGCTAAAGGGGCTATTCTGGGCTTCCCTAATAATTCCAGTGTTCGGAAAACTGGGAATGTAGATATAGGGATGGTATGCGAGGTAGTATGGAGCAGAATCATGTTTGGCTGATAAATGCAGATCTGAGACGCCATGCCATTATGTCTTCACAGCAGTTGTTTATAAGTGCAGGACATGGTTTTGGCAGAGGTATGTTATTTATGACTGCAAGCAAGAATGTGTGTGTGTGTGTGTGTGTGTGTGGTATGAGCATGCAGGGAAGCCCCAGTGTGCTGATCCGCAACCCTGGGGGGACATGTATGCCTGGCCAGTACCTGGACCGTGGAACTGACCGCAGCATCACCAGGAGCCAGTGTGAATGGGCAGTATATTCTGAAAAGCTGCTCTGTATCAATATAGCAGGACATGTCCCTGTCAGTGGAGGGGAACCTCGGAGTGAGGGCATGCTGTAGTGCATAGAGTACTAATACATATCCAACTGCACCATCAGAGGTCTCTAACATTCTGCACATTTGTACGGACATATGCTGCTGCTTTTGGGCATGTATTTCTGGTGTTTGCACTGTTGCATGTTCACATACTGATGGTTATTTATTATTGACAGAGACATGTTTTGATGTAGCTGTAGGGACCCATTTAAGTGTTTTCTGGCCCATTCTTAACATTGCATAAACTGTTTACAGTGATGACAACTGCAGGAATCACTAAAGTGTTCTTCAAATGCCATGTTTGTTTTGCTGCAGGGTCTGTCAAGACAAACATCACACTTTCCACTTGCTTATACAATAGCTTTGGTGCACGTACATAAACTAGTAGTGTTGTGGGCATGCAACAGACTAGTATATATATTCTGGTTTGTATGGCCATATCTATTTCATCCGTATGAATGTGGTGTTTGCATGAGCACACCTCTGTCAGAGTGAGCATGAGCTTAGGAGATGTGCATTTTGCCAGCGGGGGCGTGGCCGCATGGAGACGGGAAGCATCTGAGACGACTATCTTGTCAGCATACGGTGGGCACGGGACGTATGCCGCGCCGAGGATGTATATCTCCCTGATTCCGGAACCGTGGGCAAATGTCTATACCCGTGGTTTCAGAATCGGGTTTATTACGTGCCCATTTTCAGGTTAGACGCTTCTGCTGGCCGGATATGGCTGTTATAGAATCGCACTCCATGCTAACAATAAAAGAGGCTGATGTACTAAGAGAAATTCTGCAGTGAGCGCTTTCCATGTTAAAACAGCAGACAGTGCGTATCATTTGTGATAGCGTGCATGCTTTACCATTGTGAAGGCACATTTTAGAAAAGTCATCTAGATGAAATCTGGGACATCCAGATCAAAATGTCTCAAATATCGTAGCAGTAGCGGCGATGAAGGCAGGCATGTCTGTGAGCCTTCTAAAATCATTCTGTATCCACCCCAGAAAGATGCAGGTTTATGCAAGCACTAAAACCAATGAACTCATGCATGTTGTTAGGTCAGCCATGTGCAAGTTTCTTCCTGATTTTTGAAGTATATATGTGCCCAATATGGGCAACAGTGGCCAAAGTCACACAGATGTCCCTGCCAGGGGCAGCTCTGTCATTAGGCAGAGTGAGGCACCCACCTCAGATGTTTTGAGAACAGTAAAAATGCCCCCAAAACACCCTAGCAGCATCCGCCTCACTCAACCCTTTCTTTTGGATTCGCCGCCACTTCTCCCAGGACTATAGCAACAGCAGCAGCATTATTCCCCCTACCACTGCCACCATGGCTGCCACTGACTCAGAACTGGTGAGAAGCAGCAGCTCAAAGAAAAAAAGCAACAAACAAAAGCGCAGGATCTTCGCACCTCCAGCATGCTTGAAAGGCCCCACTAGTCCCGCCCCTTCTGACATCAGAGGGGGTGGGGCTGGCAGGGCCTTTCTAGTGCATGGCAGACCCAAAGATCCCATACTTTTGCTTGTTTGGAGTTTTTTAAAGCTGCCTCTGTCACAGACATCAAGAGAGGCAGTGGTGGTGACAGACAGGGAGGGATCTGAGAGGTGCACAACAGGTGCTAGACATGGGGAGGGGGACATAGAGGGGGATGGCAGGCAAAAAGACATGGGATGGGGTGGGGACAGATGCTGGACATGGTGTGAGTGGGATTTAGAAGGCACATGGTGGCCACAGGGAAGTGGAAGATAGATGCTGACCATGGGGTGAGGGGGTAGAGGGCAGATGGTGACCACGGGGGCATAGAGAGCAGATGCAGGGCATGGAGGGCAGATGCTGAACCGGGGGGTGGGGAAATGGGGGTAAAGGTCAGATGATGAGCATGGGGGGAGATAAGGGAGAAAGGGCAGATGATGGGCATGGGGCATATAAGGGATAAAGAGCAGATTCTGGGCCTAGGGGCATGAAGGGCTGATGTTGGGCATGGAGAGGTGAAGAAAAAAGGGCAGATGTTGGGCATGGGGGAGGAGATGAAGAGAAAGGGCAAATGCTGGTAATGAGGGGAAAGTAGGGGGAAAGGGAAGATGCTGGGCATAAGGGGTAAGAAAGAATGAGAGAGGAGAGATGCTGGGCACAGAGAGGGAGAAAGAAAGAGAGAGAAAAGGGATGCTGGGCACAGGGGTAGGGGGATAGAGAGAGAGAGAAGAGGGATGGTTCACAAGGGGAGGAAAGAGAGAGGGGGGATGTGATGGTGGATACGGGGAAGGGGAGAAAGAGGAGTTAATGTGCATGGGGTGAGAGCTAGGAGGAAATGCTAGACAGAAAGGGATAGGGAGATAAATATGTGAAATGCTGGACATGGGGTGTGGGGAGAAGCAGAGGGGAGATGCTGGACACAGGAAGGGAGAGAACAAGGGATGCACACAAGGAAAGGAATAGGGAGAGAGGGGGAATAGTGTACACGGTGGGATGGGGTCAGAAAAGGGGGCGAAGTGCTAGATGGAGGAGGGAGAGGAGAGAGACAATAGACAGGAGAGGAAAAAAGGGGAGAGATGATGGACACGTGTTGAGGAAGAGAGAAAGGTAAGAGTTAGTTAAAGATCAGGGAAGAGGCTGGGGAAGGGTTGAAAAGTGGTAGATGCAGTAACGAGGGGGGAATGAGGACTGGATGGCAAAGAGGGGTGTAAAATCTGAGTTGATAGAAAGAGAAAGATAAATGGAAGAAAGCTGAAAGGAAAAGATATAAGGAAAGTAAAAGTGACAGGAGGGGAGAGAAATGACAGGTCAGCCAGAGACCCTAGAAAGTGAGTAAAGAGAAGACAGAAGAGAGCAGAAATCAGAAACTGAGATCAACAAGATTAGAGAATAAAATGGCCAGTCAACAAAGGTAGAAAAATGATTTTTTTTTCAATATAGTGATTGGAATATTTCAGTCTTTGGAATTTACATGTTCTATCTTCATATTTAGCTCCGTACAGGGGCATGTGCATCTTGTTCTTTCCCTGATGTTATACTGTACGCAGAGGTGTAGCCAAGGATTGGCCTGGGTTGGCGATGGCCTCTCCACTTTGGCATCAGACCCACACAATCAATGCCAGAAAAACGGTCGAATGAGAGGATAACTGGGAGCAGTGTCAACATTCATTTATACCCATGCATGTTAATTGAGCCCTCATATTTCAAGGATTGTGTACCTCTCCTTCATTAAAGGACTAGTTCCAGCACCTCTGAAAATCACCATCATCAGACCCTTCCTAAAAAATCCTAAGCTGGACCCTCAAGACCCACACTCTTATCGTCCCATATCTAGCCTCCCTTTCTTGGCCAAGATTTTAGAGAAGATAGTCCAACAGCAGATCCAGGATCATATTGACTGCCACGCACCATTAGATCAACAGCAACAAGGTTTCCGACGGCAACATGGTGTTGAAATCCTACTTACCTCACTCATGGACAACCTGGTGAAGGGCTTAAATAAAAAACAAGGCTTCATTTTGATCTTCCTAAATATTACATCAGCATTTGACAAAGTCTCTCACAACATCCTACTTGACCAACTACAACCAAAGGGCATTCAGGGCTTAGCATTAGACTGGTGTTGATCATATCTAACGGACTGTCAGCAACTAGTTTGCATAGATACTCAGTCTTCATCTGAGTATCAATAAACTCAAGGAGTTCCACAGGGCTCCTCCTTATCTGCCTTACTATTCAATTTATATATCCAACCAATTTGTGCGATCATACAATCCTTTGGTATACTTTACCACATCTATGCGGATGATGTGTTGCTCTACTCCCCATTCTCCATAAACAACCCTAGCTACTCTAAAATCATTGACTGCTTTAATGCAGTGGAGTGGAGGAGTAGCCTAGTGGTTGGGGCAAGGTACTTCAGGCCGGAAGGTCGGGGGTTCAAATCCCACTAGAGGACAGCAACCTTGGGCCGGAAGGACTGGGGTTTCTAGTCCCACAGATGCTCCTTGTGGTCTTGGGCAAGCCACTTAACCCTCCATTGCCCATGTTCCCTGTAAAATAGTTATCTCCAAGTTATAATACCCTGTTCAATGTAATTTCAGTTTGTTCAATGTAAACTGCACTGATGCAGAATAGCACAGTATATAAGAGAATGTAAATAAATAAAATAAATAAATAAATGCAGTATCTGACTGGCTAAATTCTCACAATCTGAAAGTGAACTTTAATAAAACTGAAGTATTATTCATCTCAAAGGATCCAACATTCACACCACCAGAATCCATACTGGTTAAGGATGGCAAACTGAAAACTAAAAATGAGATAAGATATCTTGGCAACACATTGGACCAGCAACTGAATATGGAAGCACACATAAACAATATCATCAAGGCTGTTTATTGCAAAATTCATTCTCTTCGTCAACTATGACCATTACTTGAACCAGCCGACCTCCGTACCATTTTCCAAGCTCTTATTCCTCATTTTGACTACGCTAACAACATTCTGCATAGTCGACCTGTCTATACCCTTCATCCATTACAAATGGCCATGAATACAGCTGCACGAACCATCTATGGAGTCTCTAGACATGAACATGTGACACCTCTCCTAAAGCAGCTACATTGGCTTCCTATCACCAGTCACCTCAATTTCAAAGCCCTTCTTATTCCATTTAAAATTCTTCACCATCTATTTGCAGCCTCCCTAGAAAATCTCATACACTGGACACCCGACAGTAGAGTCAGAAGAACAAATATGGCTAACGCTCTTGCTATTCCCACTATGGATAGTAAATGCTCCCAATTTTACCAGACACAGAGCCTTCACACTATTTGCCCCTCTGCTCTGGAACTCCCTACCTGCTCCAATCCGACTCATCATCGACTTCTCCACCTTTCCTAAGGCAATAAAGACACACCTCTTCCAGCTGTACTTCGAACATGTAACATAGCCCACTAAGATAATCTCACCCCCCAACCTACCCAATACCAGATAGATTGTAAATAGTTGCTATATGGTAATCCACAATCAATATGTTGAGTTGTTATTGTTAAGTTCTGTTCAACAGTCCTATGTATACTTGTTTTTGTATCAAGTTCAACTGATCAACAGTTTTATGTATGATGTTCAACTGTTCAAATTATACTTGTTTTATGTATCAAGTTGTTATAATGTAAACTACACTGATTTAAAATAGCGTGGTATAAAAAAAACAAATAAATAATAAATAAATAAATTCCCATCCTCATCAAAAAATCAGTCCTGGCTATGCCACTGATGCAGGGTCTGGCTTCTTGGGGATTCAGTTTAATTTTTGTCTATATATATATGTTTTTAGTTTGTGGCAATTTATTCCCTACTTGGCAAGGATCTACAGTATCTATATTCTGAGTGTGGGACCACGGCCAGGTAGTCTGTTAGCATGGAGTTTCTATGTAGGGATTGATAGTAATCCGGTTTGTTCAGTTTTTTGAATAGGTATATGATGTTCTAGGACATTCTGCAATATTTATGGTACTGCTTTTTTCTGGGTAGGCCTCCTGTGTAAGTTTTAGAAGTCGATGCTGTTATGGTGAGATAGATTTTTCTCTCTAGTTCCTGAGTTATTTTTGTAAGGTTTTGTATTACTTTACAATATGCCCAGTACCGGTGAAGGTTTATAATCGCTGTTACTGAAATGACAATAGAATCAGAAATTATTTTTGGTATGTTGAGTTCTGTGGGGACTGTCCTAATTCTGCTCTGAGCCCATTATTGGAAGAGGAATTTCTTTGGATGTAGAATATATGTTCAAAGATAAAAAGTGAGAAGCAGAGCACAGTTCAAACCTGCTGTGGTTCTTTCTGTTTTTGTTCCTTTGATGTATGACCACCTTGTATCTCCTTTGTCTTTTGCAGAATATATATTTACATTTAATACCATAGCTGTGCAGTATGCCATGCCAGGAGTCGATATGTTTTATATTAGATTCCCAGGCTACATAATTAAACTGCTACAATTTTTGTTGCACATGAACATCATTGCAAAGTTGTTGGTTTTTTTTTAAATTATATAGGCTGGGAATATGTTGCTTTCTATATTCTTGAGGCAGCCACCTAGCTGGTGTTCTGAGTGAGGAGACCGCCTATTCCCTGACTAGAGCTCTGAGGATGCCCCTCCATTTTGGCTGCCGGGGGGAGGGGGGCAGGGAATGCCAGTTCTTCTCTCGCCTCAGACAGCAGATTGTCTTGAGCCACTCCTGATCCCTGCAACAATATTTTAGGATGGGAATGTCTATCCCATTCTGCATACATGTCTCAAGCCTGCTATTTTGCAAGTGGAGACGTGAAGCGGCATGTCAACCACATGACAAGTATAGTCATTTACCTGCATGTTTCTTTACCAATGTGAAAACTACTGCAAATATGAGTGCCTTCTACTGTACCCCTCCACCCCCAGGTGTTTGAATGCTGGAATGAGCACTTTTCTAATGCCTATTCGTGCCCTGGACTCACTCATATATTGGTCTGACACTGGAGTATCTTGAATGCCAATATATAACTTTCAAATACAACAGGCTATTTAATAAATGGAGTGGAGGAGTAGCCTAGTGGTTAGAGCAACTGCCTAATACCCAAAAGATCAAAGGTTCAATTCCCACTGGCACTCCTTGTGACTTTGGGCAAGACACTTTACCCTTCATTGTCTCAGAAGAAAAGGCTGGCAATCTACTTCCAGTGATACATTGACAAGAAAACCCAGAGGTAGCTGGGTCACTATGAGTCAACACTGACTTTACAGCACTAAAGAAAAAAGAATTAATGATTATAATTCAAGGCCACCTGCATTTTCAAAGCATTTCCAAAAAACTCATATATAATATGGGGAACCATCAATCTGGGAATACGTCTATATTCCTTCAAAGACCATTACTTTTACTCCCATACATATCATTATCAGTTCCTCTGATCACTGTTAAAATTCACATTTATTATAAGCCATTAATACTTATCTGTCCTCACATGGTTTGCAGCTTGTCGTGCTATGAGGGCTTGTGTGCATCAGTGATGCTGAGAGCTAAGCTTAGCGGTAGTTTAACTACTGGCAGGGTATCCCAAAATGGACAGGTCTCAGCTGAGATGCAAGACCAAGACAAACCACCCATCTGGGCAGCAGCAGAATGGGATAGTGTTGACGGCGGAGGATCACATTTCTGTGACAATGGCAACAACACTAAACTTAAACTGCGCGGAGGAAAGGCCCGGCAGTCTACTTCTGTATCTTGCCATGAAATCCCATCTGGGCAGCAGTAGAATGGGATGGTGTTGGTGGCGGAGGATCACATTTCTGTGACAACAGCAACAACACTAAACTTAAACTGCGCGGAGGAAAGGCCTGGCAATCTACTTCTGTAACTTGCCATGAAAACCCAATGGATAGTCACAACAAAACAAATTGCGCTATAGTGCTGGAAGATGAGACCCCCAGGTCAGAAGGCACCCAACTAGCTACTGGGGAAGAGCTGAAGACTTTTCAGAGCAAAGGCAGCATTTATGATGTGGTTGGATCAAAGCCCTCGGGACGTCTGACTGCTGATGTAGCTGCGCATGAAATGAGAGTCAGAAGCTGTAAAGATGTCTTACACATTGGAACATGGAACGTACGAAGCATGAACCAAGGGAAGTTGGAGGTGGTCACGAATGAAATGGAACATGTACAACTTGATCTGTTGGGTGTCAGTGAACTGAAATGGACTGGCATCGGGCACTTTGCATCAGATGATCACATGGTCTACTATGCTGGAAATGAAAGACAAAGAAGAAATGGTGTTGCATTTATAATAAAGAAGAAACTTGCAAGAACTGTAATGAAATACAGTGCAGTCAGCAAACGCTTAATCTCTATTCGTCTATGAGGAATGCCTATCAACACAACTATAATTCAAGTATATGCCCCAACAACAGCTGCAGAAGAGGATGAAATTGAAGAGTTCTATGAACAAGTTCAAGCTGAAATTGACAGAACATGCAAACAGGATATCCTGATAGTCATCATGGGTGACTGGAACACAAACGTTGGCAGAAAAAAAGAAGGCAAAGTGGTTGGAAAATATGGACTTGGCAACAGAAATGAAGCTGGAGAAAGACTGATAGAATTCTGCAAGACCAATGATCTATTCATCCCAAACACATTCTTCCAGAAACACAAGCGGCGACTGTACACATGGACTTCACCCAATGGATTGTATAAAAATCAAATTGACTACATCTCTGGTAGTTAACGATGGAAAAGCTCTATAACATCAACAAAGATAAAACCTGGAGCTGACTGTGGTACAGATCATCAACTACTAGTATGCAAACTCAAGCTAAAGTTGAAAAAGAGCAAGCCACTCATGAATGCAGCAAAATCTGACCTTGAGAATATACCACTGGAATTTAAAGACTGCCTGCAAAATTGATTTGCTGCTTTAGATACAAATTACAGAGCTCCAGAAGAGTTATGGAATGACATCAAGAAGGTTGTGTTGGAAGAAAGCGAGACGTCTCTACAAAAGGTGAAAAAGCAAAAACGGCCAAAATAGATGACCGAAGAAACTCTGAAAATTGCCCAGAAATGCAGAGAAGCTAAAGCCAGAGGAGAAAGAAAGACAATTGCAGAACTCAACAGAGATTTCCAACGTGCAGCACGACAGGGCAAGGAAAAGTACTACAATGACACATGCAAGGAAATAGAAGCAGAAACTATTAAAGGAAGAACAAGATCGGCTTTCCTTAAGCTACAAGAGTTAAAGAAAAAATTCCAGCCTCGAACTGGAATTTTACAAGATGTTCAATGTTTTATGTTGAATGATGCTGAGAAGATCAAGAAAAGGTGGAAAGAATATACAGAGTTTTTATATGATAAAGATCAAGTGGACCAACAGCCATTTCAACCTGTACCTTATGATCCGGAACCATTGGTGATGAAAGAAGAAGTTGAAGCAGCATTGAAAGCCTTATCAAAGAACAAAGCACCAGGCATTGATGGCATTCCCATAGAAGTATTACAGCAATTGGATGCAACTGTTACCATACTTACAAGGCTCTGCCAAGACATTTGGAAGACAACATCATGGCCAACTGACTGGAAAAGATCTGTGTTTATACCAATACTAAAGAGAGGTGATCCAACTGACTGTGGAAATTATCGCACAATCGCTCTGAACCCAGCAAGATTCTACTGAAGATTATTCAAAAGAGACTACAACCATACCTGAAACAAGAACTACCTGAAGTGCAAGCAGGGTTCAGGAAAGGGCGAGGAACGAGAGACATCATTGTGGATGTGAGATGAATCCTTGAAAAGACAAAAGAATACCAAAAGGATATCTATTTGTGCTTTATCAACTATAGCAAGGCTTTTGACTGTGTAAACCATGAGAAACTCTGGGCCACATTAAGAAGCATCGGTATACCAGAACACCTGATCGTTCTCTTGCACAATCTGTACATTGATAAAGAAGCAACAGTTCGAATGGAAAAAGGAGAAACAGAATGGTTTAAAATAAGCAAAGGTGTATGACAAGGCTGCATACTTTCCCCCTACCTGTTTAATTTATATGCAGAACAAATCATCAGAGAAGCAGGACTGCATGAATACAATAGAGGTGTGAAGATTGGTGGAAGACTCATCAACAACCTTCACTATGCTGATGATAGCACATTACTGGCTGAAAGTGAAGATGATCTGAAACATTTGCTTCTCACGATCAAAGAACATAGTCTCAAAATGGGCCTGCGCCTTAATGTAAAGAAGACAAAGATCATGACAACTGGCAAAATCAACAGGTTCATCGTTGAAGGAGAAGAAATTGAAATTGTGAACAACTTTAACCTACTTGGATCAACTATCAATAAAGAAGCAACAAGCAGTCAAGAAATCCGATGATGCATTGATCTTGGCAGAATGGCTATGAAAGACCTAGACAAGACTCTCAAGAGCAGAGATGTCTCTCTCCATACAAAGATTTGACTTGTTCAAGCCATGGTATTTTCAATAACATCATATGGATGTGAAAGCAGGACAGTGAAAAAGATAGACAGGAAGAAAATTGATGCCTTTGAATTATGGTGCTGGCAGCAAATACTGTGTATACCATGGACTGCCCGAAGAACAAACCAGTCAGTACTAGAGGAGATCAAACCTAAGTTTGATCCAAGCTGTCATACTCCCTCACCCCAGCACTAGACCTAGAAGAAGAGCCACAGCAGACACACTCAGCACACCAAGCAGCTACACAAAAGCATGCAAATCCACCACTCAAAGAGCCCTCTCACTGGCAGCTCTGACAATTTGGAACAAACTCCCAGACAACCTACGATCAACTGAAGATCAGAAGGACTTCCGGAAACTCCTAAAGACAGTACTCTTCATTGAGCACTACGGCACGAACACATAATCAGCCTCCACAAACTTGTGCCAACCACAGACTCCATGAAGACAAATCGCAGCCTGCGGCGGATCCAGTAAATCTTGTATATAGCTGTAAATAGCCCACATTGTAAACAGCTCACGCTAATTAACACACCTGCACCCACGCACCCTCACTGTACATAGACTGATCCAACATAAACTCCACTGACTTTGATTGTTTGCTGTGTACACCGCCTTGATTAAAGGATAAGGCGGGATAGAAATACCCTTTAAATAAATAAATAATTAAGTTTTCTTTAGAAGCTCAGATGACAAGACGTCGACTTTCATACTTTGGACACATCATGCAAAGAGAGAGATCATTAGAGAAAGACATCATGCTTGGCAAGATAGAAGGTCAATGCAAAAGAGGAAGACCAGCAATGAAATGGATCGATACAATAACAGCAGCTATGGGTACCAGTTTGTCAACAATGAGCCGCCTGACTGAAGACCGAACACCATTTAGGACAACTATCCAGAGGGTCGCCATGAGTCGACACTGAATCGATGGCACTTAACAACAACAACATTTATCTGAATCTGTTGTGATGGTTTATATCCAACATGAATTCATGTTTCGAGAGGCACAAATCTTGAAAAATTTCTCTGCTTCAGGGAACACTTAGAACTGCAGCGATTCCATTTCTTCAAAAACGCTGCCTTAGAGCAGGTATAGATATGGATGGCATCGCCCGCAGGCAGAGATGTGCTGGCATTTCCTAAAATCATGCATACTTGTGTATCAAAATCTTTCAGAAGGAACAATTCCTACAGGAAATCCTACCAAAAATAGGCCAAGAATACACTGAGGCAGACAAAGCCACTGACAAATGGAATCATTGCATCACGGAAGCGGCAGCAACAGAGAAGAACAAAAAAGCAATTCAACTGCAAAAAAATACAGCGATCACAAGCCACACCCTGGTACACCAATGAGATAAGGCATATTAAAAGGAACCCAAGGAAGACTGACAAGCTATGGAGATGGAACAAAGACCTTGACACACGGAAACAAGAATATTACACCAATCTTATAATGAAATCTGCAAATAAGCCAAGAGAACTGTTCAAAATAGTCAGAACTCCACACCAGAAAATGACACCAAAATACACCCACAACAGATAGCGGATCACCTCTGAGGGACTTTCCACAATGTCATGTCAATACAGATAAACACACAAGAACAAGAACCATCCACCTGATCATGGGGTGAATTCCACATACCATCCCTTTAACAAATAAAGCATATAATATCCAAACTGAACACAATTAGATCACCACCGATCCTTGTCCAGTCACATGGATCAAGATGGCCAAAGAAGAGCTCACCCCATTCATACTCAAAATCACACAAGCCTCACTTATGCAAGGGCATATGCCAAATACACCCAAGAAGGCTACCATAAGACCAATCATCAAAAATAATGCACTTAATAAACAATACCCAAGTTCATACCGCCCAAAATCAAGCTTGCCACTGCTGGTCAAAATCATAGAGAAGGCTGTACAGCTGCAGTTGCAAGATCATATGGAACTACATGCCCCACTTGACCCACACCAGCATGGGTTCAGGCCCAACCACAGTGTAGAAACCCTGCTTACATCTCTTTTCGACAGCATTCATAAAGGAATAGATAACATAAAAAGGGGCATTCTGCTCATTTTCTTGGACATATAATCAGCCTTTGACACTGTTCACATAAATTACTTCTCCAGAGACTACAGGACATTGGACTTTACAACCTCACACTTAGATGGTTCTGATCACATCTGTCTGACAGACAGCAAGTCAAAAACAAGGAGGGCAAATCGAGATCATTCCAAGTACACCAAGGGATACTGCAAGGGTCAGCATTGTCTTCGCTGCTATTTAATCTCTACATACATCCCGTATGTAACATCTTCAAATAGCACAATATCCAGTACTGGATTTTCATGGATGATATTATGATATTCACTCCATTCAATACCAACAAACCAGATGCCACGAAAATAACCAATTGCCTTGAAGACATGATCATTTGGCTTAGCAACAACAATCTCATCTTAAACTATAAAAAAACAAAGCCCCTCTACATAACAAGAAATCAAGCATTCAATCTTCCATGCTCGATAGAACTGTCAGACAGGTGCATAGCCGTTAAAAATGAAATCTGATACCTAGGAGTTCAGATCATAAACATGCAGTCCCACATAAATAAGACTATACAAAAGGCATACCATAAAATGAAGGTCATACGGAGGTTAAAACCGTTGCTCAACCAGGAAAATTTCCATACAGTAATCCAAGCAGTAGTCACACCAATACTGGACTATTGCAACTCAATCTACCAGGATGTCCCAAAACACACCAGATGGCACAGAACGCCGCAGCTCGAATTATCACTGGCACAGCAAAATATGACCACATCACATCACTACTGAAACAATTACACTGGCTGCTTTACACTATCACATCAGATCTAAGATAACACTCAATATGTTCAAAATACTAAACAACAGCTCTGCAGAGATACTACAGGAACTCACTACTAAAGACCTTAACAATCAACCAAAAAAGAACAAAAACAGGAACATGATACTAACACCCAGCATCTACACGAAGTCCAAGGATGTCACAACCAGAAGAGCGTTCTCTCTTGCAGCCCTGACGCTATGGAACACACTACCGGAGGATGTAAAATCCACGCAGGACATAAAAGACTTCAGAAAAAAGTTGAAAACACACCTGTTCAAAGAGCACCTTGAAATGTCACTTAGTACCCACAGCACCTGACGAAAGATCCGACCACATAAGTTAAGACGCTTAAAACACGAGTAACCCTTCTTGTAAATAAGTTTTAGCATGAGCTAAATGTTGTTTCTTTGTTAAACTGTTCTTGTAAACTGTCCTTGTAACAAGTTCTAGCAAAATTAAATGTAGTATTGTTAAATTGTTAAACTGTAAATTAATATCCTACTGTTATAATATAAAAATGTTGAGTTATGATGTAAACCGCTTCGATTAAGGAAGAAGTGGTCTATAAAACCCGTTAATTAATTAAATAAATAAATAAATCTTTTCAGTACTACCAGGAGATGCCTCTGCCATGCCCCCTGCGAAATGGATATGATCGTGCCGGACACATGTAACTTCAGAGGTTTCTAAAATTACCCCCTTGCATAAGCATTATTTGCAAAACATGCCTCTTTCCCAGAGCTAAATTTCACATGTAACTAAGAAGTTTCCATGATGCAAAATTGTGCAAAGCAGCTCATTAACTATTAGCATGTAGAAGACTATAAGCATGTAGAAGAATTACACCCAAAATTTGCTTCACAGTAGTTTACAAAAAAAAAAACCCTTGCAACTATTTTTCTCCTGGCCTTATTTGCATATGAGTCTTAGGCCCAGTACTGAAAAGGACTCTGCAGGGGCAGCAGAAGTCAGCTGTATAAGTTCTTTTTATAAAATTATTCCCCTAAGTGGCTACCATTTGGACGTATAAACCTCTATTCAACCGAAGTTCGCCATGTTAATTTTGGGCAGATCAGGTGGGCCAAAAACGTATATGGATAGATAGCTGTAATATTCAGTGCCAATATACAAACAGCAGGTATAACATTATGGAGGTAGGTTTATAAAGGATGTTTTACACATATACTGTATGCCAATATACAGAGTAGGAGCTGGGAGCTACGTCTTGACTCAAACCGCTTTTCCAGATAAGCAATTTTTGCTATTTTTCACATGGTTTGATGAGTCGTGATTATGCCTACAGCTTAGTTCCGTTTGAATAGTGACTGCATTTAAAAGAGTATATTACATCTTTAAAGGGAATATTTGGGTCCTTGATGTAACAAAGGGGATTGGAGTTCTAAGGTTTGTGCCTGATATGACCCTTCCCCATTCAATCTGAGACCTATTTCCTTAATTATACAGTATTTTCTGAATGTGTGAGTGAATTGAGCAATTCTTTTTGGTTTTAATATACAGAGTAGAGCAACAGCCTAGTGCCCAAGAGATCAGGGTTTGATTCCCTCTGGCATTCCTTGTGACCTTGGGAAAATCACTTTACCCTTCATTGCCTTGGAAGAAAAGGCCTGGCAATCTACTTCCGGTCATACCTTGTCAAGAAAACCCAGGGACTGCTGGGTTGCCAGGAGTCAGCATTGACTTGATGGCACTTAAAAAATGCCAGTTTACATGTGTAAAAGGCCTCTTATAAAATTGATTCAAGTGTCAAAATGCATGTGGTGCAATTCAGTATGTACTCGTATGTGACTTTAGATGTGTTTAGGAAGTAGTTGTGATTTTTATAGAATACACACTAACTTTTACATCTGCTCCCAAGCAGGGGTAAATGTCTTTAATCCAACCACTCTTTCTGCCAGATTTGTGCTAGTATTTCATAGACAGGTTTACTAAAGTACAGCAAGCAGTTTGAGCAGGTTTTAACACAGGCCTGTGCTAATGGTTACCAGGTGGTAAAAAGCCCACACTGGGTACAGACAGAGTGGGGACGCGTTCTGGGTGGAGATCGGGTGTCAGGACTGTTGATAGTGCAGTTGCATGTAGCAAAACCTCAAGAAGTGGCATTAAGTGTAATCACACTACCTGCAGTCAGGTAGTGCGGCTGTTGCCCCAAGTCCCCCTCCAAAGAAACAACAGCACCAAACACCATTAAGAACATGGGGCCCCTGTGTAAGTGATGGCCTTGTGCGCTAACTTCAGACCAGATGCTGGGCATGTCCACCACAGCTCACAGGCTTTGCACTTACCATGCTTTCCATTTTGCATAAACACACAGTAAATGTGAAAACCTACCGCACTTTAGTCAACATGCACCATAGGCACCTATATGTCTTCATAAATAGGCTAAAAATACTATAGGTGCCTACATGCCCTTAATGCATAGGTGACCCGTTATCTACTACTACAAGATGTAAGCGGTGCTGTACAAATACATGCAAGAGACAGTCCATGCTCATTAGAGCTTATGGTCTAGTCAAGACAGACAGCACAACAACTGGGGACTAAGATACACTGCATCTAGATTTATGGTAAGGAAACACATAGGAGGTGAATAGGAGACTAGGGGGGGATCAGGATCCAAAAGCAGCTTCAAAGAGGTGAGTTGGGATAAGATATACATGTAAAAGATACGTTTATAAATTATTTTCATGCATAAAAAGGCTCTTATAAAATTAGATGACATCTAAAAGTATATGTAGTGTAAGTAGGTGTGTGATATGCTCAGGGGCAGAGGAGGGGGATATTCAAAGCGATTAATGCAATTAGCAGACCCGCCAGCTGTGTTAATTGCCTTGGCCGCGATATTCAGCTGCACTAACGCGGTTCATGCCACTGAATATCCCTGGGTGCCAGTGCTGCATATGCCGATGCTAACCAGCGAGCACGGGGGTGTTCTGGGGGCAGGAGCCGGCGATAACCAGGCAGCGGCTCAATATCACCTCTGTCCGGTTATTACAAAGCAGCACAAGTTAGGCAAATAAAGGCTGACCTGACTCTCGCCACAGAAGCTCACCAGGCAGCAGCTTCTACGTTATCCAGCTGCCCTGGGTATTCAATGCCAGTGGCCGGATAGAGCCTGACATTGAATGTCCAGATTTAAGTTTCAGCAGCAATGGCTAGCCTCTGAAAGCATGTTAGCCACCGCCATTGAATACCCCTCCCCCCCTGCAGTTTATAAAATACCAGTACTCTGCCATTTACACCCGAACTATTGCTGCAGGATTTGCACTAGTAGCATATAGTCACCTGGCGTAAAATAGGCATCTCCCTGCAGATTTAACCTAGGTGCCCTGTTATATAATCACCCCCATAAACCTATGTGTGTATTCAGCAGCAGCACTTATACAGATATCCATATAAAGTAATACGCATCTGTATAAAGTTAGACAAACAGCAGTGCAATAAAAATTTGTCTCCATGCACTTTTTTTGTATATTTTGTGGGAAATCTGTTTCAGCGCGTACATTGTCCTCAGAGTTCGAATGGACAAACATTACAGGACACACAGAGGGTCTTCAGATATTCTACTCCCGTGTTCTAATCAATATATTACACTGTAAATACACACATAAAAGAGGAAGGCACTGCCACTACACATGAATGATATGCATGGATGGCAATATTTGTTAGGGAGAAACGGGTCACTATTTAAGGGACTTACTCATTTAGACAGTACATCAAAGCAACCAAGCATGGAAATTATGGAGTAGAACAAAGGACGTTCTTTTTCCGATTACTGCTAAATGCCACTATTGACATATTTATTTCACATAAGGATCAAAATGTTTTCTGAACATTAGTCACAGTTGCTATATAAATAGAACAAATTCTTATATGGCATTCAGTCAATATTACATAGTGGCCTTTAGTACTAATTAGAAAAAGATTGTCCTTTGTTCCATTCCATAACTTCTGTGCCTCGTTGCTCCTATTTACTGGTTAAATTAGGATTTTCTTCGTATTGGGTCCTACAGAGCCAGGCTGGATAGTGGAAGTTAGGAAGGGTAACTTCATTTCCTGTGCTTACTTCCACATTAACAATTTGGAATAGTCTGAAGTCAATAATTGGAATCTTCTTTCGCCTTGTTGGATGTCGTATATAAGAATGCATTAATCAACCCTGAACGGCAATGACTGTCTAGTGATTAGCGATGCTGGGCATGTGACAACAAAGATTGCTTAAGGAGCTCAGAGATTTTTTTCTTTTTTCAAAAGTTTTTGCCTTCAGCAAGTTGACATCAGCTGTGTACTTGGATTCTTTCCCCTCCCCCCCTCCAAAGTCAATAGGGTTAGTCTCAGTTCAAGTCATCTCACATCATAGCTTGCTTCAAAAATGAAAAGAAAACATTAAAGGAGCATAATTAATAAATAAAATCTATGACAGCAAAGCAATATTATGGGGATTAGTCTGATGTATCCAAGGCTGAGAAAATGCTTTTCACATGGGAGACCTGGCAAGAAAATGTTAAGAGCTGTTCTATAATGTTCAGTGGTAGCCTACAATGAGCACTATAAAATGTAACTGCTCGACTGCAAGGAAACTCAGTATGAACCATTGCTATATCAATTACTTTAATACAGCTAATCACGAACCTGAAAATGCTTTCAAAGCAGCGAAGAGTGCAGCACTCATTTACACAGTAGAATAATTTAGGAGTATATGTACTAAAATGTGCCAGGTTTTTGCAGGCATCGTGCAATTAGTGTAGATATCAACGTGCGATATGTGCAAAAGTCGCATGCATCCTGTAGGGGACATGTACAGCAAGGCCCCAACAGATACAATACTGATTTGGACCCTAATATGTGCCAACAGCAACACGGATGCACATAACGCTACCCACTGAGGAGGCATGAAGTGTACCCGTGCTAACTGTATCATTGACGGCGAATGCACATTGCCAAACCTCACACTGACCATGACGAGCAGATATTTCCATGCTCCACCCATATCCTACACATTTCTCTCCCTGTCACATGCTAAACAAATAATGCAAAAATAACCCCATGCTGTCTGTTTAGCACACTAGCTAACTGTTATTGTAGCTACAGGGTAAACTATTTAAGACAAATAAGCGAAAATATTTTTTCACTTAACATGTAATCAAACTCTGGAATTTGTTACTGGAGGATGTAGTAAAGGCTGTTAGTGTAGCTGGGTTTAAAAAAGGTTTGGACAATTTCCTGGAGAAAAGGTCCATAAACCATTATTAAAAAGGGACCCAGGATACCAATGCTTGATCCAGTACAAGCATTGTGGAACCTGTGTCTTTTGGGGAAACTGCTAGGTACGTATGACCTAGATTGGCCACTGTTGGAAACAGGATACTGGGCTTGATGGACCTTGCTCTGACCCAGTATGGCATGTCTTATGTTCTTAGGTCTTTGGCACATGCTCAAGCCCGTGTTAACAGTTAGCACAGCTAATCATGTCCCTTATTGCATCCTGACCTATTAAACTATTAAAGCTGCCTTCTGATAGCAGTACTTTTCTTTTCCTACTAGAAAGTAGTTTATCTATTAACCCTTTCAAGGCCTACTTTAAATTTTTAATCCACATTCTGCAGCCAGGTTAATTTTTGCATATTTCAGGAAAATTGCACCCATCTGATTCAATAAGTTCTAATAGTGATTTTCCTTCTGCTATGGTCATGTATTATATACCATTTGATAGGAATATTTAGTCAGAATTTTGGATCCCAGAAAATTTTGCACGGATGTTAAAGCAGCAACAACGAAGGGGGTCGGTGTATATGCACTTGGGGGGAGAGGGGAAAGAGAAAAGAACTTAGTATATACCAGGTCCTTCGTCTGCATATTCAAGCATTGAAAATGAGGGACTATAACTCAAAGCCCAAAGGAAAATAGATTGCACATATGGGGGACAAAGATCTGGTGGAGTGTGAGTGAATCAGGAAGATGGGAGGCCACGCCACACCTGTTCTTTCCTACGCTAGTGGATACACAGATACAGACAAGGGACTCAGGCTGTCAGAATTTTCTCACACCACAAGGACTGGAGGGAGGGGTTGATGCGTTTTTTCGTTTTATAAATTACTGCTACTCTTAAAGGAGCGGATGAGTAGCCTAGTGGCCAGAGCACTGTCTTTCTAACTAAGAGACCAGGATTCAATGACTTGGGTAGGTCACTTAACCCTCCATTTCCTCAGGCCTGGCAATCTACGTACTTCTGATCACACTGCCAAGGAAAATCAGGAGCTGCTGAGTCAGCCTTGACTTGAAGGCACACATTGCATTTGCCACTCTGAATGATGCCTACCTTCCTAAAGCACTGCTGCGAGTTTTGCAATTTTATTTTATCAAATAACAGATTTTATATGTTTCTATTAATGTAGATGGCCTACTCTCTCCACTCCGCATGGTTTTGTAGAGAATGTGGCTGTATAAGTGTTTCAGAAAATATTCAAATGAAGCTAAGCAGTGTCTGAAGTACAGCCAAGAGATTTTGGATTCTTGCCATTATTTTGCATGGAAATCATGCAATAAGCATTCATTCTCCTTGCACTTCTACCACCCATTTCCAGATGTTCATTATGTCATCAGAATGACTTGGCATGTCTGACGAGCTAGGAAGCCTGCTACATATTGCAATAAAACTGATCATGTAGTATGCATGAGAAATCTAGGGCCACCCTAAAATCCAAATTAAGAGACTTTGTTCAGTCTTTCTGAGCCGCTCAGGGCCTCTTTACAATCTTTTTCATACAGAGGAAATGATTCAATTTATTTTTCTAAGATGGTGATACTTTAGCAGAAGTCTTTTGATGTAACACTAAACACAGGAGCATCATAGTAACAAAGTAGATGATGATAGAAAAAGACCAGTTGGCCCATCTAGTATGCACTGTTATTCCTGTCCACACTGCTAATGTATGCTGTAATCCATATGTTAGTCACAGCGCCTGGCCATTTGTAGGCTATCACTCCTTATCAAAAACAGCATTTGCCATCTTCCTCCATACTGCACTCTCTTAGGTAGATCTTGCAAAATCCCTTATTTATTTGTTTACATTGATTTACTGCACCATTGAATCCCGCTCGCTGCAGTGTCCAACAGAGAGTAAACAATCACAATCAATCATACAGTGTTTACAATCACACTAAACATATCGGGCCCAATATTCCAACCCTTAAGTGGCAGTCAGGTGGCGAAATAATGGTGTTATCTGTGTAAGTGGTCCAGGTATCTCACATCCTCAGTCAGCCGCCAACAGATGAATATTTGGACAGTGGCATGGTGTAAACCGGATATCTGCAAGGGCATAACAGGGGCGTGACTACAGCATACCTGGTTAGCAAAGATATTCAGCAACGCAAGCGTTGAGCCGGACACCATAAATCACATATCTTTAGACCAGGTTTTTGGGCGCATTTGGCCTGGTGATATGCCAGTACATGTCGTATGGAATATCAGCAAAAATGGGTATTAGCTGTACATGCAGACAGGAACCACCCATGCAATGTGGAGCCTGCACATACTGCAATGGATGTGGAGCCACCATTGACACACCAGGGGACAGAGGTGGCAATACAATATGCAGCAGCCACAGTAGCCATTCACCCAGCATGAGAGGTGCAGATACCATACTCCATGGATATACAGACAGAGGGTAACGTACCTGCAACTGTTGGAGGAGGAGATGTACTAATGTTCTTGGCTGGACATTGACACCATAACAGCTGTGTGGGATACTGTGCAAGGAATTGGAGCCAGCCACTGCCCAAAGTCACACTCTGCCAGTGGTTCTGAAGGTGACCACTGCACTGGGGTTCCTGGCCTCAGAAGCTTCCAGCATGTGGTGTGTGCCACCACTGGCATCATCCAGTCTGCCACATGCCACTGTATTAATGCCTTCACCACTGCCCTGGTGAGAAGGATGCAAACCTACATCACCTTCCCCACCATGCCTGAGCAAAGACAGGAGATGATGATGGCATTTTATGATATAACTGGCTTCCCATCTGTCATTGATACCATTGACTGCACACATGTTGCATTGAGGGCAACGGGTCAAGACCAGAGGGCATTCTGAAACCACCACAATTACAACTCCATGAATATGCAAGTGGTAGTCAATGCTCACATGCTCATCGCTGACGTATGTGCCATTTCCCAGACTCCTGCCACGATGCCTTTATCCTGTTACAGCCTGGCTTGGGACAAGCAGCAGCCACAGGACTCCTTGGAGATGCATGATTGCTTGGTAAGTGGACACATCTGTGAGCAAATATGATAGAAATGTGAGTCATGTATCTATGTAGGAAGTCACCCCAGAATGGGACACAGTAGAGTGGGCACATGATATCTGATATGCCCCAACCCAGGTGCATAGACAGATGGGAGATTTGTGGAGCCAGGATGAGAGGCTGCATATAAATGATGCAGTCATGTTTGGAACACATCTGAACAGCAGCAGGGGACCTCAATGGAGAAAAGCAGGCCAGAGATGGCAAAGCCTCAGAATGCACTGAAGCTTTGCATCTTGGTGACACGGCAAGAGTCTGAACAGCAGCCCAGCAATGACATGCTGCACAGGGCTCAGCAAGAAATATCACCAGAATGTACTGCTTTATGTCACAGTCATGTGAAAGGCACCATAAATATGTCCACCACCCCTCCAGCCCCAACACACCTGGCACAGTTGCTGTACTAATCTGTGCCTGCTCCCACAGGTGACCATGGATACCCTCTCTGACATGGCTACTGACACCAGTGCGCCACCCACAGAACCCGTAAGAGGAGCGATACAATCAGGCACAACAGAGGACCAGGGAAGTGGTGGAACGGGCAGTTGGGGTCCTCAAAAATTGCTTCCGATGCCTAAACCACAGTGGGGGTGAGCTTCTGTACAGCCCTGAATGTGTGTGCAGGATCTTCACAGCCTGCTGCATCCTATATAACCTTACTATGCAGTATGGCATCCCCATCCCTGAGGCTGAATTATAGAGGGGACAGATTCTGCAGAGGCTGCAGAAAAGGAAAGGGTGCAGAGGGGAAACCAACAGCAGATGTCATTAGCACTGGCCACCAGGAGCTGACTCATCCTTGCAACCTTCTGGAGTAAGTGCTGTCAGATTTATTACAGTGCAGTCAAAAAAACACTAAAAAAATGGTGCCCTCTTACCATTCCCATGACCCAGCTTGTGACCAGGCCCTGCCCGCTTCCCCACCTGGATGCTGCATCACAATGGCGCAATCTCAGAGACATTGCTCACTGTGTCCTCGCCCTCCCCTATGATGGAGTCTGTATCATGCACCTCGTCGCCCTCTGATGCTGCTACAGAGGGCCCCTCTTGAAGGACAACTGCATCCTGTCCCTGGCGGGAGGCCAACAACTGCTGACAGGTGTTTTATATGGAGGCTATGTAGGCTACCTCTCTGAGCCTCCCTTTGCCTTTGCTCCATCATTTGGTGGTCCAGCAGCATCTGATTGCTTGCCTGCAACTACTGGTGGATGGCACACAATTCAGAGTGAATGCCCTCTGTGCACTCCAGCAAACGTGACCCCTCCTGAAACATCTGTTGGTCCACCTCACCTGCCCCAATATCTCCCAGGTCCTCCTGGATGGGGAAGGCCAGTTCACCAGCTGCAGGTAGTTCAGGGTCAGGTTCCTCATTCTTGCTTATCATGGCGTGCTGCTCTACTCCAGAGCAAATGGGGGTTGACTGAAGTTCCTATGCTGCACCTGCAGGTGTTCTGGAGCCACCACTCCCTGGTTGGACACTGTTTGAGCCACTGCAGGCTGGGATGGTCCAGGTTCTGGCAGGTCAAGCCTTGGCACTGGCCAATGGAACAGGGGAGAAAATGCACTGATTGCGCACCAGTCCTGATAAGAGAGGGTTGGTGGCCCCAATGCAACTTTCTGCCACTGTAGCCATATCCCCACACCAGATAGGTGTGAGAAATACAGTTACAGTGTGTTGCAAGCAGTGGAGAGGTGTCATACATCACCAGTATGTATGTAAAGTAGGTCTGCACAGAATGCATGTCTGTACAGGTTTTGCATGCAGCCTGCAGAAAGCCACAAAGAGTAGATATGTATATCTGACAACGTAGCCTCTGCCTGTTACAGATTCTTACAGCATATGCCCAAGGTGGCAGCCAGCTACCAACCAGCGACATTTCAAGGAGCAAGACACAAGAAGGAAGGGCTACAACACACTGTCTGCTCACCTGTGTCTGCACAGCACATGTGCCCAGGGCATGGTGAGCAGACACTGTAAAGAGCCCTGCTGTCTCTCATACCTGTGCATACTCAAATATGCCATGAGGTCTACTGTGGGGACATACCCCTTACTCATAACTGTCTCCAACCATATTTTGCAGGTATGAGCTATGAGGGAACAGCTCTTCTGTGCTTCTGGATGCACAGGAGTCTCAGACACAGTTGGAGAATATGGCATCATCTGCCAAGGGACAGCAGTGGTATCATGACCCTATATGGTTCTTCCTCTGATGGTACAATAAACCACCCTTGATCCCACAATGGGACACGTAAAAATACATCTGCATCTCTGCCTATGAACATGTGGGGGGAGGTGAATTGCCAGATAAGATGGCAGTCAGGATGGGCCATGGGAGGGCATGGAGGCTAGCATGCTGGGGCCAGGGGGGAGGGAGAGGGCAGGCAGTGCTACATAGGAGTGGAATGTCAGATGTGCAACAGTAGTAGAGATGACAACCCAGCACCCTGTGCCATACGGCAAAACAATCTAACATGTGACACACCAGCCAGGGAGCAGGAGCTACTCTCCATCCTGTGTGGCAGGAATGGAGCTATCATGACCCGCAATGTCAGTGATGATGATGTCATCCATGAACTGCAGCTCCTGCTCTTCCAGGGGGCTCAGGGGTTTCTGTTGCTCAGGTGGCAGTTTGCTGTTAGCTGCCTTCTCCTTTGCATACTGCCTTAGTATCTGTCACTTCTTTTTCAAGTCCTCCACATCGTGCTTATGGTGATGCACAACATTCATCTTGTGGGCGAGCTCCTGCCAACCACACTTTTGTGTTTTGGCATCATCAGAGTCAAAGAGGGTGATTTGCTCCTTCATGATGAGCTCCAGGGCAATGGAGGTCTCTGAGGGCGTGAAATTAACCTTATGGGTGCTTTTCATGGCCATGTATGCTGGCTGTGGCACCTGAATGGCTAACCATGAGGAGTCAGAGGGCTATCCGCACCAGGTTTTTAAAATATGTAGTTATGAGGCTGTGCCTGGGACACACCCCACCCAAAAGGATAAGAGAAACCCACATAAGATTCATGCACAAGAAAGCTGAATATTAGCACTAATGGTATGCACTGGGAGCCACCATATCCTTCCAGAGGTTAACTTTGGATATTTAGAATTTTGACTGCTTAGCTAAGGTAACTGGGTAAGTGGAATATCTCATTTACTACACGGTTAACTAACAAAACCAGGCAAGTAGACTCTCAGTTATGGTGCTCTAGACGTTCGTAATCAGAACCGCCACCCAACGATGCCATCACAGCACGTCACCACAGCACAGCTGCTGCGGATGGTCCATGCACCAGGCAGCTAGTCTGTGCTCCTGCTGGACAGGTATGGGTGGGTGTACGCTAGCCACTGGGCTAATATAGTAAGAGGAACATACCTGTACCTTATGAGGCATATGGCTGCTGGGCAAGGCACAGGGATATACAACTATGCTTTCTAGGAGGAGGGCACAGGGAGGCTGATTGCTGTGTACACTCACAGAGCGACACACAACCTTTAGGCACTGGAGTGTTATGTGTGGGGCACAGCACTGTGAAGGGGAGCTATGGCCTTAGAAGGAAGGTGCATGACATACCACATGGGCAACTGACCTGGGAGGCCAAAGAGGCAGCGTGAAGGAGCACAGCTCATGGCCCCCAACAGTACCACAGAGTCATGGCAGGGGCTGCAGAACCAATAGCCATGTTGATGCCCCAGAACCCTGGAGGCACCTCTGGGGTTTGTCAGGGCTGTAGTCAGGTACTGCATGCCCTGGGCCCCTGCCTCACTACCCATATTACTGCACCTTGTTTCCTCACATGTGTGTAGGGACCTGTCACTGTACTGTGGCTCTCATCCAGTGGCCCATACTCAGGTCCTCCCACAACCCTGTCACCCAGGCAGGGACAGATCCTGTGATCAGACATCTCTGTCATGCTCCAGCCATCTGCAGGCAGTAGTACCTAACCTCAGTTGATGCTGTCTGACAGTAGCCCCCTGAACTGTACACTGATTATGCAGTGGGGACACAGCCATTGCCTATAGCAGGGCCCAGGTAGGTGTGCCATGATCACTGGTTAGTCTGGCTCATAGCACCAGGAGGCCATGTGACTTACATGAGCACTCATGTGGCACCCCATGCTGTGTGCCTGCTCCCATCCAATTACCCATTGCATGGATGTCTCACTATAGTACCATACTGCATACATAGGCATGCAGACATAGGTTACCTGGGGTCTGTGTTCAGGCTCAAACTGGCAATGTCCATGTTCTCACCTGTGTTGCACTACACCCACACCGAGGTACGCGTGTGACAGCACACCCACTCACATGTGCAGTTTCCATCAGCAGACTGACATTTCACCAGACTGCACCTGCACCCTGGATTCCAGAATTCTCCATTCCCATACCTCCCCAGCCTGTACTATATGATGTCCCTCAGCCTTGCTGCCATGGGACTGCTGGCCTGGTCACCACCTTGGTCTGTGCCCTCAACATGCCATGTGCTCACACTCAAGCCCCAATACCAGCCCAGCAGCTGCCACACGCCCTGAGCTGTGCAGTGAAAACCAATATCAGCCACCCCAATGTGCCAAACACCCGCCTATGTTACAGGAGGCAATGACAACACTGTGAATTACAATAAATGGCCTTTATTGCAACAACACACCAACAACAGCTCCTCTTCCCATTCACAATACTCCCCATTAGCCATACCAACATAGCCCTTCCCCAACCTTCCACACTTGCCACCCTGTCTTCCTCAGATCAGTCTAGGGCCCAAGGGAACCCTGGCTGCAGTTCTTCAAGGCCTGGCCTGTAACCCTGTGCAGATGGCCTCTGCAGACTCCACCACTGCCTCCCTTAGGAGCTGCAGCTCCTTCACCAGAGTGCCCATAACTGCCATCAGCTCCAGAGGGGGTCAAAAGAGGTGCCTGGGGCAGGGTCTGCAGGATGCATTGTTGTAGCCTGTTGATGTAAGATCTCTAGGTGTCATCAGAGCCTCCAAGCCTACCTAACGCCACCCATGATGGAATCTAATGGTGTAGGGGGCATTGGGGCCTACTCACGCGCAGGAGGCTCTGCTGACACCCACTCTCCTCCTGACCTTCCTCCTTGATGGTCACAGCTGGCCTGCCTAGCCCCCTTCTCCTTAGTAGAACATTTGTGCCTGCTTCAGCATCCTCACCCCTCTCCCCAGCATCCACCACCACCCCGGTAGCATGTACCTCATATGGCCCCTCCCCTGGCACTCCTCACAACTTCTCCACTGTCTCGGCCTCCTCTTCTTCCTCCTCTGAGCTTCTCTGAGCCTCCTCTTTGCCTCCTCTGAGTCTCCTCTTCCTCCTCATTCAGGTCCTGCCCTGCCTCCTTCTCTTTCTTTGCCTCCTCCTCCTCTTCCTCTGCCTCCTCTTCCTCTGCCACTGCCTTCGAGGCCTCTGCAGTGGCCTCTTCCTCCTCTGCCTCTTCCCTCTTGGAGGTACTGGTTGTGAGAGGGTTCTTGTTTGTGGTGGTGGTACTGGGCCTGAGGCTGGAGCTGGAGCTGGAGCTTGCTGCCTCCTGTTCTGCCCATCCCCCCTGGAGCTTGACCTCCCATTGGCTACTCACCTCAACAGACAGAGCTGGAGCCCCCTCCAGATGGCTGTGGCCAGATGCAAGTTAGCACTGCAGTGTCCCCTGGGGTACAGCACCCCCTCCTATTGAAGGACCATTCTGCCAGTGCATTGGCCTTTGTGGGGTTAATGTTGCCTACTCCCCTTGCTGCCTTGCTGCTGCTATGTATTTACCAACCAGAGGGGACTCCTGTACGTACAGTATGCATTTGTGCATGTGATATCATAACCGGGTATGGACTCTATGGGGGCCGCTGGTACACCTGGCTATCCACTGCCAGCAGATTTTCTATAGTACATGGTTATTGCACCACTTCCCAGATATGATGGGATATTGACCTTACCTGCCTTTTCATCACAGTGGTTATGGGCTTCCCTCTGCACCCTGCGCTTCTTTTCCATGCATTTTGTATTTACTCCACCTTGTGTGGTTATGTTGAATATCAGTGCTTGTTTCCCATCCATGTACCTGGATTTGGCTGCCAATGTGGATCTCCCATAGCTGGCCATTTTCCATCCATGCCCAAGTGTCCAGCAACTAACTTGCGATTCTCACTCTTTTCTGTATGGGTTTCTTTGGCCAATTATTGGCTTCTTCTGCGCCTCTTGCAATATCAGGCCCATTATTCTTTGGAAAATTGTTATCATTGTTGACACTGAAGAAGAAGTTCTAATCAGCTTCTTCTTTGTTATGCTTTATTGTGAAGGAAAAACATTATTGAGGAACAGACTGACAAAAGAGAAGATCCTTTTCTTTCGTGACTATGAGTTTACACTCAGCACCCTTCCATTCCAAGATATGCATACAAGAGACCTGTCCTGGCTAGTCTGCCTCTGGATTTCCTTCCCAAGCAAAGGACCTTCCAGTCCAGGAATGTCACAAACAGAACCACCCTAAATAGAGTCCACATGAGAAAAAGTGTTTGCTATGTTCTGATCCAGAGACTATTTGAGGGGTCCGGCGGATGAAGATTGCCTGTCAAGTATGTGGATCTTCGGGTTATCCAATGAAAGAATAATCAGTTTCACACCCTGATATCTTTCCAAACAGAAGTCAGGATCCATTCCATCCTACTTGTTTAGGTAGAATATTACTACCTCGTACTTGGCTGTCAGCATTAGGACAATTTTGTCACCTAACTTCAGAGGGCCTTTAGAGCATTCTAAATTGCCTTCATCTCCAACGGGTCAATATGAAATGATTGCTCTTGGAAAGACCAAAGGCTTGGGTGTACATCTCCTTTTTTTTTTTCCTTTTCTAGTGCCATCAAGTCAATGCTGACTCCTGGCAACCCAGATGCCTCTGGGTTTTCTTGGCAATGTATCACTGGAAGTAGATTGCCAGGCCTTTTCTTCCAAGGTAATAGAGGGTAAAGTGATTTGCCCAAGGTCACAAGGAGTGACAGTGGGAATTGAACCCTTGATCTTCTGACCACTAGGCTACTCCTCTATATCTCCTTGATATATACTCCCAAACTATAGGATAAGTGTGGTATTCTTCTCTAGCACCATTAGAAACTCAAACGATAGGACTTCGACTTTTATACTTTGGATACATCATTTGAAAAGTTAAGATCATTAGAGAAAGATATCATACTTGGCAAGGTTGAAGGTCAGTACAAAAGAGGAAGAAAGGCAATGTGATGGATCAATACAATAACATCTGCTATGCATAGCAGTCTATCAACAATTAGCTGCCTGACTGAAGACAGGATAACTCTCAACAGGATCCGCATGAGTTAACGTTGACTTTTTGTCACTTAACAACAACAGGCTAAGTACAAAGTGAAATGGAGAAACATGGAATGGAAGATCCTTGGTCAAATTTCAAGACTCTTGAAGACTAACAGTCTTTTGGCTCTTCCATTATGAGGATGCAATCCTGCAGCCTGAGTGACTTAAAGTTCTCTAAGAATTCAACATTGTGCCATGGAAGTAGAACCATAGAAACATAGAAAATGATGGAAGGAAAGATCATACAGTCTATCCAATCTGCCCATCCAAACCAACTGCTCAATCTGTATAAACCTCTCTCTCATCCTGTGCTTTACTGAATTCAGAAACTGTCTTTCTTTCCACCACCTCTCAATGCTCTTCCATGAATCCATTATCCTTTCTGTAAAGAAATCTTTTCTTAGATTACTCCTCCACCCCCTTGCACTCTCACCCATGACTCCTTGTTCTAGAGCATACAATACTTTACATTGAAAGAGGCTTTTTAACTGCGCTTTTATACCTTTGAGGTATGTGAATGTCTCTATCATATTTCCCCTATCCCGCCTTTCTTTCAGTTTAGAGGTGCAAATGGGTTTCAGAAGTCAAGGATGCATCCTTGCTATCGCTTTTGCCATCAAAGCTGCTGCTGCAGAACTGTGTCCAGGAGCTAGCAGTTGGTTGGGGGAAGGAAGGAGGCAAAAAAAGAAGAGATGATGAAAGGAAAGTGCTGTAGGGGTAAAGGATGGTTGGGATTGGGTTGGAGGTGAAATGCGGGACCACATGATGAGAATAGGAGAGACCTAAGAGTTACAGGATATGGAGAAGGGGAAAATAGGGAGAGGTAGGTGAGATGCTAACACAAAGGAGACAAGGGGACATGCTGGATACAGGGAATGGGGCAGAGAGGCAAGAAGGTAGAGGCTGGACACAGGGGAGGGAGCATAGGGAGAGAGAGGAGAGATGCTGGATGGACACAGGGAAACTGAGGGGACATGCTGGACACAGAAGAAGAAGGATAGGGAGATGGAAGGGATACATGAAATGAGTGAATAGGGAAATGAATGGACATACTGGACATGTGGGAGTGGGCAAGGGGCAAGAGGGGAGATGCTGAACATGGGACATAGAGAGTAAGAGGAGAGATGCGGAACATTGGACATAGGGAGCAAGAGGGGAGATGCTGAACATGGGACATAGAGAGTAAGAGGAGAGATGCGGAACATGGGACATAGGGAGCAAGAGGAGAGATGTTGAACATGGGACATAGAGAGTAAGAGGAGAGATGTGGAACATGGGACATAGGGAGCAAGAGGAGAGATGTTGAACATGGGACATAGAGAGTAAGAGGAGAGATGCGGAACATGGGACATAGGGAGCAAGAGGGGAGATGCTGGATGGACACGGGGCATAAGGAGATGGAAGGGACATGTTGGACACATGAGAGAAAGGATTAGGGAGATTGAGGGGACATGCTGGGCACAGGGGAGGGAGGGGATAGGGAGATGGATGCTGAGCACAGGAGAGGGGCAAAGGATGATAGAGGGGAGATGAAGTGGAGATTCTGGACATGAAGGGGATAGGGAGAAATAGAGGATATTGAACATGGGAGGAGATAGGGAGAGAAAGAGTGGGGACGATGCTGAACAGGAGAGGGGGCAGATAGTGGATGAGAAGGATGCTGCAAGCAGAGAGAGGAGGAGAGATTCTGGGCACAGCAGGGGAGAGAAATGAAAAGCTGGGGAAGGAGACAGAGATGAGAAATGGGAGGGTTGGGGTTAGAGTTAAAAAACAGTAGGTAGATTGAGAACTGGATGGTAAAAAAAAAAGAGTGAAATCTTAATCTATAGAAAGAAAGATATATAGAAAAATGAAAGGAAAAAGATCATTGTCGGATATAGGGCAGGACATAAAGAAAATGGGGGGTGGGGTGGAGAAAATAAGTAGCAGATGGACTTGAGACACTGGAAAGAGTTGAAAATATGCAGAAACCAGAGTGGAACCAATATCACTAGAAAAATAAATGCCGACAACAAAGGTAGAAAAAAAGATGTATTTTCAATTTAGTGACTGAAATATGTCAGTTTTATAATTTACATGTGCTATATTTATATGCCTCTCTTTCTATTTGTCTGGTGTTGCACTGCATGCAGAAACTGACTTCTTGGGGTTTCAGTTTAATTGTCTACATATTTCTGCTTTTAGTCATTTAGTCTGTACATGGTGAGGTTCTATATATGTTCTAAATATATGATCAAGGCCAGGTGGTCTGTTAGCATGGAGTTTCTATGTAAGCATCTGTAGTAATCTGGCTTATTCAGTTTTCCTAATAGATGTATGAATGTTCTAGGGCCCACTGCACTATTCATAGCACTGCCTTTTTCTGAGTAGGCTCCTTATATAAGTTTTGGAACTTTGTACTGTTATGGAATGGTAGATTTACTCTACAGGTCCTCTGTTGTGGTTCTCAATCTTTCTTTTTATTTCTCATTTAAGGTACTGGTGGGAAGTGGGGTAGATGAACATAAAATATGCCATCCTGGGTCAGACCAAGGGTCCTTCAAGCCCAGTATCCTGTTCCCAAAAGTGGCCAATCCAGGCCACAAGTACCTGTTACATTCCTAAAAGATACACAGATTTCATGCTGCTTGTCCCACGGGTAAGCAGTGGATTTCCCTAGTCCTCTTTAATAATGATTTATGGACTTTTCCTCCAGGTACTCATCCAAACCTCTTTTAAATATAGTTACACTAACCTCTTTTACTATATCCTCTGGTAACGCATTTCAGAATTTGATTATGCATTGAATGAAAAAATATTTTCTCTGATTAGACTTAAATGTGCTACATTGTAGCTTCATTGCATGTCCCCTAGTTTTTCTACTTTTTGAAGGAGTAAACAACAAATCTACATATACCTGTTCCACTCCATTCATTATTTTATAAACCTTTATCATATTTCCCCTCAGCTGTCTCTTTTCCAGTTTGAAGAGTCCTAACCTTTTAAGCCTTTCCTCATAGGAATATCCTTCCATCCCCATGTCTTTGTTGTAAGTATAGCTCTATTAGGTCCATGGAATATAGATTGTCTTTAAGATTTGCAATTTCGTGTTCCTGATGCTGCCTGTCTCAATTTTTAAAATATTTTATAAGTTCAAATTCAAGTAAATCTCAAATTTTAAGGGAACATCTCAATTTAATTTTGTTTTATGGCCTGAGAGAAACATAGAAACATGATGGCAGAAAAAGATCATATGGCCTATCTAGGCTGCCCTTCCATATCAACTACCATAGTCCTTTTTTTTCCTTTAGAGATCTTCTGTGTTTGTAACCTGCTTTCTTGAATTCAGATACTATCCTCATCTCTATTACCTCCATTGAAAGACTAATCTACACATCTACCACTCTTTCTGTAAAGAAATATTTCTGCATATTACTCCGGAGTCTATCCCCTTTCACCCTCATCCTATGTTCCCTCATTGCAGAGCTGGCTTTCAATCAAAAGAGGCTCTCCTCTTATGCATTTATTCCACGGAGATATTTAAACATCTCTATCATATGTCTTCTATCCCACCTTTCCTCTAACATATGCATATCAAGATCCTTAAGTCTGTCCTCATATGCTTTATAACAAAGATCACTAACCATTTAGTAGCCACCCTCTGCACTGACTCCATCCTATTTAAATCCATTTGAAGGTGCGGTCTCCAGAATTGCATACAATACTCCAAATGAGGTCGCACCAGAGACTTATACAGAGGCACTATCACCTCCTTTGTTCTGCTGGCCATCCCTCTCCCTATGCACCCAAGAATCCTTCTGGCTTTTGCTGTCGCCTTTTCTACCTGTTTAGACACTTTAAGATCATCAGAAACAATCATGCCTAGGTCCCGCTCCTCTTTCGTGGACAGAAGTACTTTGCCCACTACACTGTACTGCTCCCTTGGATTTTTGCAGCCCAAATGCATGACCGTGCATTTTTTAGCATTAAATCTCCGCTGCTGAATTCTTAAGTATTCTTCAAGCTTAGCTAGATCTCTCCTCATGTTATCTTCTCCTTCCTGTGTGTCTACTCCATTGCAGATTTTGGTATCATTTGCAAAGAGGCAAATCTTATCTGACAGTCCTTCTGCAATATCACTAACAAAGATGTTAAAATGAATCGGACCAAGGACAGATCCCTGCAGCACACCACTGGTAACATCCTTCTCCTCAGAGTGAGCTTCATTTACCTGTACTCTTTGTCGCCTCCCACCCAACCAGTTTCTAACCCAGTCAGTCACTTCAGGGTCCATCCCTAGGGTGCTCAATTTATTTATAAGTCACCTGTGCAGAACAGTGTCAAAGGCTTTAATGAAATCTAAGTACACCAAATCTAGGGCTCTCCTTCACCACATCAAAGAAGTCAATCAGATTTGTCTGATAAGACCTGCCTCTGGTAAACCCATGCTTCCTTGCATCTTGCAATCCACTGGACTCCAGAAACCTCACTATCCTCTGTTTTAGCAGCATTTCCATTAATTTACTCACCACAGAGATCAGACTAACTCGTCTGTAGTTCTCAGTCTCAACCTTATTTCCACTTTTGTGTAAAGGGACCACATGTGCCTTTCACCAGTCCTCTGGAACCATTCCCATTGTTGCTGATTGCTGGGAGTTTCCAGCTTTGTCACAGTCTAATCCAGCCTGTGCACCATGATCCTGAATTCACAACTACCTCCTGACATCATCATCTATGGGATTTGGAAGATAGGAAGCTGGCATAGACTTCCTTGGTTGCTTGTCCAAAAGGTTCAACATAATTGGTGAAATGACTCCTGATTCTTTGTTATCCCTCCCCAAGGTGGCTGTACTGTATCTGGCCTAGCAGAGAAGTTGGTTGTTTTGTTGGTCCCATAGAGGCACATTCTGTAGTGTGCATCCATGCCTTTGTGCATCCAGTCGGAACCAGACGCACAGAGGGAGACACAATTCTGATCCCTTGGGGCATGGCTAGCCCCCACAGGATCAGAATCGCGTCTAGCCCTGTACGTGCAGCCGGGACCCAATTCCCATCGGCCTGCACATACAGGCCCCTGCCCGGCTAACTCAGTCAGGTTCCTGAATGGAGCCGTGATGCCATGGCGTCCGGTTGCCATGGCACCACGGCTCCATTCAGGAACCACGATCCCTGGCCGCCAACCACTTTCCTCTTTCCCCGCAGCCCAACCCCCGATCTGGCCTCCCATGACTAGAGTTGGACTGCAGGGGATCTCCTGTACCCCCTCACCATTTTGATCCCGGCCAGGCCTCGCATCACCTTACGTCTAGGGGAACTTATTCCACCTCCAAGGTGGAATAATTTCCCCTTCCAGTCTGCTGGCCCCGGATGTACAGGGCCGACTTCAGAATTGGCCCTGTACATCCGGGGCCGCAGACCACCCACTGCCCGCCCTAACTCCACCTCCACACCACCCCTTCCCGCTTCATCTAAGCCTCCCCATACAAACTACTTGTTCATACAGGGAGGCTTATTCGGGGACAGCAAGGGAGGCAAATAGCGGGGATGGACGTCCATCCCTGCTATTCGCAGGACAGAATAGACCCCCCTAAGCTGTATTGAATCTGAAAACAAGTAATTTTTGGATCATGTGGCCATTTGATTTCTTTGAAAGAATCAAACCAAAAATCATCTGTATCATTATTTTAAAATGAATACACATCCCCTATCATTCACACATCTAAAAACGTCTTGTCCTTCTGTTTTACCATATTAGTTATTGTTAATTTCATTTGCATCTTCGCTCTCCAAAATAGCTTCCCAGCTTCTTTTAGTTTTTCTGGGTATTTTTCCTCTTTCTGTAATCTCTTGGGGCCTGATACATGAAAGGCATGTACACGGTTTGCAGTCCAGTAAACCAAGTAAATGCCTTAAATCGGGATATTCAATGGCACTTACACAGTTAATGCCATTCAATATCCCCTTCTAACACTGCTACACGCCCTGATGCTATGGGGTTAGCAATGGGGCATACTGGGGGCATTCCAGGGCGGAGCACAGGGGAATACTGTCACTAACTGGGTAGCGGCGATATTGCATGCTGTCATAAGAACATAAGAAATGTCATACTGGGTCGACCAAGGTCCATCAAGCCCAGTATCCTGTTTCCGACAATGGTCAATCCAGGTCACAAGCACCTGTCAGGTTCCCAAAAAGACGCATAGGTTCCACAATGCTTATATTGGGGCAAGCAGTGGATTTCCTGGATCCTCCTTAATAAAGGTTTATGAACCTTTCCTCCAGGAACTTGTCCAAACCTTTGTTAAAGCCAGCTATACTAACAGCTTTTACTACATCTTCCAATAACAAATTCCAGAGTTTGATTTTTCTCTTATTAGCCTTAAACAGGTTACACTGTAGCTTCATTGCATGTCCTCTAGTCTTTCTACTTTTTGATGGCGTAAATAATCGATCTACATTTACCCATTCCGCTCCATTCATTTATTTATATACCGTTATCATATCTCCCCTTAGCTCTCTCTTTTCTAGGTTGAAAATCCCTAACCTTTTAAGCCTCTCCTCATAGGCGCATCCTTCCACTCCCTTTACCATTTTGGTGGCTCTTCTCTGAACATTTTCCAATTCAGCTATATCATTTTTAAGATACAGAGACCAGAAGTGCACACAAAATTCATGGTGTGGTCGCACTATGGAACAATACAGAGGCATTATCATATCCTTTGTTTTATTCTCTGTTCCTTTCTTTATAATTCCTAGCATTCTATTTGCCTTTTTGGCCACTACTGCACGCTGGGTGGAGGGTTTCAAAGGTTATCCATGATGATGCCTAAATCTTTTTCCTGGGTGGTGGTTCCTAATATGGAACATTGCATCGTGTAACCATAGTTTGGGTTGTTCTTTCCTAGGTGTATAACTTCACACTTGCAAACATTAAATTTCATTTGCCATTTGAATGTCTAGTCTTCCAATTTATCAAGGTCCTCTTGCAATTTTCCACAATCCTCTTGGGGTTTAACAACTTTGAATAATTTTGTGTCATCTGCAAATTTGATTACCTCACTCATTATTCCCATTTCCTGGTCATTAATGAATATGTTCAAAAGCAGCAATCAGTTTTCTATCTTTTAACCAGTTTCTGATCCACAATAGTACATTGCTTCCTATCCCATGACATTTTAATTTCGCCAAGAGTCCCTCATGAGGGACCTTGTCAAAGACTTTCTGAAAATCTAGATACACTATATTGACCGGCTCACCTTTGTCTACCTGTTTATTCACATCTTCAAAAAAATCTAACAGATTAGTAAGACAAGACCTTCCTTGGCTAAAGCCATGTTGGCTTTCTCCCATTAAATCATGATTATCTACATGTTCAGTAATTTTGTTCTTTATAATGGTTTCTACCATCTTTTCTGGTACTGACGTCAGGCTCACTGGTCTAAAGTTTCCTGGATCACCTCTGGAACCCTTATTAAAAACTGGTGCTACATTGGCCATTCGCCAATCTTCAGGTATAAAAGATGATTTTAATAATAGTTCACAGATTACTAATAGTAGGTCTGCAATCTCATATTTCAGTTTTTGGATGTATATCATCCGGTTCAGGTGATTTGCTACTCTTTATCAAATAGTTGTAATGTATCTTCCCGGTTTATCGATATGTATTTCAATTCTTTCAATGCATCACCTTTAAATACCATTTTAGTCATGGGTAACTTCCTTACATCTTCTTCAGTAAAGACTAAAGCAAAGAATTCATTCAGTCTCTCCGCTATGGTCTTGTCCCCTCTTAATGCCCCTCTATCAACTAATAGCCCAACTGACTCTCTCACATGTTTTTGCTATGAATGTACTTGAAAAAGGTTTTATTATGCGTTTTTGGTTCCACAGCAAGATTTTTTTCAAATTATCTATTTGCCTGCCTTATGAATACCTTGTATTTAACTTGCCAATGTTTATGTTTTTTCCAGTTTTCATCATTAGGCTCCTTTTTCCATCTTCTGAAAGATGTTTTTTTGGCTACAACAGCATCTCTGACCTCACCTTTATACCATGCTGGCAGTTTTTTGGACTTCCTTCCACTTTTCTTAAAGCATGGCATACAGCTGGTCTGGACTTCCAAGATAATATTTTAAACAACATCCATGCTTGATTTAAATCTTTAACCTTTTCAGCTGCTCCTTTTAGTTTTTTATCTTAACTGTTCTACTCATGTTATCATAGTCTCCCTTTTGAAAGTGAAAAGGTAGTGCTGTGGACTTTCTTGCCATCCTTCCTCCATTTATTAAATCAAACGTGATCATTCTATCATCACCATTGCCTAGTTGCCCTATCACCCTTATCTCTTGCATGAAATCTTGTGTTCCACTAAGTACTAGGTCCAAAATGCTTTCCCCTCTTGTCATGAACCAGCTGCTCCAAGAAGTAGTCATTTATTTCATCTAGAAACTTTATCTCCCTAGCATCTCCTGCCATGACACTGACCCAGTCGATACCGGGGTAATTGAAATCGCCCATTAATGACTACTGTGTTGTAACCTTTGTTAGCTTCCCTGATTTCTTTGAGCATTTCATCATCAATTTGCTCATTCTGGTCAGGCAGTCTCTAGTACACCCCCACTGCCATCGCCTTTACATGGAATTTCAGTCCATAGATATGCCCTCTCTAACATAGAATGCAACCCCTCCACTTCTCTATCATTGCGATATTATTTCTACTGAGGTATTACAGTGTCCCAATGGTTGTCCTCCTTCTAACAAGTCTCTGAGATACCAATCATATCTAACCTCTCATTTAGTGCTATATATTCTGACTCTTCCATCTTATTTTTCAGACTTCTAGCATTTGCATACATGCATTTTAGAGGTTGTATTTTATTCATATTAATCTGGTTATCAGTAGGCCAGGGTAATTTGGAATCTTTAAGCTCTGTCTGCTCTGTACTTAAGGAGTAACTATATAGCCATCATAAAGTTAAACAAAAACACCATCTATGTGGCCTTGGGCGTTCTGTGGTCCCAAAGGCCACAAAGATGGCGTTTTTGTTGCATATTTGAAAGGATTAAAGCACTTGACACAGGGCGCACACCCGGAACGTGCACGTCGTGTACCTATATGATTTGCAACGTAGAGGAGAATAAGTGCAATTTTTTGGCGAAGATAAGTAATTATTTTATTACACTAGGATGAAATCTATATAAAAATAAAAGTAGTCTACCGTCTGGTGGGGGTTAGGAAAAACAGTTCTAACCCTCCCCCGGTGGGCTCCGACAAATAATATAGTAATTGGGTTTAACTTTATGATGGCTATATAGTTACTCTTTGAGATTTTCCATCATAGGAGGGGTGTTATACTGTTTTGTGCTCTGTACTTAAGGGCATTTGGGTTACTTTTGGTTTTATTGGATCTTCTCTGTTGATATGCCCTAACTTCAGTCTTTTGCTAATATCCTTCAAGGAGGTGTTCCAAATCATGCGCTCTTCGGTGACTGTCAGCTTTCCCCTATTAACTAGTTTAAAAGGTTAATGCCAGGAGCCTGGTTCCATCCCTGTTAAGGTGGAGCCCATCCCTTCGGAAAAGCCCCTCCTTTCCCCAGAATGTAGCCCAGTTCCTAACAAATCCAAATCCCTTTTCCTTGAACCATTGTCTCATCAATGCATTGAGACTCCTGGAGCTCTGCCTGCCTTTTGGGTCCTGCACGTGGAACAGGACACATTTCTGAGAATGCTATACTGGAAGTTCTGGATTTCAACTTCCTACCTTAAAGCCTAAATTTGGCCTCCAGAACCTCCCTACCACATTTTCCTATGTCACTGGTACCAACATGTGCCAAGACAGCAGCTATCTAAAACTTTGTCTAGTTAGCACATGAGGTCCACTACCTTCGCACTAGGCAGGCATGTTATCAGGTAGTCCTCATATCCACCAACAACCCAGCTATCTACATGCCTAATGATGGAATCACCAATTATAATGGCTGTCTTAAGCCTTCTCTCATGAGCACATGGCCCTGGAGAAACCTCCTCAGTGTGAGAGGGTTTTACATCACCTGGAGGGCAGGTACTATCTACAGGATCACTTCCTGCCACACCAGGGTGATGCTCTCCTGTTACATGACCTCTCTCCTCCATGGCAACAGGGAGGCAGCCAGACTGGAGGCGGGACTTCCGTACAACGTCCCTGTAGATCTCGTCTATATACCTCTCTGTCTTCCTTATGTCATCCAAGTCTGCTACTCTAGCCTCCAGAGATTTGACTCATTCCCTGAGAGCAAAGAGCTCCTTGCACCTCGTGCACATGTAAGACCCCTCACCAGCTGGGAGAAAATCATACATGTGACACTCAATGCAAAAGACTGGAAATCCCCCATCTCACTGCTGGACTATTGTCTGCATCTTAGTTTTAAGGTTGTATTTATGTATTTAAGTAGTTTACTTACTTAGGTTTGTTGGGGATACTTATATTAATACAACTATACCTAATACGTTTAATGGACTTTGTTCACCTCAAGATTAATTAATCTCAGTTCCTTAATTAATGTATTCCTGATGAGTATGTCCAGCCACACCTGAAAATGATTATGGATACCGCCTTCCTTTTTAACTGGTTATAATCTATAAAGCTAAAATTATAATTATCCCTGGGCTGGGTGGGAGGGAAAGAAGACTTAATAAAAGCTGGCTTGCTACACAGTGCTCTGACTTGTGCTTCTAAGGTAAAGTCTTACCAATTTCCTATATGATTCACACAGCCCTTGGTCTGATAGAGGGGGCCTTTCAAATTGCCCCTTTGATCTGTCACTTGCTTTTAGCATCTGTTTAAGATAACTTCACAGATTCTTTTGCCTCTTAACTGAAAGACCTCTTTATAAAGGTCACTAGAAAGATTAAATTAGACTTACCTGCTAATTGTAGTTCCTGAAGGAACTCCAATTTAGTCCCAGAAACTCTGGGGTTGTGCTCCTCTTCCAGCAGCCTGGAGAATGAGAAATGTCATTCTTTGATGACACTGGTATAAGGACATCGGCACCGCCTCCTCACTCCAGTAGCCTATTGCCAAAGTAGACTCACCGGAGCAACAATTAAGTAACAAAAACTTCTAAACAAACTGTAAGCTAACGGTATAAACTACAGGCATAAACTTCCCTCTGAGGACTCAGTATAACTGTGGAGGCCCTCGCTTCCCCTCCAGGAAGAGACTCGACCTTCATATAATTCCCCATCTTAAAAATTCCCCGTCTGAACCCTAAGCCCCACAGTTTACCTTTTCTCTTACCTGTGAGATCCACTGCTTCAGGCTCCAATCCTCCCAAAGGACCGGGACGGGATCCGGGGCTAGACTGGAGTTCCTTCAGGAACTACAATTAGCAGGTAAGTCTAATTTAATCTTCCTTATCGTCCCTCCAGTCTAGTCCCGGAAACTCTGGGGATGGACCCTCCAACATTCTCTCTCTCCTTCTGCTGAAAAACTGACTGACTTTTGCTGTATTGAAAGTCACCATGAGATCCATTATTGGCGACCCCCAGCGCCATACCACCATGTCGTAAACTTCCAGATGAAGCATCCACTCTCCGGGGTCTACCTTTACTCGACTCAAATAATCGGCCGCCACATAGTCCACCCCTTCCACATGCGCTGCCGACAGAGCCTGAAGGTTTTGTTCGACCCATTCGAACAACTGATCTACCTCTGCCTCCAAGGGAGCACTACTGGTGCCCCCCTGCCTGTTGATGTAGGCCACTGCGGTCACATTGTCTGAAAATACCCTGATGGCTGTTCCCTGCAGATACGGCTGAAACTTCAGCAGCGCCCACGCTACCGCTTGCAGTTCCAACCTGTTGATCGACCAAGTTCTTTCCTGTTCCATCCACTGACTCTGCGTGAACTTTCCTTGAAAATGAGCTCCCCAGTCTAGGAGACTTTCATCCGTAGTCAGTGGTAACCAGCTCGGCGTTTCCACTTTGCTAGAGACTCCGGAAGCAACCACCACTGCAACACTCTCTGTGCCGCTTCTGGACAGAGTAGCCTCCGGGACAGTGGGTTGTTCTGGTGACACCACCTTCTGAGTAACACTTTCTGCAATGGTCTCATATGAGCCCTTGCCCAGGGCACCAGCTCTATCGTCGCCGCCATCGTATCAAGGAGCTGCAGATAATGCCACTCCGTCGGACGCGGCCTGCTGAGAAATCGTCAAATCAACTTTTGCAAGGCAATAGCTCGATGCAGAGGCAGAAAAACCTTGCCCTTCGCCGTATCGAAACGTGCCCCTAGGTACTCCAGGTTCTGAGATGGCACTAGACTGCTCTTGCCCATATTGACCACCCAACCTAAACTCTGCAGGCAGCTGACTACTCTGGAAGTAGCCTCCTCGCTTTCTGTCCTCGACTTTGCTCGAAATTAACCAGTCGTCCAAATATGGATGAACCAGAACACCTTCCTTCCTCAACGCCACTGCTACTACCACCATGACCTTGGTAAACGTCCATGGAGCCGTCGCCAGCCCGAACGGTAACACTCGAAACTGGAAATGCCCCATTGGCACCGCAAACCTGAGGAACTTTTGATGTTCCTGACGAATTGCAATGTGTAAGTATGCTTCTGACAAATCGAGGGATGTAAGAAACTCTCCTCTTCTGACAGCTACGATGACCGATCTCAGCGTCTCCATATGAAAATGAGATACCCGGAGACACCGGTTCACCCTCTTTAGATCCAGAATTGGGCGATAAGTCCCTTCTTTTTTCGGAACCACGAAATAAATGAGTATCGACCGAAACCGCATTGGTCTCGAGGAACCAGCACTACTGCTTTGAGAGCTAGTAATCCTTCCAAGGTTTGCTTGACGGCCTCGCCCTTGCGATGCACCTTGCAAGGGGACTGTACGAACGAGTCTGTCACCGGTCGCTGAAATTCCAAAGCATATCCTTCTCGAATCACCTCTAACACCCACTGATCTGATGTAATCTGGACCCAGGTAGCGTAAAAATCCTGTAAACGACGTCCCACCAGTATCTCCACCTGGGTCTCCCTGACTTCATTGCGGCTTTCTGAGGAGAAAAAAAAAACCATCTAAACAAAACCATATTCTTTAAATTAAGGATCATACAACCACTCAGAAACCTCATTGAACACAATGACTTTAGAACAGTACTCCAAGCCCTAATAACACCGCATTTAGACTACTGCAATAGCCTCCTGCAGGGAATACCTAAAAAGACAATGAATATATTACAATAGCCCAAAATGTCACTGCCAGAGTCATAATGAAAGCACAACTCACAGACCACATTGCCCCCACTGGCTCCCAATTTCCTAAAGAGTAAGTTACAAAATAATAATGACCACATTCAAACTGATGCATAACATAGCCACCTCCCACCTCTCTTCTCTCATCCAAATCCAATCGACCAACAGAGCCAGAACACCCAACCAAAACTTTCTTATGGTGCCTCCTTCAATATGCAAAACCACACAATTCACTAGTAAGAGGGCATTTACTTACATAGCCCCCACACAATGGAACGCCCTCCCTGAAGCACTAAGAGAAATAAAAGACCTCCAATCATTCCGTAAAGAATTAAAAACCCACCTTTTCAAAGAACATTACACCAACCCCAGCACCAACAGCACATAAGTATCCCCACTTCCATCAGTCTTATTCCCTCCCCTTGCTGCCCAGGCACCCCACAGCCCCCCAACGTTATAATGCCCAAATCTTTGAACATACATCATAGACTTCAATTGCAGGACACACAATCAAGAATGCCAACTATGGACTTATATCCAACTGTACATAACTTGTTGTAAATAGTTAATTGTTTTACTTTTACAATATCTTTCTATGTAATTACCTAGAAGTTTTAACTCAGTTATACTGTTCTATGTAAAAGTTCAGTTTTGTTATAATGTAAACCGCCCCTGATCTCTGGAAGGGGCGGTATAAAAATGTGTTCAAATAAATAAATAAAATAATTGGAAATAGTTCAACTGTATGCATCATAATATTTTAATAGTATGTTCAAAGACATACAATAAAAAAGATGTCTGTGCAATGTAGACATAGGGGTCTGTTTACTACACTCAATGGGGCCGCGGCTCCGATATCGCACGGAGTCCGCTACCGCCGTTTAGTAAACAGACCCCATAGTAATTTCTGTAAAAAAAAATATTACTACTACTGCTACTTATCATTTGTATAGCGCTACAAGGTGTATGCAGCACTCTACAGACACATGTAAAAGACGGTCCCTGCTCATCAGAGCTTACAATCTAGTCAAGACAGAACACAATATCTGAGGGCAAGGATGTATCTAGGAGAATGTTAAGGAAACACACAAAGGAGACTAAGCGGATAAGGATCCAAAAACAGCCTCGAAGAGGCGAGTTTTCAGCCTGGATTTTTAAAGGACCAGAGATAAGCTTGACGCACAGACTCAGGTAGTTTGTTCCAGGCATAAGGAGCAGCAAGGTGGAAGGATTGAAGTCTGGAATTGGCACTAGAAGAGAACAGCACACATAGAAGGGACCTGCCAGAAGAGAGGAGTTCCTGAGGAAGGGTGTAGGAGAGGTAAGAGAGGAAAGGTAGTGAGGAACAGCAGAATGAATGCACTTACTATATAGGTCAGTAGGAAACCAATTGGGAGCCAGTGAAGCACTTTGAGAAGAGGGGTTACTTGAGCATTAAGAGGCTGGCGGAAGATTAGCCACATAGTTGAGTTTTGAACAGATTGAAGGGGAGAGAGATGATTCCAACCCCCCCCCCCCTTCATTTCCCCATGAACAATGAGAACAGCTCCCCATCCAACACACCACATTCATGTCATTCATATCTAATACTCCCATTGAAGCTTTTTGGATCCCCCTACCTCCTTTTCTTGAGACAGTGTCCCCTTGCCAGTCGTGTAGATTTTCTCAGCTGCCATGCTTCAGCCCTCTGCCTCTGCTGCTCTCTCTTTTCCATGTGCTGCCAGCTGTTGTGCCCTGGTATCGGACATCTGCTAAGCCCGCCGCTTTCATAGCAGATACCAGTTCACTCAATGTGCTGGCCTTGCGAGTGACCCCATTGGCCATAAAGGCCAAGCCTATCGAGTAGAGCCACTTACACCGGATATTATTGTCCCATAGTCTTGTAGGGAAATCCTGCCAGGACCCTCTGTGCTGTAATGTGGCCATGGCCAGATCTTCATAAATGGCCACTTTATGACCCTGTCACTCAAAACGCCCTGCAGCCTGCATCTTGGCAGCAATCTTTTCCTTAACTACATAGCCATGTACACAAATAACAATATCTCATGGCTGGTCACCTCTTGCAGGGCCCAGTGCCCTGTGAGCTTGGTCAAACTTAATATCGGGAGCTCCGCTTTCTCCTTCAGTGGAGGCCAGAACCGCCTTGCAAATCTCCTGGACTACATCTGAGCAGTCTGGGTATTTATCTAGTTCAGGAACTCCTTTAATCCTCAGATTATTTCTTCTTGTTCAATTTTCCAAGTCCTCCAGTTTCAATGCTAAAAGCTCGTTTGCAGCCTCCAGCTCTTCCACATTCTTTCCAAGCACACTGACACTGCCCTGCACCCCTTCCAAATGTATCTCATTGCCCTCCGTGTGGCATCCCACATCCACAATGTCAGCTCGCATTTCAGCCAGCATTTCTTCAAACTCCATTCTTATTCCAGCGATCTCTGTCTTAAGCTTCCCAAACTACAATCGGAGTTCCGTCTTCATGATCTGGATTACTGCTCCTTTCTCCAAAAGCAGCTCACTTACATTGGTCGGGTTGTCCTCCTCATGTGCCTCTGTCATTGCTGCTGCCATATTGGCATTGTCCTAGTGCTCAGCACGTGAGCCCAGGTAAGCAAATTCCCACGGGTTTGCGGTTTTCCTCCATGTTGTCGCCATAGAGCTGTCTCCCTGTACTGTGGACGTTCATTGGCAAGCAGCTGGTTTTTATTTCCCTCAGGGCTCAATTATATCTTTTATGGTGAGGTAAGATGGCAGAGTCAATCACTCAGCTGTCCGTATCGGTGAGTGATGTCACTTCCTCTAATAACAAGCTAGATTCTAAACAGACACAGAAGAATGCCTGAACAGAGCATACAAAGTTTGCAAGCCTGAGCTATGAGAGTGCTCTCCCAAGCAAGAACTAGGAGCAAATGGAGGATCAGCAGTTCATGTGCTCACAGAAGAAAGCTTCTGAGCAAAGCCACAGCAGGGAAAGGGGCTGGGCAAGTGATGTATGGAAGTAAGTGGAAGAGGCAGGATTAACGGCACCCTTCACTAATATTTGATTGCACAATCCTTGACAATAATGGCAATAACTCTCTTACAGTGTACTGAAAAGCTGTCTTCCTCTGCCTGCTTCTGATGCTGCTCACTGCCGTCCTCCAGCCAAAGATTCATTATTGCAACTGTCTTCCTTTTGGGTTTCCTTTCAGTATAATCTCTCCTTCAAATCATTTTCTCATGTAGCTGTCTCTCTAGTTTATCATGCTCACTCCCTCTTGTAACCCCCTTACAATTTGCACTGGCACATTTTGCTTCAAAATACCTTGGTAGTCCTCTGACTTCATGATTCCTATAATACGTTCCAGGCCTCCAGTTCCTGAGGCAGCAAAACAGCCCCACAACATTATGGAACCTCTACCATATTTTAATTGTAGAAAGGGTGTTTTTTTTCTTTATAAGCTTCATTTCTTCGCCTGTAAATGTATCGTTGGTCTGCATTGTCAAAGAACTCAAGTTTGGTTTCATCTATCCATAAAACATTTTCCCAGAAGGATTGTGGATTCTCAAGTTGGGTTTGGGCAAAGATCAAGTTTTTATTTTTATGTCTGTCTTTGAGTAGTGGGGTCCTCCTTGTCCTTCGCCCAAGAAGTCCTTCTTTGTTTAGTGTATGGCGTGTGGTGTGGATTGAAATCACCATTCCAGATTGTTTCAGGTCAGCCTGAAGCTCTTTGGATGTTGTAGATGGTGTTTTTCCAACAGTTCACACTAACCTTTGAAGACCTTTTGGATTCATTTTCCTTTCCCACCACATCTTGGGAGATTCTTAACAGTTCCATGAGCAGAAAACTTCTTAATAACATTGTGAGCTGTAGACACAAGACTCTCAAGGTCTTTGGAGATGGCCTTGTACCCCTTTGAAGTTTGGTGATAATGGATTTTCTGAGGGTCTCAGGCAGCTCTCTTGTCTTCACCATTGTGAAAATGGAACGGGGAGTGAATGTGGCCATTTTAAACATTATATATTTACTTATTTCTTTAACCAGTTTTGTATACCACCTTATCCTTCAATCAAAGTGGTTAGAAACACAACATGGGGATCTACATTCAACAGGAGGGGGATGACAGGACATACACATAAACTATCGGGAGTTGGTTCTCAGTTCTCATTATGGCGTGCAGTCTGTTTGAAAGTTATGTTACTTATCCATATGAATCCACGAACAGATGGGTTTTGAGGGATTTGCGGAAGTCCTTGAGGTCATTTTGGGCTCTTAATTCTTTGGGGATGGAGTTCCATAGATCCGGCACCGAGAGTGAACTAGCCCTTTTGGACGTTGCTTGTTTTGTCTTCTGGTATCCTGCAGGAGTGCAGAGTCTGTTGTTGCCTTGGGTTCGCCTAGGCCTGCTGTTTGTGTCTTTGGATATTATGGCCTGTAATATGTCTGCTGAGCAATGATATATGACTTTGAATATGATTAGTATTGTTTTGAATCTCGCCTGTGTAATTATAGGTAGCCAGTGCAGCTGTTGAAGTATGGGTGTGATGTGTCCGTATTTGGCAGTGCCTGTGATAATGCGTGCTGCAGTATTCTGAACCAGTTGAAGTGGATGGACAGACTGCTTGGGAAGACACTGGTATAATGAGTTTCCATAGTCCAGTATCGGGGTGAAGACTGTTTGCCATACTGTGCGGAAATGTTCCTGGCTGAGGATTGGTTTAAGTCTCCTGACGAGCTTTAAACAGTGGTATGCTTTCATTGCAGTCTTATTTATGTGTGATTGTAGATTCAGGTTCTTGTCTAAGGTGATGCCTAGATACTTTACCTTGTCCTTTATTGCTATTGTCCTATTTAGGATGTTGATTTCCTGGGGTGGGTTGAATGTCTGGCTTCTGGAAAGGAACACTGCTTCCATCTTATCAAAGTTCACCTTCAGGTTATTGTTGGTGAGCCAGGCATTCATATTGTCAAGGCACTTGGTCATTGAGGTTATATCAGGTGTTCTCAGGTCAATTGGGGTATATACCATGATATCATCTGCGTATAGGTGATATCATGGTATATGTTATTATGGTATCATGTTATCGATACAATAACAGCAGCTACGGGTACCAGTCTGTCAACAATGAGCCGCCTGACTGAAGACCGAACACAATTTAGGATAGCTATCCAGAGGGTCACCATGAGTCGACTCCGACTCGACGGCACTTAACAACAACAACATAGGTGATATTGTATTCCGTGTTGTTTGATGATGCTGCATATGGGTTGGATATGTAAGTTGAATAGGACTGATGATAGGGCCAATCCCTGAGGTATTCCTTGCGTAATGGGAAACTGAGTTGATTTTCTCTCTCCACATTTGACTTGCTGTGTTTGATTGCTCAGGTAGGAGGTGAACAATTTTAGTGTGTTTTTCCGTAGTCCAATTTCTTGGAGGCGCTGTAGGAGTATGGAGTGTGATACCATGTCAAAGGCAGCCGAGATGTCAATGAAAATGAGTAGGAATCCATTCTTTATGTTATCTAGACCCCTCAGAAGGTTGTCAAAGAGGCAGATGAGTAGAGTTTCTACATTGTGATGTGGCTTGAAACCATGTTGGTGCATGTCCAGTGGAGCATGAGGATCGACGTGATCCTGGAGTTGTCTTTTTCAATGATTTTTGAGATAAATGATAGGCTTGAGATAGGGCAGTAAGATTTTGGATAGCAGGTGCTCAGCGTGTTGCCTTTGAGGAGTGTTCGTATTATGGCTTGCTTGAGTATTTGTGGTAGGTGTCCTTGTTGGAGGGACTCCTTCACAATTTTGTGTAGGTGGTGGCTTAGTTAATTCTTGGCAGCTTTGATCCATTCCACTGGGCATGGGTTGGCTGGGGAGGTTGTTGTATTAAGGATGCCCACTTTATTTTCTATCTGCTGTGTCATTGGTATAGTGAAATCATTCCAGGTTTGGTTGGATTCATCGCAGGTTTGATGGGATTCCATCGCTATTGGGTTGTATTCTGTAGAGGGTATGGTGTGTGCTGGATTGGAGTTCTTGTTCATTATGTAATTTGCGAATTCTTGGGGGTCTATTTGATGGACACTGTGGAGAGGGGTGTCTTAGTGAGTTGTTGCATGATGCTGAATAACTCCCTTGGTTTGTTGGCTGATTTCATGATCAGGTTGTTGTGGTGTCATTGCTTGTGATCGTTGATCAGGTTGTTGTATGCTAGTTGTTTAGCTCTGTATTGGTGCACCACATCTTGTGACTTGCTTTGACTCCATGTTCTTTCAAGTCTTCTGAGCGTACATTTTGCTTCTCTAACTTCATTTGAGTACCAGGGAGCATTGGTTTTCCTGCGTGTGTGCGTCTTTTCCTTATTTGGAGCTGATGCGTCTTTGGATATGGTGGAGTTTCATTTCTTTATGGTTTCATCTAAGCCATTGCATTCTTGTTGTATTTGTGGCATTATTTCCTTTAGGAAAGTCTCCTTTTGGTAGGCTCTGAATCTTCTTGTTTTGTTTTCCCCTTCTGTGTGGTGTGGAGGAGTTTCCAGGAGTAAGGTGAAGGAGAGTACGTGGTGGTCTGACCATGAAACTGGAGTGGTCATTGGGATTGTGACTTGGTTCTGTTTTATTAGTTGTATTGGGATGAAAACAAGGTCCGGTGTGGTTCCATGTTGGTGTGTTGGCATGTTGACCATCTGTTGGTAATCTAGTGATTCCATGGTTTTGAGAAATGCTCTGGTTTCTTTAGTGGGTTTGGAGACTAGGTTGTAGTCACCCAAGGCAATCAGCGGCTTGCGTTGGGCATTAGGGGGTCTGTAGGTGAGGCAAATGCTGACGTGATGGTTGGAAATGATGATTGTGTTTGACTCAGTTGAGTTGCTGGTGGCAATCACTTTAAACCTGTAGCTTTTTTTGGCTAGTATTAGGGTTCCTCCTCCTCTCTTGTGTTCTCTAGGGCAGTTGAATGCTGTGAAGTCTGGCGGGGTAACTTGGTTCAGGATGACTTGGTCCGTATCCGTAAGCCAAGTCTCGGTGATGCATATGATGTCCAGCTTTTGGTCCAAAATGTAGTCATATATAGTATTTGGTTTGTTCCGGATTGATCTTGCATTTACTAGTGCGCATTTGATAGTAGATGCGAGTATAGGGTTGCTGGTAGGTGATCGTGGCGGTAGGGCATGCACCTTGTTGGGTGTTTTGCTTGTTTGCTTGGGGCGTTGGTGTGCTTGTGAGATGGTGTTCCATGCTTGAGTAGGCAAGAAAGAGTATATAGGCATATGCGTGTTTGGTTGGACTCTCTGTGTAAGGAGCAATAGAGTAAAGTAGAGCCATCATTGGTTGATTCAAGTCATGTGAGTACTGAACAATTCATCACATGTGTGTCTAATTTTACAGTAATGAGAAGGTGGTTCTTCTGTTCAAACTGATTGGAATTGTTTATAAGGGTGTCAATAATCATGTCCTCGCAATGTCCCAGATTTTATACCATTTCCTACTATCTCCTTTTTTAATTGATCTTGTTTTATTTGATTCTTTTAAGTTTCAAATATGTTTGCATATATAGTCAAAAGCCATTTCACTGTCTACTTTTTTTAGGAGATTTTAGACATTAAGGGGTTGAACTGCAAGGGTGCCAATAATGTTGACCACAACTGTTGGTATTTATGCCTTCAAATTGTACCAGGACTTGGGGATATTTCAGAAAATCAACAAGTAACAGATTTCAAAGAAATTGCAGACAGTATTTTTTCACTTAATGAACAATCAGTCTATGAAATATATTGCCAGAAGATGTGGTCAAGGAGTTTGAAGAAATTCCAAAAGGAGACTTGATCTCCTTTGTGTTTCCTTACCATTCCCCCTAGCTGCATCCCATGTCTTCAGCTACTGTGTTGTCTGTCTTGACTAGATTGTAAGCTCTGATGGGCAGGGACTGTCTTTTACATGTGTCTGTGCAGCGCAGTGTACGTCTTGTAGCGCTATACAAATGTTCAGTAGTAGTAGTAGTAGTAGTAGAAGACATCTGTAAGCAATCATTAGCCAAGTAGAGCTCATCCTTGGGAGGGAGCTGCAAGAAATGGATCTGCCAGGTATTCCCTAGTGACCTGGCTTGGTTACTGTCGGAGGCAGGATGCTGGGCTGGATGGACCTTTGGTCTGACCCTACATGGCATATATTATGCTTTTATGTTCTAATTTCAGAAACAAATACTGTGCACATCAGAATGTTAGGCAGAGAAATCCAGCATTAGTTCATAGCTGCACTTGAGTTTATTAAGCCTTTGAAGGCCTACTTTAAATTTTTAATCCACATTCTGCAGCTGGGTTAATTTTTGCATATTTCAGGAAAATTGTACCCGTCTTATTCAATATGTTCTAATAGTGATTTTCCTTCTGCTATGGTCATGTATTATATACCATTTGATAGGAATATTTAGTCAGAATTTTGGATCCCGAGAGTTTTGGGCTCGGCCTGAAAAGGGTTAAAAAGGCCCAAAACTAATGAGAGAGGTGATGAGGGAGAGCATGTCCTCTCACTTTCCTCCTGTTTGGACTTTTTGCTTTGTGAAGTCCATTTACCTACGGTATTAATAGCTACATGCTCTACCCTCAGCAGTGAAGTCTGTCTACTTACTAAAGCTTTTCTAAATATTTTACCCCACTGTTTTCCAACATAAATACAGATTTCCGCCAGAGGTCTAAGATTTAGGTCTCTGTGACTGTTTATCTGTGAAGTAGAGCTATTATTAATCAGGAGTTTCCTGCCTCATGCAGATTTCCCGTACAACAGCTTCAAACTCTGTGTATGCTCCTAGCTTCTTATATTGCAGACCATTTAAACTAGGTATATACTCATGTCTTCCTCCCCATCAAATTCTGGGGATGAAGAAGGGTTGTATATCTATTTACTTGTTGACCACTTGGGGAGAAACAGTAAGTGTCACAAGTAACATAACAGCTTTGTATTTATTTATTTATTTAGCTGCATTTATATCCCGCTTTTCACTGGGTCAAAGCGGTTTGACAGAAAGAGGGAGGGGTTACAATAATCAGCTCGACAGAAAGGGGGGCCAACATTGATGATCTGAAAGGGAGGTAACAGTACTTAGACAATTGACGCGGGTCTCTCAGTTGGGAGAGGAGGGGTTAGGTCAGATTGAGTCTGGATGTTGAAGTTAGTGAGAAATGTCCATCTCAGATCCAAGATATTCACAGGAGAGTTTTTAACTGTTTCCTGAATGTGGGGAGGTCTCTGTTGTTTCGGATCTGGTTTGAAAGGGAGTTCCAGAGGGAGGGCGCATACAGTTTGAATTCCCTCTTACAGGTTTGTTGGTTGAACTTGGTTCATTAGTGTGGGATAGTAAGAGTGTTGCTGGTGGTCTGGCGGGTTGGTCTGTTGAGAGTAGGCTGTGGTAGTAGAGTCCAGAGTTGGGAAGTCTGCATTTGATGGAGGGCTTTGTGGATAAGTAGGAGAGCTTTGTATTTAATCCTTGCTTCAAGAGGTAGGATGTGAAGCTCTCTCAGGACTGGGGTGATGTGATCGTGTTTCTTCATTCTCTGGATGATTCTTGCGGTGGTGTTCAAGGCAGTTTGAATGGGGTTGGTGTGGGTGGCGAGTAGTCCATGAAAGATTGCATTACAGTAGTCCAGCCAGACCAGATATTCAGTACTGCTGGCCAGGAATGGCTACTGCCATTCAGAATGCTCCAGTACTTTCCCTTGGAAAACTGGTGCAAAATCCATGGCTTTAAGTGCCCATGAATTTTGCAAGCACTCATGTTGGTTGTAAAATTGTCCCCACTGTTAACACTGAAGTAGAAGCTCAATTTATATTCTACTTTCCTAAGCTTTACTAAGCAGGAAAAATTATTGAGGACAGATTGCCAAGATTTAAAAAAAAATGGTATCACTGAATCTGCTTCAAGCCCAAGGACTATCCCAATTGCCATTGTAGAGATACCTAATACAAACGTGGTGTAGCAGGACAACATAATGTTCCTCTGCTTTTTACAATGAGAAAATATCTGGAGTCTCTACTCCTAAATTGAAATGTCCTATAGGTTGGGCCTTATGTCCATCACTCTCAGGGGCATTTCCTATCTTTTGTTTTGGAGGAACAATAACAGGTCCTGTAATCTGGTACCTTGGTGGCTTTTTCTGAAGAGTCCTTTGCCAAGATTGGGCAAAGGTTGAGTCCATGGTCTCAGGACTGTGAGGAGAAGCAGGGGAACTGTCTTTCTAGAGGCCTGGAGAACAGGAGAGGACATACCTAGGCTGGCTTGGCATAACAGAGAGAAAGAGGTTGGAGAAGAGTACAGACCTAAAGAGGGTTGGGAGTGGAATAACAGCTATGAATAGCTGTTGAAGCAGCAGAAGTCTGAAAGGATTCAGTCTAGTGTTCCATAAAAAGTTCAGCTGCAGGAGGTTAGTAGGACCTGGAGGATGCATCACATTTAACATCTTATGAAGTCTAGACTGTGGTGTGAAGGATCAAATTCCAGAACATCACAAGCAGACAATGTGGGTTTTGAGCAATGTTCAATGGATTCTATCTTTTGGGAAGGTGATAAACTTTTCCCTATTTGCACCTTCACCAGAGGTACTAATTTTGGAGAATGTCTATTTTTGGAAGAGCTGTTTTTTAATTTTCTATCGAGTCCTGGACACATCAACGCTGTGTAGTGAGTACCAAATAGGTTTTGTAATATTTTGAGAGAAAAAGAATGGGTGCCCCCCTCCCCAGGAGCCCAAGAAAGAATGAAGCTGATAGGAATACCAGGAGAAAGAGCCAACCAGGTGATCTAAATTAAAGAGGGTGTATTTACTAAAGAGTCACCAAGAAGTCTGCTACTCCCATTGTGCTCTCATTTTGCTAATTTTTAAACTCATTTGAGTTTTATCAGTGTGAGTTGCTTGATTTTCCCCCATTGCAGCTGTTCTGGGATACATCTAATGAAGTTGCTTTTAAGAAAGCATCCCCTGGGCTGGATTGGAGTTTTTTAAATGTATGGAACAGTGTGAAGTTTTTTTCCCAATGTGATCAAGCAGTCAGGTCCTTGGAGTTCTGTCTCTCCCAAACCCACCAGAACCCTTTGTTACAAATTTTTTGTGTATCCTCTTTAAGATGGCAAGTCAAATTTCACACCCAGCAGTGATCCAATGTACACAAATGACTCCCAAATAGGTACCTCATGGAAGCTGTCTTGAACCATGAAGGATTTTTGGCACCTTGAATTTATAGATGTATTATGCCTGGAATTGGAAGATTACTGAACGAAATGCAAGAGAATCATGGAATTCTGAAGACTAAAGAAGGCTGCCAGGGATAACTGGTTCTTTGCCAAACCCACAAAACTTTTGTGCCTTTTGGATAAATAGCCCTCAGAAGGAAGGGAGTACACATCTTAATCATGGAGCAACCAATGAGGAGCGAGGTGATTACATACTCAAAGGATAGCATGTGGAACCAGGATCTCAAGGTCATTTGGAGAAGGTGCATAAAGCTACTATTGCTGCTCTCGCCTGTTCCCCTGAAAGAGGAAGTCTCACTCTGCTCATTGCTGAGATCGGAGTCATGTCTTTGGATATGGAAGCATTTATCATTAGGAAACCCTGTTTAATAGAGCCAAAAGGACTACTGCTGATATTCTGGAGGGGCTAGATAGTACTAGATGGATTAGACAAGGTGGAATGAGCTGAGTGTCTTAAATGCCTAAGGCTTTGATTGTCTTCTAAGAAGGCCTATTGTAGTATCATTCAAGTCCCAAGACATAAGTTTGTTAAGTAATGAAACGACCAAGACTGACCGGTTGGGTCCTACAAGGAAGCTCAAAGTGCAAAAGATGTTGCCACTCGGGAGTGAGGTAGGGTTGGAGAGGACTCTGGTATGTCTTTCTTTCCAGCTGCTGCCACTAGTTTTATGGAATCGGGATGAAGAGAGATCCAACATGTCGCTCATAAGCTTCCCCCCCCCCCCAAACCAAACCAATGACCAAGTTTCCCTTGTTATTCAACAAATCTAGCCAAGAAAGTGGGATAGCTAGAGTGGAAGGGGAGAAAGCACACCTGAGGTAGATAGGAAGAAAGGAGAGTGTGGGGATGTGAAGCACTTAGCTGCCCTAAAGAGCATTTGACAGCCAAGAGGCAATAGCAAAGACGTACATTTTCTGGTTGAAGCATTCCAACTGACAAGCATCTGCAGAGCTCTCCAGTTATGCCTCCACAACCAGAGAGGCAGGGTCCAAAAGCCAACTGACCCACTCTATGGTGGTGATGCAAGCTGCAGAGGAGTGGAGAATGAGCCAAGAGGAAGAATTGGTAGTGTATACCAATTGCCATCACATGTACTATATGAGAATAACCAGGAAGGATGGATCTCATCAAGACTGGGCAGGGAGGATGGACCAATCTCCGAAAGACAAGTTGGGACTTTTCTCTTTATGTTTTTCATCTATGTTTTCTCCATAGATATGCTGCAAGATCTGCAGCCAAGAATGAACTGGGCTTTGACTGTACTTTAAATCAGTATAATCACTAATGTGACTAGGGTTGTGTGGCAGTTGAGGGGTATCTGGGATAGAATGTATGTGATGGGGGGTGATATCTGGGGTAGGTGTGATGGATCTGGGGTTTTGGTATGTTTCAGCTCAATTTCAAAGCCCACATCAGCAACACCATCAAACAGATATACCACAAGATACGAACTCTAAGACATCTTCGACCCCTGTTGCAACCCGATGATTTCAGATCAGTTTTTCAGGCTCTGGTGACCCCCCTCCCCCCCACACACACTTTGATTATGCCAATGTAATCCTGCATGGCTTACCCAAAAACACCTTAAACCCTTTACAGTTGGCTATGAATGCTGCCGCATGGGTCCTGAGCGGAGCTGCCAGAGGTGATCACATTACCCCTAACCTCAAGGACCTACATTGGCTACCAATCAACTGCCAGCTATCCTATAAAGTAATCATCATAACCTTCAAGGCCATCAACAAAATAGCCCCCACATCCCTAACAGACCTTGTTCACCCCATCTCAGCGAACAGAGCCAGGAGAACATGCACAGCCAATACCCTACAGATCCCCAGCGAAATAACAAAATGCACCATGAAAACAAATAACAGAGCCTTCAAGTCCAATGCTCCTAGCTGTTGGAACGCGCTTCCAACCACCATCAGAGCTATAACAGACCTAACCCTATTCAGAAAGGCACTAAAACATCATCTCTTCCTTATGCATTACTCTCAACCCACCAGTTTAACACCATCTATCACACACCCAATTAGGAACTCATGAGCTACTATCAATACATGTACATAATGTAAATAAATTGAACTTGATATATATAGTGCCCCCGGTTGAAACCCAAGTTTAACCTCCTGTTCACTGTAAGTGCCTAATAGTGTACCTATTCGGCACAGAATCATTGTATGTAAACCGCACTGATTTTTAAGAGTGCGGTATATAAGAGCAATAAATAAATAAATAAATAAAAATGTAGGGCAGGGGAAACATATAGAGTGTGTTGGGGGTATGTGGGAAGTGTCTTCTATGGGTGAGATGTCTAAGGTGTGGGAGTAAGAGCTTGTGTATGTTTGGGACACAGTGGGAATGTGTGTACATAACACAAGCCACTGTGAGGTCTCTTGGGCTGTGATGCAGTGGGGTGGTATGAGGCAGTCTATATGTTTATGTGTGTAAGGGACCAAGGAGAGGGGTATCAGGTGTACAGTGAGGATGTGGGGGGGGGGAGGCTGGTCTGAGAAGGGTTCTGCTTGGGGGGGGGGGGTGCAGTGTGGAGGGAAGGTAACAACCAATGTTCAATGTAACCCTTCACCTTTAAAAGGCAAAACAATTGTTTACTCTTTATTACTATTACTCTGGACTTTGCTACAAAGTGTCCAAACCCAAAATAATAATTCCCACAGTACTTTGTATGAAGTATGCATTCATGACATTACACTCTTATGATGCATGTATATCTTTATAAAAAAAATCTTTATTACATATAATTTACAGAACTCCCCTTACCTATCTTCATTACCCTAAAAAATTGTTGACATAATTCATTATGTAATATAGTATAATATTTACATCATCCCTATCATTATTATACAATACTCACTCATCCCTACATCCATAAAACTATTACACATACATGCATACATACATATATCCCAATACACAAAAATAATGTTTTCCAATGCTGATTCTATATGGTTCTTTTTGTGATCTTTTTGAGGCAATTTCATCTGCCCCACATATAAATTTATGAGCTGTTAATGTATATGCATGAAGAGTTGTAAGGGGACGTTTTCACAGTTATGTTTTATGATTCATGCTGTTGGACATTTGTGTATTGGGATGTATACTGAACATTGATTGTGACCAAATATTTTGTAACCTTGTTTGGTGATTAGTTTTAGTTGTCTATAGGGAGGGTGTCAGGAATACAGTAGAAGGGAGGAGTCTGAAGTGAGTCTGCAGAGAGAATATAGGGGGAGCAGTGGAAAGGAAGTGTTTGAGGTCTGTAGGGAGGGTGTGGGAGTGCAATGGAGAGGAGTGTCCAAGGTCTGCGGGGAAGATACTGTATGGGGAGTACCATGGAGGGGAGGAGTCTAAAGTCTGCAGGAAAGGTGTTGAGAGGTTGCAGTGGAAAGGAAGTGTCCAAGGTTTGGATGGAGGTTATGATGGGATGCAGCGGAGGGCTCAGATTCATGATTGTCTCTTTCCAGTCAGCCATAGCACTCACCAAACAAGACTATTATGTCCATCTGACTAAATCTCTTGCCTCTGACCCTCACCATTTCTTTACAACTCTCAATTCTCTCCTCAAGGGGCCTCCGCCTCTGACCCCTCCCTCCCCTTCTGCCCAAAACCTGACTGACTACTTCCATTGTAAAATCCACATGATCACACTCCAATTCTCCACACGGTCAGCTACTTCCCTTCCTTCTCCTCTTCACTCCCAATTTTGCCTCCTTCCTCTGCTACCCTTTCTTTCTTTTCTATGATCTCCGAGGAGGAAACCACTCACCTTCTTTCCTCATCCAAACTCACTACCTGCTCCTTTGATCCTATTTTTGTCCATCTCCTTAGCTCCATTTCCTCCACTGTAACCTCTTCCATCTCTCATATTCTCAACCTATCGCTCTCCGCTGTAACTTTCCCTGCAAACTTCAAGCATGCTGCGGTCACTCCTCTCCTCGAGAAACCCTCACTAGATCCTATTTGTCCTTCTATTGACCGATCTCCCTCATCCCCTTCATTTCTAAACTACTTGAGCATGCGGTTCACCACCATTGGCTCAACTTTCTCTCCTCTCAAGCCCTTCTGGATCCTCTACAATCTGCCTTTCGTCCTTTACAATCTACTGAAACGGCTCTTGTCAAAGTCTCCAGTGACCTGTTCCTGGCAAAATCCAAGGGCTTTTACTCAATCCTCATCCTTCTTGACCTTTCTGCTGCTTTTAACACTATTGACCACAACCTTCTACTTGATACCTTATACTCGTTTGGTATTAAAGGCTCTGTGCTATCCTGGTTCTCTTCTTATCTCTTCCATTGCTCCTTCAGTATTTGTTCTAGTGAATCCTCCTCTACTGCTATCCCACTCTCAGTTGATGTACCCCAAGGGCCTGTCTTGGATCCACTCCTTTTCTCTCTCTATATTCCAGTCCCTTGGTGCACTCATCTCTTCCCATGGCTTTCAGTACCATCTTTACACTGATGACTCCTAGATCTACATCTCTACACCTGAAATCCCTCCGGTAATCTAGACCCGGATCTCTGCCTACCTTTCTGACATTACTGCTTGGATGTCTCACTGCCACTTGAAACTGAACATGGCCAAAACTGAACTTCTTATTTTTCCTCCTAAATTCTCCTCTCCCCTTCTTTCTTTCTCAATCTCTGTGGATAACTCTCTACTCCTCCCTGTTTCCTCAGCTGGCAACCTTGAGGTCATCAACTCCTCTCTCTTCTTCTCCACACACATCCAGCTGATAGCTAAAATCTGCCGTTTCTTTCTCTACAACATCACCAAAATTCACCCATTCCTTTCTGAACATGCTACTAAGACCCTTATCCACTCTTTAGTCACCTCCCATCTTGACTACTGTAACCTAGTTCTTGCTGGTCTCCCTCTGAATCATCTCTTTCCCCTTCAATCTATTCAACACTCTGCTGTGCAGCTAATCTTCCACCAGCCTCGTCATGCTTATATTACCCCTCTTCTCAAGTCACTTCATTGGCTCCCTATCTGTTTCCGCATCCAGTTCAAACTTCTGCTGACCTGAAGTGCATTCACTTTGCAGCTACTCACTACTGTACCTTTCCTCTCTTATTTCTCCGTATATCCCTTCTCGGGGACTCCGCTCTTCTGGCAAATCGCTTCTATCTGTGCCCTTCTCTTTTATTGCTAACTCTAGACTTTGTTCCTCTCACCTTGCTGCTCCTTATGCCTGGAACGAACTACCCGAGTCTGTACGTCAGGCTTTATCACTGGCTTTCAAATCCAGGCTGAAAACTCACCTCTTTGCTGCCGCTTATGGATCTTGATTCGCCTAATCTCCTTTGTGTTTCCTTCCCATTCCCCCTAGATGTATTCTATGTCTACAGCTACTGTGTTGACTGTCTCGACTAGATTGTAAACTCTGATGAGCAGGGACTGTCTTTTACATGTGTCTGTGAAGTGCTGCATATGTCTTGTAGATCTATACAAATGTTCAGTAGTAGTAGTAGTAGGAATGTTCCCTGCCTCTCCCACCTTCCCATGGGCATATAAAACATTTTTAAAGTCTAGGAGCTGGTAGGAAGCAAGCACAGCACACACCCTTCAAACTCTCCCCTGTGGGGGTCCAACAGCAGAGAAAATGCTTTCCTTCATCTCAGGCTGCTGCAGGGCAAAGTCTTGCGGTATGAGCTGTGACATTTCAAGGCTTTTATTGCCTCAGTCCCACAGCAGCAGGAAATAAGGTGTATTTAGCACTTTACTTGTTGCCGGGCTGCAAGGGGGCAAATTTGAAGACCAGGATTGGGAGGTAGCGAGGCTGCACTGCTAGAGGTAAGTGCAGCGTATGCTGTGCTAACCTCTTCCGAGCAGCACCACCTCTACCTCATCTTTTTTTCAACTAGAGTTCGTCTAGTGTCAGGTGGCCCCCAGAGTTTTGCCAGGCTTGGTTTGCTCAATAATAGCTGCACCCCTAGTGTAATTGTATTGATTGCAAAGTCATCCCATTCATTACAGTATCTGCTATTGTACATGATTTCTACTTAAAGCAACCGTTTACCGTATCTGGAGTGTATACTGCACAATCCACTACCCCATCTATCTTAAAGTGAAATATTTTGACTTCAGGTGTACTTTAGACCCTGTCAATACAAAAAATAGTTTAAAATGCACAAAACAAATGGTTCTGACGGATGGGAGGAGACAATGCCTCAAGACCCTCATCTGGTGGACTAAAAGAAACTTCTCAAACACACTTAAAACCCCTCAAAAGAATTTCAGTCCACACCAGGAATTTATTTTAATAAAAACGCCTTTATTAGATGACATCTTCAAAACCAAAAATATGCAAGGTGGCATAAAGGAAGAAGGCAATAATGGAAAGATAAATTAAATAAAGTTAAAATTCTTTTTCCTCCTAATAATTTGGTCCCAGGGAGGTATCTTCCATCTGTCCTCTGCTTGAGTCCACAAGTGGAATCCTAGGTGGATTCCCTTTCTGCTTCTTTTCATTAGAGTCCTAAACCAGATGCCCCAGACAGCAGTCTCCTGCAAGGCACTCACAGAAACACTTTCTAAAAATTACAATACCTTTCCTGAATTTAGACCGAGAATCTGATATTTTCGAGCAGCTTTGGTAGATATGATGGAAATCATATTCCTTGTTGAATCTTCTAGGCCCAACATTCCAAAGAAGATGAGCTCTTCAATTTAGGATCATATGTAGCCTCCTAAATTTGTGCCTTAGTTTCAGTAATCTTAAGAGCCTTACTGGCTGATATTCAGAACCATTACCTGGTCAGCCAATGGGAGGCCCTCCAGATAAGAGTGCTGCCATGAATAGTGCTGCCTATCTCCACGGACTCCCCTGGAACTATCCAATTGATGCAGGGGCTGTCTCTGGACGAATCAAGGATGTGTCCATGCTATCCAGATAAGTGACAGCACTTATTTGGTGAGAGTGATATTCAGCAGCACCTATCTATACAACTTGGGTTGCATAAAAAGCAGGCCTAAGTTTGCTGAACATATTATTTTATACACAGTACCTTAAGGAAGACAACAGAGAGAAGACAGAAATGCCTTTGGCGTTCTTCTCCACTCCAATCACATCCCAATGAAGCAGCAAAGAGATATAATTTAAATCAAATCAGAATATAGCTTACCTCAACAGCACAAGACAGAGTATTGTGTAGCAGCCCTCTTTTAATAAGTGTTATTTCCCTCCCTTCCTCCCCAACACCCACCCCTGGGATAATCGTAGCTTTATAGGTACTTACACATCTTAAAAGACAGGAGGTGCTCTCAGGTGAAGCTCGTTACCCAAATCAGTCATACACTAAGGACCTGAGATTAATTAAGCTTCATGTGATCAAGATATTTTAAACGTATTAGGTACAGTTTTATTAGTATAAATATTCATAGCAACCCTTAGTAAGTAAAGAACTTAAAGATCTAAACACAAACTTAAAACTAAGATGCAGACAGCAGTCCAACAGCGAAATGGGGGCTTTCCAGTCTTTTGCACTGAGTGTCACGTGTATGATTTTCTCCCAGTTGGTGAGAGGTCTTACGTGTGCACTAGGTGCAAGGAGCTCTTTGCTCTCAGGGAACGAGTCCGTTCTCTAGAGGCTAGAGTAGCAGACTTGGAAAACATAAGAAAGACAGAGAGGTACATAGACGAGACCTACAGGGATATAGTCCTGAAGTCCCACCTCCTCTGGCAGCATCCCTGTTGCCATGGAGGAGAGAGGTCACGTGACAGGAGAGCATCACCCTGGTGTGGCAGGAAGTGATCCTGTAACTAGGACCTGTCCTCCAGGTGATGTAAAACTCTCTCACACTGAGGAAGTTTCTCCAGGGCCATGTGCCCATGAGGGAAGGGTTAGGACAGCCGTTATAGTTGGTGATTCGATCATTAGGCATGTAGATAGCTGGGTGGTTGGTGGACGTGAGGATCGCCTGGTAACATGCCTGCCTGGTACGAAGGTAGCGGACCTCACGCGCCACCTAGATAAGGTCTTAGATAGTGCTGGGGAGGAGTCTGCTGTCTTGCTACATGTCGGTACCAATGACATAGGAAAATGTGGTAGGGAGGTTCTGGAGGCTAAATTTAGGATTTTAGGTAGGAAGTTGAAATCCAGAACTTCCAGGGTAGTGTTCTCCAAAATGCTTCCCGTTCCATGCGCAGGACCCAAAAGGCAGGCAGAGCTCCGGAGTCTCAATGCGTGGATGAGACAATGGTGCAGAGATGAGTGTTTTGGATTTGTTAGGACCTGGGGAACATTCTGGGGAAAGGAGGGGCTCTTCCGAAGGGATGGGCTTCAACTTAACCGGGATGTAACCAGGCTGCTGGCATTAACCTTTAAAAAGGAGATAGAGCAGCTTTTAAACTAGATAATAGGGAAAAGCCGACAGTCGCCCAAGAGCAGATGGTTTGGAAGACTGTATCCTTGAAGGATACTACCAAAAGCAGAGAGGTTCTACAAAAGAGTAAAGTAGCCCAAATGCCCTCGAGTATGATGCAGAGCTTACAGATCCCAAATTACCCATGTCTACCAATAGCCAAATTAATATGAATAAAATACAGTCTCTAAAATGCTTGTATGCAAATGCTAGAAGTCTAAAAAATAAGATGGGAGAGTTAGAATATATAGCGCTAAATGAGAGGTTAGATATGATTGGAATATCAGAGACATGGTGGAAGGAGGACAACCAGTGGGATACTGTGATACCTGGGTACAAAATATATATCGTAATGATAGAGCTGATCAAATTGGTGAAGGGGTTGTTCTCTATGTTAGAGAGGGCATTGAGTCAGAAAGGATTAAAGTTTTGCAGGAAACAAAATTTGCTGTAGAATCTCTATGGATTGAAATTCCATGTAAAAAGGGGAAGATGATGGCAGTGGGTGTGTACTATGGACCGCCTGGCCAGAATGAACAAATGGATGATGAAATGCTCAAAGAAATCAAAGAAGCTAACAAAAGTTACAGCTCAGTAATAATAATGGGTGATTTCAATTACCCCGGTATCGACTGGGTTAGTGTCACGGCAGGACATGTTAGGGAGATAAAGTTCCTAGATGAAATAAATGACTGCTTCTTGGAGCAGCTGGTTCATGAACCGACCAGAGGGAAAGCCATATTAGACCTAGTCCTTAGTGGAACACCAGATCTAGTGCAAGAGATAAGGGTGTTGGGGCCACTTGGCAATAGTGATCATAGCATGATCACCTTTGATTTAATTAGTGGAGGAGGGATAGTAAGGAAATCCATAGTACTACCTTTTAACTTTCGAAAGGGAGACTATGATAAAATGAGGAAAATAGGAAAAAACTAAAAGGAGCAGTTGCAAAGGCTAAAGACTTACATCAAGCTTGGGTGTTGTTGAAAAATACTATCTTGGAAGCTCAGACCAACTGTATTCCACACTTTAAGAAAAGTGAAAGGAAGTCGAAAAAACTGCCAGCATAGTTTAAAGGTGAGATCAAAGATGCTGTTGTTGCCAAAAAAGCATCTTTCAGGAAATGGAAAAAAGAGCCAAACAACGAAACCTGGAAACAGCACAAGCACTGGCAAGTCAAATGCAAGGCATTGATAAGGCAGGCAAAGGAAGAATTTGAGAAGAAGCTTGCTGCGGAAGCAAAAACATGAAATAAAGACTTTTTCAAGTACTTTCGTAGCAAAAAACCTGTGAAAGAGTCAGTTGGTCCATTAGATGATAGAGGGGTTAAAGGGGCACTAAGAGGCGATGAGGCGATAGCAGAGAGACTGAATGAATTCTTTGCTTTGGTCTTTACTGAGGAAGATGTAGGGATGTTACCCATGACTGAAGTGGTATTTAAAGGTGCGGAAGAATTGAAGGAAATATCGATATATCGGGAAGATGTATTACAACTATTAGATAAACTGAAGAGTTGCAAATCACCTGGGCTGAATGATATACAACCAAGGGTGTTGAAAGAACTGAAATATGAGATTGCAGACCTGCTATTAGTAATCTGTGAACTATCATTAAAATCATCTCTAATACCTGAAGACTGGAGGATCGACAATGTAACACCAATTTTTAAAAAGGGTTCCAGGGGTGATCCGGGAAACTACAGACCAGTGAGCCTGATGTCAGTACCGGGAAAAATGGTAGAAACCAACATAAAGAATAAAATTAATCAGCATGTAGATAGTCATGGCCTAATGGGAGACAGCCAACATGGCTTTAGACAAGGAAGATCTTGTCTTACTAATCTGTTATGTTTTTTTGAAGGTGTGAATAAACAAGTGGACAAAGGTGAGTCGGTCGATATAGTGTATCTGGACTTTCAGAACGCCTTTGACAAGGTCCCTCATCAGAGACTTTTGGCAAAACTAAAGAGTCATGGGATAGGAGGCAGTGTACTATTGTGGATCAGGAACTGGTTAAAAGATAGAAAGCAGAGGGTAGGGCTAAATGGCCAATTTTCCCAATGGAGAAAGGTGAATAGTGGTGTACCCCAGGGATCTGTGCTGGGTCCACTGCTTTTTGACATATTCATAAATGACCTGGAAAGTGGAATAATGAGTGAGGTTATCAAATTTGCAGATGACACAAAACTATTTAAAGTTGTTAAAACCCATGAGGATTGTGGAAAATTGCAAGAGGATCTTGATAAATTGGAAGACTGGACATCAAAATGGCAGATGAAATTTAATGTGGTCAAGTGCAAAGTTATGCACCTAGGGAAGAACAACCCAAACTATGGTTACACGATGCAAGGTTCCACATTAGGAACCATCACCCAGGAAAAAGATTTAGGCGTCACTGTGGCTAACATGATAAAACCCTCGGCTCAGTGTGCAGCGGCGGCCAAGAGAGCAAATAGAATGCTAGGTATCATAAGGAAAGGAATGGAAAACAAAACAAAAGATATTATAATGCCTCTATATCATTCCATGGTGAGACCGCACCTTGAATATTGTGTGCAATTCTGGTCGCCGTATCTTAAAAAGCATATAGCGATATTAGAAAAGGTTCAGAGAAGAGCCACCAAAATGGTAAAGGGGATGGAAGGATAGACCTATGAAGAAAGGCTAAAAAGGTTAGGGTTCTTTAACCTGGAGAAGAGACAGCTGAGGGGAGATATGATAGAAGTCTATAAATTAATGAACGGAGTGGAATGGGTAGACGTAGATCGATTGTTTACCTTATCAGAATATAGAAAGACTAGGGGACATGCAATGAAGCTACAGGGTAAACTATTTAAGACTAATAAAAGAAAATATTTTTTCACTCAACGTGTAATCAAACTCTGGAATTTGTTACCGGAGGATGTAGTAAAGGCTGTTAGTGTAGCTGGGTTTAAAAAAGGTTTGGACAAGTTCCTGGAGGAAAGGTCCATAAACCATTATTAAGAAGGGACCCAGGATATCAATGCTTGACCCAGTACAAGCATTGTGGAACCTGTGTCTTTTGGGGAAACTGCTAGTTAGGTATGACCTAGATTGGCCACTGTTGGAAACAGGATACTGGGCTTGATGGACCTTGGTCTGACCCAGTATGGCATATCTTATGTTCTTATGACAGGGCCAGTGCTAGGGTCGCTGGTGGCCTCCTGCAACCTATAGATCGGCTTCCTCCTCCTTCATTACTGTTAATAGTAGATTGCACTCCTCTTTTCCCAAAACTCCTTTGTGAACTCTGTTCATATGATGCTAATATTCTCCTTATAATCAAATGTTCTTCTCAAATTCTCTCTTTGCCTGCCTTATCAATGCCTTGCATCAAAACTTGCGAGTGCTTATGTTGTTTCCAGTTTTCATCATTTGGTTCCTTTTTCCATTTCTGAAAGATGCTTTTTTGGCAACAACAGCCTCTCTGACCTCACCTTTAAACCATGCTGGCAGTTTTTTGGACTTCCATCCACTTTTCTTGAAATGTGGAGAACAGCTGGTCTGAGTTTCCAAGATAGCATTTTTAACAACACCCATGCTTGTAAATCTTTAACCTTTGCAACTGCTCCTTTTAGTTTTTTTAACTATTTTCCTCATTTTATCATAATTTCCCTTTTGAAAGTTGAAAGGTAGTACTATGGATTTCCTTGCCATCCTTCCTCTATTTATTAAATCAAACACAATCATGCTATGATCACTATTGCAAAATGGCCCCAACATCCTTATCTCTTGTACCAGATCTTGTGTTCCACTAAGGACTAGGTCCAAAATGGCTTCCCCTCTTGTCGTTTCATGAATTGGCTGCTCCAAGAAGCAGCTGTTTATTTCATCTAAAAACTTTATCTCCTTAGCATGTCCTGCCGTGGCACTGACCCAGTCGATACTGGGGTAATTGAAATCACCCATTATTATTACTGTGCTGTAACTTTTCTTAACTTCCCTGATTTCTTTGAGCATTTCATCATCCATTTGTCCATTCTGGCCAGGCGGTGGATAGTACACACCCACTGCCATCGCCTTCCCCTTCCCCTTTTTCCATGGAATTTCAATCTATAGAGATTCTGTAATGAATTTTGTTTCTTGCAAAATTTTAATCCTTTGTGGCTCAATGTCCTCTCTAACATAGAGTGCAACCCATTCACCAATTTGATCTGCTCTGTCATTACGATATAGCTTGTGTCCAGGTATCCCAGTGTCCCACTGGTTGTCCTCCTTCCACCATGTCTCTGAGATATCAAACATATCTAATCTCTCATTTAGTGCTATATGTTCTAACTCTCCCATCTTATTTTTTAGACTTCTAGCATTTGCATACATGCATTTTAGAGGCTGTATTTTATTCATATTAATATGGAATCTTTAAGCACTGTCTGGTCTGTACTTAAGGGCATTTAGGTTACTTTTGTCTTTATTGGATCCTCCCTGTCGATAAACTTTGCATCATTTAACCATAGTTTGGGTTGTCCTTTCCTAGGTGCATGACTTTGCACTTGTCCACAATAAATTTCATCTGCAATTTGGACATCCAGTCTTCTAATTTTTCAAGGTCCTCTTGGAATTCTTCTGTATCCTCTTGCATTTGAACAACTTTGAATAATTTGCAAATTCGATCATTCACTTGTTGTTCCTATTTCCAAGTCATGTATGAAAATGTTAAAAAGCAGTGGGCCCAGCACAAATCCCTGGGGTACTCCACTATTTAACTTTCTCCACTGAGAAAATTGGCCATTTAGCCCTACTCTCTATTAACCAATTCCTGATCCAATCCTTTGACTTTTTAATTTGGCCAAGATTCTCTCATGAGGGATCTTATCAAAGGTTTTCTGAAAATGCAGATGCACTATATTAATCGGCTTACCTTTGTTTACCTGCTTATTCACACCTTCAAAAAAAGATATAACAGATTAGTAAGACAAGACTTTCCTTGGCAAAATCCATGTTGACTTGTTCCCATTAAACACTAGCTATCTACATATTCAGTAATTTTATTCTTTATAATGGTTTCTACCATTTTGCTCAGTAGTGATATCTAGCTCATCGGTCTGTAGTTTACCGGATCACCCCTGGAACCCTTTTCAAAAATTGGAGTTACATTGGCTACTCTCCAATCTTCATGTACTACAGATGATTTTAATGATAGTTCAGTGGTGGCCAAGAAAGTAAATAGAATGCTAGCAATCATAAGGAAAGAAATGCAGAATACTGTAGAACAAAGGATATTATAATGCCTCTGTATCGCTCCATGGTGCAACTGCACCTTGAATATTGTATGCCGTTCTGGTGACCATATCTTAAAAAGGATATAACAGAATTAAAAAATGTACAAAGAAGAGCCAACAAAATGATAAAGGGGATGGAAGGATATCTCTTTGAGGAAAGGCTTAAACAGTTAGAGCTCTTCAACTTGGAGAAAAGATGGCTGAAGGGAAATATGACATAAGTCTATAAACCAATGAGTGGAGTAGAATGGTTAAACATAGATTATTTGTTTAGTCATTCAAAAAGTAGAAAGACCAGTGCACGCTCAATAAAGCTACAATGTAGCCTCTTTAGACTATTCGGAGAATATTTTTTTTTTACTCAATGTGTAATCAGTCTTTGGAATTTGTGCCAATGGATGTAGTAAAAGCTGTTAGTGTAAATGGATTTAAAAGAGGTTTGGACAAGTTCCTGGAGGAAAGGTCCATAAACCATTATTAAAGAGGACCCAGGAAATCCACTGCTTACCTCTGGGATAAGCAGCATGGAATTTGTGTACCTTTTAGGGAACCTGACAGGTACTGCTGTTGGAAACAGGATACCGGGCTTGATGGACCCTTGGTGGGCTCAGCATGGCATCTTTGTTAGTCATATTGCAGAAGAGCTGTTGGGTAAGGTTTGCCTCTTTGTGGATGATACCAAAATCTGCAATAGAGTAGACACTCAGGAAGGTGTAGATAACTTGAGGAGGGATCTTGCTTAGGTTGAAGAAGGGTCTAGAATTTTGCAGCTAAGATTTAATGTTAAAAAATGCAAGGTCATGCATTTGGGCTGCAGCAATCCAAGGGAGCTATATAGTATAGGGGGTGAAGTACTTCTGTCCACAAAAGAAGAGTGGGATCTAGGCGTGATTGTGTCTGATGATCTTAAAGTGGCTAAACAGGTAAAAAAGGCAAAGGCGAAAACTAAAAGGATGCTTGGGTGCATAGGGAGAGGAATGGCCAGCGGAAGCAAGGAGGTGATAATGCCTCTGTATAAGTCTTTATTGCGACCTCATTTGGAGTATAGTGTGCAATTCTGGAGACCGCACCTTCAAAGGAATATAAACAGGTTGGAGTCAGTACAAAGGGTGGCTACTAAAATGGTTAGTAGTCTTCATTATAAAGCATATGAGGACAGACTTAAGGATCTTAATATTTTTAAAGGAAAGGTGGGATAGAGGTTGATATGACTGAGACATTTAAATACCTCTATGGCATAAATGCACAGGAGAGCCTCTTTCAATGGAAAACAAGCTTGCTACAAAGGGACATAGGATGAGAGTTAAAGGGGATAGACTCAGGAGTAATATGCGGAAATATTTCTTTACGGAAAGAGTGGTAGATGCGTGGAATAGTTTCCCAGTGGAGGTGATGAGGAAAGTATCTGAATTCAAAAAAGCATGCGACAAACACGGAGGATCTCTAAAGGAAAAAAGGGGACTGTTGTAGTGGTTGATAAGGGTAGACTAGATAGGCCATGTGGTCTTTCTCTGCCATCATATTTCTATGTTTCTACTGAAAAGCACAGAGGAAGGAAGGAAGAAAGTTATCACTGAATGTTTGTTTAAACTAAACTGCAAACTCTCTGGAGAAGGGACTCGCTCATTTATGTACTTGTACAGCCATATGTCTCCTACAGCTATTGAAATGATAGGTGATAGTAGTAAAAGGTATTGTAAAATTGGCAGCCAAAAGGTGAGGATTAAAAATACTGATGGCTGAAGTAGGATTGCTGGGGGGGGGGGGGGGGGAGGAGGGAGGGGGATGACTGGAACTAGCTGGCTGGGGTTGACTAGGACTGGCTTGCTGAGAGGGTGCTGACTGACTGGTGATTGGCTTGGGAGTGAGTGGCTAGGTAGGTGCTGATTGGCTGGAAGAAGGAGGGGAATAGCCAACTGGGGAGTGTCTAGGAAGGGAGATAGCTGGCTGAGGTTGGGGTTTGAGACTGCTGTGGATGAGGTTGGACTGAGAGAGGAAAACTGTTGGGGACAAGAAAGGGGACTGAAAGAGAGACTGCTAGGCATGGGGGAGGAGTTCAGACAAGAAGAGAGTCTGATGGAGAAAATGAAGGTAATAGAAAAAGGCAGACTGATAGACATGGAGTGATAGAGAGACTAAGACTGGTGGCGACCCACATTACATTAAAATTGAAAGCCTGATTTACTATTTTTTTCCTCAGAGACACAGAATCAGGCTGTAAAGGAACTGTGACAGACTTCAAAGATGGATCCCCCCTCATGCTCTTCATCCCCTGTCAACTGGCTCCTAACTATATAAGTTGGTGCCTAGATCAGGAGAAAAATTAAGGCCTTTTGCATCAGCAACCTTCAAGCAAATACTCCAGTTTCTTTCTAAAGTTGCATAATACAGATGTTTTATAGCAGGATTTGCCAATATCAATGAAAACTTTGTCCTACATAATTAGATAAGACATGTTTTTCCCGCGTGTCTGCTGTGCTGAAGAAACTCGCAGATGTACCATACTGTCTTTTCCTAATTTTTTACAAACTTTTCAGTCTAATGAAAGACGCTCTGCTTACACAGCCCTGGGAAGTAGTAAATATATTGAGGTTTTTCATTTCTGGGTGGTGAATACAAACCATGTAAGTATGAGGGTCAATAACCCTTTGTGAACTAATTTGTGAGCAAAATAGCTCAACCTCCTTGATCATCATTAATACTTTTTTTTTTTTTTTTTTTGCTGCTGCTGCTGCTGCTGCACCATCTTTTAACTTCTGTGAATGTCATCCCTCGTATGACAACTGCCATTGAGCAAACCCTAAATAGCTAGAATATTTGTCCTCCAGAGCACAAAAGTAATAGAAGACAATGCTAGCCTATGCAGGCTTAATAACAAAGACTGCAGTTCTCTTGCATGGAAAAGAACTGCTTCCTGGTCCTTCTGTGGCTTCCGGTGGAGAACAATACAAGTGGGAAAATAGGTTCTGATTTCAAAAATTATTCCGTTTCGATTGTAGAGGACTATTCATCATTTAGTATGGTTAAGATTCAGAAGAGATGTACACAGGAAAACAATTTAGGTTTGTTTTCATTTCATTTGGGTTTTTCCCGGTTCTCAGACTTCCTCAGTTTGTTTCAGACATTTGTTTTAATAAACATTTTTAATGCACATTAGAACTTTCTAAAGCACGCTAATCAGCTTAACACATATTGGCTCATAGGTTTATGTAGGTTAAATCTATTTAGCACACACTCAGTTTTTTAAAGGTGCACAAACAAGCCATATGTGTGCATAGCAAACGCACGGCCCTAACTAAATGCTGAATTTGGCGTTTAATGATGGCCTTCCGTGGGAGAAGCTGCCAAGGTCATTAACTTTTCAGTCATGAAATAGTTCAACCCATCTTTGTCTTATCTCCAAAATTTCTTGAGAGAAGGATGAACGTGGCCTGGGAATGAAATCAGGTGTGTTAGCATAGCAGTAAAACATGACTTTGGTGCTTTGTCTAAGGACTGTAGCATTTCAGGAAGAATGAGATCTGTTAAGTACAGAGCAGCTTTAAAGTTGGCCATTCTAGGTAACCATTCATCTGGGGCAAGGTGAGAATGACTATTAAATGTAAATGGCTCTAAAATAATTTGCTCCTGTAGTACAAGGAAGAGAAAAGAGAGGTCATGGCAGGATAATATGAGTTGGAGGAGGATGCTTACTCACCTCCCTTCAGATCCCGACGAAGGTTTAGAATCTGGATGTCTGCATAAGAGTGTCCCGCACTACAGCATAATCTCTTTGTCACTTGATATAATTGGTACATTATGTCTTGCTGAACAATTAATGAATTTGCTATTGAAAACTGCTTCACCTTAACATGCCTTTGAAGAGATACTACTTCGACCTCCATAGATACCCCTTTGTATAGATCGGGTTTCAGGGCTTAGCACAGGTGGAAGCAGTGCCAACATCTTCACCTTTGCAGGTATGTGCAGTAGATCAGAAGCACTATAGGAAACAACATGAGACTCACCAAAGGAGAAAGCAAATTCTCATTAAACTGTTAATGTAGTCACAGACAAATGTCAGTCTAAGACAAATGTATTACAATTCAATAATAATCTTGTAGATCATTTAAACAGATATGTTGCAAACACATTTGCATGTTCTGAAATGAAGAGAGATGGAAGAAAACCTTGAAAGGTCAATATTCAAAAGTACATATGCGGTCATGTTTTTTGTTTTGTTTTGTTTTTGTTTTGTCTTGTTTTGTATCAACATATGCTGTTAGCTGATACATTGTTTGCTGTTACAAAATGTTCCATGTAAAACCAAGCTCTTGCTTTGTTGATTGTTGTTTATTGTAAACCGCAACTGATCTCTGGAAGATGCGGTATATAAATGATTGTTAACTAAATAAATAAATAAATCTGCCGACTGCATAAGTGTTTTTCTTGAGAGCAGGTATAAATTTGTGCATGGGAATTTGTACATTATTGGTGCTGCTTCTGGGAGCCTCTTTTATAAAAGCAGATAAGTATCTATGTTGTCTTTATAAAATAGGCTTAAAATTGGTGCCTTTTTGGACTTTTCACCTAGGCCCCCTGTTATAAAATTACCTTCTAAAGCAGTGGTATTCATTCTCACTCCTCAAGGGTTTGCAAACAGATTAGGTTCTCACGATATCCCTAGTAAATATGCAGACGAGAGATTTGCATGTGTACTATCTCATGCACATTCATTAGGCACATCCTGAAAACCAATGCCCTAAACATACAAATTATCCATCTAGGTGGTCCACACGAGTGTCAGGTACAGTTCACATGTCCAAATTAAAGTTGCAAGTTATATGTGGATATTCCGCAATGCCACTTCAACAAAGGGCACCACTTAACATATGTAAATAATGTATATAATTTGCACTGTTCACTGTTCCATGCTGTTCAACCCTAACATTGTTGTTTATCTACTTTATGGCTTTTGGTTATATGATGTTATATGTAAAACAAACTCTGCTTTGTTAATCGTTGTTTATTGTGAACCGCACCCGATCCATGGAAGATGCGGTATATAAATGATTGTTAAATAAAATAAAATAAATATGTATTATTTGAAACCATCTAAGGGGTATGTTTACTAAACAGCGGTGAAGGAGCAAGTGCACCATTAGCGCATGCTAACGTCACACCTACGCCCTTACTGTGTCTAAAACTCCTGTTACAATGTAAGCACAGAACAGTTTTCTGACTGTGCACCCTTGTTGTATGTAAACCGCACTGATAACAAATAGCGCGGTATATAAAAGCTGTTAAATAAAAAAAATAAAAAATAAAAAAATTAGCGCATGCTAACAATACAGGCATCGTAAAGTGCCCTGTGGACGGAGAGTAGATGTCTACGGGGTGGAGAGTGGGGGGGGGGGTCAATGGGCAGGGAGCAGGCAGGAACAAGGCTGGCTCCTTTAACGATGGTACCTTAATGGCAGGAACCCTAACGCATATGAAAACCTCGCGGAAAGGGTACATTTTGAGAAGAGAGAGCCTATCTAAACGTCTGCAATGTGATGTTCAGACAGGGGAGCCTCAGTCAGTGATAGTTGTGATACAGAAGCAGCAACAGTATCATACCCTGCAATAAGAGGCCACTGGGCTGCTGGTGGCAATGTGTGAATGGAGTTTGTGAGTGTGTGCTGTTAAGGTGTTAAGAAGGTGCCATGTTGTTGCTAGTGAGTGCATTCAAGATTCTGTATTGTGGCAAGACAGCTGCCTATACAAAACAAATCGCATGCATGGGATGATGTTGCAGTAACAGTGGCAGTAGCCGTACATGGCCCCTCTGTCAGAAATGAGGTAAGACACCCCCAATGTCACCCTGGCACTGCTGTGTGGGTGTGGGTGTTCTGGTGCATTGGGTGTCACCTGTAATGTCTGTAATATGTGTTCCATTGGTATGGGAGCAGTGCAATGCATCAGCTCACTGTCAGTGCACTGACAAGCATGGTAGCAGCATGTAATTCGGAGTACAGCCACCTCCCCATCACTAGATTTGCAAAGTGGTTGTAGCTGTCACTGCAGTCCCCTGGGGAGAGGGGCAGGTTGATATGATGTGACTCATCACATGCATCCTTTTAAAAATTGCCAATAGTTAGCACTGTGGTATTTGTGTGTGTATGTGTGCATGAACTGATGGAAGTGGCCACCTGTAGACTACCACCAGTGCTGGTTGGTGGCATGTGAGCGGTGTGGCAAGGTGTATACCTGGCTTTTGGATTTGGGTGATTTGCCATGTGCAGCCAAAAGGTTCATGTATCCAGCAATATAAGGAAAATAAAGTTAAGACCATATTGTGTAAGAACAATGTAAGCATGTGGGTTTGCATGCAAAATAATGTTGTCAATGTTGAGTGCGCCTGGCATACCTCTGTAAGTCCTCACGCAGCTGAAGTTAGCTATCATAGACACATGTGAACTTAGAATACCCCCTATATATGGGAAACTATCTGAGTGGTAAGTGACACATGCACATGCCATTGAAGGGGGGAAAGGTGTGTTATGATCTGACACACTTGGCTGGGCATGGGTGTGTCTCTATTCACTGGTCTGCCACTGTGACTGGACACATTGTACCATTTATATATGCATGTCACATGTATAGGCATCATAGGTGGCCGCTGCAATGCACATACCCCTTGTGCCATGGAATCCTGACACCTCACAAACCCCAATGGCCAAATATGTTTTTGAGGCTGCAGATGGCTAAGTGCACATATGCAAAGCACAAGTGCTGCCACATGGAATGGTACAAAGTCCTCTTCAATATCTCTGTACCACAAAAATAATGTGGCATCCCTATGGTGCTGCACATAAGGTGTCTGCATGTGCAACTGTGGGGTCATGTGTTCAAAACTAGCTTGTGGATAAGCAATGCCAAGTGTACTAATTTTATGCCCTCCAGGCCTAAGACATGTAGGTGCCAAGGTCCACATCATGTTCAACATTGTTCCTCACACGGATGTTAATCACATGAACTACTTGTATGACTGCCTGGAAGTGCAGGCCAATGACAATCAGCCCAATTCCATCCAAAAAAAAAAGGTTTGGGCAAGTTCCTGGAGGAAAGGTCCATAAACCATTATTAAGAAGGGACCCAGGATATCAATGCTTGGCCCAGTACAAGCATTGCGGAACCTGTGTCTTTTGGGAAAACTGCTAGGTACGTATGACCTAGATTGGCCACTGTTGGAAACAGGATACTGGGCTTGATGGACCTTGGTCTGACCCAGTATGGCATATCTTATGTTCTTATCCTAGACGTAGATCCTCTCTATACATCCGGTCTGAGCCGGACGTACAGAGGAGATCGCGATTCTGATCCCGCAGGGAACATCTAGCCCCACAGGATCAGAATCGCCATCAGGCATGTACGTGTAGGCCAGAACTACGATTCAGTCCAGCCTTCACGTACATGCACAACCCAACTAATTCAGTCAGGGCTTTTAAATGGAGCCACGGCGCTATGGCGTCCTGTTGCCATGGCACCGCAGCTCCATTTAAAAGCCGCGATTCCGGCCACCTGCAACAAATGCTAATTCCTCACAGCCCGATTCCCGATCTGGCCTCCTAAGGCTAGGGTCAGGCTGCAGGGAATGGTGTGTAACAAATGTTACGTGGTGCAGGGGTCAAGTTGGTCAGTGGAAATTGATCAGGGGTGAAATTAGGGTTATGGAAATGCTAGATGAAGTTTTTAATTCCTTCTGGAGGTCTTTAATTTCTCTCAAACTTTCTGGGAGGGCAATCCATTGTGCAGGTGCAACAAATGAAAACGCGCTGTTACTTGTTATATGTTTAGTTTTTCGATGCGAGGTAGGGACTAAAAGAGTGTTAAGGTTCTTCCATCTTCTAGTTCTGTTTTCAGGGGGCATTTGGATTAAAGTTGAGAGATGAGAAGGCCACATCTCTTCATTGCCCACGTGAGCTATTTCATATTGTCAAACAGCTGACCAAAAGACCAGTTCATTGGAACCAACACCCAAGCGTTCCACCACAGCAACTCATAGAATAATAGAAACAACTCCAACCAAATCCCAATATCCCACCCACACCAACATAAAACTGACACAATATTGGCCACAATACCACATGGGGCAAGTATGAACTACTCAGCAAAGAAAGGGTTGAAACCATGATAACAATACCCCACAACAGCTCCCCTCCACTAGATCCCTGCCCAGTCAGTTGGATTAAGATAATAAAACAGGAGCTAAGCACAGCACTCCCCACCATTGTACATGCATCATGTAAGCAAGGGCCAGATGCCTAATGGCCTCAAGAGGTCCACCATCTGACCAACCCTCCAGAAACAGGAACCTGACAAATTGGATCCCACTTCATGCAGACCAGTAGCAAGCCTCCCACTCGCAGCCCAAGTCATTGAGAAATGATTACAACAGCAATGACAGGACTACCTGGTCCTAAATAACATTTATTTATTTATTTAACATTTCTTATGTACCGCCTTTCATGATGTCAAGGCGGTTTACATTGAACAAACTGAAATTACATTGACCAGGGCATCATAACTTGGAGATAACTATTTTACAGGGAACATGGGCAATGGAGGGTTAAGTGGCTTGCCCAAGACCACAAGGAGCACCTGTGGGACTAGAAACCCCAGTCCTTCCGGCCCAAGGTTGACCCACAGCAACAAGGATTCTGTCCATCTCATGGATTTGAGACACTCATAGCGTCATTTGTAAATATGTTACTCAAGAGAATTCAAACAAAACAAATCGGATACAACCTCATCTCTCCAGATATATCAGCAGCGTTTGATACTGTATCACACAGCATCCTCCTCCACAGACTACAAGAAACCAGCATACAGCACAAAGTTCTTCACTGGTTTCAGTCCTACCTAAGAGACAGGTATCAGCTAGGTTGAACAATCACCGGCACCTCCATCCCATAATACCTGATTAATGGAATACCCCAGGCTCTGCAATATAGGCAATGCTCTTTAACATTGATTTACAAACGCTCAGATCCATAATATGGTCACACAATACCAACATATACATATACATAGATGACATTATGCTAGATGAACAAATAACCACATCAAATCCATTGAGTACACATTTACTAAACTGCTTCAATGATGTCTCCTGATGTCTCCAAGAAAAAAATATCAGAATCAACCTCAAGAAGACAGAAGCATATTCTGTTTCCAAGGATCCAACCTTCACCCCACCAACACAACTCACCCTTGGAACAACCCAGATAAGAGTGCAAACACAGATAAAGTACCTGGGATTTATTGTCCACCTAACTCTATTATTCAAGCAACAGATCACAAAATCTGCCAGAACAATCGTCTGCAAAAACAAGATGATACTGTGCCTCAGCCCACTCCTAGACACCCTGGTCTTCCAATCAGTTCTCCAAGCAATGGCATTCCCCCACCTTGACTACTGTAATGCCATATATCAAGGACACCTGCTCTCCACTTTTAACCTGCTATGGACATCCCTTAACACAACAGTCACTATCATTCAAAAGGTTGAGAAAATATGACTACATTAGCCCGGTACTGAACCATCTCCACATCCTCCTGTCCGAAGCTTGGATCAAGTATAAATCCTTAATAAACTCCACTGGGTTCCTATACATGCTAGACTTCTTTACAAGATCCTAGTAATGACATTCAAGGCCTTAAATAATCAACCTCCCACATCCATCACTGAGTTAATACACCTTACACCCCCTAACAGACTCAGAAGATCCACAACGGTGAACACCCTGATAATCCCAAAAGAAACAACGAAATGCACACAGGCAACATCTAACAGGGCCTTCATGATCTATGCTCCTAGAGTTTGGAATGCCCTCCCCACAGCCATGAGAGTCATCACTAACCTGACTCAATTCAGGAAGGCACTGAAACATCACTTGTTCTTACGACACTACCCAGACTCCAGCGGCAAAAACCAGACTGCAAACAATCTCGCCAGTCACCTCAACCCTCCTAGCAACACACCCAACAGGCAAAGGGGCAGCCAGCCCCATCTGTCCATTCCTGAGTAGACTACAGTTGTAAAGTATAGTCATCAATGTAAATAAATTGTAGAAAGTTACCCCAGTTACGCCCCAGTTTTTAGTCCCTGTTTATTGTAAATACAATGCAGCACGACTGCTTTGTATAAGGTTCTGTTGAATGTACACCGCACTGATTTGAATAGAGCGGTATAGAAGAGACGTTAAATAAATAAATAAAATAAATAAATACTGATATAGAAAGCACTTCACCAACCACAAACATTGCATCTTCTCACTCTACTACCACAACTGAACTCTGGAAGGGCAACAAGGCAGAACACTAACAATGTTCAGACAGTGACACATGCAAGGACAATGTACAATATCCAAACATGTACCTTTGCATTTTACCTCCATGTTGCGGACCTATGGAAATCTCTCACAACCAAAATCTGCAACAACATGGATCTCTCTGCATTTTGAGAAGAAGTAAAGACACACTTATGCAGAGAGCACTTTGGCACCGATGTCAGCACCACCCAATGAATACATGATCACATTGATTACCAGATATGTTTGAGACCGAGAGACGAATGAGAATTGAAAATATCTTTGGAAAGCCTGATACATAACCAATCAGAAATGTAGATAAGTTGAACCCATGTTGAATATATTGCCCCTGTAAATATGTCATGACCTGTTTGATGTATCTCCTGTTGTTTATGGTAAACAGCTTTTACACGGTGAAAAGTGTTATCTCAGCTTAGCCATATTAATAAATGAATCAAATATTTTGATCTGTCTGTCCATTGAAGAGTGATGGACATTTGTAATCTTGAGATGTGTAGGGGCACTGTTGAGCCCTGGCAATGTGGTTAGAGCACTGCCCCTGTAAGTAGTAGGTCTGGTTTTGAATCCCACCTATGCACATCCTCTATGTTGGCCTTTCCTGTTCTGGACAATTTTTACTTTGTCTCTCTATTCATTTGTCTGTGGAACCAAACACATATCATTGAGCATGCTGTGGGCTGTACTTAATGACAGACACACATTGATGTGCTGTAGGCAGTGTTGCAGTAGCTACGTCCCTTCCCGGAACAACATCTGCATTTCACTTGACCATTATGTTCCCTCTGGTTGATGTTGCAACCACTAGACAGGTCAGTGACATGGTGATCGGTCCTAGGTTGCACACACTTTGTAGATGATAGTTATATGCCCCCTCTGACATTTCCTCTGTTTATTTCGCAACATCATGCCCCTGTTCCAGGCATATGCAGTGCTCATCAGATGGCCATGCCTGTCACCAATAGACCATACATGTGATATGTGACCATGTGCTCAGTACACATTTATGTGTATTGTATGGCATCTAAGTCTGGGTTTAGAAAAGCATGATGCCAAAAATGAGCATAAGCATGTGCTGAGACCCTCCATTGCATTCACATTAGAAACCTGACCCAACATCTGTGTACCTATGTGTCTGCCCGATTTATGTGTCAGTCCTGCAACTGTCCATTTATGTACCACAAGCACTGTGCTATTGTCTGATGACACATGCAACCATGTGTTCTGCACCTATGTCCATATTTGACACGAGTCAATACCTGTACACCTTCTTTAGTTTTATATATATTGTGGATCATCATGTGTACTGACAGGGACACCATGTTCATCAATGTAACAATGTTATGTACTTGTCAGTATTAGATATCCAATGCCAAGCCTGTCAAATGATGAAGATGCATATAGGTGTGCCTATATGTCTTCCTGTGATCCATCATGCTTCTTGAACCCTGAATGTCTAGAAAATTGTGCTGGCGTGCTGTCGCAGATCTAGACAACTGTTTCTGTTAATTCACTCAGGAACCTATTGCAGGTCTGCTGTATCACAGCTATGTTAGTTTTGCTCTCACATCTCAAGCCCAGATATCACTGCAGGAGCAGAGACAAACCCTCATCCAAGGCCATTCACCAAGTAGCAACCCCAGTGTCCTATGTGCATGATGTCCACTCTGGGATGCTGCAGGTGATAGGAGCCCCAAAGGCACATACAGGAGGTTTTGACACATGGCTGGCCACTACACAGATGTCATCTGTCAATGACAGTAATGTAATGTGTACATCCATTTGACCTTGACCACTGACTGTGTGTGATGTGTATCACAAATGTATTGTGCTACCCTGTGTCTGTGACATGGAAAAAGGTGGCACAACACAAAAACTTGACTACCCTGTGTGTCCAGAATGCTCTGTCATGTGCCACTAATGAACATTCTGTGTGTGAGCCATCTAATCATGAAGTCCAAAATGGCTGAGGCAAGCCCACCTGAGAACAGGAACACTGCAGCCCCACCCATGCAGTGCTGAAAATAATGGGCATGTCCAAGGCTTGTGTGCCATACAAGTGATGTTGAGGACACACTGGAAAAGGGAGTTGCACGTGAAATTAAAACAATATTTATTTATAAAGCTGTTACTGTAACAAAGCATAATTACCACTGAGCCAATGGCCCATTAATTAATTAATTTATTTATTTATTTAGCAATTATTTCTATACCGCTCTTTCACAAGTATCAAGTGCGGTTTACAATGAACAGTATGTTATATGGTATGGATGGTATCATACCAAGTCAGTTTACATAGAACATATTGAACTATTTACAGGTAACAATATAAAGTATTAACATTATAATTAATTAGAACATTAAACTGTTAGAACATATTTACATTTTTGATATTTACAAATTATGTCATGAATTATAAATTGTGGTATATATCACTTGGGTTGTTATTTTAATTTATACTTCAGAGAACATGTAGCTATGATTTGTATTATGATTGTTAACCTGTGTCTCTTTGAGTGGTCTGAGTGAATTCTGCTCCTTTGTTGTAGTATAAAGAGAATAAATGGGTTTTTAGTTGTTTTTTAAATTCCTTTATGTCTGACAGTTGGCGAATGTGGTCAGGAAGGTTATTCCAGAGGGTGGGAGCTGAGTGTGAGAATGCTCTCTTGTTAGTTTGTTTTGTAGCTTTTGTGTAATCCTTTGGTACTGTTATAGTATTTGAGTTTCGACTCCTTTGTGTTCGTTTATCATTTTCTACTTTGATGAGAGTATTGAGTACAGACGGGGCTAAGTTGTTTATAGTTTTAAATGTTGTTAGAAGAATCTTGTATTTTATTCTGCTGTCTATGGGTAGCCAATGGAGTTCAGCTAGGATCGGTGTGATATGTTCTGTTGAGCTTAAGTTCCTTATTATCCTTGCTGCGATGTTCTGGGTTAATTGTATCTTTTTAATATTTTGCTTTGTGATGCCATTAAGGATTAAGTTTGCAAAATCGAAGTGTGGAGTTATAATAGCTTGAATTATAGCTATGAAGTCTTGCAAGTGAATTAAAGGTCTTAGTTGTCTCAGTGTCTTAAGTTTGTAGTGTATGTTTTTTGTTAGGTATTTTATGTGTGAGTCCATGTTAAGTTTGTTGTCAAGTATCACACCTAGGTATTTTATTTCTTTTTTTGTGTTGATCTCATGGTTATCTAGGGTGATAGTAGTTGGAGGTTTGTAGGTTTGGTTTTTAGTAATATATAGTACATCCGTTTTAGAAAAATTTATGTGTAGGTTCTGGTCTTTGAGCCATAATGTTATTTCTTTAAAGCATTCCGTTATTTGTTGTAGTGGAGGATGTGGGATTTTAAATGGGAGATAGAACATTATATCGTCGGCGTAAATATGGTAATAGACACCGTGACGTTTAAAGATGTTGCTGATTGGTTGAAGGTAAATATTAAATAATAATGCTGATAGTGCAGATCCCTGTGGGAGGCCTTGTGTTTGGTTGAAAGTGTTAGATGTTTGGTTAAGAATTCTTACTGTTTGGGTTCTGTTTGACAGGTAGGATTTGAACCAGTTGTAAACAGTGGATGTAATTCCTATTTGTTGAAGTCTGTTGAGCATTGTTATATGATTGACGCTGTCAAATGCAGCAGAGATGTCGAGGAATACTAGGATGAAGGCTTGTTTAGAGTCAACAATTCCTCTTAGTAATGTGTCATAAAGGATTGTTAGTAATGTTTCGACCCCATGGAATGGTCTGAAGCCATATTGGTGTTCATCAAGGAGGTTCGATGTGTCAATAAATTCCTGTAGTTGGGTTTGGACTATTTTTTCTATGAGTTTGGCCATGAAGGGAATGCTTGATATAGGTCTGTATGATTTTGGGGATAATTTGTCTAATGTTTTATTTTTAAGTATTGGTCGTATTTGGACGTGTTTGAGGGATGGTGGAAGATATCCTTTTTGTAATGATATGTAGACCATAGGGAGAATGAATGAGGAGAGTATTGGGAGTGTCTTTTTTATCCAATCAACTGGGCATGGGTCAAGGTATGATGTAGTGGTATTGATGTTAGATATGGTAGTTTTGAGAGTAGTCTTTGATATTGGACTAAAGTTGGACCAGGTATCCAGGGCTGGGTGCTTCTTTTCATTGTGTGTTATTGGGGGGTTATTCATTTGTATTTTTGTTTTATTAATATAGTATTGTGCTAATTATCACCTCAATGATGCCATGGCGACCCCTTCATGGCTGTTGGGATCCCTTTGCCCTACAAACCCCCCCCCCCCCCTCTTGTGGTGCCTGGGGCAGGTGATGCTGCTGTGGATGTCTCCAGCAGATGTACCAAGTTTTTGTTCAGTCTATCTGTGGCGGCAGCCATGGCACGAAAACCCTCAGACATCTGTTGAACCCCTCTGTCATGACATGGACCACTGACTCACAGTGCTTGTGCAGCTCAGCACGGAGACCCTGCAGATCCTGACACATACCTGTGAAAATGACAGAAGCCTGGTGACGGGCAGCTGTGGTGAGTGAAGTCAGAGTATGCACATGTGAGTTGTGAATAATGGATCTGTGTGGGATAGTGACTACAGATAACATATGTATGTCATGTGTTGGCAGTGCTGGTGTGGAGCAATGCAGAGTGCACCAGGACAGTATGAGGACAAGTTGATGTTTAGTCGCTACAGTGTGTGAGTGTTAGAGCATGAGAGCAATTTGTGACTCATGATCGGGCTACTCAGAAGCATGGTCTGGGACATCATATGTGTGACAACATAGATGTCCACAATTCTGAGGCCCCAAATGACACACAAGCCTGGCCAAGTATGTTGTACATGACATTGTGTCAGGAGTGTATGTGGCACCAGATGCAGTGTTAGACCACTACCAAACAGCCAGGTGTGGCACATATGGCACAGAGATATGCACATCACATCCAGCAGGTATCTAACTTGTATGTGGATATTTTATTTATTTATTTATTTATTTATTGACAATTCTTATATACCGCACTATTAGACATCAGCGCGGTTTACATTACATTATCTGTTCACTGACACCCTCTCAGCACCTGCAGCATATTGTAACTAATACACACCTGTGAGGTTTTCTGTGGTCGTGGCTATGAATACATCCATATGTTGCACAAGCCCATCCATCATTGCCCATGGGTCTCTCCTGCCCTCATATGTCCTATCATGGCTAGACACACATTTGCCATGTCTCCCTCTTCCAGACCTGGTCATGTGCTCCTCTTCAGTATCCAAACCAGTATGCTCTATGGGGTCGGCCCGCCTCTCCACATCTGAATCTAAGCCTGATGTCATTATCAGATGGAAATTATCCTCTATAGCACATTCATCAGATATGTTGGGTGCTTCATCAGTGGGGTGCTGCTGACCATCATGGGTACCAGGAGATAATGTTTGACCCTGGGCTCCGGGGATGTTACCAGCTACCTCCTCCTCAGCTGATGCTGACACCTCTGGCCCTGTGTCTGCAGACATGGTACCAACTGCCTCCAGCTCAGGTGTGTCATCCTCCCACCTGTCATGAGAATATGCAATGTCCTCAATGGATGAAATGTCACCTGTGAAGAAATGCACACAAACATGTCTTCAGGAAGCATGTTATGTGTCAGTACAAACAAAAGCAACAAAGTGTCTGCTCTTTCATGCACTGATACTCGTTGAGGTGAGACACACTCTATGCCTTCTCTTTAGCGTCTGTTCCGTTTGCTTGCATATCTCTTAGAGTGTGCTATGTTTGCAGTAATAACTTTGATGTTTATATAAAGGAGAATAGTCCTGTTTATTTTTATGGAGATCTTTAGCTAAAGGATTACTGGATCTGCACATGTTTGTGTTTTCAAGTGGAAAGACAGTTTGTTCCCTCATATGATATCCCCCTGAAGAAGGCCGCTGGCCGAAACGCGTAGGGGTCATCAATAAAAGGCGCTTTAAAACCTGAATCACTGCCAGTCCTTGTATCTGCTCCTTTGGTCCCATTGCCCATGTGTCGACATTTTTATGGGCATCTGTAATGATACAAAGGTGTGTGCTATCTGTGTTCAAAAGGAACTCATAGTGCACAGGGGCTGCATGTGTATGATATAAGGCATGTATGTAGTAATAGCTGTGTGACAGTGTGTAATGGTCGTGGGCAGTGTGGTAGGGCATGTCATGTTAGAAAAGATCTGTGCTTCAGACTCCACACATTGTGTGTGTGGAAGGTGTTATATGTCAATGATGACAGGGGACACTGCATGATGGTGTGGACAGAGACACACAATGTGTCAAAGGACAAGGGTGTATATTCACATTTGAGGATTGTGAAGGCTGGTGTAGCACTATGTCCATTGTGAAAGAGTGAGTATGTGTGGCAGGGATCAGTTGTGCAACATATATGAACTGGGAGGAAGGAAGGTGTTGTTGGTCATACTGCTGTGATATGTGATGAGGCTTACATGTCATTGGCTGATGTGGGTGAAGGATGTGGCAGGAGGAAGGTGAGAGAGTTCAATGCAAGTGATGCTGTCCATTGTGTCATAGTTATGGTATGGGCACTCAGTGCCACACCCATAGGGTGCCTGTATGTATTGCGTGTGTGCTGTAGGCAACCCTGCACCTATGATGGCATGTGCTGAACTCTGTCTGTTATCTCCCACCTTGCAATCCTGTTGTACATGCAGATGTTTGTGTAAACTCTGCTACTGAGAGGTAAATGTGGTAGCACAGATGTGTGATGGTTTATTGTATATTTGGTGACCTTGACAGTAAGTAAGAAAGGGAGGTGTTAGTGTTTTAAAAGTGTCATCTAGGTAGGTGACTGTAGGTTGTGTGGGAACAGTTGTGCACTACCTTGTTGGTGTGAAGTGCTGATGTATAAGGTGATCATTTTGTGTCATGGGAGGCATCATGACAAGGTGGTTATGTGGAGGTGTCATGAATGTCTGAAGGCCTGTGCAGTGCTGCCAATATGCATGCTGTTAAGGGCCACAGTGTATAGTTATATTGCAGACATTGGTAAAGGCCAGATGTGTATCTGTTTCCAAGGTGACAGGAGTTTTGTAAGTGTCTGGACTTGTAACAGTCAAAATCCGACAAATCCCTGTGTATCTGGGGTAGTCAGAAGAGCAGCCTGGGAATTCAGGCTATATGAGTGTGACATGTAGCTTGCTGCATGTTTGAATGATACTGCCTGGAGTGGAGTCTGTTGAGATGGTAGCTCAGAGTTGCATCAGGCTGTGATACATGTAATCACATTACCTGGTGTTGGTAATGTTCATGTATGATACTAGAGAAATGATGTCTGATGGTTGTGTATGGTATGGACAGGCCATAGGGAAATATTCAGGTAGTACATGGACATTGTCATGCATGGGATTTATAGCACCATGGAGAAGAATATGTCATTGAGAAATGGAAAATCACAAATGCTATGATGTCAGGTGTGGTAGTAAAGTGGGTGTTGCTATGGGCTATCCACATCTCTTGCAGATAGAGACACCTGTAGTAGTGGTTCCACATACCTGCATTAGGGTGTGCTGTGTCTAGCTCCTCTGACAGCCCATAGATGTACTTGAGTCCAAGGCACTGTGCCAGCTGCTACTCCAAGGGGCTCAAGGGTGAAGGCAGAACCCTCCTACTTCTGGTGTGTAATATGTGCCTGCGTACCTCATTGATCCGTGCAGGTACAGATCTTTTTATGTCAGCAAATCATTTCTGCATGGTCATGATGTCCCATGCCGGTCCACCCAAGGCTGACACAGCCTGTCGTATGTCCTCCTATGTGGTATTTCTCACACTGACCATGATTTACTATTTGGCATACAGAGCACCAAAACACTGGTCAGTGTGAGAAATGCCACATAGGAGGACATACGACAGGCTTGGGTCAGCCTTGGGTGGACCGGCATGGGACATCATGACCATGCAGAAATGATTTGCTGACATAAAAAGATCTGTACCGTATGCTAATTACAATTAATCCGGAACTGGAGGAAGATCCAGTGTGCCATCCTGTACGTGACCGTGGAAATACACATGTGGGCATGGTAATCAGGCAATGTCTGATCGAGAGACTCTTCTTATGTAAGTTCTGTATATATCAGAAAATGCATATGTGTACAAATGTGCTTACTGTCCTGGGTGTCTCATGCCATGAACCTGCAATATGTGTGTCTGTTGTGTTTGTGACTGTACAGAATCTGGTTAGGGGCTGTTACTCAGACTATTATGGTGAGGTATCTGATTAGCCAAGGAGGATCTCCATGTGGCACAATGTTGTGGAGCTCCGGACACATGAAAAGGTGGCAGTGATTTTGGACTTCTACATACTACAAAGAGGCATCAGAGGTATGTAATTTGACTCAGATACCTGCATATGTTACACAGACATTACTTGCTGATGCAATAAATCTGTTTTCTATCTCACGTGCCATGTTGGTACTCCATATGTGCAGTCCTTGCACCTGATAGCAGAGATGTGACACCAATGATGTGTGACATCACATGCCTTCACAGTGCAAGATGCTTCTGTGATTTGCTTCACCCTGTATGATGTCTGATGGTCCTGTAGGTTCACAGACTGATACCACAGGACTCAATATTAGCTCATGACAAAACAACGTGTTCATGTTTTGGAAAACACATTGTACCATATATCATTCATAAATATCATATTGACGGTGTGAGTTGAACCATAATGTGGCCATGTTTTCTGTACGTGTGGTGACTTTCCTGTGGTGCTGAAACACAATGCCATGTAATGCTTCTTTTCAAATGGACAGTCTCAATACAAAGGCACAGGACATGCAAATGGAAATGTCAGCTTACATCCAGGATAGTAATGCCAGAGATGGGGAGGCAAACAGTCATGATGCATATGTTGAGAGCACGTACCAATACAGAAAGTTGATATCCAAGTGGTGGACCGGGGCATCCAGAAGGGCCACAATGATCTGCCAATAGAGTCCAACGCAGGGGTGGAGAGGCCCCTTGGCACTCCCTAGCTCTCACAGTAACTTACTATGGATTCTGCCATCATCATTACCAAACCTCTGGCTCTATGCAGACACTCATGGCTGCATAAAAGGACTTGGAGATAGGTGTTGTCTTCCACACACCAATACAGGATGGGAGTCAGAGACTAGTGCCAGCGGACACTGCAGCTGCAACAGCACTGACAACCGCAGTCAACCAATCCTCATGGTCAGTTATACTTTGCTTGTATTACTATGTCAGTGCCATGGCTGTATCACAGAACAGAAACGTTTTTGCACAAAACAGCATCACATTGGGTGTGTAGCAGCAGAGGCACATTGTGTATAGGGTGTGTGATTTCCTGGTCACCCTTGAGCTGGGCAATTTGTGAAAGACAAGCTGTCACACATCCCCACAAGGTGCACCACAACAACCTGTTTCATCTCTTTACCCATATCCAAGAGTGATCCTCTGCATACAGGGTGTCACTGTATCATTTGTGGATTTACAGTGTTCACATGTGTATGCATGAATATGTTCTGGCACAGTTACCTCACTTTTTGCACATTTTGTGAAGATTACTATACCATAAATTTCATGCTTAGCCAATACACAAACTATGTTGCCCTATTTTTGTAAAATAAATATCTTGTCTTTGGATTGTATGCAGAGTAACATGTGTGCTCCATCTTGTGCATCTCATGACAATGTGTCACACACCTGGCAAAGGCCATTTAATGATGTGCTTATCAGGATCTTCAGACATTGCTTAGAGTGTGTATTCCATATACATTGTATTAGATGTAAGCAGCATGGAAGTAAGGCCATACTGGGACATCGCAAAGCTGCTTTATTGAGCTGCGTTTGCACTTGTGATAGACAGGTTTTCTACTCCACCAACACATGTGCGTCTCATAAATACCTTCATCTTAACATTATAGATCATGGGCCAGATTTTCAAAAGCATTTACACAGGCAAATATCCTAGTTACTTGTGTAAATGGCTTCTTTGTGACTTTGGGAAGACGCCTACTCAGGTGTTGGTTTTGGGAAATACCACAGATTTCCCTAACATGGCCATATGCTACGTGGTTGGCATCAGGATGTGGTAGAGGCATTCTGTGGTAGGGCAGGGGCAGAAAAAGATGTTTGGTGGGTAGCAACATTTTTCAATGCAACACATGGGTGCAAGGTCTGCATTAAATAATGTAGCCATGTTCCTATTAATACTCAGATATATTTCAAGGATGTTCATTACACGCCTGACAAACTGTCCCTAATGTGACCCCAACTGATGCTTTGGCCATGCAGTGGACACACGTGGGAGATGGACCCTAACTGGGGAAGGAGGTGTTGCCCTGCATCACATATATAGTGCACATACAACCACATCCTACAGGAGCGATGTGAATCTAGCAACCTGTTGTACATTGCTGGCAGAGAGGTACATTCCCTTTATTTGTCATTCTTCCCATGCTTGCATTTCCCATGCTTGCTGACATGCAAGTTTAGTATGATGGTTAAAGCACTGGCTTTAGACACAGCAGACTTCCAGTTCAGTACCTACAGGGTCTTTTTTTTTAAACATTATTCTGTGCTGGTAGAAATGCCGTCCAAAGGACTGAATTTTCAGCACAGCCCCATGCACCCTTGGGCCAGTTCATTCTGAGATATTTGATGCATACCCTTTTCAATCCAGGCTATCAGACAGGCAGAGTGTGTTGCTTCAGCTGTGACCCATTGCAGAGTATTGGTAACGTGACCACAGCTGATGCATGCACACACAGTGGAGAGGCTTGGGAGAATAGACCCTGACAGAGAGGGCCAGTGTGGGACTCCATCACATATATGCTGAATGTGCAGCCACATCCTACAAGAGTTGTGTTATATCTATCAACCTCTTTTTACATGTCACACAGATACGTACATTCCCTTTATTAGCAGGTCTTTCAATTGGAGGTGGTGTGTAGGTTCATCATAATGGTTGAGGCACTGTATTTGGATATGGCAAAACCTGATTCAACCCCCATTGTGAATAATTTTTTTGCTTATACATATACATACTGGGTTCAATCAGCATTGTTAATCGTTTTCTCCTTATACACATATACTGAACATTCAGCCACATCCTACAAGAGTGATATGGATCTATGAGGCTGTTTATACATGACACACAGATACATACATTCCCTTTGTTAGTACCTCTTCCCATGTCAGGTGTTGTGCTTGTTTAGCATGCTGGTTACAGCAGTTCTTTGGACACACCAGACACCAGTTCAGTGCTCAATGTTTGTAATGGGTGTTTTTAGTAACCCTCCTCATTCTTTGGGCCAAAATAATGCAGGGTCTATATTATACAAGGTTCCCATGTCCGTATTCATGCTCATAGATATATGAATATACGATAGGCAAACTGCTTTTCACTCTGCCGTGGACCCAGAGACACTGTAGCTACTGTGACCAAGACACCTGTGCGAGCCACAGAGCGAAACAGATTAGTGTATCTGACCCTAACTGAACTGCACATTCTCCCCTCTATACCATATATAGACCACATGCAGACACATAGCACTAGGCTGCTTTTGTACAGACAACCTTTAACAGCAATGTATGCTGTAACACACATTCCCTTAATTGATACACCCTCCTCTGTGAGGTTCTGTGAATGTTTACTATTATGCTTGCAATGCTGACCTTGTAGAGAGTGGACCAATATTCACATTCCATATGTTCTCATCAGGGTTCTGTTACCATCATCTCACATTACTGTCAGCTGCAAACCAAGGTCTGAGTTTACCAATGTAGGCATTTCACAGTGGAGCTTAACATAGGTCAGGCATGCACATTGCAGTCATGTATATCTGACAGCAATACTTTCTGGCCTCGGCCGTACAACATTGCAGAGGCCTGATGATGTTGGGGCAGCAAATGTATGATACACATGCGGCACATGACTGATATGTGGCACCCTAACTTTAACTAGGCATTGGAAAATCAGACACATATATGTTGTACATGCAGCCATGTCCCACTCCTTCAATGCCCAACAGCAGCAATCATCACACACCATTAGTTGCTCCATATTATGAGCGGGACACAAACTTGAACATTTATTTCATCCACGCATATCTGGTAGATTGTGTGGTTTTGGGACCAGGTAAGGCAGCTAACAGATCCACTAGAATAGTTTCTCCTTGTCCCCATGGCACACCTACTTCTAGGACAAAGTGACCCAAACTGCATCTGTAACATGACATTTGCAACATCACACCCCCACAGACATAGCACACTCTCTGTTACCATCATCAGAACCACTGATCCGCACTCACCACATGTCCATCATGTGCAGTCATGTCTTTGACATGCAGCTGGTACACCATGACATGTACCAGAACATGTGCAACTGTTCAACAGATAATGCAGAACACTCGTGTGACGGTTCCACATCACCACTCATGCTCAGTCCTTCTTTTGCTGACCACATCAATAATTTACTGACTCCACCTAGACACACTTCATGCCTCTCATAGGCAAAACACTGACATTAATGACATTTACATATACAGACCACACCGATACATTATTCTTCTGTGTCATCTGCACAACCCACTAACTCAGTACAACATAATGTGGCAAAGGTTCTGAGGGGTCCATTAACTACCACTTGTCCGTCCATCCATCCATCACATTCTGATTGTCTTCTATTGATGCACCTTTATCCTGCATTGGGGTTGCAGCCTTTTTTGAGCAGTAAAATGCATGCTTAACTTACCATGCGCTATACCGTTACTGCCCACTAAAAGTCCACTAGCACCCCTTAACGCTGAAACATCTCTGAAACACTCAGCACACTTACCGCATGAGAACCCCTTATTGCTGCCATTAATGCACAGAAAACACTGCTCCCTTACTGCCATTTAGTAAACATACCCCTTAGTTAGATGTTTTAAATTTTATGTTCCCCATGTAGCTTAATATCGATCTGTGTGGCTTTAGGAGACACTACACTTTGGGGCAAATTTACTAGGGGCTAAAATCAAACCTGGCCACAGTACTGCAAAACCCCACAGGTAACCTTAGCCACTTGAGACAATACTAAAAGCAATGTACATGCATATCTTTGTTTCATTATTTCCTTAGAAAAGGTAACCCGGAGGCACTTACGCCTCTTTTCTCTGTGGGTAATTTTTTTTGGGCAGAACTAAATGCATTTTTACAAACTCTGCCCTCTCTCTGCCCCAGACACACTTCTTCAGTCTGTGGCTAAAAGTATCCATGTTGTTAACAGGCTGGGCAATCATCAAAATCCCATTTTCTGTGGGTAAAATGCTATTTTACTCACAGAAAGGACTTTTATTATTGCCATCTTAACAGCACACTATAAAATAGAAGAGGTAATCCCATGGTAATTGTGAATGAAGGCATAGGATGCCAGATCTCATCACTGGTTCCGAGTGAGCTGGAAGTACATAGAAGCAAGAGGGAGCTTCCGCGTGAATAAAGAGCTATCTTTGGTAAAGGTTAGGAAGTAGTAGTCATTCTTCTATTTCCAGATGTTCTGCATGCCATGGTTGTCCACATGTTTTACTACATGCAGTACTTTTCTACAGAGCAGAAGCAGCTGGAGTTGATGTTCCTCACTGAGTGACAGATATGCTAGGCAAGCTTCCTGGGCCATGCAGTTGAAAGGGCAGCCCCCACTACGAATAGTGGTGTGGTGTGCAGGCCAAGCAGCCATGCAGAGTAGGTGGTGCAGAGATAGGGATCTCATGTTGAGGGGATGAGTCTTTATTTTCCACTGCCCCAACTCTTGCTGTCCTGGCTTATTGTATTTCATGGTTTTGTCAGCTGTCAGGGAATGAAAGGATAGGAAGGCTGACTACTGCATCATCTAATTAAGAGAAAGGTTGACATTGCAAGCTGAGCATCCAGTGTTGTACATATAGGGACAGGAGAGTTGTTAATCATTTTAAAAAAAAGGTAGAGTGCATGTACATATTAGCCTTGAATGATTATAGTTCTTAAATCTTTGTACTTTCTTAAACTGTTAAATGGCCAATCAAGGCCTTTTCATGTGTACATTTATGCTGCCTTTTTCATTTTGTTTTCCATGGAGCAGGTGTACATAAGCATTTCAGAGGATATTTCAATGATGCTGAGCTCAGCAATGCAGAGACTGACTTTTGATGCATTGTTTGCCTCCCTGCTCATACTTCGCATAGATATCATATTCCATATATTGCAGATACCAGCAGGGCAGCTTTGCATACCTGAAAAGGGATAACGAGCTTCATTAAAGCTAATAATGCAATGTATGTGCCAGAAACAGGGATTGCCCTAACACACAAAGTAAGAGGAGTTATTCGTATTTTCTGAGATGTATAAGGCATCCTACCATCCTTCTCAAACAGATGATATCAATAAATGTATGGACCTGAAGTGGCAAATAACTTCTTCCTGGAAAATGTTCTAAGTCCCAAGAGGAGGTGAATCCAGCCTGTCTGTGTATGATAAATTTTGATGCACATCAGCAAATTTCATTAACTGAACTGTAGGTTTCATCTTCTACAGGAATAATCAGGAAAATATGCTTTCACAAATCATTCCTGTACCAAAGAAAAATGTCAGGGCTTGTTTTATAGCCCAGATGCGAGACAGCTTTGTTGCAATACAGTCTTAGAGACAGAAAAATAAGAAACCTATGGTCCTAAAAGATGCAGGAAAGCAACACATAAGTGCATAATGCGGCTTAACATAGACTTTTCTGCAAGCCAACTTCTTTGAGGGTTGCTCAGTTTACAAGGGCTGATGGCTAAGGCTGTCACTGACCTGCACCAATCAGAACCTGGCTGCCTTATGGACAAAAAAAGAGAAATGAATGCTTCTCTTTATTTCTTCCAAAGGAAAGGACCACAACTCCTAATATCACCATTAAAAAAATCTGAAAAGATACATCAAATGGTTGTAAAGTTTTAAATTCTGTTACAAGCCCTTGAAAAGTAAACAGGGCACAGCAAAAAAAAAAAAAATGCACGAGAGAAAAAATCTTATAAATTGGTCAACAGGCATGAATGAATCTATTGAACTTTTTGTAAATGGAAAATCTAAATCCATAGCAGGTACAAATCACAGTTCAAGTAACACAAAATCATCATCTCAGCTAGAAAGAACTGGCAAGTTTATGGTCTAGATACAGCAGTTCCCCTGATCAGCCAAAAGGAGGCCCTCTGATTGAGTAAACTATAGAAGCTCTTCTGTACTTCCTCAATGGAAGATGTTATCTCTCGCCACTAGAAAGCAGTGGTCACTGTACAAAGAGGAGGCGCTCTGTAGAAAATCTTCAGACTCAAAAAGGCACCTGATTGATATTAGCCCAAAAGAGGGCCTTAAAAGAACCAGTATATGCAATGTGGATAAAAATAAGTCAGGGTTCTGAAGCATTCCATATTAAAGGAAAATGCCAAAAACCACTCTGACTGACAGGAGAATTTGTGGAAAAGAAGGGGATTTTGAAGGAACAAAATTCCCTTCTCTTCCACAAATTCTCCTGTCAATCAGAGTGGTTTTTGGCATTTTCCTTTAATATGGAATGAATAATCATCCTCTTTGAACTACATGGTAAATGACCCAATACCAAGAACACATTATTAAAGGAAAATGTCAAAAACCACTCTGATTGACAGGAGAATTTGTGGAAGAGAAGGGAAATTTGTCTCCTTCAAAATCCAGATATTGTACACATCACAGCACAGAAACAGTGTTGCTGGAGATATTGGATTCTGCCAGATTACAACTGGATTAGGGGCTTGAATGTATAATCATTGCCTTGGATCTATCGGCAGCATATGACATTGTTCCTCATGGTTTATTATTAACTAGATCAGAAGTAATGGATATTTGTGTATTTAACTGAACTGTTGCATTCCCTTGCTGTTGTTAAGTGCATCGAGTCAGTGCTGACTCATGGTGACCCTCTGGATAGTTGTCCTAAACTGTGTTGAGTCTTCATTCATGTAGCGCATTGTTGATAGAGTAGTAGAGGAGCTGTTGTTATTTTATCGATTCATTGCATTGCTGGCCTTCCTCTTTTGCGCTCACCTTCAATCTTGCCAAGCATGATGTCTTTCTCGAATGATCTCTCTCTTCACATGATGTGTCCAAAGTAGGAAAGTCAAAATCTTGTCATCTGAGCTTCTAAAGAAAGCTTAGGATTTATCTTCTCTAGTAGTGATTGATTTGTTCTTTGAGCAGTCCATGGTATATACAGTATTCTTCACCAACACCATAATTAGAAGGCATTGATTTTCTTCCTATTTTTCTTTTTTCACTGTCCAACTTTCACATCCATATGATATTATTGAAAATATCATTGCTTGGACAAGTCAAATCTTTGTATGCAGAGATACATCTCTCTACCTGAGGATCTTATCTAGGTCCTTCATAGCCATTCTGCCAAAAGCAATGTGTTGTCGGATTTCTTGACTGCTTGTTGTTTCTTTATTGATTACTGATCCAAGCAGGTTAAAATTGTCTACTATTTCTATTTTTTCTCCATCAAGGATGAAATGATTGATTTTGCTAGTTGTCAAGACCTTTGTCTTCTTCATGTTAAAGTGTAGTCCCATTTTAAGACTATGTTCCTTGCTCTAGCTAATTAAAACAAACGTTCATGTTTTGCGCTGGAGCTGTGGCATAGCCTTCCAGAGGAGATACAGAGTGATGCAATTTATATGCAATTTCTCAAGGGATTTAAGACATGGCCGTTCCATGAGGTGTTCAGGGTAGGGGTGAGCAGTCAGAGAACTGCGGGAGGGGTAAAAAGGGAATGTGAAGGATTACTATACTGTATTTTATATGTTTTTGTGATCTTTGTGTCCTCTCTTTTAATATGTAAGCCGCTTTAGGGCCTTTGTTGATCAAAAGCAGATATAAAATAAATTTAAAAATTGGGTCATGGTTACCTGCCTCTGCTACACTATCTGAGGGAATGCTATGTGTGCTGCAGTGTGGGTGAAAAAGACCCTCAGGAACTGTGAGATGCACTCTGAGAGGGCTGACTGGCTGAGACTTGCTGTGATGGTCAACACAGACTGGAAAATTCCAGTGGCAAAGAAGAGGAGGGCCAGGGTTACCTTGAAGTGGAAGGGCATTGGCTGGCCCTCTGTGTGGTGGAATGGAGGAGCGGCTCTACTTCATGTTAGAGATGTGGATAGCTGCCATGTCAAATCAGAGCCTGGTGAGGCACTGCTCATCTGTGAAGTCTAGGAATTGAGTCCTAGGCTTGAGTACCCTCTTATAGGATGTCCCTAATGACTCTCCTGTGTTCCCTAGGGCTTCGTCCTTCATGACCTGCGTAAACCATCTATTCATGTCACCCATGCAGGGCCCAATGTAAGGAACGGAGGTGCTTTAGGTGGGGCCCTCCATTCAGCCACCCCCTTCCCCCACTGCCCCTTGTCCCCATTGCCACCACTGCGGCCCCTCTCAGGATCCTTCAGCAGCGACAAAGGCTCAAAAACTGTGATGCAGTGCTTACCTAAAGGCTTTGGCGCTGCTGTGTCATGGTTTCCATCCCCTCCTACCTGTTGCTTCCACCCCACCCCCCTCCTCCAACACAGACTTTCAGTTTGCATAAACTGGAAGTCTGCATCGGATGGGGGTGGAAGTGACAGGTAGAAGGAGATGGAAACCACGACACAGCTAAGCACTGTGTTGTGATTTTGAAGCCTTTGTCACTGCAGCAGGCCCCGGCAGTGGCACACCTAGAGGGCTGGCAGTCTAGGTGACGATCTAGTTCACCTAACAGTAGCACCAGCCATCCCCATAGCTCCTGCCTGTCTCCACCCACACTGAGTGACTCCCTCCATCTACACTTACAGCCATGAACATGCACTTACAGTCAGACAGTGAAAAAGAGAGACACACACACACACAGACAGCAGGGAACCACAGAGAGACACAAATGCAGCAAGGAAAGGTAGACAGACAGACAGAAAGCACAAGCAATTGGCTAACAGTAAGAGGGAGGAGACACTGAGAATTTGGAGTTAGCATGGCTAAGGGAGGAGGGGAAAGGGGTTCAGGGAGGTAGACTGTACAGGGGTCTATGAAAGAGGGTGGAAGACAGTTTTGAGAGAAATACCAGAATGGGTGCATGGAAACAAATGGTAGCCCAAAACACACCTACTAGGTTCAGATGGTTTTCAAGCCAAGGAACCACAAGCAAAGCTCCTCCAGTCGTCAGTGCCACAAGTAATCCCAAAAGATGAGTGGGACTGGTGCTTATTCATGAATTATAGCTGGTGCATATTGGCACATTCAGAAATTCCACCCTGCTTGTCGCCAGCCTATAAGAAATATATCGCAGACGCGGAAATGCTAGCGCAGCCCAAGCCACGCCCTGAAACACCCCTGGAATGCTGCCTGGGAAAACATATCAGAAGTGACATACCCAGCATGAAAATGTAGAAATCGTGGCCTTTCCAGAATTGCATTTTCTGCTTGGATATAACCCCCTTAATAAAAATCTGCAACATAAATGAGTCAACATTCTTCTAAAAGACATATAGTTACCTTCCTGTCCAAGTTCCAAAGAAAGGGCATTCCATTCTTTTGCAGCCATAAAATTAAACAGCGTATCTAATGTCCTCTTACGCTTAAATCCTACAGCTGAAGGAAAAATTCATTTTTCTCAGTTTCTCCTTTTTGTTGCAGCAAAGTGAGTGCAGTTAGGTGTCTCTTCCCTTGGCAGATAGTGAATGCTTTGTGTAGATGGCTACCATTTCAACAGCATGGGCATTTTTGCTTTGGAGTGAAGCTGTGTTATCTGCTATAGATTTTGTTAGTGATGCAACTCCTTAGCACGGAAACAGAGTGTGTGAAACAGGCAAACCGCAAGTCCCCAGGTATCGCAAAGAAATGATTTCTGATATGTTTAAGTCTTCTTTGCTTCCCTGAATATCTATTATATGCAGATTCTGTACTCTGTATGCTGCCCTTCACATGGATTAAAGGCATAACCTAAGATTTAGGAATGCCCTGCATCTTTGTTTATCTCGCAAAGGATGTAAAAAGACTGGAAACTGTTCAGAGGAAGGCGACCAAACTGATTTGGAGCCTGTATCATAAGCCTTATGAGAAGAGACTTGAAGACTTAAATGTGTATGCTCTGGAGGAGAGGAGGGACAGGGGAGATATGATTCAGACCTTTAAATACTTAAAGGGTATTAATGAACAAACAAACCTTTTTCCATGAAGGAGAAGCTGAAATACTAGACAATAAAATGAAGCTGCAAGAAGGTAAACTTAAAAGCAACGTCAGGAAATACGTTTTCACTGAAAGGGTGGTGGATGCTTGGAATGCCCTCCCAATGGAAGTGGTGGGGCAAAGACAGTGACGGAATTCAAAATGCCATGGGACAGATACAGTGGATCCCTTTATAGCAAGTGGATAAAATCAGAATAAACTTTACTATTTTTTTATACTTCAACAAATAGAGAGGCGTGACCTGCATGCAGTGGCGGGTATAACTCTAAATGAAGGCATAGAGGGGGTTTACCTGCACGAAGCGCCAGTTACACCTATTCTAGCCCCCTTACTGGGCAAACTAGATAGGCCATACTGGTCTTTATCTGCCATCATTTACTACATTACTTTGTTACTATGTAAAAGATTTCAGTGCGGGCTAATATGAGTGTGCATCATTAGCATGCATTTGGTTCGTTAGCATGCCCTAAAGATTTTAGTGAGAGTATAATCGATTTAATGTGCACAAATGTATGAATTAATGTGCACATTCCTACTGGCCAATGGATACATTTTGAATGGACATATGTCCAGCTAAAATCTGTTTAGGTTCAGGTGACACCAGGAGCATTCCAGGAGTGAGGTCAAAATTTGCAGATAGTAGCAATGTTCTCCTCACTTGGTTTGCAGCTTGTTGTGCTGTGAGGGCTTGTGTGCATCAGTAAAGCTATCGGTAATTTAACTACTGGCAGGGTCTCCTAAGATGGACAGGGACAAACCAACCATCTGGGCAGCAGCGGAATGGGACAGTGTTGGCGGCGGAGGATCACATTTCTGTGACGACTGCTAGAATTCTGCAAGACCAATGATCTATTCATCTCTAACACCTTCTTCCAGCAACACAAGCGTTGACTGTATACATGGACTACACCCAATGGATTGTACAAAAATCAAATTGACTACATCTGTGGAAGTCAATGATGGAAAAGCTCTATAACATCAACAAAGACAAAACCTGGATCTGACTGTGGTACAGATCAGCAACTACTAGTATGCAAACTCAAGCTAAAATTGAAAAAGAGCAAGCCACTCATAAATGTAGCAAAATATGACTATGAGAATATACCAATTTAAAGACTGCTTGCAAAATTGATTTGCTGCTTTATATACAAATGACAGAGCTCCAAAAGAGTTATGGGATGACATCAAGAAGGTTGTGTTGGAAGAAAGCGAGAAGTCTCTACAAAAGGTGAAAAAGCAAAAATAGTCAAAATGGATGACCAAAGAAACTCTGAAAATTGCCCAGAAACGCAGAGACGTTAAAGCCAGAGGAGAAAGAGAGGCAATCGCAGAACTCAACACAGATTTCCAACGTGCAGCAAGACAGGACAAGGAAAAGTATTACAATGACACATGCAAGGAACTAGAAGCAGAAACTATTAGAAGAACAAGATCAGCATTCCTAAAGCTACAAGACTTAAAGAAAAAATTCCAGCCTCGAATTGGAATGTTACAAGATGCTCAGGGATCTATGTTGAATGATGCTGAGAAGATCAAGAAAAGGTAGAAAGCATATACAAAGTTTTTATATGATAAATAAAAAGTGGACTAATAGCCTTTTCAGCCTATACCTTATGATCTGGAACCATTGGTGATGAAAGAAGTAGTCAAAGCAGTATTGAAAGCCTTATCAAAGAACAAAGCACCAGGCATTGATGGCATTCCCATATTAGTATTATAGCAATCTGATACAGCTTTTACCATACTTACAAGGCTCTGCCAGGAAATTTGGAAGACAACATCATGGCCAACTGACTGGAAAAGATCTGTGTTTATACCAATACTAAAGAAAGGTGATCCAACTGACTGTGGAAATTATTGCACAATTGCTCTGATCCCACATGCCAGCAAGATTCTACTGAAGATTATTCAACAGAGACTACAACCATACCTGGAACAAGAACTACCTGAGGTGCAAGTAGGGTTCAGAAAAAGGCGAGGAACAAGAGACAGCATTGCGGATGTGAGATGGATCCTTGAAAAGACAAAAGAATACCAAAATGATATCTATTTGTGCTTTATTGACTACAGCAAAACTTTTGACAGTGTAAACCATGAGATACTCTGGACCACATTAAGAAGCATGTGTATACCAGAACACCTGATTGTTCTCTTGCACAACCTTTACATTGATCAAGAAGCAACAGTTTGAATGGAACAAGGAGAAACAGAATGGTTTAAAATCAGCAAAGGTGTATGAAAAGGCTGCATACTTTCCCCCTACCTGTTTAATTTATATGCAGAACAAATCAGAGAAGTAGGATTGTATGAAGACAACAGAGGTGTGAAGATTGGTGGAAGACTCATCAACAACCTTCGTTATGCTGATGATACCACATTATTGTCTGAAATTGAAGACGATCTGAAGCATTTGCTTCTCAAGATCAAGGATCATAGTCTTAAAATGGACCTGCACCTTAATTTATTTATTGATTTAGACAGATTTGTATGCCACCTTATCCTTCAATCAAGGTGGTCACGTCACATCACAATTGGAGGGTTACATTTAACATTAGGGTACGTGTAAACATTTAGACAGTACAGTTACTTATCAGCATTTAGACAGTACAATTGAAGGTAACATTTAACATAAGGATATTTAATAACGCGGTATGATAAACTTGTGTGTGTGGATAGGATGGGTACGTGCTTAGTTGGCGGCCGAAGTAGTATTTCAGTATAGGTATGGGATGTTGCCTGGATGCTCATATGTTTCTATAAATAAAAAGGTTTTGAGGTCTTTGCGGAAGTCTGTGAGGTCATCTAATGCCCTCAGGCTCGTTGGGAGGGAGTTCCATAGTGTGGATGCCAGTAGTGATAGTGCTATTTTTGAAGTTGTTTGTTTGGTTTTGTGATAGCAGGTGTGCCGATCATGTTGTCATTATTGGTTCTTCTTGGTCTGTTGCTGATATCCCTTGTTATAACGTTTTGGAGTACGTCTGCTGAGAGATGGTGAATGACTTTGAAGATGATCATGATTGTTTTGTATTTAGCTCTTGCCACCATTGGGAGCCAGTGCAGTTGTTGTAGGACGGGAGTGATGTGCTCGGTCCTTGGTGTGTCTGTAATGATGTGTGCTGTGGTGTTTTGTACCATCTGTAGTGGGTGGAGTGTCTGCTGAGGAAGGCCTTGATATAGTAAGTTTCCATAATCAAGCAGTGGTGTAATGAGTGCTTGGCACACTGTGCGGAAGTAGTCCTGACTGAGCACTGGTTTGATTTGTCTGATTAATGTAAAGAAGACAAAGATCCTGACAACTGGCAAAATCAATAAGCTCATCGTTGATGGAGAAGAAATTGAAATAGTGGACAACTTTAACCTACTTGGATTAACTATCAATAAAGAAGCAACAAGCAGTTAAGAAATCTGATGACGAATTGCTCTTGGCAGAATGGCTATGAAGGACCTACACAAGATTCTCAAGAGCAGAGATGTCTCTCTCCATATAAAGATTTGACTTGTTCAAGCCATGGTGTTTTCAATAGCGTCATATGGATGCGAAAGTTAGACAGTGAAAAAGATAGACAGGAAGAAAATTGATGCCTTTGAATAATGGTGCTGGCGTCGAATGCTGCGTATACCATAGACTGCTCGAAGAACAAGTTAGTCAGTACTAGAGGAGATCAAACATAAGCTTTCTTTAGAAGCTCAGATGACAAGACTTTGACTTTCATATTTTGGACACATCATGCGAAGAGAGAGGTCATTAGAGAAAGACAAGGCAAAGTAGAAGGCCAGTGCAAAAGAGGAAGGCCAGCAATGAGATGGATCAATACAGTAACAGCTGCTATGGGTGCCAGTCTGTCAACAATGAGCCGCCTGATTGAAGACCCAACACAATTTAGGACAGCTATCCAGAGGGTCACCATGAGTCGACACCAACTCAACGGCACTTAACAACAACAGAGATATTCATCTCACTATCTGCAAAAATGTATCTATTTAGGGAGACCGCACAAATAGCATTCCTAATCTTATTTTATTTATTTATTTAACTGTATTTATATCCCGCTTTTCACCGGGTCAAAGCGGTTTAACATCAAAAGGGGGGGGGGGACAGTAATCAATTCTTAGGGTGGAGGGGCTGTCACCGGGGAGGCCAACATTAATGATCTAAACAGACATTAAGGACTTAAACAATGGACATTAGTCTCTTAGTAGGTAGATCTGTGGGTATGTTTAGAAGGTCTGGAGGGGTAGTCAATGGTGGATGTTTGTTTCTGGACCAAGGGTGGTTCTGGAACAGGATGGTTTTTAGTTGTTTCCTGAATGTTGAAGGATCTCCATTGTTTCTGATTTGACTTAGTAGGGAGTTCCAGAGGGATCGATCAGTTGTCATTTAAGGTTACGAATACATATTCAGTGGTCAAACCTTAATGGATAAGACCACTGAGGTCATGAAGATCACACGTGGTCATGTCTGCCCTCCCCTAGATTTTACAGGACAGATTTCTGGATGGACAATGAATGGTAATGGTTTAATTTAATTAAAGAAGATAGTGTGCAATATTAATTTCCTACAAAGGTTTAGACTAGTAAATTGTGGTAACTGGAATTTCATATTTAATGCCCTTGTTGTCTGCTGATATAACTTGTGTCTTACCATACTCTAGTCCCCAGTGTTGTGATGCTGTTCATCTTGATTACACTGTAAGCTCTGATGTCTGTTACATCTATATGTATAGCGCTGCATACGCCTTGTAGTGCTATACAAATAAGTAGTAGTAGTAATGAACATACGTAGGACTCTGATGCTTTTCAGAGAGAGAGTGGAATAATGCGAGATCAGTTTTCTTACTGCAGGAACTGATTATTCTATTTTGTGATACGTTTTCCTTTTTGCTCTGGTTAGTAAGGCATCAGCATATATCACTAATTCTGCCAGAAAGACAGGTTTCACATCAGTAAATGAACAGGAGTAGCTGTGGACATCCCAGCTGCAGTACCGGTGCATGCTTCAGAAGATTAATAAAGTGAAAAGGGCAAACAGTCCCTTTCCTCCTGGCTCATTTATTGCTCCTGTCAGGTACTGTGTATGCAGAGTGTAAACAGGCAATGGGTGCCCTTTAACTTCTGCCACTTCCCACTTGTTAGGATTTCAGACTCCTGTAGTAAGCTTTAGTTTTGTCTGTCTCTTTCATTGTCCAGAAAATTAAGCAAAACCGAAATTCATCTAGAGATCCTTACATATATTTGTTCACAAAAAAACCCTTCTTCATCATCCTCTGAAGTTTTTTTTAAAAAGGAACAAGCTGTCGATATGCTATCCTGTCAGAAGACTTGTAAACCTATAAGCACAGAAACGACTACCCCCTTTCTTTAGCACAAAACCGTGCAAGTGCATAAATTATTTAACTGTAAATTCAGCAATGTGCTACATTTCATTGTTATGTAAAGGATTTTATATACTGCCCTATCGTAGATTCAAGGCAGTTTATATTACAACTCAATATTACATAGAACAAGGTCAAACAACTTGAAGGAAAGAGTCTAACGGGGAAAAGGAACTTGGAGCAGGGGGGTTATCTAAGCATTCTATCTATATGGTTGAGATTGTTAATGAGTCCATAGTGTTCTGTAAAAAAGAGTGTTTTTAGTGTCCTCCTATTTTATTTTTTATTTTATTTTTATTTAGCTGTGTTTATATCCCGCTTTTCACCGGGTCAAAGCGGTGTAACAAATAAGGGGGGGGGGTGTTAATCGGTTATAGGATAGGGCCATCACCGGGGAGGCAACATTGATGATTTTGACAGAGGATGGACATAGACATGGACAAGGGGACAAGGGGACACAGATTTTTGAACATGAGTTCTTGAGGGTGGGGCCTGCACCTTAATTAACCTCCTAAAGTCCAAAAGGTCCTTAGTGGTTCACATGCTTTCAGGGAGGGTGTTCCATAGATGTGGTGCAGAGAGAGAGAATGCTCTGTTACAGGTCAAGTAGTTGAGATTCTTCCATGCGCTTGACAGTGAGGAAGTCTTTGTAGATGGTTCTTTTTATTCTGTTCTCTAGTTCTCTTTGTATTAGAGGTTGCAAGGTGTGTGGAAATAGGTTGTGTAGCATTTTAAATGTGATGGTTAATATTTTAAACTTAGTGCTCATATGTTCTGGGAGCTAGTGAAGTTTTATTATATTTATTTATTTAACAGGTTTTTACACCATTTTATCATTTCCATCAAAGCGGTTTATATTTTAACTTAAACTTGGTAATGTACATTAAACAGGGATATTAATAACTTGGATTTTTTTGTCTTAGAGTGGACATAGTATGGGTGTGCCTTGCAAGTTCCTGTGATTATTCGTGCAGCTATGTTCTGGACCATCTGGAGTGGTAGTGTGATGTGTTTTGGGAGGCCCTGTCTGAGATGGGCATTATCATTGCTTGGCAGACTATTCTAAAGTCGCTTTCCTTGAGGAGAGGTTTGAGCTTTCGTATGGTTCTCAATTTATGATAGGTTGATTTGATCATGTTGTTAATATGGGTTTGAAAGCTTAGTTTCTGGACCAGTGTTACTCCCAAATATTTAACCTCGGATTTTACTGTGATGACTTTCTTGTGTATTCTCATAATGATGGGTGGGATAAATGTAGCACTTCTGGTTATGTGTAGGGCCTCCATTTTATTGTAGTTTATGGCTAGATTTTTTTTTCTTAGCTATTGTATCATTGCTTCCAGGCAGTTTGTTATCCCTGTATAATCTGGATGTTCTGTATGAAAGGGGGTATAGATCATGATATCATTTGCATAGATATTATAATTTATGCCGTAGCTCCTTATTATATCGCATATCGATTGTATGTATATATTGAATAGTATTGTTGAAAGTGATGAGCCCTGAGGTATATCCTGGGGTTGTTCAGTTGTTTCTGGTTTTTGTGTTCTACATTTGATTAGTTGTTTCCTGTTTGTCAAGTATATTTAGCTCATGAACACAGTTTTCTGAAAATCATTTGAGATCTACCTCACTTACATTCCATTGTTATTTGTTTTCTTGGTTCTACTTCCAGCCATTCATCTGTGAATGCAGAACAGAAATCTTTATCAAGCAATTTTGCTTCATCCTCATCAGCTTCTATATATTTCTTCCTTTCACTCTTGAATTTGACAACACTACTTTTGTTCTTCCTCCTTTCACTAACATTTATAAATAAAGTCTTGTCCTTCCATTTTACTGTATGTGCTATTTTTTCTTCCATTTGCATCTTTGCTTTCCTGGCTACTTTACCAGCTTCTCCTAGCTTTTCCAGATATTAGTGCTTGTCTTCCTCTTTCTGTGATCTATTGTAGTTTTTGTAGGCTAAACTATTTTCCTTACCTTTTCAGATACTTCTTTCAAGAACTATAGTGTCCTTCTTTTCCTCTTACTTATATTTACTTTCCTAGCAAAAAGGTTCATTGCCCTTAAAATATCTTCTTTCAGTTTTGCCCACTGCTTTTCTACTTCCCCCAGAAGTTCCCTTCCAGCTCATAACTCCTTGAGTTACTCCCCCTAACAATGTTAGTTTTCCTGGTCTAGTATCCTTACTTTTGAATAAATCATCTCCATTGTGTTCTAATACCAAGCCACATGATCCGGAGATTACTGGATGCCAGATGATCACAGACTAACAGATGTACTCTCTCCATTCAGAAACACTAGTCTCAGTATAGCCCCTTCCCTCATGGGTTCCATTACCAGTTGCCAAAACAGTCTCCCTGTAGAGAATCCAGGATCTCCCTACTTCTCGACAATATCACAGCAGAGATATCCTATCTGGAATATTAAATCATCTATCAGTAGCATCTTCCCTTTCATAGCAATATGCTGAATGTCTATTAGTTAAATATCTGGCCACTTTTTCTGCCTGTGGAGGAGGTCTGTATATCACCAATGTAAATATATGCTCCATTCCTTCTTTCCACATTAACCAACAGTACCTCCTCCTTACCTCATAAACCCTGAGTTTGTTTTTTGGTTTTTTTTTGCTTTAATAGTTTTGTTTATATATAGCACTACTCCTCCTCCCTTCCTTCCTACTCTGTCCTTTCTGAATAGATTATAGTCTGGAATATCTAGATACCTGTCACGGTTCTCAGTCAACCATGTCTCTGTGAGCACCATTAAATCTAAGTTGGCCTCATCCATTATAGCCTCTATATCCAGTCTTATTTCCCATACTACAGATGTTAGTATCCACCGTTTTCCAGATGTTGCCTTCTGCCCCGTTTCTATACAGGTGTTGAATGTTTTACTTACCTGAGGGCTTTGACTCATCTGGGGTCTTTGTTCACCCATCCCTGATGATCCTAATTTAAAACTCTCCTCAGTAGATTAGTCAATCTGCTGCAGAAAACACCTTCATCCCTGCTTTCCTATGTACATGCCATCTCTCCTCAGTAGTCTTTGGAAAATCATCCCATGGTCCTGGAAGCTAAACATTCTCGTTGACACTATCCATGTAGTTAAGCATCTCCAGGATACGATCTTCTCTGCCTCAGCCTTTACTCTCGACAGGGAGGATTGAAAAGAATACCACCTGTGTACCTATCTGCTTCACTCTCTGTCCCAGAGCATGGAGTCACTTTTGATATTTTTGGAGGGATTCATAGCAGTATCATTTGTGCCAACATGGATGAGTAGCATCTACTATTTTCCTCAAACATGGAATGTTCAAGATAGGATGATAACTAGTACAAGACTCAAGATCCAAGGAAAGTTTTCTATGAATCGAAAGTACAATAGCACATTTGAGTGACACTGGAAACTCTCCCTTACTGATAGACAAATTAACAATCTGAATAATGGTAGAACACAAAATCTCCTGCAGTTGTCAAATTAGCCCAAAAGGACAAAATTCTGAAACCTTTGGGCTTCCTAGCAAAAGTGTTAGTGGTAACCCTTTCAACATTCTCAAAGCTCAAAACAGCAAAGTGCACTGCCATTGGAGCAGTCAATAGAGCTGTATTCATGCAGAATTTTCTGGCCTAGAATGGGTGCAGGATGTAGGAAGGAATCTAAGGCAAGCATAATCACTGCACAAACGACTGTGTTAACGGTTGCACACCACACATTTAAATTCTTTTAAATGGATAACAATCAAGTAATTAGCTATGCAGCACAGAGGCAGCGAAGTGTGTGGAAGACCAGAACGGTGAGGTCAACACTGAATTTTAACACGAGGTCTGAGGAGGTGTTAAGAGTTAGCGCAAAGGTCTGCAGTCAGTGCTGGGGAAACCTTTATGGCAGTTTCTTCAGCATACAGCTTTTGGAATGTTTTGCTGGTATCACTGAAGAGAGTGCACAGTGTTATGCGTGTGTGCTGAATTGCTACAACTACAATCAATATCCATAGTAATGGTTGACTTTGGAAGATCTGACCTAAACACTACAACAACCCCCCACCACCACCACTTTGAAATGTGAGGCTTTTGCACATATATATAATCATTAGGACACATGTAATTTAAGAAAAAGTGTGTCAGCGTCAACATGCCAGGTCTCGGTCATGCAGCAAATATCAGGGTAGGAATCAGTTATTAAGCCATATATCACATCTTGTTTATTCTTCATAGACTGTGAATTCAAATACTGTATGATATTTCGAAATCACTCAGGAAACTCCCATGACTGCCATTGATTTGGGTCTATTTAGGATGAAGTAGAACTGAGGTGGAGCTACCTCTGACGCACTGCTGGTAAAGTCTACACAAGCAACCACATCCATATTGACCTTGCCCTGGTAGAACAGAAAAGAGAAATGCTCCCATCTTTATCCCCTTAAAAAACATTCTCTCTCTTATAAAATGTGCATCACCTGGGATCAAAAAGGAATGCTCTTGCACCCCAGCCCACACGTAGGCGTGAGACAGAGCATCAAGCTGCATATGACTTGATTTACAACCCAGTTGTTAGGGTTCACCCAGTTTTGGGGCATGTTTACTAAAGCACACTAACCATTAGCACAGGGTTTAGTGCATGGTAAGTGCAGGCCTCTGTGCTAAACATCCCATGCTAACAGGTTAGCACATGATTGGGTGGAGACAAGGGTTGGTAGGAGTGGAACTCGGGCATTGATGGCACGTGGTTAGTGCTGGCGTTATGGGCCGTGATTGCCATTAGTGTGTGTGCATTTAATGCCACCTCAATAGGTAGCATTAAATGTACCTATGTGCTGGTTTCTGCAGTGCTGTGTGTTAGCAACACGCCACAGCAGGGGGACAGACACACCCATCCCCTGAAGTTGACACCCGCTTCAGCACTGGTTTTGCAGCTCGACCGCATGCTAAGGGAGCTCCCCTTAGTAAGCATGCCTCTTTATGTAAGTGGACCCAGGACAAGCAAAAAGCTTTTTTTGACAGTTGCTTGCAATGGGAGCTGATTTCTTTCTAATATTTCCTGCAAAATGTATGATTGGCTATAAAGGAACATTTTTAATTTTGTACGATCTGTTGCCAGTGAAGACATTTCCAGACGCATGTACTGTGACTGAAATAACATCTTAGATGTCACCGTTTTTCTGTGATTGTTTTTCCTTTGTGCTTGTAGTCTGAATAATAATTACTTTGACTCTTCCCCTTTTTTTCAACGACTTGAGTACTAAGACGGCTTGTTTTTGTGTTTTCCTTTTCTATCTGTAACTTGAAAAATATTTTTCATTACTCACCTTGGGAGTTCTCCTGTCAGGAAATGTTTATTTCTAGTTAAATATTTGAAATTGCATAAATACAAAATCAAAAGTACACCAATCCACTTAAACTCCATTTTTCAAGCTTTTTGAGGGAAACCTGGCCTCCTATAGTTCCCAATGTTTTTTTTTCTTCTCCCTCGACCACAGAAAAACTGTAAACATCTTCCGCTCTCTCTTTCAAAAATAGATAAATTCATATCAGATACCTTGTCGGTGAACACCAGGGCAAATTTCTTATCCCCTTGATCTAGGGATATTCACCCTCCTGCCCATCATTCAGAATGAACCCCTCTTAAAGGCTCTTTCAACTGATGTAAAGAAAGCAACCCATTCTCCTACTAGGAAGGAAGAATCACTGCTTGTCCCCTCCCTGGAGCACCAGAGAACATAGCCTCCTGCTACCTCCCACCTGCTCTCTGGCTGATGACATTCCCAAGGACACTGTGAGTCCCCTTTATACTCCTGTCCCACCTCTGGCATTGGTCAGCACCTCTCTCCAGCATTTCATTACACTACAAGAACCATTCCTACTCCAGAAGACCCAAAAATACTTTGATAGAACCTTAGGGGTATCTACAATTATCTGGCTCTGCCATCCATACGCTTGTAGGATAGCACTCTGACTCAATTTATTTGTATTAGCCCTTAACAGGGTTGGGCTAACCATTAGAAAAAGTAATAGTCACCTAGAGTGGCAACTCCTGGGAATTGCAAGGATAAGAGCATTCTCAGATAAACAATAGATTTTGACTGCCAGGGAGGGGGGAGGGTGGTGGTAAGGCTTAAGGTTTGCCTAGGGCTACAACACTTTCACCCAACTCTGGAGATGGCCGTGGTCTTTAAAGGCAACTTGAAAAGTATATCAGGCAGAACCAATGGAACCTAAAAGATAATTACATACTGCATTGTTGTTAAAATTGACTAATTTAAGACATTGCATTCATGACTCATGCTAGCCATAACACCTTTTGCTCTCCATCCTGAGAATGGACTATTTTAACACTTTCCCTGGTCTCAGTATTTCTAATCATGCCAGGCAGGAGTCCAAAAGTGAAGTTTTAGCTTGTTTTTCTTCATTCTGTAGTCATCAGTGGCTAGAAAGTGTGGCACAGGTAGAAAATAATAATAATAATAATATATGTAACTACATGCCATTCCATCTGTGTGTGTTCAAAGCATGCTGCAACAAACAAATAAACAGTGTAGAAATGGAATAAGTACAACAATGAATAATTTCATTCCTAGCATAATTTACAAGCCGGCAGAGATTCATGTGGATAGCTACATTTATTTTTATTTATTTATTTAACAGTTGCTTATATACCGCTACCTTCCACAGATCAGGTGCGGTTTACAGTGAACAAGGAATGAACAGATTAACAGGTCTGTTTTACATGAAACATTAATTAACTAGGTACAATTTTGCTAAATACATGAAACATTAATTAACTAGGTACCGTACAATTTTGCTAAATACATTAAACATGATTGGACTAAATATGGTAAATTTGTTAAATAACAATTTAACTATTTACATATTTTGAACTATTTACATATATATTTACAGGATTTACAGGGGCCCTGGGAACTGAAAGGACCATTGTTTATCTGTGCCAAGCCCAATTAAAGCTAACCAGATAGGATTTCTGCTTAATTTTAAGTGAACAGTTAAATACTTCTACTACAACTGAGCATTTACAAAACAGACAACGTCCAGGTCCCTGAATGTACCTGCATAAAGATAACTGAATAGCTTATCTGATTATCTTTATCCCTGATATTGCTATACCTTATCTTAACAGGTTACCTTTAACTGACTAGTGTTAAATAAAGGTGCTAACTTCTGAGTGGTTTGTCATTCCAAGTGGGATCCTACGGGGCTCCACTTTGTCTACCATGATATTTCATTTATATTTGCAGCTGATTTGTGAAGCTTTAACAAACATTGGTTTAAATTTTAAAATTTATGCAGATGATATTATAATCTATTTGCCACATAAACAGATCTTTCAATTACTACCGGAGAAACGGTCTGTGCCTTTGAACTGGTTTCTGCTTGATTAAACCAACAGGGGCCCTGTATTAATTTTCAGAAAACTCAGACATCTGATACAGGTATCTAGGGGTCATTATAGATGCTAAGTTAACTTTAAACCATGAGTGAAATCTATGGTTAAGAAGGCATTCTATAAATGCATTAGGGGGGATATTCAGTGGCCAACGGCACTGAAACTTAAACCCAGACATTCAATGCCGGGGTCATATCTGGCCGTGGCACTGAATATCTGGCTTGCCCGGATTGGTAGGAAGCTAACCGGGCAGTGGTGATATTCAGCCTTTGCTTTGCCTTGCTTTTTCCACTTTGCCATAACTGGATAGTGGTTCAATATCGCCACTACCCAATTGTTTATTTATTGTATATTTTTTATACCACTTTATCAAAAATCAAAGCGGTTCACAATGAACAAGAACATTATGCAGACAACATAGGTAAATATAAGAACATGATTAAATAAATAAATGGTAACTTATTTACATGAGAGGTATTGACAAGTTTCTATTAAACTGAGGGTAAAAATTCTGTATGTATTTAAACAAAACTAGGAGAGGCATGATATAGAACAAAGGTAGTAATATTAATCAAATTGAGTGGTCAATTACTGGTTAAACTTTAGTGGTGAATTGTGTTGCAGATTATATTGTGTAGGTGATTGTCCCAACTGTCTTATTTCCAAAATATTCTTTAAAGAGGTATGTCTTGATTTGCTTTCGGAAGTCGGAAAGGTCATTGATACTTCTTAAGTTGTCTGGGATGGAGTTCCCAAGCATTGGTGAATAGAATATGAATGCTCTGTTGCTTGTTGATCGATTTGTTTTTCTGAAGTCTATAGGAAAGGATAAGGAGTTCTGTGTATTGTCACCACCAGGTGGGCAGGCCGCCACCTAGGGTTGCAGATCTGTGTCTGATGGTGATTAAGTAGTTGTGAACACAAATGGTTTAAGGTAAAAGGATTTATTTCCCCTCCCGGGGTCGGATTCTTCAGGTAATATAACACAATACTCAAAACAAATAAGCCATACTTTCTGGCAAAACACAAAGGAAATTATAACAGCTTTTTCTTGCTTCTTAAAGTAAAGAGTAAACATTAAACAGGCAAAACTCAGCACATAGCTTCCATATGTGCAAAACAGCACTCTTCACTGATAGTGTTTTCCCTCCCCACTATACAGCCTTTTGACTAGCGAAAAGACATCACTTTATCAGAGAAAATCAATGTGCGGTCCATTGGGTCACTATCAAATGAACATTCCTCGAGAACTCTTCCAAATTGTCAAAAAACTGACAAGGGCACCCAGTAACTCTGACCAGCTGCCAGATATCCCCCCTGATCTTCTAGCCAGACAATACAAACAGCTTCAGCAACCACAAAGCTTACATCACTGTGCTGAAACAACCAACACTAATCCATACCCCACCCTGAACAGCGACTGGAATACATTCGACAAATCCTCAAAAGAAGAAATATCTTCCACCATTTCCTGCTTGAACACCACCACCTCCCCGTTGGACCCCTGTCCTGCCGACTGGATAAAGAAAACCAAAGAAGACCTGAGCACACCATTAACCCATATCGTAAACGAATCCTTTACCCAAGGACACATGCCAGATGCCCTTAAGACCACAGTCATTCGACCAACCCTAAAAAAGCACAACCTAGATCCCCTAGACCCTGCCTCTTACAGACCAGTAGCGAGCCTCCCACTCACCCACAAAGATAATCGAGAAGATAGTCCAACGTCAGCTTCAAGAACACTTGGACGTCAACAATATACTGGACCCGCAGCAACACGGATTCCGACCATTACATGGGGTCGAGACACTCATGACCACACTGATGAACACCCTCATCATAGGTACCCAAGAGAAACACTCTGGATACATCCTAATTTTCCTGGATATATCAGCAGCCTTTGACACCATCTCCCATAACATCCTTCTCCACAGACTCCAAGCAATTGGGATCAAAGATACTGTACTCCGATGGTTCAGGTCCTATCTAACCAACCAACAGCAACTGATCCGCACCAAAACCTCAACCTCACCCCCATTCCAGCAACATCAAGGTGTACCTCAAGGATCCACATTATCAGCCATGCTTTTCAACATCTACCTCCGTCCACTCTGTTCAGTCATACGTGCACACAACATCAACTTCCACATATACGCCGACGACATAATGCTCTACGCCCCAATTACAACCACAGACCCAAAAAACGACCAGCTATCAGCCTGCTTCACCGACGTATCCAACTGGCTACAGGAGAACAACTTATCCATAAACATAAAGAAGACCGAAGCTCTTATAGTGACAAAAGACCCAGACTTCAAACCACCCACTCACCTCACCATGGGAACCACGCAAATTCAAATACAACCACACATAAGATATCTCGGAATTATCATTGACCAAGCCCTAACCCTTAAACAGCAAATCAACAAGACCACTGGAACTGTATTCCACAAGGCAAAAACGGTACAACGTCTCCGACCTCTCCTCGAACCACAAGACTTCAGGACAGTAATGCAGGCTCTGACACTCCCTCATCTGGACTATTGCAACATAATCTACCATGGCCTACCTGCCACACAAACCAATCCCCTCCGAACTGCCTTAAACACCATGGCAAGAATAATCCACAACGCAAAGAAACGGGACCACATCACCCCAATTCTAAGAGACCTTCATATTCTCCCCATCGAAGCAAGAATCAAGTACAAAGCTCTTCTACTCACCCACAAAACCATCCACCAAACACAATGCACCCCACTCCACACCCTACTACCTCGCCCAACCCACAACAGAACAACCAGACAATCCTCCAACAGCTCCATTGCCATCCCCCACAAAAGAACCAAAGCAACACAACGGACCTGCAACAGAGCCTTTGAACTCTATGCCCCATCCCTCTGGAACTCTCTACCAAACCACATCAAGAACAACAGTGATCTCCCTTCATTCAAAAAGCAGCTAAAAACCATCCTATTCCAAGAACATTTCTGAATAGGAACCCCTATTCTCTTCAAGATCCTCAGACCATAAACTGTCTATCTTGTCAGTCTCTATGTCCATCTATGTCTATGTCCATCCAAAATCATTAATGTTGAGCCCCCGATGATGGGCCCCCCCCCCACTATTTGATTTCCCCACCCCCTGTTATATGTCCCACCGCTTTGACCCGGTGAAAAGCGGGATATAAATACAGATAAATAAATAAAATAAATAAATAAACATTCACTGACTGTATCAATGACCATAGGCTCCTGCATACATTCAGAATTGTCTGAGTTCTCCTTGCCACAATACTTCTGCAAGTTCCCCTGTAACGTGCAGTCACAGAGTCTCTCTGCACAACTTCCTCTAGGGCTGGAATAACAGCTACCATATTCCTCGGTGTTTGGGAGAGAGGGAAGCCACCATTCAGGGTTCTTAGAGTTTAATTCCTTCTGGCAGGTTCTACCCTTGGAACGCTTATAAGCTCTGGCTTCAGGCTTTGCAAAAGAATATTCTTCTCCCCTGTTAACACCAAGTTTAAGCCTGCGGGTTTTTCTCTGAGGCTTAGGAACTGCTAATATATCTTCCTCAGACATGCACACATCTTCAGGGAAATACCTTTCTCTCTCTGGGGGTGTTAACTGCTCTCTCTTCAGCTCGGTGCTCAAATCCCTTGGCTGGGTGTTACTGCCCTGCCCCCACCTAGGATTTATCACACAAGGCTTCTCAGCGTTAACCCTGTAGGAATTCCTTTTATCAGTAAACTTTAACTTCCTACCAGAGACATTCTCCAGGCTACAGCTCTCAAATACATACTGTTTGTCTTTAGGCTTCCAATCACTCCAGTTGGAACATTGCCTCTGAGCTCCAAACAGCTTGCAATCAGCAGAACACTTGCAACTGTTCTCTGACCTCACTGGCTGCTTTCTCCTGCAGTGCTCTGGGTAGTTTCTGTGGTGAACCCTTCCTGGTTCTGGCTCTGACTCACGTCCTGGGTCAGAGTCTGAAACTCCTCCTTCTTCCTCTAGACCAGCTGGTTCAGTTAGTTCAGCTAGTCCTCCTCGTTCTAACCCGGTCTCCTCGTTCTAACTCTGTATTTCCTGCATAGCTCTTATAGTGGCTATTAGCTCTTCCCCTTTCCAGGTGCATGCTATTAGGAATTGGGGAATGTTTCTCAGCTGGGCTTATTTGCAAACCCCGTGGCTGGGTTTGTTTATGTCGCCCCTGACAACTGCTGCTCACATGGCCTGCCTGCCTGTCAGCTTTAAGACTAGAACTCAGTGAATCCTGTGTTTTTAAGGTAGGAAATGGAACTTCTTCATCACAGTATATTCTCTCCTTTGTCTGTTATTTGGTATCTTGTGTTTCAGAGAACTTAGGTAGTTTGGGGATAAGTTATACAGTAGTTTAAATGTGAACATTAGGGATTTGTATTTAATTCTGCTTATGATAGGGAGCCAGTGCATCTGATGTAATATGGAAGTGATGTGCTCAGATTTTGTTACTTTCAGAATTATACGTGCGGCAGTGTTTTGTGCCATCTGAGGTTGATTCAGCACTTGTTTAAGTAGACCTTGTAGGATACTGTTACAGATACTGTTACAGAAGATTATGGCCTAGTGCCACCTCCAGACCTCTCCAGAATGCCCCAATGCTAACCGTTTAGCAATGGGGTATGCAACTGCAGCACCCAAGAATATTCAGCTGCACTGTCCCTTTGAATATCGGGCCCATTGAGATTATTAAGAAGATTGAAACCATTTATGGAAGGGGAGGTATTTGGTAAGGTTCTATAGCAACTTGTCTTACCTCATATGGAAAATAGTAACATTTACATTTTATTTTGCCTGGCTTTGTACAGCTTACCAGGCAATTGGTACAGAATCATCTCTTTCCCCTTCAATCTGTTCAAAACTCTGCTGCACAGCTAATCTTCCACCCGCCTCGATATGTTCATATAACCCTCCTCTCAAGTCGCTTCACTGGCTCCCTATCCATTTCAGTATCTAGTTCAAACTTCTCCTACTGACCTATAAATACATTCACTCTGCAGCTCCTCACTACTTTTCTTCTCTTATCTCTCTGTACACCCATCCTTGGGAACTCCGCTCTTCTGGCGGATTGCTTCTGTCTGTATTCTTTTCTTCCACTACCAACTCCAGACTTTGATCCTTTCAGCTTGCTGCTCCTCATGCCTGGAAGGTCTGTCGGGAAAGGCATGCTTTTTGCACTGAGGTGGTGTAAAGTGCACCAGTGCCAACAACAACATTCAATGTTACCCTGCACTCATAATGCCTGCGTTAACTGTGAAGTGCCGTCAACACCCACGTTCTGCCTCAGCTGATCCCGTCTCCTCCCAATCCTGTGCTACACATTTAGTGTGGGAATTTTAGCACGGGGCTCCTCACTAACTTTTAGCACAGCATGCCTACCATGCATTAAAAACCCTGTGCTAATAGTTAGAATGCTTTCGTAAGCATCAATGTTGCCCCCCCGGTGATGGCCCCCCCCCTTGTACTTAATTCCCCCCCCCCCCCCTATGTAGCACCGCTTTGACCTGGTGAAAAGCAGTATATAAATACAGCTAAATAAATAAATAAATGCCTCTCAAAGTTCAAAGTACTTTAGTTAGGTATGCCATTGGTACTATCTTTGCTTTTTGAGGAACACTCAGGGCAACGGACTTTGTAACCTCAGCAAAGAGGATTCCTTGAGATTCCCTCTTAATGGATTCCTAAGAAGACCTTAACTAGAAGTCAAACATGCTCTATTTATGGACCTGGCTTATGGAACTCTCTGTCCAATGCAATACGTTTAGAAAGTGATCGGAGGAAATGTAAGAAATATTTCAAAACATTTACATTCACCAACATTATGGTATTCATTGTATTTGTTGATAATTTGTCCATTATATTATTGATCATGTAATGTACCAGTTTTATACTAATTATGTAAACTGAATATGATAAGCAGTATGAGCCCGATATTCAAAGGCATTTACAGTTTGCAGACGTGCTAACTATGTAAAAGCCACTAAGAGTGATATTCAGCTGGGTATCTATGGGTGCTGGATATCCGCAGGTGCTGCTGCTATATGCCCCAATTCTATACGGTTCGCATCAGGCATTCTGGGGTGGAGCAGAGATGACATCCATCGCTAACCGAGCATGGCCAATTTTGAGCCACTGCCCCATTAGGGACCCGCAGGTAAAGTAAGGCATGGCAAAGGCTGGCCTAACTTTACCCACAGAAAAAAAACAGGAAGCAGCTCAACATCGCTGCTGCCCGGTTAACTTCCAGGGTCTGCAGCGAACCCGGATATTCAATGCTGGTGGCCAGATATGGCCTTGGAATTGAATATCCAGGGTTATCTTTCAAAGGTGATGGCTATGGGTAAATAAAAATACATAAGAATGAACTGTGCTTCTGCCATGTACCAGTTAACATTTGGCAGAACACTGAGATATCCTGCCAAAAGATAACTTGAATTTTAAAAAATTATATATATATATATATATATATATATATTTATATTTATTTATTTAGTGTACACTTATATCCCGCTACTTCCAGCGATCAGCAGCGGTTTGCTATACATAACAGTATGGTTGTACAGGCCATGGATTAAAACATACATAATGATTCAGTACAGGACACAAACATTCAGATTACAGGTTTACACTTGATTGCAAGACATTGATTACACATGTATGTACATATTTACAGGTTGTCGGAGTCTATAGGTGTTTGACGTGTAGTGCTCTTTCCTTGTGCATGATGCAAGAGTTTATGTGGGATTGAAGTGTATATATATATGATTTGTCCAATTAGTTCCAGAAGTTAAACAGACCAATCATTTGAATATCAACTCCTCATTACTTAACAAATATATCATTCCTCAGACTAGACTAAACATGCCTGAAACTAAGCCCTCTCATTCTGGATCTAAGCCACTACTCAGCTGCATGCCTATATTATTCTGGGGAGCAATGGCATTTGCCAAACCCCAAGCTCTACCATTTGAAAATAGAATCAATCATCACAATACAGTCCAGAGCCACGTTTCATAGAAATACATTGCTCTTAGTTTTTCAAACTAAGAACTGGACCTGGGAACTTGCCTAGATCACAAGCAGAGATTCAGGACAGTAGCAGCAGGATCCCTAGCAAATCCAAGACGCCGTGAAAATGCTTCCCCATGAATATCTTGGCCTTCAAGAAGTAGACCTTCCATACTTTTGTGAGGTCTCATCTACCACAGGACAGCATTAAAATAAACCTCAGGAGCATAGGTGTAGTTTGCTAGTTACTTTGAGGGGGACAAAGAAGTCATATTGGCAGCTGGGGAGGGAGCCAATTTAGCATTAGCACCTGCAACATAGGGCTGCCTCCTTCTCCCCCCATGACCACCTCAAAAAATACGCCTATGTATACTAATGCCTCAAATGACAGAATTTCTAATTGATGGTAATATCCTATAGTAGGAATGTCTGCTGTATGTCATGTCTCAGGTTATATGTGCTTTTTCTTTGGCCTTACTGTCACAAGTAAAGAAGAGGCCTGTATGGTCTTGAAAATTCATATACAGTGGTAAACATAGTATGCCCTAGCCCACCTCTCCTCTACCCCCATGACTTTAAATCAGTTATCAACACCATTATCACACACCACTTCAATTTCTGCAATATCATCCTTCAAGGCCTGCCCAAACAATCCATAAAACAACTCCAATTAGCACAGAATGTTGCTGCCTGAATAACTTGAAATTTCAAACTAGCAGAACATAAAGGTGTTAAGGGTGGCGACAAAACTTTCTTCAGGTATATTCAGAAAACGAAGAAGATCAGAGTTGGAATTGCAGGACTCAGAAGTGCTGGGAAAGGACTCGTGGAAAGTGACACTGAAAAAGCAAAATTGCCAAACAAATACTTCTGCTCTGTTTTTACTAAAGAAGATCCTGGAGATGGACCAGCTGTGACACCCAAATATAAAAATGGGAATGAAGTAGATACCACGCCATTCACAGAAGATGAGGTATTAGAACAACTTGCTAAACTGAAAGTGGACAAAGCCATGGGACCGGATAGGATACATCCCAGGATACTGAAAGAGCTCAGAGAGGTTCTTGCAGGACCGTTAAAGGATGTCTTCAACAGATCCTTGGAAACAGGAGAGGTTCCTCAGGACTGGAGAATGGCTGATGTTGTACCTCTAAACAAAAGTGGTGACAAGGAAGAAGTGTCAAACTACAGGCCCGTGAGCTTTACCTCAGTGGCGGGAAAAGTAATGGAGGTGCTCCTGAAAGAGCGAATAGTGAATTTTCTCAAAACCAACAGGTTGCAAGATCTGAGGCAACATGGTTTTACCGAAGGACAGTCTTGCCAAACAAATCTGATTGAGTTCTTTGACTGGGTGACCAAGGACCTAGATCAGGGGCATGCAATGGATGTCATCTACCTGGATTTCAGAAATGCCTTTGATACTGTTCCTCATAGGAGGCTTGTCAAACTCAGTAGCTTGGGTATGGGTCCCAAGATGGTAAACTGGATCAGAAATTGGTTGACTGACAGACGACAGAAGGTGATGGTACATGGAGCTCACTCGGATGAAAGGAAGGTGATTTGCGGGGTGCCCCAGGGTTCAGTCCTGGGCCCGGCACTGTTCAATGTATTTTTGAGTGATATTGCTGAAGGACTGAATGGAAAAGTCTGTCTTTTTGCAGATGACAGAAAAATTTGGGGGAGTGGTTAATATGAGGAAAGATCTACAAAAGCTGGAAGACTGGTGTAATTCGTGGGAACTACGATTTAATATGAAAAAGTGCAGTGTCATGCACTTGGGTAGCAGAAATTTATTTATTTATTTATTTAGCTGTATTTATATCCCGCTTTTCACTGGGTCAAAGCGGTGGAACATACAATAATCAATTACAAGGGTTTGGGGCCGTCGCCTGGTGGCCAACAATAATGATTGTTAACAATTAATTGGGACGTAGACATAGACATTGTGTTATGGTTACATATGACATATGTTCAGGGGAACGAAATATGGTGGTTGGGAGGGAGTCAGTGGTGGGTGCTTGTCTCTGGTCCGAGGAATTCTTGGAATAGTGCAGTTTAAAGTTGTTTCCAGAAGGATAAGAGGTCTGTGTTGCTTCTGATGTGATTTGGTAGAGAGTTCCAGAGGGATGGTGCATATAGTTCGAAGGCTCTGTTTTAGGTCCGTTGATTGTATTTCGTTCTTTTGTGTGGGATGGTGAGGGAGTTAATGGTGGTTTGTCGGGTTGTTCTGTTGTGGGCTGGCTGAGGCAGTAGAGTGCGGAGCTGGGAGGTTTGAGTTTGGTAGAGAGCTTTGTGGGTGAGTAGGGCGGATTTGTATTTGATTCTTGCTTCTAGAGGGAGTATGTGTAGCTCCCTCAGGACTGGGGTGATATGGTCCTGTTTTTTTGCATTCTTGATAATTCTTACTGTGGTGTTTAAGGCAATTCGAAGTGGGTTGGTATGAGTGGCTGGAAGTCCATGGTATATTATATTGCAGTAGTCCAGGTGGGGGGGGTGTCAAGGCTTGCATCACTGTTTTGAAGTCCTGTGGTTCAAGAAGAGGTCTGAGACGTTGTACTGTTTTAGCCTTGTGGTAGATTGTTGCGGTGGTTTTTTTGATCTGTTGATGAGTGTGAGTGCTTGGTCTATGATGATTCCCAGGTATCTTATTTGTGGTTGTATTTGTATTTTTGTGGTTCCAATGTCGAGGTGTGTAGGTGGTGTGAAGTCTGGGTCCTTTGTTACTATGAGGACTTCAGTTTTCTTTATGTTGATGGATAGGTTGTTCTTTTGTAGCCAGCTGGATACCTCGGTGAAGCATTCCGATAGGTGTTTATTGGTTGGGTTGGATGTTGTGATTGGAGCATAGAGCATTATGTCGTCCGCATAGATATGGTAGTTAATGTTGTATGTGCGTATGATTGAGCAGAGTGGTTGCAGGTAGATGTTGAAGAGCATGGCAGATAATGTGGATCCTTGGGGTACTCCTTGGTGTTGCTGGAACGGGGGGGAGGTTGATAGGTTTGTGCGGATCAGTTGTTGTCTATTGGTCAGGTAGGAACAGAACCATTGGAGTACGTTATCTTTGATGCCGATTGCTTGTAGTCTGTGTATGAGGATGTTGTGGGAGATGGTGTCGAAGGCAGCTGATATGTCCAGGAAGATCATGGCATATCCAGAGTGCTTGGCTTGAGTTCCCATGAGGAGGGTGTTCATTAGCGACGTCATGAGGGTCTCGATTCTGTGGAGTGGACGAAAGCCATGTTGTTGTGGGTCCAATATGTTGTTAGCATCTAAATGTTCTTGGAGTTGTCTCTGGACTACCTTCTCAATAAGTTTGGTGGTAAACGGGAGGCTTGCTATAGGTCTGTAGGAGGTGGGTTCGAGGGGATCCAGGTTGTGTTTCTTTAGGGTTGGTCGGATGATTGAAGTTTTAAGGAGATCCGGCATGCGTCCTTGGCTGAGGGATTCATTAACAATGCGGGTTAATGGTGTTCTCAGGTCATCTTTTGTTTTCTTTATCCATTCTGTAGGACAGGGGTCTAGTGGGGAGGTGGTGGTATTTAGTCGAGAGATGGTGGATGATATTTCCTCTTTTGTGACTGCTTCAAATGTGTTCCAGTCTCTGTCTGTGGTGATGGGGTGGTTTGCTGTTGTTGTCTCTGCGTTCAGTTGTGGATTCTGTGGTTGTTGAAGCTGCTTGTAATGTTGTGCTAGTAGTTCAGGTGGGATGTTTGGTAGTTGGTCGGAGTGGTTGGGCGCTTTTGTCAGTTGTTTGACAACATTGAAGAGTTCTCGTGGTTTGTTTATTGACGTGTTTATGATCTTTGTATGGAAGGCCCTTTTTGCTTTGTCCGTTTCTGTGTGGTATGCGTCCAATTCGTATAAGTAATTCTTTTTGTCGTCCTCTTTTTTGGTTTTTCTCCATTTTCTTTCTGCTCTTCTGAGTTTGGTCTTCAGCTTCCGGAGATTGGGTGTGAACCATCGAGCTTTTGCAGAGGTGTGTCTGGATTTAGTCTTGTTTGTTGTGCTGGCTGCAGCGGAGATTGTGGCGTTCCAGTTGCAGACCAGATCGTCAATATTGCTGGATTTTGTTTGGAGTTCAGGTAGGGTTTGTGCCAGGAAATCTTCTTTGATGAACGTTTTAAATCTTCTTGTGTGTTGTTTGTTCTCCATGCTGTTCATGTGGTGGTAGGTGTGGGATATGCTGATGAGGTAGTGGTCAGACCATGGTATGTGTGTGATCTCTGGGTTCTTGCATGAGATGGCGGTTTGGGAGTTTAGGAATATGAGGTCCAATGTGTTTCCTTTTTCGTGCGATGGTTCGTGTATGATCTGTGATAGGCTCATTGCTTCCATAGCATTGATGAAGTTTTCTGCTTGCTTGTCTTGGAGAGATGGGAGGTTAAAGTCTCCTAGGATTATTTGCTCTTTTGTGGAGATGGTGCTCTCAGATATGTGTTGAAGTATCCTTGTTAGATCAGTGCTTTGGGTGGGCGCTCGGTAGACTAGGCAGAGTGAGAGGTGCTTATTGGTGAGGGTGAGTATGTCCGCTTCATTGGTTGTTTCTGATGCGTGATGCCTGAGGTGAAGGTTGGTTTTTGCTATGATAGCTACGCCTCCTCCTCTGGTGTGTGTTCGGGAGCAATGTTGAAGGCTGTATCCTGTCGGTGTCAGTTGGTTCATGATCACTGTGTCTGTGTCCGTTAGCCAAGTTTCTGTTATGCATAGGATGTCAATCTTTTGGGTTTCGATCAGATCGTGTAGCATGTGGTATTTGTTTCTGACCGATCGAGCATTAATTAGTGAAATGGATAGGGGGGTGTTGTTCGGGGGGGTGGGGATGTAGGTTGTTGTGTGTGTTGTTTGGGTGGTGTTCTGTGTGAGGGGGGGGGTTGTAGATGTTGGTGGTTTGTATGGTTGTGGTGTTTGGTCCGGGTAGGTTGGTGAGTGTGACTGCAGGGGGGGGTAGATGGTCAGGAGGGGTGACAGGAGGTATATGGGAGCTAGGAATGGTGGCATGGTTCCAAGGGAAATGTACACGATAGGGGGCGAGAGGTTGGTATGCACGGTTCAGGAGAAAGACCTTGGTGTGATTATCTCTGATGATCTCAAGGTGGCAAAACAGTGCGACAAGGCGGTGGCAAAAGCCAGGAGGATGTTGGGCTGCATACAAAGAGGGATTACCAGCAGAAAGGAAGAGGTACTTATGCCACTGTACAAGTCACTGGTGAGGCCTCACTTGGAATACTGTGTTCAGTTTTGGAGACAATATTTTGCAAAGGATGTAAAAAGACTGGAAACTGTTCAGAGGAAGACGACCAAAATGATTTGGAGCCTGCGTCAGAAGTCTTATGAGAAGAGACTTGAAGACCTAAATATGTACACTTTGGAGGAGAGGAGGGACAGGGGAGATATGATTCAAACCTTTAAATACTTAAAGAGAAATAATGAACAAACAAACCCTTTCCAAAGACAGGGAAGCTGTAAAACTAGAGGACATAACAGGAAGCTGCAAGGTGGTAAATTGAAAGGCAATGTCAGGAAATATTTCTTCACTGAAAGGGTGGTGGATGCTTGGAATGCCCTCCTGATGGAAGTGTTGGGGGCAAACACGGTGACGGAATTCAAAACGGCATGGGACAAACACAGTGGATCCCTTTACAGCAACAGCATAAAAACAAAATAAACGGTACCATCTAACTTCTGAACCATCTAACGTCTCAAATAGGGGTGTCCTACATGGAGTGGTGGGTTCACCCCTAAACAAAGACATGGGGAGGGGTGGCCTGCACAGAGCGACAGGTGCACCTACTCTTGCCATCTTGCTGGGAAGACTAGATGGACCATGCTGGTCTTTATCTGCCGTCATTTACTATGTTACTATGTTACCTATATTATACAACCTTCACTGGCTCCCAGTCCAAAGCCGCATACAGTATAAAGTACTCCTAACTACCTTCAAACTTATTAAAGGCATTGCATCATCCCACCTTGAGACACTCATTTCCAAAGACAATAACATTCGAAACCAATGAGAATGTAACAAAAATAAACTATCTATCCCATCCAATTTCAGGAAAGCCAAAAAAATGACTAACAGGGCATTCTCCCACTTCTCCCCATCTTATGGAATAAGCTCCCAGATAACATAAGATCCACAAACAAATTATCCACCTTCCGAAAGAAACTCAAGACCCATCTGTTTACCCTACACTTTGGAGACACAAACAACACAAGCGAACATACAAACACTGACGACACCTACCCGGAACTCACCCCTTCCCCTGAACACAACCCTTCTCTATCCTAAGAAAAGACACATAAGACATATTACCCCACGCAAAACAAGATGATAAAGTAGTCCTACTTATGTATATAGTTAATTTGTTAGTTATTGTTTAGACTAACGGAAATAGTTCCCTGTTTGATATAATTGAATAGTACCGTTCTGTACAATTCAAAGCTTTGTTTACTGTAAACCGCATTTGATCGCTTGGAAAATGTGGCATAGAAATTTGTTGTAAATAAACCACTAATTGCAGGTGCTCTTCTGTTTTCTCATGATATAGGCAAAGAAAAAGATAATGCTAGGCTGTTTTAGGGGGGAGATTGGCTTTTCCTTGCTCTCTCTCCCTTCAGCAGGTTATGGTGGCAAGGAGAAAGAGCAAGACAATGCATGCTTCCTTCCTCTACAGATAGAAGGATTAGTCAGGCAACAGATAGCATCTGCTTGCTCTGTTCCCATGTCACCAGTGTGGATCTTCTTCTGCCACCACTTCAGAAAGGAGAGGACCTTATTGTCACCTCCATCAATGACAGAGCCTCTCTCTGCCATCCTATATAAGTGATGGGACCTCTTCTAGTCTACTCTGGCACAAATATTATGGAAGGAGAGAGACAGAGTGGACTAGGGAAGAGGGGAAGAGATAGTGGAAAGACATGCAGTAGGGGGAGAGGATATAAATGCTTGGGTGGAGAGTAAGTAAGAGGATCGAATGACATGGGGTGAGAGGGAGAGAGTTAGAGGGCTGGGAGGGATGACAGAAGGATGTAAGGGGTGAGAGATGAAAGTCCCAAGGCTGAGAGGAGTAAGAGAGGTAAACATTTGGAGAATATAAGGAGAAAAGAAAGGGAGGAGTTTGAGGGACACAACTGGGAAAGAATTGAAAGCTAGGAGAAGGAAAATGTTGTAGAGAAGCAGAGGTGAAAAACATAAGAGAAGATTTACAGCTTGGAGGGGCAATAGGTCTCAACCGCAGGGTAATGTAGTAGGAAAGGGATAGATGGAGAAATGAAAAGATGGAGGACCAAGAAATGGCAATGGGATGAGACACATGGAAGAGAGAAATGGTGATGGGAAAAAGAGATAAATGAAGATGCAAAAAGGGATAGTGAAACAAAAGAGTAGGAAGGCAGAGAAGTAAGATGATATGGAGAAGGAGGGATAAATACAGAAAGAAAGAGAGACACATGGAAAGAAAGATAAAACAGAAAGGAGGAGCATACAAACTAAGAAAGCATGCCGCATACAAAATAAGAAAGCATGAAGAGGGAAACAAGTTGAAAAGTGCACACATACAGACAGGGATTTTAGAAAGGATGTCCAAGCGCAATCTGAGATGACTAAGCCAGAATGTCTGGAAAAAAAGCACCAAAAATTATTGTCTTACAAAAAAATATAGAGGAGCCCCAAATATCAATAAATATCACAAAAAACTATGCTCATAAACATATATATATAATTTAAATGGACCTCAAATATAAAGAGCAAAATAGCTTCCAGTATGCCAAGCCAATGGACTTAACCAAGGCTATTAAGCCAGGACAGAGGTCATTTCATCATCTGTCCAAAAGAGGCTAAAAATAGCTCATACAAAAATATCTTCAGACACAATATTGTGTTTTGACTTATCTCCATCAGGGATCTTGCACCAGGAATCTACTGTTACATCAGTAACCCGCTCACTGGGTCCATCGTCACAGCAGCCACATTAAGGAAGATCAGTAGGACACATCCAGCTCACAGCAACTTCCGTCTTGAGTCAAATAAATAAATAATAGATGGTGGGGATCACATTAATATTTTCATCTATCCCTTACCCTGGAAGCTATTTTGCTTCATATATTTTTATCGGTGTAGGGGGGTGGGGGGTTTATGATATTTATTGAAAAAAAAAAGCAGGCACGTCCAGGTGCAGACATGCTTTCACAAATGTGGATGTACTCAATATAAACGTCTGCGGAGGTGACTGCACAGACATTTCCAGAATAGTATTTGAGAACCTGGACCTAGCTTCATGGTTAGAACAGTGGCCTAGAAACAGAGAAGCCAGAATTTAAATTCCACTGCTGCTATCGTTGTAATTGTGCAGAGTACTGGGGATAGTGGAGTGCACCCTCTGGATGTCTTATGGCCAAACAAGCACTTTCCTGATGCTTATTCATGTCTAGAGCGGGGATAACCTCAGATGCCACTGTAGATGTCCAGGACTTTTCTGAGATCAGGTGGAGGCATCCACGTTCCTAGGAATGCCCTGACCATGATCCCACCATGCTGCCATTCAGACTTGGACATCCTAGCACTGGAGACGTCCACAGACCTGGCTTCTAAAATGACTCTGGAGATGTCTCTATGTCCATAGCATGTATAGGGCTTACAAAATGACCCCCAAAGTGTGACAAAATGGCACGTTAAGCTTTCCTCTATTTGTAAAGTCAGTGGGGGGACTGGGTGCAAAGACGCATGTTAAGCATGTCTCATTAAGGCAGGAGCAGATCTGGGTCTGTATGACTTTGTGTGTGTGTGTGTGTGTGTGTGTGTGTGTATTGTGGTAAAATGTGATGCAATTTTGATTGCAAATCTTTTGGCCTGCTCTAACACTTGTTCATTTTTCTTCTCTGATTAAATGAAAAGTATCCATAGATTTGAAGGAAAGACCTGCAATAGGAAATTCTTATTATGAAATGAAATGTATTTCTTTATTCTCTTTAGGAACAAAACCAAGCCAGTTTCTCTAGCTCTCCCTCTCAGGATCTGTTCTCTAAGGGGAGGCAAAATTCACTCAAGCCGATGGTGCAGGAAGACTGGCCTTGATGGATAGGCAGGAAACGTACAGTAAGCAGTGGCTACACAGCTCTCAGGTAATAGTAATTTGAGAGATTTTTTGGCACAAAGCAACTAGAGCATATTTCGTCAAACATATACTGTAGCTAAAAACAATTAAACCACAGGCATAAAAGAAAAAAGGGATTTAATTGTGCTATGTATAACATCAGCAATTATAGTAATAATTTCAATTATAATGAATCAAAATTTTGAAAACCAATAGATTTTAAAAAGAAAAAAACAATTCCTTTCATCCTGGCCCTGTTGCTTGCTGAAGGGGAACATGGCTCTGTTATCAGGGCAGCCCTTATTTGCCGAAGAGCAGTGCTGAGATTCTGCCCAGAGTAGGGGCATTTTCAGCAGTCAGTCTGTGCAAGGGTCCTCAGAGCTACATGTGTATGCCATCTGGGGAAGGGGATTTTGAAAATGGGGGTGAAAAACAGGGGGGTGGGGTGAGGAAGGCAAAGAAACTTTGTCACACAGGAAAGAATCCTAGATGAAGGGGATGTCTGGTTTGTTATGTCCAGCTACCTGGTGCTCCTGGGAGTCCTTTGTTAAATTATTATATGAAAACAGAGAGAATCTCCCTGAGTGGAGCAACAGGATAAGTCACTAGTAACAGATCACTACAGAGGTGCCACATGACACAGTAAGGGGGCAATTTCATAAACCACTTTCTGTGAGCAAATCCTGTTTTATCCATAGGCATCAGAACAGGGTAGGCCACAAGGGCTATGGCCCCACTAATATTTTGCCCAACACAGTATCAGTAACTAGAGAAACTGGTCAGGGCTGTAAATCACTTTGTTTTGCATCTACAACCAAAAAGATGTTCTATTGCCCCTGGTTTTATCCACGGAAATTAAGGTCACCAGATGTCCCCGATTTTCAGGGATTATCCCCAATTTTAGAGCTGTGTCCCTGATTCCCACCTGTTTGGCAACCTTTTGTCCCAGGTTTCAACAATTGGGAGAGAGGAGATAGAAAAAAATGTATTTTCAATTTAGTGATTTGAATATATCAGTTTTTAGAATTTACAGCATTATCTTTACATTTTGCACAGTATGGGGGAAATGCATCAATTTTTCTATTTTTCTATATTTGTCTGCATGGAAGTGATATTGCTGCTGTCATGAGATGGATGGGGGGCAGCGGGATATTGACTGCACTTCCCTCCTCCAAGCCTTGTCACTCAAACCTGGAACTAAGTTTATTTCTTTATTTATTTTATTAGACAGTTTTGTATACCGCCTTATCCTTCAATCAAAGCGGTCACAACACAATTGGGGGATACATTTAACACATGTGGATATGAGACACATACACTAATACTTACAGGGAACATGGCCAATGGAGGGTTAAGTGGCTTGCCCAAGACCACAAGGAGCATCTGTGGGACTAGAAACCCCAGTCCTTCCGGCCCAAGGTTGCTGTCCTCTAGTGGGATTTGAACCACCGACCTTCCAGCCTGAAGTACCTTGCCCCAACCACTAGGCTACTCCTCCCTTCTCCCCCTCTTTCCCCCACACACTTCGGATAAGTATCCCAGATTTGCCTCCAAAAAATCTGGTAACCTTAACAGAAAGGCCTTTTCTAAAATTACTTAAAGCAAAGCACACATATATTTTTATTCTTTTCAACCCAATGGAAATTGGAAACATAGAAACATAGAAACATGATGACAGAAAAAGACCACAAGGCCCATCTAGTCTGCCCTTCCATAACAACTACAACAGTCCACTTTTTACCTTTAGAGATCCTCTGTGTTGGTCCCATGCTTTTTTGAATTCAGTTACTGTCCTCATCTCTACCACCTCCACTGGGAGACTATTCCACGGATCCACTACTCTTTCCGTAAAGAAATATTTCCGTATATCACTCCTGAATCTATCTCCCTTCACCCTCATCCCATGTCCCCTCGTCGCAGAACTTGCTTTCAATTGAAAGAGGCTCTCTCCCTGAACATTTATGCCACGGAGGTATTTAAACATCTCAATCATATCACCTCTATCCCGCCTTTCCTCTAAGGTGTACATATTAAGATCCTTAAGTCTGTCCTCATATGCTTTATAATGAAGACCACTAATCATCTTAGTAGCACCCCTCTGTACCGACTCCATCCTGTTCACATCCTTTTGAAGGTGCGGTCTCCAGAATTGCACACCATACTCCAAATGAGGTCGCACCAAAGCCTTATACAGAGGCATTATCACCTCCTTTTTTCTGCTAGCCATTCCTCTCCGTATGCACCCAAGCATCCTTCTAGCTTTTGCCGTCGCCTTTTCTACCTGTTTAGCTACTTTAAGATCATCGGACACAACTACGCCTAGGTCCCGCTCTTCTTTAGTGGACAAAAGTACTTCACCTCCTATGCTGTATTGCTCCCTTGGATTGCTGCAGCCCAAATGCATGACCTTACATTTTTTAACATTAAATCCCAGCTGCCAAATTCTAGACCATTCTTCAAGCTTAGCTAGATCCCTCCTCATGTTATCTACACCTTCCTGGGTGTCTACTTTATTGCAGATTTTGGTATCATCTGCAAAGAGGCAAACCTTACCCGACAGCCCTTCCGCTATATCACTAACAAAGATGTTAAAAAGAATCGGACCAAGGACAGATCCCTGGGGCACACCACTGGTAACATCCTTCTCCTCAGAGTGAGCTCCATTTACTTGTACTCTTTGTCGCCTCCCACCCAACCAATTTCTAACCCAAGCAGTAACTTTAGGGTCCATCCCTAGGGTGCTCAGTTTGTTTATAAGTCGCCTGTGAGGAACAGTGTCAAAGGCTTTACTGAAATCTAAATACACCACATCTAGAGCTCTCCCTCGGTCCAACTCCCTGGTCACCCAGTCAAAGAAATCAATCAGATTTGTCTGACAAGACCTGCCTCTGGTGAATCCATGCTGCCTCGGATCCTGTAATCCGCTGGACTCCAGAAACCTCACTATTTTCTCTTTCAACAGTGTTTCCATTAATTTACTCACCACTGAAGTTAAACTAACCGGCCTGTAGTTTTCAACCACATCCTTACTTCCGCTTTTGTGTAAAGGCACCACATGAGCCTCTCTCCAGTCCTTTGGCACCACTCCCGACTCCAACGAGGCATTGAAAAGGTCAGTCAGCGGAGTTGCTAGAATGTCCCCAAGTTCCCTCAGTATTCTAGGGTGTATCCCATCCGGTCCCATCGCTTTGTCTACTTTGAGTTGAGCTAGTTTCTCACGAACACAGTCTTCTGAAAATTGTTCAAGATGTCCCTCGCTTCTGTTCTTATTTGTGGGTGTTTTCTGAGGTCCTGCTCCTGGTTTTTCATCTGTGAACACAGAACAAAAATATTTGTTAAGTAATTCCGCTTTATCCTTATCAGCTTCTACATATTCCCCCCCTGTACCCTTGAGTCTGACAATACCACTTTTGCCCTTCCTCTTCTCACTAATATATCTGAAAAATGTCTTATCCCCCCATTTAATGGCATTGGCTATTTCCTCCTCCTATACAAAAGGGGTCAAGAACTTCTGTCAGTCTGTCTCAGGGCAAAATAATTCTAAAAGATTAATGGATTGGAATACAATGAAATTTGGCCTAGGGGAAAACTTGTAAAACGACATATCAAGTTCAAAAATAGGCCAGATCAGATGGGGGGTGGTCCTGAGAAATAACTCTCCCTCCCTCAAAAGAAATGGCCCAATGCATTTCTAAGGGAGAGGTGGTTCCAGGTTCTGCAGAAGCATTCCAATGATCAGAAGGGATTAGTGAGAATCCACATGAACATGTGGAAAAGGAGCAAAACGAATCTGCAGAACAAGAGAATTAGATCAGAAGACAAGGAAAAACAAATGGCAAGTACACAAGTACAGTGAGAAATACAAAATGTTGCTCCAAGAACCATAGGTGGTTAGGGAGAGGTGAGCTGAAACCTAAAGATGAGAGACTGATAGTTTCATCCCAGGACAACACACTATGAATGAGATGGTTCACAGCAAATATTCAAAAACTGGTAAAAAACAGACTTATGTAGATTCCTTAAGAAAAAGTTACAAAAGGTTATTTATCTCATAGCTGACCACAAAGTTCTGATGGCAGAAAATTTCTATACAGAAAGGCACAATAAGATAGCACGCCTCATCCATTGGAAACTTTGTAAGCATTACAACATTGTTGTATAGGAAAAGCATTGTGATCATGATGCTAAGACAATTATGGACAATGGGTTATGATCACCTGGAACATTCCCATTCCGATGATAAAAAGCTAAATGCGAGGAAATCAGACATAGTGGTAAAGGAGAAAAACATCAGAACGACATTGATAATAAAGGTGTCGGTTCCAAAGGATTATTCAATGAATCATGTGGAGAGGGAGAAGATATTCAAGTACTAGGAAATGCAATCAGAGACCAAGAAAATGTGGGAGTCACAGATCTGATTAAAAGCAATTTCTAAGCACACCTTGATAGGTTGTCTATACATGTTACATACTCCAGAAGGAGGCCCTCTTTGGCAAGATGCAAATACTATGGCACGTGTTATGAGTGAGGTTCATTGCTCTCATGGTATGTGCAAAATTAACCCAGTTGGAAGCATTACCACCCAAGTGAAACATAGAAGTTAAGGAATTCTTCCTTTCAAACTCTCCCCCCCCCCCCACCTGGTCTCTACTGCAACCCCCTTAAGTTACCCCCCACCCCACACAGCTAGCCCCAACAGACAAAACACATGCACAGCACTCACACACAATAGAAATATACATACGCACACCACACACAAAGACACATGCCCCACCCCCCGTACACACTCACCCAGACCCAGGGGCTGTAAATAATTCCATATCCCTGATGGGATGCATTTTTAATACTTCTGATCTGTATTTCATTTTCTTTGTGGTTAATTCTTCTGTGAAAATTACTAACTGAATCATGAAATTCTCATATTGGTTGCTATGTGTACTGCTAACTAATATCTGTTGCTGTGGGCAGGACCATATTGTCATTGACAAACTACATACATACTTAGGATACAAAAGCTTGGTGTGAGGGCCTGTAAGATGTGCTCAGGAATCAAGAGGTTAGAATTGCCAAATGTCTGGCTATTTTCAGGGTTCAGCAGCGCAGGTGCAGCGGAGGGCAATCAACCATGGCCAACAAAAATAGGTTGATAAAAACGACTTTATTGGAGACCCAACTTAACAAGTTTCGGCCGAAGGCCTTCATCAGGGGTCTAAAAACAGACATGTAAATAAATAGTATTACATAATACATAATTTAAAAAATTATATACACATAAATAAGTTCATAAATAAATAATTAAAAAATTAAAAACATTACCAAATAACCACATAGAAAGTGTATAAAACACATCTACGGGGTGGAGCAACCACTCTTCCCAATCTGGAACATAATAGAAATACATACATAAATAGTTATAACTCTAAAGATGTACAATGAGTATAACATAAAACATATAACTAAAAAAGGGGGAACAATTATGCAGAAAAATATGCTGCCACAGTGACAAAAAACTAAAGGTAACTCAACATGCATCTGTTTGTTGAGTTACCTTTAGTTTTTTGTCACCGTGGCAGCAAGTTTTTCTGCATAAAAGATTTTCTGTATTATGTTTTATATCATATTGCATATATTCTTTATGTATATTCTTATGTGTATGTCATTTTATTCTTTCTTTTATATACACATAGATACAGTTTATTCATTCTTGGTTATATTTTCAACCACACAGTTTCAAATGTGGTACTGTTATTGATCTTTCTCACATTTTCCATTTGCTAATTGTTCCCACACATACCAACACATACATTCATGCATGCACAGACGCACACATAAAAACAAAAAAGATAAACATAAAAAACAGAAATATACACCACATGTGCAAAACACACACACACACAGGCAATGCAGATACAGACATAAACTTAGGCATGCCACACACACACACACACACACGCAGAGGGAATGGAAATAATTCCATGACCCATGCTCTGCATGCTTTTCCCCCTTGTATTAAATATGAGTGTATGCACATTCTTAACACACATAACATTTATACCACTCTGAGCAGGGGCAAATGTTGCAGGTTTTATGAGGCTATTTTATAAAGCCATGTAGACCTGTTTCTTATCTTTGTATAATAGCCCCAAAGTAGACACCTATTTGGAATTAGGCAACCTGTTATATAATTACCCTCCACATGGGCAGTCAAACATGCTCACCGTCAAAACACATCTTTTCCTGGCCACACTATTTAATTTCATATGCAAAACACTGAGTCTGCGCAGGTTTCAGCAGTAATAGCAATGGCAAACATCAGAGAATAGTTTAATAGCCCCCTCAAACGCTCAAGCTTTAACCCTAACAGACAAAACAGTTCATCTTCTCTGGTCTCTGGGTTTCCTTACTAACTTTAAAAAAACTCTACTCTGTGCCCAGCACACACCAATTTTTTTATAATGCCATTCCAAACACAATTCAAGCAAGGGATTTCCTCCCAGAGGGCAGAATGCAGACCCTCATTTCATATATTCAGGCAATTCGAAAAACACCATATTGAAAACCAGAGCGCATTTGCAAATGTTGGGGCACATAGCTACATGTGTTCATGGGAAGCAGCGATCTCAGCTTCTCTCATCAATCCTGTATTCACCGCCTCAACTAGAGTCAATGTTGCAGTAGCGGACTTGCGAAGCCAACCTCACAACAGGAGTTTCCTTTGCACAATGTCAGCACCAGCTAGTTTTAACTACAGATGCATCAGGCCTAAGATGGGGAGCTCCATCAATGCTCATCATTCCCAGGACATGTGGTCAAAATCCAAGAGATTTCTCCACACCAACCACTTAGAGCTCAGAGCAATTTACTATGCCCTTAAAGTTTTTCATCATCTTCTCCGAGATTCTTCTGCTTTGATTCAATTAATTTTGTAAACTGCTATGATGACTGCTCCAGCTGAAAGGCATCATATCGAATGTCAAATAAATAAAATCAGACAACCATGCAGCAATAGTTTATGTCAACAGACAAGGAGGGACATGATTTCTTTTATCTCTTTCGAGAGGCAGCAAGGATATGGGACTTTGCCATAGCAAACTGTATGCAGATACAAGCAGCCTGCATCTAAGGAATTCACAACTAATTGGCTGACACACTCAGCAGAGTTCTTCGACCTCATGAATGGTCCCTAGAAACATTCCTTCTGAAATTCATCTTCCAGGAATGAGACACTTCTCAGATTAACATTTTCTCCAGCAGCAGCAACCCAAAGCTGGCTTAGGATGCCTTAGGATTCTATGAAATTGACCCTTCCTCTGAATATACCCACCACTTCTCCTCATAGCTAAAGATCTACACAAGCTCCAAACAAGCCCAAGCACTATGACCCTCATAGCACCATACTGGCCTCAACAGACCTGGATCCTCTTCTAAAGAGGCTCACAATCCTGTCTCCACAAAAACTCAATCAATTTCCGATGTTAATAACTCAACAACAAGGCTGTCTTCTTTGTCCAAACTTGGTCTGTAGCCCTCACAGTGTGAAAATTGAGCAGCATCTAGTCTCTGGTCTTGGTTTTCTGGAGCCAATTCAAAACATCATTATAGCTGCCAGGAAACCATCTACCAGATGAACCCTATGCCTAGAAGTGGAAAAGATTTTCAATCTGGTATATCATTACTGGGCACAATCCTACTACATGTCCTCCTGCTACAATCTTGCAGTATCTCTACCATTTGTATTGTCTAGACTTCCAGACATCCTCTATTAGAGTCCATCTCAATGCTATTTCAGCTTACCATGTTGTGGTGGATAACCTTCCAACATCTCAAAGTCACACTTCATGAGAAGTCTTCTTCATGTCAGACCGCCACTGCAGAAACCTCCTGTGCCATGGGACCTTAATGTGGTTCTGGCCTCACTTATGAAGCCATCTTTTGAGCTGTTGAAGTCTATTACTGTTAAGGTCCTTACCTGGAAAGTACTTTTCCTAGTAGTAATTACCTTAGCTAAAAGAGTCAATGAGCTTCAGGCACTGGTGAACTATGAACCCTACACTCTGTTTCACTTTCACAAAGTAGTGCTCCAAACTCACCCTAAATTTTTACCTAAAGTTGTAATGCCTTTCTGCATTACAACAATTTTGTCCAAAACCACACAAAAATTAATGTAAAAAAAAGCCCTCCATATTCGAGACTGTAAAAGAGCTCTTCAGTGTTATCTAAAAAGAGATCTGACATGCCAATCACAAAAAGAACTTTAGAAAACTGGCTGGTATCCTCCATTCAATTCTGTTATGAACAAGTGGGTATTCCTCTTAGCTCCAACGTGAAGCCTCCTCAAATTAAGGCTCTAGCAATGATTGTGGTGTCCTAAAATTTGTCATCACTGTCAACAATTTGTAAAGCAGCCACATGATCCTTGCTTCATATTTTTTGCAATTCATTACAGTAAAGGACAGTGTCTTCGATCATGCTGTGCTGGTTAATCTGTCTGTGTGAGTTGCGAACTCTCACATTAAATCATTGCAGACTGCTCCTAACTGTGAGACAATTCAAAAGCAACAAGCAACCCTTAGCTTGGGAGTCACCCACTTATGTGTCTGACTCAATCTTCTTTGTCAATGGCAAAAACAATGTTGATCACTTGTAATGGGTATGTTCCATAGATGTGGAAGGCACACAATCCCTTCCACCTCGCTCAGAGTTGCCTACATTCTTGAGCTTTGAAACAAACTTTAAACTGAAAAGACCACTGTGAGGGAAAGGCTGTGTGTGCTCAGAACTTTACACTAAAAGTTTGAGCTATGGGAGAGCAGTTTCATCTTGACACTATCAGATGATGTCATCTACTTGTGTGCCTTATCAATCCTGCTGTCTATGGAAAACATCTATTATAGGTGAGCAACATTGCTTTTTTGCTCCTACTACTTTTGTCTGGCAACTTACTTGTCCAGCCTGCAGATAGTCCAGTTACCAGATATGCTGCTTCTATTATTTTTATAGAGCCTGATATTCAAAGGCATTTACGTGGTTTACAGACTTGTAAACCATGTAATTGCTGCTGAATAGGATATTCAACAGCACTAACACAGTTAGTGTGGCTGAATATCCCCAGGTAATGCAGCTGCATGCCCCAATGCTAACCATGTCGTGCGAATTCTGCGGAGTGTCATGGGTGGCGACAGTCACTAACCTGGTAGCGGTGATATTGCACTGCTACCCGGTTAGTGACACATGGGTAAAGCTAGGCGCAGCAAAAGCTGGCCTAGCTTTACCCATAGGAGCTAACTGGGCAGCGGCTCAATATTGCTGCTACCCAATTAGCTTCTGTGGCTATGCGGCGACCCCGGATATTCAATGCCATGACCACATTTGACCCCGGTATTGAATATCTGGAGTTAAAGTAGGGTTGCCAACCGGCCAGTTTTAAGCCAGCCTGGCCAGTTTTTCCATGGCCAGGCTGGCTGCCGGCACAGATATAAAACCAGCCCTTGAAAAGCCGTTTTTTTGCTCTGGCCGTGAGATTGGGAGCGGTCAGAGCAAAAAAACGGCTTTTCTCCCGCAGTCCGCGGCGCTGCAGAAGGACAACCGGAGGGCTGGGCTCCTCACAGGTTATCTTTCCTTTTCAAATTAAGTTTATTGCAGCCGCTGCTCTGTAAAAAGCAGAAGCAGCACTAAGGGGGGTGAAACATCACTAAGGGGGGTGTGAAGCAGCACTAAGGGGGGATGTGAAGCAGCACTAAGGGGGGATGTGAAGCAGCACTAAGGGGGGAGGGGTGAGGGCTCAAACTGCAGATCACACCACCCCTGAGCTACCCCGGATCCTGATACTCAAGGAAAACAAGAAAAAAATAGTAAGTTTTAAGGAGTTTCTTAAATTTCCTAAAATCAGACTTGTGGTGCAGAGAATCCATTAGAGAGTTCCAGTGATGAGGGGCAAGAAAGAAGAAAGCAGACCTATGAGTGGACTCCAGGTGTGCACGAGAGACCGAGGGACGCACCAATAAACTGACAGACTGGGACCTCAGAGTCTGCGTGGGACAGGAGGGAAGATAAGTAAAACAGAAAACCATAATAAAAGGCTCTATGGGTGAGAATGAGAAGTTTAAAGTGAAACCAGTAACTGAGAGGTAGTCAATGATGCTGGAGAAGCAGGGGAGTAACATGATCGGATTTGGCAGCATCTGAGAGTAGACAGACCACTGCATGTTCAACCAATTGCAACTTTTTGAGTAAAGAGGTTTGAAGACCACAGTAGATACTATTACAATAATCCAGCCGCGAAGTAACTAAGACATGAACAAAAGAGTGTAGTGCTGAGTTAAGAGAAATGGTTTGATAGAACTAATACAGCGAAGGACATGAAAAGACAATTGAACAGTTACTGCAACCTGGGGTTCAAAGGTGAGATGGGGGTCAAAGATTACTCCTAAATGGGTTAGGGATTGAACCATTGGGATCGGTATCCTTGCAATAGAGAGGTTAATGGTAGGAGAATAGAAATTACAAGCTACCCATAAAGCCTGTGACAGAGGGGTTAAGTTGCAACCCATGGTCAAAACGTCCAGTAGCTACTGACTGCAAACAAACGTTGAGAGGAGAAATATCAGGTGGATCTGTAGAAGAAAAATTAATCAGCAGAATGTCATCGGCATAATAGTATCCACTAATCCCATGTTGGATCTTTGTGCAACCTGGAAGAGAGCAGGAAGAGACACATGCTGTGAGTTGTATTAAACTGAGATTACTACATCCAGAGCCTTCAGATGAGCAGCCTGTAGTCTTGAAGATCAGGTTTCTAAGACATATTCCAGTCAGGGCTGGTGCAAGGATATTAATCTTCCTAGGCAACCCTCATTCCGCCACCCCCATTGCCACATCTCCCCAGGACCAGCGGCAGCAGCAGCAATGGAAATAAAACAAATAAGAAGCACATTGGGATGGAAGCCTCTGAACCCCTAAGTAATGCACTCTGAAAGTACAGCTGGTCCTGCTCCTTCCCCATCGCAGACTTCCTATTTGCATCAGGATGGACCAGCTGCACTTTCAAAGCAGAGCACAGGGGTTCAGAAGCTTTCTCCCCACTGTGCTTCTTTTTTATTGTATTGCCATTTCCATCGCTGGCCCTGGGGAGATGTGAGGACAGGAGATCTGAAGCTGGGGAACTTTCTGCCCTCTCCCAAGCTTGACACTTTAAGCAACTGCCTAATTCACCTAATGGTAGCACCCACCCTGACTCCAGTATACTTGGTTTAAGCCAATTAACATCTCCAAACACTTTATTCAAGCTTATGAGGTCTTTCCCTATCTCTCCCATTCTATCTATCTAAGCATCTTCCTCTGGTAGTCATTGTTTCTTATCTAGGGTAAATTCTTACGCTCAGTATAAGGACCTTCTTTCTAAACCAATTCTACTCCATCCCCTTTTCACTTCGGAAGGGTTCAAACACGTCAGCAATCTTTTCTGATAGGACTCTGAGGGACTTAGGTGCATGCTTTTAGTTTAAAGAATATAAGTCAAAATCATTTCTCTTCCAAAGGTTTCTTTCTTGCACAGTTTTTCCAGTGAAAAGAGGAGAACAGTAGCATGCCTGATGGAGCTATACTGGGATCATTTCTGTTAGACATATTCATAAATGAACGGAAAAGGGAGCAAATTGTGAGTAGTCAAATTTGTGGATGATACAAAATTATTCAAAGTGGTCAAGCGCAAGTTGACTGTGAGCATTTGCAGGAAAGCCCTGTGGGACCAGGGAGTTGGGCACTTAAATGACAGATAAATTATAATCTGGACAGGTGCAGCGTGATGGAAATAGGAAAAAATCCTAAGTACGAGGGGAGCTAATAAGTCTCTGGCCTTGTAACGAAATAGAAAGCTACAGGCACACTTCAGTTCCGGAAGTCTGAATAATCTCTTTGCAGTTTCATTTTATTACTAAAACGAAACTGCAGAGAGATCATTTGGACCTCTGGAACTGAAGTGTGCCCGTAGCTTTCTGTTTCGTTACAAGGCCAGAGACTTATCAACCACCTTCATACGGGTACATGAATACCGCATTCTGTATTAGACACTTCCAATCAGCCAAAGCATCTTCGAGTCCTTGTGGAAGACTTGTTGAAATCACTAGCTCGGTGTGTAGCAGTGACAAAAAAAGCATGCCTCACCATCCAGCCATGTTATGTCAAACCTTGAGTGTTAAATGTTCTGCTCCTCACAAACCATGCACATGACTTTCCCCCTTTGAATTTGCATCCTGGACATCCACATATGTAAACAGCATCTTTCTAAAATCAAATGTTTAGCCAGTCTACGAATACAAATGCCACTGTTTACATTGTAGATGCTGCTAAATAACCTCCAGAATCTACAGACTCACTATAGTACTTCTTTGTATTTAGGGAAGTTTAGAAAACGCATAATGGCTGCTCAATCATAAAAACAGTGAGGGGGAGGGGAGGAAATGTCACTTACAATTATGGTCAACATTATTGGCACCCTTGCATTTTAGGTATGTTGTGTACAATATCTTGAGAAATAATTGGAAATATTTGAACTGTTTGTCAACACAACAATAAAAAGATGCCCGTGCAACTTAGTAATTTTTGAGAAAAAAAAAACAAAACAAAATATGACCTGGGCAGGAATAATGGCACTCTTCACTAATATTTGGTTGCATAACCCTGGGCAGTTATGACAGCCTCCAAACATTTCTTGTAGCCATCTATAAGTTTTGTACATCTATCTGCTGTTAGTTTCTCCCAGTCTTACATAGTAACATAGTAAGTGACGGCAGATAAAGACCAGCATGGTCCATCTAGTCTGCCCAGCAAGATGGCAAGAGTAGGTGCACCTGTCGCTCTGTGCAGGCCACCCCTCCCCATGTCTTTGTTTAGGGGTGAACCCACCACTCCATGTAGGACACACCTATTTGTTGAGACGTTAGATGGTTCAGAAGTTAGATGGTACCGTTTATTTTGGTTTTATCCTGTTGCTGTAAAGGGATCCACTGTGTTTGTCCCATGCAGTTTTGAATTCTGTCACCGTGTTTGCCCCCACCACTTCCATCGGGAGGGCATTCCAAACATCCACCACCCTTTCAGTGAAGGAATATTTCCTGACATTGCCTTTCAATTTACCACCTTGCAGCTTCATGTTATGCCCTCTAGTTTTACAGCTTCCTCGTCTTTGGAAGAGGTTTGTTTGTTCATCATTTCTCTTTAAGTATTTAAAGGTCTGAATCATATCTCCCCTGTCCCTCCTCTCTTCCAAAGTGTACATATTTAGGTCTTCAAGTCTCTTCTCATAAGGCTTCTGATGCAGGCTCCAAATCATTTTGGTCGCCTTTCTCTGAACAGTTTCCAGTCTTTTTACATCTTTTGCAAGATATGGTCTCCAAAACTGAACACAGTATTCCAAGTGAGGCCTCACCAGTGACTTGTACAGTGGCATACGTACCTCTTCCTTTCTGCTGGTAATCCCTCTTTGTATGCAGCCCAACATCCTCCTGGATTTTGCCACTGCCTTGTCGCACTGTTTTGCCACCTTGAGATCATTAGAGATAATCACACCAAGGTCTTTCTCCTGAACCATGCATACCAACCTCTCGCCCCCTATCGTGTACATTTCCCTTGGCTTTCTGCTACCCAAGTGCATGACACTGCACTTTTTTGCATTAAATCGTAGTTGCCAAGCATTAGACCAGTCTTCCAGCTTTTGTAGATCTTTCCTCATGTTAACCACTCCCTCGGGGGAGTCCACTCTGTTGCAAACTTTTGTGTCATCTGCAAAAAGACAGACCTTTCCATTCAGTCCTTCAGCAATATCACTCACAAATATATTGAACAGTGACGGGCCCAGGACCAAACCCTGGGGCACCCCGCTAATCACCTTCCTCTCATCCAAGTGAGCTCCATGTACCATCACCTTCTGTTGTCTGTCAGTCAACCAATTTCTAATCCAGTTTGCCATCTTGGTACCCATCCCCAAGCTACTGAGTTTATTGACAAGCCTCCTATGAGGAACAGTATTAAAGGCTTTGCTGAAATCCAGGTAGATGACATCCATTGCATGCCCCTGATCTAGTTCCTTGGTCACCCAGTCAAAAACTCAATCAGATTTGTTTGGCAAGACCGTCCTTCGGTAAAACCATGTTGCCTCGGATCTTGCAACCTGTTGGTTTTGAGAAAGTTTACTATTCGCTCTTTCAGGAGCGCCTCCATTACTTTTCCCGCCACTGAGGTAAGGCTCACGGGCCTGTAGTTTGACACTTCTTCCCTGTCACCACTTTTGTGTAGAGGTATAACATCAGCCACTCTCCAGTCCTGAGGAACTTCTCCTGTTTTCAAGGATCTGTTAAAGACATCCTTTAACGGTCCTGCAAGAACCTCTCTGAGCTCTTTCAGTATCCTGGGATGTATCCCATCCGGTCCCATGGCTTTGTCCACTTTCAGTTTAGCAAGTTGTTCTAACACCTCATCTTCTGTGAAATGTGTGGTATCTACTTCATTCCCATTTTTATATTTGGGAGCCACAACTGGTCCATCTCCAGGATCTTCTTTAGTAAAAACAGAGCAGAAGTATTTGTTTAGCAATTTCGCTTTTTCAGTGTCACTTTCCACAAGTCCTTTCCCAGCACTTCTGAATCCTGCAATTCCAACTCTGATCTTCGTCCTTTCCCGAATATACCCAAAGAAAGTTTTGTCGCCACCCTTAACATCTTTAGCCATCTTTTCCTCTGCCTTTGATTTTGCTATCATTATTTCTCTTTTAGACTCTTTATCTTTATCTTTAATTACATTTAATATACCGCCCTTGTCGAAACGTAAGGGCGGTTTACAATAAAATGATATAAATAAAAGCATTAAAACAGAAAGGAAATCCATTAAAATAGAGAAAAGATGGACCAAAGAGGTCACAAAACACAACAAACAAAAGACAGACCAAACAAACAAATGAGACATAATCAGACAAAGACAAAAGAGCAAAACTATTGGGAGGGAAGGTCATAAGCCTGTTGAAACAGGTAGGTTTTGAGCTGATTCTTGAATTGTTGGTAAGAAGATTCCAAACGGAGTGAAGAAGGTAGAGAATTCCAGAGTGAAGGACCCAAGAAGAAGAAGGCAGCATGCCGTGTCTGTTCGAGGTGAGCGCGAGACGGGGGGGGGAAGAAACAGGCGGTTGGCATGCAAAGAGCGGAGCTGACGATAAGGGGTGTGAAGGGAAACCAGATTTGCTAAATACTGAGGATTGGAAGTGTGGATGACTTTATGTAATATAATAAGGACCTTATATTTAAACCGGAAGCGTAATGGAAGCCAATGGAGACGAAACAAAAGAGGAGTGATATGGTCTGATTTACGAGCAAAAGTGATAATACGGGCGGCTGTGTTCTGTAGAAGCTGAAGACGTTTGAGCTGGTAGGCAGGAAGGTTGGCATAGATTATATTACAATAGTCCAGCCTGGACATGACTAGAGCTAACACCAGAGTGGTAAGGGAATCCTGGGACAAAACTGAACGAACTGAACGTATTTGCCGTAAAGTAAAGAAGGAGCGACGGGACAAGGCAGATACATGGTCATGGAAGGACAGGGATGAATCTAAAATCACCCTTAAGTACCGGAGAGAGGAAGTGAGAGGAATGGGCGTAGAATTGATTTGGGGTGCAATGACCGGACAAGAAGAACTCAAGGACACCCACATGGCGGAGGATTTAGTGGGATTTAGATGTAAATAATTAGATGAGAGCCAGGTGGCAACATGGGAAAGACAATCATTGAGGGGGGTGATATCAATAGCGACTGGAGAAGTGTGAAAGAGAAAGACAATATCATCAGCATAAATGTAGGTGGAAACTGGAAATTGTTGGGCCAAAAGGGGAAGAGGGGCAAGAAAAATATTAAAAAGCAGAGGGGAGAGAACTGATCCTTGGGGGACTCCACAGACCAATGGAATGGTCGGTGAGGTCTGGTGAGCAGCATGGACAACATAGGAACGGGAAGTGAGAAAGGAACGGAACCAACGTAACACCACACCCCGAACACCAATATCAGAAAGACGGGACAAGAGGGTCTGATGATCAATTAAGTCAAATGCGGCAGATAGATCCAATGAAACCAAAAGTGTGATGTCACCCCGTTCATGTGCAACGTGAAGTTCGTTTACCAAAGCAAGAAGGATAGTTTCAGTGCTGTGTCCTGGTCTGAAGCCGGCCTGACGGGGGTGGAGAACATTAGTAGCCTCAACATGAGAGGAAAGTTGCAGAAAAACTAGGCGCTCCAACATTTTGGCAAGAAAGGGGAGGTTAGAGACTGGGCGCCAATGGGACAACACAGAGGGATCAAGGGAGGGCTGCTTCAGCAGGGGATGTACTACGGCAGATCTCCATGCCAAAGGGAAATGACCTGAAGATAAACTGGAGTTAAACAGAGTAGTGATGAGAGGTATAAGCTGAAGAGAAGGGTCCACCAGCCAAGTAGAAGGGACTGGATCCAGAGCGCAGGTGGTCTTCCTAGACTGGGATAAGGTGAGTAATACCTCCGCTGAGCTTGTATTCATTTCTGTGTTCTTCTGTTTGCAAGCTTTTAAATTTTGCGAAAGCTGTGTTTTTTGCCTTTATTTGAGCAGTCACCTCTTTGGAAAACCAAATAGGTTTCCTTCTCCTCTTGTTTTTATTTACTTTTCTTACATATTTATCTGTTGCCCTTTTTATTGCCGCCTTTAGTTTAGCCCCTTGCAGTTCCACTTCCCTTATCTCCTTCCACCCTGTCATCTCCTCCTTTAAGTACTCGGCCATTTTATTGAAGTCAGTGTTTTTGAAGTTTAGGACTTTGAGCTTGCTATGATTGGCCTGTACCATGGCTTTTAACTCAAACCACACTGTTTGATGGTCGCTGTTGTTCACAGGGGCACTCACGCAGACATTCGACACGCTATCACCGTTGGTGAGCACTACATCCAGCGTTGAGCTTTCCCTAGTTGGTTCCATCACCATTTGTCTAAGTAATGCATCTTGTAGAGAATCCACAATTTTTTTGCTTCTTTCCAGATGTGCAGATGGAGTAATCCAATCCACATCAGGTAGATTAAAGTCACTCAATATGATCGCTTCCCCCTTTGTTGCTATCTTGACAATATCTATAATCAATTTGTTATCTCTCTCTTCAATTTGAGTCGGAGGTCTGTAGACTACAGCAATATGGATGACAGTGCCATCTCCTCTTTCCAACGCAATCCAGAGCGCTTCTTCTTTTCCCCATGTCCCCTGCATTTCAGTAGCTTTAATATTGCCCTTTGACATACAAGGCTACTCCTCCTTTTCCATTTTCTCTGTCTCTTATGAATAGATTATAGCCAACTATGGCTATATCCCAATCATGCGATTCATTAAACCATGTTTCTGTAATGGCCACAATGTTCAAATCTGTTTCCACCATTAGGGCTTCCAGGTCCGGAATTTTATTGGCTAAACTTCGAGCATTTGTGCTCATTGCTTTCCAGCATTTACCTGGCTTGTGTGTATTTTGCATTGATTTTGTTCTGCCCACTTCTTCCCACTTGTTTTTGATGTGTGGTTTAAAAGTGTGGCTATTTCTGATGTTTTTCTGCTTTTGCAGGGGGTGGCATGCAAATGTTGACCTTCCACATCTGTCACCCCCTTTTCCTAGTTTAAATGCATATCCATATACTGCCTGAATTTTTCACTTAGGTTTCTTTTCCCTGCGATAGAGAGATGTAGTCCATCAGCACAGTATAGTCTCTTGTTGGTCCATCTGTTGCCCCAGTTGCCAATAAATTTGAATCCTTCTTGTTTGCACCAGATCTGGAGCCATGTATTAAAGCTGTTAATGCGATGCAGCCTTTTTGTCCCCTTACCAAGAACAGGTAGAACTTCTGAGAATGCAACAGTGTTAACAATGGGCTTGAGTTTCTCTCCCAGAGATTGGAAGTCCTTTTGGACTGTAGAGGCACTGTTTCTAGCCAGGTCATTTGTGCCCAAGTGGATAATAACATCAAGTTTGGAGTGTTCGCTTTTTGCACTAAGTATTTCAACAACTTGGTTTGTATTCCTGCTGGCTGAAGAGCCAGGTAGGCACATGACTATCTTCTCTCCTTTGAACTGTGTTCCCAAGTTGGTGCCTCTGATGATGGAATCTCCAAGTAGTAGTAGTTTTCTGTTTGGTGAGGTTCTCTTCATATTTGGTGCTTTAGCAGGAGATTGGGCATTGTCTGACTCATTTAAGGGCCCTTCAGTTTCTTTGGATTGGGCATCCTCATTAGCCAAGGCAGAGAAGGCATTGTGCAGGGATATCTCTTGATGTATAGGATGTCTCTGCGTTACAGGTCGCAATCTACCAGAACCCACTGTGATCCATTTGTTCCTGTGATGTTTGATTCTTTGTGGGAGCGGTGGTGGACTTTGTTCAGTTTGTATCCTAGAAGAGGTGCACTTCATTGCAGCCAGTTCCTCCCTCAGTAGAGACACTTCTTTATGCATGGCAGCTAGGTCTTTCCTTAGTAGAGTCAGTTCTTCATGCATGGCAGCTGACATTAGGCATATAGGACAAGCTCTTAGGCTCCAAATGATTCGTCTTTGAATGAAGGTACCACAGTTATTGCACTGAATACACAACATGTTGATTAAGCAGTCCCAGAAGAGGAAGAATAATAAGAAGAAAAGATGAAGAAGATGTGGGCTTTAACCCACGTTAGGAACGACAGATGGCACGTATGTGACCACTGTATAGGCAATGCAGCCCCTGGGGTAGGTGGGGTGAAGGGTAGGGTGGGTGGGAACCTAATTGTCTCTGGCCAGTAGGCTGTTCCTGAACTGTGGGCACACACAATGGAGTAGGTAAGGGAACCCACCAATAAGGGCAAATAGATAGATAAATATGTGGAGACAAACAGACAGACAGATAGAACTCACAGTTAAGCAGCAAATTCAGCAAAAATCACCTTTTGGGAGAGCTCTGGAAAGCACTCCTCTTCTCAAGGAACAGAAAGGCAATCTGCAAGTCTGCAAGTCTTCAACTGCAAGTCTTCAACTGCAATTTGTTCCAGCTCATGAATGTTTCCAGGATTCCTTTTACCAATGGCAGATTTCATCTCTTTCCAAAGGTTCTCGATTGGATTGAGATCAGGATTCACTGTTGACCAGTTTAAAACAGTCCATTTTTTCCTTTTTAGCCATTCTTTTGTGCTTTGGGATATATGTTTTGGGTCATTGTCCTGCTGAAGGACCCATGACCTTTAATCCAGACTTAGCTTTCTGACACTAGGTAGCACATTTCGCTCCATAATACCTTGGTAGTCCTCTGACTTCATGATTTCTTTAATATGTTCCAAGCCTTCAGTTCTTGAGGCAGCAAAACAGCCCTACATTATAAAACCTAGGACTACTACTACTACTGATCATTTATATAACACTACAAGGGGTACGCATCGCTGCAGAGGCACATGTAAAAGATGGTTCCTGCTCATCGCTACAATATTTAACTGTAGGAAGAGTTTTGTTTTCCTTATAATTTTCATTTCTTTGCCATAAATGTATCGCTGATCTGCATTGCCAAAGAGCTAAAGTTTGGTTTAATCTGTCCACAGAACATTTTCCAAGGATTCTGGTTTCTCAAGATGAGTTTAGGCAAAGATCAGGCGTGCCTTTTTATGTCTGTCTTTCAGCAGTGAGGTACTCCTTGGCCTTTGCCCATTAAGTCCTTCTCTGTTTAGTACGCAGCATATAGTGTGGGTTGAAACCATTACTCCAGGTTGCTCCAGGTCAGCCTTAACCTCTTTGTATGTTGTACGTGGTGTTTTTTCAACAGTTTGCACTAACCTTCAAAGATTTCTTGGATTAATTTTCCTCTTCCCATGATGTCCTGTGAGGTTCTTAACAGTTCCATGAGCAGAAAACTTCTTAACAGCATTGTGAACTGTAGACACAGGAATCCCAAGGTCTTTGGAGATGGCCTTGAACCCCTTTGAAGTTTGATATTTGGCGATAATGGCTTTTCCAACAGCAGGAAAAGACCACTTGGCCTATCTAGTCTGCCCTTTCATATCAACTACAATAGTCCCCTTTTTTCCTTTAGAGATCTTCTATGTTGGTCCCATGCTTTTTTGAATTGAGATACTGTTCTTGTCTCTACTATCTCTATTGGAAGACTATTCCACACATCTACCACTCTTTCCGTAAAGAAATATTTCTGCATATTACTTCTGACTCTATACCCTTTTCACTTTCATCCTATGTCCCCTCGTAGCGGAGCATGCTTTCAATCGAAAGAGACTCTCCTCTTGTGCATTTATGCCACGGAAATATTTAAATATCTGTATCATATCTCCTCTATCCCACCTTTCTTCTAATATATACATATAAATACTTTACAGACACTGGGAGATAGCTACTGCGATTATCCAATATGCACACGTTATTTCTGACCAATCAGGAGGCTGGTTTCACTAACCAATCACAATGCAGATATCTAGCCAACAGTGCAGCTATAAAAACACGCGGAATTTTTGAATTTCATACGCTTTCTGGATCGACCATGAAGATGACTCGGACCCTGACATTGGAGGAGCGTGTTCGTGTGTCCTTTATGAGCGAGGAAGGATTTTCAAGCCATCAGATAGCCAGGAAAGTTGGCTGCAGTTAAGATTGTACAGAAGAAGAAAGAAACGGGTTCAGTGGTGGACAAGCCTCGTTCAGGTCATCCACGTGCATCAACATCACGCCAGGACCACACACTATGATGCATTTCACTGACTAATCGCAAGTTGACCTCTCCTCAGCTACTTTGAGAGTGGTCAGACAAGAGTGAGGTCAGTGTCAACTCATCAACAGTTCGTTGTCAGTGCCTGCAGTTTTGTCTCCGGGGCTGCAAAGCATGGAATAAGCCACTGATGACTGACATACAAAGGCGCAACTGGATCATGTGGGCAAGAAATCACTCAGCCTGGTCAACTGAAATGTGGGAAAAGGTACTATTCAGCGATGAAAGCACCTTCCGCCTGTTTGGTAACCAGGCCCACACCTATGTGAGGAGATTTCCTGGAGAGGAATTCAAGCCTGAGTGTCTCAACCTCACTGTGAAGCATCCTTTGAAGGTCATGGTCTGGGGCTGCATGGCTGCCAGTGGCGTTGGACGTCTTCACATCATCGATGGAATGGTCAACGGGGCCAAGTACATCACCATACTGCAAAAGTGCATGGTGCCATCAGCACACCAGCTGTTTCCAGGCCAGTTCCTGTTCCAAGATGGCAATGCACCCTGCCATCGCTCCAGACAGGTGATCAGCTGGAAGCAGCGGAACAACATCAAGTCAATGGACTGGCCTGCCCAGTCTCCAGATCTGAATCCAATCGAGAACCTGTGGCACAATGTGGCCTTGGAAATATCCAAGAGGCATCCGACATCAAAGCGTGAACTGATTGAGTCACTCATTGCAGCTTGGAACCGCGTTGTCACCAACGATCACCTTGTCAGACTGGTTCATTCAATGCCGACAAAGTGCAGTCAGGTGATCAAGAACAAATACTGAGCCATCACTGACACATAAAAATGGCCTTTTTCAAGGCCACATACATTAATTTGAAGGAAACCTGGCGTGCGTCCATAATATTTTAAAGCATACTTATAATACTATGTCGTTGGCCAACTATGTACATTACGCGATTTTCACAGAAAATCTATCAACAGGACAACTATGGGGAACAAACTCAGAAAATAAGGGCCAACCAATACTAAAAGTTGGCCCTAATAGCCAAATCTATCACTTATCATGAGATACAAAGAAAAAGCCACTGGGAAGAAAAAGAAATTAAGATATAAGGTCACGAAGTTGAAAAAACGTCAAATTTACAAGTGATTCCAGACTTTTGCACACCACTATACATATTAAGCTCCTTAAGTCTGTCCTCATATGCTCTATAATGAAGACCACTAACCAACTCCATTCTCTTTATATTCCTTTGAAGGTGCGGTCTCCAGAATTGCACACAATACTCCAATGAGGTCACACCAGAGACCTATACGGAGACACTCAGGCAGCTCTCTTGTCTTGTGAAAATGGAACAGGGAATGAATGTGGCCATTTTAAATATTAGAGCCATCATTCATTGGTTGTTTCAAGTCATGTGAGTACCAACAATTGATCACAGGTGCGTCTAATTTTACAGCAATGGAAATGTGGTTCTTCTGTTCAAACTGGTTTGAATTGTTTATCTATTTTTAAATTTTAACAATTACATCAAGCAATAATTCATACTTGAAAGAAATAGAAATATGCAAATTTTACAGAAATATGTCACAATGAAAAATTTTAACAATAATTCAAAAGTTCCAGATTGCACCTGACTCTACAGCCCAAAATGAAAGGAGAAAGGATCCTAGTAAAAAGGCTATAATGATAAATCAAAAACTTAACAGGAAAACAACTCCCTAGGAAAAAGCAACCGTGCGACGCTTTACAAATCTGGTGTCCAAGATGAGTCAATTTAATTAGGCTCCACTGGTACCAGGACCAATTCAGGAACAGCTCTAGCTGCCAAAAACGTACGTAAATGTTTTGGATCATAAAAAGTAAATCTAGATGATACAGACTTAATTACACATTTACATGGAAACCTTAAAACAAAGAAATAGCCCAATAAGATTACCTCAGGGCGCATAGAGAGAAATAACTTCCTTTTTTCTTGAGTCACATAGGAAACATTCGGGAAGACCCAGACTTTCTGACCAAAAAAAGGTTTATCTGACTTTCTAAAAAACATTTTTAAGGTCCAAGCCTTGTCAGGTTCCAAAACAAACACCACCATAAGAGTAGCTCTCCTCATAATTTCCTCAGTAGAGGATTCTAGTACCTGAGAAAGATTCAGGATGTCAAAACTATCCCTCTGAACACCCACCACATCATCAGTAGAACTAGAATGTTTCTTCATACGGAAATAATAGACCTTAGAAGTGGGTGGAAGGGCAGCTTCCGGCATCCCTAAAACCTCAAACAGGTACTTTTTGAATAACTCAACAGGGGAAACACCTGGGGATACAGGAAAGTTAATAATATGTAAATTTAACCTTTTGGAAAAGTTCTCCAACTTTTCCAATTTTAGCATGAAGAAGTGCCATCCTTAATAAAGGTAGAACACTGTGTATGCACATTAGTCATTTGAGACGACAAGTTCTCAAGGGTTTGAGTAGAATCCTTATTGACTTGTTCCTGTCGATCCAGTCTCATCTGTGAATCCTGAGAAATCTGTTCCACGATGTTCAAATGATTGGAAATAGAATGCTCTAATGAAGCAATCGCAGTCCAGATGGAATCCAAAGTCACCACCGCTGGCTTCACCAGGATACTGCAATTAGCTGGAGCTCCAGGTCCCCCTGTAGCCCCCAAAGTTGATGTTCCCATCTCACCAGACGCAGGGGGAATCAACGCTCCTGCACAAGAGGCAGAGGCAATCAAGGTGGGTCCCCCGGTTCCTCCAGCAGCAACCCCGTGCTCGGCATTGCCCCCAAAGATGGCAAACCAACAGCTACCTCATCAAGGTGCGGCTGCAGCTGGAAAGCTGGGCCAACGGACAGCAAAAGAGGCTCATCAGGCAGGACACGCTGCTCAGGGCTCAGACTCACGTCCAATGTCGAAAAGACCACCCTCAAATCAGCTCTGACGCTAACCCCAGCAGGCTCCTGCATTGCTCCGACGGCAACAAAGTTGGTTATGGGCTGCTGCTTAGGTGGAAGATCCACTTCAGGGTTTGTAACCTTCCCCTTCCTTTTCCCCATCATAAACAGGTAACTCAGACCACAAAGAAACAAAGTTTAACAGGACAGTGTCCAAATTCACCAGCCAACCACCGGAGCGCGTCCTTACACGGTGGCCATTTTGGATCCTTTTTCCGAATTGTTTATAAGGGTGCCAATTATCATGCCCTGACAAAGTCCCAGTTTTTATACTATTTCCTACTATTTTCTTTTTTTAATTGGTCTTGTTTTATTTAATTCTTATATTTGTCAAATATATGTGCACATATAGTCCAAAGCTATTTCATCTGCCACTTTTTTTTAGGAGGTATTGGACATTAAAGGCCCGATTCTGAGACGCAGGTTGACGTGCAGCCCCACAACCCATCTGGGTCAGATTCCCCCTCCGGCTCTCCCCGTACATCCTGAGCATCAGGACGGGGAAAGCTGGCAGAGGGCAGGAGGGGGCAGGATCAGGGCGGAGTAGGGGCGAGCCAGCTTGGCAGGACATACAGAGCCAATTCAGGTCACGGCACAGTACATCCTGCTGGGCCCATGGGAACACACTGCTTATTCCATCTCAAAGGTGGAATAAGCAGCAAAAACCCAGCGATCGGGTCTGGGGATCCCCTCTGGGGCCGGGGCTGGATCCGGGTGGATCCCCGCCACCCAAACCAGGCTAGGGCAGACCAGCCTTGGGTAGGGGTGGTGGGGAATAGGGGGGTCGAGGATGCGGGAGTCGGGGGTGCCTGCAGGGAGGAGATCCCCACAGGCGATAGGGCATGCCGGGCCATCCTTGGGTCTGATTCTGGCTACCGCGGGTACGTTTTGTTCCCACGGTCCAGAATTGAGTCCAAATGGGCCCATCTTGCTTGGGGCCATCCAGACTTGCCCCTATCTAAATTGGGCTCCACAGGGTTGGACTGCTAGGGTACCAATAATGTTGACCACAACAGTTCATTAATGCTATAGATAATATTCCTGGTGTCTTGTAATGTACTGTATAATGCTGAAACGCCCAGTGATTGTGGCATTTAATTTCAGCACTAGCATTTTGCTTCTATCAGAATATGAGCACACATTCACATTCCATAACAAACTTGGACCAGAGGCACAGAAACAAATCAGCTAGAGAGACTGTGCCCTGTATTAAAAGGTTAACATGTGGTGACTGGCTCACTTTGTAGGGATACTGTGTCTTAACTGAGATCTTTTATTTCATTGTACATTGTTTGTTCTTATTGTGATTTTTGTCTATTAAAGGAATTGCTGTAATGTGACCCGATCATTGTATTTTCTGTAGCTCACCTGCAAGCCCTTGTTGGCATGATTTGATAGTGATCTAGCCCACTGCCTGCAACAGCTAAATAAAAGCAGAGAGAGAGCATAAACAGGAAACTGGTGTTTAGGTGGGAGTTTCTCGGAATGTTTTGCTTTTAACCACAGAGGCCATGGGAGAAAGGAAATGGGAAAAACTGTATAAATACCTGGGTGACTAATGAGTTCATACTACTAGAACATAGAACTGAGCAGTGCGCTCAAAGAAGCTCATCAGAATGAACAAAAAATCCAAGCCATTCGATTTTATCAACACTGGAATGAATTAAGGCCACTAGTTGCTAAACTGTATTAGCTGTTAAACATGAAAATTACTACACGCTTACCGTTAGTGCGGGCTCACATTAACAGTGCTGCGCATTCAGAAAAGACCATTTAAGGGTAGGGAAAGGGTAGGGACTCGGCATACAGTTAAACAGCTTACATTAACTGTCAGTGCCTCAGATAGCATGGCGCAATTTTCCATACCTCGGTGCAGTTAATGTGCATTAGAGGCTTATGCTGTGTGCTAACCAGGGTTGGCCTAAGAGTTGATTCTAGGTGTTGGCACTCTAGGCAAACCCTAAATCTTATGCCCCTCCCCCTGGCTGTCATAATCTATTGTCAAGCATCTAGTTTGCCTGATGGTTGGTCCGGTCCTGGTGCCATCTGCACAACTGCCTTCCTCTAAGATCTCAGAGTGCCTCCAATAGTTAACACAGAGGTTTTTCATTTACTGCACGTTAAGTTTGGCTATTACCATGCAGCAACTTAGCATGAATTAGTAAATATTTATTTTATTCAACTTGATAATGCCTTACTCATTAGGACACAGGGCCTATAAGTATACAGTATTCTCCACAAGTACAGACTACTAGAGGACTGGGAAGATGTTTTTTTTTTATAAAACAAACAAACCTCTGACAAATGTTTTATCTTTATTGAAATTCTTATAAATTACCTCTATACTAATAAAAATATTGTATCAAAGTGGTTTACAACTAAACATACAAATCAATATACATAAAACATTAATAACTTAAAATGTACATATCTAATTCCTGAACTCTTAATAACCCTCCTCTCCCTGTTTTCTTGCCTTCCTTTCCTCCAAGAAACAAAATATATTTTAACTAATTTTTGAAAATTTCTATACTCTGTTTCCAACCTAGTATCTCTTGGAAGCTTATTCCACTAGGTGAGTGCCATAACAAAAAAATATCTTACTTCAAAACCTGGCATTTTTCATCTTTTTTCCATGATGTAACCTGTAACAAGAAGTCTAGGCCCATTCCCTATTAGAACCTCTGTTATATTTCCACTATAGCAGGAACCTAGTAGATCCATGTTTGAAGGGAATTCTTTCTGGGACTACAGAAAAATTGTGTGTGTTTGGGTCGTGAGAAGCAGGGGGAAGAGTTGCTCTTCAAGTCCCTATATGGAACGGTGAATCTCCCTCCTTCACTCCCTTACTTCCCAGAGTGCAAATCCCATCCCTGCTTAGGACATACAATTATCGCAGACTCTTTTCACAAAGGCTCTTTCTCCTTTATGTACTTCCACGCAATAACCACATCTTAGAGGATGTTGGTTAAAAATAGAAATTTACTGGATAAAATCATAGGCTCATAGGCATGATTCACAGTTCTCAAAATAGAAAAGAAAGTGTTCTTCGTACCTGGATATTTGATGATATTTTGGGATGGCAGTTTCCCTCGAACTTCTTCCCTTTAGGGCTTCTCACTGGTCTCGGCTCAACTTTCTTCTCCTATCTAGGGCCTCTCCTCCTTATTCACTCATGAATCTCATAGAATAATGCTATTCGTTCTTCCAACAATCTCTTTTGTACACTTTCAAGTAGGTTAGGGTGTCCTCTCCTCCCTGTCTCCTTGACATCTGTGTAATGTCTTGGCACTAATTCACTTCACATTTCACAATGCCCATGCCTAAATTTCCAAAGAACCTATGTAAATTATAGTATGATTAAATTAGACTTACCTGCTAATTGTAGTTCCTGGAGTGGAACCAGTCTAGTCCCGAGACCTCTGGGTGCCTATCTGATCCAGCAGCTTGGAGACTGAGAAACACCTCTTTTGTGACATCACTGGTATATCTCTCCGAGCACCGCCTCTTGCCACCAGTACCCTATTGACAAAGCAGACTCACTGGAGCAACAATTAAGGATTTATCTAAATATATTAACATACCCCGAATGGGAACATGAAAACAGTGACCTGAAAACCTGAACCAGCCACTTCTCTCTACAGAAGAAAAAACCCCGCAAGTCCCAAAGACTCAAGCAAGACAGAACATGTCCCCTATTGCTTTTATATATTTTTTTTTCATATAAAGTAAAAACAAAACAGCTCTTACCTCTGATCACAGAAATACTTTAGGTCTATGCACAACCTTGAGCATACGGGAGGGATACGGGACTAGACTGGTTCCACTCCAGGAACAACAATTAGCAGGTAAGTCTAATTTAATCTTCCTGATCGTGTCCCCAGTCTAGTCCCGAGACCTCTGGGTCTGTACCAGAGCAGTGAGACAACATCATATATGGGAGGGACCTGGTAAACTGGCCTGAAGCACCACAGAACCGAAAGGATACTCTTCCGGCCCTAGAACATCTAGTCGATAGTGTTTTACAAATGAATTCAACAACGACCAGGTCACTGCCCTACAAATCTCTCCCAGCGACACCAACCTGACTTCCGCCCAGGAAGTGGCCTGGGCCCTAGTAGAGTGAGCTCTCAGACCCTCCGGAACTACTCTATCTTTTAACACATAGGCCGTCACAATTGCTTCCTTAATCCATCTTGCAATAGACGCCTTGGAAGCCGCTTCTCCCTTCCGGGGACCCGCAAATAGTACAAAGAGTCTATCAGACTTACGAAAACCCTTTGTCCGCCGAAGATACTTTTTCAGCGCTCTCCAAAGATCCAGAAGATGAAGCCGTTTTGAGGAAGAATCCTCCTTGCCCCCAGAGAAGACCGGGAACGCAATCTCCTGATTTACATAGAATGCGGAAACCACCTTCAGGAGAAAAGACGGCACCGTCCGCAACACGACCTTAGTCGCAGAGAACGACAAATAGGGCTCCCTACAGGAGAGTGCCTGCAACTCCGATACCCTCCTAGTGGAACAAACAGCTACCAGAAACACCACCTTAAGAGTGAGATCCTTAAGCGTTGCTCGGGCCAATGGCTCAAAAGGCTTTTTCTCCAAAACAAAGGCCAGATTCCACTTTGGAAATAAAGGTCTAGTCGGTGGCCTTACGAGCGACACCGCCCTTAAAAATCGCTTGACATCTCGATGGGCCCCTAGTGACTGGCCTGCCAACCTGCCCCTGTAGCACGCCAACGCCGCCACCTTCACGCGCAGCGACGCGGCCGCCAAGGCTTTGATAAAGCCATCCTGCAAAAACTCCAAGATCTGGGGAGTAGAACTTTTTAAGGGCTCGATCTTTCTCTCTCCACACCATGTCTCAAAAATTCTCCAGATACGAATATACGCCAGGGAGGTAGATCGTCTCTGGGATTTCAACAAAGTAGAAATGACTGCCACTGAATAACCCTTAGATTTCAGCCTCGCCCTTTTAAGAGCCAGGCCGTAAGCGAGAATCGATCCACGTGAGGCATGAGAAGTGGCCCATGAGACAACAGATCCGCTCGCAGGGGGAGTCGCCAAGGTTTCGGCAACAATATGATCAGGTCCCTGTACCAGGGCCGGCGCGGCTAATCTGGCGCTATGAGAATCACTCGACCCCTGAGGCGCTCCACACGTTGCAGAACTCTGCCGATCAAAACCCATGGAGGGAAAACATACAGCAACTGCCCCTCCGGCCACGTCTGCATGAGGGCGTTGAGACCCTCCGACATCCTTTCTCTGCGCCTGCTGAAAAAATGCCTGACCTTCGCCGACCCAAAAGTCGCCATCAGGTCCATGACCGGCGATCCCCACTTGCGAACCACCATGTCGAAGACTTCTTGATGGAGGACCCATTCCCCCAGGTCCACTCTTACCCAACTGAGAAAATCGGCCTCCACAATGTCCACTCCTGCCACATGAGCTGCCAAGAGATCTAGAAGGTTTGCTTCAGCCCAACCGCACAGGACTGCGGCCTCGGCTTCCAGCGCTAAACTGCTGATGCCCCCCTGCCTGTTGACTTAGGCTACGGCCGATGCATTGTCGGACAACACTTTCACCAACCGTCCCTTGAGCAATGTCCGAAACTTCCGAAGTGCCAGAGCCACCACTCGCAACTCCAACCGATTGATTGTCCACGTTCTCTCCTGGGGATTCCACTGACCCTGCGCAAATTCTCCTTGACAATGGGCTCCCCAGCCCAGTAAGCTGGCATCCGTCGTTAGAGCCACCCACTCCGGTGCCTCCAGTGACTTCCCCATCTCTAAGGACCCGGAAAGCAGCCACCAACGCAGGGCTTGATGCATCTCTTCCGGACAGGGCAATCTCCGGGCCAGGGAGTCCTGCTGTGGGACCACCGATGAAGCAATGCTCTTTGTAACGGCCTCATGTGCGCCCTCGCCCACGGCACCGTTTCTATCGTAGCCGCCATGGTGCCTAGCACTTGAAGGTAATGCCAAGCCAAGGGAGCGCTGCGCTTCAAGAACTTCTCCACCAAACTCCTCAGCGCTTGCGCCCTCTGAGTGGTAAGAAACACCCTTCCAATTCGAGTGTCGAAACGAGCTCCCAAATACTCCAGACTCTGCGAAGGAACTAAGTGACTCTTTGCCAGGTTGACTATCCAACCGAGACTTTCCAAAAAGGCTACCACCCGGGACGTAACTGTCACGCTCTCGGCTTGCGACTTTGCTCGAATTAACCAATCGTCCAGATAAGGATGCACCAGGATGCCTTCCTTGCGCAAGGCTGCCGCTACTACCACCATCACTTTGGTAAAAATTCTCGGCGCCGTCACCAGCCCAAAGGGCAGCGCCTGGAACTGAAAATGTCTGAATGGTACCGCGAATCTGAGAAACCTGTGGTGATCTGGTCTTATGGGAATATGCAGATAAGCCTCCGAGAGATCCAGGGAGGTGAGGAACTCCCCCTTCTGAACAGCCACGATAACCAAACGTAGTGTTTCCATGTGGAAGTGTGACACCCACAGGCAACGATTCACCCCTTTGAGATCTAATATCGGCCGAATTCCCCCATCCTTTTTTGGCACAACAAAATAAATGGAGTATCGACCGAAACTCTGGGGGCACCGGAACTACCGCCCTGAGATCCAGGAGTCTTTGTATCGTCTCCCACAAAGCCATTCACTTGGCGGCGGATTTGGCGGGAGACAGGACGAAAACCTCTCATACGGGGCGCGACAACTCCAGGGCGCAACCTTCGCGAATGACTTCCAGCACCCACTGATCTGACGTAATTTGGACCCAGGCAGGATAGAACTCCTGCAAACTCCCCCCTACAGGTAAAAGGGGCGCCTGGGCACCCCTCATCTCATTGAGGCTTTTTGGAGGTAGTCGAGGACGAGAAAGAAGAGCCAAAGCCTCTCCCGCCCCTCGAAACCCCCGAAACCCCTGGTTTCTAGACAGGAATCGTCCTCTTTGACCAGCAGAAAACCTTTGGGACCGGAACCGGCGAAAATCTCGCAACAGCCCCTTACTCGCTTGGACATTACGGGGCGACTTAACCTTGTCCTCCGGTAATCTACCCTCCTTGGACTCACCTAGCTCCTTAACCAGCTTCTCCAACTCTTCACCAAACAACAGCCGGCCTTTGAACGGTAATTTACACAATCTAGATTTAGAGGAACTATCCGCCGCCCAATTCTGTAACCACAGGTAGCGGCGCGCTGCCACTGCGGAAGCCATACTCTTGGATAAGCCCCGCATGAGGTCATACTGGATGTCCGCCAGGTAGGCTGCACCGGACTCCAAGCGGGCAGCCTCCCCCGCCAAAGGAAGAGGCTGCCCCCCCCCCTGGACCTTCTGTGCCCAGCGCAGACAGGCTCTCGCCACCTACGCCCTGCAAATAGCCGCCTGCAAAGAAATAGCATTGACATCAAACACTTGCCGTAGCAACACATCCAACTTTCTATCCTGCGCATCCTTGAGGGCCGCGCTGCCTTCTACCGGAATGGTAGTCTTCTTGGTCACCGCTGTAATGGCAGCATCCACCTTGGGTGACTTAAACATTTCCCTGTCTTGGTCCAACAGCGGGTAAAGCCGGTTCATAACCCTGGACCCTTTCAGAGCCGCCTCAGGAAGACTGCACTCCTCCTGAATCATCTCTAGAAATACTCTATGCACCGGAAACGCTCTTTGAGTCTTGCGGAACACCTGCAACAAAGGGTCCTCCAGCGTCTCATCCTCCGCTGAACCCAGCACTGGCATATTGAGCACTTTGAGAGACTCCGAAATGACCTGCAACACTCTCGCCTGGTCCTCCCTCTCCGATAGCTCTCCTTCTTCCAACTCCTCTTCTAGAGCCAAACTATGAGTCTCCTCATCCGACAGTGGACCCTCAGATGACACTGATTGCTCCCTGAGGTCCCCGTCTGCACGGGCCCTCTTGCTTCCACATGGGGTCCCCTCAACTGACAGGGATGTTGCGTGCTTTTTAGCCGCACCAGCGCCCGCTGAGACGCCCTACTGCCTGGCTTCCCCGAACACCAATTGCTGAAGAAGCGCAACAACTGCGGCGAAAAAATGGCCGCCAGCTCCTTAGGAAATGCCCCTTGTGAGGAATGCGCACCCGAGCCGGAGGAGGGCCCTCCCCAGGATCCTCCTGCTCCAACTCGGTGACCAGCGGAGGAGTGCCCTCCGCCTCAGCACCTGAGCTCCCTTCCGCCTCTCCAGGGATGCGTTCAACGGCCCCAGGATCTCTTGTACAAGATTTACAAACTCCTGTACTAGAGCCCTTGCGAGCTCCGCACACTAAGCAATGCGGCTTAGCTGGCATTGCTAGTTACTGAAAACCGATGGACTAACTAGCACACCTTGAACACGCTCCCCCTTAACAGAGGCAGAAGGACCTGCTGGCCAAAATGAGACTCCCAAGCTCCCAGAAAAAGAATAGAATCTGGACTCCCTGTCACTCCACAGGCGAAAAAATCCTGTGCACACTGCCCACTCTATAACTATTTTAAGGCCTGAAAGGGACCCGCAGCATCCTTAACGGCCCCAGAGAAAACTAAGGCTTTCAGGCTGCAGGCCGGCCATGCCGCCGCCACGTGGTCGGGCCTACCGTCAGCTTCGTGCCAAAAGCGCTGCGGGAGAACTCCGCTTTAACCAGTGATCCCCCCAATACCTGTTCCGGTGGCAGAGCTATTTCTCCGGAGGGGGACTCTCCTCTGCACTCCCCGCTGGCTCCGGAGACACTCTCCTGTCTCAGAGCGATTCACCCACACCGCACAGCCGTAAACAAGCTGACGGCTACGTGCGATGGGTTAGGGCTGCCGGGCACGCTTGCAGGCAAAGACCTCTGCGTGGCGCCGGCAAAACCCTGTCTCTCTTCTCCGCTGCACAAAGGAGCACTTGTGCTACGTACTGGCTCTGCATTCACCAGGTAACATCCTCCAGAGCAGTAGCCCCCCAGATAACCCCGTAGGGATAGGAATGAAGAGAGAAGGGGGGGGGGGAAAGGAGTAGAAGTGAGAGAACTGGCCTGCTCAGAATTTAAAGGCACAGATATCCAGAAACTAAAGGCCTATAGTTAAAAACTACACTGCAAAGCATCAATTCCAAACTGTTTCTCCAGCGAGCCCAGCTCCCCGGGCTCCCTATCTATCCAGCTGCTTGGAGACTGAGGTAACTGGTGGCAAGAGGTGGTGCTCGGAGAGATATACCAGTGATGTCACAAAAGAGGTGTTTCTCAGTCTCCAAGCTGCTGGATCAGATAGGCAACCCAGAGGTCTCGGGACTAGACTGGGGACACGATCAGGAATTTATAATTTAGGCATGAAACTTTGTGTCCTGTCCACATTCCACCCAAACTTCACCCCGGGCACACCCACAGTGAAAGTATATGCATGTGTTTAGAGAGTGGGGCACAGCATCAGCACACTCCTTTATGCACTTAAGATGCCAATTACATGTGTAAAAGACTAAAATACCCCCATTTGTGCATGTTCTTGCCACCTAAATCTGGGCAGTGCCTTATAAAATTGCCTCCTTAACAATCACTGGGTCACAGTTTCAAAGCAGTTAACAAAAAGAGTATTTACTTCCCAGTGTCCCTCATTCAGACATTGGTGTTCCCTGAAATTGATTAGGAAAACAAAGTTCACACTTAGAACAGCAGGTTTATGGGGAATCATAAGTAGCGCTTCTGATTTTCAGTTAAAACTGAAACCCAACTTAAAACACTCCAATGGGGAATTTTTTTTCAGTTATAATGGGAAAAACCTGAAAATAGGCCTGCCCCTCAAAGCTCTGATAATATCATCCAGTTACTGTCCTCATGCAAAACAAGAAGAAAGACAGTGACCAGAGGACATAATTGGAGTTCGACGGATGGGGAGCTCAAGCTTGCCAACCCAAGAACATAAGAACTTAAGAAATGCCATACTGGGTCAGACCAGGGTCTATCAAGCCCAGTATCCTATTTCCAACAGTGGCCAATCCAGGTCACAAGTATCTGGCAAGTTCCCAAAAAGGCACACAGGTTCCACAATGCTTGTCTCCAACAAGCAGTGGACTTCCCGGGTCCTCTATAATAATGGTTTATGGACCTTTCCTCCAGGAACTCGTCCAAACCTTTTTTAAACCCAGCTACACTAACAGCCTTCACTACATCCTCTGTTAACGAATTCCAGAATTTGATTACACGTTGAGTGAAAAAATATTTTCTCTTATTAGTCTTAAACTACATTGTAGTTTTATTGCGTGTCCCCAAGCATAAACAACCAATCTGCATTTACCCGTTCCATTCCATTCAGTAATTTATAGACGTCTATCAACCATCTCTTTTCCAAGTTGAAAAGCCCTAATCTTTTAAGACTTTCCTCAAAGGGGTATCCTTCCATTCCCTTTACCATTTTGGTGGCTCTTCTCTGTATCTTTTCTAATTTCGCTATATTCTTTTTAAGATATGCCAACCAGAAATGCACACAATATCCAAGGTGCAGTAGCACCATGGAACAATACAGAGGCAATATAATATCCTTTGAGGGATGTTTACTAAATGGCAGTAGTGGACTCTGTGCGATATCGGAGCTGTGGCCTCAAAATGGGGCCGCAGCTCCGAAATCGCACGGAGTCCACTACCACCGTTTAGTAAACATCCCCCTTTCTTTATTCTCCATACCTTTCCTTATGACTCCTAGCATTCTATTTGCTTTCTTGGCCGCTGCTGCACACTGGGCAGAGGGTTTCAACCTATTATCCACGATGACACCTAAGTCCTTTATCTGGGTGGTGGTTCCTAATGTGGAACACTGCATCAAGTAACTGTAATTTAGGTTGTTCTTTCCTAGGTACATAACTTTGCACTTATCCACATTAAATTTCATCTGCCATTTGGACATCCAGTCTTCCAATCTAGCAAAGTCCTCATGCAATTTTTCACAATCCACTTGCATTTAAACTACTTTGAATAATTTTGTGTCATCTGCAAATTTGATCACCTCACTCATTATTCCCATTTCCATGTCATTTATGAATATGTTAAAAAGCAGCGGGCCCAGCTCAGCTCCCTAGGGTACTCTACTATTCATCTTTCTCCATTGAGAAAATTGGCCATTTAGCCCTACTCTCTGCTTTCTATCTTTTAACCAGTTCCTGACCCATAATAGTACACTGCCTCCTATTCCATGACCTTTTAATTTGGTCAAGAGTCTCTCATAAGGGACTTGTCAAAGGCTTTCTGAAAATCCAGATACACTATGGGGTCATTCTGCCTGCGAATAGTGGGGATGTACATCCTGACGGAAGTGCTGGGGGCAAATACAGTGACAGAATTCAAAATGGCATGGGACAGACACGGAGGATCCCTTTATAGCAACAGGATAAAATCAAAATAAACATAACTCTCTCTTATATCTCAACAAATAGGGGTGACCTACACGGAGCGGTGGGTACACACCTAAACAAAGGCATGGAGAGGCATGAACTGCACGGAGCGGCAGGTGCACCTACTCTTGCTGCCTTGCTGAGCAGACTGGATGGACCATACTGGTCTTTATCTGCCATCATTTACTATGTTACTATGTTACTATGAAGGTGAAAGGGTATAGGCTCAGAAGTAATCTAAGGAAATATTTCTTTATGAAAGGGTAGTGGATGCGTGGAACAGCCACCAGCAGATATAATAGAGACGAGGACTCTATCTGAATTCATGAAAGTGTGGAATAAGTACAGAGGATCTCTTATAAAATCATTTCATGCCTAAAAGTACCTGTAGTGCAAGCTGGCATGTACTTGTAGAGTAGGCTTGCTCAGGAGAGGAGTTAGGGTGGAGCAAGGATGTAGTCGTAATTGACGCACATATTTTATAAAATACACATGTAAAGCAGAGATGCCAAGGATGGACTATCCCAAAAAGTGAGATTTACCACCCCAAAGGGCAAAAATAAAGGCCAGAGAGTGTATTTCAAACTGTACATCCGAAGTATAAATTTAAACACATTTAAGTGTTGTTTACTTTGCAAATGAAAAAAAAACCAGCATAACGTGATATTTGCACAAATTTTCCAGACTGAAAAGTGCCCTGCACTCGGTGGCTAAAAGTATGCGCATAGGTTTTAGAGCACACGTACTTGTAGGGACAAGGAAAGGGATGTGGCAGAGGAAGGCAAGGTACGCATGAAAGTGAGCTCAGATTTCTTCCTACTAGTGGGGGCCACTTGGTTTTTCTTCTTATAAAAACAGAGATCAGGCTCCAATGAGTGAGAGAAGGGGCTCAAAGAGCGTGAGACTTGGTATCTCTGGTAAAGCATGTGTTAATATTGCATAAAGTCTGCACCTTCAATCTAGGCACCATTTCTGCAGGATTTGTTAGTATTTTATAAAGACATAAAGGCACCTATATGTCTTCATAAAATAAAGCTAAAAATAGGTGTCTTCCTGCTCCGTTAACCTAGGCGGCCTGTCATAAAATTACCCCCTACATGGGTTTTGCTTAGGGTACATTTTAAACATTGCATCCATCATGGGGCAGACATGTGATGTGAATACTGAAAGAATTTGTGTGATAATTTACAACTGCTTCCTCCTAAGCACTTGCTGGACTGAGCTCTGGAAGAATATCGCAAATTTGTGGATGTGCACAGACACATTCTAGACAGAACATGGAGATCATAATTGAGACTTAAAGGTTGGGACATAATCAGTTCTGATGGTATTTTAGAACTAGCCCTGCCAAATGTGGGTCTGTTTCTAAAATACACAGAAGGAAGAGCAGGAACCTGTGGGGATCTATATCCACGTGCAACAGGAGGGGCTATGTTATAAATATATAGGTGGGAAAAATGAAAGGAGATTAAAATCGTTCTTGAAAAGTGCTTTAACATCACTAAATCAGATACAAATAGGGACGGATTTACTTTGTTGGTGCCCATAGGCAACATTGGGGGAAGGGGGATTTTGGTGCCCTCCCCATCAGCTCTGGCTTCCCACCAATCGGCTCTGCCCCCTCCCCCCCCCCCCCCCTCGATCGGCTCTGCCCCGATGTCCTGCTTACCACACAGTCCAGACCCTGAGCGGCAGCAGAACGTTTGTTAACGAAATTCAGCCCGGGGCTGCCGAGGTACTGCAGCATCCCTTCCTTTCCTCTCACAGGGCTGCCCGCTACCATAGAAATTCTTCTGGGGGAAAGGAGATGGCGGAATGCTACAGGGTCCGGGCAGCCCTGGACTGAATTTCATTAGCAAACTTGTTGCTGTTGCTCAAGGACCGGGTTGCGCCGGTAAGCAGGACATCGGGGAAGAGCCAATCGGGTGGGAGAGCCAGAGCTGATCAGCGATGTGATCACTGAGCTGCAGTATCAGGCTCAGATCGAGATATGGCAGTTGAAGCAATACTCCGGCACCTATCAAAATTTGGCACTTGAGGCAGTTGCCTCCATTGCCTATTCCTGAATCTGGGCCTGGCCTGCCATTAATCAACTGGCAATTCTTGTACTCTCATACAGCTTTGGGATTGTCTACCGGCCTCTTAATCTTTGAAAACTGGATGTGTGAACAAGAAAAAGCCTCCGTGCCCATGAGGTAATTTACAAGAATCAGCGTATGCCAAGACTGTACATCCCTAGAGCTGAAGGAGGCCTAGACCTCATGGACATTGATTGCACATACAGAGCTGTTATCATAGGCCTCCAGGCCTATCTGACAGCATCATCAGATCCAAATATACAAAATATGCTGAAATGTAAAAGTAAACATCCAGAATCTGTCTCCATCATCAAACTTGGACAAGCATTCTGATGACTAGAAGGAATGAGTGAGAATCCACAAACACACACAGGGAAGGGAGTAACAGAATTTGCAAAACAAGAGAAACAACTCTTCAAAGACTTAGATCAGCAAACAAGGAAAACCAAGTGGCAAATGCACAAACACAATGGGAAATACAGAATGTTACTCCAGGAACCCTTTGTTGATCAAGAACTGACACATGAATGGTTAAGGAGAGGTAAACTCCAACCTAAGGATGAGAGATTGATAGTTACAGCCCAGGACAGTGGATTACGGAGGGGCTGGTTTACAGCGAGCATTGAAAAAAATGGCAAAACAGACATATAGATTCTGTAAAAAAAGAGCTGGAAATAGTGACTCACCTCATAGCTGGCTGTAAAGTTCTAATGGCAGAAAATTTCTATACAGTAGGGCACAATAAAGTAGCATGCCTAATCCATTGGAAACTGTAAACACTGCAACATCAATGTGCTTGAAAAGCACTGAGATCATGACCCTAAGAGAATTACAGAGAATGAAGAGGTTATGATCACCTGAAACATTCCCATTCTAATGGATAAGAAACCAGATGTGAGGCAACCCAACATAGTGGTAAAGGAGAAGAACACCCGAACAGCATTGATTATAAAGGTGCCAGTCCCAAGCAACTATTCTGTGAATCACATAGAGAAAGAGAAGATCTTCAAATACCAAGAAATACAATCAGAGACCAAGAAAATGTTGCAGAAAGAAACAGCGTTATTTCCCATTGTGTTGGATGCCACAAGCTTGATTAAGAAGAATTTCCAGGCACACCTCGATAAATTACCCATACATGTTACATCTCATGAACTCCAGAAGGAGGCTCTATTTGGCACGATACAAGTACTACATCGAGCCTTAGCAGTAAATTTGAGAGACTGAAATCAAACTCCACACACCTTGGCTTAGAAGTGAAGTTCATGACTGTCATGGTATGCGCAAAACTAACCCATTTGGAGAAATTGCTCCGAGGAAACCCAGTATGTGAGTTATTTTGCAAACGTAGATATGTAGATGCTGTTAATTAACTACAGGGGATGCTATCATTAACTCATTTCATTTTGGAGAGGGAAATAAACAATTAAGGAGAACAACCCTCTTAGTCCTTCCTGTAAAAGAATGACTGGAATGAGCACTTTCTAAATACTTATACGGGTCAGGGAGCAGATGCAAATCTGGGCATTGAGAATTTGAGATGGTATATGCATTCCTTATATGAAATGGGTAAAACACATGTAGATTTTTGTTCCGCACAGACCATGCCTCCACCATGGTCCCAACACACCCTCTTGGATTTTCCAAGTAGTATGGACATCCACGTGTAAAATGAGCCTTTTCTAAAATTGCCATTTACACATGGATGCAATTTATGCAGGAAAGCGGTGGTTTTCAAGCATGCAAATCTCTAATAAAGCTTCTAAAATAAACCCTATTATGCATAAAACCACTCTCTCACAACAAGACATGCTGACTATACTCGTTTCCTGGAATTACAAGGCTGCTTCAGATATTTCCAGCTTTAATGACTTTCATCTTGTCCTGAAGCAATCTATCTACTCTGGTTAGATAAACTAAAAGTGGACAAAGCAATGGGGCCGGCTGGGATACATCCCAGAGTATTGAAGGAACTTGGGGAAGTTCTAGTGGCTCCACTGTCTAACCTTTTCAATGCTTATTTAGAATTGGGAGTAGCCCCAGAAGACTGGAGAAAGGTACATGTGGTCCCTTTACACAAAGGTGGAAATAAGGATGAGGTTAAGAACTACAGGTCAGTTAGTCTGAACTCTGTGGTGAGTAAATTAATGGAAACATTGCTAAAAGAGAGGACAGTGAGGTTTCTGGAGTCTAATGGATTGCAGGATCCAAAGCAGCATGAGTTTACCAGAGGCAGGTCTTGTCAGACAAATCTGATTAATTCATTTGACTGGGCAACTAGAGATTGGAATGAGGGAGAGCCCTAGATGCGGTGTACTTAGATTTCAGTAAAGCCTTTGATACCGTTCCACACAGACGACTTATAAATAAAATGAGCATCCTAGGAATAGACCCTAAAGTGACTTACTGGGTTGAGTGGAAGGCAACAAAGGATACAGGTAAATGGAGCATACTCTGAGGAGAAGGATGTTACCAGTGGTGTGCCACAGGAATCTGTCCATGGTTCGATTCTTTTTAACATTTTTGTTAATGATATTGCGAAAGGGCTGTCTGGTAAGGTTTGCCTCTTTGCGGATAATACCAAAATCTGCAGAGTAGACACCCAGGAAGGAGTAGATAACATGAAGAGGGATCTAAATAATCTTGAAGAATGCTCTAGAATTTGGCAGCTGAGATTTAACACTAAAAAATGCAGAGTCATGCATTTGGGCTGCAAAACTACAAGGGAGCAGTACAGTGTAGAGAGCGAATTACTTCTGTCCACAAAAGAATAGTGGAACCTGGGCGTGAGTGTTTCTGATGATATTAAGGTGGATAAACAAATAGAAATGGCACTGGCAAAAGCCAGAAGGATGTTTGGGTGCACAGGGAGAGGAATGGTCAGTAGGAAGAAGGAGGTGATAGTGCCTCTGTATAATCTTTGGTGAGACCTCATTTATAGTACTGTGTGCAGTTCTGAAGACCGCACCTTCAAAAGGATATAAACAGGATGGAGTCTGTGCAGAGGATGGCTTGCAAAATGGTCAGTGGACTTTGTCATAAGACACATGGGGATATACTTAAAGATCTCAATATGTATATTTTGGAGAAAAGGCAGGAGAGGAGATATGATAGAGATGTTTAGATACCTCCATGGCATAAATGCACAGGAGGAGAGCCTCTGTCAATTGAAAGAAAGCTCTTCAACAAGGGTGCATAGGATTAAGGTGAAAGGGGATAGACTCAGGAGTAATATGTGGAAATATTTCTTTACAGAAAAAGTGTAAGATGCATGGAACGAGCTCTTAGTGGAGGTAGTAGAGGCCAGAACAGTATCTGAATTCAAGAAAGTATGGGACCAACACCAAAGATCTCTAAAAGAACAAAAGGGACTCTAGTAGTTGGTATGAAAGGGCAGACTGGATAGACCATATGGTCTTTTTCTGCCATTATATTTCTATGTTGAGGAATTTTCATTTATTTATTTATGAACTTTCAATATACAGAGAAAAAGCAAAATAAAACATAGCATAGAGATAACATAGTAACATAGTAGTTGATGGCAGATAAAGACCAGCATGGTCCATCCAGTCTGCCCAGCAAGATGGCAAGAGTAGGTGCACCTGTCGCTCCACGCAGGCCACCCCTCCCCATATCCTTGTTCAGGGGTAAACCCACCACTCCATGTAGGACATCCCTATTTGTTGAGACGTTATATGGTTCAGAAGTTAGATGGTACCGTTTATTTTGTTTTTTTCCAATTTCTGTAAAGGGATCCTCTGTGTTTGTCCCATGCCTTTTTGAATTCCGTCACCATGTTCGCCCCTACCACTTCCATCGGGAGGGCATTCCAAGCATCCACCACCCTTTCAGTGAAAAAATATTTCTTGACATTGCCTTTCAATTTACCCCCTTGCAGTTTCATGTTATGCCCTCTAGTTTTACAGGTTCCCCGTCTTTGGAAGAGGTTTGTTTGTTCATCATTTCTCTTTAAGTATTTAAAGGTCTGAATCATATCTCCCCTGTCCCTCCTTTCCTCCAAAGTATACATATTTAGGTCTTCAAGTCTCTTCTCATAAGGCTTCTGATGCAGGCTCCAAATCATTTTGGTCACCTTCCTCTGAACAGTCTCCAGTCTTTTTACATCCTTTGCAAGATATGGTCTCCAAAACTGAACACAGTATTCCAAGTGAGGCCTCACCAGTGACCTATACAGTGGCATAAGTACCTCTTCTTTTCTGCTGGTAATCCCTCTTTGTATGCAGCCCAACATCCTCCTGGCTTTTGCCACTGCCTTGTCGCACTGTTTTGCCACCTTGAGATCAGCAGAGATAATCACACCAAGGTCTTTTTCCTGAACTGTGCATACCAACCTTTCTCCCCCTATCGCGTACATTTCTCTTGGATTTCTGCTACCCAAGTGCATGACACTGCACTTTTTTGCATTAAATCGTAGTTGCCAAGCTTTAGACCAGTCTTCCAGCTTTTGTAGATCTTTCTTCATGTTAACCACTCCCTCGGGGGAGTCCACTCTGTTGCAAATTTTTGTGTCGTCTGCAAAAAGACAGACCTTTCCATTCAGTCCTTCAGCAATATCACTCACAAATACATTGAACAGTGCCGGGCCCAGGACCGAACCCTGGGGCACCCCGCTAATCACCTTCCTCTCATCCGAGTGAGCTCCATGTACAATCACCTTCTGTCGTCTGTCAGTCAACCAATTTCTAATCCAGTTTACCATCTTTGGACCCATCCCCAAGCTACTGAGTTTGTTGACAAGCCTCCTATGAGGAACAGTATCAAAGGCTTTGCTGAAATCCAGGTAGATGACATCCATTGCATGCCCCTGATCTAGTTCCCTGGTCACGCAGTCAAAGAACTCGATCAGATTTGTTTGGCAAGATCGTCCTTCGGTAAAACCATGTTGCCTCGGGTCTTGCAAGCTGTTGGTTTTCAGAAAGTTCACTATTCGCTCTTTCAGGAGTGCCTCCATTACTTTTCCCGCCACCGAGGTAAGGCTCATGGGCCTGTAGTTTGACACTTCTTCCCTGTCACCACTTTTGTGTAGAGGTACAACATCAGCCATTCTCCAGTCCTGAGGAACCTCTCCTGTTTCCAAGGATCTGTTGAAGACATCCTTTAACGGTCCTGCAAGAACCTCTCTGAGCTCTTTCAGTATCCTGGGATGTATCCCATCCGGTCCCATGGCCTTGTCCACTTTCAGTTTAGCAAGTTGTTCTAACACCTCTTCTTCTGTGAATGGTGTGGTATCTACTTCATTCCCATTGTTATATTTGGGAGTCACAGCTGGTCCATCCCCAGGATCTTCTTTAGTAAACACAGAGCAGAAGTAATTGTTTAGCAATTTTGCTTTTCCAGTGTCACTTTCCATGAGTCCTTTCCCAGCACTTCTGAGTCCTGCAATTCCAACTCTGATCTTTTTCCTTTCCCGAATATACCTGAAGAAATTTTTGTTGCCACCCTTAACATCTTTAGCCATCTTTTCCTCTGCCTTTGATTTTGCTATCCTCATTACTCTTTTAGACTCTTTGAGTTGGATCCTGTATTCATTTCTGTGTTCTTCTGTCTGCAAGCTTTTGAATTTTGCAAAAGTTGTGTTTTTTGCCTTTATATGAGCAGCCACCTCTTTGGAAAACCAAATAGGTTTCCTTCTCCTCTTGCTTTTATTTACTTTTCTTACATATTTATCTGTTGCTCCTTTTATTGCCTCCTTTAGTTTAGCCCATTGCAATTCCACTTCCTTTATTTCTTCCCACCCCGTCATCTCCTCCTTTACGTACTCTGCCATTTTATTGAAGTCAGTGTATTTGAAGTTTAGGACTCTGAGCTTGCTATGATTGGCCTGTACCATGGCTTTTATTTCAAACCACACCGTGTGATGGTCGCTGTTGCTCACAGGGGCACTCACGCAGACATTTGACACACTATCACCGTTGGTGAGCACTACATCCAGCGTTGATCTTTCCCTGGTTGGTTCCATCACCATTTGTCTAAATAATGCATCTTGGAGAGCATCCACAATTTTTTTGCTTCTTTCCAGATGTGCAGAAGGAGTAATCCAATCCACATCAGGTAGATTAAAGTCACCCAATATGATCGCTTCCCCCTTTGATGCTATCTTGGCAATATCTATAATCAATTCATTGTCTCTCTCTTCAATTTGAGTCGGAGGTCTATAGACTACAGCAATATGGATGACAGTGCCATCTCCTCTCTCCAATGCAATCCAGAGCGCTTCTTCTTTTCCCCATGTCCCCTGCATTTCAGTAGCTTTAATATTGCTTTTGACATACAAGGCTACTCCTCCTCCTTTTCCATTTTCTCGGTCCCTTCTGAATAGATTATAGCCAGCTATGGCTATATCCCAATCATGTGATTCATTAAACCATGTTTCTGTAATGGCCACAATGTCGAAGTCCGTTTCCACCATTAGGGCTTCCAGGTCTGGAATTTTGTTGGCTAAGCTTCGAGCATTTGTGCTCATTGCTTTTCAGCACTTTCCTGGCTTGTGTGTATTTTGCATTGATTTTGTTCTGCTCACTTCCTCCCACATGTTTTTGATGTGTGGTTTAAAAGTGTGGCTGTTTCTGATGTTGTTCTGCTTTTGTTGGGGGTGGCATGCAGATGTTGACCTTCCACATAAGATCCCAGCCCCTCCTTTATCGATCCCTCCCTCCTCTGCAAAGTCCATGGCTGGTCAACCAAAACACTATGCCCATTAGCATGGAGAGCCAGTAAAGAAAAATGATTGCCATGATAAAAATTTATAACAAAGTAGACTACAAGAGAACTCACAGAACTTCTGCATTTGAATCGCAAATTCGTTCATAATTCTCAAGATCTTTATTATGTTGAACAGCTGCCATTTCATACTTGGCAGTCAAGCAGACTGTATGCCACCAAATAAGAAAATTAATTAAATCACCTTGCTTCCAGTTCCTCGAAATCAATTTAAGAGCCACTGCAATTGGAATAGCTAATAATTTATAGTGTAATGGAAGCAGATCAACCCTTATATCAAAATGGCAAAGAAAAATGGTAGCTGCAGACAAATCACATTTCAACCCGAAAAGTACACAGATTCTCTTCCATACCTTTGCCCAAAAGACCACCAACTTCAGACAGTCATATATCATATGATACAAAGTCTCAGGTTTCTCTGATTAGATTTCTCACAGTGAACGTTCTGTGCCCTAACGGTTTCCAGATTGCTTTATGCATTATAAAGAATATTGATTCGGTAATTGCAAAATAAGATATGGGTCTGTTCACTTTTGGCCCAGAAATCTCCCAGTCAGGCTGTAATGTAGACATAAAGCTCTTGAAGACACATTGTTCCCCTTCCCACATATCTTTAAGAAAAATCACCCATGCATCAAAAAAGGATCGCGTCCCAATCTGCAAAAAGGGGTTAAACCATGTTGGAGCACATAACTAGATGTTTCCTGGCATAGGTCTTCAAGAATGCAATAACTAAATATGCCTGCGACTCTCCAATAAGGCATGACTCCACCTTACTTAAGGGACATATTATCCCAGGCAGCCAGCCCAGTTGGAAAGGCGCCACCACGGCATACTCCACTTGGAGCATAAAAGAGAATCTTGATCTTCCTCGAGCACATACCATCAACTAGCATGACGTAAAATTAAAGCTATGTGATACGTTTCAAAATCAGAGAAGTCAAATCCCTGTAATTCTTCAGGCAACTTTAACTTTTTAAATGTGATACGAAGAGGCTTTCTGGCCCACAGGAAATCCACCCCGCAAGTAATCTATTTTCTTATAAAAAGATTTAGAACACCTGATAGGGAGCATACTAAAAACAAATTGTACCTGGGGAGCAATTATCATTTTAATGGAATCCAAATGCCCCCACCAGGTCAAAAATAGTGGGGACCACATTTGACACGTAGCAGTCACATTGCTCTCTAGCTTCTCCAGGTTGGCCTATATCATCTGATCTGTAGGGATGATTTAAAATTGATTCCTAAATACCTAATGTAAACGTAGATCGATTGTTTAAGTTATCAGAATATAGAAAGACTAGGGGACATGCAATAAAGCTACAGGGTAAACTATTTAAGACAAATAAGAGAAAATATTTTTTCACTCAACGTGTAATCAAATTCTGGAATTTGTTACCAGAGGATGTAGTAAAGGCTGTTAGTGTAGCTGGATTTAAAAAATGTTTGGACAATTCAGTGCTTGACCTAATGCAAGCATTGTGAAACCTGTGTCTTTTGGGCAAGTCACTTAACCCTGCATTGCCTCGGAAGAAAGGCCTGGCAATCTACTTCCGGTGACACTGCCAAGAAAACCCAGGAGCTTCTGGGTCGCCAGGAGTCAGGACTGACTCGAAGGCACACATTGCATTGCTAGGTACGTATGACCTAGATTGGCCACTGTTGGAAACAGGATACTGGGCTTGATGGACCTTGGTCTGACCCAGTATGGCATATCTTATGTTCTTATGTCATCAGTGCACCATTGCATCAGAGTCTCAGTTACCTGCTCCCTAATAGAATGCACATTGAGGGGAAATAGGTTTGTTTTCTCCTAGTTGACCTTGTATCCCTCAAGGGCTGCATACTCCTATGTACTTTATGTACTTAGGAAGAGAGCAGGTATTGAGGCTTGAGGTTGGGTCAGATATGGCAATATATCATCAGCATATACCAACAATTTGATTTGCTGAGTACTTATCTGCACGCCATGGATTAGTTGATTCTTATGAACTGCAAGGATTAAAGATCCTAAGGTAGCCACAAATAGCACAGGGGAGAGTGAACAGCCTTGATGCATGCCAACGGGGCATTTTTGAAGTCAACCGTGGCAATAGATTTAGAGTAAAGCACTCTAACCATTTTAAGGAAAGCATCCCCCAGTCCAAACCAGGCCAGGACTTCAAACATAAAATCCCTCTTTACCCTGTCAAAGGTCTTCTTAGCATCCATGTCATTGCCATAATCAGAGCTTCCATGTGCTCGGCAGCTTCCACAATGTGGCAAAACTTATGGGCACTATCAGTTGCCTGTCTATTTATTTTATTTATATTCTCTTATATACCACGCTATTCTGCATCAGTGTGGTTTACATTAAACAAACTGAAATTACATTGAACAGGGCATTATAACTTGGAGATAACTATTTTACAGGGAACATGGGCTATGGAGGTTTAAGTGGCTTGCCCAAGACCACAAGGAGCACCTGTGGGACTAGAAACCCCAGTCCTTCTGGCCCATGGTTGCTGTTCTCTAGTGGTATTTGAACCCATGACCTTCTGGCCTGAAGTACCTTGCCCCAACCACTAGGCCACTCCTCCACACTCCTCCACCCTTGATAATGCTAGTCTGATGGTTTTATAAGAATTGCTCTAACCTGAATACTAGTACTTTCATGTAGATTGTACAATCTACATTTAACAGTGAGACTGGTCTGTAGTTTTGAACTAAACATGAATCTCTACCCAGTTTTGCAATGATGACCACTGACGCTTCAGTAAAAGATCCAGACAAAGTCCCCTGTTCCAAGCACGCCTAAAAAAGTTCTAGTAACCAAGGCACAAGCAGCGCAGTAAAACCCTGATAAAAATTCTGCAGTAAATCCGCCCTCTCTAGGGGCCTTCTCATTTCCCAGTCATTTAATAGGTACTGGATTTCACCAAGTTCAATAGGCCATCGCAATTGCTGAACCATGGCTAACTCTAAGGTGGGATATCACAACTTATTCAGGAAACATCACATATCTGTCAAGGATACTTTATTTTCAGATTATAGTCGCACATTATACTCAATAACGACATCTATATGTCTTTAGTCTTACTAAAAATGATGGTCTCATTCCTAATCGCACAAATTTTATTTTCCTGCCTCTTCACCCGAAAGTAGGTAGCTCTATTAGTGCCAAAATAATATTTGGAATTAAACACAAATATCTCTTGATCCACCTGCTCTCTAAGAAGAACATTATATTGTTATTTTAGCTTATGTAACTTCTAGAATAACACATTATTTTGGACTTATGCAACTCAGCGGCAGAATAGATTTCATCCTACAGTAGTGGCCAAAAAATGAAGGCAGAGTCCAAAATATCAGAATTTTATTAGAAAAGTACGTGTTATTGTCACTTTCATGGTCAAAAGCTTTAAGAACCAAAGATATACAGGATGGCCCAAAAAAAGTGAGAACATCTCGTAACATATAAGTTATTTAAAAATTCAAAAAGACAGATGTAAACGATTGACAAATTTTAAAAAAAAGATGGCGACCGGAAATTGTCGAAATAAAGACGTTATATAGCTAAAAAAGGTAAATAAGTAAACTATTTAAGCTTTTAATTTACGAGATATTCTAACTTTTTTTGGGCCTCCCTGTATATGTCATTTTCAAAGTTTTATTCAGGAAACAATATATGTGTCAATATTTGATAGGGTGTCCATGATTTTTCAGCACAACCTGGATTCTTGTAAGCTTACTGATAACTAGCGTTTTACAGTATGCTGGAGTGATTTTGTTGACCCATACATGCTTGAGTATGTCCTTTAAATCTGCTTCTGAAGTTAGATGGTGTGCTGCCACCTTTTTCTTCATAAGATTCCAACAGTTTTAAATTACATTGAGATCCGGAGAGTTTGATGGCCAACTTGATAGCAGTTCGATCTTGTTGTCCACGAACCATTTTTTGACTGTTTTTGCAGTGTGGCATGGTGCCGAGTCCTGCTGAAATATAGTTGTGCCAGAAACATTCATGTGTATTTTAACTTTACTATTCAGCATGGATATGTATTTTGCAGCATTTACTCTTTCACCTTTCTCAAAAATGTGCAGGCCACATTGTCCATTCACCGAGATACCACCCCATACCATGACCGATGGTGGGTGTTTAACAGTCTTGATTGTGTACTTCAGATTTAGTCTCTCACCTGCTGGTCGAGAGACATAGTTGTAACCACTCCCACGTACTTGCTGAAATGTACTTTCATCTGTGAACATTACCTTTTCCCACCATTCAACAGATTTGTCTTTCATCTTGCTACAAAACTGTATGCGGGCAGCAATTTGTTTCCTGGTCATCATAGGCTTCTTGGCAGGTCTTCTATCCATGAGTTTGAATTCATCTGAAGCTGCTGTTTTTTCTTTTCATTTTTCCCAGCTCAATAATTCATGCTGACCCCTCACGTATTGGTTTTAAATGCATCCCAGATCATACTGAACTCTGGCTCCTCTATATCATTAAACTCAAAAAAATCCAATATTGCTTTTGTTATGACCAGGACAAAATCTGGCTCTGAACAAAGCCCAAAGTTAGACCACCAAGACTTCCTTGCATCCATGTCCCCATTACTTTCCAGGACCAATGAGATACTAGCATGGTCCGAAATATCAATCTGTTCAATGGAACTATCAAGCATAAAGAGGATCCGAGATTTAGAAATCCGGCAAAAATCAATATGTGAGTACATGTTATGAGGTAGAGATTAGAAAGGAAAGTCTTGATCTGCTGTCATTGTTTCCGTTTCTAATGTATATATTTCCTAATGGGAGGAGCCACTACCAGGGCTGCTTGCTACTGTATTTTGGGGCTGTACACAGGTAGGGGGAAAGCTCGATCTTATCCATTTGCCCAACAGGCGCCCATCTCTGGGGGTCGAATGGCCCCTTTAAAGAAGGGACATTCTTGCAAAGCTAGGCCACTTGCATATTGTCATGGTTGAGAACATGCGAAGCTCCCATCCTGGGCGATGTGCAAATTTATTTTGCTATATTCTAATACCATGCTCATTTGCATACCTAGCAAAGTTTCACCAAAAATGGCCTCAATCCCGCTGTATTTATAGTGGGTTTCTACATTGGCATCTTGATTTATTATGCTGCAGTAGCTATGAGCCTGTGTTAAGTAGCATGTGAGCCTGGAACTCTCAAATTAACCCATGTTATCTTACTTTCTGCCTCTCTGTTCTCATTCAGGTAAGGAGAGAACATCATCTGATTCCAAAGAAATGCCAGGACAAAAACAACTCCTAAAACTTATAGCCCTAATCAACCGAACATTACGTAGCCTGTAACCATTTCTTTTTAGAAAATAATGAGAAAATGATTTTTCTTGTGCCTTATGCACACAAACCATTATTTAGAAGCCAGACTGAAGTTGTTCTGAAAAATGTAATTTGTTGGGGTCATTTGAGAATGAGCGTGACATTCTTCACTTAGAAAAAACTGCAGGGTTTGTTTTTACCCACTTAAGACTACGAGGCTGCCATTCATTCTGCTTCTTCATGCCCAGTCGTTTAGCTCTGAGTTATACACACCATGAAGACATGAAGAAGATTCAGCCGAAAAGAAACTTTCCTAGGTTTAATGCATTAAATATGTGCACTTGGGTTAAAGGAGGAAGTGAAAGTAAGGAAAAGCTTGGGCGTTACTGCCACGCCAGGAGAGCAGTAGTTTGCTGAATAAAATGCGTGAAATACAGGGCAAACTCTCACCAAATTCACATCACTCCAGGAAAGATATCGCCAGGGTCTGGACAAAACAAAACTGTAGGCACCATGTTGCCAGTAACTTATATAGAGGTCTGTTTACTACAGGGTGCTAAAATATTGCGACTTATTTTTTAAAAGTCTCAAGTTCGTAAAACACATTGAAAGTTTCACCGTGCTACTGTGGCTGGGAAATAGGTGTGCTCCCAGCCACAGTAAAACTTGATGGCTGGCCTCCATCCCAGGCTGCCATCTATTTAAAGGGGCCAAATTTTGTATGAAAAAGAAAAGCCTCACTGGCCCACAACCACATTCTGTTTTAAAACTCCCTGGTGGCCTAATGCTAAAAAGGCATGACCTCCCTAGTCCCACCTGTGGTCAAAGGTGGTAAAAATGTAGGTATCTGTTGCCCAATCCCTTTTTCAGAAAATCTTCTGTTTCCCTTGCAGACCCTCATTTCCTGATATCCCAAGTCTACCTCACAGTCCTTGAGGGGTCCAGTGGGGGGAAGGAATGATCCCAAGACACTCCTACCCCGGCAGCTCCATTCCTCCAAATAGCACTGCCTGGACACTAGCTCCTTATTTGGCAGCCTGACCCCTAATGGTACATTCTAATGTACTGCTAGGGGACAGGTGGCACCATTTTGAGGAAAGGCCCCACCAACTAGGGCAGGATTGCTTTGGAATCATCCCAACAAAAGCACTCACACTTGCAAGTGGCAAAGGAACAAAGTCAGGAATGAGGTGACGTACAACTGGAAATATAATGGAGCTTTATTGGAGTACACGTAGAACTAGAAACATGACAGCAGAAAGAGACCATATGACCTATCTAGTCTGCCCTTCCATATCAACTACTGTAGTCCTTTTTTTTTCTTTAGAGATCTATATTTGTCCCATGCTTTCTTGAATTCAGATACTGTCCTCGTCTCTACTACCTCCACTAGAAGACTATTCCATGCATCTACCACCCTTTCTGTAAAGAAATATTTCCACATATTACTACCCCCTCTCACCCTCATCCTGTGTCCCCTCATTGAAGAGCTTACTTTCAATTGAAAGAGGCTCTCCTCTTGTGCATTTATGCCATGGAGGTATTTAAATATCTTTATTGTATCTCCTCTATCCCGCCTTTCCTCTAACGTATACATATTAAGAATTTTAAGTCTGTCCCCATATGGTTTATAATAAAGACCACTGACCATTTTAGTAGCCACCCTCTGTACCAACTCCATCCTGTTTATATCCTTTTGAAGGGAGACGGAAAGGCGAAAACAAGGATGAGGTTGAGAGAAGGGAGAGGGATGAATGGGAGGAAGAAGAAAATGAAGTTCAAGAGCAGAAGAAAGGGAGGAAGACAAGATGGGAGGAGAAATGGGTAAGTTAGAGAGAGGGTGATAAGGAGGGGGGATTTGAGCTGAAAGTGAAGGGAGAGAAGGTTAGGGAGTGTCTGAAAAAGAAAGAAAAAGTGGTAAGGAGCCATCGGAAATGGAGGTGCAAATCATGTCTAAGATGGGGATGAGAAAGAGGAAAAGGATGATGGTAAAATTAGCTAAAATGTAAAAGCAATTAGTATCTAATCTTATCAATCAAATATTAACTGTCTATCTTTGCAGTGTAAAAATGCATATGATCAAAGTTATTTCTAGTGGCATTTAGCACTCGCTTACAACTGCCCACTCATAAATATATCTATATATTGAGAGAAAGAGAGAGAGAGGACATCATTTAGGGAAAATAGTCAATATGGTCTATGTATGTCTCAGTATAGACCTAGACATTTCACTCAAATCCCATTGGTATCATCATCATCATATAATGCTGGATGTAAAGTGTGATAAACTGGGACTGATGATGATACCAGTGAAACTTGAATGAAATGTCTGGGTCTATATCGACATATATACAGACTGTTTCCTTTGATGGTCCTCTCTTTTTTTATTTTTTGAGTGGACAGCTGTAAGCAAGTGCTAAAGGTTATTTGAAATAAGTCTGATCATATGCCTTTTTGTAGTGCAGAGCTGAATGGTTAATATTTGATTAAAGCACTGTTTTACCCATGAAAATTCCTTCTGTATTTCCACAACTGCTAAGGGAAATAAAGCGTAGTTACTCACCTGTAACAGGTGTTCTCCAGGGACAGCAGGAATCAGTCCTCACATATGGGTAACGTCGGCGCCAACGGAGCCCTCGTGCGGAGCAATTTCCCCAGCTTTCAAAGAAAGCCTTTGGGATTGCATTGCGCATGCGCGGTCCCCTTCCCGCCCAAGGGTGCCATCTTGCTCAGTCAGATGACGTCGCTAAAAAGACGGCAAAATGAGAAAAAATTAATCAAAGGACTGCAACTCCAGGGGAGGAGGGAGGGTCGTGAGGACTGATTCTTGCTGTCCCTGGAGAACACCTGTTACAGGTGAGTAACTACGCTTTCTCCAGGAACAAGCAGGAAGTCAGTCCTCACATATGGGACTCCCTAGCTATAGGCTACCGAGAACCCATAGTTGAAAATAGCTCCCTCTAGAAGAGCCACAGCAGCAGTTATAGGATTTTTCTCCGAGAACACAACCCCACGGTAGCCTGATACCAAAGGGTCGGAGGGTAGGAGTTGCCTAAACCTCGAATAGGTTACGGAGTACCGCCTGACCGAAAACACTGTCCCGCCGGGACTCTCTATCCAGGCAGTAGTGAGCTGCAAAAGTCTGGCTTGAAGACCAAGTTGCGGCCCGGTAGATGTCTGCCAACGGAACAGAGCAGTGGTTAGCCACTGATGCGGCCTTAGCCCTGACAGAGTGGGCTGTGATTCGGCCCTGCAGCTGGCGGTCAGCTGCCCTGTACACCCAGATGATGCAGTCTGCCACCCAGGTGCATAACGTGCGCTTGGAGACAGGTAGACCCAGTTTACTAGGGTCATAAGAGACGAAGAGCTGAGAAGCTCTCCAATGTCCTCACGTACACTCCAGGTAGAAGGCGAGCGCCCTCTTACAGTCTAGGGCATGCAGAACTGCTTCTGCCCTGCTGGTATGTGGCTTGGGGAAGAAGGTTGGAAGAACCACCTCTTGGATGAGGTGAAACGAGGAAACCACTTTTGGAAGGAACTTGGGGTGAGTACGTAGGACCACCCTGTGTATAAGGTCTATCCGATACTAATGTTTGTAGCTCGCTCACACATCGAGCAGACGTGAGTGCCACCAGAAAGAGAGCTTTCCAGGAAAGGAAGCAGAGATGACAGGTGGCCATTGGTTCAAAAGGTGGGCAAGTAAGTCGCTGCAAGACCACATTTAAGTCCCACTCGGTAGCTGGTGGGCGAATTGGAGGCTTCAAGGTAGGAGGCCTCTGAGGAATCGAGACACCAAAGGGTGAGCTGAAAGAGGTTGCCCGTCCACTGGAGAGTGGTGAGCTGATAGCTTGTTCCTGGGTCAAGAAAAAAGGCAGAAATAAAAAGAACCAAAAAAGACATAAGGATATTATATCATACCCCATAAAAGAAAAGAAACAGCTCATTTGCCCACCATCAGGGAAGCAATACACAATACAAAAGCAATACAAAACAAGTAAAGTTAGTATTACAGGGTGTGACATCTAAGTCAAAACCAATAGGAGCTCTAGATAAACTAGGAAGCCCCCCCCCCCCTTCCCCCCGATGGTGTATCCTGCAGGAGACTGGGATATTGGGAGCTTAGAGGTTACAAATGCAGAAAGTTGTTGCGGTTCTAAAAATATATAACTGTTCCCATCCAATTTAACTAGACATTTACATTGGAACTGCAAAAGGAAGAGTCCCCCCAAATTAGTAATGGCAGGTTTCAACAATAAGAATTGCTTCCTTCTTTTCTGTGTTACCCAGGAAACATCCTCACTCTCTAGTCCAAAAACTGAGGGATTTTAGATTAAAAAAAACATCTTTAATAACCAATCTCTATCTGGGTCTACTGCTAGTGTCACCAATAACATAGCAGCTATTGGAAGCTCTGAATCTGACCTCTCAAGAAAGACTGTAAGATTCAAGCTGTCCGATGACATTGAAGGAGACTGATCTTGCCCACCCATAGGTTTCATTCTTGCCGTAGGCAAATAAAAATCTCTAGCAACAGGGAGAAATGAATCAGGAGAAACTTTTAGAACCCTGGTCAAAAATTTCTTAAACTCCTGAAGTGCTGGAATCGCCTTATGCCTTCTATTAGCATTTTCCAATGCCTCTAATTTCTGATGGATGATTCCAAAGTCCTTCATAAACGCTAATTGTGCAGTGGATGACCTTTCCATCTTATCCTGAAAAGCAGACTCCTTATTCTTCAAATCAAATATCTCCTGATCATGTTCAATCAACATTTGGGCATTATGAGCAAAAGAAGCAGTAATGGAATGTAACTGGCCAGAGAAAGATTGTTTCAAGGAAGATAAACCATCTCAAATAGATTCTAGATTAAATATCTTTGGTCTCACCAATTCCATCTGTGAAGCAGAAGAAGAAACCTTCTGAGAGCCATTACCACCTATAGAGTCTAAGCCCACTGTTCCAGGCTAAAGCAACATGGGTGCCTTCATGTAGGGACCTCCGTGCAAGCCAGATGAGGCCAGGGACTCCTCTCCAAGCTGGGATATTAAACCACAGAGGTGAAATGCCAACTTCTTTCTGTGGTGCAGCCCCAGCTCTACCTGCGGCACTCACAATCGCCCGTTGCTTTGTGGGTACTCAGCACTCGGGGCTCAGCGATGTTTCCTGTTCCAGGGTGAGCAACAGGTCCTCTCCCACCTTCACAGCACCAATTGGACACTCCGGAATTTCCTCCACGCCCACAGGTCGAACGAAGGCATCCATCAGCCCACCCGACTTCAGATCTCTGGTGGAAGCCAGTTGCTTAGCCTTCCTCTTCCTGGAGGAATGCAGCATAAAGGTAAAAGGCAAAGAACAGGAAAACCTCACCAACACACCCGCTCAGGCAAACCTAGCAGCAGCCATCTTGCTTCCACGAGTAATTGTACAAAAAGCCTTTTTAGTGAAATCCAACACCCATTTATATCCTTTACTTTTAATTTTTAATTTTCAATTTTTATTTTCATATTTATTTTTCCATTCTCCTTTTAAGCATTGATATTTATGATTTTTTGATTCAGACTATAAAGGTTTTTGACTATTGTTATTTTATTTTGTTCTTAGGTTTTATTTACTGTTTTTTTAATGTAAGTTGTATGCTTTTTGAAAGACTTGCCTAACTTTTGTTGCTGTAGCTAATTAACCGGCCAATCTGGACATTCAATGCCAGTGGCCCGATATGGCCCTAGCATTGAATATCTGGGTTAAAAGTTCAGCGGCAATGGCTAGCCACTTTACAAGGGCTAGTCGCTGCTACTGAATATTCCCCCATAGTCATTATCATTTTATTTGTATCTTTTCTCTTATCAGTTTTGATGACTTAATTTTTATGACTTTTTATGTTGGCTCCTTCGTAACAATATTGTCTAGTGCTTCCCATAACTTTAAGACCCCTTTTACTAGCATTTAGCTGGAGCTATCTGCCACACAGACCATAGGAATAAAATGGGCCATGCAGCAGATAGCTCAAGCTACTATAAGTATTAATAAAGGGCACAAGGTGTTAGCAAGGGTCTGGCATGCACTAAAGCCACGCATTAGACACGTGTCAACAGATAACGCCGGGCCATGACTGTTAGTGCAGCCATATTTCAGAGCTAACTCTCAATGGTGCATTAGGATTGCAAGTAGACAGGGCAGGGGCGGAGAGTGGGAGAGTGGAAGGGGTGAACCTCATGCAGTAAGCGTACTCGCACTACCTGCACGGTGGGCATGTAGCATATCTACACGTGCCATCATTTCCATACATGGAAGTAAGTGTACCTGTGCTATTGTTGTGCCATGACAGGGCCACGTGCCCCACGTGAACTGCTGGGAACATGCTGTACATGCCCCCGGTAGTTAACGCCATGGTGTTGCCCTAACGCTCCAGGGGTTTGCATGTTATTGGTGCATTAGGTACAACACCACAGTGCCCTTTAGTTAAAGGGCCCCTTAGTGTTTTTATGTTTCATTTCCATGGTTTTAAGAATTTTCTTATATATACATTTTTGTAAATGTTATTCATTAGCAGAAGGGGTTTAAAAGTACTGTGTGTTTTTCATATGTGCTATACTGGGACTTTGTATTTTGTTTTTGGCTTTCGTTCCTCCTCCCCTTTGTTTACTGTTTTTTTCTTCTCTCTTTTCTTTGTTTCTTCTTAGACAGTGTCCCCCATTTTTAATGGATTTGTATTGTTTATGCTGTTTCTTAAGCTGGCAATGGATTGGGCAGCAGTGAGTCCTGATTGGGATGACTGTCAATCATCCCCAATGGCAGGAAAAATCATGGTTTTAGAGTTTAAGCTAGCCGGCTGTCACAGTATTATTTGCTGCTGCTATGCTGCTGTATTCTGTGGGATTTCCTTGGAGAGATGTGTTTTGGGTGTTTCCATATGTTTTTTTCATCTTTTTGAGTGGTTTTAAAGATTTTACTGTGAATGTGATAACATTTCTCTCGGTCTTGGGATGGCTTTTAGACCATTGTAAATTGCTGTCTACACGTTGCTTTTACTTTTACTGGCTGTCTATCCCTTTTCCAATACCACGTTATAATATACTGTAGGGTGTTTGTATTAGGATGATAGTTCACTAAATTCTTTGATAATAACAGTGTTTGAAACAGGATGGCTCTGGAGCATTGCAACTTAGAGTAAGTGACTGGCTCTTTAGTTAAGCTCAGGGATCCTTTTACTAAAATGTGCTGTGGTTTTGCACATAATATGCCTTTAGTATGCAAAACCAAGGTGTGTTATGTGCAGACCTACTGCAATACCTGTCAGGGACATGGACAGCTGTGCAGGAAACTAATGCGGGTTGGGAATAACACAAATGCAGTTAGAGTCGCCTCTTGAGGTTCCGGTAATTGCACCCATGCTATTTTCAAGACATGCCATTAGCGCATGGTGTATACCTGCATACCGATGGCACAGCGCTCTCCATGCCCGCATTCTACCCCTACACACCCATTTTGATTTCACTATTCGATTCACAGTGCGGAAATCGTTCCATGCTCTGTGGGCCGCAGCATGTGGTTAGTACGCACCAAAACCATACTAACTGCTGTCACCACCAGGGGAAGCTCTCTGGCTTCTGATGCACAGTAGTCTCAACACAATATATGCTGGTAGGCTGGCTATACTTCCAACACCAGTTCAGTTCTGTAATTATTTAATCAAGCACACCAATCACAGTTATGCACAAACCTCTACTTGGGTTTTAAGTGGGAGGGGTGGAGGTGGGACTTCTGGTGGTTCACCAGGAAGACCAAGGAGCTTATGGTTTGCTGGATCACTGCCTGGGCCTCCTGAGGTGTTGACGCAGATATCTACTAGTCATCGAGGGAGACATTGATACCTTGATTGCGGAGTAGTGCTGCCGCCACAGTAACGCACCTGGTGAACACTCCCGGGGCTTGGGAGAGAGCAAGGGGAAGGACTCTGTTTTGGTAGTGGTTCCCCAGTATCTGGGAGTGCAGGTATTTGCAGTTTGGACCCTCTGTGCCTTTTTGGGAACCTGATGGGTATTGGTGCCCTGGATTGGGCACTGTGGGAAACAAAATGCTGGGCTGGCTGGACCTTGGTCTGACTCCGCGTTTTGGATTTTTGTTTTCTTTTTTTTTTCTTGTTTGTTGTTTCCCCTTGACTGTGAGTCGAGTTGGTAAACTGCAGTGGGCATGCTGTCCTGACAGGAGTCTGAGTTGAGTAGGGATCCTCAGGGCTTCACAAACAAGAGGTTGCCTTGGAGTGAGCATGGGGGGGGGGGTATGTTACTCTAATCCCCCGCTGGTTTCTGCCCGGAAATCTGCTAACGTCTATTGAGGAGGCATTCCTGGGCAGAGGGTACACGGGCACCTGGCCAGGGTAGGCATAAGGAGCAGCAGCTGTCCTCTGGGGGCAAGGGCAGCGCTGCTGAGTCCGAAGGGGAAGGGCCTGAGAAGAGCAGAGTCCCAGAAGTGATGAGGGGTTGAGGGGAGCTGGGAAGCAGAGCCCCAGATGTGATGGTGTAGGCTACAATGGCATCTTGCCTCTGTTGGTAGGAGCCCTGGCTCCAGACGAAGATGTGGAGACCACTTTTTTTAAAATATATTTATTGTTGCCTGCTTCTAGACTGGCTCTCTTTGGACCAACTCAGCGGTAATCCCACCTAGAGTAGGGGCTGTGTTCCTGCTGGGGGAGTGCACAGGGACCTAGTCAGGCAGGTATATTCCCTCTGTGGTAGGTGCAATTGGTGGAGCTTTCCTCATATAGGTGTTCCAAGCCTCAGAGCTTTTCTCATGTGAACCCACCAGAGGAGGGGAGCATGATTCTGACCACTGAATTGCCCTAGGAGTTGTGGATGGCACTTTTCAATATTCTTAGATGCTGAGCAGTAGCACTGAGTCATTCAAACTAGTGTCCCCTATGGTCTCTGCCAGTCGAGGATAGCCGGTTGGCCCTGAAGGATCCTGCATTGGGTCCTTGGGGTCTGGTGCTGGTGCCAACATCCCTGCTCTCAAGGTTTCGAAGGTCATAGCAATGCATGCCATGTGGTCACTGCAAGCAACTCCTGGGCTTCCTTGGCCATGTGACTGGAGGTAGTTTGCCAAGCCTTTCTTTGAAGGTCACACAGAGTGCTGGGTGTATCGGATCCTGGTCTTTTAGTTACAGAGGCCAGTGCTCTAGCCTTAGATTACCTCTCTTGACCCTTTGTGGGTGGGCACTCGCTGAAGGGCCACATGCATCTGAGTCACATGGGTGTCTTCAAAGAAAAAAAACCTCCTTTTTTTTTGAACAGGGGTAGGCACGAGATCTATCTGCTCCTAATCTCCCTTGCAGACCCTGAGATGTTATGCGACTAATTCTCACACATTGGGTAAACTGATCCTGGGATCCTGATGCCTTTTGCTCACCAAACTGTTTTATTTTATTTTATTTAACACTTATTTATATACCGCATCTTCCAGCGATCAGTTGCGGTGTACAATTAACAACAATTTACAATGCAGAGCTTGTATTACATAGAACAATTATAACTTTTTACATAGAACATCTTAACTTGCACAACAAAGGGTTTAAAACTAAGCGGAATAATTCAATTATTCAACTAACACAGATTGTGTAACTATTTAAACAAAGTACTGTCTCTATAACAGTTGTAACTATATACAAGTAGGGTATCAATGCATAGGAATGGAGTGATTATTCATTTAGGTTTGTACGTATTGCTTGTAGTAGGGAGTAAAAGCTTGATATTGGGCAGGTTCATGTTTAGCCTTTATCTAAGTTGAGTGGAGGGATTTCTATGGTATTATAGTGTTTAGTGAATAAATACGTTTTCAATTTTTTTCTGAATTCCATTATCTCTGTTAGTGATCGTAAGTCCTCTGGTAAAGAGTTCCAGATTGTTGGGGCTATGTGGGAAAAGGCTCTATTATTTGTTAATTTGTGAGTTCTTATAAATTCTTTTGGCGTCTTAAGTTTATATGATTGCCCTTTTCTATGAGTGGGCTTAGGAGGTTCTTTGCTTATAAGATTACAGAGTGTCTTCGGGGCCATGTCATTTAGGGCTTTGAATGTAGTTATTATTGTTTTGTATATAATCCTGCTTTGTATTGGTAACCAGTGAAGGGATGCTAGTATCGGTGTAATGTGTTGGAGTGAATTTATCTTTAATATAATTCTAGCTGTGGCATTTTGCGCAAGTTGGATCCTTTTGATGTTTTGTTTTGAAATGCCTATAAGTATTAAGTTGGCGAAATCGAAGTGGGGAGTTATGGTAGCCTGTGTTATATTGATAAAATCTTGTATAAATACAAGGGGGCGTAATTGTTTGAGGATTTTAAGTTTGAAGTAGATTTTCTTTAAGGTATTTCTAATGTGCGTTTCCATAGTAAGGTGTGTATCTAAAATGACACCTAGATATCTTATTTCATTTTTTATTTTAATTTCTTGGTTTTGTAATGTTATGTGGGTTGGAGGAGTGAATGTATGGTTTTTTGTTACGATTAAGACTTCGGTTTTAGCATGGTTTATATGGAGGTTTTGAGTTTTTAGCCAGTATGTAATTTCATTGTAGCAGTCTGATAGAAGTTGAATCGGTAGGTTAGGAATCGTAAAAGGTATATACATCATGATATCATCCGCATAAAGGTGATATTGTACTCCAAATTTTTTAAAGATATTGCAGACCGGTTTATATAGATATTGAAAAGTAGGGCTGAAAGTGCTGAGCCTTGTGGTAAACCTATTTCTTGTTTGTATGTATTGGATGTTAGATTACCTGTTCTTACATTTTGTGTTCTGTTATGTAAATATGAGGTGAACCATTTATGTACGGTGGAGTTTATGCCTAACTGTCTTAGGTTGTTGAGCAAAATTGAGTGATGCACGCTATCAAAAGCTGCTGATATGTCGATGAAAAGGAGAATGAACGCTTGTTTGTGATTGTCAATTCCTTTTAGAAGTGTATCTATTAGTACTGTAAGAAGTGTTTCAACTCCATGGCGGGGCCGGAAACCATATTGTTGTTCATCGAGTGGGTAAGATAAGTCTATAAATTCCTGTGTCTGTAGTTGCACTACCTTTTCAATTACTTTGGCCAAGAATGGTATGCTAGAGATGGGCCTATATGATGTTGGCAATGTTTTATCTAGTTTGCAGTTCTTTAAAATTGGACATATTCGTGCATGTTTGAGCAGGGGTGGGAGGTATCCTTGGGTGAGTGAGAGGTTTACTATTGGGAGAATATAGGATAGTAGAGTTGGTAGTGTGTTTTTTATCCATGATACTGGGCATGGGTCTAAGTTCGAAGTTGTGGTATTTAGGCTGGAGATGATTGTTTTTAATGTTGCTTTTGAAATGGGGTAAAATTCTGACCATTCTTCTACAGGTTGATAAGTGATGTTGATATTTTCTGAGGGCATGGCAGGTTTCTTGGATTTATTTTGGTAATGATTAGCTAGGGTTTGAACTGAGATGTCTGTGATTTCGTTGCTAGAAGTTTGCTCATTATTAGTTAATTTTCTGACTATGGAAAATAACTCTCTAGGTCTATTGTATGAATTTGTTAAGATTGCTGCATAATAATTTTTCTTTGTGTTGTCTATTGTTTCCTTATATTTTGTTAGATAGTTATTGTATATTTCTTTGTTCACAGACAACTTGGATTTCCTCCATTTCGTTTCAAGTTTTCTTAGTTCTTTTTTCATTTGTCTTAGAGTGCTATTAAACCATGGTGAGCTATTTGTTTTGGTGTATATGGTCTTTTTATTTGGTTGATTATTTTTAGCTGCATTATTGATAGTATCATTCCAGTTGTTAACAGCATCATCTAAATTAGTTGTTGATAAGAAGTAGGGGATTGTTGAGTCAAGGAAGTCTGTTTCATTAAATTTTTTGAATTTTGAAGTGGGGGTACTTCTTAAGTAATTGTTGACGCTGGGGGTGGGATATGTGAGATTTATTTTGATGATAAAGTGATCAGACCAAGGTGTCTCTGTGCATTCAATGGAGTTTGAGTTAATTAGGTTGAAGAGTATCTCAGGGAGAAGAACCAAATCTAGTGTTCCTCCTTTGATATGAGTTGCAGTTTTAATTATTTGATGGTAATCTATGTCTGCTATAGTGTCTAGGAATAGTTTAGAGTCTAGTATTGGTAGTGACGGAAGGTTAAAATCGCCTAGCATGATTACAGGATTTTGGTCAGTAGATGAACTGAGGAGTTCAATAAGAGAATCCAGGCCATCTGTTTTATTGTCTGGGGGTCTATAGATTAAGCAAATTTTTAAGAGGCCGATTTTTATTGATAATGTGTCTATGTTATTGTTAGTATTTGATTGGATTGGCTTGGCGTTTAATGTTTTTTTTGTCATCATTAGAACTCCACCACCTTTTTTATTGGGTCTATGTTTGCAGAATTGTCATAGTTCTCTTTATCGAGTTGATTTAGATATACTGTATCTGTTTCAGTGAGCCATGTCTCTGTAACACATAAAATGTCAGGTTTTAAGTCCATTATCAGGTCATTAAATATGGGTAATTTATTTTTCATTGATCGTGCATTAATAAGGATACATGATAGGGAGGATGAGTAGTTAGAACTGATTTTCTTATCTGTTTGTTGCGTGTTTATTTGTTGTATGTGTATTAGTCTGTGATAATTAATTTTTGGGTGGTTTTGAAGAATGTGTCCCATGTGGCAGTCATTTCGAGTGTGTGTGTGTATTATAGGTATAGTCATGTGATTTTTGTGGTTTAGACATAGGGATAGGTCAATTATTATTAATGCTAATAATATACAGGTGTATGATATTCGTAAGAGCATGTTAGAGTGAAGCATTTTCTGTATTTGGCTCAGTTTAATGTGAGTGTATGTGCAGTTTTGTACTACTGACAGCAGTACTATATTACTAGCAATAGTGGCTTACTGGTAATATATAATCAGATTTGACTACTGACAACAGTATAACATCAATCTGTACTTATAGACGGTGTCTACTGGCAACAGTACTATATTATAGGAGGTGACTACTGACAACAGTACTATATTACTAGCAATAGTGACTTACTGGTAACATATAATCAGATTTGGCTACTGACAACAGTTTAACATCAAGCTGCACTTATAGAAGGTGACTACTGGCAATAGTAGAAATCAATGTAGTGAATAGAGTGAATGTGCTAGTCACAGTATTCTGATAAAACGCATTAAGTAGTGTTGCTATTTTGTAGTGAAACTGTTGCAGCCAAGGCCAACGAGTGAACCTCGCATGGAGAAGCTGATGCCTGCAGTCATTGAAGAGGCAAACAGCAGCGATGGCCTACTTCTTAGGTCATATTACCGAGTGAAGAGGTTTTCTTTGAAGGCAAAGGAGGAGCATTAGGCTTCTCTGGAGTACAGGGAGTGCTCGTGAAAACCGAGTCCTGGATCTAACCGCTAGTGGAAATCGAGTCCTGGCTCTGTTGCTTCACCCCGGGGCGGTTCTTCCATTAGACCACCTGAGGCAATGGCCTCAGGTGGCACTCCAATGGAGGCGGCACTCCGATGCCGGCACTCCGGCTCTGTTTTAATTTTAGATTTTTCAGCCTCTGGCCTGCCTCTGATTTCCCATGTGGGAAGGCAGAGGCAGGCCAGAAGCTTCAAAATCGAAAATTAAAACAGAGCCGGAGTGTCACTGGTGTTGGCACTCCTGTTGCTTTTACTTTAGAGTTTGCTGCCCTCTGGCCTGCCTCTGCCTTCCCACCGCTTTTTTTTCTCGCTGCAAGCATTCTTGAGGAAAAAATGGCGGAAAGGCAGAGGCAAGCCAGAGATGGCAAAATCTAAAATAAAAACAGTCGGAGTGCCCCCGCCACTGTCGGATGAGAAGTGCAGATGGAGGGAATGGGACAGGAGGATGACAAGGGGAGACAGGGAGGAGAGACAGGGGGGCAAATGCTGGACAAAGAGGAGACAAGGGGATATACTGGACAAAGGGGAGAGACAGGGGGCAAGTGCTAGACAAAGGGGAGAGACAGGGAACAAATGCTGGACAAAGGGAGAAACAGGGGGCAAGTGCTGGACAAAGGGGGGAGACAGGGGACAAATATTGGACAAAGTGGGGAGACAGGGGGAAAAATGCTGGACAAAGGGGAAGATGGGGACATACTGGACAAAGGGGAAGATAGGAGGACAAGCAATAGACAAAGGGGAGGGACAGGGGGCAAGTGCTGGTCAAAGGGGGGAGACAGGGAGTAAATGCTAGACAAAGGGGAGAGACAGGGGGGCAAGCGCTGCACAAAGGTGGGAAACAGGGGGAAAATGCTGGACAAAGGTGGAAACAGGGGACATACTGGACAAAGGGGAGAGACAGGGGATAAGTGCTGGACAAAGGGGAGAGACAGTGCGGGTTAGGATTATCATGGGCTGATGGGGGCTAGCACTGGAAATGGGCAGATTGGGGGGCTAGGACTGGTAATGGGCAGATCAAGGAAGGCTAGGACTGAGAATGGGCTGATTGGGGGGGCTGGTAATGGGCTAATTAGGGGGGCTAGTACTGGTAATGGGCTGAGCAGGTACTAGCACTGGAAATGGGTCGATCGGGTGGCTAGGACTGGTAATGAGCTAATTAGGGGAGGCTAGGACTGATAATGGATTGATGAGGGGTTAGAACTAGTAATGGACTGATGTGAGGCTAGCACTGGAAATGGGCAGATTGGGGGGCTAGGACTGGTAATGGGCAGATCAAGGAAGGCTAGGACTGAGAATGGGCTGATTGGGGGGGCTGGTAATGGGCTAATTGGGGGGCTAGTACTGGTAATGGGCTGAGCAGGTACTAGCACTGGAAATGGGTCGATCGGGTGGCTAGGACTGGTAATGAGCTAATTAGGGGAGGCTAGGACTGATAATGGATTGATGGGGGGTTAGGACTAGTAATGGACTGATGTGAGGCTAGCACTGGAAATGAGCTGATCGGGGGGGCTAGGACTGAAAATGGGCTGAGTGGAGGCTAGAACTGGTAATGGGCTGATGGGTGGGTAGGACTGGTAATGGGCTGATTAGGGGAGCTAGCACTGGTAATGGGGATGAGGGGGGACTAGCACTGGAAGTGAGCTGATTGGGGGGGTTCGACTGGAAATGGGCTGATGGGGGGGGGAGAGGCTAGGACTGGAATGGGCTGATGGTGGGGAGGGGAGGATAGAGCTGCTGGCCCTGGAATAAAACTGGGGGCTTGGGCTATAAATGGGCTGATGTGGGGGGATGGGAGAATGGGACTGGAATGGAATGGATGCTGAGAGGGGCTGCCATGGTATTTGGACTAGAAGGGGCTAGACAGTGGGGAAGGAGGGGGACTGGAAGGGAATGGACACCAGTAGCAGTCATGGGAATGCAATTTGACATTGGAAGGTACTGGGAAGGAGGACTGGAAAGGGGCTGATACTGGGAAGGGTTACTGGGATTGGAAATAGGCTGATGGAAGGAAGTGAATAAAACAAAAGAAGAGATAAGAAATGGCAGATGGACTATAGACCATAGAAAGAGAGTCAAGAGAAGACAGGAAAGCAGAAGCCTCAGATCGGGACCAGCATGATCAGAGAATAAAATGGTCAGACAACAAAGGTAGAAAAAATAATTGTATTTTCATTTTAGCGATTGCATTTGTGCTATCTTTATATTTTACACAGAATAGGGAGCTGCATCTCTAGCTGATGTTGCACTGGCTGTTTGGGGTTTCAGTTTAATTTGTGTCTACATATTTTTATTTTAGGTTGTAGTCAGTTATTCTGTACTTGGTGAGGGTCTGTGTTCTGAGTGTGTGACTGAGGCCAGGTATTCTGTTAAAATGGAGTCTGTACACAGGGATCTATACTGTACTGTAATAATTTGGCTTGTTCAGCTTTTCATACAGGTGTATGGATGTTCTAGGGCCCGCTGCAATATTTATGGTGTTGCCCTTTTCTGGGTACACTCCATGTTGTATGAGTTTTGGAAGTTAGTGCTGTTATGGAATAGTAGATTTGCTCTATGGATCCTGTACTCTGGGTTCTTGAGAGGTCAACTGTAGGGTGTTGGTTGGGGGGAGGTACTGGAATATGTATTGTTTTTGAGATTTGCAGTTTTGCATTCTTTATGCTGCCAGACTGAAATTTAAAATATTTTTCAGTTCAGATTCAAGTTGAAAACATATGTTAAATGCTCCAATGCTGAACTGAGAGATTCCGATATATGTAAGCAACAAGGTCTCAGACTGAAGTGGGGCTATGGGTCAGGCCTTAATATGCCTGATCCTTACGCACCCTTTTGCATCAATGACCTTTTAACGTCGCTTTTACTCTGTTTCTTTAGAAAACAAAATCAGCTGTTTACTCTCGAATATAAATAAATTTGTTTTGAAACTATGTGTGCTTATCTTAATAAGACAACCCCAACGCCAATTTTCAGCGCCATTGTGTTTCACCGTTATGAAGTTTCTTCAGGGGGTTTATGTAAGCACTTCAAGATGCACGATGTCAGTTTCCAAATTTTCAAACCACTGTTTTAACAAAAGAAAGATAAGCACACATAGTTCTATTTCAAAACAAATTTATTTATATTTGAGAGTAAACAGCTGATTTTGTTTGTTTGACGCTGTGTTTCGTAATTTCTAAAGAAACAGAGTAAAAGCGACGTTAAAAGGTCATTGAGGCATGTTAAGCGTTTAACATATGTTTTCAACAGATTTGCCGCTCTGGTAAGGGACCGAATAAGAAATTTTGTTGAGTTCAGATTCAAGGACATTTCAAATTTTCAGGGAATGTCTCAGTTTAATTTTGTTTAGTAACCTGAAAGCTTCACTGCTGCTGAGTTCCGGACTTTTCCAGCTCTAACACAATCCAATCCAGCGTTTGAATTCATGGCTACTAGGATTAGTTTTTCATTTTATATCTTCCCTCCTCATCAATAATCTGGTCTATTTATTTATTTACTTAACAGTTTTTATATACCATCTTTCTTCAATTCAAGATGGTTTACAGTGAACATAACGTGACAGTGTGTTTCATTGCAAAATAAATCTAATGTGCAGATACTTATAATGGTTTGAGTGGGGGGGGGGCTGTGTAAGTGACTTTTCATTAATCAAATTTCATGATTTGTTATTAGCGGTATATTTCTTTCATTGTAACATTGGTTTACTAAATTGCATGCGCATGTTTAGAAACTGCCTAGGATTTTAGATGGGTGGCATATACATTTTAAATAAAGTATACTAAATTTATGCAAATGATGCAAAAGTGAGTCTCCGCACATGGACCTGCATCACCCTCGTGCCATCTCTGGTGGAAATTAGAAAAGAGGGTGCACTGGGAGACAGAGAAAAGCAGAAACCTCAGATTGGGACCTACATGATCAGAGAATAAAATGGTCAGACAAAAAAGTTAGAAGAGAATTTTATTTTCAATTTAATAACCAGACTTGGTGCTATCTTTATATTTTATACAGTACATGGAAATGCATCTCTTTCTATTTCTCTGGTATTGCACTTTATGCAGAATCTGGCTTCTTGAGGTTGCAATTTAATTTTTATCTACATGTGTTTATTTTTAGGTTACGGTCACTTATTCTGTACTTGGTGAGGGTCTGACCAAGACCAGGTGTTCTGTTAACATGGAGTTTGCATGTAGGGATCTGTACTGTAGTAATCTGAATTGTTCAGCTGTTCAAATAGGTGTTTGGATGTTCCAGGGCCCACTGTAGTATTTACAATGATGCTTTTTTTGGATGGCCTCCTTATGTGAGTTTTGGAAGTTGGTGCTGGTATGGTATGATATGGTAGATTTGCTCTATAGATACTCGGTGACTTTGTTGTAGGGTTTTGTATTAGTTCACAGTATGCCTGGTACTGGAGAATGTTTGTTTGTGTTTTTTAAAATATTGAGTTCTGTGGGTGAATATCCTGATTCTGCTCTACACCCACTGTTGAGGAAGGGGGTTCTGAGGATGAAAAATATATGTTCAAAAAGAAAAAGCAAGAACCATAATGCAGTTTATAACAACAAAATAAAAATGAGTTATAATTTAATTTTATAAACTGTGTGCTGTGGTTCCTCACTCCTTTCTTTTAGTACCTTGGTGTGCAAACTCTTGCATTTCCTTCATATAATCTAAATGGCTTTTTGGTTTGGTTCAGTACTTGACTGGAATTCTGAGAAAGCCTCCCGCCCCCCACTACGGGGGGGGGGGGGCACCATCTCATCCCTCACCTCAGGCAGCAGATTGCCTTGAGCCGCCCCTGGCTTCACCCTTCTCGATGGCAGATAGCTGTCAGCCACATCCAGGCCCTGCCTATTTGAAAAGACCTTGGCTTTCCCCGGTAGCGCCTGCAGCCCTTAGCGATGTTCTGTTGGTGTCATAAGACTAGAAAGGATGTCAGCTGTGTGCGGAATCAGTGATGATGCAGAATCCTCCAATGTGTCATTCTTCTGCCCTTTGTAGGATCCAGCTGCCTGCACAAGCACAACAGTTTTAGGCTCGGCGCCAGGGTTTTACGCTCTGCACCAAACTGGCGGCTGCACTTTGGCACCGAGAGAGTGCATGGGGAGGCTATGCTTCCCCTTAATAACTGCACAGGGAGGATGAGCTGGGCTCCAATTTATGAGCAGTTTTCACCTTCATGGAGCAGCGCCGAGCGTGGAGTTCCCACGCCGGCATCGCCTGATCTGTAGTCCTACAAACCTGTAATCATGTGAGCAGGGCTGTGTGAGTCTGTACCTAGGAATTGAGTTGCTTCAGCACCCTCTGTTACTTGCAGTTTTTTGTTGTCATGGCGCCAGCCAATGGTGCCACAGGGGGGCAGAGTTGAACATGCTGACCTAACTTCCTAAATTGTGGCAGCGTGCGGCTCAACGTTCGGCGCCATCCAGGAAGGTATCCCGGTGCTGAGGCCCAAACTTGAGGCGATGTGTCCAACATTTCATCCAGTGGTGGGGATGGCGTCTGAGAAGCTCTGGAAGGCAGTGTTCATGTCATTGAGAGCTGAGTTGACCATGGGAGCCTGCAGCTGGGATGGAGGCCCAGAGGCACATCTTGAGTGGCAGCATCTGCTGTGGCGGCAATGTCCCTCGATTCCACATGGCAGCATGCTCCCGGCTGGGGAGGTGCAGCATCTGTTCCAGAACTCCAGCCAGTGTTCAGGCGTCTTTGATAAGCAGCATCTGCCTGTGAGGACATCTGCCGCAGACTATGAGCACATGGCCCATAGGCACAGAGCTCCAAGTCTAGCCCTTGGTCAGACGAAGTTGCCAAACAACACTGGAAATGATCTGAAAACAATAGAATTAGAGACATTTTAAATTCATGTTTAAGTAAGTAGATTTCATTTGGAGAGTAGAAAGGTCCGTCTTGCTGGCAAGGCGGAAGAACTGAAACTGGCTAGCTAGGGACAGGCCAGGGGGTAGGGGTAGTTGGCTCATGCTCATAAAGGCTTTGGAGAGTCCTTCCGTCTACAGCACCGTCGGATGATGTCATCAAGTGTGACTGACTCATCCTGCTTATCCGAGTAGAATCTCCTGCACGTGCAGCAATTCAAGAGCAACTCCTTAAATAGTCTCTGAGATTTATTCCCAGCATGACAATACAGTAAAAAGGTAAATTCTTCAACAGTCCTTAAGTCCACAGTTTCTTTTCACCAGGTCATATTACAACAAACAACTCGTTTAACTAAAGAGCAGTCCATAGGCTAATTACCTTGAGGAGGAGATTCCAGTGGAGTTTGTTCCATGTCCATCTGTTCTTCCTCACTCAGCCGCTCTCCACCCACTGGTACCTCTGTCCCAGTTATCTCAGGGAAAATAAATTTAGCATACTTTGATTTGGGGAACTTCTCCCAACTCCACCTCTCCAGGGTTTTCTCCCCCTTAATCTGAGTCTTCTGAGGCAGGGATTCTAGGATTTGCTTTATATTCCTGACCCTACCTCACTGCATAGCAAACTTTAGTAAAAGAGCCCCTTGGCCTCATCTTTTACAGATTTTATGGTCACAACCCTTTGAAGACCTCTTTCTTTTTCCTTTTTAGGATGATCCATTAATCCACAAGAGGTATTTATATAGTAGTGGCAAATGTCAAAGTTCTGAGAGTTTTTCTTGCACACATTCCTCTGTATGTTTTTTTAAATTTGTATTGTATTTTTGTTTTTAGCAACTGTTTTTCAAAGGGGGACTTTTATTCACCCATGTTATTCATTTTTCTTTAATATTTAATATTTTACCTTTTTTGTATTTTTGTATACTTTTTGTTTGTCCTCTGTCCCATGTTCTTTATATTTAGGTTTCCCATTAGCACCCAATGTCTACCACTGTAATTTTCCTCATAAGCATTTCACAGGCCCTGATGCAAATGAATTGTCAAAACATATTGGGCATTTTAAAAGTTTTATGATTTATATGTTCACTGGATTGCTTTAGACTGTATTAACAACCTGAAACAATCCTTTTTTTACTACTTGACTTGCTCTGCTGCTCGTTTGGCCCAATGAGGGTATGCAATAATTAGCTAAAAACAGAACTTAACAAATTTTATTATGTTTCTTGGGATAAGGTGAATAGAGGAAAAGCATGATAGAAAACCTAAATTCAATCAAGGCAGTGCATGAGCATGTTCACAATCATGGCAGTAATATGAAAAACTTAATTTCAATGTGAACAAATTATACCTGGGGGAATTCTGTGCAAAATAATTTAAAATTCTGCGCAAAAAGTTTGAAATTTCTGTGCACAGTATTTTAAAATTCTGCATGCTTTATTATTAAATTTCTGCACAGAATTCCCCCATCATAAAGCTTAAGTCTTCCTCTAGACCTGAAAAATCCCCTTCCTTTTTCCTCTTCAGCTCTCTTGCTCGAGTGACAGTTCTGTACCCAACCCCAAGCTGTCTTTATCTTATCTTTATCTTTATTTTGGAATTTGCTATACCCGCTTACATCAGAAGACAAAAAGCGATAATCAGTACAAAAAACACTGTCCTCCTTGTTTTTTTCACTCTAACTTCTATCCCCCAGCAACCCCCCTGACTCTTCAGCAGCCCTCATCCTGCCCGGCCACAGCGGCATGTTAACAGAGCCGCAGGAGCATTTCCTTTGGCTCCTGTGGCTGTGCTGGTTTTCCAATGCGGCATTGCAATAAACAGGAAGCGCTTCTGTTTACCTTCTTGAAATGTTGCATTCGGGCATTGGAATCAAATGGAAAAGCTCCTGCGGCTGTGAAAAGGCGAACAGTGAGGCAGGATCAAGCACCCTTAAAGCTTGTGTGCTCAAACCTGCCTCACTGTGTGCCGATGCCTGTGCCTGCGCAGAATCATGCACAGCAAATGCAGAATTCTGCTCAGGTGGGGAATTCTGCACAAATTCTGTGTTGCGCAGTTGCACAGAATTCCCCCAGAAGTAACAATTGCTTTCACATTATGAAGGTAATTTTATAAAGCTTTTTCTTGTTTTACACATGGAAAAGGGCTTTCATAAAATTACACAACTGCATACACTTTAAAAAAAAGCATGCATGTGAAGTGCATGCCAACTTTTATGCAATATGCATGTAGGCATTCTTGGGATGTAACTTGGGAGAAGCAGAGGTGCAGTTGTGATGTACATGTGCATTTTATACACTATATGTGTACTACTGCTATTACTCATCATTTGTATAGCACTACAAGGTGTATGCAGACACATGTAGAGGACGGTCCCTGCTCGTCAGAGCTTACAATCTAGTCAAGACAGAGAACAGCTGAGGGCAAGGACGCATCTAGGGGAATGGTAAGGAAACACAAAGAAGATTAAGCGGCTCAGGATCCAAAAGTGGCCTCGAAGAGGTGAGTTTTCAGTCTGCATTTGAAAAGGGCCAGAGAGAAGCCTGACGCACAGATTCAGGTAAGGAGCAGCAAGGTAAAAGGATCAATGTCTGGAGCTGGCAGTGGAAGAGAAGGGCACAGAGAGAAGGGATCTGCCAGAAGAGCGGAGTTTCCAAGGAGGGGTGTAGGGAGAGATAAGCGAGGAAAGGTAGTGAGGAGCAGCAGAACGAGTGCACTTATAGGTCAGTTGGAGAAGTTTGAATTGGATACGGAAACGGATAAGGAGCCAAAGAAGCGACTTGAGAAGAGGGGTTATATCAGCATATCGAGGCTGGTGGAAGATTAGCCGTGCAGCAGAGTTTTGAAGAGATTGAAGGAAAGAGAGATGATTCAGTGGGAAACCAGCAAGGAGGAGATTGCCATAGTCTTGACAGAAGGTGACTAGAGAGTGGATAAGTGTCTTAGTAGTGTATGTAGAAAGAAAGGGATGAATTTTGCCAGTGTTGTAGAGAAAGAAGTGACAGGTTTTAGCTGTCTGCTGGATGTGTGCAGAGAAAGAGAGAGAGAGAGTGAGAGAGAGAGAGAGAAAGCAGGTGTAAATTTGCACATCAGTATCTGGGGCATGTTTTCTAAGAGGCACACTGTTAGAACACGATCAGTGTCAAAAACGAGCACAGGGGTGGTACTAGACCCATGCTAGTAAATGGAGGCATGCCTGGCATGTCCCCATGTTACTAGCAGGGGTATCGTGCTGCCTCCATGCTCATTGCCTTTGGCGCGATCAGTACAGGTGCACTTAATGCTATCTATTGATGTGGCGGTAAGTGCAGACATGCTAAGTACGATATCAACGGAAAGTGTGCACTAATAATGCCTGCACTACCTGCAATGTGGACGCTCCTCCCAAGAACCACCTATTCTCTGCCCGAACCAGCACTACTAAGGTAGCGCGGGATATTTAGTGTGGTCACATTTTACCGCATGCACTTGATGCGAGGTGAACTCTGTGCTACCTGGTAGCGTGCTTTAGTAAGCATGCCCCTTTGTGCGCTATTAGGACTGGATCTTGGAGCTTATTTTATAAAGGCACATAGGTGTCTTATGTTGGTTTTATAAAATAGGCACCTTTTAATTCTTCTCACATAGGTGTTGTGTTATAAAATTACTCCCTATAGATATATCTCTTTTGGATAAAGCCCCCTTCCATTAACTTTTTTTCAAGTATAAACTCTTTCAGCGGGGGCTTCCATCTTCCCATGGATGCAGTCCTCAACCCCCTGTGGCAACTTCCTCCCTTTCTTCCTTCCACTGCTGCCAGCAGGCCACTTCCAGGTTCAGGGCCCAGATGACCACCACAGAGAAGTCTTGGTTGCTGTCCTGTTGTACTGGGGGAATCATCGGAAGAGTTTCCCCTACCTCCAGGCAAAATTGAACTTATTCTTAACTGTTCACATCTGTAAAGGAAGAACATGTTGCCATAGCTTCTTCTTGTATTTGATCCCACTGCTGTTCCTGTGAATCTCTCTCTTTTTCTCAGGACTTGTCTCAAACTAGATGTTTCCAGAACTCTGCACAGTTGATGGCTTTTTCCACTGCAGGAAGGTCCTCCTTTGTACAAAGCTTCCCTAGAGAGTTTGCAAATGAGCAGCTGCTTCGAGGTCTGTACTTCAACCACACATTTCAAAACAGGGAAAATACTGCAACCTGCCAGAGTAAATAAGCCTGCAGAGAGTCCTCAGTTAGAAAGTGCAGCAGAAGACAAGGACAGGGTCTCCCTAAACAAAAATGTGGCTAACAGAAAGCAGGGAGAAGGAACCGAGCCGTGCTGAGGGATCCATTTGCAAATGGGTGGTAAACTACTTTAAAGGGGCTTTTTTCTGCAGTTGCCAGACTGTTGTGTTTTGAACTGCTGCAAAACTGCCTCAGGATTTGAATTGCTGTGAGCTAGTATGCCATTGTGTGTTTTGACTGCTCTGAGTTTGAAGGAGTAAGTGTTTGGTCCAGTGTGTTAAAGATATTAAAATTTTCCACAGTAACTTAGGACCGTCCTTGCTGCCAGAGCCATAATTCAGGAAAGGCAGATTGGCTCCTGCTATCTGTTCATAGACAAAAAGTAAAGGAGGAAGCCATGATGGAAAAGAAACTTTACACCCTGCCTGATCTGAGCCCTGGAGTAAGGGCTGGGCCTATCGGATTCTCAGACGTAGTTAATAAAGGCAGGAATGCTGGCTCGTGGATAGTTCAACACTGAACCATTTAGTGTGTTTGTTGCATGCTGCGATGCCAACTCCTGGCGATCCATCCCCTGGGTTTTCTTAACAAGGTGTTGAAGATATCATAGAAACATAGAAACATGATGACAGAAAAAGACCACATGACCTATCTAGTCAGTCCTTCCATAACAACAACTACAACAGTCCACTTTTTACCTTTAGAGATCCTCTGTGTTGGTCCCATGCTTTTTTGAATTCAGTTACTGTCCTCATCTCTACCACCTCCACTGGGAGACTATTCCATGAATCCACTACTCTTTCTGTAAAGAAATATTTCCGCATATCACTCCTGAATCTATCTCCCTTCACCCTCATCCCATGTCCCCTTGTAGCAGAACTTGCTTTCAATTGAAAGAGACTCTCTCCCTGAACATTTATGCCACGGAGGTATTTAAACATCTCAATCATATCACCTCTATCCCGCCTTTCCTCTAAGGTGTACATATTAAGATCCTTAATAGAAACATAGAAACATATCCCTTCCCGTTGCCCCTCAGGACCTACAAACTGAAGGTAAGGAGCTGTGTCCTTCTCCACATCTGAAGCCTCTGGAGTCACTCATGTAACGGCCCACCAGGAGACCTACTACAGAGACAATTGCTTACTCCCATACAGTGGATGCCTTGGGTCTTCCATGCACAATGATTATTCCCTTTGGCCTGTATCTTCCTCTTAAGATTGGGTGATGCAATGCCATTTGGTAAGTACAGGCTGTCCTTGGATGTTGGCTTTTGACATTTTGTTCCATCACAACTGTTTCTTAGGACATGGTTAGCTTTTGTATGGACAGATAACTTCTGCATTTGGCATTCATACTTAGTTGTGGAGCAGCACTAAACAAAAGCAGTAGTTATAAAGAAGCAGGGTTGAAACTTTACACTGAGGTAACTGACTTATAGAGGATACACGTGCAAAGCGACTTTTCCTTTCATCTTCTCTCTGTACTATCTGAAAGAAAGTGTTTGATCCAGCATCATCACTAGGCAGATAATATTTGGATGGCAGCCAGAGGGATCTCATCCCGAGTGATGTTTAATGTTCGCTTTGCTTCTTTATACTGTAGGGTAAAAGGCCATCGCCTGAGTCATGGTCAGGTTAACGTAAAATTGGTTCTTATTATAATCAATGAAGAAGTTTGTTCCTATCAATGGTGAAGTTCTTCTCCTGAATGTTAGTCACCTTAAACTCATATTTAGAAAAGGCCAGTAATAAGTCTAAATCTGAAAAAAGATCATGAACATATAAAGCTTCTCATATTGTTCTGTCTGGCTCCATCTTTGGCATATACCTATATATTGAAAAGGATTGGCTTTATCACATTTCTGTTCTGTTGTTTACCACCGACTCTGTTTCTTGCCTAGATCTATGCTGGAGCTTTGACCTTCAGAGATGGAGATTCACATAATACTCATTTAAATTTGTTAGTGAGACAATATGCAGCAGGAGTTCCAAGTCTGTATGAATTTGATGGAGGTACAAAGTAAATACTTTTGATTTGACTCCATTTTCTTGTACCTGTGAAAAGTTGCACAAGTTTGTCTTCAGTTTCTGTTGTCAGGAGGCTTGGTGCTACTGAGATCTGAGGTGATCGAGACTTTAGGAGCTTTCCCTAGTTGTGTTTTGTAATGAAAATGTTCCTGATCCTCAGAAGCTGATAAATACTTACCTTAGGAAATCACCCTGCCTAAAAATATTCAGCTAGCCAGACAGTTGTTATATAATCTTCATAGTACTATATGGCCGTCATTCTAGAAAGCGGGTTGCGGGGCTGCATATCCCGCCATCCGCCTAACTCCATTCCCCCATCGGCTCTCCCCATGTCCTTCAGGGCCCTGTACCTGCTGCCAGGCCTGCTGGGGCGTGCTGCTTATACTACCTCAGAGGTGGTATAAGCAACATTTTTTGCAGCTACCACCGAGGCTGGGGCCAGGTGCGGGGGATCCCCACCGTCCAATCCAGGCCACGGCAAGCCAGCCGTGGGTCGAGCGGTGGGGATTTGGGGGGGGCTTGGAACGCAGCAGTCTGGGGCGTCTCTGGGGAGGACATCCCTGCAGGCAGGAGAGGCATGCTGGGCTGTCCTTGGGCCCGATTCTGGCTCCTGCGACAATGTTTTGTTCCCACAGACCAGAATCGGATCCTAATGGCCCCGTCTTCAGTAGGGTAGGCCCGGACGTCCCCCTCCTGAAATGGGACTCCACGTATCCTGTTGGACTTTTAGACCTAATTGATGAAATCAGGGATGATTGCTCCTGTACTTGGCAGTAATATGTACTGTGCAAAGTTTTGTAGCTCCTAAAGTGCATAATAGACACATAATGGGATAAAACAGCTTGAAAATGCAAATCCTTTGTCTTACCAGTTTTGACAGGAGTTTCCTGTCCAATGTGGCTTTGGGTTGTTGTGAAACAAAAATGTATTTGTTCAGGCCTCAGGAAGATAACAGATGGGATGCATGCACTATTAAAGACCCCTTTTAATATTAAAATAATGCTGGTATGCTCTACTTCGGAGGGAGCTCCTTATGCAGCCCTCTGCAGCTGTGGACTTGCAAAAGCTTGTGTACAATCTTACACCTTTGTAAGAGGTGTAAGACTGTAATAAAGTAGGAGAAGAATGCAGAAATAAAAAGAATTCTCAATGCCCACGCACAAAAATATGACATTTCCAGGCTTTGATGCTTATACTTGCCCCTGGGTGTCCTGTTTCTCATTCCCCTTTATGCATTCCCCAAACGTATATCTTGCTTCCATTATCAGAAGGCTGCCGTATGTATTGATCTGGCTTTGTTCTAATGTGTTAGAGAGGTAGAAGAGAAGAGTAGGTAACATACAAAAGTGTAGCAGTGATGAGGGCCCCAAGGCAAGGTGCCGCAGCAGCAGAAAGAAAACAAGATCCTTGCATACTGCAAGCCAGCAAACCAGGAATTCGTGATAGGCTAATTCTGTCCTAAGGCTCTGCTGAACGTTTTTATTGCTCACATTCCACTTTCACCTGGGCATCTGCACAGAATTACATCTTTGCATATCACCGTCTCCTACCCTGCCTGCATTTGTACTGTGTAATGCAGAAGCTGTCGTACTGAATGACTGCATTTCACCATCGTTCCTTGGGGCATTCTCAAAAATGAGCTGGACCAATTCCAGTGTGAATTTTTAAATCAATAAACCAGAAGCTCTTTCCTAGGTTGTCAACGGTTAAAAGGAATTTGCATGATAATGCTTAGCTTCTGTGGAAGAGAGAAACCTTAATCTTTCTGGAAGCTACAAACAAATGCTATTATCACATCTCCTGGGAATATCGTCCTGCATAAAAACTCAGTAGAACATACAGCAGGTTTCATTTAAAATACAAAAAAAGGTCCTAACATGTTTCACCCTCGAGCATCTTTTTAATTGAACTATTTGTTGGAATGGCTGACATAGAAGTTAATCTAGGTTTTGTGTCAAGTGATTTTCGTATTGCTATATGAATGAATACTTCTTTTCGAGCAGGTAGGGTGAATCAGGAAGAGGAGTAAGAAAAGGCACAGTAAATTGTAGCCACTAGTCAGAGGTTTTGCCAACTGCGCACACTGCAATTCACTTTGGAGGTTATTCCAGAAAACGATTAAGGCTTTGTATGTACGCCGGGGGAGTTTATTTGCCGAAAACGTCAACAAGTATATTCCAGTACATAGCGCCCGTGGACGTTTATCTTGCTAACACAGGGATCTCAGAACGTTTCCGGGAGGGGTGGAACGGGGACATGGTTTGCCACGGAAGCGTATAAAGCATATTCAGGAAAGGCCCGTGTACATTTTGGGAGGTCCCCACAGACATGACCGTTATACCTGCCAGAGACATGGAACAAGGCCTGTACTTAGAAAATATTTTGCTGTGTTTGTATAAAAGTGGTGACTAGTCTGTTCTAAAATGTTGGACTGCAGTATGGAAAAACACCACAAGATGCATTTATAAAGAACAGAAATCAGAGGTGTGGGAATCTTGTAAGCTAAAGAGGCATTATTAACTACCCTGACAGAAATATTAAGAAGAGCAATAGCGATTATTCTGGCCATGCTGACATTTGCTGTTTGTGCTAAAGGAGCTAATCTAGGGGACCTTAACAATTCCTGTGTCCTGAAAAATGGGACTATTGATGTAGGAATACGAGTGAGTGAGTATGGAAAGGATTCTTGTATGGGTGAGAAACAGAGATCTTTTTTTTGTCCTGGGACGCCATGCTATTATGTTCTACCAGCTGCTATTTATACATTCAAGGCATCTTTGTGGCAGAATTATGTTTTCTGTGACTGAAAATAGAGAGAGAGTGAGTGAGTGAGAGTGTGTGTGTGTGTGGTTTGAGAGTTGCACAGCAGGATCTGGTATGCTCATCTGCAATTCAGGGGTGACAGGAATGCCTGGCCAGTACCAGGATTATACAGATGACCGCAACGTTACCAGGTGCCATTGTGATAGGGAAGAAAACAATCATAAAAGGTTCTCCATAGCTAAATGTCAAAACATCACTTTCAAAAATAAGAGACCCTCAGAATAAGAACACTCAACAGGGCAAACAGGCCCAAAAGCACCATTTTTTGTGAGGGTCATTGAAGTGATTGTAAGATCGATGGTTTGTTAAAAGGTTGGCGATTATTTACAGAAATGGACCACCATTATTTCAGATAAGTTTTATTACGTTTTCAGTATGACACGCTATTGTGGCATGTTCATACGTTCTTTGAGCATCAATTTGCTCGGTAATTAGAATAAAAAGGAACGTTTGTTACGAGAGAGGCTTTCCTCAGCCTCCCCTGACAAACAGTCCAACAAAAAAAGTATCATACAGAAAGATTGTTCATTAACTACACATATTACTTATGGGATATTAAGGTCAGATTCTTTAATTGTTGGGTGTTTAAAGCAGTCTTGCTCATAGTCTATTTTTGGTTAATAAGGGTCCATACTTAGCATTGTACAGACTGTTCTTAGAGATGACTAATGAAAGCATAACTAAGGATTTCTTCTACTGTCATGTATGTTTTGATGCAAGGTATGTCATAACAAATACATCACTAAAATCTTTGAGTGCACTGAAATTAACTTGCACTGTTCTGGGCATGCAACAGACTAATGTATCTAGTCTAATTGGCATCAAGATTTATGTGTCATCAGTATTTATGTGTAGTTTGCATCAACACAATACTGTCAGTGAGAGGAGCAGCTTAGGGGATGCACGTTTTAACAGAAGAGGCGTGGCCGTCTGAGACGTCCACGGGTATATGGCAGAGATGGGCAGGATCAGAAACGTCCATCTTTTTGGAATACGATAAGCATGGGGACGTCCAAACCATTTGCTGCATATACCCGTGTCTCATTTTAACAGTGGGGCCTGTGTTTCCCCATAATGGTTTGCTTGTGCCATGGCAGAAATGTCGATGTCACTGATTTGGGAACCACGGGCACGTCTACACCTGCGGCTGTGGAATCAGGGTGAAATTAGGCCTGTTTTCGATTTGGATGTGTCCGCGGCCCGGACGTGTATGTTAAGGACTTGGCCTTTTTTTCTCCAAAACATTCCATATCGAAAAGGCACAAAATTAATATTCTCTGGATGATAAAACTCTGTCTGTCTTTCTTTTTGCTCAGGTAAAATATTTGGAGTCGGTTCACCCATTTCAGTGCTGGAAAGGAGACTGAAGCAAATAGCTATTCAGGAAGGCTAACAAATAACAAAACAAGATGCTTAAGTTGTTAAAACCTGGAATAGGGAATGCAGAGGAGAAGTGAATTGGACACAAATGAGCAGGACTTATCTTCTGGGGGGTACTTAGTGGTACTGAGCACTGGCACCTTTTCCAGACTGCTGAAATTGACCCATGACTCACAAGTATTAATGATCGAGCCCAGGCTTTGCACACCCCAAACACTCACAGAGAGAGAGCCCCCCCCCCCCCCATGGGAGAAGCAGCATCTTCACCCAATCCCTGCAGGCCTATGGGAGAATGCAGAGGCACATGCTGCCACTAGCACATAATAGCTCAGGGTAGTGGAACATCTTTTGGTTGGAGGGGCCAGACAAACTCATCTCCAGCTCTCTAGTTTCTAATGCTACGCTGAGCAAAGAATTGGTGAGGCGATAGCTCCGGGCGGCGGCCTCTGGCTCAGCCCCTGCAAAACGTGGGAGACACAGGCTACAGAGGCTGAGCTGGCCAGGCAATAAGGGTAGCAAAGGAGAGTTTAGTTTGGGTTTAGTGATCTGAATATGCCGTCTTTGGGAAGCTGAATGTGCAGCATCTCAGATACCTTAGTATTTTGCACAGTATAGAAGTAAATGCATTTTTGTTTGAATTTCTCCGGTGTTGTATTGAAGGCAAAGTCCAGCTTCTTGGGGTTTCCAGTTCAGTTATTTTCTGCACATTTCTCTCTCTTCGTTCCGTATTCAGTTAAGGCTCTATCTATGTTTTGCACATGTGACCCAGGTGAAGTATTTTGTGAGCATGTAATTTCTGTTCTAAGGACTGGTGTAATATGTGTAATTCTGCCTTTTCATAGACTCTGTGGTCGGTTGCAGGTGGTATGGCTATTGTGGGGGTGGACCCCTTGGTGGTCACCCTACCCTGTAAAAATTGTCCTGCATCGACACTTGCTAGGGACACAGCAAATGAGTTTATTTATTTACATTCTCTTATATATTGTGCTATTCTGCATCAGTGTGGTTTACATTGAACAAACTGAAATTACATTGAACAGGGCATTATAACTTGGAGATAACTATTTTACAGGGAACATGGGCTATGGCGGGTTAAGTGGCTTGCCCAAGACCACAAGGAGCACCTGTGGGACTAGAAACCCCAGTCCTTCTGGCCTAAGGTTGCTGTCCTCTAGTGGGATTTGAACCCCCAACCTTCCGGCGTGAAATACCTTGCCCCAACCACTAGGCCACTCCTCCACTCCCTATAGTTATATAGTGAATAGGGTTGCCAACTGGCCGGTTTTCAGCCGGCCTGGCCGGTTTTTCCACGGCCAGGCCGGCTGCCGGCGCAGAGGCAAAACCGGCCCTTTAAAAGCCGTTTTTTTTGCTCTGGCCGCAAGATTGGGAGCGGCCAGAGCAAAAAAACCGGCTTTTCTCCACTTCAGAGGGAGCCGGGGAAGCCCGCGCGAGGCCCCGGCTCCCTCTGAACAGCCACCAGCGTGAAGAGCCTTTACCTTCACGCTGGCGGCTGTTCCTGTGAAGCCGCGAATGCTGGGAAAGGTTAAAGGTTGCCCTTTAACCTTTCCCAGCATTCGCGGCTTCACAGGAACAGCCGCCAGCGTGAAGGAAAAGGCTCTTCACGCTGGTGGCTGTTCAGAAGGAGCCGGGGCCTCGCGTGGGCTTCCCCGGCTCCCTCTGAAGCCTCAGACAGCCGCGATGCTGGTCGGGGGGGGGGAGGCAAGGACTGCATTGGCTGTGATGGGGGGGACCTGGACTGGAAAAGGGCTAAGGGGGGGACTTGGACTGGAAAAGGGCTAAGGGGGGGGGGGGACTTGGACTTGAATAGGGCTAAGGGGGGGACTTGGACTGGAAAAGGGCTAAGGGGGGGGGGACTTGGACTGGAAAAGGGCTAAGGGGGGGACTGGGACTGGAAAAGGGCTAAGGGGGAGGACTTGGACTGGAAAAGGGCTAAAGGGGGGGGGACTTGGACTGGAAAAGGGCTAAAGGGGGGGGGACTTGGACTGGAAAAGGGCTAAGGGGGGGGACTTGGACTGGAAAAGGGCTAAGGGGGGGACTTGGACTGGAAATAGGCTGTGATGGGGGGGGGGACCTGGACTGTAAAAGGGTTATGGGGGGGACGGGACATGGACTGGAAATGGGTTGTGATGGGGTGGAGGGGACCTGGACCAGAAAAGGGCTATTGGGGGGGGGGGGGGAACTTGGACTGGAAAAAGGCTTTTATGGGGGGGGGACCTGGACTGTAAAAGGGTTTTGGGGGGGGGGGACATGGACTGGAAATGGGTTGTGATGGGGGTGGAGGGGACCTGGACTGGAAAAGGGCTATGGGGGGGGGGAACCTGGACTGGAAATGGGCTATGGTGGAGGAAGGGGGATCCTGGACTGGAAATAGGCTGTGATTAGGGGGGCTAGGACTGCAAATGGGCTGTGATGGTGCGGGGGGACTCGGACTGCAAATGGGCTGTGATGGTGCGGGGGGACTCGGACTGCAAATGGGCTGTGATGGTGGGGGGGGGCCTAGGACTGGAAATAGGCTGTGATGGGGGACTTGGACTGGAAATGGGCTGTGATTGGGGGGGGGGAGCTAGGACTGGAAATGGCCTGTGATGTGAGGGCTAGCACTGGAAATGGGCTGATGAAGAGCTGGAATAGGACTGGAAATGGGCTGATGTGAGGCATGGGAGAATGGGACTAGAAGGGAGTGGATGCTGGGTGGGCCTAGAACTATAAGGGAATTGATTTGGGGGGAGGACTAGAATGGATGGGGAATGAGAATGGAGAGGGGAAAAAATATTTTGTGTGGAAGAAAAGTCTATGATGGGCCGGTATTGGGAGAGTAAGAGGGGCTTGAGAATGGAAGGGTGAAATTTAAACGGATGATAAAGGAATAAGGAAAGAATTGGGGGAAAGAGCAAAAGGGAAACAATCAGTATGTTAAAGCAGAAATAGAGAGAGAATGGAAAACATCTAAAAGAGAAGAAAGGACAAATGGATAGCTCGCAGAAGACACGAAGAAACCAGAAGAAAGTGACTGGAGCAATTGCAACTGAAAAATAAAACGCCCAAACAGAAGGTAGAAAAATACTTTTTATTTTGAATTTATTAACTGGAATATGTCTGGTCTGGGAAGTGTGTATTGCTAACATCTTTGCGTTTTTGTTTAGTGCAAGAGGAAATTACTTTATAGTTTTATTTCTCCAGTGTTGTACATTTCATGTTTGGATTTTGGGGTTCCCAGTTTAATTATTATCTGACCAAGGAAGTTAGCCTACACGTATCCTCGGTAATTTTTGTGGGTGGGGCTGGGGGCGGGGCAGGGGTGGGACTAGGGGCGGAGAATGGGTGGAGCATGGCGAGCCACAGGTGTCGGGTTTTTCTCGGTGAAAAAGTTGGCAACCCTAATAGTGAAGCATTACAGGCCCACCCTGATGCAAGCTGTAGAATGCATTAGTTGCTTCATTTACTTATGCATGGTTCATTTACTCCTGGAAGCCAAGATACCCCCCTCCAGAAGAGAGATTTTAAGCTAGTCCTAGATTTCTAACAACCCTCTTCTGAAGCACTGTGGCACCTGTAACACTCATTTCAATTTGTAGGATCAAATACTGCAAATACCACACTGTTCTGGGACTTAAAAAACAGGACTGGCCAAAGTTTTTCCCTCCTAGAACAGAGTAATTTGGCAACTCTCCCATTCAATTCTGCAAAATATCTCAGATGACACTGGCCCTCTATAGTTAAAGGTGTGGAAACTATACTGAGCTTGTGCTGGCTGTGATGTCATAACAATCAGACACAAGAAGCTACACTTGCCCGCATATCCATTTTCACATTGCCTCATCTGCATCTGGGGTGAAACACTTATTCACTCTGTCATCATAGGAATCAATGTGAATACAAGCAAAACATGCTTATCATAGTCAGAAAGCCAACTGTGAAAGTTTTAGCAAGACATAAGGCAGGAAGTACTGCTAGTTTATGTCAGAGGAAGCTAGCTCCACGCCTTTGTTTTTCACACACCCTGCAGTCTTCATCCACCTCACTGATGTTATGATCTCCTTTTCACACAGACTGCAAGGCTAGGGGCCCTGCTCGGTGGAATCTCATCTGTCACACACAGAAGAGGTTCATCACTGCATCAGGTGCTTTGCATCCTCAGTAGTCATACTATTGCAGAGGGAGCTCTGTTTTCATTCATCCCACTCCTGTGAGCACACTGTCTAAAACATACTTCCCATACATACTGGCTGTCTTTTCTGCTACGAAGCCCTGCGTGACGTCTACTACTATTAATGCTCTGACCAGGATCCCATGGGGATCGGCTGTCTGTGCACATTTTTAGAGACCAATGATGGTACTTTTTGGCATGCATTAGTGCTAGTTGCACTGTTGAATGTTCCCATTCTGAGGGTCCCTTATTAGTGCCAAATATATTTTGACATTTCGCTATGGAGAACCTCTTCTGATTTTTTCTGGTCCATACTTAGCATTGTACAGACTGTTTTCAGAGATGACCAATGCAAGAATGACTAAGGAGGTCTTCTACTGCCATGCATGTTGTGATGCAAGGTATGTCATGACAAATATATCACTTTCTACTTGCTTTTATAATATCTTTGAGTGCACTGAGATTACTTTGCAGTGATGCTGGTATACTTGTATATAGTCTAGTTTGCATCAACATTTATGTATCATCAGTGTTCATGTGTAGTTTGCATCAGCACAACACTGTCAGTGAGAGAAGCAGCTTAGGAGATACACGTTTTACAGAGGAGGCGAGGCCATCCATGGGTATATGGGGGAGACAAGCAGGATTGGAAACATCCATATTTTTAGAATACAGTGAGCATGGAGACATCCGCAGCCATTTACTGTGTATACCCGTCTCTCGTATGTCATAGTACTTTGTGCGAGCCAGAAACATCTATATCCCCGATTCTGGAACTGTGGGCATGTCTATAACCGTGGGTGTGGAATTAGGTTTAAATCAGGCCCATTTTTGGTTTAGATGTTCCCCAAAGCTGAACACACATGTTATGGAATTGGGCTCCATGTGCATAAGTTTGCACGTGTCCACATTAATTTCCATCTGCCATTTGGACATCCAGTCTTCCAATTTATCAAGGTCCTCTTGTAATTTTTCACAATCCTCTTAGGTTTTAACAACTTTGAATAATTTTGTGTCATCTGCAAATTTGATCATCTCACTCGTTATTCCCATTTCCAGGTCATTTATGAATATGTTAAAAAGTAGCGGACCCAGCACAGATCCCTGGGGTTCTCCACTATTCACCTTTCTAATCTTTTAACCAGTTCCTGATCCACAAAAGTACACTGCCACTTATCTCATGACTTTTTAATTTCACCAAGAGTCTCTCATGAGGGGCTCTTATCAAAGGCTTTCTGAAAATTGAGATACACTATTTTGACCAGCTCACCTTTATCTACCTGTTTATTCACATCTTCAAAAAATATAACAGATTATTAAGACAAGAGTTTCCTTGGCTTAAATCCATGTTGGCTTTCTCCCATTAAACCATGACTATCTACATGTTCAGTAATTTTATTCTTTATAATAGTTTCTACCATTTTTCCTTGTACTGATGTCAGGAACTTTGGTCATAATGAGAAAATTCAGCCTGTTTTGCACTTAGCAAATTCTTTTGGGTGAAGTACAATATTGAAGTTAAAAAGCTTGATTTGATGTCTACCAGCAAGATGATAGGCTGCTACTTACGTGCTGCTGCCACCTCTTGCCAAGAGCAAATGGCCCATTGGAAGTCTTTTACCATATAATGCAAACAGACTATGATATTGCTTAACTCAGGACAAAGAAAGGGAATCATAGGCCATCTTAATCTCCTTAAACCCAGGAAAATGCATCCATACATCTACTACAGAGGCTCTCAAGCCAGTCCTCGAGACACACCTAGCTAGTCAGGGGTTGAGAATAACCATAATGAATATGCATGAGAGTGATTTGTATATAGTGAGGCAGTGCATACAAATCTCTCTCCTGCATATTCATTGTGGCTATCCTGAAAATCTGACTGGCTAGATGTGTCCTGAGGATTGGGTTGAGAACCCCTGATCTAGCAGAACCAGATATAAGCAGAAGAGTAAATCAGAAACAGCACTGTTTAGATGACCCCAAGGCATGTAAGTGGGTTAAAGCAGCAATACCATTGGCTGGAAGGCACAGGAACACCGGAAGAGGACCAATATGGCAACAAGATCAGCTGGAACGTCCCAAAACACCTATGGAGTGCCAACACAGTGGCAAGACAGGCTAGAAGTTCCTACAACATCTGAAGAGAGCCAACACTGCAGCAAGATCAACCTCAAGGCCCCTAGAACATCCAAAGAGAAGCAGCTGAGCACTTTGATTGGCCCTAAAACACACCAAGGCCCTAAAACATACTAAGAGGATCAGCACAGCACCAAAATTAGCTGCAAGGCCCTAGAATATCCAAAGACAAGCAGCAGAGCACTTTGATCAGCTGCAAAGCCCTAAAATATACCAAGAGGATCAGCACAGCACCAGGATCAGCTGCAGGGCCTTAAAACACCCCCAAAAGAACCAATAGAACACTTTGATTGGTTGTAAGGCCCTAAAACACATCAAGAAGACCAACAGAGCACCACGATGGGGTGTTTTGGGGCCTTATAGCTGATCTTGGTGCTGTTGTGTTCCTCTTTGGGTGTTTTAGAACCTTGCAGCCAAAGAAGACCACCACAGCACCTTGATTGGCTATTGTTGTTCAGTGCCATCAAGTTGATATTACCTCATAGCAACCCTGTGGATAATTGTTCTAAATAAGAAGTGAATTCTGTTCAACAAATGCACAGTCTGATAACACTGGTTGTGTTTCTTCCCTGAGTTACTGTAAGTGAAGAGGACTCACAATATCCCCTGCTATAGAGCATATACATTCACTGGGCAGACTGGTTGGAGGGCAGGACAGAAAATGTTGGCCAAATTTGGCCAGGTCTGGCTAGCCTGCTGACTTGTGTGCTCAGTATGCCAAGGGATCTGTGTGCAAGGCCTCGATGGGGTCTAAAAATAACATGTCACTGATATCTGTGCAGGAGTCTGACTTGGGGCAATCTTTGCTGTTTAGGAGTGTAGCTAGGGCTTCGATCACCAAAGATTTTCCTGTGCTGGGGCTCATGGGCTACTGGCATGCAAAGTTTGGGTGAGAGTGGTAATTGACAGGATGATGCTTATGCTATCAGAACTGCTTGCTTACATGCCTACACTTTCCACTGTTGCATCACCACCACCCCCCTGTCTCTGGCACTCCCTTTCCATGTGTTGCACTGCAGAGCAACAGTTTCTCTCATCTGTGGGTCACAGAGACCAGCTAGTATATAAGCATCCTCTTTCATAAGGGGGCAAGAAGTCCACCATCACCTAAAGCTCTGCTGTGAATCCCTGTTGCTGCCAAAATCCTTTTAACTTTGTAGAATTTCACTAATGGAATGAGAAGGCTCAGGGTAGCCCTTGTGGAATGCAGAACCTCTGTGGCATCCTTAAAGGGCTTTAGGACTTCTAGGACCTGCAGGATATTTGTCCAATCCTGGTGATGCAGCCAGCTTTCGATCCCAATCTTGGTCTCCAATGGCATTAGATGTAGGGCTGACTGTTGCTCCACTAACCTGTTCAGCATTTCATAAGTGGAATTCCACCTGGTGCCAACATCCTGCTTGCGCTGGTGTGCAGGTGCTCTTGTTGCTTCATAAGAACTTTAGAATATCAGATTTGCCATACTGGGTCAGACCAAAAGGTCCATCACGCCCACTATCCTGTTTCCAGCAATGGCCAATTAAGGTCACAAGTATCTGGCAAGATACTAAAGGTAGACAGATTCCTTGTTGCTTACCCCAAAATCCATTTATATAATGGTTCATGTACGAGGGGTGTCCGATATGAAAGGTACAGGTGGCAATCATACCGGCTTCGCATGCGCAATAGTGCCGTCATATGCAGGACTACTTGTACTCGTAGTAGGAGAGTCTGTAGCGTTGTTTTGTTAAACACTCAAATTACGAGTAGTTTTCAGGAAGCAAACAAACATGGCATGTGTAATCACAGAGTATTCAAAGTTTGAGGTGCGTGGAGTTATCAGATTTTTGTGAGCCAAAGGAGTTAATCAGAGCGAAATTCATCACATTAAAGTTCATGAAATTGCTGAAATGACTGGCATTCCTAAGAGTTCTGTTCATGAAATCATATGCAATCTCAACTTCCGCAAGGTGTCGTTTCGCTGGGTGCCAAAAATGTTCTCCAATGAAAACAAGACCCCCACACGTCAAAACAAACCAATCTGTGGTTGACACAGCGGAAGTGGGAGGTTCTGCTACATCCTCCGTATAGTCTGGACTTAGCCCCTTCGGATTTTCATTTATTCGGACCTTTGAAGAAATTCTTGGCGGGGAAATGCTTTGCGGATCAGGAGGAATTGCAAGACACCATTATGGACTATTTCAAGCAACTTGACATGCAACTGTACCGTGAAGGGATGTTCAAACTAGTGTCACGCTGGGATAAATGTCTCAATGTTTACGGCGATTATGTGGAGAAGTAAACAAAAGTATGTAGTTTTTGGTGGAATGTATTGAATAATTTCTTTAAATACAAATGTTAGTGTAATTTTGGCCTGTGCCTTTAATATCGGACACCCCTCGTACTTTTCCTCCAGGAACTTGTCCAAACCTTTTTTAAACCCAGCTACACTACAGCTTCTACTACTTCCACTGGCAATTTCAGAGCTTAATTAAGCCTTGAGCGTGGCCCACCCTGGGTGCTGGCTTGGAGGAGGCTGCTGAATCCCAGGTCCACACAGCAGACCCTCCGTGGCAAACCCACCTTAGCATGGTGGATGGTTTGCTGCGCTGCCTTTGCTCCAGATCCAGTGACTATTCTCTCCCAACCAAAGTTTCACTGCAAGGGGGGATATCATTTCTCCGATGCCTATGTCACCATCCTTAATGATGCTTGCCATTTGCCCCATGACAATGCTACCAAACACCACCCATCTTGTCCCATGGTGATGCACATCAGGGCTGCTGGCATTTCACCTTACTAAGGAAAGAGGCCGAGGGCTCCACTTGGAAAATAGATCACCTTTTTTCTGTATCTTTTCCACCACTGCTATTTCCTCTTCCAGACTGAGTCCTCAGCCTAGGATCAGTGCCCTCCTTTGTACAATGCTGGAAAGAGTACTGTTTTAGCAAATGATGCTGCATGCCACTGTTTGTAAGATGGCCCATCAGCTTCCCTCTACTAAATGTGCATCCAACAGGAATTGCATTCTGCATACCATGGATCCTCAGAACTTTAAAATGTCTCTACACCTCTGAGGTTTTACAAGACTTTCCCTTTATTTCCTTGGGGAGGAGTTTGCCACTATTGCTGTTGGACCTGGAGCTTGGAATGGAGGAGAGCTTCTAATTACTTTTTTCCTTTTCCCCTTTTGTATTTTTGGCTGCAGTGGATTTGCTGGAACAGGGTCTGGTAACCACATTGAGCCCTGTTGGAGATTTTTGCTGAGAAAGAAGGAGTTTTACACAGACTAGTCCATTTATTGTACAAGTGCCACCCAGATGCCAGAAGTTGTCTTTGGAGAGTTTGAGGAGATAGTATCACCCATGTACTTACATCAGGAGGAGATACACTTACACAGAGGCAATATCTATGTAAATCTATCTGGTGCATATACATTAAGAATATCCTGAATACAGTATTTCACTGGGTAGTGGCCCTTGAGATCTGGAGATTTCTCACCCCAGTTGTAAAGTGTAACGAGAATACACTTGTACTATATAAAAGACAACACATGTATGCTTATGAAAGAGTTCTCTGTGTGTTTGGAACATTTTGGTCGTACAGAATGTGTGCTTTGGTATGCAGATGATCCAAGCTTTCCTTGGAGCTATGTTTTAGACAAGGCTATGTGTGATCCTGATTGTAAGGTATATACGTACGGAATTTGATGTGTAGAAGACACCAAAATTTTCCTCTTTATTTACAGTGAGGAAATTTGTGGCATCACTGTTCCTGAGTGTATGTGTGACTAAAGAGATGTAATAGAGGATGGTTAAGAGATTCATCACTACCATTAGGAGTATCCTTCCAGGGTTTTGGAGGGAGCTACAAAATGCCTTTTTCTTTGCAGCTAAGGTTTTATTTGTTACAGTCCTTTGCCAGAATGTGCAAGGGCTGCTATGGAGCAGCAAGCAAAAGTGCCTCTCTGTAAGATCTACATGGCCTTGAATAGAGGAGCGGAGGTTCTCTAGGCTGGCTTGGCCTAAAAGAAAGGAAGTGGTTGGAGAAGAGTACAACCCTGAGAAAGATCTGGTATGGACTTCCAGCTGTGAGCAACTTCCGAAAAGAGCAGAGGTCTGGAGGGAGTGAGCTAAATGTTCTTTACTGATTCCAGCTGCAAGAATGTGTTTGTATACCTCAGAAGATAGTGTGACCTGGAGGGTACATTATAATGTATCCAAACAAATAATTTTAAAGATAATTTTTAAAAAGAATTTTTGTGTATAATTCTCTACAGCAACCACTAAATCTCTGAGATTAAAAGCATAGTTACCTGTAGCAGGTGCTCTCATTGAACAGTAGGAATAAGTCCTCACATTTGAGCGATGTCACCGCTGGAGCCCCACATGAAATGCTCCCCAGCTTCCAAAGAAAGCCTTTGGGAGGTACACCATGCATGTGTGCCTGCCTTGTTATCTGCCATGGTGCCATCTTCTCCAGTCTAATAACATAGCAAGAGCCAAAAAGGCAACTCCCCAGGGAGATGGGAGGGTGGTAAGGACTTATTCCTGATGTTCACGGAGAAAACCTACTACAGGTGAGTAATTAAGCTTTCTCCATGAACAAGCAGGAAGTAAGTCCTCACTTATGGAACTCCCAAACTACAGGGTACTGGAACCTGAGAAGATCAACAGCCCAACAGGGGCAATGAAACTGGAGAAGCCAGAAAAAACAGTCAGGTTGTCTCATTGAAGGCCTCATCTGATTCAGCATCCTCAGCAGAAATCGACCTGAGGGGTTTTTAGCAGGTAGCCTGGATGGACAGAAAGGCTGGTGGGTAGGAGTTGACTCAAGATCCAAAGAATTACCAGAGCATGGCCTGGCCAAAATTGCCATCCTGTCGAGAATCCCCATCCAGACAGTAATAGGCTGCAATGATATGGATCAAAGACCACGTCGCAGCCCTGCAGATTTCCTCTGTGGAAACAGAGCAGAGGTTGGCCACTGACACAGCCATCACACAGACATTGTGAGTCATGACATGATCCTCAAGGCTCAACCCAATGTGGGAATACGCGTGAGCGATGCAGTTGCTAGCCAAAGGGATAGGGTGTGCTTCGAGACAGTGGCACCCAGCTTATTGGAGGTCAAAGGAAATAAACAGCTAGGTGGATTGGTGGTGCGTCTTCGTGGGCTCCAGGTAGAAGGCCAGTGCTGGCTTGCAGTCCAACATATACAACACCCACTTTTCCTAGTTAGCGTGAGGCCGAGGAAGAAAGTTGGTAAGATTATCAACTGGTTGAGGTGGAATGCAGACAGCACCTTTGGTAGAAACCTGGTGTATGGAGGGTGAGCGTCCAGCGTCTGGAGTTGATGCGTCCGAGGTGATGAGGGGTCACCAGTGGGTGAAGTGGATGACCACCCCCCTATCTGCAGGGATACCCTGGATGGCTGACTATGCTCCTGAGGAACCCTGAGTGGTTTGGGTTGCAGAGCGGGCTGTGCCTTCAGAATCTGGATCTTTTCCCTCTGCTACTGGCTGAGGGGTCTGTACCTGTGACTGGGCCAGGTACTACACCACTTGACCCGGTGAAAAGTGGCATATAAGCATTGCTAAATAAATAAATAAATACCAGCACAAGTGTGGGTAGAAGGCCACCTTAGCCTGATGTTTCTTTTATTAGATGATAGAGGGGCTAAAGGGGCACTAAGAGGCAACAAGGCGATAGCAGAGAGACTGAATGAATTCTTTGCTTTGGTCTTTACTCAGGAAGATGTAGGGATATTACCGATGACTGAAGTGGTATTTAAAGGTGCAGAACAATTTAAGGAAATATCGATACATTGGGAAGATGTATTACAACTATTTGATAAACTGAAGAGTAGCAAATCACCTGGACCGGATGATATACATCCAAGGGTGTTGAAAGAACTGAAATATGAGATTGTAGACCTGCTATTAGTAATCTGTGAACTATCATTAAAATCATCTGTAATACCTGAAGATTGGAGGATGGCGAACGTAACACCAATTTTTAAAAAGGATTCCAGGGGTGATCCGGGAAACTACAGACCAGTCAGCCTGATGTCAGTATTGGGAAAAATGGTAGAACCATCATAAAGAACAAAATTGCTGAACATGTAGATCGTCATGACTTAATGGGAGACAGCCAACATGGCTTTAGACAAGGAAGATCTTGTCTTACTAATCTGTTATGTTTTTTTGAAGGTGTGAATAAACAGGTAGACAAAAGGTGAGTCGGTTGATATAGTGTATTTGGACTTTCAGAAAGCCTTTGACAAGGTTCCTCAGAGACTTTTGGCAAAACTAAAGAGTCATGGGATAGGAGGCAGTGTACTATTGTGGATCGGGAACTGGTTAAAAGATAGAAAGCAGAGGGTAGGACTAAATGGCCAATTTTCCCAGTGGAGATAGGTGAATAGTGGTGTACCCCAGGGACCTGTGCTGGGTCCGTTGCTTTTTGACATATTCATAAATGAACTGGAAAAGGGAATAAACGAGTGAGGTTATGAAATTTGCAGATGAGACAAAACTATTTAAAGTTATTAAAACCCAAGAGGATTGTGGAAAATTGCAAGAGGATCTTGATAAATTGGAAGACTGGACATCAAAATGGCAGCTGAAATTGAATGTGGACAAGTGCAAAGTTATGCACCTAGGGAAGAACAACCCAAACTATGGTTACACGATGCAAGGTTCCACATTAGGAACCACCACCCAGGAAAAAGATTTAGGCGTCGTTGTGGATAACATGTTAAAACCCTTGGTCCAGTGTGCAGCAGCGGCCAAGAGAGCAAATAGAATGCTAGGTATCATAAGGAAAGGAATGAAAAATAAAACAAAGGATATAATAATGCCTTTATATCATTCCATGGTGAGACCGCACCTTGAATATTGTGTGCAATTCTGGTCGCCGTATCTTAAAAAGGATATAGTGTTATTAGAAAAGGTTCAGAGAAGAGCCACCAAAATGGTAAAGGGGATGGAAGGATACCCCTATGAAGAGAGGCTAAAAAGGTTAGGGCTCTTTAACCTGGAAAAGAGACGGCTGAGGGGAGATATGATAGAAGTCTATAAATTAATGAACGGAGTAGAACGGGTAAATGTAGATCAATTGTTTACGTTATCAGAATATAGAAATACTAGGGGACATGCAATGAAGCTACAGGGTAAACTATTTAAGACTAAAAAAAGAAAATATTTTTTCACTCAACGTGTAATCAAACTCTGGAATTTGTTACCGGAGGATGTATAAAGGCTATTAGTGTAGCTGGGTTTAAAAAAGGGTTGGGCAAGTTCATGGAGGAAAGGTCCATAAACCATTATTAAAAAGGGACCCAGGATATCAATGCTTGACCCAGTACAAGCATTGTGGAACCTGTGTATTTTGGGGAAACTGCTAGGTACATATGACCTAGATTGGCAATGTTGGAAACAGGATACTGGGCTTGATAGACCTTGGTTTGACCCAATATGGCATATCTTATGTTCTTATGCAGGATCCCCAGTTTTCCTGGAGAACCTTGCGAAAGTCACATGCTCCTTCTCGAGCTCCTCTGCCTTCTGCTGTATGGGCTTCCCGTAGAGGTTCTCCCCTCAGCAAGGAACATTGGTGATCTTGTCCTGGACCCACTGTTCCAGATTGGAGAACTGCAGCCATGCCAACCAGCAGGCAGTGATGCCTACTGCTGCTACCCTGCTGCAGACACTAAGGCATCGTAGGTTCCATATACCAGGAATTTGAAGCAGTCGTTGCCATGGGTCACCTGGGCCCAGAAAGCCTCACAAACGTCCTTGGGGATGAGAGCGGCAAAGTCTGCCAGGTCCAGCATGATATCTTTGAGAAACATGTTCATATAGGTCTGGTAGGCCAGGACCCTGGCAACCAGCATGGAACCCCAATATCATTTTCTCCTGAAGGAGTCCATGGTTTGAGCCTCATGGCCAAGAAGCACTGAAGAGTGAGTCTTGGTGCTTCTAGCCTGCTTCAAGGTCGACTCGACCATGATGGACTTGTATGGTAACTGACACTTTTCAAAGCCTGTGGCCTTCTGGACCCAGTACAAGGAGTCTAGTCTCTGACAGGAGCCAGGAGAGGGGGTTTCCCCACAGCTGCAGCAGCAATCTTTGCAGAACATGGTGCACAGGAACCATCACCACTTCCCTGGGGGCCAAAGGATTCTGGAGCAGCTCCAGCTCTTCCTCCCTCGGTTCCTCCTTTGATTCCAGAGAGAAGGGGATGGCCTTGGCCATGTCCCTGATGAAGTTCTAGAAGAGCATGTCCTCTAGGGGTGACTTGTATCACTTAGAGGGAGGCAATGGGTAGGACCGGAGGTCCAACGCTGTCAGTTCCTCCTCATACTCTGAGAGGAAGTCGAAGTACAGCCAGGTTTCTTCCTCCTGCCTGCTCCTCAGTATGTGAGAGGATGGACGCCGGTGGACCCCATGTTGCCTGGTGCACTGGCACCAGTGTCCCTGGGCATCAGGTTCTGACACACTGGACATGGAGATCATCCTGAGAATCAGTGTTGATTCCGATCTCCTACCTCGGTGGGCAGAGCATGGGTCTCCAGAAAGGGCTGGATGGAATTCGGTGACGACACTCTCAGTGCCGCAAAGCCTGCATTTTGAAAGGCTACAACTGCCACCAAGTGAGCTTCGAGGGCTTGAAGGTGTTCTTCCAGAACCACCACTTGTGAGGGGGCTGATGCTACATCTGTGTAAACCAGCATCGACACCGTGGGTGGGGACTCCATGATGATTGGTGCATCAGAAGGCATCCAGCAGCCCTCTTGGGCAATGGGGGTCAACTCCGCTGTCCAAGTCGATTCCTCCCACTGGGCAAGCTTGGCCTGTCGCTCCCAAGCATCACTCTCTGCATTGCATCGAGGAGGGCTGCAATGATGGTGCACCCAGACTTTCTCCCAGTGCTCACACTTCGATGTCAATGGGATCTCAGAGAATCTCCTTTCGCTGCTTGAGCCCCTCAGCTCTGGCTTGGCACAGAGCTCCTTCCCCTTAGAAACATAGAAACATAGAAATATGACGACAGAAAAAGACCACATGGCCTATCTAGTCTGTCCTTTCATAACAACTACAACAGTCCACTTTTTGCCTTTAAAGATCCTCTGTGTTGGTCCCATGCTTTCTTGAATTCAGTTACTGTCCTCATCTCTACCACCTCCACTGGGAGACTATTCCACGGATCCACTACTCTTTCCGTAAAGAAATATTTCCGCATATCACTCCTGAATCTATCTCCCTTCACCCTCATCCCATGTCCCCTCGTAGCAGAGCTTGCTTTCAATTGAAAGAGGCTCTCTCCCTGAACATTTATGCCACGGAGGTATTTAAACATCTCAATCATATCACCTCTATCCCGCCTTTCCTCTAAGGTGTACATATTAAGATCCTTAAGTCTGTCCTCATATGCTTTATAATGAAGCCCATTAATCATTTTGGTAGCAACCCTCTGCACCGACTCCATCCTGTTCACATCCTTTTGAAGGTGCGGTCTCCAGAATTGCACACCATACTCCAAATGAGGTCGCACCAAAGACTTATACAGAGGCATTATCACCTCCTTTTTTCTGCTAGCCATTCCTCTCCGTATGCACCCAAGCATCCTTCTAGCTTTTGCTGTCGCCTTTTCCACCTGTTTAGCTACTTTAAGATCATCAGACACAACCACGCCTAGGTCCCGCTCTTCTTTAGTGGACAAAAGTACTTCACCTCCTATACTGTATTGCTCCCTTGGATTGCTGCAGCCCAAATGCATGACCTTACATTTTTTAACATTAAATCCCAGCTGCCAAATTCTAGACCATTCTTCAAGCTTAGCTAGATCCCTCCTCATGTTATCTACCCCTTCCTGGGTGTCTACTCTATTGCAGATTTTGGTATCATCCGCAAAGAGGCAAACCTTACCCGACAGCCCTTCCGCTATATCACTAACAAAGATGTTAAAAAGAATTGGACCAAGGACAGATCCCTGGGGCACACCACTGGTAACATCCTTCTCCTCAGAGTGAGCTCCATTTACTTGTACTCTTTGTCGCCTCCCACCCAACCAATTTCTAACCCAAGCAGTAACTTTAGGGTCCATCCCTAGGGTGCTCAGTTTGTTTATAAGTCGCCTGTGAGGAACAGTGTCAAAGGCTTTACGGAAATCTAAATACACCACATCTAGAGCTCTCCCTCGGTCCAACTCCCTGGTCACCCAGTCAAAAAAATCAATCAGATTTGTCTGACAAGACCTGCCTCTGGTGAATCCATGCTGCCTCGGATCCTGTAATCCGCTGGACTCCAGAAACCTCACTATTTTCTCTTTCAGCAGCGTTTCCAATAATTTACTCACCACCGAAGTTAAACTAACCGGCCTGTAGTTTTCAACCACATCCTTACTTCCGCTTTTGTGTAAAGGCACCACATGAGCCTCTCTCCAGTCCTTTGGCACCACTCCTGACTCCAACGAGGCATTGAAAAGGTCAGTCAGTGGAGCTGCTAGAACGTCCCCAAGTTCCCTCAGTATTCTAGGGTGTATCCCATCCGGTCCCATCGCTTTGTCTACTTTAAGTTGAGCTAGTTTCTCACGAACACAGTCTTCTGAAAATAGTTCAAGATGTCCCTCGCTTCTGTTCTTATTTGTGGGTGTTTTCTGAGGTCCTGCTCCTGGTTCTTCATCTGTGAACACAGAACAAAAATATTTGTTAAGCAATTCCGCTTTATCCTTATCAGCTTCTACATATTCCCCCCCTGCACCCTTGAGTCTGACAATACCACTTTTGCTCTTCCTCTTCTCACTAATATATCTGAAAAATGTCTTATCCCCCCATTTTATTGCATTGGCTATTTCCTCCTCCTTTTGAATCTTTGCCTTCTTGACTACTTTGCTAGCTTCTCTAAGTTTTTCCAAATACAGATGCTTGTCTTCTGCTCTCTGTGATCTCTTGTATTTCATGAAGGCCTCCCTCTTTTTCTTCACTTTTTCAGCTACTTCCTTCGAAAACCATAGCGGTCTCCTGTTCCTTTTGCCTTTATTTACCATTTTAACAAAAAGGTTGGTTGCCCTTAAAATACCCCCTTTCAGTTTTGCCCACTGTTTTTCTACATCCCCCAGCTGTTCCCATCCCACTAACGACTCCCTGAGGTATTGGCCCATCTTCGCAAAGTTAGTCTTCCTAAAGTCTAAGATCCTCACCTTGGAATGGATTCTAACAGCCCTAGTCCTAATACTGAACCACACCATCTGGTGATCACTGGAAGCAAAATGATCTCCCACTACAACATCAGAAACACTTTCACCATTGGTAAGCACCAAGTCCAGTATGGCCCCTTCACGTGTGGGGTCTGTTACCAATTGCCTGAATAGTTCTCCCTGTAGAGAATCCAGGATCTCCTTACTTCTAGATGATACTGCAGCAGGAATGTGCCAATCAACATCTGGCATATTGAAATCTCCTATCAGTAGCACTTCCCCTTTCTTAGCAATGCTGCGTATGTCTTCAATTAACTCTCTGTCCACCTCTTCCTCTTGTGAGGGAGGTCTGTATATCACTCCAATGCAAATAGATTTCTCTTTCCCTCTTTCTAGTTTAACCCACAATGCCTCCTCTCTCCCTTTTAAGCTCTGTAATTCCAAAGCTTTAATTGTAGTTTTTACATATAGTGCCACTCCTCCTCCTCTTCTTCCTACCCTGTCCTTCCTGAATAAAGTATAGCCAGGTATAGTTACATCCCAGTCATTGTTTTCTGTGAACCATGTTTCTGTAACTGCCACTAAATCCAAGTCAGCCACTCCCACCAAAGCTTCAACCTCAGGGATCTTATTTCCCATGCTACGGGCATTAATACACACTGCTTTCCATATGTTACCCCTGTTACATTAAATACCTTTATGGAAATGGGTATCACCTACCTGGGGGCTTTCACTTACCTGGGGGCTTTCTTCACCCATCCCCAAGGAATCTAGTTTAAAGCCCTCTTCAGTAGATTAGCCAGTCTACTACCAAAGATGCGTTGACCTCTTTTGGACAGATGGATGCCATCTCTGCTTTGCAACCCTTGGAAAAGCATCCCATGGTCTAGGAAACCAAAACGCTCTCGATGACACCATCCACGCAGCCATGCATTTGTCTCCAGGATGCGAGCCTCTCTGCCTTGGCCTTTACCCTCAACAGGGAGGATTGAAGAGAACACCACCTGTGCACCTAACTGCTTCACCCTCTGTCCCAGAGCCATGAAGTCACTTTTGATACGTTCCGAGGTATACCTGGCAGTATCATTTGTTCCAACATGGATTAGCAACATTGGGTAATAGTCTGTGGGCTTGAGGAGTCTCGGCAAACTCTCCGTAACATCTTGGATTTTGGCACCAGGCAGACAGCATACCTCTCTGGACATCAAGTCTGGTCGGCAGATGGACGCCTCAGTACCCCTCAGAAGAGAGTCTCCAACCACCACCACCCTTCGTTTCCTTCTGGTGACTGATTCCGCAACTTTGGGGTACTTGAACTCTGGTTCTTCCCTTTCCAGGGATGCTTTCACCTCCTCCACTTCCAGGGCTGCATAATGGTTCTTCAATTCAAGGGATGGAGACGTTGGATTGGTGATTTTGCAGGCCCTGGTGACTTGTGTCCAACCATCGACATTCTGTTGGCACCCATCTTCTCCGGAGCTGGAGAGTTTGGTTGCTGCAAGTAGCATCTCATCAATGTACTTCTCACTGTCTTGAATGCTCCTCAGCCTCGCCACCTCCTCTCTGAGTTCCTCCACCTCTTTCCTCAGAGCTTCAGCATGCAGGCACCCTGCACATGGAACCGGTCCTTCAACCGGCATTAGGACCTCTGTCTGGACCGAGGCAGAAGCTGTAACGGGAGCAACAGCTTTAGCAATACGATTTTTCCCAGCCATTGTTCTTTTCGTGGAGCTTAGGTATCTGTTAGAGCAAAAGAGAGAGATCTACCAAGTACCAGCCGGTTTCGCAGCTGTCTTTATAGAGAAAAAGCAGTTAAAACACTTTAATTACATACAAATGTGCTGGTCCAATTCACTGTGATTTGTGAAAGGGGAGGCGCCCTATAAAGCAAGGCTGCTCACTAGAGGTGGGTGGGAGTCGGGGTGGGTAGGGCGGGAACTAACACCTGATTAGGTGTTAGCAGCTTCTAAAGCTGAGGAGGTCACTGGAGTCAGCAACCTACTGTGCTCAATTAAGGTTCCCCTAAAACAGCAAAAATGAAGTAACCTTGCTTTTAAAAATATACACAAAACCCTTTTAAGAGCTCCCAGTCAGAGAGCTAGCAATGTAATAAAAACAAACCAAACAAAGAAACCCTCAAAACCTTACTTACTGTTTGATGTGTGGAGCCCTGGTTAGAAAAGCCTCAAAGGGGCAGGGCACAGGAGCCTATTTATGCAGGCTTCAACTGCACTCAGGAAACAGGCCCACTAACACCTGATTAGGTGTTAGCAGCTTCTAAAGCTGAGGAGGTCACTGGAGTCAGCAACCTACTGTGCTCAATTAGGGTTCCCCTAAAACAGCAAAAATGAAGTAACCTTGCTTTTAAAAATATACACAAAACCCTTTTAAGAGCTCCCAGTCAGAGAGCTAGCAATGTAATAAAAACAAACCAAACAAAGAAACCCTCAAAACCTTACTTACTGTTTGATGTGTGGAGCCCTGGTTAGAAAAGCCTCAAAGGGGCAGGGCACAGGAGCCTATTTATGCAGGCTTCAACTGCACTCAGGAAACAGGCCCACTAACACCTGATTAGGTGTTAGCAGCTTCTAAAGCTGAGGAGGTCACTGGAGTCAGCAACCTACTGTGCTCAATTAAGGTTCCCCTAAAACAGCAAAAATGAAGTAACCTTGCTTTTAAAAATATACACAAAACCCTTTTAAGAGCTCCCAGTCAGAGAGCTAGCAATGTAATAAAAACAAACCAAACAAAGAAACCCTCAAAACCTTACTTACTGTTTGATGTGTGGAGCCCTTGGATGCCTCAGGAACCTTGGAAGGCATTTATGACTGGGTCGGAGCTGAGGATGCTGAAGCCAATAAGCCAAAGAGGGACGCCTCCTTTTTTCTGCGGAGCCCCTAGGACGTGTTCCTACATTCCGGAAAAATGTTTGTATTTCTGGCTCTTGTTGGCTGTTTTTTTGTGTTTTCCTTGTCGCCTGTTGTCGACTTGTTTTTGTTGATTTTACTTAGGTTTCCTTTTATTTGTCTTTTCTCGCTTTTAGGGACTTTTACCCCTTCGGGATTGTTTTCCCGTCCATGGCAGCTCTCCAGTTTAACTTGGCCCAGGTGGTATTTTTTGGCATGTCTATGCTAGCTAGTGGCTTTAAAAGATACACCAAGTGTGGAAAGACCATCTCGGCACTGACCACCACAACTGGTGCTTGTAATGCCTTGGACCTGATCATCAGCTGGCATCCTGTGAGCTTTGCTTGCATATGATGTGTCGAGGATTGAAGGATTAGGAAAAAAGAAAAATGGAGAAAATGATGCCTTGGCAGGCAGGAAGGCAAGCACGCATGTGTAGTGTACTTCCCAAAGGCTTCATTTAGAAGCTGGGGAGCGTTCCGTGCAGGGCTCCATCGGTGACGTTACCATACATGAGGACTTACTTTTTGCTTGTTCACTGAGAATAATTTTTAACAACTTTAAAATAAATTATTTGATGTGGTATCATATCAACTATCTCAGACGACAGTACCTCAGGGTGAGTGATCTCCACAGCTCATATTTTAATAATATACCTCATTATTATACATTTAAAGTAGCATTTTACAAATGATGTCCAAGTGCAATCTGCGATTTCCAAGCCTGAATGTCTGGAAAAAAAAAAGCAGGCACGGCCAAGCTCAGGCATGATTTCAGAAACATGGATATGCCTGATATGGATGTCTGCAGGGGCATCTACATCGACATCCCCAGAATCATATTCCAAAGTGTGGACAGCTACTTATAGCCTAATGGTTAGAATAGTGGGGTAGGACCAGCAAAGCCAGGAGTCAAATCCCACTGCTGCTATTATTGTGATTGTGTAGAGTATTGGGGATGGTGGGGATGCCATCTTCTTTACACCCAATTGATGTTTTATGGCCAAAACGAGCACTTTCCCAATGCCTGTTTGTGCCTGTAGCACATATAACCTCAACTCAAACAATGTAATCAAAAAGCCTTAAAAGGCCTTATGCCTGCAATAACTTCTACCTTAAACACTACGGACTCCTACAAGGGTGAGCCAATTATAGCACTTTTTTCTTCATCACATTTTCTAATATACAAATGTGCTCCAAAGATGCAAAAATATTTTATTTATTCCTCTTAAATATTGCTTAAATACTATACATATTATGACAGTTCTAACAATTTTCTTATGTTTCACATAACACAATTTGCATCCAACCAATATTTAAAACATCCTACCAGTCTGACCCCAAAATATCTCAACCATCCATCTCTACAATCACACAATCAATCATACCCATATAATCTCTTACAACCTAAATCAAGTAATACAACCAACCACCTAGCTTGTCCCACCAGCTAATCAATAAATGGTCTCCTATAATGAGATCAAAATACATTTAAATGCAGCGTGTCACCCAAGCACAGTTCCAACAAACTCATGTGCATCATTTCAGGGATATCCAAGGACACTATTCTTCTCATCGCTCAAACACCAGAGTGTTTTCTTCTTAATTCCATGATTATCTCCGTTATGGTTCACAGTCACAGTTCAAAGTGGCTACAATATATGACTTCCACACTCAATTCTATGGTACTCTGCATACAAATCCTGGTGGGATCCCAAGCGAACCTCTGTCCACCTGGCTAGGCACTCACAGGTGTTGCACAAGGGAAATTCACACAGCACCCCAGTGTTGAAACCAACTTGATTCCATGACTTATCCAACTCTGTTTTCCCAACCTGATTGCACAAAGTCTTTTTTCCCCAAGTTTTCCAACACTGTTGTGTATTTCATTACTATTATCATTTCTTCTTACACTCGACACTGGACGTCCAGGACATTTCTGAGGTCAGGTTCTTGGAACGCCTCCACCACACCCCTGTTCAGACTTGGATGACCTCACACAGGAGATGTCCACAGACCCTGCTTCTAAAATGCCTCTGGACATCTCTATTTTATTTATTTATTTAACATTTCTTTTATACCGCGCTCTTTCCCATCAGTGCGGTTTACAAATAACAAAATGGCTCAATGACAGCGAAAGGCAATCAGAGATTACATAGAACAGGGGGAAACAACTTGGAGTGAACTGAGGGAAACTATGTACAATATACATATGAACAGTTTGCATATAAAACTATGTACAAATTACAAGTTACTACGTTAATCTTTCCATTGTTCCTAGGGTTATACAATTGCTGAGAGCAAGTGTAGGACAGCAGGGTGTAATCTGTCTGAGGCTGTTTTGCGTAACCTGACAGTTGCCCCTTGTGGATTGTGAAGTTCAAGTTGAGATGTTAGGTGGAGGGGAGGGAGGTTTGGTGGAGTAGTTGTATTGAGAATAGTGTATGAGGAACAGGTGGTGTTTGATTGCTTTTCTAAACTGCATGAGGTCTTTGATTGCTCTGATATGGGGTGGCAGATTGTTCCAGGCCCTGGGGGAATAGGACACGAAGGCACGTTTGTTTGTTGATTGTGTCCATTTTGTGGTTATTTTTGGGATGATTAGCATATTGTCGGCAAGTGCTCGCTTAGGTCTGTTACTGGGAATGTGGGAAAGAAGAGCTGAGATTGATGAGGGTGATATGTTATTTAAGGCTTTGAATGATATAAGAAGGACTTTGTAAGTTATCCTACTGCTTACTGGGAGCCAGTGTAGCTCTCTTAATATGGGGGATATGTGATCGCTCGCAGGAATCCCACTTAGGATACGGGCAGCAGCGTTCATCGCTAATTGGAGCGAGTTCAATGTGTTCTTGGGGAGGCTGTGTAGTATAATGTTTGCATAGTCAAAGTGGGGAGTGACTATTGCTTGGAATATAGTTCAGAAGTTGTTGGGGTCCAGCATGGGTTTAAGGTGTCAAAGAGTCTTGATCTTATAATAGATGGACTTCACTGTGCGGCTTATGTGGTCTTTGAATGTTAATCGTTGATCTAGTGTAACGCCGAGGTAGCGTATGGTAGGCTTTATTGGTAGGTCGGCGTCTCTGACCTTCAGGGTTGGGGGGGCGTGAATCTTTTGTTTCTCGTGATGGTTAGAACCTCTGTTTTCTTAAAGTTTATTCTCAGGTTATTGTTTAAGAGCCAGTCTGTTAACATGTTGAAGCAGTCGATGATGGGTGTGTAGTCTGGAGTCGTGACATTGAAAGGTGTATATAACAGCACATCGTCAGCATAGATGAGGCACGATATGCCAAATGCACGAGTAATTTCACAGATTGGTTGCATGTATATGTTGAAGAGTAAAGCCGATAGGGAGGATCCTTGGGGTACTCCCTGTTTTTGTTGGAAAGGTTCAGATGTGTTAGAGCCAATTCTAACTTGCTGCCATCGATCTTCAAGATATGATTTGCACCATTCCCAAGCCAGACCCTGGATCCCCTTCTCATGGAGACGGGCGAGGAGTTGATTGTGATTAACGGAATCGAACGCTGCGGAAATATCCAGGAAGATCAGCACAAAGCCCTCTTTGATGTTGTCTATCCCACAGATTAATGTGTTGCATAGGGAGGTCAGGAGAGTTTGACTCCATGGGCTTCTCTAAACCCGTGTTGGCAAGGGTCTAGGGGGGGCCATGGCGTCTATGTGTTGTTGTATTTGTCTCAGGGACACTTTCTCAAGTATTTTAGCTAATAGCGGGATACTTGAGATTGGCCGGTAAGACTCTTCCTTCTTCGGGTCTAGTTGGGAGTTTTTTAGTAGAGGCCGGATTGATGTCTGTTTAAGTGCTGCTGGGATACTTCCTGTTGAGAATGACATCTTTGTTATTTCTGCTATGATTGGGCTAAGCTCAGATCGCATTGCTCTGACCCAGTGAGCTGGGCATGGGTCGTTAGGCGCAGTGGTAGTGTTGATGGCGGCAATAATGTCTTCGATGTTCTTCGCTGTTGGGGGTGAGAGCTTCATGAGAGGCTCCACGTGGGGTGGAGTTTGTGGTTTTCCTGGACTGATAGTCGTAATTGGCTGGAGAGCTTTGGATTGTATGTAGTTGGCATATGATTGGGGTTGAATTTGCTCATTTTGTGGCGGTGAGGGTTCTTGGGCTATAGATTTTACTAGATTGAAGAGTTCACGTGGTTTATTTAGTGAACGGTTGAGGAGTTCGATGTGGTAGTCCTTCATTTTGGCCCAAATTGCTTCTCGGTGAGTTTTCAGGTGGGCTAGGTAATTTGCCTGGTCGTCTGTGTTGTAGGTGCGCCTCCATTTTCTTTCGAGTTTTCTCAATAGCAGTAGAGACTTCTTTAACTCTAATGAGAACCATGGGGCTGTCGGCCTTTTAGTTGTATTCTTCTTGTGTTTGCCTACTTGTAAGGCGGGGGCTGGCGTGCGTACTTCTGTAGAGTTTCATTCCATTTAGCGACCATATCATTGAGGTTGTCAGAAGGCTGAGAGAGCTTTGGGATTGCATTTTTGGACAACAATTCCATATCAAGTGGTTTGAAGCGACCTGTGTTTGCTGTTGTCTTAGGTTTACCTTGGTTATACAGGTCTTGATGTGATGGAATCAGGAATGTTATTAGATAGTGGTCAGACCAGGGGACAAGGGTGGTGGAGGGGTTAATGTGGTCCTTACTGCCTGTGGCCATAGGTGCAGCGAAGACTAGGTCAAGAGTATTCCCATGTTTGTGAGTGGGGTCTGTTATAATCTGAGTATAGTTCAAATTGGACATTGCGTCTAGGAATGTGTTGGCAAGAGTGGGTTGTGCAGAGGATAAATTAAAATCTCCCATAATCCAGTTTGGTTTGGTTGGGTTTTCTGGGTTACAAGCTAGGTTGATTATATTTGATAGCTCGTCTGATGAGGCATTAGGCGCCCTATAAATAAGGTTGAGGGTGTTGTGTTTGTTTGCAATGGTTAGTGTGTCTAGATGTTGTATGCTGCTGGCTTGGATTGTCCGGTAGTTGAGCTCATTCTTTGCTAATATGAGTACCCCTCCACCTCTCTTGTTAGCTCTGTTGCACGTGTAAACTGAGAAGTTAGGGGGTGTGAGTTGGTTTAAGATGACAGTGTCTGTGTCTGTTAACCAAGTTTCAGTGATCAACAGGATGTCTAGGTTAAGTGTGTTTACTAGGTCTGTGATGACTGGCCATTTGTTGCGTGCGGAGCGTGCGTTAATGAATGCGCATTTACAGTCTTGGTGTACATTCCTTGTGTAGCCTTTTTTGTTAGGAGAGTGTTCTAGGGATACATATAGCAAGTTTGATTGTCTTTTGTGGTGCGAGTATACTGGATCCTGGTATGACTTCTGGTCTCGTTTGTTTGTGTTAATGAGTCTGGGTATTGGGTTGTGATCAAATGTGAGTATGTGAGCTTCGTGAATGGAGGTGGAGAGAAAATAGAGGCATGAGAGGGCTAGTAAGGTGAAGGCCATGGTTAGGCGTAGTGTGGTGCTTCCCGGTGGGTAAGCGTATGTTCTAGGCCTGGTAAAGACACACTTGTGGTTGTGTAGGTCAGGAGTTGGATAAAGGGTGTTTATGTGACTAGCTGTGGGTGTGTATCTTTCTCAGAGTTGCTACTAGAGTTACAGGGTATCAAACCTAACTGGAGATTGTTCCTTTGTGGAGATTGTTCCTTTGTTCCTTTGTTAGACATCCAAAGCACAAATAGGGCTTCTAAAATAACTCCCATAAAGTCTCTAAATTTCATTTTGAAAAAAAATCACTTAAAGGATAAAATATTTATCTTCTGACTTCACCATTCACAGCCAAGAGTCATAACCCGAGTCATAGGAATTAGACAAATTCACGCCATCCAAATTGAATTTTCATGGTTGCTTTGAAAGCAAAACCCGACGCTAGTGTATCAGCACTCCAATGTGTTTTTCGAAGGGTAAGCTTCGAAAACACTGTTGCTGCAAATCATTTCATTATTTGAGAAACGCTAGCGTTGGGTTTTGTTTTATAAGCAACCATATGAATTTCTTTTACAACTTCCTCTGGCAACAAGTGCCAAAGTTTAACTGTGAGTTGAGTGAAAAAATATGTTTTCCTATTTATTTAAAATGTACTTCTTTGTAACTTCATGGCATGTTCTAGTCTTTGTTCTTTTTGAAAGAGTAAACAATTGATTTGTGTTTATAAATTCCATTCCGCTTAGGATTTGAGAGACCTCTAACATATCTCCTCTCAGTAGTCCAGTGGCATTCCCATCCCCCTCGGCACTCGGGGCAAACGCCCTCCCCCTATGCAGCATGGCATGGCGTGATGCGGTGCACACAACCCCCCTTCCCGCTGGGCCCACATGGTGGAGTCAGCACAGCAAACTTATCTTAAAGCTGCAGGTGGCTTGCCATGCTGCATCCGCACCAGGCCCAGAGGCTCTTCTCTCCCGGTTCAAAGTCTTTTGATTCGCAAGACTTTGGCTGGGAGAGAAGAGCCACTGGTCCTGGAGCAGAGGCAGCATTGCAAGATCCACATGACTTTAAATTAAGTTTGCCGCACTGCTGACTCCTGGCCAGCACCCACCGCTCCACCGCCCCACCTTTGGTATGCCACTGCAGCAGTCTCTTCTCCAACCAGTAGAACCCTAACCTCTTTAGCCTTTCCTCATAAGAGAGTTGTTCCATTCCTTTTATCGGTTTGGTTGCCCTTATCTTTATGTTTTCTAATTCCACTAAGGGGGGCATTCCATGGAGCAAATAGTGGGGTTGGATATATGGGCTGGATGTCCAACCTGTGCTCAGCTAAGTGGCCCACTTCTGTGGCCAGCGCTTCCTGCACCTACACAGCGTTTGTGTGGCCAGATGCTGGGACATACAGAGGCTATTCAGGACAGGCCTCTGTACGTGCACTGGCGACAACCTGGATGTGCGGCTTATTTCACCCCGGTGGTGGAATAAGTGCCAGATGTGGCACAGGATCCCATCTGCAGCCCGCTGCCCACACTGCCGATGGCCTCCAGGGACTCTGCCACCATAACCCTGCCCATATGGGCCACTGGAGGCACACAGTGAGTGGGTAGCAGTGGCCAATGTGGCCCATGGCATTCTGAGCCACCGGGTAGGCGGCCCATTGCCATGGTGCTCGGATGCCACTGCTCACTCTCCCATGCATTGATGTTTGAGCAGGAAGATGGGCAGGCTCCTGTGCATTATTCCCCACTGGATTCGGGGAGTGCTAGGACATACATCTCCCCGATTTCGCCATCGTGGGTACGTCTAGACCTTGCGGTGGTGGAATTGGATCTATGTTGGACCCATCTAGGGTGGGAAATGCGGGAAGGCATTCAGGGGATAGAATTGGCCTCTAATTCCCACTTAACATTCTGGGAAGTTCAAAGCCCAATGAATCTCTAGCACCCAGTGCAGAGTTTCTGAGCTTTTTTGATGTTTTGCTTTTTAAGGAGAAAAATAGTTTTTGTTCAGTGAATTATTTTGTGGAGTTTGTCTCTGGTTTAAAGTATTTTTCAGGGAAGGAGAAGACTAGTAGGTGCCCTCCTAAGGGCCCATAGAGATGAGAAGCTGACAGACTAATAAGAATACCTAAATTGGCCAGGTGACACAGATCTAAAACAGATGTAGAGTACACAGATGCGGTTTCACTGGGAAGTCTGCCACTATTTCAAATATGTGACTGTGCTATTCTTTTGAAATATATTGTTAGAACTGTACCAGTTTGATTTTTGCTCATCTTCGCTTTTGCTTATGATTTTGTAAATATCTTCTATTTGGGGACTCACCTACAGTAATAAAGGCCCTGTTCATGTAATATTCCCTAAATAGGGAGTGATTTCTTTTAGGTATTCAGTGTAATCAGGCAATTAGGACCTTGAGGTTGTGGCCTCTTCCTACCCACCAGAACCTATTTTCCTAAATGTTTTTAACGTAACCTCTGAGGAGTGGCCATCCAACCCCATTCTCAGCAGATCCGAGCTACAGCTGCATGTGTACAGTGAATATGAGATACAGTAGGAAGGGAGAGTAATACAAGGTAAGTGATATCTTTAAGCTGGCTTTCTAGAGCTCTGTAGGATGAAGGTCTGGCTGATGAGTTTTAAAAAGACCAGCAGCGTGATCTTCTGTGGAAAAAGCCGTACCGTTGCTTTAAAAGTGACTCATCGTTCCAGATCTATCATTCCAAGTTACATCAATAATGTTGATTTGTGAGCAAAGGCTCTGCAGTGGAAAGTAAGGGTAATTAGTCAGTTGTACATGGCCCCATGTTCTGAGCCTGACTGAGGTAGTCCCAGCCTCTAGAAATTTGCTACAATTGATGCCTTTTTGTACATGGTTTAGGTGTCACTATATTGACTCTGGTTTCTGAGTCCAGTGAAAGAGTTGCTGATGTTGCATCCATCCATAATTACAGTTATGTGCTTTCTGGAGATGAACTGATAGGTTGTATGGTATACTAAATCTTTCAAATGATTTTAGCTCGCTGATGACAGGTATGTGCTGATAAAATGAATGACCTGAATTTGTGGTTTGGCACCGCCATTCCTGATGGTTGTCACTGTTCTAACATCCAGGAAAGGATCTCTATGTTTATTGTGTTGTGTTGTGTTAAAGCACCTTCTGATATTTCTCCAGTATTCCTATAATAGTTGGTTGATCTTATGTGCATATACCGACCTCTTCCACAAAGAAATATGCACTTTAATATTGAATAGCAGAGTGCCAGTGTGGTTGATGTTAGCATGGATGCATAAGTTCCCCATATCATTTTGGCCAGTTTTCTGAATTATTAAGTAACTCATTCTGTACTGACCTGGTGAAGGGGTCATAGCTCTCAGAAGCTAGCCACATAGGTATTATGCTAGTCCAGGGGTTTCCAAACTATGGTCATAAAGCTAATTTTTCTTGACACATCGCTCACCTTCCCTTGGTTGAATTTGGCCCATGTAGGATGTTTAACTTGTTTTTTCATGCATGGCAATGGCAAAGGAAGCAAGGCTGGTGAGATTCGTAGGCTCCACTAACTGAAGAAGACAATGATAGCATAGCATACCTGCAAATTATAAAGGAGAGCCATCTACCCCCTCAGTAAACTCCAAGGGGGATCCCACCACTGGCTGTTTGGGTGATTTGAAATGACCTATGTGGCCCTTCTCTTGAAAATTTTGGAACCCTTTGTGCTAGTCCAATAAAAAGGTCTCACCTATAGCTTATTTGCTGTCTATTATTTCCACATATCCACAAGGACTAACTTTACTAAGTGGGTGAGCAAATAGGACCTGGTTTAGTTGTAGCACTTGACTGTGTTTTTGTCTCGCATAATGGGAATTGCTTTAAGAACTCTCTGATATAGAAACTGGAAGAGCCAGGCACTGACCACACTCATATTTGGCATAATGCTAAACCTGAGACCTATGTTTCTTGCCTCTGCACACAATTTAGGATTTTTTCCCATATTATATACCATACTGTATGGTGCCAATGCTGCCCTATACCACATACTCAGCTTGTGCATTATAGAGTCACGTTAACATTGTCTGTGCTGGAAATGAGAGTTTTCTGTTGTGGTTGCTGGACCTACCTGCCAGTGACAATTGACACCTGCCACGTTTATTCCCCGAGTGGCCATGGGCACTAACTCCATGAGATGTGAGACAGCAGGGCAGCCTAAGGGGAGCAGAAACAGTGTTGACAGCAGTAGAATGAGGCAGTGCCAAATGAGTGCTGAAACTGCATCCACGTGCCAAACTGCTTTCTAATTACATTTCTATCTAGATGAGACTAGGCTGTGTCTCCAGTGCAAATTTGATTAATCATTACGATAGTAATCATACCGAGGGGAGAGGAAGACAGGAAGTGCTTCTATGTGGAAGTCATGTTAAATCTATTTCAAACTCTTAATGTATCTTTGGAGCTATGTTGTGTTTTCACAAGCCACATCTATCAGCTGACTCTCCTTTGGAACAGGAGACAAGTTTCATCAGCAATGAGCGATAACTTTCTTATTCTCATAATAGTAACAATGCTTTCACAGAGCTGCTAAGCTGCTTAGTTCCAAGAGGAAGATTTTAAGTTAGCCCTGGATTTCTGACAAGCCCTTCATGATGTATTATGGGACCTGCAGCACTGATTTCAATGAGTAGACTCAGGGAGTACAAATACCACGCTACATTAAGATGTAAGTTGAAAATCAGGACTGGGCAAAAGGTCTCCCTCCTGAACTGGGCAACTTGGCAGCTCTTCTTTCAGGAACTGAGTAAATAATCAGCAGTAAAGTCCACATGTTGCTGGGGAACATGTTTAAATCCTAATGTAGGCAATTTTGGGTTTACACAGGCATTCTTTATATGAAATGGGGAATACACTTATAGATTTTGGTCCCGCTCAGGCCATGTCCATAACATGCCCCCAACATGGCCTCATGCAATTTCAACATGATATGGACATCCAAGTGTAACATGAGCCTTTTCTAAAATGGGCATTTATTTTTTTTTATTTATTTATTTAGCTGGATTTCTATGTCCAAAGCAGTGCACATGGAACAATTCAAACTGGGTTTGCACAGAACATGAACTTTGTACATAAGTCTTAGGTTAACATAACAGTGAACTATTTACAAGCGGGTGGAAACCATTTGTGGTAGTTTTAATGGTTAAGTGACATTAGTGAAGCATTGTGCAAACAGGTAGGTTTTTAGCACTTTTCTAAACTTGGTGAGGTTGGAAGAGTTCCTAATGTTGTCTGGGAGGGAATTCCAGAGGGCACATCATCCAGCGGCCCGATCAGCATCAGCAACAAGGAACGAGCTGTTTTGCTCCACCCCATTTCCCACCACAAAGGACAATCGGGCCCAACGCCATCATATTTAACACTAGAAGCGCCAAAAGGAATTTTACCTAGAAACCCCAAAGTGCATCAATTGACGCATTATCACAATGACTGCGTTTAGCATGAAATGCAGATGTGAATTAATGTGAAGTTACTTATTTGTTAAATACGTGCAGTATGTGACGTCATTACATGACGTCATCGTGTGTTTACAGTTTTACTCCAACTTTACAAACAATAAACAGTGATTGAGATGCGCCACCTAGTGGGAACATGAATTTATACCTAGAAGCCCCAAAGTACGTCAATTGACGCATCCAAGACAATTGAGCGCGTCAATTGACGTACTTTGTGGCTTCTAGGTATAAATTCAATTTCACGCTAGGTGGTGCATCTGTCATTAATTTTCGATGCACATATTTGAACATCTTGACCTTGCTAACAAAGTCATGGAACATGACTGACATGGTTCTAGCAGTGGCGCTGGTATGCAACTTAGAAGATGCATTTGCGTCAATTGATGCACTTTGGGGCTTCTAGTGTTAAAAAGGAAGATCCACGGGCATGCCCATACCTGGCGGGCCTGCGCTTGAGGGCCTCACCAGAGGGCCCTTTGGTATGGCCCTTAGGCAGGGTCCCAACCTGCAAGAAAGAACCAAAAAAACCCCCTGAAAAACATAATCCCAAGCTAGCACATCACAGCAGCCACAACCACCATAGAGGTGCACACCAATCAGCAAAGATCATTCACCTTTGCAAGACAAAAAAGGACAAGCAAGGTAACTGCTAGATGACCCTGAAGACCACCAGAATGATGACTCCACTTACCATGCTACTATGCCTCTCCTCACAACTCATTCATTCCCAGCCCTAGCATACATACTAGCATACATACCGATCATCCACACATACCCCCTCAATATAACCCCCCCATCTATCACACAAAAAATCCCAGACCTACACAACACATCATCCAAATCAAACTATGAACACCACCACTAACACATGTAAGGAAAATCCCCTCTCTAAAATGCACCCTCTTAAATGCCTGATCTGCAAGAAATAAGATACAGCTTCTTTCGGATACACTAATCGACAAACAGATTGATATTCTCAACATAACAGAGTCATGGTTCACTGAACTGACAGAGTACTACTAAGCCAACTTGCCCCACAGGACTACCATTTCTTCAGCTCCCCATGGACTAAATGCCGTGGCAGTGGCATCTGCATTCTCACAAGAAAGCACCTGGACTTCCGCACCCTCTCAAAAGTATCCGACAATGGTCTTGACACACTGACAATAACAAATGACAGCATAACCATCCTCCTTGCCTACAGATCCCCAAATGCTAACCAACTGGACACAATCCTAGAAACTATTTTCAACAATAGCTCCAACAAAGCTAACTCATACTACTAGGTGATCCCAACTTCATCTCCACATCACCAAACAAAGCGAAAACCTTCCTGGAAGCCATGGAATTCCTAGACTATACTCAAATTGTCAGTCAACCTACCCACATTAAAGGGAACACCCACCTTCGACATGATCTTCTTGCCATGCAACTCATGTAACCAACACCCAGTACCACCTCCCATCACTATCAATGTCCCCTGGTCAGACCACAAGATGATCACAATCAACATACCACTCAACACGAGCAACCTCAAACAATGCACATTGGAACACATTGTACGCAGGTTTCACAAACTGGAAAAAGAAGATTTCCACAAAAGCATCCTACCAACACTCCAAGACACCCCTGAAGACAAACTCCATAATACAAAATTAGAACACAATCATAGCAGATGAAGCCACCTACATCCAGCCAGAGCACAAGACAAAGATCAACAAAATGATACACATAGGAACTGAAGGACATGAAGTGAAACCTATGAATCACAGACAGAAAATGGAGAAGCACCAGATCAAGCGAAAGTCTAAACACCTACAAGCACAAACTACAGGCATATCAAGTAGCTGCATCTCAAGCAAGGAAAGACTACTATTCAAAGTTAATCCATAGTTCTCTCAATTGTCCACGAGAGCTCTTTGACATAATGAAATCACTTCGCAAAGGTACAACACAGCAAACCAAAAAAAAACCAATCTCACTCCACAAATAATAGCAGACTACTTCCAGACCTTGACTTCAGCCCATGCTAAAGGTACCAACTCACTCATCACTACAACAGAACAACATGAAACTACACACCTGAGCACATGGAGCTCATTCAGTAATATCACACCTAGCCACCTAGAGAAAATCACCACAAGCATCAACATTATCCCCTCTCCGCTTGATCCCTGTCCAGTCAGCTGGATTAAGCTAGCAAGACAAGTACTCACACCAACATACTGAAGATTATCCAGCTATCACTGGGGAAATTGCTAGGTATGTATGACCTAGATTGGCCACTGTTGGAAACAGGATACTGGGCTTGATGGACCTTGGTCTGACCCAGTATGGCATATCTTATGTTCTTATGTTACCCCCTGAACTCAAAACCGCCTCCATCCGCCCTGTAAGGAAAGGCACTCTGAACGACATCAACCAACCAACCTCCTACTGGTCCATAGCCAGCCTTCCCTTCATAGCCAAAGTACTTGAAAAAAATCATCTACCAACAACTCCAGGATCATATAGAAATACATCACCCACTCGACCACCAACAATACGGATTCAGACCGTACTATGGAGTAGAATCCCTAATGACCGACTTACTAGATAATCTAATTAAGGGCACTGACAAACCCAGAACTGGCTTTATACTCATCTTTTTAGACATAAAAGCAGCATTTGACTTAATTCCACACAACCTAATCATCCAGCAACTGCAAACCCTTGGACTATCAGACACACCCATTAATTGGTTCAAGTCCTACCTAATGGACCGACAGCTTTGAGTAAGACTGTGCCCTGCAAGATCCGCCCCGTACATTCAATCTCAAGGAGTCCCACAAGGTTCCACCCTTTCTTCACTAATTTTTGACATTTTTCTACAGCCAATCTGCACTGTCATAAAAATATTCAACATCCTGTACCACATCTATGCTGTGATGTAACAATCTACATGCCTATTAACACATCAAACCTGGATATCATGCCCATAACAAAATGCTTCTCCTCAGTCAGCGAATGGCTCAAAAGACACAATATGGCAATAAACTTCAAGAAGACAGAGGCCATGTATCTGGTTTGTTTAAATGTAAACCGCCCCTGATCTCTGGAAGGGGCAGCATAAAAAAAAACTATTTAAATTAAATAAAATAAATAAATGTATATCACCAGGCACAATAGTTTTAAACCACTGAGCTCCATAACTATTGATGGGACCCAAATCCAAGTGAAACAGGATGTGCAATACTTTGGCTTACACTGGATCAACACCTTACCTTCACAAGATACATACGGAACATTACAAGAAGCATTTACTTCAAATTCAAAACAAATCAAGCACCTTAAATCTCTAACCAACCATGACTTTCGCTCGGCCCTCCAAGCAACCATCTTTCCGCATTTTGATTACTGCGATATCATCCTTCAAGGCCTACCAAAAGCAGCTATCCACCCGCTCCAACTTACACTCACAGCAGCGCGGACCCTCCTCAACTCACAACAAATAGAACACATAACACCCCTACTCAGATAACTTCACTGGCTACCAATACTAGAATGCAAAAAATAAAAATCCATTCTCAACCTTCAAAATTCTCAACAACTCATCTCCGACACACTTGCAATCCCTACTTCAGGTCGCATCTGATAACAGAAAATGACGAACCAGTTCACAGAACATGCTATGCATACCATCGATATTTTAAAAAAACAGCTCCACCACCTCAAAGAGAGCCTTCACACTTTACACTCCACACTTATGGAACTCTAATCCTGACAGACTCTGGACTACAATGGACATGGTAACCTTCAGAAAAGCCCTAAAGACTCACATATTCAAAGACTGCTTCTCTGACATCATCAACTAATTCAGCTACCAACCATTTACCCAACCCCTCTCTCCCCCGCTCCCTTCGCCCCCAAATTTACCCCCACTCTCCACCCCTCCCTTGATCACCTCCAGTCATGAATGATACCCTAAACCTACAAACCTAAGCTAATATAACTTCCAAATTGATCTCCCTGTTTTATGTATAATGTTCTGTTACAATGTAAACCGCTTTGACCGTAGGATAAAGAGATATAGAAAAACTTAAATAAAGTTCGAATGCTCTCAGACAGGCTTGCTGATTGCTTCTCAGTTTTTCAGTTGGTATTGTTAGGGCATTTGTGGTGGATTTTCTTATTTGTCTGGATGACAAGTGTGTGTGAAGAAGCTTTCAGAGGTAGGTGGAAGAGAGATTGTTAATGATTTTGAAAGTTAGTAGGAGTGCTTTGTATTGTATTCTGGTGGGAGAGGGAGCCAGTTGAGATGTTTGAGCATGGGTGTGATGTGGCCGGTTTTGGTTGAACCTTGAATTGTACGAGCTGCAGTGTGGAGGACTGTTTGCAGGTGGTGGAGGGTAGATTGAGGGAGTCCATTGTATATGGAATTGCAGTAGTCAGTATGGGGGATGATGAGAGTTTGGAGGGTAGATCTGAAGTTGGAGGGTTCTAGCAATGGGCAAAGGCGTTGCATAGTGTGGATCTTGAAGTAAACTGTTCTTGTTGTTTTTGCAATTTGTGGTTTGAAAGTTAGAAGCTGGTCGAGGGTGATACTGAGGTATTTGATTTTGTTCTTGATTTGGATGTCATAGTTGTTCAGTGTGATGGTCTTGGGGGGGGGGGCGGTGTGAAGGTTTTGTCCTTGGTGATGAAATGAGTAATGTTTCTGGTTTTTTAAGGTTTATTGACAGATTGTTTTGTTGCAATTTGCACATGTAAATTGCAAATAAGGTTTCTAAAATAACCCCTATTATTTCTTGAATCACCTCTTATACCAGCCTCATCAAAAGCCTGTCTCCTCCCATTGAATTAATTATAGAGTCAAGACGACTACTCCACAGAACATAAACCGATGCTTGCAAATTATAGGTGCTCTTGCAGATCAGTGCAATGAGAGAGTTCTCCCTTCCTGTGTCCTCTCTCTAATCCTCTATCCCACTCCCTCTTGCCACTTTCAGTGCAGCTCACACTTCAATGGCTCCCCACAGCCTGCCAAGCCACCAATTGAGAGATACTCCAAAGGAGAACCAAGTTCAAATATCTCCAAAACAAATTTAAAATATTTCTTAAAAATAAGGGGATCCAGTGACACACCTTTCTATTAATGTGCATCTGGAGAATACCTTTTTTGAGGCGTGTGTAAAAACAACATGTTCTAAGATGCTCCCCTTTCGTGAACTGTGTCAGGTTTCTACAACACATGGTGACTGTTTTGGAATGCCATCTGCAGGTCTGAATTTTTGTGACGAGTGATTATGCCGGATGCTTGAAGGGGCTCTCTTCCCCCCATCCTGCCAACTCTCCCCAGATCACAAATCCATGGTGAGTAGGGGGTAGAACCTAGAGTGAACCCCCCCCCCCAGACATAAAGGAGTGCCCAACTTGGGGGGGGGGGGGGCTACACAAATAACAAAGAATTAGAATGCACTTTTGACCATTCAATATATAGGGGCTTGTTTACAAAGCTGCGGTAGCAGCTTCCGCCCAATATCGGAGCTGCGGCCCCATTGAATTCAATAGGGCCGCGGCTCCGATATCAGACAGAAAGTGCTACCACGGCTTTGTAAACAAGCCCCATAATATCACGCACAAGCAAAGCATGTTGTTGTGCATGTATTTGGGGCCTATTCTGTAATGTAAAATATGCACAGGCTTTATTTTATAGAATAGAGGTGCACAGAGTCTAGAGCAGGCGTAACTGCCACACCTACTGTAGATCGGTGCAGTGATGCATGTAAATCATAGTATTCTAATTTACATGCATAGATTTTGGCTTCACCTACCCTCTGCCCAAGAACCGCCTCCGAAATCTTCATTATAAAGCATATGAGGACAGACTTAAGGATTTCAATATGTATACTTTAGAGGAAAGGCGGGAGAGAGGTGATATAATTGAGACGTTTAAATACCTCCATGGCATAAATGCACAGGAGTAGAGCCTCTTTCGATTCAAAGAAAGATCTGCTACGAGGGGACATAGGTTGAGGTTGAAAGGGGATAGACTCAGGAGTAATATGTGGAAATATTTCTTTTTACAGAAAGAGTGGTAGATCCATGGAATAATCTCCCAGTGGAGGTGGTAGAGATGAGGACAGTGTCTGAATTCAAAAAGGCATGGGACAAACACGGAGGATCTCTAAAAGAAAAAGGGGACTTTTGTAGTGGTTGATATGGAAGGGCAGACTATCCTCATGTATTTTTATGGAGTTCTTTATTAGTCATGTTTCATTGTTTTATTCATTGTAACATAGTATATGACGGCAGATAAAGACCAGTATGGTCCATCTAGTCTGCCCAGCAAGGCGGCAAGAGTAGGTGCACCTGCAACTCTGTGCAGGTCACCCCTCCCCATGCCTTTGTTTAGGGGTGTACCCACCGCTCTGTGTAGGCCACCCTTATTTGTTCAGATATAAGATATAGTTATGTTTATTTTGATTTTATCCTGTTATAAAGGGATCCACTGTGTCTGTCCCATGCCATTTTGAATTCTGTCACTGTATTTGCTCCACCACGTCGATCGGGAGGACATTCCAAACATCTACCACCCATTAACTTTTTTAGTTTTATCTTCTGGATGTATTTTAGCTGCTCATGATACAATTTGGTTTCTTTTATTTATTATTTATTGTTGTTTTATGTTTTATATTTTCTTATTGTTTTATCAGAGATTATTTGCTCCCCTGAAGAAGACCCCCAGCCGAAACATATGTCAGGCTAAGCTCTCTGGTTATTAATAAAGATTCCCTTCCCCGGTGTTTGTTGTCCAGCTCCTTGTATTCTCTGCTGTCGCTGCAGGAAAGGTGGTTCCCTTTGCTCATCTATCCAGTCTTCCCATCCATATATATCAAGTCTGGGGCCATGGAAGGCCTCTGATTGGGGTGGCCCAGCTCCACCTTGACTCTGCCCCAAGCTGCACCCTAACTCCTCCTCTAGCCCCCCACACCCTTCCTCTCCTGTTCTGCCTGCAGGAATCACATGTCCTGTGGGCAGAAGAGAAGGGAATGGCTGCGATCATAGACAGGAAAGGAAGGCCGCTGCAATCGTGGCAAAGATTCCTTTTGCTGGCTGCAGGGATCCGATCTCCTGTGGGCAGACAGGTGGAGACTGCAATGATCGTGGCTGCTCTCTTCTCTGTGCATCTGACAGACTAAATTTTGGTGGGGCCAGGGCCCATGTGGCCCACCCCGTTCTGATGCTTATGTATGATCTACTAAATCCTACAATCCCTTTTTTCCCTTAGGGATTCTCTGTGTTTGTCCCAAGCTTTCCTGAATTCAGATATGGTCCTCGTCTCTACTATCTCCACTGGGAGGCTATTTCACTCATTCACTGTTTCTATAGAGAAAAATTTCCTTAGATTACTTCTGAGTTTCTCTCCTTTCACCTTCATCCTATGCTCCCTCATTCCAGAGCTTTCTCTCAATTGAAAGAGGTTCTCCTCCTGTGCATCTATGCCATGGAGCTATTTAAATGTCTCTATCATATCTCCCCTCTACCTCCTTTCTTGGAAAGTATGCAGATTGAGAACTTTAAGTTTGTTCCCTTAGGCTTTATGACGAAGACCAATGACCATTTTAGTAGTCGCCCACTGCACCGATTACATCATGTTTATATTCTTTTAAAGGTGCAGTTTCCATGATTGCCAAAAGTACTCCAAATGAGGTCTCACTAGAGACTTATACAAAGGCACTATTACCACCTTCTTCCTGCAGGCCATTCCTCTCCCTATGCACCAAAGCTCCCATCAGCATGTGCAATATACGTATCCTCCCTCCTGCCACCCAAAGCAGCAGGATGAAGAGCTGATGGGTGCCCTGGTCCCATTGGCAAGAAGAACAAGGGCTGCAGCCTGAGAAGGCTGGTGGGTGGCCCCGGGTCTCGCCAGCCAGAAGAGCAGGGCAGTGGCCTGAAAAAACTGGCAGGTGGCTCTGGGTCCCACCAACCAAAAGAAAGGGGTTGTGACCTGAAGAGAAGAAGGATGCCACCAAAGGGAATGAGCTGATGAGGAGGAAGAGCCTAAAGGAAGAGGCAGGGTCAAAAGAAAAGAAAGGGGAGGGACATAAAAGAAAAGGCAGTGCTGGGGAGGAGCATAAGAGAAAGGGCAGAGTTAGAAGAGAGAAGGGAAAAAGATGGGGAGTGCATTATGGGAGAAGGGAAGAGAGGGAGGGAGTGAAAGGTCAGAGTGCAAGGTTGCAGATGAGGGAGAGTACATGGGTGACTGGAGGGAAAAGAGGGAGAGTGCAAGAAAGGAATGGGAAATAGTGTAAAAGAGTGGGATGAACAAGGAGTAGGTGTGGGAGGACAGGAGAAAGTCCAGATAAACATCCATCACTCCAACACACACGGACACATAGCGCCCCCTCCCATACACACACACACACACACACACAGCCCCAATGCATGTACATGCACAGAGCTACTGACAAACACAAGCACAAAACAAAAGCCAACACACACACATGCATGCATCCCAACACTACCCATGACACACACAAATATCCTATAACACTTCACATCACACACACACACGCACACCAAAATTCCCCATGACATGCACATACACACATGCATCCCCTACACTCCCCTGAAACCCCCATGACATATACACTCATACACCAACACTCCCCATGACACACGCATGCACACACACACACCCCAACACTCTCCATCACATACACACTAACATTCCCTATGACATACACACATGCACACACTCCCACCATGACACTCCATCACACACATGTACTCTCCATATACCTGATTCTGCAAATGGGGGAAATGCGTCTGTGTGACGCTGCAAGTGTATACTTTTCAATTTTTTTTTTTTTTTTTTTTTTTACATATAGTGTCACTCCTCCTTCCGTCTTTCTTCCTACTCTGTCCTTCCTAAATGAATTATAGCCCAACCATTTACAAGGGAGACTGGCACTGGCGAGCAGTAACATTCACTGTTATTTCCAGCACTGTGGCTGGAAACAAAATACTGTCCAGTTTCTTCTTTTGTAACAGAGGCACCTGCACCTCTCTACAATATGCCAATTTCCCCACTGTAATAGAAGTATGTATGGGTGCCACATAAGGACCCTTTTACTAAAGTGCGCTAAGCGGGTAGCGCTTGTATTAGTATGCGGTTAACGCACAACCATCACTGCAGCAGCATGATAGCACATGCTGATTCACACACTATCTGCACAGCATGCTATGGGGTGGGAAATTATTAGGTTATGGACGGGCAATGAGTATGGACTATTCGTGACAGTTAGCACATGACACTTTACCACCTACTGTTGCAGTTGCAAGTTGTGCGGAAGCACTTTATGCACAGTAAAGAGCCTTTCTGCATGGTAACCATATGGGATCATGCTGGGCACACCCCCAACCGCTAACTCTTGATGCACAGGCTTTGCACTTACCGTGTGTTAATTTTTCCATCTAAGCACGGTAAGTGCAAAACATTATCACACTTAGGTCATTCTGAAATACGAATAAGCCCTGTGTACATGTGGGATCAACATGTTTCATTCGAAAATGTCTAGATCCGTATTCTGACACCTGGTAGCCCTACATGTACACAGCACGAAAACGGGGATCTCAGGACATGGATGGGAGGGGGCGGAACGGGGGCATGGTCAGGCAGGGAAATGTATAAAACGTATCCAGGAAATGCCATTGTACGTCCCCGGCATAATCACCCATACGTCTACGTTATTTTTATTTATTTAAACATATACCACCCTTTCCATCGATCAGGGGCGGTTTACATTGAACAATAACTCAGTTACAGAGAACATGTGTAAACTATGATACAAAGAACTATTTTGATGCCAGCTATGCACCTATACAGAGGTATCGTGGTAGCTGAGTCCAAACTATTTACAGGTTCAATAATCAGCAGAGCAGGTTACAGCGAATGTTCTTGCCAGGAGAGGGGGGAGGGAGGAGAAGGGGGATATTAGGTTAGCTAGGAGGATCGAGGTGGGGGGGGTAGAGGATAGTGGAATAGTGGATGTGAAGGTATTATAATATTCAGTGAAGAGTAGGGTTTTTAATTCCTTGCGGAAAGTCTGGAGGTCGTTAATTGATCTGATGGAGTCGGGGAGAGAGTTCCAAAGGGCGGGAGTTGAGTACCTGAAGGCCCTGTTGCTTCTCGTTTGCTTGTTTTTTTGTATTGAGGTGGATATAGATAGGAGGTTCTTTGTACTTCTTTCAATTCTGATGCCAGTTTGTGGATGTATCAGGGTGGATAAGTGGGAAGGAGAGATGCCGTTGTGTAATTTGAATGTTGTAACTATCATCTTGTATCTTACCCTAGAAGCAATGGGGAGCCAATGGAGATTATAGTTTATTGGGGTGATGTGTTCAGTTAGACTTGCTTTGGAGATAATCCTAGCAGTTACATTTTGGACAAGTTGAAGTGTGTGAAGCGTCTTTTTAGGAAGACCCTGTAACAGACTGTTACAGTAGTCCAAGTGAGCAGCAATTAAAGCTTGGACTACTGTTCTAAAGTCATGTGTTTCAAGGATAGGCCTAAGGTCCTGTACAGTTTTTAAAGAATATTGTCCTAGCAGTTTGTTTAATTTGAGCAGACATACTGAGGGCTCTGTCAATAATTGACACCCAGGTATTTTACCTCCTGTTTGACTGGCAAGTTTATGTTATGCAGTTTGAAAGTAGAGGGGGACATGAAGTTCTGACTCCTTGTCATGAATAAGATTTGTTTTTTTGAAATTTATTTGCAAGTTGTTTGCTTTGAGCCATGATTCCTCCTCGATTATACAGTCTGTGATGCTGCTGTATTGAGGGTTTTTTTATATCCACCGGTGCATATACCATTATATCGTATGCATAGATGTGATATTTGGCATTGCATTTATTAAAGATTGCACATATAGGTTGAAGGTATAAATTAAACAGTAGTGCAGAAAGAGCCGATCCTTGGGGGAATGCCCTGTTCTTAGGGGAATGTAGTGGATGACTCTTGGTTGAGCTTTACAAATAGGTAGCAGTTGGATATGTATGATTTAAACCATTCTAAAGTTGTTCCTGATATACCTATGTGCGCTAGTCTTGACCGAAGGATGCTGTGGTCAGCACTGTCAAATGCAGATGAGAATCTAGAAAGACCATGATGAAGGCTTGATTAGGGTTGTCCAATCCATAGATGAGTGTATCGAATAAAACTAGGAGAAGGGTTTTGATGCCATGATAAGGGCAGAAACCATATTGATGGATATCAATGGGTGAATTGAGGTCAATGAAATCTTGTAACTGGATTTAAACTACTTTTTGATTATTTTTGCTAAAAATGGAATGCTGGCTATTGGATGGTATGAAGTAGGGTCATCCTTGTTGAGGGATATGTTTTTAAGTAAGTGGCGAATGATGGATAGTTAGGTGTGTCTGGCATAATTCCTTGGGTAAGGGATTGGTTGACGATGTTGAGTATTACAGGTGCTAATTCAGCTTTAACTGCCTTTATCCAAGAAACAGGACATGGATGAAGGTGTGAGATTGTAGTATTAATTTTGGTTATTATTTCTAGGAGCTGTTTCTCTTTTATGAGGTGAAAGGTGGTCCATTTATTAGAGTGGGACTGGGAATCACTATAGGTAAACAAAGTAGGGTTATTTTTATTTTTTTTTTAATTTAGAAGCTAGGTAGTTTGCTATAGCCTGTGGTTTAATGGGAGTACGATTTGTTGGGTTAGTGTGGGACCTTGTTAGTCTTTACAATTTCAAATAGCTCTCTAGGGCGCTTGATGGCTTTATTTAGAATGGATGAGTGATGGTCCTTTTTTGCCTTGAGAATTGCTTCTTTATAGATATTTAGTGCCGAGATGTACAGTTCCTTATTTTCAGGGGTTTTGAAGGACCTCCATTTTTTTTCCAGCTTATGGAGTGTTTTCTTGAGGTTGCATAACTCTTGCGTATACCATTTTTCCCTCAAGACAAAGTACAATATTAACATATATACAAATTATAGAAATTCTGAATCAATCAGCAATGACTCGACATAACAGAGAGAGGTTTCAAGGGTATCACTGTAGCAAATCAAAAAGCAAAATAGCAAGATAAAACTCAAAAACAATGATATATCTGCCATTCATAAAGATATGAAGGGGGGCTGATAAGTCTCTGGTCTTGTAACAAAACAGAAATCTAGGAGCACACTTCAGTTCTGGAGGTCCGAATGATCTCTCTGCAGTTTCATTTGCACACTGGGCAGAGGGTTTCAACATATTATCCATGATGATGCCTAGATACTTTTCCTAGAACCTTATATTGTGCAATCATAGTTTGTGTTGTTCTTCTCCATATTAAATTTCATCTGCCATTTGGATGCCTAATCTCCTAGTTTCTCAAGGTCTTCTTGAAAGTTTTTACAATCCTCTTGTGATTGAACAACTTTGAATAATTTTTGTTATCTGCAAATTTGATCACCTCACTCGTTATTCCCATTTTCAGGTCATTTATAAATATGTTAAAAAGCAGTGAGCCCAGCACAGATCCCTGGGGTACACCACTATTCACCTTTCTCTCCTAAGAAAATTGACCATTTAACCCTACTCTCTGCTTTCTTTTAGCCCGTTCCTAATCCTCAAAAGGACACTGCCTTCTTTTGCATGACTTTCTAATTTCCCCAAGTCTCATGAGAGACCTTGTTAAAGGATTTCTGAAAATCCAAATACACTATGTACACCAGTTCACCTTAATCTGTTTAATATCTTCAAAACACTTTGGCTTTATCCCATTAAGCCATGACTATGTGTTTAATAATTTTGTTTTTTATAATGGTTTCTACCATTTTGCCTGGTACTGACATTAGGCTCACCAGTCTATAGTTTCCTGGCTCACCCCTGGAATCCTGGTGCCCATTCTTCAGGTACCATAGAGGATTTTAACGATAGCAAGTTACTAATAGCAGATTTTCAATTTCATTTTTGAGTTCGTTTAGCACCCTGGGATGTATACTATCAGATCCAGATCATTGCTAATCTTTAGTTTGTCAAATTGCCCTATAATATCTTCCAGGTTTATTGAGATTTATTTGAATTCCTCCGATTCATTGCCTTTAAATATCATATCTGACATGGGTCCACTATATCTTCAGAAACAGCAACCAAACAATAGCAAAAAGGGACCAAAAATCAATATATACACAAAAAAATCCCATACAACAAAATAACCATAGAAAAGCTCTCCTGAGGGCACTTACAAAGAAACAATTGCTATTATGAGGAGATATGGAGCATCGATTAGAAAGTCATCAGTGTGCAGATGATGAAATTGTGATTCTGGATGATGCTTCATAGTGGTTGGATAAGGATGTTAAACATCAAGGATGATAAGGGGGAGCCCTAGGGTAAGCCTTGGTGTAGACTGAAAGGGAAGGAAGATTCTGATCCCACTTCGACTTGCTGATGCCTGTCTTCCAGATAAGAGCAAACACATTGTAGAACTGTATCTCTTAGGCCAATTGAGTGTAGACATGAGAGGAGTTGTGCATGTACTCGTAGAAACACAGAAACATGACGACAGAAAAAGACCACATGGCTTATCTAGTCTGTCCTTCCATATCAATCACTACAACAGTCCCCTTTTTTCCTTTAGAGATCTTCTGTGTTTGCCCCATGCTTCTTTGAATCCAGATACTGTCCTTATCTCTACCACCTCCACTGGGAGACTATTCCACGGATCCACCACTCTTTCTGTAAAGAAATATTTCCGCATAACACTCCTGAATCTATTCCCTTTCACCCTCATCCCATGTCCCCTCATAGCAGAGCTTGCTTTCCAACGAAAGAGGCTCTCCTCCTGTGCATTTATGCCATGGAGGTATTTAAACGTCTGTGTCATATCACCTCTATTCGGCCTTTCCTCTAAGGTGTACATATTAAGATCCTTAAGTCTGTCCTCATATGCTTTATAATGAAGACCACCAACCATTTTAGTAGCCACACTCTGTACTGACTCCAGCCTGTTTGTATCCTTTTGAAGGTGCGGTCTCCAGAATTGCACACAATACTCCAAATGAGGTCGCACCAAAGACTTACAGAGGCACTATCATCTCCTTTCTTCTGCTGGCCATTCCTCTCCCTATGCACCCAAGCATCCTTCTAGCTTTTGCTGTCGCCTTTTTCTACCTGTTTAGCTACTTTAAGATCATTAGACACAATCACACCTAGGTCCCGCTCTTCTTTAGTGGACAAAAATACTTCACCCCCTATACTATATCGCTCCCTTGGATTGCTGCAGCCCAAATGCATGACCTTGCATTTTTTAACATTAAATCTCAGCTGCCAAATTCTAGACCATTCTTCAAGCTTACCTAGATCCCTCCTCATGTTATCTATACCTTCCTGGGTGTCCACTCTATTGCAGATTTTGGTATCATCCGTAAAGAGGTAAACCTTACCCGACAGCCCTTCCACTGTATCACTAACAAAGATGTTAAAAAGAATCGGACCAAGGACAGATCCCTGGGGCATACCACTAATAACCTTCTCCTCAGAGTGAGCTCCATTTACCTGTATCCATTGTCACCTCCCACTCAACCTATTTCCAACCCAAGAAGTAACTTTAGGGTCCATCCCTAGGGAGCTCAGTTTGTTTATAAGATGCCTGTGAGGAACGATGTCAAAGGCTTTATTGAAATCTAAATACACTAGAGTCGAAGGCAGCTGAAATGTCCAGAAAAATGAGGATGAATCCTTAAGAACATAAGATATGCCATACTGAGTCAGACCAAGGTCCATCAAGTCCAGTATCCTGTTTCCAACAGTGGCCAATCTAGTTCACAAGTACCTAGCAGTTTCCTCAAAAGAAACAGGTTCCACCATGCATGTATTGGGGCAAGCAGTGGATTTCCTGGGTCCCCTTTAGTTTATGGACCTTTCCTCCAGGAACTTGTCCAACCCTTTTTTAAACCCAGCTACACTAACAGCTTTTATTACATCCTCCGGTAACGAACTCCAGAGTTTGATTACATGTTGAGTGAAAAAATATTTTTATTATTCTTAAATAGGTTACCCTGTAGCTTCATTGCATATCCCCTAGTCTTTCTATATTTTGATGGCATAAACAATCGATTTACGTTTTCCCGTTCCACTCCATTCATTAATTTATAGACCTCTATCATATCTCCCCTCAGCCATCTCTTTGAGGTTGAAGAGCCCTAACCTTTTTAGCCTCTCCTCATAGGTGTATCATTCCATTCCCTTTACCATTTTGGTGGCTCTTCTCTGTACCTTTTCTAAAAACACTATATCCTTTTTAAGATACGGCGACCAGAATTGCACACAATATTCAAGTTGCAGTCACACCATGGAACGATACAGAGGCCTTATAATATCCTTTGTTTTATTCTCCATTGCTTTCCTTATGATTCCTAGCATTCTATTTGCTTTCTTGGTTGCCACTTCACACTGGGTGGAGGGTTTCAACATGTTATCCATGATGACGTTTAAATCTTTTTCTTGGGTGATGCTTCCTAATGTGGAACCTTGCATCGTGTAACCATAGTTTGTGTTGTTCTTTCCTAGGTGCATAACTTTACACTTGTCCACATTAAATTTCATCTGCCATTTGGATGCCCAGTCTTCCAATTTATCAAGGTTCTCTTGCAATTTTTCACAAATCCTCATGGGTTTTAACAACTTTGAATAATTTTGTGTCATCTGCAAATTTGATTACCTCACTTGTTATTCCCATTTCCAGGTCATTTATTAATATGTTAAAAAGCAGTGGACCAAGCACAGATCCCTGGGGTACTCCACTATTCACTTTTCTCCATTGGGAAAATTGACCATTTAGCCCTACCCTTTGCTTTCTATCTTTTAACCAGTTCCTGATCCACTATAGTACACTGCATCCTATCCCATGACTTTTTCATTTCGCCAAGAGTCTCTCATGAGAGACCTTGTCAAAGGCTTTCTGAAAATTCAGATACACTATATCAACTGACTCACCTTTGTCTATCTGTTTATTCACACCTTCCAAAAAACATAACAGATTAAGACAAGACCTTGGCTAAAGCCATGTTGGCTGTCTCCCATTTAGCCATGACTATCTATATATTCGGTAATTTTGTTCTTTATAATGGTTTCTATCATTTTTCCCAGTACTGACGTCAGGCTCACTGGTCTGTAATTTCCCAGATCACCCCTGGAACCCTTTTTAAAAATTGGAGTTACATTGGCCATCCTCCAATCTTCAGATATTACAGCTGATTTTAATGATAGCTCACAGATTACTAATAGTAGGTCTACAATCTTATATTTCAGTTCTTTCAACACCCTTGGATGTATACGATCTGGTCCAGGTGATTTACTACTCTTCAGTTTATCAAATAGTTGCAATACATCTTCCCAGTGTATCAATATTTCTTTCAGTTCTTCTGCAGCATCACCTTTAAATACCATTTCAGTCATGGATAACATCCCTACATTTTATTTATTTTTATTTATGCTTTTCTTCTATACTGTCCCTTCCAGAGATCAAGGGTGGTTTACAGGGAACAATTCAACAATTTTACATGGAACAGCAGTTATAACTATTTACAGGCAACATTACATGAAAATGTGTCAATTAACTATCTACATCTTCCTCAGTAAAGACCAAAGCAAAGAATTCATTCAGTCTCTCTGCTATGACCTTATCCCCTCTTAGTGCCCCTTTTACCCCTCTATCATCTAATGGTCCAACTGACTTTGTGTTTTTTTGGTACCCTTTCTTAAGGTGTCCAGTAGAAATGTTAGTAGGGTCTCTGTGCTGTGAAAGGGTTTGAAGCCATGCTGCTGGTGATCAAGAAGAACGTAGGAGTCTGTGTAGTCTTCAATTTGTATTTTCACTGCCTTTGATGATTTTGGCTAGGGCTGGGATATTTGAAATCAATCTGTATGAGGATGAGTTGAAGGGCCAGCTGTTGGGTTTTTTAGTGGAGGCCTAATGGAGGCTTGCTTGAGATCCTTTGGCTTGTAGCCCAGAGCTAATGAGGCTTGAATCATAGGTAGGATGGTTGGGATGAGGTCATGCTTTAGAGTCATGGGCAAGGGTCAAGAGGGGAGGTTGTACTATTGAGGTTTGATATGATGTTTTCAAGCTGCTGGGCAGATGGAAGGCTAAATCGTAACCAGGTTTGCTTGCTAGTGGTGCAGGAGAGATCGCTGTGCAGGGGGACTGTGGTGGTGGTTAATGATTACTTGGACTGTAAATACTATGCCATGTCCTCAGGGGATAATGTGGCATGGGGCATGTTCATAGTTGTGCTTCTGAGTAGGTTTAAGGCTATGTTGAAAAGTTCCCTAGGCTTATTATGTGAAGATCTGATTGGTTGGTATGGTATTCTCCATTTATGAGGAGGGAACATTTGCAGTATTCGGACTGGGTAGTTATATATGCTGAGTAGTTGGATGGATTCCTGTGGTTTCTCCATTTGTGCTCTAGTTGCTTGAGTTTGTTAGGATTTTGAGGTCAGGTGTAAACCACAGGACATGGTGGGTTTGCTTGAGACTGTGTGGGTTGGTTTGTATGTTGTCATAGGATGAGATGCGTTCGTTCCATTCGAGTATTAAGGAGTTGAGGTTGTTTGATCATCCATGTTCATAGGCAGAATGTTGCTGATGAAAAGGAGTCTTTGTCAAATATCTATAACCTCCATGACTGTGCTGAGAGGACCTTGCACTTGGTTGTGGTGGTTAGCTTTGTTAGGAAGAAGGTGAGTAAATTGTGATTTGACCAGTACTGGAGTGTTTAGAGTCATTGCCAAGAGGTGTTGATAAGGCCAGTTGGATGGGGTAAAGATAAGGTCTAAAGTTCCACCCTTGGAATGCGTTGGTTCAGAAATTCTCTGCTTGAGTTGGAGTGCCTCCATTGCCTGGACAAAAGGGGAGGGGTGTTTGAGGATGCCCAATACAGCGAGCCATTTATTGCTATGGTGGTGAGAGTTTGTCTCCTCAATTAGTGGGGAGAGGTCAGTGGAGCTGGCTGTTGGTGATCTGTATGCAGATGGTGATGATGCCCAGATCATCTATTGAGCTTGCATTGTTCATCTTGAATTTGAGATGCTCCTTCGCTATTATAAGGACCCCTCCACCCCTCCTAGCAGTTCTAGGGCAGTTGAAAGCTTGGTATGAAGGAATGGTGAGTTGGTTAACTAGGATGGTGTCTGTTTCTTCAAGCCAATATTTGGTTATGCATAATAGGTCAATATTCTCTCTGATGAAGTCTGTAATGATGGGAATTTTATTACGGACAGAGTGCGTATTGATAAGAATGTATTTTAGTGGGTGATTGGTGGTCGTTTCTGAATCTGGGGAAGAATGACAAGGGGATGATTGAATTTTAATGAGATTGTGTGCATTTCTGCTTCCTGGTTTGGGGATGAGTTTTTGAAGCCTGATGTGATATGGGGGTTCTATTATAAGGATGATATACGATTTAGTTGGTATGTAAGCATGGGTTGAGGTAAAATTGGTGAGGAGCAGTATGAGAGGAAATGGAGCGAGGTTATACATGGTGAATGCCTGGTTGGAGTACTTGGTTAATATCATTCAAGTAGTACTGCTGGGCTGTTCAGCAATTGGAAGCTACCGCCTAGGAGAGTGATGTCACTGTGGGGAGGGGCTTACCTCCGCTCTCTCTTGTGACTGCTGGATATGACATGTGTCGCTGTTCACAGAAAAACTGTACTGTACGAGCTGGATCAGAAGAGTACTTGTGTGTCACAGGGGCAATGTACCAAAAGGGATGGTCCTGCCCTGGCATTGTGGTATCATTGGGTGGATATTAATGAAGTAAGGTGGGAGGAAGGATGGCTCTTTTAAAGATCTGTTGGCTGCATTGGTTGTTGGAATGGAGGGGCAGGGAGTAGCTACCTCCTGGCTCACCATAGCTGCAGGTGGGTCCTAGAATGTGATGTTCCTACGCCAACTTGCAAGGTGCACTAGGTCAGTCCTTTAGGGTTTTGTGATGCTGATGGCTGTGGTGGTTGTTGGTCAGTGCCTAAGGGCCACGCCAAAGGACCCTCTGGTGAGGCCGCCAGGCACGGGCATGCCTGGGTGCGCTGCTTTTTAAAATGCTAGTCTGCTGGACTGATTGGTGTTGCCAGTGGGGAGCGGGGAGGAGCTTACAAGATGCAACGGCCAGGATAATCACAAGAGCTACTCGATGAACACACATCACCCCCATACAAAAGCAGCTCCATTGGCTCCCCATCTATCTGCGAGTGAAGTATAAAGTCTCTCTCATCACATTCAAGATCCTTCATGATCTCTCAGTGAATGTGCTCCAGACTCTCATATCCAAACCCCTCGAAAACAAATCAAGAACGGCCAACCACAACCTCCTATCACTCCTGGCATCTTTCTCCCATACTAACCTTGCCACTTCCAGTAGAGCATTCTCCTTCTATGCACCCACGACTTGGAACTCCCTCCCTGCAGAGATTCACTCTTTAATAGACATCGGGGAATTTCAGTGTAAGCTGAAGACCTTCTCCTTAGAGCACTTTGGCTCAGAGACCTAACGACCTCCCTGACTCACCCAGCCTTCCTAAGCAACTTTAGCTCCAACTCCTCTCCTCTTGCTTGTACAAACACTAGCACATCCTCCACTGCTACATATCGTCTGTTCACCAATCTAAGCAACTCTGCTCATGAATTGCTCATTAATTATGATGTGAGCACTCCTTCCTTAACCAAGTTCTCAGCTGAATTGTTATTATTGTTTAATTGTTACATTGTTAACCATGTTCTATGTAAAGTTATGTTTGTTAAAACTGTTCCATGTAAACCGCTGTGACTTTTAGATATAGCGGTATAAAAGAGCTGCTAAATAAAACATAAATAATAAATAGCCCTCGGTGTTAATTTGTATCAAGTCTCTCCATACAGCACCAGAGGAAATCCTTTGCCAGAGAGGACTGAATATTCACACCAACATCCTTGGTCAGAAAAAATTCCTCATAAAAAAAGCATCCACAATAATATATAAAAATTGTCTTCTTTTATCTATGTTGTTCCACTGTGTATTTGTCAACAAATTTTTTTGTAGTATTTTGGGGTCCATTCAGTGCTGGAGGCTAGGTGCAAATTCAGCGCATATCCATCGGTGCTAAACACTAAACCTGAATAATCTATGCTGGGGTCATATGCGACCCCAGCATTGAATATCAAGTGTCACTGTACAGTCTCTGCAGCTGCAGAAGCTAACTGGGTAGCGGCAATATTGGAGCTGCTGCCTGGTTAGCTCCTATGGGTAAAGTTAGGCCAGTTTTTGCTGCACTTAGTTTTACCAGTGTGTTGCTAACCAGGTAGTGGTGCAATATCGCCGCTACCTGGTTAGTGATTGTCGCCGCCCACAACATGCCCTGATGAGTCTAGAAGGACAACCTAAAAGGCACTGCTTCTGCTGAAAGAAAATGTGTACTTGTTAAGTATTTACTTCTGGGAAATTCTCTAAATCTTGGGGAAAAAGGTATTCTTTGGGTTAAAGGGAGGGAGGGAGGAGTGGCCTAGTGGTTGGGGCAAGGTACCACAGGCCGGAAGGTCAGTGGTTCAAATCCCACTAGAGGACAGCAACCTTGGGCCGGAAGGACTGGGGTTTCTAGTCCCACAGGTGCTCCTTGTGGTCTTGGGCAAGCCACTTAACCCTCCATTGCCCATGTTCCCTGTAAGTATTAGTGTATGTGTCTCATATCCCCTCATGTTACATGTATCCCCCAACCGCTTTGACCCAGTGAAAAGCGGGATATAAATGCAGATAAATAAATAAAAATAAATAAATAAATAAAACTGATACACTGGATTCTAAAATAAACAGATTTATTTATTTACTCAGTCAGGGCCTAGTATCAGTAGAGATCTGTTAATTTAAATTTAAAACCCAGCAGAGAGCTTTTTGTTTACTTTTGAAACTAGCAGAGAGCTCTTAGTTTACAGTGGAGGAGTGGAGCTTTAGTTTGGAGTGGAGGAGTGGCCTAGTGGTTGGGGCAAGGTACTTCAGGCCGGAAGGTCGGGGGTTCAAATCCCACTAGAGGACAGCAATCTTGGGCCAGAAGGACTGGGGTTTCTAGTCCCACAGGTGCTCCTTGTGGTCTTAGGCAAGCCACTTAACCCTCCATAGCCCAAGTTCCCTGTAAAATAGTTCTCTGTGTGCTGTGCTTTCCTGTCTAATCAATGTGTTTATACCTCAAAAATTTCCTGTCATGATTTGACAATTTCCAATCTGTAATCAAAACCGCTGCTGATCGCTGGAAGTAGCGGTATACAAATGTATACTAAATAAAAAAAATAAATAAATAGTTTAAATTTAAAACTCAGTCAGGGCCTAGTATCAAAAGAAAGCTTTTAATTTAAACCAAATCAGAGTATAGCTTAGCATAGAAGGACAAATAGGGTAAAATATTCTTCGAGTTGAAAGAAATGAATTGTTTCTAGATACCTTTACAAAGATGCCTTCAACTTAGGAGGCAAGAGATCTGGGAATTTGTTTTAAATAGATATTAAAGTCAAGGGTAAGGTTAAGGGGAATTTGAAAGGCTCCCTCTATCAAACCAAGGGTTGTATGAATCACCCAGGAAATTGTTAACAGATTAACTTAGAAGCACAGGTCTGGGACCTGTGTAGCAAGCCAGCCTTTACTAAGTGTTAGTTCACTCCCACCCACCGACTCCCGCCTACCCAGGCATAATCTTAGCTTAATAGGCTCTTAAACCTATTAGAGAGGGAAGGGTGGTCAAAGTCACTTTCAGGTTCAGCTGATTATCACCAGCAGCAATAGATTAATGCCCTGAAGTTAATTAATCTTGAGGTGAACAAAGTCCCTTAAAAGGTAATTAGTATAATTGTATTAGTACAAGTATCTCTAGAAACTTTGAACAAACAACTTAAATAGCTAAACAAAACTTTTAAAACTAAGATGCAGACAGCAGTCCAGCAGCAAAATGGGGACTATCCAGTCTTTTGCATCGAGTGTCACATGTACGATTTTCTCCCAGTTGGTGAGGTGTCTTATGTGTGCACTAGATGCATGGAGCTCTTTGCCCTTGGGGAATGAATCCAATCTCTGGAGGCTAGAGTAGCAGACTTGGAGGACATAAGGAAGACAGAGGTACATAGATGACACCTACAGAGACACATAGTAATGAAGACCCACCTCCAATCGGGCAGCCTCTCAGTTGCCATGGAGGAGAGAGGTCACATGAAAGGAAAGCATCACCTTGGTGTGGCAGGAAGTAATTCTGTAGCTAGGACCTGACCGCCAGGAGATGTAAAACCTTCTTGCACTGAGGAGATTTAGGGAAGGGTTAGGACAGCTATTATAGTTGGTGATTCGATCATTAGGCAATGTAGATAGCTGGTTGGCTAGTGGGTTTGAGGACTGCCTGGTAACATGCCTGTCTGGTGCAAAGGTAGCAGACCTCATGCACCACCTAGACAAGGTTTTAGATAGTGCTGGGGAGGAGTCTGCTGTCTTGGTACATGTTGGCACCAATAACATAGGAAAACGTGCAACGCATGTTCTGGAGGCCACATTTAGGCTTTTGGGTAGAAAGTTGAAATCCAGAACTTCCAGAGTAACATTCTCTGAAATGCTTCCCATTCTACACGCAGGACCAAAAGGCAAGCAGAGCTCTGAAGTATCAATGTGTGGATGACAGGATGGTGCAAAGAAGAGGCTTTTGGATTTGTTAGAAACTGGGCAACATTCTGGGGAATGGAGGGACTCTTCCTAAGGGATGATCTTCACCTTAACCGGGATGGAACCAGGCTGCTGGCATTAATCTTTACAAAGGAGAAAGAGCAGCTTTTAAACTAGATAGTAGGAAAAAGCCAACAGTCGGCCAGGAGCACATGCTTCGGAAGAATGTATCCTTGAAGGATACTAGCAAAACAGAGAAGTTAGGACATCACAACAGAGAGGTCCAACAAAGATAAAACTAACCCAGATGTCATAATAACTTAAGATATGCCATACTGGGTCAGACTAGGTCTATCAAACCCAGTATCCTGCTCCAAGAAGCAGTCATTTATTTAATCTAGAAACTTTATCTCCATAGCATGTATGGCTGTGACACTAACCCAGTTGATACCGGGGTAATTGAAATCACCCATCATCATTACTGTGCTGTAACTTTTGTTTAGCTTCCCTGATTTCTTTGAGCATTTCATCATCCATTTGTTCATTCTGGCCAGGCGGTCGATAGTACACCCCCACTGCCACACCTTCCCCTTTTTACATGGAATTTCAATCCATAGAGATTCTACAGTGAATTTTGTTTCCTGCAAAACTTTAATCCTTTGTGACTCAATACTCTCTCTAACAGAGTGCAACCCCTCCATCAATTTGATCTGCTCTATCATTACGATATAGCTTGTACACAGGTATCACAGTGTCCCAGTGGTTGTCCTCCTTCCACCATGTCTCTGAGATACCAGTTATATCTAACCTCTCATTTAGTTCCTATCTAAAAGCCTAAATTCGGCCTCCAGAACCTCCCTACCACACTTTCCGATGTCATTGGTACCAACATGTACCAAGACAGCAGACATCTCCCCAGCCCTATCTAAGAACTTGTCCAGGTGGCGTGTGAGGTCCATTACCTTCCCACCAGGCGATCCTCATGTCCACCAGCCATCCAGCTATCTACATGCCTAATGATCGAATCACCAATTATAACAGCTTTCCTAACCCTTCTCTTGTGGGCCCATGGCCCTGGAGAAACCTCCTCGGTACAAGAGGGTTTTACATCACCTGGAGGACAGGTCCTAGCTGCAGAATCACTTCCTGCCACACTAAAGTTATGAGGCGGGACTTCAGTACTATGTCCCTGTAGGTCTCTATATTGCTCTTTGTCTTCCTTATGTCCTCCAAGTCTGCCACTCTAGCCTTCAGAGATTGGACTCGAATCCTGAAGGCAAAGAATTCCTAGTGCACATGTAAGATCCCTCACCAACGGGAGAAAATCATACATGTGACACTCAGTGCAAAAGTGGAGTGGAGGAGTGGCCTAGTGGCTGGGGCAAGGTACTTCAGGCCAGAAGGTCAGGGGTTCAAATCCCACTAGAGAACAGCACCCTTGGGCCGGAAGGACTGGGGTTTCTAGTCCCACAGGTGCTCCTTGTGGTCTTGGGCAAGCCACTTAACCCTCCATAGCCCATGTTCCCTGTAAAATAGTTATCTCCAAGTTATAATGCCCTGTTCAATGTAATTTCAGTTTGTTCAATGTAAACCGCACTGATGCAGAATAGCACGGTATATAAGAGAATGTAAATAAATAAATAAAGACTGGAAAGCCCCCATCTCACTGCTGTCTGCATCTTAGTTTTAAGGTTGTGTTTAGGTATTTAAGTTGTTTACTTACTTAGGTTTGCTGGGGATACTTATACTAAGAAAACTATACTAATCCAATTTATTGACTTTGTTCACCTCAAGATTAATTAAGGTCCTTAATGTATGCCTGATGAGGATAAACAGCTGCACCTGAGAGTGAATATCGTACAGAGCCGAAAGATTCCAAATGACACCTATAAACTGATAACCAGATTATTATGAATAAAATACAATCTCTAAAATGCCTGTATGCGTATTCTAGAAGTCTGAAAAATAAGTTGGGAGAGCTATACAAACTATATCGCAATGACAGAGTAGATAGAATTGGTGGAGGGGTTGCGCTCTATGATAGAGAGGGCATTGAGTCACATAGGATTAAAGTTCTGCAGGAAACAAAATATACTATAGAATTTCTATGGATAGAAGTTCTATGTAAAAAGCGAAAGGTGACAGTATTGCGGGTGTACTACCGATCGCCTGGCCAGAATGAACAGATGGATGACGAAATGCTAAAAGAAATCAGGGTTGCTAACAAAAGTTACAACACAGTAATAATGGGTGATTTTAATTACCCTGGTATCAACTGAGTCAATGTCACAGCAGGACATGCTAGAGAGAAAAGGTTTCTAGATGAAATAAATTACTGTTTCTTGGAGCAGCTGGTTAATAAATTGACAAGAGGGGAAGCTATTTTGGACCTAGTCCTTAGTGGAACACAGGATCTGATGCAAAAGATAAGAGTTTTGGAGCCACTTGGCAATAGTGATCATAACATGATTACATTTGATTTAATAAATGGAAGAAGGATGGCAAGGAAATCCACAGTACTACTTTTTAACTTTCAAAAGTGAGAATATGATAAAATGAGGAAAATAGCTAAGAAAAAACTAAAAGGAGCAGCTGCAAAGGTTAAAGATTTACATGAAGCATGGGCGTTATTTAAAACTACTATCTTGGAAGTCCAGACCAGATGTAGTCCATGCTTTAAGAAAAGTGGAAGGAATGCCAAAAAACTGCCAGCATGGTTTAAAGGCGAGGTCAGAGGCTGTTGTTGCCAAAAAAGCATCCTTCAGGAAATAGAAAAAGGAGTCTAATGACGAACACTGGAAACAACATAAGCATTGGCAAGTTAGATGCAAGGCATTGATAAGGCAGGCAAAGAGAATTTAAAAAAAAAAGCTTGCTGTGGAAGCAAAAATCAAAATAAAACCTTTTTCAAGTACATTCGCAGCAAAAGGCCTGTGAGTGAGCCAGTTGGAACATTGTATGATAGAGGGGTAAAAATGGCACTAAGGATGGACAACGCCATAGTGGGGAGACTGAATGAATTCTTTGCTTTGGTCTTTACTGAAGAAGATGTAGGGAAGTTACCCATGCCTGACATGGCATATAAAAGTTGATGTAGAGGAAGAATTGTAAGAAATATCAATAAACCGGGAGAATGTATTACAACTGTTTGATAAACTGAAGAGTAGCAAATCACCTGGACCAGATGGTATACAAGGGTGTTGAAAGAACTGAAATATGAGATTGCAGACCTGCTATTAGTAATCTGTGAATTATCATTAAAATCATCTGCAGTACCTGAGGACTGGAGAGTGGCCAATGTAACTCCAATTTTTAAAAGGTGTTCTAGGGATGATTCGGGAAACTACGGATTGGTAAGCCTGACATCATTACCAAGAAAAATGGTAGTAACCATTATGAAGAATAAAATTACTGAACATGTAGATAGCCAATTTTTAATGGGAGAAAGCCAACATGGATTTAGCCAAGGAAAATGTTGTCTTACTATCTGGTATATTTTTTTGCAGGAGTGAATAAACAGGTAGAAAAAGTAGTCAGTTGATATAGTGTATCTGGATTTTCATAAAGCCTTTGACATGAGAGACTCTTGGTGGAATTAAAAAATCGTGGAATAGGAGGCAGTGTACTATTGTGGAGCAGGAAGTGGTTAAAAGATAGAAAGCAGTGGGTAGGGGCTAAATGGCCAATTTTCTCAGTGGAGAAGGGTGGATAGTGGAGTACCCCAGAGATCTGTGCTGGGCCCGCTGCTTTTTAACCTGTTCAGAAATGATCTGGAAATAGGAACAACAAGTGAGGTGATCAAATTTGCAGATGACACAAACTTATTCAAAGTTTTTGAAACGCAAGAGTATTTGAAAAATTGCAAGAGGACCTTAAAAAATGGGAAGATTGGACATTAAATGGCAGATGAAATTTAATGTGAACAAGTGCAAAGTTATACACCTAGGAAAGAAGAACCCAAACTATGGTTGCATGATGCAAAGTTCCACATTAGGAACCACCACCCAGGAAAAAGATTTAGGCATCATCCTGGATAAGACGTTGAAACCCTCCACCCAGTGTGCAGCAGCAGCCAAGAAGGCAAATAGAATGCTAGGAATCATAGGGAAAGGAATAGAAAATAAAACGAAGGATATTACAATGCCTCTGTATCATTCTATGGTGCAACCGCACCTTGAATATTGTGTGCAATTCTTGTCGCTGTATCTTAAAAAGTATATAGCTGAATTAGAAAAGGTACAAACAAGAGCGACAAAAATGGTAAAGGAAATGGAAGGATACTCCTATGAGGAGAGGCTTAAAAGGTTGGGGCTCTGAACCTGGAAAAGAGATGGCATGAGGGGGGAGATGATTGAGGTCTATAAATGAATGAATGAAGTGAATGGATACATGTAGATTGTTGTTCATATCATCAAAGTGTAGAAAAGCTAGAGGACACACAATGAAGCTTTAATGCAACACATTTAAGACTAATAAGAGAAAATATGTTTTTACTCAACGTGTAATCAAACTCTAGAGTACATTACTGGAGGATGTCTTAAAAGCTGTTAGTGTAGCTGGGTTTAAAAACAGATTTGGACAAGTTCCTGGAAGAAAGGTCCATAAACCATTATTAAAGAGGACCCGGGAAATCCACTTCTTGCCCCGGGACAAAAACATTGTGAAACCTGTGTGCCCCTTTGGGAACCTGCTGCGTACTTGTGGCCTGGATTGGCCACTGCTGGAAACAGGATACTGGGCTTGATGGACCTTGGTCTGACTCAGTAAGGCATTTCTTAAGTTCTTATGATGCTAAGTGGTTAGCGTGGGGGGGGGGGAGGGGAGTGGGGAGGTGGCATTAGTGCCATTGAATATCCCGTTCAGCGGCATTTACACTGTTTACAGGTCTGTAAACCATGTAAATGCCTTTGAATATCAGGTGTTTAAAAATTAAACATCAAACCTACAAAGGAAAAATAGAATTCCACATTATGCTGAAGTAGAGCCTTGATATATAAAAAGTATTAGTATCACTTATCTGTAGGAAAGCTGAAATTCCTTTGTCTTCAGTGAGAGCTTTTTTCAACCAAACAACCCAACAAAGATCTTTATTTCGCTACACAGCTGCATCAGGAGCTTCTGCATTTTCAACTACTATCCTATCTTCATTAGAGAACAAAGCAAAAAGGTCATTTAATCTCTTTCCTTTGGTCTTCTCCTTCTTTAGTGCCCCTTTTACTCCATCATATAATGGTCCAACTTACTTCTTCAGAGACTTTTTTCTCCAAATTTACCTGAAAAAGGTTTTATTGTGAGTGTTTGCTTCTATAACAAGCTTCTTTTCAAATTCTGTCTTTGCCAGTCTTATGAGTGCTTTGCATCAAACATGCCAGTGCTTATGCCGTTTCCTATTTTCTTTATTTGGATTCTTTTACCATTTTTTAAAAGATGCTTTTTTGACTTTAACAGCCTCTTTCACCTTGAAACCATGTTGGCAGTCGTTGGCCTTCCTTTTACCTTTTTGAAAGTGTGAAATACTTTAAAGATTGGTATTTTAAAATAATGTCCAGGCCTGATGTAAACTCTTAACCATTGAAGTTGCTCCTTTTAGTTTATTAATCATTTCTCTCATTTTTTTAGTCTCCCATTTGAAAGTTAAATGCTAGCACAGTTTGATTTCCTTGCTGTTCTCACTCTATTTATTAAATCAAATTTTATCGTGTTATGATCATTACTGCAAGTGGTCTCAACACTGTCACCTCTCATACTAGATCCTATGGTCCACTAAAGATTAGGTTCCTCTTCATGTTGGTTCCTAAACCAGCTAATCCACAAGGCAGTCATTTATTTCATCTATAAATGTTATCTCCCTAGAACGTCCTGATGTGACAGTCAAGCAGTCGATATCGGGATAATTGAAATCAACCATTATTACTGCATTACCAATTTTGTTAGCTTCACTAATTTCTGTTAGCATTTCATCATCTGTCTGTTCATTCTGGCCAGGCAGACAGTAGCATACCCCCCATTACTATTCCCTTCCCCTTCTCACATGGAATCTCTATCCATAATGATTCTACTGTACACTGCATTTTGTTTCTTGCAAAAAACTTTTATCCTGTTTGACCTCTATCCTATCATTTCGATATAATTTGTACCCTGGCATTACACAGTCCCATTGGTTATAAAATCTATTGCAGCTATCCTTTTCTCCAAACTCTTGTGGGGTAGCATCTAGCAACAAAGTGTTTCTTTTTTCTGTATCGGCCCCTGACTGGCCTTCTGATGCTTGAGTGCTCACCACTACGGCAGCACTCCTGTGCCTCTCATGCTGCTGTCCTTTGCCCTTTTATTGCCTCTCCATCCTCAAGGCTATAGCTCCTTTAAGGCTGCTGCTGCCAGTGGGGGGGGGGCTTCACTCCAGCATGGCTGCCAATGGAGTCACAGTCTTGCCTCTTTGCTAGTTTCTACTCTCTTTACCGCAGTACCACTGCACTTCATTACTGTGACTGTCTCAAGCTATTCGTCCAATTCATTGCAGTTCAGCTGGTCCTGGAGGCATGGCCCCATGGCTCGTTGTGGCTTCCTCCTTTCATCTCACAGCACTCTACCAGATTCAAGGCCCAGCTGTGCAACAGGGGAGAGTGCCGCCCTAAGTTCTGTTGAGTTGGGGCTGCATCCGGGGCATCAGAGGGAATCCCTCTTCCCCAGAGAGGCAATTTTTTACTTTTTTTCTTCTGTTTATAATATCTTTGTGCACTGGATATACTTTTCCTGATGCTTCCACTGTACTACCACTTTCACCTCTGATCCATAGCTGCAAACATATAGCTGCACTGAAGAAGATTTTAGAAAGGTATATTGAACTAGGATTTTTTGAAGGTGTGAATAAACAGGTGGACAAAGGTGAGTCACTTGATATAGTTTATCTGGATTTTCAGAAAGCCTTTTTGCCAAGGTCCCTCATGAGAGACATTTGGCGAAATTAAAAAGTCATGGGATAGAAAGCGGTGTACTATTGTGGATCAGGAACTGGTTGAAACATAAAAAGCAGAGGGTAGGACTAATGGCCAATTTTCCCAATTGAGAAAGATGAATAGTGCAGTACCCCAGGGATCTGTGCTGCTTTTTAATATATTCATAAATGTGGAAATGGGAATAACGAGTGAGGTAAACAAATTTGCAGATGACACAAAGTTATTCAAAGTTGTTAAAACCCATGAGGATTGTGAAAAATTGCAAGAGGACCTTGATAAATTGGAAGACTAGACGTTCAAATGGCAGATAAAATTTAATGTGGACAAGTGCAAGGTTATGCACCTAGGGAAGAACAACCCAAACTACGGTTACACGATGCAAGGTTCCACATTAGGAACCACCACCCAGGAAAGAGATTTAGGCATCATCGTGGATAACATGTTGAAACCCTCCGCCCAGTGTGCAGCGGCGGGCGAGAAAGCAAATAGAATGCTAGGTATCATAAGGAAAGGAATGGAGAATAAAACAAAGAATATTATAATGCCTCTGTATCGTTCCATGGTGCGACCGCACTTTGAATATTGTGTGCAATTCTGGTCGCCGTATCTTAAGAAGGATATAGCGTTATTAGAAAAGGTACAGAGAAGAGCCACCAAAATGTTAAAGGGGATGGAAGGTTACTCCTATGAAGAAAGGCTAAAAAGGTTAGGGCTCTTTAACTTGGAAAAGAGACGGCTGAGGGGAGATATGATAGAGGTCTATAAATTAATGAATGGAGTGGAACGGGTAAACGTAGATCGATTGTTTACGCCATCAAAATTTAGAAAGACTAGGGGACATGCAATGAAGCTACAGGGTAAACTATTTAAGACTAATAAGAGAAAATATTTTTTCACTCAACGTGTAATTAAACTCTGGAATTTGTTACCAGAGGATGTAGTAAAAGCTGTTAGTGTAGCTGGGTTTAAAAAAGGTTTGGACAAGTTCCTGGAGGAAAGGTCCATAAACCATTATTAAAGAGGATCCTGGATATCACTGCTTGACCCAATACAACCATTGTGGAACCTGTGTCTTTTGAGGATACTGCTAGGTACTTGTGACCTAGATTGGCCACTGTTGGAAACAGGATACTGGGCTTGATGGACCTTGGTCTGACACAGTATGGCATGTCTTATGTTCTTATGATAGTGTTCTTTTCCAGCAGATAAACAGATTATGACATTATGAGCAGCATAACGAAAAGACATTAAAACTTCAAAAACTAAGAACAATCTATTCCTAATATAAATTTTGTGTCTATAAAATCTGATTATGTAGTGTGAATCATATTGGGAAGATGTGCAGCTAGCTTCAGCCTCAAGGACTGCCCATTACATTTTGTGAAGCGTTATAAACAACTTTGGTGCCTCTTAACATAGGAAACCTAAATTTCAGCATTATTCCTTTCCTGTTCTAAATTAATTCACCATAGCAGAAAGCCTGAATGGTACAAATTTATGGTTTATCATCTAAACTGACTCGTATCTTCAGATTTCAGCTTAACAGTTTCTCATTTTATACAATGCTTCCTCCTCCCCCCCCCCCCCCCCCAAAAAAAAGACCTTCTTTTTATCTGTTCTCTTTGCACCTTCTACCCTTGGTCATCTCCTTTACATTCACCTCTCAAATTCTTTTGCCTCCCTCTTCGTCTGCCTTGATCCTCAGATAGGCTTGACTCTTTCCCTTTTCCCCTTCCACTTCTTTCATTTCTAAAATCTAGCATGAATTCGCTTACAGTGTGCTGAAAAGCTGTCTTCATCTGCCTGCTTCTGCTGTTGTTCACTGCCCTCCTCCAGCCAAAGATTCATTATTGCAACTGTTTTCCTTTTGGGTTTCCTCTCGGTATAATCTCTCCTTCAAATCATTTTCTCATGCAGCTGTCTCTCTAGTTTATCATGCTTATTTCCTCTTTTAAACTCCCTTACAATTTGTACTGGCTTTATTTGTCCATGTATCATCCTGAGTTCTCAGTTTACCATTGCAGCTCTCTCTCTGCTTATTTGTACTTAGGGAGGTAGTCAACTAATGTTAAGGGAATAACACACAAAAGTTTGCCTCTTAACAGGTAGCAAAATTGTGCATGGTTTTATGGTAACACATTAGTTTACCATAACACACATTCCAAAATAATGAGATGTAAAGCATGCAAATGCATGCAAAGCACCTCATTATATAAATTGAATAGTGCAACTTGAATTGAACTACACAAGCTGTATTATTTGTAAAAAACTAACGCCAGCTGTGAGCTGGTATTATTTGTCCTCCCCGGCGCATTGGGTGGCAACCACACAGCCCAATATTCTAGAGCCTTCTGAAAGAGGCTGGTGTGGAAGGGACTGGTGTTTGGCCTGGCAAAGGACCCTTAACTCCCTCCTGAGGCACCCCACCCCACTAGAACAGACCTCCATCTCTCCAAAGGCCCTCCTCATCGAGCCAACCCCACCTAGACTGCCAGTTGAGCTCCTACTCCCTATCAGTGAAGGTTTCTTTGGTGTCTAGGGGCAGGGGCAGAAATGATCCCCTCTCTGGAGCTGAGTTCAAAATGGTGCTGGCTGAACCCTAGTGGTAGACTTGCAGTAGCACCACTAGGGGTCAAACTGCCAAATAAGGGAGAAAAGCGGTCCCAAGTTCTCGTTGATCACAAGCTGCAATATTCATTTACCACAGGAGTTACTAACCTGCAGTACTGAGAAACTGCAGATTAGCAACTCCCAAGCAGAAAAGATAGATAGATATTTAACGGTGAATCAAAAAATGCAATAATTTTACTGCAGCTTAGCAACTAACCCCCTTAATCTTTCATTTCTATAAACCATAACCTTACCATAAACCTTGTTCCTTTCAGTTTGCTAATTCCCTATTAGAGATGTGCACAGAGCAAAAGCTTTTAGTTTGCTTGGGCTTTTTTCCTGATTTTCAGACTTATTGGTTCTTTTCCCGTATTCATTTTAATAATGATGTTTAATACACATTATAACTTTTTAATGCACACTCATTGACTTAATGGGGCTGATTTTAGAGGGGGTCACGTGGAAAGTTAGCAACCCTGGAGGAAGTCATATCATGGACTTTATCTGGGAGTTGCATCCAGACTTCAGGCGGTAAAGTTAGGAAATCGTAACGGTGGCTTTGGAACAGTTGGAATCTCCCTTGCTTAAGGAACTCTATCATGTCAGATTGTAATCCATGCACCCAGCGGAGATAATTTTATGCATACAATGCTGATTTAGCCATGTAAAAGTATGTCCAGTGCAAGTAAGCACTTATATGTAGAGCAGACGTGTTCAGGGGAGGTGTTAGGGCAGAGCATGGGTGGAATAGCCAGTTATGTGCATATTTTATAACATACACACATGAATGCATACTTTCACATGCAAATATTTACACCTCTTCCTGAGCAGGCGTAAAGTCTGTGCCTTCAGACTAGGCAAGATTTGTGCTAGTAGCTTATAAAGACACACAGGCATCTTTCCTGCCCTATCGACCTAAATTACCCTCAGCATGTCTACTTCAAAAGCAAACTTGTGCTAGTGCATGTTCCACGTACAGATTTGGCAAAGAATGTGAGGATGTCAGATGAATCTAGTTCATCATAAAACAGGCAGCGAGAATAACACTCTTATAACCCCCCATCTCATACATGGGGAGACGCATATATGTGCTGTGTATAGGGAAAGCAGGCTTACAAATTCCAGAATTCCACGGAATGCAAAGAGACAAAACCAGATAGCATCCGCCTGCCATGGATAACATAAAACTAAAGCATCCGCCTGCCACAGATAACATAAAACTAAAGCACATCATAAGTAACCTTCTTAAATAATATGCATCCGTGTATATCCTGATGCAAAACCTATATTCTGTATTGCTTGCCATATTGCTTATGATACAAGCAGCATCCCGATAAAGTTCCCGTACGTGCCACTGCGATCTCCAGTTGTTGATTTTTCCTTCAAGTTATCCAGCGAGTTTATACTGTAATGCCTCACAGCTGGAAGACAAAACGTCCCCACACAATATGGTTTAGTTCACCAGCTGGATGATATTACCTCCTTCCCAGGCCACAGGAAATGAGCAATCATTTAGTACTGACAGGTACACACTAAAACGTACTGTCTTTTCTTTTCAACTTCAGGAACAATATACTGCAGAAGTTTAGCATTAGCCTGAAAGTATGCTGCACTTTTTATTCTTTTCCAAGGTTACAGTGGTGTTTTGTGAAAGCAACAAAGGGGAAGTGCTGCCAACAAGGCCATAAACATAGCAGCACTTTCTACTCATGAAGATCCATAGCATAAAGCTCTACTGAACTGACAAAGCTTAGGCATGTCTTGGCATTATTTAGGGCAGAATCTAAATTGCTGGTACCATAAATGGATTTATTGTTATTATTACTACTTAATTGTGTTTCTCAATAAAGTGAAAGCCCCTATTTTTTATTTATTTAACATTTCTTATACACCACCTTTCATGATATCAAGGTGGTTTACATTGAACAAACTGAAATTACATTGAACAGGGCATTATAACTTGGAGATAACTATTTTACAGGGAACATGGGCAATGAAGGGTTAAGTGGCTTGCCCAAGACCACAAGGAGCACTTATGGGACTAGAAACCCCAGTCCTTCCGTCCCAAGGTTGCTGTCCTCTAGTGGGATTTGAACCCCTGACCTTTTGGCCTGAGGTACCTTGCCCCAACCACTAGGCCACTCCTAGGTAAATCTGTCTCTTTCTCTACCCATATGCATGTGTTGATTTGAGCTTGTGCAAGGACATGCATACCAGGCTCTGGTGTGGGCATGCAAGCGAAGGGTGACAACCCAAGAATCTACAGCCAATTGGAGGTTGCTAAGGCAACACAAAAACTTTATTATATACTTGTGCAGAATGAGGCAGGCTGCCTGGCCCCCTCTTGGGTCTTAGTGCAGTTACAAACGGTATTTCAAAGGCACTCCACAGTTTCCTCACTCTGGCCAGCACAACTCAGTTCATACACTTGTCAGCTTTCAACAGCACGGCAACATGCATATATACCAGAGAACAGCAGCTTTCAGCAGGTACTATTCCTACCTTCTCAGAGACAAGTTGTCAGCATGTAGCCCATAGAACCCTGGGCTTCTCTCTCCCCCTCCAGGTTTCCAGCTTCCTGGTTTAAACCCTGGAGCCTGGTCTTGCCCTCCCCAGGCATTTTCCAGCCTAGTTTCACAGGGAAAATGCCTCACCAGTTCTGAGCTTGGCTGGGGAGTGTCTCTGCATGGGATGGGAAGTTTCCTATACACTCCATCACATACCCTCACTCTCAGCTCAACCCTAGGTGGTTGAGCATCCGGCATCCCTGGGCTCTCCACGCGGGACAAGAAGTCAGCGTTTTGGTGTGCCTTACCAGCCTGATGTCGGACTTCATACAGAAAAGGTTGGAGGCTGAGGAACCAGCGCAGGATCCATTCATTGGTCTCCTTATTCTGTGCCAACCACTTGAGTGGCTGATGATCCGTAAAAGGGCAGGGGCCGCTCAAGACAATCTGCTGCCTGAGGCGAGAGATGAGCTAGCGCCCCTCCCCCCCTCCTCATATCATAACAGCACTACCAGGACTCACACAGCACCAAACCCTACCTATCAAAAGGCAATTGCAAATCTTATTCCAATACTCTTAGAGATACATAACACATCTCCTATTGGGAAAAGAGAACAAGTGGGACTGTTACACAGAAACCACATGAACAGAATACTGCAGCTTGGTCACACATACAAAACACAGACCATCACCAAACATAGAACAAGGGATCACAATTTAAAAATAGAAATACGCAGACAAATGCTAAACTGGAAATCCCATGGAACCAAACAGCATCCCAAAGAAAGAGTAAACAGAAATGCACTTCCTTCTATACTGTACAAAATCCAAAAGATATCAGATGCACATTTCCAAAAACAGAGAGAGAGAACAGAGCTCCTGCAAAAGAATGAACAGAAAAGAAAACAGTATAATCCTGGGGAAAACAGGGGGATTAGTGCAGCAGCGAGAAAGCCCATGAGCTGCTGGGGGCAGATGGAGTGCAGAGCTGCAGGTTGCCCAACCCTGCTCTTGCAGAATACCTCACTTCAGATACACATAGAACAAAAACAGACCTTCACTAAATACAGAACACAGTTAATCACATATCACAGATGCGCAGATAAAAGCTGAAATTAAACCTCTAGAAACCGCTCTACACAGTGCAGAACTTGAGAACTAGAAACAGAAATGGATTTCCTTCTATGGTAAGCCAGCCCCAGTCATCGTTCTTGTGGGAGAGAGGGGGCTGTTATGTTAAATCTCACACCCCCACAAGAATAATGCACAGGGCTTCAAAACCTTAACATTTCCCCAAAAAAATGGTGGAAGCTCAGCCATCCCACCCAGAACTATTCAGATTACTGTTTTCCAAGAGGAAGACTTTTTGACCTGTCCTGATTTAGAACTTACATCCTCTAGCAAAGGATTTGTAATTTCAAGATGGCTAGAGTAGTTGTAACTGCAGCTCTGTACAGGTCACACACCCCTCCCCCACCCATGCCTATGTTTAAGGTTATACCTGCTGCTCCATGCAGGTCAGCCCCCTCTATTAAAAGATTTTTAAGTTTGCTTTGATTTCATCCTCTTGCTATAAAGGGATCCACTGTGTCTGTCCCATGCCATTTTGAATTCCGTCACTGTATTTGCCCCACCACCTCCATTGGGAAGGCATTCTATGCATCCACCACCCTTTCAGTGAAAAAGTATTTCCCGAAGGCAGTAAACTTAAAAGCAACACAGGAAATACTTTTTTACTGAAAGGGTGGTGGATGCATGGAGTACCCTCCCGATGGAGGTGGTGGGTACCCTGCTCATTTAGAACCCATAGCAAACCCACCATATCATAATAATGCTTCCAGGACTCACAAAGCACAAACCCTGCCTATCAAAAGGCAATGCTGCAAATATTAAACCATTCCATCTCAGAGAAAACCAAAACATCTCCTACTGGGGAAAGAGAACAAGTGGGATTGTCACATAGAAACTACATGAACAGAATACTGCAGCTCGGTTACACATGCAAAACACAGACCGTCAGCAAACAAAGAACAAGGGATCATAATTTAGAAATAGACCAGTCCTATCTTAGCACCCCCTTCAGTCCATTTCAGGCCCTAGCCCACCCCCCCTCCATCAGCTCATTTCCAGCTCAAACCCCCTCAATCAGTCTATTCCCATCCTAACCCCCCATTAGCCTATTTCTAGTCCTATCCTAGCTCCCCCATCAGTCCATTCCAAGTCCTAGCCCCCCTGAAGCCATTGTCAGTCCTAGCCCCAATCAGCCCTTTCAAGTTCTATCCTAGCCCCCCATCAGCGCATTTGCAGTCCTATCCTAGCCTCCCATCAGTCCATTTCAAGTCCTAGCCCCCCCATCATCCCTTGCTAGTCCTATCCTTGCCCATCAGCCCATTTCCTGTCCTATCCTAGCCCCCCATCAGCCCATTTCCAGTCCTATCCTAGCCCCCCCATCAGCTCATATCCAATCCTAGCCCCTCCAGTAGTCATTTTCAGTCCTATCCTAAACCCCCCCCATCAGCCCATTTCCAGTCTTTGACCCCCCCCCCCCCCCCAAAGAGCCCCGTGCCTGTCTGTCCAGCTTCAGAGGTAGCCGGGGAGGGCTGAGGCCCCAGCTCACCTCTGTACAGCCGCCAGACTGAAGAGCGGGATTTTCCTTTACTGAATCTGGCAGGGAAAAAAAAAGCAGAGGGAAGGCAGAGGCAGACCAGAGGTGGCAAAATCCAAAATAAACACAGCTGCTATTGGTTCCTGCAAGGAATCAACCTGATTGAGTCAGAGTCAGATGATCAGGCTGATTCCTTGCAGGAACCAATAGCAGCTGTGTTTATTTTGGATTTTTCTCTCTTAAGAATGCATGAGCAAAAAAAAAAAAAAAGTGGCGCAAAGGCAGTGGCAGACTAGAGGCAGCAAAATTCAAAATAAATACAAAGTTGGAGTGCCGCCACCATCGGAGTGCCGCCCCCTCCAAACTGCCACCTGAGGCAACTGCCTCAGGTGGCCTAATGGTAGATCCGTCCCTGTAAAAATGGCAGCCAAGTAGGTAATAATGGAAAATCTGTAGAGCCCATTTGACCACCAGGGCCTCTTTTTCAATGGTGGCATAATATTTTTCCTGGGGCAGTAATTTTCAGCTAATAAAAGCCACTGGATGCGGCTCTCCCTCCACATCCTGGGCTAAGATGGCCCCAAGACCGACAGCCAAGGCATTTGTCTGAATGATGAACGGCCGTGTGAAGTCTGGACTGAACAAAACTGGTTCAGAATACAAGGCTTTCTTCAATTTCCTAAAGGCCTCCTCCAACTCAGCTGTCCAGGGGATCTGGTCTGGGGCTTTCTTCTGGAGGAGCCAGGTCAAGGGTTCAGCTATTACTGCCAAATGCAGAATGAAACAGTGATAATAGCTAATCATTCCCAAGAAAGCCCGAATGTGTTACTTATTTGTAGGAACTGGTAACTGGGAAATGGCCTCTACCTTCTTATGTTGAGGCCACACTTCACCATTCCTGACTGAATATCCCAGGTACTGGGCATCTCGGCCTCCCAGGAAACATTTTTTGTGGGTTGGCTGTCACACCGGCCTTCCTCAAACATGGTTTGTAGATGCGACAGGTAGGCTTTCCAGTCGTGACCATAGATCACAATATCATCCAGGTAGGCTGCCGCATACCCCTATGGGGTCTCAGTAGGGGGTCGACTAGGCACTGAAATGTAGCAGAAGCCCCATGCAGTCCAAAAGGCAGCACTGTGAAGTGGAATAGTCCTTGGGGTGTAGACAGACAATATGATCTTCTCCCTGGCCACAGGGGTTAGAGGAATCTGCCAATATCCCCTCATCAAGTCTAATGTTGAAATGAACTGGGCTCCCCCTAGGCATTCAATAAGGTCATCCACTCTGGGCATGGGGTAGGCATCACACTAGGAAACTACATTCACCTTCCTAAAGTCGATGCAAAACCGGATGCTCCCATCTGGCTTAGACACCAGTACAATGGGGGATGAACAATTGCTTTGGGACTCTTCTATTACTCCCAGTTTAAGCATGTCCTCTATCTCCTTTGCCATGGCCTGTCTTCATGCTTCTAGAAATCGGTAGGGCCGTTGGTGCATCGTCACCCCAGGATCTGTGATAATGTCCTGGTAGGCAAGATTGGCATGCCCCGGAACACTGGAAAACACATCCCTATTCTGTTGAACTAGACGTTCTAGATCCATAAACCTGGTCTGGTTCAGAAGGTTGCTGTACCTCGGGCTCAAACTCCTCTCCATGGACCATCGCAGCCAGGGCAGAAGTCCACTTCTTCAGCAGATTTACATGATAGCTTGCGAATCTCTTTCTTTTGTCCAGCTGCGCAACTTGTAGTTGACAGGTCACATCTGTTCTAACACCTCATAGGTACCCTGCCTTTTACAGAAAAGCTTACTTTCTAAGATAGGGAGCAAAACTAAGACCCGGTCCCGAGCTGGAAAGTCCGCTGCATTGCCTTCCAATTATAGGCACGGACCTGACCCTCCTGAGCTTTCTCCAGGTGCTGTCTCACCGTTGTCCCAGCTTTCCTTAATGCTCCTGCATCCGAAAAACTTAGTCTACCACATTCCGGCCAGGGCTGGTTTTCCTCTTCCCAGGTCTCTTGAAGTATCTGTAAGATTACCTGGATTTGTTGCCCATACAGCAACTCAAAAGGGGAAAAGCTGGTTGAACTTTGGGGTACTTCTCTGATGACAAACAAAAACTAGGGGAGTATAAGATCCCAGTCCTTCCCTTCTCTGTTCACAAATTTCTTTAGCATCTGTTTCAACATTTTGCTAAAACATTCAATCAAATCATCGGTTTGTGGATGATACACCAATGTCCATAAGGTCTTAATTTTCAACAAGGTGCATATTTGCTTCATTACGTGGGAGACAAACTGTGTCCCTTGATCTGTGAGGATTTCAGCAGGTATCCCCAACCGGGAGAAGAGATCCCATTGTGCATTGGCCAATGTTGTGGTCTTAGTATTCCTTATGGCTATTGCTTCTGGATACCGTGTGGCATAGTCCATTACTACCAGGATGTATTTATTGCCATGGGAAGTGGTTCCAAGGGTCCCACCAAATCCATTGCAACTCTTTCAAATGGGGTCTCGACAACAGGCATTGGCACTAGAAGGGCAGGTCTAACCTTTGCCAGACTATACAGCTGGCAGGTGGGGCAGGATTGGCAAAAGAGCTGTACATGTTTATGCAGCCTTGGCCAGTAAAATGGTGCTAAAATGCGCACCTGAGTTTTCTCCACCCCCCAGGTATCCACCCAAGGGATGACTATGGGCAAACTCCATTACCTGCTGCCGATATAGCTGGGGAACTTCCAACTGCTATATCTGTTCTCCCTCTATTGCCCCCCTGGTAACCCTATATAGTAGGTCTTGTCGCACCCAAAAGTAGGGAAACCCCTCTGAGAAGTGTGCAAGTTACCTACTGGGGCCCCCTCTACCTCTTGAACCTGGTCCCAGGCATTCTGGAAGGTGTCATCTCCCCTGTGAGCTTTTTTAAACTGGCCTGGACTCTCTGTGCCACCCCACTCAGGTAGGCTGTTCCTGGTTCCTGGCAATCCTAGTTGTGGTACTGAGTTTTCTCGAGAATCATCTGCAGCTCTTTCTGGGGTCTTCTCCCCCTCAGAACCCCCCCTCTACAGTTGCCCCCATATTTGAGTTATAACCAGCCCTCTCCAACCAGTGCTGCCTGTGGGATTTAGGAGTTTTGGGGTCCTTCACAAACAACTCTGGGAATCTCAAATGGAAGAGTTCTGGAAAATCCTCCGCAGTCCCCTCATCTGGGTTGCTTTTCCCCTGGTTACAGATGTCCTTGAAATTTGGGAAATCCTGGCCTATAATCACTGGATAAGATAGTCAGGGTCACTGTTCCCTCTAAGCTGTGCGCGTGTGTGCGCGCACACGCCTCACCGAGCGAGCGCACATACTTTACAACAGAGCGCACAAAAATTACGGTTCTGTTCTGATAGAAAAAAACACAGATGTCTTAAAATTTAAAAGTTGTGATTGTAATTACTAGAAATTTTCCACTTCATTTAGTAATCGTCTATTTTCATTTAATTTAATTAAAATCAATGTGGTGCACATACTGTATTCTGACGTGTAGTCAAATTTTAAAGTATATAACTCTGAGTGTCGTTATGTGGTGCACAAAAATTTAACCTTCCTTCAAAAGCTGCACAGCTGATATTTTATGTGCACACAGCCTACAGAAAATTAGAGGGAACATTGGTCAGGGTACAACTACCACCTCAGGAATCTCCATTCCCATGGAGGTTTTTAATTAAACTTGCACCGTTGGATGGACACAAACTAAGGTCACAAATTTTTCATAGTTGATCTGATGCCTTGTCCTGATGAAAGTCCTCACGCTTCCGGAGTCCACCAGAGCTTGCAGACAAGAGCCTCTCAGCTCTACGGGTAATATAAACATCCCCCCCCCCTCCACTAGGGATGCTTCCATCATTTTGCACTCATGGGACATCATAACATTTGTATCCATTGGTTCCCCCATCGCCATCAGGCACTCATAGTGGCCTCTGCCGCCACATTTGAAAGAAGTCTAATAGCCACCTCCGGATCCTCAGGAGGTTTGGGACGAGGAGGCCTTGATGCAGGAGCTCTCAAAAGCTTAGGTTTTCCTCCCCAACCCCCCTGGGCTATAGTTGGCCTTGTTTCCTTCGCCTTGGGTGCCTCAGTTACTGGCTGAACTTCATAAAATCTTTTTGCTATTTCCACAGCACTTTCTAGGGTCACTTTAGAGAACTGGCACATCTACTGTCTCATGGGGGAGATCAAGCCCTCTGGAAACTGTTACAACAGGATAATCTTGGCCACCTTTTCTCAGGTCTTCTCCTCTGGTTGTAACCATTTCCAAGCAATCCCTTTCAGTCTATAGAAGAAATTTCGGGGGTTTTCCTTAGGCATCAGAGCTCGTTTTCTGAACTGTTGCTGGTAAGCCTCTGGTGTACACCCAACTCATTTCAGTATGGCGGTCTTTACTACTGCATAGGAGGCTTGCCCATCAGGGTTAGACTCTTGGAAGGCGGCTTGACTGCTTCCAGTCAGCAAGTTTCCCAGATATATAGTCTGCATCATCTCCGGCCACTCAGCCAGCTGGGCTGTCTGCTCAAAATTCACTAGGAAGTGGTCCAGGTCCTCACCCTCCATCAGTTTAGGTAGGGGTGGTACCAGGGGGTGGGGCTGCTGCACTTGGATCACCTGGGAAACTTGTGCTAGCGAACCCTGCTGTATTTCCAATGATTTCTGTAGTACTTCTTGTTGCTGCATTGCTTGTGTTTGCAAAATGTCCTGTAGCAGCTGCTGCTATTGCTGCTGTTACTGCTGCTGTTATTGCTGCTGTTGTCCTTCCATTAGGGTGTGTTGTAACTGTTTCTGTCCTTCCACTAGGGCCTAGAATAATCTCTCCATTTTGGTTTAATTATTCTTTCCAACTCACCTCCAGGGTAGGAAGAAGAAAGCAAAAAAACCTCTTGCTTGTCCAGCTTCTAACTAATTAAGGTTCCTTCCCTAACTGCCACAGGGCTAAACCCTTTAGCGATGTACCAAAACAAAAAAAAACCCTTCCTCTCTTCTTCTTCCCTGTACCGTGGAGAGATCAGCACCCAGGAGGTGCCTGGTTTACTTCTGTCAGTGGGTTAAGAAGAAAAATCCCACTTCTCACACCATATGCGGTAAAGACGTGCAAGCAAAGGGCAGTGACCCAAGAATCTACAGCCAATTGAAGGTTGATGGGAAAACACAAAAACCTTATTATGCACTTGTGAAAGATCAGGGAGGCCTCCTGGCCTCTTCTTGGGCCTTAGTGGAGTTACAAACGCTATTTCAAAGGCACAAAACAACAGCTGGTGATCCACAGATTCCTCACTCTGGCCAGCACAATTCAGTTCATACACTTGTTAGTTTTTAGCAGCAAGGCAACATACATATAAACCAGAAAACAGCAGCTTTCAGCAGGTACTGTTCCTACCTTCTCACAAATAATTTGTCAGCATGGAACCCTGGGCTTCTCTCTCCCCCTCCAGGTCTCCAGCTTCCTGGTTTAAACCTGGGGCCTGGCCACACCCTCCCCAGGAATTTTCCAGGCTAGTTTCTTAAAGGGACAGGGGTTTGGGCTCTTACAGGGAAAATGCCTCACCGGTTCTGAGCTTGGTTGGGGAGTGTCTCTGCAGGGAATAGGGAGTTTCCTGTACACTCCATTACACAGGCAAAAAACAATGGCCACAGTACAAGAAGAAACGCTGAAGCAGTGATATCAGCGTGGCCACAGTAATCCAGCCACTATCAGCACCAGAAGGGGAGGAAGGGGCATGTCTGGGCCATCTGGACAGCCCCGAGCAAGACGGGCCTGTTAGGACCCAATTTTGAACCGCAGGAACAAAATGTTCCCGTGGTAACCAGAATCGGGCCAGAGGATGGCCCATCGTGCCCCTGCCTGCCTGTGGGGATGTCCTCCCCGCAGGCACCCCCGACTCCCATGGCTTAGGGCTCCTTCATTCCCACCGCTTGACTCACGGTTGGCCTGCTAGGGCCTGGATCGAGTGGTGGGGATTCCTCCCGCACCCGGCCCCAGGGGGGGGGATCCCTGGGCCCGATCGTCGGGTTGGTGCTGCTTATTCCACCTTTCAGATGTACAGAGCTGTGACCTGACTCGGCCTTGTACGTCCTGCCTGACTGACCCGCCCCTGCGTAGCCCAGATCCTGCCCCCTCCCGCCCCCTGCCAGCTCTCCCTGTCCTGCTGCTCAGGATGTACGGGGAGAGCAGGAGGGGAAGTCGGGCCAAGACAGCTTGCAGGCTGCATGTCCCATTGTGCAGCCCAACAACCCGCGTCCCAGAATCGGGCCTATAGTGAACTAGAGTCAGTGAGGGTCCTTAGTCCCCGCTGGCAGAAAAAAACGCAGTTTCCGGGCATGTCTCAGGTAGGCAGAGCACCTGAACCTGAATCCATCTGGCAAAATAAAAGAAAGAGTGGGGATAAGTGAATGGTGAGAAGGCAGCAAACTCAGGACCTGCCGATCAAAAGTAGAAAAAGTGAAGAATTAAGCAGTGAGGCAACTAGGGACCTGCCTGCCAAATAGAAGAGACAAAGGGAGATTTGACCAGTGCATCATGGGGGGGGGGGGGATAGGTGACCTGCCTGCCAAATAAAGCCAAGGAGAAAGAGATATTAAAGAAGGAGGGAAGGAGCAAAATATAAGGTGAATTGTAAAGAAGGACTGGAAAAAAGTCAGGGGTAGGGAGCGAGGAGGGAAAAGTTGAGGAAACGACTGAGAGGATACCATCTGCAAATGGACTATGTAACCCCCACCCTTCCTGTCTCACTCACCAGAGCATTCCTGATCTACTCACATCCCACACCCACTCACAAACCCCACTCCCTCCTTCACCAGCCACTCACTCACTTGAACACACATCTCACCTACTCACAATCGATCCGCTTTCTCCAACTCACAATTGAGCCACTTACAAATTCATGCAGACACACAAGCATGCACACACACCACGCACTCATATATACACCCAGCTGAAGAAAGAATTTTGCCATACCGACTATGTGCACTACTTCTGTTATTGTCATGATCGGTGTAGCACATACCAGATGTGTTTCCTGTGTAAACAATTACTGTGCTGCTCCCCACCTTTACCCCCCCCCCCCCACCATAGATTTTAACAAAGCCTTTCACAGGCCTCTCTATTTTATAGCAGTAGCGATATGAGTCTCTGAACATTGCTTACAGGAGGACTGATGAAGCAGGATTAGAGGAAAGCTATTCGATTTCCAGTAGGAGAATCGAGGTAGTATACATGTTCCTCGTAGTGTCAGCAGTGTACAGCATGTACATTTGGGAGAGTTGTACAGTGGACCATCCCCTGGGAAAATTATAAGGGGGAGAGGGCACAGATGCTATAGTAATCATCCCTCAAGATATACCTAAAAGCACATTCTTTAAATTTTATTATCACAAAATATTTTGGACCCAATACAAAAGCCGAAAGGCTGAATAGTATAGTCTGCATTCAAAAGAATTAATGATACATCGCTGGAAAGTCAAATAAGCCAGCAAAATGCAGCTCATGTAAATTCTCTATGAGACAAGGACAGAGACCTTGAAGTGGGTCTCAGGGTATTGTACACCGATAAATATTTTAAAAAAGATAAAATTGCTCCAGTAGAATTGGATCTGTGAGGCTATGGCAAAGAGGCCTGCTGGCGATACTCAGGCCCTGAACTTGAGTAGACATAATCAAGGCTGGAGGATCCGAGAGCCAAATAAAAATAGCACAAGCAGAGCAGGGAAAGAAAGAAGGAACAGGGTCACATTTGCCTATGGGCAAAAAGGCAACTGCCCTGGGCCTCTGTAAAAAGGGGGCCCTGCCCCTGCCCCTGTGCCCTTTGCCACCACTGGTGCCCCTCTCCGGGATGTGCAGCTGTGCCAATACATTAAAAAGGCACCGATGCACCGGAGTTATTGTACTGCCGCCGCTGCACATCCCGGAAAGGGATGGCAGTGGCGGCAGGAGGAGGGGACCCACCAACAGAAAGGGAGGCCTGCAGGTGGAAGGGCTCACGGATGGGTGGAACCCACTGGACATGTTTGGCCCAGGCCCCATAAGGGGCTGAAGTGGCTCTGAGAAGGAATAACCTGGTGGGTAATAGCAGAGGACTGAAAAATATAACAGCCAGAGTTCAAATCCCACATATCACTTTGAACCTCCATGTGACCTTGGGCAAGTTATTTTGTCTGTAAGTTCTCTTGGGAAGGAATCTACCTTCTAGACTTGGATTCATTAAGTTAGCTTCATTTTGGAAAGTTAATTAAATTGAATCTCTTGTTCAGGACAAGGACAGACGGCATTAATGCAACATCTTTCATGACTCTTCCTCCTATGTGCCAAAAATTACTTTTTTGTTTTATGAACCATGTAGATCTATTTACCTATCCTGAACCTTTACAACACTTGATATCTGGAACAAATCAAATATGCAAAAATATTTTCATTTTGACACCAAAAAAATCAAGGGTGAATCAATCTAGAACCAAATGGATAACCAATTCAGAAAAGAATATTTTGGGACTGTCAAGCTAGACTTGTTTAGGATTACTTTCTATCTCTGTTTTCTTTCAGATTATTGAAAGTTGGAATCAATGTTCCCCTCCAGACCATCATTGGAATGCTTTTTATGATTCACTTAAATTTTCTGGTAATGCCATCTTCTGCTCGTTCTGTTCTGACGTGAGGAAGGGGGTATTAGTTCCTAAAAACAAGTCAAGAAATCTTAGTCCAATAAAAGTATAACCTTCTATTAATTTTTGAATTCATGGGCATCGTTTGGGTGCTAGGGGGGCAATGCTGCAGACATAGGCATCAGAATGAGAATCCTCCTCCTACCTATGTGGGTCCATTCATCTCCCCTCTTCCTTGCTTCCCTCTCCAATAGTTCACTACTTCCCCTCAAACCTCCATTCCCGTCGCAGCTCTTTCATATTAGTGTAGCCATGACAGGGTTAGCAATAAAAGGACCAGTAACTTGCAGTGGAACCAACCCACTTCAGCTTGCAATGAATGCAGCCGCCAGAATACTACATGGAGCCGCCAGGAGGGACCATATAACCCCAATCCTGAAACACCTCCATTGGCTCTGGTTCACTGCAGACTCACCTTCAAAATTCTACTGTTGACTTTCAAGGCCATCAATAGCCTCACCTCCTCCTCCATCACGGACCTCGTCCTCCCCACTCCTTCAAACAGAGTCAGAAGGTCAGTCGCTGCCAACACACTGAGTATCCCTAGCAAAATTACGAACTGCTCTCAAGCAACAAAAAACAGAGCCTTCGTGTACTATGCACCCACATGTTGGAATGCCCTCCCGCCCGACATCCGGGCCATTACTGACCTGACCCATTTCAGGAAGGCTCTGAAACACCACCTTTTCCTCTAGCACTACTCTCACAATGAGGACACACAACATCCAGCCATACGCAACCACCAAGACAGCTGCTCCAAAACACTCACAACACACAGTCTCAGCCCTGTACATTAGCACTACCAGTCACCCTGGTATGCACACGTATATAGTCACTGCTTAGCCTGTGTATAGCCTACGTAGCCTGTATATAGCTACTTAAATGAGTATTCAAGCTACTGCATAGCCTGTACATAAGTTCCCCAGTTAATCCAAGTTGCAAAACCTGTTCTTTGTAAGTACAGTACGGGCACTGCCTGCACTGTACAATTTTGCTGTTGACTGTAAACCGAGCTGATTTTAAAGAGTGCGGTATAGAAAAGACTTTAAATAAATAAATAAACAAGTGCTCTGGAAGTCGACTAGTAGCTTGCCGTGGAGCTTTCCCCCTCAAGTGCTCTGGAAGTCTCTGCTGGCACTATTCCCCAGAGCAGAAGGAAGGGGTGGGGTGTGACAGAGGCATGACGTGCACTTGAGCACAAAGGTTCCACAGCAGATAACTGGTCCTTTTATTGCTGACACTGTCACTTTGCTCCAATATGAAGGAAGACTGGCAGGCAGAGAAATTTGAGGAGAGGTGGTGGTGGTGGACCATGGAGGGGAAAGGGGTAAGAAGGGAGATGGTAGACCATAGGGAAAGGGAAGAAGGGTTTGAGGCCAGACCATGGAAGGGAGAGAGAATGGGGGATACTAAATCATGGGGGAGAAGGGGAGGGGGGGGGAGATGCTGAACCACAGGAGGGAAAGGGAGAAAGTGAGAATCCTGGACCATGGGCAGTGTGCGGTGGAGAGGGAGAGATACTGAACTACAAGGGAGGTGAAAGAGGAGGAAGGGTGTAATAGTGGATTTAGGGGAGCAAATAGAGCAAGATGAGATGAGTGGTGGAGAGAGAAAAAGACAATGAGGCTGATGGTGGCAGATGGTAGGGTGGGTGAAAGGAAACCAACAAGGAAACAGCACAAGCCACTCAGGGCAGAGCAGAGACAAAAAACAAAAGAGTGGCCGGTTCACACACACAACACCTTTATTGACCAAATAATAAGTGGCCTAAACCCAACACAGGACCGTGTTTCGTAGCATACTTCATCAGGGGTTATCAGGACACACTAAAAAACATATAGATAAATGATACAATTACAAATTATTGTTAAAAAAACAAATCAATTGGACCATTAGATGATAGAGGGGTAAAAGGGGCAGTAAGAGGAGACAAGGCTATAGCAGAGAGACTGAATGAATTCTTTGTTTCGGTCTTTACTGAGGAAGATGTAGGGATGTTACCCAAGACTGAAGTGGTATTCAAAGGTGATACTGCAGAGGAATTGAGAGAAATATCGCTACACCGGGAAGATATATTACAACTATTTGATAAACTGAATAGTAGCAAATCACCTGGACCGGATGGTATACATCCCAGAGTGTTGAAAGAACTGAAATATGAGATTGCAGACCTGTTATTGGTAATCTGTGAACTTTCATTAAAATCATCTGTAATACCTGAAGATTGGAGGGTCGCCAACGTAACACCAATTTTTAAAAAGGGTTCCAGGGGTGACCCGGGAAATTACAGACCGGTGAGCCTGACGTCAGTACCAGGGAAAATGGTAGAAAACCATCATAAAGAACAAAATTACACAGCATGTAGATAGTCATGGCCTAATGGGAGACAGCCAACATGGCTTTAGACAAGGAAGATCTTGTCTTACTAATCTGATCTGTTTTTTGAAGGTGTGCATAAACAGGTAGACAAAGGTGAGTCGGTTGATATAGTGTATCTGGACTTTCAGAAAGCTTTTGACAAGGTCCCCCATCAGAGACTTTTGGCGAAGCTAAAAAGTCATGGGATAGGAGGCAGTGTACTATTGTGGATCAGGAACTGGTTAAAAGATAGAAAGCAGAGGGTAGGGCTAAATGGCCAATATTCCCAATGGAAAAAGGTGAACAGCGGAGTACCACAGGGATCTGTACTGGGTCCGCTACTTTTTGACATATTCATAAATGACCTGGAAAAGGGAATAACTAGTGAGGTTATCAAATTTGCAGATGACACAAAACTGTTTAAAGTTGTTAAAACCCAAGAGGATTGTGGAAAACTGCAGGAGGATCTGGATAAATTGGAAGACTGGGCATCCAAATGGCAGATGAAATTTAATGTGGACAAGTGCAAAGTTATGCACCTAGGAAAGAACAACCCACATTATAGTTACACGATGCAAGGCTCCACATTAGAAACCACCACCCAGGAAAAAGATTTAGGAGTCATCGTGGATAACATGTTAAAACCCTCTGCCCAGTGTGCAGCGGCGGCCAAGAAAGCAAATAGAATGCTAGGTATCATAAGTAAAGGGATGGAGAATAAAACAAAGGATATTATAATGCCTCTGTATCGCTCCATGGTACGACCGCACCTTGAATATTGTGTGCAATTCTGGTCACCGTATCTTAAAAAGGACATAGAGTTATTAGAAAAAGTACAGAGAAGATCCACCAAATTGGTGAAGGGGATGGAAGGCTACTCCTATGAAGAGAGGCTAAAAAGGTTAGGGCTCTTTAACCTAGAAAAGAGACGGCTGAGGGGAGATATGATAGAGGTGTATAAATTAATGAATGGAGTGGAACGGATAAACGTGGATCAATTGTTTACGCTATCAGAATATAGAAGGACTAGGGGGCATGTAATGAAGCTACAGGGTAAACTATTTAAGACAAATAGGAGAAAATATTTCTTCACTCAACGTGTAATCAAACTCTGGAATCTGTTACCGGAGGATGTAGTAAGGGCTGTTAGTATAGCTGGGTTTAAAAAAGGTTTGGACAAGTTCCTGGAGGAAAGGTCCATAAACCACTATTAAAAAGGGACCCAGGACATCAATGCTTGGCCTAGTACAAGCACTGCAGAACCTGTGTCTTTTGGGGAAACTGCTAGGTACGTATGACCTAGATTGGCCACTGTTGGAAACAGGATACTGGGCTTGATGGACCTCGGTCTGACCCAGTATGGCATTTCTTATGTTCTTATGTTCTTATGTTCTTAAATAAAACAATACTTTAAAATAAAAGGCTAAAAACAATATGTATAAATAATAATATAAATATGAATAAGTTAGAAATTACATATTATTCCATAAGGGGCTTTGGTCTCAGTTGAAACGCAAAACATATTTAATATCTAATGTGTCCCATAAACACAATGTGATTTTCAAGAATTAACTAAAAATACAATTAAAAGTACAAACTTTTGATTGTACTTTTAATTGTATTTTTAGTTAATTCTTGAAAATCACATTGTGTTTATGGGACACATTAGATATTAAATATGTTTTGCGTTTCAACTGAGACCAAAGCCCCTTATGGAATAATATGTAATTTCTAACTTATTCATATTTATATTATTATTTATACATATTGTTTTTAGCCTTTTATTTTAAAGTATTGTTTTATTTGTTTTTTTAACAATAATTTGCAATTGTATCATTTATCTATATGTTTTTTAGTGTGTCCTGATAACCCCTGATGAAGTATGCTACGAAACACGGTCCTGTGTTGGGTTTAGGCCACTTATTATTTGGTCAATAAGGGTGGGTGAAAGGGACATCATATTAAAAGAAGCAAATGAGACTGTGGCTGGAAGGAGGAGGCTGAGGTCTGACACAGGCAGATGCAGGGAATAAGAGAAGGAGGATGGTGACAGATGCTGGAGCTGGGGTGAGTTGAGAGTGGGGGGGGGGACTGATTTTTAAGGGTCTGAAGTCGGGGATAGGGGAAAGAGGCAGATCCTGGGGGGTGTTATGGTAGAAGGGAGCTGATGCTGGGTGAGTGAGAAAGAAGAGAACAGAGACTGTGGGGAAGTAATGATGGGGCAGAGAAATGGATGCTGGGGGCTAGAAAGAGGAAATTCAGGGTAGGTGAAAATTGGAGAAGGAGGTAGGTAGATGGATGATGGGGAAGGGGACAAAGAGGCAGAGGGCTGTGAAGAGAGCGAGACACAAAAAACAGGGCAAGTCTCTGAAGGAGGTGAGAGCAAATGAAATGGGAATGTGAAAGGGGGAAATGTGAATCTGGACAAAGGGGTAAGACATAAAGGAGAAACTGGAGGTGGAGAGGGGATGAATGACAGGGAAGGAACTGCGGTTACTGAGGGGATGAGAGGAAGAGGTAGATGAGGCTGAAAATAAAGAGCATAGAAATAAGGAACTAGCAAGTGAGTGAAAGACGGTAAAGTACGAGGTTAGAGAAGGAATAAGAAATAGTGGGAATGGGAGGACTAGGAAGGTAAGTGTAGGAAGTGGAAAGCTGGTAAATTGGTAAAGGTGGTAAGAGGAAGAGAAGGCTTTGGAGGAAGGGGGGAATGAAATCTAGCTATAGGTAGATAAAAAAGAAGGTGAGAGAAAAAAGATGAAACACAAGGATCAACTTCAGAAACTGAGGAAAGGAAGGGAAGAAGACAGGAAGAATGAAGGAATAGAAAATGAAAACAGGGTCCTGGAAAAGGACTTCAGAGAAAACCAACAACATAAGGAGATGGCAAAGAGAGACCAGGAAAAAAAAATGGTCAGACAACAAAGGTACAAACATTTTTGGGCCCGATATTCAGTGCTGGCAGCTAGTGCTATTAACACGGCTAGCCACCAGCGCTGAATAGTAAACCTGGATATTCAATGCTAGGGTCGTATCTGACCCCAGCATTGAATACCCGGGTTAGCCAGACCGCCTATCAGTAACCAGCCAGCAGTGATAGGGAGTTGCTGCCCAGTTAGCAATATGTGGTAGAAGTTAGGCCAGGGTTAGCTGCATCTGGCTTTCACCACATATCGCTAACCAGGCAGTGGCTCAATATTGCCAGGTTACTGATCCGCTCTGCCCAGGAATGCCCCGATGGATTTCTTATATTTTGTTCGGCATAGCAGAAAATACATTTTTCTTTCTCTTTCTTCAGTATCAGCTCAGGGTCTGGTTTCTTGCATTTTTTGTCTGCATATTTGTTTCTATATTTTTACTATATGATAGTCTGTATTTTGCCTCTGTAACCGTGATGAGAGAATCTTAACACAGTGGCATACATTACAATGGAGGGGCTCCAAGCAAAATTTTGCCGAGGCCCCCTATTGTTGCAGTGGTGGCGTGCCCCCTCCCATAGTGCGTGCCCCCTCCCATGCGACAGTGGGAGCAGCAAACTTACTCAACTGTGTTTTTCATGCTGCTCCCCACCGGGACGAAGTCTCTCGGTGTGGCTGTTATCACAAGACTTCGGCCCGGCGAGTAACAGCTGCTGGGCCTGCAGCAGACTTACAAGAGTGGAGCAGCATGGCAATTATGATAAAGTAAGTTTGCCATGCTGCTGCTGCCACCACCGCTGTGTGGCCTCCCTTCTACTCAGCGCCCCCCCCCCCCCCCCCCCCCCCCCCCCCCCCATTGCACGGGCTGCTTGGGTGGAATTTATGCCAGTGTTTTAACATATAGATTCTGTGGAGGCATCTGTAGCAATCCATCTTGTTCTCTTTCCTCTACTGGTGTACTGCTGTTCTGCAATATTTTCAGTGTGGACTTTTCATTGGTAGGGTTGGTGGATGCTGGTAAGATATCATAAGTTTCCGAGTGTCCATTCACAGTGTTTTGTTACTTCACACAGTGTGTGGCGGTGGAGGGAGAAAGAGTGTGTTAAGGCGAGAGGGAGAGAGTATTTCGAAAGGAGATGGTGTTGCCAGGAAAAGTAGGAAGGTGAAAGAGAGTGCTAGGGAAGGGGAAATTGAAAGATAGTAGAGAGATAAGAGGAAAAGGTGTGAGGAGAGGGAAAGAAAGAAATGGGGAAGGTAGGGCCAGCTCAACTAGTAGGTGGTCACCTAGGATGGTTGCTTCTGAGGGGCAGTAAAGAGCTGCAGGAGTCAAAGCAAAAAAATAGAGCCTGACAGCCCCCAAATTCAAAGAACCATCAGCTCATGCCTTTACCCCCAGTGAGCATGGGTCCACACACACACATACTTAAAGATCTCAATATGGTTACTTTGGAAGAAAAGCTCGAGAGGGGAGATATAATAGAGACATTTACAGTAGATACCTCCATATCATAAATGCACAGGAGGAGAGCCTCTTTCAACTGAAAGAAAGCTTTGCAATGAGGGGGCATAAGGATGAAGGTGAAAGGGGATAGACCCAGGAGTAATCTAAGGAAATATTTCTTTACAGAAAGAGAGGTAGATGCATGGAATAGCCTCTCAGTGGTGGAGTTAGTAGATACAAGGACTGTATCTGAATTTGAGAAAGCATGGACAAACACAGGAGATCTTTAAAGAACCAGAAAGAACTATAAAGCTTAGTATTTGGTATGGAACTGCGGAGTGGATAGGCCATATGGTCTTCATCCACCATCATTTTTTTAAATGTTTCTATGTAAACTCTGTGTCAAAACCTTGAGACTCAGTACTGTAGAGCTCGACCAGAAGAGAAAAAAGGATGTTATAGGTGAACAAGCATGACCTAGGCCAAGAGCCCCCTGAAGTTCCCTGATGAATTGTCAGTGTCGTGACAATTAATATGAAATGCAGTAAGGTGGCTTGCAAGCTGCATTATTATCAGAAAGTTAATGATACTTCACTTATATGTGAACCAATGCTCTCAGGGTTTGTCTTAAAGAGGTTGGCATTGGCATGACAAAGAAAATCCCCCAGGCCCCTGCACTGTTTCAAAACTCCCTGGTGGGCTGGCCATAAGAGCACTGGTCCTCCCATCTGGTGGCCAACGGTGATAAAAAAATGTAGGTATCTTATCCCTCCCTCTTTTTTTTCGGAAAGCCCATCATTCCACCTGGGTCCCTGCCCCCAACCCTACCTCACAATCCCTGGGGGTTAAGTAGAAGAATGGAATGATTACAAGGTGACGGAACAAAGTCAGGAGCGAGGTGACACACAGCTGGAAATATAATAGAACTTTATTGGAGTACACGTAGAACTAAATTGTCGAGAATATTGAAGGAACTTGGGGACGTTCTAGCGGCTCCACTGACTGAGCTTTTCAATGCTTCTTTAGAGTCGGGAATGGTCCCAGAGGACTGGAGAAAGGCATTTGTGGTCGCTTTAAGCAAAAGCGGAAGTAAGGATGAGATTGAGAACTGCAGGTCGGTTAGTCTGACCTCAGTGGTGAGTAAATTAATGGAAACACTTCTAAAACAGAGGATAGTGAGGTTTCTGGAGTCCAATGGATTGCAGGATCCGTGGCAGCATGAGTTTACCAGAGGTAGGTCTTGTCAGACTAATCTGATTGATTTCTTTGACTGTGTGACTAGAGAGTTGGACTGAGGGAGAGCCCTAGATGTGGTGTACTCAGATTTCAGTAAAGCCTTTGACACCATTCTACACAGGTGACTTATAAATAAATTGAGCACCCTAGCAATGGACCCTAAAATGACAGACTGGGTTAGAAATTGGTTGTGTGGGAGGTGATAATGTGGTAAATGGAGCTCACTATGAGGAGAAGGATATTACTAGTAGTGTGCCACAGGGATCTGTCCTTAGTCCAATTCTTTTTAACATCTTTATTAATGATATTGCGAAATGGCTGTTGGGTAAGATTTGCCTCTTTGCAGATGTTACCAAAATCTGCACTAGAGTAGACACTCAGGAAGGAGTAGCTAACATGAGGAGGGATCTAGCTAAGCTTGAGGAATGGTCAATAATTTGGCAGCTGAGATTTAATGCTAAAAAATACAGGGTCATGCATTTAGGCTGCAAAAATCCAAGGGAGCAGTATAGTGTAGGAGGCGAAGTACGTCTGTTCATGAAAGAAGAGCGGGACCTGGGCATGATTGTTTCTGTTGATCTTAAAGTGGCTAAACAGGCAGAAAAGGCAATGGTGAAAGCCAGAAGGATGCTTGGGTGCATAGGGAGAGGAATGGCCAGCAGAAAAAAGGAGGTGATAGTGCCTCTGTGTCTGGTGCAACCTCAATTGGAGTATTGTGTTCAATTCTGGAGACGGCTCTGCTTCTCTACCATTCGGAATTTCAATTCTATTATGTATATCTGTGAGAAAATGCTAGAAAATATTACACTAGATATCAGAGCACAGCCTAGTAAACTAAACTAAACTAAACTAAACCATACAGTAGATTTCTGCAAATAGATGTTTCTGCAGCACTGTGGAATGGATCAGTATGTGTCATTCTTTTTAATAGTGTCCTGGTGATTTTCTTAGTTCAAACAGTTTAAAAGAATTTTTTATAAATGCAATACCCCACCCTCCCCCGCACACACACACACACATGCAAATTATTGCAAGTCACTTCTAATCAAAATAATATAACGGCAAATCAGGAAAGGACATGAAAGTCAAAGGTTCAACCCAGTGGAAGCCATATATACTTCAAGGGGTTCCCACGTCTTACGAATGCAAGGACTGCCATGACTGGGCAACTACCTACATCTTATTCCTATCTATAAAGCATATATCACTAATAATGATAACAATGCAGCATTTCTCCACATACCATCTGCAGGGCGACTGCTACCAGAAGTTCAAACAGTCTGCCCTGCATGGCTTTCAATGTCTCACTCAGTCTTAAGGACCTAAAAATAATCACATCAAACATTAATGCCTATTCAGGATGAAAAGTCTTCTGGGTAGTGGCCCACACTTCACTTCAGAAGAAATAAACAGCTGGGCAATCAAACAGTATATGTATGAGAGGACCGGGAACAGCCTCACTATACCAACACCTGTTACTTAGTTTCAACCCAGTTCTCCACTTCCTACATAGAGCCCAGTGTGCTGCAAAGTTCAAGTTAAACTAGCAATTTGGAGGGATGATTAACTCAGGACCAAAACCAGCCCCATAAAATAACATTTTCAGATACGTTCATGTCAATCATCCACACTCTCTCCACACCCATATTTGCAGAAAACCCACATCCCTCAACCTCTTATAAATAACAGAGGACATGATTTTCTCATAGCATATGATACTCTTGACTGTGTTACAGTCTCTTGCTGCAGCAACACACTTTCTTAGGTGTTACAGGGATCCTGTTATTGTGGTTATGATCTTTTCTTTCTGATAGAAGCCAATTTGTCTCCCTTGCTGTTTAACTTATATGTTTACCCTTTAGCTTCTCTTATTGAGGAGCATGGCATTAGCTTCCAGATGTTTGCATATGATATATAGCTCTGTATTCCATTAGACAAGTCTCGGGTGGCACAATTAAGCTAGAAAGTTGTTTGCCAGCTATTGAAAAGTGGATGAGGGAAAACAACTGCCAGAAGGTCCTCTGGGTTCATCAATTAGACTGTACTCTGAGTTGTCCATCATGTGTGTTTCGGAATGGGTTACCATTTAGAGGTGAAGGATCAAGTGTGCAGTTTAGATTTTGAATTAGATGTTTGACGTTAGAGCCTCAGATTTCAAAGGCTGTGAAGGTGTATTTCTTTTACCTTTGTCAGCTGAGAAAGGTTCGTCTGGTTTTCAGTCAGCAGGATTTTGCCACTTTGTTCCAATCTTTAGTTCTTACCAGGCTAGCCTATTTTAATGCTCTATACTCCGGACTTTTCCTGAAGGCTTTGCATCATTTGCAAAGAGTCCAAAATGGAGTCACTAAGTTGTTAGTGGCGGCAGGAACAAGAGAGCATGTTACACCTATTCTGAATGCTTTACATTGGCTGCCTATAGTTCAACAAATTCAATTTAAGTTGTTAGTGTTAGCCTTCAAAGTTTATCATCGTTAAGCCCATCTTATTTGTCCTCTTGCTTGTGGAAGTATACTGCCTTACAGGTAACACACGCTCAAGATGATAAGCTATTCATGCCTCCAGGAGCTAATCTTTCATTCAGTTAGGATAAGAGCTAGGGATCTGTCCTGCTCTCTGCCATTTATGTGGAACAGTTTACCTGAAAAACTGCATTTCACTGATGATCTTCTGGGCTTTACTGTACTTAAAGCACACCTGTTTTCAAGGGGGACGCTGAGCTCTAACATTATAGAGGGAGCTCTGAGATGATATTCTCTGCTCTGTTTGCTGATGCTTTTTTTGTATGTATTTTGTGTTAATAATTATGTATGATTTATTGTGTTCTGCCTTGGGCTATTTGTTAAGACAGGTAAAAATATTGAATTAATAAAATGAAATGTGTCCTTGCAGGAGAGGTGGAAGCCACATCGACCAAGAGATCATCCTTTTATCGACTCTAAATTTAGAATTTCTCCATATAGGGATCAATAGAGAATAACCCCAAGGAGTTTCAAAATACTCAACACCTTAAGCACTATGTGGGTAGGAAAAATAGGGGAGTGCTCTGACACCTGCTTGTGTATAGTCATGTCAAGTAAAATTGACAAAAGAACTGGTGCCATCAACTGTCTCTCCACTAGCAACCACATATCCCTCTCACTTAACCAAAACATACCTAAAGTGTCATTTTACAAATGACATTCAAGTGCAATCTGGGACATCCAAGCCAGAATGTCTGAAAAAAAAGCAGGCACGTCCAAGTTCAAGCATGATTTTACAAACGCAGATGTGGAGGCATCTACATAAACATCCCTGAAATAATATTCCAGATTGCAGATGTCTAGGAATAATCTAATGGTTAGAGTAGTGGGCTTGGACCAGAAATGCCATGGTTCAGATCCCAGTGCTGCTATCGTTATGATGTGCAGAGTACTGTGGATGGTAGAGTGCCATCTTTTCTGGACCTTTTGCATTTTTTACAGCCCAAACAAGCACTTTCCTGGTACCTATTAGTGCCTGAAGGAGGTATAACCTTTACCGTCCAGGACATTTCTGAGATCAGGCGATGTCATCCAGGTTCTTGGGAACTCCCAGGACACGCATCCTCCATGCCCCCATTCAGACTTGGATGTCCTCACACTGGGGCCGTCCACAGACCCGGCTTCTAAAATGCCTCTGGAGAAGTCTCTGTCCTTTGGACGTCTCTATGCCTATTTTCAGACATCCGAAGTAAGCTAGAAAGATGGAACTTGGAATTCAGATTTTTTTAATTTTTGGAACTTCGAAATGCTGGACTATTTGGATATAAATAATAAGAGTGTTAATAAAAAAAGTTAAAAAATCACAGTGGGTGTAGGAGTTTAAGTAGACTATGATCTTGGATATTGTGTGTTGCAAGCAAGGCTCAACAAAATAATATTTTTATCTAATTGGAGGGTTTGTGTTTCTTTTTGATTATATTTCCTAATCCATATTTTTGAGCCACTTGAATTTTCACCAGTTAGGTACTTGTGATCTGGAATGGCCACTATTGGAAATAGGAAAGTGGGCTTCATGGACCTTTGGTCTGACCAAATATGGCAAATCTTATGTTCTTATATTCTTAATTTGATCCCACTCTATAAAACTTGCTCCACACTGAACCACCCCAAGACACTGAACAAGTAAAGCCATTTGATACAAACAAATCAAGAGCTGCCTTGCTATGGAGAGCTGCCAAAATCACATGGGAAAAATAGCCATTTTCCCCTATATTTCAGCCCAGCAGGAAGCTGACGTAATCTGGATGAATTAAAGAATCTACGTATAACCCTATGAAGTCAAACTGACAAAACCTTAGCAAGAATCTTACAAAGTTTAATAATTGGATTGGCCTACAATTTTGCACATAAGAGTGATCTTTCATAGGATTCGGAAATAATACAATTTATGCCTCAGCAAATGTAATAGGAATGGACTTGTCTTCCATCAAACATTGATACAGCACAGCAAACTTTGGGGGCAAAATATCTTTGAACATCTTAAAACATTCTGCACTAAGCCCATCTGGACCTCGTATTTTGTTAGGCAAGAGAGTGGTGGTAATAGTGACTATCTTTTCCTCAGTAACAGGAGCCCTCAGCGCTTCCTTCTACCTTTCAATAAGATTAGGATGTTGAATACAGCTCGAAATGCCTTACATCCTCAATCGTACCCTCGCTGCTTGGACTAGAACAACGTTTTGTAAAACTAAACAAAGATTTTTAAAATCCCCTGTTCTTCACTGATCACTTTATGCGAACAGTCCCACTTTCCAGCAATCATCTCCTACTACTAATACTATTACTGAACATTTGTATAGCGCTACAAGGCGTATGCAGTGCTGCACAGACACATGTAAAAGACGGTCCCTGCTCATCGGAGCTTACAATCTAGTCGAGACAGACAACACAGTAGTAGTAGATCTGAACTCACCAGGTTCTAAGATACTGAGCCAGCAGCCTGCCTGCTTTGTCACATTCAGTATAGTACTACAGATCATGCAAAAAAATCTTCCTCATGTGCCTACTGGCTCAATAGTTCATTGTACTCATACTTCAACTTAATAATGTTCCACCAAGTTCCTCTACTTGATTTAGCAATCTGTTACCTTTCCAACAAAGAAATAGTGTCCTCCTTCTCCTTCAGTTTTTTAAGCTTAGTTCTATGCTTCCAAGCCAAGTAGCTAATTATTTCCTCTGCAAAAATACTTTGTATGCTTCCCACACCATGGCTGGGAAAACTCTGGGTGAACCCCTGGCTTGGGCCATTTTATTTATTTTATTTTATTTATTTACATTTCTTATATACCGCGCTATTTTAATCAGTGCGGTGTACATTTGAACATAACATTCCACAGTGTAGCAGGCAACATTGGGTTTACAATAAACAAGGTTATCGAACATGGAGGTAAACCAGGAGGAACTATTTACATGCTATGATAACTATTTACATAAATATTTACACAATTATAGTGAACTCATTACGGTAGGCAAACATGGATCGTTTATCAGAAGGATGTAAGCATAAGGCATGGCGAGCAGGAAGGGAGTGCTGATTAACCATTCTCCAAGGGGGGCATAGGTATGGAGCAGTCTGGGTGGGAGGGCGGGGTGGTGTTTGTGTGTTCTCTAGTGTTAGATTCAGGGTAATATATTAGGAACAGGTGATATTTAAGAGCCTTCCTGAATAATGTTATGTTCGTGATGGCTCGGATTTCAGATGGGAGGGCATTCCACTCTCTGGGTGCGAATAAGGAGAACGCTCTGCTGTCTGTTGTCTTAGTGCACTTCGTCAACAATTTAGGAACGTCAAGTGTGTTCATGAATGGGGACCTTCTGCATCTGTTAGCTGGCGTGCTGTGTATAAGATTACTGATGGGCGAGGGAGGCTGGTTCTTTGAGGCCTTGAATGTCAGGACTAGAGTCTTGTAGATGATTCTGGCGTGCAGAGGTAGCCAGTGAAGGTTCTTCAGGACTGGCATTATGTGGTCTGATCTTGATACTCCTGCAAGTACCCTTGCCGCTGAATTCATGGCAAGACGGAGTGGGCTTAGAGTTGCTTGTGGGAGACCGTGTAGAATGATATTAGCAAAGTCCAGGTGTGGGATAACCAAGGCTTGGAATATTGAGCGGTAATCGTAGAAATCAAGTAATGGACGGAGATGACGTAGTGTTCGAATCTTATGGTATATTGCTTTTGTGGTGTTTTTAATGTGCGCTGACATGTCAAGTCACTGATCTAGGGTAATGCCTAGATAGCGAATTGTGGGTTTTGCCTTCAGTTCCGTATTATTGACTTGTAGTGAGGAAGGTGGTATGAACTTTTGGTTCCTCGTGACGAACAGGACGTCTGTTTTGCTGTGGTTAATACGCAGGTTTTGAGTGAGGAGCCAGTCTGCTACGGCTTCACAACATCTTAGTATTGGTGAGAAGTCCGGTTGATCAATCTTGAAAGGTGTATAAATCAGGATATCGTCCGCATAGGTCAGACATTGGATACTGAATGAGCGGATCAAGGCACAGATGGGCTGCATGTAGATATTAAACATTACAGCAGATAGCGATGAACCCTGAGGTACACCTTGCTTTAGAGGAAATGGATCTGATGTCGCGGTGCCTGTTCTGACTTGTTGCCATCTATTGCACAAGTAAGATTCACACCAGGTTAGAGCTAGGCCTTGTATGCCTTTTTCTTTGAGGCGAAGTAGTAGTGTCTCGTGGTTCACCGAATCAAAAGCGGATGCAATGTCCATAAAGATGAGGAAAAATCCTTGATGAATATTGTCGAGCCCTATGACTAGGTTGTTAAAGAGGGTTGTGAGGATGGTGTCCACACCATGTGCTTCTTGGAAGCCATGTTGAGAAAGGTCAAGCGGTGCTTCGGTGTCGACATGCTGTTGAATTTGTCGCTGGACTACCTTTTCAATGATTTTAGCTAGCAGGGGGATACTTGAAATTGGTCTGAAGGATTCGACTTTGGATGGGTCAAGTTTGCTATTTTTCAAAAGTGGGCGGATAGATGAGTACTTCAGGCTCTGTGGGAAGGTCCCAGTTGAGAAGGATTGGTTCAAGATTCTAGTTATGGATGGGCTGAGATCGTGGCGCAGCTCTTTAATCCAACTGGCTGGGCAGGGATCGTTGGGCGCAGTGGTGAGGTTAATAGAAGAGATGATATCTTCAATCTCTATATTGGATACCTCGCAAAATTTCCATAGGTCGGCTGGTTGGGTAGTAATGTGCGGGTTGGAAAGGGATATGGTAGAAGCGTTCATGTTGGTCTGGATCATCTTCGATTGTAGATAGTTTGAGTAGTCCTGCGGGTGCGGCATGGGTGGTTGCGCTAGGGCTGGATCACCTGTTAAGGATTTTACAATACTGAATAGATCATGTGGTTTGTTTATTGATCGCTTTAGTATCTCTGAGTGGTATTGTTTTCTCTTTTCCATCGTCTTTTTTTGGTGTAATTGTAGGTGTGCGGAGTATGCACAAAGTACCTCAGAGGTCCGGGTGTGGCACCACTGTCTCTCAAGTCTGCGTAGGTGTAGAAACGATGCTCGCAGGTCTTGGGAGAACCATGGTGCATGTTCTCGTTTAGGCGGTTTCTTGTTGGTAGGTGGGAGGCAAGCGGCAGCTCTGAGAGCGTTATCCCAGTTGGATACTAATTCATCTGGGTCTAGGGAGGCATTGGGGAGTAAAGGTAAAATCTTTTTGAGGGCTTCTTTCTTAACAAGGGGCCGAAATTGTGTTGCTATGGTACTAGGGGGGCGACCTATTTTATTGTTACTAACGCTGAGGTGGTTATTGGGAATGTGGAATAGATGTAGTTTATGGTCAGACCAGGGTACTGGGGTTATGGAGATCAGAAGGCCTTGGATTGAATTGACAGCAGACTGAGGAGCGAAGATCAGGTCCAATTTGCTTCCCTTACTATGGGTGGGAGAGTCAATGAGTTGCTCGTATCCCAACTGGAGCATAGCTTCGAGGAAGGCTGATGAGTGCGTAACTTGTAGGGAAGGCAAGTTGAAATCTCCTATTAACCAATTTGGAGAGCGTGGGTTAGGGGAGTTACATGCGAGGTCGATTACACAGGTACACTAAAAAAATTTTTTTTTAAACTGCCTCTAATGTTTCGATTGATTTTTACGTTTTTTGGTGCGCTGAATCCAAATCTGGTAACCAATTTGCTCCATCACGTACAGATTTTTTGCTACATTGGGTTAGCAGTTTGAGGTGAACGTTTCAGATTGAGTGCGATCGAGATAAAAGTTTCTTGGATGAATTCTTTATACTAATTGTTTAGTAGTTATTCAAATAAGAATAAAGAAAATTGTAACAAGGCAGCACGTAAGAATAGAGTAATGTCAACAAAACACACTGTGATGGTAGCAAAATTGTCTGCACTTAAAACAGCCACATACATGTGCACAAACATTGAGCATATAAGAGCGAGGTTAGACACAAAGCAAAGCAAAGAAATGTGCAAAAAATGTTGTACAGGTATGTATGTAAGAATAGAAAACGCAAACCGCACCATTGCAATACATGAAGACAAACACCCGATGGTGTGAAAATAAAATTCTAATAAATGAGATCCGACACTGTGGTAATAACTAGCAAATTTTTATTTCAAAGTTTAGTAAAAACACGATATTTGTCAACACAGTTTAGATTTTAAAGTCATTCTTGGGTCAATCAATCTCCTGGTGGGCCCGTTTCTTATTCCCCCAAATGCTTCTCTTGGTGCGCTGCTTGGCGTATTTTTCATCTGGGGTTTCCCGCAGCAGCAACCAGCAGAAATCAGCCATCATAGTGGTGTTCCATCTTCCTTGGTACCTTCTCTCTGCGTCTTTGATGTCCTGGTGAAACCTTTCACCTTGTTCTTCACTGTACGCCCCCAAGTTTTCGGGAAAGTAGTTCACATGGGAGTGCAAGAAATGGACTTTCAGGCTCATGTTACAGCCTTGTTCTTTGAAGGCATTGAGCATCCTGGCAACAATATCCTTATAGTTCTCATCCCGCCTGTTCCCCAAGAATTTGAGAACAACATCCTTGAAGGAATCCCAGGCTTCTTTTTCCTTCTCAGACATCGTTTCAGCGAATGCTCCATCTGAAATGAGTTTCCTTATATCAGGGCCAACAAACACTCCTTCCTTTAGCTTTGCTTCAGAAAGTCGGGGGGAACTTTGAGCAAAGGTACCGAAAGCACTCACCATCTTTTGGAAGGGACTTGATGAATTGCTTAATGAGACACAACTTAATGTGGAGAGGTGGTAATGGAATTTTATCACGAGGTACCAAGCTCTCATGAAGAACATTTTTCTCACCGGGTCTCAAATACTCCCGAATTGGCCAGTCTTTTTTCCCCCAGTGTAGGTCGCGGGCCCGGCTATCCCACAAGCAAAGGAAGCAGGGATATTTGGTGAAACCGGATTGCTGCCCTAATAGCATGGATAGAATTTTAAAGTCTCCACAAATCATCCACTTATGCTCATCATAACGAATCTTCTGAAGAATCAGGGCCAAATTCTCGTATTTTTCTTGGAGAATAACAGAGTGAGCAATAGGAACTGAAGCGAATGTGTTGCCATTATGAAGAAGAACACCTTTTATGCTGTCTTTTGACGAATCAATGAACAGCCGCCATTCAGCAGGATCATACTTGAGTTTAAACTTTTCCATCACTCCGTATATATCGTTGCAAAATACCAAATCTTCCTCTTTGCTGAAATACTTCAAAAATTGTGTCTCGCGGTTGCGGTACCAATAAAATGTTGTTCCTTGTGACAATAGATTTTTCTGTTTAAGCCGAGAACCTAGCAGTTGGGCAGCATCTTTTGGGAGTCCTAAATCCCGGACTAAATCATTCAATTCAGCTTGAGAGAAAAGTTCAGGTTTCGGATCTGGTTCAGTTTCAAACTCGGAAGTACTGGACTCATCGGGAAAAGCCATCTGATGAGTCTCATCATGATCAGAACCGTCCACACATATATGATCCAAAGATTTTGGTGGTTCAGGCACAGGTACTTCGTTGCTATGAGGCATAGGCCTAATTGCTGAGGGAAGGTTGGGGTAACTTATTACGTTCTTATTTTTTAAGTTGTATCCCTTCACAATGCAAAAGCAAAAATAGCAGTCACTGCTGTGGTCTCTTTGTTCACGCGCCACATCACAGGTATTCCGAAACGAAATGCTTGTTTTTTACCTTTCATCCAGAAGCGTAGATCTTCCTCACATGTCTTGCACACTTTGTGAGGAGCCCACGGTTTGTCTTGATCGCCTAACTTCAAACCGAAATAGGCGAAATATACTTTTTTAATAAATGCAGAAATGTTCCTCTGCCGCTTTTTCACGGTATATTCCCCACAAATAAAACAAAAACTGTCCGGAGAGTTGACGCAACCTCTGGCTCTGTGAGCCATCACAAATACACAGCACTGCAAACTACAACTGTAGTGAACCACTTCGGAATAAAGCTGAATTACGACTGAGCAAACAAAAGGTAATAATGAACTTGCAAGAAACTGAAATTTGACAGGAACGTTCATGTCGCAACCACCGTGTTTGAGCGAGAGCGAACGAGGCGAGGCGAACAGGAAAGAACATGCGCCAGCGCGAGTACTGGATTTAGCCCCCCGCCTCCCAATTGTCCTGTTAATGTATAAAATGAATACAAAACACTCTAAAATATCATGAGGGAGTGTTTCTAGTTAGTTAACCATTACAACCTCTATTTTGGGCCAAGAAAATAAACTGCAGTCGGCTAAAAAGAAATTATGTGAACATTCCTTATATGGGTAAGAAATCTAATTTTGCAAGAAAACGTGACGTGATGGAACATTTTGGCTATTTTTCCTGGATTCAGCACCCCAAAATCTATAGGAATCAGTTGCAAAACTGGAGGCAGTTTTTTGGTAGTGTACCTGTGTTATTGACGGTAGGTCTTCTGGGGATGGTGTTGGCGCTCGGTACAGTAGGTTGATTGTACAGAGCTCATTTGATATGGATAGCATGTCAAGGTGGGTTGTGCTGGTGGTGTTGTTTAGTTTAAATTGGAGTGTGGATCTGGTGAGGATGAGTGTACTGCCACCCCTCTGGTTGGTCCTATGACAGGCATAAAGAGAGAATCCTGGTAGTAACAACTGGTTGATGAGAACATTATCGCTGTCGGATAGACATGTCTCGGTTATCATCAATATATCGAGGTTGTGGAAGGTTATCAGGTCATTGGCTACAGGCCATTTCGAGCGTATAGATCTGGCATTTATTAGTGCGCACTTTAGTAGGCGCTGGTGATTGTGCTTCTTGACTGGAGTCCTCATAGCTCAGCAGAGGGATCGCTGTATTTTGGATTACAAGCATTATTAAGTCGTGAACCTTTTCCATTAATAATGAAAGAAAAGGTTATTTAAACTAAGGTCATAACATTATTCCATCTCAATCAGTCGATTGTCCTATCGAGTTTTACAGATATGGTAAATCCGCGATTGCGTACGTTAAGATACGCACCTGGTTATTCGTCATTTGAAACGCACAAAAACATTTCACCAATCAGAAAGTCTATTTGTCCTCTTTGGAGGACATCGTAAAAGGCAAGCAGCTTCAAAAGCAACAATTGCCCGTTTGATAAAAGAAGCCATATCGTCTGCTTGCTTATTGTGCAATAAAACTCTTACAGTAAGCATCTTAGTGGGCAGAATCTGGTCGTGCCTCCAGCAGACATTTGTAAGATGGCGACATGGTCAACCTTGCATACTTTCACTCAAATCCCACTAGAGGACAGCAACCTTGGGCCGGAAGGACTGGGGTTTCTAGTCCCACAGATGCTCCTTGTGGTCTTGGGCAAGCCACTTAACCCTCCATTGCCCATGTTCCCTGTAAGTATTAGTGTATGTGTCTCATATCCCTGCGTGTTAAATGTATCCCCCAATTGTATTGTGACCGCTTTGATTGAAGGATAAGACGGTATACAAAACTGTCTAAATAAATAAATAAATAAATATGCAGGAGGTGTGGGTGGAATATATTGGTTCTTGTGGTGGTGTGACGGGGGGTTTTGATCCATCTTCTTCCGGTGTTATGGAGGATCGGGATATGGTAGATGCCAGGATCAAGAGCATGTGTTAGGTTGGGGATCAAGGAGGTGAGGAGGAGAAGGGATAGGGACAGGATTGGATGCATTTTGGGGTGTTCTGAATAAGGCAAGGTATTCCAGGTATAGGGCGCAGATTTAGGTAAAAGATATCATGAATAGAACAGCAGGCAGGTTTGAGTAAACAGTTGTAGAATAACAATGTATCAATGTACTCCAGGTAGAGGGCGCAGATTTAGGTACAGGTATCATGAATAGAACAGCAGGCAGGTTTGAGAAAAGTTGTGGAATAACAATGTATCAACAAAGGGAGAGAAACTGTGTAACATCAACGTATCTGAAATGTAGCAACACTGAGATAAACAAGGGTAGATCTAAAACCAAATATTGCAGGTAATAGTGCAGTGTATCACCAGGTGTGTTTACAGAACTATGCAAAGGGAGGTAGATGGGGGATTTAGGGAACTGTTTAAAGATCAGTATGGACAGAGTTCAGAGGAGTCCTTTTTGAAACATCAGTTTACCTCGTGGTCCAGAGCGTTTTTCTTCCTGTTCCATAGGGATGCAACTAAAGGCACTCCTTTTTGTACCAGTCTACTGAAGAGGCAGTGTGGGTTCTTCCAGTGGTGTTGAAGTTGGTGGTCAGGGCTTGCTGGGTTGGTCGTGTTCGGGCGGTCTCACGCCTAAGGGCCATGCCAAAGGGCCCTCTGGCGAGGCCCTCAGGCGCGGGCGCGCCCAAATGGCGCTCCTTTTGTGCCGGTCTCAGTCTGCCCCGATTGGGCAGCACGTGCAGGGGGGCGGATCGGTGCTCCGGGGGGCTCGATCCTCAGCAGAGGAGAGCAGATGGCTGACTGGAGGTGTGCCATACACTGTGGATCAGTCAGTAGCCTGTTAAATGGAACACCAAGGAGATAGATCACCCCCAGATACAATGAGGGAAATCCAAGGCATGATCAGAAATCAAAATCGGATGTATCATCACATCTCAAACTCTTTGGGCCCGATATTCCAAGGCATTTACAGGGTTTACAGAGCTGTAACCCGTGTAAATGCCCCTAAGCAGGATATTCAGCGGCACTAAAATGGTTAGTCCCGCTGAATTTCCCAGACTAATGCCACTATACACGCCGATGCTAACCACTTAGCGTTGGGGCGTGTTGGGGGCATTCTGAGGCGGAGCCAATCGCAAACTGGGCAGCGGAGATATTAAGCTGCTGCCCGGTTTACAACCAGCGGGTAAAGATAAGCACAGCAAAATCTGGCCTATCTTTACCCATAGGAGCTAACTGGGCTGCAGCTCAATATTGCCACTGCCTAGTTAGCTTCTGCGGAGTCAGAGGCTCTGCGGCGACCCCGGATATTCAATGCTGGGGCTGGATATGATCCCAGCATTGAATATCCAGGTTTAATGTAAAGCACTGGCAGGTTGCTGCTGTAATCATGCTTGCTGCCAGCGCTGAATTTGTGGCCATACATATACAAGATTTAGACACCAAAAAGTAATCTATTTGGGAATGAGTGTTATGAGGGACAGAGTAAAAGGTCATCCTGCCCTATTGGGTTTAGCAATCTCCATGGGTCTATTAGCCCAACTAGGGACGTCATATTGTAAACTTCATCTAATGGCTTGGTATGAATCCCTCTACAAGAGAACTGTTTATCCAAGATGAAGTCTAGGAGCTGACTAAAGTCCCCAGGAATTATTTTATCCATGGCCCCATGCTGCATTAACGTTTTAACTATTTCTTGAATAAATTGAGGGAAATCCAGCATTTGGAGCATAAATACTCATGAACAAATGTTCATTCACCCCAATCCTCATTACCATGAGAACTCATCAACCAGCAAGATCAGATACTTGCTTAAGGATATGGCCTTGAAGAAACTTATAAAGACATACCACATTTCTTGTGTATCACTGAGGAAAAAACAATACCCTCCAACCAGCAAACTTTGAGTTTAGAACATCAAGGAAAGGGCATGAGCATCTCCTGCAGCCTTATAACATCTTTTGAGATAAACACTCATTAACATTCATAGACACTATTTTAAATTCAGCCATTAGAGTACAAGCTTAGAGAATTAACAACACTTTACCCCTGAATAAGAGCTCATTGTAATTTAACCAGCTCCTTCAACACTGATGCTCTTCTATACACACAAGCAGATATTCCAGCTCTCCACAATCCTTACAAAACAAACAACTGCAACAGACAACCACCATCCAACACGATACAAAAATCTAAAGGGGACATTTGAGAAGCCCTATTCATGATATCTATGTCTGAAAATGCCCATTCAGATGTGCAAATTTTTTTTATATTCTTTATTTTACAACGCTTTACAACAACACAAACCGTACAGCTAACAACCTCCTTGGGGGGGGGCACTCTTCTCCCCCCCAGGAGAAGTAAACAAACACATATGCGTTGTACAATTTTGATTAGATACCCCCCCAGCCCCCCCCCCTTCCCATCCCTCCCTGAATGGCCACTTCCACTCCCCGAGGACGTAGGACCTTGCTTCCCTCTAATAACCGACCATCTATCCTAAGCGATTAGGAGCCCAGTTGTAACACCTCATTCCGAGCGCGGGGGCTCAGGCCCTGAAGGTAGGGGTCCCACAGCAACTGAAAACGCGGCCAGCGTTTAACATTACCCCGGGCATAGCGAGCTTCCATTAGCATCATCTGGTGGAAGGCATTCCGCCACTCCCAGAATGAGGGCGCCCTGCGTTCCCGCCAGTTGTGCAATATGGGACCCTTCCCCACCAAACAGGCCTTGCGCACCAACAATCTCTCCCACCTACCCTTGGGCTGTGTGAGGCGCAGGCGATCCAAGAGAACAAGGGAGTTATCCCAAGCGATCCGCTGCCCCAGGAGGCGCTCCATATAGGAGGCTATTCTTGTCCAGTAAGGCCTAATGTATCTGCATCCCCACCACATGTGCACCAGATGCACCATAGGTTCCGAACACCTCGGGCATGAGCCATCCGTAGCCAGGTGAGAGCGGAAGGCTCGCCTAGGGGAAAAGTGCACCCTAGTAAGGGATTTGTATTGCACCTCTCTCCAGCGCGCCCCCACCGCCAGCTCCCCCATCTGCTGCAGGGCCTGCAGTAGTGTACCCGGGCCAATCTCTCTACCCAACTCCCCTCCCCACCCCAGTTCTACGGGCCGATAGTCCGGGGACGGTCGGTATGGGACCAATCGCGCCTTCAGTGATCAAATCGAAAGTTGGGTTTCGCCGCCCAGGTCGAAAAATTCTAAGATCTGCGCTGAGCGCTCTGCCCGCAACTCTCCTGCCGGCAGGGAGGCGATATAGTGTGAAAGCTGCATGTAAGCGAATTGATGGCCAGCCCCAAGGGCGTAATCATTGCACAAAGTCTGGAGTCTCCTACAACCCCCCGCAGTATCAACCACATGTCCTAGACTATAGATACCTTTCCTCGCCCAGATCCGGAACTGTGCGTTGTCAGATCCCGGCGTAAACAATACATTACCCTGAATCGGCAGCCAGCTGGACACCCGCCAGTTCGTGTGCCAATAGATGTTCAGCCGTCGCCAAGTTCTGCACACCGGGGTAATAAGCACACTCCCCGCCAAGTGGTCAGGGAAAAGGTGGTTGTCTATATGTAGAAGGGCTAGAAGGGACGCTGGGGCAGCAAGGGCCTCCTCGAGTCCCCGAGGGGTGAAGACCTCAGTCCTACCCAGCCAGTCCCCCAAATGACGCGCCTGGCAAGCCAGCGCATAAGCCCCGAGGTCCGGCAGCCCCAGCCCCCCACATCTCCAATGTCCCACTAAGCGGGAGTATCGAATACGGGTACACGCTCCCCCCCACAAAAACCCACTGAGCATTCGTTCGAGCCGCTGTAAGTCTTTTCGCAGGAGCCAGACGGGCAACGTCTGTAACCAGTATAAAATCCTTGGTAAAACCACCATCTTAACCGCTGCAATTCTCCCAGATAGAGACAAGGGGAGAGGTCGCCAGGCTTGCAACTGAGTATGGAGGCCCTGCATGATTTTGGCGAGATTACTCTCGTAGAGTTGTGATGGCTGACCTGTCAAAATGATACCAAGGTATTTAAACTGGCCACCCACCCAGTTAAGGGGGAAAGGCCCCTGCCAGCTAGCCTTCAGTGTGCCCATTATGTCCAACGCCACGGATTTATCTAGGTTAATGCTTAGTCCGGCAAAGCGGCCGAAAATCTCAAATTCTTGCATTATACTTGGGAGCGAGTCTTGGGGTCTAAGTAAATGCACCAGGAGGTCGTCGGCGAAAGCCGATAATTTAAAACCTGACGTGCGTATACGCACCCCCCGTATCTCCCGTGAGGCCTCCACCCTTCGTATAAACGGGTCCAATGAAAGAACAAAAAGCAACGGGGAGAGAGGGCACCCTTGTCGAGTCCCCCTATGTAGTGGTGTCTGAGAGCACTCCATTACAGCAAATCGCCGCGACCGGATCAAGATAGACTTTGAACCAGAGCACAAAAAGAGCTTCCAAGCCCATACCGGGACAGCAAATCCCAAAGATAGTGCCAGTCCACTCTGTCAAAGGCTTTCTCTGCATCAAAGCTGATTAGCAGAGAAGCGAGATTCCGATTCCGAACCCATTCAAGGGAAGCTAAGATCTTCCGCAAATTCCGGACCGCATACCTTCCTTGCACAAAACCCACTTGAGATTCATGGATCAGGAGCCCCAGCACAGTTGCCAATCGTTCGGCAAGGATTTTGGCGAGAATTTTGAGGTCAAAGTTAAGAAGGGAGATAGGGCGATATGAAGCGGCGCAGAGTGGGTCCTTGCCTGGTTTCGGAATCAAGATCATGTGAGCCAAATTGCTACCCCAGCGAAACGTGCCCTGTTCGGCTCTCCTGGTATGAACCGCCACCAACAAAGGGGAAATCAAGCCCGTTAAGATCTTGTAAAACTCGGCCCCTAACCCATCTGCCCCGGGGATTTATAACAACTCGCCTTGGCTATAACATGCTGCACCTCTTGAACAGAGATCGGCCGGTCCAGTTGTTGCCGCTGTTGGGTCGACAGCTGAGGCAGGTCCAGCCCGTCCAAGTAATCTGACATTTGTTCGTATGTACCCGTCGTCGCGGTGTAGAGTTTTTGAAAAAACGAGCGAAAAAACGCGCAATCTCCGGGTTTTCCCTGCGAAGGATCCCGTGATCGTCCTTCAGTGCATGCACCAACGTAGAGCCCCGCGAAGACCGTAAACACCGAGCCAGTAGTTTCCCAGGTTTATCCCCGTGGCAGTAAAGTTGGAATCTATAATAGAGAACCGATTTTTTGGCCCGCTGGTGCAGAAGCTCATTCAGCATCGTCTGCAGTTCCCAAAGTCGCTTCTTTGAAGCCCCGTTCGGATTACTCGCCCACTTCCGCCACTGTATGGTGACTAAGCGTTCCAAACGGATGATACGCTCCGCCACCAGACGACGCTTACGCGCCATATAGCCGATGATATCCCCGCGCAAGACCACTTTCGCCGTCTCCCAGACCAACTCGGGATCAGCCGCATGCCCCCGGTGATCAGCTTCAAATTCACACCATCTCTTTTGTAAGAACTGGCGAAACTGAGAGTCCCGGTAGAGTTCCAGAGTACTGGCTGCATTCCCTCCTTCCTGGTTCCTCCCACCGGAAGTGACGCGGGGGCTCACCGTGAATAAGATCAGCTCCGGTGCGGCGTCCTGACTGCTGTTCACCTGCTAGTGCTGTTACCTGCTGTTCCTGCTTGCTGTTGTCTGTCTGCTGCTTGCTTTGATACCCTGCAGTATCTCCATTGTGCCTCCCTGTCTCCCCAGGTACTGGCTGCATTCCCTCCTTCCTGGTTCCTCCCACCGGAAGTGACGCGGGGGCTCACCGTGAATAAGATCAGCTCCGGTGCGGCGTCCTGACTGCTGTTCACCTGCTAGTGCTGTTACCTGCTGTTCCTGCTTGCTGTTGTCTGTCTGCTGCTTGCTTTGATACCCTGCAGTATCTCCATTGTGCCTCCCTGTCTCCCCAGGTACTGGCTGCATTCCCTCCTTCCTGGTTCCTCCCACCGGAAGTGACGCGGGGGCTCACCGTGAATAAGATCAGCTCCGGTGCGGCGTCCCGCGCCGCAGAGGCGCGCGCCGCTGGCGCGCGCCGAAGGAGCGCGCACAAGGAGCACAGCCTGCTCCTTGGGCGAGCTCCTTGGGGCGAGGGACGGGGCGTGAAGTCTAGGTCCCTTGGCTGCCTAGCGCTCCGTAGACTGTGCTCTTCGACTTTGTCTGCTAACTCTCTCCGTTTTGGCTGCCTTTTTTCCTCCCCGTGTATTTCCTCCTGCGGGGGGGCTCTAAAGGTTCTCAGGTGCGTTGGTTTCCCTTGTTATTGCTCCTCCTTTGTTTTATTATGTCAGCTATCCCCGTCCACTGGGGTTGGCGTCCTGTTATGCCTCCTGCTACTCTTTCTGGTACTATGACTCGACAGCTTTCTAATCTCACATACTGTTCACTAACACATCTACGTCCATCAGCTTCTGTTTCCTCTCACTCTCCTTCCTCTCTTATGTTGTTACAGCTCGCTTTGCTAAACTGCCGGTCTCTCCGGTCTAAGACTCTTCTGATTAATGACTTTCTTTCTGACCATAACCTGGACCTTTTTTTCCTCACCGAGACCTGGCTGAGAGAAGGTGAGGAATCTTTTCTCAACCGATGTCTCCCTCCTGGCTACTCTTTCTTATCTACTTCTCGCCGGGGGAGGAGCGGAGGGGGAGTAGCGGTGATATATCGCTCCTCTCTCCTCCTCTCGGAAGTTCCCGCCTCTTCTTCTCTTCTCTATCCTGAATCTCTGCTTCTACGTCTACACTCATCTCCTCTCCCTTGTTATTTCCTTCTCATATACGCTCCCCCTTCCTTATCTGCATCTCTATGGGATTCTTTACTTGCTACTATTTCAGAGGCATCACTCCTATATTCGAATCTCCTAATTTTGGGAGATTTTAACGTCCATATTGACTTACCCTCCTCAACAAGGGACCTCTCCTTTCTCACCTTTCTTTCTGATCTATCTCTGCGCCAATTTGTTTCTTTCCCCACCCATGCTGCTGGTCACTCCTTGGATCTTCTCATTGCGTCTGAGTCTTCCTCTATATCCCCTTCCTCTCTCTCCTCACTGTCTCTCCCGTGGTCTGACCATTTGTGTCTTCTTTTTACTATCCCTATTCAGTCCTCTTTGTCAGGTTCTTTTGACTCCTCACTATCATCTTCTCACTGTGCTTCTGGTTCTCGTTCTCTCCCTATTCCACCAACCCGTAAGCTTACTGCTGACACACTTCATCAGTTTCCTTCCCCAGCGTCTTTATTCCCTAGTGATTTTGCGTTTCTTCCCGTTGATACCCAAGCCCATCTTTGGCACTTTTCTCTGTCTGCTGCTCTTAATGATATCGCCCCTCCTCGTTCTCACCAATCTTCTCATCACTACCCTCAGCACCCTTGGTTTCATTCTGGTCTTTTCCTGCACCGAAAGTATCTTCGTAGGGCGGAACGCCTTTGGCGCAAGCACCCTTCCTCTTCCTCTCTTCACAATTTTCGTTCCTGTCATGATCATTACCGCACTCTCCTTCACTCTGCAAAGCGAGATTACTATTCTAAGCTTATTTCTTCTTCCTCTAACTCCTCTCGGAGACTCTATACTATCTTTCGTTCTCTTACAGCATCTCACTCTGCTTTTCCTCCCCTTCCTCCCTCCTCCTCGGCCTCCCCTGATCCCTCCTCCCTTGCTTCCTTCTTTGCTTCTAAAGTAAAGACCCTCCGTCAGTCTTTCCCCTCCTGTCCTCCCCCTCTTTCCCCTGTTGCAGGGCCTTTTCTGCTCGCTCCACTGTCTCCTTTATCCTCTTTATCCCCCACTCCTACCTTATCCCACTCTTGGTCTTCATTCGAGTTGATTTCCCCAGCTGTCCTTCAATCTACTTTCCTTTCTATCCGAAAGACCACATGTCCTGCTGATCCTATTCCCTCTCATTGGCTTCTGGAATCTTCTCTGTCTCTTTCCCCCTATATTCTCTCTCTCTTTAATGCTAGCTTATCTTCTGGTTTCTTTCCTACATCTTGGAAACACGCTATTGTTCGTCCTATTCTGAAATCCCGCACATCTGACCCCACAGCTCTTTCAAACTGGCGTCCTGTTTCTAATCTCCCTTTTCTTTCTAAATTTCTTGAGAAACTTGTCTTCCTTCAGCTATCTGCTCACCTTGAAATCTCTCTTGTTCTTCACCCTCGGCAGTCTGGTTTTCGTCCTGGTCACAGTACTGAATCTATCCTTCTTTCCCTTCTTAATGAGGTGCATGCTGCTCACGATCACGGTCTTTTTACTCTTGCTGTTTCTCTTGATCTTTCTGCAGCTTTCGATCTGGTGGATCACAGCACCCTTCTCACTCGTCTTCAAAATGCTGGTCTCTCTGGGACTGTCCTTCACTGGTTTCGTTCTTTTCTTTCTTGCCGTTCGTTCTCAGTGGTTGCTGGGTCTGCTTCTTCACCCTCCACTCCTCTTACTTGTGGTGTGCCACAGGGTTCTGTCCTTGCCCCTCTCCTTTTCAATGTCTTCTTGGCTCCCCTTGCACTTGTGGTTCAGCAGTTTGGCATCTCCGCGTACTATTACGCGGATGATATCATTCTGCTGCACCACACTGATTCACATATCCCTGATATCTCTCCTCTTAATCTCTGTCTTTCTGCTGTAGCTTCTTGGTTCACTTCTAATTTTCTTCAGGTTAATCCCACTAAATCATTTGCCATTTGGTTTACCCTTGGAAGCCCTTCCCCCACCTGCGCCCCTTCCCTCTCTTCCCAGCCCATTCCTCTCGTCTCATCCCTTAAGTATCTTGGTGTTATTCTTGATTCCTCTCTTTCTTTTAAAGAACACATCACTTCCATAGTTCAACGTTCTTTTCTATCCCTCAAACAACTTCGTCCTGTGCGTCCTTTTCTCTCACCCTCTGCTTTTGCTACTCTTATTCTCTCCTTTGCAATTTCCCGTCTCGACTACTGTAATGTTTCTCTTGCTGGTCTACCCCAATCTCAACTCTCCCGTCTACAACGTATTCAGAACGCAGCTGTCCGTCTCCTTTCCTGTGCTTCTCGTTATGACCATGTCACTCCCTTACTTCTGCATCATCACTGGTTACCGGTTTCTTTTCGTATACAATATAAGGTCCTCACTTTTGTGCACAGGGTGACTCACACTGGTACCCCTCTCTATCTTGCAGATCTTCTTCAATTTCGTACTTCCCATCGTCTGCTCCGTTCTATCCACGTTAATCGGTTGGCCCTTCCTTCTCCTTCTCAAGCTCACTTGGAGTCTACACGCTCTTCGGCTTTTTACTTCTTGGGTCCTAGGCTCTGGAACTCACTTCCCCCCCCTCTCCGTGCAGAGCAATCATATCAAGCCTTCAAACGACAGCTAAAAACCCACTTGTTTTGTTTGGCGTTTGACCTCCCTCCCTCGTCCGTGTCTCCCTCCCCCTCCTCTTGTTGATGTTTCTTCTTATACTTTGCTGTTTCTATTATCTGTCTCTCTGCTGTCCTTTTTAAGATTTTAACTGGCGTTCTTTTTAACTTTTCTGACAGCCTATGTTGTAACTGTTTTAATTTTTGTTTGTAAACCGCCCAGATGCCATTGGTATGGGGCGGTATAGAAAGCATTTTAAATAAACATAAACATAAACATAAACCGCCAGAGTCTCGTCGGGGGCTGACTTGCGCCCCACCACAGCTGTAACCACACAGGGGCATGGTCAGAGATTTCCGCGGGTCCTATCTGCGACTCGTCTACCATAGCGAACAGGCACTGCGATGTCAGCAAGTAGTCTATTCGTGCACTGGAACTATGTGCACGGGACTGATGAGTGTAGTCTCTTTCAGCAGGGTGTAAGAGTCTCCATGGGTCCACCAAACCCAGCCTGGACCTTAACCCATTTAAGGCTCGGGCCCCCTGAGATCGCTCCCGGGTCCCCTCCCCCCTAGAGGTGTCCAGCGCCACCTCCAACACCCCGTTAAAGTCCCCCCCTAGAATCAAGGGAAGCTCCGGAAGTTGCTCGACCTGGGCGGCTAAACGAGCGTATAAATCCTTGTCTAACACATTGGGACTATAAACATTGCCAATGATAATAGGTTTCCCCTCTAGAAGGCCCTGCAGCAGAAGGAATCGCCCAGTCGGGTCCGCAATTTCTTTGACGACCTCAAAGCGGATCCTCTTGTGCAAAAGTATGGCTATCCCCCCTTTTTTGTTCGGGGCCGGCACCCCCCACACTTGACCCACCCAGGATCTACGCAATTTGGCATGCTCCCCTTCTGTCTGGTGAGTCTCCTGGAGGAAGGCCAGGTCCGCTTTCTGCCTCGACAAAGCTTGTAGTATTTTTGCTCTTTTAACGGGGCTCCCCAATCCGCAGACATTCCACGTTAGGATTTTCAGTCTGGGTTTAGATCACTCCAGTATTTTAACCAGATGTTCAACCATCTTCCAGAAGGAACCCCCCCAGCCTGAGGCTCCCCCCTACCTTCTCTTATTGGGCCCCCGGTGCCCCCATCCTCTTGGTGTGAAGTGACCATCCCACCCAGCCTCCCCCCTTAGAACCCCAACAAAGGTGCAGCGTTAAAATAAACATGGATCCGTCCCCTAGAAACCATCCCCTCCCCCATTGCTCCCCACCCTTCCCCCCTCCACCCCCCCCCCTACCACTCTCCCGCCTGGGCCACACATGGGACCAGACAAACTTCCTATGGCAGTCAGCCCTACACCACCTCCCACTCCCCCCATTCCCATTATACCATGTGCTACCCCCACTTCCCCCCTACCTTTCTTTGGAGTGCAGCAGCCCTTCTTGGTAACCCGCAGCCTTGGTCCCCCTCCCGTTCAGCTTGACCCGGGGTAAACGGGCCGGGTAACCCTTTCTGCCCCCCTCCCCTAAGTCTTACCGCCAACAAACATTCAATAAACCCCACAAGCAAGTAAACGCCTGTGCATTACAGGCTACAATGATACATTGAAAACATTATTACAAGGAAACACCGAAAGGCAACAAAATAACAAGAAGTGAAGTTAGGCCTCAAAATGTATCCATCTGTGGCTTCACCCATACTTCCAGGCTACTTAACCCTCTGCCAGCTTCTACATAGCCTGCACGGCTTTAAGCTATTGCCGACAGACACCCCCCGGGTGGATTCAGGATCCCCTGTCCATTAGTCCCTTCAACAACTCCGGGAGGGGGCGAATCTGCTGGTCTCAATCCCCGGGCCCACTCTTACCCCTTTGCCGTCCAAACAGTTCATCCAGCCATGCGTGTACTGTCCCCGCCAGCCTGGCCTCTGCAACTCATCTACTTGTGCTTGCGGCTTCGCCCAAACTGTCCAGGAACAGGTTGGCCTCTTCCACTGAGCGCAGGAATCGGGTCTGCCCCTGATGGTCCACTCGCAGTCTCGCAGGGTAGAGTAAGGAAAAGCGGACTCCGCGATTCATCAGCTGTGCGCAGATCGGGGTGAAGGCGTGGCGCTGTAGGCTCACCAGGGCAGAGTAATCCTGGAAGACCAGGATTGGCGCCGCGTCCCCTGCCGTTGCCCTTCGTCCCCGGGCGGCCCGCAGCACCGCCTCTTTCTGCTGGAAATCCAAGAATCGTGCGATGACCGCACGTGGACGCCTCGCCTGCTCTCGCTTGGGGCCTAGCCGGTGAACACGTTCCAGACGTATGGGGTTCCCCCCCTTGCCGTCCATCAGTTTCTCCATCCAGGCAGTCAGGTATGCAAACAGCGCACTGTCTCCCACACTTTCCTCTATCCCGATGAATCGGAGGTTGTTGCGATGGCCCCGGTTCTCGAGGTCGTCAATTTTCTCCCCCTGCTGCTTCAGCATGCGTTCCAGGGCCTCCACCTTTGCCGACAAAGTGTGTTGGGTGTCCTCCACGTCGGAAATGCGGGTTTCCACCTGCTCAATGCGCCCTGTAAAGTCTGCGAGGCTCTGGCTAATGGTAGAAATTTGTTCGGTAAGGCCGTGGAATTGAGCCTCCAGAGCCTGCACTACCGCGGCACTGACCTCCGCCACCAGGGTCTGGTCACCCAATGCTTTAGGGCTTTTAGGGGTCCCCTCCGCCATTTTGGCCTCCGGGGCACGGGGCTTCTCCCGTCGCTGCGGTTTCGCTGCCATGCACCTGCCGCACTGCTTTAAGAACAGGTTTGATGTTTCCCTGTTGTCTCTTTAGCACGTAGCCGGAAAAAAATTGTGCGATTGCCCCTTAGATAAAGAAATGTTGCAGATATTCGGGGTGTAGGAGCCGGAGCTGATCTTCCCCTGTCTGATCAGCTCATTGCCAACCGGAAGTCCCCTCAGATATGCAAATTACAAAGACAACCTTGGAGCCATTTCAGAAAGCCAGGTAGATTCTCTTCCCTTGGTGCAATCATGTCCATGTTGCATGGTGGCATGCTGAAGACGTTACCTGCGTGGTCCTATGGAGATGCACATCTCTGCAGAATTTCAGAAAGGCCTGCACATATCTGGACCAGGCTGCTGACACACCTATGCCTACACCTCCTCCTGACCATGAACAAGTGGCAGGAAAGTGCTCATTTCATCGCAGCAACACTTGCAGGGTGTAGAGAGAAATGTGCACTCACCGCCACAATATTTTTCACCAGATCAACGGAACATGCATGTTAATAAACAGCTTTCATTTTACCACCATGCTACTACACATCTGCAGTTCTAAAATGGCAGGCTGGGATGTACATGTATCATAGCATAGACTCCCCCCATCCTAAAATACCTCAGCAAGCATATCTATGTACCTATGTTTGGGCCATGTGTTTCAGGGACATCCACATTACTAAAATGGGCTGCAAACATGCACATACCCAGCCTTATTTGCCCAGGCCCATTTCCTGAACAGGTTGCGGGGGACGTGCATCTTTTGGGGCAGAGATGGAGTGATTTCAGAAGGCACTTACACATGCCTCCCTTCACTGCTACCACTCCCCCAGTATTTTGGATATTTTGACCAGGACATCCCAGCTTCTTCCTAGACATCCTTTCTGAAATTCCCCTTTAAATCACATCATCAATGCGCAAGAAGAAAAAATCATACATTCCCTCACACATACACTTGACTGTGAACCTCCATCCACTTCCTACTGCTCATCCCGGCCGATACACCACTACATCCACACTCCGAGCCATACCCACTATACCGAACACTACTTCATGCCCAGAGTGCACAAAATGTCTCAGGCAGGAGTTACTGCTTATGTACAACCAAAGTCCAATTAGCCTAGAATAGCTTGCCCCAAAAAGCACAGTTACATAACCTCTGTCCATACTCACAGGATGCCAAATGGTTCTAGTCTGCTCAAAGGGACAGGTAGTCCAAAATCAGCATCTTAACATTCTGCCTCAAGATCACTTCACTCAAACTGCTGATATCGGCAAAAATCCCTTGACAGAAAAAGTCCTGGCACTGTCCACATTCCCACGCAGATATTCACTTCATCTTGTGCCAATCCACGAATTCCTGTAACTTACTAGACTCCTTGTAAAACGTAGTTCTGTTATTAAATATAACCTGCATACATGCAATTATACCTGGCCCCCATATCTTTAAGCAGCCGTCTTAATGCCAAAAACTATTCTTTTCTGAGCCATAGCTCTTGTAAGATCCAGGACAAACAGAATCTTCCTCCCCAGTAGCAAAATGGATGCTTTAGAGTTGGCAGCAGTGAAGATCTCCAATACTTGAGGGTACTTTAAAAACGTGGTTACTATTGGACGTGGCAGCTTAACACTGGCGGAGGGTCAGCAAGGCACCTGATGGGCCATTTCGATTTACATGACCAAGTATTTTCAGGATCATTTCTTCCAGGTATTCAATCATGTCCAACCCTTCTGCCCCTTCCGGTTCCTCCAAGAGTCTGATATTTCTCAGATTGCAATTAGAAAGATCTTCCAGATCATTCTGCAGCCTCTGGATAGTGGCCGTATATAGTTTGAATCTCTAATTATATGGCACGCTCCTCGAGCATTTCCAAAATGCACTGTAAAGTAAGCAACTGTGAGCATAGAGTCCCCAGCTCATTCTGAATATTTTTAATCACCTTGAGCTGTGTATGCATTGCCTCTTTCAGGTCACACAACTTCCACATCATCATGTCCGGCTCCACAGCCTTCTTCAATGCCGTCTTTTCAGGCATGGGGGGGGGGGGGGAAGATCACCCTTATGCCTCTTAAGCCCCTATGTAATTGCAAACTGATCTGAGCTTCAGATCTAACTCCCTTGGATGCAGACATGGTAAAGCTGTTTTCACCAAAATGGTTAACCACCACCAGGCCCTCTGGGAACTGATATTCTAGCAAAAAGGTCCACTTGAAGGGAGAACTCAATACATGCTCAGCTCGAACAGGCCTCCCCCTTCCCCCCACGTCCTGGTTATTTTCACAGCTGTAATGCATGTCACTGATATCTGGTTAATCTCATTATTTTTCTATTATTTCAGACTTCATACATAATTTAACACAAGTGTATTCTGATAAATATTTCTGTCAATATCAAACTCACAAAGAGCATACAAACTAGGGAAACGCTGTACTTGTTATACAATTTAATAATGTCATTAATACTGTACCTTTTATGTCTTTACAAGTCTGCCCACTTGTTCAGCAGCTAGTCAACTGGGCTATACACTTCATTCTAGCAACTTCTTAAGCATATCCTATTCTAAGAAACAAAATAACTTAAAAACGACAGACGAATGCCCCTGTTCATCTATTAGCTTGAACAAGGACCTGAAATATTTCTTATATGAATGTAGATGCAACTTATTTGCCTTTTAGAAATTTGGCCTTCCAGAAGTTTAATCACTGATAGCATATTCCTCACAGTCATTCTGGGAGTATGGAGCGCAGGGCATAGGGAAGAGTCTTAAATGGACTTTGCTCCTAGTAGACTCATCTGATGTGCACGGATGCCCATACCCATCTTCTGGGAGGATACTAGCACATGGTCCACAGAGAAATTGTTCCATGCAGAGTAAGTTGGCCAGTCAATTTGCATCTGAAAAAATAAGCCCACATTTTTGTTTGCCATTTGATACATTTTCTGTCCTACTTTGACATTATTATTTTTATACTATGCCCTTCTTCCCACCACATAGGCTGAAAAGCTGTCGCACAACATAATTAAAAAAAATACACCTGGTCATCCTGGATACCGCAACTTCCACGGATCTTCTCTACATGGGTGTCTAGCCAGGCTGCTTGCCCTTATTCAGACATTGCTCATATTTTTCCCACATGCCTGGACTGGTAGATTAGCTTGGTTTCCAAAATGGCATGATAGGTTAGGGAGGGTAAAGATAAAGGACTCTTGAGAGCCTTGATAAGGCCACAGGAAATATTATTCATTCTACTGTATTACAGAAAAGAAAGCTAATGACGCTGTAGATGGTGCTTTATCCCTCCTTTCAGTTCAAATTCACAGAAGTGTACAACCAAATGAAGGTCAGATGGCAGGTGTGCAGAGAGGTTAATAACTGCCATATTCTTCTGAGACTTAAGATACTATCCTTTGAGCGGCTTTGGAAAGCAGAATGCAAATTAAGCTGGATTGAATATTAAATGCATGCAGCTGAAAGCTTTTAATAAGAAAAAGTGCCTCATGGAAATTTTACTGTTATTCGTTAGCAGAAGTATACTGTAGCTAGCTGAGCACGTTACTGGAGCATAGCGCATTTCTAAGGCCAGCTGCTGAATACTGCAGGGAAAATGTGCTGAGAAAATCAGCAACTTTATGACAAAAGAAAGTTAGTTCAGGGAACAAGCATTACAAGTGAATTGACTGCAAATCCACGGAGAACTGCAAAATGATTTTCATTTGGGACAACAATGAAGGGTTTATCATCAGCAATGGATAAATACAGCAGCTTTACTAGAAAAGAAGTTAAAAGGTGTAGACTTGCAGTGTGACACAATGACACATTTCCCCCATTTGAAGAATCAGACATGTGGATGGTTCATGTGTGTCCCAGAGTGCTACGTATGTGTCTGTGTGAGTTGATGCTCTGTGTTTGTGTTGTTAGACCCTGTTTGTGACTGTGTGGCTCGGTGTTTTGTGTTTGTGCTGTGCTGTTAGATCTGTTTGTGTCTATGTGCCTCCCTGCCCTGTGTGCTGTCCTGTTAACCCTTCTGTGGTTGTGGGTAAGGGTATGTTTGTGTGTGTGCCTGTGGATGTGTATGGAGGTGTGTGTGTCTGTGTGGACAAGTGAGTGTCTGTGCAGGTGAGAGTGAATAGGTGTGTGAGGACATCACTGGATGGGGAGGTGCATGGGTACTGGTGGTGGGGAGGAATAGGGTGTTAGTGTTAGGGTGCAATTGGGTGACGATGATAGGGAACACTTGGGTGCTGGTAGTAGAGAACACTTAGATGCTAGTGGTGGGAGCTGGCCTGCATGGAGGAAATGAACACATTGTTTGTGCTGGCAATGCTCCATGAGGCCCACAGGGAGAGCAGGACCTGACTAATGAGCAGTGTCTCACTAGGTTCCACTTCGATAAGGCAGCCATCCACTATCTGCCAGGAACTAGAGCCACTCCTCAGCTCATGCCTGTCCTCCTTAAGATTACCACAGCCCTTGCCTTCTTAGTAACTGTCAGTTTCTAGTCTGTGTTGGCTACCACTGCAGGTCTCAGTCAGTGCATCTCGCAGTTCCTGAGGGCCCCTCCTAAACCACTCAGCTAACTATGTAGCTTTCCCACAAACAGTGCAGCAGAAGCAACAAACAATGCTACAGTTTCATGAGGCGGCTGAATCTCATCAGTGCTGGAGTTGATAGACTGCACACATGTGACCCTCAGGCCCTCATGAGGGAAGGAGTTGACCTTCTGGAATAGAAAGATATTCTACTCCCTCAATATGCAAGTTGTGGGTAATGTGCTAAGTGAAATAGCAGATGCTTTCCCAGATTTACAGATTCATATCATGATTCCTACATCCTCCCCTACTCACAAATCTATGAGCGATTTGAGAACAATGCAATAACCAGTGGATGGTTGCAGGGCCATAACGAACTGCAATCGCGCCCTGTGCGACTTGCAGCTCGGGCACACCCTCCCCCCTCTCCCCCCATACCTCCGTCCAGCGCTGCCTGCTCTTTCCCTGTTGCTGACGCCCTCTGTTTTTTTCAAAGTGGCGCCGGTAGCAGGGAAAGAGCAGGCAGCGCTGAATGGAGGTATGGGGAGGAGGAGGGGGGCATGCGCCCGATCTGAAAGGCACCGGCACTTTAAGCAGATCTGTCCCTCCCTGCTCTGACATTGTGTCAGAGGAGGGAGGGACCAGACCTGCTTAAAGTTCTGCAAAAAGGCTTGGGGGTGCATTTCGGCTGCCTGCTATTGTCCTACCAGCGGTGGCAGGGCAACAGCAAACAGTTGAAATGCGCCCCCCAAGCCTTTGCACCCTGTGCAGCTGCACCGCTTGCACAGGGCTAGGTACGGTCCTGGATGGTTGCTAGGTAAGATGTCTCTTAGGGCCCCCCCAACCTCTCCTGATCATCTTGCCCTACTGAGGCCTGGACTGCACTGAGCTACAGCAGAAGGAAGGAACCAGATGCCATTTCTGTTTAACGTCCTCAATGTCCCTGTTATTATGATATATGGCATCTATCTTCTGACATATATCCAGCCACTGCCTATGCTTTTGATAAGTGCTTATGTGGATGCCTTCATTGCCCAAGAGCACCCATGGTTTTCCAGGACCTCCTGCACAAGGATGCCAATCTCACCGTCACTAAAGTTGCCTTTTCAGGTGAGGGCCTTAACCTGTGGTGTCAGCCTAACATCAATGTCATCTCTACCAATGGCGTTTATAAAATGGGATATATTTATTTATTTATTTATTTATTTGCATTTCTTATATACCGCACTATTTGCGATCAGCGCGGTTTACATAGAACAGACAATATCCGACAATATACAAAAGTCAGGTCATTACATTGAACAGGAACAAGTAACTTGGACAACAGGGTAAACTATATACATATGCGATACATTGAGTAAGGTATGCAAAAAAGGTCCCAGTCGAAAATAACACCACAAAGACCGTGCTGATATTATATATATGTCGAAGCCTCAAACAAAAAGGAGTAGAAAAAAACATTTTACCCCCTCACTGTAGCAGCTCCCTTTTAAAGTTTCCAAACAGAAACCAAATATAAAGGTGCTTACTAAACAATAACTCATAAAGATTTTGTCACTTAGCTTGTGCTGAAATCACTGTCCATCATCAACGTGTTATTTTTGACTGGGACCTTTTTTGTATATAATTTATTGATTGGTCACTGGTTTAAGTAAGGATATATTTGTTGGATATTATGTTTGTAAAATGGGGACAGGCATGTCCAATTGGCCATTATATAGCCATTTACGAGAGAAGAGCAGGAATTTGGTCAGCCACGGTTTTGAAATGGCTCGCAAATGTGGATGTGACCATTGACATAGATGTGTGCGGCTGACATTTTATATATATATGTGTGTCTTGGACACGTCCATATTTTTGCTGTTACAGAGTGCATCTTTCATCATTCCCGAGACCCCAGGATCCTCCCACGTGCCTTGAGGATATGGCAGCAAAACATATACAATTTTTGGGTTACCCATATGTGAAGAGGTGTAAGTAGCAGGTATGCAGGAGGGATGTTTGTGTGGAAGCACTACACTTACAGGTGTTTGTCTATGTGAGCTCCCTAATAGTAGGGCACTGTCAACTGGGGTGTGAGGGGTATATGTGCACCTTTATTGAGTCTAATGTGCCTGCAGCTGACATTATATTCTCTGTTTCTTTTTCAGGTGGTGGCCTGGAGCCTCAGGGGAGGCAGTTGGGAGGGTACTTCTAGGGAGGGATATTGGTTGCTTTTAAATTGTGGAGGCTAATGGTTAGTAAGCTAATGGTTAGAGCACTGCCTTAGTAACCAAGTGACAAGGGTTCAATTCCCACTGGTACACCTTGTGGCCTTGGGCAAGTCATTTAACCTTCCATTGTCTTGGAAGGAAGACCTGGCAATCTATTTCTGGTCACACTGCCAAGAAAACCCAGGAGCTGCTGGGCCTCTCTGCAGCCTGTTGGTTCTTAACCTCTCTCTGTGGATCATGAACTCTGGGCTGCAGATTCTCTTAAAGGGGATTGTTGAAACTCCCTTTGGAGAGGGATGGTTAACATTCTATAGACCCCATCACAATCAGGCATTCAATTGCTTGCCTCTGCTTCTGAGCTGGTGTGCAGCATAATGTTTGGCAATCACCCTGAGCCACGATGTTCTTAGATCTCTCTCTGCAATGGTGGGTAACCTGGCTTGATAAGGTGGGTGGATACAGGGGATGTGCAGTCTTTAGGAATGACACTGGAAATAGCAATCATACTTGCTATATAGTTGCACAGAGCCAATTCCAGAACATGCACGTCTAGCCTACGGGTACATCCAAATCGAAAATGGGCCCAATTTAAGCATGATTCTGCGACAATGCAAGCAGCACTAATGCATGCCCAAAGGCACCATCATCGCTCTCTACAAATACGCATATTGTTAGAGAACAATGACGGTGCTTCTGGGAATGTCTTAACGCTGTGTGCACTGTTGAATGCTCTCATTCTGAGGGTCCCTTATTAGTTACAGGGATATGTTTTGACATTTTGCTATAGAGAACCTGTTCTGATTTATTGTGTCCAATCACACTGGCACCTGGTGATGCTTCGGTCATCAGTACGGTCCAGGTACTGGCCAGGCATTCATGTCCTCCCAGATTTGTGGATGAGCATACCAGGTCCTCCCGTGCAACACTCAACCCACACACACACTCACTTGCAGTCACAAATAACATACCTCTGTCAAAACCATGCCCTGCTCCCATAAACAACTGCTGAGAAGACATAATGACATGGAGTGGACATTGAGGCCACAAGAAAAGAAGAATACTCAGAATAAAATAGTGTGCCCCCTGCTATACTCTTTAAAGTCAAATAATATTATAAAAATTCTTAAGAAGGAATGGCATCTAATTCAAGCCATCCCGGGTTTTCAAGATATGACCTTAATGGTAGCACATAAATGCAACATTAACCTTCGGAATCTTTTAGTCCCATCAGCGTTCACAGAAAGAAAAACGGCATCCACATATAAGGGGCAATACCAATGTGGGCACTGCTCTGTCTGTGCACATGCATTGCCAGTACAGAAGTTTTTTGTTCATCCTTCTTTACACAAAAAATTATTTATTGATGATTTCTCAAACTGCGATACTACACACGTCATTTATATCATCTTATGTCCATGTAATAAGGTATACATTGGCAAGACGATGCGTAGTGTTTGCGTACGTATAATAGAACATAGAAGTTGCATTAGAAGGAAGCTAGTTGACAAACCTTTAGTCCAACATTGGCTGGATATGGGTCATAAATTGATTTAAAATTTTTTGTTATTAAAAAAGTAAAATTGAATTGGAGAGGTGGGGATATTGACAAAACAATGTTGCAGTTAGAACAAAGATATATCTACCAGTTAGATTCCATGGCCCCACATGGTTTATTTATTTATTTATTATTTATTTATTTATTTATTACAGGCTCTTATATACCGCACTATTCAGAATCAGCGCGGTTCACAATATAACAACATACCCTAACAACAAACTGTTAGGTTTACAGAGAACAAGGTCAGAGAACTTGGAATAAAACATGGGACTTCATTACTGCAACTATTCACAAGAGTATTTACAAGAGTATTTACAAGTATACATTACAGGATTTGTTCTTAGTTTGGGTAGTGATTAAGATTGGTTAGTTGGTCAAGTAATATTGGGGGAAGAGGTGAGATTTGAGTGCCTTTCTGAAAAGGGATAGATCATTGATAGAACGAATCTCTGGGGGTAGAGCGTTCCAGTACTTAGGGGCATAGAAAGAGATCTATCTGTTTTCCTATAAATATTACCCTTTTCTTTTGTTTCCAGTCTCTTTAGATTAGTAATGGTGTTTTGCTCAGTTTTCCTTTTTTCATTTTTTCAGCTGTTTGTACACATTTAAGTTTGTTAATATTTTATTCGGTTTCCCCCCTTCCCCTTTCCTTCCCCCTCCTCTCCCCCTCCCTCTCCTCCCCCCCTTCCCCCTCCCCCTTCTCCCCCCTTCTCCCCTCTCCCCCCTTCCCTTTCCCCCTTCCCCTCCCCCTCCCCTCTTCCCTTCCCCCTTCCCCCTTTTTTCCCCTCCCCCCTCCCCCCTTCTTCCTTTTCCTTCTTCTCCTTTTTTCTTCCTTTCCCCCTCTTCTTTCTTATCATGACTATGCCCATAATTTCCACTCTGGTGCATATAAAAAATTTTTTTGAAAGTTACATTGGGCCATTAAAAGCCCATTAGTGCTGTTTTCATTCTCTTCGTTCTGGGCGGTCCTATAAATAGCGCATGCGTCAGTGTCCTTAGTTTTATAATACTATTTGGATTCCTACACGCTGCTTTTCATTTTGCCTGTTTAGGTTTTACCAGTTATCAGGTACTTTTGTTTTTTTGTTTTTTTCATCGGTCCTTTGTATTCAACATACGCTTTTCATCTCATTGGATGGTTTTTACTGCAGGTTTTATTACGATCCCTCGGCGATCAGAGGGGTAAGCCGTTTTTACATCACACATCTTTTAAGCAGTATTTGAGTCTGTGCAAGCTGTTTTTTACACTACACATTTTTTAAACAGCATTGATTCAGTGCATGCTCACAATTCCTTGGTACACGCTAGCACCTAAACAGCAATGTTTCAGTGCATGCTTACAATTCCTTGGTACATACACGCTAGCTCTTAGAAGATAATTCTTATTTCGGTGTACACAATGGATTTTTAGTTGGCTAGTTTGATTTAGCTTTCTTGTTTTGTTTTTGTTTTTCATCATGACAGTACCCATATTTTTTATTCTGGTGCATATATTCAAATTTTAGAAAGTTATATTGGGCTACAATGCTGTTTTCATTCTCTTCTTTCCGGGTGGTCCCATAAATAGCGCATGTGTCAGCGCCTTACGTTTTATAATACTATTCGGATTTCTACACGCCGCTCTCAACTTTACCTGTTAAAGTTTTACTATTTATCAGGTTCTTTTGTTTTTGTTTTTCGTTTTTTCCTCTTTGCCCCTTTTGCGTTCCATACACGCTCTTCATCTATGGGATGTACTTTATTGCAAGGTTAATTACGATCCCTCGGGGATCATAGGGGCAAGCCGTTTATACACCATACATTTTAAGCAGCATTGTTTTAGTATAAGCCGTTTTTTCACATTATACATTTTTCAAACAATTTCAGTGCATGCATACAACTCTTTGGTAGAGTAAGGTATTCTAAGTGCTATCTGGCTGTGGTTATAGCGGTAGCCGGGTTTTACGCTATATGAGATTTCATAGTGGTGGCAGTTTTATTATGTGCACAATTTATTTATTGTTTTTCTGTTTTTTATAGCATTACATAAGTTTTCAGTGTTTCATTTCTAATATATTTTTTATAAATATGTAGATACGATATTTTCTCCTTGCTCTAATTGCAGCTGTACTTTGGATAATTGTCGTGTTTTGCATATGATTTACTTTTATGTTTTTTATACAGCACACCATGGCTGTTTATTTACGTACAGCCTTTTAGTAATTTTAAAATCCTTATCGTGGTGTGTTCTGTGGCGCTCACACATCATTGAGGTAACTATATTTTCCGGATTCACTCCTGCTCCTAGTATTTTCATTTATTCCAGATCCTTGATACTCTAGTATTTGCTCCTCCTCATCTCATATATTTCTCTCTGTATCACAACATAAATGTACCTCCCTCCTGTATAACAATATGTTTTTAAATTATACCTTTATATCTGCTTTTGTGCTTTTACTTTGCAATTCTTTGTCACTAATGTTTTAATTATGTTTATTTATTTAAAATGTTTATATATTTGTTTTTATGGATATATTTTTTATCATATTTTATTTATTATTGACATTGTTCATTTTGGTGGTGTTTACTGAGTTAATGTTTTATGAAATGTATTTTTATATCTCATGTTTCATATTATTTATTTATTATACTCATATTATTTATTTATTATACTAAACACATTTGTGTTTTTAGTCTAGGATGTTAAAATTAATCAATTTAAACTTTTTTATTTACCATCTATTTATTTATTTATGTTTTTATATGTTTTTTAGTGTGCCCAAATAACCCCTGATGAAGTATAGTACGAAATACGGTCCTGTGTTGGGTTTTGGCCACTAATTTTAAAGATTAATAAAAGCTTCATGTGAATTCTCTGCCCGCTTTTTCCAGATTGGTTTTCTCTGCTCGTTTGTGTGGCAGTGTTGCTGTTTCTGCTTGATGGATTCTAAGAACACCACATCTGATCTGCATTTTTCAGCCAAACACAATTCTATCCCATACTACCTCACATACCATCCCTACATTCCGAACAATGGAATTGTTAGGGAAGCCAAGAATAGAAACATGATGGCAGAAAAAGACCACATGGCCTATCTAGTCTGTCCTTCCATATCAACAACTACAACAGTCCCCTTTTTTCCTTTAGAGATCTTCTGTGTTTGTCCCATGCATTTTTTAATTCAGATACTGTCCTCATCTCTACCACCTCCACTTGGAGACTATTCCACGCATTTACCACTCTTTGTGTAAAGAAATATTTCCATATATTACTTCTGAGTCTACCCCCTTTCACTCTCACCCTATGTCCCTTTGTAGCAGAGCTTGCTTTCAATCTAAAGAGACTCTCCTGTGCATTTATGCCATGGAGGTATTTAAATATCTCTATCATATCTCCTCTATCCCATCTTTTCTCTAATATATATTAAGATCCTTAAGTCTGTCCTCATATGCTTTATAACGAAGACCACTAAACATTTTAGTAGCCAGCCTCTGCACCAACTCCAACCTGTTTATATCCTTTTGAAGGTGCAGTCTCCAGAATTGCACACAATACTCCTAATGAGGTCGCACCAAAGACTTATACAGAGGCACTATCACCTCCTTTTTTCTGCTGGCCATTCCTTTCCCTATGCACCCAAGCATCCTTCTAGCGTTCATCTTTTCTACCTGTTTAGCTGCTTTAAAATCATCAGACACAATCACGCCTAGGTCCCGCTCTTCTTTCATGGATAGAAGTACTTCACCCCCTGTACTATATCGCTCCCTTGGATTGCTGCTGCCCGAATGCGTGACCTTGCATTTTTTAACATTAAATCTCAGCTGCCAAATTCTTGACCATTCTTCAAGCTTTGCTGGATCTCTCCTCTTGTTATCTATACTTTCCTGGGTGTCTACTCTATTGCAGATTTTGGTATCATCCGCAAAAAGGCAAACCTTACCCGACAGCCCTTCCGCAATATTACTAACAATAGCAAATGTCAGCATAGCCAGAATAAAGACTTTATATTTATAAGGGTGCTTTATATTTTTAAGGGTGTTTTTTTTATTGTTCCTTAACCTTACAAATGTCTTTCACCTGTGCATTCTATTCTTTACAACTGCATCTTGTGCCCTCCCAGTCAGCAGACACACCAGTTCAATACAGTTGTGTCACAGCCATTCATCTATATTGGACGCGGTGAAGATCAGAGCAGAAAGTTTTCTAAGTCCTGGCGCTATTCCACATTGCTGCTGGTATAATGTAGGCGTCTGCGGGAAACACTCAGGATGTACATGGGCCTTTCCTGAATATGCCTCCTCCCGCCTCATCCCAGCGCCGTGTACATGCAGCGCTGTGTGGTTTCGCAATACAGTTCTAGACATTCTAGCAAGAAATATCTCCATCCCACATGTCTAACCAGCTTATTTCTGTTCTGGAATGACCCCCATATTGTTTTCATGAGAACACAGCATTAAAAAGCAGAACTTCTGTTTCCTCCCCAGCAGTTTGGTCATAGCCAGAAGCTGGCCTCAAACAGTGGTCAACAGTGCCTTTAGGTTAGAAGGTAGACATCTTGCAGGTAGTGTTCCTATGGTTCCTTGAATGTTTGTGGTACCCAGCCTGCTCTTACCTCTTGTATTGATGGTGATTGTCAATCCTGTTTCCTGAATGGCTCTAAGTTTGTTAGATCTGGGGCTCTATGGAAAACGCTAACAGGATATGTAGCCTTGCTTATCTATTGACTCCTGCTGTAGAGATATACTCCACAGATTGATATCTAGGCATGTTAACATGCCAGGAAGTCTGTGAAAGCATGTCTACATATTCTATCAGTGACATTTACTAGGCCTTATTCAGATCATGGTTGTCCAAATAGTAAGCATTACTAATTGGGCAACCAGGATCTGGTTTAGACTTGGGAGATGTCTCTTACTGTATATTTAGACATGCTTTCATAGACTTTCTAGTGTATGAACATACCTAAATATTAGTATGTGGAATATATCTCTACAGCAGGAGAGTTGCACTTCTCATCTGGCTTATGCTTGCACTAGGTTTGACTTGCGATAGGACCTGATGTCATTGGCACTATGTGGCTTCCTATGATGATAGAGATTTGATAGCATTCTGTGGGGGAAGGGTAAATAAACGAGTTGTGGTGGCAGTGAGAGTATCAGTGCAAAACTTCATTGGTCCTGTTCTTGAGCTTCGGCATCAGGTGGGCGGTATGGCATGTTGTTTGCACACCTTCCCCCCCCCCCCCCAACATGGAGGTATCACAGGCACAATACTTTTGGGGTACTATAAACAAACACTCTGAGAGGCACTTATTTACTTATTTAGCTAGTTTTATATACCGCTTTATCTAATAGGGAAAGCGGTTTACATGTTAACTGAGAATTTAACTGTACATAAAATATGGCTACAATGAGAAAATGTTTTAATTTAATATAATAACATAGGTACAACTATACCATACAATGAAACAGTGTTTCGATAACATAATAAAATGGGTGCAGGAGTGTTCAATCACTAGAAATGAAAAAAGAGGCATATCAGGTCAAGAGGTGCTGCGATATGCTACTGTTCTTGAGTGTTGGGTAAGCATGTTCAGTCTTCTCTCCTGAAATGCCCAATGAAAAGATGGGCTTTGAGCTTTTTACAAAAGTCTGTCAGGTCTGGAATAGCTTATGCTCTCTGGAAGAGTGTTTGATATGGATGATGCATAGAGTGAAAAGGCTCTATTGGAAGTGTATTAGCTGCTCTTGACTTTTAGAGCAGCGTTGATGAACGGGTTTTGTGCAACTGCTCTTCTAGGTCTATTATTTAGTATGTAGTAAAGATTGTAGACAAACCAAGGAGATATTATGAAGTAACGTGTATGTTATGAGAATAACCTTGTATTTTGTTTGGCTCGCTATGGGGAACCAATGTAGCTGTTTGAGAGCTGATGTGATATAGGCAGTCCTATGTGTTCCACATAGTATGCAGGCAGCGGTATTTTGAGTTATCTGCAAGGGATGAAGTGCAAACTTTGGTTAAGCCCTGGAAGAGGAAATTACAATAATCCAGGTATAGGAAAACTAAAACCTAGAAGACAGTGCGAAATTTTGGAACTCTAGTAATGGATGTAGGGTCTGGACAGTCTTGATTTTGTGATATACCTCGTATTAGCCTTGTGATATTCTTAATATGCAGTTGTAAAACCTCTAGTTTTATCTCAAGTTATGCTCCTGAGACTTGTATGAATGCTGGAGGGTTGAAGTTTATGTCTCTAGTGACATAAAGAACTTCTGTTTTCTTATTGTTTACTGTTAATTTGTGCTCACTTAGCCATTGGGTGACAGAGTTAAAGCAATCTATTGTAGGCTTGCATGTGGGTCTTATAGTGGAGAAGGGTATGTAGAGCATTATGTCATCTACGTACATATGATAGAACACATTTCCACCTGTATGATGGAGCAGATGGGCTGAAGAAAGATGTTGAATAATAGGGAGAATAAGGAGAACCTTGTGGGACTCCTTGTTGGGTGTATGTGTCTGTTGCTGCTCTCCTATTTTCATGCTTTGCTGACAGTCTGATAGATAGAAGCTGAACCACTTCAGTGTTATGTGAGTTAATTCTAATGAGTTAATCCTAGTGACTACAAGCATAATAGTAATTTATTATGAGGAATTGAGTCAAAGACTGAGGTATCATGCAGATACAAATCTATCAGTAGATGTTGTTATATATTACAACTGAGTTTGGGAAGGTCTAAGTTTTGTGGATGGTCACTGATAACAAATCAGATACCATGTATGTGTGGTGAACTCATGCATATGTATGCTACAGTGGCCTATATGTTGCCATAGGGAGTGACTGAAAAAGGAGGCTGTCAAGGGATTCACAGAGCATTACTTCATAGCAGCAATAGATGGCTGTGAGCATGCAACCATGTGATGGGAGGGCATAATGGTAATGCATGGCTATTGTCACACCCTCATCGGGCCCCTCCGGTGGAGACTGGTATTACAGCTTAATACCTTTTCTTGGCTTTCTATATGCTATAGATAGCCCTGCCTGGCCCTCTGTGGGTAGTAGTTGTACCGTCTTCTTGTAATCACTCAAACACACAGTTCACACTTTAAATCAAGGGCTTTATTCCCCGTCCAATGAGGTATTCTTTTTTCTTGAAGCACAAAATAATCAAAAGCCACTCTGGCAAATAACAGAAGCAAACATTGAACAAAAATGCTTTCCTCAGCTTTAACTTTTTAACAAAAGAAAACAGTTCTCTTCATGAGCACTTAATCCTTTTCTTTTGGCTGATATAAATCAATCAGGATTCAGTTTAAACCAAGCAACTTCTGCCAGTTACTGCGTTGCTGTTTAAACCCTCCTTGTACATGTATTTTCTTATCTCAAGGAAAACTCTTCTTCTTCAGTTGTCACTAACGAGCATTCCATGGGTTCAGTGTTATCTGGTACATTAGAAATATCATGTGGTATTAAAGGATAACCATTTGTACCTACGTTTTCTGTAGCAGCTGTCCTGCCGAGCTCACTCTGGTTAATTACGTCAGCTACGTGACTGCTTCCTGGCTTTAGGCTAAAACACTGCTGGGTATTACCGTATACTCTGGATAATGGCTTGTAAGAGCACTCCCCCTGTGTAAAGCTATGAGGTAACTGCCCATAAACACTGGTATTAGAATCAAACAGCTTGTGTCCTGCCTTGAATGGGTTAAAGGCTAATTCCTCTGATACAGCTGTGGGAGTTTCCAGTGCTGACAACGGCACTCGAGAGAAGTCTGAGCATTTAAAGTTGCTAGCAGAATTATAAGGTAAGAGATCTTCCTTTCTCTTGTAACTGCCCGTACAAGGAAAGAAGTCGTTTCCTTTTCCCTTTATCTCTGCTCTAGGCTGGCTTCTTCTATTAATCCTGGACTTAGCCCATTCGGGTGTAAAACAGTCCTGTTCCACTTTGAATGCCTTGCTTCCTGCAACAGGATTCCTCCCTCTTCTCTTCTGGCTTTCACACACACACTCTGTGTTTAACAGCTGATCTCCACACGTACTCACATAGTCCTGAGACTCATTCAAGCTGTCCTCTGGTATACGTTGCTGACACTCTCTCTCATTTCCTTCCTTCCACCAACTTTGGTCCTGGAGATGAGATTGGATTACTGTGTCTCTTTCTCTTTCCCTCCGTTCCCACGACTGAGGTTGTTGCTTCCACCTCTGTCCGTGCTCACTCCCCCTCACTGCTTGTGAGTGTGCCTTATGTATCTGTCCCCGGGTTCCACCCCTTCTCAGCTGATCCCTATCAGGTAAATCAACCTCCATTCTCATGCTGGCTGGGTGTGTCTTTTTACCCTTTTCCCACGTGTGCGGTGGTCGCTCATAGCAACTATTTGACATGTTTTTGTTTACCTCATCAGGTTCTGCCTGATTTTCTCCGTTAATCTCCATTTCCTCTGGGTCCCCTGGGTTTACCTTGTGACACATTCCCCCCCTTAAAACATTACTTGCTGCCGCCATTTCCGATGGACAGCATGTAATTCGTGAGAGCGCGTCCGCGTTACCATGCAGTTTTCCCGCTCGATGTTGAACCTTGAAATGAAAAGCCTGCAGAGCCAAATGCCACCGGGTTAGTCTGGCATTGTTATTTTTCATCTGATGTAGCCATTTTAATGGGGCATGATCAGTTATTAATATGAATTGCCTCCCAGTGAGATAAAAACGAAAAGCTTCAATAGCCCACTTAATAGCCAGGCATTCTCTCTCTATTGTAGCATAGTTCCTTTCCGCGGGAGAGAGCTTCCTACTGAGATAGGCCACAGGATGCTCGCTGCCCTCGAATATCTGGGACATCACCGCCCCTAACCCCGTGTCTGATGCGTCAGTTTGTAGTATAAAGGGCAGGTTAAAATCAATGCCTCGTAAGATCGGGGCTTTACACAATTTCTCTTTAAGGATCCTAAATGCTATCTCTGCCTCGGGAGTCCACCTAACCTTATTTGGCGCATTTTTCTTTAACATCTCTGTAAAGAGAAAGCTTTCTTCCGCAAAGTGAGGTATGAAGCGGCGATAATAACCTAATAATCCTAGGAAACTCCTCACTTGTTTTTTGGTACTGGGCCTAGGGAATTCCTGCACACTTTTTATTTTACTGGCCAATGGCTTTACCACGCCTCGTCCGATCATGTGGCCTAGATATTTAGCCTCCTCTGTGGCGAACATACATTTGTCCGGATTAAGTGTGAGGCCTGCCCTTCTGAAAGCTCTGAGAACCGCCTCAACCCTAGTAAGGTGTTGTGGCCATGTTGTGCTGTAGATTACTACGTCGTCCATGTACGCAAGAGCGTATTCATGGTGTGGACGTAGAACCTGGTCTACCAGCCGTTGGCACGTGGCCGCGGCTCCCTGTAACCCAAACGGCATTCGCCGAAATTGGTACAGTCCAATAGGTGTAGAAAATGCCGTTTTGGGTTTCGAATCCCTGGTCAATGGGATTTGCCAGTACCCTTTACTCATGTCTAATGTGGTTAAGTATTTCGCCTGCCCCAAACGATCTAGTAGGTCGTCTATCCGGGGCATGGGATACGCATCAAACTGCGATATGTCATTGAGCTGTCGGAAGTCTATACAGAACCTTAAAGTTCCGTTGGGTTTGGGTACCAGTACTATCGGACTGGACCATGGGCTCCTGGACTCCTCTATTATGCCTGTAGCGAGCATTTCCTTTACTTGGGCAATTACTTCTTGGGTTCTAGACTCGGCCATTCTATATGGTCGTTGCCTTATAACCCGTCCAGGAGTCGTGATGATTTCGTGGGCTACAAGATGTGTTTCTCCGGGTAGGGTAGTTAATACGTCAGAGAATTTTACTAGTAACCGCATTAACTCCTGTTGTTGTTGAGGGGTTAAGTCCGTGCCCATCTTAGGAGAGGGTCTTTTAGCCCAATCCGCTAGTTGGGGTCCTAAATCTTCTTCCAGCCTTTCCTCCCCTAAGGCCGTTAAGCTCTTTACCTCCCGCATCCCCGTGGAGCCAAATCCATTCTTCCCTCTTTCTGTGGATGATAAGGAGGGTACTTCCTCAACAATTGGGAACCCTACGCGCTCACAAATTAGCTGTGCCACTCTATCACCAGTATGTATTTTGAAATCTTTGTCCCCAAAATTAAATAGTAGGACCTTTACCGGGCCTCGATAATCCGGGTCAATAACTCCCGCACCCACATCTATCGAGTACCGTACCGCTAGACCCGATCTCGGAGCTATGCGGCCGGCCGTAACACCCTTCCGGCACTTTAACCTGAATGCCAGTGTCTATTAATGCCTTCCCACCTTTAACCACTACCGCGTTCTCTGCACTAAAGAGATCGTATCCCGCAGCTACTGCGGATGCTCTCTTTGGGTCCTTAGCATGTTCAGTAATTTTACAAAATTGTAGAGTAAACTTTGGCTTTACTGGCGTAGGCGATTCCCGGGCCTGTGACTCCCTTTTTAGTGGTTTTCCAAAAAGTGGGCTGGGAATACTAGCTATTATAGCTTCTGCCTGTACTTCCTTAGCTGCTGAGGGACACGGTGTGGCTGCAGGGACCAATATTTCTTGTAAATCCTTCTCCATTTCTCGGCAGAAGGGAAGCCAGTCCCGCCCAAGGACAACCGCATATGGTAAGTTGGGTACCACTGCTATCAGCATTTGGTGTATGGCCCCTAAACCCTGTATGCCTACCTCATACAATGGATAGTGGGACGCTTCTCCATGAACGCATCGTATGCGCACTTGACCCTCTACTTGATTCGAGGGGAATGACCGATGCTTCTCTATGATACTCCAAAAATCTTGCGAGATCATACTTTGATCCGCCCCTGAATCAAGTAGAGCTAAGACCAGTACTCCCTCCACCCGAACCATTTGAACAAATCCCTCAGGTATTGGTTCCTCCTTTTCTATTACAAGGGCCGTCTTAACCTTACATTCTCCTCGAATGTGTCCAGGCTTTCCACATTTGTAACATTTCTTAATGTTTGTGGAGGAAACCTCTTTGGCCATATTACCACTAGGTGCCTTAATTCTTTCATACCTCTTCCATTCATCTGATTCATCCATACCTGCTACTTTTAAAAGGTTTACCCTGGATGTATCAGTTCTCTTAGCTTCCCTGAATACTTCAGCCATCCTAGTTGCTTCCTCCATATTGGAGCAATTCTGTAACGTAAGAAACGTTTTCATCTCTGGGGTTACTGCCAACAAGAACTGTTCTAGAATAATTTCGTCTAGAATTGATTCTACTGGTTTTCCCTCTGGATCTAACCATTTATAGGCAAGATTCTTAAGCCTTTGATACAATGCTTTCGGGGTTTCAGTTATATGCATGTGTGCCTCTCTAAACAATCGCCTATAATGCCTAGGTGAAAGGCCTAGTCTATCTTTTACAGCCCTTTTAATTTCTACATAATTATTAGCCAGGCTGGCCGGCATAGCTTTAAATGCAGACAAAGCTTCACCGCTTAGGGTCATTGCAAACCGCATTGCCCATTGCTCAGATGGCCATTGAAGATTACTAGCAATCCTCTCAAAAGCTTCTATAAAATCATCCGGATTGTCCTCCGGTTTTAACTGTCCCAAAGACAAAGCAAAGTTAGTGTTCATCTCTACTTGCGGTATTGATGTAGTACGTGCTACTTCTTCACCAGTTTTTTCAGCAGAGCGTCCACAGCTTCTAATAGCGGCCTTTGCTGCTCCCTCGCAGAAGCTATGTATTGCTCCTGTAAATGCTGCACCATTCGGGCTTGCTTGTCCCACTGTTCAGCTATCCACGACATCACGTCCTGTGGTTCCATCTTCTCCAGACGCTGTTCCTGTAAGAAAAAGAAAAGAGAAAGGCCCACCAAGTGCGGTATCTTTTATACAGGACTTTACTCTAAACTAGAGCGCCCCCTCTTTCCTCACAGGATATCCTATCCCAGTCTACACAGGCTACTATTACCTTAGTCTCCTGGCAGACTCAAGCATGTGAGAAAAGGGTCTTTTCTAGTCCTCTGGCCGACCTGCCAGCGAATATTCCACTGCACTTGTCTTGTGATGCCAATATTCTCCTTCCTTTAGGCAATGTCTTTTTGTTTCTTCTGTTCCAAAAATATTTTGCCCCCCCCAAAAAAAAAATATCCTCACTCCTACGCCATTTTTATGTCACACCCTCATCGGGCCCCTCCGGTGGAGACTGGTATTACAGCTTAATACCTTTTCTTGGCTTTCTATATGCTATAGATAGCCCTGCCTGGCCCTCTGTGGGTAGTAGTTGTACCGTCTTCTTGTAATCACTCAAACACACAGTTCACACTTTAAATCAAGGGCTTTATTCCCCGTCCAATGAGGTATTCTTTTTTCTTGAAGCACAAAATAATCAAAAGCCACTCTGGCAAATAACAGAAGCAAACATTGAACAAAAATGCTTTCCTCAGCTTTAACTTTTTAACAAAAGAAACAGTTCTCTTCATGAGCACTTAATCCTTTTCTTTTGGCTGATATAAATCAATCAGGATTCAGTTTAAACCAAGCAACTTCTGCCAGTTACTGCGTTGCTGTTTAAACCCTCCTTGTACATGTATTTTCTTATCTCAAGGAAAACTCTTCTTCTTCAGTTGTCACTAACGAGCATTCCATGGGTTCAGTGTTATCTGGTACATTAGAAATATCATGTGGTATTAAAGGATAACCATTTGTACCTACGTTTTCTGTAGCAGCTGTCCTGCCGAGCTCACTCTGGTTAATTACGTCAGCTACGTGACTGCTTCCTGGCTTTAGGCTAAAACACTGCTGGGTATTACCGTATACTCTGGATAATGGCTTGTAAGAGCACTCCCCCTGTGTAAAGCTATGAGGTAACTGCCCATAAACACTGGTATTAGAATCAAACAGCTTGTGTCCTGCCTTGAATGGGTTAAAGGCTAATTCCTCTGATACAGCTGTGGGAGTTTCCAGTGCTGACAACGGCACTCGAGAGAAGTCTGAGCATTTAAAGTTGCTAGCAGAATTATAAGGTAAGAGATCTTCCTTTCTCTTGTAACTGCCCGTACAAGGAAAGAAGTTGTTTCCTTTTCCCTTTATCTCTGCTCTAGGCTGGCTTCTTCTATTAATCCTGGACTTAGCCCATTCGGGTGTAAAACAGTCCTGTTCCACTTTGAATGCCTTGCTTCCTGCAACAGGATTCCTCCCTCTTCTCTTCTGGCTTTCACACACACACTCTGTGTTTAACAGCTGATCTCCACACGTACTCACATAGTCCTGAGACTCATTCAAGCTGTCCTCTGGTATACGTTGCTGACACTCTCTCTCATTTCCTTCCTTCCACCAACTTTGGTCCTGGAGATGAGATTGGATTACTGTGTCTCTTTCTCTTTCCCTCCGTTCCCACGACTGAGGTTGTTGCTTCCACCTCTGTCCGTGCTCACTCCCCCTCACTGCTTGTGAGTGTGCCTTATGTATCTGTCCCCGGGTTCCACCCCTTCTCAGCTGATCCCTATCAGGTAAATCAACCTCCATTCTCATGCTGGCTGGGTGTGTCTTTTTACCCTTTTCCCACGTGTGCGGTGGTCGCTCATAGCAACTATTTGACATGTTTTTGTTTACCTCATCAGGTTCTGCCTGATTTTCTCCGTTAATCTCCATTTCCTCTGGGTCCCCTGGGTTTACCTTGTGACACTATACATGCCTGTCAACCTGGCAAGAGCCATCTGAAGGCCTGTGACTTTGAGCCTTTTGTGCGCTGGTTACATTTGTGGCGTGAAGAGTAGTGTTCTGCACCCTCATTGCAGCGCACGTCGATCACCCAAATCCTTTTTTTCCTCTTGGTAAGCTGCTGTTTGTTTCACCAGGGCTTAAGGCATGTATCTTCACAAAGAATTAACCATTCTATGATTGTACATCCAGGACATGTTGTCATACTGGCTACTTCTAGCAAAATAGGTGCCACCTGCTTAAGGGGACTCCTACTTGCAGGACTCGCCATTCCATCCTACATGTCCTTGGATGCTCACAGATTCTCCAGAGTTCCTGATGGATTGTCCACACAGTCATCCCTTGAATCAGCAATCCATGAAGCCACAGGTGTGCATTCTGGGGTTGTAGCAATCCAGATCTGAGGGTAGTTGTTGTGATGAAGCCACCTAATCACCCTCCATTTATAGCAGCTGCTCTGTCAGTATAGACTTCAGTGTATATGCAGGATTGTTACCTGCTGATCAGAATGGACACAGATGGGTGCACAGTGTGATGGATGGATCCATGTTGATGTGGCTTGCTGTCCCTTTCCTCGAAATTTGCTGTTGCACTGGCCAGTTGTGAGATGATGTGGACTTATGTGAGCCAGCAGTCATCCTCTGGCCTTCTGTGTGAGCTATGCAATGGATATTTGCAATAGCAAACTTGGGTGAAAAGATGTCCTATACATACCACTATGTCTGCATATGTCACCCAATTAGCGAGGTGTTATCTACAGTGCTCTATGGATGACAACCATGCAAACATACCGAGAACTGTACAGGACAAGCTGCTGCCATGGACAGAGGGTGAGTAGCTGGCAGGAGCACAATAGCCAGTATCTGTTCTGGATGATGCCTCCAGCAGGATGTTTGTTTTGTGATGCAAAGGCTGAAGATTCAAGGGCCACATGTGGAAATAATAACAAAGAGATTACATAGTTATAAGCCAATGATATCATGATTCACACCCTAATCAACCTGGATAGCCTGGATTACACAACAATAACAGAATACCTGGAAGAGATGACTGAATGGCTCATCCATAACAATTTAAATATTAACTGCAAGAAGACCGAAGCCCTTCTTATAAAGCAGAACAGATCCTTTGCGCCACCCACACTCAATCAAATTGCCCAATACGACCATACCCATAAAGGACGAAGATACCTACGGGTCACATTGGACTGCAACTTGAATTTACAATCCCACATCAACAAGACCTCCAGGAATGCATACCATAAGATGGGCATAGTCAGGAGGCTTAAACCTCTACTCAACCAAGATCACTTCCGCACAGTCTGCCAAGCTGTAATCACGCCCATCTTAGACTACTGCAACTCCTTATACCGTGGCCTACCTAAACAGACAATTTGCCCCCTGCAGATGGCTCAAAACACTACTGCTCACATCATAACCGGTTCAGCGAAACCGGAACATATTACTCCCCTCCTGAACCAGCTACACTGGCTCCCAGTCTCCTCCCATACCAGGTTCAAAACAGCCTTGAACATTTTCAAAATCCAGCATAATATGTCTGCCAACATACTGAAGAGCCTAATCAGCACGGACCCAAATAACAGATCCAGAAAATGCAATAAATCGGACACTATTATCACGCCAGCAATTTCACAAAATCCAACAGTCTACATCTGGGAGGGCATTTTGCCTCGTGGCACTTACCCTCTGGAACTCCCTACTGGACGATCTAAGAACCACCATGGATGCTAAAGACTTCTGGAAAAATATGAAAACCTTTCTTTACATAGCCAACTTTGGGAACATTACCTGCTGTGTAGTATCCTCATTCCCCCCCCCCCCCTTCCCAATGGTCTCTCTCTAACCCCCTAGCCCCAGATACCTCTCTGTACATAGTGTGTATAGGTTACTATGTATATAGGTTAGCTTGCTAAGCAACTCCCGCATGTTTCCCTTTACACCTTGTCACTCTGTAAACTGTTCAAGTTGCCCTGTAAACTGCTTTGATTGAAGGAAAAGGCGGTATAAAAAAAACCTGTTAAATAAAATAAAAAATAAAAATAATACCTTGTATGTAATCATTTCAGGAATTTGTGAAATGCTTGTCAAGGCCCGTGTGCCTCCCCATTGTCCATAACATATTTCCATTCCCCAACAGTGCACTTTCAATAGAGTCTGCACAGATCATTTAGCCTTTTATTGTAATATAGACACATACCCTACCCTCACATTGGTATTCATATTGGACCAAGCCCCCCTCCCTACTGTGGCCCTCCCTCCCTCCCTGCCTGTCGGGGTGCCTAGAGGGGAGATGCATGCCTCAGGCTGCTGGAGACCAGCAGCCAAGGCATGCATCTCCACTCTAAGACCCTCAAGGTGCATGAGCATGATGTCCAGCTGCCTCACAAGTGCAGAAAAAACCTGCTACACTGTCTGTTCAATAGGGGAAAGGCGCAGCAGGATTTTGCATCTGCTGTGTGCCAAGGGGCCTCATGGGCATGCACCTGTGTTGGCTTGGTACTAAATAGCACAGACTGAACATCCATGTACTCTTTATGATGTCCATCCAGTGCACATAGCACCCCTCTCTCCCATTCTCTCCCCCCTGCTGCACCCCCATATCCCCTTCCTCTCCTCCCTACCCCATACCACTCCTCTACCACATCCTACACCTCCCCCTGACCCATCTCCATCCCCCTCCCCATCCTGCACCTTCCTCAGATCCCCCCACTAATTCCCACCCCCTTTCTGACTCGGGCTCACTGCCAGACCCAGTGTTGTCAGTCACCTCCTATGCCCTATCGCCACCCTCTGACTTGTGTCCAGCCAGTCCAGGTGCTGCAGTCTGTGGCAGTGCAGCTGTCATGGTGGTGTGGGCAGCCTCTCCACCCTTGAGGTCCTGTGGCCTATCCATGGGTCCCTGCTCCTGCTCTAGGTTGAGGGCCATATCTTCATCGAAAAGGTCCACCACCTCCATTACCTTCATCATCTCCTCTGATGAGGATGTGGCCCACAACCTAGCAGCAAGGCTACTACTACTTCTGCTGCTGTCAGTTCTCCTGCTCATATCACTGCTCCTCTGATCCTCCAGACATGGTGGGGCTGCTAAGCTGCTCCTAGCCTGATGCCAGCATTGCTGCAACTGGTCAAACCTTCTGGGTGGTGGTAGAGGTGGCTGCTGGAGCTCCCCCTCATGCTGTTCTGCTGTAGTGATGGCAGCTGATGGTGTGGTGGTAGAGGTGGAGGTTGCTTGTGGCACACATCAGGTAGGGGTTTCATCCCCTGCTACTGCTGTTGCTAATGGGAGATATAGATGTCACACATTTGCCATTGCTGCTGGTCAATATCATGAGATCATTGCCACAAAACAACAGCATATACTCATATTAGCAGATGCCAGGGTTCTACTGCATATAGGTGTTGCTCCTATATAATCTTGACTGGTTGACATGTATACTTTACTTATACCTGTGTGTGTGGGCATAGACCATCGCACAGGTACATCTCTCACATGTGCTGCCTTCTGCTTTCACCATGTGCATGGCTCTGACAATTGCACCCTGTGCCCTAGGGACCCAGCCTGTTCATCTATAGGCCATGTTGGGTTCCTGACTACCATCGAACTCCATCACCCATCAGACTCCACATCTCCATACATCATCCTTCTATATCTTTTGCTGCATATAGCCACTGCTGTATAGCTCTTTGGCCTTTGCTTACTGTTGCAGCTCTGAAGGCCTCATTCTGTGCTTCAGCCATCCTATATATGCTGTGCACATTGTGGCTTTGCATCTGCTGGCCCTATGTGCCCTTCTTTGTTGTTCATGGCAGCTACAGACATGCATCTCTTGAGCACATGCTATTCTGCTATTGCAGGAAAGGAAGTCTTTTCTCCATGTTAACCGTTGCCTGTTGATTTTTTTTTATGTTGTATGATCAATGTGTTTTAGGTACATTGTCTTACATAAGAACATAAGATATGCCATACTGGATCAGACCAAGGTCCATCAAGCCCAGTATCCTGTTTCCAATAGTAGGTCACAAGTACTTAGCAGTTTCCCCAAAAGACACACAGTTTCCACAATGCTTGTATTGGGGCAAGCAGTGGATTTCCTGTGTCTTCTTGATCTGTTGCATTGGAATGTGTGAAGTAGTGTTTTCAGGTGGGAGGAGGAGTGATTGTTGATGGTTTTGAAGGTCAGAAGTAGAACTTTGTACTTCGGCTTAGTAGTGGGAGCCAGTGAAGTTGTTTCAGGATGGGTGTTATCTGATCGTATCTTGAAGCACTTTTTATGATGCGGGATGCCGTGTGTAGGGCTGTTTGTAGTGGGAGCAGGGTGGATTGTGGTAGGCCTTGGTAAATTGAGTTACAGTAGTCAATATGCAGGGTGATTATAGCCTGAAATGCAGTGCGGAAGTCGGGTGGATCCACTAGTGGGCGGAGGTGTTGCATAGTTTGGATCTTGTGGTAGATTGCTCTGGTTGTGTTTTGTATCTGTGGTTTCAGGGTTAGGCATTGATCCAGGACTTGCACTTCAGTGCTGTTTATTGTGAGAGAGGTTGGAGGGGTGAATGAGGCGTACTTGGTGATGAATAGTATTTCTGTTTTTTTTATAGTTTATGGTTAGGGAGTTTGCAATAAGAACAGTAAGAACCGCAGAGTCTTGGAGGGCCTCAAAAATCTAAGAAACTAGCTTTTCCATCAAAAATGTTGTTAATCTCAAAGAAGACTTTGTTGTCCAGATCATTGTTCTAGCTCAAGATTCAGAATTCCTGCAGTGGTCTTTGGCCTGGCCAAGCACAGGAAGGCCAGCTATAACCATCATAATCATGCCATTCAACAGGAACTTGTGGAACGGTCCTTAATTAGAGATTTATTGCTATTGTGCCTCATACATTATGATGTGTACAAAAATGTTTGCATGACACCTTTAGTTTGAAAACATATCTTTACTACAGTATCTCAATACATGTGGGTTTGAGTAGGGTGGACTAAAGTGTGTGTTGGTGGTTTTTTCCCATTCTAAAGGGAAGTGCAGGAAGATAAATGTTCCGTTCCTTGTAAAACAGTGGGGAAACAGTTGTGAGACACTGTTACGTTATGTTCAATGTAAACCATCTTGAATCGAAGAAAGACGGTATATAAAAACTGTCAAATAAATAAACATATAATACTGCAGGGGGCCAACGGGCAAAGATTTAGACTGTCATCTGTATATCACCTTCATCTCTCAGCCACAATTCTTACTGTTAGCTGAGCTCTTTAATTAGCTTGCATGTCGAAAATTTAACACATGATCTGAGACAGGTGTTACGTTTTAGGTCTGACCCAGGACACACTGGGTATGCCATACTATTATGTGCATGCTTGTCAATGTCTAAGGATGGAATTCTAGATTTCATGCCAAAAACTTCTACTGTAAGGGCAATCTCCCCATATATGGAAAAAGGATCCAAATGATCCAAACCTGCACCAATGAAGTGGCAATATATCGGTATCCCGTGTATTGATTTAGGCGTTATTGTGGATAACATGTTAAAACCCTCGGCCCAGTGTGCAGCGGCAGCCAAGAGAGCAAATAGAATGCTAGGTATCATAAGGAAAGGAATGAAAAATAAAACAAAAGATATTATAATGCCTCTATATCGTTCCATGGTGAGACCGCACCTTGAAAATTGTGTGCAATTCTGGTAGCCGTATCTTAAAAAGGATATAGCGTTATTAGAAAAGGTTCCGAGAAAAGCCACCAAAATGGTAAAGGGGATGGAAGGATACTCCTATGAAGAAAGGCTAAAAAGGTTAGTGCTCTTTAACCTGGAAAAGAGACGGCTGAGGGGAGATATGATAGAAGTCTATAAATTAATGAACGGAGTGGAATAGGTAAACGTAGATCGATTGTTTACGTTATCAGAATATAGAAAGACTGGGGGACATGCAATGAAGCTACAGGGTAAACTATTTAAAACTAATAAAAGAAAATATTTTTTCACTCAACGTGTAATCAAACTCTGGAATTTGCTACCGGAGGATGTAGTAAAGGCTGTTAGTGTAGCTGGGTTTAAAAAAGGTTTGGACAAGTTCCTGGAGGAAAGGTCCATAAACCATTATTAAGAAGGGACCCAGGATATCAATGCTTGACCCAGTACAAGCATCACGGAACCTGTGTCTTTTGGGGAAACTGCTAGGTACATGTGACCTAGATTGGCCACTGTTGGAAACAGGATACTGGGCTTGATGGACCTTGGTCTGACCCAGTATGGCATATCTTATGTTCTTATTGTTCAAGAGCTGGATATGATCTCATTAAATTGTCAATTGAGTACTCATCCAATACAGAGATTTTGAACATTTAAAAACATATTCCCAGATTGGTGGCCAGAAAACCTGGTATTCTAGTGCAAAAGCTCTCAACCCAGCCCTTGGGGAACACCAAAGGCAGACATTTTTTTAGCATATCCAAAATGAATATGCATGACATAGATTTACATACAATGGAGGCAGTGCATGTAAATCCATCTCATGCATATTCATTGTGGAAATCCTGAAAACCCGACTGGCTAGGTGTGCCCCAATGACTGGGTCTAAGTCCCCTGGTTTAGTAGACCCAAAACCTCTTCCAAGCCCTTCAAGTAAATATGTAATAGGATAGAAAGATCCCTAGCTAGAGCCTTGTACAGGCAGGAGTTCAGGTCTTTACAGCTCAAATTAACAGAAAGGACACACTCAAACACAAAAGGCCAGCAGAAGAAATTAAGCATACCAGTAGGAATGAGATTAAAATGCTTTATTTGAAGTAACGAAAAAAGGAAAACTGGTTACTCAGTTTAATAAGCTCACCCACAGAAAAACTTGCCTTTATCCAAACCCGGGAAGCCCATCCAAGTACTACCAAACTGGGCATCCCAACTGGGAGGAGTGGTCTAGTGGTTAGGACAAGGTACTTCAGGCCAGAGGGCCAGGGGTTCAAGTCCCACCTGGGGACAGCAATCTCAGGCCGGAGGGACTGGGATTTCTAGTCCTATAGGCACTCCTAGTGGTCTTGGGCAAGCCACTTAACCCTCCATTGCCCATGTTCCCTGTAAGTATTAACGTATGTGTGTCATATCCCCTCGTGTTAAATGTATCCCCCAATTGACCACTTTGACCCGGTGAAAAGCAGAATATAAATACAGCTAAATAAATAAATACTCACAATGAAAGACAAAGAGGTAAATATTAAATGGGAAGGTCACCATTTAAAGAGAAACAGACAAATTATCTGTTTATATTTAAGCAGCTTTTCAGCCAGCCTGTCTATATAAGCCAGACTGATAAATATGTAGTCATATTATCCTACCGAAAGAGATAATTTCTCTCTTTAGCCATTTAGCTCTATACTGTTATCTGTGTTATGTTAGGACTGCTGTTTCTGTGTTCAGACTTAAACAGATAAGTTATGATGGTAATTTTATAAAATATTTTACACACGTCAGTATTCTCAGTAGTAAAAGCTAAATAGTGAAGTGTCAAAGGGATTATACTGGAATTGCTACTTTCCAATATGTTTATAAATGATCTGGAGAAGGAAATGAAGGGTGAGGTGATAAAATTTGCTGATGGCACAAAATTATTCAAAAGCAAAAAGTATAATAACCAAAACTGCAGAGGGAACAATCTAAGAGGTGAATACAAAAACCCAGCCTACTACTAAAAAGAGACCATCGTATATAAGTTATGACTTGCCTGTTCTCAACATTTGCAAGGGGAACGAGTACATCAGTCATTAGTTGCAAATAAACTGGTATAGCTATTGCATGTCACTATCTTTGAGAAACACCAATGTAGGTAAATAATAAGTGCAATAAGCATGCAATCCAGCACACTTAAACATCAGAGTAATCAACACTGTCCCGAACACACTTGAACATCAAAGTCATCGATATTGTCCAGAGCTGATTGCTAAGTTGCTGCAGCAAAACTCATGATTTCTTAGAAAAAACAATGGTCTTTTTCTGTCTTCATATTTCTATGTTTCTATAAAGGAGACTGTTGTAGTTGTTGATATGGAAGGACAGACTAGATAGGCCATGTAGTCTTTTTCTGTCGTCATATTTCTATGTTTCTACTTGCCACTTATCTATAGAAAAATCATTAGCTAACCAACAACTGGTGCTCCAAATGCCTCCAAAGCCCAATCTGATGCCAGGTTTCACTGCACTTTAACAGGGTTTGGCATTTCTTCAAGAAGCCTAATCACTGAGTGCCACACTGAAAATTGTGCTGGCACAGTCTTCACAAACTAGATTGCTGCAGAGAAATAATAACAAGTGAGAAATAGCAACAGACTTACTCAGAAGAAATCACGAGTTTTGGTGCAGTAATTTAGGAATCTGCTCTGGACAGTGTTTAGGTGTGCAAGTGTACTGCTTTACATGTCTGTTGCACTTATTTACCTATAGTGGTGTTTCACAAAGATATTGCCTATGGGGTAGATTCAGAGGGGCAAATAGCATGGTTGTATGTCTGGGTTGGATGTACAACTTGCGAAGAAGCCCTGGATGCTATTCTAGCCCCAGTACTACCCACACGTATAGAGAGTTTAAGTGGGGAGCGCTGGATGGGGGTTGGAGGAGCATGATGGACACAGAGCGGGGGTGGGTCAAAGCACCTGGATGTACAGGGCCTATTCAGGTCAAGACCCTGTACGTCTGCCGGCAGCCACTTAGATGCCCGGCTTATTCCACCTCGAAAGTGGAATAAGTGCCGGGTGCGGGAGAGATCAGGACCTGCAGCCCCCCCCCCCCATGTCATTGTGCTGCAGTGGTAGGTGTCCTGCCACTCAATCCCAGCCCTGGCTGTCCCCACAGAGGGTCAGGTGGCAGGGAAATGGTACTTTTTTCTATCCGGGCATTGGGAGCTCCTGCTGGATGTGCTGATGCCATGGCGATAGAACACGATGGCACCAGCACACCTGCAGGAGTGTAGAGAGGGCTGGCCAGGCAAGTCCAAGGATATCTCGTTTGTCAGAATTCGGGACACGCCGGACCGTATAAGTGCCCTAATTTTGCAACTGTGGGAACGTATAGCTCTCACAGTTGCAGAATTGGGTACAATTGGGGCCCGTACAATTTTTGGACATCTGGACGACCCAGGCATGCCCTGCTCAGAATTGGCCTCCACGTGTCTTTATAAAAAAGGTGAAAAACCGGTGCCTTCTCCATCTTTAAATCTAGGCGTCCTGTTATAAAATTACCCTCCTTGTGTTCTTATGTAAATATTATATACATGGGAAAAATAAACTTGTCTGAAAATTGTTCTCTCCTTCTGGACTAAATGTATGTGTGAGGTTCCATAGCAGGGTTAAAAAAGAGAGTGTTCCAGGGGAGTAAAATAGCAAGCGTGCATTGGAATTTCAAATGCATGCACATTTTTGGCCTCTGGTGGCTGTCTGCACAAATAGCAGATGCAAACTATATGGCTGCATTTAGCATATGGACTTTACTGCAGCTATTTTAAAGGGAAACAATCTATGTGGTTTCTTTTTTTTTAAATGTTCTGCATGTGCACATTGCAAACAATGTACATAAGAACATAAGATATGCCATACTGGGTCAGACCAAGGTCCATCAAACCCAGTATCCTGTTTCCAACAGTGGCCAATCTAGGTCATACGTACATAGCAGTTCCCCAAAAGACACAGGTACCACAATGCTTGTATTGGGTCACGCATTGATATCCTGGGTCCCTTTTTAATAATGGTTTATGGACCTTTCCTCCAGGAACTTGTCCAAACCTTTTTTAAACCCAGCTACACTAACAGCTCTTACTACATCCTCCGGTAACAAATTCCAGAGTTTGATTACACGTTGAGTGAAAAAATAATTTTCTCTTATTTGTCTTAAATAGTTTACCCTGTAGCTTCATTACATGTCCCCTAGTCTTTCTATATTCTGATAGCGTAAACAATCGATCTACGTTTACCCGTTCCACTCCATTCATTAATTTATAGACCTCTATCATATCTCCCCTCAGCCGTCTCTTTTCCAGGCTGAAGAGCCCTAACCTTTGTAGCCTCTCTTCATAGGAGTAGCCTTCCATCCCCTTCACCATTTTGGTGGCTCTTCTCTGTACCTTTTCTAATAATGCTATATCCTTTTTAAGATACGGCGACCAGAATTGCACACAATATTCAAGGTGCGGTCGTACCATGGAACGATACAGAAGCATTATAATATCCTTTGTGTTATTTTCCATTCCTTTCCTTATGATACCTAGCATTCTATTTGCTTTCTTAGCTGCCACTGCACACTGGGCAGAGGGTTTTAACATGTTATCCACGATGACTCCTAAATCTTTTTCCTGGGTGGTGGTTCCCAATGTGGAACCTTGCATCGTGTAACTATAGTGTGGGTTGTTCTTTCCTAGGTGCATAACTTTGCACTTGTCCACATTTTATTTTATTTATTTATTTAGCACATATTTGTATACCGCTACTTCCAGCGATCAGCAGCGGTTTGATTAAGTAAACAGAAAATGTCAGATCATTGACAGAAATTACAAAGCATTACAATGTGATTAACAAGGTTATGTGATAGGTTTTCAAAACAAATCAAGCGAGTTTCATTAAAGTATACAACAGAATTTCAAGATTACAAGATGACAACAAGTTTCGTTAGAGTGTATAAGATTACAACAGGTTCCATTAAGGTATACAGGATTAGCAACAGGTTTCACTAATTTACAACAGGGTATAGTTATGGGGGGGGGACTATAATTATATTTTTCTACAGTATATAAACATTAATATTTTACATATATACATTTCATCTGCCATTTGGATGTCCAGTCTTCCAATTTATCCAGATCCTCCTGCAGTTTTCTACAGTCCTCTTGGGTTTTAACAACTTTAAACAGTTTTGTGTCATCTGCAAATTTGATAACCTCACTCGTTATTCCCTTTTACAGGTCATTTATGAATATGTCAAAAAGCAGCGGAACCAGTACAGATCCCTGGGGTACTCCACTATTCACTTTTTTCCATTGGGAAAATTGGCCATTTAGCCCTACCCTCTGCTTTCTATCTTTTAACCAGTTCCCGATCCACAATAGTACATTGCCTCCTATCCCATGACTTTTTAGTTTTGCCAAAAGTCTCTGATGAGGGACCTTGTCAAAGGCTTTCTGAAAGTCCAGATACACTATATCAACCGACTCACCTTTGTCTACCTGTTCATGCACACCTTCAAAAAAACATATCAGATTAGTAAGACAAGATCTTCCTTGTCTAAAGCCATGTTGGCTGTCTCCCATTAGGCCATGACTATCTACATGCTGTGTAATTTTGTTCTTTATGATGGTTTCTACCATCTTCCCCGGTACTGACGTCAGGCTCACCGGTCTGTAATTTCCCAGATCACCCCTGGAACCCTTTTTAAAAATTGGCGTTACATTGGCACTATTCAGACTTTTTCCCTGAATGGAAATATCTGTCAATGCAGATGATAGATTAATCTAACTCTGGAGTTATGTACTAAAGCGCTTCAAAGGTAATGTTAAACCTACATTAATATTGCATTACCTTTAACGCATGAGTCTGTAATTCTAAGTTAGTGCAGGCTCATTGCAGGAGAGGCGCTACCATTAGGCAAATTAGGCAGTCACCTAGAACACTGGCCCGCCGGGGCGCCCACTGCCCCCTCTCTCTGGGACCTGCATCAGCGGCAATGGCTGCAAACAGCCTGTGGTGCTTACCTTAAAGCTTCAGTGCTGCGGGGTTGTTTGCTTCAGCCCCACAAGCTCTAGTCTGCTGCCCTAACCATTAGGCTACTCCTCCACTCCTATTAGGCTACTTCTCCATTCCCACAGTTAGCTGCCACCCAATGCAGACTTCATGTTTGCGGCCATTGCCATTGCTGCAGGTCCTGGAAAGGAGCAGCCGCGGTAGCAACGAGTGCCACCAGATGGGGGAGAAGTTCAAGGGATGAGGTTTGCTTACAGCGTCTCATCTCCTTGCCCTGGCCCCAGCTCAGTATTAATGTGCTGCATTGCTTGCATATTAATCCTAAGCAGTTCCTTTATATTAAAATAAGATTAATGCAAATCACATTAGGAAACTTGATTTGCATTGTCCATCCTGCAATGCAACAACTTAACTTTCTCTATCCAAGGTGAAAGCTGGTCTTTTGAGTTAGCCTCCAGGGCTTAACACAAGGCCTAATGACAGCAACAATGACAGCTGAATCATCCTCTCAAAGTGACAATAAAAAGCCCTCTTATCCCATTCCTCGACTCTCTCCCCTCAGTTGGGGTCGCCGAAGGCAAAAGGATCCTTCCCTCCCCCATAAGAGGACCCCTCTGGGCCAAGGACAACCCCCTACAGTTCCTCTCCCTGCCGACTTTTTGATTTGTCAACCTACCCCATCCAAAGCAGCTGTTGTAGGGAGGGGATCCAGAGAGAGCAATTTCTCCATCTGCCTCCAAGGATCGGGCATGCACAATGGCTCTAGTCATTCTCATGTGGTAACTTTGGATGAGATAAATGGATAAATCCACCAAGTGGAAAGTAAGAGGAACCAGAGTAGAAAACATTTTGCAGGAACATCTTATAGAAGGGGAGGTTCCTTTAGCTCATGGGAGCCTTCTATCAGGAGAAAGGAGACCAGAGTAGGAAATCTATAGCCTGCGGGGACCCTTTGCTGGAAAGGAGAAATATCACAGTCAACGTTAATTTTTTCAAAAGTGAGGAGCCTTTTGCTGTCACCCATGGGTTTTGGGGGTCATTTTGTCTCACACAGATCTTGCATTAATTCCCAGAGGCTAATATCCATGCATTAAGGACAATGGTAACGCAGGCATGTTACTGCCAGTAGTAACACATTGCCATTACATCCCATAAATCCCTGGATTTAATGTCCTTTAGGACATTTAAGGGTCAATTTAATTTGCTGATACTCTTCATATATGAATATATAAACAATATCAGCCCAAAAATCCCTCTCAAAGACCTGAAACTATCAATATAGTAAAGGGTTAGAGGAATGGCGAAGCAAAGGTGGGCTGGGAAAATTATCCAGTTAACAACAATATTCAGCCTCTTTTACTAACACATAACTCGAGCTATCTGCTGAAGAGCCCCTTTTATTCCTACGTAGCGTATGTATGTGGCGGACAGCTTGAGCTACATGCTAGTAAAAGGGGCCCTTAGTTTAGGCTTGCTGAATAGTGAAGATTTGGGGGGCTCAGGGATTAAGGCTCACTTGGGCCACCAAGATTATTATTTGGGGGGCCTGGGAGTGAGGGCTACTTGGGCTACCAGTGAGGGGTTTGGGAGTCAGAGTGGATGGTACAGGCAGTCAGGAGGTGTCAAGAGCTTCAGGGAGGAGATCAGGGAGTGCAATGGGGAGTTAGGTGGGGGGGGGGAATCAGTAGCTGCTTAGGTGATCAGTTGACCTTTTTGCTCCCAGCTGAATCTTCACCCAAGCCATGAGCTGGTGTAAAGATCAGTATAAAGGAAAGAATAAAAAAACTGTGCAAAGTTTCAACTCTGTTTGTTACCTCAGAGGCAATTTCATATGTGGTCGTTTGCATGGAAATTGTCTGCCTACTGAGCTATCCATCAGTGCAATGTTTTTGTTCAAAATGTTCCTGCACTAGAAGTCCTTCTGCATCATGAGTAAAACTAGCATGGGAACATCTTGAGGGAACTGTCATGCTATAGCGAAGTGTAGTGTATTTTAGGAGCCTGTTGGTCTATATTCCTGCTATCTGAAAGAAACTGGAAAACAGTTCACCAGCGGGATTGGTGTGGGTGGAGAGCGTGAGACATTTCAAGAGTTGATTAAAAAACAGTTTCTCAAGAACTTTGGAAAGAAGGGGAGGGTAGAAACAGGTTGATAGCTGGCAGGGACAGAAGGGTGAAAGGAGGGTTTCTTAAGCAAGGGGCAGACCAAAGCAGACTTCCAGGGAACAAGGACCAGCCCGGAGGAGAAGAGTGAATATGAGGAAGACGAGCTAGAGAATCTGAAAGAAGCCAAGAGCAAGGAATAAGATCTGATGGACAGGTAGTAAGAGAGGGCATATTGAAGGTGTGCCATCTGTGGGGGCAAACTGAGGGAGTGGAAGAGGGAGGAGATAGGGGAGGGGGGTCCATGAAAGAAACTGAAACAGGGAAAAGTGAGCAGACGCTGTCCACTTTGTTAGAAAAATAGAGAGCAAGATGGTCAGCTGTAAGTGAGCCAGAGCTGGGAATGGCTAAGGAGGGATAAAGCAAATGGGGGACAAGAGAGAAAAGCTGCTTGGAAAAATTAGAGGAAGAAGTAACAGCCTGGGAGAAAAAGGCAAGCTTAGCAGAAGCAATGGAAGAACAATACAGAGAATAATGTGCACTAACGAGAGCAAGGGCAACAGGAGTGTGAGACTTCTGCCAGAGGAAGATGAAGGCCAGAGTGATACCAGGGTTGGTGTTTAGAAGAATAAGACCTAGGTTTAAAGGGGGCCAAAGAGTCTAGAGAGGAAGAAAGCAGCAGGTCCCAGAGATGCACCTGCTCATTCACCGCAAGAGAATAGAAATCAAGAGGGACAAGGATATCCAAGGAGCGTAAAAAAGCAAAGTTTCAGCAGTGATATTATGGCAGACAGAAGAATGTTTAGTGGAGGGGGCGAGAAAAATAAAAAGATGAAAAAAAGATACAGAGATGATCAGTCCAAGGGAGGGTGAGAGTGGAGGAAACTGAGGGAAGGAACGGGAAGTCATGGGTGGAAAACATCAAATCAAGAGTGTGACCAGCTGTGTGAGTGAGCATATAGACATGCTGTTACAGGGAAAGGTCTGAAGTCAGACTTACATCAGCCGTTCTCTGTTGCTATAGCTGGTTCCTTTATAAGCCCTATATACACTGTACTCAGGCTATCCTTGTTGGTATCATCTCTGAGAGGATTTGGGCTTGCCTTTTAAAATCATCCTTTTGTGAGCATAATCCACATATATTAGAAACTGCTTCTTTGAAATATTCTTCTTTAGTTTCTGTGGAGTTACAGATTGTCTGTGGGGTAATTATTTTTAGTTTCTCTAGCCATTTTCTACCCTATACAAGAGTCTACAAAGGGAGCCACACTAAGCTACACACCTGATCACGTGATGCACTATGAGGGAACAGATGCATCTCGATCTTTCTCCAGGGCTTCCCCCTTTCTAAGATCCTATGGTCCTTCCCACAGACCCAAACCAGACCATTCCATGGTGACTGAGCATTGTAAACAGATTCTCCCAGTATAAAAGCACTGGCGGTGGCCGGGGGCGATGAAATTGGCTCGCTGTGAGAGGGTGAAGGCCAGCCCTGCAGAGACTAAAATGGCAAAGCTACCACCCTCCCCTAAATTGCCCTGGTCGAGGAAGTGACACAAACGGTAGTTGGAGCCTTAAACTCCAAATTTGACCTGCTTACCAGCAAAATGGATTCCATGGCAAGGGCGGTGGAGGTTTTTGAAGATCGCCTGCAGTAGGCTGAACACTGCATATCCCAGGCGGAGGACACGTTGGCTGTGGCGGAGCAACAATGGTGCCGGCTTTGAGAATTGCTAGTATCTCATGGGGCCAAAATCCATGACCTTGAGAATTGGAGCCAATGGAATAACCTATGCTTTGTCGGCATCACTGAATCAGTAAGGCTTGTGCAACAGAACTCAGGCCTCGCATCGTGTTCGTACGCTTCCTTAATTATATCCAGAAGAACGCGGTACTGCAAGCAACACGAGAGCATGGCCCAGTTGTGCAAGATGGCCTTCTGTTGTGCCTCTTCCAGGACTACTCAGCAGTCTTTAGCCAGTGACAGTGCCGCAGGACCTTTGCAGAGCTATGCCAGCGCTTAGTGGAGGCCCGGATTAAATTTGTGGTACAATATCCAGCTTGCCTCCTCATGCACTATAGAAGGACTCAGAAAGTGTTGACATCGCTGACTCAGCACTCCAATATGTGCAAACAATAGCTCCATCACCCCCCTCCACCCCCCCCCACCCCCCCGCAGACCCAGATACTTAAGTTGAGCAAAGAGGGGAGGAGGTGTGAGAAATCACCTCGAGTCATAGCTAAGACTCAATGGACAGTGGAGCATCATCGAGATAGCTGCTAGTAAACGTCAATATGGACATAAATCATCATAACCTGGCCCTGGAAAGAGACCTGATCTAGCCACTGCCCCCTCCTTTCTACTGAGAACAGATCTGGGCAGACTCTGTGGATGTTGATTGGCCTGGGTGGATTGGCGGCACTTAACAAAATATTCCACCAACATGCCAAGAAATCCCTGATGTACTACAAGTTTCAACTTTTCCAAAACGGCGATAAAGCTGGGTCACTTCTGGCACGATGTCTTAAGGGGTTCATGTATAGTACCCACTTTGAGAGATGGGATGGGTAAGTTATACAAGGACACCTCTGAGATAGCATGTCTTTTTTGGGCATTCTATCAAGACCTCTATAGAGATGAGAAGGTTTCTCCCTCCAGAACAGAGGCTTACCTTTGAGATATTGCCTTGCCCCATCTTACAACAGAGCAGATGGCATTATTAGGGTTGCTGATTATGGCTGGGGAGGTGCTCCAGGGCATAACACAGGCACAATGCTATAAGACTCCAGGCCCGGATGGATACTCCACGGAGTTTCATAAACTGCTGCGGGAGATAGTGGTGACCCCACTGGTAGATATGTATCAACAGCGTGTGCATACTGGATGTTTCTCTTGGGGAAATAATTGGGCGTATATCACTTTAATCCCCAAACCAAGTAAGGATCCATTACTGACGAGCTCCTATTGGCCCATTTCCCTTATAAACTTTAATTTGACGCTTTTGCTAAGATTTTGGCAGACTGACTCATGCCCCTCCTACCAAGCTCATACAGAACTGTCAAGTAGGCTTCCTCCGGGGTCGTTATGCCTCTATTAATTTGCGGAAAATTGTAGCCTTTGCTGTAAATTAGTTTTGATGCTGAAAAGACGTTTGATAGAGTTGACTGGGACTACCTTTTTCAGCTTTTGCCATATTATGGCCTGGGAGCATCCCCTATATGGATTGTTCAGACGTTGTACTCTAATCCTTCGGCAGCCGTGTTAGTCAATGGCATTCTTTCAACAGTCTTTGGGTTGGAGAGGGGAACACGTCAAGGCTGTCCCCCATCTCCATTGCTATTTACACTATCGCTGTACCCTTTCATCGAAAAAATTAATGAAATGCTGGGAAGTGTCAGGGGTGTGTATAGGGTGATCGAACTTTAAGGTCGCGGTCTTTGCAGATGACCTTTTGGTCCATATCACGCGACCACAGGCATCCTTGTGCCATCTGCTCCTAGAGTTTTCTCATTATGGGGAACTTGCAGGGCTTTTATTAAACAACGATAAATCAGAGGTGCTGGATGTCTCAGGGCAATTAAGAGCTTCATGGGGACCAAACTTTCCACTCCACTGGACAGATTGGGCCTTCTGATATTTAGGAATTCAATTGGCTGGTAATCCTGGCCAGTTATATCATCTGAATTGCACTACCGTGCTAGAACATACTGTATCTGCACTAAAATGCAGGAGTGGGCCCCATTGCCCCTTTCTTTGCTGGGCTGAGTAGCAGGTTGGAGTCAGTGCATAGGGTGGCTACTAAAATGGTTAGTGGTCTTTGTTATAAAACATATGAGGATAGACCTAAGGATCTTAATATGTATACATTAGAGGAAAGGCAGGATAGAGGAGATATGATAGACTTTTAAATACCTCCATGGCATAAATGCACAGGAGGAGAGCCTCTCTTGACTGAAAGCAAGCTCTGCTATGAGGGGACAGGAGATGAGGGTGAAAGGGGATAGACTCAGGAGTAATATGCAGAAATATTTCTTTATGGAAAGTGTGGTAGATGCATGGAATAGTCTCCCAGTGGAGGTAGTGGAGACAAGGACAGTATCTGAATTAAAAAAAGCATGGGACAAACACAAAGGAGCTCTAAAGGTTAAAAAGAGACTATTGCAGTAGTTGATATAGAAGGGCAGACTAGATAGAAACATGACAGCAGAAAAAGACCACATGGCCTATTTATTTATTCATCTTTTCGCATGATTCTGTTTCCCAAGCTGCTTTACATGTTGCAGACTCTACCGATATGATTATTGTGCAAGAACGTAACTCTGATCGAATGGGATATTTGCCGATTTATATGGCAGTGGACATTAGCTAGGATGTCCCTGTCTAGATTACGGGCATTGAAGTCCCCGATATATATCAATATGCACAAGCCTGTCAATTACCGCATTTGAGGGACTGGTTGGGAAACATGGAGGTGTTCACGCCCCAGGACTTGGAGGAGGATACACTGACGGCGGTATTACATATGGACAGCCAGGAACTGCCAACGAGACTCCGTCGCAGCTTGTGGGTGGGGCCTTGAGAGGGGTGTGGAGATACCTCTGCTTATATTGGTGCGCCTCTTCAGTTATCTCTAGCTTTCTAGTAATCCAGGGCAACCCGCCGTTCCGTCCAAGCCTAGACAATCGTGTCTTCTGGGACTGGCAAGCAAATGGAATCTATAGTTTAGGCCATGTGGTCACCTTGGAGGGTGGATGAAGCCATCTCGATACTCTGCTGAGAATATGAACTGAAGAAAACCCAAATTTTTGTGTATTATCAGCTTAGAAACTATGTGAGTTCACTCCTGGTGCAATGTCTGATGGCAGAGACTTCTGGTCAGATCCTGCAGTTTTTCAAACTGCGGGATTGGGAGCACTTGTCTATTTCAGAATTTTTTCAAAAGCTAGTAGCTTGGCTTCCTCCCCGGGACTTTTCTGCTATAGAGCAGTGATAGACAATGGAGTTGGGCATTTTGGTGGCTGAGGGAGTTGTGAGAAGGGCCATTGTACATATATCAAGTCTGGTTAAAGACTGCAAAATTACAGGATCTCCAGTATCGTGCATTATGCAGGGCTCAATTTTCCCCTCAATGAGCCTTATGGAGTGGCGTGGCTCGGAGTGGTGACTGCCCATGGTGTGGAATGCCCTCGGCAGACTTTGGTCATATTTAGTGGAGGTGTGGGCGGATACAGAAATGCTGGTGCTGAATTCAGTGCTACATGAGTTTGTTGAAGGGTCAAATGATAAACTGGATGGGAGCCCTGGTGGTTCTTGACCAACTGCCCTCTTCCAAACCTAAAGGGCCATGGGTGTGGTTACTGGTGCGCAAGGCTTGTGTGGTTGGAAAACAACCTCTGTTGCACCATGAGAGGGAATCGTCTGCATCCTCTTTCTGGGAATGGCAAAACCGTTTTCACCAGCTGATGTTAATAGAACGCCTGGGGGCTAGAAGCAATGTAAAACAATCAGTAAGATTTTTAGCACTCTGGGAAGTATACAAAAACACCTTGGCACCCTTGACACATAATGAGCTGTGTAGTTCACTGCGAGCAGGCAGGACACAAACCCCCATGGAGCCAGGCAGAGAGTTAAGGGAAAATGCTTTATTTACAGGGAGTTCACAGCTTTAGCAGAGAAACAGTTCTTCACTCTGGGTTCGTAGCAGTACTACCACAAGCCTGCTGACCAACATGGAAACACCCCAGCTCCTACCTTCCCGTAGTGTCTCCTTAGAGGTAGGTGGTCACTCCGTACTCTGGAACACCTCAGGCTGTTTTCTCCCTCTCACTCCCCGGGTTCCTCTTTTCCTGGGATAAAGCCTGGAGCCTGGCCACATCCTTCCGAGGCATTCTCCAGCCTTTCTTCTTAAAGGGACAGAGGTTTACAGTGCAATACCTCACTTGTGCTAGACTTGACTGGGGAGTTTCCCTGTGGGGGATGGGTGTTTCCCAAACACTCCATCACAAGCTGCTAACGCTGTAGATCTGGGCTGGGTCAAAATGAGTGGCCTCATGGGTGATTACATTCCTTGGGTGGGGAGGTAAACTTAATCCCATGGACTGGAAGTGTGATGTGAGTGATGTCTGTGGAGTGGACTATATGCTATTGTGAGACAATGAGGGGGAGGGGGAAAAAACGAGGGAGGATGTTTCTAGAGGGCAGATGGGGGGGGGACGTTTCAAAAAAGCCATTAATATTATAGTATATTTGATTGTTTCTCGGGGCACAGTATAAGAGTACCCACAGCGCCCTGGGAGGTGTTTCTCGGTTTGTTGATTTTCAATAAAAATTTACTATTACTAAAAAAATAAACGCTACTAAGCTACACACCCCATAAATATAGAAACACATAATCTAAACAGAAAATATAAATCATTCCAAACTTTATAACAGGGTTTAATTTCTGGGGGGATGGCCTGGAACCCAGCTTTGCCACTTCTTTCCAGTCCAGAGCAGCAGGGGTGTTCTGTTCCAGTCCCTCTCCTCCAGGCAGCCTGCAGTGCAAAGGAAGGAGGGGGCAGAGAACAGTCACTCTATTCCTAGTTACTCTTTTCCTGTTGCTCCTCCCCCCCGCCTCTTCCACTGTTCCACTTCCTTTTTGACTACAAATTAAGCCCTGCTTTCTAAAAACAGGTGAGCTGACAATGAGGGCTACTATGTACAGGGAATCAGAATATGGACGTGTTCGATTTCACAGAAAAGATGTAAACTGAGTTTACTTGTAGGACAGCGGAGGGAAAAGTAGGAATTTTGGAAGGTCTTTCTCATTTCTTTCAGTATGTACCAAAGCTCCAAATAGAAGGATGTCTGGGAAACATTGTGTCACCTAAAGCTGTTGCCACCGCTGTTACTACTTCTGTCTCTGCCCAGAGTGATAGTCTAATCCACGGTGAGAAGCTGCTTCAGCATGAGAGATACTTGCAGGTTGACTTCCTCAGGAAACAGGTGGCAGAACTGAGATAGGAGGTGGTAAGGCTGAAAAGCATTGTGACCACAAAGACAACATCAATGAAATGCTTCTTGATAGAAAACTCAGAGGCGAAGGTAAAACAAAACCCCATGATGCCAACTAGATACAGATTACCAGAGCTAATAGACTCTACACCAACTCTTCACTTAAGCAGAACCATTATGCAACCCTGGAAGTGAAGAGGAGCTGAAACTAATAAACCCCAAAGCTGCAGGATCAGTATTCACTGTGCCTAAAAAGTAAAGAGTAGTGGTAGTTGGTGATTCTCTTCTGAGGATACAGAGGCCCAATCAAGAGACTTTTACAAGAGGTAAGAATCTAGGTGAATTGCTCACTAATTTTGATGATGTAACTAGAAGGGAACTTATTGAGCATGCTGGCCATTACCTCTGTGTGACCTATAGTTGTTCTTCTGCTTTGATTGGGCCTTGTTGAACTCACCCTAATAGGAAGGTTTATACATTGGATCACCATACAACATGTGATACAGCGGGGGTAATTTGTATGATTACTTGCTCCTGCTCTTTACTCTGTGTGGGGCGAACTACACGGAAAATCCAGCTGCAACTGACTGAGCATAGAAGTCGAATTAATACATATCAGAGACTGCCCCACTGGTAGCACATTGGATGCAATTTCAACATTCCCCTCTGAAATTCGGTGGTGAGTACCTGAATATCTGCCGCACACCTGGAGAGGTGGCAATTATGTGAGATAACTTGCGATTCGTGAACACCACTGGATGTATCGACTGGGATCTATTGAACCGCAAGGCTTGAATCAGGCTGTAGATTGGTTTTCTTTGCTTTGATAGGCTGCTTTGACCACATGACCATCAGATTTGCCATGATGTTTTTATAGAAAAGATCTTTCAGTAAGAATAGAGCATTCAGCCGGCTGGAGTTTGGCTCTCTCCCCAGTGGATTGTCTAGTGCTATGTTAGTGTAATGGACATGTTCCCCAATACAAATAAGCGATACTGTTTTTGCTTATCGAAACACAATATTGTGTCAAGGTTTACATTATTGTATCAGATTTAAGTAATTTTTACACTTTTGTGCACAATTTATAGTTTTGAGTTTTTCTTGGAAAAGATAAAAAAAGAAAGAAAAAGGTAAAATTATGGACCTATAATGAATACTGAGCATACTAGTTTAAGCCCATGTGGCTAGTATATTAGAGGGTTATGATCTGTTATAGCTCAACTAAGATTTGAGGTCCTTTTATTTTCCTAAATAAATAATACTATTCTTAAAAAAATGTTTTGGGTTTGGTTTGTATCCACTTGGATAAAGACATATAGTTGTTCAGGGGATTTTTTTGTAATTTTGTGTTTTAAGTAATTCCCATATTTGCATTTTTTGTGTTAATTTTACGTACATAAAAGAGTCAGCCCTTGCTTGACAAAGTTTACAACCTTGCAGTCTCTGTTCTCCTTCCCTTCCTCTTTCACACTGTCTCTCACATTTTTTCCCTCTCCCTTCTTGCACTCTCCCCTCTTCACCTCTTCCCTTGTGCACTCTATCCCTTTCTTCCTTTCTTTCACTCTCACAATCTCTCTCGATTTCCCTTCTCCCCTCTCCCTCTTGCACGCCCTCCCCACACTCTTATTCCCCCTCACCCACTCTCTCCCTCTCTCCTTCTTTCCTCTCACCCACACTCACTTCCTCCCTTCCCCTTCATAAACTCGCCCCTCCCCCTCCCTTCTCCCTGTTGCATTCTCTTACCTCTTCTCTATTCCCCTTCGCCTCGTACTCTTTGCTTTTCCCCTTTTCCTTCACTTCCGACTTTCATTTCCTTTCCCCCTTATATGCTCTACACTTCCCTTCCATCTCCTTCCCCTTCTCCTTTCCATATCTTCCTCTGCCAACAAGGGTTGGGTCTCCACTGGCAAACAGTGTATCTGTTTGCCACAGCCACGGGGCTTCTCTATTTTTTTATACCAGAGGGGTTGGGGTCCCCATGGCACTGATGTTCTCAGATTGCCTACTATTCTTCTGATGGCAGGGCCTGATTTCCCTATCACCCCAATGATGATTCTTCTTGCCTTTATCAGAACACATACTCAGAGTGAGGGTAAGTTCAATATGATGACGTTAATGTTAGGACTAAGGATCTGTATCTCAGTATGCCCATGCAATTTGATGGCAGATTTGGATTGCTTATATTGTTTTGTTTTAATATATTATATATTGTTAGTATTCTAACTTTTGTATACCATTTTGGGCGGGTCCCATTTGAGAACCCAAAAATGAATTTATAAATCAAATCATGAAAAGAAATAAAATCTAAGAAAGCGTAAGGAGTAGCAAGTGTCTGACAGTTAAAATTCAATGAACAAAAGGGCAGAATCATGCCCTCATAGTGCAGCAATGCAATGGAGCAGTATACAGTGGGTACTGCGCAGGAGAGTGGCCTTCGGGCAATCGTTTTTGATGATCTCACAGAAGCGAAGAAGAGCTGCAGAGATCTTAGGGTACGTAGGGAGACATGCAGCCAGCAGGAGGAAGGAGGAGATAATACTATTACACATCGACAAACGATTTTATGAATATGGTCCAGAAAAAGGCTTCAAATATAGTGCAAGGCCTATACCAAAAGCCATGTGACACGAAACCTCAGGACTAAAATACAATTGCGTCAATATTCAAACACTGTGGTCAGCAGGTTTTTTATCGGCTGCACATACTAAGCCGGACGTACAGAGGGGTTCGCGATTCTGATCCCGAGGGACATGTCTAGCCATGTGGGATCAGAATCGCGAACAGGCCTGTATGTGCAGGCCAGGACTGCGATTCAGCCCGGCCTGCACATACAGGCCTGTCCCTGGCTAACTCAGTCAGGGCTCTACAATGGAACTGCGGCACCATGGCGTCTGGTTGCCATGGCACCTTGGCTCCATTGTAAAGCCGCAATCCCTGGCACCAGCAGAGAAAAATGCTTTCCCTACAGCCTGATCCCTGATCCGGCCTCCCAAGGCCAGGGTTGGGCTGCGGGGAATTTCCTTCACCCCCTGCCACTTCTTTTGAGCCCTGGGCCACGTCCCCTGGAAGATCAGGAAACATATTCCACCTCAAAGATAGAATAAGCTCTCTGTCTAAGCCGTCAGCCATGGACGTACAGGGCCGACGACCGTCCACTGCCTGTTCTGCCTCCGCCCCCAATCTACCCCTTCCCCGCCACCATCTAACCTCCCCATACAACTGGCAGGGAAGGCATGAATAGCCTCCATAGTTTGCGGCACGGGATATATTTGGAAAACAATAACCCACATATATCCTGGCCAATGCACTGTTGAATTGAGCTCAATTACAGGACTTTGGTGGGGAGAATTTGAATTTACAGTTCTTATTAACATTACTGGTACCCTTGAAGTTCAATCCCTTAATGTCCAATATCTCCTAAAACAAAAGTGGCCAGTGAAATGGCTTTGGACTATATATGCCCACATATTTGAAATATAAAAAAATCAAATAAAACAAGACCAATTAAAAGAAGAAAAGGAAAAAATAGTATAAAAACTGGGACATAGCCAGGACATGAAAATTGGTACCCTTATAAACAATTCAAATCAGTTTGAACAGAAGAACCACATTCCCACTACAGAAAATTTAGACACACCTGTGATCAATTTTCAGTACTCACATGACTTGAATCAACCAATGAAAGATATCTTTAATGTTAAAATGGCCACATTCACTCCCTGTTCCATTTTCACAATGGTGAAAACAAGAGAGCTGCCTGAGACCATCTGAAAAGCCATTATCACCAAACATTATACTTCAAAGGGACACAAGACCATCTCTAAAGACCTTGAAATTCCTGTGTCCGCAGTTCACAATGTTATTAAGAGGTTTTCTGCTCATGGAACAGTCAAGAACCTTTCGGGACATGGTGGGAAGAGAAAAATTAATCCAAGAAGTCTTTGAAGGTTACTGCAAACTGTTGGAAAAACATCATGTACAACATCCAAAGAACTTAAGACTGACCTGGAACAATCTGGAGTGGTGGTTTTGACCCGCACCATAATCACACACTAAAAAAGAAGGACTTCATGGGTAAAGGCCAAGGAAAACCCCACTGCTCAAAGACAGACATAAAAAGGCTCTCCTGATCTTTGGCCAAACCCACCTTGCGAAACCACAATCCTTCTGGGAAAATGTTTTGTGGACAGATGAGCTCTTTGGCAATGCAGGCGAAGAAATGAAGCTTATAAGGAAAAAACAACATTCCTACAGTTAAATATGGTGGAGGTCCCATAATGTTGTGGGGCTGTTTTGCTGCCTCAGGAACTGGAAGCCTGGAATGTATTAAAGGAATCATGAAGTCAAAGGACTACCAAGGTATTTTGGAGCGAAATGTGCTACCTAGTGTCAGAAAGCTAAGTCTGGATCGAAGCTCATGGGTCCTCCAGCAGGACAATGACCCAAAATATACATCCAAAAGTCTAAAAGAGTAGCTAAAAATAAACAAATGGAAAGAGCTGAAATCTGCCATTGGTAAAAAGAATCCTGGAAACATTCATGAGCTGGAACAAATCACAGTTGAAGAGTGGGAGAAACTACCAGCAGACAGATGTATGAACCTTATAGCTGGCTACAAGAAATGTTTGGAGGCTGTCACCACTGCCAAGGGTTGCGCAACCAAAGAATAATGAAGGGTGCCATTAATCCTGTCCAGGTCATATTTTGTTTTGTTTTCTTTCTCAGAAATTATTACATCTTAGCTGCACAGACATCTTTTTTTGTTGTTGTTGTATACCTTTGAACCATTGTTCCTTCTAAGCTGTGCACGTGTGCGCGCGCACACACCTCACCGAGCGAGCGCACATACTTTACAACAGAGCGCACAGTTGCAGAGAAGGGAGAGCAAGTGGCAGTGGCAGCATGTACAGAGAGCTGACAGAGAGAGAGACGTGCGATCTACGCGCTGTGGTGAAGGTGAAGAAACAGAGGACAAGCAGACGGGCAGCATTGGAGGAGGCGGAGGGCAAGCGACAGGTCAGCGGAACAGGGAGGGGGAGAGCGTGCACAGTCTTGCAGTGGTGGGAAGAAAGCATGGGTGCACGGCCAAACAAAAATTTATTGAAGTGAGGGACAGTGAACGGCGATCGGAGCACCGGAGCCAGGCAAGCCGCTAGAGTGAATTGGAAGGAAGCACGGATGAGGCACAGCAGACCGGCCGAAGAAACGGCATTGAATCGGGTATTGAGAGGGTGAAAAAGCTGCAGTAAAGGCCGAGTTCTAACGGGGGAATTGAGACCGCATGGCAGACAAGATGGCTGCAGGAGCAGGACTGGAGCATGCCTGTGCTTAAGAAGGGAGTGCTGGCGCCCTCCGAGAGTGGCAGATAAAGGAGGAGGCAGAGGATAGAAGAAAGTGGTAAAAAAAAAATTTAAAGGTTGTTGTGTATTTACGGTTTTCACAAGATCTACAATATTTTCTAGTGCAATCTTATAGACCTTCAGGATATAAGATCATTGGTCTTAAACTTTAATTGGCACATTGAGAAACTTCCACTTCTGTACTTTGGCTTGCAACATGCGTGAGTAGTCCAATTGTAATCTGTAATTCAAATTGCATTATTAAATTTTTTATTACATTGAAAACTGAAAGAAGTTACTTTTTAAAATGTCGAAACCGATAGCGATGAGAGGTACAAAACGTAGGAGAACGGCTGGAGCTTTTAAGCCTGAATGGCTTGAAGAAATTGTTGAAATGGAGACACTGAAATCTCGGGATAAAACGTGCATTCAACTGCGTGAAATATTCACTTACGAAGAGGATGACGGAGTAGTCTGTTTATACTGCCGAGATGCAAAAAACATCAGAGAGTTTTCGAGTGGCAAATTTTGGGATGATATACTGAAACTGGACTTTTTGAAACGACATCTGTCTAGTAAGTCTCATACTGAAAGTGTTAAGAAATTTAGAGCTAAAAATCCAAATTTAAGAGGAGGATTATTTAACTTCTTGCTTGAGAGCACCGCTGAAAAAGAGAAAAGGCAAATTAGTAATGAACGGAAGCGTTCTACACCAGAAGAAATTAAAATTCTAATTGATAGTGTTTTGCTGGCTGTTCAGATGAATATTTCCATGCTCTCTGTTCAAGATATTAATGCTGCCTTGCTGCCTCCACCTCTTCCCGCCCGGCCACGGCTCTCCCAGGAGGGATCGAGCACCCGGCAAGGAGAAGGACACCCTCCAGTCTTCCTCCACCCAATCGGGGCAGGCCAGCTGCATTTTAAAAGGAGCGCCATCGGGCGCAGGCTCCCTCTTGCTGCCTCCACCTCTTCCCGCCCGGCCGCGGCTCTCCCAGGAGGGATCGAGCACCCGGCAAGGAGAAGGACGCCCTCCAGTCTTCCTCCACCCAATCGGGGCAGGCCAGCTGCATTTTAAAAGGAGCGCCATCGGGCGCAGGCTCCCTCTTGCTGCCTCCACCTCTTCCCGCCCGGCCGCGGCTCTCCCAGGAGGAATCGAGCACCCGGCAAGGAGAAGGACGCCCTCCAGTCTTCCTCCACCCAATCGGGGCAGGCCAGCTGCATTTTAAAAGGAGCGCCATCGGGGGCAGGCTCCCTCTTGCTGCCTCCACCTCTTCCCGCCCGGCCGCGGCTCTCCCAGGAGGGATCGAGCACCCGGCAAGGAGAAGGACGCCCTCCAGTCTTCCTCCACCCAATCGGGGCAGGCCAGCTGCATTTTAAAAGGAGCGCCATCGGGCGCACCCGCACCTGGCGGGCCCGTGCCTGAGGGCCTCGCCAGAGGTCCCTTTGGCGTGGCCCTTAGGCGGGGACCTCCAAGGAAGCAATAGCACTCAGAAGCCAACCACCACCACATCAAAATGACACAAGATTAGAAGTCCACGCACACGGCCTCTAGGTCAGAAGCTGAAATCCTCACCAGCTCAATGATGGCTCACGCTGCCTTCCGCAAGTATAGCCTCGCTAATAGAGCCACTGCATATTAGGTATATGTTATTTATCTACCTACCATACTGCTGTCAACAACCGTTAATAGTCACAGTCACCACTGTGCCATTGGTAGTAACTAATGTACTGTTGCCAGTAATATTCCTTTGCAAATCAACCTCTATACTGTTGTCAGTAGCCAGTAATATTCTATTGTCAGTAATATTCCTTTGCAAATCAACTGCTATACTGTTGTCGGTAGCCTTATTAACTCCAGTCACCATTGTAGTGATACCAATAATCTACTATATTAATAATAAGTTGTAGTGATACCAATAATCTACAATCTACTACTGTAACAATCTACTATACTGTTGTCAGTAGTCTCTCCAGTTCCAGTCATCAAGGTACTGTACTAGTTATCTAACTTTAACCATTGCATTCGATCATATTGTCTGTTATCACCCAGCCTACTGCACTAAGTACCAAGAGTGTGTTAATAACCCGCTCCCAATCACATAGTGCTCCGACAAGATGGGTGCCCCCATTACCACCATAATAGGATGCTATATCATCCTTTCAAGCTGGTTCGCCAACTCTCTTGCATTAACCCCAGCATCCAACCAGATTCCCATATTACGGAGCCATGGGAGAAGGTGGTCTAGTGCTTCCCATAACAACATAACTTGGGACTCCCGCTCACACCACCCCCATCTGTTACACATTGCTCTTCAACACAATATTAAATCCAAACAAACTCAAAACTCCTACCCTCACAGCCTAAAATGCGCCCTCATCAATGCCCGTTCTATCCGGAAGAAGTGGCCAGCCGTCACTGACATAATTGCCAGCCACGGCCTTGATATACTCATGGTCACTGAGACGTGGTTATCTGCTGAAGACAATGTAATACTCAACCAGCTCCTCCCTCAGAATTTCACCATACATTCAAGTCATAGACAAGAAAAAAGAGGAGGAGGCGTGCTCATCCTCACCAGGACAGACCTCCATTTTCGAACAGTAGATTCCGCAAGTACAAACCACCTTGAGACCGTCACCATCTCCAACAAACGCTGCATAATCAACCTGCTTTACAGAGCACCTTCAGCTTCCCCAGATGATCTCGCGGCTATCATTGATCTGGCTTCCAACACTCATAACCCAGGCCTCCCAAATTGGATCCTAGGCGACTTTAACCTGCCTACATTACAAGATCATCAAGCAACAGCCTTCCTGGATGCCCTGGAAAATCTTGGCTTCAAGCAACTAGTTAACGATCCTACCCATATTAAGGGAAATATCCTGGACCTTGTATTCGCCCCTCAAACCTCTCTTAAACCAGCCCAGGATCCCATCACCTCCATAACGTCCGTTCCTTGGTCAGACCACAAACTGATCATCATCCAGATTCCCTCTTACAAAGCCTACACAAAAACCAACAAAATCCAAAGCAACACCGCAAGACCCTCTCGATCTTTCAAGCCTTACAACAGAGATCTTATCCTTGCTGAAACGCAGCAACTCATCTCTGATTCCACCCAAAACCTCGACGACCTAATTTCTCACTGGAACAATTGCCTCAGCTCTATCGCTCTACGTACAACATCTAACAGGCCTCCAAGTAAAAGAGTAAGTGCCCCATGGTACTCAGCTGATCTTAAAGCATCACTTAGCCAATTACGGAAACTAGAGAAACGCTGGCGCCGATCTCAATCCTTAAATGACCTGTCAACATACAACTGTCATCTGGCTGCGCATCGCAATGCAATCACCAACACGATGAAGCAGTACTACTCTGACACCTTAAAGAGATCACTTAATAAACCACATGACCTCTTCGACCTGGTCAAGACTTTATCGAAGGAACCATCCTCTGGACCTCCATTTGAGTTACACCCACAAGATTTTGCAACCTATTTACAATCCAAGATATGTCAGACCAACAAAACCTCTACTACAACCTATACCACTGAGCAAAACTGCCAAACAACCCTAACCATGTTTTCTACCCCCTCCAAGAGAGGAATTGAAGACACTATTGCAGCCCTTAACTCCTCTACTGCTCAGACCGATCCATGCCCAGCATTCTGGATCAAGGAGCTTCACAGTCACTTCAGTTCAGTACTGTCCAAAATAATGAATCTCTCCTTCTCAACTGGCTCCTTCCCTTCAGCCCTTAAACACACCTCTATCAGACCTCTACTAAAAAACTGCAAACTTGACGCCCAACAGGTGGAATCTTACAGACCCATATCTAGCATTCCACTACTCGCGAAGATCATTGAAAAGGAGGCCCAAAAGCAATTGCAGGATCACATTGACTCCGCTGCACCGTTAGACCCCTGCCAACATGGTTTTAGGGAATTCCATGGAGTGGAAACCCTCCTTACCACTCTCCTCTGCAAAATAATCACTGGCATTGACAACATCCGTCAAGGTTTTGCACTCATCTTTCTTGACATCGCTGCAGCTTTTGATTCAGTAAATCATGAGCTTCTACTAGGACGACTGATTGACAAAGGCATTAATGGAAGAGCGCTCGAATGGTGCAGATCTTACTTGTCCAATAGATGGCAGCATGTTCGTTCTGGAGGGTTAAAGTCTGAACCCTTCCACCAAAGCCAAGGAGTCCCTCAGGGATCTTCCCTTTCCGCACTCCTTTTCAATATTTACATGCAGCCAATTTGTAATATCATCCAGTCTTTCAATGTTGATTGCATGTTATACGCAGATGATGTCCTGCTTTACATTCCCTTCTCTACTGAGCATCTGGACCTCTCCCCACTGACGAATTGCTTCAATGCAATATCTGACTGGCTCCTGTCTCAAAACCTCAGAATACAACATAAGAAAACAGAAGTACTCTTCATTACAAGGAATCCCAATTTTACCCCCCCACAATATCTTAAAGTAAAAGAAGCGGAGTTGCAATCCAAATCCTCAATACGATATTTGGGAGTCACCCTAGATCAACGCCTGGACATGAAGGCCCACATAGGAAACATAGTCAGATCAGTTTACTACAAGATCCGCTCACTTAGACATTTACGTGCCATGCTTGATCCAACTGATTTCCGGACAATTTTCCAGGCGTTGGTTATACCTCATTTCGACTATGCCAACGTCATATTACAAGGTCTTCCCCATTCTACACTAAACCTGCTTCAGCTAGCCATGAACGCGGCAGCAAGAGTCATCCACGGAGCCTCCAGGAATGACCACATGACGCCTCTGCTGATACAGTTGCATTGGCTTCCCATTCAAGCTAGAATAGTGTTCAAGACCCTGATAATCACTTTTAAAGCTGTTAATAATCTCACATCTGCATCCTTAACCTCCCTCATCCATATCACATCTCCAACTAGAGCAAGAAGATCCATGGCCATAAACTCCTTAAAAATCCCGAAGGAACTTACTGTTTGCACTAAATCGACAGCCAACAGAGCCTTCAGTCTCAGTGCCCCAAAATGCTGGAATTCACTACCCCCGGATATCCGGGCTATTAAGAGCCTAACACAGTTTAGAAAAGCCCTCAAATGCTACCTCTTCAACAAGTACCTTATAGAACCCAATGGCATCACCTAGAACCCAATAACACCTACTGACACCAGTCCCAGACAAATTTACTGTATTTCAGCAACTCACCAAGTTTGATACTCAATCCTACAGTGGGCTGGTGTTGTCCTATGAAACCTCTGTACATATGATGCCATGTAGTACGTTTTGTAAATAGTTACCCCGGTTATCCAAGTTTTTTATGCCCTGTTACCTGTAAACTCATACGTGTTAAATGTACTGAGCATTTTGTTCCATGTGAACCGCGCTGATGGTGAATAGTGCGGTATATAAGAGACTGTAAATAAATAAATAAAATAAATAAATAAAACACATGTCCAAGTACATAATCATACCTGAAAGCTGGAGAAGCAAAAACTATTCGTTTGAATTTCTTGAAATTATAAACATTAATGTTCAAGATAAGCTCATAGCAGATGTTGCATCAGCAGGGTATCATACATTAACTATTGATGAAAGCACAGACATTTCTGTCAACAAATACTTAATACTGTACTTCAAATATCGGCCAGTAATTTCATGTCTGTATAAAACTTCATTTGGTGGGATGCTACAGTTGGAAGCATGTGATGCTGCATCAATAGTCAGTGCACTCCGAGAATTCTATGGGAAATACAAGCTTGACCTTAACAAAATGGTCATGTTTACTTCAGATGGTGCCTCTGTCATATCAGGCAGAATAAATGGTGTTGCTGCGCAGCTAAAAAAAAATTTTGTATTTAGTGCAGCAGCATTGAGTTGCCCATCGTGAAGATTTGGGGATCTCTGAATCATGGAAGAAAGTAAAGTTGATGAATCTTCTACTAAAAGGTCACAATTTAAAGAATTAGCAAATGCTTCTGAATGCGAGTCAATTGCTTTTAGACCTTTGAACGAAGTGTGGTGGTTATCTAGACATTTTGCTCTTCAAGCAATTATTCGAAATTATGATCCATTATTAAAATACTTTGAAGAAGAGAAGGATAATGATCCCATTGCAAAGTACTGTTATAAAAAGATAAACAGCCATCACTTCCATATAACACTGCAAATTTTGAATTATGTTTTATCTGAACTAGCTTCATTAACAATGGCATTTCAAAAACGTGGGCTAACACCACTGGAAGCATATCATCTTGCACAGGGTAAGCTGAACAAAATCCGAATGCAATACTTGGGTGACACAGTAAAATGGAGTGATAATGTTAAAAATCTTCTTGACAAGATACCTGGAAATGGAGACGTTTCTGTGGATACTGGTTCCACACTTATTTTCATTAATATGCTGTGTCTGCATTTAGGGGAAAGATTTCCTGAAAATGAAATTGAGGAATGATCTGCTTTTGACTTGACAGCAATAGCACAGTGTGATTATAAATTTGGAATTGAAAACGTCCGATCACTCTGCTTAAAGTACAAATAATTTCTTATGGAGGAACATATTGTTATTCAGCAGTACAATGACTTCAAGTTCTTAGTCGCAGAAAAAAATCAAAAGCAAACTGATAAACAGTTTTCTGGATATGGTGACTTTGGCGTTTCAGAATGCTCACTTTGCAGATTTAGCAAAATTGATGGATATTGGTGGAACATTTTTGGCTTCAAGTGCAGATTGTGAGCATGGTTTCAGCTTGATGAACAGTTTAAAAACCAAAATAAGGAATCGCTTACAGTTAGAACATTTGGAAATGCTGATGCGTGTTAAGAGTCATCTTCAAGATGGCGGATTGGTAGACCTTGATAAAATTTATTCAGATTGGTTAAATTTGAAAGATCGAAGAGAAAATTTTGAGAATGAACTGTTAATAGTAAGCTCATTCTCTTCTTCCATTCATAAATTATTTACATGAAATAACAATGACTTTCAATAAAAATTAGCTGAAACAATACTGCATTTGTGATTGTAATTACTAGAAATTTTCAGCTTTATTTAGTAATCGTCTATTTTCATTTAATTTGATTAAAATCAATGTGGTGTACATACTGTATTCTGACGTATAGTCAAATTTTAAAGTATATAACTCCAAGTGTCGTTATGTGGGGCACAAAAATTTAACCTTCCTTCAAAAGCTGCACAGCTGATATTTTATGCGCACACAGCCTACAGAAAATTAGAGGGAACATTGCTTTGAACATACTATTAAAATATTTTGATGACATACAATTGGAATATTTCCAATTATTCTCAAGATATTGTACACAACATACCTAAAATTAAAGAGTGTCAATAATGTTGACCACAACTGGAAGTCACTGACACCAAGGAGAGGCACTTACCATTGGAAGTGATACAGTGACAGGGTTGCCTAAACCTGATCACTTTTTTGATTCTGAGGAGAGAGATTCCGGAAAGACATATCAGGGTACGGGGGTACGGGGATTTGTCTGTAGGAATCTGTGGGTGTCAGCCAACTTGCAGAGCATAAGAAGCATTACCAGTGAGAGTAATTGCCCAACTTCATTGCAGGTACAGGGCTTGTTTTATTAGTGAAGAAGGCCTCCCCCCTTAAGTTGTCAGCAAGACATTTTGCTTTAATATAGATAGATAGATAGAGTGGCAAAACTGTTAGATATGGTATCACTGTTGATACTGAGAGGCTTGCGTTCATTATCTGCTTTTGTATTGCCAACATTTGCTTTGTTTAATTTGACCTTCCCTTCCTTCTATAACCTTACCACACGAATCCGCAATAAAACTGGTTTTAGTTGCTACACCATTCTTGTGAATGCTTACCTCTCCCCATCCCTAAGAATCTTTATATTTTACTTTTAGCTCTCCTTTTGCAGCATGAGGTTCTCTGCCCTACCTCTAGGGAAACCTTTGGTGATTGTCTATGGTAACGTCATGGAGTGGCGGTGTCTGTTGTGCCTCACTCATCATGAGGTGTTGAGGTCCTGAAGTGACACTTAGCTACTGGTGACATACAGAGAAGGGGAATCCAAACCTCCTGCCCCCCACACCCCGGTTGGTATGAGGGCCACATATATATTATTAGATGTGCCAATAGTGAACTTTCTATCTATATGCATATTAAATATAGAGAGAGGCACTGCATATCAGGGTTCTCTGATTTATCCCACTGGGGGAAAAAACATACAAAAAATGCATTTCATTGTCTCTACTTTATTTATTTATTTAGACAGTTTTGTATACCGCCTTATCCTTCATTCAAAGCGGTCACAACACAATTGGGGGATACATTTAACACGTGGGGATATGAGACACATACACTAATACTTAAGAGAACATGGGCAATGGAGGGTTAAGTGGCTTGCCCAAGACCACAAGGAGCATCTATGGGACTAGAAGCCCCAGTCCTTCCGGCCCAAGGTTGCTGTTCTCTAGTGGGATTTGAACCCCTGACCTTCCGGCCTGAAGTACCTTGCCCCAACCACTAGGCTACTCCTCCCTCTACTTCTCTTTATATTAGTGATCAATACCTGAATTTTAATTCAGTCACCAAATGATACATTTAAAACAATGTCTGCTAACTGATGAACTGAATTGGTAAAGTAGTGAAACACAAAGGAGCTGAATGACTTTAACTTCTGGGCCAAAATGCTTATTCACCATTTTACAAGGCTGCTGCTCAGAGTACACTGCATATAAATGACTGCTTCAATTCCCTCCGCCATCAGTCAGTGCAAAACTGCTAGCTCCTGAGTCTCAATGAGTTAGTAAAAGGGTCGCTTTACACACTGCTTGCCCCAGGCAAACAAGAAAATCTTTAGGGAAGGAAAAGAGAAAACCAAATACGAATATTTGACATTGTTCAAAATGACTAGTGTAGTGTTAATGTCAGGATTACATATGTATCAGAAGAAGAAAATAAGGCTAAATGTTTGGCATTGTACATGATGCCTACACCAGCATTCCTTAGTGATATATGGTAGCCTACATTCTCCTTCAGGAGCTGCACAGACTGAGCGACCTTAAGGAGCATCTAGACCTGCAATCTACTCATAGAAATATTCTCTTTCTGTGTATTAGAGAGATCCCCATGACAGATGCATGAAAGATGTTTCGGAGGTCATTTTAGAAGCTTTGCACAGCATTTGCATCTGTAAATTCCTTACACGTGTAAATAGAGATTTTAGAAAGTTGCTGTTTATGCATGCATAAGTCTCTGTTGAGACCTCAATTGGACTACTGTGTATAACTCTGGAAACCATAATCTTCAAAAGGATATACACAAGATGGAGTCAGTCCAGAGGATGGTTACTAAAATATAATCAATGGTCTATCATAAAACATATAGAGAGATTTAAAGATCTCAATGTGTACATGCTTGAAGAAAGATGAGAGAGGAGATAGATACATTTAAATACCTCCATGGCATAAATGCATGCCTCTTTCCCTTTGGAGGTGGTAGAAATGAGGACAGCATTTGAATTCAAGAAAGTGTGCATAGCCAGTCTTCTGCTGGTTGGACTGAGGTTTTTTTTTAAATTAATATTTAGAAAGTCACGTGATGTAGTGAGCTGTGTAAGACACGTTCTTATTGGCTCTGGGGCTCTTCACCTTTAAACTTTGATTTTTGACTATAATCATTCACCTGGACACCCCAATTGGTGCCTAAGGAATCCTGTTACTCCCCCTGAATCTTTGTTGGAAATTCGACATCTCTATGTTGACAAAGAACATGAGGAAGGAGGCCAAGATGGCTGAAGCCCAGCCAGTTAGCCCGTGCACGGTACCACCTAGTAATCTTGTGGAGGATGTGTTGACAGCTGTAGTCATAGCGTTGGATGGCCACTTCCAGGGTCTCACTGACCAAATGGCACAGATCTCCCAATTGCTAATGGAGTTCCAGGAGAGCATGAACGGGGTAGAAGAATGCTTGTCGGACATGGAGGATGCTCACCATAACCAAGCCACTCATCAAAAAGCTTGAAAAGCAAGTTATATGGCATGAAGCTCCATGACCTAATGTATGTATTGACCTAATGTATGTACCTAACATGTATGATTTTCTCCCAGTTGGTGAGAGGTCTTACATATGCACTAAGTGCAAAGAACTCTTTGCTCTCAGGGAACGAGTCCGTTCTCTAGAGGCTAGAGTAGCAGACCTGGAAGACATAAGAAAGACAGAGAAGTACATGGATGAGACCTACAGGGATATAGTCCTGAAGTCCCACCTCCAGTCTGGCAGCATCCCTGTTGCCATGGAGGAGAGAGGTCACATGACAGGAGAGCATCACCCTGGTGTGGCAGGAAGTGATCCTGTAACTAGGACCTGTCCTCCAGGTAATGTAAAACCCTCTCGCACCGAGGACGTTTCTCCAGGGCCATGTCCCCATGAGGGGAGGGTCAGGACAGCTGTTATAGTTGGTGATTCAATCATTAGGAATGTAGATAGCTGGGTGGCAAGTGGACGTGAGGATCGCCTGGTAACATGCCTGCCTGGTGCGAAGGTAGCGGACCTCACGCACCACCTAGATAGGATCATAGATAGTGCTGGGGAGGAGTCTGCTGTCTTGGTACATGTTGGTACCAATGACATAGGAAAATGTGGTAGGGAAGTTCTGGAGGCTAAATTTAAGCTTTTAGGTAGGAAGTTGAAATCCATAACTTCCAGGATAGCGTTCTCCGAAATGCTTCCTGTTCCACGTGCAGGACCCAAAAGACAGGCAGAGCTCCGGAGTCTCAATGCGTGGATGAGACAATGGTGCAAGGATGAGGGTTTTGGATTTGTTAGGAACTGGGGAACATTCTGGGGAAAGGGGGGGCTCTTCCGAAGGGATGGGCTTCACCTTAATCAGGATGGGACCAGACTGCTGGCATTAACCTTTAAAAAAGAGATAGAGAAGCTTTTAAACTAGAAAATAGGGGAAAGCCGACAGTCACCCAGGAGTGCATGGTTCGGACGAAGGTATCCTTGAAGGATACTACCAAAAGCAATGAGGTTCCAAAAGGGAGTATAGTAGCCCAAATGCCCTTGAGTAAGGAGCAGGCAGAGCATAAAGATTCCAAATTACCCCTGCCTACCAATAGCCAGATTAATATGAATAAAATACAGTCTCTAAAATGCTTGTATGCCAATGCTAGAAGTCTAAACAATAAGATGGGAGAGTTAGAATATATAGCACTAAATGAGAGGTTAGATATGATTGCACTCTCAGAGACATGGTGGAAGGAGGATAACCAGTGGGACACTGTGATACCTGGATACAAACTATATCGTAATGATAGAGCTGATCAAATTGGTGGAGGGGTTGCGCTCTATGTTAGAGAGGGCATTGAGTCAGAAAGGATTAAAGTTTTGCAGGGAACAAAATTTGCTGTAGAATCTCTATGGATTGAAATTCCATTTATGAAGGGGAAGGTGATGGCAGTGGGAGTATACTATCGACCACCTGGCCAGAATGAACAAATGGATGATGAAATGCTCAAAGAAATCAAGGAAGCTAACAAAAGTCACAACAGAGTAGTAATAATGGGTGATTTCAATTACCCCGGTATCGACTGGGTCAGTGTCACAGCAGGACAAGCTAAAGAGATAAAGTTTCTAGATGGAATAAATGACTGCTTCTTGGAGCAGCTGGTTCATGAACCGACCAGAGGGGAAGCCATACTGGACCTAGTCCTTAGTGGAACGCCAGATCTGGTGCAAGAAATAAGGGTGTTGGGACCACTTGGCAATAGTGATCATATTATGATCATGTTTGATTTAATTAGTGGAGGACAGATAGTAAAGGCATCCACAGTACTACCTTTTAACTTTCAAAAGGGAGACTATGATAGAATGAGGAATATAGTTAGGAAAAAACTAAAAGGAGCGGTTCCAAAGGTTAAAGACTTACAGCAAGGTTGGATGTTATTTAAAAATACTATCCTCGAAGCCCAGACCAGCTGTATTCCATGCAATAAGAAAAGTGGAAGAAAGTCCAAAAAACTGCCAGCATGGTTTAAAGGTGAGGTCAGAGAGGCTGTTGCTGCCAAAAAAGCAACCTTCAGGAAATGGAAAAAAGAGCCAAATGATGAAAACTGGAAACAGCACAAGCACTGGCAAGTTAAATGCAAAGCATTGATAAGGCAGGCAAAGTGGGAATTTGAGAAGAAACTTGCTACGGAAGCAAAAACACGAAATAAAGACTTTTTCAAGTACATTCATAGCAAAAGGCCTGTGAGAGAGTCAATTGGACCATTAGATGATAGAGGGGTAAAAGGGGCAGTAAGAGGAAACAAGGCTATAGCAGAGAGACTGAATGAATTCTTTGCTTCGGTCTTTACTGAGGAAGATGTAGGGATGTTACCCAAGACTGAAGTGGTATTTAAAGGTGATACTGCAGAGGAATTGAGAGAAATATCTCTACACCGGGAAGATATATTACAACTATTTGATAAACTGAATAGTAGCAAATCACCTGGACCGGATGGTATACATCACAGAGTGTTGAAAGAACTGAAATATGAGATTGCAGACCTGCTATTGGTAATCTGTGAACTTTCATTAAAATCATCTGTAATACCTGAAGATTGGAGGGTCGCCAACGTAACACCAATTTTTAAAAAGGGTTCCAGGGGTGACACAGGAAATTACAGACCAGTGAGCCTGACGTCAGTACCAGGGAAAATGGTAGAAACCATCATAAAGAACAAAATTACACAGCATGTAGATAGTCATGGCCTAATGGGAGACAGCCAACATGGCTTTAGACAAGTAAGATCTTGTCTTACTAATCTGATATGTTTTTTTGAAGGTGTGCATAAACAGGTAGACAAAGGTGAGTCGGTTGATATAGTGTATCTGGACTTTCAGAAAGCTTTTGACAAATTCCCTCATCAGAGACTTTTGGCGAAGCTAAAAAGTCATGGGATAGGAGGCAGTGTACTATTGTGGATCGGGAACTGGTTAAAAGATAGAAAGCAGAGGGTAGGGCTAAATGGCCAATATTCCCAATGGAAAAAGGTGAATAGTGGAGTACCCCAGGGATCTGTGCTGGTTCCGCTGCTTTTTGACATATTCATAAATGACCTGGAAAAGGGAATAACTAGTGAGGTTATCAAATTTGCAGATGACACAAAACTGTTTAAAGTTGTTAAAACCCAAGAGGATTGCGGAAAACTGCAGGAGGATCTGGATAAATTGGAAGACTGGGCATCCAAATGGCAGATGAAATTTAATGTGGACAAGTGCAAGGTTATGCACCTAGAAAAGAACAACCCACACTATAGTTACATGATGCAAGGCTCCACATTAGAAACCACCACCCAGGAAAAAGATTTAGGAGTCATTGTGGATAACATGTTAAAACCCTCCGCCCAGTGTGCAGCGGCGGCCAAGAAAGCAAATAGAATGCTAGGTATCATAAGGAAAGGGATGGAGAACAAAACAAAGGATATTATAATGCCTCTGTATCGCTCCATGGTACGACCGCACCTTGAATATTGTGTGCAATTCTGGTCACCGTATCTTAAAAAGGACATAGTGTTATTAGAAAAAGTACAGAGAAGAGCCACCAAATTGGTGAAGGGGATGGAAGGCTACTCCTATGAAGAGAGGCTAAGAAGGTTAGGGCTCTTTAGCCTGGAGAAGAGACGGCTGAGGGGAGATATGATAGCGGTCTATAAATTAATGAATGGAGTGGAACGGATAAACGTGGATCAATTGTTTACGCTATCAGAGTATAGAAAGACTAGGGGACATGTAATGAAGCTACAGGGTAAACTATTTAAGACAAATAAGAGAAAATATTTTTTCACTCAACGTGTAATCAAACTCTGGAATCTGTTACCGGAAGATGTAGTAAGGGCTGTTAGTATAGCTGGGTTTAAAAAAGGTTTGGACAAGTTCCTGGAGGAAAGGTCCATAAACCACTATTAAAAAGGGACCCAGGATATCAATGCTTGACCCAGTACAAGCATTGTGGAACCTGTGTCTTTTGGGGATATTGCTAGATTGGCCACTGATATTGCTAGATTGGCCACTGTTGGAAACAGGATACTGGGCTTGATGGACCTCGGTCTGACCCAGTATGGCATGTCTTATGTTCTTATGTTCTTATGACCTGGAGAATCACAGGAGGAGGAAAAAACTCAACTTTGTGGGCACTGCAGAATCGATGCAGGAGACCGAGCTCTGAGGTTATTGGAGACATTGCTCCCTTTGAATTTGCGCCTAGAGAACCTGACTGAGAAACTATTAATTGAGCGTGCTCATCAGTTTGGTCCCTGCCGGGAGGGAGATAGACGCCCATGGGTCATTATAGCCTGCATACACAATTACATTCACAAAGAGGCTGTGTTGAAGGCGGCTTGAGGCCAATGAAACCTTGAGCACGAATGCTGCAAGATCTTGATATTTCAGGAATATTCTGCTACAGTCACAAGGCAACAGAAGGAATACAACAAGATCTGCAGTCACTTGGTTCAGCGGGACATACATTTCACTCTTATGTATCCAGCGAAGCTTTATTTTATTATTTATTTATGTGCTTTTCTATACCGCCCCTTCCAGAGATCAAGGGCGGTTTACAAGGAACTTAAAACAACAATACAGCAGAACAGTGCAATATTGCATTACATTAAACATTAAGTGTTACATAAGAACTATGATACATGGAAAACAGTGTGTAAGCTATTAATAAAAGGAACATAACTATGTTACAAGGAACCAAAAATGGCAAGTTATTTACATGGTTAGCAAGAGTTATTTGCAGTCATAAGTACAATATTGGGAGGATGCTGACTTGAGGGGATATTCAAATGAAGTCTGGATTTAGGTGGGGTAAACTTGTGTTTGGTTAGTTGTATGTTCTTGTGTAGTAAATTTGATTTCAGGTTGTAGGTTGCTATAGTGTTGAGTAAAGAGGTAGGTTTTTAGTTCCTTCCTGAAAGATGTGAGATCCTTAATCTCTCTTAGGTTTTGGGGCAGTTTATTCCATTGGCTGGGAGCATAAAATGAAAAGGCAGTGTTGGAGGTTATTTGTTTTGATTTTGTCACGGCAATGGGAATTAGTAGCATGTTGAGGTTAGTTTTTCTTCTAATTCTGTTTTCTTGTGGGGTTTGAAGTAGAGTTGCCAACTGTGATGGGGCTAGGTCATTAATGAGTTTAAAAGTTTGTGACAAGTGTTTTATATTGAATCCTACTATAAATGGGTAGCCAGTGAAGAGCGTATAGGATAGGAGAAATATGATCGAATATTTTAGCTTTAACAATGATTCGAGCAGTGACATTCTGAGCTCTTTGAAGGATGTGTAAATTCTTTTTGGATGTTCCTTGGAGGATGCCATTGCAGAAGTCTAAGTGTGGCATAATGAGAGCCTGGACAACTGTTCTGAAATCGTTGATGTCAATGAGGGGTCGGAGTTGCTGTATGGTTCTCAGTTTGAAAAATATAGTTTTGGCAGTCTGCTTTATGTGGTTAGTCATGCTTAGGGTTTTGTCTAGTGTCACTCCAAGGTATTTAATTTCAGATTTGACTGGTAGAGTAATGTTCAGAATGTTGATGGAAGTTGGGGGGGTGAAGGTGGTATTTCTTGTTACGAAGAGTGCTTCAGTCTTTTGTAATTAATATCCATATGGATAGAGTGGAGCCATTTTTCAGCTTCAGAGAGGCAGGAGGCGATATTGAGGAAATTAAGGTTAGTTATGTCTAAAGGAGCGCGAACAGCATGATGTCGTCCGCATAGATAAAATATCTTAGATTGTGACGTTGGAAGATTGCACAAATAGGTTGTATATAGAGGTTAAAAAGTAATGCAGAGAGTGAGGATCCTTGTGGGATACCACGTTCTTGTGGGAATGGTAGTGAGGGGGAATGGTCTAAATGGACATATTGGAAGCGATTAGAAATGTAGGACTTAAACCAGTTCAAAGTGGTATCTTTCAAACCTAGTTGTGATAGCCTAGATAAGAGGGTATTATGGTCAACACTGTCAAAAGCTGAGGAAATGTCGAGGAATATGAGTAAGAAGGTCTGCTTTGTATTATCAATACCTCGGATAAGTGAATCAAGAAGGGACCAGAACTCTATACAAGACCCTGGTCATGACTTTTAAAGCATCAAAGTGCCCATCTCAATCACCTCTCAGCAATATGATTCATATCACCCCAAATAACAGATCCAGGAGATCTGTTACATTAAACTCCATCGACCTACCAAAAGTCATCACAAAATGTTCTAAATCAACAGCCTCTAGAGCTTTCTCTCTGTTTTCACCCAGAGCCTGGAATGCCCTTCCACCCGAAATCAGAGCTATCTCAAGTCTGATTAAGTTCAGAAAGGCACTGAAGCACTATTTGTTCCTAACATACTACCCCGAAGCTACTCCATCCGAAGCTACTCCATCTGAAAACAGCTCTCATGCAGATCTTTCATATTTGACCCCTGTAGAGAATGGATAATTACGATGATTATTACCTGCTCACTATAGGACATATTTATTCTCACTATATTTAGCATATTTACACTTTAATTTAATTAACCTCTTATCCACGGCATTAATAATTAACCAAAATATCCATGTATATAGTTACCATGTATATAGTTATTTATATATAATTACCATGTTTTACCAAGTTTATTTACCTTGTTCATTGTAAAAACCAATGCTGTTTGTACAATTGTGTTTATATTTGTTCATGTGTAAACCGCACTGATTTAAGAGCGCGGTATATAAGAAAAATAAATAAATAAATAAATAAATATGAGTAAGGTTTCTACTCCGTGATAAGAGCGGAAACCATACTGGTACTCATCCAAAGGGAAGTTGGTATCAATATGATCTTGGAGTTGTATCTGGGCTACCTTTTCAATGATTTTGGCTAAAAAAGGTATGCTGGCAATGGGGCGGTATGAGGATGGGTCTGAACTGTTAAGGGTTTTATTTTTTAGTAAAGGGCGAATCGCCGAGTATTTCAGATCATCTGGCATGTAACCTTGAAGTAGGGATTGATTTACCAGTTTCAAGATGTATGGAGCTAGTTCGGATTTTGTTGCTTTAACCCAAGATACCGGGCATGGGTCCAGTAGTGAAGTGGTAGTATTGAGGTTTGATATAATCTCAAGCAGTTGTTTGTTGGAGATTGTATGGAATGAGCTCCACTCAGTGATGGAATTTGGTGTGGGAGAGGTTAGGATAATGCTTGGACGGGCGCTTAGTTTGAGCTTATTGGCAAAATGGTTTGCAAGGAGTTGTGGATCTATTGGTGTTTTATTAGGGGTGTTATCGGGAACCTTAGTTAGAGATTTAATAATCTCAAAAAGTTCCCTAGGTCTATTGATGGACTTAGATAATGTTTTGGTGTAGAATAGCCTTTTTGTGTTGTTAATGGCTTCCTTGTATGTTTTAAGGCTTGAGAAATATTGAACCCTGAGTTCAGATGTTTTTTTCTCTCTCCATTTAGTCTCTAATTTTCGAAGGTTTGCAAACAACACCAGGGGACAGTCCATTACTATATTTCACCTGCAGAAGCAATGGTGTTCATGGACTCATTGCTGGCGGGAGGTCGCTGCTTGGTCTGGGATCTTTCCTTTATCTCCCATTTGGATGCTCTTTTCCACCGCACTACTTGACTGTGGACTAGTTTCAATGTCTGGAGACTTGTATGTTTCCTTACACCCAATCGAGTTGCCTGCCCTTTGGAAGTTCTGCATGGATTGGACCCGACTGCCTTCCAGATTTCCAGATTCATCAGTAATTCATGTGCCTTGCAGCAGGACACAAGGCCCAGTTGGCACAGCCTGTGAGACATGCAGGCCAAATAATTGACACTTCAATGAGATCTTTTAGTTCCCTTGCAGTTGCTTTCTAATGCATATCCTTTTGTGATTGCCTCCCCTACATATGTTATTTATTCTAATTTGCCATATTTTATTTACTGTATTTTACCTATTCCATTTTATAATTTTTTACCACCCTGCTTCAACTGAATTATTTTTCTTTTGATTAACTTGTTTGTCTTATTTAGTTTTATTTCACAGGCAGAGGGTATATGATTATTCTCATCCTGTTGGTCCCGATGGGTATTCACCCCATTTATGATATTAGGTCCTTCTGCGTATGATCTTAGTCTTACCTAACAGACCGACAGCTCCAAGTAAGAATAGGCACCTCTAAATCAGCTCCATACACTCAAACCCAAGGAGTCCCTCAAGACTTCACCATGTCCTCATTAGTATTCAACATCTTTCTTCAACCAATATGCACGGTCATAAAAGCATTCAACATCCTATACCACATCTATGCTGATGATGTTATGATTTACACACCCATTAACACATCCAACCTAGATATCACGTCCATAACAAAATGCTCCTCCATCAGAGAATGGCTCACAAATCACAATATGACTATAAACTTCAAGAAAACAGAAGCCCTTTTCATTACCAGAGACAGTAGCTTCAAACCACCAAACACCATAAATCTCAATGGGACCCAAATTCAAGTTATACAGGGACTAACAAATTGAAGCTGCAAGGGGGTAAATTGAAAGGCAATGTTAGGAAATACCCTGACAGGACACATAAGGAACATCATAAAGAGCATCTACTTCAAGCTCAAAACAATCCAATATCTCATAAGATATGCCATACTAGGTCAGACCAAGGTCCATTAAGCCCAGTATCCTGTTTCCAACAGTGGCCAATCTAGGTCATATGTACCTAGCAGTTTCCCCAAAAGACACAGGTTCTGCAATGCTTGAACTGGGTCAAGCATTGATATCCTGGGTCCCTTCTTAATAATGGTTTATGGACCTTAGCTCCAGGAACTTGTCCAAACCTTTTTTAAACCCAGCTACACTAACAGCCTTTACTACATCCTCAGGTAACAAATTTCAGAGTTTGATTACACGTTGAGTGAAAAAATATTTTCTTTTATTAGTCTTAAATAGTTTACCCTGTAGCTTCATTGCATGTCCCCTAGTCTTTCTATATTCTGATAACGTAAAGAGTCGATCTACGTTTACCCGTTCCACTCTGTTCATTAATTTATAGACTTCTATCATATCTCCCTTCAGCCGTCTCTTTTCCAGGTTAAAGAGCCCTAACCTTTTTAGCCTTTCTTCATAGGAGTATCCTTCCATCCCCTTTACCATTTTAGTGGTTCTTCTATGAACCTTTTCTAATAACTCTATATCCTTTTTAAGATACGGCGACAAGAATTGCACACAATATTCAAGGTGCGGTCTCACCATGGAACGGTATAGAGGCATTATAATATCTTTTTGTTTTATTTTCCATTCCTTTCCTTATGATACCTAGCATTCTATTTGCTCTCTTGGCTGCCGCTGCACACTGGGCCAAGGGTTTTAACATGTTATCCACAATGATGCCTAAATCTCTTTCCTGGGTGGTGGTTCCTAATGTGGAACCTTGCATCGTGTAACCATAGTTTGGGTTGTTCTTCCCTAGGTGCATAACTTTGCACTTGTCCACATTAAATTTCATCTGCCATTTTGATGCCCAGTCTTCCAATTTATCAAGATCCTCTTGCAATTTTCCACAATCCTCTTGGGTTTTAACAACTTTAAACAGTTTTGTGTCATCTGCAAATTTGATAACCTCACTCGTTATTCCACTTTCCAGGTCATTTATGAATATGTCAAAAAGCAGCGGACCCAGCACAGATCCCTGGGGTACACCACTATTCACCTTTCTCCATTGGGAAAATTGGCCATTTAGCCCAACCCTCTGCTTTCTATCTTTTAACCAGTTCCTGATACACAGTAGTACACTGCCTCCTATCCCATGACTCTTTAGTTTTGCCAAAAGTCTCTGATGAGGGACCTTGTCAAAGGCTTTCTGAAAGTCCAGATACACTATATCAACTATCTCAAACCTCTCCTAACCCATCATGACTTTCGATCAGTCCTCCAAGCAACTGTCTTTCCACATTTTGACTATTGTAGTATCATCTTCCAAGGCCTATCGAAAATAGCCATCCACCCGCTCCAACTGGCTCTCAGCAGCAGGATCCCACAGCAGCACACACAGAACATAATACATAATCCCCCTGCTCAAACAACTACACTGTCTATCACTAACTGAACGTATAAAATACAAATCTATCCTCACAACCTTTAAAATCCTCAATAACCTGTCTTCAGTACACTTGCAATCACTACTTCAAGAAACACCTGACAACAGAAAGAAATGAACTGGCTCACAGAACATGCTAAGCATACCAACCCTATTTACTAAAACCAGCTCCACCACATCAAGAAGAGCCTTCTCACTATTTGTTCCATCCCTATGGAGCTCTATCCCAAACTTCGGGTCACAGAGGACATAACTTCCTTCAGAAAAGCCCTCAAAACTCACATCTTCAAAAGCTGCTTCTCAGGCAACATCACATAGCTAGCCATCAACTAAATCCCAAGTCCCTAACTCCTTCCCCCTCCCCTCCCCTCCCTCCCACCCTCCAAAGTTGAATCCCCTTACCTACCTTACCCTACCTAATGTTAACTATGTATCCCTACCAACGTTCCCTCTAATTTTCTGTAGGCTGTGTGTGCATAAAATATCAGCTGTGCAGCTTTTGAAGGAAGGTTAAATTTTTGTGTGCCACATAACGACACTTGGAGTTATATACTTTAAAATTTGACTACACGTCAGAATACAGTATGTACACCACATTGATTGCACTAGAAAATATTGTAGAACTTGTGAAAACTATAAATACACACCAACTTTTCAATTTTAAGAATGTCTGTGTTGTTTTCTATCAGAATCAGAACCGTAATTTTTGTGCGCTCTGTTGTAAAGTATGTGCGCTCACTCAGCGAGGTGTGTGCGCGCGCACACGCGCACAGCTTAGAGGGAACAGTGATCCCTACATATACTACTTAAGTTAATGTTAAATGTATTTCCAAGTTGATTATCCTGTTACAATGTATACTGTTCTGTTACAAAGTAAACCGCTTTGACCACAGGATAAAGTGGTATAGAAAACTGTTAAATAAATAAATGTACTTATACTATTTGATTTGTTTCACTTACTTGAGATCTATGAGTTCGTCTACTAGGCCATGATATATCCAATGTTTTCTCTCTCACCCATCTCTTTGCCTTTTGCCTTCCCTGCCCTTCTTTTTTTCTTTTTTCCTGTTTCTTCCTTTCTTTTCCTTAATTTTATATTTCTCGTATATCGTTCTGTCTTGTGCTGATTTTTGCTTTTGCTCTTGTTTAGCCTGCTTTGCTCTGTCTGCCTTGCCTGCCTGTAATTGGGACTGCTCTGGGGGCCATAGCAATTCTCAGTGGGATTGGTGGTTCCTGTCTCCCCTGAGCCACATGATTGTGCGGGTGGCAGCTCAGCGTGCCAAGTATTAGGCAGGGACTGGGTAAGCAGTACAACTGGCTCTTCGTTGATGTTTCTTTTTTTTTTCTCTTTCCTTTCGGTACTCCAATGGCAGGGCACTATGAGTGAGGGACAATGGGACGGGGGTGTGCCACACTTTTTTCATGTTTGCCCTGTGGGGTGCGTCATCGCTCTCACCTCTTATGTGACTTCCAAGAGTAAGCATGGGTCTACCATGATATAATTGGGTGGATATGTGTAAAGGACTGCGTGGGATGCTGTGTGGCTAAGAGGGAGGGGTGGTGAGTAATGCTGGGGGGCCATTGGTTATGCAAGGGTGACTGGTCTTGTCTGCATGTTAGCTTGTGTGAATGAAGACTGGATAGGGGTGTGATAGGGATGGCTGGGCAGTTGAATGTAATCTGGGGCTGAGTGTTGGAGCACAAATGAGGATGAAGGGGATGGCGGTGTCTGGATAGTGTGCTGAAGTCTGAGAGGCATGGCCTAAAGGTTACGCAGGGTGGGAGGGGGAGGGAGTGATCCTGGTTCTCTGGAATGGGCCATTTTGTAAGGTTTAGAGTGTGAGCAGATGAGGGAATGTTGTGCTGAGCGCTGGGACTAGTAATGGGGGGAGGGGGGACTGTGAGCAGGATGATTGCGAGGGATGGTGTCATGAGTATGTAATATGTAGTTTCTGTGGAGGGCTGCTGGATGGAGTGGGTGTATGGTAGGGAGGGTTGGGGGGAAGGGAGAAGTGGAAGGGGGAATGGAGATGGCATGGGTGCCCATGTGGAGTGGAAGGATGTGTGGGGTACTGTGTGCAGTTGGATGGTCATGAGCAATATAGTGCTTGGCAGCTCTGGGTGGAGTTTAGCAGTTTGAGGTTAGCTCTGAGCTGGGGGAGCCATTACCCCGAGTTTGGGAGCTATTTTTTGTTCTTATCAAGGTAGGATCTGGGATACTGGGTGAGGAGTTAAAGCATTTTTCATGGAATATTTGTAGTACTCCAATTAAGTGACCTAAATTGCTACAGCAATTACATGATTGATGGGCAGACATTGCTTTTCTTCAGGAGACCCATCAGACCGTGGGAGAACATGCCAAATTAAGGTGCTGGTGGGTTGGAGAGATGTATGGTGTGGTGGCAGTTGATAAGAAGACTGGTGTTGCCATCTTGGTGGCTAAAGGCATAGGCTTTGAGGCAGACAGCATGGTAGTGGACCCGAGTGGGCAGTATGTCTTTGTGGATGGGAAACCTATGGATACACTTGTGGTCCTTGCTTCCATCTATGCACCCAATGTCTATAAAGCTTTTTTTTATCAGCACTTAGTGCAATGCATGGCAGATATCAGGGATAGGCCTCTGATTATTCCACTGTGTAACACAATTTTTGTTCCTGGGTAGTGACTGTTATTTCCTAATTGCTTATACTTAAAAGTATGGAAAATGGTGGTTATCCTCATTAAACTTTGCTTTTCTGAACAGGAGATTGATATTTGTGAAATTTACATATTCCCATTATTGAAACAGGCTTACTTGTGCCTTTTTGTTCACAAAAAATTAAAAAACACAACATACAATATTTACTTATATTTAAGTTATTCAAGAAAGACCATCAAACATTTAGGAGTGAGTATATTTTTGACATTTACAATTATATTGTAAATCACTTTCATGAATAAGCCCCCAGATGTAGGCTCCCATCATGTTCTCGTTATATTGTCCTTGGTAGTAGTCAAATTCCAGTATATCCTGGTGGAAATGTTTGCCTTGCTCCTCTGAGTACGCTCCCATGTTCTCCTTGAATTTATCAAGATGAGCCTCAAGGATATGGACTTTGAGAGACATCCTGCAACCCATTTTGCCATAATTCTTAACCAGAGTCTCAACTAGCTCTACATAGTTTTCGGCCTTGTGATTTCCCAAAAAAACCGCAAACCACTGTAACAAAGCTGTTCCAAGCCGCTTTCTCCTTCCTAGTAAGCAGCTTGGGAAATTCCATGCACTCAAGGTCCAACAAAGTCACCAGCTTTGACCTTTGCCTCAGACAGTTTAGGGAAGAAGTCTTGAAGGTACTTGAAAGCTGTCGACTCTTTCTCTAAAGCTGTGACAAATTTTTTCATAAGGCCCAATTTGATGTGCAGTGGTGGCATCAGCACCTTCTGTGGTTCCACCAGTGGCTCCCACTTCACGCTCTTTGTCCCAACAGAAAATTCAGTTTGTGCCAGTCCCACCTGTGGTAGTGCGCCAAACTGTCCCTGCTGTCCCAAAGACAAAGATAGCAGAGAAACTTGGTAAAACCACTTTGGAGACCCATCAGAAATGCCACCGTTTTAAAGTCTCCAATAACCTCCCAGCCGTACTCAGAATACTTCAAGGCTTCTAGCAAGGTCTTGACGCTGCTGTAATCTTCTTTGAGTCTCACTGAGTGAGCTAGGGGAAGAGACGGGTACTTGTTCCCATTATATAGCAGCATGACTTTGAGGCTCCTGGAAGAGCTGTCAATGAATAAGCGCCACTCCTTCGGGTTACATGCAATTCCGATAGTGTCGAAGAGATCAGTCACATTGTGGCAAAAGCAGAACCCAACTTGACTGGTGAAGAAGCTAGAAAAAGTGTGGTGATGCTTCCTCTGATCTGTGACTTGCACACTTTCATCCAAGTTCGACTGTTGGAATCTGGACATCAAAAGCTTGGCATTGAACTTGGTGAGACCAAGATAGATCTCTGACCAAGTCATTGATGCCATTTTGGTTCGGGTAGTAAGGTTTTCTCTCCTCAGCTCCACCTATGATATTGTAATCTAGATCTGCAATGTCTTCTTTGTTTTGTGAATTGTTGCTTTCTTCTGAAGACAGCCGCTTTCTCTACAGAGGAGTGGGCACGGGGAGCTCTGGGCAGTATAGCACTGGGGGAATGGATGAAGGAATGCTTGGATACATGACAGAAGGAGCATTCTTGCCAGTCAACGTTTGGAAGGATCCACCATGCAGAAGTAGCAATTGCTCAAGTGGTCAGTGGGTTCCTGTCAAATTCTTGGGATAGCGAACTTTATGACCCTCTTTTCCCCTCTGGCAAAGAAAAAATAAAAATGTGAAAATAAAAATTATATATATATATGAAGATAAAATTAATTTTAATTAATGATGTTCTTGTTAAGTATTTCATACATTATGTAAAAATTCAGTAACAATAAAGATTTTATAACTTAAAATGCCACAGACTAAGCCGGCATCAATTATCCATCTTATCTTCTAGAGTTTTCTTGCAGTGCTCGCAAGTGAAATGAGGCCCCCAGGATTTGTCTTGATCCCCAACAGGCATGCCAAAATATGCCTTGTAAGCTTCACACATCTTGGCAGATGCTTCCGTGGAGTACTTTTTCGCTCTTGTCTTGATAAAATCGCCACAGACATAGCAAAATGCATCTGCCGGATGCTTACAGCCTCTTGATGTCATGTCAGTCCACTTAAGAAGCTAGAATGAAAATAAACTGGTGAGTTTAAGACACGTGTTGTTGTTGCTCACTCCTAGGTTTCCAGTCGGTAAGGAGGCTGCTGAACGATTGTGTGCACTCCGCACAAATCCGTTGTTTATATAGACATGAGGCAGAAGTGACATTATAACAGTCGCCAAAAGCCTTTTATTAAAAGTTCTCAAAAGTTATACAAAGTTCCAAAGTTTTGCAAAGTTCTGGAAAGCTCTAGAAAGTTCTAGAATTTTCCAACAGGTACTCCAAGTTTACTTTGCACTAAATCTATCTAGAACGTCCTGCAAAATAAGCAATTTTCAAAAATATCACTCTCCTGCTCCCAAAAGCAATGTTTGTGGACCATAATTGCCATTTCCTATGGCTTTGAGACATAAGATATTGGAAAACAAGAAAAAAGTAAAAAATTGTTACACAGTGGCTGGGGACTTCAGTGCTGCGTACTGTGACAATGCACCGCCTAGCCTGTGGCGTAAGCAGGCCAAGGGGATGTGAGCCACACAGTGGGGTGAGTTTAAAAGAGTCCTTGTTAGTGCTGAAGCCTTCCTACTGTAGTTGTGGAGTGAGTGACGACAGCCAAGGTTGGGTTTCCAAAGTAAGTAATGCTTTATTCATGCATAAGGTACTTGCACAAAGTATAGCAAAGGACACCGTACAGGACTTACTCCCCTGCCACAGAAGTATAATGGTAACCTTCTGTACCAAATAAAAGTTCAAGTGTTTATATAGCTTCTCCTGATACTTCTCAGGGACACATAAAATATTTACAAACTTTCATCATTCTTCCAGCTACATTACTACAACATGGCTTCAATCTTCTAGTACTGCTTTCTCAGTATCTGCTGGTAATAAAGAATCTTTCTCCTGTTGTACTTCTTTCTAGTGTCAAACAGCTTCCCATAGAAATGGCAATCTCCACAACTCTGGCTTATTAATGACTGCCTTCTTGTGTAGGAGCAGTTTCTCTATATTGCCTTCTATTCACAGCTGTACCACATGAAGCTTTGATTCATTCCATTCACTAGAACGCTGCTGTCTCTCATGCAAGTTCTAGAACATTGGCTTAAGGCTTCTCAGCACTCAATCATCAATTAGGAATACTTATAGTTCTTCACTCTATCATACAAATTCCACACTCCATTTCTGACTCACTGGAACTAGATAATGGAGCCCCCACTTCCATTGCTTCCTCTTGGTCCTCAAAGGGTTCCCTTAGCTCTCTGCACGATTGCTGCCAATTAGCCTCTTGCTGGCAAGCAGGTGTGTGCTCCTCTGAACTAGAGCTTAGGTCGCGCTGTCTATACCATGGAAATGTTTGCAGCTTTCTAACAGGGACGTTTCTATAGCCCCTCTTCCCTCTATTAACTTCAGGTTTATATTCAGGGTCTGATTTACCCCTGCCTCTTTTAGCAAGCAGTCTATTGTCAGTTCCTATAGACTGACTTCTCTCAAAGCTATTTACTTTATAAGGCTTAGAAGAGTTTGCTCTGACCTGGTTTTTGCAGCGTCTGCCTCTGGGGAACTCCCCTGACTCCAAGTCAGTATTCCAGGCTTCTGAATCCAGCTCTGGGTCACCTCCAGGGTTTTCTCTCTCATGGAGCTGAGGTCTGCCTGTCCCTCTTCCTGGACCACCTGCAGGAACTCTCCCTTCCCTGGTTCTCTCCTTAGTTCCTCTGGGCTCAGCCTTTCTGCTTGCACTGCTCTGTAACCAGTTCCTCTCCTCCTTGATTCCTCTCTCGAGTCTGGATCTCTCTCTGCCTCCGAATCCGAATCTACTGCTAACTGCTGCTTCCTGGTTATGAGTGCAGAGTGGCCCAATCCGGTCTGACTCCGCCCACCTCCCTGATTGGCTATGTCTCTGGGTTAGCCTAGAGCTAGGGTGTGGTTCTTTCCCTGCTCTTCTCTGCAGAGAATGTTTGTGAGCAGGAAACTTAACCCCTTCCTGTCCTGCCTCTCCAAGCATCTGAGGTGACAGAAAGTGATTTAAACCCATTTTCTCCTGTTTCTGGGGCTCTGCCTTGTCACAGTACGTCTTGTAGCACTATACAAATGTTCAGTAGTAGTAGTAGTTGTAACTGTGTTTTGGATGCCTCAGTGGATAGATCACAAGGGGCTGGAACCCAGGATCGTTGTCAGGCATGTCGGATTTAAGGTATCTGTGAAGGATTGACCTCCTAGATGTGTGGCGTGCGCTGCACCCTAGTGAGCTTAAATATACACACTTGTCTTGGGCTCATGGAAAATGGTCTCTGATAGATTATTTCTTGTTCTCGGTGGGATTGTTTGAGCAGATCACTCGGGCAAACATTGCACTGGTTGTCATCTCTGACCACACTGTAGTGATGCTGGAATTCCGCTGGGGAGTGTCCATGGGTGTATCTCCCTGGCGAAATCCCCTGGAGGTTACGGGAACCCTCAGTTCACACCCTTTATTAGGATGCGGTGGGCAGAGTACGCTCTTCATAACAGTCAACGTATGATGAACGTAGCTCTATTGTGGGAGGCTGGTATGGCAGTGATGAGGGGTGAAATTATCGGGTATGTGAAAGCCAGGCATAGGAAGCTGAATAGTAGGGTTCTTCAACTGGAGCAAGCACTGAAAACGGCTCGACATTGCTAAGTGGCATATCCATGAAATGAAAACCTGTCTTAGCAGTGCAGAAGGAACTGAATTTGCTTCTCCATCACAGAGCCAAAAAGTCGCTTTTGTTCTACCAGCACCATTTGTACAGGTTTAGCAATAGGGCTGGGAAGCCAATGTCTTCGCTTATATGCGTAAGTGATGGCCTGAGGCATGTGGGAGCATTGCGAGATACAGGGGGCCAGTTGCAGCAGATAGCGAAGGGGGTAGTGGTGTTCAGTGATTTCTACCAACATTTGTACCAGTCTGAGACTGATTCGGGGGAGGTTTCTAAGACATTTTTGGAAGAATGTGGCCTGCCCAGGTTAACTGTAGATCAGTTGGTAGTCTTGAACGCCCCTATTACACCACAAGATGTACAGTGCAGCATTAAAGGGCTCTAGAAGGACAGGGCCCCTGGCCCAGATGGATTTTGAAGCAAATTCTACAAATTGCTGAGCAATAAAGCACAGTTACTTACCTGTAACAGGTGATCTCTGGGAACAGCAGGAATTAGTCCTCACATATGGGTACGTCGGAACCGACGGAGCCTGCGCGGGAAAGCTCCCCAGCTTCCCAGAAAGGAAGCTTTTGGGGCCTCCCACAGCACATGCGCACTGCCTTCCCGCCTTCCTGACCAACTCTCCTCAGTTCGAGTTTAAAGCTGAGACAATAGAGAGAGGAAAGGAAAGAGAGAGAGAGAGAGAGAGATACAACTCCTAGGGGAGGTGGGTGGGTTGTGAGGACTAATTCCTGCTGTTCCCAGAGATCACCTGTTACAGGTAAGTAACTGTGCTATCTCCAGGAACAAGCAGGAATGAGTCCTCACATATGGGGACTCCCTAGCTAAGATGCCGGGGAGATCCCCCTGCAAGAATTCCTCATGTCCCTATGGATCTCAGGCATCCATTCAGGGAAGGTGGGCAGGAGTTGTTTAAGAATGGAACAGGTGTCTGAGGACAGCCTGACCAAACAAGGCATCCCGGCGGGAGTCCTTGTCCAAGCAGTAATGGGCTGTGAAGGTATGAACCGAGGCCCAAGTGGCTGCTCGACAGATCTGATCGATGGATACAGAATGAAGATGAGCCATAGAAGTGGCCATGGCTCTCACATTGTGAGCTGTGACATGGCCCTCCAGAGAAAAGTTCTTACTCTGGTAAGCAAAAGAAATACACTGAGCAATCCAATTGGACAGTGTTCTTTTTGAGACTGGAAGGATCCTAAATGAGAAGGATCAAAAGCAACAAAAAGTTGAGAAGACTTTCTATGTTGCTGTGTCCTTTGTAAGTAAAAGGCAAGAGCTGTCTTACAATCCAGGGTATGAAGATTCCTCTCTGCACTTGATGCATGAGGACCTGGAAAAAAGACAGGTAGATATACCTCTTGATTAAGATGAAAAGGCGAGACCACTTTAGGCATAAAGCGGGGATTTGTCCTAAGGACTACCTTATCATGATGGAACCTTGTATAAGGTGGATTAGCTACTAAAGCCTGCAGTTCACTGATGCGTCGAGCAGAAGTGATTGCAATAAGGAAAATGACTTTCCAGGAAAGAAATTTCAAGGAGGTAGTGGCTAAGGGTTCAAAGGGTGGCTTCATAAGCTGACCAAGAACCACATTTAAGTCCCATGCCACCGGAGGAGGTTGAATGGGAGGTTTAGTTAAGGTTAGGCCTCTCATGAATCTCGCAATAAGAGGATGAGAGGAAACAGGTTGTCCATTGATAGGCTGAAGAGATGCTGTAATAGCGCTCAAATGGACCCTTACAGAATTGGTTTTAAGTCCTGCATTGGAAAGATGCAGGAGATATTCGAGTAAAGAATTCAAAGGTAGTGCTAGAGGGTTAAGACCTTTGTCAGCACACCAAATTGAAAATCTTTTCCATTTAAAAGCATAAGAACGCCTGGTGGAAGGTTTCCTAGATGCATGGAGGACATCCTTCACCTGTTGAGAAAGATTCAAGTCTTGAATGTCTAGGCCTTCAGTAACCAAGCTCTGAGGTGAAGGGACTTGGGGTTTGGGTGCCACAAAGTCCCCTCCTCTTGAGACAGAAGGTCTGGAGCAGCTCCCAGATCCAGGGAGGGTGCCTGGGAGAGATGCAGAAGTAGAGGGTACCACACTTGGCGTGGCCAGCGTGGAGCTATGAGGATCATAGATCCTTGATCCCTCTGAAGTTTGAACAGAGTCTTGGGAATCAAAGAAATGGGTGGAAAGGCATACAGGAAGGCCTGACCCCAATGAAGGAGGAAGGCATCCTTGGCCTGAGCTCCCTGACACGGAATCCTGGAACAGAACCGGGGAAGTTTGGCATTGCACGGACTTGCAAAGAGGTCTATGTCCGGGGTTCCCCATTTCTGAAAGATTCTGAGTACCTGATCCATGTGCAGGGACCATTCGTGTGGAAGCAGAACTCGACTGAGTCTGTCTGCCCAAGAGTTTTGTATTCCTGGGAGGTACACTGCCAGGAGATTGATCTGATGCTCTCTGGCGAAGGCCCACAATTTTAGAGCTTCGTTGCAAAGCGACAGAGAGCCAGTCCCTCCTTGTTTGTTTATGTAGAACATGGCTACTTGATTGTCGGTATGAACAAGGACTGTCATGTTGATGAGGAGGGTATGAAAGACCTTGAGAGCAAGGAATAATGCTCGCAGCTCCAAAAGGTTGATATGAAGGGTGGTCTCCTGTGGAGACCAAGTGCCCTGAGTGGAGAGGTCTTGGAGATGAGCTCCCCAACCTGTTTGGGAGGCATCTGTAGTGAGAGTTGCTTGGGGTAACAAAGGTTGGAAGAGGGCCCCCAACAACAGATTTTGAGTGGATATCCACCATTGGAGAGACCAAAAAAGACGTTTTGAGGTTGCTATTTGGTCTGAGAGAGCTCCTGATGCTTGGGTCCACTGGGTGGACAAAGTCCATTGAGCTGCTCTCATATGTAGGCGTGCATAAGGCACCACATTTATTTATTTATTATTTATTTATTTAACAGCTTTTATATACCGCACTCTTGACATCAGCGCGGTTTACATTTTAACAAATTTTGTACTTAAACATAAAACAAATGTTAAGTTTACAGAGAACAAGGAATAAAAACATGGATAACAGGGATTAACAATTAACAGATATTTCATGAACTGTGGATGCCATGTGGCCTAGCAGTTGTAGCATCTCCCTGGCAGTCAAGTGGCTTCTGGACTGAATTTGAGAGGCCAAGTGCACTATACGGTGGCAACGGGCCTGAGGAAGATAGGCCCTTGCAGTGGTGGTATCTAGCCAGGCCCCTATGAATTCGAGGGACTGAGTAGGGGTGAGTTGAGACTTTGGCAGATTGATGACAAGTCCCAGATACTGCAGTATGCATCTGGTGTGGTCCAGGGAAGTCTGAGCCTCGGACTGAGATGGAGCTCGGATGAGCCAGTCGTCCAGGTATGGGAAGACAAAGATTCCCAGAGTGCGTAGAAATGCAGCTACTATTGCCATGCATTTGGTAAATACCCTTGGAGCAGAGGCTAGACCGAAGGGAAGTACTCTGTATTGGAAATGTTTTCCCTGGAACAGAAACCATAGGAATTTTCTGTGGGATGGATGGATGAGTATATTGTGTACGCATCCTTGAGATCTAGAGAACAAAGCCAGTCCTGACTCTGTAGGTATGGAAGGAGAGTGCCTAGAGAAAGCATCTTGAATTTCTCCTTGTATAGGAATTTGTTCAATTCTCTGAGATCCAGAATGGGTCTGTACCCCCCTGTTTTCTTGGGAATGAGAAATAAGGGGAGTAAAAACCTGACCCTTGTTGAGGAAGAGGAACCTCTTCTATTGCCTTTTGGGCGAGAAGAGTGGTCACCTCCTGGCCCAACAGGTACAGGAGAGAAGGGGGAGAATTGAATTGTCTCACCATGGAATGGGGAGGAAGGCTGGAGAAATGTAGTTTGTAGCCCTCTTTGATGATAGAGAGGGTCCACGGTTCTGATGTGATTTGTTCCCATCTGGGAGCAAAATGAGTTAACCTTCCTGGAATGGTGAGGGGTTCTGGTTGTTGCAGAGCCAGAAAGGTTAAGTTCTCTGGAATCAAGTCAAAAACCCTGAGGGGGTTGGGACTGCTGGATTGTAGCAGCCCCTGTAGACTTCGTTTTGGCCTGTTTAGTTTGCTGACGCTTAGGAGCAAAGCGAACTTGGGAAGATTGCTGGTCAGTATTTGTGGAAAATCTGGTCTTTTTATAGAAAGGTTTCTTAAAAGGTTTTTTCTTGGCAGGGGTAGAGGTAGACTTAGAAAGTCTATCTAAAGCAGCATTCTCTGCATCCATTTGAGTGGCTTTGATTTGCCACTCCTTGCCAAACAGATTTTCACCTGTACAGGGCAGATTGCCCAAGCCTTCTTGTACCCAGGGTTCCAAATCAGAGGCCTGGAGCCAAGCCAGTCTGCGAGCAGCTATGGCAATGCCAGAGGCTCTGCTTGCCCCCTCAAAAGAGTCAAAGGCTGCTCTGTTGGAGAACTTTGAAATATCTTGAGTTTGCTTTAGCAAAAGAAGGAACTCCTCCTTCTTATCCTCTGGGATAAAGGGGAGAAACTGACGTATCTTTAATGCAATCTCTTTCAAAAACATGCCCATATAGAGGCTGTATGAATTGATTCTGGCAATAAGCATGCTAGCTTGGAAGATCTTTCTCCCAAAAGCATCCAGAGTCCTACATTCTCTTCCTGGAGGGGTAGAAGAGTGCCTTTTGGTACTCTTTATCTTTTTCATAGCAGACTTCACCACAATAGAGTGGTGAGGAAGCTGAGTTTTTTTGAAAACCAGGAGAAGGAGGAACCCGATACATGGTGTCCAAACGTCGAGAATGTGGAGATAGGGTGAGAGGAGCCTCCCACAAGTCCATCATGTGTTCTTGAAGAATTTCATATATGGGTAAGGTGGCTGCCTCTTTGGGAACCTTAGAGTATCCTAAAATATCCAATTTTTTTGCTCTAGGTTCCTTTTCAGAGGTTACAGATATGGAAAGTCCTTTAGCTACTTCAATAATGAAGTCTGGAAAGGACAAATCCTCTGGAGGAGATATTCTCCTTTTTGGAGAAGAGGACTCCTCAGGAAGAGTAAAAGAGACATCAGCAGAATCATCTGATGTATCAGAATCTTCAGAGGATTCAAAGTATCGTCTATTTGCTTCCAGAGATCGATACGCGTACCGACCGGTATCGACATGGGGCGTACCGGGAATCGGAGCGGTATCGAGGAAATCTCCGGAACCGGAGACTGGAAGCGGCATGCTACTGGAAGTAGATGCTCTGGGTACCGGTAGCGGTACCGGAATCGGAGTCGGAACCGATTGTCGCGGTACCGATGGCGTTGCAGCATTAATGAAAGCCAATAAGGCCTGCTGCATGGATTGTACCGTAGTACCCATAGTCGCCACAACTGCCTGGATGTCGGTACCAGTGTTAGCCGGTACCCCAGAGCAGTCTAACAGGAGATCGGTCGAGGCCGTGCCATCGATGTCTACCTGTAACCCCATAGGAGGAGCTTTGGAAGCCGGAGCTTCCAGCCGGGGCTGTTTGGCTGGGGCAGGGTCCTCAGGGTCAAATGCAAGGACCTCTCGCTGCTTAGAGGGAGATTTGCCTTTTGAGGACCTGCCTGAAGAATGTTTGGTTACCTGAGATCCATCAGGAGAAGAAAACCTGGAGGATGTTGATGCTGGAGTATCGGTAGAAAACAGCATATGAAACTTAGCTGCTCTGTTCTGTAAGCCCCGTTTGGACATCAGAGAGCAGGATGGACAATCCGGAATGGAATGGTCAGGCCCCAAACATTTAAGACACCACTCATAGGTATCTGTGACTGAAATAGTACTGGTACACTTGGTGCATTTTTTAAAACCAGAAGCTGGTTTTTCCATGAGGGAGAACCTGAGAAGGCCTAGAGGCCTCACAGAAAAAATACACCAAGTGAGGAAAAAGTAATTTTTTTTTTTTTAAAGAAATAAACGAAAAAAGACCGGCGGTACCGGTCCGGAATCGGGGAAGGCAGACACGCGGTCAAAGAAACAAATTAAAATAACAATTTCTTCAGCGGTGACAGGAACACGACCTGCTGGCTCCGCGGAAAAAGAAGAACTGAGGAGAGTTGGTCAGGAAGGCGGGAAGGCAGCGCGCATGCGCTGTGGGAGGCCCCAAAAGCTTCCTTTCTGGGAAGCTGGGGAGCTTTCCCGCGCAGGCTCCGTCGGTTCCGACGTACCCATATGTGAGGACTCATTCCTGCTTGTTCCTGGAGATAGTGACAGCTCCCTTGGCGGAATACTATATGGATCTGGTAGGTCGGGGAAGTCTTTCCTTCAAACCCAATAAGGCACTGATAATGGTTCTGCTGAAGCCGGGTCAAGATCCTCTGCTACCGGAATCATATCATCCGATCTCAATATTGAATGTGGATTTTAAACTGATGGCAAAGATTTTTGTGGATTGGCTGGCAGTGTGTTTGCCTGGCTTGGTTCATGAAAGTCAGGTAGGTTTTGTCAAAGGGTAAAGTGTTGTGGTTAGCATGCAAAAGGTTTTGGCATCAATGCATATAAGTCTAGAGGAGTCCCGGTCATCCAAATTCATCAGTTTTGATGCCAAAAAGGCATTTGACTGGGTGAACTGGAATTTATGTATCAGATCTTGGATGCGATAGGCCTCAAAGAGTTTTTGAGGATGCGATTAGGCTACTTTATTTGGATCCCTGGGGGACAGTGATGGTTAATGGCCACATGACGAAAGCCTCTGTGGCATTGTCCCCTTTGCTGTTTGTTTTGACCTTGGAACCCCTACTATGTCGTATATGATTGGCTTCAGGGTTGCAGGGTATGCGATGGGGTTCAGTCGAATTCTGAGTTGCAACTTTTGCAGATGACATTTTAGTGCACCTTGAGACCCTGGAACAGGGGTTACTGGGCAGATGAGCAGTTTAAATATCTGTGAATCCAGCTCATTGCAAACCTGTCGGATCTTTATTGGGTGAATATTTTGGGCCTTATGGTAGACCTCTAGTGATGGGTGCAGTGCTGGCAGGATCTTCGCCTTTCCCTGGGGGGGCCCGGTAGCATTGTCTAAGATAGTCATCTTCCCCAACTGGTTGTATGCTTTGTAGACGCTTCCTTTGGTACTCAAAGGACAGAATCTTAGACTTTGGGAGAAGCAGATTAATATGCTGCCCTGGAAATGCCATCAGCCCCATGTATGACACTCTGTACTGCAGCACCTTAGACAAAGCAGGGATGGGATTCCCAGACCTGCGAAGGTATAATCTGGCTTGTGTGCTATGACATGTTCACGATTGGTTTTGGGATATGTCCAATTATATGCCCCTGGAATGGGAATAAGCCTTGGTTGTTCTGCTGCACTTGTGCTACATGCTTCATGCTGGGTGCTCCCCAGGATTGCTGACGGTGCAGCAAAATGTGTTGCTTTCTTTGGTTTGTTATATGTGGTGGTATTTGTGCAGACTTCTGGATTGGGCATCCTTCAGTTCTCCCTTTTTACTGTTGCGGGGCAATGGTGGGTGCACCCCGGGGCTTTGGGAATCTGGGTTTGTGCGATAGGAAAAAACAGGCATCATGAACTTGGAACTTGTTGTGGTGGAAACTGGCACTACTCTGTTGTTTGTGGGCCTCCAGGTGCGTTTTGGGTTTACAGGAATAGATATCTTCCCTTATATGCAAGTTAGGAGCTATAATCATAGTTTGCCACCATCATCACTGGAAGGTGGTATTTGCTCTCAGTTGGAGGAGTTGTTTATGGGAGGATCGCCGTATTCACATCACCCATTTGCATCAGGCTCTCTTGGGGCTGTGCCCGCAGATAGTGCAGACAGAGCTTGCTTTGTCCTGGACGTGGGACCTTGAGGTCCCAGTAACTGCCGAAGGGGTGATGGTGGCTCTTGGAGGTATCCTGATGCTCATAGCTTCTGTGGAACTCCAGGGTCTACAGTTTAAGCTTGCGCACTGCATGTATTTTGCCCCTCGATGAACAAGGCAGGTCGGTGTGTCCCTGATGGATGAGTGCCTGAGTGGTGGGGAAGCTGCAGCAACCCTTGGCCATATGGTCTGGCATTGTACCGTCATTAAGGTATACTGGACAAGAGTCCTCCATTATCTTAGGTGAGAAAAAGAGGCCCTCGCCCATCTTGGCACTTCTGGACATTTGGCTAGAGATGGAGGAGTCTGAGGGTGCCAGTCAAGAAAGGCTGCGCCTGGCTTGCCTCATAGCTCGCAAGGCGATTTTACAAATTTGGCTAATGAAGGAAGGGCCGTCCTACTGACAATGGTAGAATGGTTTGCATGAACTCCTTCTTATGGAATGGGAAAGGACCCGTGGGCATGCTCCAAGGTGGGCTGTCTTTCTGCAGGCTTGGAGTCCATATGTTCAATCTCTAACACCCTGGGCTCAGAGTTGAGTGCTGAATCATTGTGAGTGATCTGGCATGTTGTGTGTGCAGAATGTATGTCTGAGCTCCACATGGGCTGAGGGTAGGGTAGGTAGGGGATGAGGAAGGGAAGGGAATGGTAGGTGGTGGTTGGGTTTGGAGGATATTACATCTGATTGGCTGTCACAAGCACCTGGCAATGCGAAATGTCCATGCACACCAGGGGCTCTTCTGTGTTTTTGATGGGAGGGTGAGGACTGCAAGGGGGTGTGAGGGATGATGTTTAGGGTTCATGCCCTTATGTTCCTCCTGGTGGCCCCTTTCTCCTCTTGGGCAGTGCATGGACTCTGTTGGACTTGTGCTTACTTGGAATTCTCTTGCTGGCTGACAGGGTGTGGGAATAGGGGTTGCAACTGTTGTTGTTAGGCTAACTGCACCAGGAAGATTGGAGGGGGGATATAATTATAATGAAAAACAGAACTGTAACCCACCTGGGGCTGTACCTTGGGCTCTTACGTCTTTACACTATGGTCTATACTATGGCTGATACTGTGTCTGATACAGCCTTAAGAACATAAGATATGCCATACTGGGTCAGACCAAGGTCCATCAAGCTCATGTTGTGTTTGTTGGATGTTAATAAACACTTTGTACAAGTGAGTTACATTCAGGTAGAGTAGTTATTTCCCTGTCCCCAGAGGGCATACAATCTAAATTTGTACCTGAGACAATGGAAGGTTAAGTGACTTGCCCAAAGTCACAAGAAGTGTCAGTGGGATTTGAATGCTGGTCTTTCCAGTTGTAGGCTACTCCCAGAGCCACTGCAAGAGATTTGTTTCTGGTTATCTGTGGCTGTCAGAAGAAAATACTCAACCAAACTCACTCTCAGAGTTCACAGATCACTATTAACAGGTATTGGAATACTGGGGGAGATTGCTCTCAAGGCCTAAGCTAGTGCAAAATGTGAACAGGCATGCAAATATCCCAGGGACTCCCAAGACACTTTATATAAAAATAGCTTAATAGGCCATCCTCACAAAAATATTTATGTACAGCAAAGTGGCGGAATAAGGGGAAAAAAGCAGTCAATAGTGCAAATGATAAAGTTCCTTAGTGGAAAGGACTGTTACAGTTCTTAGTCCCTGTATTTGGTAGACATGTTCCTTCTCTTGTCCTGCATCCAGCAAAGGTGCTGGAGTTCCCAGGTGAATCATCCTTTACTACTGCTTTCTCTCCTTCCTCTGCACTTTATCTGCAAAGATAGTCCAAAACCCTGCTTGTTGTACCCTAGGCAAGTGCTCAACAGTTCAGAGTTCTTCAGTGCCCCAAAAAATGCATTCCTCATTTCAGTACTCTCCTCCTCCACACATATCCAACTGATAGCTAAGACTTGCCGTTTCTTTCTCTATAACATCAACAAAATCTGTCCATTCTTTTCTGAACACACTACTAAGACACTTATCCACTCTTTAATCACTTCCCATCTTGACTTTTGTAGTGATGAAAGCTCCCAGGAAGACATGGAGGTGGAAGAAAATCCTAGTTTCCCCTTTGAAATGAATGACAGTTCACTTGTGCATAAGACTTGCAAGCCAGATCAGAAAAAAAAACAGCTCCCTGCTAAGGTCAGGCCACGCCCTAGCTCAGGGATGGAGACAAGCTTGCCTGATGATTGGTCACACAGGTGCAGAGAACAGGGAGTGCCTAGCAGCCAATGGTTCTTAAAACCACGAGCAGAGCAGAAAGGGGGGGAAGGAGGAAGGCAAAGGACAACAGAGAGAGCAAAGCTGAGCATAGCTGGAGGAGAAAGAAAGAAGAAAACTCCCAGGAAAGCAGCTACCTAAGAGGGACTGGAGAAGGACATAAAGGAGGCTGAATTTCAGAGCCTGGAGGATCCCAGGAAGAAAGAAATCAGCGCTTGTCTGAGGAACCATCCCCAAGGTAAAGCCAGCAGTTTCAGAGCTGAGAAATCAACAGAGAAACAGTTTGCTATTGCTAAGATCCAGGAAGCAGAGCCCTCACCGTCTACTGCTAAGAGGTGGATGGAAAGTTTTATATATGGGAAAAGTCATAGCCCTGATAAAAGCAGAACAGCTGAGTCTTCAAAGCTAGAAGCACTGAGAGAGTTGTTTGCTGAGGGAAAAGCTCACTCCCCTAATACCACTGTGCCTTTACAAGCTGAATTGCTGTGGAATCAGTTCCAGGAATTTCTAAAGGAGAGAAAGTCTGGGAGAGCTTGTAACTTTGATAGAGATACCTTATATCCTGATGCCATAGAAGGAATGCAAATAGATTCCTGTTTGCCAAGCTCTGAGTGTGAACCTGTACCAATGGATTGCTCATTGTGTTTAAAAGAAGAGTCTGCATTATTGAACTGAGCTGAGAGACTGTGAAACAATATAGAGAATAAGTACAATACCTGCTTAGAGGTAAGGAAAGCTAATACTGTGTTTTACTAAGCTTAATTGTCTTCTGAAGCTAAGAAGCAGTGCTTAGAAGAAGTTTGCTTTGAGAAAAGAAAATCACAGCTGTTGCAAGTTTATCTGTATTTTTGTTGAATGACCACACAAGGCAGTACTCGGTGTAAGCTTGTGGGAATAAGAACAGCTGAACAGTAAAAAGAGGTTTTTGGTTACATCATTCTCTGTTACCTGATTTATCCTTTATGTTGGAGAAGCATCCTTTTTGCCTTGTTTGTGTATTGAGCTTAAATGCCCTGGAAATCCCCACAAAATAAATTTTCTTGCTGCCTTGAACCACCGACTCACAACTACAATTTGTCCTTAAAGAATAAACTAACTACAAGTCCCAGAATACCTCTGGTGACAACAAGGGAAGCTTTATTCAAAAGTGGACAACATAAGGCTGTTTCCTGCTTGTAAGCTCTTGGGCCCAAGCGGAAGCATCGCACTTTGCAACCTACTCCTTGCTGGTCTCCCGCTGAATCATCTCTCTCCCCTTCAATCTGTTCAACACTCTGCTGCATGGCTAATCTTTCGCCAACCTCATCCTGCTCATATTACTCTTTTGAAGTCACTTCATTGGCTCCTTATCTGTTCCACATCCAGTTCAAACTTCTCCTGCTGACCTATAAGTGCATTCACTCTGCAGCTCCTCACTACATTTCCTCTCTATACTTCACTACACTCCTCCCTGGAAACTCTGCTGTTCTGGCAAATTGCTTCTCTCTGTGCCCTTCTCTTCTACTGCTAACTCCCAACTTCTCTCTTTTCACCTTGCTGCCCCTTATACCTGGAACAAACTACCCAAGTCTGTACGTCAGGTGCCTTCTCTGACCCTTTTCAAATCCAGGCTGAAAGCTTACCTCTTTGTTGCCGCTATCGGATCTTGACTCACCTGATCTCCTTTATTTATTTAATTAACCGTTTTTCTATACCGGCTTTATCCAAGGCGGTTTACATCAAACAGCATAATTACAGAGGAATCATTTTACATTCAACAAGGGTTATAACTTGGAGATAAATACGAAAAACATTATGTTTCCTTACCATTCCCCCTAGATGTATCCCTGTCTATACCTAATGTGTTGTCTGCCTTGACTACATTGTAAGCTCTGATGAGAAGCAACTGTCTCTTACATGTCTGTGCGGCACTGTGTATGTCTTATAGTGCTATACAAATGCTCAGTCGTAGTAGTAGTAGTAGTAAAATAGGCTCCTCAGTGCCCAAACCCAGGACAGTGCAATATTATCAGTGCCAGGGATACTTATAGAAGAGATATTTCTCCTCATTTTCTCAACTATCCCAAAAGTTAATCCAAAGCTTATAAAAGGCATCAAAATACACGCCACCTCTCCACCGGCAGCACAGAATACTCCTTGGGTTCAGTTCCCTGCAGGTCAGCTTTGAGTTACCCAAGGTCATAGTGAGATGCATCCAAAGGTCTCACCCTTTCCTCTGAGGTTAGAATCACCACGTGCATTCTTGATCCTATCCCTTCCCCATGGCTCAGAATTCCTTCTTCAGGGATCTCGGACATATGCTGCATTATTGTCAACCACAGTCTACGTTCAGGAGTGGTTCCTGCATCTTTAGAGCAAGCAGTGGTTAGGCCTTTGTTAAAAAGGGAGAACCTGGACATAGCCTCTCCAAATTACTACAGCCCAATTTTGAATTTGCCATTTTTGTCTAAAATTCTAGAAAAATTAGTTTTGGTTCAACTATCAAATTATATTTAAAAAACAAACATATTATACCCACGTCAATCTGGATTCTGTAAGGGATACAGCACGGAAGCAGTTATTATGACTCTGTTAAATGAGCTACATGCAAATTTGGATGCTCATAGATCTGCTATTTTGGTGTCTCTGAACTTATCATCAGCTTTCAATGTGATTAATCACTCCTTGCTCCTCCAGTGGCTATCCACTATTGGAATTACAGGAACTGTACTAAAATGGTTTGCATCCTTTCTGTCAGCATGTTCTTTTCAAGTTCATATCAGAGACAACAAAGATTCAGCAGTTCTCTTTTTCCCTTGTGGTGTTCCACAAAGGTCTATCCTTTCTCTCACACTATTCAACATCTTCTTAATTCCCCTTGCTACACGAATCCCAGAACAGGGACTTAGTGGCTATTACTGTGTCAATGATATTTTGCTAGTGACCTACTCTTCAGAAGATATACCTGACTTATCCCCATTGAATACTTGCCTAGAGTTAGTATCCTCTTGGCTATGGGAACATGACCTCTTATTGAATCCTGCTAAATCCCAAGCATTTTGGGTGACAGGAGGCTCGAGTCCTCCCTTCATAAGCCCTTTGATCTCAGGCTCTGCTATTTCTTTAGTTGAATTTCTGACATATTTAGGGATTATTTTTGATCATCATCTTTCCTTTGAATACCAAGTGACAGCAACTGTATGTTCAGCCTTTTAGTCACTGCTTTGCATTCATTCTATCAAACTATATCTGATAGCCCAAGCACTTCATACACTACTGCATACCTTGATATTATACAAGCCAGAGTACTGTAATACCATCTATTCTGGCCTAAGATCTTCTTTCCTGAAAAAGATGCAGTTGGCCCAAAATACAGCTATCCGTCTCTTAGCAGGTGCAACAAAATATGATCATGTAACTGCGTTTTACTGCTTTCATTGGTTACCTCTATCATTTCTCTCTCATTTTAAGCATCATTTTGATGCTTACCTTTAAGGTTTTTCATACAGGCACACCAAGCTATTTATCCAGCTTCTTGATTCCCTAATGTCCCACCACAACACTCCGGTCACAGAACTCACATCATTTAGCCCTTCACTTGCTTACCTTGAGTCTACTTGTAGATCTGTGTTCTACTTTCTAGCCCTGCATCCATGGAATTCACTCCCAGATTACATCCAGGTGGAATCATCATTCAAAAAATTTAAAACCAATTTGAAAACCTATTTTTTTGAAAAGGCATTACCAAATTATCAGGAACAGTAATTGAGGCTTTTGGTTTTCCAGTGTTCTTTTCTTTCCTCTAGTCTTTCCTGTAACTGGTCCATTCTTTTCTATCTGGTAATACATTTGTTTTTTGTAAACCGCTTTGCTACATACCTTTGTCTAAGGTGGTATATCAAAATTTTAATAAACATAACATAAACCAGACGTTCTCAAACCTCCCTCCCAGCCAGTCAGGTTTTCAGGATATCCAAATGAATATGCATGAGAGACACCTATGGTTCTTGAGAAGTCAAGAAAAGCACCTTGCTATGTCAAGAACTATAGTACAGTATTCCAACAGAGAAGCTGAGAAAAACCACAGCCACGCCAAGGATATCTTCACAACCACAAAATGTTATTGAGGGACCCAACTTGGGCAAGTCTGCATCAGGGATCAATCAATATGTTGGTCAGCTTCAACTTGACAAAAGTACAAATAATGTTGTAAAATAAACAATGACCAGAACAAAGGCTGGTCAAAAGTGCTGTGGTGCCATGGGGGTACTTTCCAAATGGGACATCCAAGTGCAATCTGGGATGTCAAAACCAGAAAGTCTGAAAAAAAAGACAGGCACATGCTAGTTCAGGCACAATTCCAGAAACATGGATGTGCCCGATATGCATCAAATGTCTATATAGATGTCCCCAGGAGCATGTTTCAGAACCAAAATGTCTAGTAGCGTAATAGCCAGAGTAGTGGCTTAAGAGTGGGTGGCCAGTGTTCAAATCCCAGTGTGGGACTTTGTAATCTAAAGCTAATCACTTAATTCTACACTCTGGATGTTTTAAGATAAAAACAAACACTGTCCTGATACCTATTCGCCCCTAGAGCAGGAATAAACATGCACATTCCTGTAGATGGCTGCTTCTGGAATCCAACAGGAATGTGTAAGTCCATTGTCCTTCTGCCACACCCCCATGCCTACTTGAATGTCCCGGACCTGGTAATGTCTGTGAATGGCATTTGTGGAATGGTTACAGAGACATGTCTGTGATTTTGACCTCCACATGCATGTCTACAGATGTCCAATCCATGACTAAACTTCTTAGAATGACCCTCTTAGCATCAAGCAAAGCACTAAGGCATTACCGCACCTTTGACCAGCCTTTGTTCTGGTCATTGTTTGGTTTACAACATTATTTTTACTTTTGTCAAATTGAAGCTAACCAACACATTGATTGACCCCTGACGCAGACTTGACCAAGTCAGGTCCCTCAACAAAAGTTTGTGGTTGTGAAGATATCCTTGGTGTGACTGGTTTTTCTCTGCTTCTCTGTTGGACTGTTGTTTGCGGAGGATCTCCTCTCTTCTGTTCTCTTACAAATTATTGCCAACAATTGTGAGTGGAGAACAAACTGGGTTCATGGATGAGTGTTATTCATTTGATTACACTAAATTATTTTATGATCTACTAGCTATGGCCCAACAAGAGGATGTCTCTGAAGTTGCATTAGCTTTGGATGCTGAAAAGGCTTTTGACAGCTTTGAATGGAATTATTTACTCACAGTACTTGAGTGGTTTGGGTTGGGTGGCCAATATTTATGTAAAGTCAGGATTCTCTATACCAAATCATTAGCCAGCATCTTGGTAAATGGCTACCTTTCAGATCTGGTTATCCTGCAGAAGGGCATGCGCCAGCGGTGTTCTCTATCCCCACTATTGCTCAACATTGCCATGGAGCCTCTAATCTTGGAGATCGAGACTGATAGGATGATAAAGAGAATACAGTATCAAGGGGTAGAGAATAAAATCTCAATTTACGCAGATAATCTTCTGATATATCTGTGGACTGGCATGCTTGCATTATTTCAGCTGACAAATCAGTTCAATATCTTTTCCAGCTACAAGATCAATTAGACTAAAACTGAAGCCCTACTACTGAATAAGCACTAGTAGCTTCATGGCCCGAAAATCTGCCTCTGTATCAAAAAGGATGAAAGTTCAAATCTCACTGATACTCTGTGTTTATTCACACCGCTAAAATAAGCACACATTGCTGCTGCTACTGATTGTGGTATGGCAGTAGGAGCACTGCTACCTCTTTGGTAAATGGAACTCACTCAGAAGAAAGGAAGGTGAGTAGTGGTGTGCCCCAGGGATTGGTCTTGGGACCAGTAACGTTCAATGTATTTGTGAGTAATATTGCTGAAGGATTAAAGGGAAAAGTCTTCCTGACATGAAAATTTACAACAGAGTGGACTCCTCTGAAGGAGTGAACAACATAAGGAAAGATCTACAAAAACTGGAATAATGGTTTAATGCTTGGCAGTTAAGATTTAATGCAAAGAAGTGCAGTGTCATGCACTTGGGATGAAGAAATCCAAAGGAATTGTATGCAATAAGGGGTGAGAGGTTGGTATGCATGAAAGAGAAGAAGGACCTTCGAGTCATAGTGTCTGAGGATCTCAAGGTGGCAAAACAATGTGACAAGTGGTAGCCAAAGTCAGAAAGATGCTGAGTTGCATACAGAAAGGAATAACCAGCAGAAAGGAGGAGGTATTAATGCACCTGTACAAGTTATTGGTGAAGCCTCACTTGGATTATTGTGTTCAGTTTTAAAGACAATATCTCAGAAAGGATATGTGGTAGTATGGCATACAGTGGGAAGGAGTTTTCTTTACAACACAGGCCAGACAGCAGTTCAGGGAAAACAAAAGCAGTTTTTATTCTGTCCCAGCTTGTTAAACCTCCCCAAAGCAAAACCCAGAATAGACAACAGTTCAGGGAAAATAAAAGCAGCTTTACTTCTTCCCAGCTTGTTAAACCTTTACAAGCAGGTTCTTTTGGCCCTTTCTCCAGTCCTAGTTAAAGTTCCTGCCTCAGAACTTCTTTGAACGGCTTGCCTTGGAAGGACGTCTGGCTCCATGGGCCTCTCTCCCTCCTGCAGCCTGCTAGGTTCTTAACCTCTCCCTGTGAGCCATGCCCTCCCAGCCCTGAACTCTGGGCAGCAGACTCTCTTAAAGGTTACTGTTTATAATCCCTTTGGAGAGGGATGGGTAACATTCTATACACCCATTACACACCCTCCCCCTCAGCTCAGCCATGCCTTGTTGAGCATCTGCCTTACCCGGGACTCCCACTCAGGAAAGGAAATCCACATTCAGGTGAGTCTGACCAGTCCTATGGCGGACCAGGAAGTGGTAGGGTTGGAGACTCAAAAATCACCACATAATACGGCCAGTCACCACTGGATAAAGAAGCCCAGGCAGCACCACGACTTTCAATGTGGCTTGCCCTGCTGGAGTCTTAAATGAAACCTGTGCCGTGGGATACTGACTCAGGTCTCCATGCATACAGGCCAGCATGACTGTCTTTCCATGGTCAATTTGAAATCAGATTATAGTTTCCCAGCAAATGAGGGTCCACACAATCCTGGAGTCTATCAAGGCCTGGAGGCAGATCCCCTCAAGCTCCACTGGAATCACAGAGTTCTAGACCCCTGGGTGGGTAGTCTCCACAAAGGCGCAGGTGTGAGGGGTGATTAGGCTGACATCCATGGATTCTTCTGTACCCGAACCAAGAGTCCCTGGGCTCCACACCTAAAACAAGTGGAGAGGTTGTGTCTGGGGCCTAGGAGGTGACTTTGGGGGTTGGAACAGGGGAGCCAACATCCGTTCTGGCTTCCCCTTCCATCCTCCTGGACTAACGGGTGACTTCTTCCGCTTCTCATTCTCCGCTTCAGTCACCGTCTGGGCTTCATGATATCTCTCAGCTTCTTCCAGTACACTTTCCAGTGTAAGCTTGGGAAACTGGTATACTAACTGTTTCATCAGGGCAGTCAAGCCCTTCAAAACCTGCTCAGTCTTTCCCTCTGGTTGCAGCCACTTCCTTGCAAGATCCTTCAATCGATAGAGGAACCTCTGAGAGCTCTCTTTTATCTGGAGCCCCCCCCATTTCTGAATCACTGGCAGAAGGTCTCTGGGGCACAGCCAGCCATTCCAGTATGGCAGCCTTGGCAGCTGTACAGACAACTTATAAACAAATTGAGCACCCTAGGAATGGACCCTAAAATGACTGATTGGGTTAGAAATTGGTTGGTGTAATTAAGATCCCAACATACAAAAGAGCCCCTTAGCCTATTAATTTTTGTCGGAGCTAATCGTCAAAGTATATGGAAAACCACCATACACCACTGCGACATCTCCTTTTTCTAAAGTTTTTTGCAAAGAATAAAACTTAACACTTAGCTTTGTTGATAATCTTCTTAAGGCAGATGAAAAATAGACGTGTAAGTGAAGAAGTGCCAGAATGTCTAAATTTGCGACATGCTACACGTTTCAGGTCTAACACAAACAGTTTTTCAACCCTGCTTCAAATCTTTTTAAGAAACACCAAAGCTTCTTCATACCAAATCCAAGTCAAGGGCATCATTCACTTTTATACTTCGGCGTCTGACGTCACTCACATCAGATGACCATTAGCTATCAATCTAACTCAAAAGCAATTGCATCTGTTAGGGAGGACCCACTGACAAGGGAAACCCTTACAGACGTACAATGCTCATTTCAATTGAATGCTGGTGTGCCAATCAAGTTGTGTATTTAGCCCACTAGGGATGACAGTATTAAGGCAATAAATCTGCCTTTGTTCTCATAGCTAGTAGCACTTTACAGACTTTAAATGCTCGCTTGCAAGTTTAAGAGAGACAAATCAGATTACGATAACGATTGTGTATATAAATGGTCGTCTATGAAGAAACAGAGTTTCCATAAGAAAGTTTCTTTTGATACCTGTTCAGTGGGTCCTCCCTAACAGATGCAATTGCTTTTGAGTTAGATTGATAGCTAATGGTCCTCTGATGTGACGTCAGATGCCGAAGTATAAAAGTGAATGATGCCCTTGACTTGGATTTGGTATGAAGAAGCTTTGGTGTTTCTTAAAAAGATTTGAAGCAGGGTTGAAAAACTGTTTGTGTTAGACCCGAAACGTGTAGCATGTCGCAAATTTAGACATTCTGGCACTTCTTCACTTACATGTCTATTTTTCATCTGCCTTAAGAAGATTATCAACAAAGCTAAGTGTTAAGTTTTATTCTTTGCAAAAAACTTTAGAAAAAGGAGATGTCGCAGTGGTGTATTTTTTTTTATTTATTTAATTTGAATTTCACCAACTTACAAAAGCAAGATTTAAGCAACATAAAGTGTCATTATACACATATAATCAATTTGGATATCCACCATATTCTGAATACATGTCATAAATCATAAACAAACACTTAATCCTAGCCCTCAATAATGGGGAGATATAAAACAAAAGGAAAATAGAGAATAAGAAAACATAAGAGTTACATCACTCTAATCACTAGACAGCATTTAATATATTCCTCCTAAACCGCCTTCTGATTACTTTGACCCTCTTTACCTATCAAAAATAATTCTAATTGAGAAGGATCCATAAAAGTAAATTTGGAACCCTGCAATGTAATTAAACATTTACATGGGTATCGAAGAAAAAAGGAAGCTGAAAGGGCTAAAACTCTAAGTTTCAGAGCTAGAAAAGCCTGTCTCCTAACTTGCGTATCCCTACAAACATCTGGAAACATCTGGACTTTAGCACCACAAAACAGAGAGGACATCTTTTTAAAGTAACTTCGCAATACAAGAATCTTGTCTTTATCAGAGACAAAGGTCACTATCAAGGTAGCACGAGACAAGATAATATCTTGAGAGTCCTCCAGAAATATGGTTAGCTCAAGGTCAGTACGACCCTGAACCACATCAAATTCCCCAGGAGAATCAAGAGCAACCCCACGTCCCGTCAAGTAATACAATTCTGAAATAGAAATAGAATCAGCAGAAGCCAAATCTAAAATCTCCCTAAAATATTTTTGAAGCAAAATTTCTGGAGAGAGTAGATGGCAAACAGGAAAATTCAATAAACGAATATTTCTGGCACGAAGCATATTATCAAATAATTCCAATTTGTGGTGTATAATTAAACTATCTTTTACATTAGAGGAATGTACAGACTTAAAGGAGAGACATTGAGTTTCACAAGTGGAAATACAAGAAAGCATACCCCCCATTCGTCCTTCCACCTCACTAAGCTTAGTGGATGTCTCAGAAGAGAAATCACACAGTTGCTTAACAGTGGGGACCAAAGAATTCTCAATACGATTAACAACTTTCCAGATGTCAGCCAAGGTAACCTGAGCCTCAGGTATTCCCTCAGCTGCACCTGGCATAGCTGACCAAGAAACAGGTTTCAGCTTTTCCCACAAATCAGTTGGAGTACTCTGCTGAAACTGTCCACCCACTGAGGTTGAAGGTTTTGGAGAGGAAAAACATGGCGGAGATGGAGGAGAACGATCCGGGGAACTTAGGAACGCAGCAGAGGAACGCAAAGTCAAAAAGTCAGGGCCCAGGGACACATCAGCAGCAGACAGTACCTTGACATGTTTGTCCATAGGACCCACCGTTACCTCAGCCGAAGCCTCAGGTACAATCTTTTTCTTCCGCTTACCCATCTGAATACTGAATGTCCAGGACCCTCTTCGACGCTTCTCCTTCGGTTCTCCAAGGGGCCTGACACGCCCCTTGTATCTAGCCCCTTAGATCGCTGCCCCGGACTCACGCCTCTGGCTGCGCCGGAATAATGAAGCTGATAAAGAGGCCCTCTGATGACGTCGGGGCCGCAGGAGCAGGAGCCCGTTCCCTCTCGAATCGGGTGCAGTCTCGACTGGCTCTCCCAAACTGCTCTCCGCACTTCCTGGACTTTAAAAAGGCCCCTGATGACGTCGGGGCCGCCGGAGCAGGAGCCCGTTCCCTCTCGAATCGGGTGCTGTCTCGACTGGCTCTCCCCGTCGCAGTGGTGTATGGTGGTTTTCCATATACTTTGACGATTAGCTCTGACAAAAATTAATAGGCTAAGGGGCTCTTTTGTATGTTGGGATCTTAATTACATGGATATTTATTTGATTCTGACTGGTTTGAATTTTTGGATTCTTTAGAAATTGGTTGAGCAATAGGTGATAAAGGGTACAGGTAAATGGAGCTCACTAAGGAGAAGGAAGTTACCAGTGGTGTGCCCCAGGGATCTGTCCTTGGTCCGATTCTTTTCAACATCTTTGTTAGTGATATAGCGGAAGGGCTGTCAGGTAAGATTTGCCTCTTTGCGGATGATACCAAAATCTGCAATAGAATAGATACCCAAGAAGGAATAGATAACATGATAAGGGCTCTATATAGCGGAAGGGCTGTCAGGTAAGATTTGCCTCTTTGCGGATGATACTAAAATCTGCAATAGAATAGATACCCAAGAAGGAATAGATAACATGATAAGGGCTCTAAGCTTGAAGAATGGACAAGAATTTGGTAACTGAAATTTAATGATAAAAAATGCAGGGTTATGCATTTTGGACTGCAAAAATCCAAGTGAATGGTACAGTGTAGGGGGCAAAGTACTTCTGTCCACGAAAGAAGAGCGGGACCTGGGCATCATTGTTTCTGATGATCTTAAAGTAGCTAAGCAGGTAGAAAAGGTGACGGTGAAAGCCAGAAGGCTTCTTGGGTGCATAGGGAGAGGAAAGGCCAGCAGAAAAAAGGAGGTGATAGTGCCTCTGTATAAGTCTCTGGTGCAACCTCATATTGTGTGCAATTCTGGAGACTACACCTTCAAAAAATACAAACAGGATGGAGTCAGTGCAGAGGGTGGCTACTAAAATGGTTAGTGGGTGGAGTGTTGCCTGCAGTTTCACACGCAGTGGAGAGTGGAGAGTGAGAACCGCTGGTGCTGGAGAGAGCCGGCCCATGCGGGGCAGTCACTGCTGACATCATTTTGAGGCTCCATAAAGGATCTGTGCACGGAGCTGTTTCTTGGGAGTGTTGCCTGCAGTTTCACATGCTGTGGAGAGTGGAGAGTGAGAACAGCTGGTCCTGGAGAGAGCTGGCCCGTGCGGGGCAGTCACTGCTGACGTCATTTTGAAGCTCCTTAATATATCTAGAGTGCTTTACGGCGCCTAGCCGTTGGCGCTTGTTGGGGCATTTTCTAAGGGGTGTTTCCCAAGGGGGACGTATGCCCCTTGTGAGCCCCTTAGGAGTACATTGGGAGCATTTATAGATCTGTGGTGGCGATGCCCAGCGGTAAAAGGAAAAAGAAAACTCTCATGGCTATGTCTGCTGGTGGCCCTATGGACAAGTATGTAATATCTATACCGGTCTTAACAACACCAGGTACTGTTCTTTTTGACCCCTCGCTCGAGGGGCTGTCTTAGCTCTCCTGAGCGTACACCTCCTCTTCCTCCTGTTTTTTTTAAATTTTCTGCTGTGCCTCAGTCCGGTGTTTTTGAGTTCACAGAAGGAAGTTGTGCTCCCCAAAATGGTTTCTTGGTCGAAGCTCTCCATTCCTCCTGGTGACTCACAAGTCTCCTCCATTTCTCTTCTGGATATCTGGCAAGTAGTCAATCGTACTGAAAGGATTCTCGCTGAGACTGTTCCCTCTTTATGTCAATTTACTAGGGACACTGTTATTAAATTTCAGAATCTTGATAGTCAGATTGGAACTTTGCATTCATCTATTTTGAGTATAGATACGCAGGTTAAATCATTTTCTTTATTCCAGTCTGCTACCATGAAAGAAAGTTCTAGTATGTGTCAAAAACCTGAGAATTTAGAGAATATGGCTAGGTCAAAGAATTTGAGAGTTTTAAATTTTCCTTCTAGTAGTTTATTATCTCCATCAATATGTTTAGGACATATTTAAAAGATGTTCTTCTCCTCCCCACCACCAATGCTATAGTGTTTGCTAAATGTTGTTATATTTCCTCAAAAACTGTTTCTCCAGGTGTTGGGGAAAGGGAAGTAGCTTTTCTTGAAGATAAAAATGGGTTTAACTTGACTGCCTTTTTGGAAGACACTCAAGATATTATTTCCACTAGAGCTACATTATTAGTAACTTTGGTTTCTGAAGAAGATAAAGTCTCTATTCTTAAAGCTTATTTTCGGAAAAGGGACAATCTCTATTGTGATGATAAGGTCTCTATTTTTCCTGATGTATCTTGCTCAACACAAACACGCAGGAAGTCCTTTCTTGCTCTCAAGACTAGAACTCTTGCCTTAGACGCTATTTCTTTCTTGTGCTACCCTTGTAAATGCTTAGTATCTCTTGGATATGACAGGTTTGTCTTTTTGTCGTTTTCGGATTTGGAAAGGTGGATTCTTGATAAGGAAAAGGTGCAGTGACTTTTGCTTTTCCTTTATGTCATTATGCTGTCGTCAGGCGGTGGGAGGGTATAATTAAATGACTGCTCTGTGTGGCTGGGACACCTTTTCTTTGGTTCGGTGTTCCTTGCCTTGTTTTTTCTTGTTATTGATTTCTTATGGTTCTCTCCACGAGATGTGGGCTAATGTACTTGTTTGTATTATTTCTCTTTTGAATTATTTCTATTGTTGACTTACTGTGTTTCTCTATACTTTGTGAACATCGTATAGTTTTTGAAAATTTCAATAAACAGAATTAAAGTAAAAAAAAATGGTTAGTGGTCTTCATTATAAGGCATATGGGGACAGACTTAAAAGATCCTAATATGTATATGTTAGAGGAAAGGCAGGATAGAGGAGATATGTTGATACTGCTGTTGCTGCTGCCCTTTGGCTAAACTCTGGAGGAGCCGCTCCATCCTGGCTTGTCACTGTTCTCGTGCAACATCAATATAGCTTCCTCTTCTGCAGCTGAGTTAACCTTGCAGTGTTCCAGCTCCTGTTCCATGTAAACTCAATGTACCATACTGCATTGTAGTGTGTTTCTGTTCTTCTGTGAACCGCACTGATTATAATAGCGCGGTATATAAGAAATGTTAATAAATAAATAAATAATAAATAAATAACAATGTTTAGCAGCTTCTAGTGGCCAAACCAAAGCCTGCCTATCCGGCACTGACTAACCTTCTTCAAACTGCCTGTGATGGGGATCTAAAGAGTGTTGCCCATCCCTCTCCAGAGGGAAAAACAGGCCCTTTTAAGAGATCCTACAGCACGGAGTTCAGGACTGGGAGGGCATAGCTCACAAGGAGAGGTTAATCACTCGGCAGACAACAGGAGCTAGGGATTCTTTCAAGGCAAGCTGTAGAAAAGTAGGAAATTTAACTGGCAAGGGATGAACTTTAACTAGGCTGGAGAAAGGACCAGGAGACCAGCTTTGTGAAGGTTTAACAAACTGGGTCTGAATAAAAACAAGAGGTTTTTTTCCCTGAACTGCTATCTATTTGGTGTTTTAACTGAAAATCCCTTCCTATCGCATGCCACACTAGGGCAAGGCTAAACCTCATCCCATACAAACAAATCAAAATAAATCCTGCTGTAGAAGCCTAGCCATGGAAGGACATGGATATCCCCTCAGTCATGTGGTTAGAGGAAACCTCCAAGCTACCACCATATATGGTGGCGTGGCATGCGGTGGGAGGGGTTTTCTTTACAGCACAGGCCAGACAGCAGCTCAGGGAAAGCAAAAGCAGTTTTTGTTCTGTCCCAGCTTATTAAACCTCCACAAGCTGGTCCTCCTGGCCCTTCCTCCAGCCCCAGTTAAAGTTCATACCTCAGAATTCCTTTGCATGGCTTGCCTTGGAAGGACTTCTGGCTCCATGGGCCTCTCTCCCTTCTGCAGTCTGCTGGGTTCTTAACCTCTCCCTCTGAGCCATGCCCTCCCAGCCCTGAACTCCGGGCTACAGACTCTCTTAAAGGGGACTGTTGATATTCCCTTTGGAGAGGGATGGGTAACATTCTATATATCTCATTACAGGATATAAAAAGACTTGAAATGTTTCAGAGGAAAGTGCCTGAAATTATTTGGAACCTGTGCCAGAAGATGTATGAGACAAGACTCGAAGGCCTAAATACTGTATGTATACCCAAAAGGAGAGGATGGACAGGGGAGATATGATACAGACATTTAAATACTTAAAAGATATTAATAAACAAACAAACCTGTTCCAAAGACGGGGAAGCTGTAAAACAAAGGGCATTACATGAAGCTGCAAGGAGGTAAACTGAAAGGCAACGTCAGGAAATACTTTTTCACTGAAAGGGTGGTGGATGCTTGGAATGCCCTCCCAATGGAAGTGGTGGGGGCAAACACAGTGACAGAATTAAAAATGGCATGGGACAGACACAGTGGATCCCTTTATAACCAGAGGATAAAAGCAAAATAAACTTAACTATCTTTTATATTTCAACAAGTAGAGGAGGATGATCTGCATGGAGTGGGGGGGGGGGGGTGATGTGGTGGGTATAACCCTAAACAAAGACATGGGGGGGTGAATTGCACGGAGCGGTGGGTACACCTACTGGAGCCACCTTACTGGGCAGACTAGATGGACCATACTGGTCTTTATCTGCCATCCTATACTATGTTACTGTGCTACATAGTGCACAGCTGGTGAGCTTTCCCTTCTAGAACAATGTTAGATATGTAAAGTATCTGGAAGTGTGGTTTGCACAGTCCCTAGAAGATTCAGTAGAGAAAAATGTTGAAGTGCTGGAAGGAATGGGCAAGGTCATACTAGCAACGTGGTCACCACAATACTTATCGTGGTAGGAGCGCATGGAGGTTATAAAAATGAAAATTGCCCCAAATAATGTGCATGCTCCCGATACTACCTACTGTCTTCCCTCTGTCCTTTCACAGACCTATTGCATCTCTCTTAATACAGATTTTATGGCGAGAAAAACCATCTTGCTTTTCTTTAAAGGGGTTAAAGCAAAGGAAAAAGGAAGCTGTGGTCAAATTTCCATATTTTTATATATATCACTTGGTTTTCCTGCTACAGCAGTGGGGTGAGTGGGCTGTTGAGTCAGGAATGACAGGGAAGTCTAAATGACTGATATTGAAGCAGGAATTTGTGAAGCCTATACCAATGTCTGTTGCCAATTACAACTCTACCTGAGACACTGTACTTTAGCACCCTTATATAACCCATACATGCCTTCCAAAAATTAGAACAGTGCCTTGATGAAAGTGATCAAAGTTCTCTAAACCTGGACTCAAAGGAGCTGTCTTTGTAGGACTGTGATTATTCTCTCAACCAGCACTAGAAAATCTTTCCCTGGACACCACAAGAGACTAAACTCCACGGGGCCTATTTGTTTTTAATTAAGATTTTAAATGAGATGCTGAGGGTGATGATACCAGCGTGACGTTTTCAGAGGAGAAGCCCCTGTGTATGTGAATGTACTGGGATGCAGGGGTGCTTCTTTTTCATCTCGATGGGTCCTCTTTTTCCAAAGGTAATTGTGGACCATGTCAATGGAATTGAGCAAGGGTATCATTAAGATGCCTAAGGATCACCATTTGAGGGGGGGGGGATGAGGGGAGGGAAGGATGCAAGGGCAAAAAATGTTGTGACAGAACTGGAACCTAGGGCCTGGCCTGTCATGAGGAAAATGACTCGTTCCTTAGGTCACAGGTGGGCACTGTGGCATGTTTCAAGCATCACTAATATAGTTTCTTTTTTGGAGCCTGCTGGCATAGACAAGGATCTCACCCCTGGGGAACTAGGTTAATCCTCAGAGCTGCTAGAAAGATTGCTGGGAACCAGGAAGTTGTTCTCAGCAACTTGAGAGCTGGGAGCCAAGCGGGATGAACCAAGACTAAGAGACCTGTAAGCCTTTGCAGGAAAGTATGTTGCTGTAAGTAAGTTCTGAAGGTAATGCGAACTCTTCTACAACCTGCTAAATCTACTGCATATAAATAAGCTCTTTGTTGAATTGGTAAAGAAGATGGTGTATATTCTCTTCAGGCTCCAAACTGACACATTTACTTCAAATATGTAAATTAATTATTTTATTTTATGTGTGTGTTAGTTTGGTTTCAGCCAAGAAAGTTGTCTCCCCATAAACCTGTTTGCTTTGCATAGATAGGCTGGCTGAAGTGTGCAGAGGTATACAGTAAGAGAAAGAGCTAGACTGTAAGGTTAAGGATAGATAAGAGAAAGGAGCTCTTATCTAGCAGTTACCCTCTGCTCTCCTGCAATTGCTCAAAGAGGGTGGAGTGTCATAGGGTATAGGACTCATGAAAGGACCCAGAATATCTGCCACAACACTGATTATATGTATGTGTGCATCTGTAGCACAACCGAGGCTCCCTATATTTGGAGGCAGCCTAAAGATATGGAGTGGCTAGGTTATCAGCAAAACAAACAGTACTGTAAAAGTAACAGCAGAAGAGAAAGAAGAATATGGCTTGAAAGAAGAGGCCTTTGGAAGCTGTCGTCAGTAACATGTAGGTCTCTGCCCAGCTGAAAGACTAGGGATAAGGTACAATTAGCTGGAGGGCGCTACAAAGAGGAAAAAGAAAGAAAGAGAAGAAGAGAGGAAGGGATGCCGCTAGAGTCAGAGAGCTATCGGGTAATGTAGTTATACTGTACTGTTTTATGAAGTCAAGAGTTGGCCCAGGGCACAGCGAGGACACCAGCTAGAACTGGGAATGGCCAAAGACACTTCAAGGGCTTCAGGATAATGTAGTTCAAGAGGCAGGAGCCATGAAGACAGCTGTAACCAATCAGGACACAGATTAAACCAAAATAAATGTCTCTTGCCAAAGCTGGAAAGAGACAGAACGAACAGAAGGACAAGGAGCAGCCAGATGGAGAACGCAAGGGGCGAGAATCTGCCAGGGAAGCAGAGGAACACCATAGTAAGCCTACAGCTCGCACAGTCCTGTAGGAAGGCTGGAGAGTCTGTAGCGTGAGGCCCATGTTGTAAAGGAGCAGTTATCGATTTAAAGGGAGTTTTATATCAGCCAGCATGTCAAACAACTGCTGTAGATTTATGGAATGCTATTGTCTCAAGGTGTTAACTGGGAAGTAAAAGCAGGGCCGGCTCAACCACTAGGCAATAGTAGGTGGTCGCCTAGGGCAGCAGCAGCTTCTGAGGGGTGACAGAGCAGCAGCAGTCAGAGCAAAACAAACTCAAAGAGCCCTCAGCACATGCTCTGAGCTAAGGGAAGAGCAGGCACATTCATACCAATGAAGCAGAGTTTCATGTCTAAAAGTGGGATGCCCAGTGATGCATTTCTACAGGACTATTGTGGGAGGAGCGGCATTTCGAGGATTGTGATTACTGAGTTTACTTATCAAAATCTTGAGGAGGGGGCCGAAGGTTCACGTAGTGCGCCCAATACCCATGCACCAGCCCTGAGTGAAAGATCCACATAAAGAATAAAGAACACTGGGCTGTTTTTAGCTTTCTGGGAGTAATTCCAGAACAGGCCATCCTGGTCACAGTGTCACAGATTAACATATTCAGGAATCAAAAATTTCCTGCTCCTCCCATCTTCTTCCCTTTCATGAAGTGGCATAAATGTTACATGAGCACAGTCGACCAGAGGTGTAAAAGAAATCGCACTTCAGGTTCTGTCATTGTTGCCTTTGATTGGAATATTTAATATTATCCTAATTTGTCTGTGCATGATTTACAGTTAGCATCAGGGTATGCAGCGGCGGCACCCACAGTTATTCAGTGTCATAGGATAGGGCAATCAAACAGTTTTCATCTCCACCATTCCCGTTTTGTTAAAGGCACAGTTGAAAACCCTGTTGGTTTTTAGTCGTCGATGAAGTCTCTGAATGTCAATTTAAATTTACAATATATTCCAATATTCCAAGCTCTTGTCATACCCCATTTTGACTACGCAAATGTTATACTTCAAGGCCTCCCTAAAAACACACTCAACCCTCTGCAATTAGCGATGAATGATGCTGCCCGTGTATTGTGTGGGACATCAAGACGAGATCACATATCCCCCGTCCTAAGAGATCTACACTGGCTCCCGATAAGCTGTAGGATCTCCTTCAAGACCCTACTAATCACTTTTAAGGCCATAAACAACATAGCGCCCCCTCAATCTCCATGCTCATCTCCCAACCCCCTAACAACAGATCCAAGAGGTTGCATTCCTCCAATACACTTATTACGCCAAAAGTATCCACAAAGTGGGCACAATCAACCAACAAACGGGCATTTGTGTCCTACGTTCCCAGATCATGGAACAACCTTCCACATGACATCAGAGCAATCAAGGACATCACTCATTTTAGAAAGGCCCTCAAGCACCATTTGTTCATTACGCACTTTTCACAACTCAACAATTCCCCTCATGCCTCACACCCTCACACATACCATCCCTCAACCTGATAGCTTAACAACATACACAAGTTTGATAAGAGGAAGTGGCCTGTAAATGGAACACGGTCCACAGTGGATCTCACTCCCTGTTCTACCCTTGTAACATTATTGACACAGCAGTATGTAGATTGTACATAGTTTTCCCTGTTTTCTCCAAGTTGTTTTCCCTGTTCGATGTAAACTCGGGAGTACCCTGCGGTCCTTGAGTCGTTCTGTTAACCGTAAACCGCACTGATGATAAAGAGCACGGTATAAAAGAAATGTTAAATAAATAAAATAAATAAATATAGCATGATTAGAGACAAATTGATTTTCTTGATATGCACATCATACAAGATCAAAATCAATTAGTGACTATGGTTTCTAGAAAAAGGTAGAGTGAAAAAATCTATGGTTAAAAGCCATTGTCCTTTTAATTTAAAATATAATCTACCTATAAGTCAATTTTTAAGAATCTAGCGGATATGTTAATCTTTAGATGAATTTAAGCTTAAAGCTAAGGCTAGGATAGATTTCTGGAAAGAGGCAGTGATGAAGGCATATTATAGGACTACATATGCAGAGCAGGAGTTGTTAAATTATACACATTTTTATTTATTTGTTTTTATATACCACGCTATTTTAAATCAGTGCAGTTTACAGTATAATGAAGATAAGGGCAGAATCACTTGCGTTTTGCCAGATTCAATGGGTTCTAAATGCATGATGAAATTAGACGATATTGGCATGTTGTAGCCATGTATGATGTATTCAAAGAACTTCTGATTTATTGCATACAAACAGGGTAGGAATATCCTTTGAAAAAAATGGATGGTCCTTTTACTCACTGCCCATGTGGAAATTGTAGATGGTGCACATAAATCATTCAGCGTGAATACTGGACTCACCCTAAGATTAGTATTAAATATAAATCATACTTGGATACTACTGTATTTCTTCCTTTGTTATTTATATTATTATCTGCAGTTGCCCTCTGATTTATGTAGGAAGGACAAAATGTCCATTAGATTACGATTGAATGACCATTTTTGTAAACTTAAGGGTCTGTTTACTATGTGGTGCTAGCAGCTTCCATGCAAAATCAGAAGCCGCTAGCACTGCTTAATAAATAGACCCCTTAATCATGGCACAGGGTCAACTCCATTAGTGGCGCATTTTCAAGAGAGACAGCATACCATCTTGGTCTTCCTTTGGAGAGTCATTGATTGTGTGACAACTAGTTGGCATGGAGATAATCGAGAACAGTGTTTAAGCAATAAGGAACAACAATGAATTTACTAACTGGATTCAGTGTACCCCAATTGTCTAAATAGTGAACTTGAATGGAAATTATTGCTTTAAGATGATGATAGGATTAAATAGAGAGTGCTGACTGGCTGTAAATAATGAGGTGTTATGGTTAAAAGGACACCAACGTTATGTTGTCGTTTCAGAGATGAAAGGCTGGCAGCAGGTGAGTAAGGGACATCGAGATGAAAATTGCTTGACTGCCCTATCCCCTGATGCAGAATGGATTATTCAAAACATGAATGCATACTGGGCTAAATATTGCAGATAAGTACTAAGGAGCTCATTTTCAAAAAAGTGAATATTCAAACGCCATGGCGGTCAGCTGTGGTGCTTAAATATCGGCAGGATGTTCAGCGGCAGTATCCGAATAGGAGCTGCCACTGAATATCTGGCCTGAGCAGCATTAACCAGATTAATGGTGACCTTATCCAGTTAGCAGCGATTTTCAGCCATCACTTATCTGACTTTCAACTTAAGGCAACTTTTCAAGTGGCCTAAGTTAGCCAGATAGGTGGAGACTGAAAATCCTGCTTACCTGATAAAGTCACCATTTATCTGGTTAGCGCCAGCACCGCCTTTGCTTCACCCATGGACCACAACTGCACTAAACGAATAGTGCTGAGGCAGTCTGTGGAGATATCCAGATAATGCCACTGAATATCATGATGAGTACCCTTGGCCAGCTGGCTAATGGCTTTAAATAGAGGCCCCTAAGAATATTAACTTCTTCAGAACATGTAATGGACTATAGATCAAACAAAAAGGACTGATGATAAATTAAGAGCAGTTGATGTGAACATACATTAAGAGCTGATCGATAGCAGTGCTGTAGTTGTAACAAAAGCATAGCACCTATTTTCAAGGGTCCAGCCGAATGGGAACATTTTTGTTTCTCTGTACGCATGTTTGGTTGTATATTCAGAATCTACTCCACCAATCCAGCAGGATTAGGAGATGGCAGGAGTCCTGATTCCGCTGGCATAAAGAGCATGGCTCTGGGCTGAAGTCTTTGGGTCCTGCCAGCCAAAAGAGCAGGCAGGCTTGTGGCCTGCAAAGGCCAGCAGGAATCCCTGTGTCCCACCAGTAATGGAAGCAAAGGAGGGAAACGAAAGAAGGGGAAAGTGAGGAGACGGAGCTTAAGTGAAGAGGTGGGGATTAAGGGAAGCAAGGGAAGGGTGGGATTAGGAGGACAGAAAGGGGCAGGGCATAAGGGAAGGGGCAGTGCCGGAAGATGTAAGGTAAAGAGAGGTGGAGTATTAGGGAAGGGACGGAGTTAGACTTAGAGGAGAAAAAGAAGAAGAGATAGTGCATTTAGGCAGAAGGGAGGTAGAGGGTAAAAGGCCTGAGGGAGTGCAAGGTTGGGTAGAAAAGGGCATGGGTGGATGGAAGGAAAAGGAAAGTACAAGAGAGGGCAGTGAAGAGTGAGAAGGGGGATTAGTGTAACAAGGTGGGAGCAGGGCTATCCCAAGGGTTTCTACTGACCAAGGCAGAAGCCCTGGCTATGCCACCCCCCCCCCCCTTGAGCGCTGCACCACCCCCACAGTGCTGAGCCACGCCGCCACCCCCCACTGCTACTGGGGAGCAGTAGGATCAGAGGGGACTCCGCTCGGCAGCAGCCCATGTGTTTAGTACTGGTTTTCTGTACCCTCTGCTGGTTCCTGTCTGGGTTTCTATCCTGGGGGGAATGGGTAAGTCGGCAGCTTTCATGTTCCAGTTTCTCACTGCCTTAATCCAGAGACATTAGGTCTTTTTAAGGTAACCTGGAGCTTTTGAGACATGGAGCCCAATTCCAGAATAAGCACATCCAGCCCGCGGACACGTCTAAATTAAAAACAGGCCCGTTTGAACCTAATTCCATATCAGCGGATCTAGATGTGCCCACAGGTCCGGAATCAGGGAAGTAGACATGTTTGGCGCAGCACAGAAAAAGCGCTGTTCAGCCGGCATTGCATGCATCTGGTGCACAGCCCATGTATGTGTCCAGGCACGTGCCATGCAATCTAATGGAGAAACATGCCACACCCCTCAGAAAAGAACGTGCAGCTCCTAAGCTGCTCTTCAGACTTACAGTAGTTTGCTGATGCAAACTAGACATAAATACCAATGAGAAATGACTGCTGCTGCAACCTAGACTACATAACAGTCTTCTACAGGCCCTGAGAATTGCTCGGTAATCCCAGTGCACCCATTTATGGTATAAGAGAATGTAAATATGAACATGTATGTCAGGACATATCTTGCATCAAATGGTACTTGGCAGTGGGAACCAGCTCCATTGATTCCTGCTTTGGATATCTCTACAAACACGCTTTGAACTGCTAAGGATGGACCGTTACCAAGTGCACCAAACCCGAAGCTAACATTGCAGTTTCCAAAGGATGCATAATATTGCTGAGCAACAAATGTGTGCCCTTTTTATGCCTATGACCTATAAGTGCACTCATTCTGCTGCACCGCACTACCTTTCCCCTCTTATCTCTCCCTACACCCCTCCTCGGGAATTCCTCTCTTCTGACATATCGCTTCCATCTCTACCTTTCTCTTCTACTGTCAACTCCAGACTTCGCTCCTTTCGCCTTGCTGTTCCTTATGCCTGGAATAAACTACCTGAATCTGTAAGTCAGGCTTCTTCTCTGGTCCTTCCCAAATCCAGGCGGAACGCTCACCTCTTCATTGCTGTTTTTGGATCAGATCCGCATAAGCTCCCTTGTGTTTCCTTACCGTTCCCCCTAAATGTATCCTGTCCACGCTGCTGTGTTGTCATCTTGTACATGTGTCTGTGCAGCAATGCGTACATCTTGAGGCACTATACAAATTATCAGTCGTAGTAGTAATGGTAGTCATATGGCCTTCTGGCTATGGCATCTGATTCACACATATCTGAGTACTGCCATTTCTCACAGCAGCAACACCTGTCCCATCTGGCGTATGTCGGTCTGTATACATCTGCTATCTGTGGGGCAACCCTGTCTGCCTTCCCACAATCTGCTTTGTGGCAATGCTCCCCTGGTCAGGCTTGTGTGGGCATGGGAGGGGGGATCCCTGTGCCATCATAACTAGCCTCCGTATATATCACCATTCTCGCAGCTTGCATAGATCCTGAAGCTGAGGAAGGATGTAGGCCCCATGGCACAATCTGGGGGATGTTGCACAACAACAGTCATGTCTTCCAGTGCCTGGCACAGCTGATGTATGGCTGCCCTATCACACTGGCACCTGGTGACACTGCGGTCATCCATATGTCCAGGTACCGGTCAGCCATTCATGGCCTCCTTGAATTGCAGATCAGCACACCAGTTCCTCCTGTGCTGCCCCCAAACCACACACTTTCACTTGCAGTCACAAAAGGCATTATTCTGCCAAACCTAACCTATAACTAACTATGCTATACAGTTGTCCCTCGTTTATCGTGGTTATTCCGTTCCAGACTCCACCGCGATAAGTGAATTTCCATGACGTAGGATTCTTTATTTATAAATCAAATATTTTCATAGTTAGAGCATAGAAAACCTGTTTACGACCTATAACACCCCTTTAGTCACCATTACACTCATATTTGAAAAAACTGCGTTAGAGTGAAGCCGCGAAAGTCGAAGCGCGAAGTGGCGAGGGACGACTGTAATGCTATAATGGCTATGCTATAATGGCATGACATCCCAGGACTACACATGTGATCTCCCTTTCTTACTGCAACATGATTTGTTTCCAGACTCACTCACATACAATTCTTACATCAACAGTCCTAATTTTCAGAATACAGGATTTGTTAGGGTCCACTGGATCAGCAGCTTTAACACAAACAGCACATTTCAGCATAGCCTGAATAAACACTATTGTTCTTCTTAACATTCCTGTAAGGGTGTTTATTACTATTTTTTCACCTTACAACATTTTCTCACCTCTGCTTTCTGTTCTTTCTAAATGCATCTTGTATTTTTCCAGACTGCAGACACACCAGTTCAGCACATACTTGTCAGAGCCATTCTTCTCTATGGGATGAATTGCAGAGAAGAGCAGAATATTTTCTACGTCCTGGTCTTATTCCACATTTCAACAGGCATAACATGGATGTTTCTGGGAAACATTTAATACATATACAGACCTTTCCTGAATTTTCTTTATACGTCTCTGCGGCAAACCACACCCCCGTTCCGTCCCTTCTGGGCATGTTATGTGCCCAATAGCAGTGTTTCAGAATACAGTCGGCAACGTTTTCAGCACATAAATGTCCCTGCTGCACGTACAAACCTCTTATTCATGTTCTGGAATGACCCCCATAGACTCCCTTACATTTTTCTTGCCTTTTTAACTCAGCTGATTGCAACTGTATTTTCCTGAGACCTTTAGCTCTACCTATACACAGTTAGGCCTTGCCTATTTCTCTCCAGAGCTGTGGGTTGAGCCGTTCACAAGGAAACTGAGAATCACCAGCTCAGTTTGCTGCTCCTATATCCACCTAAATTCCCCTCCTTCAAATGATGGACTTAGTGAAGGATTTCTATCTTTGCTTCTGCCTCTTCCCTTATTCTCCTCTACCCAACCTATTTTGTCATTAGCATGTCCCCATACCCTACTACCACTAACTGATTATTACAATGTTTTATGCAAGGCCAGTGACAGCAGTCATGGTGCGCAGCCCATTTTGGCTCCTTGCTGAGTCAGGCTTTAAGCATCTTCCTGTCACCGATGCATATATATTTCCCAGTAGTAACACAACGTGAGTATATTTACATTGCATGTCATAGGACACAAGCTGGCTGAAAGTTAATTGCTACTGTCTGGTACACAAATGAAAGCAGTGTTTCTCAAACATTTCCTGGAGGCACATCTCACTGGTCTGGTTTTCTGGATATCCACAAAGAATATAAGTGAAACGGATTTGTATACATCAAGGACACAATGTATACAATGCTATCTTATGCATATTCCTTGTGGGTTTCCAGAAAACCAGACCGGTGAGATGTGCCTCCGAGAGAGGATTGGAAGAGACTGACCTAAAACAAATGGAGGCCAAGTCAGTGATGTACGTCCCTGGGCTATTCGGACATCCAGACATCCAGATAGCCCAGGATTGCACCCGATTCTGCTCCCATGGGGGCTAGATGGCCCCGTGGGAGCAGAATCACGGCATAAGGCTAGGACGTCCAGGACGTGTCCCGATTCAGGCACCCCAGACGTTCTGACCCGTACCCAGCTAGCCCAGCCAGGCTTCTGCATGGATCCACGGTGCCATGGCAATCCCCAGCAGACTTTGACATTCTCGGGCCTACTATAGCCATATCAGGCTTCAGGGAACCCTCTGCATCCCCTTATTTATTTATTTATTTATTTATTTATTTACAATTTCTTATATACCGCACTATTCGGCATCAGATCGGTTTACATGGAACAGAGAGAAACAGAACGTGAACATAGTTCTGGGTTTACATATAACAGGACAGTAAAACTTGGATGAACAGGGGAAACTATTCACACACTGGAGTCATAGAGAAAATATGAGAAACTATGGACAGGACACCTGGCTAGGAGTGTTCCCTGGATGATTAGGCGTGTTGGTGTAGCTACAGGTATTCAGTGTATGTGATTCAGTGTTCTCTGGGAAGTATTTGAGGAAAAGGTAGTGTTTAAGGGCTTTTCTGAACTGTATTAGGTTAGGGATCGATCTGATGTTTAAAGGTAAAGCGTTTCAGAGTATTGGGGCACAGAATCTGAAAGCCCTATTTGATGTTGTCGCTGTGCATCTCGTTGATTCTCTCGGAATTGTTAATATGTTTATTGCTGCAGGTCTTCTTGATCTATTAGGGGTTATGGCTTGGATGAGGTCGGTTAGTGATGAGGAGAGCTTATTTACCGCTTTGAATGTAAGTACAACTGTCTTGAAGATGATCCTGGCCTGTATGGGAGGCCAGTGTAATCCTGCTTACCAGCCCCAGCTATTGACAGTTCCACTATCTAGGGGGACTTATTCCACCTCCAAAGTGGAATACGTCCCCCGTACAAATGACCGACCCCGGACATACAGAGCTAACCTCATAATCAGCCCTGTACATCTGAGGTCACTCCTCCTCCGGCCCGCCCCCTCCTGCCCACGAACAGAGCTCCCTGCACATCTTGCCTGTGCATGCAGGGAGCTCTGTCAGCTGCACTCCAGTGTTTAGTGGGGATGGACGTCCGAACCAGACGTCCATCCCCGCTAATTGCAAACTGGAATCTACCCCAAAATGTAAACCCAGGACCATTGTTTGAGATCTGTCACCCACTTGATTATGTCCGTGATTCCTGATCTTTCATATGACGCATCAAACTGATTCATCTTTCTAGGAAGAGTTTGTAGACCAGACAGGAACTGTTGTTATTATACAGGATGAGACCGATATTCAGCAGGAGGGGCAGCATATAATTGGATGAGTCAAATGCAGATGTGTCGAACTATACATATATTTGGTAGGCTGCCTAAAGGTATAGCACCACTGAGTATACACGTATAAGTGAAGGGTCCAATAGCAAAAATAGGTGAGCTCCTAAATTTAGAGGCCTGATATTCAAGATCCTGCCAATTGGATAAGTGGTTTTGAATATCAGCCCATAGATTTCAAAGTTAGGCTCCTAAATTTGTGTCCTACTTTTAGCCAAACTTAGGAGCCTAAGTTTTCAGTGAAAAATTTGTCTTATTTAAGACCTTAAAAGTTATGAGCCCAGTATTCGGAATTCTTAGTTGGATGGCCAAGGTACAGTTTGGATAGTGCCACTGAATATCTCCACAAACCACTTTGGCAATGTTCATTTAGTGCAGAGATAGTCCGAGGACAGAGCAAGAATGGTACCCAGGGCCAGCTCTAGGCAGAAACCCTGGCCTCGTCGCTGCTCCCCCCCTCCTCAGCTGTGCAGCCCTTCCCCTGCCCCCCCCCCCCCCCAGCTGCAGCCGATTCCATCTCAGTGGCGAAAAGCAGCTGCTTTTGGAAATACTGCTGCTGCCACGGCCCGCCTGCCCCCCCCCCCCAAATGGAATCAACGGCAGCTGGGGAGAGGGTGGTGCCGGTCATGTGTGCTGCTGCCACCAGCCACCCTACATGACCACCTAGTTTGCCTTGGCCCGTCCACTGCTATCCGAAAAAGTGCTGGATTTGTTGGGATTTCTCAGTCAGCATTTCTCTGGATAACTTATGCTGCAAGCAAAGCAGGCCTAAGTTACTATCCAGATAAGTGCTGACTGAGAAATCACAACAAATCCAGTGAGATTAGCACTTACTTGGACAGCAGCACTCTGGATTTTCAGCGGCAGTCACTATTCAGTTACTGTCACTGACTCTCAGGATAATGCAAGCAGCACCACAGTCACTGGTCAGCCCGCTGAATATTGGGCTTTTCAAAAATTGGCCTCTGTGCTTATAGTTAGGCCTGCCAGTTACTTACCTAGATTTATAAGTCTAAATCAGTCCCAAGCTCCTAACATTTTCTCCCTACCTTAAATCTGCCCTTGTTGCCAGCCACTTTTAATATTCCTAAATTTAGGAGTTAATAGTGAAATTCTGAGTATAAATTTAGAAACTCAACTCTAGTGAATTTTCAAAGAGACCAATTTAGAAGCATAACTCTCAAAATTAAGAGCATAAATCCAAAGGAGATTTTCCTACTTACATTTGGTTTTCATCTGGCTGCCCATAGGTGTAATGGGTTATACATGCAGCTGATGCTTGTTACAGAATGCCCCAAACCTAACCCCCTTTTCAGACATATAATTCTGGATATATAATAAATTATGGGCCCAATATTCGAAGAGCTAGTCCTGTGCTGGATGCTGAAATGATGGACTTACCCTTGAAAGGACGCCATAACCGTGTAACCGAATATTCAACAAGATGGCTTGTTTCGAAAATCCGCCATAACTGGATAGCAGCAACCACCGAGCCACAAGGGCGTAATGGGTGTGGCAGAGGCATGGCCCCATCATACCCGCGTATCATGGACATTCAAATTCACTGTGCGATGCCGGAAGATGCCCTGCTGCCCAGGAGGTGCTACCAACAGGCTGTGACTATCACTGTGCGCCAACAGACACCATCACCATTTGGCCCATCACCATTTACCACACTGACCGCCACAACCAGGGAATGGTGAACTGCTCTGGCCCTGGCACTGGCCACACTGTCTGGGTGACAGCACCCTGCCACTGCCCCACACACCAGCTGCACTGTCTTTTTGCCCCCACAGGACCAGGTACGCCCCCACAGGACCTGTCACTGTACCACCAACATGACTGCCATGGACAGCCTAGCAGTACCATAGCAGATACACAGTAGACAGGGCTGGCAGTGCACCAACACACATGGCAATGCACACATGTGACCCTGAGCCCGGACATGGGTGTGAATGTGTGGGGAGGTGGCGGGGGACCCATGACCCAGCTTGGCAGAGCCATGCTCCAATGAGGGGTATGGTGGTGATGGCATACCTTCACCCCTGGACCCCCTGACCCCTCTGGTCACCACTGCTGGAACCCTCCCCCTCTTCCTCTAACTCTCATGACTGGCCCAGACCCTCTGACAGCTTCCCCTCCCCTGACAAGCCTTCCTCTTCAGAACCCTGCAGTATACCCAGCCCCCCCATGGCCTCCACAAGTGCCCCCCGTAACAACCTACTCCACACCCACAGCTACCACCGACCACACCACTGCCACCTCCGGGTCATGGCTCCCTGCCCCTTCAGCCCACTCCTCCTCTGGTTCATCTGGGACCTCTGTGCCAGCCCCAGCAGAGTCAGCCACTGCCGCCCCCAGCTCCATCGGTGCAGCTTTGTCAATGGATGCCACCCCCTCCATGGAGCTGTCTTCCTCCTCCATTGTGCTGGACTCCTCCTCTTCACCGCTTGAGGATGAGCTGTTGGAGGTAGCCTGTTGTCCCTGCTGTTCCAAGGTGGCATGACCACTTGCTGGTGGCACTCACGTTGGCCCTGCCACACCTGGGGCTTTCACCAGCTTGGCCTGTGGGGAGAGGGGTGAGGTGGGTTACATGTGTTCCTGCACATTGGCCAGGGAGTGGGTCTCGGAAATCACTGGGGCCACACATGCATGCCCGCACATGCCCACATATGACCCAAAGGGCATGCTACCCTCCAGGGCCCCCTGCAGACCATCCCGTGCCAACTTGCAGCCTGCACTCCTGTCACCCGGATGTGCTCTACTGTGGTTGGTGGGCCCCCTCTCCAGCACCTAGGCTCACTGCTTATTGTGTGTACCCCTGTACAGCTGGTCCATGATATGGCACTGCAGAGGTGGTTCCATCAGGGTGCAGTCGGGGCCTGCCAGTGCACCACATACATTGGTGTACTGTGGTGTGACTGTGCACTGTCCTATGCTGTCCTATCCTATACTGTGTCCTACATGTCAGGCAGAGACTCTCGCAGGGGGTCATGTGCATATCACAGCAGGGAGGCGATGGCAGTAGGACCAAACTTTCTTGTAACCACACCGCAGCACATTTTGACATCACTCTTATTTATGTGTACTTGGTCTGAGGCCTAACCCCCTGAGGGAGGCAGTAGACAAGACACATTGGGGTTTCGCCTCAGGATAGGTGTTTGGTCCTACTGCCATGGATGCTTTGTCCTACACTGTGGGCAGTCCTCCACCAGTCAGTCTTCCTGCGCTTCACGATCTTCAATGACTGGTATTTACTGTGGCTACTGGGGTCCACTGTGTGTCTCACTGACCTGCATCTGCTGCCAACTGATTTCGGAGGTGCTGCATGAGGCATGGACGCTAGTGATGCATTGTCCGGAAGTGGCACTTCAGGGCCTCCAGGGTGCATTGGACACCATGATCACTGTGAACATGAGGTTGAGGTCCATATTGGGTAAGTAGTACATCCCCAGGTCACTTATTGTGCATTAACATATCCTGCTCATGCATAGTGGGCTGCCCATCCCGGCTGCAAGGCCATGTGCCTGTGTATCCCCTGTATGACACATCCACTAGGGCACCTCCAGCATCTGCCCCAGGTTACACACATACCACAGACACCTCGTTAAGGCTGCATGCTCCATGCACCCCCCTCCATCCCCAAGTCAGCACAACATTCCCCTGTCATGACTCTGGCTCCCATGTTCTGCCAATGTCTTCATCCCCCATCCCCTTTCCATACTCCCACCTGTGGCACCTCTATCTGGCCTGGGTGGCATGGTACGTGGCTGATGACAGTGCTTTGACCAGCCCTTGTTCAGGTGATGGCACACTGGCCATCTGGCACTACACAGACCACACACTTACATGCTTTGTGCAACATGGGGATCCTTGGATTGGGTATGCTGGCCATTGCGCAGCTGCTCTATCCACTACCATCACCATGTCACCACCTCTTCATCTGTTCTGCCTGTGCTGTGTTGTGGCTGCTGTGCATCCACAGTGTGTGGTGTCTGGTGAATGCACCTGCTGTAGTTGCACACCCACCTCACAGGCCCCCCCCCCCCCCCGCACAGTGCCATGCCTCCATTCTTGTCTCCCTGTGGTGTGGGCTTTTCTTTGTAAGTTGCAGTTGGTGCCATTCCTCACCAGAGGATGCTCCAGCCTACCCATATGCTTTGTCAGGGCTGGGCTACTGCTTGGGCCAAGCAGGGCTGGAAGTGTTGTACTCTGTGTTGTACTGGCCCTGGCTGTCTCCTGTCCTGTTCACATTGCTGCTGCCTCCAGCTTGTGAACTGTCCCCATATCCCTGTCTGCATGTGCAGATGTACATCTGTTCCTCTGTCAGTGTGTTTGCCATGATCTGCTACCCTGCCCCACCCCCCACTATACTCCCTGTCCCTTTGTGGCTACTCACTTGCACAGGTGCAGCTGGATACCCCTCCAGATGGCCATGGATAGCCTCAGGTTGTACCTCCGGCCCTCCCTTGGGTAGAGCACCCCCTTATACCAGAATACTGCTCGTGCCAAGGCCTCTGCCTCATCAGGACTGAAATTCGTGGTCCTTCTGGACGCATTCTGCTGCTTTCTATCAGCCCAGCCAGAGGGGGGCTCCTGCACAGGCAGCTGCCAGACCCTACTTGTCAATGCTGACCGCTACACGGGTATTCCGGGAGCTCACTACACGGTTATGTCAGTATCCACCCTACATGCTCACCTGCCCGGGGATCACATTGGGTCTTTCGTACACAGGTAGTTCAATATCCCCTCCTGGTGCCTGCCCGCTTATGGCACGTTATGTGCCTGCCACTATGCTTGCTTTGGCACTCATTTTTGTAGCTTACCCTTGTAGAAGCTGCCTGATTGACAATTCGGACTCTTTTACTGAGCGGATATCTTTAGCCAGATAGGACCTGCATCACCGTCTTTTTCAATATCGGGCCCTATATGTCCAGAATTATACATATAGCATCCTGACTTTTTTTTAAAAGTACTTATGCATTCGATCACGAAAGCATAAGTCCTTTTAACCCTTCATCACACACGTTAAATTACCAATGACTTTACACACCTGGGATCAAATTGACCCCATCAGTAAATGACCAGAAACCGTGAACAATTTCATCCACATAGGATTGGTATTTTAATGCATTTATTAAAAACAGTTCTCAGTTTTTGCTGTTTACAAATGTTCAGTGTTTATGATATAAAAGTAGTCTAACTATTAACTTCAGTTTATCACTTAATTGTAATTAAATCTCGACACCCCTAGTATAATCATCTATCTAGGCGTCTTTTAGTCAGGACATTCATTGCATAACAGCTGGCAATGTTCTGGGCATATGGCTGTACCACATCGCTTGCAGTATTATCTGATGATCTGGTGCAAAGCTGGCAGCGCGATCATGCCCCTCTGGATTCACAGCCTGTAGGACCAGGTAAGCTGAATCCAAGTACTTGCATGCAGATCCGCACCCCTTTCTGAAGTGTTCTTGGCTGTGGCAGAACTAACTCCTTTGCCAGTTCTGTTAGGAACAGTCGCCGTTTGTGGGACACCTCTGTTTGCCATTTGGGTTTTTGCTGCACCCAATTATGTATATGTACGTACAAGCTTGTCCAGATTGTCTACGCCAGACTTAGTAGCATTATAGTGCAGAATCATTGCAGGCTTCTTTTCATTCTTGTCATCTATTGTCTTGTCATGATGCATGCTGCTCAAAACAATGACCATTTTGTTTTTCTTTGGAACATAACTCACTAGTCTTTATTTATCTTTATCATTATTTAAAATTTGATAAACCGCTTTCCGTCGAAACATAAAGCGGTGTACAATAAAAGGTTGGCAATGTAAAAAACAAGGAAAAAGAACGCCAAAGCAAAATAGAAAAGTAAAAGCATAAAAGCATAGACAGATAAAATAGACAAAACATAACAAAAGGGCCAATATTTAAAAACATAAAGTTACTAAAACATAAGAATACAGCAAGAATATAAGGATAATAGGCCCATATCGGGGAAGACAAAACAGACTGTGGGTAGACAGTGCATGACAGGACAAATATACAAACAAATATACAAACAAACAGAAACACATATCAACTGAAAACATCAGGGAGGACCATCGGGAGAGAGTTGAAAGGCTTGCTGAAACAGATGGGTCTTGAGTAGTGTTTTAAATTGAGAATAGGAAGGTTCCAGTCGGAGAAACGGTGGTAATGCATTCCATAATACTGGGCCTAAGAAGAAAAAAGCTGCATGACGGGTTTGTTCGAGGTGTGCTTGTGACGGGGAAGGGAGGGACAAGCGATTGGCGTGGAGAGAGCGAAGCTGATGGTAAGGGGTGTGAAGAGAGATTCGATCTGCAAGATATAGGGGAGTATTGGTATAAAGGGCACGATGAATTAGAATAAGGAACTTATAATGAAAACGAAAACAGAGGGGTAACCAGTGCAGGCGGAAAAGAATAGGGGTGATATGATCTTAGCGGTGTGAGGATGTGACGAGACGGGCAGCGGCATTTTGGATGCGCTGGAGACGTAGAAGCTGAAATTTAGGGAGGTTGGCAAGAAAAACATTACAATAGTCTAAGCGACTTATGACTAAAGCTAGAACAAGAGTGACTAGGGAAGAGAAGGGGAGAAGGGAACGGACTGCCCTGATCTGACGCAAGGCAGCAAAGGAACGGCGAATAAGAGAAGTAAGGTGCTGGTGAAAGGAAAGCGTGGGATCAAGAATTACACCAAGATAGCGGAAGGATGACACAAGAGGGAGAGGAATAGAGTCAATCGAGGGAGCTAAAGAAGGACAGGAACCACTCAGTGAGACCCACATAGCTGTGGACTTAGATGGATTTAAGTGCAGGAAATTTTGGGATAACCAGGAAGAGATCTGGGAGAGACAAAGATTCAGTTGAGTAATATCCAGAGTTAGAGGAGAAGTATGAAAAAGTAAGATAATATCGTCAGCATACATGTAAAATGACACAGGGAACTGTTGGATCACCAGTGATAAGGGAGCCAGTGTGATCTCTTTGCAAAAAACAAACTGTGATGAAAACAGTTCCTTGTTCCGCGAAATCAGCAGTTCACCTGGTATGTCCCTTTTGTTTTTTCTCATGGTGCCAACAACTGTAGTGTGTTGTATCAGAAGATCTTCAGCCAGTCCTACATCAGTAAAGAAATTATCACATGTAACATTGCGGCCAGTTTTCCACCAATGTCTAGTCAATCTTTTCACTACTTCAACTCCTTTCTTCAGTTCGACCGCTGCTCCTGGCTGCTTCCCCAGATAAACGTCTCCTATCAGTGGATAGCTGGTCTCTGCATCGCAGTTCCAGAATATCTTTATTCCATATTTTCCTGGCTTTGTGGAAATGTATTGTCGAAAGCCGCACTTGCCTCTGAAGCTGACCAGTTGCTCATCAACTGTCATATCCATTCCAGGTAAGTACATCATTGATAAGCATGCATTTAGCATGTCCCATATATCATGGATGAGTGCCAACCTGTCAGTGGCTACGCGTTCTGGACGAGTGCACAAGTTATCCATTCTCACAAACCGTAAGATATCCTGGAAACTATTTATGTTCATTACGGAGCGATAAAAGGGTTTTGAGTCAGGTGCAAACAAGGATGTAATTGCTTCTTTTGATGATCTGTCTTTACCAGCATGCAGCAATATTCCAATGGTTGCCTTTAGTTCAACAATGTCAATATCTGTCCACTCTTTACGTTTCCATCAATTTGTTCGGCTTGTGTGTGGTAGTAGTTCTTGGCATAATGATTAGTCTCTCTAAGAATGATGTCCAACATTTCATCAGTAACGAACAAAGAGAATGCCTCGCCTATTGACTGAACTTTGCCTGCCCTTGTAACGCCAGGCATCTGACGAAGCAGATTAGCTGCCGTTGTACGCAATGCAGCATTAGGCTCGTCTTCTGACCATATGCGTCCACTCTTTGCCTTGTAGATTTTACCTGATTTCTTCTGTTTATAAAATCCTGAGTTAATTTTTCTTGCTTGGTTGTGGATCATCATCATCATCAGATGATGATGCACTGTCTTCATTCTCCGCAGTATCACCTGCCAGGTACTATACTTCCTGTCCCTCAATTTGATCGTCACTAGTCACTAGTTTGTTCAACATTGTCTGGCTCACTATCAGAGTCTTCACCTTCTATTCCTGTTTCATCTTTTGATGATTCATTTTCAAGTTCAGCTAATACTGCCTGAAGTACAGCCTGGCTTGTTAGACGATGAGGACGACTACTACTCATTTCACTCAGAATTCTTGTAACAATAAAACAACTGAAATCATAATAAATAACTGCTATTACCAATCAAATATATCTCAGAAAAAAGAAACAATGTTGGCGGCAAAGCACCATTACTTCTATAACAGCAATAAATAGGTCTATACAAACACATGCCTGGTATGAACTCAAACGCTAAAAACTGTCGCCTTAATTTCACATGAAGATCACAGTAGCCTACAGATGAAATAGCCTAGCAATGCCAAATTAACAATAACTACTACAACATGAACCTGAAACAGGAATTCTGAAAACACTGGTTTCGCTAAGCTGGGGTCAATTTGACCCCAGGTGTGTATAATAGGTATATACATCATAAAAATCTTAACAAAAAATTACTGTTCCGATTAAATGATAACACTATACGGGAAATTCAATGGCTGTCAATATTGAGAAGCTACCGGAAGTTTTAAGTCATGGCTGAAATACATAAGTAAGTGATTTGACATAACAAAAGGCTTGGGGTCAAAATGACCCCACGTGTGTGGTGAAGGGTTAAATATCACCCTCCATATGTTTTACAGAATAAAAATAAATATTGAAACTTAGCCAAGTTTCTTATTTAGTGTTCATGTAACTAACGTGAAAAAAACTGAAAAACTGCCGATGTTCTGCCCTGTATAAAAATGAAAAAGGAACAACAAACAGGCAAATATATGCAGAGTTAGACTAACATTCATGCCAGAGAAGTGTGAGCTAGGAGTCCCTTGTTGAAGGGGGGGGGGGGAGCCTGGCCACAAAAGCAAAGATTAAGAGGAGATGCTGCCTCAGCATTCTCCCTCCTATATTTTGTTTTTCCCATGTCTTGGCTGATAGATGCAGCAGCCAGAGCCCAGCTAGCTGAGGAGCATCATTAGCAGGAGATGGAATGGAAGTAGCAGGGCCCAGAGGGACAGTCCTGCAGAGAGGTATCTCTTCTCCTTATGGATTATGTGCTTCCTGTTCAGATAGGAGAAAAAAAGGATTTGGTAGGACCATGAGGGCAATGGCTGTTCCTATATATTACTGCTGTCATGAAGCATGCCGTTGCCTCCCGTAACCTTTCAAACACTAAAGTAATAGGGTCAGGGTAACCATTAGGCAAACTAGGCCGTCTCCTGGGGTGGCATCTTGGGGGGTGGGGGGTAGGCAACAAGGAACAGCTGCACTCAAGGCTAAACACTAGGTTCTGGCAGCCACACAAACACAACCATCAGCATGTACTTGTACCCACTGGAGGATGTACAGTTTTCAAATAGTCCATTTACCTAGATAAGAGACTTTTAGGAACTTTCCTCATTATGTAAATATATACAAAATAAAGTATGATGTACGTTTTGCACAAGATTGAGCTAGGAAGAGTGATGTTGAGGTAATCATGGTTGCTGAGTTTAATTGTGAAAATCTTGATGGGAGAAGACCAGGGACTTGGTAGCTAACTGGGAAGGGGTCAAAACTGAAGGTTGTCTAGAGCATCTAATCCCCTTGCACGGGTCCTGGAAATCTGTTGCTGCAAGACATGGTTTCTGTCTTCAGTAGCTCCTGTCTTGGTTCCTCTAATATATTCATATTTCCAGTATCCTCGGCATTCCGCCCACAGCCCCAGAACCTTCTGAATCTCTGTCTGAGAGTTCAGTATCGTAGTACCAATGTCTTGTTATATCTTCCTTTAACATTGCTATAGCCATGGAACCCCTCTTCTCACATCATTACATTAGATCCTACATACAGTTCAAGCTTCACTTACAAATGCATTCACTCTGCTTGTCTTCATTACCTATCTTCTCTTCTCTCTCTCTACTTCCTCATAAACTTAGGCAATTATAGATATTTATTGATTGATTGATTGATAGGGCTTGCTTTACTACCTTCCGAGAACAAATAGTCTAGGAAAGTGGTTCAGTCAATAATAAAAACAGAATAAGAATGTAGAAGGACTGTATAATACAATATCCAATCAAAACATAAAAAGGTAAAAGAAATAACATATAGGTCACTAAAAAGAATAGAGCAGAAGCTTCACCTCTGTCTGCGGGAGCCTTCCAGCAACCAGCTCAAAGGTTGCCTCCCAAATCACATCTTCTCTTTGGAAAATGAGTGTACCTGATGTAGCTACAGTGATAACATATCCCCAAAGAAGCACTGAGGAAAGCAAAAGCAAAGTGGCGGGTACTTATCTGTGCTCTTCTCCATTGCTAACTCCTGACTCCAACTTTGCATTTTGCTGCACTGTATGCCCAGAACAGACTTTTCTCTTCATTTCCAGTTTCATGTTCACTTCCTCACTACTAAATTTTCTTTGAGTTTCTTCCAGGCTTTCTTGAATTTGGATTCAATGGTTTTCGCTCCACGGCCTCCACTGGAAGACTATACCATACATTTGCATCTTTTTTTGGTGCAGCAGAGTTGAGCAGTATACTCATTCTTTCTGCTTTGCAAAGATCATGGTTTATATTGCTGTTAATCCAGCATCTTTCAAAAACATTACAATTATCTTCTAATATACAACAACAATCACTAAGGGGCTTCTTTTTTGTTCAGCACCATAGTCAGGAAATACAACTGAGCTCTACACCATCCACTCTAGTAATGGCAAGGGAGCAGAAGCTGTAACTTTACAGGGGAATTTTAGAAGGGACGTCCAAGTACAATCTGGGATGTCTAAGCAGAGGCAATTTCACAAACGTGGACATGTCCGATATGGATGCCTGCAGGGGCATCTACATAGACATCCCCAGAACCATATTCAAGCAACTAGACATTTAGGATAGCCTAGTGCCCTAGTGGTTTGAGTAGTGTTCTTAGGAACAGGGCAGCCAGTGTTTGAATCCCACTGCTGGCTATCATTGATGTTGTGCTAAGTACTGGGGATGATAGAGTGCTATCTTCTCTACACTCTCTGATGTTTTTCATCCAAAATGAGCATTTTTCAGATGCCTGTTCATGCCTGAGCAGGTCTAAACTTAGACATGACACTTGACGTCCATGACATTTCTGAGATCAGGCAGGGATGTCCAGGTTCCTGGGAACGCCCTAGCCGTGCTTCCATCATGCCTCTGTTCAGACTTGGACATCCTCATTCTGGGGACGTCCCCAGAGCCAGCTTCTAAAATGGCTCTGGAAAACTCTCTATGCCTGTTTTCGGACATCCAAAGCATGAATAGGGCTGAGCAGGAATCTGGTTTTATGGCAGTTTCATCGGTAACTACTCATATGACGTTTCTAACCATGTGCAAAAAGGAGAAATTAGAATTTACCTGCTAATTTTCTTTCCCTCTGGTCTAGTCCAGACATGTGAGTTTACGTTCTCCTGCAAGAAGATGGCTAGTGTAAGAATGACATACTGGTGTTACTATTAGAATACTAACAATATACATCTGAAATTGAACATGGCCAAAATTGAGTTCCTTGACTTTCCCTCTAAGCCCACCTCCCCCTTCCTCCTTTCTCTATTTCTGTGAATAACACTCTACTCCTTCCTGTTTCCTCTGCTCGCAACCTTGGGGTCATCTTTGACTCCTCCCTCTCCTTCTCCACACACATCCAACAGATAGCTAAAGCCTGTCATTTCTTTCTCTATAACATTGGCAAAATTCATCCCTTCCCTTCTGAATGCACTAAAATCATTATCTATTCTCTAGTCACCTCCCATCTAGACTATTGCAACCTCTTCTTCACTGGTCTTCCTCTGAATCATCTCTCTCCACTTCAATCTGTTCAAAATCAGATGCCCGGCTAACCTTCCATCAGTGTAGCTATGCTTATGTCACCCCTCTTCTCAAATAACTTCATTGGCTCCCTATCCATTTCCGCATCCAGTTCAAACTTCTACTACTGACCTATAAGTGCACTCATTCTGCTGTTCCTCACTTCCTTTCCTCTCTTATTTCTCCTACACCCCTCCTCGGGAACTCCGCTCTTCTGGCAGATCCCTTCTAATTCTGTCCTTCTCTTCCACTGCCAACTCCAGACTTTGATCTTCCTACCTTGCTGCTTCTTATGCCTGGAACAAACCCGTGTCGATACGCTAGGCTCCATCTGTAACCCTCTTCAAATCCAGGCTAAAAAGGCAGCTTTTGAATCCTGATCCCCTTAGCCTCCTGTTCACCTCCTATGTCTTCCTTACCATTCCCCTAGATATATCCTAGACCCCAGTTGTTGTGTTGTCTGTCTTGATTGTTGTGTTGTTTGTCTTGGCTAGACAGTAAGCTCTTAGAGAAGGGATTATCTCTTACATGCCTCTGTACAGCGCTACATATGCCTTGTAGCGCTATACAAATGATAAGTTGTAGTAAAACTAATGAGATAAAGGAAAATGTAGAATAAGGCAATCATACCTTGTAAACCACGCATCGATCCTTATTGAGAAAGGTGTTTCCTCACTCTTATAGAATAAGTCCATAGAATCTAAAGCCCCCGTTGCTGACAGAACAGCACTGGCTTCCTAAGTTATAGCGTTAAACTCAAGATCCTTTATACTGGTTATCTTTGTTACCTTCATTCTAACATCATTCCTTATATTCCTCAGCATTTATTAAGATCATCACAATCCTTTTAACCTGTACTTCTTTCTCCCTGGAAATACACATCCCACCAGACTTGGAACATTGCATTTTGCTGTCTTATTATTTTTATTTATTATTATTTATTAGAGTCTCTTTTATACCGCGCTATTCAGCATCAGTGCGGTTTACAATTGTGATCCTCCCCCCTTGCTGATACCCGTAGGTATGTAGGGTTTAAGGAGGTTAAGTTCCTTCCTGAACCAAAGTTTCACTATTTCCTGAAGCAGTGCTTGTAGGGAAATGTAGTTTCTTTAAGAGTTCAATGAAGGGTAGTGTGACTCAAGTGTTTCAAGCAAAAGGATTTATTTCCCCTCCCGGGGTGGATTTCACAAGGAATAAAGGTAACACAAATATCTTGCACTTTGGCAGAAAAAGGACAAAATAAGATATCCAACTTAAATAGCTTCAGTCAGCATTAAACATTTTTCTTCCAGCAGATTAAACACCACAGTACTGTTTCCTACAGCTCTGTTCCCTTCTCACAGTAAGTCTGTATTTTCTTCACAGCACAATTTTAACATAGAGATATTATCTCCTCAGCCAGTGAAATCGTACAGTCCATTTCTTCCGTAGGAGTATTTACACAGGATGGCTCTGTTTCCATAAATTCTACCTCTGGGGTAGGAATTGTTTGCCACGCTCCCTCTGGAGCCGCGCCCTTTTCTCCAACCCTAGGCTTTATGGTAAACTCGGGGTTTAAGTACTGTTTGAAATAAGCACTCCCATTATAGTCCTTTCCACCATAGTCCCAACCTTCCAGGTCAATAAACTCACAATTATTATGATTCCAGCCCTTAGGCTTACCTTGGAACCTGGCTGTGGAAGGTTTTCTCCGTGGCTTATAGATAGCTGTCGGTTCCCAACCTGACTTGTGCAAAACAGAGTTCAACTGCCTTCCTGGCTTTTCCTTCTGTTTATAATCCAGAGAGTCTTTCAGCTGTCTTGGTCTGCTCCTGCTGTATCTTTGACTCAGAGCCTCTGACCTTTCCTCAGCTAGAGACTCAGTCCACCTCCTTACTGGAAGCTGGCTTTTCTTCCTCCAAGGGGACTCTGCTCATCTCTCCTCTTGTTCACTCTCTCTTTCACTCTGGCTTTCCTCCTCTCTCTCCTCTCTACCTACTGGGACCTCTTTATGAGTCAGCTTTCTCGGGTAGGGCCTGACTCCACCCCCTAGCAGGTGTTCTGAATTACTTTGTAACTCTCTGTTAAACTGGTAGCAGGGGCGTGTTTCTTTCTCTCGGGCTTGGTTTCCCTGACAACCAGTAGCCATGTGCTTTTGTTTATATTGCAGCCCTGCACTTTTTACCTGGTTTTTGGGAGTTTCTACAGGGCTAGAAGGACTCACTATGTCACACAATGAACAATAAAATACACATTTCCGATGGTACTTTGTGCTCCTATACAACTGAACTTGTATTTCACAAAGCAATGGAAGCCATTCAACTCAAACAAATCTTATCGAGCCCATCCCATCGCTCTGGATCCACATCAGACCGCATATTCGTTCCAAACAACACCCTAGATAAAGACCTCATAACACCACCTAAAACTACACTAATACCATGGTCAGATCACCATGCCATATCATTTGAGCTCCACCTCAATACTGAACAGGCAGCGCGGAAAATGGAACAACCAACCAGACACTTCAAAGCTTTTAACAAAGAGCAATTCCTCAAAGATACCATACAGTCCCTACCCCAAGACTTCACCAACCCGGATGAAGCCATCAAATCATGGAATACCACCATATTCACCATATCTCAACTAACACCTAGTACAAACTCATACCACAATGAAAGCAGGACCAAATCTACACCATGGTACTCGAACACAATAAGAGAATCCAAAAGAAAACTAAGGCAAATGGAACGTCACTGGAGACACAACAAATCAGAAATTACACTAAAACGATACCAGGAGATGCAAAAAGATTACAATAACTTAATAAACAAACATAAACAACAATATCATACAAACCTTGTATTAAAAGCCTGTAATAAACCTAAAGAACTCTTCAACATCGTTCGTACCCTAACCAAGGACCCAACAATGAAAGATGAAAGAAAGATGTACCTGCAAACCTTTGCTGATTACCTCACAGCCAAGAACAACACCAACACACACCAAAATAACATCTCCCTCATGGACACACCAACCACAGATGGCTCTACAACTAACAATGAATGGAAGAACTTCAGCATTCCGTCAAAAAAACAAATAGAACAAACCATCACGGCACTAAACACCACCACCTCTCCATCGGACCCCTGCCTGGTAACTTGGATTAAATCCACCAAAGGGGGGATCACGTGAGCACATGAGCGAGTGAGGACGTGTCCTCAGTGCGCTCCTGGACCGTCGCCTTTAACCGGCAAGACAACTGCTGTAGCTGAGAGCGGGTGTGGGATAAAGTTGTAGGCTAAATGCTCCGGTGACCCTACGTGCTCGGAGAGCCCCGGATCCCCCGGAGAGGTGCCAAATATCCATGCGGGCTGCGGCAAAAAAGGAGAAGGACAAGGCGCATGGGCCCCGTGAGTCTAAGATGGCACCCGCCGTGCGGCCTGGAGCGAGTGTGGACTCCCCAGGCTCCTCTCCGGGTTCTGGCAGCGGCGAATCGGGGGCAGAAGAACTGGCACATGAGGTGGCTAAGCTGCTGGCACCCCAATTTGACTCCGTATTGCAAAAATTGGACTCAATGGCGGAGACTTATGGCGAACTCACCCAGAGAGTGGAGGAAGCAGAGCACCGCATCACAGTGCTGGAAGAAGGTGAGGTGAAGCGGGACACTATTACTACCCGCCATCAGAAAGAGATTGCAGCGCTACTTGATAAAATGGACGACCTGGAAAACCGATCGCGCCGAAACAACCTGCGGCTGGTGGGTGTACCTGAGTCCTGGTCTGATCAACAACTTGCTGGCCTCTTTCAATCTTGGCTGCCGAAGGAACTGGGCTTGGAGGACTTGCAAGGACATATTACCGTGGAGAGAGCGCACCGCCTGGGCCCGAAGCGGGGCCCTGATGAGAGACCGAGGCCGGTGCTGGCCAGATTATTAAATTTTCAACACAAAATGGCCTTACTACAGGCATATCGCAAGAGGCGCTCTCTGAAGCTGGATAACAACTCTGTTCTGATGTTCCAGGACTACTCAGCTGCTTTAGCGGCCAAACGCAAGGAATTCGCCCCCCTCTGTGGTCAGCTGGCGGGAGCAGGAGTCCGCTTCGCACTTGTATATCCTGCTGTGCTTCGAGTCTACCATGAGGGGAAGACCCACACATTCGATCGGGCCCCGGTGGCCAGGACATTCGTGGCCACAGTCGTAGGAGACAAGACAGAGCCTAGAGTGGAATCTGGCTCCTGATATGGATCTGTTGAACTGGTCTGATGTGTCCAGGACGAGCAGGCCTCGGGTCGCCTAGACTGGCTATTAGTGTCTGGTGTGCCAGAGGCGACATTGCTCCTTGTGTAAGAGATTGCATTACCCTAAATATAGTTGAGTGGTTTATTGTTCAAGGGGATATCCCCCCATACATTTCTGAAGTGTTGAATTGCATGTGTTAAGAACGCTGGCTCATCCTTCGAGGGGTTGCTATGCCTGTTTGCTCCCCACCCGCGCCCTCCCTAGGGGGGTGGCCTTGAGGGGGGACGGTCCAGAAGTGTGGATAGTGATCCTCTCATTGGGGTGTATGTTAGAGGTTTTTAAAGTAGAGGGGGGGAGGGATAGGATAGAGGGACTTTTGTTGGGGGATAAGGGTGGGAAGTATCGGTGGGAACTGGAGAGGCGGGAGGAGTGGAGTGGAGATGGGATTGGAAGGGAGAGGATGGGGGAGGGTAGGGTAAAGAGGGGGGTGGGGGGGATGAGGGAGGGATTGGGGGGGATTAAGGGTTGGGGACGGCAATTGTTTGGGAAATACTTCTGCAGCATAACAGTTTTGAAACATTGGGCGACCTGGGCTGTGCTCCTGGAGATGAGGCTAGGCATCTCTGGGTGGATATACCGATATCTTATTTGCTGGTTTTCTTGGGACTGGAGATATGCATGAGATTAAGATAATTTCCTGGAATGTCGGAGGCATAGGCTCTCCGATCAAGCGCACTAAGATTTTACAGGGGCTGAAGCGAAAGGGAGTGCATATTGCCCTGCTGCAAGAGACCCATTTGAGCGCCATAGAGCATCAGAAGCTGAGGCGGGATTGGGTGGAGGTCTCATATGGGGCTGCCTCAGGTACGAAAAAGGCGGGGGTGGCGGTGTTAGTGCGACGGGGGGGTGCCCTTTGAGGTGCATACCGTACAGGCTGACCCTAATGGCCGATATCTCTTGCTGCAGGGCAAACTCTATGCTGAACCAATCTGGATACTGAATGTGTATGCCCCAAATGTTTATGAACATGTCTTTTTTACTAAACTGCTGGGACTGCTGAAATGTGCTGGACAGGCTAAAATCGTTGTGGCAGGGGACTTTAACTGCCCGCATGACCCAAGCTTTGATAAATCCCACCATAGGGGAGATGGCACCTGGACACGTAGGGGAATTAGTTATCTGTGTAGGCAGGGGGACTTGGTAGATGTATGGCGCATGCTGCACCCTGGGGTGCGTGAATATACACACCAGTCGAGAGCGCACCTTACTTGGTCCCGCATAGACTCTATTTTGGTCAGTGAGAGGGGAGTCACGCGAGTCCTACAGGCTGGGATAGAACCAATACTGATCTCGGACCATGGGATGGTCTGGATAACTTGGGAATGCCCGGGGCTGGCAAGAGTTGGGTGGCGATTTTCCGTATATCTTTGGGAAGATGAGGATTTTCGGGGCTTTCTTACAAGACAATGGGAAGAGTATGTTTCTTTCAATGACACCCCGCAATGTCCCCCGAAGCTGTTTTGGGAGGCTGGTAAGGCCGTGATGCGGGGAGCGATCATTTCCTATACCGCTCGTCGGCGTAAGCATTTAGACCGGAGTGTCCTAGTGTTGGAGCGAGAATTACGGGTGTTGCAGCATAAGTTGGGTAGGCACAGAGATACCGCCACCCAGAGGGAATATACACGAGCGCAGACAGTATTGAATGAGCTACTCCAGAAAAGAGCAGCGCTTTCGATGCAACATTATAAGCATCGCCTTCATCTATTTGGTAATAGGTCTGGAAGGATATTAGCAAAACTTATCCGAGACTCGGGGGGGACTCGGTTTATTCCTGTGCTCCGGGATGAGGCTGGCAACCTTCAACACCGATCTGAGGCGATTGCCCGAATCTTTCGAACCTTTTACATGCATCTGTACAGCAAGGAGGAGAGGGATTACGCCCAGGGGGTGGCTTTTCTGCAGAAACTCGCATTGCCGAAACTCTCGGCGGAAGCTCTGGAACAACTTAATGCGCCGTTGTTGGTGGCAGAACTTCTGGCTGGTATTAAGAGGGGAAAGTCTCATAAGGCCCCCGGTCCGGATGGTTTTAGCATGGAATATTATAAAATTCTGGCTTCGAGTTTGGCCCCTTCTATGGTGGTGATGTTTGAAGCGGCGCGGGACGCCGGTATTTTTCCGCGGGATATGCGCTGTGCGGACATTACTGTGATCCCCAAACCTGGGAAGGATTCGGCGGACCCTGCCTCCTACCGTCCGATCTCTCTCATTAACTGTGACTTGAAGTTGTTGGCTTCTGTGTTAGCAAATAGGCTTGCTCCTATATTGCCGTCTCTTATTAATGAGAGGCAAGTGGGTTTTGTACAGGGCCGGGAGGCAACCTGGAATATTGCTAAAATACTTTTGGGCATGGACCAGTGTCTGCAGAACGCTGAGGAGCTGCTACTTGTCAGCCTGGATGCTGAGAAGGGGTTTGATCGGGTGGCCTGGCCGTATCTATGGGACGCTTTGGCGGCCTTTGGGTTCCGGGGTGACTTTATGCGCTGGCTCCGAGCGTTGTATGCACGACCCATGGCTCGAGTAGGTTCCAATGGTGTCTTCTCTGATCCTTTTGAGTTGGCGCGGGGGACTAGACAGGGCTGTCCTCTATCCCCATTGTTATTTGTGCTAGCCTTAGAGCCGCTTTTATGGGCTCTGCAGGCCGACCCTGCGATTGTAGGGATTCACATGGGAGGGGAGGATTTGAAAGTTTGCGCCTTTGCCGATGATATGTTGCTCTGCCTCACGAACCTACCTATATCATTGACTAACGCGCTAAGCTTGATACAGGAGTATGGGAGATTCTCTGGCCTCAAAGTCAATTCTACGAAGTCGGTTGTTCTGGATGTTGGGGATAGGGTGCGACCTCGCTGGCCCGGGGAATTTCCGTTGGTGTGGGCGACGGGGAAGATCACGTATTTGGGCATACAGTTGCCTGATCGCCCTGCCGACCTGTACCGCGCTAATGTGCCCGGTTTGCTTTCCAGGAGTAGTCAGACTCTGAAGAGCTGGCGTGGCCTGCCACTGTCTATGAGAGGGCGGATTGCGCTGTTTACAATGGTAGAGTTTCCTAGGTGGATATACGTCCTTCGTATGCTTCCGCTATGGATCCTAGATAAAGATTGGAGGCGTTTGGAGCAATGTCTTCGAACATTTTTGTGGGGAGGACGTCGTGCGCGCATACCCTTGCGGGTGTTGCAGAGTAGGCGGGAGGAGGGCGGTTTGGAGATGCCCTCGTTGCGCAACTATAATCTACGGTATTTAGCTCGCCACATCCGGGCGCTGCTAGAGTGCTCGGAGGGGGGGGCTCTGGTCCGGCAACTGACGGAAGCGTTAGCTCCCTATCATGCTTTATACCTTTTACATGCTGAACAGCTGCCCACGGTGATCAGGTTTGGTGTGGGGAGGGGGTATTTGGAGACCCTGCGCTCCGCCTGGAAGGCACTATGCCAGAGGTTTGGTTGGGACAGAAGGCTGACCCCGCTGCTACCTTTAGTAGGTAACCCGGACTTTGGGCCTGGCTTTCTACAACGTAGTATTTTCTGCGACTGGGCTGAGAGGGGACTGGTGTGTCTCGGAGATCTCAATTCGCAGGTTGAAGGTGTTTTAGATAGTTTCCTGCAGGTGCAGCGGCGATATAATATCCGATCTCGGGACTTTTATGGCTACCTTCAGGTGAGGCATTATTTAGCCTCGGTGGGTACGTGTGTGAGAGGTTGAACCGCTTCCGGCTCTCCTCGTTCAATCCTGGAGAAGTTGGCGGACTGTCTACCGAGGGAGGAGATATGTCGGCAGGTACTTCGGCCATTAGGGGGTGATGTGCTACTTATTGGGCTTGCGTATAGGTGGCAGGGAGATGGAGTGGAAGAGCTGACGACGGACATGTTGCGGGTGGCGTTTGAAGGGATCCTGAAAGGCCCGAGGTGGATCTATCTCCAGGAAATGCAGTATAAATTCCTGTGGCGAGCCTATACTAGTGATAAATGGGCCTCGCAGGTTGGGCTGCGGCCTAACGCTATGTGCACGTGGTGTGAGCAGGCAGTTGGGACTTTAACCCATAAATTTTGGGGATGCCCGAGGGTGCGCGACCTATGGTTGCGAGTCTGTGCTAAATTACGGGGGTGGACGGGGTCAGAATGCGCCATACAGAGAGAGGTATGCCTTTTCCATAACTGGGCACTAGGTTTTGCTCAGTTCCCGTATTGGCGTAGAGCGCTTTTCGAGCGCTTTTTGCTGGTCAAGCGGGTGCTGTTGAGTCGCTGGATTTCTTCCTCGCCCCCCTTCTTGGGGATGTGGGAACAGTCTATGTTTGACTTGATGACTATGGAAAAGATGACCGCACAACAACGGGGAGGTAAGAGTTGGGAAGAGTTTTTGGAGTTGTGGTCCCCTGTGCTTTCCCACTTGTCACCAAAGGGGCGGAGTGCGATGCTAAATGTCTAATGGTTGGGGTCTCATATTAGTAGGGTGCCTTTTATTGTTTGGAGAGCTTTTTGCTATGACGATGCGGCCTTTTCCCCAGTAATGCCCTGATGCAGTCTGGTCTCTGCAGTCTGTTTGCTGGAGGGGCTCATGTCTTTCTTCTTTGGGGGGGAGCTCTTCGTCCTGTTTGGGGTGGTGACTACGTGGGGATTGTTTGTATACTGCTATGCGATGTGTTTCTTGCTGGCTATGTGAATTGGGGGGGTTCCCCCCTGCTGTGGGGGGGGGAGGGAGGGGGGGTGGGGTTGGATGTTTGGGGGTTTGTTTGTTATAGAAATGGTTTAAGAGCTTATATGTGTAGCTAACATGACAATCAACCTCCGAAGAGGCTGTGGTTGTTTTTGTATTGGGATTGTTGTTATTGTGCAGTGGTGTCTTGTTTGTTTATGAAAAAATTTTCAATAAAAAAGATGTGACATAAATCCACCAAAGAAGAACGCAACACATTCATCCAAAAGATAGTAAGCACCTCTCTCACACAGGGCTACATGCCAAAAACCCTAAAACAATCTACTATCCGCCCCATCCCTAAATCTACCTCATCCAACAGTATCGACCCTTCAACATACCACCCAATATCCAGCCTCCCATTCCTGGCTAAAATAATTGAAAAAATCGTTCAGAGACAGCTCCAAGATCACATTGATGACTTTGCCCCACTAGATCCCCACCAGCACGGATTCCGTCCAAAACATGGAGTTGAGACACTACTAATACATCTATTCAATAACATAGGAATAGACAACATAAGGAAAGGTTTCCTATTAATATTTATCGATATATCATTAGCATTTGACACAGTCTCCCATCACATCCTATTGAAGCGCCTAATGGAGATTGGACTACAAGATACCACAATAGAATGGTTCAAATCATACCTTGAAGACAGACATCAGATAGTAAAATCAGAGAACCTCACCTCAGAACCCTTCAAGACTGCACAAGGAGTCCCCCAAGGCTCATCATTATCAGTGCTTCTCTTCAACATCTATATTCAGCCCATATGCAAAATATTTAACAAACACAAGATACAATACGCCATATATCCTGACAACATAATGGCATATACCCTTATCCAACTAGACTCCCCAGACTATACCACTATATCAACCTGCATTCGAGAAATAACAACCTGGCTAACCAACAACAACTTAAACATCAACATAAAAAACCTGAAGCAATTATCATCACGAGAGACTCCAAATTCATTCCTCCAACTGCTATCAACATATTCAATACACCGATTACAATAAAAGATGAAGTCAGATACCTTGGAGTAATTCTAGACAAGCAACTCACCCTACAACCGCATATCAACAAGGTATCTAGAACGGCCTACTTCAAACTCACAACACTCCGTAGACTAAAACCCCTCTTCAATAAAGAACATTTCCGTACAGTATGCCAAGCAATCATTACACCTTTGCTGGACTACTGTAATATACTATTCCAAGGTCTGCTTAAACAAATCACCTGTCCCCTACAATTAGTCCAGGACACTGCTGCCCACATTATTACAAGCACCTCAAGACAAGACCATATAACTCCAATACTACAAGATCTGCACTGGCTACCAATCTCCTCATGGGCAAAATATAAATCAGCACTCACCATCTTCAAAATTAAAAACAACATCTCAACAGGAATACTACAAGAACTCATTGGATCCAAAACAAGCAAAAGATCAGACAGAAACAGCACCAAATACAATATACCAACACCAACTATATTCACAAGAACAAACAAATACACATCTACGAGAGCATTCTCTCTAGCTGCCCCTGCAATCTGGAATGCCCTCCCAGATAATCTAAAATCAACAACAGATATAAAAGAATTCCGAAAGCTACTTAAAACCACCCTATTCATTGAACAATTCAATGAAGACCACCAATCAACTCTATTCACTGAACAATCCAAAGAAGACCACCAATCAACTCTAACCACCCCACAAAAAGACATGTCACTTTCGACTTAAGTGTTCATAACACTAAAAACCACCCTATTCATTGAACAACTCAATGATGAACACCAATAACCCTAATCACGGAAACCCCTTCTTCAGACCTGACCCAGGCATCAGACCCAGAAGGCAAGGCACATCAGACACTATCATCATACCCAGTGCCTTTGCTAAAACAAGAAAAGACACTTCAAGAAGAGCACTATCCCTGGCTTACGCGCGAATGAACTCACTCCCTGACAACCTTAAATTAACAAAAGACCTCACAGATGTCCAGAAGATGCTAAAAATAACGCTCTTCACAGAGCACTACAATATCATCACATGAACTGTCCAAACAAAATGCATAAATGTAAATGTAAAAATGTAAATAGTTCATGTACATAGCTCACACTGTATATAGCTCAACACGCAATCAACCTCCTCACACCACTCACACACACACACCTTGATTTTTCACTGCATGCCCGCACCCACACACCCAACCACTTGATTTGTTTGCTGTGTATTTGATTGGTTTGCTGTGTAATCCGCTTTGATTTCAAGATAAAGCAGTATATAAATCCTTTAAAATAAATAAATAAATACTTTGGAACTCTTGTCCCATTGATATACAGCTTGAGACAGCTACTAACAAATTTAAAATGGTGTGAAAACTTGGCTGTTTCAGAGCGCCTATGCAGACCATCTCTAACTGAGAGTACTAGATTGCTTTTCTCAATCTTGCCTATGTGAGCCAGAGGTAAGCCCTTCCTCTTGTGTACCATTGACTGTTTCATCTATAGGATCTACTTTATTCCCCACCTGTTTTTTGCTTTTCTTATTGTTCTGTTGTTATATAAATCTGTTGTTATTGTAGACCGACAATATTTTTGATTGTGAACTGTCATGACATCACATCTGTGCATGAATGGCAGTATATCAAATCATAATTAATTAAACGAGGACTCGACCCCTGCTGGCATGGGCAAAGAGGATCTGCTAGTGCTGCAGCATAAGTGGAAGGCAGGATGCATTCTCAGGCTCTGCCAGGGAAGGAAGCATGCCCTAGCACACAATGAGACTGCAGACACTGGAAGAGAAGTCGACAGGACGCTATTTGAAATAGGTAATAGTGACTGAGGAAGGAGGAAGGATGAAGGAGAGGAAAAGAGCTGAGAGAAGAAGGGAAAAGACCTGGGGGATGTTGAGGAAGGGGGCCAGGAGGAAAGAGAACAGGGGACTATGAAGAGGGTGGAGGGGGCAAGGGAAAAGAGGAAAGCACAAGGCAGATTTGAGAGGAGGCAGGGAAGGGGAGGGGGAGTATGGAGTGGGAAATGGAAAGAAAAAAGACAGGGTGCACTACGGGTTTCTATTAAAGATCATGCACACACAGATCCTACGTGAAACAGCATCCCCATCATGTATGTGTGTGTGTGCACAGCCCTGTACCCTCACCCCAGCTTATGCCACACCTCACATAGATCCCAACCTCCCACACACAATAAAACACATACACGCCTTGAACCATGCTCCCCTCCCCATACCCACATCTCTCCAAAGACACCCTCCTACAAACACCCATGCATATTCATTCCTCCTGCCTACCGCTCCCCTATCTCCCCTATCTCCTATCAACTGAAGCCACATGCACATCCCCTCCCCACACACACACATCTGCCTTAACAGCTCCCTTACAATACACACCTCCCTTCCCCTTCCCTCCCCACACGTACTCAGCTCTTACCCACAGCCCACATCCCCATGACAAATGCTCTGCAACCTATATATTCCCCAGGTGTATATATATATATATATATATATATTAGGATGGTCCAAATAAACAAACTAACAGAACATAAGAAATGCCATACTGAGTCAGACCAAGGTCTATCAAGCCCAGCATCCTGATTCCAACAAGACTCAATGAAAGGACATTATCTGGTAAGTAAAATGTCACCTTCCATATCATCCTTCTAGACCAATCCAGAGAAGTGAGATGTACCAAAGCTACAACACCACTGGGTGGAAAGAAGACACAGCAGCTCGCAAAACCTTTGAGCCGAAGGCCATGTCCACCCGCGCGTGGACATTCAAGTGATAATGCTTGACAAAAGTGGAAAGTGATGTCCACGTTGTTGCCCAAGAAATGTCTGCAGTGGATATTGAGCTCTGCTCCGCCAACAAGGATGCTTGCACGCAGTAGAATGGCGCACAGACTGTCCAGAACCAGCAATAGCCTCCTTAATCCAGTGCCCCAAAGTCCCCTTTGAGGATCAATATACACATTTAGCACAAAAAAATCCACTTATTAAATAGTATTGATGCGTAACTCTACTGTTATGCCCCATCTGGATTCCGTTATCTTTTAAGGTACAGTGATCTTAATTATTTATTTATTTATCTATTTAATTCATTCAGCGCATTTTTAGTCCCACCTGATCTTGGTTATGGTGTCTTTTCTCTGTTTAGTGGTGTTTTATCTGTGGTCTTAGCTTTTTAATGGTATTATGATAGTTTTATTTATTTTACATTAGTGCTTTTTTCTATACAATTATGTCAGAATCCAAGTTTAATTTGGGTTTAATAGAGCAAAAATCATGGCCACCTTATCTAATCACTTACCAGATTTAGTTGTATTCCTCCTTTTAAATTTATGGGGTGTCTTTTATTGTTAGTTACATTAAGACCTTATCACCCAGTGTTTTACACACAAGCGGCTTTTCTTATTTCTCCTCTTTTCATTTTTGCCTGATTATGGTGTCCCATTTCATCTTAATTTAATTTTCACAATACACTATTTTAGTCTTACTTAGCACTGTTTTAGAGGTAGTCCTTCTTTTAAGACCCCCTTTATAAGACTGATCCTGTACTTTTCCAGGAATCCCAATTCTTACAGTCAATGCTCTAATTAGCTGATGATTGTGCTTCTGTCTTATCCAGATAGGGTGCTTTTAATAATTCTGCCACCGAGGTTGCTCACTTTTCAGACGTTCCATTGAAGTTTTATTTTTAGGGATTTTGTTTCTAAATAATTTGTCCAGACTACACCTTTAATAAACACTTTGTTTCAAAGATTTAAAAGCTTAGGAAGTGTTTCAGAAACGCAAATCGGCTGCCCAGACATGCGGGATATATCTAGAACCGTCTTCTGAAACCACACGTCCCTGCATGTAAACGGCGCTAAAATGGGGATCTCAGAACGGGGGCAAGAGGGGCGGAACGGGGACGTGGCAAGCCACAGGATCATATAAAGCATATTCGGGGAAGGCCCATGTACTTCCTGAGTGTATCCTGTGGATGCCCACGTTATACCAGTGGCAAGGTAGAATAAGGCCGGGACTTAGAAGATTTTCTGTTCTGACCTCCAACACGTTCCACAGAAATGAATGGCTGTGACAAGTCTGTATTGAACTGGTATGTCTGTTGTCTGTGAGGACACAAGATGTAATTGTAAAGAATAGAAATCACAGGAGAGAAACGTTTGTAAAGCGTAACAATAAAAAAACACCCCTACAGAAACATGCAGCACTGCAATAGCCTTTAATCTGGCTATGCTTGTTTTTGCTGTTTGTGCTAAAGGGGCTATTCTGGGCTTCCCTAACAATGACTATGATTGGACAAATGGGAATGTAGATGTAGGGATGGTATGTGAGTTAGTATGGAGTAGAATTTCGTTTGGCTGAGAACTGCAGATCAGATGCATTGTCCTAAGATGCCATGCTATTATGTATTACCAGCAGTTGCATGGTTTTGGCAGAGCTATTTTATATCTGACCACAAGCAAGAGTGTGTGTGAGTATATGTGGTGTTAGGGCTGGAGGTATGCTGATCCACAACTCTGGAGCGCCATGTATGCCTGGCCAGGTGCTGGTGTAAATGGGCAGTAAGTTCTGAAAAACTGCTCTGCATCAACATAGCGAGGTAGGTCCTTGTCAATGGTGGAGGACCCTTGGAGTGTGGGAATGCCACAGTGCAAACAGCACTAATAAATATTCAAATGCACCATCTGAGGTCTCTAAAATTGTGCACATTTATCAGGACAGATAATGGTGCTTTTGGGCATGTATTGCTGATGTTTGCACTGTTGCATGTTCTCATCCTGATGGTTTCCTATCATTGACAGGAATATGTTTTGACATGTAGTTATGGAGACCAATTTCAGTGTATTGCAAATACTGTTTACAGCAATCACCACTGCAACTACTCGTATAACTAAGGTGCTCATCACATGCCATGTATGTGTTGTTGCAGGGTCTGTCAGAACAAACATCTCACTTTCCGTTTACTTTTACACTAGCTTAGGTGCACTTAGATAACCTTGTAATGTTATGGGCCTGCAACAGAGTAGTATATATAGTCTGGCTTGCATGCAGAGATTTGTTTCATCAGTATTAATGTGTTGCTTGCATCAGCTTAGGAGATGTACGTTTTTCATCAGGAACGTTTATCTTTTCAGAATATGGTGGGCACGGAGACGTACAGGCCGTTTGCTGTATATACCCATGTCGCTTATAGCCGCAAGGGCCTGTGTTTCCCCAGATGTGTTGTTCTTGCCGTACCAGAAACATACTGTACATCTCCTGATTCCGGAAACGCGGGTGTGTCTATACCCATGGTTTCGGAATAGGGTCTATAATGTGTCCAGTTTCGATTTAGATATTTCTGCTGGCTGGACACAGATGTTCTAAAATCGCACTCTTAATGTTTTGCCGTCTTCTGATTTCTCAATGGTTACCTGGCAACACAACTAAACATTTTTTGGCGCCAAATTTTTCTTTTTAAAAATAGCTCTAGGTGCATACAACTTTCTAAAAGCCCGGTCATAAAACTGAATACTCGACCCACTGAAGCGATAGTTGTTTCAATAGAGGTAAGATCTTTTAATTAGCCGTTTGATATTTGGTCATAATGCTTCACAAAAGGTTTCGTCCTTTCAAGTCCCATTCTCCAAAAAGTTTAAAGTTAGTCCTATAAATAACCACAGTGATATGAACATGCCTTAGCCCTGATGGGGTTTTCTATAAATAACATTAGCATTAACGCTCCTGATGTATGAAAAATTTCTGCATGATCGATTAGACAGATACTTGAAGAAATTATGCTCTGCCATAGACAAACTTCATATTATCAGTGCTTCATTATAACTGACTAGGATCATGTACCTGCACATCTACACCATGGCATACAGTAAGCAATGAACCCATGTCCTTTCATCAACGATTCCTGCTCCTCTGTTGTCAAGTTTTACGTCATTTTTAGGCATATGGTGATAAGTTACAATAACAAGTTACGCCGTTGTCTGTCACGATTTGCTTATATTTTCTTAATTTTCAGCAATACTAGTGTATCCAGTACTGTATGTGTTACACAATCTGCATACCTACACATACGTGAGTCCATGATTTTTTATGCCCCTCCCATCTGTATGTCCTCCTATAAAATACTAAATGGTAGGATTAATAATAGACGTTTTTGTCCCTCAAGCTTATGATTTAAACACAATTATGCTATTTAGTGTTTTGACAAGGTTCCTCATCAGAGACTTTTGGCAAAACTAAAGAGTCATGGGATAGGAGGCAGTGTACTATTGTGGATCAGGAACTGGTTAAAAGATAGAAAGCAGAGGGTAGGGCTAAATGGCCAATTTTCCCAATGAAGAAAGGTGAATAGTGGTGTACCCCAGGGATCTGTGCTGGGTCCGCTGCTTTTTGACATATTCATAAATGACCTGGAAAGTGGAATAACGAGTGAGGTTATCAAATTTGCAGATGACACAAAACTATTTAAAGTTGTTAAAACCCAAGAGGATTGTGGAAAATTGCAAGAGGATCTTGATAAATTGGAAGACTGGGCATCAAAATGGCAGATGAAATTTAATGTGGACAAGTGCAAGGTTATGCACCTAGGGAAGAACAACCCAAACTATGGCTACACGATCCAAGGTTCCACATTAGGAACCACCACCCAGGAAAAAGATTTAGGCGTCATTGTGGATACCATGTTAAAACCCTCGGCCCAGTGTGCAGCAGCGGCCAAGAGAGCAAATAGAATGCTAGGTATGATAAGGAAAGGAATGGAAAATAAAACAAAAGATATTATAATGCCTCTATATCATTCCATGGTGAGACCGCACCTTGAATATTGTGTGCAATTCTGGTCGCCGTATCATAAAAGGATATAGCGATTTTAGAAAAGGTTCAGAGAAGAGCCACCAAAATGGTAAAGGGGATGTAAGGATACTCCTTTGAAGAAAGGCTAAAAAGGTTAGGGCTCTTTAACCTGGAAAAGAGACGGCTGAGGGGAGATATGATAGAAATCTATAAATTAATGAACGGAGTGGAACGGGTAAACGTAGATCGATTGTTTACCTTATCAGAATATAGAAAGACTAGGGGACATGCAATGAAGCTACAGGGTAAACTATTTAAGACTAATAAAAAAATATATTTTTTCACTCAACGTGTAATCAAACTCTGGAATTTGTTACCGGAGGATGTAGTAAAGGCTGTTAGTGTAGCTGGGTTTAAAAAGGTTTGGACAAGTTCCTGGAGGAAAGGTCCATAAACCATTATTAAGAAGGGACCCAGGATATCAATGCTTGAACCAATACAAGCATTGTGGAACCTGTGTCCCTTGGGGAAACTGCTAGGTACATATGACCTAGATTGGCCACTGTTGGAAATAGAATACTGGGCTTGATGGACCTTGGTCTGACCCAGTATGGCATATCTTATGTTCTTATGTTCTTATGATTGTTGCATCTAATCAACATTTTATTTTGTTTATTTCACTTAACCAATCATGATTCTTCAATTTGCCACGCAATATAATATAATGGGTTTCTAATATGGAGGATTTTAAAGCACTTATATATTTAAGTTATCCTCTGATAGTTTGCAGTTTATTAATAAGAATAATCTCAATGTATTCTTCTTATTGCTGTCATTGATTTTTATCATTCATATTCATTTTAACTCCTCTTCTTTACATACTTCTCTCTCGAAATGTTCACTATAAACTATTGTTGTTTATTTTTTTTATTTCATCTTATTTGAAAGATTGCATTACGATGTTTCTTTTATTGTATGTATATAATTTTGATGTTTATTTATTGAAAGATCTCCACATCTCTGACAAAGGCTAGTGCTGAAATATGACCCGTGTAGGGTGGACCTATGGATACAACATAATAAACTTTGATTTCACCAACATTAATCCTCTGAGGAGTATCTCCGTTTCACTCTTTTACTGGTTTCCTGTTTTCTGTGAGTGTGTTTGCTTTTTTTTTTCTGGACCCTTAGAGAAGGAGGGCAGACAAAGCACCAGGTTCACATGTAAGGAAGACAGCACTTTAGGCAAGAAAGAAGGCATGGGCTGAATGGAAATGGCCTCAGTTAAAGAGGACAGATGAAGATCCCAGCAAGACAATGACTGCAGCTCAGAGATCCATGTTGCAGAACAAGTTGCAACCAAGAAGACAATCTTGAATGTCAAATCCTTCAAGGTAGCATGCTTCAATGGTTCAAAGGGCCCTGAGCACCAAAGGCAGAGTCCAGGAAGGGATCACATACCAAAGGGGAAGACATAGACGTCAAACCCCTTGGAGAAAACGTGAGATGCCTGAGTGCAAAGCCAAGGACTTGCCCACCAATGGACCATGGAAGCAGGCCAAAGCTGCCACCTGAACCTTCAGGAAGCTAAATGAGAGGCCCTTCTCTAGGCCATCCTGCAGAAAGGCCAACAGGGAGGACACCTTGGCTGCCTCAGGAACCAAGTGCTGCATGCCGCACCAGCACTCAAAGAGGGACCATATCCGTACGTATGCTAGCTTGATAGACCTCCTCTGTGCACCAAATATGGCAGAGATTACTGCTGGAGTGTGTTCCTTATGCGCTATCAGTCTCCTTTCAAGAGCCATGCCATAAGTGAGAAGGGAGTCGGGTCCTTCAGGATGATCGGTCCCTGCCGCAATAGCCCCCAGAGATAGAGGCAGCCGAAGAGAAGGCACTTGAAGAAGCCACATCAGGTCTCCAAACCATGCTCTCGATGGCCAGTCTGGCACTACCAGAACAATCCTGCTCATGTGGTGCTCGGAGGAATTAAAGGCCACAGAGAAAACATATATAGCAGCCGCTGACTGTGCCAAAGCTGGGTCAGGGCATCGACACCCTCAGACTCCCATCTCTGTGTGGTGACTGAAGAAGTGTCACACTTAGGCATTGGAGCAGGTCACTATCAGATCCATTTTCAGAGTGACCGTAGTGGCACAGAATCATCTGAAATGCCTCTTGACTCATCTCCCACTCGCTGGGATTCAGAGAGTGCCGGCTGAGGAAGTCTGCTTCCACATTGTCCACTCCGGCAATGTGCTGAGTCAACAAGGCTAGGAGGTTCTTCTCCACCCAAGCAAACAGGAGATCTATCTCCAGAGCCATTCCGGTGCTTCTTGTGCCACCCTTCCAATTGACATAAACCACTGCCGTGGCATTGTCTGAAAACACTCAAACCGCCTGGCCCTCAGCCAGGGACCAGAAACACAGAAGAGCCAGTCTGATAGCCCTCACCTCAAGGTGGTTGATGGACCACACTGCTTCCCTGTAGTTCCAATGGCCCTGAGCCATACAGTCTCAGCAATGGGCTCCCCAGTCTGAGAGACTTTCATCCATTGTCAGCAGGATCCAGGAGAAACCATCCAGCGGTATGCCCTTCGACAGATGATAGGGTTGCCGCCACCAATGCAGGCTGGACCTCACACTCAACATGAGCGGAAACTTGTGCTCAAACTCCTGAGAACTCGGGGACCACTAAGTCAACAAGGACCACTGGAATAGCTGCATGTGAGCACAAACCCATCTCTATGGTTGCCACCATCAATCCAAGGAGCTGAAGATAATCCCAGACTCTGGGGTCCTGCTGCGCACTGAACATTGCCAGGTAATTCAACAGTCTTCTGACTTTCTCCTCTTGCAGGAAAATTTTGCCCACTCGGGTTTTGAAATGTGCTCCCAGAAATTCCAAGGACTAGGAAGGTAAAAGCTGGCTCTTTCCCTGATTGATTACCCAGCCTAGGCTTTCTGAAAAGGACACCACTCAGGACATCACCCGAGACACTTCTGATGGGGAACAAGCTCAGATGAGCCAGTTATCTAGATAGGGATGGACACAGATCCCTTGGCGCTGCAGCCGCCACCACCATGATCTTTGAGAATGTCCTTGAGGCAGTGAAGAGCAAGAAAGGAAGGGCAGCAAACTGATAGTGAGAGCCAAGCATGGCAAAACACAGATAATTCTGCTGATCCACCCGAATCAAGAAAGAAAATATGCCTCGAACAGATCCAAAGAAGACAAGAATTCCCCTCAGTGCATTGCTTGAATTGTAGAGTGTAAGGTTTCCATCCAAAAGTGCAGGACATGCAAGTGTGCGTTGACCCCTTTGAGGTCCAGATTGGACAGGAAGGAACCATCCTTCTTTGGCACCACGAAGTAGAGTATCTGCCCTTGCCCCGCTCATCGGAGGGGACGGACACCACCACCTTTAGGAGAAGCAACTTGTCCAAGGTGGTCTGCACTGTGGCACCTTTGATCACAGGCATGCAAGGGGAAACAATGAAGGCATCAGGAATCAGTTCCTTGCATTCCAGGACATAGCCGAATTGAATGGTGTCTAGCACACAATGATCCTTGGTAGCCTGGGCCCATTCCTGAAAGAAGAGGCAAAGTTTGCTGCCCACCAGTGGTCCAGGAGAGTCCTCCTCTGGATGGGGCCAAGTCCCTGGATCCAGGTGCTCCACAAAAGACAGAGAATGAGCCAGAGACCCTGAAGCAGAGGGGAAGAAAGGTTTTCCAGGATGGTAGAGATGATAGTCTCTGCACACATCCAACAGATAACTAAAAGCTGTTGCTTCTTTCTCTATAACATTGGCAAAATTTGCCCCTTCCTTTCTACACACACTATCAAGACCCTTATCCACTCACTAGTCACCTCCCTTCTTGAGTATTTTAACCTGCTCCTCACTGGTCTCCCTCTGAATCATCTTTCTCCCCTTCAATCTGTTCAAAACTCAGCTGTATGGCTTATCTTCCGCCAGTGTTGCTATGCTCATGTAACTCCTCTTCTCGTCACTTCACTGGTTGTCTATCCATTTCCGCATCCAGTTCAAACTTCTTCTACTTACCTACAAGTGCATTCATTCTGTGGCTCCTCACTACTTTCCTCTCTTATCTCACTCTACACTTCTCCTCGGGAACTCTGTTCCTCTGGCAGATCCCTTTTATCTGTGTCCTTCTCTGACACTGCCAACTCCAGACTAAGTTCCTTCCACCTTGCTGCTCCATATGCCTGTAAAAAACCACCTGAGTTGGTGCATCGGGCTCCTTTGCTGGCCCTATTCAAGTCCAGGCTGAAGACCCACCTCTTTGAGGCTGCTTTTGAATCCTGATGCTCCTCATTCTCCTATCCACTACTTATGTGTATCTTGCCTTACTCTAATCTTCAGTTTTGCAGGGTATTTTTTTATCTTGATTAGATTGTAAGCTCCAATGAGCAAGGACTGTGTCTTACATCTATATGTACCTTGCTGCATACATCTTGTAGAGCTCTACAAATGAGTAGTCGTAGTAGTAGATTTTCCCGAGACCACCAGAAATCCTTCCAGAGGGTTCTTGTTGGTCGGGCTGACAAGAAAGGGACACTGATCCGCTTCACAGGCCTCCTGGCCCTGTCTTTCAGGAAGCAGTAAGATTTTGTCTTGCCTAGGTCTTCACCAGTTTCTCCAAATTGGTTCCAAACAGGAGCTTCCCCTTAAAGGCCAGTTGAGCCAAATGGGCTATGGAGGATTGTCTGCTGCCCAGTGATGGAGCCAAATCCAATGACATGACACCATCATCAGGGCACCATCCCTGGCCACCAAGCATACTAGGTCATACATGGCATCAGAAAGGAAGGCTGTAGCCAACTCCAAGAGAAGTAGAATCATCAGACAGAAGAGATTGAATCCACTGGAGAGGGCTTGAGACATCAAGCTGGTACATACCTCCAGCTGTAGAATAGCCACCGCCATGGCAAACTGACTCTTCAGCAAGGTATCGACCTTATGTCCAGAACATCCTTTAAGGCAAATCCAACTTCCACAGGAATGGTGGTCCATCTGGTAACTGCTGTGACATGTGCATACACCTTGGGAATGTCAAACTACTCACCGCACTCCTCTTCTGGGAGAACATAGATTTTCTTATAGACCCTTAACCCTTTGGGCAGGGAGTCAGGTGAGTCCCAGTTGGACCAGATCATATCTTTAATCACCTTTGGGAATGGGAAGACAGTAGTGGATTTCCACAACCTTTGAAGAAGCTAGTCTACTTTTGGCTCCTGCTCCGTCCCAGAAGCATCTGTTACGTTCAAGGCAGATGAGACCCTGGAAATCAATGCTGCCAGCTCCTCCTTCCATAACAGGCAGCTAATGCTGGCCTCTGTATAGTCTTCTGAAGGTGAGAGTAGGTCCTTTTCCACATCAGAGCCCAATACCGATTCATCTGGGTCTGAGGCATAGTCAACATCTCGGATAACTCTCAACTATTCCTCATCTTCAGGAAGTGTCCCACGCTGGGGACACTTTGCCAGAGGTAATTGAACAGGGCTTCTACTTTCTGCTGCCCGGCATGAGACTGCATCCAGGGAGCACCTAGAAGCCACAAAATCTGAATTTCCATGCCAGAAGGCTGTTTCAAAAAGGAAAAGAATTCCAGGGAGGACAATCCGGACTCCTCTCAGAAAAGATTCCTCAACACTAGGGGCCATAGCCAACACAGATTCCCTAGAGAATGAAGAGCAGCTCACAGTATGGTCACCGGAGCCACCAGTCGGCTGAGCATCCTTACCCTTAGTGCCATCCTGTACTTCCTGCCCTGAGGCAGGTAAGAGAACCAGTACAAAAAACATGGATAACTCCAAAGGATAAAACAGTCTTTATTGAAAAACAAATGCCACTAGCTCGACACAGGCCGTGTTTCGCTGCCTTCCTCAGGGGCACTAAAGTGGACTTAAAACCTACAAATACATAAATAGACATGTTAATAACACCAATAAAACAATGACACCATAAGTCTTAGGGGTCTGTTTACTAAAGGCCGGTGTTGTGCGGTCCGCGGTACCGAGCGGGTGCCGTATAAGGAGTGGGCGTTCCGTCGTGAAGAACAGAAGCTGTGATTGACAGATGCGCTAAGGTGCGCGGCGCCCGTGTGGTTAGTGCCCTGTGACATTACGGCGTTTGATCTGTGCACATAGATCACACTGCTCACGGTTTTAGGGCTTCCACTATTGTGCTGCACATTGCTGACGGAAACGGTTTCTTTTCCCTGCACAGCACCTCTAACGCGAGTGTTTCACTGGCGGTAAATTTCTTTGCAGATTCGGGCACGCTCCTGTGCGGCGAGTCTCTCCCCTCCCACATTCCGCCCACTGACCCCGTCTCTCCGCCCCTAGGGGGCCTTCCTCCGCCCTCATTTCGCCTTGGCACGCCTCTTTCGCACATTACCGCCCCGCAAATGTGCGCGTTGTCGGCGCACGCTTGCGGGACCCGTTAATGTGCCGCGCACTCGTACGGGGCGCTTAAGAGCACTTAAATACATCTTTTAGAGCGCTCATGTGCGCCCCGTACAAGTGCGCCGTTTAGTAAACAGACCCCTTAGAGTGGTATATAAATAACATGCATATTAATAAATATAAACAAACAAGCTCCAAAATTATAATAAGTTGTATATACTTATATAAAATGATAAAATAAATGGAAAAAATCATAGTGAATAATTATATCCAGATAAAACAAAAATTAATACAAAATGATAAATAATAAAAACATCAAAGTTAAAGTGACACATACCTGTTTTTATCCTTGAAAATATATCTAATATTACACTTTTTATGGGAGAGGAAGAGAACATGTATAAATTAGATATGTATAATCAAAACAAAAAAGCAAAAAAGCGCACATACAAGACCAAACATATAAAGAAGTGTATCAATAGAGTCTACATCATTACCTTTAAGGCTGATTTCCCAACACGTGTGAAAAAGGAGAAACCTCCTTTACACTATACAGCAAATTGGAATTTCACCAAAAAAAGGCGTCTGCACTAGGATTATAAAAATAATCACCAATTGATGTTAACAAACGGGCACGCTACCTTTTAAATAATCATCTTCAATATCCTATCCTCAAAATTATTAAAACCTTATGGTAATATTATGGATATAGTTAATCCAAAATTTCATTTTAAGAAATGTGATGAATAAATAGATAGAAGTCAATAAATAAATAAATAAAAGTCAATAATCCCTACACATTCCAAAGAAGTCAGACATCAAACTAACAACTCTTTTGAAAAACCCCATGTACAACTCTCAAAGAGAGAAACCATCAAAACAAAATCTCATTAAATACCTTCCCAATTACTTCAAATGGGCCGTTAAAAAATTCTTAAATTAAAATATATTATAAGAGAACCTCATTTTGAAAAAGTGTCTCATCGGTCAAACCGTAAATTACTCATATATTGTATATAACACAACTTGCATATCATTTTAAAAAAACTTTCAAACATCATTATGAACTTTCCTTTAAAATTATATATAACACGGAAAGTTTAAAAAAAAAATTTATATATATAACACGGAAAGTTTAAAAAAACGGAACCAAAGATTTTTTAAAAAGACAAAAACAAAGTTTAAGAAAGCAACATTTAAAAAAAACGGCTGACACATGCATTATTACCCAAGGGAATTCATGTAGCTACCTAATGCTAATGTGTTAAAATGAAAATAAAAATTGTATCATGAAACCAAAGGAACCCCAAAGAGGTTGCATTTAAAACATGTACGGCAGGAGGTGCTTATACCCACAAGAGAAGGGAAAAATACATCTACAGCTTCCACACCATCCCCGAGTGAAACTACTGCGAGAATTGACCCTTTCCTTTAAAAAACGTTAACACATGCGTTCTCACTAAGGGAGATATATTTAAAAGAGATCCAAATAGTAAAATCTTAAGGGACCTCCCGATAAAATAAATTATGTAGCAAAACCACTTTCAAACCGCAAGGCAACCGGGGGATAAGGAGGCACTTATTTATTTATTTATTTATTTTAGTTTCTTATATACCGCACTTTTCAGGATCAGCGCGGTTCACAGGGAACAACAACAAAACCAGAACAACAGGCTTACCGCGTGATCACTTACCGCGTGATCACCAGCTATAAAAAAGAGGTATGAAAAAATATCTTTAAAACACGCTAGCGTGTGTGCTCTTACTAAAGGGAACTTTTGTCACAATAAACTCTCTTATAAGCTTATACATAAAAAAGTTGCTTGAAAACCACAAAAGTAAAAGGACTTACAGCTTTCAACAAACGATGCTGCTATAGAGATGAACCTTTAGAAAAACACCGACGCATGCGCTCTCATTAAGGGGAGTTTTATAGCTGCATGGTACTGACGTATCGAAATTGAAGACTCAATGTCAAGAAGCCATAACGGATGTCCTGATAAAATTACAGTTAAAATATCTTAAGGCACAATAAAAAGTAAAAATTAAAACTTGAAAATGAAACTACTATAAAAAAATACCTATTAAAACGCCAACACATACATTCTCATTATGGAGTGTTTATATAACTGCATAATATCGCAAAAGGCATCTCAATAAAAATTCGTTTAAACCACTGTGACATTTTAAAAAAGGGAAAGTAAAAAGATAAAAAATATTGAACTTTCAGCATACATGCCGTCCATGTAAGAGGCTAATGTAAATATGGATCTTTAAACAAACATAGATGCGTAAAAAATGTGTGGGGGGAGGGGTAAAGAGGGGGGAGGGGGAGGAAGGGGGAGGGGGAGGAAGGGGGGGAAGGGAGGGAGGAGGGGAAAGGGGAAGGGGGAGGGAGAAGGGGAGAAGAGAGGGGGGGAAGTAAAGGGAAGAGGGGAGGGGAGAGGAAAGGGGGGAGGGGGGAAGGAAGGGGGGAGGAGGGGAGAGGAGGAGGGGGGAAGGGGGGAAGGAGGAGGGGGAGGGGAGGGGAAAGGGGAAAAGGGGGGGAAGGAAGGAAGGGGAGGGGGAGGGGGAGGGAGGGGGAGGGAGGGGAGGGGGAAGACGGGGAGAGGGGGGGAAGAGGAGAGGAGGGGGGAAGGGGGAGGGGGAGGAAAGGGGGGAGGAGGGGAGAGGGGAGGAGGAGGGAGGAGGGAAGGGGGAGGGGGGAAAAAAAGGGGGGAGGGAGAGGGGGAGGGGGGAAGGGGAGGGAAGGGGGAAAGAGAGAAGAAGAGGGAAAGGGAAGGAAGGGGGGGAGGCAAAGGAAAAAACAAAAAACAGTATGACACCTGTCCTACTATGACAGGATATATACAAAATCTAAATGAATAAAGACTGATAGATAAAAATGGGAACACATCCCCTTAGAAATCAGACCATAGTTATAGAAAAACCGACAGATCACGTTCCATGTTAAGGCCATAGGGATGTAGACTGTTAAACTCGAAAATATATCTCTCTTCCAAGCGTCGTATTGTTTTATCCACATCCCCTCCTCTCCAATTGACTTTTACCTTTTTGACCACAAAAAATTTTAGATCAGCAATCGTATGTGTAAACTCCAGCCAATGACTAACCAGAGGTTTATCCACCAGTTTCCTTTTTATACAACTTCTATGCTCAATTATTCTGTCACGGACAGAACGAATGGTCTTTCCTATATACGTTTTTTTACATGGACAAAGGATAACATAAATGACGTGACTCGTAAGACAATTGGAAAAATCATCCAAATAAAAAAAGTTTTGATTATTCACTGGATGAATAAATCGCTCCTTAATTGTTAGAGAATGAGTGCAAACTGAACACCTGCCACATGGGACATGTCCTTTATATTTAGGGAGGAATTTCCGCTCAGTAAGAGCAGAAGGCACTAGCATGTTTCTTAGATTTGCATTACGCTTATGTGCTATAGTAAACTTTTGAATCAAAGAATCAAACACCCCAGGAACAAATGGATCACAGTGGGTTCCGGAAGATTGCGACCCGTAAAGCAGAGACATCCTACACATCAAGAGATATCCCTACAAGATGCCTTCTCTGCCTTGGCTAATGAGGATGCCCAACCCAAAGAAACTGAAGGGCCCTTAAATGAGTCAGACAATGCCCAATCTCCTGCTAAAGCACCACATATGAAGAAAACTTCACCAAACAGAAAACTATTACTCCTTGGAGATTCCATCATCAGAGGCACCAACTTGGGAACACAGTTCAAAGGAGAGAAGATAATCATGTGCCTACCAGGCTCTTCAGCCAGCAGGAATACAAACCAAATTGTTGAAATACTTAGCGCAAAAAGTGAGCACTCCAAACCAGATGTTATTATCCATTTGGGCACAAATGACCTGGGAGAGAAACTCAAGCCCATTGTTAACACTGTTGCATTCTCAGAAGTTCTACCTGTTCTTGGTAAGGGGACAAAAAGGCTGCATCGCATTAACAACTTTAATACATCGCTCCAGACCTGGTGCAAACAAGAAGGATTCAGATTTATTGGCAACTGGGGCAACAGATGGACCAACAAGAGACTATACTGTGCTGATGGACTACATCTCTCTGTCGCAGGGAAAAGAAACCTAAGTGAAAAATTCAGGCAGTATGTGGATATGCATTTAAACTAGGAAAAGGGGGTGATGGATGTGGAAGGTCAACATCTGCATGCCACCCCCTGCAAAAGCAGAACAACATCAGAAACAGCCACACTCTTAAACCACACATCAAAAACAAGTGGGAAGAAGTGGGCAGAATAAAATCAATGCAAAATACACACAAGCCAGGTAAATGCTGGAAAGCAATGAGCACAAATGCTCGAAGCTTAGCCAAAAAAATTCCAGACCTGGAAGCCCTAATGGTGGAAACGGATTTGGACATCGTGGCCGTTACGGAAACATGGTTTAATGAATCGCATGATTGGGATATAGCCATAGCTGGCTATAATCTATTCAGAAGAGACAGAGAAAATGGAAAAGGAGGAGGAGTAGCCTTGTATGTCAAAAGCAGTATTAAAGCTACTGAAATGCAGGGAACATGGGGAAAAGAAGAAGCGCTCTGGATTGCGTTGGAAAGAGGAGACGGCACTGTCATCCATATTGCTGTAGTCTACAGACCTCCGACTCAAATTGAAGAGAGAGATAACGAATTGATTATAGATATTGCCAAGATAGCAACAAAGGGGGAAGCGATCATATTGGGTGACTTTAATCTACCTGATGTGGATTGGATTACTCCTTCTGCACATCTGGAAAGAAGCAAAAAAATTGTGGATGCTCTCCAAGATGCATTACTTAGACAAATAGTGATGGAACCAACCAGGGAAAGCTCAACGCTGGATGTAGTGCTTACCAACAGTGATAACGTGTCGAATGTCTGCGTGAGTGCCCCTGTGAGCAACAGCGACCATCACACGGTGTAGTTTGAGATAAAAGCCATGGTACAGGCCAATCATAGCAAGCTCAAAGTCCTAACCTTCAAAAACACTGACTTCAATAAAATGGCCGAGTACTTAAAGGAGGAGATGACGGGGTGGAAGGAGATAAGGGAAGTGGAATTGCAATGGACTAAACTAAAGGCGGCAATAAAAGGGGGAACAGATAAATATGTAAGAAAAATAAATAAAAACAAGAGGAGAAGGAAACCTATTTGGTTTTCCAAAGAGGTGGCTGAGCAAATAAAGGCAAAAAATACAGCTTTCGCAAAATTCAAAAGCTTGCAAACAGAAGAACACAGAAATGAATACAGGATCCAACTCAAAGAGTCTAAAAGAGTAATAAGGATAGCAAAATCAAAGGCAGAAGAAAAGATGGCTAAAGATGTTAAGGGTGGCAACAAAACTTTCTTCAGGTATATTCAGGAAAGGAAGAAGATCAGAGTTGGAATTGCAGGACTCAGAAGTGCTGGGAAAGGACTCGTGGAAAGTGACACTGAAAAAGCGAAATTGCTAAACAAATACTTCTGCTCTGTTTTTACTAAAGAAGATCCTGGAGATGGACCAGCTGTGACTCCCAAATATAAAAATAGGACTGAAGTAGATACCACACCATTCACAGAAGATGAGGTGTTAGAACAACTTGCTAAACTGAAAGTGGACAAAGCCATGGGACCGGATGGGATACATCCCAGGATACTGAAAGAGCTCAGAGAGGTTCTTGCAGGACCGTTAAAGGATGTCTTCAACAGATCCTTGGAAACAGGAGTGGTTCCTCAGGACTGGAGAATGGCTAATGTTGTACCTCTACACAAAAGTGGTGACAGGGAAGAAGTGTCGAATTACAGGCCCGTGAGCCTTACCTCGGTGGCAGGAAAAGTAATGGAGGCGCTCCTGAAAGAGCGAATAGTGAACTTTCTCAAAACCAACAGGTTGCAAGATCCAAGGCAACATGGTTTTACCGAAGGACGGTCTTGCCAAACAAATCTGATTGAGTTCTTTGATTGGGTGACCAAGGAACTAGATCTGGGGCATGCAATGGATGTCATCTATCTGGATTTCAGCAAAGCCTTTGATACTGTTCCTCATAGGAGGCTTGTCAATAAACTCAGTAGCTTGGGGATGGGTCCCAAGATAGTAAACTGGATTAGAAATTGGTTGACTGTCAGACAACAGAGGGTGATGGTACATGGAGCTCACTCGGATGAGAGGAAGGTGATTAGCGGGGTGCCTCAGGGTTCGGTCCTGGGCCCGGCACTGTTCAATATATTTGTGAGTGATATTGCTGAAGGACTGAATGGAAAAGTCTGTCTGTTTGCAGATGACACAAAAATTTGCAACAGAGTGGACTCCCCCGAGGGAGTGGATAACATGAGGAAAGATCTACAAAAGCTGGAAGACTGGTCTAATGCTTGGCAACTACGATTTAATGTGAAAAAGTGCAGTGTCATGCACTTGGGTAGCAGAAATCCAAGGGAAAAGTACACAATAGGGGGTGAGAGGTTGGTATGCACGGTTCAGGAGAAAGACCTTGGTGTGATTATCTCTGATGATCTCAAGGTGGCAAAACAGTGCGACAAGGCGGTGGCAAAAGCCAGGAGAATGTTGGGCTGCATACAAAGAGGGATTACCAGCAGAAAGGAAGAGGTACTTATGCCACTGTACAAGTCACTGGTGAGGCCTCACTTGGAATACTGTGTTCAGTTTTGGAGGCCATATCTCGCAAAAGATGTAAAAAGACTGGAAACTGTTCAGAGAAAGGCGACCAAAATGATTTGGAGCCTGCGTCAGAAGCCTTATGAGAAGAGACTTGAAGACCTAAATATGTACACTTTGGAGGAGAGGAGGGACAGGGGAGATATGATTCAGACCTTTAAATACTTAAAGAGAAATGATGAACAAACAAACCTCTTCCAAAGACGGGGAAGCTGTAAAACTAGAGGGCATAACATGAAGCTGCAAGGTGGTAAAGTGAAAGGCAATGTCAGGAAATATTTCTTCACTGAAAGGGTGGTGGATGCTTGGAATGCCCTCCCGATGGAAGTGGTGGGGGCAAACACGGTGATGGAATTCAAAACGGCATGGGACAAACACAGTGGATCCCTTTACAGCAACAGGATAAAAGCAAAATAAACAATACCATCTAACTTCTGAACTATCTAGCGTCTGAACAAATAAGGGTGTCCTACATGGAGTGGTGGGTTCACCCCTAAACAGAAACAAAAACATGGGGAGGGGTGGCCTGCACAGAGCGACAGGTGCACCTACTCTTGCCATCTTGCTGGGCAGACTAGATGGACCATGCTGGTCTTTATCTGCTGTCACTTACTATGTTACTATGTTACTATGATTATGAAAACCTGGTAAAGATTGAATCAGATGCCAATGTTTTCTGATTATTTTTTCTATCTTATATGACTGTTGAGAGTATAATAAAGGGCAAACAATACCTACATCATTTCTTTTCTCTTGTTGTTGGAGTAAAACACCACGATCAGTGAGCTTCGCTCTATTATAAGCCCTTAAAACATGTTGGTCCGGGTATTGCCTTCCTCTAAATCTATCTGTCATAATAGTAGCTTGTCTCTCAAAATCCTGGCTAGATGTGCATATCCTACGTGCCCTCAAAAGTTGACTAACCGGTAAATTGCGTTTCAATGCCGGATTGTGAAAACTTTGATAATGCAATATTTGATTTCTATCCGTTGGTTTTCTATAAAGAATGGTCACAAGACCTTTGTCAGTTTTTTTAATTAGTAAATCCAAATATGATATCTGTCGTTCATCATAGGTTACTTGAAACCATAAATTGTTATCACAAGAGTTGATCCACTCATTAAACTCATTTAACAGATCCATTGAGCCATCCCACAGAATAAAAATATCGTCAATGTACCTGATCCAAATCTTAATATTAGACTTAAAGCGGTTGTTTTTAATAAATTTTTCTTCAAAATTAAAAACATATAAATTAGCAATATCAGGGGCCATTGAGGACCCCATGGCTACCCCTTTTATCTGTTGGTAAAATATTTCACGAAAACAAAAATAGTTCTCACAAAGGGCTAACCGTGCTAACTCTAACAGAAAAAATGTAGGAATGCGTTTATAGATTTCCCTATTAATCAAATATTGCTCAATAATCTCCAAAGCTTCCTTTTGCGGTACATTGGTGTAAAGTGATTCTATATTGAGTGTAACTAAAAGAAAATTAGAACTACATTCTTGAAAAGAGGAAAGAATTTGTATGACTTGAGTAGAGTCACGGACATAAGACCACATCTTTTGAATGTAAGGTCTCAAAAAAATATCCATAAATTTCGAAATTGGTTCTAATAAGGAGCCGATTGCAGATACAATCGGACGCCCGGGAGGATTTTTTAAACATTTGTGTATCTTAGGTAAAATATATATTGTAGGAGTTATAGGAAATTGTACTGTCAAAAAAGATCTTTCTTTTTCAGTCAGGTGTCCCAATTCAAAGGCAGTTACAACTAAACTATCTAAAGATCTTTTTAGTGATTCAGTGGGGTCCCCTTTAAGACGCATATAACATTTTTCATCTTTCAATTGCCTTTGGACTTCACTAATATAGGCCTCCTTATCCATTATAACAATCGCACCCCCTTTATCTGCGGGCTTAATAATTATATTGTTATTACCTTGTAAGGATTTTATAGCTCTTTTCTCTCCCATGGTTAAATTATGATATGATGGTTTATCTTTATGAGGTAATAGATCGACTTCCTTCAACACCATTCGTTCAAAAGTAGCAATAGTTGGATCAGTATTAGGAGGAATCCAGGATGATTTCTTTTTAATTATAGATGGATCATTGACCTGAACTTCCTGGTCAGTAAAAAAATGTTGTATTTTAATCTTCCTAAAAAATTTAAATAAGTCGATTTGAGTTTCAAAAGGGTCATATTTGGTGATCGGAACGAAAGATAGGCCTTTGTTTAATAATGATTGTTCATCTGAGGTCAAGGTATATTTTGAGATGTTAATAACACTATCGGATGAAACCTGTTTTAATATCTCCTTTCCATGGATCTCTCTGATTGTTTCCTGCCTCTCCCCCGTCCGCGACCCCGACCTCGACCCCTGTAAGAAGTCTGATTTCCATATGTCCTCTCTTGATTTGGTTCCTTGTACCATTGATTGTCTCTTTGAGGGTACCGGTTGCGGGAAGAATCCCGACCGCCCCCTTTCCAGAGAGCATCCATGTTTACAAAGTTTTTTCCTTTTTTATTATTGGTTTTCTTTTGTGGGGTACGTTCATTCTAATGGGTAAACAAAGATGCCGAAGCATCTGTAGACTCGACCGCTACACTTCTAGTGCGCTTTTTCTTTGGTTCTTGTGGACTATTAGGGTGATCATCTTTTGTTTGGTCCTTCCTATCGAACATGGTAGACCTCTTTTTAAACCATAAGCGAACACCTTCTGTTTTCTTACTCCATGGATAAACATATCCATACATGTAGTCTTCCTCATCCCTTTTAAATTTATCCATTTTAATCTCCTTAATATCCTTCTTAAAGGTTAAATTATTTCTTTCAAAATCCTTATATATTTCTGTGAAACTTTTGTCACAATTCTTTAATGTTACCAATTTCTCATCTATCTCTGCCTTATACAACTCAGATTTTTTGTTAGCCGTACTAATAAGCAAGATCATAAGATCTAAAGAGCATTTGTTAAGAATGGCGTTCCAACACCTAACAAACCCATTCTCCTCATTATACAGACCAGGTGCCTTATACATCCTAAGGCCACGAGGTATAATCTTTGATCTGCAGCATTCCAGGAGATAAGCCGCATGAAGTTCTTCTCTAATTTGTTTTTGTGTGAGATGTACTAAATCTTCCCATTGGTTGTTAGTTACATTGGATTCTTCTTCTGTGTCTGGAATCAAAGCTTCCTGTGATGCAAACTTTTCTAATGCGTCTTCTCCAAAGCTGAGAATATCCTTCCATGGGGAGAACATGCCACACAGCACAGTTCAACGCTCAGGCACGAACCCACGTCAACAGGAACAGAACCAGTACAAAAAACGTGGATAACTCCAAAGGATAAAACAGTCTTTATTGAAAAACAAATGCCACTAGCCCGACACAGGCCGTGTTTCGCTGCCTTCCTCAGGGGCACTAAAGTGGACTTAAAAGCTACAAATACATAAATAGACATGTTAATAACACCAATAAAACAATAAGACACCATAAGTCTTAGAGTGGTATATAAATAACATGCATATTAATAAATATAAGCAAACAAGCTCCAAAATTATAATAAGTTGTATATACTTATATAAAATGATAAAATAAATGGAAAAAATCATAGTGAATAATTATATCCAGATAAAACAAAAATTAATACAAAATGATAAATAATAAAAACATCAAAGTTAAAGTGACACATACCTGTTTTTATCCTTGAAAATATATCTAATATTACACTTTTTATGGGAGAGGAAGATAACATGTATAAATTAGATATGTATAATCAAAACAAAAAAGCAAAAAAGCACACATACAAGACCAAACATATAAAGAAGTGTATCAATAGAGTCTACATCATTACCTTTAAGGCTGATTTCCCAACGCGTGTGAAAAAGGAGAAACCTCCTTTACACTATACAGCAAATTGGAATTTCACCAAAAAAAGGCGTCTGCACTAGGATTATAAAAATAATCACCAATTGATGTTAACAAACGGGCACGCTACCTTCTAAATAATCATCTTCAATATCCTATCCTCAAAATTATTAAAACCTTATGGTAATATTATGGATATAGTTAATCCAAAATTTCATTTTAAAAATGTAATGAATAAATAGATAAATAAATAAATGGTAATATTATGGATATAGTTAATCCAAAATTTCATTTTAAAAAATGTGATGAATAAATAGATAAATAAATAGATAAAAGTCAATAAATAAATAAATAAAAGTCAATAATCCCTACACATTCCAAAGAAGTCAGACATCAAACTAACAACTCTTTTGAAAAACCCCATGTACAACTCTCAAAGAGAGAAACCATCAAAACAAAATCTCATTAAATACCTTCCCAATTACTTCAAATGGGCCGTTAAAAAATTCTTAAATTAAAATATATTATAAGAGAACCTCATTTTGAAAAAGTGTCTCATCGGTCAAACCGTAAATTACTCATATATTGTATATAACACAACTTGCATATCATTTTTAAAAATCTTTCAAACATCATTATGAACTTTCCTTTAAAATTATATATAACACGGAAAGTTAAAAAAAAAATTTATATATATAACACAGAAAGTTTAAAAAAACGGAACCAAAGATTTTTTAAAAAGACAAAAACAAAGTTTAAGAAAGCAACATTTAAAAAAACGGCTGACACATGCATTATTACCCAGGGGAATTCAAGCCATAAAACACCACCTGTTCCTTGCATACTTCTCTCAATACCCCACTCCAACATAGCCAACACCACATTACAATCCAATGTAACGATCTATCACTCCCTGTACAACAAGAAGAATACAATTGTATATAGTTATATAACTTATATGTACAAAGTTCTCCCCTATGTTGTATCCAATTAGATTTCCTGTTATATGTAAACTCACGACAGCCTGTTGCTATCGTTGAGTATTTTATGTTTACTGTAAACCGCGCTGATGATAAAAGTGCGGTATATAAGAACGTTAAATAAATAAATAAAATAAATAAATAAATGTAGCTACCTAATGCTAATGTGTTAAAATGAAAATAAAAATTGTATCATGAAACCAAAGGAACCCCAAAGAGGTTGCATTTAAAACATGTACGGCAGGAGGTGCTTATACCCACAAGAGAAGGGAAAAATACATCTACAGCTTCCACACCATCCCCGAGTGAAACTACTGCAAGAATTGACCCTTTCCTTTACTGGTTCTGTTCCTGTTGACGTGGGTTCGTGCCTGAGCGTTGGACTGAGGCAGGGAAAGGCAGACTAACTGTATCTCCTGGATGAGAGGGGGAATGCATGCCCTCCAGGGGTGACTCAGAAGCTGCCATACAGGAAAGACAGAGTCCAGAATCCAAGGATGAGGCTCCTTGCCTGCCACAAGTCAAACAACGTTTCCTGGAAGAAGACATAGAGAGTTAGGTTAAGTATCACAAGAGCACACGCTATGGCTGTGTTGGCCAGCAAGCATGTGTTAACTGCACTTTTACATAACGCACATTAAAAGCACTAGGGAAGGAGCATGCATTGGAGCCACTTGGGCAGAATGCAGATTAGGACCACGTGACCCCCAGGCACACAATAGCCAAAAACATTATTAATGCGTGCAAAAAGCAGTAGGAATTCCACACATAGTACCGGTGGTTGCCAGCAATCCACCTCAAATTGTGTCCCTCAGAGATGATACTGGTAGCCCCCAACAAGGACAATGACAAGGTCAAGCCTTGGTACTCACCCCTTGAGAGCCCCAGGCATAGAATCCATGCCAGGCTTAGTTCTACTCCCCTGAAAGTGCTTCACTGGCTGAGTTTATTTTAACAGCACTGTGTGAAAGATGGCTGGCAGATAGATCCCTCCGAGAGCCTTCTACAATCTTTGGGAGAGAGTAGGGAGGAAAGGAGGAGGAGGGAATGGGCGCTGAGGTTGTGTGAGGCTGCTGTACTCTTCCAGATTCTTCCAAATCCTTCCAATTTGTGGCTGCTCAACAGGCCCTTATCATGATAAGGACATGGAGCTGAACCAATTTTCCCTTCTCCTATGGCTACCACAAAGATTGCAGTCTAGTGGAACCTCCCACATTGCACTCAAGTGAGAGAGTCACCTTTGTAGGGATTAAGGTGGTCATTCATGAGTGTTGAATCAATCTCTTTTCCTCTCAATCTTCAGATTTTCTACATAGGAGACAATCCATCCACTGGAGACAAAGAAATACTGAAGAGATCTCTGGTGGCTGAGGCGCATAGAGGCACAGTAGTGATGTCTTTGAAAACTGGGCTTTTCATAGGCTGTTTGTCTCCACCAATCTGCTAGTAGGGGAATACAACTCACTTGTCTGGACTGGTCTAGGAGAAAGATATGGAAATATATTTTACTGACAGTCTTCCAGAGTTTTATTGACAATCTAACTTTTTTATGGATACATATTTTACTGCCACTATTCTGTGTAATTCTGGACTCACTAGATTGAGATTCGTGTTTTTAGGCACCGAGACATAGTCCTGCTCCCACATAATGCAGTGTCACAGAGCCTGAGCCCACAGCACCAAACGCAGACCCCACTGCTCATCACATTTTTGCTAATATACCATGGCCTCCCAGCCACACAGACAAACCCCCTCAAAACAGCATTGAACACCACAGCGAGAATCATTCAGGGAGCAAAGAAGACCGACCACATCACCCCGATTCTGAAAGACTTACACATACTACCCCTTGAGGCAAGGACTAAATACAAAGCCATCCTACTCACCCACAAAGCCATACATCAAACACCAAACTCCCAACTTCACACCCTACTGTCCCATCCAGCTCATGGCAGATCTACCAGACAAGCCTCCAGCAACTCCCTCACCATCCCTCACAAAAGAACCAAATGCTCTCAACGGACCTGCAATCGAGCCTTTGAACTGTATGCACCATCCCTATGGAACTCTCTACCAACCAGTCTCAGAAACAACACCGATCTACCATCCTTTCGAAAGCAGCTGAAAACCATCCTGTTTCAGGAATACCTCAACATGACACCCACCAGAAAGCGAAATAACAGCTGATCTCACCAACCATGACCAACTAACTCAAACTATACTAACCTGACCATGTCCAAATTCTGTCTAAGTCTAAAGTCTGTCCTATATCTGTCTAAACCCAAAGTCTGTCCTATATCCTATGTTAAAATCATCAATGTAGCCTCCCCGGTGATGGCCCCACCCTTATATGTAAATTCCCCCCCCCCCCTTTCTATGTGGCACCGCTTTGACCGGTGAAAAGCGGGATACAAATACAGCTAAATAAATAAATAAACATAAATTTATTTTAACGGTTGTGTTGTTTTTCTTACTGTCAGTTGGTATCTTAGCTTTGCATATATGTGAACAGAGACTGAAACAAAAGCCACAGTTGAAAAGCAGAAATTATTGCAAATTTAGACCATTGATTACAGGACTTTCTTATCCTGTTCTTCCTAATTCCATTCTTTAAATCATATTTTTTCAAGCTTTGAAACTAATTATTTGCCACTATTGTTGGCTACCTCACCCAATTACCAGCTCTTTAGAATTCATAGAAGGAAGAAAGAAAGAAAGAAAAGGTTCAACTAATCACTGCCTAGTTCATGGCCAAGCCAATATCGCAAACAGCCAATTTGTTTTTAATGCTCAACTGAAAGATTTAGAGGAAAAGTAGGTTAGGTCATTGGAAACATTTAGAACATGTCTAAGTGAGGTCTGACTTGTGGTTGGTATCATTCTAGTTTCAGGTAGGTCCTTCTGCTATAAGGCTAAATAAATCCATTCTCCAAATCAGGAATCCCATCACTCCTGTTGCAGAACAAAAGATGATTTTGCCCAGTAGTTGCTATACTTGAATGCCTGAGAGAATTCCAGAGACGTCTGCAAGAGAAAGGGAGACAGCTGAGTGTATTTATTTTATTTATTTATTTATTTATCTATTTCTTCTATACCGCCCCTTCCAGAGATCAGTGGCGGTTTACATGGAACAAGTAAACAAATTTGTATACTAATGTATACATTACATGGAACAGAGATTTTTAACTTTATACAGATAATAGTTATTAACAGAGATTTATAACATTGTAACTTTATACAAATAACTGTGCATTAATTGTCGAAACTATTTACATTTTATATACAATACCATACAATACCTGAAGACTCTGGAGACACTGTGGAGATTCAATGTGACTTTCTAACTCTCTCTTTTGTGCAAGGCATTTTTGCCATCTTCTACCTTCAGCATTAGAGTGAGCACTGGGAGAGACTGCTTGTAATCTAGTGGACATAGTGAGCGCTGTCTGAAATCTAGTGGCTCATTCTGACCAATGCTTTGGCATTTATAGTACCGCCATAGGATCACAGAATCCCTGATCAGCCTTTAATCATACTTCAGTGAGAATAGAGTTGCAAACCTCACATTTGGATATGGCTGCTGGACTTAATCACCTGGGCCAGACGATGATGGAATCTTTAAGTAGCAGGACCCTATTCTGTATCCTCTTTCTTATAAGGAGGAACATTTTGAAGTCCATGCTCCTATATTAAGCCCCAGTATGGGATGATGTAATGGGAGAGGGTGTCTCACTGTCAGTGAGACAAGAGGAATCTCCTTGCACAATTTTGAGGGAAATATAAAGGGCCTGAGCAGCCACCACCCAGTGTCCTCCTCCACAGGAAACCAGGAAGAGAGGAGGGTCTTCCTCCACTGGAAACCAATGGAGTAAGAAAGAGTCATCCATCGCAGGAGACCAAAGGAGGTGAAGTAGGAGAGGCTGGATTCTCCTACCTATGAGGCCTACCCGGCCACTAACTACAGGACAGAAGTTCCCAGAAGTGAACTAGACTTGAACAAGCAGCAAGTGGTGAATAGAAAGGACTAAGAAGTACACAGAAGACAGAGTAGGTCTGTGCAGAAGGAGAAGGAGCACATCGGCAAGAGAGTGTCTGTGGAGAAGCTAAGGAGCCAGTGAGACGGTAATCACTTCTCCAGCTGGAAACAATTAGAAGAATCAAAAAGTGTAACAGAAGCCTGTCACCCCGATGCATTCCTGCTGAACACCGGAGAGGACTCAGTACTGTGAGATAGGAAACTGCTAACTAAATCCATCTTCCATCTCAGAGTAGAAAAATGGATTTGACTAAATTTTGCTGAAGTGGATTTTATTTTTATTTATAATTTTTATTGAATATTTCAAGATAATACAGAAATCCAATAAGCAAAGAAATTACAAACATAAAAGTCCACATCTCGGGGAGTAAAACAAGAAAACTGCTACCCAAGCAATACATAAACAGAAAAAAAATAAAAATAAAGGTGCAGAGAACAGGAATCAGTATCCATCATTATACAAACATAACTCATTTTTCTAGCATACTGGTAGATCATTATTAAGACATAATTACTTTCCTTAAGGACAATGAGTATTTAAGAAAGTTTCTAAGGAAGATATATCCATAAAGACATATTTAATTCCATTCAATGTAACCAGGCATTTACAAGGAAATTCTTTTTAAAAAGTAGCACCAATAGCCAAAATACGAGGCTTTAAAGAAATAAAAGCCTTGCGTCGCAGCTGCGTCTGCCTGGAAACATCAGGGAACAGATTTATTATCCCCCCGCAGAAAGTAGCATTTTTATTCTGGAAATATAGTCGCATAACCATATTCTTATCTATCTCTGAATTAAAGGATACCAAAAGGGTTGACCTGGTAGGGATTAGATCAGACGAAGACTCAATAAATTCAGAAACGTCTACCGAATCAAGTAAGGGCAAGGCAACAGCTCCCTGGAGGACACCACCAGGATTAGCTGCCATTTGAGGCAAATAATACAATTTATTAATTTTTGGTTTAGTATTCTCTTGAAACCCCAGAATTTCAATCAAATATTTATCAAATAAAATCTGAGGGGATAGTAAACGGGTATAGGGAAAATTTAAACACCTAATATTTTTAGCCCTCAGAGTATTTTCTAACAATTCCTGTTGGGTATGCAAGGAAATACTATCTTTGATAAACGATACATTAACATTCTGTAACGATAAGATTTGTTGATCCAATTTCTTACACTGGTTATCTAGAACAGCCAATTGAGATTCATGTTGAGACAGTTTTGCAACTGTTTCTTTAGAAAACTCAGAATATTGTAAAACAACAGATGATAAAGACTTTTCAATCCGCCAGAGGACTTGCCACACATCAGATAGGGATATATTTTGTATGTCCACAGGCAAGACAGTTCCAGAAACCTGTTGGGCCACAGCATTATTTCCTGGGGTTTGAAGGATACGTGGCATTGGAACTACCACAATATCAGTCATTACCAAAGGAGAAGCCAGCACAGATGGTAACTCCGGCAAACAAGACTGCTCCTCCTGATTAGGAGAAGAAGTCACTGGGCCCAAAGAATTCTGACCAACATGCAGGGGTGAGTTAATATCCCCCAAAGAAACAGAGGAATTATCCACAGGAGATGGAGGCCTGGGGGCTTCATGCGATAGAATTCCAGACCCTTCCAAGGGGGCTAAACGCTTATCCATAGGGCCAAATACTTTCACAGATTTTGACGGATTTATAGTACTCACATTTAAAGGCCTCTTCTTCCGTTTGCCCATTCCCCGAGCTCCACTCCGTGCTCCTCGTGCGCTGAAGGGGCGCTAAAGGGGCAAATAAGCCCCTTCAAAACGCAACCGCGACCGGGAGACCGTAGTACTAGCGGCAATATAAGCCCCCGATGATGTCAGAGCCAACAACGCGCAGCTGATCCAGCGTGCTCCGCCAACGCAGTATTCGGCAACTGCAGCTCCGGTCCTCCACAACCACTGCTCCCAGGAACCGCTGCTCTAGGACTCACTTTAAGGCCCCCGATGACATCAGGGCCAACAACGCGCAGCTGATCAGGCGTGCTCCGTCAATGCGGTATTCGGCAACTACAGCTCCGGTCCTCCACAACCACTGCTCCCAGGAACCGCTGCTCTAGGGCTCACTTTAAGGCCCCCGATGACATCAGGGCCAACAACGCGCAGCTGATCTGGCATGCTCTGCCAACCCGGTATTCGGCAACTACAGCTCCGGTCCTCCACAACCTCTGCTCCCCGCTGAAGTGGATTTTGACTCTTTTTGCTATGTTTTGCCTGTGCACATAGGAAGGGAACAGGTATATCCCTAAAAGGACAGCCTACAACCCTCAGGGATTGAGAGAGTTTTAGTGGAGTTTGGTGTCCAGAGCATGTATACACTAATAGAGTGCAATGTTATAAGGGTCAGCTAGATTTACATGCATCTTAACACACATATTTCATTCCTATTTTATAAAGTAAGGTACAGTCATATGCTTTACTTTATAAAATAGGGGTGTAAATGGTCAAAAACATGCGTTAAACTAGGTGTGAGCACTTAAACCAGCCCCCTGGTGCAATGCTACATATAGGGGTATGTTTACTAAACTGTCTTAATGTTCCCGGTGCTAGTTGAAGTGATAATGTGAAGGATGCCATATAAGGAGTGGGCGTTCCAGTCCTAAGGTAGCAAGAATATGTATCGCACGATAGTGGGCGCCGTGGCACGTTAATGCGCGTTAACCCTAAGTACATGCCAGCGCAGTGTTAGAAGCTGTAACAATGTTCCCACTGGTTACTGCAATGACTGTGGAGGCAGAGGTCATGGGTTTGATCCTGCAGTGGTGTAATCTAAAATCACTGTCTGAGGCATTTTCTTTTAATTTCAATCAGTGCTGCCAGAAAAAACACCCTCACAGTGCCCTAACCTAAGGTGCCTCATAAGGCGCCCTATAAGGCGCCCCATAGGTCACATTATAAAGTGCCCTGTCTGCCAAGGCACCCTATAATGTGCCCTATAGGGCACTGTATAGGGCGCCTATGAGGCACCTTAGGCTACAGCACTGTGAGGGTGTTTCTGCTGGCAGCACTGATTTAAATGAAAGAAAATGCCTCAGATAGCCTTTTTAGATTACACCACTGTGGGATTGAACTCATGACCTCTGCCTCTACAGTCATTGACATAACCAGTAGACTACATCTCTATAGCTGCTACCATGCTGCTGGCTGCCTACAGAAAGACTGCAGGTCACCACACAAACTGTCTGCTGTGGTTACCAGGATAGGATAAACTCACCCGTACCCATGATGCACTGCACATGCAGATCAGCAGTCTACAGCTGATCACAAGATGGGGTATGCACCACTGTTCCCTCTAAGCTGTGCGCATGTGCGCGTGCACACACCTCGCTGAGCGAGCGCACATACTTTACAACAGAGCGCACAAAAATTACAGCTCTGATTCTGATAGAAAACACAGATGTCTTAAAATTTAAAAGTTATGATTGTAATTGCTGGAAATTTCCCGCTTCATTTAGTAATCGTCTATTTTCATTTAATTTGATTAAAATCAATGTGGTGTACAAACTGTATTCTGACATGCAGTCAAATTTTAAAGTATATAACTCAGAGTGTCGTTATGTGGCGCACAAAAATTTAACCTTCCTTCAAAAGCTGCACACAGCTGATATTTTATGCGCACACAGCCTACAGAAAATTAGAGGGAACATTGGTATGCACCCCCACAGCACCTCGGCCTGGTAGGGGGAACTGACCGTGTGTGTAACTGGCACAGAGTAGCTACAGACCGTGACATTATGCGGGTCCTGTGCTCACCCTGAGGGTGAGGTGGGGCGGCCAGCACCAGGTCCGCAGCACCAGGCTTGGCTGAGATAGGCTATGCTGCAGGTCACCATCAGTGCCAGTGTGTGATAGGTAGTCCTTGCAGACACACCTAGGATACACCTGTGTCTATCTGTATGTCCCAGTCACGTATAGCCCTTGTGGACTATGATGCACCCAGAATAGTGCATATCCTGTGTGGGTGCCATGGTCACATGTTATAAGTGAAGGGGGGTGTTTGGACCCCAAGGCGGATTATGTAGCGCCACCCAATCCACCCTCTGTGGCTCAGGATGGGGGACAGGATCTCTCACAAACAGATCCACATTCTACATCTCTGCAATGGTGGCAGTAGAGGGAACCATCAACCCCAGTCCTGCTGGGAAACAGGCACCATACAGGGCAGTCAATGCAGATCTGTATGCATCAATAAGGCAATGGCAGACAGGCAGAATGCTGGAAAAGCTCAGCTCAGCTGCCCACCCCACCACTATCTGACATTCACCAGCAGAGGACACAGTCAGGCTCCACCCTGCAAGGTGCTCCAACCATACACATACTAACTGCAGACAGTCTGCTAGCTAGTACATAGTGCATGTTCCTGGAGGAACTGTATGCACCCAAAAATGGGATGTGAGCACACACACCAAGCAGGTATGTCAGTGATTGGGCCCCAGAAAAGGGAACCCATAAATATCACTTGAGAAAAATACTGCATAGTACTATGGGGGAACCTGGCCATGCCGTGGTCACTGCTCAGTCAGGGTGAGAATGACCTCCCAGCATGACATGCTGTGGCCACCCTGTCCGTGCAGGTGGTGGTCGGGCACTACAATGTCCCAGCCATTGCGCTATACCCTGTGCAGATGCATCCTGCCCAGGCCACCCTGTCTGGCCCATACCCACAGTACCTTGCTCCTCATTATGCACATTGGCAGGCTAACACTGAAAACAGTGCAAGCAGTGTGGGCTCAGTAAGGTGTAGGCAGCCACAACACACTGGATAAACAGACACACACTCCCACACTTATGCCAGCATTGTGCAAATATAGAGGTTTGTGGCAACCCTGGCCGCCACACTAGTCCTGGGCACAGTACAGGCATTGCTATGGTACGCAAAACTGTTGGGGTCACTCCCCGGGGTGGTAAACACTGTCAGAATCAATAACTGAAACACCCTCCACAGATAGCAGAAAGGTTGCTATGATGAATCTCTATCAACAAATCATGTTTAACTTAGGATTTGTTAGCTGACATTAATCATAGCAACCTTTTGATATATGTGGAATGTGTTCCCAAGTTTAGGACGGCATTGCTAAGGTATGCAAGTGGGAATGTATTGGGAGATGCTGCTCTGCGCAGGGCCCAACAGCCTGACTCTCCATGAGGCGTTGGATAGTGGAGCCTGTGGGTGTGGGTGTTTATGGCTGCTGCTCTAGGGCTGAGTTTCCCTACTCCGGTCCTGGTGGGCCAAACACTGTTCAGGTTTTCATGCTGTCCCTAATGAATATGCATGAGATACATTTGCATATAATGGGGGCGTGGCATACAATTGCAGCACAAGCATATTTATTAGAGACAGCATGACACCTGAATGGTGTTTGGCCCTCCAGGACTGCATTTGGGAAACTCTGCTCTAGGAGTTGCACATGTTTATGGTGTCTGTGCCCTGTAGGGTAAAATATAGGCGTTTATTTTATTTTATTTATTTATTTATTTACTTTTCTTATATACCGTGCTATTAAAATCAGTGTGGTTTACAATTGAACAAAACATACTGCAATGTCACATGACAGTTGAGTTTACATTGAACAAGGACAAGATAACTTGGAGGTAACTGGGGTAACTATTTACAGAGTAACTATTCACAGAGTATAGTATAAATTTGTACATGGAGTTATACTAACTGCTTATTTACATAATATATGGATTGTTTATTTAATCTGCAATAACAGTTCTGTCTTTATTACCACGGTTTAGTACTGGGTAAAATATAGAGACATGGTTTGCAGGAGCCACAGCTGGGGCTTGAACCTGTGACTTTCTGACCCTGAACACACTGGCTGTGTGTACTGCACCAAACTGTTGTCACAGAGGCAGATCATTCCCTGGGGCTGCCATTAGTGTTCATTGGACAGACCTTGTCTGTTGCACCACACGGCACCCACCTAAACAGGGCTTGGCCTTGGTCTGCTGTGGGCAGATGCCACTGCCCCCTCCACCACCAGCACCCCTCCGCCACTATGCTGACATGCCCTTATACCAGTGGTGCTGGTCGTACGCAGTCCCAGGCCATCCAGTGTGCCGGTAGGCAGCTGCCTATGGTGAGGGTTCTCGTGTAGGGGTGCCTACATGGACATGCGCGCTTCCCCCCGGCACCGCCTGCCAATGTTCTGTGCCCTTGGGGGTACCTGCTGGGTAATATCCCCTCTGACACTGTGGGACACACACTCGTGCCTATGTTGGACCCTCGTCGGTTGTTGTCTTGCTGCTTTACAGTTTTGGCATTCCTATGTGCCACCTAGGCATCTGCCTAGTCCGCACTGTGCCCCAGCTGGACCACAGCATAACAAACCTGCCCAATATAAAGGAGAAAACCCTGCTCACCGCTATTTTAATGTGGGATCATTCACTTTGTAGGGGGACAGAGCATAGCCCCTTCCAAACATGATATCTTCCTTTTTACGCTTTGTCAGTAGTGTTGCTTTATGTTTATCATTAGTAGCACTATTGGCCAGCTTGGTTATGGGGATCTGAAATGTGGTTCTGGTCATTTAATATGTTTATTTGCCTTTTTGGTTCGTGCACATGTATCAGTACTATCACTTTTCTGGGTTTCCCTGGCTTTGCTGTACATTGCTGACTGAAATGGTTTCTTTCTCTTGCAAATGTGCCTCCAGCGCGAGGTTTTCACTGTCGCTAATTTTCAGAGCTTCATTTCACGGTGTTAGTGTGCATGGGGCCTCTCCCCGCCCACTCTCTGCCCACTGACCTCTCATCTCCGCCCCTGGGGAGCCTTACTCCAACCTCTGGGGAGCCTTCCTCCACCCTCTGCGCACCTTAACGCCGCCGCAGACATTATCATGCGATGCATGACGTTCTCGCACAGTAAAGCGCCATTATCGTGTGATAACGTCACGTATCGCGTGATAACTTCACAGCTGCAACGTCAGTGCCGTTTAGTAAACATACCCCATAATTTTGAAAGAAAGCATATACATTTTAGTATTTTATAATTTGCATGTGTAAATTTGCACAACCCCCCTCCCCATGCTTCACCCCATATTTATTTATTTATTTATTTAAAAAGAATTTTATATACCGCCTTTCAGATTCTCAAAGTGGTTTTCAGTGAACATAACTTTGTTTAAATAAAACTTTTCTTCAGAACTATTTACAAAAGCTTTTAACATGTTTACAATTAACAATTTAACTATTTACATAGGTGTTTGAGCTCTGCGGATGCTTGGAGATTGCCAATGGTCCATCTGCTGTGATAGTCGATACAGTTACTTGACTTGTGTGATATTGAAGAGTTCAGCAAATAGATGGGTTTTCAAGAGTTTTCTGAAGTCAGTAACATCTGTGGTTGCTCTCAGGTGTTGTGGAAGAGGGTTCCATAGTGAAGGGATGTAGAGTTTGAACACTCTGTGAAGTGCATTCTAGGAGATGCCTGTAGATATCATAGTGGTTGCACAGTGGTATCCACTCCTGTACACAACCACAGTGAAAGTACATGCCATCGGTCTAACGCGCATATGTTCAGGATAGTGACCGACTACATTACACATGTAAATCACTAGAATACCATAATTTATGTGCAAATATACACGCCAAAATGTAGGCATGTCTCATAAAATTACTCCAACAGTGTTTTACTTGAGAACTGTGATACCTGAAGGTGTATGGTGCTCTAGGTGACCGTCTAGTTTTCCTGATGACTGGGCCATAACTGAAAGCATCAGGTAACTTTGTTCTTATTGTACGCCGGTACAAAGGATGGTATATCAAATACCAATAAACCGTAAACAGGCCTCAAGTTACAAGTGCAACTACAGTACTACTTAGCACTTGTATAGTGCTACAAGGCAAACGCAGTGCTGAACATATACACTTAAGAGACAGTTCCTGCTCATCAGAGCGTACAATCTATTCAAGACAGACAAACACAACAAATGCAGGACTAGGGGAAACTAGGGGCATGATAAAGATACACATAGATAGTGAGTAGGAGAATAAGGGGATCTGAATCCAAAAAAAGCCTTGAAGAGGTGGCTTTATAGCCTGGGTTTGAATAGTGCCAGAGACAGACCCGGTGCTAGGGTCTCTGGTGCCCCTTTGCAACCTACAGATTGGCGCCACTCCCCCCCCCCCCCCCCTTTTCCCACAACTCCTGGGTGAACTCTGTTCACATAACACTAGCATTTACAACAGCTGAAATATTCCAATCACTAAACTGAAAATAAAATTCTTTTCTCTAGCTTTTTGTCTGTCCCCTCCAAATTCCCACTCAGTCTCCTATACCCACTTTCCTGCTCTGCTTTTGCCTACCACCACCCCCCCCCCCCCCCCCCCCATTCAGTCACCATGTCCCTGTTTTTCTAGAGGGTCTTGTCCTTCTGCTCTGTCTCTCTCATGTCCTTGTTCTTCCTTATCCCCCTTTCCCCATCTCTCTTTCATGGCCCAGTAGTGCACCTGCAAGTTGCTGAGTTTGGGGCTGCAGTTCTGTCCACTCATGGGTGCCTTCTGCCTCCCTCCCATTGTAGGTCAGTAGGAGAAGTTTCACCTGGATGTGGAAACGGATAGGGAGCAATGATGTGACTTCAGAAGAGATGTAGTGGCATTGGCAGAAGATTGGTCGTGCAGCTGAGTTTTGAATGGAATAGAGATTATTCTGGGGAAGACCAGCGAGGAGCAGGTTGCAGTACTCTAAACAGAAGGTGACTAGAAAATGGATAAGGGTCTTGGTAGTATGTTAAGAAAGGAAGGGATGAATTTTGCTGATGTTATAGAGAAAGAAACAACAGATTTAGCTATCTGTTGGATGTGTGCAGAGAGAGAGAGAGAGACGAGTCAAAGAGGACTCCAAAGTTGCGAGCTGAGGAGACAGGGATGATGATAGTGTTAAGCACAGAACAAGAGAAAAGAGGAAGGAGGAGGTAGGTTTAAGTGCGATGAGAGAGGATAAATAAGAAAACCAGGATAGAACAGAGCCTCTAAATCCAAGTGAAAACGGGGTATCAAGGAGAAGGCGGTGGTCGACAGTGTCAAAAACAGCAGATAGGTCAAGAAGGACGAGGCTGAAGTCAAAGCCCTTGGATTTTGCCAGGAACAAGTCACTAGAGACTTTGGCAAGGACTGTTTCTGTAGAAATGTAGAGGACAAAAGCCACATTGCAGTGGATCCAGGATGTTTATGTAGGGGCCCCAAGGGGAACCCTCACTCTTTCTAGGGAGGATTCTTGTTACATTTACTAAGCAAAAGTATATTCAAGTTGTCCTGGGCCCTAATGCCCAAACCTTTAATTTAACTTACTGAGAAGTCAATCCTTCTAACATGGAAGGCAGGAGAGAGTGTGCCTGTTCAACACAAATAGCCATACTCGCTGTAAAGAAACTGCTTTGTCTCAATCTTCTGTAATTATCTGAAAGCATGGCACCTCCCCCCACCCACCCCCACAGAGGAAGAGTGGCCTAGTGGCTAGTGCAGCAGTCCAGGACCAGAAAGACCAAGGTTCAAATCCCACTGGCACTCTTTGGGTAAGTCAGTTAACCCTCCACTGCCTCAGGTACAAGCTTAGATTATGAGCCCTTTGGGACAGGGAAATGCATATTGTACCTGAATGTAACTCACCTTCATCTTCTCCTGGAATGGTGGCAGCTAAACACTAATAATGAATTCTGAAGCATTAAGAAATCTTGTGTCAAACATCAAATCATGTGGCACATTTACATGTTAATAATATTAATTTCATTCATGAAAATTTGTATAGCCCACCCATCATTGCCCATTTGTGTATACTTCATACCAGGGTTTTTCAACCCAGTTTTCAGGGTACTCCGGGCCAGTCTGTATAAGATAGATTTACATACAATGGAAATGCTTTTAAATCTATCTTATACATACTCATAGTAGATATGTTGAAAACCAGGCTGGCTGGGAGTACCTTGAAAACTGGGTTGAGAACTAATGCTTAATATGAATAAAAACATTTTTAAATTGACATTTCTTGTGTTTTCAGATAATTTAGTTCAGTTATTTTTATTGGGAACAAACCTGTGCTTAGCAGGTTTCTTGTAAATCAAATACAAGATGTAAGCAGGCCAAACTAGATACGATTCCCAATTCTGTCTATCAAACTCTACCCACCCACCTCCCAAGTCCCTCCACCCCTAAGCAGAATGACAAACCATCCAGTCCTGAAAATTCAAACTTGCAACACATTCACAAGTCTACTGCTTCTGTTCTGCTATTCTTAAAATGACTTAACCTCAGACATAAAAGAAAGGCATCTATTAACCAGATTATACTTTTTACATTGAGTATTTCAGGTAATAATATATGCAATAGGAATATTTTTTAAATGGATTCTCTGTGGAGAATCCTTTTGCAAATTGCCTCCAGTCCTCTGTGAGGAGGGATAGGGTCAGGGCACAGCTCATACTTTTATGCATACAATCCCTGAGGTAGTCTTACAAAAGCTTTTTTATGTGCATAGAAAGGCCTTTCTGTGCAAAATATTCTTTATAAAATCATGCATAAGCAGTGGAATGGAGTGGGCCACTGAGGCCAAGGCCCAACCAATATTTTGCTCAACATATCATCAGCAACCAGAGAAGTTAGGGACAGTTCCAGAGAATGTTTTTTTGTTCCCTCCAACCAAAAATGTGTTCCTCTGCCCCTTTACATTTGATGAAATTCCTGGTGTTTTCTAAATATATGCCTATTTTTCTCTAAATTTCCTCATACTGTTTTTAACAATAATTTGAACAGTAATAATTATATTACTTTATTTTTTTCTCCCGTTGTGTTCCTTTTGGATCAGTTCTTTTAACCACGCTGTCATTTTGTCTTCCTTGCGTTTTCTGGTTCTGAAAATGTTGTTTGCTTTCTTCCCCATGTATTCCATAATACTAGTTTTATTCAGATATTTATCATCGTTCCCTTTATTGAAGCAGTATGAAATACATTTCTTTATTTGCTTTATTTGTGTTTCTTGTAACGATAATTGCTTCTTGCTCTTATCCCTCTAATGTAACGGTTCTCAACCTGTGGGTCAGGACCCCCACGGGGGTTGCCTCAGGATTTACTAGTGGTTGCCTGACAAATCCCAGGAATTATTATTTCTTTTCTAATTTATTGTTCAAATTTGATCGCAAAGCCTAATGCCAAATATTTTGAATTTAATCAATTTATATATTATTTAGGCTATCCTTACTTACTTTTACCTGTTCGCCAGAAACGATGCACCTCGAGACGTTGTTTAGATCACTTCCGGTTTTGTAATGGCGGACATGGGTCCTACTAAAATTAAATTTTCTATGTAATATTATATAACACCAGCGACTCCATTGAAAATGAATGACAGAGAGAGGAATACCAAGAAAAGAAAATATTGCGATGACTTTTTAAGGTATGGTTTCACCTCCATATTTTCAGCAGGGATTGAGAAACCACAATGCGTTATTTGTAACGAAGTTCTATCAGCGGAATCCATGAAGCCAGACAAACTGAAATGGCATTTTGACAGTAAGCATCCCACCTTTGTAGGCAAGGATATTTGGTATTTTAAGAACAAAGCTGATGGAATCAAGAAAAGCAGACTTGATATTGGCGGAAAGTTCCACCAGCAAAACATAGCCGCTGTTGAAGCTTCATATATGGCGGCTCTCAGAATCGCCAAAGCCAAGAAAGCTCACACCATTGTCCTTCGTCAGTCTTATTGAATAAAGCATACTAAAACCGTTGACTACAAAATCATAATCATTTCGAAATCAAATATTTGTTGCTTGTTATTGTGATTAATTATTGTGGGTTAAATAAGTAAATTTTATAAATAAAAACATATTGCAAAGGCCTACAATATATTAATAATTCAACAGTGACAAAGTGTTAACGGTAAAGGAAGAGAGACGCATTTGATTTTATCATTGGGGGTCGTCACAAGTTGACCAATGGAAAAAGGGGTCGCGGTACAGAAAAGGTTGAGAAGCGCTGCTCTAATGGCTTTTTTATTTCCTCAAAGGAGTGCAAATGTGAAAACAGCATTAGCTTTAGTGTCACCTGCTTCCAGTACTCTCTTGAATAACCTGAGGAAACAGTCCTATATGTTGCTCTAAACTCCGTTTGCTTAACCTTTTGAAGGCCTCCTTTAAATTTTTAATCCACATTCTGCAGCTGGGTTAATTCTTGCATATTTCAGGAAAATTGTACCCGTCTTATTCAATATGTTCTAATAGTGATCTTCCTTCTGCTATGGTCATATATTATATACCATTTGATAGGAATATTTAGTCAGAATTTTGGATCCCAAGAGTTTTGGGCTCGGCCTGGAAAGGGTTAAATTTGAGCTTTGCCATCTTTCCGTCCTTTATCTTTTGCACATATGTACCTATGTTCGTGCAACTACTAGTACTACTTAGCACTTGTATAGTGCTACAAGGCAAACGCAGTGCTGAACATATACACTTAAGAGACAGCTCCTGCTCATCAGAGCATACAATCTATTCAAGACAGACAAACACAACAAATGCAGGACTAGGGGAAACTAGGGGCATGATAAAGATACACATAGATAGTGAGTAGGATAGTGGGGAAGTTTGGGTGGAGCGTGGGCAGGGTCATGTTTCATGTGTGCACTTTGCATGCAGCATTAACACCTCCTTCTGAGTAGGCGTCAGTTTAGTCATGATTTCTGATGACCTGGTGGGTAATTCTATGAAGATATATAGGCACCTACTGTATGTCTTTATCAAAAATGCAATGTGTGCCTTTGAGGCCATGCTGACTCCTGGCAATTCAGCAGCTCCTGGGTTTTCTTGACAGTGTGAGCAGAAACAAATTGCCAGGCTTTTTTTCCAAGGCAAATGAGGGTTAATTGATTTGCCCAAGGCCACAGGGAGTCTTAGTGGGAATTGAACCCTTGTTTTTTGGTTATCAAGCCCATGCTCTAACAATTAGGCTAACTCCTCCACTCCATAGTTTTGGAATAGGAACCTACTTGGCCTTCTCATGTAGACAGCCTGTTATAAAATGACTCTCTTAAGGATCTGTATTACAGTCCAACTAAGAAATCTTTCTGATTTGGCAAACTTCTACCATAATCTATATTTGACTACATTGAGACATTTATTTTTTTTAGTTCTGGCATTCCTGTTTTCCAGCTAGCCTAGATGAAAATGACTAAATACCCCCTTCTTTCTTTCCCTATCTGTTTATTTTTCTCACACATTAATGACCTTCCATCATTTCTCTGGGATTCCTGTAATACCATGATGCCAACATTTGACCCTGTTGAATTATTCATCTATTTTTAATTTGTTGACTGGCAAAAATCAGATTCAGATGAACACCTTGTTTTCAACTGGGTCTCAAGAGGGGTGGGAGGTGGTATTGAGCTACATAGAATATAACAAGAGTAAAATAATAGAACACTTACAACCAACTAGCCCAAATATTATTTGTATTTATTTACAGGCATATTCCGAAGGGCCATTAATGCAGTTGCAGCAATATCCAAATGAAAATATCTGCAAATCTCTGCCAGTTTTAGAGGAGACGGTGGGCACGCACAAGTCCGATGTAAAATTGACTTATCTCCACCCCTCACAGTGGACGTGCACTTTATATGAAAGAAGGAAGTGTGGGAGCGCTTGGGGATGGGTATCCCCATGCAGTGGGAGGAGTCATACACATGGGAAAAATCTGCATCAGGAACTCAGCAACTTACACATGTGCGTGACATTTACACGTGTATCTTTACCAAATGCATGTCAGCATTTACACATGTATCTTTACCATTTTATAAATCTAGATGTGTCGATGCCACTAATGAACTATAGAAGCCTTCATCTTTCCCTGCATTGTTTGTCTGCCCTGGAGGCGATCAGCCCTCCACTGCCATGATCGAGCCCCCTTGATCAGACTATATTGTTAGTGCCGTGGATATACAGATCCACGGCACTGACAATATTAACAATAATGCCTTCCCTCCTCCTTCATTACCAATGCCCCCAGATGGCTCCCGATTCCCACTGGGAACTGTCCATTGGGGATGGGTGAAGAAAACCTCTAGGTAAGTGAAAGTCCTCAGGTACATAAAACATTAAATGCAATATATGCCCTTGAGTCAATGCTGACTCCTGGCAACCTAGCAGCTCCTGGGTTTTTTGGCATTATGACCAGAAGTAGATTATCAGGTTTTTCTTCTGAGGTAATGGAGGGTTAAGTGACTTGACCAAGACCACAGCGAGTGCTAGTGGTTATTAAAACCTGGTCTCTTAGTTACCAAACTGGTGCTCTAACCATTAGGCTACTCCTCCACTCCAAAAACATTAAATAACTCTGTAGAAACGGGTAAAAGGGGCAACATCTGGAAAACAGTGGGCATAAATGCCTGTAGCATGGTAAATAAGATTTCAGTTGTTGAAGCTTTAATGGAAGAGGCTGACTTAGATTTAGTGTGGTTACGGAGACATACTTCACAGACAACCATGACTGGTATGTAATTATACCGGGCTATATTTTATTCAGGAAGGACAGGATAGGAAGAAAGGGAGGAGGAGTGGCATTATATGTAAAAATATTAAAGCTATAGAATTATAGGGCTTAAAAGGGAGCAAGGAGGCAATGTGGGTTAAACTAGAAAGAGGGAATGGGAAATCCATTTGCATTGGTGTGATATACAGATCTCCTTCATAGGGGGAAGAAGTGGATGGAGATAATAGAAGACATATGCAGTATTGCCATGAAAGGAGAAGTGCTACTGATAGGTGATTTCAATATGCCAGATGTTGACTGGCACATCCCTGTTGTGGTGTCATCTAGAAGTAAGGAGATCCTGGATTCTCTACAGCGAGAACTATTCTGGCAACTGGTAACAGAACCCACACGTGAAGGGGCCATACTGGACTTGTTGCTTATCAATGGGGAAAGTGTTTCTGATATTATAGTGGGAGATCATTTTTCATCCAGTGATCACCAGATGGTGTGGTTCCGTATTAACAGACTCCGCACACCCACGGGATACCATAAGACAAAACAGGCTACCTCCAACAGAGATATATCACTCTCGGCGCCAGCCCTCTGGAACTCCCTCCTGGATAAATTAAGAGCCATTAATGACATCAAGGATTTACACAAATCCCTCAAAACCCTCCTGTTTACGGAATTCTGTGATCAAGTAACATAAAGAACCTCCACCATACCGGCATGCCTAAATAAGAACTAAGAAACTAATTGTCTAAAGTCTAGGTACGTTTTGTCAATCCTCCCCTCCTGTTCAATGTAGATCCACAAATGTGTTGTCAACCACTTTGATTGAAGGATAAAGTGGTATACAAAACCGGTTAAATAAATTAGGACTAGGGCTGATGAAGTCCATTCAAAAGCGAGGGTCTTAAACTTTAGGATAATTAACTTTGCCAAGATGAGACAATACCTCAAGGAGTCATTAACAGGATGGGAAAAGTTGGGGGAGTTGTTAACAGGATGGGAACAGTTGTAGAAAAGCAATGGGCAGAACTGAAATGAAACATTTTAAGGGCAACAAACCTTTTTGTTAGAAAGGTAAATAAATGTAAAAGGAAAAGGAGGCCGTCGTGGTTCTCAAAAGAAGTGGTTGAAAAGGGAAGAAAAAGAGAGAGGCTTTCATAAAATACAAGAATCACCATCAATATTTGGAAAACCTTAGAGAAGCTAGGAAATTAGTCAGGAAAGCAAAGATACAAAATAGAAGAATTAGCCAATACAATAAAATGGGGGGACAAGACATTTTCAGATATGTTAGTGAGAGGAGGAAGTACAAAAATGGTATTGTTAGACTCAAGGGGGAAGGGGAGGAATATGTAGAAGCTAGTGAGGATAAAGCAGAGGGTTTTCCTCGCCTATCTTTAAGGCGCAGGTCGCTAACTGGGCATCATGCTATATCGCTGCTGCCCAGTTATCGATTGTCGCCGCCTCCGCTCCTTCCTGGATACGCCTCAGTGCTAAACGGTTAGCATCGGGGCGTGTAAGGGATAAGAGAGGGGATATTCAACGGCATTAACCGGGTTAGTACCATTGAATAACCCAGATAGAAGCATTTACATGGTTTGCAGGGCTGTAAAAACATGTAAATGCCTTTCGAATATCGGGCCCAAAGATCTTAATATGTATACATTAAAGGAAAGGCAGGATAGAGGAGAGACATTTAAATACCCCCATGGCATAAATGCACAAGAGGAGAGCCTCTTTCGATTGAAAGTAAGCTCTGCAATGAGGGGGCATAGGATGAGGGTGAAAGGGGATAGACTCAGGAATAATATGCAGAAATATTTCTTTATGGAAAGAGTGATAGATACATGCTATAGTCTCCCAGTGGAGGTAGTAGAGATGAGGACAGTATGTGAATTCAAGAAAGCATGGGACATACACAGAAGATCTCTAAAGGAAAAAAAAGGGACTATAGTATTTGATATGGAAAGGCAGACTAGATAGGCCATATGGTCTTTTTCTGCTGACATGTTGCTATGTTTCTACAATGCCCGGCTAGCTAGTCAGCATTCTTCCCACTCCTGCCCCGTTCTGTGCAGCCTCTCAAAATGACTGGCCGCTATCCCACACTAGGGTTAGCACCACAAGATCATGGCTATTTTTGTTAGTACTATTGAGAAGGCCAGGATACCACCAACACACCTACCATGACACACACTTGTGCACATACACAGTCCCAAGACAGGGGTCAAAGGGAGAGGGAACACTTTTCTTCCTAAAGTCTTGCTGAGTATCTTCACGTAGTAATCCCACTGTATAAAACCTATACCTATCTCAAGAAGGCAACACTATGTTAAAATATGGTAGGAAGGAAAAAGAAGGATACATACTGACCACATCACCCAGAATAAAAGGTAACCACCCATAGCTTATGCACTAGGACAAATGATGGTGGTAGCGATAGTGCCAAGCTGCAGGAGACGATAACATCCCTGATCCAGCTATAGGCCATGGATTCTTGGACCCTCTGCAGATGAACCACAGAAACTAATGAAAAAGCTATGATGACGGAAGACTGTTAGGTGAGCTCCTGAAGAAAAAAAAGATGGGGGGGGGGAGATATTCAAAGGGATGAACACGGTTAGTAAACCTGATAATACCCTTGTCCGGGATATTCCTCGGTACTAACATAGTTACTGCTGCTTAATATCTGCGGGTGCTGCCGCTGCATACTCCAGTGCTAACCAGTCAGCATCAGGGCCTGCTGGGGGCTTTCCGGGGGTGGCACCATCAGTAACTGTGCAGCGGCGATACTAACACACGGTGGAAGTTAGGCACTGTAAAGGCTGGTCTAACTTTCACCACAGAAGCTAACCAGGCAGCAGCTGAATATCACCGCTCCCCAATTCACTTCCCGGCAGTCCAGAGAACCCAAATATTCAATGTCAGGCCTAGTTATGGTCCCAGTATTGAATATCCACGATTAAGGTTCAGCGGTGGCAGCTAGCCGCTTTAGCAGCGCTAGCCACTGCTGCCCGAATATCTGACCCATAATGTATTGCTATTACTATGCCACAAACCCTGTATTTGATTACAGAGGATATACAATGAAAGCTCACCAAAAAATGGAAGAAAGAGGAAAGATCTCAAAGGAAAAACTAGAAAAGGCAATGGATGCAAATATAAGATCGTTAATTGGACAAACTGAAGAAAAGTATCAGTCAGAGTCAGGATTTGTTAAAACTGGTTAAAATTAAGATAGCCATTGGCCTGTCCTACCTTTATCCAATTTACTCATCCAGTTAGTGTCTGAATGTTGCTGCTGATCAGATGGCAACCGGGACCGCCATGGTTTTAACCAGGCATCTTTTCTGTGGTCTGTGGCGATAATCAGTGGCACTATCCAGATAGTGCTTCTGACTATGGGGATCCCCACAGTTTAACCATTTGGCAGCTCTTCTAACTAGCTAAACTGTTTTGAACATGCTTCTCTGAACTTGTAGCACACAGTGAGGCCAAAAAGTACAGTCATCCTGTAATGTGATTAATATTAAAGACACTCACTTAGAAGCTTTCAGCTGCAGCACCTTTTATCAAATAATAGTTGCTTATATTTTCACATTTTTTATGTTCATCCATCCTGTATGTAACACTGATGTCAGAGGAAATGACATCACAGGCAAAACTAGCAGGTGGGCAAAAGGGAAACCAAAAGGGCATAAGTGATATCACCCTGGAGAACAGGAAAAAAGCCCAACTGAAAAAAAGAGACAGCTGAACATAGGAGCAAAGCTGGCAGGATGCCCAGGCCTCATTAGCCGAAAAGGATCCAGTGCAGGAGAATGTGAGCAGTGTAGAGGCCAGGCTCTGCCAGGGCATGCTTTATCACTAGGGTTGGCAGTTGTCCTGATTTTACCAGCATTGTAATGATTTTTGGAAGCTTGTCCTGATTTGAAAAATGTCCTGACTTGTCCTGAATTTCTGTAAAATTTTGACAGATGATAAAGATGAACATTATAATAAAAATGAAGTTATTTTTATTTGCTTATTGTACATAAAATGGAGAAATGAAACATGAATCCTACATTTTTCTTTTTCAACGTTCGTGACTCAGTGTTTTTTCCCAAAAACATTTCTTTTGGCATTTGTTTGAAAAGGGGGAAAAATTTTGGGCTCTTTCCCAAAAATGAGAAAGTTTGGATTCCATTGTAAGTACAAAATACAGCGAATTTAAGACACATGTAAAGAGGCGGAAAATATAAACATTTTCCAGAAGTGCGAAGTCTTGGAGTATGTTTACAAAGCAGCGGTAGTGGCCTCCATGGCTCCCATATCGCACGGAGCTGCTACCGCTGCTTTGTAAACATACCTTTTGATCATAGTTTATCGTTTGATAACATTTTTCAATTTTTGTCATCATAGTAATGTTACCAATATAAATTAATTTGCAATTATGTATAATGTCACTAGTGGAATGAGTATTTTCGGTGTGCAAGAAACAATGGACAGATGACCAAAATCAATTGGATATTAAAATTGTAAAATGCTTGCTTCAAGTTAAAATAAACTATTCATTATCTTGTGGTGATATGAACAAAAAGATTTTGGCTAACGAAAATCTGCTAAATCAATATCATCGAACAGTAAATATATGTAACTAATGTTTTATTGTGTTTCTTGCCTAATAAAATGGTTTTTTGAAAAGTGTTATTTTTTGAAAAAATGTCCTGGTTTTGGACCAAAGGTATCTGGCAACCCTATTCGTCACTCCATCAGACTGAACAGTGAGGTTGGCAAAGAGCCCACACCCAATAAATGGAAGAGGAGCAACTGTCAGGTGACAAAGAGGAAGAGGTGAGGATGAGAGAGGGGAAAATTAGATTCGATTTGTCATCCTCTCTTTTGCAGAGTGTTAGTTTGGATGATGACAACAACCTTTGGAATTCTAGGTTTCAGAAATTGTTATGGGGGTAACCCCACCAAGGGTCAATTTTGTATGTAGTCGAGGCCCATGGTCTCCTGCTGCAGCCACAGGTAGATTCTATAGCACAGCATTTGAAATTCTATAGAAATGCCCCAAGATTACAAAATATAAATACGTTTTGCATAATACAGTACGTTTGTATGCACAAAAACACTATTTGTGATTCCTTAGTTTAAATATTATTCTATAAAATTTTCCAATTTCTTGTGCATTATCATTTTTCTCCTTGTATTATATGATTTATTTTATTGTTTTCCTTCATTCATTCCTTTCTATTGATTACTTACCATCTCACATCTTATATTCCGCCATCTCTCAGTATAACCTTTTCCCCTGTCCAGAAATGCCTCTCTTGCTCTCACCTCTCTCCACTCCTCTAATTTCTCCTCCTCTCTGGTTTTACCATTAAATTTTCTCCTCTCCTCAGTTCTTTCCTTTGCTCCCTCCTGTTTGGCCTCCTCTTTCACCCCTTCCCTCTCAATGCAATCACAGGTCCTTCCTGTTCCACCTGCATCATCTCCTCTTTCCTGAAAGTAACTACTCATACTCAGAAGCCCTGGCACATAGCCACTCCCCCGTGCACCACCCTTCCCTGTGCTGAGCCGTGCTGCTGCTGATTCTGGCACACATGGCCTGCCGCTTCTGACTCCTCAGATACAACTTCAAGGGGGTCAGAAGCATCAGGCCATGTGTGCAGAGGCACATGGCCTGCCGCTGCTGCCCAGCCGACCCCACCACAGGAATCAGCGGTAGCAGGGGTCACTGACGTAGCTTGTCTTGACTCGGCATAAGGGGGCGGAAGGCCATGCTGCCCACTGAGGTCTGCTGCTCTTGGCAACCGGCTAGGTTCGCCCAGTGGTCAGGCCAGCCCTGTTCATACTCCAGCTGGACTTAGTTTACTCTGGGGGGGAGGGGAGACAGTGTCTCCAAATGAGCTAATTTTATGCATACCCACTGTACCTGAATGTAAAAGGCGTAAGGTAAATCCAAATGACAGCGATGAACGTCACTCCTAAAGCAGGGTATGTCGGGTTTGATCTCAGTCTCTCAAGTCTATTGCTAGTGCTTGCCTTAATACTTGAATTCTTTCTGAAAAAGCTTCCTTCTGGTGTTCATAGCATGCAATATGAATGGGCAACATATCAAGGAACACTTTGAAATTCCTTTTGATCCGGTCAGTGGTGCCCAAAACAATTATGAATTTTTCTGTATCGTTTTGCTGCATTTTCTTAGTCTCTGATTGCATTTCTTGGTACTTGAGGATCGATTGTCTCCCTAAATCTGCCATCATTTACTATGTTAGGGTACAGAACAGTTGCTTGGTACTGACATTTCTAATAGCAGTGCTATTCATCTGTTCTCTTCCTTGCCATTATTTCCAGTTTTCTTGCATCAACATTTTTGGCAGTTGGAATTGGACTGTCCCAGGTGATTATAACCTCTTCATTCTTCACAATTTTCTTGGGGTCATGATCCCAATGTTTTTATGATACAATGATCTTGTGGAGGCACATTCCAAATCCCGCACGTCCGCCCACATTGGCCGGGCAAAATCTGGACATGCGGAAGATGGACCCGATTATGTTGTCGCGGGGCCCGGACATACCCGTGATGACAGAATTGGGGACATAGATGTCTGGGCAATCCCCATATGCCGATGAGATCGGCATATGTGGAGCTGCCATCTCGATACCAGAGCACCATGACTGGGGCATGGGAACCATGGCTTCCTGGCACCATGGCAACAAGCCATTCCCAGGACATCTCGGAATGGCATGGCATCTATCTGCCCCTGCAGCCGACTGTCCTGCCCTCATCAGTGGCTACTGTGGGCTGGAACGTGGCTGCAGGGGCATAGTGTCTCCAGCAGAATGCATTTTGGGGTGTGTGGCAGGTGATATGGGGGGCAACGGCTGACTATGTAGGTGCCAGTGGACATACAGGTCCCTGACCTGAATAGATCCTGTATGTCCCGCCAGCTAGCCACTCTCCCACTCCACCCCCATACCATCTTCATTCCACCCCCTCCCACCCCCATCCAGTGCTCCCTGCACAAATATTGTGTACGTGCAAAGAGTGCTTGGACCGAAATCACGTTCCAGAGCTGAGCGCAGGTTGGACGTACTTCCCGGACATCCAACCCCGCTATTCCTTGTTCAGAATGCCGGCCATAGTGCTTATACAGTTTCCAGTGAGTAAGCAGTGCCACTACTACTTATAATTTCTGTAGCATTAGTAGGCATACGTAACACTGTACAGATACACATCAGATCATCCTTTCTCCACAGAGCTTACAATCTATTCAAGACAGCCAAACAGAACAGACAAAAGACTAGGGTAATTCTTTAAGTGAAATTTATTTATTTATTTATTTACATTTCTTATATACCGCGCTATTAAAAATCAGTGCGGTTCACAATGAACAGAACAATGCTACAATGCGTCAACGACACAATGCGCTTACAGAGAACAGGGTAATAGCTTAGGGGAGAACCTGGGAAAACTATTTACAGGACATTTTACAGAGCTACAGAGTATTCATATTTGAAACAGGTTTGATGGCATCGGGAAGTCTGTACCAGGGGGTGGGCTGATTAACCATCCTCCCGTTGAGTTAGAGTGTTGGAACAGTTAGGAAGTGGGGTCAGAGGGCACTTCCTATGTTTTCCAGGGCTAGTTTCTGGATAGTGTATTTGGAACAGATGGTATTTTAGCGCTTTTCTGAATAAGGTAAGACTCATGATGGCTCAGATTCCAGTGGGAAGGGCATTCCAGGCTATGGGTGCATAAATCAAAAAGGCCCTACTGGCGGTTGCCTTCGTGCATTTTACCTTTATCTTAGGGACTTCTAACGCGTTCAGCATTGCAGATCTTCTGTTTCTGTTGTCAGGCATGTTATTGATCAGCTTGCCGATGGGTGTGGGAGGCTGGTTCTTCAAAGCTTTGAAAGTCAGGACAAGTGCCTTGTAATGGACTCGAGCCTGTAGTGGAAGCCAGTGGAGTTCCTTCAACACTGGCGTTATGTGTTCTGATCTTGGTACACCTGCGCATACTCTAGCGGCCGAGTTCATGGCAAGCTGGAGCGGATTTAGAGTTGCCTGTGGGAGCCCATGGAGAATGATATTGGTGAAGTCCAGGTGTGGGATAACTAGGGCCTGGAAAATCGTCCGATAATCAGTGAAGTCAAGTAATGGCCGAAGATGGCGTAATGTTCATATCTTATGATACACTGCTCTTGCAACGTTTTTCACATGTGTTACCATGTCAAGCCGCTGATCTAGGATGATGCCTAGATAGCGAATTGTGTTTTTTGTTTTGAGTTCGGCATTGTTGACTTGTAGAGAGGGAGTTGGGATGAACTTCTGGTTTCTTGTGACGAAAAGAACATCAGTTTTGCTGTGATTGATCCGCAGATTTTGTGTGAGAAGCCAATCTGCAACTGCTTCAAAACATCTCATGATAGGAGAGAAATCATGCTGGTTGATCGTGAATGGGAGGTATAGCAGGATGTCATCTGCATAGGCGAGGCATTGTACATTTAAGGAATGGATCAAGGTGCAGATGGGCTGCATATAAATGTTAAACAGCAATGCAGACAGGGATGATCCCTGAGGTACCCCCTGATTTTCCAGGCTCCGAAGTCATGGTACTTGTCTTAACTTGTTGCCATCTATTAGTCAGGTATGATTCGCACCATTGTAGGGCCGTGCCTTGTATCCCTTTTTCTTGGAGACGTTGTAGTAGTATCTCATGATTCACTGAATCAAAGGCGGCTGCAATGTCCATGAAGATGAGAATGAATCCTTGGTGTATGTTGTTGATTCCTGTGATTAAATTGTTGAGGAGGGTCGTTAGGATGGTGTCGATTAAAAAACACATGGGTGTTAAATAGGAGAAAAAGGGGATCAGGATCCAAAAGAAGAATCAAAGAGGTGGGTTATTAGCCTTAATTTGAATAGTGTTGGAGCCCTGATTCAGGTAGCCTATTCCAGGCATACTGCACAGCAAGGTGGAACTAATGGAGTCTGGAATTGGTAGTAGAAAGAGAAGGGCACAGATAAAAATAATTTGTCTGATGAGTTCCCAAGGACAGGTGCAGGAAGAGAGAAGAGATAATGAGGAACTGTAGAATGAATGCACTTGTAGGTCATTAGGAGAAGATTGAACTGGATGCGGAAAATGGATAAGGAGCCAATGATGTGACTTGAGGAGAGGGGTTATATGAGCCTCATGATGCTGGTGGAAGATTAGTTGTGCAGCTGAGTTTTGAATACCTTATCATACCTTTCTTTATACAGAGTTTCTGACATCAGCAAATTGCAGCCAGCAATGAGAAGTGCATTTTCATGGCCAGGCCAACTCAAGCGGAACACCAAGGTCCTAAAAAATGCACTTTTTCATATAACAACTCCCTTTCCCTTTGAGTTGAGCCATCCGATACTCGGATGCTACCAGCATTTGCAGCACAGGTGTTCCTAACCAAGAGGTGTGGACACTAGATGCCAGGCAGATAAGGAGGCAGAAGAACTGAGCATAGAACCAAGCCCACTCAGCAAGCAGAGGCAGAGTCCAGGAGCAGGGCAGGCAGCACAGGTTTGTAAACAGTAACTAGAAGAAGCTAAATACCAAGATCAGCAGAGAATTCAGAGCTTCTATGAGAGACCTATTTGAGCATAGGGAGGGTTGGGAGTTCCGGGGTATATATATATATATATATATATATATATATATGAGTACAGGGAGCCAATCAGAGGGTGCCTTCTACAGGGCCCAATCAGCCAATGGAATATTCAGACGGACCAATCAGGTAGCACTACTGAGACCAATAGCAGTATATGTAAGAATGTAAAGCACATAAGACATGCTATACTGGGTCAGACCAAAGATCTATCAAATCCAGTATCCTGCTTCCAACACGGGCCAATCCAGGTCACAAGTACCTGTCATGTTCTCAGAAAGTAGACAGATTCCATGCCTGAGCTCAGGGCCTAGCTCCTGGAAGCTAAGCATGTGACAGTATCAACCCTTTTCCCCATTGGAGATGGATAACCTGAACCAAATATTTCTGGTGGACAGCCATACCTTGTCTCTCACCTTGTACTAGAGACCAGCAGGATGATAGCCATCTGCCAATCATTTCTGTTTCTATGTGGTTAAGTGCAGAGCGGATTGGACAGATTGCCAGTTTTCATGTGATGGACAAGATGATCTGCTGTTGGTATGTCTGTGACAACATAGATAAGCATGAAGGCTCTAGGACAGGGGTCTCAAACACGCGGCCCGTGAGAGACCTTTGTGCGGCCCGCGATACACAGGGGGAAAAAAAAAAACCCGTCTTCTGCTGCCGCTGCCGTGGCAGCGGCAGAATCAACTGTCCCGCGGCCCCTTCCCATCTGCCCGGCAATAGCGGCAATAGCAGCAATACCGCATGTCCCGCGGCCCCCCCCCCCCCCGATCCCTTCCTGCTTGCCTGTCAGTTCTTCTCTGCTTCGGCTTTCAGAGCCGCGAAGGGAGAGCTTCTCCCTCGCGACTCTGTTAAGCTCGCCGGGGCAGATGGGAAATTTCCCATAAGCCCCAGCGGGCTTAACAGAGTCACGAGGGAGAAGCTCTCCCTTCGGGGCTCTGAAAGCCGAAGCAGAGAAGAACTGACAGACAAGGGGGAGGGGGAGGGGGAGGGGGGGCCGCGGGACATGCGGTATTGCTGCTACCGCCGAGGCAGCGGCAGGAGCAGCAGCCAGCTGTTTTCTAAAGTTTAAGTTTCCCGGGGGGGGGGATCAGGATTGATGTTGGCAGCTGGGGGGGGGGGAGCAGGATTGATGTGGGCTGCTGGGGGGGGGAGCAGGATTGATGTGGGCTGCTGGGGGGGGGGAGCAGGATTGATGTGGGCTGCTTGGGGGGGGAGCAGGATTGATGTGGGCTGCTGGGGGGGGTGCAGGATTGATGGGGGCTGTGGGGGGGGAGCAGGACTTGATGTGGGCTGCGGGGGGGGGAGCAGGATTGATGTGGGCTGCTGGGGGGGAGCAGGACTTGATGTGGGCTGCTGGGGGGGTAGGACTGGAAATGGGGTGATGGGGGGATAGTACTGGTAATGGACAGATGGGGGTTAGGACTGGAGGTGGTCTGATTGGGGGGCTAAGAATGAAGATGGGGCGATGGAAGGGTTAGGCCTGGAAGTGGGCTGTTGGAGGGCTTAGGACCGATAATGGGCTATGGGGGGGTGGGGCTAGAACTGGAAATGGACTGGGGGGGGTGCTATGACTGGAAATGGGCCGAGTAGAAGGGGGAGCTTGAACTGCAAATAGCTGATGGGGACAGGGTCTTGGAATGGTAATGGGCTGAGTGGAAGGGGGCTTGGAATGGAAATGGGCTGATGGGGAGGGGGGCTTGGAAAGGAAATGGGCTGTGAGGGGAGGGAGCTAGGACTGGAAATGGGCTGATGATGCGGGGACTAGAAGGGAGCGGATGCTGGGTGGGGCAGGAGCTAGAAGGGAGTTGATGTTGGGGGACGATTAGAATGGGATGGGGCTGGGAGAGTGAAATGGAGAGGGGAAATATATTTTGTGTGGGAGGGAAGAAAAATCTACAATTGGCCGGGTATTGGGAGAGTAAGTGGGGATTGAGGATGGAGGGGTAAAATTTGAGTGGATGAAATAGGAATGAGGAAAGAGCAAAAGGAGAATGATTAGTATGTTAAAGCAGATGTAGAGAGAATGGAAAAAAACTGGGAAAGAAGAAAGGACAAATGGACAGCAGACGATGGAGAGTTAGCAGAAGACACAAAGAAACCAGAAGAAAGTGGCTGGAACAATTGCAACTGAAAAAAAAATGCACAAAAGGTAGAAAAATATCTCTTTATTTTGAATTTATTAACTGAAATATGTCAGCTCTTGGAAATGTGCATCTTTAACGTCTGCACTTTATTTAATACAAGAGGAAATCAATGTATAGTTTTATTTCTACAGTGTTGTACATTCTAAGTTTGGCTTTTGGGGTTCCCAGTTTAATTGTCTTCCTGTTTCTAAATTGTGATTCCTTGTTTGGTGATGGTGTATGTTCTGCATGTGTAACTGAGCTGAGGTATTCTGTTTATGTAATTCCTATTTGACATTGCCACTTGTTCTCTTTCCCGAGTAGGTCATGTATTGTTATTCTCTGAAATGTGTTGATTTAATATTTGCAGTGTTGCCTTTTGATAGTTAGGGTATGGTGCTTTGTGAGTCCTGGTAGTGCTGTTAGGACACGGCAGGTTTGCTATGGGTTCTAAATGAGCAGTGTTTCTAGTAGTTCCTAATGTGCCTGGCGGTTGGCACTGGTTTATAGTAATGTAGAAATCTTTTAGTCTTTCTTTATCCATACACTCATTAAGAGGCATGTTTACTCAAAGTTAGTGTATGGTAACATTATGCAAATATTTATGCAAATGATGCCCTTATGCAAATGATGCCCTTATGCAAATGAGGCCTGCGTCTTGTGCGGCCCCCGGGTTACTCTACAAGTCCTCATTTGGCCCTCAAAGCAATTTGAGTTTGAGACCCCTGCTCTAGGAGGACCTCATTCCCACTTCTGTGTAGGATTCTGTAGTAGTTCAGCTTGTTCTCTTTTCCCAACTGGAGATGTAGTAGTGTTCTAAAATATTTGCATTGCTGACTTTTCATAGAAAGGGGTGGTGCTGTTTGAGTTCTTGGACTTGTTGCTGGTATGATATAGTATAGTACATTTTGAGTATTCATTTGCAGGGTTTTGAGTTACTACACACAGTGTCTTGCAGTGGAAGGCATTTGTGTTGTTGTCACTGATGTGGCACCAGAATTTGAACAAAATCCTTTTTGTATATTGAGCTGTAAAGTGAGATACCCTACTTTATTCTGCATCTGTTGTTGGGAAAGTTCATCGATTAATCTGGGAATGTTCCACATGAATGAGTAATTATACCCCATTGGACTAATATTCAAAGGTAATTATGCATTCGCCTATCCATGCATTTTATTTATTTATTTGACTGGGGCTTTTTTATACCACTTTTCACTGGGGCAAAGCAGTATATATTACAATAACTGATATTACATAGAACAGTAGAACTTATTTGCAAGACTTATTTCTATATGCAATGGTAGATACATAGAACAGTATGGTTTATGTACATGGAGGGTAAATGGAGAGAAAGGCAGGAGGGGTGGTAGATTAGATTCATAATAGGTTAGATACATAATAGACTGTTATTTCTTTGGTACTGTGGTGGGCTGCGGAAGGGGGGGTTATGTGATAGGACCAAAATGTTCATTGAATTGGTGAGTTTTGAGGAGTTTTCTGAACGTGGACAGTTCATTTGTTGATCGGAGGATTCTGGGTAAAAGGTTCCAGAGGGATGTCAAATACAGTTTGAATACTCTGTTGAAGGCATACTGAGTACATTTGGCTTTTTCTTGAGGTATGCTTAACATGTTTATTGTGTTTTGTCTTTTTGTCTTGCAGGGGATAGTGGTCTTCAGGAGTGATTGGAGGTAATGAGAGGATTGATTGTGGATGATTTTGAAAGACAGGAGTAGGATCTTGGAGAATATGCAGCTGATTAGTGGCAACCAATGGAGCTGTTTGAGTATGGAGGTTATATGTACATATCTTGGCAGCCCTTGAATTGTGTGTGCTGCTGTATGAAAGGCAGTGTTCAGTGGAAGTAGAGTGGTTTTTGGCAACCAATGGTAGATTGAATTACAGTAGTCAAAGTAGGGTGTTATAATTGCTTGGAAAGCAGAGCGGTAGTTGGATGGGTCCAGTAGAGGATGGAGATGATGGAGAGTTCTGATTTTGTGATATATTTGTTTTGTTAAGTTGCTTATTTGAGATTTAAAGGTGAGAAGCTGGTCAAGAGTGATGCCCAGGCACCTAACCTTTGGTTGTACATTTATGTTTGTGTCATCAAGGGTTATGGAGGTCGGTGGTTGAAAACTAGTGTCTTTTGTTATAAATAGTGTTTCGGTCTTCATGTAGTTTATTTTTAGGGAGTTGCTAGTTAACCATAGAGAGATGTCAGTGAAGCAGTTTTTTATTTCTTCATATGTTGGATTGCTGGTGGTAAATGGAACATAGATCCTTATATCATCTGTACAGATATGGAAGTGGATATTGTGTGAGCGGATGATAGAGCATAAAGGTTGTAGGTAGATGTTGAATAGCAGGGCTGATAAGGAAGAGCCTTGTGGGACTCCTTAGATTTGCAGGTAGGTTAATGAGGAGTTGGCTTCCATTATGCGTTATGAGTGGAACCAACTCAGAACATTATCTTGGATTCCGAAGGATTGGAGTCTGTGTAGTAGGATGCTGTGGTTGATGATGTCAAAGGTAGCTGAGATGTCTAGAAATATTAAGATAAAACCTTGGTTTATTGGAGTATTCAGTAGCGAAGTTAGTAGGGTTTCCACACCATGGTTTGATAATACTGGACTATTTAAATCGCTAAATAGTCAGATATTATCCATATTTATGGACTATCTTATGAACTCCTGTCTTATGACAGTCACTATCTGGCTGGATGATAAATGTTTACAACTGAATCTTAAGAAGACCACAGACACTGGCTAACTGGGGCTCAGCAGCCCCCAACTTGGCTCTTACTCTCTGGGGTTCTCTAATCAGCTTAACATCCTCATTTAGATACCTAGGAATAATTATAGATTCTAACAGATGTTTTCAACAAATTAGCTCAGTTGACAAATCTTCCTTTAATGCTTTAATTCTTCCTTTAATGCTTTAATTCTTGAGCCCTCTGCCCAGACTACTGTAATACTTAGTTTGGTCATATCGGACCTGATTCGGCACCAGCAGCTAGCACTGGTGCTGAAAGCTAAACATGGATATTCAATGCTTGGATCATATCTTGAAGGACTAGAAAGGCTGTTTCTTCTGGAGAGAAATCTGCAACTTAGTATATACTTCTGGTAATTTTCTAAAAAGAATTCTTTGTATTAAAGCTACTTAATCTGTGAACCCACTGTTTTTGTTTTTTTTTTTGTTGGATCAGTTAGGGCTTAGTAGCAGCAATTAAAGTTTGAATTTAAAAACCCAGAGGAGAACTTTCTGGTTATATTTCATACCCAGCAGAGAGCTTGTAGTTTAAATTTAATAGACACTCAGGGCCAAGTAACAGCAAAGTACTGTTAGTTTAAATTTAACACACAGAAGAGAGCTTTCTGGTTAAATTTAGAATCCAGCAGAGAGCTTGTAGTTTAAATTTCATAAGAAGTTAGAGCCTAGCAGCAGCAGCTAAGAGCTATAATTTAAATCAAATCAGAATTTAGCTTACCTCAGCAGCACAAGACAGGATACTGTGTAGCAGCCCTCTTTTAATAGGTGTTATTTCCCTCCCTCCCTCCCCACTCCCACCCTCCCCTGGGATAATCATAGCTTTATAGGTACTTACACATCTTAAAGGACAGGAGGTGCTTTCAGGTGAAGCTCATTACCCAAATCAGTCATACACTAAGGACCTGAGATTAATTTAGCTTCAGGTAAACAAGGTATATTAAAGGTATTAGGTACAGTTTTATTGTTATAAATACCCATAGCAACCCCTAGTAAGTAAGAACTTAAAGATCTAGACACAAACTTAAAACTAAGATGCAGACAGCAGTCCAGCAGCGGGATGGGGGCTTTCCAGTCTTTTGCATTGAGTGTCACATGTATGATTTTCTCCCAGTTGGTGAGAGGTCTTATGTGTGCACTAGGTGCAAGGAGTTCTTTGCTCTCAGGGAACAAGTCCGTTCTCTAGAGGCTAAAGTAGCAGACTTGGAAAACATAAGACAGACAGAGAGGTACATAGACAAGACCTACAGGGATATAGTCCTGAAGTCCCACCTCCAGTCTGGCAGCACCCCTGTTGCCATGGAGGAGAGAGGTCACGTGACAGGAGAGCATCACCCTGGTGCGGCAGGAATTGATCCTGTAACTAGGACCTGTCCTCCAGGTGATGTAAAACCCTCTCGCACCGAGGAAGTTTCTCCAGGGCCATGTGCCCATGAGGGAAGGGTTAGGACAGCCATTATAGTTGGTGATTCGATCATTAGGCATGTAGATAGCTGGGTGGCTGGTGGACGTGAGGATCGCCTGGTAACATGCCTGCCTGGTGCGAAGGTAGCGGACCTCACGCGCCACCTAGATAAGGTCTAAGATAGTGCTGGGGAGGAGTCTGCTGTCTTGGTACATGTTGGTACCAATGACATAGGAAAATGTGGTAGGGAGGTTCTGGAGGCTAAATTTAGGCTTTTAGGTAGGAAGTTGAAATCCAGAACTTCCAGGGTAGCATTCTCCGAAATGCTTCCTGTTCCGCGCGCAGGACCCAAAAGGCAGGCAGAGCTCCGGAGTCTCAATGCGTGGATGAGACAATGGTGCAGAGATGAGGGTTTTGCATTTGTTAGGAACTGGGGAACATTCTGGGGAAAGGAGGGGCTCTTCCGAAGGGATGGGCTTCACCTTAACCGGGATGGAACCAGGCTGCTGGCATTAACCTTTAAAAAGGAGATAGAGCAGCTTTTAAACTAGATATTAGGGGAAAGCCGACAGTCGCCCAAGAGCAGATGGTTCAGAAGAATGTATCCTTGAAGGATACTACCAAAAGCAGAGAGGTTCCACAAAAGAGTAAAGTAGCCCAAATGCCCTCAAGTATGGAGCAGACAGAGCTTAAAGATCCCAATTTACCCATGTCTAACAATAGCCAAATTAACATGAACAAAATGCATTCTCTAAAATGCTTGTATGCAAATGCTAGAAGTCTAAACAATAAGATGGGAGAGTTAGAATATATAGCACTAAATGAAATGTTAGATATGATTGGAATATCAGAGACATGGTGGAAGGAGGACAACCAGTGGGACACTGTGATACCTGGGTACAAACTATATCGTAATGATAGAGCTGATCAAATTGGTGGAGGGGTTGCGCTCTATGTTAGAGAGGGCATTGACTCAGAAAGGATTAAAGTTTTGCAGGAAACAAAATCTGCTGTAGAATCTGTATGGATTGAAATTCCATATAAAAGGGGGAAGGCAATGGCAGTGGGGGTGTACTATTGAGCGCCTGGCCAGAATGACCAAATGGATGATGAAGTGCTCAAAGAAATCAAGGAAGCTAACAAACATTACAGTGCAGTAATAATAATGGGTGATTTCAATTACCCTGGTATCGACTGGGTCAGTGTCACGTCAGGACATGCTAGGGAGATAAAGTTCCTGGATGAAATAAATGACTGCTTCTTGGAGCAGCTGGTTCATGAACCGACCAGAGGGGAAGCCATATTAGACCTAGTCCTTAGTGGAACACCAGATCTAGTGCAAGAGATAAGGGTGTTGGGGCCACTTGGAAATAGTGATCATAGCATGATCGCCTTTGATTTAATTAGTGGAGGAGGGATGGTAAGGAAATCCACAGTACTACCTTTTAACTTTCGAAAGGGAGACTATGATAAAATGAGGAAAACAGTTAAGAAAAAAATAAAAGGAGCAGTTGCAAAGGTTAAAGACGTACATCAAGCTTGGGTGTTGTTGAAAAATACTATCTTGGAAGCCCAGACCAGCTGTATTCCACGCTTTAAGAAAAGTGGAAGGAAGTCCAAAAAACTGCCAGCATGGTTTAAAGGTGAGGTCAGAGAGGCTGTTGTTGCCAAAAAAGCAACTTTCAGGAAATGGAAAAAAGAGCCAAACAACGAAACCTGGAAACAGCACAAGCACTGGCAAGTCAAATGCAAGGCATTGATAAAGCAGGCAAAGAGAGAATTTGAGAAGAAGCTTGCTGCGGAAGCAAAAACGCGAAATAAAGACCTTTTCAAGTACATTCGTAGCAAAAAACCTGTGAGAGAGTCAGTTGGTCCATTAGATGATAAAGGGGTTAAAGGAGCACTAAGAGGCGACAAGGCGATAGCGGAGAGACTGAATGAATTCTTTGCTTCAGTCTTTACTGAGGAAGATGTAGGAATGTTACCCATGATGGAAGTGGTATTTAAAGGTGTGGAAGAATTGAAGGAAATATCGATACATCGGGAAGATGTCTTACAACTATTAGATAAACTGAAGAGTAGCAAATCACCTGGGCCGGATGGTATACATCCAAGGGTGTTGAAAGAACTGAAATATGAGATTGCAGACCTGCTATCAGTAATCTGTGAACTATCATTAAAATCATCTCTAATACCTGAAGATTGGAGGATCGCCAATGTAACACCAATTTTTAAAAAGGGTTCCAGGGGTGATCCAGGAAACTACAGACCGGTGAGTCTGACGTCAGTACCGGGAAAAATGGTAGAAACCATTATAAAGAATAAAATTACTCAGCATGTAGATAGTCACAACCTAATGGGAGACAGCCAACATGGCTTTAGACAAGGAAGATCTTGTCTTACTAATCTGTTATGTTTTTTTGAAGGAGTGAATAAACAGGTGGACAAAGGTGAGTCGGTTGATATTGTGTATCTGGACTTTCAGAAAGCCTTTGACAAGGTCCCTCATCAGAGACTTTTGGCAAAACTAAAGAGTCATGGGATAGGAGGCAGTGTACTATTGTGGATCAGGAACTGGTTAAAAGATAGAAAGCAGAGGGTAGGGCTAAATGGCCAATTTTCCCAATGGAGAAAGGTGAATAGTGGTGTACCCCAGGGATCTGTGCTGGGTCCGCTGCTTTTTGACATATTCATAAATGACCTGGAAAGTGGAATAACGAGTGAGGTTATCAAATTTGCAGATGACACAAAACTATTTAATGTTGTTAAAACCGAAGAGGATTGTGAAAAATTGCAAGAGGATCTTGATAAATTGGAAGACTGGGCATCAAAATGGCAGATGAAATTTAATGTGGACAAGTGCAAGGTTATGCACCTAGGGAAGAACAACCCAAACTATGGTTACACGATGCAAGGTTCCACATTAGGAACCACCACCCAGGAAAAAGATTTAGGCGTCATTGTGGATACCATTTTAAAACCCTCGGCCCAGTGTGCAGCGGCGGCCAAGAGAGCAAATAGAATGCGGCAGCGGCGGCGGCCAAGAGAGCAAATAGAATTTCCCATTCACCGTGATTAATATTTGTTAGCAGCTCTGCTAACCACATTAACTACTTTGAATATCGGGCCCATCATGTTTAGACTACTGTAACATGATACATGTTGGATTACTTGGTTATGAGCTTCAACATTTACAATCCATACAAAATAATGCTGTCCAAACCCTGTCATATGCCCCTCCATCAAGATGCTCCAGACTAACTTTCTGCCCTGATCACCGCTGCCACTGAATTTCCCCCCCCCCTCCCCCCTCCCCCATAGTTCTTTTTCTATTTCACTATTTTTGGTTTTATTGTAAACTGCTTTGTAAACCTTCAAATAGTGTTATAATAAATAAAATAAACCATAAACTATCAACCTTTTTGGAATGCAGTTGAACGTCGCCATTGCTGCTGTTCTCTGTGGGGACTATGCATATGTATGGTGGCTCATTTTCCATTGCACATAAGTTTATGTCCTCGCCATGCATTTTTTTTTCAGCATGTATATTCAGGCGCTAGCCAGAACAACGTGCACATATATGGTGGATAGCAATGCCACAAGAAGGTGGAACACATGAGCACTGTGCAGTTGCAATTATCAGCACCTAGGCACATGTGTAGGGCAAAACGGTGGTAAGGATATTGCTTTCAGTTAATGAAAGGCAGCATGGATGTTGAAAGTATCACCTCCCAATACACACAGGCAAGACCAGTCCAAGGGTTTCTGCCATCCCAGGCAGGAGACCCAGCCTTGCCAGCCTCCTTCTGCGCTGAGCTGTCCTCTACCCCCAAGCTGAGCCATGCCGCCACCCCCCTTCCTCCTCCCCCCCTTGCTGCTGCCAGTGCTGATTCTGTCTTCTGGGGAGGGCCAGCCATCGCAGTGGCAGTTTAAAAGTGGCGACTTTGTGCCACTGCTTTGGTGCCCGCGGCAGACCATGTACTTCAGCCTACATGGCCTGCCGCTTCTGACCCCCCTTCAACAGGAAGTTGGTTCAGAAGGAGGTCAGAAGCAACAGGCCATGTGTACCGAAGCTCATGGCCTGCTATGAGCACCAAAAGGAGAGCATAAAGCCACCGTGCTGCCTGCCATGGTCTACCACCCAAGGCAACCGACTAGTGGACGGGCTGTCCCTGCACAGAGGTACTAGATGTCTTGCGGGCAGGTGGTGTAATGGATCCCAAACCCCAGGGCACCCCGTGCCAAGGGTACTCATGGCATATAACAGCCACATATTGCCCGATGAGACAGCAGGGGGTGGCAATAATTCCAGTATGAGCATGATCCAGGTACCGTTGCAAAGGGCAATACCACACAGATAGTGCTATAATAGCCGTGAGAATAACACATGAACATGCAAATGTAGCACCCTAAAAGTCCCTAGCAATGACCTTCTGTGATGCACTTTTTTAGCATCCTCTTCCCCACCACACACAAAGTGCTGATAAGCAGAGAAACAGCAGCCATGTAACAGACCTATACACCTACAGGTCAAACGTATATAGGTCAAGGTCAGGATAGACACATGGCTGGATGTGCAGGGGAGATAGTGCATAATCTTGTGAAACACCTTCTTGAATCATGGCACTGTGTAGGACCTATATGTTTTGCGGTGGCAGCTGGAGCATCAGCTGAAGAACCACCTCTGCCAGCAATCCTGCCACCATCAATCCTACTACCTGCAGCAACACCCAGGTGAGAAGCTGGGAAGGAACTCTCAATACCCCACTCTTGAGGCAGCTGGTGGCAGTAGGAGCTGCAACAGTGGCTCCACAACAGGGGAGCAGATGACACCAGAGGGGGAAAAGACATCTAGACACCCTGAAGTGACCCTCATCCTCCACATGGAGGAATGGCAGTTGGGGTCCAACCGAACCCACACCCAACTGAAGCAGAAGACATTGAAGTCATAGTGCCTGCTGAACCACCACCCGCCCCTACCAGCCATGATCCACCCTGGCTGTGAGCAGAGACCTCAGAGGGAGGGGAATGGCATCATGGACTCCCATGCTATATGGAAGGGGAAGGGGAGGGAGTCAGGGATGGGGATGGGTTTGTGAAGAGGGGAGAGTAGTTGGGTGGGAGGGAGGGAGGGAGAGGAAGGGGCAGAGGGAGAGAGAAAGGGAGGGGTTGCGGAGACATGTAAAGATCAACATGCCCATCACAGAAACATGCATCTTGCAGCCTTTCTAAAATCACGTTCTAAACTTGAAGGCGGATGCTATGTCTTCTGGTGCCGCATCCACATTCAAAATGCAAATAGAGCTTCTAAAATACCCCCCTTAACAATGAATGCTACATAAAGAACAGATGTGTACAAAGTGAAAAACTTCATAGGATATTTGGGTACAGAGGAAAGGCACATTTACACTCTGGATTCCACCTAACTGGAACTGGTGTCAAAAAGCAAAGTTAGCAGCTGGAATGCATCCTGCTGTTCTGAGTGTTTGCCAAGGTAGCTTTGTTACTATGATAGGTAAATCTTTAAACTTCTTTAGGACCGGGTATGCCATGTTGCAGCACAGTATCTTTTTTTCTGTTGAAAGGGTTATTTACACGTCTATACACACAAATCTAATGTTCTCAAACCGTTTGCATCTGGTATGGGGCACTGCACAAATAAACACAGACTTCTCAAAATCATTTTATCCTTAGGACGTTTCACTGCAGGCCTGATTTTCTGTCAAGCCACATCAGGTTACTGATCTGGAACCTTTTTGAACTTGTTTCCTTTTTTCCCCATTACAGCTGGAGTGGAAGGTGAAGGTCCCCATGCCTTTTTTGTTTCTTAGAAAATTACCACTGGATTTAGGTGATACCTCTAGTATCAGATGAGAGATGGAATTCTCCGGAACATTACTATACGCTGCACATCTGCATCTCTCTGTGGCAACTCCTGCATGTAGTCTGTTTAATGTCTTGCATGGGAGACAGGAGTAGGATGAATTATCATAGGAAAGGTCATGTATACCTACGTAGCTTATTATCGAGAACATGAAAGACTTGGAGAAAACATTAGAGGCAGCGAAGTGTGAAAAAATTCTGATTGCTATAATTCCAGCTAGGAGGCTGGATATCAGAAGCAACTTCATTTTTCAATGGTGCATTTCAATATTTTAATCAACTGCTTTGTCCCTAGGCTGGACATAGCAATATGAATCGCAAATGCCAAAGAAGGACCATCTTTAGGATCTGCTGTAGCAAATGCAGTGATTCATGAAAGAGAAAATATGCTCAGAATCATAAGGAAAGGAAAGGAGAATAAAACCAAGGATATTACAATGCCTCTGTAAACATAGATCAGTTGTTTATTCCTTCAAAAAGTAGAAAGACTAGGGGACAAATAATAAAGCTACAATGGAACATATTTAAGACTAATTGGAGAAAATATTTTTTTAACTCAGCATGTAATCAAACTCTGGAATTTGTTGCCGGTGGATGTAGTAAAAGTGATTAGTGTAGCTGGGTTTAAAAGATATTTGGGCAAGTTCTTGGAAGAAACCATTAACCATTATTAAAGTGAACTGGGTAAATCCACTGCTTACCCCTGCGATAAGCAGCATGGAATCTGTCTACCTTTTGGCAACCTGACAGGTACTTGTGGCCTGGATTGGCCACTGCTGAAAACAGGACCCTGGGCTTGATGGGACGTTAGTCTGACCCAGTATGGCATATCTTATGTTCTTATATCCTGTTCTTTCACTGGCTAGCATTAAGGTGGAAAGTAAAAGTCCTCAAGGCACTGGTTGGAATAACTAATGTTCCTAACACCTAAGACACAGTGGATCTACAGTATTTACAAAGATGCATTAGACGTTCAATGCAGGAATTAGCATGCGCTTAGCTAATGTGCAGCTCAATAGCTATCGGCATGTTAATTCCCATGTTAAAACAGCTAGCATGGACAATGCCATTTTGGAGCATAAAATGGGCAGGGACTGTACCTTACAGTTAATATGGTGGTTGTTGGCATGCCTTAACTCAAAAGGTGAGCTAACTGCCTTGCCCTTTATACGAGTATATTGTGCAGTTAGCATGTGGTAGGAATGTGTCCTCTGCATTAACTCTATGGCGGCCTTCCTAAAATTTCTATGAGCGCCCCCAACAGTTAACACAGAGGTTTTGCAGTTACCACGCATTGATTTTGTCAGTAAGAACATGGTAACCACAAAGCCTCAGCATACTTTAGCAACTAGGGGCCAGTATTAGAAGTGGACTGCCCCAGACTATATTGTTGTTCTCTATGAGCCTTGAATAAGAAGGAGCGGGCATTTTCATAGAAAGTTACAGAACGTTTTGTTTCCAGCTTGGTTAGGTGCAGTCTAGGGTTCCTGTGGTGGATGGCAGAAAGGGTTAGGGACTGACAGTTCCTTTATATATATTTTTACTGTGTTTTATGCTCTTTTTATGGATTGTAAACCGCTTTGAATGTTTTACATATTAGCGATATAAAAATGCTTCTAAATAAATAAATAATCTGGACATTACAGCGCTTCAGCAATCCAAGAGCACTATTCAGAAAGTTCCATTAATTCTTGTGTTCTTTCAATTAAAAGCCAAGCAGCAATTTTCCTGAAACTGAAGCATTACTAATCATCCGCACCTCCTGCGGCCACTTGATGTCCTGATGCACTATATATGCGATAAATAAGGGGAATACTGTATAACATAGCGGTTCAAATCTAATTTTTCATCAATAAAGCTACTATTGGGTACAGTTGATTTGCCATAAATACGTAACAAACTGGTATTGAAATAAAGAAAGACTTTTTAAACAAAGGAAAAAGCTAACTGCTCTTTTCCACTCTCCTGTGGATCAAAATTAGACTTACACCTACTGAGACTGAAGGAAGTTATTTGACTCATTGACCAAGTGTGTACGCTGACATAACCGGCAGAATATGTATAAGCAAGCAACTTAGTCACTTCAGTATGGGGACACTCTATTTGAAGTAAGCTGTTTCCAGACTACCACATGCTGATGTAATCTATTTTTATGTTAAGTACAGGAAGACTAAAATAATGCTTTGCAGGCAAGGATGAATTCCATTACTTAGCATACTGCGATCAAACTTTGTTCCTGACTGGTCAGTTACTGAGTGTCAGTGCTGTGTACTGTCCTATGGGAGACTAGGATAGGATTCCTGAACCCAGCATAGTACCAGGTTGAGGATGGTATTACATTCCAGGAGCCACAGTCTATGGACCCTGGCTGAGCACTGTCACTGTGGATAATGCTATGAGTATGATGCAGAACCAACCAAAAGAGTCATGAGTAATGGTAGTGTAGCCTAGTAGAGGTAGATTCCAATTCCGCTGGAAGCCTAAAGACACAGGAAGAACTTGCTGATCCAAAAAATTTCATTCCCATGTATACACTTGGCCAAACCCTCCAAGGACGTTGGTTAATTCCAAATAGATATACAGTATACCGCTGATAGGGTACACATTACTTCTAGCATGTTTAGAATGCAACAAAATGCCAAACCAGCAGTTCAAAAGCTCTCACAGGTTGATATTCTGTCAGGGGAATCAGCAATTTTTTAAATACCAGCTGCCACGGCTCATATACTGTAAATCTAGATGTTCAGCAGCAGTATCCAGATAGTGGCTGGTGCTTAGTGGCTGGTGCTGAATATTCACATTCTGTGCTCTACCACTAGCACTATCCAAATAGCGGGGATATTAAGAGCAATGTCCAGACAACTAACCAGATTACGTTAGGACAAGCTTTTTGCTGATAATGTTATCCAGTTAACGGGTGGAATTTCACTGAAAGCCAGATAACTCAGGGGACTGCCCTGGCTCTGCCAACAGAATGCCCCGACACTATCTAGATCGCATCGGGACAGTCCGCAACGATTTCCAGGGGATAATGTTATTGAAAATCAAAGGATGGCTACCCAGATATGTGGCTTTCCATATCAAGCCCTCAGTTACTTGGCAGGGCTCTAAAGATGCACATACATAACCATACACCAAGGAGAATTTCAGATAATGCTTGTGCTCTTTCTACTGTGGAGGTGCCCACCTGCTTTCTCTGATGTTCAGGGTGCAACAAAATGAAAATATGTTGAATTGCTGCAAATGTTCAGGAGAGCAGTGGAGTAAAGTCCGTGTTTTTTTTAAACACTGAGAGATTCATGTTCACCCACATTCTCGCATTGTCAAAAGAAATCAATAAGCGCAATATTTTCAACCCGACTTTTAATTAAATAACTAAAAAAAAATAAACATACAACATCATCCTTATTAATAAATAAGATTCCCTTACATTGCATACTAAATTATCGGTAAGATAATGCCAGTAGGCTTGCCAGATCACTCACCACTGTGTTATAATACATAACAGAGGAAACTTTAAATGATGCCAGTAAGCGTTTGGCTGTAAGTGGTGTTCTTAGAATGAATGCAGTTATGGCAAGATAATTAATGAATATGTGCCTCTTCCTCTGTGCTGCTCATATCATCAAATTCCCGCCAAAGCCAGTCCAGGAAGAGTCCAATATATTCCACTGATTCTCAGAAGCATGAAAACTGTTTTAAAATGTCAATGAATGTTGCTCGGTGTCGTCATCTCCCTCAGAGGAGCAGTCATTTGTTTATAAAACATGTAGCTCTGTTTTACAAAGGGGCGCAACCTGCAACAAAGGCTAGAACGTTTTCAATGGTCCTTTAGCACCTTTGCATTGCGCTACTTATTATGGACAAAGTCACATATTTGCTGCAAATCTTTCGCTCAAATGTTTTTATTTTAAAAATAAAGGGCCCGATATTCAATATTGACGGCTAATGCTGCTAAAGCAGTTAGCCGCCAGCACTGAACTTAAAACCCAGATAGTCAATGCTGGGCTCTGGCGTTGAATATCCAGGCTGCCTGGATTGCCATGAAGCTAACTGGCAAGTGCCAATGTTCAGCCACTGCTTGGTTAGCTTCCGTGGCGAAAGTTAGGCTCCGGGCTTTTACCATGTAGCACTAACCAGCCAGTGTCTCAATATTGCCTCTGTCCAGTTAGCAATGGGTACTGCCCTGGGATGCCCCCGGCACTCCTCAATGCTAACTCCTTATCATCGGGACAGGTAGCGGTGGGCACCCACAGATATTCAGCGGCACGAACCATGTAGTGCCGTTGAATATCCCGCAGAGCGATATTTACAGATTTGAAAACTGTGTAAATGCCTTTGAATATTCCCCCCTCCCAAAAAAAAATATTGGCCCATCTTTGTTATGTATGTGTAGCTAATTTATGATGTGACGTCCTTCCTTTCCCCATTTCAGTTCCTCCTTTTTTTCCCCACATCCCTCCCCTCCTAAATTCCCTTTCTCCATTCACGTCCTTCTTGTGGTGTCTTCTTCCATTCTGCCTCCCCACCTCTTTCCAGGATTGTGACTGCATGGCAGGGTTCTGTTTGGGCTTTGTGTGCAGTTTTGGTGCCAGCAGTAGCTCAGAATTCTCAAACTTGATTGAGTTTTTATGATTACATGCAAAAAGTAGTGGGCTGGGCGGGAGCAGTGGATGCAGTCTATCTGGGATTTAGTATGGCTATGGACATTGTTCAGTATGGCACTAGAGTAGTGGTTGCAAAACTATGGGTCGGGACCCTAAATAGGGTCATATCATCAGTGACTAGGGATACAGAAAGCGGGATACAGGCCCTCCACTGTGGCCTATGCCCAGTAGTGGCAATCAGCTTCGGGACTATAAGTCAATGAACATTCATAGACCCTGTTCCTTTCTCCTGTGTGGGCTTCCTGTTAGACTGGAAACCCATGCAGAGTACGGGGCTCCGTGAGCCGGCACTGCCACACAGAGTCCTGTACTGACTGCTCTTACTGTGCCCACCGCTGTTGCTGCTGCCTTCATGCTTTGCATGTCGGAGCAAGAGGAAGTGGATGAGAGAGAAGAGAGGAGTAGGGCTCTGCTATTTTATTTTCATCATCAGCTATGGTCGCATGATTTTTAAAGTGTTAAAATGGGGTCACGTTGGATAAATATTTGGGAGCACTGGATTAGGGTACTATGTTGTTGGTTAGGGAATAACTGATTAAGCAACATAATTCTGGTGAGCATAAAGAGGTGAAACCCAACTGCGCATAATATAAATATGCAGAGGAATCAACAAATAAAATAATAAGCAAAAAATAATAATCAGCCAGTAAAGGAGTCCCCTGAAGTAGGAATGGGAGATGTCTAGTTCTGGCATTTTGGGAAGGTGGAAGTTTCCTTTGGTCCTTTAGTCTGGTTTATATATTGCATATTGTTAACCTGTTCCACTGGTAGACATTAACAGAGATTGTACACTTTCAGTCCCCTGATGAAGGCTTTTGCCAAAACATACCAGGCAATTTGTAATCTAAAAATCTTTATGTATCTGAGTGGCAAGGCCCTATGAATATACATATATCTGGATTTTATTTTGTATCTGTGGTTAAATAAAATTGTTAAAATATTTTTGACTTTTAGCTTGACTCCTTTACTGGGGGATTAAGACTATTAATTTATTTGTTAATTTCTCTGCTCTGATTTTCACTGTCTGTGAACAGCCTTTGAAAATTCCCGGATAAGGCACTTATCTGCTTTGCAGCAACCGTTCAACGTTTAACAGCCTTTGAATATCTGGCCCTATATTTTCACGATCAGGTCAATATTCAAATGCTATAGTCGCCAAGTTTTTTAAAATACCAGCCATGCCTGCAAAGCGTGTAAATGCCGCTCAGTGGGATATTCAGCGGCACTAAAACGGTAAATGCTGCTGAATATCCACGGGTGCCACCCCGATATGCCCCAGTGCTAACCAGTCAGAATCAGGGCGTGCTGGGGACATTCTAGGGCTGCACCTGTCGCTAATTGGGCAGCAGCAATATTGCTACTGCCCAGTTAACTTTGCGGAAATCCAGGCAACCTGGATATTCCATGCCACGGCCCAGATATGGCCACAGCACTGAATATCCGGGTTTAAAGTTCAGTGCTAGGGGCTAGCTGCTGTAGGAGCACTAGCCGCTGGGACTACATATCGGGCCCTACATTTATGGAAAAAAAGAACACCATAAGATCATATAGCAGAAGCATGTATCGAGACTAAAGAGAGAGGTGTTTCCTGAAGAATTCAGACAGTTGAATGGATGCTTCAGCTCAGTAATAGAATTATTAGGGGTATGTTTACTAAACCGTCCTAATGTTACCGGTGCTAGTTGCAGCGATAATGTGAAGAATGCCATATAAGGAGTGGGCGTTCCAGTCCTAAGGTAGCAAGAATCTGTATCGCATGATAGTGGGCGTTGTGGCACGTTAACACGCGTTAACCCTAAGTACATGCCAGTGCACTGTTAGAAGCTATAATGATGTAGCCCACTGGTTACTGCAATGACTGTGGAGGCAGAGGTCATGGGTTTGATCCCACAGTGGTGTAATCTAAAAAGGCTGTCTGAGGCATTTTCTTTTCATTTAAATCAGTGCTGCCAGCAAAAACACCCTCACAATGCCGTAACCTAAGGCGCCCTATAAGGCGCCCCATAGGTCACATTAAAAAGTGCCCTGTCTGCCAAGGCACCCTATAATGTGCCCTATAGGGCGCCTATGAGGCACCTTAGGCTACAGCACTGTGAGGGTGTTTTTGCTGGCAGCACTGATTTAAATTAAAGAAAATGCCTCAGACAGCCTTTTTAGATTACACCACTGTGTGATCAAACCCATGACCTCTGCCTCCACAGTCATTGAAGTAACCAGTAGGCTACATCTCTATAGCTTCTACCACACTGATGGCTGGCTACAGAAAGACAGCAGGTCACCACACAAACTGTCTGCTGCCGTTACCAGGATAGGGTAAACCCACCCGTGCCCATGATGCACTGCACATGCAGATCAGCAGTCTACAGCTGATCACATAATGGGGTATGCACCCCCACAGCACCTAGGCCTCGTAGGGGGAACTGACCGTGTGTGTTACTGGCACAGAGTAGCTACAGACTGTGACATTGTGTGGGTCCTGTGTTCACCCTGAGGATGAAGTGGGGCACCCAGCACCAGGTCCGCAGCACCAAGCTGTGCTGCAGGTCCCCATCAGTGCCAGTGCATGATAGGTAGTACTTGCAGACACACCTAGGATACACCTGTGTCCCTCTGTATTTCCCAGTCATGTCTAGCCCTTGTGGACTATGATGCACCCAGAATAGTGCATATCCTGTGTGGGTGCCGTGGTCACATGTTATAGGTGAAGGGGGTGTTTGGACCCAAAAGCGGATTATGTAGCACCACCCAACCCTCCCTCTGTGGCTCAGGATGGGGGGAACAGGATCTCCCACCAACAGATCCACATTGTACATCTCTGCAATGGTGGCAGTAGAGAGGACCATCAACCCCAGTCCTGCTGGGGAACAGGCACCCTACAGGGCAGTCAATGGAGATCTGTACGCATCACATAAGGCAATGGCAGAGAGGCAGAACGCTGGAGAAGCTCAGATGCCCCCCACCACTATCTGACATTCACCAGCAGAGGGCGCAGTCAGGCTCCACCCTGCAAGGTGCTCCAACCATAGACATACTAACTGCAGACAGTCTGCTAGCTAGTACATAGTGCATGTTCCTGGAGGAACTGTATGTACCCAAAAATGGGATGTGAGCACACACACCAAGCAGGTATGTCAGTGATTGGGCCCCAGAAAAGGGAACCCATAAATATCACTTGAGAGAAATATTGTATAGCACTATGGGGGAACCTAGCCATGCTGTGGTCACTGCTCAGTCAGGGTGAGAGTGACCTCCCAGCATGACATGCTGTGGCCACCCTGTCCGTGCAGGTTGTGGTCGGGCACTACAATGTCCCAGCCATTGCCCTATACCCTGTGCAGATGCATCCTGCCCAGGCCACCCTGTCCGGGCCATACCCACAGTATCTTGCTCCTCATTATGCACATTGGCAGGCTAACACTGGAAACAGTGCAAGCAGTGTGGGCTCAGTAAGGTGTGGGCAGCCACAACACACTGGATAGACATACACACACTCCTACACCTATGCCAGCATTGTGCAAATATGGAGGCTTGTGGCAGCCCTGGCCCCCTCACCAGTCCTGGGCACAGTGCGGGCATTGCTATGGTACGCAATACTGTTGGGGTCACTCCCCAGGGTGGTAAACACTGTCAGAAGCAATAACTGAAACACACTCCACAGATATCAGAAAGGTTGCTATGATGAATCTTGTCACGCCCTCACCACTCGCCTCCAGCTTAGAGGGGCGTGGTTGTATAAGGAACTTTCCCCTTTCAGCCTTAACTGACTAGTGCCCCATAATGTTTTCTGGGAAATGTAGTTTAATTGCAATATATATGGTCTTCAGGTAGAAAGCTGTTGTCAGGCTCCTTGGGTAAGGCAATGACAGAAATTTATTGAGCACAAAAAAGGTTCATAAATACCACATTCAGGCACACTTCTCCAGGCTTCTTCAAAGTACAACAGGTTATAAGCAAAACAAAATCCAAAACCAAGTGACAGCTTAAAGTATTCTTCAGCTCAGAAAACCATAGCCTTTTAACAGCAAGGCTACCAGCTTCCTTTAGCCTTGCTGGTTAAAGCATAAAACACACAAAAACAGGCTTTCTTCTGTGGTAGTTTGTCTTCTTTTCCAGTCTCAAACCTTTCCAGGCTGTTTTCCAGTTTACAAGCAAAACAAAAACTCCAAACAGGAACAAACTTTCAACGTGCAAGCAAAGTTCTATTCAGGTTTCTCAGGAAAATTCAAGAGTAAAAAGAAAGCTTTTTCCTCACAGTTAATTTGGCTTCTTGCCATCTCACTTCACAGGTAGCAGGTGGTTAACAAGCACAATTCACAACTCCAGCTTGTTCTTACGTCTTAGTAAAACTTCCCCTCTTTACCACGTGGGAATTTACAATCCATCTACCTGCTTCTTATGGTTACCTTTCTCTAGAGGGCTTTCTCTCAGGGCTGGCTTTCCTTCAACCCTTCTGTGGCTAAGGCTTGGCACAAAGAGCAATCCATGAGGGTGTCTTCCTCATTCAGCTCAGCATCAGGATCTCCTAGCTGCATAGACTCTGACTCTCCTTCTGGCTCACCGGGCTCAGCTGACAGCCTCTCGTTAGAGCTGAGAGTGTCTCCTGCACCTCTGTACTGCCCAGCATTAGTCAGGCTTCTCCTGCTCTGTTCAGCATTAATCAGGCTTCTTAGGCTCGTACCTGTGCCTCGGCTTGTATCAGCTTCTCTCTCTCTTTCTCCTCTTCTTGCCTTTGCCTCAGCCCTTGCTTCTGGCGTTTCTTCCACCCTCTCTCCTTCTCCTTCTCCTCTTCTATAATCTAGCATAGGCTTATATCTCCAGGGTTCTAGCCCCACCTCCTCTCTTCCCAGGTGATGGAGATCACTCTGCCTTCTGGCACCTGAGTAATCAGGGAGCTTACTGACTTAAGGGTCTTGGACCTTAGGTCTGTATTCACTCTCCCTGTATTCACTCTCCCTTATTCCCTTATTTCACTAGGGGAAACATGAAACCTGTTCCAGCTGGGGGTTTTCTGGTTCCTAGGTGAGGTTGTGGCTTTGTTCCCCTGACCTTGCAAAAGGGACCCTTTTACTAGGGTGAACTCTATGCCTTTTCCCTTTCCCCTAAGTCAGGATAGGCTTCCTTACCACAATCTCTATCAACAAATCGTGTTTAACTTAGGATTTGTTAGCTGACATTAATCATAGTAACCTTTTGATATATGTCAGGGGTGTCCAACCCTGTCCTAGAGGGCCGCAATCCTGGCAGGTTTTTGGGATAGCCCTAATGAATATGCATGAGATATACATGCATTAGAGATATCCTGCCAACCTGACTGGTTTGTGGCCCTCCAGGACTGGATTTGGAGACCCCTGTCTTACACCTCTGTCATTTAAGATTGTGAGTGGGCAAGGTACAGATGTCCTAGACATCAAAAGTGTAAATAGAATTTGTCACATTGCCCCTCGATTCTCACCACCACCAAAAAGGTGTCTAATAGACCACATTTTGGTGGTGGTGAGAAGCGAGGAGGAATGTGACAAAGTCTATCTACCCTTTTGATGTCTAGGATATCTGTACCTTTCCCACTCACAATCTTAAATGACAGAGGTGTAAGGCAGGGGTCTCCCAATCCAGTCCTGGAGGGCCACAAACCAGTCAGGTTGGGAGGATATCTCTAATGCATATATATCTCATGCATATTCATTAGGGCTATCCCAAAAACCTGCCAGGATTGCGGCCCTCCAGGACAGGGTTGGACACCCCTGATATATGTGGAACGTGTTCCCAAGTTTAGGACGGCTTTGCTAAGGTATGCAGGTGCCAGTATTGGGAGATGCTGCTCTGCGTAGAGCCCAACAGCCTGCCTCTCCATGAGACTTTGGATAGTGGAGCCTGTGGGTGTGGGTGTTTCTGCCCCTGTTGGCCACTGCTCTAGGGCACAGGCTTCCAACTCCAGTCCTGGTGGGCCAAACACTGTTCAGGTTTTCATGCTGTTCCTAATGAATATGCATGAGGTACATTTGCATACAATGGGGGCGGTGCATACAAATGCAGCACAGGCATATTTATTAGGGACAGCATGAAACCTGAATGGTGTTTGGCCCTCCAGGACTGGAGTTGGGAAACTCTGCTCTAGGGATTGTACATGTTTATGGTGTCTGTGCTCTGTAGAGTAAAATATGGGCGTTTCAGGCATGTTTATTTTATCTGCAATAAAGGTTGCATCTTTATTACTATGGTTTAGTACTGGGTAAAATATGGGGACAAGGTTGGCAGGAACCACAGCTGGGATTTGAACCTTGACCTTCTGCCCCTGAACATGCTGGCTGTGTGTACTGCACCAAACTGTTGCCACAGGGGCAGGTCATTCCCTGGGGATACCATGACTGTTCATCAGGCAGACCTTGTCTGTTGCAGTGCACGGCACCCACATAAACGGGGCTTGGCCGTGGTCTGGTGTGGGCAGATACCACTGCCCCCTCCGCCACCAGCAACCCTCTGCCACCATGCTGACATGCCCTTATGATGGTGGTGCTGGAGGTGCGCAGTCCCAGGCCATCCAGTGTGCTGGTAGGCAGCTGCCTATGGTGTGAGTTGTCGGGTAGGGGTGCCTACATGGACGTGCGCGCTTCCCCCCGGCACCGCCTGCCAATGTTATGTGCCCTTGGGGGTACCTGCTGGGTAATATCCCCTGTGACACTGTGGGACACACGCTCATGCTCATGTTGGACCCTCGTCAGTTGCTGTCTTGCTGCTTTACAGTTTCGGCATTCTTATGTGCCACCTAGGCATCTGCCTAGTCCGCACTGTGCCTCAGCTGGACCACAGCATGTGCCGCCTGCAGCCCCCTGTATCCTATTTACAGCATCAGTACAGTTGCCGTTTCCTACATGCCCACTCTGCTGTTGCTGCACATGTGCACGCCATAACAAGCCTGCCCAATATAAACGACAACAACCCTGATCACCGCTATTTCAATGTGGGATCATTCACTTTGTAGGGGGACAGAGCATAGACCCTTCCAAACATGATATCTTCCTTTTTACGCTTTGTCAGTAGTGTTGCTTTATGTTTATCATTAATATCACTATTGGCCAGCTTGGTTATTGGGATTTCAAATGTGGTTCTGGTCATTTTATATGTATATTTGCCTTTTTGGTTCCTGCACATGTATCACTACTATCACTTTTCTGGGTTTCCCTGCCTTTGCTGTACATTGCTGACTGAAATGTTTTTTCTGTCCTGCAAATGTGCATAGCGCGAGGTTTTCACTGGCACTAATTTTCAAAGCTTTATTTCACGGCGTTAGTATACATGGATCCACTCCCGCCCACTCTCCGCCCATTGACCCCTTCTCTCCGCCCCTGGGGAGCCTTACTCCACCCTCTGGGGTGCCTTTCTCCTCCCTCTGCGCAGCTCACCGCTGCCGGAGACGTTATCACGCGATACGTGATGTTATCGCGCGATGATATCATGCGATAACATTACGTATCGTGCGATAACATCGCCGCTGCTACGTTAAGACGGTTTAGTAAACATACCCCTTAGTTTGAAGCCAAAGGTTAGCAGCAGCAAATCCGGTGAGCACTGAAGAATATGGGCCGGTATTCAGTGGCAGCAACTAGCCTTCCCCGCTGAACCTAAGACGCAGATATTCACTGCTGGCGCCATTTCCAGCCATCGGCACTGAATATCCAGGTCACCCGGATTGCAGTGAAGCTAACTGGCAGTGATGATATTCAGACACTGCCTGCTGAGCTTCAGCGGAGAAAGTTACGATACCCTTTATGGTGCCTAACCTCACCGCTTAGCAATAACAGGGCTGTGAATGAATATCGCCGCTGACCAAATATTGCCATGTGCCGCCCCGCGCGCTACCCTCGGAATATCACAATGCTAACCAGCTAGCATCGGGGTGCCCTACAGCAGCGCCCACTTATATTCAATGGCACTAACCATATTAGTGCCGCTGAATAGCCCAGTCAGGGCAATTAACACAGTATATCTGCTAACCATGTTAATCGTGCTGAATATCGAGCCATATGTGTTTAAATAGTGTGTTAGAACCCTCAAAGAAATAGTAATTGGCATGCAAAAATTGCATGTTTGCTTTGGATACCCCTACATTGCTATATGGGAAATACAGACTTTGGGTGGAATTTTAGAAGCCCTATTCATGCTTTGGACGTCTGAAAAGGGGCATAGAGACATCCAAAGCATAGAGATGTTTCCAGGGCCATTTTAGAAGCCTGCTCTGTGGACATCCATGTCTGAAAGGGGACATGGTGGAGGCGAAGCTGGGGTGTTCTCAGGAACCTGGACATCACTGTCTGATCCCTGCACATCCAGAGTCACGTTTAAGGTTGCACGAATAAACTTCGTGAAAGTGCTTGTTTTGGCTGACAACCATTGAGAGAGTACAGAGAAGATAACACTCCATCAGCCCCAATGCTCAGCACACTTTCAGAGATAGCAGCAGCGAGTTTTGAACTCATAACTGTTCTACTCTACTAGCTGTCTGTGTTCTGAAGCATGGTTCTGGGGATGTATATGTAGTTATCCCCACAGACATCCATATCAAGCACAGCCACGTTTGTGACATAATGTCTGCACCTGGATGTGCCTGCATTTTTTTTTTCCGGATATTCTGGTTTTAGACGTCACAGATTGCATTTGGACGTCCCTTCTAAAATTCCACTTTTTATATTAACTGTAACATTTGTATGCAAGTGTTGTTTTCATGAGCTAACATTGTACACTGCTCACTGAATGTAAAAGGTTTAAAAACGACCATGCTACAAAATCCAGTTCTGAAACAGTGAGCTAAAGGTTTCAGCATTGAAGAAAAACAATCTGCTGCTTCTGTCTGAAATTCACCACTAACAAACTAGATTTCCCATCACATTAATTTTATAGTACAGGTGTTTTTAACACAGTAAAGCTTACAAATTTGTGCCAGGGCTGGCCGCCAAATTGGAAACAAATTGCCAAACAGGAGCAACAAGCACACTGTAGGCTTAGCAAATTGAACAAGTGACAGGTTAAGCTTTCTGTTAGCCTGCTTTGATTAAGTAAATGAACCTACGTCAGAAGTCTGGGCAGATTTGGAGTTGGACTTAAAAAGAACATTTGGCATTTATCGCCATCTAATATTTTTGCAGGGCAGGGTTACAAGTAAAGGGAGCAAAGACATCTAAACCTCGCCTCCACCCCCGTCGTTCACCTGTTTCTAGACAGAGGCTTTGTCAGGAGACTTCTCACTTCATCCAATCAGGAGGTCAGGGCAGATGACTGCTCAGAGAAGGTGGACTGATAATGCCTGTCAAGATATATAGACCTAATTTGTTTCCCCTCCCAGCACTTTCGACTCTTCTCAACACACTCCTGCAGCTCAAAGCACTAAAGAACTTCATTTCACCTTCCTGCACACTGGAAACCAATGTTTTAGCCAAGGAGAAGGATGCTTGTTTGTACAAGTAGCTCCATCCAAGGGTCTGGTCTTAATAATGATGAATTCTGCCTATATGTCAATAGACCTCCAAGGGGAGATCTCCTTGAAATGAATTTTCTGTTAATACACACAACCCATTTAACTCTTAGCCAATGAACCAAGATAAAACAGAATGTTTACATTTTCAGAAACCAGGGCTGCAATAAGCAAATAACATCTATGCAATAAGTATGAACATTTATGCACAGTGTATAACACTTTCCAATGATACTCTTCTCTTAGGATAATAAGTTATGAGTAATTAGGGTTGCCAACTGGCTCCAGATGTGCCCGACAGATTTGATCCAGTCCTGGGTTTATCCCATTGCATGCAATGACTTGTAGTTTTCCTTTTCTGGAGAAATCAGAAATACATATCCCTGCATGCAATGAGGTAAATCCAGGACTGGATCGAATCTGTTGGGCGCATCTGAAACCAGTTGGCAACCCTATGAGTAATATGCATCCTCTATTTAAGGGTACTAGGGCCTGATATATATTTAAATTATCAGGGAGTTCACTATAACGCTTGAGGGTATATATTTACATGAAAAACTGGGCTCAATAATATATATGCATGAGCATACACAATTGCCCCAAGCTCCCTGAGGGCAGCGGGTAATAATGAAGCATGTAAACTGGGATGTGCAAAGAATCCCCTTCCATCCTTGGGGTACAGTGAAGGGGCCTGGAATTTGTTTAGCTTGGAGGAGTACTCTAATGGTTAGCATACTGACCTGGGACTCAAGAGGCCAGGGTTCAATTCCCAGTAGCACTCCTTGTGGCTTTGGGCAAGTTACTTATGCCTCAGAAAAATCCAAGTTATCAATGTCCCTGTTTGATGTGCATTACCAAGTTTAAGCTACAATGCAAACTGTTTTGATTGAAATGATAAAGCGGTATTTTAAAACCTGTTAAATAAATAAAGTGTTGGAAACAGTGAACTTGGGTTTAGCAGTAATCCACAGGTTCATGTGTGATGCAGATGAATAACTACATTTTTATAGAGCATTCCCTATTTTGCACAAAAAGCCAGCACAAACCTTTTTGCCTGTGTGTATGCAAAGGGATACTATTGCTCATAAGTGCCTCTTTTGAGTAGTGCTCTGCACTCTGCTCTGTGGGGCCTTTAGCTTCTGTACGTAGGCTGCAGTGAACATCATTCTGGTCACTAGTTATAGGGGCCAGATAGCAGGTTTCAGAAACCATAGCAACTGTAAGGGCTCAGCAGCGAAGTGATGCTGTATCTATTAGTGAGTTACAGTTAGTCTCATCCCAACTCATCTTCTGCTGCCCAGCCTGGCTCGGATATTTAAGCAAAATCCCAAGGGAACAGCAGCACCTCTGCTCTTCCCTCCCTCCCTATTTCTAGCTGAATTTAAAAGTCCAGACAGATTTGAAATCTTTGACCTCTCCAACATGATTGGCCAAATCCCCCTATGTGCTCTGATTGGCTCTTAGAGTCATGTGATCAGAGGCATAGTGTAGCAGTCCCATGAGGAAACGATAGGCTGAGGGAGCCATGCAGAGAAGGGCAGCAGGTGTCCAGAAGCCAGTGCCCTGGCCATACCTTCATGATAGGCATGAAGGTATGGAGTGTCTGCACAAAGAGCAAAGTAGGTAATTTTATAAAGTCATTTCCACTTGAATGTGGGCACATGTGCACGTAAATGGCCTCCTATAAACTACTGACCAGTGTAAAAGTACGCGCTTTGACATGATGGTGTGTACTATGTCAGTAGGCATTCAAGGAGCAAAGTTTGGGCAGAGCATGCAAATCTGTGCATAGCTTATAAAATACTATAATCTGTCAGGCCAGTATTCAAAACCCTTAGCTGGAGGCCATCTTGATAAGGGTGCTGACTAAGATATTCAGTGGCACTATCCAGATAGTGCTGCTGAATATCTCCACAGACCGCCCCAGCACTATCCAGTTAGTTCAGGGAAAGTCTGTTGGTGGACCTTGGGTGTATTGGTGCTATCTGCATAAGTGCCGGCACTTACTTTGTCATCATGACATTCAGCCAGCACTTATCCGGACAACTTCGGCTGCATGAAAAGCAGGTCTAAATTGCAATCTGGAATATCATGCTGACAGAATAAGTGCCAGCACTTATGCAGACAGCGCTGCTCAGCCCAAATATTCACTGACAGCTCTTATGCAGATACTGCCATTGAATATCCCGCTGATATTTAAGTGCTGTGGGTGACCACTGTAGCGTTTGAACGTCAGCCTTTTAAATACCAGGCCCTTTGTGCATTCCTGAAAATGATTGACATGGACATTTACACCAGCTTCAGGGCTAATGTAACTGTTTGCACCTGCAATACAGGCATGTGATCTGCCACTTAAGCTGTATTTTATAAAGACAAGTAGGTGCCTAGTTGCCTTTATAAAATAGCCTTAATACAGGCACCTGAAAACACGCTTACACTAGCTGCCCCCTTATAACTTTACCCTCTATACGCTTAAATGCTTGAGGTGGTGTTTGTCAGAGACCTTGCCCTTTGTGGTGTTGCAAATTTGGCCACAAAGAGGTACTGTGAGCCATACAATGTACCCATTTTGCAAAAAGCACACATTAGCATAACTGGAGGGAGGCAACAAACTGATGGACTGTGAGACGGAGACTGCTTGTAGACTGCTAAGTGGAGAGAAAGGGAAGGGGAGGTGCTGGGGTAAGGTTCTGTTTCCATTACAGTCAAAGTGCTGCAGAGGTTGACAGGTAGGAGGGGAAACGGGATGAGTGCTTGGATTGGACTAGGAATAAGGATGAAAATGCCAGATTTGGGCTCGGGAGAGGAAGAATAAGTGGGTTAGGGTGGGAGAGGAAATATTTTTCATTCAATTTTCAACAGACAACAGCTAGCACAGGCATAATACTCTTTCTATGTCTCTCCCAACAGCAAAATGCAAACAGCCTTAAGCATCTCTTTGTATACGCTAGCTAGCAAGGTCATTCACAAAAGGTTAAGTACATTATTAAAGCAGCTATTTAGGGTATTAGTCAAACCAAGTAAGAGTCATTATGCCTTTGCCTTCTCCTTTCTCTATGCCCCATCCCTCATTTTAATTCCATTTCCACTCCTCTGCCTCTGCCCCCATCAATTGCTATCCCTACATCTATTCTATTGGCTAGTAAGAGCAGACATCTACATTACTGCAGACTATTCCATCACCAGTAGCCAGAGATTAGAGGAAAACGTGAGTAGTATATGATACATCTTTTTCAACAAAAATTTGGGAATTTGGGATGATGGATCAAGGAATGCTCAGCTTTCATTAATGAATACATGAAGGGCAGTTACCTTGCTGGTGCACCAAGGCACTGAGCTTAGTCTGAAAGATTAGGGATTATAAAACAAAATTGCTAAGAACATAAGAAATGCCATACTGGGTCAGACCAAAGTCCATCAAGCCCAGTATCATGTTTCCAACAGTGGCCAATCCAGGTCACAAGTACCTGGCAGCACTGTTCCCTCTAAGCTGTGCGCGTGTGCGCGCGCACACACCTCGCCGAGCGAGCGCACATACTTTACAACAGAGCGCACAAAAATTACAGCTCTGATTCTGATAGAAAACAACACAGACGTCTTAAAATTTAAAAGTTATGATTGTAATTACTAGAAATTTCCCGCTTCATTTAGTAATCGTCTATTTTCATTTAATTTGATTAAAATCAATGTGGTGTACATACTGTATTCTGATGTGTAGTCAAATTTTAAAGTATATAACTCCGAGTGTCGTTTTGTGGCGCACAAAAATTTAACCTTCCTTCAAAAGCTGCACACAGCTGATATTTTATGCGCACACAGCCTACAGAAAATTAGAGGGAACATTGCCTGGCAGGTTCCCAAAAAGGCAAACGGGTTCCACAATCCTCATCCCGGGGTAAGCAGTGGATTTCCTGGGTCCGCTTCAATAATAGTTTATGGACTTTTCCTTCAGGAACTTGTCCAAACCTTTTTTAAACCCAGCTACACTAACAGCTTTTACTACATCCTCTGGTAATGAATTCCAGAGTTTCATTATGTGTTGAGTGAAAAAATATTTTCTCTTATTCATCTTAAATGGGTTAGATTGTAGCTTCATTGTGTGTCCTCTAGTCTTTCTACTTTTTGATGGCATAAACAACTGATCTATGTTTATCTGTTCCACTCCATTCATTCATTTATAGACCTCTATCATATCCCCCCTTAGCCGTCTCTTTTCCAAGTTGAAGAGCCCTAATCTTTTAAACATCTCCTTATAGGGGTATCCTTCCATCGCCTTTACCATTTTTGTTGCTTTTCTCTGTACTTTTCTAATTCTGCTATGTCCTTTTTAAAATATGATGACCAGAATTGCACACAATATTCAAGGTGCAGTCGCACCATGGAACAATATAGAGGCATTATAATATCCTTGGTTTTATTCTACATTCCTTTCCTTATAATTCCTAGCATTCTATTTGCTTTCTTGACCGCCGTTGCATGTTAGCGGAGGGTTTCAGCATATTATCCACGATGTCACCTAAATCTTTTTCCTGGGTGGTGATTTCGAAGGTGGCACTTTGCATCGTGTAACCAAAGTTTGCGTTGTTCTTTCCTAGTTGCATAACTTTGCACTTGTCCACATTATTTATTTATTTAACAGATTTTTTTAATACCGCTTTTATGCCAAAGTGGTTTACAGAGAACAAACAACAATCAAACTCAATTGAGTTGCAATTATATAGAACTTAGGGATGAAATAACTTGGAGTTAACGAGAACAGAGGATTTATGTATTTATATATCTACATATTTAGCGGGTGGTGATAGCGGTTAGTTTTATGGGGGCATGTGATCTCGTTGGCACTGTAGTGTTCAATGAATAGATGAGTCTTTAGTAGTTTCTTCAAGTCCTGGGGAGACTGCATGGATCTTATGTGTTCTGGGAGTGAGTTCCAGAGTGTGGGGGTGAACAGTATGAAAGCTCTATTGTTCATTTGTTGGATGCATCTATACTTGAGGGGAGGGATGGCTAGTAGATTCTGGCTCATTGATCTTGTTCTTATTGAGGGTGCTCTACTGATTAATATATACAGGCAGGGAGCTGATAAGTTGCGTAGAATTTTGTAGATTGTAGTTGCAACTTTGTGCTTTATCCTTTCAGCTATTGGAAGCCAGTATAAGCTCTTGAGGGTGGGTGTGATGTGTTGCCATCTTGGGGTGCCTGTTAATATTCTAGCAGCAGTGTTTTGCACCAATTGAAGTGGATATAGGGCTTGCTTTGGTAGCCCTTGATAAAGTATCTTGCCATAATCAAGGTGGGGTGTTATGATGGATTGGAATACTGTTCTGTAGTCATAGTGTTGGAGGAGTGGCCGAAGATGCTGGAGCGATTTCAGTTTCAGGTATGCAGTGTTGGCTGACTTTTTGATATAGGCGAGCATGTTGAGTTTACTTTGAAGAGTTAAACCCAGATATTTGACTTCTTCTTTTACTGTGATCTCTGTAGGAGTGAAGGATGGGTCTCTTGTGACCAGTAGTGCTTCAGTCTTGCTGCTATTTACTTCGAGGTTTAGTCCTGCGAGGAATTCAGTGGTGGCTGTGAAGCAGTCTGATATAGCTGAGAAGTCCATCATCAGAGTGTGGAAGGGCATGCAAAACATGATGTCATCAGTATATAGGTGAAAGTGCACGTTAAATTTTCTGAGCAGAATGCAGATGGGTTGTATATAGATATTAAATAGCAGAGCCAATAAGGCTGATCCTTGTGGTATGCCTTGCCTTAGGCTGAATTGGTTGGATTTGAGGGGACCAATTTTTACTTGGAGTTTTCTGTCGGAGAGATATGAGGTAAACCAGTCTGTCATGCTATTGTGGATGCCTCTGTCTCTGAGTCTTGTAAGAAGGATGTGGTGTGAGATGGAGTCGAAGGTGGCACTGATGTCCAGGAATATCATCGCGAAGCCTTGGTGTGGTTTGTCGAGACCCCTGATTAAGGTGTCGAGTAGTCAGGTGAAGAGGGCATGTTGAGGGCAGAAACCATGTTGCTGCGGGTCTAGAGGTGCATGGGTGTCAATATGCTCTTGTAGTTGATGCTGTACCATTTTTTCTATTACCTTGGCTAGGAAAGGCATGCTTGCAATTGGGTGATATGAGCTTGATGTAGACTGGACCATTGAGGATCGTCAGAATTATCATTGCGTAGGATAGGTCTTACTGATGCCTGTTTCAGTACAGGTGGTAAGTATCTCTGAGAGAGGGAGGTGTGGATGATCTTGTGTATTGTTAAGGAGCATTCGGTTCAAAAACTGGGCATGGGTCTAGTGGAGAGCTAGTGGTGTTGATGTCTCTGATGATGCCTGAGAGCTCTTGCAGTGAGATCAATCTGAAGGAGTCCCAGCTTCGTACTGAGGTTGGCTTGTCCAGTGTATGCAGTGGGGCTTTGAAATGGAGTATAATGGAAGATTGTCATCTGTCCAGTTAGTCTGCTATGGTTTGTGGGTCAAGTTGAGATTTTGTGTTTGAGGGGGATGCTGATGTGGCATCTTTGGTGAGGGAGGATACTATGGAGAATAGTTCTCTGGGCGGTTAAGGGATTTCATAATGACATTAGTATAGTATTCCTTTCTACATCTGCTGGTGAGGTTGCAGTAGTCAATTTGCTTGGCAATGAATTGCTCCTTGATGGATCTGTCCTGTGTTCTTTTTCATCTTCTTTCAATGTGCCTTAGCTGTCGTCTGATAGCTCTGAGTTTGGTGGAGTACCAGGGTGGTTGTGTATAGTTAGGAGAGACAGTGGGGCATCTTGATGTATAGGAAGTGGCTCTGGCAATCACTGTGTTCCATGAGTCTATTAAGTTGTCCAAATCATGTGCGTCAGAGACCAGAAGCGGGGAGATGTCTAAGAAGGATTGCTTGTTGAATGCTTTGAAGTGGCGCATGTTGGACCGGTGCTGAGGGAGGTGTGGGATCTGGGATCCAACTGGAAGTATGATGGAGATCATCGTGTGGTCTGACCCTGGTACAGGGTCCATCTGGGGGTTGAATTCCGTTGCAGGGAGATGTCTAGGCACAAAAACAAGGTCAAGTGTTGCTCCTTTAGAATGTTTAGGGTCTTTAATTATTTGATATAGTTGGAGTTTTTCCATGGCATTGGTGAATGCACATGCCTGCTTGATGGAGGTGGATGTGAGGTTTAGATCCCCAAGGAGGAAAAAGGACTTGTTGGATGCTGAGTATGTGCAAGCTTCTTCTAGCAGATCTGATAGGTCTTCTGTTTTTGAGGAAGGCATTTGGTATGTTAGGCAGATAGTGTGGTCACTATTAGAGATTGTGAGGAATTCCAGCATTTCTAGAGAATGGGAAGTGAGCATGATGAAGTTTAGATGATCTTTTGCCATGTTAGGAATTCTCCTCGTCTGCCTTCTCTTTGGCAGTTGAAGAGCTTGTAATGAGGGGGCAGCAACTGGTTAAGGAGTACATTGTCATTGACTGAAATCCAGGATATGGTGATGCACATGAGGTCAGTGTCGCTGAGGCGTGTGAAATCTGCTATTATGGGGATCTTATTGCGTATTGAGCAGGCATTGATTAATGAGCATTTGATTGGGTAGGGAGGTTGATTCTGTCTGGTGTCAGATTTCTTTTCTCGGAAGGTGTTGATTTCTAGTAGTCTACATGGAGGCTTTATGAGAGGTGTTTTGAGGCGTGTGAATGGAGTAGGGAGCCTAGGTCTGTACAGGACTGGAATGAAATCATTGTAGATTATCACAAGTGGGAGTATTAGAAGAAAGAGGATCATCAGTATTATCATTGTGTAGGTTGAGAGTTTGTTGAGCATTGCATTATGCTGTGGAGTTGGAGACTCACCTGAAGAATCTTTGCTGACTGTTGTGGTGGTTTGTTGGCATATGATGTCTTCTGGCAATGTTGTTTGAGCAGTGGGTCAGATGTTATCCTTGTAAATTTCTGTTTCTAAGGTGCCTTTGTGGTCTTGATTCCTGTAGTGTATTGTCTGTGGTAGAATTGATCAGCAGCTGCAGAGGTTCTTGCCAAAGGGTCTGTGCCTAAGGGCCATGTCAAAGGGCCCTCAGGTGCAAGTGCACCCATTGGCACTTCTGAATTTGAGACCATGCTGTAAGGGGCCTGATTGGCCTCTGCAGTGAGGAGCAGCAGAAGCTTTGCTGACCCGCTTCCTTCTGCCAATGGCGTTCGGGGTCCTGAGGTATTTCGGAGCCCTGAAGTGTTTCGGCACCCATTGGTGCTTCTGAATTTGAGGTTGTGCTGTCCGGGCCCTGATTGGTCTCTGTGGTGGGGAGCGGGAAGAATTTTGCTGTCCCACTCCCTTCTGCTAATGACGATCAGGGTCCTGAGATGTTCCTGCGCTCGTTGGTGCTTCTGAATTTGAGGCTGTACTGTCCAGCTGCTGATTGGCCTCTGCGGTGGGGAGCGGGAGGAGTTTTGCTGTCCTGCTCCCTTCTGCCGATGGCGATTGGGGGCCATTTGGACGTCCAGTCTTCCAATTTATCAAGGTCCTCTTGCAATTTTTCACAATCCTCTTGTGTTTTAACAACTTTGAATAATTTTGTGTCATCTACAGATTTGATTACCTCACTTGTTATTCCCATTTCGTTAGAAAGCAGCAGGCCCAGGACAGATCCCTGGGACACTCCAATACTCATCTTTCCCCATTGAGAAAATTGGCCATTTAGCCCTATTCTCTGCTTTCTATCTTTTAACCAATTCTGATCCATAATAGTACACTGCCTCCAATCCCATGACTTTTTAATTTCGCCAAGAGTCTCTCATAAGGGATCTTGTCAAAGGTGTTTCTGAAAATCCAGATACACTATATCAACTGGCTCACCTTTATCTACTGTGGCGGGCGCGCCTCCACTAGGCGGTCGCCTAGTGAAGACGGGCTCCCATCTTGTATCTTTTAGCTTTAAACGTGTAGTTGTGTATAAAAGCAGTCCAAGTGGTTTTAAAGCAACACAGGAATTTTTATTGATTTTTAACTTGGTGCAGTTTAGTAACAGTCCTTTGTAGAAGATTCCAAACTCAGCAACAGAAAACAAGGATATTTTCTCCCAAATAAAGTTCTTTACAAACAGTGTGTTTCAGTGGTATTATTTACAAGTAAATGTCTTTACTTCTTTCATTAGGAAATTTCTCATCTCAGAAACAACAGCTTTATTTACAGTTAAAGCACACAACGGAACTCAGTAATTCTGTCGGCTCCCTTTAGCTGCTTCAGTTTAAAACACTTCTCAGCTGGTCAGCACAGAACTCAATTGCATCATCTACTTCTCTTCAACAGACAGAGCTTTGCAAGTTTTAAACTAAGAGATTTCCTTTCTCTCTTTTCAAAGCTTTCAGCTATCATGAACCTGAGAACTGCTTCCTGAGATTCTTCCTAGTATTTTACTTCTTTCAATCAGCAGTAACACATAGAGCACATTCCATTTCAGAGCAAGTGGAATCAGGGTCATCTTCCTTATAATCCACCTCCATTTCTTCCTCTGCACTGCCTGATTGTAGAACTTGAATACGTTCAGGTACTTTAAGGTTTATATGCTTTAACAGCTTAAACAGTTTCTCCCATTGAACTGCCTTTCTTTCTCTTGGTAAAACATTAACAGGCTTTGTTTGCTTGGCTTTATCTACAAAACCCTTCTTCCTGTTCTGCGTGCTAGCAGGTATAACTATCTCCTCAGTATCTGAGTCAGAGTTATAAGCATTAACTCTTTCCAACGTTCCTCTCCTACCTTGGAGCTTAACTGTGGGAGTTTCACAGCTGTGACATCTGTTGGAGGTAGCGTCCTCTGAGTCAGAGCTGCTCAGGGAATCACTGCAGGATTTTCTTCCAGCTTTCCTGGGCTTTCTCAGCCTGAAGATTTGTCTTTCTTCAGAAGAAGCTGAGCCTTCCTGTTCTAGCTTTCTTACAGCCAGCCTTTTGCCCTTCTCTCTCCTAGAAGGAAAGTACTCGGCTTGTCCTCTGGCCTTTCCTCAGCTGCTGCTTCTCAAGCTGTTCCCGTGGCTTCCAACACCTCCAAGGCTTCTAACAGTTCTACCGAGTCTATCACTTTCTGTTTGCTTAACCTTAAATGCTGGGCAGTGTGCCTCCCCTTCTGGCTCCACCCACAGGTGTCCCTTATCCTTACTTAGGGTTGCCATGGAGTCTGGGTGTGGCTTCAGCCTAGCTCTGCAAGCGTGGTTTCTTTCACTGCTTTTACTTTTGCACATGTGTTTAGGTGAGCCCATCCCCCTTAAAGAAGCAAAAGTTCCTTTTTCCTCTATTTCCCAGGGCTGTGCTATACTCTCCTTACCACACTACCTATTTATTCACATCTTAAAAAAATATAAGATTAGTAAGATCAGACTTTCCTTAGCTAAATCCATGCTGGCTTTATCCCATTAAGCCATGACTATCTACATGTTCAGTAATTTTATTCTTTATAATGGTTTCTACCATTTTGCCCGGTACTGATGTCAGACTCACCAGTCTATAGTTTCCCAGATTATCCCTGGAACCCTTTTTAAAAATTGCCATTACATTGTCCATTCTCCAGTCTTCCGGTACTGCAGATGATTTTAATAGTAGCTCACAGATTACTAATAGTAGGTCAGTGATCTCATATTTCAGTTCTTTGAACACCCTCAGATGTATACCATCCGGTCCAGGTGAGTTGCTACTCTTCAGTTTATCAACTAGCTGTAATACATCTTCCTGGTTTATCAATATTTCTTTCAGTTCTTCCAATACATCATGTTTATATACCATTTCAGCCAATACATCATGATTATATACCATTTCAGGCATGGGTAACTTCCCTACATCTTCTTCAGTAAAGACCGAAGCAAAGAATTCATTCAGTCTCTCTGCTATGGCCTTGTCCTCACTTAATGCCCCTTTTACCCCTCTATCATCCAATAGTCCAACTGACTCTCTCACTGTTTTTTTGCTACAAAGGTACTTGAAAATGTTTTTATTGTGTGTTTTTGCTTCCATGGCAAGTTTTTTTTCAAATTCTCTTTGCATGACTTAGCCTTGCATTTAACTTGCCAGTGCCTATGTTGTCTCCTGCTTTTATCATTTGGCTCCTTTTTCCATTTCCTGAAAGATGCTTTTTTGGCTAAAACAGCCTTCTGACCTCACATTTAAACCATGCTGGCAGTGTTTTGGCCTTCCTTCCACTTTTCTTAAAGTGTGGAATACATCTGTTCTGGGCTTCCAAGATAATACTTTTTAAGAACACCCATTCTTGATGTAAATTTTTAACCTTTGCAGCTGCTCCTTTTAGTTTTTTCTTAACTATTTTCCTAATTTTATCATAGACTCCCTTTTGAAAGTTAAAAGGTAGTACTGTGGATTTCCTTGCCATCCCTTTTCCATTTATTAAATCAAATGTGATCATACTATGATCACTATTGCCAAGAGGCCCCAAAACCCTTATCTCTTGCACCAGATCTTCTGTTTCACTAAGGATTATGTCCAAAATGGCTTCTCCTCTTGTCGGTTCATGAACCAGCTACTCCAAGAAGCAGTGATTTATTTCATCTAGAAACTTTATCTCCCTAACATGCCCTGCTGTGACATTGACCCAGTCAATAACAGGGTAATTGAAATTACCCATTATTACTGTGTTGTAACTTTTGTTAGCTTCCCTGATTTCTTTTAGCATTTCATCATCCATCTGTTCATTTTGGCCAGATGTATGGTAGTACATGGAATTTCTATCCATAGAGATTCTACAGTGTATTTTGTTTCCTGCAAAACTTTAATCTTATGCGACTCAATTCCCTCTCTAACATAGAGCATAACCCCTCCACTAATTTGATCTATGCTATCATTCAGTCTCTCCACTATGGCCCTGTCCTCTCTTAGTGCTCCTTTTACCCCTCTATCATCTAATGGTCCAACTGGTTCTCTCAGACGTGTTTTGTTACAAATGTACTTGTAAAAGGTTTTATTATGTGCTTTTGCTTTAATGCAAGCTTCTTTTCAAATTCTGTCTTTGCCTGCCTTATCAATGCCTTATATTTAACTTGCCAGTTCTTATGTTGTTTTCTGTTTTCATCATTTGTCTCTTTTTCCCATTTTCTGAAGGATTTTCTCTAGCTATAACAGCCATGTTGGCTGTCTTTTGGCCTTCCTTCCACCTTCCTTAAAGCATGGAATTTGTCTGGTCTAGGCTCCCCCGATGGTATTTTTAAACAATATCCAATACCAGGCCTGATATAAACTTAACCTTTGCAGTTGCTCCTTTTAGGTTTTTCTTAATCATTTCCTTCATTTTATCGTAGTCTCCTTTTGGAAAGTTAAATGCTAGTGCAATGGATCTTCTTGTTATCCTCCCTCCATTTATTAAATCAAATATGATCATGTTATGATCACTATTGCCAAGTGGCTCAAATACTGTTACCTCTTGCACTAGATCCTGTTTTTCATAAGAACTAGATCTAAAATAGCGTCCCCTCAAATCAGTTCCTGAACCAGCTGCTTTCTGAAGCAGTCAGCTATCTCCCTAACATGTCCTGCTGTGACATTGACCCAGTCAATACTGGGGTAATTGAAATCTCCCATTATTATTGTGTTGTAAACTTTGCAAGCTTCACGAATTTCTTTTCGCATTTCATCATCTGTCTGTTCATTCTGGCCCCTTCTCACAAAGAGCCTAAATCATAAAATCCAATATCACTTCAACCAATCTATACCTGCTACAAGCTCCAAAAGGGCCGCCCAATCATAAACAAATGTGCCAATCAATATGGGCATTAAGCCCCCCTGGAGAAACTGTTCCCAATCAAAAGATCCACTTCTGCACACACAAAAGAAAAGATTCTTCTCTACTATGATTTCCCTGCCCTCTAACCACCTGATCAATACAAAAGCACCGCAAGCTTGTAAACACATGTCCAAAGTCCAAACAATGTTGCACTATGGGAGCTTCCTGCGGACGACATTTCAAGTGGCTCTTGTGTTCATTCAGTCTCAGCTTCAGTGATCTAACCGTTTTACCCATGTAGCCTAAGCTACACGGGCATCGAATGAAATATACCACATAACTAGATGTGCAGGTAGTATTGCACCGCACCACATATTGATGACCATTGTAGGAGAAACTATTAGTTTCCTCAGACACCTCACAGATTCAACACCCACCACAAATCACATGGCCCCCTGGTCCCATCGATGGTTGTTTATGAGGCTTCAACACAACTGGACTCAACAATTCTTTCAAATTACAATTCTTGGTCCACACACCCAGGAATAACTTGGGTGATGCCAAAACATTTCTGTATGATATGTTGTAAACGATAATTCAAAGGGGAAAACTGTGTCACAAAATGGACATACTCCATCTCATCAGAAGAAGAACCTTTTGCTCGGGGCTGCAATAACCAATCTCTACTATTGTATTTCACCCTCTTATAAGCCTGCTCTACAAATGACTGTAGATATCCCCTAGAAACAAAATCCCCCTTGAGAATATGAGACTGGGAAAGAAAATCTCTTGTGTCCAAGCAGTTGCGTCGAAACCTAATAAACTGCGAGAAGGGCAACCCTCAAGCAGCCTACAAGGGTGAGCACTCGAAAAATGTAAGGAAGTATTTCTGTCTGTATCTTTCCTATAAATTGATATGCCCCAACCTGCACCCTGCTTAGCAACCCGAATATCCGAAAACGTGATCTTATGCTCATGAAAGTTCAAAGTGAACTGGATGTTGGGGTGACAAAGGTAGAGCCACTGGTGAAACTGCAATAATAACTCCAGAGGTCCCTCCCACACCAGGAATATGTCGTCGATAAAACGACACCAGATCCTGACGTGAGAAGAGAACGGCGACGAGGATAGCCACCTCTCCTCATACTCTCCCATAAAAAGCTTGGCTATAGATGGAGTTTGGAGTTTATAGTGAGCGAGATTTTTCCAGTTTTTGTACACTTAATCGTTCAGAAATTGACCAAGGTTTTTGTGGAATATCCATGATGGAAGGTCTAGCATTATGGAAAGATGTGTTTAGTTTTTCTCAAGATCACATTGCCAGCCTCCTTAAAGAGAAAACTCCTTTTTCACAATTGGACTTTCATGCAGATCATCAAAATGAAACCACCTGGGAATCCTTGTTACAATTACAAAAAAAGAAAGTGCGGATAGATCTGCACCGCCTCTCACTGATTGAATACATTAATCGCCAACAGATCCCTAGGGGTCTCCGGCTGTATAAGGAACCGAGGATACCAGCAATAGAACCGGACTTCATAGAGCAATGGAACAAAATTCTTAATAAGTGCTCTCTCGACCTGATGGTCCTGATAGTTGACACTGCAAAGAAGGAAGTCGATAGTATCACAGGACAGATATTAGCTATACAAGACGCTTTAAAAGCAGTGGGACCAGAGGAACTGTATTTGTCCAAAATGTCCGAGGGACAGAAGCAAGTTTCGGCTTTGCAGCAAGAAGTTATGACAAAAAAATCAAAAATGTTACAAAGAGATCATATGGATTACATGGTCGGGTACGTCTACCCGTGGATGAACACCAAAAGGACTACTAAAAGATCTAAGAAGCGTGTCACTTTTGAGGACACTTCCGAAGAGTCATTGTCTTCAGATTCTAGTTCTTCATCTAGGACTGCTAAGGGTTTTTTAGACGGCGACAGAGAAGACAAGAGCAAGAAGAAAACAGAACCAGACAAAAGCAAACAACGCGATCGTACCACCAGCAGGAGGAAGTGAGAACAGATACGGATGACTTGGTAGTGAATATTTCTGGCAAGCAGCTTTCCGACGAATCTATCACAGTTTTGAACAAAGGACTTTCATTTATTCCCAGTATGAGTTTTGATCCTTTTCAATTTAGAGTGGACCTGGAAGGTCTGGTACGGAAACTCCACATTAAAAGTTACTTTTCAGAGATAGAAATGAGTAAGTTTGCATGCTCGGGGGAGGAATCAGAAGTCAGAGGACGGCTGCCTATAAAATCTTCATGGAGTCCTCCAGGGCCAGTGCCCCCTGCCATCGAGGTGTTTAAACAATTAGTGTTAAAAGATGTCTGTATATTAGAGCAGTCCCGATCTCTACACCGTACTGCATTATCTGAAGAAGAAAATAAAGCATTGGCTATTTTGCAAAAACGGCGTGATATAGTTATACGCCGGGCCGACAAGGGAGGAGCCGTAGTTGTACTATCTAGAGCTGGGGTCACCAACCTCCAGAGGGCCGCGGGCCGCACAGCCGACTACCGGGAGCCTCGCGGGCCGCACCCCCCTTCTCCCCGCCCCCGCGAAAAAAAACAAACGCAAAATTATGAAAACAATGGCTGATCACCTTTATTGAATTTAATGAGATGGCTGATGATTCATGCTAGCAGACAAACGCTTAAAGTCCGGCTTCACAGATGACACTGACAGGAGAAGGGACGCTTGCAGGTGGTCGTCGGTGAGCTGCGAGCACGTGGATACAATGGCGGGAATCCTTGGCGGGCCGCACATAATGTTAACCGGTTAGAGCCTCGCGGGCCGCACGAAGGGACCTCGTGGGCCGCATGCGGCCCGCGGGCCGCAGGTTGGTGACCCCTGATCTAGAGAATACTATTTATCTGAGGCTCAGTCCTAGTTACAAGATGCAAAAGTGTATAAAAGTTTGGAGGTAGATCCCAAAATGGCACTGCAATGAGAAATTAAGAATATTACTTTAGCAGCTTTACAAGCGAAGTTAATCACCCGTAAGGAATTTAGATATTTAAATGCATCTGATCCGATTACCGCCAAATTCTATACGGTCCCGGGTACCCCAAATAAGTTATACATCGGGCCTATCGTAGAGCACTGTACAATCGTAGAAGTCTATTATTTGATAGAGCACCGGTAAAAGCTGATTTTGATTCTAGCATTGTAAATCTAATTACAAAATATTCACCTTTTAGCTTAGCGATTCAGAAAGTGGTCAAGAGACATGAGAACGTCTTGACTACTATTCCTGGGTTAGCCAACAAAAAAATACGGTGTGTATGGCAGAGGGACCGTAATCTAAAGGATAGGTTAAGTCCTGCTGAGATTGGTCCCTTACATGTTTCCCCCTCCCAGATCGATAAGGGGTATCAAAGTTGTGGTGAATGTGAGATGTGTGCTATTGCTTTACCGACTACGGAGTTTCAGTATGCAGGCCAGTCTTTTTCTATAAGATGTGCTACCACGTGTGGGTCGCAGAATGTGGTATATATGCTGTTTTGCCCATGTGGGTTGGCTTATATAGGTAAGACCACGCGTCCTTTTTGGATAAGGCTTAGGGAACATAAAAGTAGATTGAAACAGAAAGTAGAAGCTCCGATTGTGCGACATTGTGTAAGGATGGGACATCAATTTAGTGATCTTCGAGTTTTATGTATTGATCAGGTGTTTACAGGGCGAGGAACGCGGACATTAGATACAGAGCTTGTTACTAAGGAGCAACGTTGGATATTTAGATTAAACACTGTAGAACCCTATGGTTTAAACATTGGCATTGATTGGACGGCATGTGTGTGACAGTTTTAATTGGTGCGCTAATATCAACGTGGCGGGTTTTAATAGCATGATTAATATCTCCCCAGTACAGGAGATAGCACCTTGAATGAAATTCGGGTTTAAGCTTATTGTGTGGATGAGTAAAAGGAAAGTGCCATCGAGCAGTTTAGTCCATTCTGATTTTTGGGTGATAAGAGTGCATGTATTGGATAGGTTTGAAGGGGACCAATTGAGGGTTTCAGTGGTAGTACCTCATGGGTTCCGTTTAGATATTCTTTTTTAGTGAGATGGCAGTTGTCATTTTTTAAGTGAGATGATGGGATTAGTGGTTTAAAATGATTACATATTCGGTAGGGGGAGAATAAGGAGATTCCTTAGCATGACGTGTGAGAGGTGGAGTTTAAATAGGGAGGCGATCAGAGCAGAAGCGCATGCGCGGCATTCTCTCGACTTTGGAAAGAAATTTAGTATATGCTATTGAAGCGGGTCGAGGTTGTAAGTGCAACGTTGGCAGCATCAGCGGTGAGTGTTGGAATATAGTTTAATTGTATGGATTGAGAATGGTTTTAATTAGTGGGTAGTACGGCAGTTAGTATGATGTTAATTACACAGGTACACTACCAAAAAACTGCCTCCAGTTTTGCAACTGATTCCTATAGATTTTGGGGTGCTGAATCCAGGAAAAATAGCCAAAATGTTCCATCACGTCACGTTTTCTTGCAAAATTAGATTTCTTACCCATATAAGGAATGTTCACATAATTTCTTTTTAGCCGACTGCAGTTTATTTTCTTGGCCCAAAATAGAGGTTGTAATGGTTAACTAACTAGAAACACTCCCTCATGATATTTTAGAGTGTTTTGTATTCATTTTATACATTAACAGGACAATTGGGAGGCGGGGGGCTAAATCCAGTACTCGCGCTGGCGCATGTTCTTTCCTGTTCGCCTCGCCTCGTTCGCTCGCTCAAACACGGTGGTTGCGACATGAACGTTCCTGTCAAATTTCAGTTTCTTGCAAGTTCATTATTACCTTTTGTTTGCTCAGTCGTAATCCAGCTTTATTCCGAAGTGGTTCACTACAGTTGTAGTTTGCAGTGCTGTGTATTAGTGATGGCTCACAGAGCCAGAGGTTGCGTCAACTCTCCGGACAGTTTTTGTTTTATTTGTGGGGAATATACCATGAAAAAGCGGCAGAGGAACATTTCTGCATTTATTTAAAAAGTATATTTCGCCTATTTCGGTTTGAAGTTAGGCAATCAAGACAAACCATGGGCTCCTCACAAAGTGTGCAAGACATGTGAGGAAGATCTACGCTTATGGATGAAAGGTAAAAAACAAGCATTTCGTTTCGGAATACCTATGATGTGGCGTGAACAAAGAGACCACAGCAGTGACTGCTATTTTTGCTCTTGCATTGTGAAGGGATACAACTTAAAAAATAAGAACGTAATAAGTTACCCCAACCTTCCCTCAGCAATTAGGCCTATGCCTCATAGCAACGAAGTACCTGTGCCTGAACCACCAAAATCTTTGGATCATATTTGTGAGGACGGTTCTGATCATGATGAGACTCATCAGATGGCTTTTCCCGATGAGTCCAGTACTTCCGAGTTTGAAACTGAACCAGATCCGAAACCTGAACTTTTCTCTCAAGCTGAATTGAATGATTTAGTCCGGGATTTAGGACTCCCAAAAGATGCTGCCCAACTGCTAGGTTCTCGGCTTAAACAGAAAAATCTATTGTCACCAGGAACAACTTTTTATTGGTACCGCAACCGCGAGACACAATTTTTGAAGTATTTCAGCAAAGAGGAAGATTTGGTATTTTGCAACGATATATACGGAGTGATGGAAAAGTTTAAACTCAAGTATGATCCTGCTGAATGGCGGCTGTTCATTGATTCGTCAAAAGACAGCATAAAAGGTGTTCTTCTTCATAATGGCAACACATTCGCTTCAGTTCCTATTGCTCACTCTGTTATTCTCCAAGAAAAATACGAGAATTTGGCAATGATTCTTCAGAAGATTCGTTATGATGAGCATAAGTGGATGATTTGTGGAGACTTTAAAATTCTATCCATTCTATTAGGGCAGCAATCCGGTTTCACCAAATATCCCTGCTTCCTTTGCTTGTGGGATAGCCGGGCCCGCGACCTACACTGGGGGAAAAAAGACTGGCCAATTCGGGAGTATTTGAGACCCGGTGAGAAAAATGTTCTTCATGAGAGCTTGGTACCTCGTGATAAAATTCTATTACCACCTCTCCACATTAAGTTGGGTCTCATTAAGCAATTCATCAAGTCCCTTCCAAAAGATGGTGAGTGCTTTCGGTACCTTTGCTCAAAGTTCCCCCGACTTTCTGAAGCAAAGCTAAAGGAAGGAGTGTTTGTTGGCCCTGATATAAGGAAACTCATTTCAGATGGAGCATTCGCTGAAACGATGTCTGAGAAGGAAAAAGAAGCCTGGGATTCCTTCAAGGATGTTGTTCTCAAATTCTTGGGGAACAGGCGGGATGAGAACTATAAGGATATTGTTGCCAGGATGCTCAATGCCTTCAAAGAACAAGGCTGTAACATGAGCCTGAAAGTCCATTTCTTGCACTCCCATGTGAACTACTTTCCCGAAAACTTGGGGGCGTACAGTGAAGAACAAGGTGAAAGGTTTCACCAGGACATCAAGGACGCAGAGAGAAGGTACCAAGGAAGATGGAACACCACTATGATGGCTGATTTCTGCTGGTTGCTGCTGCGGGAAACCCCAGATGAAAAATACGCCAAGCAGCGCACCAAGAGAAGCATTCGGGGGAAGAAGAAACGGGCCCACCAGGAGATTGATTGACCCAAGAATGACTTTAAAATCTAAACTGTGTTGACAAATATCGTGTTTTTACTAAACTTTGAAATAAAAATTTGCTAGTTATTACCACAGTGTCGGATCTCATTTATTAGAATTTTATTTTCACACCATCGGGTGTTTGTCTTCATGTATTGAAATGGTGCGGTTTGCGTTTTCTATTCTTACATACATACCTGTACAACATTTTTTGCACATTTCTTTGCTTTGCTTTGTGTCTAACCTCGCTCTTATATGCTCAATGTTTGTGCACATGTATGTGGCTGTTTTAAGTGCAGACAATTTTGCTACCATCACAGTGTGTTTTGTTGACATTACTCTATTCTTATGTGCTGCTTTGTTACAATTTTCTTTATTCTTATTTGAATAACTACTAAACAATTAGTATAAAGAATTCATCCAAGAAACTTTTATCTCGATCGCACTCAATCTGAAACGTTCACCTCAAACTGCTAACCCAATGTAGCAAAAAATCTGTACGTGATGGAGCAAATTGGTTACCAGATTTGGATTCAGCGCACCAAAAAACGTAAAAATCAATCGAAACATTAGAGGCAGTTTAAAAAAAAAATTTTTTAGTGTACCTGTGTTATTGGTTTGTTGTGTTTTTGTCTTTATACAGCACTGTTAAGATTTCAGGCGCACTGTTATGAGTTCAGTCTTAAGATCCCCTGAGGAACCATACATGTGAAACGCGTAATTGGTACCTGTGGCAAGCGTCGGGGTCAGAAAACAGTTTTGTACCACGACGGAGAGGCCCGTTCTAAGGGTATTGGCTTTCTGAGTATACACATAAGTATCATCATATATATTGATATCTGAACATAGGACTGGCTCTCCCGTTATGTGGTCATCCTAGGTCATTGATGCTAAAAGGTATCATGCTTTCATGGACGTGAGTCAGGAAGCGGTACCACCAAAGTCTGAGACCTAGTTACATAACAGAGCTTATATGTTGAAGTTTTTTGAAATTTGAAGATTATATGGATTGCTTATATAGAGATTGATTTTGATATGCCAGTTTGGAGTTTATAGTGAGCGAGATTTTTCCAGTTTTTGTACACTTAATCGTTCGGAAATTGACCAAGGTTTTTGTGGCTATAGATGGGGCAAAAGTAGCTCCCATTGCCACCCCAGAGATCTGTTGATATACTTTCTGATCAAAATCAAAATAATTATACTTCAAAGCAATCTCGGTCAACTTCCAAGTGAACAAAAGAAGGCCTTCAGACATGTCGCCCTGACGATCCAGGGCTGTTTTTACCACTGCCGGGTTCTCTTCCTGGGGAATAGTAGTGTACAATGCCGTAACAGCCAATGTGGCCAGAACAATATCAAGTTCTGATGCCAAACTCCCTACCTCTGATTGGATAGTCAGAAAATGGGCAGTGTCCTTCAAATATGAAGGAATAGTTGGTAATAAAGAATGCAGAAACGCATCAACAAATATTGATAGTGGCTCCAAAAGAGCTCCTCTAGTGGATACAATGGGTCTACCTGGGGGATTGATCAAACTCTTGTGAATTTTGGGTAATAAATAAAACCTTGCTAGAGTGGATGAAGTAACATTCAAAAAAGATGTACTCCTTCCTACTAATATGATGTTCTTGGTAGACCAATTTTGTCATCTCACGTATCTGCTTTTGTAAATTATGTGTGGGATCCTGTGCTAAAAATATGTATGTTGTCTGATCATTCAACTGTCTATAGGCTTCTTTCATATAGTCCCCCACATTCATCAAGACAATAACCCCCCCCCCCTTGTCCGCCTGTTTAATGACCACATCGTCCATTGCACACAACTCATGTAAAGCTTCCCTCTCACAAAAGGTCAAAGCACTCTTTGTCTTCTTAAGACTGGACTGCTCCAGTCCTTCGACCTCTTGTAACATTACCTGACGAAAAACACCAAGGGCAGGGTGCAACAGACCTGGCAGGCACCATCTTGAATTTAACGGAAGAATAATTTGTTCTAAGGAAGTTGAATTGATCTGAATGGCAGTGTTCTCATCCTCCCCACCCCTATTGGCACAAGAACGGAAATGCGCCCTCAAACTTAGGGGTATGTTTACTAAACGGCACTAACGTTGCAGCGGCAGTATTATCGCGCGATTAGTGACGTTATCACGCGATATTATCGTGCAATAACGCAGCCGCGGCATTAAGGCACACTAACACTGTGAAATCCGGGTCTGAAGGGTGGTGTAAGGCTTCCCAGAGGGCGGAGAAAAGGGGTCAATGGGCGGAGAGTGGGAAGGGAGAGGCTCCAGGCACACTAACGCTGTGGAATCCGGGTCTGAACACTAACGCCAGTGAAACCCTCGCGTTAAGGCACATTTGCAGGAGAGAGAAACCATTTCAGTCAGCAATGTGCAGCAAAGGCAGGGAAACCTAGAAAAAGTGATAGTTCTGATACATGTGCAGGGAACAAAAAGGCAAATAAACATATAATAAGACCAGAACCACATTCAAAAGCCCAATAACCAAGCAGGCCAAAAGTGATATTAATGATAAACATAAAGCAACACCACTGACAAAGTTCAAAAAAGAAGATATCATGTTTGGAAGAGTCTATTCTCTGTCCCCCTACAAAGTGAATGATCCCACATTGAAATAGTGCTGATCAGGGTTTTATCACGTCTATATTGGGCAGGTTTGTTATGGCGTGCACATGTGCAGTAACAGCAGAGTGGGCACGTAGGAAAGGGCAACTTTACTGATGCTGTAAATGGGATACAGGGGGCTGCAGGCGGCACATGCTGTGGTCCAGCTGGGGCACAGTGCGGGCTAGGCAGATGCCTAGGTGGCACATAGGAATGCTGAAACTGTAAAGCAGCAAGACAGCAACTGTTGAGGATCCAACATGGGCATGAGTGTGTGTCCCACAGTGTCACAGGGAAAATTACCCAGAAGATACCCCCAAGGGCACATAACATTGGCAGGCGGTGTGGGGGGGAAGCGTGCATGTCCATGTAGGCACCCCTACCCAAGAACCCACACCATAGGCAGCTGACTACCGGCATACTGGATGGCCTGGGACTGCGCACCACCAGCACAACCGGCATAATGGCATGGCAGCATGGTGGCAGAGGGGTGCTGGTGGTGGAGGGGGCAGTGGCATCTGCCCACAGCAGACCATGGCCTAGCCCCATTTAGGTGGGTGCCATGCACTGCAACAGACAGGGTCTGTCTGACGAACAGTCATGGTATCCCCAGGGAATGAACTGTCCCTATGGCAACAGTGTGGTGCAGTACACACAGCCAGTGTGTTCAGGAGCAAAAGGTCACAAGATCAAGTACCAGCAGTGGCTCCTGTCCCCATATTTTACCCAGCACTAAACCGTGGTAATAAAGATGGAACCTTTATTGCAGATAACATAAACATGCATGAAACGCCTATATTTTACCCTACAGAGCACAGACACCATAAACATGTGCAATACCTAGAGCAGAGTTTCCCAACTGCAGTCCTGGAGGGCCAAACACCATTCAGGTGTCATGCTGTCTCTAATAAATATGCCTGTGCTGCATTTGTATGTACCACCCCCATGGTATGCAAATGTGCATATTCATTAGGGACAGCATGAAAACCCAAACAGTGTTTGGCCCACCAGGACCGGAGTTGGGAACCTCTGCCCTAGAGCAGCGGCCATCAGGAGCATAAACACCCACACCCACACCCACAGGCTCCACTATCCAAAGCCTCATGGAGAGTCAGGCTGTTGGGCCCTGCATGCAGCATCATCTCCCAATACTAGCACCTGCATAGCTTAGCAATGCTGCCCTAAACATGGGGATACGTTACACATATATCAAAAGGTTGCTATGATTAATGGCAGATAACAATTCCTAAGTTAATCACAATTTGCTGATAGAGCTGCATCATAGCAACCTTTCTGATATCTGTGGAGTGTGTTTCAGGTTTGGTTTCTGACAGTGTTTACCACCCTGGGGAGTGATCCCAACAGTAGTGTGTACCATAGCCATGCCTGCACCGTGCCCAGGACTGGTGTGGTTGCCAGGGCTGCTAAAAGCCTGTATATTTGCACAATGCTGGCATAGGTGTGGGAGTGTGTGTCTGTCTATCCAGTGTGTTGTGGCTGCCTACACCTTACTCAGCCCACACTGCTTGCACTGTCTCCAGTGTAAGGCTTCCAATGTGCATAATGAGGAGCAAGGCAATGTGGGTATGGGCCGGACAGGGTGGCCTGGGCAAGATGCATCTGCACAGGGTGTAGGGCAATGGCTGGAACATTCTAGTGGCTGACCACCACCTGCACGGACAGGGTGGCCACAGCATGTCATGCTGGAAGGTCACTCTCACCATGACTGGGCAGTGACCACGGCATGGCCAGGTTCCCCCATAGTACCATATAGCATTTCACTCATGTGATATTTATGGGTTTCCTTTTCTGGGGCCCAATCACTGACATAGCTCCATGGTGTGTGCCCCAGATCCCACACCAGGGTGCACAGTGTTCCTTTTGGAACATGCACTATGTATGTGGCAGCAGACTGTAGCTAGCATGTGTATGGCTGCAACACCCTACAGGATGCAGCAGGTGCACACTGACTGCCCTCTGCTGTTGAATGTCAGAATGTAGTGGGGGGTAGCTTAGCTGACCAGTTACACTGCTAGTGGTCGAGTTCCATGTTTAGATCTGCATTAGTTGGCCGTGGGTTGCTAAACCCACAGTCTGTCATCATTTAGCTCAACTGGCCCTACTGGAAACAATGATAGTGTGTGTCTGTTGTGTCCAGATCATGTTCCCCACCCTGACCCACAGAGGGTTGGCTTGCTCTTTATATCATCCTCATGTGAGTCCAGACACACCCCTGCTCCAAAAACAGGTGTCCATGGCAACCACACTCAATATGCATAATGTTGCAAGCATCCTGGTCCACATGGGCTACGCATCAATGGCTTATAGGAATGTACATAGAAAATTTCCAAGGCTGTCTGCAAAGAATACCCCATATACTGGCAGTGATGGTGAACTGCAGCAAATCCTACTGCAAACAGCCCGGGTACCGTGGACCTGGTGCTGTCCCCACGATTTTACTCTCAGGGTGATCACAGAATACGCAGAATGGCATGGTCAGTAGTCACACTGTAACAGTAACATGCATGCTTGGTCCCCCTACCCAGTTGATGTGCTGCAGAGTTGCAAACCCCTATCCGGTGAGCAGATGTAGACTGCTGATCTGCATGTGCACTGCATCATGGGTACCCTTGATGCTAACTTATCCTGGTAGCCACACCAGACAGTGTGTCTGGTGACCTGCACTGGTTGAGTAGCTAGCCATAGTTTAATTACAACCAATATTGTTGCAGAACAATGGTGAATATACTGACCGCAGTGGGAGAGGTCATGGGCTCAATACCCCAGTGGGCCTGTATATTGATGTATAAGGATGTATAGGATATAGTGTATTATCATCACATCAGAGCGTGTTACCAGATGACAATATGTCCAAAAGTGTGGCCAGTTGCATGCAGTGGTTATGTTGGAAGAGTGGCGTGGGCTGCAGGTTGCTAGATCAGCTGGTGAGCTGTATACAAAGTGCGTCCGCCAGTATAAGTGTCAGAGGATACGGCTGTCTATGCATGTAGCAGTCTGACATAGGTCCGAAATCCGTGTGCACATCCCAAAACACCTGCAGCTCAGTTGGACAAACCAAGGTGCCCTGTAAAGTGCCCTAGCTGTGTCCGTACACTAGCCTGGTAAGCAGAGTAGAAAGTGTATGTAGATGACCTGGTGTAACTGTTTAGCCAGCCATTGCTATGTGAAAAGGCATAGCACACCGGTTAATACAATGCCCTCACAGTCAGTGGTGATGGGTTTGAGACCCCAGTGTGCCAACACCAAGATAAATGCATAATAAACCAATTGTGTTAAGAAATGTCAGACACATCACTGCAATGTGTGTCTGCAGCATAGATCTTTATATATATTGATGGCGCCACCATTTCCTGTGTACCAGCCATGGCACAGGCACAGGCACGTTGCTAGCGCGCCTTGTTGAGGCGCGCGCACATATGTGGCGTGCGTGAGCAAGGCATTGCTGAAAATGGTGACTCGGTCCAGAAAGCCAACTTTTACACACAGGGAGCTATGCCACCTTGCAGGGCTGATCTGCACTAGGCAGAGGAAACTATTTCCTGGCTCCTCAAAGCAGCAGGACCTGGGGCACATACGAAAGGCCTGGGACCGCATCATCAGGTGTGTGACATGGTGGATTCCTCCAGCCCTGTAGAAAGAGCCAAAGAGGAGGAATCAAAGGCAGTGCTGGAGTATAAACAAAAGCACATGGCTGGTAGTTACCAAGGAAACCAGACACAGGAGAAAAAAACACGCCCTTACTGCCAGTTAGCTCAGGAGTCAAGAGCTGATTCAAAGCACCTGCTAGGGGGAGGAGTCAGGCACTACCCTAAAGGGCAGATACATAAGGAAGCAGGAAGGGAGTGTCCATTAGAATCTGGAAGGGAAGAAGCTGGAAGGGAAGCTGGAAGGGAAGCTCCATTAGAAGCTGGAAGAGGTTCTCTGTTAGGAGTTCCAGAGAAAGTTCCAGCACGGGCTCAGCTGGGAGTTTACTTACAAGGCCAGCCGAGGGTTCCGGTGAGAGGCCAGCTAACAACCCAGGAGGAGGACCAGGGAAGAGTCCAGGTTCCAAGCCTAGGGTCAGAGCCAACTTCAAAGGTAAAAGGAGAACCGTTTACAAAGCTTTATTCAAGAAAAGGATACGGCAGAAGCAAGCCAGGCTGTCTGCAATATCCTGGGGATTACCAAGAGGAGAGAAAGCCAGGAAGGCAGTTTCAACACTCCTTGCACAAAGTAGGTGGAGAATCCACAGCTGGGTCTAAAGCCCAGAGAAAACCATTTTCAGCCAGGCACAGAGGTAAGCCCAAAGGCTGGGGTTTTTATAATCAAGGTGATTCTACTTACCCAGAAGGTTGGGGCATTGATTATAATGACTGTAATGAAAATGACTGTTTGAAGCAATATATGATTCAAGAATATAATACAGAGCTTAAAACAGAGAGGAAGGGTGGAGCCCAAGAAACAACGGTACAAACATTTCCTGCCTCTCAGGAGGACTTAATGGAAATAGAGCCAGGTTTTGAAAGTGTCTCTGAGGAAATGATGGACTGTACAATTACAATATCTGATGAAGTATTATCCCTGCGCTGAATGTATGCCTTGCAGAGAAGTACAGAGGTATTGAGATAAAAAGTACAGAGCTGGGAAAACAGAGCTGTTTCATTCTTATTGCTGAGAAGCAAACGTTTTGTGCTGAAGCAAGCTATTTATGTTGGAAACTTTACTTTGTCTTTTTACCAGAGGTATCTGGTTGTGTTACCTTTATTTCCTTGTTGAAAATCCGCCCTGGGAGGGGAAATAAATCCTTGTTGCTTTAACCACTTTTTGAAGTCACACTACTCTTCCTTGGGCAGTGAATGAAACTACATATCCCAAGAGGTTTTGCTTTAGGAACTTGTAGAGTAGCTGTTCAGGAAGAAAACAACCCGCTTAAACCCTACCTGCTCTTGCTGTGGGGCGCTACAGAAGCGGGGTCACAGGTGTTATAATCGTCTTGTGGACTACCCACATGAGGTAAGTGTATGGGGACAGGTCAGTATATCCATATACATATCCAGTGTTGATTGTAGCTGTGTATGCTCTTGTGTGTAGGCATTCTATCTCATTTATGTTTATTAGTTAAACCCACGTGATATACCGCCTCTTTATCACATCAAAGTGGTTTGCCCTATCCCCATCCCCAAGAGGCTAAGGATCTGATCACAGAGGTCCAGATGTCAGCCTGTTGTTATGGCAGCTGCTGCTGTTGATGTGTTAAAATACACCCTAACACAAGGAGCCCCTAGATCTTCCTAAAGAGGTCTGGTAAACAGCATGCTGATATGGTAGGTTATGCAGTTGCAGGGTCACACATCTGCCCTACCCCTAGGGGTCCTGAGACCTGCTCCAAATGGTCTGTCAATCACCCTGGTGATATGGTTGTGTGTGCCTTTTCAGGTTAAAACATCTGCCCTACTCCCAGGAGACCTGAGACCTGCTCAAAGTGGTCTGACAGTCACCCTGGTGGTATGGTTGTGTGTGCATTTGCAGGTTAAAACATCTGTCCTACCCCCAGGAATCCTGAGACCTGTTCAAAGTGGGCTGTCAGTCACCCTGGTGGTATGGTTATGTGTGCATTTGCAAGTTTAAACATTTGCCCTACTCCCAGGAGTCCTGAGACCCCATCAAAGTGGTTTGACAGTCACCCTGGTGGTATGGTTGTTTGTGCATTTGCAGGTTCAAACATCTGCCCTACCCCCAGGAGTCCTGAGACCCCATCAAAGTGGTTTGACAGTCACCCTGGTGGTATGGTTGTGTGTGCATTTGCAGGTTAAAACATCTGACCTACCCCCAGGAGTCCTGAGACCCCATCAAAGTGGGCTGTCAGTCACCCTGGTAATATAGTTGTGTGTGCATTTTCAGGTTCAAACATCTGCCCTACCTCCAGGAGTCCTGAGACCTGCTCAAAGTGGTCTGACAGTCACCCTGGTGATATGGTTGTGTGTGCATTTTCAGGTTAAAACATCTGCCCTACCCCCAGGAGTCCTGAGACCCCATCAAAGTGGTCTGTCAGTCACCCTGGTGGTATGGTTATGTTGCTGTTGATGTGTTATAATCCACCCTACCCCCAGGAGGCCTGAGACCCCATCAAAGTGGTCTGTCAGTCACCCTGGTGGTATGGTTATGTTGCTGTTGATGTGTTATAATCCACCCTACCCCCAGGAGGCCTGAGACCCCATCAAAGTGGTCTGTCAGTCACCCTGGTGGTATGGTTATGTTGCTGTTGATGTGTTATAATCCACCCTACCCCCAGGAGTTCTGAGACCTGCTCAAAGTTTTCTGTCAGTCACCCTGATGATATGGTGTATGTTGCTGATGAAGTGTGCTAAGACACTCTACCCCCAGGAGTCCTGAGACCTGATTGCAAAGGTGGGTATGGCATCTAGATATTGTGGTAGGTTACGGAAGCTTAGGTCACACATTTGCCCTATTCCCCGGAGGCCCAGACCTCATTACACACGTCTGTTATGTATCCTGATGGTATGGTAGGTGCAGCTGTGGATGTGCTCTAAACCACCTCACCCCCAGGAGCCCTGAGACCTCATTACGAAGGTCTGTAAGAACTCCAGATATCATTGAAGTGTACGCAGTTTCAGGTCACACATCTGCCCACTCCCCAGAAGTCCCGTACCTGATTGCAGAGGAACAGTCTAGATGCTGGTGTAAGGGTACATGCACCTGTTGGGGTTTCACAGCTCTGCCATAACCCCATACAGGAGCACAGATGTTAATAGGCCAGCTAGGTGTGGTGGGCCTTGCTCCTGTTGTAGTCAGTCACAACTGCCCTAATCACAGGAGACCCTAGTCATGACCATAGAGGTATAGTAGAAAGCCAAATGTCATGGTATTGGCGCCTGGCAACGTGCACAGGGCCACCCACCTTCCGCTCTATGTCAGAACACATCACCCATGCATGGTAGGATATCATGGTGCCATGGCGGGTGTGTCGGATGATGTGTGTAGGTCAGACAAACACACATGTGTTTGCCAGACCACACAGGGAGTTAGGGAAGACCTCCCCTGGACACCAGCATGCCCAAACCACACGTGGCATGGTGCTGCTATGTCATGCAAGGAGAGTGCTGGTGCAGCCTCTGGTGCCGGTGCTGGCTGCTGTACCAGGGCTGCTATGGCCTCCTGGGCATCCGCAATAGGGAGGAGCACCCCTGCTGTAGTGTCTGCTGTGGTCCGCTGCTGTTGGATCTCTTGGTGAGTGGCCAACAGATCGTGGTGAATGGCCAACAAAGCCTGACAAGTGCCTGTGGTGGGACACAAGGTGATATGTGAGATACCTCTTTCAAACCCCACCGTCACACATGCACATGTCAGGCATATCCCACCAGATCAGTCTGCAGAACAATCATGCATGCCACAACTAGCAACGCATGACCATGTTTAGATCTGTGTGTAACCATGAGCTATTCTCATGCCTGGAAGGGGTCTTGATGAGGGGTCATGAGAATCACAGATCTCACACATGGCACAGTGTTGCAGTTTAATCTGTCAATGCTTGATCTGCACACTGGTCATCTGAGATAGGTCAGATGACGTGAGGGGTCATGGCACACACATACATATATCTGGGGGGCCCTCTTTTCTATAATGCTGGTGCACAGTGCAGATTATGTTGACAAACTATGCTGCATAACAATACCCATGGAGAGGTGTCTGTCAAGTAGGGTGTCTGGGTGACCTGGGATAGGTGGTTTCCGCTGTGCGCTTACTTGGGGTATATGGCCATGCACAGTGTGCATGTGTCTGAGCCCCTCACGCATGCTGACACCTGACAAGCCATGCTACAGGAGGGTGGAACGCACAAGGCACAGAACACCCCCCCCAACATAAGAATCGATCTGCTATGTTGGCAACATGCAATCTCCTTGTGGATGTTCCGACAACCCCCATGGGGATTGTTGTGTATGCTGTTACCCATCTTCGGCATCGTGCCGTGCTGAGGCACTGTGGGCCCGCAGCTCCACCAGGATTGCAGCCATGCTTGTGGGAGGGGTGGCTGATGTCCCTGGCGCCTGCATGGGGTGGTGGCTCCCCTCCATCTCAGCACCCTCTAGAGCCTGTGAGTGGCTGCCAGTGGCCCCCACTGTAGCAGTGACATCCGGGGGCGTGTCCTCTGCCTCGGCCAGCACATTGGTTCCTGGTGTGCGTTCACCATCGCTGGTGGTGTCCCCAGACATTGTGGCTTCTGGCTCCTCCCCACTCTAAGGCCCTGCCACATCCTCCTCCTCAGGTGCCTCCATGGTCCTGTAGTCACCTGGGTTGTGGAAAAGCATACTGTGGCGGTCACGCCCCTACAAGGCGGTCGCCTAGTAGGGACGGGAAGCCATCTTGAATTCCTCTTTACCAAGGATTGTAGTTGTGTATAGAGATAAATGAACCAAGTGGTTGTTTCAAAGCACACAGGAATTTTATTAGCTTCCGTGGCAAGTGGGTAACAAATCTTTAAAGCAGTTGTACACTCAAGTCAAAGAAAATAAAGGATAATCTTCTCCCATTAAAGCAAAGCTTACAACCAGTGTTGTAGTAGAATTATTTACACAGGCTCTCTTTTCCTTTCCCTTTATGATGCTTCTCAATTCGGTAATCATAAAGCACATGTATTTACAATTCCTAGCTTCTCACTGCTCTCAGGCTTTCATTACTTAGCTACAATGCACATATCACAGTCCATCTCAGAACAAGCTGAAGTCAGGTCACTTTCTTTACCTTCTACCTCCATGCTTTCTGCTGAGCTGTATCTTGGCAAGTTTGAAAACGCTCGGGCACTTTATGCTTAATGTTCTTTAACAGGTTAAACAGCCTATTCCACTGAATGGCCCCTTCTCCTCTAGGTAGGACTTCAACGGGCTTCTCCTGTTCAGTTTCTCCTGAAAACCCCTTCTTCCTAATCCGGGTTTTCTCAGGCCTAAACTCTCTTCAGAGTCAGAGCAAGAAACACAGGGTTTTGGCTTTACTGCTTCCTTTCTCCTACCTTGGAGTCTTGTTGCAGCACCTTCCTGGCTGAGGCTTCTGTGGCTTGTGACTCTCTCTGCCTCTGAGATAGACAGGGAATCAGGGTCAGACCTCCACTTCCCTTCCTGGGGCTTCTGCTGCCTGCAGACAGACCCTTCATCAGAGGAGTCTAAGCATTCTTGCCTTAGCCTTCTCAAAGCCAACCTTTTCTCTCTCTCCCTCTTGCCAGTCTGTTTGGTCCTCTGCCTGGAACCTTCTCTGTAGCTTCCTTGGCTGCAGTGCTTGCTGCTCTTGTCTCTGCTGCTGCTCTCTTTGTGGCTGCTTCTTGCTTGGCTGCCTTTCTCTTGGCTGCTTCTTCCTTGACTGCTTCTCCCTTGACTGCTTCTCTCAACTTTGTTTGTTTTCTCAAACTTAAACGTTGAGCAGGGCACCTCCCTTCCTGACTCCACCCACTTGTACCTCCTACTCTTACCTGGGGTTGTCATGGAGTCTGGGAGTGGCTTAAACCTAGCTCTACCCTCTTGGTTTCTCTCAGGGATTTTGCTGTGGTATATGTGTTCTAGTGCACCCATCCCCCGAAAAGAAGAAAAAGTTCTTCTTTCTCTTTTATTTCCATGCTGAGCTGCACTCTCCTTACCACAATACACAGCACAGATAAGTTTGCACAGTGCACCTATGTACACCTGTGTAGTACATCCACCCCACAATCAATGTGTTGTCCGCCTGTGCCTGCTGTTGTTGTGCCTACAATAGGGACAGCACAGGTGCCTACAGTGTGCTGTGCCTGGCAGGGGGTGGGGGTGTAGTAGACTCATTCCCTGGTGTAGCTGTGACACATGGGATGCGGTGTGTGGGGGATGGTGTGCTGAGTGCCGTGCCCCCTATCTGCAGTATCAGATATGGACTGTCCACCTGACCTTGTCTGTGGCCTCATCAATACATGTGGCCGTGGCACGTGTGGGAGTCCTGAGTGGGATTGTGTGCTGTCATTGTGTGTGTGAGCAATGTGCTTGCATTGCCCTGAGTGGCATACACGTTAGGGGTTGCAGGATGTGTCCATGTCAGCCAGACATGTGGGGGGGCCCTCCGCTTTGCCAGACACTGTGCGGTGGGGTGGACAGCTATCACATACTCCAGGGGTGTGGTAGGGTGTCTGGGGGGATGGGTGGAGCACTGCTGGGTATGGGGTTGCACAGTGTGCGGGGGTATGGGAATGCGTGTGTGGCACTGCGAGACATGTATATGGGCTGATCCAGGTGTTGTGGGGGTTGTGCTATGTGCATTTTGTATGGGTGTGGCGATGTACCATCCAAGGTCTGGTGAGGGTGGGTGGGGTATCCCCACTTAATGTGGGCCCCAACAGAGTGTTAGGTGTGTGACGTGTGTTATGTTTCTGCTGCCATTTCCTTGCATCTATGTTATCATCCCCGTGTGTTAGGCCTTTCTCTGTCAGTGGTCTGGGACATGTCCCTGGATAGGTAGATGCATACAGACGTCATATGTGTTTTGGTGGGGTGTGTGGGTACCCACAGGCCACTGTGTCCTGGGCTAGTTGTATGTCCCTCTTGTATGTTTCCCCCTGTCTCACTGTGTTTGGGGACTGGCTGCAGATGTGTGATGACTGGCTGTGACCTATATGCCAGATACTATATTAGCAAGTAGACCTCAGGGGGACAGACACCGCAGGCAGCTAATGAAGTACACAGCCCCAAATGGGGTGGGCACAGACATTAATTAAACGTAAGCCCTCATAACCCATATGTGAAGATGGAATGCCAGACCATTCTGGGTATGGTTACTCCAGTGGTAGAGGCATCTGACCTCAGTTAGTCCCCCAACCACCCATCCTTAGGAGGAAGAGTACTTAGAAGGACAGACCAGCCCTGTTATCGCATGAACTCTGCATACATCAGTGGCCAAACTTACCTATATAAAAGGTCCCAAGGGTCCAGCATCACAGCCAAACTTCACAGCACTAGAAAGCAACAATGTAGAGGTGATACCAGGGGGGTTATCTGCATACTGTCAAATGATATCCCAATGTGGCTCGTTATTGTTACAGTGGTGCTCAGGTATGCTGTGCGTCTCGTTGATTACACTGGGATATCATTAGCCACTCCTCAGATAGGTCCTTTAAATCACTGTTACATTGATGATCTGTGGTGCTGTAAACTGTTGCTGTGCAGCTTAGCCCTCTGGGCTTTGCTTGTCTGTTGCCTGGACCATGGATGTATGCAGTGTAGAACCAGATATGGGTCTGGTCTGCCAGGCCCCCTGCTTCACCATTGCTTTGCGGACCTCAAATATGCTCAGGACTGTGTCTATCATGCACACAGGTCCAGGTACCTGTCACACACACCCTGTACCTACCCTGCCATGTGCTGCTGTGTCATCACACCACAGTTGCCTGTGTTGGGGTACGCATGCTCTCAGGACATGCTCCCCCACCATTCCCCTCCATGTGCCACATGTGCTTGGGCGTGCCCTATACATGTGCTGCATATCTACTACTACTACTCCTACTACATCTACTGAACATTTTAATGGGCACTACCAAGTGCACGCATCACTTTGAGAGTGAACACACAAAAAGACAATCCGTGCTCAGTGGAGCTTATAATCTAAATAGACATAGCACTAACAGGTATGGAAAGAGGTTTGGAGTAGGAGCAAAGAGACAGGAACAGGGGAGACAGGACAAAGGATGGTGGTAGGAACACTTGTGAGAGGCAGACAGAAACGTGCAATTTAAAAGGGGTGGAATGGGGAACAGCACACTCATGAGCCAAAGGCAGAGGCAAAGATATGAGCTATGAACCCAAGTGTGAGGAGGGACAAAGAAGATGCCTGACACCTAGACAAAGGGCGTTTATTCCAAGCGTAAGGAGCAGCAAGGTGTAAGGGGCATACCTACCTGACTGTGGATGGGTGGTGTCCAGCGCTTCTGGCAGTCCACGCAGGTAGATGGGCCCAAGACGGTCTGCTAGCTCCTGCTCCAGGGGTGTGAGTGTTGGGGCAAAGGGGGCACCTCCTGCACCTCCTCCCACATGTGTGTACGTGTTGCCACAGTGGTGCTGTTGATCAGCTAGCCATAGAGCACCTCATACTGCTCCAACACACTGGCCAGCAGGATGTGGTTTTCTTGCTGGCTGAATCTCACAGCCCTCCTCTGTTCCTCATCTGGCACTGGTATACGCCTTCTTTTGGCACTGGGTGGCCCCTGTGTTGGCTGGGACACACCCGATGGGCCTGCAGCCACCACCAAATGCCCAACACTCCCTGCCGTCTCTGGGTCATGCTGAACAGGTGCCCCCCTCCTCCTCTCCTGCCATGTCCTGCTGCTCCCTCTCCTTGCCCTCTGTGCCCTCTCCTTCCCTGTCACACATCCCAGCTCCTCTGCTACACCTCAACCTGCTCCTCGCCCCACCTCCTCTCCCTGCTGCCTGCTCCTCAACTCTGATGCTGTATCTCTAGACTGCTATTTGCCTCCCCTCCTCTCTCTCTTGCCTGCTTTGCCTCCACAACTCTCCACACCTCCACTGCTTCACACCTCAACCGCTCCACACCTCTGCACACCTCTCCACACCACACCTGCCTCTGATACTCTCCACCACCATTCACGACCCAACCACTCTCCATGACACACCTGCCTCCTCTCTTCACTCTGCTCGACACTCTCCTCGCTTCACCAACAACGCACGCCCTCTCTCCCTCGCTTACATAAACCCCTCAATGTGAACCAGGTGTGCAGGTATATTTCTAGGTTAATTTTACGTAGCGCATGTTGCACATGCGCCGCGGCGCGAGCGCGTCTGCTGTGCGCAGAGACACAGAGGTTGCGCATGCAGGACCCCATCTTACACACGCGCTGTACGTGAACGCCAAGCTTAGCACATGCACCTAACATTACGCAGCACATGCGCATGTGTAACATAGTGCCCTTCCGCGTATCTGCGGCACATGCGCAACACACGCATCTCACATGCTGGTGCTGCGGTGCATGCGCAACACACGCAGCTCACTCGCTCACGCCACGGCGCATGCGCAATGTGCACTACGTAAAATTAACCTATACATTGTCATGAGGCTGGAGCCACGGAAGGTGCAGGTTTAGAAAAAAACCCTGTCTTTCATAGAGCTGTGGATGGGCAGAAGATGCAATTACCTCGCAGCACAGTTAGAGGGGGCAGGAGTAATCCTACAGAGGCTGAGTCAACGTGTTAACCAGCTGCACCTGAAGGCAAGCCCGGGAGTTTCAAAGGTAAAATGCCTTTATAAAGGAAAGACAACCAGAAGGTGTAGGTGTGCAAGGAGTGAAGGAGGAATCCAGTCAGGAGGATTCCATTCGGAGGGAACTCAGCCGGCAGCAGTTCAGCCAGAAGGAAGGAGGAGTGTGGAGAAGGAGAGAGTCCACACGGAGCAAGCCCAGAGGGACAGAATCCAGACGGAGACTATCCAGAGGGATAGAGTCCATAGGGGCAGAGCACAGAGAGACGGAGTCCAGAGAGAGGCTGCCAGGAGAAGCAGTTTGGCTGGAAGGAGTGACACTCCCAGCCCAAGTAACGTAGCTGGATCAAGCAGCACGACAAGAATAATAACAGCTGAAAGAGGAGCACAGAAAGCCAAGGAGCCATGCTTTGAGAGAAGCCTACATTCACCGGAGTACCCTGGATCAGGATTACGAGGTACCAGAAGGAGAGGTTCCTATAGCAAAGCTACCTTTACACAGAAGCACAGAGGTTGGGATTCCTCACCAGGTTTTCCTGGGCTTCAGGAAGGCAAAGTACTGCACAAGGAAACCTGTCTCCAGAGAGAAGTACGTGAGAGAGAAAGCTCCAGGTGTAGCAGTTGCAGGAAGCCAAGGTATGGTGGCTCTTTACTTTTAAAAGAAAGCCTTGCTCCTAGAAGCTCTGATAAAGCAGACACTCAGTATATGAGAAGAGGGAACAAAGCAGAGCTTTTCAAAACAATACCTAAGGGCTTAACAGGACAGTCTTACTGGAAGCAAAGAAACAGAGACAGACCCTGTAAAGTTGTAGCCACAAGGGAAAGCACTTATTCAGAGGGAGAAGCCAGTGACGCAGAGTCCATGGAAATAGAGTTTGAGAATACTATTCCCATCCCTCAAGATGAATCTATGGATTGTAGCTTTTATGTTGCTACTAGCCATGAGTCCTTAGTAGAACTGTAAATATAAAAGAATTCCTGCAATCAGTTGTGAAGCTCATAACAGTCTGTTTGCCCACTTGGTTAATTTACTTTGGAATGAAAGAATCCTTAGTTAAACCCTGCAATCAATTGTGAAGATTATAACAGTTGTTTGTCTGCTTATTTTGTTGGAACCCTTTATAAAGAAGGACTGTCTTTATTTTCCTATGTCTTAGTGAACCCTTGCGTTAAAGGGGAAATAAAGCCTTATTACCCTCCACTCTTGGCTTATATAATCTGTTCTTACAAGGAGCTAAAACTCCAAGGACCAAACTGCACTGGGCCTTAAAGAGCCATTGCTCCTTAAAAATAATATAAATGGGCAGCGTGCCTTTACAGCCATTGGCCACTGGGGGCACCTGACGACAACATACACCTGCACACCTGGTTCACGTTGAGGGGTTTGTGTAGGCAAGGGAGAGAAGGCGTGCATTGTTGGTAAAGCGAGGAGAGTGTTGGAGGCAGGTGCATCGTGGAGAGTGGCTGGGTGTGTGAGTGGTGGTGGGGTAGTGTGGCTGGGTTGGTGTGTGGTGAGGGAGGTGTGTGGCTAGGTTGGTGGGCTGAGTGTCTGTGTTGGAGTGAGTTAGAGGAGTTGGAGGGGCGGAGTTTATGGCAGCCTTTGTGATTGCTGCATGTGCAGTGGGAGATGAGCAGGGGCTGCGGTTGCCTGATGGGGGAGATGGTGTCCATGGGGCTGAGGCACAGGGCATGGGTTTAGTCCCGCTGCAACACAGACCTGCAGCTGTGGGGGCAGGCCAGGCAGGGGCTGTGCCGGCACGGCGCAGGAGGCATGCAGAGTTGCAGGCTCGCCAGCCTCGCCTCTACAGGCCCAGGGCCCAGCTCCAGGGCATGCGTGCAGACCAGGTCATCTGCCTCTACAGCCTGAGCACGGGGGCTATTAGGGAGCTCTATGAGGATCTAAGACCTGACCTCGAGCCCCTGACTGGTCGGTCACATGCCATACCGGGTTTGGTCAAGCTCCTTGGTGCCCTATATTTCTTTGCCTCTGGCTGTTTCCAGTCATCTGTGGCCGCAGTGGGTGGCATGAGCCGCCCAACCTTCTCACGCTGTCTCCACCAGGTACTGCGTGCCATGATTAGCCGGGTGGGGAATTACATTACAATTCCCAACACTAGGCAACAGTGGGGGACCCTGAACCAGGCCTTTGAGGCGTTTGCCGGGATACCACATGTGATGGGAGCTATTGATTGCACACATGTTGCCCTGGTCCCGCCCAGAGACAGGGAGGTAGTGTTCCGCAACCGCAAATACTACCATTCCCTAAATGTTCAGGTTGTATGTGATACAAATATGCAAATTCTGAATGTGGTTCCTAGGTTTGCAGGTCCACCCATGACTCCTATATCCTGCATCATTCGGCACTATTCAGACAATTTGAGGCAGGACAGTGTGAGGACTGTATACTGCTGGGTGCGTATTTCACATCTCTGACATGCACATGGTGATCCTGTGACTAACCGTATGTGCACATGTCTGTCTTTGAGGTGTATCCCTAGTTGTGTCTGTGTCTCATCTGTCTGGGTGTGACCTAACATTGGGGGGGTGCCCTCCAGCTCTACCTTGCTCTGGTGCTGTGTGATGATGGTAGCATGGATGCTAGCATTTGTGTCGTGTTTACAGATTATGTTGATTGCAATCCGTACACCTACCCCTTGTCTTGTGTGTCATAACTTCACACGCTGATGCATATTTGTGGTGTTCCATCATGTGCTGTCATATGTTTCTGTCAGGGTGTTTTGTGTATTTGGTTTGCACGTACATACTTGTGTCCATTTGGGTGGACATCAGCTCCTGCTTTAACGTTCCACATTTCTTTCTGCAGGTGATGCAGGATATGGGTGTCGCCCCTGGTTGCTGACCCCTGTGCGTCAACCACGGACACGTGCAGAGAGGAGGTACAATGAGGCCCATGCCTTCAGCCGCTCCGTCATAGAGCGCACCTTTGGTGTTTTAAAGAGTCGCTTCAAGTGTCTGGATAGCACAGGCGGGGCCTTACAATACAGACCACAGACTGTGGCAGAGATAATTATAGCCTGTTGCATCCTGCACAACATTGCTCTCAGGCACCATATCCCTGTCAAAATTAATGAGGATCTGGAGGATGATCTTACGTGCCCTCCTGTACGTGCCCGTGGTGACACACGTGAGGGCACAGCAGTCAGGGGGCAGATAATTGAGGTGCTCTTCTCATGTAAGTACTGCATATGTTACCACATACATTTGTTTAGATATGTGTGTACTACTACTACTAGTGAACATTTGTATCCCAATGGTAGTAAGCTGAAACAAACTGACATGTAACAGACAATGCCTGGCCATCCCAGCTGACAATCTAGTCATTAGTGAAATGCAGAAGATGTGAGCAGGGCACAACAGCGGGTGGTGGTGGATTATGTGTGTCGGGAGTAGTAGGCTTGTGGGAGGTGTTAAGCTGTCATACCTGATTTGTGGCTGGTTGGGATAGGGGCTGCTGTACAGACACAGGTAGTTAGTTTGCAGCTTAGGGTGCAGCAAGGTGAAAGGCGTGTGGTATGGGGTATACAGTAGGAAAGCAGACCATAGATGGGACCAGTTGCCAGGATGTGTGTTTCACAGTTTTTAGTTTGAGCTGATTGATTGGTTGTTATGCTCTGATGAACAGGGACTGTGTGTTATTTGTTTCTGTATATCGCTACATGTGATACGTAGCACTATATACATGCTGAGTAGTAGTTGGATTACTGGTATTTGAGATCAGTAGGGGAAGTTACTGCAACACCACAGTGTGCCTGTATGTATAGGTCAGCACGTAGCCTTGACATAGATGCGGAAACGGATAGGGAACCTGTGAGGTGTCCTGACAGGGGGAGTATTAGTGCCATTATGTGTGTGGCTGTAGAAAAGCCAAGCAGTGCAGTGTTGCATATTTTCAGGCAAACAGAGATGATTCAAGGCCAGATCAGCAAGGTGTAGGTTACAGTAGGCAAGCCAGGAGCTGATTAAGGGGGGAGGGATTTGGGTTTTAGTTGAGTTTTCAGGGAGGACTGGGGAGATCTAGCTGATGACAAAAATGCAATGTGTGCCTTTGAGTCAGTCCTGACTCCTGGTGACCCAGAGGCTCCTGGGGTTTCTTGGCAGTGTGACTGGAAGTAGATTGCCAGGCCTTTCTTCTGAGGCAATGGAGGGTTAAGTGACTTGCCCAAGGCCACAAGGAGTGCTAGCAGGAATTGAACCCTGGTTGCTTGGTTACCAAGCCAGTGCTCTAACCATTAGGCTACTCCTCCGCTCCATATGACAACTAGACATAAACCACAAGCCTCAACTACAAACTGGGTATGTGTGTAGAGGAGGAGAGTGCAGTCCACAACAACACCTACATTGAGGACCCTAGAGAGAGGAAGTTTCGGCCACACACACAAAGACGCTCTGATGGGAGGGGAGGGTTTAGGTGCACATATAGGATATCCATGCTTTACAATTATCAATTTCACACAGTGGGATGATATGCAGCCATCAATGTCAGGTAGAAATTGGACATCGGGGTGTGGTTTGGCAGACATAACTCAGGCGTGGAGAGATATATTAGCAACACATCAGCACACAGCTGTTAATGTAAGTCAAGGTATGAGATATACAGACCAGGAAAATGTATATGGACAGAGGATAAGGATGGAGCCCCTGCATATTTCCCTGTGTTACAGGAACTGACAGCGGTGTAGCAGACAACATTGAGACACCAGATCACACACTGAAGGGGCATTGGGAGCGATATGGGGGACACAGGATAGTACTGCGTGCTTAGAGCCAAGCAGGGACATGTTAGCGAGGAGCTAATTCTGTTCCACAGTTTTTACAGCAACAGAGAGGTGAGGAAGGGGACAGACAGAGAATGGACCCTTGTTGTTTGCCACATACACTTCAGTGATAACTTTATCATCAAAAAACTCTGTACAGTGTGATGGGGAACAGTCAGTCTGTTAGGGATCTTGGGGGGTCTGCGAGCTGAGGATGTGAAGGTGCAGTGTGTGTTGCACAGCTCCAACATGACATATGTATGTTTCTCTTGTGTTTCTCAATCCTTAGGACATACTTGGTGACCCTCCTGGTGCTGTGTTGCATTGGCAGGTGACTGTACATCATCCAACATGCAGTGGTCTGGGGTAGGTGGACCTACAGCTACTTTATCTGTGATAACAGTCAGGGGGAGCACATGTCTGCAGTTATCTGTCATGTTGTACATATGTTGTTCACCTCTTTTCCCTGCACCTCCATACCCCAAATGTTGCTGTTGGCACACATATCCACCTGTGTTCCTGGCCAGTTTGTCTTCTCCAACACTGTCTCTGGGAGACGTCCAACAGAGCTGCGTGTGTGTGCAGGTCCTAGGTGTTTGGGTGGTGGAATGCACATACACCCTTCCCTAACATTGTAGCATCAGCCAACAGCAGGGTATCATTGCATTTAACAGGCCTTTATCTCAACTAATCTCCAATTGTGCACATACAGGCTACTGCTGCCACGCTCACCTTAGCATACTGTGTGGGTGGGTGCTTTTGGGTTGGCTGTGTGATGATACAGTGTGCAGGCAGGGGCGGCCCAAGGGGGGTGCGGGGCCATGTGCGGAGACTCGGTGCGGGGCCTCATTTGCATAAGGGGCCTCATTTGCATAAATATTTGCATAATGTTACCATACACTAACTTTTAGTAAACATGCCTCTTCATGAGTGTATGGATAAAGACAGACAAAGATTTCTACATTACTATAATCCAGGCACATTAGGAACTACTATAAACACTGCCCATTTAAAACCCATAGCAAACCCATCGTATCCTAACAGCACTACCAGGACTCATAACACACCATACCCTACCTATCAAAAGGCAACACTGCAAATATTAAACCAATACATTTCAGAGAATAACAATACATGACCTACTGGGGAAAGAGAACAAGTGACAATGTCAAATAGGAATTACATAAACAGAATACCTCAGCTCAGTTACACATGCAGAACATAGACCATCACCAAACAAGGAATCACAATTTAAAAACAGGAAGACAATAATTAAACTGGGAACCCTAAAAGCCAAACTTGGAATGTACAACAACAATGTAGAAATAAAACTATAAATTAATTTCCTCTTGTACTAAACAAAGCACAGACATTAATGATGCACATTTCCCAGAGCTGACATATTCCAGTTAATAAATTCAAAATAAAGAGATATCTTTGTACCTTTTGTGCATTTTTTTTTCAGTTGCAATTGTTCCAGCCACTTTCTTCTGGTTTATTTGTGTCTTCTGCTATCTCTCCATCGTCTGCTGTCCATTTGTCCTTTCTTCTCTTCTAGTTATTTTCCATTCTCTCTCTACATCTGCTTTAACATAATAATCTTTCTCTTTTTGCTCTTTCCTCATTCCTATTTCATCCACTCAAATTTTACCCCTCCATCCTCAATCCCCACTTAGTCTCCCAATACCCGGCCAATTGTACATTTTTCTTCCCTCCCACACAAAATATTTTTCCCCTCTCCATTTCACTCTCCCAGCCCCATCCCCTTCTAATCTCCCCCAACATCAGCTCCCTTTTAGTTCCAGCCCCACCCAGTATCCGCTCCCTTCTAGTCCCCACATCAGCCCATTTCCAGTCCTGGCCCCCCATCAGTCCATTTCCAGTCCTAGCTCCCCCATCCATTTCCAGTCCTATCCGAGTCCCTTCATCAGCTCATTTCCAATACCAGCCTCCATCAGCCCATTTCTAGTCCTTTCCTAGCCCCACCATCAGCCCATGTTCAATTCTAGCTCCCCTCCACTCAGCCCATTTCTAATCCAAGCCCCCCATGAGCCTACTTCCAGTTCTAGCCCCTCCATGAGTCCATTTCAATCCAAGCCCCCACCACAGCCCATTTCCAATCTTAGCTCCCCCCAACACCCAATTCCCAGTCCTATCCTAGCCCCTCCATCAGCCCATTTCCTGTCCTAGCTCCCTCCCCTAAGAGCCCATTCCAAGCCCCCCTTCCCATCAGCTATTTGCAGTTCAAGCCCCCTTCCACTCAGCCCATTTCCATTCCAAGTCCCCCTCCCCATCAGCTATTTGCAGTTCAAGCCCCCCACTTCCCCTCAGCCCATTTCCATTCCAAGCCCCGTCCCCATCAGCTATTTGCAGTTCAAGCCCCCCACTTCCCCTCAGCCCATTTCCATTCCAAGCCCCGTCCCCATCAGCTATTTGCAGTTCAAGCCCCCTTCCACTCAGCCCATTTCCAGTCCTAGCAACCCCCCAACCCATTACCAGTCCTATCCCCCATAGCCCACTCCCAGTCCTAATCCCACCAGCCCATTTCCAGTCCTAATCCCCCATCACCCAATTTTCAGTTTAAGCCCCCCATAGCCCATTACCAGTCCTAACCTCCCCATCAGCCCACTCCCAGTCCTAATCCCACCAGCCCATTTCCAGTCCTAATCCCCCATCACCCAATTTTTAGTTTAAGCCCCCCCCCATAGCCCATTACCAGTCCTAACCTCCCCATCAGCCCACTCCCAGTCCTAATCCCACCAGCCCATTTCCAGTCCTAATCCCCCATCACCCAATTTTTAGTTTAAGCCCCCCATAGCCCATTACCAGTCCTAACCTCCCCATCAGCCCACTCCCAGTCCTAATCCCACCAGCCCATTTCCAGTCCTAATCCCCCATCACCCAATTTTTAGTTTAAGCCCCCCATAGCCCATTACCAGTCCTAACCCCCATCAACCCACTTCCAGTCCTAATCCCACCAGCCCATTTCCAGTCCTAATCCCCCATCACCCAATTTTTAGTTTAAGCCCCCCCATAGCCCATTACCAGTCCTAACCCCCATCAACCCACTTCCAGTCCTAATCCCACCAGCCCATTTCCAGTCCTAATCCCCCATCACCCAATTTTTAGTTTAAGCCCCCCATAGCCCATTACCAGTCCTAACCTCCCCATCAGCCCACTCCCAGTCCTAATCCCACCAGCCCATTTCCAGTCCTAATCCCCCATCACCCAATTTTTAGTTTAAGCCCCCCATAGCCCATTACCAGTCCTAACCCCCCATCAACCCACTTCCAGTCCTAATCCCACCAGCCCATTTCCAGTCCTAATCCCCCATCACCCAATTTTTAGTTTAAGCCCCCCCATAGCCCATTACCAGTCCTAACCCCCCATCAACCCACTTCCAGTCCTAATCCCACCAGCCCATTTCCAGTCCTAATCCCCCATCACCCAATTTTTAGTTTAAGCCCCCCCATAGCCCATCACCATTCCTAACCCCCCCCCCCAGCGCCCATCACCACTCCTAACCCCCCCCCAGCGCCCATCACCCATCACCACTCCTAACCCCCCAGCCCAGCCCAGCCCAGCCCAGCCCAGGGAAAATTTAAAATAAAAAAAAGCTGTCTGCTGCCGCTTCCGGGGCCGCCGCGGCAGAATCGAGTGACATTTCCTTACGTACATATTGATGTTTTACTCTGCAATTTGGGCTGATGTTGCAAGCAGCATACCACTACATTGTTTATCCTCTTCTGACACAGGGCAGTGAACACACAAAGCACATCTACTACAGTGCATCCGGCGTCACCATCAACCATCTGTTGGAGGACACAACAACACCATGGAACGATCCCTGGGAAATGGTGCCATAGGATGTTTGACCTCTGCGAGTGGGACACATGCCTAGGATGGACAGTATTATTGTTGGACTGCTACTTTGGGCATGACAGGCCTGTCCAACTGCTGTGCTCTGTTGCTGCTGTGCTCTGGCTGGGTGTCGTGTTCATCGCAGGAGACACACATGACCTTTCCAGTACTGTGGCATATTGGGATGTCACACTTGACTATGCATGCCCAGGGTTTCAAGGACAGTCGTAACATGACTTGTTGGATTGCAGACACTCTTTGCACTTTGGACACTGTGTACTGATTCCCACATGTGCAGCAGGGACTTACATTGTCACTGTATGTTGTACATCCTTCTGACATTGTGTTGTTGTGTTTTTCCCATGAGTGTGACATGGAACGCAAGATACGCTCATCTGTTTGGTATGACACGAGCATACAGCCATGCGTGTGGCACAGGGGGAACACTGGAGAGGTCCTCTTGTCCATGTCCACCTAGCCTCCACTTGGACATGACACAGTATTTGCCACGACACCACTTTACTGCACATCAGCATCTTGGATTGCTGTTTGCAATCACCAAGGGTGTTACAGTGCATATGTGGCATCACTGTATCATGTTTCAACGTACACGGTGCATGTGCATGTGACTGACTATGTTGGTGCAACACAGCAGGTTGCAATATGGCTTCTGTGTGGGTTACTGTAACATGTTTGACCTTTCTTTCCATCTCTATATACAGGTTATTGTGTCTGTTTACTGTACAGATGTGACGCTCTGCATTGATTTACAAACCTAGCATTGCATGTCTTTACAGTCCTATTTATCCCCTGGGGTAACGACACTCACATTGCCCCATTATATTTAGAGTGTGGCAGTGTGAGTGTCCATTTTCTTCCTTCATTAGTGCATTCTATGTACCGTGATATATGTGTAAGGACACTGTATCCACACCAACCAGTGCAGGGGGACCTTCTGCATAGTGTCATCTCTGCATGTTTCTGCAGATGGTTTCTTTTGAATTCTCTGTGTTCATGTGCCTCTGCTACCTGTTAGCATATCCTCATTGTGCATTTGACGATTGTTTAAGGTTACATTGTTGCAGCTTTGATTCCTATATCAGGCATTATGTGACAGCTATACCTCCCAGGAATTCAAAACTCTTGGGCAGACAGACTCAGTCGAGTTCTGCTTCCACACGAATGGTCCCTGCATATGGATCAGGTACTCAGAATCTTCCAGGAATGGGGAACCCCGGACATAGACCTATTTGCAAGTCCGTGGAATGCCAAACTTCCCCGGTTCTGTTCCAGAATTCCGTGTCAGGGAGTTCAGGCCAAGGATGCCTTCCTCCTTCATTGGGGTCAGGACTTCCTGTATGCCTTTCCACCCATTCCTTTGATTCCCAAGACTCTGTTCAAACTTCAGAGGGATCAAGGATCTATGATCCTCATAGCTCCACGCTGGCCACGCCAAGTGTGGTACCCTCTACTTCTGCATCTCTCCCAAGCCCCCTCCCTGGACTTGGGAGCTGCGCCAGACCTTCTGTCCCAGGAGGAAGGGACTTTGTGGCATCCAAACCCCAAGTCCCTTCACCTCAGAGCTTGGTTACTGAATGCCTAGACCTTCAAGACTTCAATCTTTCGCAGCAAGTGAGAGATATCCTCCATGCTTCCAGGAAACCTTCCACTAGGCGTTCCTATGCTTTTAAATGGAAAAGATTTTCCATTTGGTGTGCTCAACAGGGTCTTGACCCTCTGGCACTTCCTGTGAATTCTCTATTAGAATATCTCCTGCATCTTTCCAATGCAGGCCTTAAGACGAATTCAGTAAGGGTCCATTTAAGTGCTATTGCAGCATCCCTTAAGCCTATCAATGGACAACCTATTTCCTCTCATCCTCTTATTGCAAGATTTATGAGAGGCCTAACTTTAACTAAACCTCCCATTCGACCTCCTCCGGTGGCATGGGACTTATATTTGGTTCTTGGTCAGCTTATGAAGCCATCTTTTGAACCCTTAGCCACTACCTCCTTGAAATTTCTTTCCTGGAAGGTTATTTTCCTTATTGCAATCACTTCTGCTCGCCGCATCAGTGAACTGCAGGCCTTAGTGGCTAATCCACCTTATACAAGGTTCCATCATGATAAGGTAGTCCTTAGGACAAATCCTCACTTTATGCCTAAAGTGGTCTCACCTTTTCATCTTAATCAAGAGGTATATTTACCTGTATTTTTTCCAGCTCCTCATGCATCCACTGCAGAGAGGAACCTTCATACTCTAGATTGTAAAAGAGCTCTTGCTTTTTACTTACACAGGACACAGCAACATAGAAAGTCTTCCCAACTTTTTGTTGCTTTTGATCCTTCTCATTTAGGACTTCCAGTCTCTAAAAGAACACTGTCCAATTGGATTGCTCAGTGTATTTCTTTTGCTTACCAGAGTAAGAACCTTTCTCTGGAGGGCCATGTCTCAGCTCACAATGTGAGGGCCTTGTTTGGTCAGGCTGTCCTCAGACACCTGTTCCATTCTTGAGCAATTCCTGCCCTCCTTCCCTGAATGGATGCCTGAGATCTTAGCTAGGGAGTCCCCATATGTGAGGACTTATTCCTGCTTGTTCCTGGAGATAGCACAGTTACTTACCTGTAACAGGTGATCTCTGGGAACAGCAGGAATTAGTCCTCACAACCCTCCTACCTCCCCTAGGAGTTGTATCTCTCTTTGTCTTTCCTTTCCTCTCTCTCTCTATTGTCTCAGCTTTAAACTTGAACTGAGGAGAGTTGGTAGGAAAGGCGGGAAGGCAGCGCGCATGCGCTGTGGGATGCCCCAAAAGCTTTCATTCTGGGAAGCTGGGGAGCATTCCTGCGCAGGCTCCGTCGGTACCGACGTACCCATATGTGAGGACAAAAATTGAAATAGAAACTCCAGACATTGAGCTGTGAAACAATAAAGAAAGAGAAAGAGAAATGCATTTCTTCCTCTAGTGAACGATAAGAAATGTATATTTTCAAAGCCAACATATTTCATTCTCTAAAAACTGGCCTTTTTTGTGCTTTTGTTGTCTGATGATTTTATTTTTCCAGTTAGGTTGGTCCCAGTCTCTCTTTTCTACTTCCTCTTGTTGGTTTTCTTTTAAGTCTTTTTCCAGGATCCCATTTTCTGTTTCTTCACAATCCCTGTCTTCATCCTTTCCTTTGCTACATCTCTCTCTAACATTGATCCTTCTGTTTCTGTCATTTGCCTTTTTCCTAAATATAGCTTCATTCCATTCCTCTTTCTTCTTCCTTCAATCTTCAGTCTCCCTCTTTTCAGCATTCATCTGCTTACCAGCTTTCCATTTTCTAACCTTACTTCCATAGTCCTTCCATTCCACATCTGTCTCATTCCTTCTCCAATATCCTATCCCCCCATCTTTCACCCACTTTCTAGTCCCCCATTTCCTCCATCTGTATGCATCCCTTCCACAGCCTCATCTACCACTCTGCCTCTTATTCCTTAATCATCCCCAGCTCATTCCATAGCCCTCATCCTTTCTCCATCTCAGGCCCTTTCTTATGTCTTACCCACTATCCAGCCCTTCCATTTATCCTTTCACTTCTCCCATTTCTACTCTCTCTCACCTCCTTCAAGGAAAACTGTACCTTCCTGTGGTTCTCATCCATTCATAGAAAAAGAAATATAGAAATATGATGGCAGAAAAATACTATATGACCTATCTAGTCTGCCCTTCCCTACTACATTATAGTCCCTTTTTTTCCATGCTTTTTTGAATTTATATAGGGGGTCCATCCTCGCTATTCATGCACTTTCCCTGGCCCGACTACCTTCCCCACGTGTTGTATGGAGAAGGTAGACAGGGCGGGAAAGGGGCAGATCGGAGGCAGCATCGGGGGGGGGCAGTGGGAGGTCGCCGGCCCCGGATGTACAGGGACGATTCTAATGTCGGCCCTGTACGTCCAGGGCCAGTGACTTGAATGGGGAAGTTATTCCACCTCCAAGGTGGAATAACTTTCCCGATGCGGCAGAATCGGCAGATTCAGAGCTGGAAAGGAGCAGCAGGGGGCAGAGGGCATTCCCCGCAGCCCGACACTGGCCCTGGGAGGCCAGATCGGGGGTCGGGCTGCAGGGAAAGTAATTTGGAGGCCGGCGGCCAGGGATCGCAGCTTTTAAATGGAGTCACGGTGCCATGGCAACCGGATGCCATGGCGCCATGTCTCCATTTAAAAGCCCTGACTGAGTCGGGCAAGGCCTGTACATGCAGGCCGGGCTGAATTGCGGTCCTGGCCTGCACATACAGGCCTGTTTCCGATTCTGATCCCGCAGGACTAAACATGTCCCACGGGATCAGAATCGCAACTCCCTCTGTGCGTCTGGTTCTGGCCGGGCGCACAGAGGGCTTCTACATCCGCAATGGAATCGGGCCTATCCTGTCCTCATCTCTACTACCTCCACTGGGAGACTATGCCACGCATCTACCACTCTTTCTATAAAGAAATATTTCTCAATATTACTCCTGAGTCTATCCCTTTTCACCCTCATCCTATGTCGCCTCTTTGCAGAATTTACTTTCAATTGAAAGAGGCTCTCCTGTGCATTTATGCTATGGAGGTATTTAAATGTCTCTATCATATCTCCTCTATCCAGCCTTCCCTCTATAGTATACATATTGAGATCTATAAGACTGTCCCCATATGGTTTATAACAAAGACCTCTGACAATTTTGGTACCCATCCTCTGCACTGACGCCATCCTGTTTATATCCTTCTGAAGGTGTGGTCTCCAGAATTGCACACAATACTCTAAATGAGGTCTCATCAAAGATTTATACAAAGGCACTATCACCTCCTTTTTTCTGCTGGCCATTCCTCTCCCTAAGCACCCAAGCATCCTTCTGGCTTTCACCCATCACTTTTTCTACCTGTTCAGCCACTTTAAGATCATCAGACACAATCATGCCAGGTCCTGCTCTTCTTTCATGGATAGAAGTACTTCACCCCATATATTGTACTATTCCCTTGGATTTTTGCAACACAAATGTATGACCCTGCATTTTTTAGCGTTAAATCTCAGCTGCCAAATTCTCAACCATTCTTTAAGCTTAGCTAGATCCCTCCTCATGTTTCTACTCCTTCCTGGGTGTCTACTCTATTGTAGATTTTGGTATCATCTGCAAAGAGGCAAACCTTACCCCACAGCCCTTCCGCGATATCAATAACAAAAATGTTAAAAAGAATCAGACCAAAGACAGATCCCTGCGGGACACCACTGGTAACATTCTTCTCCTCAGAGTAAGTGAAATTTACTGTACCTTTTGTTGCCTCCCACTCAACCAATTTCTAACCATCAGTCACTTTATGGTCCATTTCTAGGGTAATCAATTTATTTATAAGTCACATGGGTGGAATGGTGTCAAAGGCTTTATTGAAATCTAAGCTAGGGCTCTCCCTCGATCCAATTCTCTGGTCACTCAGTCAGAGAAATCAATCAGATTTGTCTGACAAGACCTTCCTCTAGTCAACTCATGCTGCCTCGGATCCTGCAATTCATTGGACTCTAGAAACCTCACTATCCTCTGTTTTAGCAGTGTTTCCATTAATTTACTCACAAAAGAGGTCAGACTAACCAGCCTGTAGTTCTCAACCTTATCTTTACTTCTGCTTTTGTGTAAAGAGACCATATGTGCCTTTATCCAGTCCTATGGGACCACTTCCGATTCTAAAGAAGCATTGAAAAGGTCAGACAGTGGAGCCGCTAGAACTTCCCCAAGTTCCTTCAATACTCTCGGATATCCCATCTGGGCCCATTGCTTTGTCTACTTTTAGTTTAGCAAGTTCCTCACGAACACAGTCTTCTGAAAATCAGTCATGATCCCCTTCACTTCTGTTCCTATTTGTGGGTGTTTCCTGAGCGGTCCTCCAGTTTAGCCCTCCACATCTGGGTAGTGCACCTCCTCCTGCAGCATGGAGACTGGACCAATCAGAATCTTCCCCTCACCGGGTGTATGCTGCTGGAGCTCCCATCAGCCCCCAGTGTGTCCAGTCTCCATGCAGAAGGAGGATGTGTGAGCCTTGAACTGGGCTCACTTAGGGACTGAATAGGCAACACTAGTTAGTTTTCTATTTAAATTTTTCCCCTTTGACTTCTTTTGGTTTTATTTATTTTTTCCAGTTACTGTACCTTTAAAAAAAAAAAAAGAAGAACGAGCCACGTTGCTGAGAAGCCGGGCTTTCACTGCCCTTCTGTCTCTTGACTTTCTGCATTTTTTTCAGGGTACAGGCAGCAACTTCGGATCCCTCCTCCTAGACGGGACGGGGGAAAGATCTGATAGGCACAGCTACACGCTCGGCTCTTTAGGGTTCTGAGAGTCGGACTCCACCACGTCAGAATGGGTGTCAGTGTGCACGGCTCGGTGGCTCCGTTTTCGGCGGCTCAGTTTTCAGCGCGCTGCTCAGGACTCGAGTGGCGTTGCAGCGCATGGAGCTGCTTCTGTGGGGGTAAGTCTCCTTCTTTCTAAGGCACCCGATGGCCAGCGATCTCGGGTGTAGGGATGTGGGCCCGATCGGGGGGTTTTTGCGCCTTTTTGCGTCCGGCGGTGGTGGCCATTTTGTTTAAGTTCCCGCGCGGAGCTCGCTGAGCAGAGGGCTGCGCTGCTGGGGTGTGCTTGGCAGCACAATGGCTGGAGGCTTGGTTTTGGCTGCTTAGTGCTCTGTCTCAGCTTTAAAAAAAATCCTTTTTTCTTGGGGGCATGCTTTTGGTGCTTAAGTGCCTTACTATATAAAAAAAAAAAAGAAGAAGAGATATAAATAATCGAGGGGGTAAATTAATTTTTGGTTTTCTTGCTGAGAGATCAGTCAATCCAGATCCTCTCCACTCTCTCTTTGGTACTAGATTTCTGTCAAGTACTTCAGTGCGTGGTCTGCGGTTCATGCAGGGGGACGGTGTCTGATGCAGGTATTTGCAGGGGCTGCGCTACTGTTTCTTCCAACGTAGAGCAACAAATGGAAGACAGGGCACTACAGGACTCCCTAGACCCTGTGGTAAGTGCTGGGGGTGAGCCGTCTCCGGGAACGCCGGCGGCTTCTCCTCCAGCTACACCCGTGGGGCAGTCAGGTGCTCAGCCGGTAGAGGCTGCGGAAATGTCCTTGGGGGATTTTTCCCCAGACTTTGTCCTTATTATGCATCAGGCCTTTCGCTTAGTGCGACTAGGTAAGTTGCCAGAGGCCTTGGCACCGCCGGCGCCTCTGCCATCCCCCAAAGGAGAGGACGTGAGGGGAGATATCCCGAAGACAGCAAAGCGGCTTCGGGCCACGGAGATGGAGCACGTGGATATGGAGTGGCAGGATGCTGAGGATGCTGAGGTAGAGCCCGAGGACTGGATTGACGAGTTGGAGGAAGGGGAGATTCCGGAGCCCGAAGATCAGGCATGGATCATTCGTAAGGAGGAACTGGTACCCCTGATTACGGAGTCTCTCCAGGCATTCAATCTCGCTACAGCTCGGCCTGTGGAGGAAGACGGACTGGAGGATCCCCTCATTCAGGTGGTGCGAGAGTCTCAAACGGTGTTCCCAGCTCACAGAGTGGTGGATCAGATGATTCAAACTGAGTGGGATCAACCTGAATCGGGTTTGAAGGGCATCCGAACAATGAACCGGCTCTATCCTTAAGCGGATAAAGACAAAGAAAAGTTTTGGTCTCCACGTGTGGACGCAGCGGTGTCGGCAGTGACCAAGAGAACAACTATCCCAGTTGAAGGTAGTGCTGCCTTGAAGGACATGCAGGACAGAAAGGTTGCCGGTTTATTGAAGCAGACCTTTGAGGGCAATGCTCTTTCCTTGCAGGCCTCTATTTGTGGGGCCTGGGTGGCAAGGGCTTGTTTGCAATGGGCTCAACACTTAAAACAGGACCCTCGCCTGGATCAGCAGGGGTTGCTGGAAATGACCCAGCTGGAATCCGGCTCAGCATATTTGGCAGATGTACACTATGATTTGATCAGAGCGTTGGCGAATAGTATGGCATCCCTGGTGGCCACCCGGAGGTCCATTTGGCTGCAGAAATGGGCGGCCGACGAGCCTTCTAAGTCACGGCTCAGCAAGTTCCCGTTTAAGGGCAAGTTGTTGTTCGGAGACGATCTGGATAAGTTGGTGAAGGACTTGGGAGAGTCCAAAGGGGACAGGCTACCAGAGGATAAGCCTAAGCAGGGTAGATCCTTGCCGGCCGCTCGGGGTCAATTTTGAGACTTCAGAAGGTTCCGGTCTTCCTGCCTCAGAGGTTTCCAGCGTGGCAGGTTTGTCTCAGGATCCCAAGGTTTTCATGGATTTCGAGGGGCAGGCAGAGGTTTTGCAGCAGCTTCCTCTTCCGCCTCCTCTTCCTTTAGCTGCAAGCCGCAATGAAACGCAGCAGACCCGGGAAGGAAGTCAAGTGATCGGAGGGCGGCTTCGGGACTTTCTTCCTTCCTGGGTCCAAATAACATCAGATCAGTGGGTACTGGAGATAGTTTGAGAGGGCTATGCGTTGGAATTAGCTTGCCCGCTCAGGGACTCTTGTTCTCTCGCCCAGCAAAGAACAGCAAAAAGCGCTGGCGATCCGTCTAATGTTGGATCACCTGTTGGCCCCGGGGGGCGGTAGTTCCTGTCCTGGTGTCCGACCACGGTGTAGGTCGCTACTGTATTTATTTCATGGGGCCAAAGAAAGATGGTTCCCTCCGACCTATTCTAGATCTCAAGGAAGTGAATCGTTGTCTGCGGGTGCCTCATTTCCGCATGGAAACCCTGAAATCCGTCATTGTGGCAGTGCGCCAAGGGGAGTTTTTCACGTCTCTCGACCTCATGGAGGCCTACTTGCACATTCCGATCAGAGCAGCCCATCAAAGGTTCCTGAGGTTTGTGTTCCCGTGGGAACATTACCAGTTTCAGGCGCTGCCGTTCGGGTTGGCTACGGCACCGCACACTTTCACCAAGGTCATGGTGGTGGTAGCGGCAGCTTTGCAAAAAGAGGGTATTCTAGTTCACCCTTATCTCGATGACTGGTTAATTCGGGCAAAGTCCAAGGTCGAGAGTTTGCAGGCCACAGACAGAGTGGTAAATCTTCTGCAGAGTCTCGGCTGAATAGTCAACGTAAAGAAGAGTTACTTGGTTCCATCTCAGACGCTCGAATATCTAGGGGTTCATTTCGACACTGCAAGAGGCTTGGTCTTCTTGCCCGATCGCAGCGCACAGGTCTTGCGTCAGCTCGTGCACAGGTTCTTAGGGATCCTCGCACCGTCCGCGTGGTGGTACCTTTGGTTGCTGGGGACCATGGCAGCAACTCTGGAGGTGGTCCCGTGGGCCAGGTTTCATATGCGACCATTGCAAAGGGCGCTACTGCGTCGATGGTTGAACCAATCGGATTCGCTGAACAAGCGCCTCCCCTGCCTGAGGCGAGTACGTCAATCGCTGCAGTGGTGGCTGTCTCCGAAGTCTCTGCAGGCAGGCATGCCCTTGGAACAACCGGTTTGGCTCCCTCTAATGACGGATGCGAGTCTGGCGGGCTGGGGAGCCCATTGCGAGAATCGGTTCGCTCAAGGGATCTGGTCGGCCCAGGAAGCCTCTTGGTCAATCAACCGTCTCGAGCTGTGGGCGGTGTTTCGAGCACTTCAGGCATTCGAGAGTTCAGTGAGGGGGCGAGCCGTGTGAGTGCTCTCGGACAACTCGGCGACGGTGGCGTACCTCAACCCGCAAGGTGGAACGGGGAGTGTAGCCATGGAGGAAGAGTCGGAGGGGTTGTTTGAGTGGTTAGAGCCTTGCCTACTGGCCATTTCGGCAGTGCACATCGCGGGAAAGGACAATGTGATGTCAGAGTTTCTCAGCAGGGTGCAGGTGGACGCCGGGGAGTGGGAGCTTCATCTGCAGCTGTACGCGCAAATGGTCTGCAGATGGGGGCCACCGGTCATGGATCTCATGGCGACCTATCAGTCGGCAAAAACAGGTCAGTTTTTCAGTAGAGGGAGGGAAAGGATGTCCGAAGGCATCGACGTGCTCATTCAGCCCTGGCCGGAGACCAGGCTTCTCTATGTCTTCCCTCCGTGGGCTTTGATCGGCTGAGTGGTTCAGCGCACCGCGGCAGAGTCCTGCTGGTGGCTCCGGATTGGCCCAGACGTCCCTGGTATGCAGATCTAGTTCGCCTGCTCGACGGAGAGCCGTGGAGGCTTCCACCATTAGTGGACCTGCTGATTCAGGGTCCTCTGCGGATGCCCCAGGTGAATCGATTCTCGCTTACAGTATGGCATTGAAAGTTTTAGGTTGAAAAGGAAAGGTTATTCGGCGGCGGTCATTGCCACGCTCCTTCGGGCAAGGAAATCCTCAACATCTCTCGCATATGTGCGCGTGTGGTGGATTTTTGAAGACTGGTGTTCCAGGCGACAAATTCGGGCGGCAACTGCCTCCGTCCCCATGATCCTTAGTTTCTTGCAGGACGGTTTCGAGAAAGGGTTAGCCGCCAGTTCCTTGAAGGTGCAGCCGGCGGCTCTCTCATGCTACAGGGGCAAGGTTCAGGGGGTTCCTCTGGGGTCGCACACAGATGTGCAACGCTTTCTTAAGGCAGTTTTCTGGCTTCAACCTTCCCGCAAAGCATCGCTGCCTCCATGGGACTTGAATCTAGTCTTACAGGCCTTGGTTAAGAAACCCTTTGAGCCCCTGAACCAGGCATCCGTTAAAGATTTGACATTGAAGACGGTTTTTCTGGTGGCCATCTGTTCTGCGAGGCGGATTTCGGAGTTGCAGGCCCTGTCGTGTAGGGAGCCGTTCTTATCTTTTTCTAGAGATAGGGTGATTCTAAGACCGGTCCCATCTTTTCTGCCTAAAGTGGTCTCTCCGTTTCATTTGAATCAATTGGTCATTCTTCCGGTATTTAACTCCGGGGCAGAACAGGCCACAGACTGGGGCTTGCATCATCTGGATGTGTGGCGGGTGCTGCACCGGTACCTAAACGTTTCGGAAACGTTCCGTAAGTCGGACCGACTATTCATGCTCTTCGGAGGTGTTCGGAAGGGAGAAGTGGCGGCGAAGGCCTCCATTTCCAGATGGATTAAGGAGGCAATTGCGTCGGCTTATATTCTGCAAGGGCGTCTGGTTCCACTAGGGTTACGGGCACACTCTACTAGGGCGCAGGCAACATCGTGGGCGGAGCACAGTTTGGTTCCGCCAGCAGAAATTTGCAGGGCGGCTACCTGGTCATCTCTTCATGCTTTCAGTAAACACTACCAGTTAGATGTTCTAGCAGCTCATGATTCCTGTTTTGGTTCGGCGGTATTGCGTGCCGGTTGGCAATGTCCCGCCCAATGATAACTGCTCTGTTACATCCCAGATGTGGAGGACTAAACTGGAGGACCACTCAGGAAATGGAAATTACACTTACCTGGTAATTGTGGTTCCTGGAGGGACTCCAGTTTAGTCCTCATTCCAACCCGGAGCAGAGGTCTGTCTGGAGGGCGCAATGACTGCGGGAAGAGAGGGTTCCGTTAAGCAAAATACACTAGGATCCATGGTTGGGTCTTTACTCTCTCTTTCTGTTTGCTCTCTTTCTTGTTCTTCTGCTGTCACTACCATTTATTGAGGTAATGGGGCAGAAGCAATGTGCAGAGTTCTGGCTTCCTCGTTTGGGGGGGGTCAAGTGAATTGTTAAGGTTAGTATGTTATGGTTATAGTTAATTAGTTTTACCTTTTCCATGTGTTGCTTCTTTAAGTCTGCTTTGTCAATAGTTCACTGGGGGCTGATGGGAGCTCCAGCAGCATACACCCAGTGAGGGGAAGATTCTGATTGGTCCAGTCTCCATGCTACAGGAGGAGGTGCACTACCCAGATGTGGAGGACTAAACTGGAGTCCTTCCAGGAACCACAATTACCAGGTAAGTGTAATTTCCATTTTCTTCATAGCACGCTACCCTTTTCAACTGCCTACAACCCCTCCCCAAACCTTCCCAGTCCTTCAAATCTTCCCCTCCCCATATTTCTGCACTTGGTCTCACGACCTTACTCATATCCCTCATCCAATCACCTTGTCCTCACTGTCCTTCTAATCTCTGATCAATTTCTTATCCCCACTTTCCTCCTGCCTAACTTCAAGTCCCCACTTGTAATCCTACTCAAGCCCTGAGTCCCCACTCACACCCCCAATACTCAGCCTATCTTAGAGTCTTTTTTTCTGTTTTCTCACCTTATCTTAAGAGTCTCCACCTGTCAGAGTCCTTGCTTGCCCACATCCCATACCCCTAGTACCTGGTCTCCTGCCTCCTACTACCCTTCCCCAGATCCCATCCATTTACTTCCTTCTCCAATATTCATTAATCTTGTTTTTCTCCCCCTTACCCCAGCATGCATTCTTATACCCCTCCATCTCAACCTTCCCCTGGTTAGGACTTTGCTTCTTCCCCACTTCCTACAATATCTGTCCTCCTCTCCCTTCTCACTCCCCTAGCATCTCCCTCTTTTTCCCCACCCCATCCCTAGTACTTGCCAGCATCTACCCCTTTCAGTCCCAGGACCTCAGCCCTAGAATTAGCTCCTTTCCAGTTCCAGCTTCCCAACACCAGTCCCCTTCTAGTCCAAGTTCTTTTCCATTCCCACCCACCCCCCCCCCCCGATCTCATATCAGCCCATTACCAGTCCAAGCCCCCATAGCCCATTTCCAGTCCTAGCCAGCCCCAGTATCAGTTGATTTCCAGTCCCAGCCACCCCCTCCCTCCCTTCAGCAACACAGCTGTGGGAGAAAAAGCAAATGCTCCCATGGTTGTGTTAAGGTTTAACACAGCTGCAGCTCCAGAGGCAGATGGCAGGCGAGGAGCAAGCCAATAAAGCAGGCTTCCTGTGCCCCTATTCTGGTGCTCCCTGAGCCAGTGCCTCACAGGCTCACCTCTTAAGCCAGCCTTGACTATAGTATTGCACTGGGATCACAACCCTAAGAGAATTATGGAGAATGAAGATGCTGTGATACCTGGGGCATTCCCTTTCCAACTGATAAAAGGCTCAAAGTAAGAAAACCCAGTATAGTGGTAAAGGAGAAAAACACAAAAATGGCATTAATGATAGAGGCATCAGTGCCAAATGATCATTTTGTGCATTGTGCAGAGAAAGAGATGATCCTCAAGCACCAAGCAATGCAGTGAGAGACCAAGAAAATGTGGCAGACAGAGGCAGAAATCCTTCATTACTGGAGGATGTATTAAAGCTGTTCATGCAGTTGGGTTTAAAAGAGTTTTGAACAAGTTCCTTGAGGAAAAGTCCATAAACCATTATTAAAGTGGACTGGGGAAATCCACTTTTTACTCCTGGGATAAGCAGCATGGGATCTGTCTACCGTCTGGTTAGTGCCACTGAAAATTTCCTATGCCCAGCGCAGAATTGCCTGGATAGTGCCGGTGTAGTCCATGGATAGGGTGAGGACAGCCCCCAGCTTTATCCAGTGAGAGCAGAGTTTAGTAAATTAGCCAGATAACAAACCACATAAAGTTAGGCACCAGAAGATATCCATATTCTGGTGCTGAATATCTAATTTCACTTTTAAATGCCGTGGTTGGTGCTTAAAAAACCACCGACTGTGGAGTTTAATATCAGCCCATATGCTCATATACATCTAACACATGGCAATAGGCATAGTTATGCCAATTCAAATATTTTATATTAAGATTTAGTCAAATTGATTTGTACCCAGGGCCGGCCTGTCCATTGTGTGAGAATGTTGTTCGCACAGGACCCCGTGCTTCAGGGGGCCCCGCGCCAACAACATCCTGCACATGTTTGGCTCTCGGCTCACCTCCCTACAGCGACTCGCAGCTCCTGGCAGGCTCAGCAGCAGCTCCCTACAGCTGCCGAAGTGAAGAGCATTGTTTTCCTTCACTTCGGCAGCTTTGTTGTAATGTAGATCACTGGCGCGCTGGAGGTGAAAGGACATTTCCTGTGTTCCGGCACCCAGCGCACCAGCGATCTACATTACAATACAGCTTCCGAAGTGAAGGCAAACAACGCTCTTCACTTCAGCGGCTGTAGGGAGCTGCTGCTGAGCCTGCCAGGAGCCATGAGCTGCTGTAGAGAGGTGAGCTGGGGCCTCTAAAGCCTGCTGCAGGGCTCTTCAGGGAGGGGCTAGGGGGGCCTAAGAGTGGATATGGACTGAGTGGAGGGTCCTAAGATTGGAAATAGGCTGAGTAGGAGAGGGGGAGCTAGGATTGGAAATGGGTTGAGTGAGGGGGGGCCTAGGATTGGAAATGAGCTGAGTTTGGGGGGCTAGGACTGCAAATGAACTGATGGGGAGGGCTAGGACTGGAAATGGACTTTTGGGGGGTAGGACTGGAAATGGACTGAGTGTGGGGGAGCTTGGACTGGAAATGGGCTGACGTGGTTCTGGAATAGGATTGGAAATGTCCGATGGGCGGGGGTAGTTTTGGAAATGGCTGATGGGGGGCTAGAATTGCAAATGGGTTGATGGGGGGAGCTTGGACTGGAAATGGGCTGATGCGGGGGAGGTGGGAGAATGAAACTAGAAGGAAGCGGATGCTGGGTGGGGCTGGAACTAGAAGGGAGCTGATGTTAGGGGAGGACTAGAAGGGGATGGGGCTGGGAGAATGATGATGGAGAGGGAAAAGATATTTTGTGTGGGAGAGAAGAAAAATCTTTGAGTGGACAGGTATTGGCAGAGTAAGTGGGGATTAAGAATGGAAGGGTGAAATTTGAGTGGATGATAAAGGAATAAAGAAATAAATGGGGGAAAGAGCAAAAGGGGAAAGATCAGTATGTTAAAGCAGATGTAGAAGAGAGAATTGAAAAAAATCTAGAAGAGAGAAGAAAGGACAAATGGACAGCAGACAATTGAGAATTAGCAGAAGATAGAAGAAACCAGAAGAAAATGACTGGAGCAATTGCAATTGAAAAATAAAATGCCCAAACAACAAAAGGTAGAAAAATACTTTTTTATTTTTAATTTATTAACTGGAATATGTCAGCTCTGGGAAATGTGTATTGCTAACGTCTTTACGTTTTTGTTTAGTACAAGAGGAAATTAATTTATAGTTTTATTTCTCCAGTGTTGTTGTACATTCCAAGTTTGGCTTCAGGGGTTCCTAATTTAATTATTGTCTTCCGATTTCTAAATTGTGATCCCTTGTTCTTTGTTTGGTGACGGTCTATGTGCTGTATGTGTAACCGAGCTGAGGTATTCTGTTCAAGTAGTTTCTATTTCACAATGCCACTTGTTCTCTTTCCCCAGTAGGAGATGTATTGGTAGTCTCTGAGATGTATTGATTTAATATTTGCAGTGTTTCCTTTTGATAGGTAGGGTTTGGTGCTTGTGAGTCCTGGTAGTGCTGTTATGATACAGTGGGTTTGCTATGGATTCTAAATGGGAAGTATTTATAGTATTTCCTAATGTGCCTGGCGGTTGGTACTGGAATATAGTAATGTAGAAATCTGGTAGTCTTTCTTTATCCAGACCTAGGATTAAGAGGCGTGTTAACATTGATAATATTTATGCAAATTAGGCTCCTTATGCAAATGCGGCCCCACAATGAGTCTCCGCACATTGCCCCATGTCCCCCTTGGGCCGCCCCTATTTGTACTTTTGCCCAGTTGAACACAAATGATTTTCTCTTTAGACTTCTGAAATGAATATTCTAAATATAAACCAAAACACTGAAAATTAAAGGGGTTCTGGTGGGCAGCGGGAGACAGATACTTCAAGAGCCTCGAAAATAAGAACATCAGAACTTTCATACTGGGTCAGACCAAAGATCCATCAAGCCCAGTATCCTGTTTTCAAAGGTGACCAATCCAGGTCACAAGCACCTGGCATATCCAAAAAAGTAGCCAGAATCCATTTGATTTATCCTCATGTCTATCTTAATAACAGTTTATGAACTTTCCTCCAGGAATTTATCCAAACCTTTTTTAAACCCAGTTATATTACCTGCTTTTACCACATCCTCCAGCAATGAGTTCCAAAGTGTAATTATGCTTTAAGAGAAGAAATATTGTCTCCTGTTTCTTTTAAATGTAATACTTTGTAACTTCATGTTATGTCCCTAAGGGCCCAATTCTATAAAGCGAGTTGCGGGGCTGTACATCCCGGTGGAATGTGCAGCCCCGCAACTGCCACAAGCCATCCTGCCCCAATTCCGCATTCCTCTCTCCCCGCATGCACAGAGCCGCTGTGCGTGGAGAGCAGGATGGGGCGGCATGGGGACAGGGCGTGGGCAGAGCGTGGGCAGGCCAGGCACCCAGACATACAGGGCCAATTCAGGTCACGGCCCTGTACGTCCGTGGAGCACTGGGATGACGCCCAGCTTAAGATGGCCACTCTCAAAAGACAGCACCCAAACTTTTCACAAATCTCTCCTTCACACACACACACACACACACACACACACACAAAAACATACAGCACATTTGTGTGGTTTTCTACTATACATTAGAGATCCATGATCACAAAACAAAATGTGCAGGTCAACGTTCCCTCCCTATATGGATGAAAGGGGGAAACTCTTCTACTCCCACAATATTTTATAAAAACATGGGACACAGGAACACTCTATGAGAAAATGAGAGGCCTTCACACTGGAAAATGGAGAGAGGTTGAGAGCACCTCTCCAGAGAGCAAGTCAGCACCCTTGCTGCCTTTCCCCATGCCTCCAGAACATCGACTCCCTATGTACATTCTGAGAAAGGGACCCACTACCCTGTGGAAATGAGCAAAGTCGATCCCTTAGCTCTATCTCTACTCCTCTTACTACACCTATTCTTGGAATTTTTTAACATATTATCTTACGGTGCCTCACATGAAAACACAGGACCCAATATTTTGCAACAGAGGCTAGTGCTGCTAAAGTGACTAGCCGCCACCGCTGAACTTTAGAACCAAATAGTCAATGCCGGGGCCATATCCAGGCCTCAGCATTGAATATCCAGATTGCCCGAACTGCCAAGAAGCTAACGAGGCAGCGGCGATATTCAGCTGCTGCTGGTTTGCTTAAGTGACGAAAGTTAGGCCAGCCTTTACTGCACCTGACTTTTGCCGCATTGCAATACCTGGGCAGCGGCTCAATATTGCTGCTGACTGGTTATCACCAGCTGCCACTCCTGGAACGTCCCAATGTCAACTGGTTAGCCTCAGAGCGTGCAGCGGTGCCACCTGCAGAGATTCAGCTGCTGAATATCCCAACCAGGGAATTAACACAGTTAACAAGTCTGCTAACTGCGTTAATCCCTTTCAGTATTGGGCCCACAGACTATTTATTAGCTATGGTTTGGAGACCTTAGAACTTGTTCTGGGGACGGGTGAGAATACTAGGGAAAGTGGTTTTTATCCAGTTAACATCCCCGTGCTTGAAGTGGTTTCTTCACTGCTCTGGTACTAACCCAGAGGTTTCGGGACTAGACTGGGGACACGATCAGGAAGATGAAATTAGACTTACCTGCTAATTGTAGTTCCTGGAGTGGACCCAGTCTAGTCCCGTATCCCTCCCAAGTGTCTCGCTTTCCGAGAAGCCTGAAGCATTGGAGGTGGATCACAGGTAAGTTCTGAGGGGGACTGCAGGGCTTACAGGTCTAAAGGGGCGGTTAGAGGCAGCATGCTTCTAGTTTTCGGGTACACTTTCCTTTCCTTGGGATGAGGGAGTGGTCTGATCAGGTTAAAGCCACAGGTTAATTAATTGGTTGGAGCAGTTATAGTTAGTTTATTCTTGTTATTAATTCTTACTTGTTGCTCCGGTGAGTCTGCTTTGTCAGTAGGTAACTGGTGACACGAGGCAGATCCAGAGAGGATATACCAGTGATGTCACAAAAAGGAGTTTCTCAGTCTCCAAGCTGCTATATGAGATGGGGAACCCAAGAGGTTTCGGGACTAGACTGGGTCCACTCCAGGAACTACAATTAGCAGGTAAGTCTAATTTCATCTTCTATCTTGCCAAGCATGATGTCTTTCTCTAATGATCTCTCTCTTCGCATGATGTGTCCAAAGTATGAAAGTCGAAGTCTTGTCATCTGAGCTTCTAAAGAAAGCTTAGGTTTGATCTCCTCTAGTACCGACTGGTTTGTTCTTCGGGCAGTCCATGGTATACACAGTATTCGCCGCCAGCACCATAATTCAAAGGCATCAATTTTCTTCCTGTCTGTCTTTTTCACTGTCCAGCTTTCACATCCATATGATGTTATTGAAAATACCATGGCTTGAACAAGTCGAATCTTTGTATGGAGAGAGACATCTCTGCTCTTGAGAATCTTATCTAGGTCTTTCATAGCCATTCTGCCAAGAGCAATGCGTCATCTGATTTCTTGACTGCTTGTTGCTTCTTTACTGATAGTTGATCCAAGTAGGCTAAAGTTGTTCACAATTTCGATTTCTTCTCCTTCAACGATGAACCTGTTGATTATGCCAGTTGTCATGATCTTTGTCTTCTTTACATTAAGGTGCAGGCCCATTTTGAGACTATGTTCTTTGATTGTGAGAAGCAAATGTTTCAGATCATCTTCACTTTCAACCAGTAATGTAGTATCATCAGCATAGCAAAGGTTGTTGATGAGTCTTCCACCAATCTTCACACCTCTGTTGTCTTCATACAATCCTGCTTCTCTGATGATTTACTCTGCATATAAATTAAACAGGTAGGGGGAAAGTATGCAGCCTTGTCTTACACCTTTGCTTATTTTAAACCATTCTGTTTCTCCTTGTTCCGTTCGAACTGTTGCTTCTTGATCAATGTACAGATTGTGCAAGAGAACAATCAGGTGTTCTGGTATACCCATGCTTCTTAATGTGGCCCAGAGTTTCTCATGGTTTACACAGTCAAAAGCCTTGCTATAGTCGATAAAGCACAAATAGATATCCTTTTGGTATTCTTTAGTCTTTTCAAGGATCCATCTCACATCCGCAATGATGTCTCTTGTTCCTCGCCCTTTCCTGAACCCTCCTTGCACTTCAGGTAGTTCTTGTTCCAGGTATGGTTGTAGTCTCTTTTGAATAATCTTCAGTAGAATCTTGCTGGCATGTGGGATCAGAGCGATTGTGCGATAATTTCCACAGTCAGTTGGATCACCTTTCTTTAGTATTGGTATAAACACAGATCTTTTCCAGTCAGTTGGCCATGATGTTGTCTTCCATATTTCTTGGCAGAGCCTTGTAAGTATGGTAACAGCTGCATCAGATTGCTGCAATACCTCTATGGGAATGCTATCAATGCCTGGTGCTTTGTTCTTTGATAAGGCTTTCAATGCTGCTTCAACTTCTTCTTTCATCACCAATGGTTCCCGATCATAAGGTACAGGTTGAAACGGCTGTTGGTCCACTTGATCTTTATCATATAAAAACTCTATATATTCCTTCCACCGTTTCTTGATCTTCTCAGCATCATTCAACATAGAACCTTGAGCATCTTGTAACATTCCAATTCGAGGCTGGAACTTTTTCTTTAACTCTCGTAGCTTTAGGAAAGCCGATCTTGTTCTTCCTCTAATAGTTTCTGCTTCTGTTTCCTTGCAAGTGTCATTGTAGTACTTTTCCTTGTCCTGTCTTGCTGCACGTTGGAAATCTCTGTTGAGTTCTGCGATTGTCTTTCTTTCTCCTCTGGCTTTAGCTTCTCTGCGTTTCTGGGCAATTTTCAAAGTTTCTTCCGTCATCCATCTTGGCCGTTTTTGCTTTTTCACCTTTTGTAGAGACTTCTCGCTTTCTTCCAACACAACCTTCTTGATGTTATTCCATAACTCTTCTGGAGCTCTATCATTTGTATCTAAAGCAGCAAATCAATTTTGCAGGCAGTCTTTATATTCCAGTGGTATATTCTCAAGGTCATATTTTGCTGCATTCATGAGTGGTTTGCTCTTTTTCAACTTTAGCTTGAGTTTGCATACTAGTAGTTGATGATCTGTACCACAGTCAGCTCCAGGTTTTGTCTTTGTTGATGTTACAGAGTTTTTCCATCGTTGACTTCCACAGATGTAGTCAATTTGATTTTTATACAATCCATTGGGTGAAGTCCATGAAGTCGCCGCTTGTGTTGATGGAAGAAGGTGTTTGAGATGAATAGATCATTGGGCTTGCAGAATTCTATCAGTTTTTCTCCAGCTTCATTTCTGCTGCCAAGTCCATATTTTCCAACTACTTTGCCTTCTTCTTTGTTGCCAACTTTTGCGTTCCAGTCACCCATGACTATCAGGATATCCTGTTTGCATGTTCTGTCTATTTCAGCTTCTACTTGTTCATAGAACTCTTCAATTTCATTCTCTTCTGCAGCTGTTGTTGGGGCATATACTTGAATTATAGTTGTGTTGATAGGCAATCCTCGTAGACGAATGGAGATTAAGCGTTCGCTGACTGCATTGTATTTCATTACAGTTCTTGCAAGTTTCTTCTTTATTATAAATGCAACACCATTTCTTTTTCTTTGTCTTTCATTTCCAACATAGTAGACCATGTGATCATCTGATGCAAAGTGCCTGATGCCAGTCCATTTCAGTTCGCTGACACCCAACAGATCAACTTGTACACGTTCCATTTCATTCTTGACCACCTCCAACTTCCCTTGGTTCATGCTTCGTACGTTCCATGTTCTAATGTGTAAGACATCTTTACAGCTTCTGACTCTCATTTCATGCGCAGCTACATCAGCAGTCAAACTTCCCAAGGGCTTTGATCCGACCACATCATAAATGCTGGTTTTACTCTGAAAAGTCTTCAGCTCTTCCCCAGTAGCTAGTTGAGTGCCTTCCGACCTGGGGGTCTCATCTTCCAGCACCATAGCACAATTTGTTTTGTTGTAACTATCCATTGGGTTTTCATGGCAAGATACAGAAGTAGATTGCCGGGCCTTTCTTCCGCGCAGTTTAAGTTTGGTGTTGTTGCCGTTGTCACAAAAATGTGATCCTCCGCCGTCAACACTATCCCATTCTGCTGGGTGGTTTGTCTTGGGCTGGCACCTCAGCTGAGACCTGTCCATCTTGGGAGACCCTGCCAGTAGTTAAACTACCAATAGTTTAGCTCTCAGCATCACTGATGCAAACCAAGCCCTCACAGCACGACAAGCTGCAAACTATAGAAGAAAGCATTTAAACAATGAACAAGTGAGGAAAGCATGCAGAGCATGGCTCATGGAATTCTTTCCAATCACTCTGCAAGGGGGTAGGGGAGCTGCATAAGTTTACATGTCTGTGTTTATATTTGCACTGCCTATGTGTGTGTCTGTTTTTCTGTGTTTTGTATTGTGGTATATATGTCTGTGTGATTTGCGTCTCTCGGTTTTGTTTTATATGTATGCATGTGCATATGTGTCTGTGCATATGTTTTTGCATGTTTGTATGTGCATGCTTGCATATATGTGTATACAGTGCCTGCATAAGTGTGTTTGTATGTGTGTGCATATCTGTATCTGTGTTGGCTTTCTGTGTGTCTGTGATCAGGAGAGTAGATGAGAAGGGACGGCAGTTTGAAAGGTGCAGTTCCTTAATCACTATGGCCCTTCTTCTGACCCATGTTTAGCGGGTCTGGATGTCCGAGCTGGATGTCCATATCCATCAAACACCTGAATCGCGCTGGTTGGAACAGACCTCCCCACATGTTGATGTGAGTTGTGCGGGGAGCTCCGTTCGTGGGCAGGAGGGGGCGAGCCGAGGGAGGAACGAGGACGGGCAGTGGGTGGCGTCATGACCCCGGATGTACAGGGCCAATTTCGAGGTTATCCCTGTATGTCCGGGGTCAGCCATGTAAATGGGGGATGACAAAGGCAGGTGAGGGGGTGCAGGGGGATCCCCACGGCCCGACCCTGGCTATGAAAGGCCCGATCGGGGATCAGACTGTGAGGAAAGGAAATTTTGAGGTTTGGCCAGTGATCGCCATGCCACCACAGCTCCATGCAGGATCCAGGCTGGGTTAGCCGAGTAAATGCTAGGACATTCAGAGTGCCTGAATTGGGGCACATTCTGGACATCCCAGCCTTATGCTGTGATTCTGCTCCCATGGGGACGTCTAGCCCCCGCATGAGCAGAATCGGGTGCATCCCCCAGCCGTCCGGATATCTGGACGTCCAGATGGCCCAGGAACACTCAGTGGTGAATGGGCCTCCATGGGGCCTTTACTCGAGTTTGTCATGTTTTTGCACTTACTGCACGTTAGAGAAAAACCCAAATCATGGTAAGTGCAAAGGCCATGTGCTAACTGTTGGGAACGTGTCAAGCATGCCTCTTTGCAATTATCGCAGGGAAAGGTTCCTCACCATATGTTGAAGGGGTTATTTTAGAACCTTATTTGTGATTTACACATGTATAATTGGGCATATAAGTTGCATCCATATGTAAATGCCCATTTTTGAAAAAGTCGATGTGACTCCAAAAATCTCCATGTTGAAATTACACCGGTTCCCTGGCACATATAGGTTTTAAGAAAGTATGTGTTTTGGCCAGCTCTTTACAGAATGGGATTATCCTCCTTAATTCTCCCTAGTTCATTTCCCCTTCCAAATTTAAGTGAGTTAAATATGGTATCCTCTAGTAAAGTAGCAGCATCTACATATATGTTTGCAAAATGACTCAAGCACATGTAAGTGCCGACATTCCCATGTGCAAATTATGATATGCTGACTCTTACATGTGTTGGTTGCCAGGTTTCCTCCGCTGATTTTTCCCATGTGTAAATTTGAAAAATGACTCCTCTCACTGCACATGGATATAAATCCATAGCATTCCTGCACTTTCTTCTGTGTATTTTAGAAACAACTCTGTCAGAGCCACTTCTAAAATACTTTCAGAATTGTGTATGTCCTGACTTCGAAGTCTCAAGCTCTATCTCCACATGCTATCTAAAATGTGATGTAATAGCAATTAGAGTGGTCTTTACTGAAGAAAATGTAGGGAAGTTACCCATATCTGAAATGGTGCTTAAAGGTGATGTATTGGAAGAATTGAGAGAAATAATCAATAAACTGGGAAGATATATTACAACTATTTGATAAACTGAAGAGTAGCAAATCACCTGGACCGGATAGTATACTGTATATCTAAGGGTGTTGAAAGAACTGAAAGATGAGATTGCAGACCTACTATGAGTAATCTGTGAAGTATCATTAAAATCATCTGTAGTACCCGAAGATTGGAGAATGGCCAATGTAACACCAATTTTTAAAAAGAGTCCCAGGGGTGATCTGGGAAACTAGACTGGTGAGCCTGTCATCAGTACTAGGCAAAATGGTAGAAACCATTATAAAGAATAGCATTACTGAACATGTAGACAGTCATGGTTCAATGGGAGAAGGTCAACATGGATTTAGCCAAGGAAAGTCTGGTCTTACTAATCTGTTATATTTTTTTGAAGGTATGAATAAACAGGTAGACAAAGGTAAGCCGGTTGATATGGTGTATCTGAATTTTCAGAAAGCCTTTGGCAAGGTCCCTCATGAGAGACTCTTGGCGAAATTAAAAAGTCATGGGATTGGAGGTAATGTACTATTGTGGATCAGGAACTGGTTAAAAGATAGAAAGCAGAGGGTAGGGATAAATGGCCAGTTTTCTCAATGGAGAAAGATGAATAGTGGAGTATCCCAGGGATCTGTGCTGGGCCCGCTGCTTTTTGACATATTCATAAATGACCTGGAAATAGGAATAATGAGTGAGGTGATCAAATTTGCAGATGACACAAAATTATTCAAAGTTCTTAAAACACAAGAAGATTGTGAAAAATTGCAAGAAGACCTTGATAAATTGCAAGATTGGACATCCAAATGGCAGGTGACATGTAATGTGGACAAGTGCAAGGTTATGCACTTAGACAAGAACAATCCAAACTACAGTTACACGATGCAAGGTTCCACATTATAAGCTACCACCCAGGAAAAGGATTTAGGCATCATCGTGGATAATGCATTGAAACCCTCTGCCCAATGTGCAGTGGCAGCCAAGAAAGCAAATAGAATGCTAGGAATCAAAAAGAAAGGATTGGAGAATAACACTAAGGATATAGAATGCCTCTATACCGTTCCATGTGTCATGGGGTAGGTCAGAATCTGCCTATGGAAATAGGAAAAACAGAGCTGAGCAGGTCTAAAAGTGACAGCTCAGAGCACATGGATCAGGGTTGCTATGAGCAACCAGCAAAAACAAAAGCACCAGGTGTAGGAGCACGCCCTAGTAGGGGATTACATCATAGCATATTAGCTGATGAGAGGCAGCTGAGGGCAGGCCAAGCTCACCGGAACTCTAGGAGTGACGCAGATAAAAATCACTCAGAGTTCGTCAGTAGGAGAGCTAACCAGGATCCTAGGAGGGCTAATCAGGATTCCAGAAGTGCTAACCAGGAGCTTAAGGCAGCTAACCAGGAGCTTAGTGGAGCTAAGCAGGAGTACGGCAGAGCTGTTTTGGAAACTAAAGGAAAAACTTCACAAAGAGGTTTAAACAGAGTTCCAGAGGAGAGAGCTAAGAGAATACCAGAGGCTGGTTACAGGGTGCTGGGCAGCACGGAACAAGAACCAGGTGGTTGAGGCCACGAAGGTATTCAGGCTGGCAGACGGAAGGAACCTGTAAGAGGAAGTCTCCCTGAGAACAGGTACCGGGAGGGCAAGAACTGTTATCAAAGGGATACTTACTTGCCCAAGGAGAAGGGTGCAGTAACGGGGAGTAGAAGGCTTGTTTGTAGGAAAAGCCACGCTAAGTTTCCTTGCTCAGAAAGCTCCGGGGGAACCGAGCCAAAGGACAGGCTAATTCCCTATAATAGAGGGAACTTTGAAAAAGAGAGTTTCCCATACACACAGCCAGGGGTGTGTGGCCCTCTAGGGGAAAACTCTGCTATTTACGGTAACCTCCCAGTTCCCCTTGATAGAGAGGGGGAGAGAAGCCTTTGGAAAGAAGAGGAGGGTTTTTGCAACAATGATATGAGGTACAGCCATTCTGAAGATAGCCACGGGGAAAGCTATGAAGATATGGAATGTGACTTTTGTGGGGAAAGTCCTGAGGAGTTCCAAATGGAATGTGCACGAATGTTCTCTGATAACATTTCCTCTCTATGCTAATCTGTTTAAAGACAGAAATCCGTTTAGGGAAACGGATTCTGTAAAACTTGCTTGTGTAAAATACAAGGACTGTCTTACCTTTTTTCAATTGGCTGAAGATAAGCACCTTTTTGTTCACAGGAGTTCATTTTCTTTTGTACCAGAAAATATGGTTTGTTTCTTTTGATTCTTATGTGCAAAGAGTTCACCCGGAAGGAATAATAAAAAAGCCTGGCTACTCGTTCACAACTACCTTTTTGATTAGCTAGTGGGACTACAGATCCCAGGGGGCATTGTAAAGTCCCGGCTATATTAAGAAGAGGCCCCACTGAAGCTCCCTAGGCTTCCGCCTATAAGAGTGAGTAGGTGGATGACACATGGTGTGACTGTCCTTGAATATCGTGTGCAATTCTGGTTGCCGTATCTTAAAATGGATATAGCAGAATTAGAAAAGGTACAGAGAAGATCCACCAAAATGGTAAAGGGGATGGAAGGATATTCCTACGAGGAAAGGCTTTAAAGGTTGGGGCTCTTCAACCTGGAAAAGAGACAGCTGAGGGGAGATATGATAGAGATCTATAAATTAATGAATGGAATGGAATGGAACGGGTAAACGTAGATCAGTTGTTTACGCCATCAAAATATAGAAAGACTAGGGGACACACAATGAAGCTACAATCTAACCCATTTAAGGGAAATAAGAGAAAATATTTTTTCACTCAATGCGTAATCAAACTCTGGAGTTCATTACCAGAGGATGTAGTAAAAGCTGTTAGTGTAACTGGATTTAAAAAAGGTTTGGACAAATTCCTGGAGGAAAGGTCCATAAACCATTATTATAGAGAACCTGGGAAATCCACTGCTTACCCTGGGACAAGCATTGTGGAACCTGTGTACATTTTTGGGAAACTGACAGGTACTTCTGATCTGGATTGGTCACTGATAGAAACAGAATATTGGGCTTGATGGATCAGGTCTGACTCAGTATGACATTCCTTATATTCTTATGTTCACTTAACATCTTCTCTTGAGGGGCATTAAGTACACCTATCTTAACTGCAAAACAGACAGCGCACAATAAATACTGTGCACTAACTGTGATATGCAGTCCATGCCCACTCTCCACGAATAATCTGCCCAGTCCTCGCCCCATTATGTGTTAAGCCGTTAAAGCAGGTTTTTACCATGCTGGCTGTTTTTAACATGCGCTAGCCATTAACATGGGCCTGTGTAAACGTTTATCAAGGGTTAAAATGCGCATTGACTGCTTAGCACACTGTAGTAGAAGGGCCGCTTAGTTACAGTGAATCAGTGTATGTATGATGCTGCTGTTGGAACTGCTTCTACAGAAATGTATTGGAGCATTTTTTTGGGCGGGAGGTCACTTCTTTTCTATTCCTCCCCCCCCCCCCCCCCCATGCAGAAACTTCACTTATACAACACAAGAACTTCTTCAAACTCACTCACTCCCTTCCTGTGACTAGAGCTGCCTTCTGCTTCCACCCCCACATTGGCTTGATCCTACCCACAATCTCTGCTGCAGAAAAGGCAAGCTCACTGACATGGATGTGTGAGACTGGAGAACTGCAGGTAGAGGTTTTAAATTCCGAAAAAATATCCATGTAATGCAAAAATTTGTTGAATCCTGAAAAAAGCCAAGCAGTTGGCAGTCCTAATCTCCCGTGTCCTGATCACATTTTACTATCCCTTCTTAATATTTGCACCCACAATGTGTGCATAATCTGTAAATGCCTTAATCTGGCCCTGCCAATGGCAACAGATGGCAGTACACTCAACAACCAATAAGAAAAATGTATGATTCCTTCATTCGTTTTCACTGTAAAATTAATAAAGAAAAGCAGGTATAGATCATAGGGAATTATTTACACTCCCTGAATGTGCATTTGTATCTCTGCTATATATTAAGACACACCTGTTTATTGAATTCTATGGTACCTCCTCTGACATTCCACTATCTCCAATAACCTAAATGAAACATACTGACTGCTGTCAATGTTAACGCATTGATAATGGAACGCTCAGTTTACCACAACCTGCTTAATTGTACATAGTTGTTGTAATATAGTTGTTAGCTATTAACTGTTGATAGTTATTGAGTTCAATTATTGTTCAATGTTATGTTCTCTGTAAACCGAATGAATGGAGCCATGGTGGCATGGAAACAGGATGCCATGCCACCACCGGTCCATTCAGGAGCCTGGCTGGGCTAGCCGGGGATCTGCTGGGCTTCCAGCCTGACAGAATCGGGACCAGGCCGGTAGACCCGATTCTGATCCCGCAGGATCAGAATTGGGTGCTACCGCTTCACACCCAGATACTGTCAGGCCGTACAGGTGCAAGACGTGCAAAATAGAATTGGCCTCCACGTGTCTATTTATCATTTTTCCCGTATGCCAGGTTTCATAGCATTCCATTAAATTTTCAGAGAGTCATTTTACCCCCAGACAAGTAGACAGACAAACAAACAAACAGACATTCTCAGCCCGTTTTGTATAATTCTTTCTAACTTTAGTTGGGTTATAAAGAACAAAAATGCTAAAGAAATCTGATAAAGTGATATTGTGTGCAATTTTAAAATAAGAAGGTGATTTTATAAGATTTAGATATGTAATAAAAATACATTCACATATATAAATTGGCATATACAGTAAGTACACCAATTTAAAGGAGGGCATAGTTGAGGCAGATTTAAAATTATACATGTATTTCCTATCTGTAATTGAAATGCATACATATTGCATTATTAAGAAAAAGGACAATAATCTGCTTTACTCTGACTCCATCCCAAGCTCTGCCCCCACACCGCCTTAATTCCACCCTTAGCCCCTGCGACCTTCCCCTCCTGTTCTGCCTGCGGGGATCCAATCTCCAGTGGGAAGACAGAAAGAGTCTTTGCCGCGATCGCAGTTGTTCTCTTCTCTTCTGTCCGCAGGAGATCATAACAGAAGGGGAGGGCCTCGATTGTGGCCTTCATGCAGGTTGTGGCTGGCACCTGGCAGGCAAAGTTTTGGTAGGGCCAGGACCCATGTGGCTCACCCCATTCCAATGCCTGTGTGAAGTGGAATTTTACAAATGACATCCAAGTGCAATGTGTGATGTCCCAGCCAGAAAGCATGAAAAAGCAGGCATGTCCAAGGTCAAACACCATTTCACAGACATGGACATACCTTATATAGATGTCTGCAGGGATATCTACATAGACATCCCCAGAAGAGTATTCTAGACCAGAGAATCTAGGAACAGTCTAATGGTCAGTATAGCCAGATAAGACAGGGGTTCAAATCCCACAGCTACTATCAGCATGATGTTTGCATTGTATTGAAGATGATAGAATGCCATCTTCTCTGTACTCTCTGGATGTTTTATAGCCAAAATGAGCACTATTGCCTCTCCATGCCTGCAGCAGTTTTTGCAACTTCAGATGTCTTTAAGGTCAGGCAGTGATGTCCAGGTTCATAAGAACACCCCGGCCACGCCCCCACCACGCCCTGTGCAGATCTGGATGTCCACCGACCTGGCTTCTAAAATGCCTCTGAAGACATCTCTATGCCCGTTTCAGACATCCAAAGCACGAGTAGGGCTTCTAAAATAACCCCACACTGAACCGTCTGTTATCTGCTTTGATTCCCAGTTAAGAGGCTAGTTATATAGACTGCAGCTACAATCAAATACACAAGGTGTGGAGTGGAGGTATAGCCTAATGGTTAGAGCACTGGCTTAGGAACCCTGAGACCAGGGTTTGATTTCCCCCTAGCACTCCTTGTGGCCTTGGGCAAGTCACTTAACCCTCCATTAACTCAAAAAAATTCAAGTTATCAATGTCCCTGTTTAATGTACATTACCAAGTTTGAGTTTCAATGTTAACTGCTTTGATTGAAATGACAAAGCAGTATATAAAAACTGTTAAATTATGAATGAAGACAAGGCCATAGTTATTGTTGCCAATAAGGTGAGCACAATCGCATTTCCATAGCGCCTCTACAGTCCAATCTAGACTCCTGGGGTTGTGCCCCTATTCCAGCAGATGGAGACTGAGCATCCTAGTTTTCGGTGATGTCACTATATCAGGAGCCAACACTGCTTCCACCAAGCCAGTATACTCAGTCTCCAGAAGATGAGACACAACCCCTGTAGCCTGGGCTAGTTGAGGTATATTAACAAAAAAAAAGAAGAACAAAGGAAAGAAAGGATTAGGAGTTTAGTTGCTCCCTGGTCTAATTCCTGTGTCAAAAGATGAAACCCTTAATTTCAGATAGAATGAGAGCAGCTGTGATGACTGGGTCTGCCACAGCATGCCGAGGTCATTGAGTCGGCATTAGGGCCCTGGGAGGAGTGGGGAGAAGTTTCCTATTCTACTCGGTGATTTTTTAGACTTCCTGCCTAGCTTCTCTGTCACCCTTCAGTAAGTTAGGGGAACCTGGGCTGCTGCTACGATTCAGCTGCAATTCTGCTGCTTTCCATGTCAGGTGAGTGTTTGCTTGTCAGCCCTGGCGGCACAGAGTCCTTCGGGAGGGGGGGGGGCAGGACAAGCCAGGAAAGGTATTGTGCCACAAAGTTTTTCTCCATGCTGCTGGCTTACCTCCCGCACCCCAATGCCAATGGGTAGACTTGTTTGCAGGGACTGTGCAGGGCCTGCGAGGCCGAAGATCAGGAGGTGGGAAGCACATTGTTAGATCAGCGTGATGCACTGTCGGTTTTTCCTGGCATATCGGAGATCTCGGGGGCTTCCGGAGCAGAGAATTTGGCAGCCGCAGCTTCTGCAGTTCAGCGGGCACCGCAGCCATTTTGTCACCTCTGCCTGCAGCGTCCATCTTTGCATCAGGAGACTCCCTGTTGGTGTCAGCAGTGAGAGCAGAGCAGATGGAGCACAGGACGCTCGACTGCAAGCAGGCACTCAGGAGAGTTCCCTCTTTGCCAGTGACACAGATGGAGGTTCCATTTTCGCCCAAATTTGTGCTCTTGCTCCATCAGGCTTACTGCATTAAGCAGGGCCTGAAGAGGGCAACGGAACAGGCTAGCGGGCAGCTGGGGCAGTGCAGAGAGCAGCTGCAAGAGAGCACCGCTACAGGGTTCGCAGATCTGATGGTCATGGTAGAGGACTGGGCATCGGACATTCCCTGGAGTCGGAGGATCCTCTGGAGGGTACTTTGGCCCTGGAACAGGAGAGCGGGGCCTTAAGACCTCAGGATGACCCGCCGCAGGTGGGGGACGACCCTTCCATTGTCAGAGTTTTTTGCGAGGAAGAGCTGTTGCCGCTGATCATGGATTCACTGGCGGCACTCAATATCTCCATGGACACTCCTGCAATGGCATAAGTATGGCCAAAAACGTCTTCCCACTGCATAGGGCTCTGAAGCAAATGATTGAGTTGGAATGAGAGGCACCAGAGGCGGGCCTCCGAGGGGCTAGGGCCATGCAGCCCCTTTATCCCCTTCCCATGGCGGATGCATTAGTATCCGCAGTGACGAAGCATACCACCATTCCACTGAAGAGAGGTGTGTCACTGAAGGTTACTCAGGATAAGAAACTAGAGAAGCTGCTGAAGCAGGCGTTTGAGGTCAATGCCATGGCCTTGAGGGCTTCGGTCTGTGGAGCCTATGTGGCAAAGGCCTGTATGCGGTGGATTCAAGGATTTCCCGGAGACAGGCAGGGCCTTCCAGATGCGGCACGCCTCGACTCAAGGGTCTCATATTTAGCAGATGCTTTCTATGACCTCCTGCGGGCGTCGGCTAAGGGCATGGCATCAGTGGTAGTAGTGCAGCGATTGCTTTGGCTGAGGAACTGGTTGGCGGACATTTCCTCTAAACACCGTCTTACCAGGCTGCCGTTTCAAGGAAAACTCTTTGGGAAAGCTTTGGAGAAGCTGGTTAAAGATTTGGGGAAATCCAAACCAGCTCGTTTGCCAGAGGACAAGTCTAAATCTCAAAAGCTATCAGCGGCCGCATCAAGAGGACACTCGAGGGATTTTCGTAAATTTAGAGTGATCAAATTTGCCCCCCTACCAGAGGCCTTCTTATCAGGTGAGTGGTTACTCCTTTCGCAAAGGCAGATTTTCTGGTCATGGTTCCTTCTCTGGGTCCGGGCAGGGGCCAAAGAAGGCACAATGAGATGAGGGGGGCCCAAGCAGATCTGGTACCAGTGGGTCGCTGCCTACAGCAATTCTATCCTGCCTGGGTTCACATTACCTCCGACCGCTGGGTCCTGGTGGTCGTAAGTGAGAGTTATGCCTTTGAGTTTGCGGAACCGATCGCAGACACCTTCATGTTGTTGCCATGCAGCTCTCGAGAGAAGCGGAGAGTGGTGAGTGATATTCTTCACCACCTGGTGCAGGTGCACGCGGTGGAACCAGTGCCACAAGACCAATGCGGTCAGGACTGGTACTCCATCTACTTCGTGGTACCCAAGAAAGAAGTGTCATTCTGGCCAATACTCGACCTCAAGGGGGTCAATCGGGCATTGCACGTACCTCACTTTCGGATGGAAACCTTGCAATCCATCATTGTGGTGGTGCGACAGGGAGAATTCTTGACATCTCTGGATCTCATGGAAGCATATTTGCACGTTCCCTTTTGTCCAGAGCATCTACATACCCACAGTTCACGGTTCCAATGGGACACTTCCAGTTTCAAGCTCTACTGTTTGGACTCACCATGGCCCCTCGCACCTTCACAAAGATCATGGTGGTGGCCGCAACCCGATTGCGCGGCCAAAGGGATCCTGGTTCATCCCTACCTGGACAACTGGCTCATTTGGGCCAAGTCACACAAGGAGAGCCTCGAAGCCATTCCCCCTAGCACTCCTTGTGGCCTTGGCCCCAAACTTTGTAAAAAGTGCCACTGGGGGCTACCAGTCATGGATCTCATGGCGTCAGCGGAGAATGCCAAGGTGGAGTGCTTCTTCAGAAGATGCAGGGAACGGATGTCCGAGGGCCTTGACACATTGGCCCAGCACTGGCCAGAGGAGGACCTGCTCTATGCTTTTCCTCCATGGCCTCTCAAAGGGCACCTGATCCAGCGAATAGAGACGCATGCGGGGCTGGTACTCCTAGTGGTCCCGAATTGGCTGCAGAGACCATGCTATGCGGATCTGGTGCACCTACTAATGGACAGTCCCTGGCAGCTGCCATTGAGGAAGGACCTGTTGTCACAGGGACCGGTGTACATGCCTCAGATGGATTGATTCTCGCTTATGGCTTGGCTCTTTCCCTCTCCATCCTCCCTCCCGCCTTACCTCTCCAGCTTCTTATTCTCCTGCCCTCCTCTCCATGCAAGTCCTTTGCTTCTAATCCTGTAATTTATTATTGCACCTCCTCTCTCTTCCCTCTGTTATATGTCACCCATCTCCCCACCCCTTTGAGAATTCCTGAAAAGTCCAGTTTCCATGGGATCATATGTCCCTGGCCCTGTTGACCAAGACTATTCTCACCGCCTCCCTGTGAGTATCTTCAGGGGTCCATAATTACTCGCTCTTCCTTTCTTTCTTGAGACAATCTCTTTAATCTTTTCCCCTTTGCTGCTACCCGCTGCCATTGCAAATGGTTTTGCATTTGGATGTGGCCCTCTGCGAGTGCTCCTTCTCCAACGACTTTGGCAGGTTCTCACAGCCCAACTCCTGCAACGCTGCCCATGCCTCCTCTACTCCTTTAACTTTTTGGAATGCCCCATTTACAGTTAGCAAATGTCCGAAGGGGAGCATCCATTTGTAGCACAGACCTTTCTGTCTTAAATAGGTCGTTACCTCTTTCATTCCTCTGCATCTCTTCAGGGTGCCTTCAGATAGATCATCAAAAACTTCCACTTCACAGCTCTCCCATGCAATGCATCCATATTTCCTTGCCACATTGAGTATGCTTTAACTGGGAAGGAGCTTAGGCAAACAATCATGTCCCGTGGCTGCTTGTCCTGTCTTGGCCCCAAACTTCGGTGCGCTTGCTCGATACCCACTGGGTCTGCTTCTTCACCTTCTCTGCTCCCCATCCTTAGGATATGTTGAAATAACTGCTGGGCCACCTGGGAGCACTCCTTAAAGCTTTCTGTTTCATGGATCCCTCTGATGCGCAAATTACATATCCACACTCGATCCTCAATCTCCTCCAGCTTCTCTTTCATCTCCTCATGTGGGCCTTAAGCATATTCTGCTCAACCTCCATCTCCTGTAACCCTAACACATGGCTGTCCACATTCTCCTCTATTTCCTCCACACGCTGTCCCAAGGCCCCCAGATCATGCTGGATATTCATCAAGGTCGCTTTAATATCCTGTCGCATAGCTTTCAGGTCAGCCTGTATCTCTTTTTTGAAAGCTTGCAGCCAGCCCTTCAGCTCAGACCACTCCTGTTCTCCCTCGCTCACCAACCTTTCCTCTGCTGAGCTCTTGGAGCCACTTGCCTCCGCCAGCTTTGCCATGAGCATCACTGCTTTCATGTCTCTCCATCCGTATGCTGCTTGGAACCCTGACAATTTCTTTCACACTGACATTAGGGTATCAGAGGTTCTTTCCCCGTCCACCTTGGAGTCAGACGGAGCTTGGCTAGACTGCTGTCATTGAGCCCCGTGATGTCACTGGAAGTCATGGCTTGGCTCTTGAGAAGACGGCCTTCAGGCACCAGGGGTTTTCAGTGCCCATAATTGCGACTTTATTTAAGGTGTGATATAGGCCCACCCCCCCTGGCCTATGTGCAAGTATGGAGAGTCTTTGAAGCCTGGTGTGAGGAGTGGTGGTGCTGTCTCTTCACAGCCACGATCCTGGAGGTCTTGGAATTTCTGAAGGCTGGATTTCAGAAGGGCCTAGCCCTAAACGCTCTCCAGGTGCAAATTGCGGCTTTGGCATGCTATAGGGGATGCATACAAGGAGTATCCTTGGAAGCCCATCCCGACATGGCCAGATTTCTCAGAGCGGTCAAGCTTCTGAGGCTGCCATGGCAGGCCGCTGTGTCCTCTTGGGATCTCAATGTGGTGCTGGAGGTTCTCGCGGCAGTGCCGTTTGAACTATTGATGGCAGCTTCGCTGAAGGACCTCACCCTAAAGGTGGTGTTTCTGGTCGCCATTTGTTAGGCCAGAAGGATTTCCAAGCTGCAGGCCTTATCCTGTCGGGAGCCCTATCTCCTGATGGCAAAGGACAGAGTAGTATTGAGGACAGTGCCCTTCATTTTTGCCCAAGATGGTTTCACTTTTCCATCTCAACAAGACCGTAGTCCTCCCAGTTTTCCCTCAGGGGCAGGATAATAGTCTCTGTGCCTTGGATGCACGGAGAGCGCTATGGTAATATTTGATGGTTACAGAGCCATTCCAGAGCTCGGATCACCTGTTTGTTCTTTTTGGGGGTCCCTATAAGGGAGAAGCGACCTCAAAGGCTTCTATTGCCTGCTGGTTAAAGGAGACGATTGCCTCGGCCTATTTGCTGAAAGGCAAAACAGTACCCTCAGAGCGCAGGCAGCATCCTGGGAGGAGTGTGCTTTGTTTCCGCTGGAGGAGATTTGTCAAGCAGCTATGTCGTTGCATACCTTTATGCGTCATTATAAACTAGATCTGCAGGCACGATCGCAGGTGCGGTTTGGGACTTGAGTTTTGGAGGCCGGGCTTGCTGGTCACGCCTGGGTTTGAGTACTGCTCTAGTTCATCCCAGGAGTCTGGATTGGACTGTAGGGGCACTATGCAAGGTGAAATTAGACTTACCTGCTAATGTTCTTTCTATTAGGACCTACAGTCCAATCCAGAGCCCATCCGTCTCATTAGTGGCAAGCCCGTTTCAAAGGTCCAGCTGTTAAAGAGGGCAAGGCGCCCTCTCCACTGCAGAGGGAAGAGTTCTTGTCAGACCGAAGAATTCAGTCTCGGGTGCTTGATAAGAGTTTGGAGTGACCTTGTTCCCCTTGGGTTGCTCTAAGTTATCACAGGTCAGTTAGCAAGTTGTATATAATTGTTCTTAGGGGCATTTTTGTTTGGTTCTAGTTCTGCTTTGACGTGGGGATACTGGCTTGGTGGGAGAAGTGTTGGCTCCTTATATAGTGACATCACCGAAAGCTAGGATGCTCAGTCTCCATCTGCTGGAATAGGGACACAACCCCAGGAGTCTGGATTGGTCTGTAGATCCTAATGGAAAGAAAATTAGCAGGTAAGTCTAATTTCACCGTTACGCACATCCTACAGTGACTTATTGTTTAATTGCAGTCATATTTTTTATATAGCTGTTTTCATAAGGCTGAAATATTCATATAAAACATTGACACTATTTTAATAGCTGAAAAGAGAAACTACCTTCAGTTTTGGATGTAACCATGTGTACGGTGGACCATAAATATTCTATTGAACTAAATCTATTTTCCATATTTGAGATTTTATGTTAACATTTAGCATGGAATTTAGCCAACATGGAGCAGTCTATTTTGTATACGGGTAATGATGCACATTCTGTTTCAATTCAGTTCAAGATACATCAACACTCCAAATAATGTAAACCAGTAGTCCATTGTAAAAATATTCATAAATCAGCCCAATGTTTCACTTCTAGCCCAGGGAAAGAGGAAATACATAAATTATCTACTTGCAGAGATCAAAAAGAAAGTGAATCCCCACTACACCGTTCATTCATTCTTTGATAGATTAGCAAAGAGTTTATGTATTTTCTCTTACCCTGAGGATGATTCTAATTTAGAACCAAAACGCTGGCCTGATTTATGTATATTTTCATAATAAACTATTTTATGTTATCGGAACTGTATAGCAGGGCTCCTATAACTGACTGCTGTCCTGACTCTCTCTGTCTTTTGCTGACAGCATGTGAAGATCCCAGAAAACGTAAAGACAAGTTGCGCAAACACAACCTTTTGCCATAGGATAAGCAACAACTCCATGTAGTGCCAGATGCTGTGGAGGAGTAGCCTAATGATTAGTTACATGGGCTGGGAAGCATCGTTTCAATCCCGCTGCTGCTCCTTGGGACTTTGGGCAAGTTGTTTAATCAGGGCTGGTTGAAGGCGTTGCTGCCCTAGGCAGACCTTATGCCCCCCTTGCTGTCAGAATGTATTGTTTAGTTTTGAATGCCCTGCTCTTTGATGCCCCCCAGAAACTGCTGCCTTAAGCGACCGCTTATTTTGCCTAATAGTTGGGCCAGCCTTGCTCAAGCTTAGATTGTAAGCTCTCCAGGGACAGGAAAATACCTACTGTATTTTAATGTAATTCACCTTGAATTCTGAGAAAGGCATGAGCTACATCCAATGTCCGATAAAATGGGTGAATCAATCCTTCCTTAAATTCTATTCCATCTATGCAGGACAGTTGCTACAAAAAAACAAAAAGGGAACCCATGGTAAGGATTGCTTTCAGCTCCCTCTTCACTTGTAAGCACATGTGTTCGTAGACTCAGGGACTGACTCAAAAGAGCTGCATGATACCCTCACGGTTTGACACCTAGGATGGTTACCATGATGACTGATGCTGTGTGAAAACTCTTCATCTACTATGGATTTGCAGTTGGAGTTTCTAAGAAAATAAAAATAATCTGCATATTTGGGACCTAAAAATTTCATTTGGTTTCATTAAAATGCCTCAGACTTGTTGTGTATGTTGTTTTGTTCAGGGATTGGTTTGCCTGGTTTCCCCTAATTTTTTGCCTGCAGCAACTACTTAAAATTCAACTTTTGTCCCAGAATCACAGAAATTCAGAGACTTTTCTGACAGCAATTACTACCTCCTTCTTCACCGGAACCTGATTACCATCTCCTACATCCACCATCACCTCTTTCATCATATCCCCTGCAGTTGCCTTATGAATTTGTTTACCCAATAACAGCTCTCATATTTTATACTAGATGGCTGTAGGTCAGTGGTTCTCAACCCACTTTTGGGACACACCCAGCCAGTCAGGTTTTCAGAATAATAGTAACATAGTAACATAGTAAATGACAGCAGATAAAGACCAGTATGGTCCATCTAGTCTGCCCAGCAAGGTGGCAAGAGTAGGGTGCACCTGCTGCTCCATGCAGGTCACCCCTCTCCATGTCTTTGTTTAGGGGTGAACCCACTGCTCCGTGTAGGGCACCCCTGTTTGTTGAGAAATTAGATAGTTCCTGATCATATCCCCAGTCTAGTCCCGGACCTCTGAGTTGTCCACCTCATTCAGCAGCTTGGAGACTGAGGAACTTCCCACTTTTGTGATGTCATCAGTATATCCCTCAGAGATCCGCCTGCCTCCATCAGTTACCTCAGTCTCCAAGCAGCTGACTAGGTGGTGAGCCTGGAGCTCCGGGCTCACTGGAGGAACAATTGAGGATAGTTAGTTAAAATTGGGGCTTAGTTAAAAAAAAAAAAAGAAAAAGAGAGACAGCAAAAAGGGGGTTCCATTAAAGAGGGTGTATTCCCCTTTAATTGGTTCTCCGAGGGCTGTTACCTTTAGGTGCGGCGGACTTTCCTCCATTCTGCTTGGGTCCCGGCCTCGGGGGGTCGTCAGCAGTGCGTACTGTTAACGCCCGGTTCGCTCTCTGTCAGCTACGGGAGAGCTGAACCAGGGGAGGAGGAAGAGTGCAGCCAGGTGCAAGGCAGAGGTTTTGCCTGCGAGAGCGTCTCTGGCTGGCAGAGGAGGCCCTTAGCACGGACCTTCGCGTGGAGTGCCAGACGTGGCCCAAGTCCGACTTTGTCTCCGGAGAGGAGAGTGGAGACAGCGGAGGCCCGTTCCTTCCGGGTGGTAGACTCGGCAGAGGTAAGAGGGCGGACGGGCCAGCGTCGGACAGGCAGCGTGAGAAGCGCGCGCTACTCTCTGCAGAGCAGGCCCAGCCACGTGGCGTCAGGGCGGAAAGCCCAGAAAAACGGCGGGCCCCCCGGCTGGGCAGAGCAGCGGTTTTCAGGCAAAGCCTGCGGGATAAATTGCTTTTGGCTGTTTAGAGCTCAGCTACAGTTGGGAGGTGCGTGTTTTAAAAAAAAAAAAAAAAAGCCGTGAAGCAAAGATTTCAGGTCAGGCCTTGCTCGAGGGGGTTATGCCATCGAGACCTCAGTGTTTCATTTGTGGGGCCAAGAAAAGTTCCGTTTCGGGTTCGGGCGTCTGTAAGGCCTGTGCTAAGGAGGCGGCTACCATGGAGCTCCCCGAAAAGGCTGCAGAGCAATGGCAAGAGGCGGAGGCAGGCCCAGCGGGTCCCTCCGGAGCCAGTTTAGCCCTGGGGGAACCGGTAGCAGGGCCTTCCTCTGCTCCGGACCTCCCGGTCCCACAACTAGCCTGGTCCAAGGGGCTGGAGTCCATATTCTCGGCTGACTTCGTTGCCTTCCTTCAGCGCGCCGCGGGGGGTTTACCGCCCAGCCAGGCAAAGGAAGGCCTGGAAGGGGTGGGAGCGAGAAGGTCGGGGCAAGGCCTCACCGCGGAGACCCAGCTCGGAGCCAAGAGACCGCGAGTGGAGGCGGAGTTTGGCTCTTCCTCGATTCTCTCGGAGGGGCAGTTCTCAGATGAGGACGGTGGGAGTCTTGCTGTGGAAGAGGAACTTGAAGAAGGAGAGATTGAGGACAAAGAGGAACAGGCTAGAGTAGTGCGGGTTTTCCGTAGGGAGGAGCTTCCGTCTCTTATCGCGGAGACGCTCAGGACCCTGAACATGCCGGCTCAGGCTCCGGCGGAAGATGAGACTCTGGAGGATCCTCTGTTGCAAGTCTTTCGGAAGTCTCAGAGAGCGTTCCCGGTTCACCGAGTGTTCCAGGAGTTGATTCAGGAGGAGTGGAACGTGCCGGAGGCGACGCTCAAGGGATACAGAGTGATGAGCAGACTATACCCGCTCATAGAGCAAGATAGGGAGGTTTTCAAGCCTCCCAAGGTGGACGCGGCTGTGGCTGGCGTAATAAAGAAGACTACCATCCCGGTGGAGGGCAGCGCGGCCCTCAAGGATGTGCAAGATAGGAAACTGGATGCCTTGCTGAGGCAGGTTTTTGATATCAATGCTCTATCGCTGCAGGCGGCAATTTGCGGGGCCTGGGTAGCCAGAGCGTGCTTGCGATGGTCCCAGCAGGCCCCAGGGGAGCAGGAAGGTGACAAGTCCGGGGAGGTCGCTTGCCTGGAGTCCGGGGCGGCCTACTTGTCGGACATACACTACGATCTGATGAGGGGCCTGTCAAAGAGCATGGCATCAGCGGTGGCAGCGAGGCATTATCTGTGGCTCCGTAATTGGTCGGCGGATAATTCCTCTAAAGCACGGTTGAGCAAGCTGCCTTTTAAAGGCCGGCTCTTGTTCGGTGAGGACCTGGAGAAATTGGTCAAGGAGCTGGGCGAGTCGAAAGGCGGAAAATTGCCTGAGGATAAACCCAAGCAGGGACGTTTAAGTACGTCTGGCAGGGGCCAACAGCGGGACTTCCGTAGATTTCGTTCCTCTAGATTCGGTATGGGTCAGAGAGGCAGATTTCCTGGCAGGAGTCAGGGGTTTCGTGGTTTCCAGGGAGCGGGGAGAGGGTTTGGAGCACCCTGTTCCGCCTCCTCTTCTTCCTCTGGCCTCAAGAAATCACAATGAGATAAGGCGGACCCAGGGGCCCCTAGTCTCCGTGGGAGGGAGGTTGCAGGAGTTCTATGCCACCTGGGTCCAGATTACCTCATATCAGTGGGTCCTGGAGGTCATCCGAGAGGGCTATGCTCTGGAACCACAGCGGCCAGTTCGCGCCGCCTTCGTGCAGTTCCCTGCAGGGCTGCGGTCAAGTGCGCGGCGGTGCGGGAGACGGTACGAAGGCTTCTCGACCTCAGGGCCATAGAGCCAGTTCCCCAAGAGCAACTCGGATGCGGTCGATACTCGATTTATTTCATGGTGCCAAAGAAGGACGGAGGCTTTCGGCCCATTCTAGATCTCAAGGGGGTGAACCGTTGTCTTTGTGTGGCGCACTTTCATATGGAGACCCTGCGTTCGGTAATTGCGGCAGTTCGGAAGGGAGAATTCCTCACCTCCCTCGACCTGTCCAAAGCGTATCTGCACATCCCCATCCGGCAGGAGCACCACCAGTATCTTCGCTTCGCGGTTCCCTTCGGTCACTTTCAGTTCCGGGCTTTGCCGTTCGGCTTGGCAACGGCACCGCGCACCTTCACAAAGGTTATGGTGGTAGTGGCGGCTGCCCTGCGCAGGGAAGGCATCTTGGTGCATCCATATCTGGACGATTGGTTAATTCGAGCGAAGTCCAGAAGCGAAAGCGAGCGGGTTACTTTCCGGGTGGTGAGTTTTCTCGAGAGCCTGGGTTGGGTGGTCAACTGGGCGAAGAGCAAGTTAGTACCCACTCAAGACATAGAATACCTAGGGGCTCGCTTCGACACATGGTCGGGTCAGGTGTTCCTCCCTCGGCAGAGGGCGAGAAGGCTGAGGGTGTTAGTCCGGAAGTTTCTGAAGAGGAAGGCACCCACAGCATGGCAATATCTGCAACTTCTGGGTACGATGGCGGCAACCTTAGAGTTGGTACCGTGGGCGAGAGCGCATATGCGGTCCTTGCAAAGAGCGCTACTTCGGCGCTGGTCACATCAGCAGGACCCGCTATCTCGAAGACTTGTTTGTCCGCCCAAGACGCGTGTAGCTCTCCGTTGGTGGTTGGCACCTAGTTCTCTGGTGTCCGGAAAGCCCCTCGAGGTGCCCGACTGGGTGGCCTTGACGACGGATGCCAGCCTGAGCGGCTGGGGAGCTCACTGCCTGGGACAGTTCGCGCAGGGTCAGTGGAACACGCAGGAGAGCACTTGTCCGATCAACAGGTTGGAGCTACGGGCGGTGGCTCTGGCTCTGCAGAGTTTCCAGGAGATTCTCCGCGGGGCAGCGGTTTGCGTGTTTTCAGACAACGCGACCGCAGTGGCGTACATCAATCGGCAAGGGGGAACCAGCAGTGTGGCACTGGAGGCCGAGGCAGAGGGCCTGTGCGGTTGGGCCGAGGAGCATCTTCGGGCGGTGTCGGCAGCACATGTAGCAGGGGTGGACAACGTGGAGGCCGATATCCTCAGTCGAGTGCGAGTGGACCCGGGGGAGTGGGTCCTGCATCAGGAGGTATTCGACATGATAGTGCGCCGCTGGGGCATGCCGGTGATAGATTTGATGGCAACCTTTCAGTCGGCAAAAGTCAGTCGTTTCTTCAGCAGAAGAAGAGAAAGAATGTCGGAGGGTCTCGATGCCCTCATCCAACCCTGGCCGGAGGGCCAGCTCCTCTATGTCTTCCCTCCATGAGTTCTAATAGGCAGAGTTGTGCAACAGATAGAAAGGTTCAGAGGACAGGTAATCCTGATTGCCCCGGACTGGCCCCGGCGTCCGTGGTATGCGGATCTGTTCAGGCTCTTGGCAGCGCGGCCGTGGCGGCTCCCAGTACGGGAGGATCTGTTGACTCAGGGACCTTTCCGCATGCCGCATGTGGATCGGTTCTCACTTGCGGCCTGGCTATTGAAAGGGCCAGGTTAAAGGCAAGAGGCTATTCCGGGCCGGTGATCTCCACGCTACTGAAAGCCAGGAAGCGGTCTTCGTCGTTGGCGTATGTCCGGGTTTGGAGAGTCTTTGAAGCATGGTGCGCGGAGAGGGGTTCCGAGGCCCTCGGGGCCTCCATTTCTCGGATCCTGGAGTTCCTGCAGGATGGTTTTGAGAAAGGGCTGGCGGCGGCGTTCCTTAAGGTACAGGTTGCGGCCTTGTCCTGTTATAGGGGACGCATTGCGGGCCGTTCGATTGGAGACCATTTGGATGTTAAGCGGTTTCTACGGGCGGTGTCGCTTTTGAGACAGCCGCGGAGGCGTTTGATGCCCAAATGGCAGCTGCCGCTGGTGTTGGAGGTGCTGGAGCGTGCACCGTTTGAGCCTTTGGGTGCGGCTTCGGTGAAGGACCTTACCTTGAAGGTTGTGTTCCTGGTGGCCATTTGCTCTGCTAGGCGGATTTCGGAGCTGCAAGCATTGTCCTGCAAGGAACCTTATCTCACCTTTTATAGTTCCAAGGTGGTTCTGTGACCAGTTCCAGCCTTTCTGCCTAAGGTGGTGTCGCCATTTCACTTGAATCAGGACATTTCTTTGCCCGTTTTCGGCTCGGACTCGTTGGGTGTGCCCAGGCGGACGTTGGACGTTCGGCGGGCGTTGAAGAAGTATCTGCGGTGTACGGCATGCTTCTGCAGGTCGGAGAGGCTGTTTGTTCTCTTTGCCGGTTCTCGGAGAGGTGAGGCGGCGTCTAAGGCTTCCATCGCACGGTGGATTAAGGAGGCGATTGCTTCGGCTTACGTGTTGAAAGGTAGGCCGGTGCCCGAGGGGTTGCGGGCCCATTCTACCAGGGCTCAAGCAGCTTCTTGGGCGGAAGCTCGGTTGGTGCCGCCGGTGGAGATTTGTAGGGCGGCCACCTGGTCTTCATTGAATTTGTTTGTGAAGCATTATTGGTTGGACGTGCAGTCGGCGCAAGATGCCAGTTTTGGGGCAGCGGTGCTTCAGGCTGGTGCAGCGGAGCCCTCCCGTTCGGATTACTGCTCTGGTACTTACTCAGAGGTCCAGGACTAGACTGGGGATACGATCAGGAAGGTGAAATTAGACTTACCTGCTAATTGTTGTTCCTGGAGTAGACCCAGTCTAGTCCCGAGTCCCGTCCCAGTGTTGAGAAGGTATGAAGCACAGTTTGCGGTGTTGAGGATGACAGGTAAGCAGAGTGGAGTACGCGGCTGATCTCCCCGGGAGTCTCCTGTTCATTTGGTGTGTGGGCACCGGGGCAGATTGAAGGACAGTCTTATCATGGTTATTTGTTAACAGTTCTTGGATGATTAGTTTTTCGGATTAGTGTTTATGTAACTTAGTTTTTCGGGGGGGCGTGGCTCAAATTGGTAGGTGCCACCTTACGGTGTGGTGTGAGGTTGAAACTTACTTGTTTTCTCTGGTGAGTCTGCTTTGTCAATAGGGAACTGATGGAGGCAGGAGGATCCCTGAGGGATATACTGATGACATCACAAAAGTGGGAAGTTCCTCAGTCTCCAAGCTGCTGAATGAGGTGGACAACTCAGAGGTCCTGGACTAGACTGGGTCTACTCCAGAAACAACAATTAGCAGGTAAGTCTAATTTCACCTTAAGTTTATTTTGATTTTATCCTGTTGCTATAAAGGGATCAACTGTGTCTGTCCCATGCCATTTTGAATTCTGTCACTGTATTTGCCCCCACCACTTCCATTGGGAGGGCATTCCAAGCATCCACCACCCTTTCAGTGAAAAAGTATTTCCTGACATTGCCTTTCAATTTACCCCCTTGCAGCTTCATGCTATGCCCTCTAGTTTTACAGATTCCCCGTCTTTGGAAGAGGTTTGTTTGTTCATTATTTCTCTTTAAGTATTTAAAGGTCTGAATCATATCACCCCTATCCCTCCTCTCCTCCAGAGTGTACATATTTAGATCTTCAAGTCTCTTCTCATAAGGCTTCTGACGCAGGCTTCAAATCATTTTGGTCGCCTTCCTCTGCACAGTTTCCAGTCTTTTTACATCCTTTGCGAGATATGGTCTCCAAAACTGAACACAGTATTCCAAGTGAGACCTCACCAGTGACTTATACAATGGCATTAGTACCTCTTCCTTTCTGCTGGTAATTCCTCTTTGTATGCAACCCAACATCCTCCTGGCTTTTGCCACTGCCTTGTCGCACAGTTTTGCCACCTTGAGATCCTGAATATGCATGAGAGCAATTTCAATGCACTGCTTCCATTATATGCAAATCTCTACTATGCATATTCATTGTGATTATCCTGAAAATCTGACTGGCTAGGTATGTCATGAGAATTGGGTTAAGAACCGCTGCTCTGGGTAAATTAAGTCAAATGCCAGAGACTGCTACGGTGGGGGCAGAGGGGGATTTGCGGTGATAGTGTCTGTGTGGGCAAGAGAGTGAACACAAATGAGTATGAAAGGAGGGGGTTGAGGTAATAAAAAGAGGAGAAAAGATATAGTTGAGTGGTGAGAAGCAGTGCTGGATTTCCCATTAGGCAATGTAGGTATAATGCCTAGGGCCTATGCTGGAGGGGGGAAAAAAAGCCAAAAAAAAAATAAAGAAAAACATATTGTGAGACAGAAATTTAGTGCAATTAAATCTTCAAAATTGCATTTCAAAAACATAGTTCCAGAATTTCTAGGCTTTTCCTACGAAACTTACTTTCTTCAGCTTTCTGCTTCAGCAGTCCTTAATAATGTCCTCAAAGTCCATATTTTGAAGCGCCTAGAGCCTGCAAAGGAGTGGAGGAGTAGCCCAGTGGTTAGAACACTGGCTTGGTAACTAAGCGACCAGGGTTCAGTTCCCACTAGCACTCCTTGTGGCCTTGGGCAAGTCACTTAACCCTCAGAAGAAAGGCTTGGCAATCTACTTCCAGTGATACTGCCAAGAAAACCCAGGAGCTTCTGGGTCACCAGGAGTCAGGACTGACTCAAAGGCACACATTGCATTGCAGAGCCTGCAAACACTAAAGTCTGGCCCTGGAGAGAAGAGAAGGCATGAAGAATGAAAACCAGCATAGAAGGCTATGGGGAGACAATTAGGTGAGAATAGAGCAGCACCTTTAACATGGTGAAAAAAGGTAGTAACATGAAACCATAGGGGTAAAGGAAGAGAAAACAAATATGAATGAACCTAGAACAAAAAAAGTGAGCAAACATGAAAGAAAGGAAAATGAATAGTTTAAGAATTATCCATATGTACACTAAAGGTTGGGAGTTATAGAATTGTTTTTGTTTTCTAAACGAAAAATTTACAAACACTTTTCAGTAAGAACCAAGCTGCTTTGCATATACAGTTCTATGACAGTGGAGCTGCAGTATCTCAAAAACTGCTGCACATTTCTCTAAACGTCAATGTTAGGAAAAGATGCTGCAGGAAATAGGAGTCCTTGACTAGACTAAAGGCAGAATCAGCAGTTTTTCTTAGGGCAAATCCATTAAGAAGGTCTTTACAAGAGAGTTTCCCCAGCAGTCAGAGAATACTTACACAATGTGTTTGCTGTATGGTGGAGAAGATGCTTGAAATCAGTATACAGGAAGTACAGTGTAAGAGACACAGTTGCTCTGAACATGCACCAGACTATCCTAGCCTATGTAATATGCACAACTGCAGCCCTTCTAGAAACTGCAGTCCAGCGGTATAATGAGGAACCTTGCATATCAAGCTTAAGTTTACTATATATTCATTACATTAAGCTGTTAGGAGTTAGGTGTACATAAGAACATAAGATATGCCATACTGGGTCAGACCAAGGTCCATCAAGCCCAGTATCCTGTTTCCAACAGTGGCCAGTCTAGGTCACAAGTAGCTAGCAGTTTCCCAAAAAAAACACAGGTTACACAATGCTTGTATTGGGACAAGCAGTGGATTTCCCAGGTTCCCTTTAATAATGGTTTATGGACCTTTCCTCCAGGAACTTGTACAGACCTTTTTTTAAACCCAGCTACACTAACAGTTGTAGACTCTTAGAGCTCAAGTTAACCAAATTTGGAACAGAAAGGTTTTCAGCTACACTGCGAGGGTGGGCCCTGCCCAGTTTGGAAAAACATTTACGATCCCATTATGTGGAGTTCTAGATCAACCTCTACTCTAACAAGCTTAATATATTATCCAATGTATTTCACTGTGGATGAGTTTTATTTTCCTTTCTAAATGGGCAGTCTCCCTCGTGACATGAATTCATCTAAAGAGGATTTAGTTCACACCTTTTCAGTAGTACTTTAAAGTGAGTTGAATTCAAGTACAGCAGATACTTCCCTGACCTCAGAGAATTTACAGTCTAAGTTTATGCCCAAGGCAATGGCAGGCTCCTACTGTGGAGGAGTAGCCTACTGGTTAGGATAGCAGCCTAAAGCTAGAAAGACCCACTGACACTTCTTGTAGCCTTGGGCAAACCATTTAACCCTCCACTGACAAACTTAGATTGTGAGCCCTTCAGAGCCAATGCTGTACCTGAATGTAACTTGCCTTAAACCTGTACTGGAAAGATGTGAGCTAAAATACTAAATAACATGTTATCAGTATAAAGGATGGTCGTGATTTTAGCATTCAGATGGGATCCTATTCAGAATATTCAGCACAAAGAGTCCCTTGACCAGAGAGCCTATAAAGCTCTGGTGTCCTCCATGCACCAATAATACTTTTCTGGTCCTGGGTAGGCATCCAGCGGTATCCTCTTCTTCCACTACCATCTTGAAAAATGATGCTGCCAGACTCCTAGAAGTATAGCTAAAGAAACACTGGGGTCAACCTGCCATATAAGGGAGTCTGACCCATAGCAGTGCATCTGACATACCACTAGGAGATAGGCACCACCATTTTTGGGTCACTAGGGATCTATACTGAACATGAGAGCAGTCACTCACGCAAAAAGTACAGCACACAAAAGAGCAGAGAGTCTATGGCAGTATTTTTATTTTTTATTTTATTTATTTATTTAACTATTTCTTTTATACCGCCCCTTCCAGAGATCAAGGGCGGTTTACATGTAACAGCTTAACAGTATTGTACACATTTGTATACATTTACATTGAACAGTAGAAATCAACTATTTACATTGAACAATAAAATTTAACTTTGTAAGGTATTAAGTAAAACAGTTAACTATTTACAATAAGTATTTACAATGGCTGTGTGTGGTGAGGAGGGCAAGTGTAGGGAGTTGGAATTTATTTCCTTTTATGCATAATTTCCTTTTATGTCGTAGGTGAGGGGTGCGGGGGGGGGGCAGACAGGGAGTTAGTTAGCGGGGGGTTAGGGGGTTTGTGTATGTGTGTCCATGTTTGTTGTGGAGCATGTTTTGGGGGAGTAAGGGATTTCAAAGTGCTCAGTGAATAGGTAGGTTTTTAATTCTTTCTTGAATTGGGAGAGGTCTTTTATTATGCGGATGTCTATTGGGAGGTTGTTCCAGAGTGTTGGAGCCGCGAACGTGAATGCTCTGGAGCTAGTGGTTTTCTTAGTCTTCCGGATATCTTTTGGTGTGATGAGGGAGTGGGCTGCGTTTTGTATACGGGATCTGGTTGTGGTTGGAGAGTGCAGTAGTGTAGATAGGTGTGAGGGGGCTATGTCATTTATGAGTTTAACGGTTGTTAGGACGATTTTGTATTTAATTCGGCTGTTAATAGGGAGCCAGTGTAGTTCCCGTAGTATTGGGGTTACGTGATCTGTTAGGTGAGCTTTAGCAATTACTTTTGCACAGATGTTCTGTGCTCTTTGTAGAAGGTATGTGCTTTTTTGAGGAAGGCCTATTAGTAGACTATTGCAATAGTCGAAGTGAGGGGTGATCAGGGTGCTTACTACAGATCTAAAATCTTGTGTTTCGAGGAGTGGCCTAAGGTGTTGAATAGTTTTAAGTTTATAGAAAATGGTTTTTACTGTTTGTTTTATATGTGGTAGCATAGTAAGTGTGTGGTCTATTATTACACCTAAGTATTTTACCTGTTTTCGAACAGGTATGGTAGTTTTGTTGATTGTAATTGTTTCCGGGTAAGTGTTCGCGGTCATAGTTGACCTTGCTACGAACATTGCTTCTGTTTTCTTGAGGTTGATGCTGAGGTAGTTAGATTCCATCCAGGAGGACGTCTCTGCCATGCATTCAGATAGTGTGTCATAGGTGGGGTTTTTAGTATCTATGGGAATAGCAAGCATGATGTCGTCAGCGTATATAAAATGTTTAATTCTGTGTTTTTTAAATATGTTTGTTATAGGTTGCAGGTACAGGTTAAATAGGAGTGCTGAGAGGGCCGATCCTTGGGGTATTCCCTGTCCCTGGGGGAATGTTTCTGATGCTTGTTTGTCAATTTGGATGCGTATTAGTCTATGCGTGATGTAGGACTTGAACCATTTAAGGACAGTCCCGCCTATTCCTAGGTTCTCTAGTCTTTTGATCAGTGTATGGTGGTTGATGTTGTCGAAGGCGGCTGAAATATCTAAAAAGAGGAGTAGGAAGCCTTGGTTGTTGTCATCTGTACCCTGGATGAGGAAGTCCATTAGGGTGATTAAGAGAGTTTCTACTCCATGGAAGGGGCGGAATCCAAATTGGTGTGAGTCAAGTGGTTTGTGTTCATCAATGTGTTCTTGTAACTGTAGTTGGATTGTTTTCTCTATTATTTTGGCTATGAATGGAATGCTGGCTATTGGTCTGTATGAGTTTGGGTCTTTTGAGTCAAGCTTACTATTCTTTATTATTGGTCGGAGTGTTGTGAGTTTTAAGGCATCAGGCATGGTGCCTTGTGAAAGGGATTGGTTGACTATGTGTTGTAAGTATTCAGCCAGTTCATCCTTTGTACACTTGATCCAAGACACAGGGCATGGATCAAGTGGGGAGGTTGTGGTGTTGATCATTGTTATGATCTTGAGGAGTTGTTTTTGATCTGTCAAATGAAAACTTGTCCATTCGTTAATGGTTTTGGTGCTTGTTGATAGTGGTGTCAGGGTGGTGGTTTTGTTTTTTAGTTTTTCTGCAAAATGTGTTGCTAGTGTTTGTACACTTATTGTTTGTTGTTTAGGTTCAGTGTTATTCGTTTTGGTTAGTGTTTTTACAATCGCGAATAACTCTCTGGGGCGGTTGATGGCTGAGTTTATTACTTTAGAATGGTAGTCTCTTTTTGATTTGTTGATTGCATTTTTGTATCCAATAAGTAAGAGCATGTATTGGGATTTGTTTTCATCTGATTTTGTTTTTCTCCATCTCTTTTCTTGTTTCCTCAGTTGCTTTTTTAGTTTATTTAGCTCTTTCGTGAACCATTTTTCCGTCTTTTTTATATGTTTATGTAAGACTTGTGTGGGGACAGCTGCATTTTGGATGGTGAGGTTCCAATGTTTTATAGTTGAATTGATATCTGTTGAGTTGGTGTTGAGTTTGGGTAATACTTTGTCGAGGAATGTGCTTTTGTCAAAGCGTGCGAAGCGTGAGGTATGTGGAGTTGCGCTTGTAGTTGTTTTTGGAGCTTGTGCTGGTAAGTGGATTGTGATAAGGTGGTGGTCGGACCAAGGTACTTCGGTTATAGTTGGGGTGGTATGTAGCCGATGGCTGTAAAGCGTGGATGGGAGGAATATTAGGTCGAGTATGTTACCTTTTTTGTGTGTAGGGGTATGTATTATCTGAGTGTAACCCATTTGTGTCATAGCATCAATGAAATTATCTGATTGTGAGTGGTTCAGCGATGGAAGGTTCAAGTCACCGAGGAGTATGAGTGGTTTGCTTTGGGATGCTGTGCATGCGAGTTCAAGGATAGGGGTGAGGTTTTTTTTGATCGGATGTTGGGGGTCTGTATATGAGGTTGAGTGCAAGGGTTTTATTTTCTATATTGACAATGTCCATTCCGTCTATATTATTTAAGTTTATTAGGGTGAATTGTAGTTCCTTTTTGGTGAGTATTAATGTGCCACCTCCTCTTTTTATATTCCGGTGGCAGTTAAATATGTCATATTGATGTGTGGTTAGTTGATTTAGTAGTATAGTGTCTGTAGGTGAGAGCCATGTCTCAGTGATGCAGATAATGTCAGGGATTGTGTCATTTATTATGTCATTGATTATTGGTATTTTGTTTCGTATGGATCGGATGTTTATTAGTATGAGTTTTAGATTATGGTTTGTATTGTCAGCTTTGTCATTTATATCCTTGAGTGGTTGGAGTTTTATTTGGATGAGTCGGTGGTGGTGTTTGTCTGAGGTGTGGCGTGCGTAATTGTTGTGGGAGGTTGTGTGTGTAGAGCTGTGTGTTGGGTTCTGGTACTGATTGTAGGTGATTGGGAAGTTATTATAAGGGTTTCGGTAATGATTGTGGATGATGGGGATGTTATTATGGGGGCTTTTGTTGGTTTTGTATGTGTGTATGTGTTGGGTTAGGAGTGCTATTAGAAGGAGAGTAAGAGGGAGGCTTTCTAACTTAGCAGGAGACATTGTGTTTGTTTGTTTTTTAGGATAGAGAGTTGTGTAGGAGGGAGCACTGTTGGGATTAATGGTCTCTGATGGTATTGCAAACGCTGATGTTGAGTGTAGCTCGAGGTATTAGTATATATAATTACTGGCAACAATAAATTTTAGTTACTGACAACAGTATATTCATCAATTGACAACAGTATGTACATTTAGTTTCTGGCAACAGTATATTCAATATTCAATTTTCAATATATTGAATATTCAATATTCTATTCTGGCAATAAATTTTAGTTACTGACAACAGTATATTCATCAATTGACAACAGTATGTACATTTAGTTTCTGGCAACAGTATATTCAATATTCAATTTTCAATATATTGAATATTCAATATTCTATTCTGGCAATAAATTTTAGTTACTGGCAACTGTATATTCATCAATTGGTAATGGTGGGGAGTTACTGGCAACAGTATGTTCATTTAGTTTCTGGCAGCAGAGTGTTCAATTAGTTACTGGCAACAATGTATTCATTTAGTTACTGGCAACAGTATATTCATCAATTGGCAACAGTGGGAGTGGTTCCAGGTAACAGTATAGGTACTTATAATAGTTTATGAGTTAGAGATTACTAGCAACAGAGCATGAGGTCAATTATTACCTGCAACGGTATATCAATTATTACTAGCAACGGTACCGGTATATCAATTATTACTAGCAATGGTATATCAGTGTAAAAAGGTAGTGGTTACTTGCAATAGTTTTTCTATTTGCTGTTTTCTTGCTGTGGATGACCCAGTTGAATGAGGATCCGGTCAACGTGGATACTTAGAAGCTGTTATCCAGTGCTCCGCCTAAGGGCCATGCCAAAGGGCCCTCTGGTGAGGCCCTCAGGCACGGGCCTGCAAGGCGCGGGCGCGCTTGATGACTCGGGCTTTTATAGCCCTCTGGTGCGCCCCGATTGGGCAGAAGAAGTGCCGCTGCCGCTGTTGATGCCGGAGGCTCTATCCCCGGGCTGGGGAGAGCTGTTGATGGCGTCGGGAGGAAGGAGGACCACGCGCCCGATAGCGCGGGCTTTTATAGCCCTCTGGTGCGCCCCAATTTGGGCAGAAGAAGTGCCGCTGCTGCAGTTGATGCCGGAGGCTCTATCCCCGGGCTGGGGAGAGCTGTTGATGGCGTCGGGAGGAAGGGGGACCACGCACCCGATAGCGCGAGCTTTTATAGCCCTCTGGTGCGCCCCGATTAGGCAGAAGAAGTGCCGCTGCCGCTGTTGATGCCGGAGGCTCTATCCCCGGGCTGGGGAGAGCTGTTGATGGCATCGGGAGGAAGGAGGACCACGCGCCCGATAGCGCGGGCTTTTATAGCCCTCTGGTGTGCCCCGATTTGGGCAGAAGAAGTGCCGCTGCTGCAGTTGATGCCGGAGGCTCTATCCCCGGGCTGGGGAGAGCTGTTGATGGCGTCGGGAGGAAGGGGGACCATGCACCCGATAGCGCGGGCTTTTATAGCCCTCTGGTGCTCCCCGATTGGGCAGAAGAAGTGCCGCTGCCGCTGTTGATGCCGGAGGCTCTATCCCCGGGCTGGGGAGAGCTGTTGATGGCGTCGGGAGGAAGGAGAACCACGTGCCCGATAGCGCGGGCTTTTATAGCCCTCTGGTGCGCCCCGATTGGGCAGAAGAAGTGCCGCTGCCGCTGTTGATGCCGGAGGCTCTATCCCCGGGCTGGGGAGAGCTATTGATGGCGTCGGGAGGAAGGAGGACCACGCGCCCGATAGCGCGGGCTTTTATAGCCCTCTGGTGCACCCCGATTTGGGCAGAAGAAGTGCCGCTGCTGCAGTTGATGCTGGAGGCTCTATCCCCGGGCTGGGGAGAGCTGTTGATGGCGTCGGGAGGAAGGGGGACCACGCACCTGATAGCGCGGGCTTTTATAGCCCTCTGGTGCGCCCCGATTGGGCAGAAGAAGTGCCGCTGCCGCTGTTGATGCCGGAGGCTCTATCCCCGGGCTGGGGAGAGCTGTTGATGGCATCAGGAGGAAGGAGGACCACGCGCCCGATAGCGCGGGCTTTTATAGCCCTCTGGTGCGCCCCAATTTGGGCAGAAGAAGTGCCACTGCTGCAGTTGATGCCGGAGGCTCTATCCCCGGGCTGGGGAGAGCTGTTGATGGCGTTGGGAGGAAGCTTTATTGTAGCACCACCTCAATGTGTTTCAGCTTGTGCCTTTCTCATAGGGTATAATCTCATTTAAATAAAATAAAAATTGTAAAAAACTTAAAAATAACACATATAATTAAACATTATTATAATAAGGCAATGTTGGCAAGTTAAACATCTATAAAATAGCATAAAAAGTAACCAACAATACATATGTTAAAAATAAATCAAATCTCTAAAACGCAATATGGCTAAATATTAAAAAACACTGATAAAACATTGTTGAAATGGTATTTAAAACAATAAATAAAGAATAAAAACACTTTTGCAGACATGTCTAATAACATGATAGTATGTGGTCCAATATACTACAAGCTGCCTGTCTTTGATTTAATGCCTGTGATACTTGCTTTGTAGAACTGGGTTTGCAGTTGTAACCGTACACCTTTTTACCTGAATGCTACAAGCTTGCCGATTCACATTCATGCCTGTGATACTTGTTATTTAAGCTTGGTTTTGCCTGTTGTAACAGCACACCTATCTACCTGTATACCCGCCAGTCCGTGGTAACTGCATAACTGTGCACCGGCCTGTGATAGCCCAGTCTCCCTGCCCTGCCCGTCACAGCTTGTGTTAGCCCAACCTTCCGCCCATTCGCCATCCAACCCAGTCTAGGCCCTGGCCACACACAACAGGGTAGATACCGAAAATGGCCCCTTCAAGCATTGCCATAGCTGCTCTCTATCTCCTCTCCGTATGGCTAAGTAGTGCTACAGCCTTATCTCCTAACCAAAATCACATACCAATTCTTCAGAACCATAGGAGGAGATGGTCAAGTGCTCCCTACCACAAATCAGAGGAAGCTTCCCGCACCCTCCACCCCCACCTATTACACATCACACTACAACACAATAAGAAAGCAAAGCAAGAAGAAAACTCCCACCCCCAAAATCTAAGATGCGCTGTCATAAACACCTGCTCAATACGCAAGAAATGGCCAGTTATCTCCGACATGATATCACTCCATGACCTTGACATACTCTTGATCACAGAGACATGGCTTTCCAGTGATGATAATGTCCTCCTTAACCAGCTCTTACCTACCAATTTCTCAATACACACATGCCATAGAAACGACAAAGGAGGAGGAGGAGTACTTGCCATCACCAAGACGGACCTCCATTTCCACCTGAGCAACGCAACCAGCACAACACACCTCGACATATTCACTATAACCAACAAGCACTGCTCTATCAGCCTCCTATACAGGGCCCCATCTATGGACCCGGAGGTCCTCTCAACAATAATCGACCTTGCCTCCAATACCCAGAGCCCATGCATACCAAGCTGGGTACTAGGAGATTTCAACCTACCTTCCCTGCAAGATGCCCAGGCATCAGCCTTCCTCAAAGCCCTCAGGGAATTAGGATATAGGCAATTGGTCAAGGAACCCACACACACAAAAGGAGGCATATTGGACCTGGTTTTCGCTCCACAGACAACTCTCAATTCAACCAACATCCCCAGTTTGTCCATTACCGCAGTCCCCTGGTCCGACCACAAGCTGATTGTATTCCAAATACCCCTGCCCGGCAACAGCCAGAAGGAAGCCAGAAGGCTGAGCAGCACCGCCAAAGCACCACCACGAAGGTTCCAGGCCTTCAACAAAGACAGGATTCTAAGTAAAACCCGCCCACTCCTCACCTCCACAGCACACAATCCTGAGGATCTGGTTTCCAACTGGAATAAAAGCCTCAGTACTATTGCTCTACGTACACCATCTAACAAGCCTCCACGGAAACGAGCCACAGCAGCCTGGTACTCCACTGAGCTGAGATCCTCACTCACCCTCCTAAGGAAGCTGGAAAGGCGCTGGCGTCGATCGCACTCTGTAGACGACCAAAGGGCATATAACCTTCACCTGGCAATGCACCGCGAAGCAGTAACAGAGAATATGAGACGAAGCCATACAGACACCCTAAAACGATCACTGAACAAACCACACAACTTGTTTGTTCTCGTTAAGAACCTAACAAAGGAACCAGCCCCCGAACAACCAAGCGAGATCCACCCCCAAGAATTTGCGGATTATCTGTAATCAAAACTATGCCAGACCAATAAGTCCCCAGCACCCGCCGTCACACCCGAGCCAAGCTATCTAACACCCCTGACCATCTTCTCCACGCCACCCAAGAAGCACATCGAGGACACCATTGCTGCGATCAACACTACCACTGCACAAACTGACCCCTACCCTACCTTCTGGATAAAAGAGCTACGGTCCGACTTTAGCCCTTTTATAGCCAGACTCATGGACCGATCCTTCGCAACAAGCGCATTCCCCCAATCCCTCAAACACACGTCCATCAGACCGCTGCTAAAAAACAGCAAGCTCGACCCCCAGAAAGTAGACTTGTACAGATCTATATCGAGCATACCAGTTCTGGCCAAAATAATTGAAAAAGAAGTCCAAAGACAAATTCAAGAACACATCGAAGCCTCCGCGCCGCTGGACCCCTGCCAACACAGTTTTAGAGAGTCTCATGGTGTTGAAACACTCCTCACCACACTCCTCAGTAACATAATTACTGGAATTGATAACATTCGTCGAGGGTTTGTCCTCATCTTCATGGACATAGCAGCTGCATTCGACTCAGTAAGCCATGAGCTTCTTCTGGAGCATCTCAAGGAGAAGGGGATCTGTGATACAGCGCTATATTGGTGCAAGTCATATCTCTCGGACAGATGGCAGCACGTACGATCAGGGGCTTCAATCAGAACCATTCCACCAGAAGCAAGGCGTCCCACAAGGATCCTCCCTCTCCGCCCTGATGTTCAACAAATACATGCAGCCCATCTGTAACCTCATCCGGTCTTTCAATGTTAACTGCTTGATATATGCTGATGATGTACTGCTTTACATGCCATTCTCGACAGAGAACCCGGACCTCTCCCCACTGACAGACTGCTTTAATGCAGTATCCAACTGGCTCCAAACCCAAAACCTCCGTATTCAGCATAAGAAAACAGAGGTCCTTTTCATCACAAGGAATCAAAACTTCACCACACCGCCCTATTTAAAGGTCAAGGAAGCAGAACTACAGACCAAACCCACGATCCGGTACCTCGTAGTCACTTTAGACCAGCGCCTGGACATGAAGGTGCACATAAGTAACATAGCAAGAGCGATATACCATAAGATACGAACTCTCAGGCACCTACGCTTCCTGTTGGAACCGGATGACATCCGGACAATTTATCAAGCGTTGATCATACCACACTTTGATTATGCAATTCAATCCTGCAGGGACTCCCTCAATCCACCCTGAACCCGTTACAGCTCGCGATGAACGCCGCAGCGAGAGATCTACATGGAGCATCCGGAAAGACCACATGACGCCCATCCTGAAACATCTCCACTGGCTCCCTATACATGGCAGACTCACATTCAAAACCTTACTGCTGACCTTCAAAGCCATCAATGGGCTCTCCTCCACATCACTAGCAGAGCTTATCCAAACCACGCCCCCTAACAGGTCCAGGAGATCGGTAGCGGTCAACACACTGATAGTCCCGAAAGCAATAACCCAATGCACCCAGGCAACAGCAAACAGGGCTTTCAAACTCTCTGCGCCTAGATGCTGGAACACCCTTCCACCCAGCATCCGGGCAATCCCTCACCTAGCCCAGTTTAGGAAGGCATTGAAGCACCACCTCTTCCTCATGTACTACCCAGTGGACAGTGCTACAATGGCCCCTTCCACTACCTAGCCCGTGTAGTACAATTGAATCCTACCATACAAGACACCCATGACTACGACTAACGAGATACGACTTGTCACGTCGCTTAGATGTAAATAGTTTCCCCAGCTTATCCAAGTTCTAGTACCTGTTCCTTGTAAACACAGATCAGCCAATGAAATGTGTAAGTTTTATGTTCCTTGTGAACCGCACTGATGTTGAATAGCGCGGTATATAAGAGACTCTAAATAAATAAATAAAAACATAGTGAAATAAAATAAATACAGAATGTATCAATTTCACCAAAAACAAAAGGACAAACATTGAACATTTCATTATCATAATGTGTGTAATATCATGTGTAACACTTCTTTATCTCAGCCTGTCAATCTATCATGTTATCAAATTATAGGTGTAGAGTCCACATGACAGGGAAATAGATAGCGGAGATGAGGAGGACACCCAGCTATAGAAACAAAGTTTACATCAATGCGGATAACAACTCACTATGTATGACAGCCCCAACCACGTATACCACACATACACACTATGTATGTATAGCCCCAACCACGTATACCACACAAGACACCCAGGGCTAGATGATTGTGGCGAACCCAACTCTATTGCACGATTGTATATAGTTACCCTATGGTATCCAAGTTTTAACACCTGTTCATTGTAAACACAGAGTACCCTAGGAAATGTGTAGTTCTTTGTTTATCGTAAACCGCACTGATGTTGAATAGCGCGGTATAAAAGAGACTGGAAATAAATAAATAAATAAATAAAAATGACAGGAAATATAAAACTATATATGCTATGATACATAGTATTCATGAAGTGTGACAGCTTCAATAGACACCAGTCAAATATAGATGACTCACTTCACCAGAGAACATCAAGTAGGATAAGGGCCCGCATAAATAAGATGAGATTGTATGACAATGAAAATAAAAAACATTATAACAATGATCCTGAACTTGGACATTCTAACATTAATCATATTTCAAATGATGCAATCAAACGTGTATGAGTGCCGCATTCATGCAGGGGTGCTATCAAAACCAAAGGGTAGAGGAGTAATCCTATGATAATGAGGTTTCATGCTAAGAGAGTGCATGCCAGCAAAAGAGTAAGTTTAAAGGGACATTTCAGGAAAGCAAAAAATGTAAATGCCCGCTGAGTGGCATTTACATGGTTCACAGGGCTGTAAACCATGTAAATGCTTTTTGAATATCAGGCCCACAGAATATAAATATTTGTTAAGAGATTCCACTTTATTCTCATCAGCTCCTACAAATTTCTTTCTTTTGCTCTTGAGTCGGACAATATCACTTTTACACTTCCTCCTATCACTAACATATCTAAAAAATAGTCTCCCCCCCCCCATTTTACTTTATTCATTATTTTTAATTCCATTTACATTGTTGCTTTCCAGACTACTTTCCCAACTTCTCTTAGCTTTCCCAGATATAGTTTGTTTTCTTTGACTGGGCAACCAGAGAGCTGAACTGAAGGAGAACCCTAGATGTGGTGTACTTATATTTCAGTAATGTTTTTGACACCATTCCACACAGACAACTTATAAATAAATTGAGCATCTTAGAAATAGACCCTAAAGTGACTGACTGGGTTAGAAATTGGTTGAGTGGGAGGCAACAAAGGGTACAGGTAAATGGAGTTTACTCTGAGGAGAAGGATGTAACCAGTAGTGTGCTGCAGGGATTTGTCCTTGGTCTGATTCTTTTTAACATTTTTGTTAGTGATATTGCAGAAGGACTTTCGGGTAAGGTTTGCCTCTTTGCAGATGATACCAAAATCTGCAATAGACACCCAAGAAGAGTAAACATAGAAACATAGAAAAGATCAAGCTTGAAGAATGGTCAAGACTTCGGCGGCTGAGATTTAACACTAAAAAATGCAGGGTCATGAATTTGAGTTGCAAAAATCCAAGGGAGCAGTACAGTATAGGGGGTGAAGTATTTCTTTCCACAAAAGAAGAGCAGGATCTGGGCGTGATTGTTTCTGATGATTTTAAGATGTCTAAACAGGTAGAAAAGGTAATGGCAAAAGCCACAAGGATGTTTGAGTGCATAGGGAGAGGAATGGCCAGCAGAAAAAATGATATGATAGTGCCTCTTGTCATGTAGAAGACCCTTCTGGCCCCATAGAGTTCAGTGAAGCAGAGGAATTGGCTTCACAAGCTGACAGGCAGGTAGATAACATGGTTCAGGGTTGCCAAGGGAAACGTAAACAGAATGAGTCATGGGAGGAGAAAACACACCCCTGCTGCAATGGTTCCCCAGCATCAGGAGTTAAGGGAAAACACCTGGTTGGGGGAGGGGCGGTGTTGAGCCCTAAGAAGCAGGGAGATAAAAAGTGCTCATTAGATTTAAGCAGTAGCACCGGGAGGAGCACTAGCACAAGCACCGGGTGGAACGGAGGAGAAAGCACCGGGAGGAGCACAGACACCGATAGGAGCACGAAGGAAGGCACAGGGAAGTGCACTAGCACTGGGACGAGGACAGGAAGTGAAACAGCAGCCAAGAGGGCAGTAGCTGAAAGATTGCCTGAGAGGTTAGTTTGGAAGCACGCTGAAACTCCAGAGAGAGAGAGGTGCTGGCCTGACGACATTTGTATGTCCGAGGAGAAAGAGAAGCTAAAAGGCAGGAAAACACATCCAGTGTTTGGTTCCTTTGCTGACCCAGCAGTGCTGAGAAGGTCCTCTTTTCAAAAGCCAAAAGGTAGGCTGCCCAAGTGGTATAGAGGGAAAACTAAGTGCCAGAGTTTTCCATGTGTGTGCCAAGATGTGCTGGACTCTCCTTATATAAAATCCCAACGCATCTTTGGTAGTAGACTGGCTAATCTACTGAAAAGGGCTTTAAACTAGATTCCTTGGGGATGGGTGAAGAAAGCCCCCAGGTAAGTGAAAGACCCCAGGTAGGTGATACATTAAATACCTTTATGGAAATGGGTAACAGGGGTAACATATGGAAAGCAGTGTGTATTAATGCCCGTAGCATGGGAAATAAGATCCCTGAGGTTGAAGCTTTGGTGGGAGTGGCTGACTTGGATTTAGTGGCAGTTACAGAAACATGGTTCACAGAAAACAATGACTGGGATGTAACTATACCTGGCTATACTTTATTCAGGAAGGACAGGGTAGGAAGAAGAGGAGGAGGAGTGGCACTATATGTAAAAACTACTATTAAAGCTTTGGAATTACAGAGCTTAAAAGGGAGAGAGGAGGCATTGTGGGTTAAACTAGAAAGAGGGAAAGAGAAATCTATTTGCATTGGAGTGATATACAGACCTCCCTCACAAGAGGAAGAGGTGGACAGAGAGTTAATTGAAGACATACGCAGCATTGCTAGGAAAGGGGAAGTGCTACTGATAGGAGATTTCAATATGCCAGATGTTGATTGGCACATTCCTGCTGCAGTATCATCTAGAAGTAAGGAGATCCTGGATTCTCTACAGGGAGAACTATTCAGGCAATTGGTAACAGACCCCACACGTGAAGGGGCCATACTGGACTTGGTGCTTACCAATGGTGAAAGTGTTTCTGATGTTGTAGTGGGAGATCATTTTGCATCCAGTGATCACCAGATGGTGTGGTTCAGTATTAGGACTAGGGCTGTTAGAATCCATTCCAAGGTGAGGATCTTAGACTTTAGGAAGACTAACTTTGCGAAGATGGGCCAATACCTCAGGGAGTCGTTAGTGGGATGGGAACAGCTGGGGGATGTAGAAAAACAGTGGGCAAAACTGAAAGGGGGTATTTTAAGGGCAACCAACCTTTTTGTTAAAATGGTAAATAAAGGCAAAAGGAACAGGAGACCGCTATGGTTTTCGAAGGAAGTAGCTGAAAAAGTGAAGAAAAAGAGGGAGGCCTTCATGAAATACAAGAGATCACAGAGAGCAGAAGACGGGCATCTGTATTTGGAAAAACTTAGAGAAGCTAGCAAAGTAGTCAAGAAGGCAAAGATTCAAAAGGAGGAGGAAATAGCCAATGCAATAAAATGGGGGGATAAGACATTTTTCAGATATATTAGTGAGAAGAGGAAGAGCAAAAGTGGTATTGTCAGACTCAAGGGTGCAGGGGGGGAATATGTAGAAGCTGATAAGGATAAAGCGGACTTGCTTAACAAATATTTTTGTTCTGTGTTCACAGATGAAGAACCAGGAGCAGGACCTCAGAAAACACCCACAAATAAGAACAGAAGCGAGGGACATCTTGAACTATTTTCAGAAGACTGTGTTCGTGAGAAACTAGCTCAACTTAAAGTAGACAAAGCGATGGGACCGGATGGGATACACCCTAAAATACTGAGGGAACTTGGGGACGTTCTAGCAGCTCCACTGACTGACCTTTTCAATGCCTCGTTGGAGTCGGGAGTGGTGCCAAAGGACTGGAGAGAGGCTCATGTGGTGCCTTTACACAAAAGCGGAAGTAAGGATGTGGTTGAAAACTACAGGCCGGTTAGTTTAACTTCGGTGGTGAGTAAATTATTGGAAACGCTGCTGAAAGAGAAAATAGTGAGGTTTCTGGAGTCCAGCGGATTACAGGATCCGAGGCAGCATGGATTCACCAGAGGCAGGTCTTGTCAGACAAATCTGATTGATTTTTTTGACTGGGTGACCAGGGAGTTGGACCGAGGGAGAGCTCTAGATGTGGTGTATTTAGATTTCCGTAAAGCCTTTGACACTGTTCCTCACAGGCGACTTATAAACAAACTGAGCACCCTAGGGATGGACCCTAAAGTTACTGCTTGGGTTAGAAATTGGTTGGGTGGGAGGCGACAAAGAGTACAAGTAAATGGAGCTCACTCTGAGGAGAAGGATGTTACCAGTGGTGTGCCCCAGGGATCTGTCCTTGGTCCAATTCTTTTTAACATCTTTGTTAGTGATATAGCGGAAGGGCTGTCGGGTAAGGTTTGCCTCTTTGCGGATGATACCAAAATCTGCAATAGAGTAGACACCCAGGAAGGGGTAGATAACATGAGGAGGGATCTAGCTAAGCTTGAAGAATGGTCTAGAATTTGGCAGCTGGGATTTAATGTTAAAAAATGTAAGGTCATGCATTTGGGCTGCAGCAATCCAAGGGAGCAATACAGTATAGGAGGTGAAGTACTTTTGTCCACTAAAGAAGAGCGGGACCTAGGCGTGGTTGTGTCTGATGATCTTAAAGTAGCTAAACAGGTGGAAAAGGTGACAGCAAAAGCTAGAAGGATGCTTGGGTGCATACGGAGAGGAATGGCTAGCAGAAAAAAGGAGGTGATAATGCCTCTGTATAAGTCTTTGGTGCGACCTCATTTGGAGTATGGTGTGCAATTCTGGAGACCGCACCTTCAAAAGGATGTGAACAGGATGGAGTCGGTGCAGAGGGTTGCTACCAAAATGATTAATGGGCTTCATTATAAAGCATATGAGGACAGACTTAAGGATCTTAATATGTACACCTTAGAGGAAAGGCGGGATAGAGGTGATATGATTGAGATGTTTAAATACCTCCGTGGCATAAATGTTCAGGGAGAGAGCCTCTTTCAATTGAAAGCAAGTTCTGCTATGAGGGGACATGGGATGAGGGTGAAGGGAGATAGATTCAGGAGTGATATGCGGAAATATTTCTTTACGGAAAGAGTAGTGGATCCGTGGAATAGTCTCCCAGTGGAGGTGGTAGAGATGAGGACAGTAACTGAATTCAAGAAAGCATGGGACCAACACAGAGGATCTCTAAAGGCAAAAAGTGGACTGTTGTAGTTGTTATGGAAGGACAGACTAGATAGGCCATGTGGTCTTTTTCTGTCGTCATATTTCTATGTTTCTATACAGAAATTCTCCACCCTGCTCATTAGAGTGCTGTGAAGTGAAGCCACGGGAAGAGATAGGGCAAGTGTGCTTTGAAACACCGTATGCTAGGGTGAAAACTTACTCAGCTGATAGTGATTGTGAAGAGATGCAGACGGAGCCTGCTATTGAGGACATAGCAGGGGAACAAATGGACTGTACTTTAACTATAGCTGATCATATAATTTCACTTTGCTAACTAGGCTGTTTATAAGGCTGTCTAAAAACAGCAGAAGAAAAGCAGAGTGTGTCTTTTTGATATAAAAGACACTGTTACCTTTGAGCTTGTGTTAAGCTGCATGTTTGAAGTTTTGAAGCGAAAGAAGCTGTTTTCCTGAGTTCCTGTATTTTCCTTTATGCCAGAAGTGTATGGCTATTTTTGTTCTGTGTTTCAACTGCATTTAATCCGCCCGGAAGGGGAAATAAAAATCTTGTCCTTTTTGCCTAACCCACTCGACTACAATTGCTTCTTGTTTGGAAAGTAAGTGGAAACTACAACTCCCATGAGGCAGTGCATGCATAAAAGCCTTGCCATACTTTCTAAGTAAGGATGCCCAGGCTGACCAACCCTAGGTGCTACCGGCTCTGGGGTGGTTACTGGTGACAAGTTGGCATAGTTTTTCAGATGTTTGCCTGAAATACAAGGACATTTAAAAGGAAGAGACACCAGGAGACACCAGTTCACTAAGGGAAAGGAAACTGCTATCCTGTGAACAGAAGACGGACAGGAGATTCACTGGCAGATCAGCCAGGAGGACCAGGACTCCTTTCTCAATGCCTGAGTCTACACAGTGCCAAGGTAAAGGTAGCTGGGCACGGGTGTAGGTGTATAAGAAGTGAGAAAGGGAGCTTCTGTTCTGCAGTTTTAGACAGGGTTAAAAAAAGAAAGCTGTAGTGTGCTGCACTTGGTGGGCCCTTTTTCTTTTATCTGTCTCTGCAGGAACAACAGCCGTCGGGATGGATCCACAGGACGTGATGAGATGGATGTCCACCCAATGGGAGAAGCAAATGGAGCTGGCGCGTCTTACACAGGAGCAGAGTGCCGCGCAATGTGTGCGCAGCAGAGACCCCTTATTGAGCTGCTGGAGGTTTTGCTGAAAAAGCCGAAGGACACTGAAGGAGCTATTCCCTCGTTTGCAAAGGGGGTAGGACTATCCGATTGTAGCGCTCTAGCATTTGGACAGTTAACCGCCAATGATAACCTCAATGATTTTATAGAGGCATTTGAGAGAATTGCAGAGGTAGTCAAATGGCCAGTAGAACAGTGGGCAGTGAGGTTTGCCATGTCCCTCACAGGAGAGGCTCTGGCCGCTTATAAGACCATGCCCGCTGCTCTAGCATCAGATTATGCAGAAGTTAAAAAAGCTGTTAAGGACAGGCTGGGGTTAACCCCATTGTTTTATAAATGCACATTTAGAGAGGCTAAGCTAAAGCCTGATGAAACTCCAAAGGCTTTGTTTCAGAGGTTAAAAGGGTTGGCATGGAAATGGCTTGCTCCAGAGAGAAGGACTCTCGAGTCGGTGATTAACACCATCATCCTGGAGCAATTCCTGGAAGCCGTACCACCTGAAGTTAAAACTTTCTTGATGCTCCAAAGTTGCCAGACCACTGAGGAAGCAGCCAACCTCACAGAACGCTACTTTGAGGCCGAGTTGGCTGGCACCTCAAGAGGGGGCGTTCTGAAGGTGGCTGGGGTTGCTAACTTTGGGAGATCAGAAAGGTACCCAAGAGTTAAAATACCAAATGAAAATGCTGATGTACCCTTGGTAAAAGGGAAATATTATAATTGTGGCAAAGAAGGGCATTTTCGTAAAGAATGTAAGGTGCGAACAGCACTGGTGTCTGGGAGCGAGAAACAGGTACATGAAGGGTTCCTGTTGAAAGTGCAAGTAGAAGGCATTGAAGCCCAGGTCCTGCTTGACTCGGGTGCAGACCAGAGCATGGTCTCGCAGAAGCTCTGGCAGGCCATCGAAGCCCGCCTGCGATCTGCACCGAGTCAAGCAGAAGGGCGTGTCAAAATACGATGTGTGCATGGGGCATCTTCGTATTACCCCCTATATAGGCTATCTGTAAGAGGGCTGGGAACCGAAAAGGAGGTGCGGGTGGCCATAGTCCCAAGGCTCCTGCATGATATTATCCTAGGGAGAGATTGGCCCCCATTCTGGCAAGGGATGGAGAAGTGCCTTAATGTGAAGACAGGCCTAGTATCCACCCGGACTCAGGCAGGAACCTCAGAGGTAAGGAGTGTCCCAGCAGAAGAGACAGAGGAACCGCCCCAGGATAGGGAGGAGTCCCCAGAGCGGGAAGATAGTTTAGAAGAGGAGGTATCAGATACACTTCCCATACACGAGGATCTAGTTAGTGCTCCTTCTAAGAAGGTTAGGCAAGAAAAGGCCGAGAGGCGCCAAGAGAGGCGGCGTAGGACCCAAGGGAGGGCTGAGCTAGAAGCCGTAGAGGAGTTACCCTGGGTGCCCGCAGAGCTTGTTAGAAAATTTCCTTCCTTTCCAAAGGAACAACAGGCTGATCCTGCTTTAAAGCGAGCATTCGAATATGCTCAAGAGGATAGAAATACCCTTCCCAGATTTCTCTTAGAGAAAGGCGTGTTGTATAGGGAAAGCAATAACCCACATACAGGGGCAGTGAGAAAACAGCTAGTGGTACCAACTACGTTCAAGGCAGTAGTTCTGCGGCTGGCCCACGATCACCCGGTAGGCAGCCACAAGGGAATTCAGGGAACATTGGACCAAATCCTGGCCTGTTTTTACTGGCCTGGGGTCTTTAAAGAGACTACCCAATACTGTGAATCATGTCCCACTTGTCAACGGGTTACCACTACTAAGCCAAGGGCTGTGCCCATGATACCCATGCCTACCATATCAATGCCGATTCGCCGAATGGCGATGGACATTGTGGGACCCCTGGTTAAGACACCGAGGGGTTTCCAATATATTTTAGTGATAGTAGACCAGGCTACTCATTTCCCCTGGGCAATACCCTTACGAAGTACCTCGGCTAGAACGATAGCCTTGGAGCTAGTTAAATTGTTCTGCGAGATCGGATTTCCACAGGAAATGCTCACAGATCAGGGAAGTAATTTTATGTCAAAGCACCTAGCTATGGTGTGGGACGCCTTTGGGATACGTCATATACGGATCGCTGCATATCATCCCCAGTCCAACGGACTGGTAGAGAGGATGAACCAAACCATTAAACAGATGTTAAGGCGTGGTCTAAATGGGAAAATGTCCCATTTGTTCTATATCCGTGTCGGGAGCGCGTACAGGCATCCTTGGGGGCATCGCCTTATGAATTGTTGTTTGGCAGGGCTCCCAGAGGAATTTTAGATATATTGCGCGAGCAATGGGGAGAGCCAGAAAAAGAGGAAATCGGGGTACCTCAGTTTCTCAGAGATCTGAGGAATCGCTTGAAAAGGACGTCTCAAGCGTCTGTAGAAAATTTGCAGGCTAGTCAACAGCGTCAAAAACGCTATTATGACCGAGGGACGAAACCTCGACAATTGGCTATAGGGGATAAGGTAATAATCCTGGTAGCCGATCCAGGGCTCAAGTTTGAGTCCTGTTGGAAAGGGCCGTGTACGGTGGTAGAGAAGGTAGGTCCCGTTTCCTATAAGGTGGAAAATGATAGGGGACGCCGCCAAGTATACCACCTAAATGTTTTAAAACCTTGGCAGGAGAGGTCAGCGACAGCAAGGCTGGTCAAGGTAGAGAAATGCATGAGCAGCCAGTCAAGGATTACGTGCTGTCTGAATAAAATGTCAGCAGCCCATAATATCTTAAGGGGGGGATCTGTCATGTAGAAGACCCTTCTGGCCCCATAGAGTTCAGTGAAGCAGAGGAATTGGCTTCACAAGCTGACAGGCAGGTAGAGCACATGGTTCAGGGTTGCCAAGGGAAACGTAAACAGAATGAGTCATGGGAGGAGAAAACACGCCCCTGCTGCAATGGTTCCCCGGCATCAGGAGTTAAGGGAAAACACCTGGTTGGGGGAGGGGCGGAGTTGAGCCCTAAGAAGCAGGGAGATAAAAAGTGCTCATTAGATTTAAGCAGTAGCACCGGGAGAAGCACCAGCACAAGCACCGGGTAGAACGGAGGAGAAAGCACCGGGAGGAGCACAGACACCGGTAGGAGCACGAAGGAAGGCACAGGGAAGTGCACTAGCATTGGGACGAGGACAGGAAGTGAAGCAGCAGCCAAGAGGGCAGTAGCTGAAAGATTGCCTGAGAGGTTAGTTTGGAAGCACGCTGAAACTCCAGAGAGAGAGAGGTGCTGGCCTGACGACATTTGTATGTCCGAGGAGAAAGAGAAGCTAAAAGGCAGGAAAACACATCTAGTGTTTGGTTCCTTTGCTGACCCAGCAGTGCTGAGAAGGTCCTCTTTTCAAAAGCCAAAAGGTAGGCTGCCCAAGTGGTATAGAGGGGAAACTAAGTGCCAGAGTTTTCCATGTGTGTGCCAAGACGTGCTGGACTCTCCTTATATAAAATCCCATATATACGGTAATTCTCCACCCTGCTCATTAGAGTGCTGTGAAGGGAAGCCTCGGGAAGAGATAGGGCGAGTGTGCTTTGAAACACCGTATGCTAGGGTGAAAACTTACTCAGCTGATAGTGAAGAGATGCAGACGGAGCCTGCTATTGAGGACATAGCAGGGGAACAAATGGACTGTACTTTAACTATAGCTGATCATATAATTTCACTTTGCTAACTAGGCTGTTTATAAGGCTGTCTAAAAACAGCAGAAGAAAAGCAGAGTGTGTCTTTTTGATATAAAAGACACTGTTACCTTTGAGCTTGTATTCCGCTGCATGTTTGAAGTTTTGAAGCAAAAGAAGCTGTTTTCCTGAGTTCCTGTATTTTCCTTTATGCCAGAAGTGTATGGCTATTTTTGTTCTGTGTTTCAACTGCATTTAATCTGCCCGGAAGGGGAAATAAAAATCTTGTCCTTTTTGCCTAACCCACTCGACTACAATTGCTTCTTGTTTGGAAAGTGGAAACTACAACTCCCATAAGGCAGTGCATGCATAAAAGCCTTGCCATACTTCCTAAGTAAGGATGCCCAGGCTGACCAACCCTAGGTGCTACCGGCTCTGGGGTGGTTACTGGTGAAACTCTGTATAAGTCTCTGATGAGACCTCATATGGAGTATTGCGGGCAATTCTGTAGACAATATCTTCAAAAGGACATAAACAGGATGGAGTCTGTGCAGAGGGTGGCTACCAAAATGGTCAGTAGACTTAGTCATAAGGGGACAGACTTAAAGGTCTCATAAGAACATAAGATATGCCATACTGGGTCAGACCAAGGTCCATCAAGCCCAATATCCTGTTTCCAACAGTGGCCAATCTAGATCATACGTACCTAGCAGTTTCCCCAAAAGACACAGGTTCCGCAATGCTTGTACTGGGTCAAGCATTGATATCCTGGGTCCCTTCTTAATAATGGTTTATGGACCTTTCCACCAGGAACTTGTCCAAACCTTTTTTAAACCCAGCTACACTAACAGCCTTTACTACATCCTCCAGTAACAAATTCCAGAGTTTGATTACACGTTGAGTGAAAAAATATTTTCTTTTATTAGTCTTAAATAGTTTACCCTGTAGCTTCATTGCATGTCCCCTAGTCTTTCTATATTCTGATAACGTAAACAATCGATCTACGTTTACCCGTTCCACTCCATTCATTAATTTATAGACTTCTATCATATCTCCCCTCAGCCGTCTCTTTTCCAGGTTAAAGAGCCCTAACCTTTTTAGCCTTTCTTCATAGGAGTATCCTTCCATCCCCTTTACCATTTTGGTGGCTCTTCTCTGAACCTTTTCTAATAACACTATATCCTTTTTAAGATACGGTGACCAGAATTGCACACAATATTCAAGGTGCGGTCTCACCATGGAACGGTATAGAGGCATTATAATATCTTTTGTTTTATTTTCCAATCCTTTCCTTATGATACCTAGCATTCTATTTGCTCTCTTGGCTGCCGCTGCACACTGGGCCGAGGGTTTTAACATGTTATCCACAATGATGCCTAAATCTTTTTCCTGGGTGGTGGTTCCTAATGTGGAACCTTGCACTGTGTAACCATAGTTTGGGTTGTTCTTCCCTAGGTGCATAACTTTGCACTTGTCCACATTAAATTTCATCTGCCATTTTGATGCCCAGTCTTCCAATTTATCAAGATCCTCTTGCAATTTTCCACAATCCTCTTGGGTTTTAACAACTTTAAATAGCTTTGTGTCATCTGCAAATTTGATAACCTCACTCGTTATTCCACTTTCCAGGTCATTTATGAATATGTCAAAAAGCAGCGAACCCAGCACAGATCCCTGGGGTACACCACTATTCACCTTTCTCCATTGGGAAAATTGGCCATTCAGCCCAACCCTCTGCTTTCTATCTTTTAACCAGTTCCTGATCCACAGTAGTACACTGCCTCCTATCCCATGACTCTTTAGTTTTGCCAAAAGTCTCTGATGAGGGACCTTGTCAAAGGCTTTCTGAAAGTCCAGATACACTATATCAACCGACTCACCTTTGTCCACCTGTTTATTCACACTTTCAAAAAAACATAACAGATTAGTAAGACAAGATCTCCCTTGTCTAAAGCCATGTTGGCTGACTCCCATTAGGCCATGACTATCTACATGCTGAGTAATTTTATTCCTTATGATGGTTTCTACCATTTTTCCCGGTACTGACGTGAGGCTCACCAGTCTGTAGTTTCCCGGCTCACCCCTGGAACCCTTTTTAAAAATTGGTGTTACATTGGCGATCCTCCAATCTTCAGGTATTAGAGATGATTTTAATGATAGTTCACAGATTACTAATAGCAGGTCTGCAATCTCATATTTCAGTTCTTTCAACACCCTTGGATGTATACCATCCGGCCCAGGTAATTTGCTACTCTTCAGTTTATCTAATAGTTGTAATACATCTTCCCAATGTATCATATTTCCTTCAATTCTTCTGCACTTTTAAATACCACTTCAGTCATGGGTAACATCCCTAAAGACCGAAGCAAAGAATTCATTCAGTCTCTCCGCTATCGCCTTGTCGCCTTAGTGCCCCTTTAACTCCTCTATCATCTAATGGTCCAACCAACTCTCTCACAGGTTTTTTGCTACGAATGTACTTGAAAAAATCTTTATTTCGTGTTTTTTCTTCCGCAGCAAGCTTCTTCTCAAATTCTCCCTTTGCCTTCTTTATCAATGCCTTGCATTTGACCTGCCAGTGCTTGTGCTGTTTCCAGGTTTCGTCATTTGGCTCTTTTTTCCATTTCCTGAAAGATGCTTTTTTGGCAACAACAGCCTCTCTGACCTCACCTTTAAACCATGCTGGCAGTTTTTTGGACTTCCTTCCACTTTTCTTAAAGCGTGGAATACAGCTGGTCTGGGCTTCCAAGATAGTATTTTTCAACAACACCCAAGCTTGATGTAAGTCTTTAACCTTTGCAATGGTTCCTTTTAGTTTTTTCTTAACTATTTTCCTCGTTTTATCATAGTCTCCCTTTCAAAAGTTAAAAGGTAGTACTGGGATTTCCGTACTATCCCTCCTCCACTAATTAAATTAAAGGCGATCATGTATGATCACTATTGCCAAGTGGCCCCAACACCCTTATCTCTTGCACTAGATCTGGTGTTCCACTAAGGACTAGGTCTAATATGGCTTCCCCTCTGGTCGGTTCATGAACCAGCTGCTCCAAGAAGCAGTCATTTATGTCATCTAGGAACTTTATTTCCCTAGCATGTCCTGCCGTGACACTGACCCAGTCGATACCGGGGTAATTGAAATCACCCATTATTATTACTGAGCTGTAACATTTGTTAGCTTCCTTGATTTCTTTGAGCATTTCATCATCCATTTGTTCATTCTGGCCAAGCGGTCAATAGTACACCCCCACTGCCATTGCCTTCCCCTTTTTACATGGAATTTCAATCCATAGAGATTCTACATCAAATTTTGTTTCCTGCAAAACTTTAATCCATTCTGACTCAATGCCCTCTCTAACATAGAGCGCAACCCCTCCACCAATTTGATCAGCTCTGTCATTACGATATAGTTTGTACCCAGGTATCAGTGTCCCACTGGTTGTCCTCCTTCCATCATGTCTCTGATATTCCAAATCATATCTAACCTCTCATTTAGTGCTATATATTCTAACTCTCCCATCTTATTTTTTAGACTTCTAGCATTTGCATACAAGCATTTTAGAGACTATATTTTATTCATATTAATTTGGCTATTGGTAGACATGGGTAATTTGGGATCTTCCTCGGAGATTTGAACCTAGCATCAATTCCTCCGTCCCACACGGACTCCTTCTATGAAGCCATCGACCAATTGGGTTTCCAACAAATAATAAGCAACCCCACACACGATAGAGGAAACATCCTAGATATGATTTTCATACCCAGAAATCCACAACAAAGCAATGAACCACCTATAATAAACATAACTCAAGTACCATGGTCAGACCACCACCAAATCAACTGTAAACTTAAACTACAGTGCCAACCCAAAAACTCAAAGGAGATGAGAATGACCAACCCCATTAGGAAATTCAGCAAACTCAACGAGGAACACCTCATAAGCACCATTGCATCCCACATAAACCTAGAGTCCACAGACCTAGACGAACTAACTAACAGATGGAACACACACATCCAAAATACATCTAACCCAACTCTGAAACACACATCAAACCCACATAAGATCAACTCGGAACCCTGGTACACAGGAACTCTAATAAAATCAAAAAGGGAGCTCCGTAAAATAGAGAGAAAATGGAGACAAACCAAATCCTCCGATCTCAAAACTAAATACATGGCCCATCTCGCAAAATACAAAGACGACGTGAACAATGCAAAAAAATTACATCACACCAACATCCTAAACAAGGCAATCAATCGCCCACGAGAGTTATTTGAACTAGTCAAATCTCTAACCAAAACCGACCAAAATGCCAACCTCAACAAATCCATCAAGGTCCAAACACTGGCAAACCACTACGCGACCAAACTGACGGCCCCTGGTCCTCCACCCCCCCCCCCCCCCCCCCCACACCACAAATCAGAAGTGAGAACAACACAACGCAAAACCAGTTATGGGAGCACTTCCACAAAATAGGAACCAAGCAAATCACAGCCATTGTCACAAGCCTGAAAAGCACCACCTCCCCACTAGATCCCTGTCCTGCATCCTGGATCAAGGCAGTGAAACAAGACATAGCACCTCACATAGCACACATAGTTAACCTATCCCTACAACAAGGGATCATGCCCTCAGAACTAAAGAAATCAGTCATTAGACCGATCCTAAAAAACACTACACTCAACGGAGAAGACCCAGCCTCCTACCGTCCCATATCAAGTATCTCATTCCTGGCAAAGATCATAGAAAAAACGGTCCTTCTACAACTCCAAGACCATCTGACTGACAGTGCTCCTCTTGATGACCAGCAATATGGCTTCAGGCAACATCATGGAGTTGAAACCCTGTTACTAGTTCTACTTAACAACCTCCTAAAGGGCCTTGAAAACAAAAAGAAAATGTACTTTCTTGTATTCATTGACATCTCAGCTGCCTTTGATACAGTTAATCATGGGACCCTCATAAATAGGATAAAATCAATAGGAATAACAGGAACCCCACTAAAATGGTTCTCATCCTACATCTCAAATCGAACACAACAGGTTCAATTCAACGGAGAAAAAGCAGAATCTTTCTCACAAACACAGGGAATCCCCCAAGGCTCTGCTCTCTCAGCACTTCTGTTTAACATATATATGCAGCCACTATGCAAAATTTTCTCACGGCACGAAATCGATCTATCAGGCATTAATATTACCACATTTCGACTACGCCAACGTAATTCTACATGGTCTCCCTCAAACAACGCTAGCTCCGCTCCAGCTCGCAATGAACACCGCTGCAAGAGTACTAACAGGGGCTTCACGGAGAGAGCACATAACACCAGTACTGATGAACCTCCACTGGTTACCGGTTCAAGCAAGAACCCTCCACAAAGTTCTAACATTAACCTTCAAAGCCTTAAACACCCTGACCCCCACAGCTAACAGCAAGATGATACATAAAGTACCACAGAACAGAAACAGAAGATCCACGATGCAAAACACCCTAGAGGTCCCAAAAGTAATAACGAAATGCACAAAAGCAACAATAAATAGGGCCTTTACGATTTATGCACCTAGAGCATGGAATGCCCTCCCCACCTTTATACGAAACATCTCGTACCTAACCCACTTCAGGAAGGCATTAAAGCAGCACCTGTTCACTACATACTACCCCGAATCCAGCCTTAGTAATCATACATGTGAACCCTCAGACAATCACTCACTACACCTAAACAATCAGATTCAGTATGAAAAAGGATAATCAACTTATCCCTCAGAAGTACTCCCAGAAATAGAATTTAGACTCCCAGTGTAAATAAGATGTAGATAGGATCTGCCTGAAAACAGATAACAGCGTAAATACAATGTATATAGTTCCCCCAGTTACTTCCAAGTTGATCTCCCTGTTTATTGTAAATACAACTCAGAGTGCCTGTGTTGTATAGTTGATGTTAAATGTAAACCGCTCTGATCTAAAATAGAGCGGTATAGAAGAACTGTTAAATAAAATAAAAATAAATAAATCTATGCCGATGATATCATGCTATACACACAACTAGACACTAAAAACCCAGACTACAACCCACTGGAGACATGTATCGGAGAGATGCAAGACTGGTTACAACAAAGTAGTATGTCAATTAATCACAAAAAAACCGAAGTAATGTATATCTCCAAAGAACCGAATTTTGACCCTCCCACATCAATAACACTATGTAACAACACTTACCAAACAAAAAAAGAAATAAAGTATCTAGGAGTCACATTTGACTGTGACCTAAAGATGGAAAAAACACCTCCGAAAGACCAACAGAGCAGTTTTCCACAAGCTTAGAGTGCTCCAACCCATTCGGAATATTATTGATCCCCAAGACTTCAGAACAATGGCCCAAGCACTCATCATGCCACATTTTGACTACTGCAACGCCATCCTACAAGGTTTACCTAAAAAAACCCTAAACATATTACAAATGGCACAAAATGTAGCTGCCAGGGTCATAATGAAGAAAAATCTAAGTGACCACATCACACCAGTACTAATTCAATTACACTGGCTACCCATAACAGCTCGCACAAAATACAAAATACTAACAACCACCTTCAAACTCATCCACAACTTAGCACCTTCCTTCCTCAACAACCTAGTAAGATTGCAACCTCCTACCCGAAACAGAAGAACCCACAATTCCAACATCCTTCACACTCCAACAGATATAAGATCTGCCAAAGCTAACACCAGCCACAGGGCTTTCTCATATGCGGCGCCAACACTGTGGAACCAACTCCCACCAGAACTACGAGCTAGCAATGACCTTCTAGACTTCAGAAAGAAACTCAAAACGCACATTTTCCAATCACATTTCAACCTGAACTAAACCCACAGATGGAGCAGCCCCTGACCACTGTGTCCAAGAAGATTATCCTGTATATATGTATTTATGTATATATGTAAATGAACTCCCCCATAGCTAAGAAGTGTTAACTCTGTATGATGTGCTTTTCTGACAATCTGTATGTAAACAAAATTTGTACCTGCCTTGATTCGGCAGTTTCACAATAGTAATCCTACCCGCTTCTGATCGCTGGAAGGAGCGGGCTACAAATGCTTGCTAAATAAATAAATAAAAATCTTTAAGCTCTGTCTGCTCTGTACTCGATGGCATTTGGGCTACTTTACTCTTTTTTGGAACCTCTCTGCTTTTGGTAGTATCCTTCAAGGATACATTCTTCCGAACCATCCGCTCTTGGGCGACTGTCAGCTTTCCCCTATTATCTAGTTTAAAAGCTGCTCTATCTCCTTTTTAAAGGTTAATGCTAGCAGCCTGGTTCCATCCCGGTTAAGGTGAAGCCCATCCCTTCGGAAGAGCCCCTCCTTTCCCCAGAATGTACCCCAGTTCCTAACAAATCCAAACCCCTCATCTCTGCACCATTGACTCATCCGCGCATTGAGACTCCGGAGCTCTGCCTGCCTTTTGGGTCCTGCACGTGGAACGGGAAGCATTTCGGAGAACGCTACCCTGGAAGTTCTGGATTTCAACTTCCTACCTAAAAGCCTAAATTTAGCCTCCAGAACCTCCCTACCACATTTTCCTATGTCATTGGTACCGACATGTACCAAGACAGCAAACTCCTCCCCAGCACTATCTAAGACCTTATCTAGGTGGCGCGTGAGGTCCGCTACCTTCGCACCAGGCAGGCATGTTACCAGGCGATCCTCACGTCCACCAGCCACCCAGTTATCTACATGCCTAATGATTGAATCACCAACTATAACAGCTGTCCTAACCCTTCCCTCATGGGCACATGGCCCTGGAGAAACGTCCTCGGTGCGAGAGGGTTTTACATCACCTGAAGAACAGGTCCTAGTTACAGGATCACTTCCTGCCACACCAGGGTGATGCTCTCCTGTCACGTGACCTCTCTCCTCCATGGCAACAGGGATGCTGCCAGACTGGAGGTGGGACTTCTGGACTATATCCCTGTAGGTTTCGTCTATGTACCTCTCTGTCTTTCTTATGTGACACTCAATGCAAAAGATTGGAAAGCACCCATCTCGCTGCTGGACTGCTGTCTGCATCTTAGTTTTAAGTTTTTGTTTAGATCTTTAAGTTCTTTACTTACTAAGGGTTGCTATGGATATTTATACCAATAAAACTGTACCTAATATGTTTAATATACCTTGTTCACCTGAAGCTTGATTAATCTCAGGTCCTTAGTGTATGACTGATTTGGATAACGAGCTTCACCTGAGAGCACCTCCTGTCTTTTAAGATGTGTAAGTACCTATAAAGCTACGATTATCCCAGGGGTGGGTGGGTGTGGGGAGTGAGGGAGGGAAATAACACTTATTAAAAGTGGGCTGCTACACAGTACCCTGTCCTGTGCTGCTGAGGTAAGCTATATTCTTATTTGATTTAAATTATAGCTCTTTGCTGCTGCTAGGCTCTAACCTATTAAGAAATTTAAACTACAAGCTCTCTGCTGGGTTCTAAATTTAACCAGAAAGCTCTCTTCTGTGTTTTAAATTTAAACTAAAAGTACTTTGCTGATGCTAGGCCCTGAGTGACTATTAAATTTAAACTACAGCTTTCTGCTGGGTTCCAAATTTAACCAGAAAGCTCTCTTCTGTGTTTTAAATTTAAACTAAAAGTACTTTGCTGATACTAGGCCCTGAGTGACTATTAAATTAAAACTACAAGCTCTCTGCTGGGTATGAAATGTAACCAGAAAGTTCTCTTCTGTGTTTTAAATTTAAACTTAAACTGCTGCTACTAGGCCCTGACTGATTTAACAAAAAATAGTGAGTTCACAGATTAAATAGCTTTAATAGAAATAATTCCCTTCAGAAAATTCCCAGAAGTATATATTCACAATTGCAGATCTCTCTCCAGAAGTAACAGTCCCCTGTTCTAGTCCTTCAAGACTGAGGATCACAGAACTCTGGTTGAGCTATTTATGCCTGTACTGCTGAGGTAGGCTGTGACCAACTTCCTGGATGATTAACAGTCCTTGCTTGGATAGAGGGAGTCTTTCAAAATGGCCTTTTGAACTGCCACCTGGTGTTAACACCTATTGAAAAAGTTTCACAGGTCTCTTGCCCCCTAGGTAGAAGGCCTCTTTGTAAAGGTCTCTAGAAAACTTTATTTGCTGCTCAAAGAGTACTGACCCTGTTTTGCCTTTTGTGCTAATCTATATTCTTATTTGATTTAAATTATAGCTCTTTGCTGCTGCTAGGCTCTAACTTATTATGAAATTTAAACTACAAGCTCTCTGCTGGGTTCTAAATTTAACCAGAAAGCTCTCTTCTGTGTTTTAAATTTAAACTAAAAGTACTTTGCTGATGCTAGGCCCTGAGTGACTATTAAATTAAAACTACAAGCTCTCTGCTGGGTATGAAATGTAACCAGAAAGTTCTCTTCTGTGTTTTAAATTTAAACTTAAACTGCTGCTACTAGGCCCTGACTGATTTAACAAAAAAAAGTGGGTTCACAGATTAAATAGCTTTAATAGAAAGAATTCCCTTCAGAAAATTCCCAGAAGTATATACTCGCAATTGCAGATCTCTCACCAGAAGTAACAGTCCCCTGTTCTAGTCCTTCAAGTATTTCTTTCCACAAAAGAAGAGCAGGACCTGGGCGTGATTGTTTCTGAAGATTTTAAGATGTCTAAACAGGTAGAAAAGGTAATGGCAAAAGCCACAAGGATGTTTGAGTGCATAGGGAGAGGAATGGCCAGCAGAAAAAATGATATGATAGTGCCTCTGTATAAGTCTCTGATGAGACTTCATTTGGAGTATTGTGGGCAATTCTGTAGACAATATCTTCAAAAGGACATAAACAGGATGGAGTCTGTGCAGAGGGTGGCTACCAAAATGGTCAGTGGACTTAGTCATAAGGCATATGGGGACAAACCTAAAGATCTCAAAATACTTGGAGGAAAGGCAGGAGAGAGGAGATATGATAGACATGTTTAAATACCTCTGTGGCATAAATGCACAGGAGGTGGGTCTCTTTCATGAAAGAAAGCTCTGAAACAAGGGGGCAGAGGATGAAGATGAAAGGGATAGATTCAGAAATAATCTGAGGAAATATTTCTTTACAGAAAGGATGGTGGATGCATGGAGCAACCTCCCAGTGGATGTAGTGGAGACATGACTGTATCTGAATTCAAGAAAGCATGGGACAAGGACTAAGAATCTCTAAGGGAGAGAAAGGGATTGCAGAGTTTAGTAGCTGGTATGGATGGATAGACTGGATAGACCACATTGTCTTTATCAGCCAGTGTCACTACGTTCACACATAGTCATTTCATTGGCTTCCTATCCATTTCCGCATCCAGTTCAAGCTTCTCCTAATGACCTACAAGTACATTCATTCTGCAGCTCCTCATTACTTCTCCTTTCTTATCTCTCTCTACACCCCTCCTTGGGAACTCCACTCATCAGGCAAATATTTGCTATCTGTTCCATTTATTATTAGTATTTAGCTCACGCCTTTCCAGTAGTAGTTCAAGGCAAGTTACAGTCAGGTACTGTAGGTATTTCCTGTCCCTGAAGGGCTTACCATCTAAGTTTCTGTCTGAGGCAATGGAGGATTGAGTGACTTGCCCAAGGACACAAGGAGTGCTTCTCTTCCATTGCCAACTGCAGACTGTTCTTTCCACCTTGCTGCACCATATGCCTGGAACAGACTGTATGAGTCAGTACATCAGGCTCCATATCTGTTCCGATTCAAAATGTAGGCTAAAAACTCACCCCTTTGAGTCTGTTTTTGGACCCTGACCCCCCTTATTCTACTGTTTACCACCCATGTTTGTTATGACCATTTCCCCTTAGTTTTATCCTAATCCCCGTTCATTGTGCTTATCTGCTTTTTTGTCTTGAATAGATTATAAACTCTATTGAATTTGGATTGTCTCTTACGTGTGTATGTACAGCACACAATATGCCTAGTATCACTATAAAAGTGATAGTAGTACTATCTGTCATCATTGCATGCACATGAGAAGAACACATGGAATACATGAAGTAATGTCTCTTAAATCTACAAAATATAAAATATTGTTTTATACAGAGAAAGGAAAATTAAGACCTTGATATTCGAAAGAACTTATCTGGATAGCAGGACCTGCTCTCCAGATAAGTGCTACTGGTGGGCCCTATCTGTCAATTTTTAGTGGCACTATTTGGATAGTGCCTTTGAACATCATTACAGGATTTTATTTATTTATTTATTTATTTATTTATAGTCTCTTCTATACCGCACTATTCAGCATCAGCGCGGTTTACAGTGAACAAAGATGTCCTGGCGTTATCTGGATAATGCTGGGATGGAGCAGGGGTGCTCCTTTAAATTATCCAGATAGTGCCAATATTCAGTCTGAATAACTAGATAACTTTAGGACAGCAAGAAGACCTTTCTTGTGTGGCCCTTCATTGGCTGATTGAGCAGAATCCCTGATTCCACAATACATGCTATTACTACAGTATTACCTATCATTTCTAAAATAACATTGAAATATAGTCGATGATGGCAGATGAAGACCAAAATGGCCTGTCTAGTGCATCCAGGAAGGTGATTGCTGCTCCATGCAGGTTACCCCTACATGTCTTCATTGAGGGTTGTAAAGTGCTACTAGACATATGTCGTGCTACATAACTACAGTATACATAAAAGACTGTCCCTGCTCCATGACACTTACAATCTAGTCTGCAAGAACAAACATGACAAACAAGGGAATCTACAAGAATGTATTGGCATAGAGATATTGTCAAGATTTAAAAGCAACCTCAGAAAAGCACTTTTTAGACTAGATTTGCTCTGGTTTTCCTTCCTGGTGTTCACAACATAGGCCAAGCTCCGTGTGTACAGTGAATGTTTGAATAAATCCAGCACTTAGCAAACTCTTTTACTGGGTCCAAGGAGGGAAAAATTGTGTTGAGTTGAGAACCCCTGATTGTTCTGAAAAGGTGACTTCTATGGTTAACAATCCTGACAGTTAATGGGAAGAGACTGTACCACCCTTCCACTTTCTCTCAGCATCATCTACTAATCTTGAGCCAGCATCTCATCCTCCCATACTTGCCTCTATGGCTGAATGATAGCTGCCCAGATGGGTGCAACATTGCCAGGAGCAGAGGTGTGTGTCTGGAGTTAATATCTGCAGATTGCCAGGAGCTAGATGCATAGAACAGCAATGGCATGTTGCAAGCAGCTGCAAGGGCCAGGGGGAGCTAGTGGTGGCAGAAAGTCTAGAGGAGCCAGAGGAAGCAATTTGAGGTGAGCTTTTTGGGGCAGCTTATCATCATACCCATTTCCACTAGGGAACTTACCCCACTACCAAGTGTCATGTGGTATTTGTACTCCCTAATTTTACCCAATGAAATCAGTGTTGTTGGTGCCTTGATGCATGAGGATAGGGTTGCCAGAAATGCAGGACTGGCCCTACTGGAACTATCAGAGCAGATTTGTATTCTTATGCTCAGTCCAGATCTTGCCCTATATCAAACGCTCTCCTCTGCTCACTCACCATTATTCCTGTCCGTTGCCCCATTTACTCTATCACTTTATCGCTATCCTTCCTGCGTTGTATCAAATATATCCCTGAGCTCTGTCATCATTATTCCTGCACTGTATCAGGATTATTTTTGGGCTGCTTCACATATATTATTCCTGCATTTTCTCTTTCTTATTGAATTACTCCTGTGAGATATTACATGTGCACAGGTACCATCCGGTGGTAATTTTTGTACTCTGTTGGAAGCCGCAGAGAGATAGTGACAGTAGTGGAAGTAGAAGTGGGGTCTGCAGGTGCCACAGTTCTAGTGATTGGACTGAAGGTCACACACTGAAAGACTGTCCTTGTAGAAGGAATGGAAAATGTCTCTGTAGCTCTTTATTGTTAACTCATTTTGGTGTGGTCCTCAACTGATTTGATAGGCATGAAAGGGTCTGGTCCAAGATTATCTGATGCCCTAGGAGGACCTTCAGCTATGCTCCTCCACGGGCCCCTTATTCTGTTAAGATATCTAAGAAAACAAAGAAAATCTTTAAATGAGAAAAAAATTTAAAACCACAGTGCATGGTCAAGATGTTTTGAGAGTTCATACAGAAGGAACTCTTGACAGAGAAGAAACAATGTATGCAATGCAAGAATAGAAAACTGACATGACAACCAGCATTCTCTATGCCGCTCCCTGTTTAGTGCACTGCTTGCCAATCTGCCCCTGCCATGCTCTGCCCTGCCTTGCTACCACGTGGCAAAGCTGACTGTGCAAACCAGTGCACAGGATTTAGGAGTCCAAGTCCTCCGGACGATCACCACCACAAGCAGCCACACTACAGCTGCGTTCCGTTCTCTCTATGGTGTCATGACTGCATGTGATGTCACTTCCTTTAGGGTGGGGAGGAGGAATGGATGAATTAGAACAGCGGCTGGCGCTACTGAAACTATCAGAGCAAAGAGCAGGAAAAAGGCGGAATTGGCTATCTGTTAATTAGAATTACAGAGGGGCTGTGTCTGCACTGCTTGTTCTGGTGTAATGTCTGATTCCCTGGGGGAGGGGGGTGGGGAGAATAGGTCAGGTGGTCTCACTGCTGGATGATTGATGATTCATTTTGTCTCTGTGCTGCCTCAACCCTGTGATCTGACAAGAATGAAATGGAATGTGTACAACTTGATCTGTTGGATATCAGCGAAATGAAATGGACTGGCATCGAGCACTTACAATCTGATGATCACATGGTCTACTATGCTGGAAATGAAAGACAAAGAAGAAATGGTGTTGCATTTATTGTCAAGAAGAAACTTGCAAGAACTGTAATGAAATACAATGTAATCAATGAATGCTTAATTTCTTTTCTACGACAAATGCCCATTTACACAACTATAATTCAGCTATATGCCCCAACAACAGCTGCAGAAAAGGATGAAGTTGATGAGTTTTATGAACAAGTACAAGCAGAAATTGACACTATATGCAAACAGGATATCCTGATAGTCATGGGTGACTGGAACGCAAAAGTTGACAAGAAGGCAAAGTGGTTGGAAAATATGGACTTCACAACAGAAATGAAGCTGGAGAAAGACTGATAGAATTCTGCAAGACCAATGATCTATTCATCTGAAACACCTTCTTCCAGCAACACAAGTGGCGACTGTACACATAGACTTCACCCAATGGATTGTACAAAAATCAAATTGACTACATTTGTGGAAGTCAATGATGGAAAAGCTCTATAACACCAACAAAGACAAAACCTGGAGCTGACTGGACAGATCACCAACTACTAGTATGCAAATTCAAGCTAAAGTTGAAAAAGAGCAAACCACTCATGAATATAGCAAAATAAGAGGTGTGACAAAAAAGAAATGAGACCGTCCCATAAATGTTTTATTACAAAATCTACAGAGAAATTACACATCATCCCCTTCAAAGTATTCCCCCCCCCCCCCCCGAGTTAATGCACTTCTGCATTCGCTTCTGCCACATACGGAAGCACTTGGTAAAGTCCTCCTCCTTGAGGTCCCTCAGCTCCCTCGTCACAGTGGCCTTGATCTCTTCTACAGAGGCAAAATTAGTTCCTTTGAGCACAGTCTTCAGCCTGGGGAAGAGTCAGAAGTCGCACGATCTGGGGAATAAGGAGGGTGGCCGAGAGCTGTGATCTATTTGTTGGCCAAGAACTGCCTCACACTGAGTGCAGTGTGTGCAGGCGCATTGTCGTGGTGGAGCAGCCACGACTTGTCTCTCCACAGAGCCCACCTGCTGTGCCGAACCTGGTCATGGAGGCAATTGAGGACCTGCTTGTAGAAGTGCTGGTTGACTGTCTGACACTCAGGCACAAACTCATGATGGACCACTCCCTTCTGGTCGAAGAATGCGATCAGCATGACCTTGATCCTTGATTTGGACATGTGTGCCTTCTTGGGTCTGGGTGACAGTCAAGTCTTCCACTGCAGGTTCTGTCTCTTGCTTTCAGGGTCGTACTGGAAATCTCATCTCCTGTGATGACTTGGCCAACAAACTCTGGATCTTCTCCAATCTTCTCTAGCAAGCCTCGACAAACATTGACCCGGTGCTCCTTCTGGTCGTCCGATAAAAGCTTGGGCACCATCTTGGCACACACCTTCCGCATCCCCAGCTCCTCACCAAGATGATATGCACTGATTCCCTGTTCAGGCAGAGCTCCTCAGCTATCATTCGCACCATCAATCTGCAATCACTTCGCACCAGCTGGTTCACTCTGTCAATGTTCTCAGCCGTCTTTGTCATAGAAGGCCATCCTAACTTGGGGGTCATCCTCCACCTCCTCGCGGCCAAGTCTTGAAGCATTTGTGCCACTCGAAGACTCACGGCCTTGACATTGCATCTTCTCTATAAGCCTTTTGGAGATGTTGGAGACACTCAGTTGGGCCCTTCTCCAACTTAACCAGAAATTTCAAGTTGATTTTTTGCTCCATATTTCTGCCACCTCCAGCTGCGTGACAAAACGATGGAGCAGTGTGCTACAAAAAAACCTTAAAAAGAAAAACAGAGTGAGAGAGATGAAAAATATTATAGCAGAGTAGTGGCGAGATGTTGCACAACACAGTGACATAAGCGGTTAGCCAATTAGCATTGAGTCATGGGCGTGGCTGCCACAGTTTCGTTTCTTTTTTGTCACACCACGTATGATCTGCAAAATCGATTTGCTGCTTTAGATACAAATGACAGAGCTCCAGAAGAGTTATGGGATGACATCAAGAAGGTTGTGTTGGAAGAAAGTGAGGAGTCTCTAGAAAAGGTGAAAAAGCAAAAAATGGCCAAAATGGATGATCAAAGAAACTCTGAAAATTGCCCAGAAATGCAGAGAAGCTAAAGCCAGAGGAGAAAGAGAGGCAATCGCAAAACTCAATGGAGATTTCCAACATGCAGCAAGACAAGACAAGCTGAAGTGCTACAATGACACATGCAAGGAAATAGAATCAGAAACTATTAGAAGAAGAAGAAGAAGTTTGGCTTTCCTAAAGTTTGAGAGTTAAAGAAGAAATTCCAGCCTCAAATTGGAAAGCTACAAGCTGCTCAATTATCCGTGTTGAATGATGCTGAGAAGATCAAGAAAAGTTCATTATACCATAAAGATCAAGTGAACCAAAAGCTGTTTCAGCCTGTATCTTTTGATCTGGAACCATTGGTGATGAAAGAAGAAGTCAAAGCAGCATTGAAAGCCTTATCAAAGAACAAAGTAGCAGGCATTGATGGCATTCCCATTGAAGCATTACAGCAATCGGATGCAGCTGTCACCATACTTACAAGGCTCTGCCAGGAAATTTGAAAGACAACATCATGACCAACTGACTGGAAAAGATCTATGTTTATACCAATACTAAAGAAAGGTGATTCAACTAACTGTGGAAATTATTGCACAATCGCTCTGATCCACATGCCAGCAAGATTCTACTCAAGATTATTCAGCAGGGACTACAACCATACTTGGAACGAGAACTGCCTGAAATACAAGCAGGGTTCAGGAAAGGACGAGGAATGAGCGACATCATTGCAGATGTGAGATGGATCCTTGAAAAGACAAAAGAATACCAAAAGGATATAAATATGTGTTTTATTAACTACATCAAGGCTTTTGACTGTGTAAACCGTGAGAAACTCTGGATCACATTAAGAAGCATGGGTATACCAGAACACCTGATAATTGTCTTGCACAACCTGTACATTGATCATGAAGCAACATTCGAATGGAACAAGGAGAAAAAGAATGGTTTAAAATCAGCAAAGATGTATGACAAGGTTGCATACTTTCCCCCTACCTGTTTAATTTATATACAGAACAAAACATCAGAGAAGCAGGACTGTATGAAGGCAACTGAGGCGTGAAGATTGGTGAAAGACTTATCAACAACCTTCGCTATGCTGATGATACCACATTACTGGCTGATGTGAAGACAATCTGAAAAAAAACATTTGCTTCTCAAGATCAAGGAACATAGTCTTAAAATGGTCCTGCACCTTAATGTAAAGAAGACAAAGATCCTGACAACTGGCAAAATCAATAAGTTCATCATTGATGGAGAATAAATTGAAATAGTTGGCAACTTTAACTTACTTGAATCAACTATCAATAAAGAACGACAAGCAGTCAAGAAATCTGATGACACATTGCTCTTGGCAGAATGGCTATGAAGGATCTAGACAAGATTCTTATGAGCAGAGATGTCTCTCTCCATATAAAGATTCAACTTGTTCAAGCCATGGTATTTTCAATAACGTTATATGGATGAGAAAGTTGGACAGTGAAAAAGACAGACAGGAAGAAAATCGATGCCTTTAAATTATGGTGCTGGCGATGAATATCGTGTATACCATGGACTTCCCGAAGAACTAACCAGTCAATACTAGAAGAGATCAAGCCTAAGCTTTCTTTAGAAGCTCAGATGACATGACGTTGACTTTCATATTTTGGACACATCATGTGAAGAGAGAAATTGTTAGAGAAATACATCATGCTTGGCAAGGTAGAAGGTCAATGCAAAAGAGAAAGGCCAACAATGAGATGGATTGATACAATAACTGCAGCTATGGGTGTCACTCTATCAGCAATGAGCCATCTGACTGAAGACCAAAGACAGTTTAGGACAAGTTACTATCCAGAGGGTCGCCATAAGTTGACACCGACTCGACGGCACTTAACAACAACAAGGTTTGTGTATTGATTGACAAGCTTCTTTATGTATTTCTTATCCTTTTTTTCCCCATATAGAATTAAAAAAATACAATTTAAATAAAAACAATTAAAAAGTGCATGCTAGGAGAATGACACAAAGGTGCATTTCTCTTCCTCACAGCAAGTGAAAGCAGGCACATGGGATAGACAGCAACGGCTATCAGGCAATTGTGCTTTTGTACCAATTCAAATAAAATACACAATATCTCAACAGCTTTTACACACCATTCCCTACACCAAATTTCCAGCAGATCAGTGCAATAATTGACAATTTGAAACGTGCATGTAGATGGACAGACAGATTCACCCTCAACAGTAGATGCTCTTGCATTAGCAAGACATGTCTAAAAAAGATATCTAAATGTATTACTTCTTTCACTTGAAAAGCACAACACCTAGACACACCACCTGAAAAATCTCACTCATTGTAATGGTAAATCCCACTCTTTGGGATGGATGTAAGGTTACCAGATACCCCCAATTTTCAGGGACTGTCACTGATCTGGATCAGCCCTAGTAATCCAAGCAACATGTTGTTTCCAGTTCCAGCAGGGACCAAGAGGTATGGGACTCCTCTTTCCTCTCCCTTTTTCCGGCTTCCTACTCCTCCATTGTGGTCATTGCAGAATAGGCAGCTGACTGTACCACCCACACACATGCTGACAGCAGGAGTGGCACATATGTAATAGCATGCCAGCTTTTTGTGGCCAAGGGACCAGTCTCATGATATGATCTGTGAGATTGGCTTTGTACAGACCAGGAAGTTGACATGCTGTTAAACACTGCTTCTTCTACTGATGCTATTCGTGCTTTGGACATCTGAAAATGGGCATAGAGACATCCAAAACACAGAGACGTCTCCAGAGCCATTTTAGAAGCCGGCTCTGGGGACGTTCAAATCTGAATGGGGGCATGGAGGAGGCATGAATAGGGCATTCCCAGAAACCATGTTGTCCCCGCCCAATCACAGAAATGACATGGACGTCCAACTTCAGACTTGCTCTGAGGCATGAACCGTGATGAACAAGCATCTGAAAAGTGCTTGTTTTAGCTGAAAAACAGCCAGTGAGTATAGAGAAGAATGCACTTAATAATCCCCAGTACCAGCACAATATCAACAAAAGCAGAAGCCAGATTTGAACCCTGGTTACCCTGTTTCTAGTGAACTATGCTAACCATTAGGCTATCCTAGATGTCCATGCTCTATAATGCTGTTCTGGGAATTTCATGGTGCATGTAGTCTCATTCATTTTATCATGATGTTTGAGCCCCTTTTACTTATTCTTTTGTTTATATATTGATTGTTCCACATATAGAATTGGTCCTGTATTGATGTCCCTCACAGTGATGCTGCTTTCCTGAAATGTCCCTTTAAACTTACTCTTTTGCTGGCATGCACTCTCTTAGCATGAAACCTCATTGTGATGTGTGCTCAGGGTTCATTGCACCGTGGTCGTCCTACACATGTCTAGGTCCTGACACAAGTTTCAAGGAATGTCATTCCTATTTTCTGGCATAATGTTGGCTAGTCTGTGAATGACGGGGCATGGATCGTGTGGCACTGGTGTTATGCATGTGCTATAGAGAGGAAAAACTGACTCAGACAATGCAATTTGAAACACTTAAGCTTTATTTACATTAGCAATTATGGTGCTCGATGCAGCAGCCTCTTCCTTTCCCCTAGCTGACTCTCTTCCACCTGGAAGTAGGTGGCATTAGGTAGAGTTGAGGTCCTGTTGGGACAACAGGGCCTGTGTGAAGGCTCTCAACTCTGCTCTAATGCCCTCCAGGTGACCCACCATGAGGTCCTGGGCCCAGGTTACAGATGCAAAGCCCTGCTGCAATTCATGCCATAGGGCTTGCAGATGCAGCAGGATGTCCTGTGCGCTCAGTCCCAGGGAAGCCTTATAGTGCCCACCATTGGTGGTGTGTGTGGGAGACCTGAATGTGCAACAGACTCCAAATGTTGTTGCACATCAGAGCTGCTACTCGCGTACACCCCTGCTCGCTCACATCCTTCCTCCTTCCTGTCATCCTCTATGTGCCCCATCCTTCCTCCGCCCACAACCCCCCACTCTCTCCCCTGCTGCCCTCCCCTCCCTACTCCCACAACCCCCACTCTCTTCCCCACTGCCCTCCCCTCCCTGCTCCCATAATTACCACTCTGTCCCTCCCCTTCCTCCTCCTAACACTCCCCCACACCTCCCTCCCCTCCATCCTCCTAACACTCCCCCTCCCCTTCCTGCTGGCCTTCCTCCTCAGCGCCCAAAGCTGTGGATACCAAGCACCCCAGTTGCCCTTGCATGTCCCCCTCTGTTGGCCATTGCTGTCTGGCCATGTAGGCAAGGGTGGCCAGCCCTCCATGCAGGTTCAGTGGGTTGTTCTAATGTAGTTGCAGCAGAGGTAGCTCCATGGGAGGCTTATCCATCATCTTCTCTTCCTCCTCCCATGAGGTATCAATTACAAGCCTTCCACTACTGCTGCTGGCACTACCCCCTCAGCCTGCCCTTCCAACTACTCCTCTTTGGCTTTCTCTCCTACAGGCACTGAAGAGTCCCCTGCTGCTGCTTGGTCCTGTGCTGGGGCATCTTGGGCTGCGAACAGAGGGTTTCAAGGAGTTAGTCCCATTGGATGCATGCCCACCTATCTGCCTGTCATCATGCGCGACCACCCCTCCCTCCAAGATATGTAGCATCCTGTCCCTCGGTTGGTCAACACTAATGATGCATTTTTTTACCTTGCTGTTCCTGTATAGCATGCCACAGCCACTCCAGCAAATGCAGCAACTTGCACCTGGCTGCCCTGAAATTGCACTTGAGAGCCTCAATCGATTTACAGATCCTATAACGCTTGTAGATGAACATATCAGAGTTAGTGTCCCTCTTGCCAGCAGTGACTGCATAGTGCACCAATGACATACATCTGTGCTCACCTCAGCCATTCCAGTGCTTTGCCTTACTGCATAAGACCATGCCTTGGCTCATCCACCACTGTGTGCCCCTCACATCCCTGCAGCTCTGGCCCTCAATACACTGCTCTCCCAACATAGACTACTGTCCCCACACAACCCTTGGCCAATGCTGCAGCCCTGTCTCTGCAGCAGCACTTATTGGTTGAGCATCATCTGGATCGCATGCCAGGCCACCTGTAACTCTTTGAAGTTTGTGCATATGCCATGGGTGGGGTACAAGAGCTCCTTGCTTGTAGCCGTAGGTCTTGCTCTCTGCCCTTGAAAGGTTTGTAAGCATCCTGGCCATCCTGCCACCTTCTTCAGTCACCCTCATGTTCTGGCACAACGTAGCTATACATGCTGGCGTATTGTCACTGCTATCTGGACATCTTGGTGCTCATCTATCCTTGGACATCCTCATATGCATGGACTGAACATATGGCTGCTCGTCCACCTGGGCATTCATTTCTCCAAGAATCCACCCTTTCCAATTTACAACTGGCCTGGGCCCAGCTGAGTCATCATTTTACTTTTTCTGGGCATCCTCCTTTGGATATCCTCAGGATGCCTAGTAAACCAATGTAAAATGCCCCTCTATATAACTCCAATATGCATGATAGGGATACAGAGCAAAATGATCAGATCTGAAAAAAAGATTAATGAAATTGTTACTCAGAGGGCTTTGGGGAGTATTAAAATATATAAGTACAATTTGTACAGATGTTGGAAGTAAAACGGGAAAACTCTCAGCACAGCTGATTAGACCTCTGTGACAAAAGCACTTGATTACTACTATTCAAGACAAGACTGGGGCCATAATAAACAGGAGGCAGCGGCATTTAGTGCACGATAATGTTCATTGCCGAGCATTAACCTTTAGTGAACATGCCCCTTAGTCTCTCCACTTTGGCCTTGCCCTCCCCTGAGTGCCCCCTTTGCTTCTTGATCAGCCAATTGGCTTCCTCGCAGTCTTCTTGTTTCAAATGTATCTGAAAAAGATTTTATGAGTTTTTGCTTCAATTGCAAGCTCCTTTTCAAAATGTTTAAATAATAAGATTGAGTGAAATGTATTTTTATGATTAGATGGTATAAATATAGGATTAATACAGTTTTTTCTCTTGATCTTTAAGAGAAGCCATGTAGTTGAACATTTATTTAAAAATGGCTTCTCTTTGTTTCCTTAGGACCATTGTAGGAGACAATGTGACTCCTTGTTAGAATAAAATAAATGTTCCCCTGAAGCAGGCAATTCAGTGCCAAATAGTGTTATTGGGACATTAAGAATTGTACCTTGGAATATTCCGTTTCCGACTTAAACAACCAGCATTACTTCTCATTTGGGATGTTTTCAAAAGATAAGTAAAGAAACATTTCCCTTCACTCTATATTGTACATTTAATATGGATATTGATTCTTTCAAATTATTTTTGCAGTTCATATAGGATAATACTGCAATAATAGAACTCTTTTTGGTGATTTTTTTAAATATTTTTTCATCAAATGCACAAGTTTTCACCATCGGGATCAGAGCCATAAATATAATTTAATTCACCTTAGTTCACTGTAGTACAATTGGAGGTGGCAGTTTCATTTATATGACAGTTATGTGATAATTTAAATTTTTAATTTTGTTTGATTATCTATATATTGCCTGTTTGTTCATCCATATTCTTATAGACTGGCTAGATTTGTTACCTCTAGATTTATTCTTTTTTGTCGAGCTGTGAGGGCTTGTGTGCATCAGTGATGCTGAGGGCTAAGCTATCGGTAGTTTAAATACTGTCAGGGTCTCTCAAGATGGACAGGTCTCAGCTGAGGTGCCAGACCAAGACAAACCACTCATCTGGGCAGTAGCAGAATGGGATAGTGTTGGCAGTGGAGGATCACATTTCTATGGCAATGGCAACATTAAAATTTAGACAGCACGGAAGAAAGGCCTGGCAATCTACTTCTGTTTCTTGCCACAATAACCCAATGGATAGTCACAACAAAACAAATTGCACTATAGTGCTGGAAGATGAGACCCACAGGTCGGAAGGCACTCAACTGGCTACTGGGAAGGAGCTGAAGACTTTTCAGAGTAAAGCCAGCATTTATGATGTGATTGGATCAAAGCCCTCGGGACATCTGACTGCTGATGTAGCTGCACATGAAATGAGTCAGAAGCTGCAAAGATGTCTTACATATTGGGATATGAAACTTACGAAGCATGAACCAAGGGAAGTTGGAGATGGTCAAGAGTGAAATGGAATGTGTACAACTTGATCTGTTGGGTGTCAGTGAACTGAAATGGACTGCATCGGGCACTTTGTATCTGATGATCACATGGTCTACTATGCTGGAAATGAAAGACAAAGAAGAAATGGTGTTGCATTTATAATTAAGAAGAAACTTACAAGAACTGTAATGAAATACAATGCAGTCAGTGAATGCTTAATTTCTATTCATCTATAAAGAATGCCTATTAACACAACTATAATTCAAGTATATGCCCCAACAATAACTGCAGAAGAGAATGAAGTTGATGAGTTCTATGAACAAGTACAAGCTGAAATTGACAGAATCGTGCAAACAGGATATCCTGATAGTCATGAGTGACTGGAACACAAAGGTTGGCAACAAAGAAGGCAAAGTGGTTGGAAAATATGGACTTCACAACAGAAATGAATCTGGAGAAAGACTGATAGAATTCTGCAAGACCAACGATCTATTCATCTCAAACACCTTCTTCCAGCAACACAAGCAGTGTCTGAACACATAGACTTCACCCAATGGATTATACAAAAAACAAATTGACTACATCTGTGAAAGTCATCAATGGAAAAGTTCTATAACATCAACAAAGACAAAACCTGGAGCTGACTGTTGGATAGATCACCAACTACTAGAATACAAACTCTAGTTGAAGTTGAAAAAAAGCAAGCCACTCATGAATGTAGCAAAATATGACCATGACAATATACCACCAGAATTTAAAGACCACCTGCAAAATCGATTTGCTGCTTTAGATACAAATGACTGAGCTCCAGAAGAGTTATGGGATGACATCAAGAAGGATGTGTTGGAAGAAAGTGAGAAATCTCTACTAAAGGTGAAACAGGAAAAATGGCCAAAATGGTTGTCAGAAGAAACTCTGAAAATTGGCCAGAAATGCAAAGAAACTAAAGCCAGAGGAGAAAGAGAGGCAATCGCAGAGCTCAACAGAGATTTCCAAAGTGCAGCAAGACAAGGAGAAGTACTACAATGATGTATGCAAGGAAATAGAAGCAAAAACTATTAGAGGAAGAACAAGATCGGCTTTCCTAAAGCTATGAAAGTTAAAGAAAAAATTCCAGTCTCAAATTGGAATGTTACAAGATGCTCAAGGATCCATTTTGAATGATGCTGAGAAGATCAAGAAAAGGTGGAAAGAATATACAGAGTTATTATTTGATAAAGATCAAGTGTACCAACAGCCATTTTCAGCCTGTACCTTATGATCCGGAACCATTGGTGATGAAAGAAGTCGAAGCAGCATTGACAGCCTTATCAAAGAAAGCACCAGGCATTGATGGCATTCCCAATGAAGTATTACAGCAATCTGATGCAGCTGTTACCATACTTACAAGGCCCTGCCAGGAAATTTGAAAGACATCATGACCAACTGACTGGAAAAGATCTATGTTTATACCAATACTAAAGAAAGGTGATCCAACTGACTGTGGAAATTATTACACAATTGCTCTTATCCCTCATGCCAGCAAGATTCTACTCAAGATTATTCAGCAGAAACAACAACCATACCTGGAATGAGAACTACCTGAAGTGCAAGCAGGGTTCAGAAAAGGGCGAGGAATGAGAGACATCATTGCAGATCTGAGATGGATCCTTGAAAAGACTAAAGAATACCAAAAAGATATCTATATGTGTTTTATTGACTGTGTAAACCATGTGAAACTCTGGGCCACATTAAGAAGCATGGGTATACCAATACACCTAATCGCTCTCTTGCACAACCTTTACATTAATCAAGAAGCAAGAGTTAGAACAGAAGAAGGAGAAACAGAATGGTTTAAAATCAGCAAAGGTGTATGACAAGGCTGCATACGTTCCCCCTACCTGTTTAATTTATATACAGAACAAATCATCATAGAAGCAGGACTGTATGAAGAAAACAGTGGCGTGAAGATTGGTGGGAGACTCATCAACAACCTTCGCTATGCTAATGATACCACATTACTGGCTGAAAATGAAGTTGATCTGAAACATTTGCTTCTCAAGATCAAGGAATATAGTCTTAAAATGGGCCTGCACCTTAATGCAAAGAAGACAAAGATCCTGAACTGGCAAAATCAATAAGTTCATTGTTGATGGAGAAGAAATGGAAATAGTTGACAACTTTAACCTACTTGGATCAACTATCAATAAAGAAACAACAAGCAGTCAAGAAATCAGATGACGCATGGCTCGTGGCAGAATGGCTATGAAGGACCTAGATAAGATTCTCACGAGCAGAGATGTCTCTCTCAATACAAAGATTTGACTTCTTCAAGCCATAGTATTTTCAATAACGTCGTATGGATGCAAATGTTGAACAGTGAAAAAGATAGGAAGAAAATTGATGCCTTTGAATTATGATGCTGGAGACGAATACTGTGTATCCCATGGACTGCCCGAAGAACAAACCAGTCAGTACTAGAGGAGACGAAACCTAAGCTTTCTTTAGAAGCTTGAATGACAACACTTCGACTTTCATACTTTGGACACATCATGCAAAAAGAGAGATCATTAGAGAAGACATCATGCTTGGCAAGGTAGAAGATCAACGCCAAAGAGGAAGGCCAGCAATGAAATGAATCGATACAATAACAATAGCAATGAGTGCCACTCTATCAACAATGAGCCGCCTGACTGAAGACCGAACACAGTTTCGGACAACTATCCAGAGGGTTGCCATGAGTCAATACCGACTCGATGGCATTTTACAACAACAACAGATTTATTGTTTTTGTTATTTTTAGCGATTTTTAAATAACTGCTCCTTAGGGACCCTTTTACTAAAGGGTTGCACTTACTGCCCCATTAGCAATAACACTAAGGTGCGGTAAGGGCAGCATCACATTCTCTGTATCAGGGATGTGCTCAGCAAGTTCCCAGTAGTTAGCACATGATTGAGCACTCAAACTCATAGTGCAATTAATGCAGGTGCATCTAATGGCACCCATAGAGGTATTGTTATGTTCACTCATGCTAATTTTCTCATTGCCACTGAGGACACGGCAATTTTCCTCTCACTAGTGGCAATGTGCTCTCCATCCCCACGCTCGACCCCCAACCTGCCCACTTTCCTTCCTAGAGCACAGTGGACACTTAACGTGTGTTTAAGAACTTGGTAGCTGGCATGCACGTATGTTAGCATTCTCAGCTGCCAGTTACCACATATTAAAACACATGTTAACCAGTTAGCAGCATTTAGTAAAAGGGCCCCTTAATCTTTGCAGCTGTTCCTTTTAGGTTTTTTTCTATTTCCTTCATTATATCGTGATCTTCCTTTTAATAAGTACATGCTAGTGCAGTAGATTTCCTTAGTGACCCACCTCTACTTATTAAGTCAAATTTGATCACATTATGATCACTATTGACAAGTGGCCCCAACACTATTACCTTTCACACCAAACCCCGTGTTCCATTAAGGAGTAGCTCTAAAGTAGTTCCCTCTCTTGTCAGTTCTCAGACCAGCTACTCCATGAAGCAGTCATCTATTTAATTTAGAAACGTTACCTTCCTGCCATGTACTTATGTAACATTTACCCAGCCATTATTGAGGTAAGTGAAATAATCATTATTGTATTGCCAAATTTGTTAGCTTCCCTGATTTCTGTTAGAATTTTATTGTCTGTGTGCTCATTCTCACCAGGTGGATGGTAGTACAGTATATTTCCACTGCTATGCTCTTCCCTTCACACATGGAATTTCTCTCCATAAAGATTCCACAGTGCATTTTGTCTCTTGCAGAACTTTTATCCTGATTGAGTAAATGTGCTCTTTAACATAAAGCGCCAATCCTCCACCAATGTGATCTACCCTATTATTGAGATATTTGTGTACCCTTGTATCAGTATCCCATTGGTTATCCATCTTCCACCAGGTCTCTGAGATGCCAGTCAATTACCTCTTCACTCAGTGCTATATCTTTTAACTCTTCCATCTTACCTTTTAGATGGCTAGCATTTACATACAGATATTTCAAAGTATGTATGTTTTTAACAATCTACAGTACTTAGCAGTTGACACGGATAATCTGGAATTTTTCAACTTTTTCTGTTCTTTACTTAAAGGCACCTCAACTATTTTTGCCTTTATTACAAACTCTCCATAACCTCCTTATTTTGTTAGTATCCTTCAAAGAAACCTTACTCCATGCACTCCTGGGTGACTGCTGAATTCTCCTCTCAATTTAGTTTAAAATCTGTTCTATCTCCTTTTTAAAGATTGGTGCCAGCAGCCTGGTTCCACCCTGGTTAACGTGCAATCCTCCTTTCAAAAAACACACATTAATGATTCTAGGCTTTAAATTGTAAACTTTCTGGGTCGTGGACCTATCTATTATACCTGAATTTGTAACTTGCATCAAACTCAGACTTGTAAAGGTCAGTAATTAAACCCAGATTCATATAAGCCCTACATCTTGCAGAGAATATAGGAGTAAGAGAGGCCACTCTGCAACCTGTGAGTGCACACTAATCTAGTCCTTGTTCTGAGTTATGAAGACGGCTGTGAGTGAGTGCAAGCCCCTGAAGCTTCTTTAGATAGATGCATCGGAGAGGGTGAGAGAGGGCTTAAGAAGAGAGTGGAGGTCTGTGCAAGAAGGGAGAAAGAGGAAGTAAAGGCAGACACACAGTAAGGGAAGATGTGGATTCAGGGGGCCTGCGAAGGGATTGGAGCCATTTATAGGGACAAAGGGAAGTAAAGAATGGCTACAGTTAGGGATGCAGAGGGTCCGAAGATTCCTGTAAATAGCTACTGGCTTTCCTTCATTAAAAAGCTGGTTGGCAAGCCTACTATTGACCCAAATCTTCCACATCTGTCTTGAGTTTACCATTTTCATATGGGAACTTGGGAGATCTGTGGGCCCTAGGCTTATTCCTAGTGCCTATATATTAATCCTGCCATTGGCATAATGGAAGGCATTAGTGGAGTGTTTATAATGGTTCCTCCTCCTGCATAGTTTTGTGGGTCATTTCAAATCAAATTTCCTGCTAAATAACTGCTTTTGATATTTGATTTGCCCTTTTTCCCAGTATGTGCCTCCTGGGAGGCCAAACTTATTCTGGGCTAATTAAACTCCTGGGGGACAATGCAGAAAGCATGTATTAGGTCTCTCCACTAAAGCTCAGCACAGGGTTTCCTAACATATGTGTAAAAGAAAAAAATTGCTCCTCAATGTAGTAAGCCAATAGTGCAAAAAGCGTGTGCTGGCATGGGAAGGAATGCCATATGCATGTACACATGGGGCTACGCTATTGGCACCCATATTTGGTGCTTAAGAAAATTGTATCAGCACCTAGAGTAGCATGCACTATTCTGCGCATACAGTTCTTGTAATACTATTATTTAGGAGTAAAATAGCATTCCAGCACATACTCGGATGTATGCGCATGCAATTCCCAAATGATGATACACAATTCTTGCAAATTTGAATTTTGTCAACAGTCCAATATTTATTTTTTCCAACCAGGGCTGTTTTATCTATGGGCAAAAGGGGCAGCTGCTCCGGGCCCCTGCACAACAGGGAACCAGCTGCCTGGCTGCCCATATTGAAGCTCAGCCCCAGAGTTTACCGTCCATCGTCCACATCGCTGAATATCTTTTGCACTGGATTCGGTTCTCTTTTTTCTACTTCTTCTGGCCACTTGCAAGAGAAGTGGATGGTGCTTTAGTGAACAGACCAACGATTTCCTGCTTGCAGACCAGTCTCGCGGTATAAGCTCATACCACAAAACTGGCCCTCAAGCAACATGCCTCTAGTCTGTTCACTAAAGTTTGCCCAAGGTCTCATAAGGGTCTGAAGCGGCTCTGGTTCCAGCACACATCCCCCTTCACGTGTCCTCTTCAAGGAAGCCAAAATGAGTTGTGGGTCCTGTATACTGGAGAAGAAACAGGCATAAACTCAGTTCCTCACTAGCGCTGACCACAGAGCAAGAAGGTAACCCTTTATGCTTCCTCAAACCTTGTGTTAAAACCCCAGCATTACACTCAGCCTTCTGGTGTTCTGTGCACTTCTCTGCACCTGCACTGAGTAACTCATTGCTTCATAACCAGGGATTTAAATGAGCTGTGTGCTAATGCCTACTCAAAGATTGTGCACAGTCAGCTCATACGCAAAACTCGTTTTTACATTGGGTGCCTATCTAGTGCACAAAAGTATACACTAAAGCTGAGCTAACCTGTCTTAGATCACTTTATTGCATTGGTTTCCTGGTATTTTGTGAACAGTTCCACCATGATAACTTAAAGAGAATTTTGTAGAAGTGCTGTGACCAATCCATTATGAAATGGCAGAGGGGGAAGGTAATCTGTATGGAGCAGCAGACTGGGCAAACTAGATGGATCATTAAATGCAGAGGGGGAAGGTAATCTGTATGGAGCAGCAGACTGGGCAAACTAGATGGATCATTATTATAGTCTTTATATGCCATCATCTACTATATGACCTTAGAAGTGATTAAAAGTAGTAACACAAGCACTGAATATATGGATTCTGCAACAAGGGACACACAGAGGTATCAGTATAAGCCAGTGGTACGAAGTGATTAAGAAAATGTAAAACAAAAAAAAAAAATATGTATATAGTTAATTGTACATAGTTCACTATTGTTAATTGCTATTTGTTAACTGTAATTACCTAACTTTAAACTTGTTATATGTAAAAACAGATCACCCTGTTTAATGTTGTTATATGGAAACCGCACCTGATCAAATGGAAGGAGCGGTATATAAATAACCTGTTAATTAAATTAAATTAAAATCAAGTCCTCGGGACACACCAGTTGGGTTTTCAGTAAATCTGCAATGAATATGCATGAGGTAGATTGAATTTATTGTCTCCATTATATGCACATTTATCTCATACATATTCATGGTCGATCATGGGTGGAGTGTGGGCAGAGCGCAAATTAACATACATAAGTTATAAAATACTATGACTTATATGCTTTCCTGAAAATTCTGGGTGCGGGCAGGCGTAAGTGTTTGTGTCTGATTTGGACATGTGTTTACACCACATATACCCCTATTTTATAACATAAAATATGCACATAATTTATTTTATAAAATAGGCATAAAATATGCACATTGCAACATGCGTTATCTCTGCGGGAGTTTATAAAATTACCCCCTAAAGGGCCACATAGCCCCTATCAATTCCCCTCAGGTGTTGAAATCTCTGGTGGCTGAATAGGGGGCATAGGATATCCTCTCCCCATCCACTCATGGCCTCAGTCCCAGTCACAAAACAAAATGTTCCTATCAAGTCCTGGTATGAAGCTCTACCTCTTTAATAGTAGTATCCAAAGCCGCTAAGACCACCTATCCTCCTCTCAAGCTTATTCCAAGTAGCCTTCCAGTAGGGATAGGAGCAATCCCCTTTCATTCCTGCCCAGATGGGCTTCGAAAATGATACTGGCTGACATCTATCGCACCTATATTACAGTGAGATGTCATTATTTTGGGAAAACAAATCTATAAAGCCATTTTCATACATCCATGTTCACAAAGATCAACATTAATGAGCTGCTTTGCATGATTTTGCATCACAGTAGATGAATGTAAATTTTGTGCATAGTGGACTATGCATAAAAGTTTATTTTAAAAATGGCTATTTTTAGGAGTGTTTTCTCCCCCACAGTGGGGACAATATATGCAAGAAAAGGCATAAAAGGCTGACATGCTGGGGTTGTAGGATGGCTGCTCCTGTAGTTTAAGCAGTCCATTGTTAACTTCACTACTGTTCTTCCCACACAAAACCCATGCCGGAGTGTCCCACTGAGTATACATCTTTAGACTTTTCCTCGTCTTCTTGAGCCTAATGTGCAGTTGCTTTCAGATATGGATGATGCACCTAAGGACAAAGCATAGATTCTTTTTTCCAGTATATCTGAATGGGTAATAATGATGGCTGGAATAAAAGCTGTATTTCTCTTGAGGTTTGTGATCACTTGTATGTAATTTTATGTGTCTGTGCTTGTTTCCTAGGGCTATAAATAATCCTTGCTGCAAAAGCAGGTCACCGGGCTGAATGCTACATTTTAACAAGTACATGAAGAGGAGTGATTTTTGAAACCTGGAACATGCATGTGGCGTGTTCAAAGTGGGGCACATGACTAGCAAATGGTAGTAATAAAGACCAAAATGGCCCATCCAACCTGCCCAGCAACAACATATCCACTTTGGGTAGATGTGCATATAAATTCCCCTATGGACCCCACTCCCCCACCACCATGTCGCTCACCTAACTTATTTAAGTAACTCCATTATCTTCTTAGGATTGTAACTGCCACTCTCTGTAGGCTACACCCAGTACTTTCTCATGGATATGATGGTCTTAGGGCTTTAACTGTTATAGGCCAAGGAATAAGTGTAATTTAATAAAACTGAAGAAGACAAAAAGGACAGTAAGATATCTGAGATTTTCAGTAATTAAATTTTTTTCTAAAAAATCAGGCGAAGATTTTAGGGCCTGATATTCAGTGCTGGCGACTAGTGCTACTAATGCGGCTAGCTGCCAGCACTGAACATTAAACCCAGATATTCAATGTCAGGGTCATATCCATCCCCGGCATTGAATATTTGGGTTCACCGCATAGGCCGATCACCAACTAAGCAGCAGCAATATTGAACCGCTACCCAGTTAGCAATATGCAGTTAAAGTTAGGCCATGGTTTCCTGCGCCTGCCTTTCACCGTATATCACTAACCAGGTAGCCGCTCAATATCGCCGCTGTCCAGTTAATGATCGGTGCCGCCTCCATTCTGCCCCAGAATGCCCCGACACAACACAATGCTAAGCGGTTAGCATCGGGGTGTGTACGGCCGGCAGCGTTAGTGCCACTGAATATCCCGTTCACTGCAATTAACATAGCAGTTTGGCTAACCGCATTAATTGCTTTGAATATCAGACCCTTAAAAAGTAAGGGGGATATACAAAGGCATCTGCATGTCTTGCAGACCTGAAAACCGTGTAAATACTGGTTAATGGGATATTCAGCAGCACTAACACAGTTAGTGCCACTGGATATCCGTGGGTGCCTCTGCTACACGCTCTGATGCTACATGATCTGCAGGTAAAGTAAGGCACGGCAAAGGATGACCTAACTTTACCCACAAAAGCTAACCAGGCCATGGCATAATATCACCGCTGCCCAGTTAGCTTCCAGCTTCTGCGGCAACCCAGCTATTCAATGCTATCCCCGGCATTGCATATCCGGGGTTAGTTTTCAGCTGTGACGGTTAGCCGCATTAGCAGCACTAGCTGCCACTGATGAATATCTCCCCTTAAATATATTTGGATTTGAGGGCTGCTTGATTGATGTAATATAGCATGGAGGTCATTTTGAAAGGGTTAGGTAGCATTTACATGTGCAAAAAGCTAGTTTACGCACATAAATGGCCATAACACGTATAAACCGTGATTTTAGAAAGTTGCTACTTACCCTTGTAAAACCTCATTATGTACTTATTTCAAGGGGGGGTGTTATAGATGGACTCTTAAAATATTCCCCATTTTATAAGGCGTATACACTTGTATTTCAAAAAGAATTTCCCCTTCGGCATTTGCACCTCTTCTGAATGAATCATACATGTAAGTTAATTGCTCATTTGGATCTGAGGTTTTGATGACGGAGTGAGAAGACAATTGTGTTTATCCCTTTAACCTTAACCCCCACCTCAAAAAGTCACAAATTTCAGGAGTGTATAGAAGGGATTCCTGTTCCTTCTTAAAAGAGGCATGGTTGAGGTAAAGAGGAACGGGGATCCCTTCTAGGGTTCTCATGGGTGGGAGTGGGCAGATGCCAGAAGGCCCTCAGTGCCTGACTTGCGACAACACCTATCATAAACTCCACACCACTGCAAAGAGCAAGCTCATGGACTGTATGCGTTTCCAATAAAATGCACTTTTGTTGGAACTTCAAAATTTTGGATTAAAATGGGCAAAGGACTCATTCAAGTAGTTGGGTAACCTTAGGGCTCCTTTTACTAAATGCTGCTAAGGTTGTGTACTTAATGTGTAAAACAAATGCACATTAAGTGCACAGCCTCAGAGTTAGCTGTTGAAGCGTGACCCATAAGTTCTTGGCCACTGACATGTGGCACAACAACAGGAGGAATCATTAGATAAAGGAGTCATTAGATGAACGTGCGCTATGTGTCACGTTAACTGTGATCACATGCCACTGTGCTTTTAATGTACTCCGCACAGTGGCACACGACTGCCAGTTAACATGAGGTTTGGTGGATGATAGCTGGCACGGTAGTGCATTAGGGCTCACCACGGCCAGCTACCACACACTAAACCATGCATTAACCAGTCAGAGGGGTTTAGTAAAAGGGGGCATTAGTGCTTTTCAAGGAAAAAAGGTACTAGTATTCACATGCAGGGCCATCCTTAGGGGTGGCATGACCATCCAGGGACATCCCAACAATAACCACGCCCCTTGAAACTAGTCACAGTCTATGAAAAGACAGCATTGCAAATACTGAACTAGTCCCTCGAACATCAACATGTCTTATTGGGAAAAGAGAAGATGGGTTGCTATAAATCCCTATGCTTGCAAAAAACCTTAGCAACAAGGTGTGCCTTTGAGTCAATGCTGACTCCTGGCAACCCAGCAGCCCATGGGTCTTCTTGGCAAGGTGTGACTGAAAGTAGATTGCCAGGCTTTTATTTTGAGGCAATGGAGAGTAAAGTGACTTGCCCAAGGCCACAAGACATGCCAGTAGGAAATGAACCCTGATATCTCGATCACCAACTCACTGCTCTAACCACTAGGCTACTCCTCCAATCTAAATATCTCAACTTGGTTACATCCACAGAACATGGATAGTACCTCACTAAACTGAATAAATAACCACAAATTAGAAACAGACATGTGCAGGTAAAGCCAGAACTGGAAACCTCAATAAGCTGGACTCTACCTGCAGTACAACACGGGAGAAATAGAAGCAGAAAAGTATTTCCTCCTGTACTGAGCAAAATACAAAGACATCAGAGATACTTAGGGTTCTCAACTTTTTGAAAGAGAAAAATCTGCTCCCTGTGGCTAGTCATGCTCCGCCATGCCTGCCCCTCCCCTTTCCATAAAAATAATTGAAGAGAGGGCAACGGTGCAGGCTTTAGCACAGAGGTTCCCAACTCCAGTCCTGGAGGGCCAAACACCATTCAGGTTTTCAGGCTGTCCCTAATAAATATGCATTTGCATGCACTACCCCCATTGTATTCAAATGTATCTCATGCATATTCATTAGGGACAGCCTGAAAACCTGAATGGTGTTTAGCCCTTCAGGACTGGAGTTGGGAACCTCTGCTTTAGCATCGGTAGGCTATATCAAGGGGAGAGGGGGAGGGTTACAAGAGGTTGAACTCTTCAACACCTATTCAGCCACAGTCCCCTTCTCAGGCCCTTCCAACACACTCGTATACTCTCCCATATGGCATTAAATCCAACCATAAATTCTGCATCCACCCCACCCCCCAGCCTCTTCCCCAACAATCTGTGCAAAGCAGAGCTAGAACCTTCCCCATAAAACTTACCATAAAGAAAAAATCCTTCTCAGTACCAAGCATATTGTGAATTAATCAGGGCCAGTCTTAGAGTTGATTCAAAGTGTTGGCACCCTAATCAAATCTTAACCTGTATGTACCCCCTGGCTATCAGAATTTGGTGTTTAGCTTTGAATGCCCTACTCTGTGCCAACCCTCAGAAGCGATCCCCTAGTTTGCCTGATGGTTAGGCTGGCCCTGGAATTAATACAAAAAAATCATTCAGGATCAAAATCAAATCTACCATGCCAGTACTAACTTCCAAATCTCACACAAGGACCCTACCTAGATAAAGGCAGCACCATAAATATTGCAGTGGGTCCTGAAACATCAATAAACCTGTTAGGAAAGCTGAACAAGTCAGATTACTACACATCCTTACACAGAAATTCCATACTGACAAAATACTAAGGGGCTTGTTTACAAAGCCGCGGTAGCGGTTTGCGATCGTAATCGGAGCCGCGGCCCCATTGATTTCAATGGGGCCGCGGCTGCGATCGCGATCGCGAACCACTACCGCGGCTTTGTAAACAAGCCCCTAAGTCTTGGTCACACACTCACACAGACATTACAGATAGGTCTTCACCAATAAGTGACCACAAAGTGAAAAACAGAAATATGTACACAAAAATTAAACTAAAACCTCAGAAAGCCAATCGCTGAATGCACTGCAACACAAGAGAAATAGAAAAAATGCATTTCCCCTATACTGTACAAAACAAAAGACAGCAGATGTCAGGATTGGCATTGGAGGGAGGCAACCAGGGCGATTGCATATTCCTGGTGAATCCAGCACAAGAAAATGCAAGAACTCTACACAGGACCTGCATTTAGACCATGCTCATGCTGATGGCTCTGCCACATCCCACTCCATCTGTTGATATGGAAGGACAGACTAGATAGGCCATGTGGTCTTTTTCTGTCGTCATTTTTCTATGTTTCTATTAGAGAGGGGCGGGATGTTGCAGAGCTGTCTCAGAATGCATGCATGGTTTAAACCAGCCTTTGACAAATTTTCTTGGAATCTACGAGCCAGCCTAAAAATCTACGAGCTGGCCGCCAAAACCTAGGTCACAGCACATACTCTCCCCCCTCCAAAGGCATATGTATCGCAGTTACTTTTTATGTTTTAGGGCCTGATTTACTAAGACTGTTTTCCCATTTACCATGGTAAAAAGCTTAATAAATCAGGCTCTTAATGGGCCATTGCCAGGACCGTACCAAGCTAGAAATGCACCCTGTGACACTAAAAAATCTGGTGGGACCTTGTCAAAGGCTTTCTGAAAATCCAGTAGGCCCATCCTTCGTCACCTCACACTGCAGGGCAAGGTTAGTCTGGGAGCAGAGTCTCCAGAATATTCCTCAGTCTAAGCATGGAGGACACATTGTCATGTCCTACTGCTCATATAAAGTTACACTGGCATTTTCACCTTTCACACATATCCTGGTATAAAATCTATGGGGGCATAATCAGCGGCAGTGGCCAGCACACTTAAAACAGTTGGCCATCGTTACTTTAATTTTAACCCAGATATTCAATGCCAGGGTCATATCCAGCCACCAGCATTGAATATCCAGTTTGCCTGGATAAAGGATTGGCTATCTGGTCAGCGGCAATATTCAGCTGCTGGCAGGATAGCTAAACTGGTTAAAGTTAAGCCAGCTTTTTTTTTCCTAATTTCAGTCAGTTAAGGATAACTGGGCTCAATATTGCCACTGACTGGCTAACCCTCGGTGGTGCCCCGTGTTGCATGTAATGAATTCCTTGCCGGGGACAGCAAACACGGGGATCCTTCCTTGGCCCTGGGTTTTCTATCTCTGTTCCCAGAAGCAACTGAGAAGAAATTAAAACATCACACACCCAGAATTATATCTTAACGATAACAAAGTTCTGCTAAAAGCTTTAGGGAGGAAAATTACAGATCCACAAACTCATGTGGTCACCTGCAACACCTTCAATTAGCTTGGCCGCACCTCCTTATTTTATTAGGAAAGAAATGCCACATTGTACAATTTCATCTTATCACTCTACATCATGCTTTTTGCTTTACTTTTTGTTTATCTATAGCTATATGTTACAGGTCATGCCAGGCACAAACATATTGCTCACGCTTAATTAGGACAAACTCCCTGCAAACAGAAGCTCTCTGTCTTGCAAGATGTAACCTTGACTGTCTCTCTTATCATAAACACTCCCTGTAACACTGACAGTACTTTTTAAGCTGCTTTCACTCACCAGACTTTCTCCAAGAGACTCCAGTACCCCTATAAGTCCCTTTCTACATCTAGAATACTCTGACACTAAGGGGCTCATTCCATCAGAGACATACGAGCCCTCTGTATGTTCGATCTAAGCCGGGCATACAGAGGGGCTCGTGATTCTGATCCCACGGGGCACGCCCACATATTTATATGTTGGTTGTCACAATGAAAGTTCATAAAATGATTGTTCTATTACAGAGTAAATTGGCTGATCATAAAACAGTGAATGAGATGAGGAATATTTAGCTTAATTCTTGGGCTCTAGTATATTTGATTCAGAAATTCTATTGTGTCCTAATATGTGGTAAATTGTGATTTCTTCAATAATGTAAAGCTCAAGAAACCATACTAGCCCTCATCCTTTTGTGGGCACAAAGCCTCCTTCACCCTCATGATTTACTGGGGCAGGGAACCTCTTCTTTCACATTCTCCTTTCCTCTGCTCCAAGCTCATTAAGTGCATCACTAGCCACCTATTAGAAAAAACATTTATGAATCAAATTATTGTCTGGTTCGAAAGCAAGCAAAATAAAGACACTTCTTCCTCTTGAGAAAACGGGTAAGGTCATTGCCGGAGGAAGTGGTACAAGCAGTTAGTGTAGCTGAGTTTAAAAAAGATTTCGACAAACTCCTGAAGGAAAAGTCCATAAACTATTATAGAAGTATCCCTGGGGAAAAGTAGCAAGGAATCTGGCTACTTTTGGGATTGGTCACTGTTGAAAACAGGATACTGAGCTTGATGGCAGGGTAGGTCTAATGTGCCAGCATGTTGTTGGCACAAAGCCCCACTCAGCAGGAGGCCCCACGCCAGTCTCATGAATGAGCTGAATCTTTACCACTGCCATTTTAGGCTTCCTCGCCAATAACAATACTGTTGGCCCTCTTCCAAATGGTCTTCCTGCTCAGTGTTGCTGACCTGAAATCTGACTGAGCATTACCAAAGCAACCCGCTGCAAGCCCCTTGCCCTTCACACCATGGGTCTCAATTCCTGCAGGGATTTAAAACTTTGCAGTGCACGGCAGACCTCCCCACACCCACATGCTGGCTGGCAACTGCATCCTTCTTGCTTCCTCCCCAGTAGCCCCTCATTAGAGCTGAATATCACTGCTGCCCAGTTAGCTTCCTTGCAATCTGGGTAACTCATATATTTGATGACAAGGCCCACATATGACCCCAGCATTGAATGTCTGGGTTTAAGTTTCAGCAGCGATAGCTAGCTGCTGAAACCGCATTAGCCACCACCACTGAATATCCCCCCAATGAATATTGCTGTTCTTGTTGTTAAGTGCTGCCGAGTTGATGTTGATTCTGTGGATAATTGTCCTAAACTGTGTTGATAGCTGACAATGAATATACATGAGGGAAATTTACATGCAATGAAGAATTCCATGCACTGCCTATCACATTAATATTTATTGTGGATATCTTGAAAATCCAACTAGCTGTGAGTCCTCCAGGACAGATTTGGGAACCACTGCCTGAGAAGTTAAGAAGGATTTAATACAAATATTTTAATACCTAAAAGGTTTTGATTCACAAGTCTACTCAAAAGATAGACAGGAATAATGTCAGGAAGTAATTTTTTGTCGCAGAGAAGGAGGATACCTAGAATGTCCTTCGAAAAATGGACTAGCACACCAACCACGCTACTTCTTCCAAAAGAGCCAATGAAGATAAAAATGGTAATGGAATTCAGAAAACACAGAGGATCCCTAGAGAAAAGAAGATAGTAGGGAAGCACTGGGTAATGTACATGGAGCAGCAGTTCAGCTCCTAAAATCAGTAGAATGAAGGCTGTGTATTTCCATGAGTGACAGTTACAACCAGTGGCGCAAGTTACAATGAGAAGTCCCAAGCAAAATTTTGCTGAGGGCCCCCCATTGTCAAAGCGATGGCACCCACCGGTGTGGGCCCCCTATTTGTGTGGTGGGCCCACCCATCATTTTGCAGCAGCAGCAACACAGTAAACTTACTTTATCATGTTTGCTGCGCTGCTCCACTCTTGTAAGTTCCCCTTTTTGACTGGGCTCCCCCGCATTGTGGGGGCTGCTTGAGTGGAATTCACACCAGTGGTTACAACCTTAAGCACCAATAACCTGATTCCACTGCATGTCCAAGAACGTACTGGGGTAAATGAGTATGGAGCAGGTGTTATAACTGTAAACAGCAGTGTTAGATAGGTATGGGCAGAAGGACACGTCATAAGGATTTTTTAAAGTGAGAGAGAATAGATGGGATCTGGAGAGAGAGGTAAACTGAAACAAGCATGGAAAATGTGTACAACAAGACTCATAGACGTGTGTATGTGTGTTCACATATCTTTGTATCTGCATTGCCTATGAGCATTTTGCACGTGCAGTGTGTATGTGTGTATTTTTATTTTGTATATTTATCTGTTTTGTGTGTGGATGGGTGCATGTTTGTGTATGTCTGCATGTGTCTTTGTATGTTTGTATGTACATAATAAGTGTTTTTGTGTGTATCTATATCTGTGTTGGCATTTTCTGGGTCTCTGATCGAGAGAGCTATATAAATGATTAAATGAGAGTAGATGAGAGTGTTAGTTTGAAAGGTACAATTCCATAATCGCTATGTTACAGTGAATCAATATATGTACTGTATGCTGCAACTGTTGGAACTGTTTCTCCCATAGAAATGTACTGGGCTGTTTTGGGAGAGGGGCTTCATTTCTCTTATACTCCTCCCACATGCAGAAACTTCACTTTTACAGCACCGAACCTCTCCCAGTTCATCTGCTCTCTTTGTGTGATTATGCAAATGTTTATGCAAATGAGGCCTCACAGAGAATCTCTGCACATGGCCCTGCCTCCCGATTGGGATGCCCCTGCTTGATGAATCTTTGATCTGACTCACAGGAATTTGCAGACTACATGAAATAAAAAAACACCATCCAGACATGCTCCATCACACCACAGACAGATGACCTTGAAATAAAAGAGCAGCATCAAACCTAGGAGAACTTCAGCATACCATCAACACATCAAATAGAGGACATAATTTATTTATTTATTTATTTAGCTGTATTTATATCCCGCTTTTCACCGGGTCAAAGCGGTCAATTGGGAGATACATTTAACACGAGGGGATATGACACACATACGCTAATACTTACAGGGAACATGGGCAATGGAGGGTTAAGTGGCTTGCCCAAGACCACAAGGAGTGCCTATAGGACTAGAAATCCCAGTCCCTCCGGCCTGAGATTGCTGTCCCCAGGTGGGACTTGAACCCCCGGCCCTCCGGTCCGAAGTACCTTGTCCTAACCACTAGGCCACTCCTCCCAATAAATAAATACAGCTAAATAAATAATAAATGGACTCAACACAACAACCTCACCGTCGGACCCATGCCCAGTAACTTGGCTCAAAGCCACAAAAAGCCAGCTCTCTCTCGTTACATTCACAAAAAAAGATTCACTCCAACAAGGATACATGCCACAGTCCCTGAAACACGCCATGATATGACCAATACTTAAAAGCAACAACCTAAGCCCCTCTGAACCAAAATCATACCGTCCAATCTCCAGCCTACCATTCCTTGAGAAAATAATTGAAAAGACAGTGCAAAGACAACTTCAGGACCATATTGTTCAATGTAAACTGCTGCTGATCACTGGAAGGAGCGGTATAAAAATGAGTTCAAAATAAAATAAAATAAATAAATAAATAAAAATAAATATTGATATGAATGCCCACTGGACATCCATCAGCATGGCTTTAAACCCCAACATGGTGTAGAAACACTACTCACTTCCCTCTTTGACAATCTCCTAAGAGGCATGGATAACATAAAGAACGGATTCCTGCTAGTGTTTATGGACATCTCGGCAGCATTCGATACTGTATCACATGCCAGGTTACTACAACGCCTGCAGCAGATAGGAGTATGTATGAACACTCTGAAGTGGTTTACTTCCTACTTGGAAGATCGAACACAACAAGTCAAATGCGCCCAAAAGAAATCACTACAGTTCCCCATCACGCAGGGAATACCACAGGGTTCAGCCTTGTCATCAATGCTCTTTAATATTTACATCCAACCCATATGCAACATCATCAAATGCCATAAACTCCACTATCACATCTATGCTGATGACATCATGGTGTACGCTCCAGTCAACTTACTAACACTTAACACCACAACAATAACCAAATGCCTTGAAGACATGAATGACTGGCTCACAGCCAATAACCTGACGGTCAACTACGATAAAACTGAGGCAATGTTCGTCACCAGGAACCCCACCTTCATACCACCACAAACTATCAGCATTCTAGACAAACTCATAGTAGTCAAAGATGAAGTTAAGTACCTGGGCATCACAATGGACAGAGCATTGAACATGAAATCCCACATCACCAAAACTGCAAACAAGGCCTATCAACGTTTGAGGACCATCAGAAAAATCAAGCCAATACTCCAACAGGACCACTTCCGCACAGTGTGCCAAGCTCTTATCACACCTCTGCTTGATTACGGAAACTCGTTATATCAAGGCCTACCTCAGCAGACCTTACACCCACTCCAAATGGTGCAAAACACTTCAACACGCATCATTACAGACACTCCAAGAACCGAGCACATCACCCCTGTCCTACAGCAGCTGCACTGGTTCCCAATGATAGCCAGAGCAAAATTTAAAACAGTCCTGATCATCTTTAAAATCATCCACCATCTTTTGGCAGACGCACTCCAAGACATCATAACAAGAGATATCAACGATAGACCAAGAAGGTCCAATAATGACAACATGATCGGCACACCTGTAGGTCACAAAACTAAACGAACAACTTCAAGAAGAGCTCCTTCATTACTGGTGTCCACACTTTGGAACTCTCTCCCAACTAGCCTGAGGGCATTAAATGGCATCATAGACTTCCGCAAGGCCCTTAAAACTCTGCTCTTTACAGAAACCTATGAGCAGATAGACAATGGTCTCAAACTGAACGGTAACGGAACTACCTCCGCCAACTCGATACCCACTCACACCAACTAGACATACGAGTTCATTATACAATGTTAAATGTAACCCAATTGTGCTGTCTAAATGTTGTTAAGTACCCTTATGTTAAGTATAACCCTCCAATTGTGATGTGACCACTTTGATTGAAGGATAAAGTGGTATACAAATCTGTCTAAATAAATAAAATAAATATTGCACTTTCCACTCCTTGCTTCTCCTCACTACATCTAGTAGTTTGGAGATTATGAGGTGCTTAGGATTCTGGCAAGGACCTGGACCCATAATAGCAATTCAACAAAGCTAACAGCAGGGCCAGCCCAAGGGTATCTGTCACCCTAAGTGAACCTTTAGCCATGTACCCCCCTCAACCTCCCCCATGGCAGCTCAGGGTCATACCTTCCTCCCACCATAGTCCAACATCTCTCCTTCCCTCCCCCCACAGGTGTCCAACACCTTCTTTTTCCCCTCCATGGGTGTCCAGCATCCCCTCATCCTTCCCTTCCTTACCCATCCCCCCAATCCCAGGTGTCTAGCATCTCTCTTTCCCTTTCCTCTCAATTGTGTCCAGCTAGACAGCAACAGAGCAAATTGTTATCAGTGCAGTAGCAGGCCTTCTGGCACTGTGCGCACATTCATGGCCTGCTGGTCCTGCCTCCTCCAATGTAAGCTTCCTGTTGGAGGGGGTAGAAGCAACAGGTCTTGAGAGTATGTGAATGTTTAAAGACAGGCTACCATGCTGACAGCAGTTTGTTCTGCCACTGTCTTGTTGGCTATGCAGGAGCCGTGATGCTGCCCCCAAAGTCTGACACCCTAGGTGGATATCTAGTCTGCCTAGAGGACGGGCTGGCCCTAATTAAAGTGCCAACGCCAGCCATTCTAGGAAAATTGAAAAAATGCATAATCTCCAGGAACAAGCAGGAATAAGTCCTCACATATGGGTACGTCGGAACCGACGGAGCCTGCGCGGGAAAGCTCCCCAGCTTCCTAGAATGGAAGCTTTTGGGACCTCCCACTGCACATGCGCGCTGCCTTCCCGCCTTCCTGAACAGCTCTCCTCAGTTTCTCTTTTTCCGCGGAGCCAGCAGGTCGTGTATCCTGTCACCGCTGAAGAAATTGTAGTTTTTTGTTTTGTTTCTTTAGACCGCGTACCTGCCTTCCCATACCGATACCGGTATCGCCGGTCTTCCTTTTTCTTTCTTGAAAAATTATTTTCTTTTCTTTTATTATTTTTCAGCACTTGGTCACTTCAGTTAGGCCTTCAGGCCTACTTGAATTCTCCACATGGAGAAGCCAGCCCCTGGATTTAAGAAGTGTACCAAGTGTACTGCTGTAATATCAGTCACAGACACCCATGAATGGTGTCTTCAATGTTTGGGGCCTGACCACTCCATTCCGGACTGCCCTTCCTGCTCCCAAATGTCTAAGCGTGGGCTGCAGAACCGGGCCAACAAATTCCATGTGCTGTTTGCTTCAGAGAATCCAACATCACAGTCATCCAGGTCATCATCTCCGGATGGATCTCAGGTAACCAAACCTTCTGTGGGCAAGTCCTCAAAGAGCAAATCTCCTTCAAAGCATCGAGAGGCTCTTAGTTCTGAGGACCCTGCCCCAGCCAAACAGCCCCGGCGGGAAGCTCTGCCTTCCAAAACGCCAATTCAGGGGCTACAGGTTGACATCGATGGCACGGCCTCGACAGATCACCTGTTGGACTGCTCTGGGGTACCGGCCCATACCGGTACCGACATCCAGGCAGCCGTGGCGTCTATGGGCAATACTGTCCAATCCATGCAGCAGGCCGTCATGGCTTTCATTAAAGCTGCAACGCCATCGGTACCGCTTCCAGCGGTTCCGGGCCCGGTTCCGGTATCGTCCGCCATGCCGGAACCCAGGCCTTCCTCTTCTAAACGCAAATCGGTACCGTATGGGCTTTCGCTCCATACCGCTTCCATACCCGGTACGCCCGATGTCGATACCGATCGGTATGCGTATCGTGCGTTGGAGGAAACTAGAGAATACACCGATTCCTCTGAGGATTTTGGCTCCTCTGATGAGTCTGCAGAGCTCTCCCTTGACCTTCCTGAGGAACCTTCTTCTCCAAAAAGGAGAATGTCTCCTCCAGAGGATTTGTCCTTTCAGGACTTTATTTTAGAAATGGCTAAAGGCCTTTCTATTACTACCTCCTCTGAAAGGGAACCAAGGTCAAAAAGATTGGATATTTTAGGATACTCTAAGTCTCCTAAAGAAGCAGTTACCCTGCCTATCCATGAAATCCTTCAGGAACAATTGATGGATTTCTGGGAGAACCCTTTAACTCTGTCTCCTTATTCCCGTAGGTTGGACACCATGTATCGGGTCCCTCCTTCTCCTGGTTTTCAGAAAACTCAATTGCCTCACCACTCCATTGTGGTAAAGTCTGCAATGAAAAAGATCAAGAGTACTAAAAGGCACTCTTCTACACCTCCAGGAAGGGAATGTAAGACACTGGACTCTTTTGGTAGGAAAATCTTCCAGGCTAGTATGCTTATAGCCAGGATTAATTCCTACAGCCTCTATATGGGCATGTTCCTAGGGGAACTTGCCAAGAAAGTGCAGCATTTTGCCCCCTTTATCCCTGAGGATAAACAGGAGGACTTCCTTTCTGTTGTGAAACAACTTTCAGATGTTTCTAAGTTCTCCAACAGAGCTGCCTTTGATTCCTTCGAGGGAGCCAGCAGAGCTTCTGGCATTGCTATTGCAGCCAGACGTCTGGCTTGGCTCCAGGCTTCTGATCTGGAACCCTGGGTTCTAGATGGCTTACGGAATCTGCCCTGTACAGGTGAGAACTTATTCGGTGCAGAGTGGCAAGTTAAAGCCACTCAAATGGACGCTGAAAATGCCACCTTAGAGAGACTTTCTAAGTCCACTTCTACTCCCACTAAGAAGAAGTCTTTCAAGAGGCCTTATTATAAGAAGGCCAGATATGCTTCCAATACTGGCCAGCAATCTTCTCAACCTCGTTTTGCGGCTAAACGTCAGCAAACGAAACAAGCAAGAGCAAAGCCTGCAGCAGCTACTGCAGCTCAACAGGCTCCACCCCCTCAGGGGTTTTGACTTGCCCCTAGAGAACTTGCCATTCCTGGTTCTGGACCAACCAGAACCTCTCACCATACCTGGAAGGTTAGCTCACTTTGCTCCCAGATGGGAACAAATCACAACAGAGCAATGGACCCTCTCTATCATCCGAGAGGGTTACAAACTTCATTTCTCCAACCTTCCTCCTCATCACATGGTGAGACCCTTCAATTCTCCATCTCCTCTCCTAGCCCTGTTGGGTCGGGAGATCTCTTCTCTGCTTGCCCAAGGGGCCATAGAAGAGGTTCCTCTTCATCAACAAGGGTCAGGTTTCTACTCCCCCTATTTTCTCATTCCAAAGAAGACAGGGGGATTCAGACCAATCCTAGATCTGAGAGAATTGAACAAATTTCTGTACAAGGAGAAATTCAAAATGCTCTCTTTGGGCATTCTCCTCCTTCCATACCTTCAGAGTCAGGACTGGCTTTGTTCTCTAGACCTGCAGGATGCGTATACACATCTACTCATCCATCCATCCCACAGAAAATATCTTCGCTTTCTGTTCAGGGGAAGTCATTACCAATACAGAGTACTTCCCTTCGGTCTCGCCTCTGCCCCAAGAGTCTTTACCAAATGCATGGCAGTCGTAGCCGCATTTCTCAGAAGCATGGGGATTTTCGTATTCCCATATCTGGACGACTGGCTCATTCGAGCTCCAACTCAGTCGCAGGCCCAGATTTCCCTAGACCGCACAAGGAGCCTTCTGCAGTATCTGGGACTGGTGGTAAACCTTCCCAAGTCTCAACTCAGCCCTACTCAGTCTCTAGAATTCATAGGGGCCCAGTTGGACACCACCACTGCAAGAGCCTACCTTCCACTGGTTCGGGGTCAGCGTCTGCTGAGCTTGGCCTCCCAAGCCCAGTCCAGTACTCACTTGACAGCCAGGGAAATGCTACGCCTCCTGGGCCATATGGCCTCCACAGTACATGTGGTGCCCTATGCTCGTCTTCATATGAGAGCAGCTCAATGGACCCTGGCCACCCAGTGGACTCAGGCGTCGGGAGCACTCTCAGACCAAATACAAACCTCAAACCGTCTGTCTTGGTCCCTCCATTGGTGGATATCCACCAAGAATCTGTTGTTGGGGGCTCCCTTTCAGCCCTTGCTACCCCAAGCAACCCTCACAACAGATGCCTCCCAATTGGGGTGGGGAGCCCATCTGCTAACTCTCTCCACTCAGGGCACTTGGTCTCCACAGGAGGCCACCCTTCATATCAACCTCCTGGAACTGTGAGCAATTTACCTTGCCCTCAAGGTCTTCTATACCCTCCTTGCCAACCTGACTGTCCTGGTTCAGACAGACAATCAGGTGGCCATGTTTTACATAAACAAACAAGGAGGGACGGGCTCTCTGTCGCTTTGCAACGAAGCTCTCAGATTATGGGCCTACGCCAGAGAGCACCAAATTCATCTGCTAGCAGTGTATCTTCCAGGAGTTCAAAACTCTCGAGCAGACAGGCTCAGTCGAGTTCTGCTGCCACACGAGTGGTCCCTACACGTGGACCAGATAAGCAGAATCTTTCAGGAATGGGGGACCCCGGACATAGACCTCTTTGCAAGTCCGTGGAATGCCAAACTTCCCCGGTTCTGTTCCAGGACTCCGTGTCAGGAAGCTCAGGCCACGGACGCCTTTCTCCTCCATTGGGGTCAGGCGTTCCTATATGCCTTTCCACCCATTCCGCTGATTCCCAAGACTCTGTTCAAACTCCAGAGAGATCACGGCTCTATGATCCTCATAGCTCCACGCTGGCCACGCCAAGTGTGGTTCCCTCTGCTTCTACAGCTCTCCCAGGGATCCTCCCTGGACTTAGGAGCTGCACCAGACCTTCTGTCTCAGGAGGAGGGGACTTTGTGGCACCCAAACCCCAAATCCCTACATCTCCGAGCTTGGTTACTGAAGGCTTAAGTCTTCAAGACTTTAATCTTTCTCAACCTGTGAAAGATATCCTTCATGCCTCTAGGAAACCTTCCACGAGGCGGTCTTATGCTTTCAAATGGAAACGTTTTTCCATTTGGTGTGCTCAGCAGGGCCTTGACCCTCTGGCACTTCCTTTGAATTCCCTCTTAGACTATCTCCTGCATCTTTCCAATGCAGGCCTTAAGACGAATTCTGTAAGAGTCCATTTAAGTGCTATTTCAGCATCCCTGAAACCTATAAATGGACAACCTATCTCCTCTCATCCTCTTGTTGCAAGATTCATGAGAGGCCTGACTCTCACTAAACCTCCCATCAGACCCCCCCCGGTCGCATGGGATTTGAATCTAGTGCTTGGTCAGCTTATGAAGCCCCCTTTTGAGCCGTTATTTTCTACCTCCTTGAAATTTCTTTCCTGGAAGGTACTATTCCTAATTGCAGTCACTTCCGCTCGCCGCATCAGCGAACTGCAGGCTCTAGTGGCTAATCCACCTTATACAAGATTTCATCATGACAAGGTGGTCCTTAGGACGAATCCCCACTTTATGCCCAAAGTGGTCTCGCCTTTTCATCTTAATCAAGAGGTATATCTACCGGTTTTTTTTCCGGCTCCTCATGCCTCCAGTGCAGAGAGGAACCTTCATACTCTGGATTGTAAAAGAGCTCTAGCCTTTTACCTTAATAGGACTCAGCCACATCGAAAGTCTTCTCAACTTTTCGTGGCTTTTGATCCTTCACATTTGGGACTTCCAGTCTCCAAGCGTACACTTCCCAATTGGATTGCTCAGTGTATTTCCTTTGCTTACCAGAGTAAAAACATTTCTCTGGAAGGCCATGTCACAGCTCACAATGTGAGAGCCATGGCAACTTCTATGGCTCATCTGCACTCTGTTTCCATTGATCAGATCTGTCGAGCCGCTACCTGGGCCTCGGTTCATACCTTTACAGCCCATTACTGTTTGGACAAGGACTCCCGCCGGGATGCCTTGTTTGGCCAGGCTGTCCTCAAACACCTGTTCCATTCTTAGACAACTCCTGCCCACCTTCCCAGGATGGATGCCTGAGATCCATACGAAGATGGCGAACCCTTGGAGGGGGATCTCCCAGGCATCTCAGCTAGGGAGTCCCCATATGTGAGGACTTATTCCTGCTTGTTCCTGGAGATAGCACAGTTACTTACCTGTAACAGGTGATCTCTGGGAACAGCAGGAATTAGTCCTCACAACCCACCCACCTCCCCTAGGAGTTGTATCTTCTATCTATCTGTCTTCCTGTCCTCTCTCTATTGTCTCAGCTATAAACTCGAAACTGAGGAGAGCTGTTCAGGAAGGCGGGAAGGCAGCGCGCATGTGCAGTGGGAGGTCCCAAAAGCTTCCATTCTAGGAAGCTGGGGAGCTTTCCCGCGCAGGCTCCGTCGGTTCCGACGTACCCATATGTGAGGACTAATTCCTGCTGTTCCCAGAGATCACCTGTTACAGGTAAGTAACTGTGCTTTATCCCTTCTGATGAAGTTCTCATAAGTTTCCATTTTTCTACAAAAGACAGTTTTGTCTATAATGAAAGAAACACACTCCTGCAGGATGTCTAAATTATCAACAGCCTCCTTAAGAAATTTTATCGTGGACAATTATTTTAGACCCAGATTCTTTAAAATATTTATTAAGACTGTCAATATGGTCTTAAATTAAAAACTCTAGGTGGCTGATGGCCTTCAAAATTTTCACCACTATAATATTCGGAGGAATGGGTAAATGTGCACCCAGCCCTCCTTTGAAGTAGGCATAGCAGTAATCAAATAAGCAGGTCTATTGTGAGGCGCTTCAACAATCATTAATGTCATATTTACATAAAGACTGCTCCACCGTGGCCTCCTGCCTTGCTACGGCCACCCACAATTTCAGGAATGCTGCTATCCACCAACTCTGTCAATATAAGGATTCTCATCGCTGTTAAACTTTAGATTCAGGGAGTCTTTTCCACTAGCGGTTGTAGCGCATGAGACATCGGATGCTGTTAGTTCTCGGACACCCCTATTCTTGATCTCCTCTATAGCTGTCAAAGGCTTATGGGTGGGAGATGCCTGCTCTCTGTGACTCAGATGCCTCCAGAACTGGCTATCCTACCATGGCTAACCTGAGAGCACATGTGCTGCCCAAAGACACAACAGGAGAGCTCACCCATGTAGGGCAGAACTGGATCCATCAGGCCCATCAGTGACAAGGAAGGGGCAGAGGTATAGCACCTAACCTGGCTTTTCCCCTTCCCATGGCTGAGTACAAACTCTAGAACCAGGACTTAGAAAAGTAAGCTGTAACAAGTAAGATCAGGACCCAGCTTATGGGCAGCCACTGTGCTTGGCTATTTTATATCTTCCAAACCTCCGGGCTGGTACAAGGGTATTCGGCACCCAAGGCAAATTTTCAGCCTTATGCCATCCCCTCTCATGATTTTGATAATTAAACTCATCCCAAAACCACTCCTCCCACAATAATTCTTTAAAAATGCATAATTGGACATCATGAGCCCGATATTCAAGTAGGCAGGCTATGTGCCGCTACAGTGCATAGCCCTGCCTGCTCACCCCTAACCCCGGATATTCAATGCTATGGCAATGGTATGGAATATCCGGTTTTGGCACTCAGAGAAAACCGCCGCAGAACCTAACCAGATAGCAGCGATACTGGACCACTACCTGGTTAGCACCCGTGGCTAAAACTAGGCGAGCCTAGTTTTAGCCACAGATCGCTAACCGGGTAGCAGTCCAATATCGTCACTACCCAGTTAGTGGTTTTCCCTTCCTCCACTCTACTCCGGAATGCCTCCAACACATCCGATGCCAACCGGATAGCATCGGGGCCCACAGGGGACATAGACGGGGATATTCAAAGGCACTAACTATGTAGGTGCCATTGAATATCCCCATTTAAGACATTTACATGGTTTACTGGGCTATAAACCCTGTAAATGCCTTTTGAATATCGGACCCCATACTTTTAAATATTAAAACTTTGCTAAGTATGAATTGTGTACCTTCTCTCCTTGCAGGTAAAAGCATGTGCTGATGGTTCTTTGCATTTGTCTGGCAAGTGTTTTAGTTTGACTACTGCTACTCTTTGCTGCCCCTAGGTGATCACCTAGTTTTGCCTAACGTTTGAGTCATCCCAGATTTTATCCGAAGTCAATGAAGGTTTCAACAGATTTTCACAATCCTCGTATTTCAGAAACAAGCATGCAGCCACATCTGGCATGATAGCCAGCCCCACAGCTGCTTTTTCAGAGAAAAGACATTGCATGACAGCTTTAGAATGAAACTAGAAAAATAAGACAAGGACTAATGATGAACTTTTAAAATGGATAATTTCTATAAAAAGGGAGTTGTGCAACTATACTGGCAATACAGTAAGTGGCATATTTGTAGATTGTGATACCTTTTCTTGAATGAAGAAAAAGAGATGTGGTACATATGCTTTAAAGACTACATAGCTCCCTATGTAGGGTGCAACATTTATCAAACAAATTGTGAGCACTGTAATTCTTTACTGTGAAAAATGAGCTTTAAGGTTTTTGCAGGTTCATTTGTTATTAGTTGTCCTGCAGAGGTAGCATGACAAGGATTGAAATCTTTCATATATTTTTTTTTGCTTCTCTGGACTTCCCCCTTAACAGGACCGGTTGCAAGGATTGGAGGTGCCCTAGGCAGGCCCCTTCATCCTTCCCTGTTGCCACCCACTCCAGGGCCTGCTGCAAAGGCAATAGCTCAGAAATTGTGGGGCACTGCTTATCTCAACTTACTGGCACTGCCCTGCCCTCATCCAGCTGTCTTTCCTGCCCCCCTCCGCAGACTTCTGGTTTTGAAATCTGTGTCATAGAGGGATGGAAGAGTCCAGATGAGGGCAGTGCCAGAAAGGTGAGGTAAGCACTGCCCTGCATTTTCTGAGCCATTGCCACTACTGTAGGCCCTGGAGAGGGGCAGCATTAGTGCCTCTGGAGGGTCAGCACTCTAGGCAACTGCTTTGTTTGCCTAATGGTAGCACCAGCCCTGCCCTTTAATCAGAAACAGCCTCTGAGGATGGCACCTTGAATCTTCACTCACAAATATCTGAAGGGGTCCCTTATTTTTAACCATCTTACCTCCTTCCATCTAGCTGTGTTGTTACACTGACAGTTTGTACATATGGACCTTAACTCCTTCCAGAATCAAGTATGCATAGCCACTAAAGGACCCTTTTACTAAGGTGTGCCAAGCATTTAACACACACTTTAGCACATGGTAACTGTCAGTATGTTTATGTTGATTCAGCAATTTGATATACCGCCTTTTACAACATCAGAGCGGTTTACAATATAAACATAATAATAATGGCCAAAGGCCGGAAATATTTTTTTTTATTTATTTATTTAACAGTTCTTATATACCGCGCTATTTGTCATCAGTGCGGTTTACATTAAAACAGTATCACACTTGGTCAGTCAAGTCTGGCCTATGTTTACATATAACAGGGCTTTAACATGGAGGTAAACTGGGGGAACTATATACAATTAAACCAATAGAAATAGAAAGGAAATGCAATGAATTAATAAGAAAGTGATAGTACAATCACACAAGGAGAAGATCGCAGGAGAGAATAGCAGAAGGAAATCAGATAAGGCTGGGAGGCAAGTCAAACGCAGTGCAAAATAGGTGAGCCTTCCAAAGCTTCTTAAATACTGGGAAGGAAGGCTCATAGCAAAGGACTGAGAGGAGGGAGTTCCAGAGAGGTGGGTGGACTGGAGGTGAGCACATGAAGGGAAGGGGAGGATCCGGCGATTGACATGACAAAAGCAAAGACTGGGAGGGAATGTGGAATTGCAAAAGCTCAGCCGAGTACTGAGGAATGGATGTATGAATGGTGAGATGGACAATAGTATGGGTCTGTGGTAACTATTACAGCATAGGCATGACAGTTACTGTGTGTTACTTCCCATGTTAATTGCTCATTGCACGATAGGATAATGGGCAGGTTATGGATGGAAAGCGGGTGTGGACAGCACATTGCGATTAGCACAGGAGTACATATCCCACGCTGTCAATGCTGCAATTAGTGCCGGTGCACTTAATGACACTGCGATGGGTGGCATTAATTGCACATGATGCTGCCAAATGTTAGGATACATTTCAGTACAATAGCTGTCGGGAACATACTGCATGACTATTGAACTTACCGCATGTTGATTTCACTCAAAATGCTCAGTAAGTGCAAGATTGTGGTAGGCGAAGGCCTATGATCCATGGTGTCTGAAGTGAGCAGATGGGCCTGAGTAGCTTGACCTGTAAATGAAGCCTGTGGAGAGGCCCAAAGGAATTACACATTCCCCTGAATGCTGCTACCATAGAATCGAAACTTAACTGAGCACAATTAAGTATAGCTAAGCAGAATCGAAACATAGAAAATATGGAAAAACAAGTTTAATTGGTATTGATAAGAGAGTACAGCTTCTATGGAATTAACACTGCTGAAAGAAAAGTTACAGTGCCCTGCTTTCCCACATGTTCTAGCTAGCTAAGTGACCTTGGAGGAGAGAAGTATCAAAGTTGGAAGAACTGACCATTGTAATTGGGACTATAAGGGGGGTAAGCAGGTGCGGAGCCCAGACCAAAGTCCTAATTGGATGGCTACGTAACGTTACCGGGACCAATAGATGGGGAGAAAGGGGTTACCGGGACCAATGAGAAGTTTGCCTATACCTAGAATGGACAAGAAAAGTATATAAGTTGTTGTTTTACTAACAGCCATTGCTCAGCCATTTTGAATTTGATTCTGCTTGAGACTTGTGCACAAATAAATGATTTGGACCTTCTGAACAGACTCCTGGTATTATTGGTTTGTCTGCGCTCTGCTGCTACATATTCTTGGTGCATTGGCCGGGAAGGTGTGGTAATAGAGGGTATATAGGGCAATATACCACGACTTTCCACCTCTACAGGTTTGGTCCTGCCGGGATCGTGCCCTCCCGACATGGGCTTGCTCTCTGGCACCACCGGTCCCTTGTATCGGAGGGAGCTGGCCGGACCTCGGCGGGTGCCGAGCCCAGACGGAACCAACACCTCGAACCCGTGAGGGGAGTCCGAGGTCCAACTCATGCGCTTGCTTGGGAACTAGGACCGGATCCGGTGAGTATAGTTTTGATTTGACTAGACAGAAGAGTCAGAGCAGAACTGTTGTTTGAACTTTGGAACTTGATATTTGGTAAGAGAGCTTGATCACCTCTCAAGACGGTCCGATTAACCCTGCATGAGTATGCGCAAGGTGAAACTATCGTCTTTTTGATTTTGGAATTTGATATAGCCTAGTCAGCAGAGACAGGATTGGGCTGTTTTTGGGATACGTTGTAGCATGATTGTGTGAATGGAGTGTGAATGAGAGGTCTTGCAACACAGACCAAGAGAAGGCGGACTCCTGAGTAACGCATTTTCTGGCCGGGCGACCGCGTCCAGATCGTAAAAAGGAGGAAGCGACCATCGTCTTGTCTTGTTATTTGTTTCCCTTGAATGTTTCTAGGGCCGTGAGGACCCCTTACCCATGGTCCGCCTTCCTTTTCCCTTCTGTCTGTTGTTGCGCGCACACATCGAAATGGGAGGGGCGGAGTCTACTAGGAACACTCCGTTAGAATGTATGATCAAACATTTTAGTAAAGGATATTCAGGAGATTATGGAGTAAAACTGACTGCCTCACGATTACAGCTTTTGTGTACTAGGGAGTGGCCCGTCTTAAACCCCATGTGGCCTCGAGATGGAACATTTAACCTAGGAATTATTCAGTCAGTTCATCGGAAGGTGCGAATAGCACACTCCGATCAGTATCCCTATATAGATTCTTGGTTGAGTATTTGTGAAGATCCGCCCCCTTGGGCAAAGCGCTGTTATGAAGAGCAGTGCAGAATAATGTTAGCATTAACAGACCAGACCCAGAAAACAGGGACAGCTAAGAAATCTAGCCAGAAACCTGTTCTTGTAGATCCTGAGTCCCCGGGAGCTGTAATTAGGCAGTCCCGAGCTCGGCACCCAGTGAGAGTACCACCGCGTCCCGGGGCAGGCCCCCGGGACCGGGAGAGTCCTCCTCCTCACCAGCCAGAAGATCAGCCAGATGAAATACCCAGAGAAGATGCTGATCAGTCTGAGACAGAGACTGAGGATAAGCTGGAGTCAGAGCCGGAGGATGAAGATGTATCCTCCCAGACAGAGACAGAAAGTGAAAAATCAGTCGTCAGTGCTAGTTCATCGGTTGTAAGTGAGGCTCCCCAGACTAGGCAAGTCTCAAAGCTGAAAGCCCCCACCCAGATCCCGAAAGTCACTACTAAGAAGCCGAAAGCCCTCCCAAAAGTAATAGCCCCCTTGAGACAAGTCCCGGGGCTGCCCGTGCGGGATGAGCATGATCAGATAGTAGCGGGACCCCTGAGTCTAGTATATGTGCCTTTCTCCACTGCTGATTTGTTGAACTGGAAGATGCATTATGCTTCCTACACTAATAAGCCACAAGAGTTAACAGAATTGATGCATACGATCATGGAAACTCACCAGCCCACTTGGGCAGATTGCCGTCAGCTCCTGTCTACTCTATTTACCACTGAGGAGCGGACACGAATAAAGTGAGCTGCTATCGACTGGCTAGCAGATAATCCCGTAGCAGAGGGAGTTGACAGAGCAGGAATAGATAATCGCGAAGCAGCTCAGAAAGAATTCCCTAACGAAGACCCCAAATGGGATCCAAATACTGAAGTAGGATCCAGAGCCCTATCCCGGTTTCGCCAAGGCCTTATGCAAGGTCTGCGAAAGGGGGGTCAGAAAGCTATGAATCTTTCTAAAGTGACCAAAGATAATCAGGGCATAGATGAGAGCCCAGCAGTATTCTATGAGAGATTGACTGAAGCATACAGGATGTATACTCCCTATGACCCAGATGCCCCAGGAAGCCTATGCATGGTGAATTCTGCTTTTGTAAACCAGTCACAACCAGATATTAGACGCAAGCTGCAGAAATTAGAAGGGTTTGCGGGCATGAATGCAACACAGTTATTGGAAGTCGCTCATAAAGTGTATGTGAATCGTGATAATGAAAGACAGAAAGAAAGTGATCGACGGATGAAGAAGAAAGCGGATTTTTTGGCTGCGGCCATAGTGGAACAGAAAAGGGGAGGTGTCCCTAATCGAAGGAGCAGAGGAAGAGGGCGCGGCCGAGGAAATGACCAGCCCCCATTAGGCGCGAACCAATGTGCTTATTGCAGAGAAGAAGGACATTGGAGAAGTGCATGCCCGCGACTCGAAGAGGCCTCTCAGGGTGAAGGGGAACACGCCCCTTGGAGGGAAAGAGAGAGAGGCCGACCCCAGAACCGCAGAGGAACCAATCGAGAATATTTTCAACAAGAACGCACGGAGGTCATCCAGGGAGTGGCAGCCGCCACAGCCTATGACTTGGATGAAGCAGATTAGGACAGACCGGGCTCCGAATTCGCTTTAGGTCTCCAGGAGCCTATGGTCAGTATACAAATAGGAGACCAATTTATGGACTTTATGGTTGATACTGGAGCAGAACATTCTGTAGTAGATAAACAAATAGCTCCTTTTTCTACAAGAGCAGTCACCATTGTGGGAGCAACTGGCGCAAAAGCCACAAAGCCATTTCTTCAAAACCGCATATGTAATTTAGGAGGACAGCAAATAACGCACCAATTCCTTTACATGCCAGAGTGCCCAGTGCCATTGCTGGGACGAGATATGCTAGCCAAGCTGCAGGCCCAAATATCCTTTACTGAGAAAGGAGAAATGCAAATGACAGTGAATTCCCAGACAAAACCTGCTGGACTAATGGTGCTTATTGTTCCTCGAGAAGAAGAATGGAGATATTATAGTACTGAGCCAATTATTGATACCTATTTTGAACCTACTTTGAAAAGCATTGATGCCCCTCCTGGAGTATGGGCAGAAGGCAATCCACCAGGCCTAGCCAAACATATAGCTCCAATAATTGTGAATCTCAAGCCTAGTGCACAGCCAGTACATGTCAAGCAATATCCACTCCCAAGAGCAGCAATTGAAGGCATCCATCGCCACTTGTTAAGGCTACTGGAATATAGCCTACTCAAAGTTTGTCAGTCACCATGGAACACACCTCTCCTGCCAGTGCAGAAGCCTGGGACAGGTGACTACCGCCCAGTGCAGGATCTAAGGAGAGTGAATGAAGCAGTTGAGACCATACATCCAGTTGTGCCAAATCCCTACACACTCTTAGGATTGATTCCTGCTGAAGCCACCCATTTTACTGTTTTGGACTTGAAAGATGCATTCTTTTGCATAAGATTAGCCCCAATTAGCCAGTTGCTGTTTGCCTTTGAATGGCAGGACCCTGTCTCGGGGAGGCGGGGCCAACTCACTTGGACACGATTACCTCAAGGATTTAAGAACTCACCTACCATTTTCAGAGCTGCACTAAACCAAGATCTTTCAAGCTATCCAGTGGCCCCTGAAAGAAGAGTACTCCTCCAATATGTAGATGATCTACTGGTAGCTGCCACCTCTGAAAGTGAATGTATACAAGCCACTACTGACCTCTTGCAACTATTAGATGAAGCTGGATACAAAGTTTCCAGAGCAAAAGCACAGCTATGCCAAAAAGAAGTAAAATATTTGGGCTTTCGTCTGACCAAAGGAAGCCGACAAGTGGGACGCGAGAGAAAAGAAGCCGTATGCAGTATCCCAACCCCAACTACCAGAAAGCAAGTCAGAGCCTTTCTGGGAGCAGCAGGATACTGCTGGATATGGATACCTAACTTTGCTCAGATTGCTAAACCACTATATGAAGCCACCAAGGGAGAAGAAAAATCACCACTAGAATGGGGACTTGAGCAAGATACAGCTTTCAAGACCCTGAAGGAAGAATTGATGTCGTCACCAGCACTCGGGTTGCCAGATGTCCACAAGCCTTTCCATCTATTTGTGCACGAGATGCACGGAAATGCCCTAGGCATGTTGACTCAGAAATTGGGACATTGGGAACGACCCGTAGCATACCTATCAAAACAGTTGGACACTGTGGCCAAAGGATGGCCACCATGTTTGAGAGCTGTTGCAGCTACAGCACTATTAGTAAGTGAAGCAGACAAACTCACCTTAGGACAGAGTCTACGCGTCACAGTACCACATGCGGTACTTGCCCTTATGGAACAAAAAGCAAATCATTGGCTCACCAATTCTCGAATGCTGAAATACCAAAGCATGCTATGTGAAAATCCACAAATACAACTGGAAGTGAGCCATGCCTTGAACCCAGCTACCCTGATACCAATCAGTGAAGACCCTCCAGAGCACGACTGTATAGAAGTCATGGATACTGTATTTTCAAGTCGACCTGATTTAACTGATGTGCCCCTAGAGAATCCTGACCAGACTTATTTTGTAGATGGAAGTAGTCTCATTATCGATGGACGACGTTGTGAAGGGTATGCAGTAGTAACCCAGGAGAAAGTCATTGAATCATCAGCTCTTGCATCAGGCACATCAGCCCAGAAAGCAAAATTGATAGCACTCACTAGAGCATTAGTATTGGGTGCGGGACTTCTGCTGAACGTATACACGGACTCAAAATATGCCTTCACCACTGTGAACGCACATGGAGCTCTCTACAAAGAACGAGGGCTCATTACATCAGGAGGCAAATCTATCAAATATGGCCCAGAAATATTGATGTTACTAGACGCAGTATGGGCCCCGACACGTGTAGCTGTCATACACTGTCGAGGACACCAAGCGGGAAAAGGAGAGATTGCCCAAGGAAACAGATTTGCTGATGCTTCAGCACGTAAAGCAGCCATGACAGGCCAAATTTCACCACAAGCCATGCCAAAACAAGCAGCATTGTTTCCAGTACCCCTTAATTTATGGACACCACGATATACCACCGAAGAATTGGATTACTATTGTAATAAAGAAGAGGGAGTACTGAAAGATGGATGGATTGAACTGCCACCTCCCGAGGGCAGTCAACCCCCAGGACGAATAGTGATCCCTGAGTCATTGGGACCAGCCTTTGTCAAAGCTTTTCACCAAGCCACACATTATGGGAAGAGTGCTATGGAGAAAGCACTTAAACCACATTTTTGTATCGCTCTATTGGGAGCCTTGTCAGCTTCAGTAGCCCGCCAGTGTCTAATTTGTGCCAAGAATAATGCCAAACAGGGCCCCACGCCACCACCACGAGTTCAGTCGGGAGGTGTAACCCCCATGCACCACCTGCAAGTAGATTTTACTGAAATGCCAAAAGCCAATGGATATCGCTACTTGTTAGTATTAGTTCGTACCTTCTCTGGGTGGGTGGAAGCCTTCCCCACCAGAACTGAAAAGGCCCGAGAAGTTACTAAAGTTTTGATGAGAGAAATTATCCCCAGATTTGGAATTCCAGCAGTAATAGGATCAGACAATGGGCCCTCATTTGTATCTCAAATTACCCAGCAGTTAGCAAATGCCCTACAGATACAATGGAAGTTGCACACTGCATACAGACCCCAAAGTTCAGGGAAAGCTGAGCGAATGAATAGAACTTTGAAATCTCAGATGTCCAAGCTATGTCAGGAGACCCACCTGAAGTGGCCCCAGGTTCTCCCAATAGCATTACTTAGAATACGCTCAGCTCCTGTAAAATCATCAGGATTTTCCCCTTTTGAAGTTGTGTACGGCAAACCCCCACCAATAGTGCAGGGTGTTAAAGGTAGTTTGCCACAGATTGGTTCAGAAATAACCAGACAAGAACTCCTAGCTCTTAGTTCTGTTCTGCAGACTCTCCATGCGTGGATACAGGACCAGTTGCCTATCAACTTGACGGAACCACTGCATCCCTACAAGCCTGGTACCTCGGTGTGGATCAAAGATTGGAAGAAGACACCGTTGGAACCTCATTGGAAGGGACCATACATCGTCATCCTGTCTACCCCAACTGCAGTAAAGGTAGCAGAAATCGATTCCTGGATTCATCACAGCAGAGTCAAGCCAGCAGCAGTTCCAGATCAGGACCAGTGGACAGCAGAGCCACATCCTGACGTCCCTTTGCGCCTTACCCTACAGAGGCAGCCAGCAGCCTAGATCTCATCAGGGACACTCATGAACTACAGTGTCCTACAGCAGCCAAGTCTTTCGAAGAGGATTGCTGTTCCTTATACAGCAAAGACATTTGTTTTCTTCATCGACTAACTGTGCCTTTATAGACTTTCGTCAGGCCAACTACACTTGGTAAGTTGGCATCATAACAAAGCGAAACTTTTTGAGGATCTTCAATCAACATCGGCACCCGTTGAATTGCTTCATTAGCAAACGGGTCAGCACCGCGCCAAGAAGAAGAAGACGACGTGGTCAAGATTTTCCAGCGGAGATCCAGAAGAACTACAATCAACATGCATCTTTGTTTCTATCTTGCTTTGGCTGCTTGCCTGGGGAGTTTTGAACTGGTTCATGCTTTACCCCCATGTACTGCCTGCATTACTACTACCCGGACTGGAATGAAAGTGACTCAGACTTTACTTTATCATTCTTACTATACCTGTACTGGTACAGTAAGTCGGTATATTTATAACACCAATGAACTGAATGTTTGTACTAAAGGTAATTCTAAAGTTTGTTTTAACCCACATCAGAACCCATCTTATTATATCCTAGAAATAAGATGGAATGATGCAGATGGAGCTTTACTTAATGCTACACCCCCACTTACTGATCCCACACAGCATGCTATTTTGTATTTTGATGCTTGTGATGCCATTAATAGAGATAGTCGTTCTAAATGTGCCAATTGGGAGAAAGCTTATGCTAATGATCATAAATATATGTGTCCTGAAGGAACCACAGGATGGGGGGCCTGCACAGGTAAACGAGTTTTAGCAAATGTATATAGCACAGCACCATTTCAGGACTATTATTGCCCAAAGTGGGACTGCGTGTTTTATGCCACATGGAAAACTGGTGTGATAGAAAATACCAGAGACAATCGAATGGCTGCCTTAACCAAGCCATATGTGAAGAATTCTAAAACTTGTAAGAAAGGTACTTGTAATCCACTAGAGTTGTTAATAGCCAATCCCAGTGCATGGAAACAAGGGTATAAATTTGGATTACGCATTGCAGGTTCTGGTCAGATCCCGGAACCATTGTACATATTAGACTGAATACCCAAGCCCATCGATCATCAAAGTATCATATACATAACACTTTCTATGAAACCATGCATATAAACAAGTTTGATATCCCTCACCCTTCTCAGAATTTGTTCTTAGAGTTGGCTGGAGCTGTGGTCTCCAGTCTCCATATCTCAGATTGTTATTTTTGTGGTGGAACCAAGATGGGTGATCAGTGGCCATGGGAGGCCCAAGAATTGAATTACTCAGTAATTTACAATCAGACAGAGCTACACAAGACTACCAGTGAATGGGTATTAGCACACCCAATAGTTGGACGTCTGTGTTATGCTTGAACTGGACCCCAGTTTATCTCGAAGGTAGGACAGCTTGTCTGTCTTTGCCAGAAGTTCTATAATGACACCACAAAGCGAACATCTTGGTGGTCAGGAGTTAATGAATCTGAACCCACCAATCCATTAGCAAGGTTTCCGGAGCTTGCCCCTTTATGGACTGACCTCAACCAACATCATGGCTGGCAAGCCCCACCAGGCCTATATTGGATTTGCGGAACCCGAGCATATGCTCAACTCCCTATCCATTGGGGAGGAGCATGTGTCTTAGGGACTATTCGACCCTCTTTCTTTTTATTGCCCACAGAACATGGAGAACAATTAGGCTACCCAGTTTATTCAAAAAGACAGAAAAGAGCAGCTTTACAGATAGGCAAGTGGGAGAAATGGGATGGTGAGGATTGGCCACCAGAGCGAATCATTGCCTATTATGGACCTGCCACTTGGGAGCAAGATGGCATGTGGGGATACCGTACCCCAATTTATATGTTGAATAGAATTATACGCCTGCAAGCAGTAATTGAACTCATTACTAATGAAACTAGCCAAGCACTCACACTTTTAGCTAGACAAAGCACACAAATGCGCACTGCAATCTATCAAAATCGCTTGGCACTAGATTACTTATTAGCTGCTGAAGGAGGAGTTTGTGGTAAGCTGAACCTCACAAATTGTTGTTTGAAGATAGACGATAAGGGTCAAGTTGTTGAGGAAATTGCTGAAAACATGCGGAAGCAAACTTATGTGCCAGTACAGACCTGGCATAGTCTTAAGATACCCAATTGGTTTGCATCAATCTTCTCTGGATTAGGAGGATTCACTACTTTTGCTATGATAATACTAATCTTTGTAGCTTTGTTCTTTATGTTACCATGTATAATCCCATGTTGTATGCGTTCTATTCACAGTGTTATTGAGAATACAGTGGAGCGGAAGACCGCAACAAAGATTTTAGCCTTATGGCACCCTAATCCTACTACACATGGTCGAAACCCGACCCCAGTGTAATTGAGTGATTTAATTCTCACACCTTATTAGTAATAGGGTGAGATTAATCAAAGGGGGGACTGTGGTAGGTGAAGGCCTATGATCCATGGTGTCTGAAGTGAGCAGACGGGCCTGAGTAGCTTGACCTGTAAATGAAGCCTGTGGAGAGGCCCAAAGGAATTACACATTCCCCTGAATGCTGTTACCATAGAATCGAAACTTAACTGAGCACAATTAAGTATAGCTAAGCAGAATCGAAACATAGAAAATATGGAAAAACAAGTTTAATTGGTATTGATAAGAGAGTACAGCTTCTATGGAATTAATTAACACTGCTGAAAGAAAAGTTACAGTGCCCTGCTTTCCCACATGTTCTAGCTAGCTAAGTGACCTTGGAGGAGAGAAGTATCAAAGTTGGAAGAACTGACCATTGTAATTGGGACTATAGGGGGGGTAAGCAGGTGCGGAGCCCAGACCAAAGTCCTAATTGGATGGCTACGTAACGTTACCGGGACCAATAGATGGGGAGAAAGGGGTTACCGGGACCAATGAGAAGTTTGCCTATACCTAGAATGGACAAGAAAAGTATATAAGTTGTTGTTTTACTAACAGCCATTGCTCAGCCATTTTGAATTTGATTCTGCTTGAGACTTGTGCACAAATAAATGATTTGGACCTTCTGAACAGACTCCTGGTATTATTAGTTTGTCTGCGCTCTGCTGCTACAAGATCATATCGCACTTTAGTAAAAGGTCCCCAAAGAGTCCCTGCTATGTGATGATTGAGACCAGGGCTGTTGCAAGATTATGAGGTGCCCTAGGTGAACTCATCCCTTGCACCCTGGCTCCTGCTTAAACCCCCTTCCTAGCCCCATTGCCACTGCTGCCACTCCTCTCTGGGACCTTGAATGGTGGCAGTGGTCAGAAACAGCCCCGCAGCACTTGCCCTCTACCTCCAGTGCTGCAAGGCTGTTCTACTCCCACCCCACCAAGGCCCAATGCCAACTTCCTGTTTGCAAACAGGAAGTCAGCATTAGGCCTTGGAGGGGGTGGAACAGAAACAGTCTTGTAGTGCCAGGGGTTGAAAGGAAGCGCGGTGGGGCTGTTTGTGATCATTGCATCACTGCAGGTCCCAAAGAGGGGCTGCAGAAGCAGCAATGAGGTGCCGCGCCTGGTCATTGGTGCTCTAGGCGACCACCTATTTTGCCTGGTGGTCACGCTGATCCTGGTTGAGACAATATCTTTAGCCTTAATCAACCTGGAAGAGTAGAGGTTTAGACTAAAGGTTAGCGCACTGGGCTAGAACCAGGGAAATCAGGCTTTGAATCCCACTGCTGCTCCTTGTGATTTTAAGCAAGCCACCTAACCATCCATTGCCTCAGGTACAAACAGACTGTAAGTCTCCTCGGGACAGGAAATTACCTATGCTGCCTGAATATAACTTGCCTTGAACTCCTGAGAAAAGGCATATGCTAAATCCAATCCTCTTACCCTTATGAAGAAGCTGGTTTAAAAATTAAACCCAGGTCTCTGCTAGTGCACAATACTGACAATGTGTCATTAGGCTGACCACCTTATTTTTTTGTATAGAGCACCTCTTTAAGAGAGCTCTGACTGCTAACTAACCTGTAAACTATCATTAAAATCATCTCTAATACCTGAAGATTGGAGGATCGCCAATGTAACACCAATTTTTAAAAAGGGCTCCAGGAGTGATCCGGGAAATTGCAGACTGGTGAGCCTCACGTCAGTACTGGGAAAAATGGTAGAAACCATCATAAAGAATAAAATTACTTAGCATGTAGTAAGTCATGGCCTAATGGGAGACAGCCAACATGGCTTTAGACAAGGAAGATCTTGTCTTACTAATCTGTTATGTTTTTTTTGAAGGTGTGAATAAACAGGTGGACAAAGGTGAGTCGGTTGATATAGTGTATCTGGACTTTCAGAAAGCCTTTGACAAGGTCCCTCATCAGAGACCTTTGGCAAAACTAAAGAGTCATGGGATAGGAGGCAGTGTACTACTGTGGATCAAGAACTGGTTAAAAGATAGAAAACAGAGGGTTGGGCTAAATGGCCAATTTTCCCAATGGAGAAAGGTGAATAGTGGTGTACCCCAGGGATCTGTGCTGGGTCCGCTGCTTTTTGACATATTCACAAATAACCTGGAAAGTGGAATAACAAGTGAGGTTATCAGATTTGCAGATGACACAAAACTATTTAAAGTTGTTAAAACCCAAGAGGATTGTGGAAAATTGCAAGAGGATCTTGATAAATTGGAAGACTGGGCATCAAAATGGCAGATGAAATTTAATGTGGACAAGTGCAAAGTTATGCACCTAGGGAAGAACAACCCAAACTATGGTTACACGATGCAAGGTTCCACATTAGGAACCACCACCCAGGAAAAAGATTTAGGCGTCATTGTGGATAGCATGTTAAAACCCTCGGCCCAGTGTTCAGCGGCAAACAAGAGAGCAAATAGAATGCTAGGTATCATAAGGAAAGGAATGGAAAATAAAACAAAAGATATTATAATGCCTCTATATCGTTCCATGGTGAGACTGCACCTTGAATATTGTGTGCAATTCTGGTCGCCGTATCTTAAAAAGGATATAGCGTTATTAGAAAAGGTTCAGAGAAGAGCCTCAAAATGGTAAAGGGGATGGAAGGATACTCCTATAAAGAAAGGCTAAAAAGGTTAGGGCTCTTTAACCTGGAAAAGAGATGGCTGGGGGGAGATATGATAGTCTATAAATTAATGAACGGAGTGGAACGGGTAAACGTAGATCGATTGTTTATGTTATCAGAATATAGAAAGACTAGGGGATATGCAATGAAGCTACAGGGTAAACTATTTAAGACTAATAAAAGAAAATATTTTTTCACTCAATGGGTAATCAAACTCTGGAATTTGTTACCGGAGGATGTAGTAAAGGCTGTTAGTGTAGCTGGGTTTAAAAAAGGTTTGGACAAGTTCCTGGAGGAAAGGTCCATAAACCATTATTAAGAAGGGACCCAGGATATCAATGCTTGACCCAGTACAAGCATTGCGGAACCTGTGTCTTTTGGGGAAACTTCTAGGTACATATGACCTAGATTGGCCACTGTTGGAAACAGGATACTGGGCTTGATGGACCTTGGTCTGACCCAGTATGGCATATCTTATGTAACAATTGACTCTCAATTTCATTCTTCATAGGCCCCACATAGGCCTGGATTTCATATTATCTACAATAAATATGCATGGTAGGAGTGTTTGGGTGTATGTTTGATCTGATTCAGTTGTAAAGCTTACTTAGCCTGAAAACTAGAACCATATAGATATCATAAAGATTAGAGCTGTGATCTACTATATTGCAGCCTACATAGTGATTTATCACATCTTACACTAGCTGTTCTGTGGTGGAGTAGCCTAGTGGTTACAGCAACAGCATCCTACCTAGGAGATCTGGGTTCAGTTCCCACTGGTATGCCTTGGGCAAGTCACTTTACCCTCCACTGCCTCTGAGATGCCAATTATATCTAACTTTTAATTTAGTGTTATATATTCTAGCTCTAGAAGAAAAGGCCTGGTAATCTACTTCTGGTTATACCTTGCCAAGAAAACCCAGAGGCTACTGGGTTCTCAGGAATCTGCAATGACTTGAAAAAGAAAACACCAGTTGTTCATAAAGGAAGGCTGTGGGTTTAAACTGATGTTGCTGACTTTTAAATTGTTATACAACCAGAAACCAGAATACTTGTGTGGGATTCAACATTACATGACAGGTATAGTCTAACTACTTCATTGAATGCATCAGCTACCTGAGATTAAGCAATACAGAAATCATGCTAGTTTTGTTGTGGTCTCCCTCTTTACCAAAGTTCCACTTGAAGAAAGAGTCCAGGCCATATATCAAAAGCTAGAAACATGTGGACATCCAACAGAATGGGCCAACCTAACAGTATTTTGTCTAAAAGCAACTTTCTTCCAGTACTGGAAACACTGTGCCCAAAGAGAAGGCACAGCAAGGGGTTCCCCTTTTTCCCTAGTAGTAGCCAACATTTTCATGAAGTCTCTTTTGCATGTACTCATTTGGAGTACATGCAAAGCTAAAACTCAAACTCTGAGTCCACTGTGTAGATGAGACATTTATCAATTGGCCCCATCGATGGGAAAATCTCGATGACTTTCTGAACCATCCGAATAGCATCCACCCCAACATATGGTTCACTATGGAGACCAAGACCAATGGACGTCTCCCCTTCTTTGATATAATGATCAGAAAGTAGACAGATGGAAGCCTGAGCCATGCTGTATACTGTACAGGAAACCCACCCATACAAATTGTTATCTACATGTGGAGTCACACCACCATCCATCCATCCACAAAAAGGCATCCTGCACACACTAGAAACAGGGCACTAAGAGACTGTGACCCAGACAGTCTCCAGGAAGAAAGGAACATCCTCTGGGACATGTTCTCAGCCAATGGCTACAACAAAATGCCCAAGCCTTAAAAACAGTGGACAAACCAATTCACAAGAATAGCAACCACTAATAACCACTGGATAACAAGCCCATGACAGAACAAAGATTTGTGGTGCATCCCTATGTCCAAGGAGTAACAGACCACATAGGTAAACAGCTTAAAAAGAATAATATCAAAACAGAATATAGTGTACCACATAAGCTGGCATCCTCACTCACACAAGTGAAGGATCGCATCCCTCTGCTCCAAACCGCTGGAGTCAATGAGATTCCATGCAGCTGTGGCCAATCGTATATAGCAAAACCAGCCACACCATAGAAGAAAGGCTACAAGAGCACAAAAGACATTATAAACCTGCAACACAGAAAAATCTGCTGTAGCCCTCCATACGATGGAAACTGGTCATACAATCAAATTTAATGACACAAAAATCCTGGCAAAAAAAAAAAAGAACATTGGTGGCCAAGGAGGATCAAAAGGCAGTAGAGATAGCAAGACACCCATGAAACTTCAATGGAGACAAAGGATTGAACATCAACAAAGTATGACAACCCCTCTTTCAAAGAAGGTTTAGTGCTACAAGGTCTGGTGCTGAAGGCAAAAGATTTTTTCCACTTTCCAGAATCTGAGATCCAAATTCCCTCCCTCTAGGATTCTTACTTGCACTTTTCTCGCTCTTTCTCCAATGAACCTTCCCACCAAAATTCAAATTTCAAAATTCCTGCCTTTTTCCAATGAACTTTCCCTCCGAAATTCAAATTCGAATTTCCCGCTTTTTCTTCAACGAACTTTCCCCCCCAAAATTCAAATTTCCTGCTTCAAACCAGCCAATCCGGTTTGAGATCCATTGTATATAAGAACAGACATTCACTGCATAACCACTTCACCCTGAGGAAAGCCACAGAATGATGGTTGAAATGTTGGTTCTACCTACCAAAACGTGACATGACTCAGAAAACTACAAAGATCATGATACTAGCTGCAGAAGCCTAAGAGAACAGGTATAGTCTTACATTTTTCTCAGGATAACTTGTTAGTTGTATCTACTTATAGGAAGATGAGTAAAGTGAAGCAGAGGTCTAAAGTATTTTGTGTTTTTTCCCCAGAATGTTGGAATAAACTTTCAGATGATTTACAGGGTATGTCAAATAAACAACAATTTAGGAAGCATTTGAAGGATAGGCTCCACTTAACAGGGGTGGAACCAGGCTGCTGGCATTAACCCTTAAAAAGGAGATAGAGCAGCTTTTAAACTAGATAATAGGGGAAAGCCGACAATCACCCAAGAGCACATGGTTCAGAAGGATGTATCCTTGAAAGAGGGAAGTTAGGGCATCCTGATAGGGAGGTTCCAATAAAGATAAAAGTAACCCAGATGCAAGCAGACAGAGCTCAAAGATTACAAATTACCCTTGTCAACTGATAACCAAATTGTTAATATTAATAAAATATATCCTCTAAAATGCCTGTATGCAAATGCTAGAAGTCTAAAAAATAAGATGGGAGAGCTAGAATATATAGCACTAAATTAAAAGTTAGATATAATTGGCATCTCAGAGACCTGGTGGAAGGAAGACAACCAATGGGATACCGTGACACCTGTGTACAAACACTATTGCAATGACAGGGTAGATCAAATTGCTGGAGAGGTTGTGCTCTGTGTTAGAGAGGGTATTGAGTCACGCAGGATAAAGGTTTTGCTGGAAATAAAACATATTGTAGAATCTCTATGGACAGAAATTCCATGTAAAAAGGGAAAGCCATGGCAGTGGGGGGTGTATTACCATCAACTTGGCCAGAATGAACAGATGGATGATAAAATGCTAAAAGAAATCAGGGAAGCTAACAAAAGTTACAACACAATAATAATGGGTGATTTCAATTACCCTGGTATCGACTGGGTCAATATCACAACAGGCCATGCTAAGGAGATACAATTTCTATATTAAACAAATTACTACTTCTTGAAGCAGCTGGTTTATGAACTAAGGGGGGAATCTATTTTGGACATAGTCTTTAGTGGAACACAGGATCTGGTGCAAGAGATGACAGTGTTGGGACCACATGGCAATAGTGATCATACCATGATCTCATTTCATTTAATAAATGGAGGAAGAACAACAAGGAAATCCACAGTACTATCTTTTAACTTTCAAAAGGGAGACTATAATAAAATGAGGCAAATAGTTAAGCAAAAACTAAAAGGAGCAGCTTCAAAGGTTAAAGGTTTACATCAAGCATGGGTGAGGTTTAAAAATACTACTATCTTGGAAGTCCAGACCAAATATATTCCACGCTTTAAGAAAGATGGAAGGAAGGCTAAAAAACTGTCATTATAGTTTAAAGGTGAGGTCAAAAAAGCTGTTGTAGCCAAAAAAAGCATCTTTCAGGAAATGGAAAAAGGAGCCAAATGACAAAAACGGGAAACAACATAAGCACTGGCAAGTTAGATGCAAGGCATTAATAAGGTAGGCAAAGAGAGAATTTGAAAAAAAGCTTGCCATGGAAGCCAAAACACATAATAAAAGCTTTTTCAACTACATTCATAGCAAAGAAACCTGTGAGTCAGTTGGACCATGAGATGATAGAGGGGTAAAAGGAGCACCAAGCGAAGACAAGTCCATAGCGAAGAGACTGAGTGAATTCTTTGCTTTGGTCTTTACTGGAAAAGATGTAGGGAAGTTACCCATGTCTGAAATTGTATTTAAAGGTGATGTATAAGAAGAATTTAAACAAATTTTGATCAACCGGGAAGATGTATTACAAGTATTGGATAAACTGAAGAGTAGCAAATTACCTGCACTGGATATTATTATCCCAGGATGCTGAAAGGACTGAAATATGAGCTTGCAGACCTATGAATAGTAATCTGCAACATCATTGAAATCATCTGTAGTACCTAAAGACAGGAGAAAGGCCAATGTAACGTCAATTTTTAAAAAGGGTTCCAGGGTTGATTCGGGAAACTATAGACCGGTGAGTTTGACGTCAGTACCGGGCAAAATGGTAGAAACCATTATAAAGAATAAAATTACTGAAAACGTAGAACAGTGGCCACCTGGACTGGCCACTGTTGGAAACAGCTTGATGGACCTTGGTCTTACCCAGTATGGCATTTCTTATTTTCTTAAGTTTATTTATTTATTTATTTACAGTTTCTTTTATACCGCGCTATTTGACATCAGTGCGGTTTACAATGAACAGAAACTACACGTCACAAAAATTGATCAGTGCTTACAATGAACAGGACAATGAACTGGGTATACATTAAACAGGTTTCATAAACAGAGAACATAATAAAACTATGTACAAAAAGCAACTATGTACAAAGCAGCTAAATGCAGCTAATGTTTCTTAATGAGAGGAGAAGCAAGGTGAGATTGCAGCTCTGCGCGTTAAGACTATGGAGTGCATGAGTTTAATGTGTTGGCCTGGGGTGTAGAGGTAGGTTGGTATGAGAAGGTGTCTGAAACATTGTAGTGCTGCAGGAACAGGTGATGCTTCAGTGCCTTCCTGAATTGGGAGAGGTCACTGATGGTTCTGATGCCTGTTGGTAGGGCATTCCAACATGATGGTGCAAAGTAAGAGAAGGCTCTGGATCTGGTGACTTGAGAGCACTTCGTGATTGCCTTGGGTAGTACAAGGGAGTTGGAGGCAGTTGATCTCCTTGCTCGATTAGGGGGTGTAATTGAAATCAGGTCGGTATGAAGTCTTATGAAGTCTTTTATATATCTTTGCTAATTCTGTATTCTATGGTTATTTTTATTTTAAGCTTTTAAATTTTATTTATTGTTTTTGATTTGAAAGATATAGATGGGTGTTTTCTTCTTATTGCATTGTATTTTAGGATGACTCTGAACCATTCTGAATTAGTTTGTATTCAGTAAAGTGGCATTAAAATGTTATAAATAAAATATATGTAAATATGTATGCATTAGCTGTTCAGTTTTCTCCAGCTAGAGTCCCATATAAGTGGGTCCAGCCTCATTGTTTAGTGGCCAATGTTGTACACTGTCCCACAGAAGAAATGCATTCAGTTCCCAGGACAAACATTTGACTGATAGGCTAGCCAAAGTCAGACATAATATGGAGACAGCATTTGTAGCCCTCGGGTGGATGGAGTCACAACTATTACTTGATGGCCTAGAGATGATAAGAAAGGCTACCTACAACCCACAGTATACAGGTTCTGGAGGAAGCCATGACTCATCGTTCCTGGCCAAGAATTGTTGATACAATGGCTAGGCTGACTTGGAAGGAGAATATAATAATAGAAAAAATGCATAGCACTTATGCCAGTGGATGGGCTCCTGGGTTGTACAGCAAAGGACAAGGAACTGGACTGGTTGCAAAAAGAATAACACGCTATGCAGTGCAGCTGGCATAATTGTGCCCATGGATGGGTTCTTTGCTGTACAGCAGTGGGCCTTGGACTGTTTGCAGGAAGAACATGCCGCAGGGTACAGTTGGGTTAGTTGTGCCTATGGATGTGTGGGCTTCCTTGCTGTATGTGCAACGCCGCTGTATGTGTGGGAAGCCTGTGGCTCAGAATACAGTGCAAGCGAATAGCAGGGGTTGTATGTCCAAATCAGACATATATCCCTTCTATTTGCTGTTCAGAATGACCCCCATAGCGAGAAAATAGATTTGTTGCAGAAATGTCCAAGTGGCAGGGATATGCATAAAAAACATTGGCACTCTCCCATACACACAGAAGAAAGAGGTAGAACCAGTGGACAAGTGTGAAGCATTATGAGCAAATTCCACCCAGAAAAAGAGTTTAGTCCAATTGTCTTGTTGATCAGAAACATAATGAGACAGTTAGTCCTCTCATCTGACCATTGAACTGTGGGTGATATGCCAAAAAGAAAGTTAATTTTAGCCCAATTGCTTGCAGAAGGTTTTCCAAAGTTTGGATATGAATTGGGTCCCCTTATCAGAGACAATATTTTCCAGTATACTGTGTAAATGGAAGATGTGTTGGAAAAAAATGGACACCTGGTAATCAAGAAGATGTGAGTAGCTTAAGTAAGAATACAAAGTGGGCCATCTTACTAAATCTGGCCATAAATAACTAGATGACAGTATTACCCTTGGATACAGAGAGATCAACAATAAAATCTGCAGTGATGTGGGACCAAGGGTATGAGGACATGGACAAAGGCTGAAGTAGCTCTGCCATCAGTGAGTGGGTGAATTTGGCCGGGACACATATTGCACAGGACAAAACATAATTCTTGGCATCTTTTAGCATGGTGGGCCACCAAACAGAGTGGAGTAACAGTTTTATAGTATTTGAAACCCCTTGATGTCGTGCTTGTTTGCATGCATCAGTGGGGGGAGTGAAATTTTTCCGCCTAGGTGGGTCTCCCTCAGACTATCTAGATATTGGTGTTTTCCTGCTTTCTGTGGGTAATCATGATCTGATGCCCTTTGCCACCACAGCACAAAGTCTCAGGGTTTGGGGCAAAGTCTTTCCTCAAGGGATAAACTAGTAGCACCAATTTCCATGGGCTTCTCAGGGTGTGATTGCAAAGGTTTTAATGGACTGAGGGATTACTGGTATGGGTGGGTTTGTATGAACCAGTTTTCTCCGCCCTCCACTCTCTGTCAGCAGGTGATCTGGATGGCCAATTGACTCAGACTGTCCAGTGTGATTGGAGGGTCCACAACATGAGAAGCCCTCTCTAATGTCCTCTGATAACCCCATCTTGAACTGCCTCATCATGACCCACGAATTCCATCTGGAATGTGGACCTCACCTTCTGAAGTCTGCAGCATATTTAGTGGGATGTTTCCCTTGGCGAAGGGTGCCCAAAGCCACTTCAGTGGAGGCTCTCTTGTCCAGATAATCAAAAACAATGGTCATGGCTTGGAAGGTGTCCAGGGTGATGACTTCAGGGCCCCCTTGACTGAACAGATGGAGGGTCCAGGTTTGTCGATCATCTTCTAACTGGGATCCTATGAATCCCACTTTCTTGTGCTCTATGGGATAAAAGTTTAGTCTCAACTGTAGATATAATTTGCAGCTGTTCATGAAGGTATAGAAGGCACTCCAATTCCCTGAGAAGTGATCAAGAAAAGGCACCTTAGCATTTGGAGTACATGCTGGGTCCAGCAAGACTTCAATGGGCACCACATTAGGTACCACAGCTCGCAGTCTGACTAATAAAACCCTTGCCGTATTTCTCTGCAAATCAGCAATTGTTTGTGCTATCACTGCTGTTGTGTGAAGATTAATAGTAAAAGATAAAACAGTAGCCGGGACCAGAAGGGGAGTCTGGGAGTGGAGTGTCTCCTGGCTCCATAGATATTGTCACAACTACCACTCCCAGTGAACACCAGGGACCATGAGAGTGCACTTTCATCTGTAACTACTCCCTTTCCCTTCAGGTTGAGTCCTCCAGCACTAGGGATCAACAAGGGGTTTGAAGCACAGGTGCTCCTAACAGAGTGGAATGGGATGCCAGGCAGAAAAGAAAACAGAAGTGTGCATAGCACCAAATCCAAACAGGAGGCAGATGAAGAGTCCAGGAAGAGGCAGATGTCAGATGTCAGAGCACAACCAGGCATAGAACGACATCTAAAGAGCAGGCAGAGGTAGAATCCAGGAACAGGCATAAGTCAGGCCAGGCAACAGAAGCTCAATACTGGAAGGCTAGCAGAGATCAGATACCAAGCATCAAACAGAGAACAAGGCACTCAGAGCTCTATTTGAGGACAGAAAATACTGCAAGTTCATTCCTGGTATATATATGTGTAGAGAACCAAGCAGTGGTAATCAGTCCAGGGGATTTTAGAATTAACCAATCGGCAGGCACCACTTATATAATAGAGAGGCAATAGAATAAAAGCAGAAAGAGACCCTATTTCACTTCTTTTTTAGGGCCCAGTTCCTACAAGGCACCACATTGGGTACCACAGCCCACAGTCTGACTAATAAAACCCTTGCCACATTTCTCTGCAAGTCAGAAATTGTTTGTGCCATCATTGCTGTTGTGTGAGGATTAATAGTAGAAGATTAAACAGTAGCCGGTCCCAGAAGGGGAGAGTCTGGGAATGGAGTGTCTCCTGGCTCCATAGTGGTCCTCAGATATTGTCACAACTGGGACACTCCCTAGTTCAAGGCAATATTGAATATCTTCAAAATCCTGCACCACTCCTCAGCAGAGATTCTAAAGAACTTGGTCATAAGAGACACAGGCACCTGCCCCAAGCGAAGCAATAACACACATATGATCAAGGTGCCCACAGATTACCAGAAAAGCAAACAAACCACTTCCAAAAGAGCCCTCTCCCTAGCTGCCCCCCACTTATGGAACACCCTACCTGATGAAATGTGAGCTTCCGGAGACATCAAAGACTTCAGAACGAACCTCAAAACCCTTCTGTTCATGGAACACTATGGAAAGGACACATAGTCCAGCAATTGCACCTGCCTTACCTGCCTTGAACCTGTCAGACCACTGGAACTACTTCCTGATAACATGCCCAAACCATATATAACATGATCCCACTGTAAATAAGTTAAGTCAAATGTAAATAGGTTATACCTTTTGTCAGGGCCGGATTTACCTTGAGTGAGGCCCTACGCCAACAAAAATTGTGGGCCCCCAGCAGGGGCGGCCCAAGGGGGGTGTGGGCCTCATTTGCATAAGGGGCCTCATTTGCATAAATATTTGCATAATGTTACCATATACTAACTTTTAGTAACATAGAAACATAGAAACATAGAAACATGATGACAGAAAAAGACCACAAGGCCCATCTAGTCTGTCCTTCCATAACAACAACTACAACAGTCCACTTTTTACCTTTAGAGATCCTCTGTGTTGGTCCCATGCTTTTTTGAATTCAGTTACTGTCCTCATCTCTACCACCTCCACTGGGAGACTATTCCACGGATCCACTACTCTTTCCGTAAAGAAATATTTCCGCATATCACTCCTGAATCTATCTCCCTTCACCCTCATCCCATGTCCCCTCCTCGCAGAACTTGCTTTCAATTGAAAGAGGCTCTCTCCCTGAACATTTATGCCACGGAGGTATTTAAACATCTCAATCATATCACCTCTATCCCGCCTTTCCTCTAAGGTGTACATATTAAGATCCTTAAGTCTGTCCTCATATGCTTTATAATGAAGACTACTAATCATCTTAGTAGCAACCCTCTGCACCGACTCCATCCTGTTCACATCCTTTTGAAGGTGCGGTCTCCAGAATTGCACACCATACTCCAAATGAGGTCGCACCAAAGACTTATACAGAGGCATTATCACCTCCTTTTTTCTGCTAGCCATTCCTCTCCGTATGCACCCAAGCATCCTTCTAGCTTTTGCCGTCGCCTTTTCTATCTGTTTAGCTACTTTAAGATCATCGGACACAACTACGCCTAGGTCCCGCTCTTCTTTAGTGGACAAAAGTACTTCACCTCCTATGCTGTATTGCTCCCTTGGATTGCTGCAGCCCAAATGCATGACCTTACATTTTTTAACATTAAATCCCAGCTGCCAAATTCTAGACCATTCTTCAAGCTTAGCTAGATCCCTCCTCATGTTATCTACACCTTCCTGGGTGTCTACTTTATTGCAGATTTTGGTATCATCCGCAAAGAGGCAAACCTTACCCGACAGCCCTTCCGCCTTCTTCTGGTTTCTTCGTGTCTTCTGCTAACTCTCCATCGTCTGCTGTCCATTTGTCCTTTCTTCTCTCTTCTAGTTTTTTTCCATTCTCTCTCTACATCTGCTTTAACATACTAATCTTTCTCCTTTTGCTCTTTCCTCATTCCTATTTTATCCACTCAAATTTTACCCCTCCATCCTCAATCCCCACTTACTCTCCCAATACCCGGCCAATTGTAGATTTTTTATCCCTCCCACACAAAATATTTTTCCCTTCTCCATTTTACTCTTCCAGCCCCATCCCATTCTAATCCTCCCCCAACATCAGCTCCCTTCTAGTTCCAGCCTCACCCAGCATCCATTCCCTTCTAGTCCCTGCATCAGCCCATTTCCAGTCCTAGCCACCCATCAGCCCATTTCCAGTCCTAGCAACCCCCCAACCCAATACCAGTCCTAGCCCCCCATCAACCCACTTACAGTCCTAACCCCCCATCACCCCATTTTCAGTTTAAGCCCCCCTATAACCCATTACCAGTCCTAACCCCCATCAGCCCACTTCCAGTCCTAACCCCATCAACCCATTTCCAGTCAGCCCCCCATAGCCCATTGCCAGTCCTAACCCCCCATCAGCCCACTTCCAGTCCTAACCCCATCAACCCATTTCCAGTCAGCCCCCCATAGCCCATTGCCAGTCCTAACCTCCCCTTCAGCCCACAGCCCATTACCAGTCCTAACCCCATCAGCCCACCTCCAGTCTTAACCCCCATCCCATTTGCAGACCTACCCCCCCCATAGCCCATTACCAGACAGCCCCCCTCAGCCCACAGCCCATTACCAGTCTTAACCCCCCCCCAAAGACCATTACCAGTTCTAACCCCCCCAACAGCCCACTACCAGTCCTAACCTCATCAGCCCACCTCCAGCCTTAATCCCCCAACCCATTTCCAGTCCCAGCCCCCCCCCAATAGCCCATTACCAGTCCTACCCTCCCCCTCCCCCTCACCCGGCCTAAAGTAAAATTTGATTTAAAAAAAAAAACTGCTGGCTGCCGCCGCAGGGCCCCCTCTGCAGGCGCGGCACCATGGACGGACCCGCGGGGGCCCCCGCTGCAAGCTCGATCCCTCCGTGCCTCCCTCCGTGCAGGCTGTGAGAGGCGCGAGGGAAGACTGTCTCCCTCGCGTCTCTGTTAGGCCCGCAGGGGCTGATGGGAAATGTCCCATCAGCCCCTGCGGGCTTAACAGAGACGCAAAAGAGACAGTCTGCCTTCGCGTCTCTCACAGCCTGCACGGGAGGGAGGGAGGGATCGAGCTTGCTGAGGGGGCCCCCGTGGGTCAGTCCATGCTGCCGCGGCAGCAGAGGGGGCCCCGCAGCGGCAGCCAGCAGGTTTTTTTTTTTATTTTATTTTTTTTAAAAAGCCTAAGTTGTTCCTTTTTTGTGGGCCCTTCCCAGCTGTGGGCCCTACGCCATGGCGTACATGGCGTATACGTAAATCCGGCCCTGCCTTTTGTGAAGGATCCCGCATGTCAACCTCTTGATCTTAGTTCACTGTATCCAGTTTAAGTTTGAGTTGCAAGTTTGAGTTGCAAACTGCTTTGATTAAAGGATGAGGCGGTATAGAAGTCTGGTTAAATAAATAAATGCATGATACCTGTGGGGGATGCTGCACCTTTGGTTCAACAATAAAATTTTGAATAAAGAACTCTAGCTTTGATAGGAGGGATATCGTACAGTGAAAGCAGAGGTGCTATGAACCAACAAAGAAAGTCTTCAATATCAATATCATAATTTTAAAACATTTAAAAACAAATCAGTCCTATCAAATACAAGTCCAGTCTACTCAGTCATCCAACAAAATCTGACATGTTTTAATGATTTTGTTTGCATCAGGGGCTGATGTATAATTCTCTAGCCATTAGACAGCTGAGAGATGAGCTGCTTCTTATCAAGGAAAGCCTCAAAAACACTGGATCAATTCTAACCAATGCTCACAATTTTCTTATAAATTAATAAAAGAGTCAAAACAGCTAAAATATGCATAGGGGGTCATTTCGAGGCACAAAAAGCGGTTGTGTGGGGAAGTTAGTCGGGGACAGGGAAGAGGCGGCCCGGGGGCGGAGAGTGGGTGGGCTGTGGGCGGTTGCTGGTCCTGGACATGCAGGGATGATTCTAATGTTGGCCCTGCACGTCCAGGGCCGGCGAATTGGCCAGGAAAGTCTCCCTGGACTTTTTTTTTCGCTTTGGGGCGCAAAAGGGGCTGGTGGGGGGGGCAAGGTTAATCCCCCGCAGCCCGACCCTGGCCTTAGGAGACCGGATCGGGGGTCGGGCTGTGTGGAATTAACTTTGTGGGGCATTACGGCTTTTAGATGGAGTTTCTTGTAGCTAGGGAGGAACCAGTGGTTGTTTCTGCATCCCATACGGCTGACACATAAGTCTCATATTGCCATGTTATTCTATAATTCCCTATTATGCAGTTTATTTTACCTGTTGCCCCGCCTTTTTAATTTTTGTGGGCTAATTTCTGGTTAATGTATATTTTCCTTCTACTTGTTTCACTTGTATTTATGTTACCTGTTTGCCAATTTGCTTTCATTCATTTGCTTGAATGTACTGGTATATTAAATAAACAATAAATGGAAAAAAAAGCCTCGGCTGAGTTAGCCAGGCTAGCTCTGTACATGCAGGCTGGGACGTACAGTGCTGTTCGCGATTCTGATCCCATGGGGCTAGATATGCCCTGCGGGATCAGAGTCACGATCTCCTATGTACATCTGGGTCCGCCCAGACGTACAAAGGAGATCTACGTTTTGAATGGAATTGGGCCCATACAGTATCCATGCATATATAAATAGGTCCCATTACATTAAACGGGACCTCCGGTAAGTAATACATGTTAGCATGTAGTAAAACAGAATCACCTTTTAGTAAATCTAGCCCAAAATGACTAATTTTATTGTTTTTATTTATTTATTTAACAGGTTTTTTTACACTGCTTTATCATTTTAGTCAAAGTGATTTACATTGTAACTTAAACTTGGTAATGTACATTAAACAGAGACATTGATAATTTGGATTCTTCTGAGGCAATGGAGGGTTAAGTGACTTGCCCAAGGCCACAAGGACTATCAACCTCTACTTAGCGTCGGCCCTTAACCTGTGGTCCGTGAACTCCTTGGGGCCTGTGAGACCATTACAAGGGTCTGTAGAACACAGAAAAGAAAAAGAGAGGCTGGTGGAAACTGATAGAGACTGGCTAGAGACAAAGGGAGACTGGAGGAAACTGGCTGAGGGGGGGGACAGAAAAAGACTGAGACTGATTGGGGGAGAGAGAGAAACTGGTGGAGACAGGAAGGGGAGGGGATATAAAGAGGGCTGTTGGGGATAGGCTTAACTCAGAGGGGACAGGATCTGGGAAGAGTGGTGGGGATGAACTGTGGATCCCTGAACGTTTTGGAAGATAAGGGTCCACACAACCAAAACATCTGAACCTTTGCCAGAGTGTTAAGAGAGGGCAGTTCAGTGACTAATTGCTTGTTTATGGCAATTCTCCCTATTCTTCATCTGGTAATGTGTTGTGGAAAAAAGGGAAATCATGTGGATTCAAAATAAGATTAATAAACATAAATATGTTTTTGTTAAAATGTTCTTTCTCTTTTTGCAGCAATTTCTCCAAATTAATTTGTTTTGCATGATTTATTTATATTCTCTTATATACTGTGCTATTCAGTTTGTTCAATGTAAACCGCACTGATGCAGAATAGCACAGTATATAAGAGAATATAAATAAATCATGCAAAACAGGGCATTATAACTTGGAGATAACTGTTTTACAGGGAACATGGGCTATGGAGGGTTAAGTGGCTTGCCCAAGACCACAAGGAGCACCTGTGGGACTAGAAACCCCAGTCCTTCCGGCCCATGGTTGCTGTCCTCTAGTGGTATTTGAACCCCTGACCTTCTGGCCTGAAGTACCTTGCCCCAACCACTAGGCCACTCCTCCACTCACTGAGCCTCACTCCTAAACCAAGATATGTGAAGTATGATCTCAGCTCTCAAATTCACTGCTGAAGGTAGCAGTACATTTTCTCCTCTTTATCTGCAGGAGTCCACTTAATTGTAATTAATCCTCTTCATTTTTTCATTACGTTTACCATGACCTTTATCTGTAATATGTACTGTATCTTCATCTGTAGCGTGTGCACTATCACTACTATCATCTCTATCTCTACAGCATAAACTAAAGTGAGCACCTTTTTATTCTGAATGACATGCAGTCAGCATGTATTCTTCCTTTTCTTTCCTCTTATACCGCAACTGCAGTGTTGCCTTCCTGAGATTTGGTATTGATATTCAGGACCATACCTAGAACTGTGCAAGTGGTGCGGCTGCACAGGGTGCAAAGGCTTAAGGGGTGCATTTCAACTGTCTGTCGTTGCCTGCCGCCACCACTTTTTCTTCTCAGAAGTGGCAGGCAACAGCAGACAGCTGAAATGCACCCCTTAAGCCTTCTCATAGCACGCTAAGCAGGTCTGGTCCCTCCCTCCTCTGACGCAGTGTCAGAGCAGGGAGGGAGAGATCTGCTTAGCATACCGGCGACTTGCACATCGGGCCTGCCTCTTCTCTCCCGCCGCCATCCAGAAAGTGGCTAGATGGAGGGGAGGGCGGGGTGCGCGCCTGATGTGAAAGTTGCACAGGGCGCGATTCACCGCTTGGTAAGGCCCTGTTGATATTACACAAGAGGGTCATCATATGAAGGTACTCAGCAAAACTAGACGAGAAAACTTTATTCTCTCTCCCTAAGAGATACCCAACACTTCACCAGACATTGCTGGTGACTTTTATGCTGCACTCTCTTTGACTTCCCCTTTGAGAGGAATGCATTATCTTTCATTGTTTCATAACAGTCCCTTCACATTTCAGCAAATATATCAGTCAAGAGAGTAATTTTAAGCTAAATATGCCCTCCTGTCAAGCTTGTTACTAGAAGCTCTTAGATTTTTTCTGTACTATGTGATTTCATAATTTTAGAGTGGTGATTATCATATGCTGCATATGTCTAGTTTGTTGTTTTTGCTTTCTGGAGTGGTCTATTATTTCTTATGTTATTTTGTAAATCAAGGAGGATTTAGAAGATCCACAGTCTATAAGAATTGAAATAAATAAAGTCAGACAACCAATAAAAGAAATTAAAGTAACAGTATTAGCAAAGAAATTAGATAATCCAGTGGTCAAATCCAGACTAGTAGCTTTTTATTGTTCTGATTTATTTCATTCTTGAACTACCATCTTCTACTTAATTACTCACAGGATGCATCTAAATCAAGGGACTATGGCATTGATCCTTATAAGTACTACAGTGATAGGTATAAGCTTTAAAGTGCCTGTTTACTAACATGTGGTAAAATTTTGCACTGTTCTTTGCAAAACTTAATATAACTGCAAAGCCTGTGTGGTTACTACAGGGGGCATACCCAGCATGTGCCAATACAGTTACCCACAGGGCAGACATGTACACCTTAAGTGCATTGCAAATAGCATGGTTAATGCAGTAAGGAGCCGCTATTGCTAAAAATTACCACCCTCTCAACATCAGCTTTAAAATCCTCCCACCTCCCTATCAGCCTTCAAATCCCCCCACCCCGGTCTTACTGGGGATTTTCCTGGTGTCTAGTGTGGGGAGGAGCAATCCAGGTTTCACCAGCATCCAGGTTCAAAATGGTACCTTTGACCCACTAGAGATCAGAGGGGCTGACAGGACATGAGCTTTCAGGGATTGCTCCTGCTGCCCACTAGATACCAGTAAGAGATGGGGGGTAGGGGGATTTGAAGACTGCTCTTGGAGGGTGTCCAGGGATGTTTTGTAGAGACAATGAATGTGACAAGTGCCTCTTTGAAAGCACAGAGGCACTTACTTTCTCCTTTTCAGGAAGCAGCTAAGTGCTTCCACGTTATCTACTGTAGTGAGTTAGTACAAGGTAACTTACCATGCACTAACTGCAAGGTGCTGTCCACATCCATTACCTGCCCATTTCTGGCACCCTCCCGTGGCAAGCACAAAATGCTGTTGCTGTGTGGTTAACAATTACTGCATGCTAATTCAAGTGGTAACGTTTTATTGCACTTTAGTAAACAGGCCCCTAAACGTGCGTGTGTCTATATACACATCTACATTAAATATACATGAAAGGTGTGGGTATAAAACCAGAAAGCAGGACAGATTCAGGCACTCACATTTTAAGCAGGATAACTCGTATTACTATGATAACATGTTGGTGAAACAAAATCCGTAAATAAAAGAGATCCAGTTATATTACTTGCATAATTTTCTTAGAGAATTTCAGCTTTGAAAGTGTTTTGTCATTTTATGCCACTTTGTATTAAAGAGTCTAACAGTGCCACTTTAATTCTGGACTAAACAGAAATGTCAGGTAGGCAGGAGAAACACCTCACAAACAACGGAGGACAAAACCGTCCAGTCCTTTTTTTTTTCTTTGAGTAGCAGTGTTTTCTAAAGCCAACATTTTACAGCTTGCCAATTTATGTGTGGTCTCTCCACTTAAGCTCTCCTTCTCCCAAAATAAACCCAGTCCCTCCTCCACACTGCCACAAAACCACCTGTTTATTCCAGCAGAGGACATATCGAGTATGCTGACTATAGTTCCCCCCGAAAAAAAACCTGCAGTTTATCAGTGACTTCAGGGGACAAGTGCTTGTGTGCTCGGGACAAGTCTGTTCAGCAGCGAGCAACGCGACTCGCATACTAATGAATCGCTTACCTATACTGCAGAAAGTTTGCCCAGCTTCACACAACTCTTTCCCTTTCGCCCCTATCATCTCCTTTTCACCCTCTAGCCCCATAACAGATCCAAATCCCCTCTTTCTCTTCTGCCTTCAATCCAACACCCCCCCCTACCTGGGTACCCTTCTACCCCGCCGCCCCCCAACCACCGACTTAGCCGAGACAGGCTGCCGCAAACCGAAGGGTTTCCCCTGGCAACAAGGTTCCGAAGGAACGTCTCTAGGTGTAGGAAGGTGATGTCGTAAAAGGGTGTCGTAAACCAGGTGCGGGGAGCAGGGAGGGCGGGGGAGGAGGAGGTGACTCGAGCAGTTAGACACCAGCGAGAGGATCATGGCGGATGGCCCCAGGTGTAAGCGCAGAAAACAGGCGAATCCGCGGCGGAATAATGGTAAGGGGAAGTGCCTGGGAGCAGTGGCGGCTGGCGAGAAGGGGCCAGCGGGCGCTGACGAATGGGTGCGGGTTGAAGTCGGGGCGCATGTGGGGTGTTAGGGCTAGAAGAAAGTGCGGTGAAAGTAGAAAGTAATTTTTTTTCTCTCCTGCTCTCGCTCAGCCTGTGCGTGTGTGAGGCTGCTGCACCGTTATATTACCTGGCTCCTCCGCCTAGCGGTTCACTGCTCCCTGGACCGTTAGACGCATCTCATTACATGCTCATTTATGGACACGCTCTATGGGTCGCAGTCTCTCTCTCTGTGGAGGGGGAGGCTCTCTCCTGGGGCTCTTTTCTTTTCTTTTTTTTTTAATTTTGTTTGTTTTATGTTTATATGCGTCGGGTCCCTGCCCGTTTTGGTGAGTTTTTGAAATGTAAGGTTTTCTTTTCGTCCTGCGCTGAGCTGGGAAAACCCCCCAAAACAACAACTTATTACCTGTAGCAGGAAAAGTGTGTGTGTTTCTTTGACTCCCTTTTTCTTCCTTATTGGAGCTCTTTCTGTCACCAGAATTTCGCAGAGTGATAACGTTTTTTCTTAAAGTTCTAATTTCTCGATTATTTATTGAGTTTCATTTTCTGACGAGTTTTATTTTCAGAAGGGTGGGGTGGATAAGTTAATACCTGGCTTTCAAAGGTGGCACGAATTTTCTTTTCTCTCCCTCTTTTTGGCTCTCGCCCAAGGAGGGGGTGAAAAGGAAGAGGACGCACTGGCTCTGCAGTGATTATTGATTGGGGGGGGGGGAATAAACTGAATTTATGAGGAGGTAAATATCCCGTGATTGGTAGGCTACTTTCTAGCTGTTCTTGTCATTTTCTCCAATCATTGCATATTGATGCCTTCTGGCGTGTGTAACTCGCACCCATATCTATACACGTAGGAGTATTTCTATATGTCTCTTTTTCTGTGCAGACGTGTCTTTTATTTTTAGCCTTTCTATTGTTGGAAGGATGGCTCCTGTGTGGAGGAGGCTGAGGATAGGCGTGAATTGGTAAAGTCCCCCCCCCCTTCCTTTTCCCCTTTCTCTGCCTTTTCCTTTCTTTTGGAGGTACCTGTTTGTCTAATAAATGGGTGGTAACGGTTTGGAGAAGGGGCCCCTCTCTGCTGCCTGAACTGCAGCCTATATAAGGAATACGTTTACATTCACTCACTTCGGGGGCTTTTTTTTTTCTCCTCCTGTCTTCCCACTCGCCCCCTCTTGTACGTGCGTTAATTTTGAAAGCGAGTTTCAATTAGCGCTTTTTAATGGGCGCTTTTTTCCAAAAAGAAAATAAAAACACGTAAGGAAGATAAATCCTGAGGTTTGTTCTTTTCTTCGCAGTCCTCTTTCTTGCTCTTCTTTTTTCTTAATATGCGATGTGACACGGAGCTTTTGAAATCGTCCCTGGTAATGTATTTTTTTTTGTTCGGTGTGGGATTTCCTGTCTAGGGTCAGCTAGAAAGGGTTTATGGTGTCTGGTCCAAGAAATGTTCTCAGTTGCACGCTTAGGTTGAAACAGAATAACGTTTAGTCTGTACCGTTATCGTTTAGGTATATTAAAAGACGTTTTGCACTTCTTGAGGCAGCCGAGTTGATTCAACTTAATACTTAAAACTTGTTAGCAATTTCGTAGCTATTTTTATATAACGAGCGTAAATGTCGTCTAGTTGATATAATTTCCTGTTTTAGTTCAATACCATGTTTACCTAATGTGCCCTTTAAAGGTGAGTAATGAAAATGGGTCTTGTTTCTCTCTCGTTTACCTGTTTTTAAATGTTGATTAGAGAAAGGGGCTTTTCTTGTTGCTGACGACATGTGTGTGACATGTGAGTGAGCCACCCAGTGTCTGCAGGAACCGTAAACACGTTTACCTGAATAGGAAAGAAAATGGATTTTCTCTAAAATTTCGTAGTATAAATAACTCCTGCGTATATCAACAGCTGAATAGAGAAGAAAGATTGACAACGTAGATTTTGAAATCAACAGGAAAAAAGATTTTGATCACTGCAGCAAATGGCAACTTGTGCAGGTAGAAAACATGGTGTTTAGTGTGTTTTTTTTTCCTGCGTGCATGTCAGCCCCTCCTGTCTGCTGCCTTCATTCTCAAGGGAGATATTTATTTACCACGCTTGCTGTCGGTGTTTTTCCTTTGTTCAATATTGGGAAATATTTTAGGCCAAAATGCACAAAACGTTTGGTCTACAGCATACCTCATTCACACAAGCGGTGTGCATAGGATCGCATCATCGCAGGTATTTTTCTGTCACCTCGGGACCTCATGCTTCCCTTTTTGTTCTAAAATGCTTTCAGTTTATTAACCAACTGTTTCGTGAGCATTCGATCTTACTGGTGCCATTTATAATACAGTATGATTCTGCCTTTAATATAAAGGCATTGTCAGGTTGGCTAATACCTGTAATTTTCTTAGTGTATTATTTAACTGGAGAGGATTTGCAGCCAAGAAAAATTGGTAAAAAAATACATTGCTGCTGAAACCTTTAAAGGAAAGCTTTGCCATTTTGAATAAGAAGCCTTCAGTCCAGTGTTTCAACTTCATGCTGCATGTGGATGTGATGATTCTCTATAGACTGAGGTACAATGGATCTTCTTGTTTTGTTGGATGATAAGCAATAAGACATTTTAAAGTATTTCTTCTGGAACTCCCTTTAAGGGTTGGGATGGTGGGAGGAGTTGAGTAAAGGAGGAGCAGCAAATAATACAAGTTGACAAGCTCCTAAGCCAGTTGAGCACAGTCTTTGGCTACAGCACTGAAATCTATGTAATGAGCTTTATGGTAATGCTGTTACTCATCTATAATGGAACTGCATTAGAACTACTGTTTTATTTACCACAGTATGATTTGTTGTGCTGTTCCATCATGCAAATATTTTATACCTTATTGTATATTCCTTCCCACCAAGACTGCTTCAATAACTTCTGGCTGCTATTCTGTTTCATTAATTATGGATAGAATGGATCATCATTTGTTTAAAAAAACTACCAGTAAGGTTATGTTTGTAAAGGATATATGCATCTCCATAAACTTTCTTGTATGCCTGAAGTCTTTCACAATGTGGGATGCCAAAACCTCATGCTTCTTTTTCTAATGTTTTGTTTGATAGTGTGAAAACCAGGTTAGGAACTGGATGTATAAATCTCTTTTAAGCAGTATACAAACCTTACATGTTTCAAAATTTGTTCTGAGAGCGACTATTCTTTTGGCTTCAAGCAATTGTAATAGTTTACATTGTGGTGTGGTGTTTTTTTTTTTGTACATATGGCTAGAGAAACAAAGTATAAAGCCATATTCAAAGCTCCATGATATTTTATGCATCTGATTTTCCTAGGTACATCTAATAGGGTGATGGGGAAAAGAAAATACATTTCAGCTTTCCTAAATTTATAGGTAATACCAAATTTGCACATATGAAAATTTTATCAGTAACGTTCCTGAGAATTTCCAGCTATTCTCTTAGTTTGTCCTTTTTAGAAGGTAATAGTTTTGCACTTTGACATAAAGCAAATGCTTTTATAATAAATGCAGAGTAGTAGAAAGCTAGATGCATGCGGCATTGTTATAATTATGTGGTACAAGGTGTTAACTGGTAAGATGTCAGGTGTTTGAGATTTTACATACTGTATTCTTTGCCACGCTTAAAGCAACACTAGGTATCCTATCTTCACTCCTGTGGTAACTTAAATTTGCAGTTAGCATTGAAAAATGTGACCTATGTTAATGTACTATACCCCAGTGCAAACTGTACCTTGCAGAAATAGATTCTAATGGCTATTGGGTCATCAATGCAGTTCTGTAAATCCAGAATTAATGTTGTATTACGTTTTTCGATTATATTTAAGTGGCTAAAGCCTGTTTTCATCAAGAGGAATATAGTTTTTTTTTTCTTTTCTTTTTACTTTGCATCTAGATGGAAGAGAGGATTTTGTGTGGTTTCTTTTACAGAACATCTCAAATTGTCTTAAGAAAATAGATTGAAAGTCACACAAGCCGTGTATACTCCAGTGTTCTCTCCAGGACGTTTTCAGTGGGCGCACCACCCAACTAACTTAATCTGTTGAATTAACATGACAAAATGACTTGTGATTTAGTAATCAATACTTAAAACATAACATCATATGTAAATATAATATGAGTGAATTGGGCAAATTAATTTGAAATGGGTACAAACGCATCGCATATGGAATTTCCTGAAAGATGACTAGTTACATTATCTGCTACTGGCCGGCTTATAATGCGGCCCACCCAGCTACTGCTTCATGCCACCTGGTTGGCAAACATTTCTGGGGAGAACATAGTACTCGTATGCTAGGCTAATAGCATAGGATGGTGGGTAGATTGCAGGACTGAACTTGGAAATGTTTGTTCTTCTAAACATATGTGATTTGCTCAAGACATCTTCCTATGATGAGATTTACATTCTGAGCTCTTTTACGTAACTAGGCTTATATACCGCTTTTCTAGCAGTCAAAGCGGTGTACATTCAGGTACTGTGTATATATTTTTCTCTTGTCCCTGAAGGGCTCACAATCAGTCTTTGTACCTGAGGTAATGGAGGGTTAAGTGGCTTGTCCAAGATCACAACTAGAAACCTCAGTCCTTCCAGCCCAAGTTTGCTGTCCTCTAGCGGGATTCAAACCTTCGGCCCAAGATAACTTGCCCCAACCACTAGGCCGCTCCTCCCTATGCTTATACAATCTCTAGTTTATAAAGTCTGAATGTGACCTTTGAGTTAGTTTCTGGTGGAATGCTATGTTGATGTCATGAAAGGTTAACTAATCCATAAAGTGGTGGTTCTGGTCAGGATGAAGCGACCAGGATAGTCTCTTCATCCTGAAGTGCCATATCCAGAATGTGTATTCACAATATTCACAAAGAATATACATGGAATAGTGGAGGAGTAGCCTAGTGGTTAGAGCAACTGCTTAGTACCCAAAAGATCAAGGGTTAGATTTCCACTGGCACTCTTGTGACCTTGGGCAAGTCACTTTACTCTCCATTACCTTGGAAGGAAAAGCCTGGCAATCTACTTCTGGTCATACATTACCAAGAAAAACAGAGGCTGCTGGGTTGCCAGGAGTCATTTGATGCCACTTTTGAAAATGCATTCCATGCATTTTTTTTTTTTCAGTGAAAGCAGGATGATGGTTCTTTGTGTTCATTTTTTTTAGATCATGCATATCCATTAAACATTTGTCTTAAATATTAAATAGTTGCTTGTTTGGGCTTTTTATACCAGGGACTTATCAAGACTTGTTTAAAGTGACTACTGTTTAATTCATAATGTGGCAGTCAAATTTCTGGCTGGGAAGTGAAATTATGATATACGTGACGCTACTTTGATAAAGTATCATTAGCTTCCTGTGGAGGTAAGCATTAGGTTAACAATCCTGTGCTTTGTCCACAGATATTTCCACATGGTTATGCCACGGTACTTAGCCAAAACCTTGATACCATATAAACCTGCTAGATCTCATCTGTCACCTCATAAGCAATTGTTGCAGCTCTTCATTTAAAGTTCAGTTGAAGATAACTACGCAGTCTCTTTTAAGGGTTTAAGGAGGCAGTCTTTATCTCAAGATTTTGAAAAAAAATTAAAGGCTGTACATGTTGTCTGTCTTTATATTATACTGCATTTTAATACATTTTATTAAAGGTGGAATTTCAAATCATATTGATATGGCTACTTTGGAAAACAAACTGGATTGGTGGTATTTGAGGGTAGCCTTTGCCTAAACCTTGTTCTAGACATAATCCTTGTAACTGTGCAGGATAATGTGTTCTTTTACACAAATTAGGGAGTTAGGAAATCATGGTTTGGGGGAATTCTCTGAAACTGTACTACAAGTGGAGAGAAATATACAAGTGCATTAAAGTATCTTTGGATTTCTTAGTTGTGCTGGTGCTTGAGTATCAAACTCGTGGCTTATACTAGGTTGTACCATGGAATTTCATAGATTCTGCAGCATGAACAAAAGGATGAGGATGAAAAGAACTTTCATTGGCATCTCAATAACACAAAATTGCCCCTTTTTCAGATTGCTCATTAACCCTGAGTGTTTGACTTGTTCCATAGCACAGGGTTTGGAAAGTAGATAATATTTGTACCATTAATATATATTTTTCCTTATCCTCCCTCCAATCCTGACCTGTAGGTAGTCATGCCTCACCAGCAGCTTGGAGACTGAGCATGTCACAACTCATGACATCGGCATACATGGGTAGCCAATAGCACCACCTCCCAGCCCTAGTATCTGTCTCCAAGCATCTGGAGAGAAGTGACCCCATAGGGTGGACTTACTGAAGGGACAATTAGGGGTGGCAATCCACATTTTTAGTGGTTTTGGAGCCGATTCTGTCTGATTTGAGGGTGCTCTCAATGTATGGGCAGGGTTCTGCCCCTTTAAATTTATAGGTCTCTGAGCCATTAAAAAAAAAAAAAAAAAAAAGGCAAAAAGGAAAGGATCTGAGCTATAGGGAGGGCAGGACTCCCTTTGAGACTGACTGACAGGAAGGGGCCATGCCTGCTGATCTTACCCCTCATAGCTCCCAAACCTGTTAGCAGGTGAGGAGCCGATTGTCAGTGGAGAGCCAGTTTTCCAGTCCTCTTTAAAGTTCCTGCTGACACCAGTAAGTGCAGGCTGAGCAGATTGTGGGTGCTTTTAGCATTTTTCCCTGTCGGTAGCATTGCTTAGTTCCTGCGATTGGCGTGTTTGTTTTGTTTTCTTTTCTTTGGCAATTTCTTCTGCAGGGTGCAGTACCATGTGGTTGGAGGTCGGCTTCTTCCGCCTGCGCAGGAACGGCAGCCATCTTCTCTCTGCTCCTCTCAGTGTCGGTGAAGGGGGGAGAGGGAGCCGGACACGGGACACGGGACGTTGTGTGCAACCATGTGTTCTTGTTTTTAGGAGGTGTAGCACCGTGCAGACACCACAGTTTAAAAAAAGAAAAGTTAATTTTAGGCTGAAACCTGCTGGCAAGCCCAGGCATTAATGGCGGCTGCCAAGCTCAGCACCCCACTGTGTGGCTTGCAGGGCAGAAAATCAGATGCCTGCCAGAGCCGCTTGTATAGTCTGTGGCTTCCGTAGGAACCCAGTCTGCAGAGGGCTTCTACTGTGGGTGTGAGGCGGAGGTGTGCTCTGTGGAGGATTGCCTCCTAGGGGACAAGACACACAAGGGTGATCCTTTGGGGGGGCCCCAAGGGGCCATTTCTGGAATCAAAGGACCAGAGTTCCCCTGGGGCGGGGGGCTCATAGGAGCACAATAGGTTGGTTCGGGTCACTCCGATCAGCAGTGAAGGGCAGGGAGCCCAGGACCCCTCAACATCACAAGAGGGGGTGACCGATGTTTTCCAGGGGGTCTTCTCCCTGGAGTTTGTCCTCATGCAGAAGGCCTCTGCATGAAGCAGAAAGGGATGGACGTCACCCTTGGGTCTCGGAAAGGAACCAGAAAGAGATCCTTGCTGGGGCCTGTTATGGCCATGAACCCGGAAGATGAGCCGGTGATTAAGCCGCGGGTGACTGGACGCCAATCCGTTGGGCGTCATGGGGTCGGTCCAGTAGGAAGAGCCAGAGTTCTAAGATGCCATGGGGGATGTGTGTGTTTGAGTCAAGGAGGGCGAAATCCCTCAGGAGGTGGCGGCCCAGGTTGTATGAGTCTTCTGCTGAGAGGAGTTGTCAACACTGATCTCCCAGTCCTTGAGGACCTTGAACATGGCAGGGGGTGCTCCGGCGGAGGAAGAACCCCTGGAGGACCCCTTTGTTCCAAGTAGTCTGGAAACAGACGGGATTTCCTTTGTTTTGGGTGATCAAACAGATGATTCAGGATGAATGGGACATTACGAAAGTTGGCCTAAGAGGCACACGGAACATGATGCGGCTCTACCAGCTTTCAGACCACGAGAAGAACCTCTTCCACTCACCTAAGGTGGATGTGGCGGTCTTGGCAGTAACCAAAAAGACAACCATTCCAGTGGAAGGTAGCACGGCCTTAAGGGACGTTCAGGATAGTAAATTGGAAACCTTACTAAAGCAGGCATTTGATATCAATGCCTTGTTCTTGCAGGCCTCTGTTTTGCAGTGTCTTTGTGGCCAGGGCATGCTTATGTTGGGCCTAGAGGCTACTGGAGCAAGTGGGAGCTTCCTCTTCTTCGGTCCCTCCGGTGGAGGCCACCAAGTTGGAATTGGGGGTGGCCTATCTGGCTGATGCCTTTTTATGACTTCATCAGAGGCTTGTCCAAGAGCATGGTGTCAGTCATCTCTGCTCGCCAGTACTTTGTGGCTCTATAATTGGGAAGTAGATGTCGCCTCTAAATCCCATTTGAGCAGGCTTCTGTTCAGAGGTAAGCTTTTCTTTGGAGAGGCATTGGAAAAGCTGGTGAAAGACTTGAGTCGAAGGGGGACAGGTTCCCTGAGGATAAATCAAAGCCAGTGTGGGCGTTTTGGCACTTCTGAGCTGTGCTTCCTGCCCTACCAGAGGGGCCGTTTGCCCTTGTGAGGGCAGGGATTTCACAGAACAGGAAGAGATTTCTCCTCCTCCACAGTAAGAAACTGCAATGAAATGAGAGAGGCCCAGGGAGAGGTGGTTCCTGTAGGGGAGTGGTTACAGGAGTTCTACACTGCCTGGGCCCAAATTACCTCTGACGAGAGGGTGTTGGATGTCCTCAGCTCAGGATACATGCTCGAGTTCGCCAGGCCCCTCGCAGAAGCCTTTGTCCGGCCCCCTTGCAAGGCACCGCACAAGATCAATGTGGTGAGACGCGCTGGAGAGGCTTTGGAGGCTGTGGCAGAGGTACCATGAAACCAATGTGGCTCAGGTCGATACTCCATTTTATTTTGTGGCGCCCAAAAAGGAAAGATCCTTCCGACCCATCCTGGATCTCAAGCATGTGAATCGCCTCTGGGTGCCTCGTTTTTGCATGGAGACTCTCTGATCTGGGATAGTAGTCGTCCGGGAAGATCTCTTGGAGGCTTACCCACATGTTCCTTTTTAGCTGGACCACAGCAGTTCCTGTGGTTCACGGTGCTCCTGGGGCATTTTCAGTTCATGCCTTACCCTTCGGCCTAGTGAGCACTCCTTGGATGTTTTACCAAGATCATGGTAGTGATCACAGCTGCCCTTCAGCAGGAGGGTGTCCTGGTGCACCTGTACCTCGATGATTGGTTGATCTGGGCAAAGTCCATAGAAGAGAGCAAGAGGGCTATGACCTGAGTGATCGAATTCCTACAGAGCCTCAGCTGGGTCATCAATGTGACCAGTAGCAACCTACAACAGGGCCTTGTCTACCTTGGGGACTCATTTCAAGACATGCGAAGGCAAGGTATTCCCCGGGGAGAGTATGAACAAACTGCAGAAACAGGTCAGGGAGTTCTAAGAATGACCTCCCTGACGGCATGGCATTACCTCCAACTGCTGGAATTGATTTGCAGCAACCATAGAGTTGGTCTCATGGGCATGATCTCACATGCGACCTGTGCAGGAGTTCACCCTTTGGGAGACACTGTTTCCTTGTCTGGCGACAGCCAAGGCAGCTCTCTGGTGGCTGCAGCCGGAGAAGCTGCTAGCTGGAATGCCCCTAGAGTCACCACATTGGATTCCCTGACGACAAATCCCAGTCTGTCGGGTTGGGGGGCGCACTGCGAAACCCAATTTGCTCAGGGCAGTTGGTCTCTGTAGAAGGCTTTTGTGGTCCATCAACAGATTGGAGATGTGAGTAGTTTTCTTAGCCCTCCAGCAGTTCCATAGGACCCAGCAGGGGAAGGCGGTGAGTGTGTTCTCGGACAATGCTACTACAGTGGCTTACATAAACTGGCAAGGAGGCACAGGCAGTGTCTAGCTCACAAACAAAGTAGCTCTGTTAGTGTGGGCGGAGGACCATCTACTAGCTCTCTGGCCTATGTTGTTAGCCAGGTTCGGGTGGATGCTCAATCAAGACATCTTGCACAAGTGGTACATCGCTGGGGATCACTGATAATGGACCTGGTGGCGACCTTCAAATCTGCAAAAGTGATCTGGTTTTTGGTGTGGAGAGTGGATGTCAGAAGGCGTTGACACATTGGTGCAGCAGTGGCCACAAAATGTGCTGCTTTGTTTCCCCTGTTGACGATGCTTGGCTGGGTGGTACAGCAGATAGAGGTGCATCAGTGTCAGGTAGTGCTCATTGCCCCCGATTGGCTCCGCAGGCTGTGGTATACTGATCTCGTACAGCTGATGGTGGCCCAGCCGTGGCGTCTGCTGACTCAAGATGATCTGCTGCTGCTGCAGGACCCAGTGCAGATGCCACAAGTGGATCAATTCTTGCTTACGGCCTGGCTATTGAAAGGGCCCAGTTAAGGAAGCGTGGTTATGCATCGCAAGTGATTACCATGCTGTTACGAGCGCGGAAGTGCTCCACCACACTGGCCTATGTCATTCTGAAGGCTCTTTGAAAGCTTGTGTGCGGAGCAGGGAGGTCAAGCCCTGGCAGCCTCGGTGCTGGAGGTCATAAGAACATAAAATATGCCATACTGGGTCAGACCAAGGTCCATAAAGCCCAGTATCCTGTTTCCAACAGTTGCCAATCTAGGTCATACGTACCTAGCAGTTTCCCCAGTAGACATAGGTTCCATTTAATAATGGTTTATGGACCTTTCCTCCAGGAACTTGTCCAAACCTTTTTTTTTTTAAATCCAGCTACACTAATAGCCTTTACTACATCCTCCGGTAACAAATTCCAGAGTTTGATTACATGTTGAGTGAAAAAAATATTTTCTCTTATTTGTCTTAAATAGTTTACTCTGTAGCTTCATTGCATGTCCCCTAGTCTTTCTATATTCTGATAATGTAAACAATCTACGTTTACCCGTTCCACTCCATTTATTAATTTATAGACTTCTATCATATCTCCCCTCAGCCGTCTCTTTTCCAGGTTAAAGAGCCCTAACCTTTTTAGCCTTTCCTCAGGGGTATCCTTCCATCCCCTTTACCATTTTGGTGGCTCTTCTCTGAACCTTTTCTAATAACACTATATCCTTTTAAAGATACGGCGACCAGAATTGCACACAATATTCAAGGTGCGGTCGCACCATGGAACGATATAGAGGCATTATAATATCCTTTGTTTTATTTTCCATTCCTTATGATACCTAGCATTCTATTTGCTCTCTTGGCCGCTGCTGCACACTGGGCGGAGGGTTTTAACATGTTATCCATGATGATGCCTAAATCTTTTTCCTGGGTGGTGGTTCCTAATGTGGAACCTTGCATCGTGTAACCATAGTTTTGGGTTATTCCCTAGGTGGATAACTTTGCATTTGTCCACTTTAAATTTCATCTGCCATTTTGATGCCCAGTCTTCCAATTTATCAAGATCCTCTTGCAATTTTCCACCATCCTCATGGGTTTTAACAACTTTAGTTTTGTGTCATCTGCAAATTTGATAACCTCACTCATTTATTCCCTTTTCCAGGTCATTTATGAAAATGTCAAAAATCAGCGGACCCAGCACAGATCCCTGAGGTACACCACTATTCAGCTTTCTCCATTGGGAAAATTGGCCATTTAGCCCTACCCTTTGCTTTCTATCTTTTAACCAGTTCCTGATCTACAATAGTACTCTTTTTAGTTTTGCCTGAGGGACCTTGTCAAAGGCTTTCTGAAAGTCCAAATATACTATATCAACCGACTCGCCTTTGTCTACCTGTTTATTCACACCTTCAAAAAAACATGACAGATTAGTAAGACAAGATCTTCCTTGTCTAAAGCCCTGTGGTTGTCTCCCATTAAGCCATGACTCTCTACATGTTCAGCAATTTTGTTTATGATTGTTTCTACCATTTTTCCCGGTACTGATGTCAGGCTTACCGGTCCTGGCCTTCAGGTGGGTTTGGAGAATGGCCTTGCATGCAATTTCCTTTGGGTTCAGGTTGCAGCCTTAACCTGTTACCATGGTAGAGTTCAGGGGGTGTTCTTAGCATCCCACCTGGATATCGTGTGGTTCCTGTGGGCTGTGAAACGGTTGCAACCCTCGGTTCGGTCAGTCAGTTGTACCACCCTGGGACCTGAACTTGGTGCTGTCGGCGCTAATGGAATCACTTTTTGAGCCGCTTTCGGATTGGACTCTGAAGGATTTGACTTTGAAAATCAGTCTTTTTGATAGTGATCTGTTGGGCGAGATGAATTTCAGAATTGCAGGCGCTATCCTGTCAAGATCCCTTTCTCTCCATGTCCAAGGAGAGAGTGATATTGTGGCTGGTACAGTCCTTTCGGCCTGCCATCTGAATCAATTGATCACTCTGCCTGTGTTTTTGGGGGCGTGAGAATCCCAGGTTGACCCCCACCTTCGGCTGCTGGATGTATGCCGGATGCTTAAACACTACATGCGGAGGATCCAACCATTTTGAAAATCTGGCCGGCTGTGTTCTCTTGGGAGGCCCCTGTAAAGGGGAGGCGGCGGTGTCTAAGGCTTCCATTTCCAGGTGGGTACAGGAAGCAATTTCCTCAGCCTACTTACTGAAATATAAAGAGGTGCCTGCTGGCCTGAGGGCTCACTTGACAAGTGCTTCATGGGTAGAATCTAGCTTGATCCTGCTAGCAGACATCTGCAGAGCAGCCACTGCATACCTTTTTGAGAAGAACTGCTGCAGCTGGGGACATGAGGTTTGGGTTGGCGATGATCCTGGCTGGGCTTGTGGGTTCCTCCCCGAGGTTAGTGCTGCTATGGTACATCCCACAGATTGGGACTGGACTGTTGGGATAATAAAAAAGGTGAAATTAGGCTTCACCTAGTAATTGGCTTTCCAGTCCTGGACCCTCCCTACTTGTACTTGCATGAGATGTGGCGATTCCGGGCCTGGAAAAAATACATCTTTTTGTAGAGGGTCCTTGATCTGGCACCTGTCACCGGAGAGGTGCATCTCTTCGGCAGAGCCAATTTTTTTTTCTTTTTTTGTCTCCCTCTTCCCTTAATCCTGTTAGAAATGGGAAAGACAGGGAAATAAAAGTAGTAGAAGTAAACAGAGGTCCTGCACAGTGTTTTGGCACCAGGGCATGGTTGTGCTGTTCCCGGTAGCTTGGTGGAGCATCCGGAGAGGAGGAATGACCATATGCCACTCAGTCGAGTTTTTGACACAGAGCACATGGAGGTCAGAGCCTTACTTCAGTGGAAAGGGGTTGTTCGCTCTGTGTTGGGGAGTTGGTTAATATATTTATTGTTTTAAGCACTATTTGTTGCTCCTATGAATCTGCTTTTGGAAATAGAATACTGGGGCTGGGAGGTGCTACCGGCTACCCATGTATGCTGATGTCACAAGTTGTGACATGCTCAGTCTCCAAGCTGCTGGTGAGGCGTGACTACCCACAGGTTGGGACTGGACTGGAGGTACTTGGGGGAAAGCCAATTAGGAGCTAAGGCCTAATCTCACCTGTGTATTCTATGTATATGATGGTGACACCTACTTTATGAAACCAGAAGAGTACAGTTCCCTAGAAAACAATGTTGGTAGGTTAAGAACATAATAAATGCTGTACTGGCTCAGACCAAGGGCCATCAAGTCCAGTATCCTGTTTCCAAATCCAGGTCCCAAAAAAGTACAGAGATTCCATGTTGCTTATCCTGGGGATAGTGGTCTAGGGAGGAGTGGTCTAGTGGTTAGGACAAGGTACTTCAGGCCGGAGGGCCGGGGGTTCAAGTCCCACCTGGGGACAGCAATCTCAGGCCGGAGGGACTGGGATTTCTAGTCCTATAGGCACTCCTTGTGGTCTTGGGCAAGCCACTTAACCCTCCATTGCCCATGTTCCCTGTAAGTATTAGCGTATGTGTCTCATATCCCCTCGTGTTAAATGTATCCCCCAATTGACTGCTTTGACCCGGTGAAAAGCAGGATATAAATACAGCTAAATAAATTTCCCTGGTCATCCTTTAATGGTTTCCATATCATCCTGCTAGACCAGTCCAGACAAGTGGGTTGTGTTTCCCTACCAGCAGAGTGGTGGAGACAAAGAACCAATGCAAAGCCCAGGTTTCAGTGACATCACTCCTATCTCTCTCTGCCTCAGCCACCAGAGGTCCCTTCAGTATGCATCCCAAAGCATATGGGAGATACAGAGCAAGCCTCACACGACTTCTAAATGTGGGCAACAATGAGTTATCAACAGTAGAGAACAGGAAGGTAGAAACATAAGGCTGTCAGCAGAATATGAGCCTGCAGAGTCACCTTCTATATCATCCCACTTGTCTGAACTAGTCTAGCAGGATGTACCAAAGCTAAAATAACACTGGGTGGGAAGAAGACTCAGAGCTCACAGATATTTGAGTCGAAGGCTGTGTCTGCCCACATGTGAACATCAAAGTGGTAATGCTTGACAAAAGTGGGAAGTGAGGCCCATGCTGCTGCCCAACAAATGTCTGCAGGGGCTACCAAGCTCTTCGCTGTCCATGAGGATGCGTCTGCTCAGGTAGGATGAGCACGCAAACCCTCCAGAACCAGCTGGATCCATAACAGATACACTAAGGCAATGACCTCCTTAATTCAGCCCCCCTAAGTCGACTTGATGCCACTTCACCCTTGCACAGGCCAGCAAACAACACAAAAAGATGGTCTGACTTATGAAAGGAATTCATAACCTGTAAGTACTGCAGAAGCACCCTCCGGACCTCTACAAAGCGAAGATTCTTATCCTTCTTCTGACACTGTTCCTTAGAGAGAGAGAGGACAGGCAAAACAACTAGTTACGTGGAAGTGAGACAGCACTTTGGGCAAGAAGGAAGGCACAGGCTGAATGGAAACTACTTCTTCATTATGAAAAAGACAAATAAGGATCTCGGCAAGACAGAGCCTACAGCTTGGAGATCTGCCTTGCAGAACAAGTCGCAACCAAGAAGAAAATCTTGCGTCAAATCCTTTAAGCTAGCTTGCTTCCATGGCTCAAAGGGGTCCACTATCAAGGCCCTGAACACCAGAGACAGATCCTAGGAAGGGTTCACAGACTGAAGGGAAGGATGCATATGCTGCCCCCTCCCCCTCCCGAGAAAACATGAAATGTCTGGATGCAAAGCCAAAGACTTGCCTGCCACCAGACCAAAGAAACAGGCCAGATTTGCCACCTGAACCTTCAGAGAGCTAAGTGAGAGGCCCTTCTCTAGGCCATCCTGCAGAAAGGCCAACTGGGAAGACACCTTGGCTGCCTCAGGAGCCAAGTACTACACACTGCACCAGAATTCAGAGCCACCCTATCTGTACGTATGCTAACTTGGTAGACCACCTCCAGGTACCAAGTAGAGTAGAGATTACTACTGGAAAGCAGCCCTTGCGTGCTAGCAGTCTTCTTTCAAGAGCCATGCCGTAAGTGAGAAGTGAGCCATCTCCTCCAGGATTATCTGTCCCTGCTGCAATAGCCCACCCCCCCCCCCGAAGATGGAAGTAGCTGAAAAGGAGGAGGTGCCTGCAGGAGCCGCATCAGGTCTCCAAACCACGCTCTCATTTGCGAATCCAACACTACTAGAGCAATCCTGTCAGGGTGACGCTCTATGTCAAAGCGCACACACCCCACCTGGGGCCACGGAGGAAACACATACGGCAGCTGCTGACTTGGCTAAGGGTGGGTCAGGGCAAAAACGCCTTCTGACCCCATCTCCATGTGGTGACTGAAGAAATGGCAGACTTTGGCATTGGAGAGGGTTGCCATTGGATCCATTTCGGGGTGACCCCAGCAGCACAGAATCGACTGAAAAGCCCTCCTGTCTGATCTCCTACTTGCCAGGATTCAGAGTGCCGGCTGAGGAAGCCCGCTTCCACATTGTTCACCCTAGCAATGTGTTGGGCCGACAAGGCTAGGAGGTTCTTAGCCCAGGCAAATAGGAGAGCCATTTCCTGAGCCACTCCAGCACTTGTGCTGCCTTGCTGATTGGTGTAAGCCACTGCTGTACCATTGTCTGAAAACACTCAAACTGCCCGGCCCTTGAATAGGAACTGGAAACTCAGAAGAGCTAACTTGATAGCCTTCACCTCAAGGCGGTTGATGGAACACACCACTTTCTTGCTATTCCTGCGGCCCTGGGCTGTATGGTCTTGACAATGGGCTTACCAGCCTGAGAGACTGGCATCTGTCAGCTGGATTCAGGAGAAATCGTCCAGCAGTATGCCCTTCCTCAGATGACAGTGCTGCTGCCACCACTGTAGGCTGGTCTTCACCATCAATGGGAGCGGAAGCCTGTGCTTGAACTCCTGAACCTCAGGGACCATTGAGTCAACAAGGACCGCATGTGCCCACTGCACCATCTCTATGGTGGCTGCCATCAATCCCAGACTTCGGGAGCCTGCTGCACACAGAACAGTGCCAGGAATCCAACAGGTTTCTGACTGACTGACCTCCTCTGGCAGGAAAAAGTGTCAAAATGTGCTCCCAGAAACTCCTAGGACTGGAAAGGCAGAAGCTGGTTCTTTAACTGATTTGATCACCCAGCTGAGGCTTTCCAGAAAGGACATCACTCGGGACGTTGCCTAAGATGCCTCTGACAGGGAATGGGCTCGGATGAGCCAGTTGCCCATATAGAGATGGACACAGATCCCTTGGTGCCATAGCTGCTGCTGCCATGACCTTGGAGAACATCCGTGGGGCAGTGGAGAGCTTGAAAGGGAGGGCAGCAAACTGATAGTGAGAGCCAAGTATGATGAAAACAGATACTTCTGATCTGTCCAGATTGGGATATGAAAATACACCTCGACAAGATCAGAGAAGCCAAGAATTCCCCTCTGCGCACTGCTTGAATCACAGAGTGCAAGTTTTTTCCATCTGAAAACTGCAGGACGCGCAAGTGCTTGTTGACCTTTTGAGGTCGAGAATGGGCCAGAAGGAACCATCCTCCTTTGGCACCATGGAATAGATGGAGTATATGCCCTTGTCCTGCTTAACCAGAGGGAAGGGCATCCACCACCTTTAGGTAAAGCAACTTGTCTAAGGTGGTCCACACTGTGGCACCCTTTATCGTAGAGCCCCAAGAGGAAATTATTAAGGCATCAGGAATCGGCTTATTGCATTCCAAGCCATAGCCGAACTGAAGGGTGTCTAGCACCCAGCAATCCTTGGTAACCTGGGCCTATTCCTGAAAGAAGAGGCATAGCCTGGTGCCCACTAGAGGCACCAGGGAATAGGGACCCACCCCTCCCAGTCCCTGGGCCCACATGCTCTACAAAAGGACTAACAAGCCCGAGACCCTGAAGCGGAGGGGAAAAAAGGATTTCCAGGTCAGTGAGGATGATGGTCCCAAGACCCTCGGGATTCCTGCCAGCATGCCTTTGGTGGTCGAACGGAGGCTGACGAGAAAGGGGCAGTAGCCGGCTTCACAGGCCCCTTGGACTGGTTTTCCAGGAGGCGGTAAGATTTTGAGTAGTCTAGGTCCTTCACTAGCTTCTCCAAATCGGATTCCAGCAAGAAGATTCCCCTTAAAGGCCAGTCAAGACAACATAACCCACTTGTCTGGACTGGTTTAGCAGGACTCAGAGGACATTAACTGGTAAATTAAATGACACCTTATGGACTTCTCAATGAACTTGTCCAAACCTTTTTTTAAACCCAGTTACAGTAACAGCTTTTACTAAATTCTCCATTAATAAATTCCAGAGTTTGATTACACATTGAGTGAAAAAATATTTTTCTCTTAATCCAGCCCTAATCTAAAACAATTGTATATACCACAACGATCCCATAGTAAGTAGTGGTTCTGTGTAGTTTACAGCAAAAAAAATCCATATAAGAAAACCATTAATTTTGATTAAACGGCTGTGTTTTCAACCTTTTTATGAAATTGAGAAAGACATTTCAAATATTTGGGCAGGTAAGACCAATACTGTACTGCCAAATAAGGAATGGTGTGCCTAAAACACAATTTTAAATACCCCTACAAGATGGATACAGATAGATTTGTAAGCACTTAGATTTACAAGTCATTAGCGGAAGTAATGACGAAAGATATTCTGGAACAAAATTGTTAAAGAATTTGTATAAAAACAAACTTAAAACAAACATGATTAGTGATCCTTAACCAATGTAATTTATGTAGCAGGTTGTTTTAGTATACCGGGAGATGCCAAAAATGAGGAGAGCAGCCGTGAATTGAGACAGCTGTAATTGTCTAATTTGAAATTAACAATTCATAAATAATACATTTCCATAATCCACATATGACCAGATGGTGTTCCTTAATGTCCCTCCGGTTCAGTCCCGCACCGCTGGGTGGTGCACCTCTTCTTGCAGCATGGAGACTGGGCATGTCAGAAGTCTGGCATATATACCGGTGGCACCTCCAACCAGCTTCCAGTGTGCTCAGTCTCCATGCAGCAGGAGGTTGTGAGCCTAGGTGCTAGGCTCATCAAGAGGAGCATATAAGTGGTGGTAGGTTACTGATTTGGGGGTGTTTCTTTTTGGGTACACTGTTCCTTTTATTTCTTTTGGTAGAGGTTTGTTTAAGCTTGAATTTTTATTAATTTTTTTAATCACAGCCGATCAGGGCAGGGAAGGAGGCAGTTGAAGAGGATTCCTGCTCTACCTTCCCTCTAATCTAGCGCTTGCGGTGCCCTGCTGCACTCCCTGCCTAGTTGGGATGGTGAGGAGTTGCTTGTCATTTTCTGTTCTGTCTGCCGATCGGATCTGCAGCGTGTGAGCAAGGGGAGAGCCATCGGCAGCATTTCTTCTGCCTCTGAACCTTCCTGCACTATCGGGTAGAGACTGGTTGGCAGTAATCCATGTAATTTGTCTTAAAACTGCTCCAGATCGTTGGGGGAAGCATTTTTAGGCAGGTGAGTGCCCGATCTCAATTTCTCCCCGGTGAGGCCTGTCACCTCGTGTGGAACCGGCTGCTAGATTTTGACATGCCCTTTTTTTAGTGCTGCTGTTTTTTCCCCGCGGTTTTTGGATGCAGTTCCTTTTCATTGACAGGAGGTCCCTGGATGGTAGCTGGCAGTAAGAGTGGTTGAAAAACTTTTTTTTTTTCTTGCTTTGGGGGCATTTAATAGCCTTTGAGGCACTTAGTTTATTTACACCTTTTTTTTTTTTTTTTTTTTTTTTTTTTTAAAGAGAGATTTTCTGAACAATTCAGTTCTGGAGGAAGCTGCTGTGGTGGTCCTGTGTGTTAAGCTGTGATTGGTTGGGGGATTGCAGAGGCTAATGCCTGCACGACCGCAGTGCTTGGTGTGTGGTACCCATCGGGGGACAGTTTCGTTTGTGGTTGTGCGTCAGGCTCTTAATATGGAGCAGGAGTTACAAGACAAGCTTAAGGAAGGGCGGTACTGGAGTCTCCAACCTCGTCGCGTCCAAGCCCGAGCGTCCCTCAGGGGGCGAGTGCCTCGGCTATGGGGGATTTTTCCCCAGATTTTGTGCTGCTGTTGCATCAGGCTTATTGCCTTCGTCAGCAGGGAGCTGTACTAGACATCTCGGGTTTGGGTCCTGGGGTGGTTCGGGCAGCGGCAGAGACAGCTATAGGTACAGAGGTGAGACCAAGTAAGAGACTGCACTTTGGATGAGAATCCATTTGCTTCAGATTGGTTAGAGGGGGACGAATTGGAGATGGAGCTAGAAGGTCCGGTGTAAGATCTAGAAGAAGGTGAGATCCAGGAACCTGAGGATCAGGCCTGGATTATACAGGTGTTTAGGAGAGAGGAGCTGACGGCTCTGATCACGAGTCTCTGCAAGCGCTTAACCTCTCGGTAGTCGCATCGGTAGAGGAAGAGAGTGTAGAGGATCCTCTTATTCAGGCGGTGCGCAAGGCTCAGGCAGATTTTCCGAACCACAACGTGGTTAAGCATATTCAGGACGAGTGGGAAATGCCAGAGGCAGCTCCTCAGAGGCGTGAGGTCTAGGTCTCAGCTCTATCCGTTACCTGACCAGGACCTTGGAGAACAGATGCAGCCGTTTCGGCGGTCACGAAAAAGACTACAATTCCAGTGGAAGGTAGTGCGGCCTTAAAGGATGGTCAGGACAGAAAGGTGGACTCACTGGTAAAGCAGGCCTTTGAAGCCAATGCACTTTCGTTGCAAACCTCGATTTGTGGAGCATGGGTAGCGAGGGCTTGTCTTCGATGGTCTCAGCGTTTTCAGCAGGCAGCAGAGCCTTCGCAAGATCAGGTACCAGACCTAACCAGATTAGAGTCCGGGGCTGTCTACTTGGCAGATGTGCATTATGACCTGATCAGAAGTTTGGCAAATAGTATGTCTTCGTTGGTGCGTCGCATCACTATATTTGGCTTCGGAATTGGGTGGCTGATAGTTCCTCCAAGTCCAGGCTCAGTAAGCTCACCTTTAAAAGAGAGCTGCTGTTTGAGGATCTTGACAAGCTCGTCAAGGATTTGGGGTAGTCCAAAGGTGGCCGGTTACAGGAGGACAAGCCAAAACCGGGAAGGCTTGGGACGGTGATAAGGAGCCAGTCTTGGAATTTTAGGCATTTTCGGACATCGCGTTTGGGAGAAGAGAGAGGATGTCCGAAGGGATCAATACCTTGCTTCAACAGTGGCCCTCTCAGGGTCTTCTGTATGTGTTTCCTCACTGGGCACTCATAGGCCGGGTGGCTCAGTGCATCGAGGCACATCAGGGTGCTGTGTTACTAATCGTTCTGGATTGGCCGCATCGTCCATGGTACATGGACCTGGTGAGACTTCTCAACGGACAACCTTGGCAATTACCGATTCAAGAGGATCTTCTATTGCAGGGTCCTCTTCATATGCCGCAGGTAGCTTGGTTCTCGCTTATGGATTGGCCATTGAAAGGGCTCTGTTACGGAAGAAAGGTTACTCATTGGTGGTGATTGCTACGTTACTCTTGGCCAGAAAATGTTCGACTTCCTTGGCATATGTTTGTATCTGGTATATTTTTGAAGACTGGTGTGCGGCTAAGCAGGTGTGGCCGTCCTTGGTGTCAATTCCGGTTGTTTTGAATTTCTTTCAGGATGGTTTCGATAAGGGGTTGGCAGCCAGTTCCTTAAGGGTGAAGTTGGCGGCTATTGCTTGTTGTTGTTGTGGTAAGATTCAAGGTTGTTCCGTAGGAGCTCATCCGGATGTCCTGCGTTTTATGAGAGCGGTATCTCGGTTGCGGCTTCCACACAGGGTGGTGATTCCTCCGTGGGATCTCAACTTGGTGTTGGGAGCTTTGACGAGACAACCATTTGAGCCTCTGAATAAAGCCTCGATTAAGGATATGACACTGAAGACAGTATTTCTAGTGGCCATTTGTTCTGCACACTGAGTTAGTGCCTGTAACTCAATCTTGTAGAGAGCCTTTTTTGTCGTTCTTCAAAGAAAAGGTAGTGTTACGCCCAGTGCTGTCATTTCTTGCGAAGGTGGTCTTGCCATTTCATGTGAACCAGTCTGTGTCCTTACCAGTGTTAAGGTCAGCAGATGACAGTGTGGCTGGCCGTAGTTTGCGGTTGCTTGATGTGAAGAGAGTGCTCCGTCATTATTTGAAGGCTTCAGAGCCTTTTCGTAAATCTATGCACTTGTTTGTTCTTTTTGGAGGCTCACGGAAAGGTGAAGCGGCGTCCAAGGCTTCTATTTCTAGGTGGGTTAGAGAAGCGATAGCATTAGCTTATATTTTGCTAGGCCGTCAAGTGCCTATGGGCTTGCGAGCTCATTCCACAAGGGCTCAAGCAACGTCTTGGGCGGAATATGGTTTGGTTCTGTCAGTTGAAATCTGTAAGGTGGCTACGTGGTCCTCCTTGCACACCTTCAGTAGACATTGCCGACTTGATGTTCAAGCGGCCAGGGGATGCCTGTTTCGGTCCAGTTTGACAGGTCCCTCCCATTAGTGTGCTGCTCTGTTACATCCCAGCGGTGCAGGACTGAACTGGAGGGACGATAAGGAAAGAGAAATTAGACTTACCTGCTAATTGTTACTTGAGGAATTCCAGTTCAGTCCCGATTCCCACCCAGGCTTGTGTTTTTGGCCAGGGGCTCCTGATTGGTAGAGGAAGCCCGTCCAGATGAAGAGAAACATTACAGTAAGTATTTACCTTTAGTTTAGTTTAGGATAAATTGCTGCAAAACTAGAGGGCATAACATGAAGCTGCAAGGTGGAAAATTGAAAGGCAATGTCGGGAAACATTTTTTCACTGAAAGGGTGGTGTATGCTTGGAATGCTCTCCCAATGGAAGTGGTGGGGGCAGACACGGTGACGGAATTCAAAACAGCATGGGACAAGCAACAGCGGATCCCTTTGCAGAAACAGGGGAGAGGTGGCCTGCACAGAGCGACAGGTGCGCCTACTCTTGCCGTATTGCTGGGCAGACTGGATGGACCATGCTGGTCTTTATCTGCCGTCATTTTACTATGTTACTATCTCTCTGCTCTGTTCTGCATTCTTTCATTGCTTTTATGCTATTTCCTTGGAGGGGAGGTAGAGAAGTTATCCTCTTCTTTCTGGGGGTCAGCTGAGTGGCTACGAAGCCTTAAGTTTGTATTTCAAGTTTGTTATAACTAATGTGTTGCCTCTTAGAGTCTGCTTTGTGAATAGGTCACTGGAAGCTAGTGGGAGGTGCCACCGGTATATGTGCCAGACCTCTGACATGCCTGTTCTCCATGCTGCAGGAAGAGGTGCACTACCCATTGCGGGGATCTCTTCACACAGGGAACTTGGAGCGACCAGGAGGCTCAGTGATCAATCAACTGTCTGGAACTGAGGGCGGTGGTCCTAGCACTTCAAGCATTCAAAACCATGGTGAAAGGTCGAGCAGTGCGGGTTCTGTCAGACAATGCCGTGACAGTGGCTTACCTCTATTGGCAAGGCTGCACAGGAAGTGCGGCCATGGAAGAGAAAGCAGGGGCCCTGTTCGCCTGGGTGGAGCCTCTGCTACAGGTGATCTTGGTGGCGCACATAGTGGGGACGGACAGTGTGATGGCAGATTTTCTCGGCAGATTCTGGATGGATGCTGGAGAATGGGAGCTTCATCCGGAGGTGTTTGCCCAGATAGTCCTCAGATGGGGTCCTCTGGTCATGGATCTCATGGCGACATTTCGGTTGGCCAAAGCGAATCATTTTTACAGCAGAAGATGGGAAAGAATGTCGGAAGGGATCGATTCCCTGATGCAACAATGGCCATCGCACGGTCTACTGTTTTTCCCCCGTGGGCGCTCATAGAACGAGTGGTTCAGCACATCGGGGGAGAGTAGTGTTAGTGGCTCCAGATTGGCCGAGACGTCCGTGGTATGCCGATCTAGTTTGCCTGCTTGATGGGGATCCTTGGCGACTACCGACAACGGCAAATCTTTTGATTCAGGGACCTCTTCGAATGCCTCAGGTGGATCGGTTATTGCTTATGGCTTGGCCATTGACAGGGCAAGGTTAAGGAAAAAAGGTTATTCGTCAGCGGTGATTGCGACCTTGCTTAGGGCCAGGAAGAGGTCCACATCCCTAGCGTATGTGCGTATCTGGCGGATATTTGAGGACTGGTGCTCTCAGCGACAGGTCCGTTCTACCACAGTTTCCGTTCCTATGGTATTAAGCTTCTTACAGGACGGTTTTGATAAGGGATTGGTAGCCAGCTCCTTAAGGGTCCAGTTGGCAGCTCTGCCTTGCTATAGAGGTAAAGTCCAGGAGGTGGCCCTGGGCTCCCAGGTTTACGTGATTCGATTTCTAAAGATGGTATCTCGGCTACGGTTGTCTCGTGGAATGGTAATTCCTCCATGGGATCTCAACTTGGTTCTGGGGGCGTTGACTAGAGAACCCTTTGAGCCCTTGCTCCAAGTTTCAATCAAGGATTTAACTTTAAAAACAGTATTTGTTCGGCACGCCGAGTTTCAGAGTTGCAGGCTTTGTCTTGTCGGGAGCCATTCCTGTTTTCCAGAGAAAAGATGGTCTTGCATCCAGTGCCATCCTTTTTGCCTAAGGTGGTTTTGCCTTTTCATAGGAATCAATCTGTTACATTGCCAGTATTGGGGTCTACGGAGGAGAGTGCTTCGGACCGTAATCTTCGTTTGGACATGAAGAGTTTTGCACCAATATTTAAAAGTCTCAGAAGCTTTCCGTAAGTCTGATCATCTATTTGTCCTGTTTGGAGGACCGCATAAAGGAGAAGCGGCAGCCAAAACTTCGATTTCTAGATGGTTCTGAGAGGCGATAGTGTCTGCATATATTTTGCAGGGTTGTCTGGTGCCCTTGGGGTTACAGGCTCACTCTGCTAGAGCGCAAGCAACTTCGTGGGCAGAACATAGTTGGTTCCGCCAGTGGAAATTTGCAGAGCAGCCACTTGGTCGTCGCTCCATACTTTCAGTAAGCACTATTGCCTGGATGTCCAGGCAACTAATGATGCTTGGTTCAGTTCTTGCGATCCGGGTGGGCAGGTCCCTTCCAATGATTACTGCTCTGTTACATCCCAGAGGTGAAGGACTGAACTGGAGGACCGATAATGAAAGAGAAATTAGACTTGCCTATTAATTTGTTCCTTGAGGAACTCCAGTTCAGTCCTGATTTCCACCCGGGGTTGGTTAGTTCGGATGGCAGTTTTGTCTGGGGGGAATATCGGTTTCAATCTGTGTAAAACCATTCTAAGTTTCGGGATCGCTGTGATTCTTTTCTTTTAGCTTCTCTATCCTCTTTTGTTCCTGGAGGGAAGAGAAAGTGAGAGATGAAAAATTTTCCCTCTTAATTTAGGGGGGATTTAGTTTAGTTGGTTAAAGTTGAATTTTTAAAAGTTAAATTTAATTCTATAGCTACTTATTTGTTGCTCCTTTGAGTCTGCTTTGTCAATAGTTCATGGGGCTGATGGGAGAGACCAGCAGGCTATATCCAGTGATGTCATGAGTTTTTGACATGCCCAGTCTCCACGCTGCAGGAGGAGGTACACTACCCAGAGGTAAAGGACTGAACTGGAGTTCCTCAAGGAACAGCAATTAGCAGGTAAGTGTCTAATTTCTCTTTATAATGCCTCTGTATCGTTCATGGTGCGACCGCACCTTGAATATTGTGTGCAGTTCTGGTCGCCATATCTTAAAGGATATAGCAATCTCCAGGAACAAGCAGGAATGTAGTCTTCACATATGGGTATCATCGGTACCGACGGAGCCTGCGCGGGAACGCTCCCCAGCATCCAATAGAAAGTTTTTGGGAGCATCCCACAGCGCCTGCGTGCTGCCTTCCTGCCGTTCCCAACTGTCCCTCTCCAGTTTTTCGTTTTCCGCGGAGCCGACAGGTTGCACATCCTGTCACCGCAGAAAAAAATCCCTTCTATTCTTCTTTTTGGTGGTTGCGTCTGCCTTCCCTCAATGCTATAACGGTACCGCCGGTGGTGGTTTTCTTTTCTTTAAAAAAACAAACAAACAAAAAACCTTTCTTCTGGAGTCTTTCCAGTAATTTTCTCTCAGGTGCCACGTGCCATTTTGGGCACTAGGCCCAACTTCCTCTTCGTCACTCCAGGCCAGTCCAGGTAACTGTAGGGTTGTCAATCTCCTCCAGCAGCTGAGGACTGTAATTCAAAATCTTGCTGACAGGCTAATCGGCTCCCCCTGGCGTGCCAGCCTCAGTCTTACAGTCCTCAGCAGCTGGATAGGACATGGCTAACTGGCTCCGGTGTGCTGAAGAGGAATTTCTGCCTAAAGTGGTGGCTTTTTCTGACAGAGTAGCCCTAGCTGGGCTGCCAGGGTCAGCATTGAAGGGTATTGACTGTAAAGAGAAAATTAAATATACCGGTTATTGAAGCTGGAGGTAGAGCCTACCTCACAGTCAGCTTCTCAGTCATACCCGGAGGGGAGGAGAAACAGCGGATCTGAGAGCCGCAGATTGCAGCCTTCTGTTCCCACTGCATGGTCTGAGTCCTCTGCGAACAGCGGGAGCTGGATCGGGGCCTCATCATATTTTTGATATTCAGGTACGCAAAGGACAGACCGTGCCGTCGCAGTTTAGAGCCAGCGGGGCCACTGTTCCCTCTAAGCTGTGCGCGTGTGCGCACGCGCACACCTCGCCGAACGAGCGCACATACTTTACAACAGAGCGCACAAAAATTACGGCTCTGATTCTGATAGAAAACACCACAGACGTCTTAAAATTTAAAAGTTATGACTAATTACTAGAAATTTCCTGCTTCATTTAGTAATCGTCTATTTTCATTTAATTTGATTAAAATCAATGTGGTGTACATACTGTATTCTGACATGTAGTCAAATTTTAAAGTATATAACTCCAAGTGTCGTTATGTGGCGCACAAAAATGTAACCTTCCTTCAAAAGCTGCACACAGCTGATATTTTATGCGCACACAGCCTACAGAAAATTAGAGGGAACATTGAGCGGGGCAGGATCTCTGTGTTTGAGGGTTTTTAGCTGCGCCGGCGGTTTGTGCTCAGTGCGGGAGTCGACGGGGGCTGTCGTGTCCTGGGATCTGTAGAACTTGTTTTCGGGCAGGCAGTTCCGTCGAGCGGCTATTAGGGGGTCTGGATCTTAAATCGCCTTCAGCAGATCCGTCTGAGGTGCTTTCAGGCGTGGAGTTTAAGGCGAGAATGGCGGCCATCTTGGCTCCTGCCTCTGGTTCTCCCGTGATTTCTGACAAGCCGGTAAAGCGGAAGCAAAAATCAAAAAGACTTTCCCCGCAGGTAGTAGAGGTGCAAGGGACGACTCCTGATGCTCAGGGGAGCTTGCAATCTGTGTTTTCTGCCGATTTTCATTCTATCTTTACACAGGGCTTATCTGTTAAAGCTGGAGCAAAGCCTGGGCAGGTCTACTCTGCCAAGCAGGGACAGTAGCCCTAAGGGGGGAAACCACATCAGCAGATCCGGGGGAAGGGTCCTCAGCTCAGAAAATATTAAGAGCAGACCCCGAGTCTTTCGGGGGGCAGGTGGCAGAGCCCCAGGGGATGGAAGAGGGAGAGCTTCTTTCTGAAGGGGTTTTGGATGCCTGGACATTAGGAGATATTGAAGGTGAACTGGTACGGGTGAGGACCCTAATTTTTAGAGTTTTTCGTAAAGAGGAACTCGGGGCGCTGATTACACAGTCCCTAGCGGCGCTCAACATTACCTTGCCTGTGGTGCAGGAAGATCCGTTAGAGGATCCTCTGCTACAAGGCTTTAAACCGGAACAGCGCTGTTTCCCTATTCATAGGGTTATTAGGCAGATGATAGATTCAGAATGGGAATGTTCAGAAGCCTCCCTGAGGGGGAGCCGGGCAATGGGGCGCTTATACCCGGTTCCTCAGGAGGACAGGGACCTGCTGCGTATGCCTAAAGTCGATGCACTCGTAGCGGCAGTGACGAAGAAAACTACCACCCCAGTGGAAGGTGGGGCGGCCTTAAAGGACCTTCAGGACCGCAAGTTGGAAGCACTGTTGAAGCAAGCATTCGACTCTAGTGCCTTAGCGCTCCAGGCATCTATTTGTGGAGCTTATGTCTCTTGAGCATCGATCAGATGGTTGCAGGGTGACTCGGTGGCCAACAAAGAGGTTGGCACGTGCGTGGAACGAGCTAGGCTTGAGTCGGCAGCGGCATATCTGGTGGACGCTTTTTATGACTTGGTGAGGATTTCAGCAAAGTCCATGGCGTCGGTGATTGCGGCAAGAAGGTTCCTCTGGCTGCGCAATTGGGCAGCGGATGCGTCTTCCAAAACGTGACTTAGCAAGCTACCATACAAGGCAAGGGTAAACTACTCTTTGGGGAAGCGCTTGAAAAGATAGTCAAGGATTTGGGGGATTCCAAGGGGGGGGACGTCTTCCTGAGGATCACCCGAAAGGCCCTCGGTCCTGGCCAGGGGGCAGGGTAGAGATTTGCGCAGGTTCCGGGGTTCTCAGTTTGTGCCTTATCAGAGAGGGTGTTTTCAGGCCCGTGGGCAGCCCTTTCAAGGAGCGAGGGGCTTCGGCAGAGGATATTTTTCTTCCCTGCAGAATGCCCCCAAAAAGCCCCAATGAAGGGTGGCCGGCTCTGTAGACGTCCCCCAACAGGGGTCTCCGCCTGAGTTTTCTTTCCGTCTGGGCCGACATTACAACAGACCAGTAGGTCTTGGAGATCATCAACAAAGGTTATGTGCTAGAGTTTGCTCAGCCTCTGAAAAATGCCTTCCTCAGTTCTCCCTGCGGATCCCTGGAGAAACGGGCGGCCATGAACGATACGCTGCAACGTTTGCTGCGGATGCAGGCAGTGGTACCCATTCCTGAATACCAATACGGATTAGGTCGATACTCGATTTATTTCGTAGTTCCCAAAAAAGAAGGGTCTCTTTGCCCCATTCTGGATCTCAAGCACGTAAACCGCTGTTTGCGGGTTCCACACTTCCGTATGGAAACCCTACGATCGGTTATTCAGGCGGTGAGGCCCGGAGAATTTCTGACATCCATAGACTTGACGGAGGCATATCTTCATATCCCTATCAGGCCAGATCATTGGAAATTCCTGAGGTTTGCCGTGCCTATGGGTCACTTTGTTCAGGGCGTTGCCTTTTGGTCTAGCTACGGCCCCACGGACGTTCACCAAGGTGATGGTGTGTGTTGTGGCAGCCTTGAGAAAAGAAGGGATTCAAGTCCATCCCTACCTGGACGATTGGTTGATTCGAGCGGGGTCTCGACCGGAGTCCGTTTTGGCGACCAGCCAGGTGGTTCAATTTTTGGAACAGCTCGGGTGGGTGATAAATCAATCCAAGAGTCATCTCACTCCGCAGCGACGCTTGACATATCTGGGCACGTTATTCGATACCGAGCAGGGGTCAGTGTTTCTGCCAGAAGACAGGGTGCAGAAGCTTTGGAGACAGGTGAGAGCTTTCTTGAGTGTCAGGGCTCCCACAGCAGTTACTGGGTTCTATGGCAGCGGCCTTAGATCTGGTGCCGTGGGCCCGAGCTCATATGTGTCCACTGCAACAATCGCTGATAGCCAGATGGTCCGTGCAGATTCACTCCCTAGGACAGAGGCTGGACTGTCCGGAGCCCGTGAGGGTCAGTCTGCAGTGGTGCTTGGATCCTGCTCGGGTTCGAGCAGGAGTTCCTCTGCAGGAGCCACAATGGCTGTTGGTAACAACGGACGCCAGCCTTTCAGGATGAGGGGCGCATTGCTTGACGCAGATGACTCGGGGGCTCTGTTCCAAGGAGGAGACCGAGTGGTCGATCAATCGCCTGGAAATGAGGGCGGTCAGGTTAGCGCTTCAGGACTTCGTCAGTCTGGTGCAAGGGAAAGCAGTGTACGTGTTCTCCGACAATGCGGTGACAGTATCTTATATCAACAAGCAAGGCGGCACGGGTTGCGCAGACCTCTTGGCAGAGAGTCAGAGTTTAATGATTTGGGCAGAGACCCATCTTCTAGCTCTTTCGGCAGCGCATGTGGCCGGCAAGGACAACGTTCAGGCAGACTATCTCAGTCGGCATGTCCTCGACCCCGGGGAATGGGAGCTGAATGCTGCTGTGTTCCACGACATCTCTCTTCGCTGGGGGCAGCCGGTCATGGGTCTAATGGCGACCTTGGAGAACTCCAAAGCGGCTCGGTTTTTCAGCAGGTACAGGGTGCATATGTCGGAAGGGCTCGATGGTCTGGTGCAGCCGTGGCCGGCGGGGCAGCTTCTGTATGTCTTCCCTCTGTGGCCCTTGATGGGCGGGTAATACGGTGGATTGCGAAGCACGATGGAGTGGTGATCCTCGTTGCTCCAGATTGGCCCTGGCGACCGTGGTATGCGGATCTCATCAGGTTGCTGGTTGCTTCTCCGTGGCGACTCCCAAGTTTGGTCAATTTGTTTGAGCCAGGGACCAAAATTGATGCCGCAGGTGGATCGGTTCTTGCTTACGGCTTGGCTGTTGAGAGGGAGCGTCTCGGGCGTTGAGGATTTTCACCGGCTGTAATTGAGACCTTGCTGCAGTCTAGGAAGCGATCCACTTCCCTTGCTTACATTCAGGTCTGGCGGATCTTTGAGAACTGGTGTCAAGATCGTAATGTTCGGCTGTTTTCCGCCTCTTTACCAGTCATTTTGGCATTCCTACAAATGGGCCTAGAAAAAGGTTTGGCGTTCAGTACGCTAAAGGTCCAGTTAGCGGCCTTAGCTTGTTATAGAAGTAAGGTGGGCGGTAGGGTGTTGTCAGCTCTTCCAGACGTTCAACGATTTCTTAGAGCTTCGTGGCTTCTCAGACCACCGTTGCGATCGCTAGTTCCTGCGTGGGATTTGAACTTGGTGTTGGAGGCTCTGACACAACCACCTTTTTGAACCGGCGTCTGCGGTGAGTCTGCGCGAGTGTTCTTGGAAGGCGGTTTTCCTCGTGGCGTTGTTTGGCTAGAAGGATTTCGGATCTTCAGGCACTCTTGTGTAGGGATCCTTACCTTCAATTTTCTAAGGAGAAGGTGGTGCTTCGGACGGTACCTGCGTTTCTTCCAAAGGTGGTATCCACTTTTCATGTGAATCAAGCCATTTCGCTGCCTACTTTCCCTTGGGAGGGGGACGGTGATAGAGGTCACCAGCTTCGGAAGCTAGATCTCGGTAGGGTGCTCCGTAAATACCTTCGTAGAACGGAGAGCTTTCGAAAGTCGGACCGGTTATTTGTGGTGGTTGGTGAGCCTCGTAAGGGAGAGGCTGCGTCAAAGGCTTCTATTGCTCGCTGGGTCAAACGAGCGATCAGTGCAGCGTATGAGGCAAGTGGCAAATTGCCTCTGCAAGGACTTCGAGCGCATTCTACCAGAGTGCAGGCCGCTACATGGGTGGAGCTCGCTTTGGTCCCTCCGGTGGATATCTGCCGGGCGGCTTTTTGGTCGTCTTTGCATACCTTTTACTAAACACTATCGTTTGGATCTTCAAGCAAGAGGGGATGCGATTGTTGGGGCCTCCGTGGTATTAGGGGGTCTCGCAGGTCCCTCCCGTCTGTAGATACTGCTTTGGTACTTCCCTACAGTTACCTAGACTGGCCCGGAGAGACTAAGAGGAATGAGAAATTAGACCTTACCTGCTAATTCTTTCCTTGAGTTCTCTCCGGGCCAGTCCAGGGCCCACCCTCTGGATTTGCGAGAATCTCTTCCTTATCAAGAAAGTGTAGTTTTGCTTGGGGGAACTCAGAAGGATCTAGGGGGGTTATTTGTTGAGATGAGGAGGTGGTGGTTGGTTAGGATGACTGCACTGGGTCTTCCTCATCCACTAAGGGGGAGGATGCCTTAGGAAAAAAAAAAAGCAGGATAACCCCTAGGCTAGTCTAGGGAAAAGCCAGCACTGCATAGACAGAGTGCCGACATAGTTTATAGCTGTCTATGGCGATTAGTGGTTTTGTGTTTGTTTTTGTTTTGCGGTTAGGAGCTGCTTGGACAGTAGTGGACTGAGGCTGGCACGCCAGGGGGAGCCGGTTAGCCTGTCAGCAAGATTTTGAATTACAGTCCTCAGCTGCTGGAGGAGATTGACAACACCTGGACTGGCCTGGAGATAACTCAAGGAAAGACAATTAGCAGGTAAGGTCTAATTTCTCCTTTTCCTTCAGAATGGAAAAACCCGCTTCGGGTTTTAAAAAGTGTTCTAAGTGTGGTGGTACCATCTCCGTCACCAACGCCCATGAGTGGTGCCTCAAATGTTTAGGTCCTGACCACTCTATTTCAGAGTGTGTTGCCTGTGGGATGATGTCGAAAAGGGGCCGGCAGAACCGAGCTGCTAAGCTTAGCACCCTTTTTCCCTCCGATGCAGCCTCCGTGGCATCAACGTCGTCCAGGGCTTTGTCTTCCTCCCATGGATCTCAGGTAACTAAACATAAATCTAGCTGGTCCTCAAAGGGTAGATCTCCTTCTAAACAGCGAGATGCCTCTGGTGTTTCCCTTGAGGGACTTTCACTGACAAAATTGCCCCGGCGGGAGGCTTCGGCTTCCAAAGCAGTAACAGGGCTCCAGGACATTCTTGAATCTTCAACCTCGGCAGAACTACTGGTGTCATGCTCTGGGGTACCGGCCGCTTCTTCCGGTACAGATACCCAAGCATTGGCAGCGTCGATAGACCAGAGATTCTTGGCTATTGAACGCAGTCTGGTGGCTTTTCTCATGGCCTCGATGCTCTTGAAACCACTTCAGACAATTCAGCCGGTACCTGCACTGGCACAGACTGCATCGACATCAGCAGGTATTCTACCGGGACCGAGTCATGCGTTATCCATCCAGTATCGATAGGTCGGTACCGGACCACTCTGATGCCGACTTCGATCGGTACCGGTACCGTGCCTTGCATGATCACCCGGATCAGAGATAACGTCGAATCCTTGGATGAGTCTGAAGATTCTGAAAGCTCTGCCGATACCAGAGTACTTCTTCCTGAGGATTCCTCTTCTCCTCAGCGTAGGGTGTCTCCACCAGAGGATATGTCCTTTTAGGATTTTATCCGAGATGTGGCTCGAGGTCTTTCCATCACAGTGGCTCCTGAAAGAGCCTAGGGCAAAGGAATTAGAAATCCTGCAGTACCCTAAAGCTCCCAAAGAGGCAACTGCCTTACCTATTCATGAGATCTTGCATGATCTCATGTTAAGGATGTGGGAAACACCTCTAACCCACATCTCCTCACTCTCGAAGACTCGACACCACGTATAGAGTTCCTCCCTGTCCTGGGTTTCAGAAGACTCAATTACCACACCATTCCATGGTGGTGGAGTCAGCAATGAGAAGGACAAAGAGTGCAAAAAGGCATGCATCTAATCCTCCAGGATGTGAGTGTAGGACTCTTGATGCCTTTGGACGTTGAACCTTTCAGACTTCATGCTTTCTGCTAGGATCAGTTCCTATATCTTATATATGGGAATGTTCCTTAAGGAGGTCACAGGAGATTTAGAGCTTATGAGCCCTCTCCTTCCTGATGATAATAGGCAAGATTATCTTGTCCTTATCAAACATGCTCAGGATGTTTCCAAGTTTGTGAATCGTGCAGCTTTTGACTGCTTTGAGTGCATAAGCAGAACCTCTGCCATTGCCATAGGTGCACGTAGAATTGCCTGGCTCCAGGCATCTGACTTGGAAATTTGGATACAGGATAAACTAGGGAATATTCCTTGCACAGGAGAGAATCTCTTTGGCAAGAATTGGCAGGAAAAAGCTAATGAGAGAGATGCTGACAATATCACTTTGGATAGATTGTCCAAATCTGCTGCTGATCCTGCGAGGAAAAAAATCCTCTAAAACCATTCTTCAGTAAGAAGTTTTATCCCTCCTATACCCAACAGGGGCATTGTTTTTAGGTCAGTCTGCCCAAAAGCGACAACAGCAACAACCTAGACAAAGTCAAAAGCAGCTAAGCCTCAATCGGCTCGGCAGACTCAGCCTCCACAGGGGCTTTGACTCCTATCTAAAGAACTTTGCCTTCCTGGCCCTAAACGGCCCAGGACCCTCCACCATACCAGGAAGGTTATGTCATTTTGCCCCCAGATGGAGTCAGATAACAACAGAAAATTGGACTCTGTCTATTGTAAGAGAGGGGTACAAGCTTCATTTCCTCAACTTGCCCCCTCCTACAATGGTAAGAGTTCAATTCTCAGACCTCTCTCAATGACCTGTTAGGTTAAGAGGTCACTGTGCTTCTTGCCCACGGGGCAATAGAAGAGGTACCCATTCCCCAACGGGGTACAGGGTTTTACTCCCCCTATTTCCTTATCCCAAAGAAAACAGGACGAGAGAGACCCATTTTAGACCTCAGAGAATTGAACAAATTCCAGTTCAAAATGATTTCTCTGTGAACTCTGCTGCCATACCATCAGAGTCAGGATTGGCTTTCTCCTAGATCTCAAGGATGCGTACACTCATGTTCTCATCCAACTCATTGAAAGTTCCTTGGCTTTCTGTTTCAAGGGAAGCACTACTAATACAGGGTTCTTCCTTTTGGCCTGGCCTCTGCACCAAGGGTGTTCACAAAATGCATGGCTGTGGTGGCAGCATTTCTTCGCACCCTAGGAATATTTGTCTTCCCTTACTTAGATGACTGGCTCATTTGAGCCTCTTCAGAGCCAGAGGCCAGGGTTGCCCTCTCTCGCACAATGCACATCCTTCAGTATTTGGGACTTGTCATAAACTTCCCAAAATCCAACCTTGCTCCCACTCAGTTCCTAGAGTTTATAGGAGCTCTGCTGGATACCAGACAGACAAGGGCCTACCTTCCACAGCCCCACTGCCTTCGCATTGTGCAGTTAGCTTCCCAAGCAGTGCTAAAACCTTACCTCACTGCTCGGGAAATGTTAGTTGCTAGGCCACATGGCATCCACAGTGCATATGGTTCCTTATGCTCGCTTCAATATGAGGGCAGCCCAGTGGATTTTATCCACGCAGTGGACTCGGGCGTCAGGTTGCCTGTCAGACAAAAATAGCAAACTCAGATCGCCTTATTTTGTCCCTCCAATGGTGGCAATCGCCCCAAAACCTTTTGGTGGGGATTCCTTTTCAGCAACCCCCACCCCAGGCCACTCGAACAACAGATGCTTCGCAGGTGGGTTGGGGAGCCCACCTGCAAGGCCTCTGTACCCAGGTTACCTGGACTCCACAGGAGGCCTATCTACACATCAATCTCCTAGAACCCGGAGCAATTTTCCTTGCTCTTCGAGTATGCCACACCGAGCTCAGCTACAAGACAGTCCTAATTCAAATGGACAATCAAGTAGCTATGTTCTATGTGAACAAGTAGGGCAGAACAGGCTCTGTTGCTCTGCAGCGAAGCTTTGCGACTATGGGCCCTCGCCAGAGAGCATCAGATTCATCTCCTTGCGTTGTATCTTCAAGGCATTCAAAACTCTTGGACAGACACTCGGTCGTGTTCTGCTTCCACACGAATGGTCTCTCCATGCAGACCAGGTGGCCAAAAGTTTTCAAATTTGGGGAACCCCGGACATAGACCTTTTTGCAAGTCCGCTGAATGCCAAACTTCCCCGGTTCTGTTCCAGGGTTGTCAGGCCAGGGATGCTTTCCTCCATTTGGGTCAGGACTTCCGGTATGCCTTTCCACCCATTCCCCTAATTCCCAAAACCCTGTTCAAGTTTCAGAGAGACAGAGGTCATATGATTCTCATAGCTCCATGTTGGCCACGGTAAATGTGGTACCCTCTGCTCCTACATCTCTCTCAAGCTCCGCCTCTGGGGTTAGGATCTGCTCCAAATCTCCTTTCTCAAGAGGACAGGATGCTCTGGCATCCCAATCCCCAGTCTCTGCATCTCAGGGCCTGTTTGCTGAAAGCCTAGAACTCCACGGTCTTAACCTTTCCCAGCAGGTAAAGGATATCCTTTATGCTTCCAGAAAGCCTTCCACAAGACGCTCTTATGCATTTAAGTGGAAAAGGTTTACCATATGGTGCTCGCAGAAGGGTCTTAACCCTCTTGCTATACCTCTGGAATCATTACTGGAATATCTCCTTCATTTATCAAATGCAGGGCTTAAGACCAATTCAGTGAGAGTCCATTTGAGTGCTATTGCAGCTTCTTTCAAGCCTCTAAATGGACAACCTATTCCCTCTCATCCTCTCACAGCGAGATTTGAGAGGCTGCCTTTTAACTAAGCCGCCCATTAAGCCACCACCTGTGCCATGGGACTTTAAATCTGGTTCTTGGGCAGCTCATGAAACCGCCTTTTGAACCATTAGCCACTACTTCTTTGAAATTCCTTTCCTGGAAGGTAATCTTTCTTATTGCAATCACATCAGCACGTCGCATCAGTGAATTGCAAGCGTTGGTGGCTGATCCCCCTTATACAAGGTTCCATCATAAGGAGTCCTTGGGACTCATCCACACTTTATGCCAAAGGTGGTGCACCTTTTCATTTTGAACCAAGCGGTTTACCTTCCTGTATTCTTCCCAAAGCCTCATGCCTCAAATGCAGAAAGGAATCTTCATACTCTGGACTGCAAAAGGGCTTTGGCCTTTTACTTGCAAAGGACACAGCAATATAGAAAGTCCTCTCAACTCTTTGTTGCTTTTGATCCTAGTCACTTAGGACTTCCAGTCTCCAAAAGAATACTGTCCAACTGGATTGCACAGTATATATCTTCTGCCTATGAGAGTAAAAACCTTCCTCTTGAAGGCCATGTCACAGCTCACAATGTGAGCCATGGCAACTTCTATGGCTCATCTTCACTCTGTGTCTATTGACGACATCTGTCGAGCAGCTACTTGGGCTTCGGTTCATACCTTCACAGCCCATTACTGCTTAGACAAGGACTCCCGCCGGGATGCCTTGTTTGGTTAGGCTGTTCTTCAACACCTGTTTCATACTTAATCAACTCCTACCCACCATCCCTGGTAGGATGTCAGAGATCCATGGGGGAAGTGGAGCCCTTTCACAAGGGCACACAACTTCTGGGGCTTTCTCTCTGGCATCTGCAACTAGGGAGTCCCCATATGTGAAGACTACATTCCTGCTTGTTCCTGGAGATAGCATAGTTACTCACCTGTAACAGGTGATCTCCGGGAACAGCAGGAATTTAGTGTTCACAACCCACCCACCTCCCCTAGGAGTTGTATCTCTCTATCTCTTTCTCTCTTTCCCTTTCTCTTTTGTCTCAGCTATAAACTCAACTGGAGAGGGACAGTTGGGAAAGGCGGGAAGGCAGCACGCAGACGCTGTGGGATGCTCCCAAAAGCTTTCCTATTGGACGCTGGGGAGCATTCCCGCACAGGCTCTGTCGGTACCAACGATACCCATATGTGAAGACTAAATTCCTGCTGTTCCCGGAGATCACCTGTTACAGGTGAGTAACTATGCTTTATTAGAAAAGGTAGAGAGAAGAGCCACCAAAATGGTAAAGGGATGGAAGGGATACCCCAATGAAGAGAGCCTAAAAAGGTTAGGGCTCTTCAACCTGGAAGAGAGATGGCTGAGGGGAGATATGATAGAGGTCTATAAATTAATGAATGGAGTGGAACGGGTAAACATAGATCAACTGTTTGTCAGAATATAGAAAGACTAGGGTACATGCAATGAAGCTACAATTAAGCCTAATAAGAGAATTTTTTTTCACTCAACATGTAATCAAACTCTGGAATTTGTTACCGGAGGATGTAGTAAAAGCTGTTAGTGTAGCTGGGTTTAAAAAAAAAAAGGTTTGGGCAAGTTCCTTATCCGTCTCTCCAGTCTAGTCCCGCACCTCTGGGTAGTACACCTCTTCTAGCAGCTTGGAGACTGCCCACCAGCCCCAGTAAGCTCAGTCTCCAAGCAGCTGGAGGAGGTTGTGAGCCAGGATGCTGGACTCGCTGAAGAGAGAATTAAGGAGATAGGTTTAGAGTTTGCTTTTATTTCCCCTGTTAAGGTGCAGGTTTCTTTTGTTTTTAAAGGCAGAAGTGTGTAAAAAAAACAATCAGAAGGAACAGCGAGGACCCAGGGGACAACAGGACTGAGGGAAGGATATTCCTTCTCTCCCCCCCCCCCTTTCCCAGGATTTCGGGGAGGGGGGGGAGTTCTATGGGGGCCTTCCTCAGTCTGAGACTTCTGGCTGCTCCTGAACCCGTTATCGGGTGAGGAACCGCTGCAGTTGCTTGACAGGCGTGAAAGCTGGCAGACCCGAGTCACCCTTCTCAGCGCCAAAGCTGGGAAGGAAGGCTGAGCGTGAGGGGTAGAAAAGCCATGCAGCAAAGAGGCTCCAAGGTAAGCGTGGCGAGGGGGGGGGGGGGGGAGAGGACAGGAGGAACCCCTAGACAGTATCAGAGCATGAGGAGACAGAAAGCGGCCTGCAGCAGTGTGGGAAATGCCCCCTGCTGCATTTAAGCCCGATTTCTTATTCAGGCCCACATGTGTTTAACCCCCTGCTGTGTTTTGAGTGCCTGGGAGAGGCAGCCACTGGAGAATAAAGCATGGCAAAGCAGCCTCTTTCTAGGGGGCCATTTGCAGTTTCTTTTTAATTTCAGTTTCTGTTAATTAGGTTTTGGTTTTGGTTTTATTTTATTTTAGTTAAAGTGCTCTGTCTGAGCCCATGGAGGTGCACTGTGCTGGGGATCCTTTTACCTACCCGTATACAAATTGAGGGCATTCCTGGGGAGTGCCCCAAGCCCTTCCCAACATGCTGGCCAGACCGCAGTGCCTGGTATAGGATGGTATCGAGGGGTGTGAACCCCTCTTAATCCTTAAGCATTCCTTGTGTTATACAGCTCAAAAACTGATGAGTGCACAATGACTTTGTGCAGACATGTGGGAAAGGCCTGATCAGATAGGCCATTGTTTGTTGCTGGACAGATTTTGAGGTCTGTGCTGGGTCAGGTGATGTAACTGGCACTTGGTTGAAACATTGTTTCGTTTTCCTGAGACTGAGAAGGGTCTGATTAAAAACTCAGAGACAGAAATAAAGACAGGTGTTAAGAAAAAACAAAAGAGCTGCATATAGGTTGGTAGCAGCTACAACTCTGGAAAACAAGAAATACCTGCATACAAGAAATGTATGTAATTTTAAAGATAGTCAGTGGATTTGGATGCAAATGAAATCCTTCATCTGTCTATGGTCAGTGAGTAACCTGACATGATCATCTCTTGTCACTTACCCCAGATTATGTACCTATTAAATCTGTAATATTGCTTGTAGGGAAAGCTGTACTCCCTTATAGCTGTTTGTAGTATTAGAAGACAAACTTAAACTTGGAGAATGTGTCAGTTTGATTGGATCAGGGCAAGGTCCATTTCATATCTTTAAGATACAACACTGCAGGGCAATCTAAGAATCCTCAAGATATGCAGTCCCCAATGTGGTGTGGTCTTGGAGGCAGACGTCTGCCTCATCTGCACGCAAAAGGCTGTCATGGGAGCAGGACCTGCAGGATGAGATGAGGCAGGAGAGTTCCTCTCGATTGCAAGAGATACTGGGGGTGGTGGACGCCATGTTACCTTCAACGGATCCGGCCCCCAATCCCTGCACGGTGCCAGGACCATCCACCCCTTGAGCACAAGGAGCAGTAGGGCTCCTTGGAGTTCTTGCCAGAGTTTTTCTTACTTTTTCAGAAGGCGTTTTGCCTACCAAGTGGCTCCTCAGCCTCAGAACACGGCTAAGAGGATGTCAGACGCAAAAGAACACAAGTCAGGAGCGGTGGCGTCTAAGCGGGCTAGAGGCTTAGAGTGGCAGCAATTGCTGTTGTCGGAGGGACTGGATGGGGAAGACCTTGACATGGAGATAGATCTGCAGGAGGAGTTGGGAGAAGGAGAGAGCCTAGAATAGGAGGATCAGGTGTGGATTTGTTTGGGTTTTCCGCCGGGAGGTGCTACTAGTGCTCATTTTTATGCTTATGTTTGCAATTTCTCGATATACTGCCCAGGCCAAAGGCCATTGGGGTGGTTTACAGTCACTACAAGCGGGTACTAATACAATTCCTTTGAGACCCTCAAGGCCCTGAATATGCCTGCTAACCTTCCAGCAGAGGAAGAGGCGCTGTAGGATCCGCTGTTCCAGGCCAGGCGGTTCGGAAATCACAGAAAGCCTTACCAGTACATGGAGTAAGTAGGACAGATGATCCAGGATGAGTGGGATCTGCCAGAGGTTGACCTTAAAGGGGTGCAATCCATGATGTGTGTATACCCACTGCCAGAGCAAGAACAAGCTCCTTTTATCACCCAAAGTGGACGCAGTGGTGTTGGCAGCAGTCGAAGAGACCTTGACTTGTCTCCTGCAGCTGAGAGCCGTGGAACTGGTTCCGTGAGACCAGTACGTCTGTGGTCGATGCTTCATGTATTTCGTGGTGCCCAAATGCAAGGTTCTTTTCGCCCAATTCTGGACTTAGAGGGCATGAACTACGGTCTATGGGTACCGCATTTTCACAGTAATAATGGCGGTAGGAAGTGGAGATTTTGGGCAACTCTCGATCTCACAGGGGCATATCTGCACGTTCTCATCCATCCAGAACATCGGCATGCTAAGGGGCCATTTCAAGTTTCAAGCTTTGCCATTCGGTCTGGCGACACCCCCCCCCCCATACCGTTACCAAGGTCTTGGTGGTGGTGGCTGCAGCTCTCCACAAGGAAGAAGGGGTTCTCGTCCACCTGTAACTAGACGATTGGCTGGGCCAGGCGAAGTCCAGGGATGATGGCGAAAAGAGCAACAGTGCGGGTGGGAGAGTTCCTTCAAAGTCTCAGTTGGGGTCAACCTGGCCAAGAGTCGGTTACAGCTGGCCCAGGAGCTAGTGTGTTTTGATACCTGCGTGGGCAGGATTTTCCTGCCAGTTTGCTGGGTGCAGGAGCTACAACAGTGGTTTACAGCAGGTCCTGAAGATGGCAAGACCATCAGAGTGGCGGCATCTGCAGGTTCTGGGGACCATGGCAGCCACTCTCGAGCTAATCCCATGGTCAAGGGCGCACATGCAACTGCTGCAGAGGGCTCTGCTCAGTCGATGGTCCCATCAGAGTCAACCCCTGTCCCAAGTACCCCTCTGACTGCGGAGCGCCAGGAGAGCCCTCAGTTGATGGCTGCATGTGGAGAGCCTGGCAGGAGTCCCTGGTGTGGGTTCCTCTGACCGATGCCAGCCTGTCAGGTTGGAGAGCCCATTGTGAAGGATGCTTTGTTCAGGGACAAGAGTCCGCAGGAGGCCCTATGGTCGATCAACAGGCTCGAGATGCGAGCTGTTGCTGTCACTCGTTTAGAGGCTTCCTTAGGCTCTTCTTTGAAAGAACTCTGATTTCACTGTGGATACCGTGGCAAAAATGTAAGAGCAGTACAAGACTGTGCTAAGCTGGAGTGGAGGAGTAGCCTGGTGGTTAGAGCAACAGCCTGCAACCCAAGAGATCACGGTTCAGTTCCTACTAGCACTTCTTGTGACCTTGGGCAAATCAATTTACCCTCTGCCTTGGAAGAAAAGACCTGGCAATCTACTTCGTCCTACCTTGCCAAGAGAACCCAGGGGCTGCGAGGTTGCCAAGAGTTAGCATTGACATGAGGGTATTTTATATATAGATTTAAAAAAAAAGCTGGACTCACATGCTTGTTACATTCTATTAGTTTGGTTTCTCTGGCATTTAGAGGCACTGGAAAATGCTAATCGTATACAGAATTTTGAGTATTAAAATTTTTTTCCACGTACCCATTATCTTTCTTCTATTCTTCTCCTTCAGAAGTTTCTGAAGGAGAATTTAGGTTATTTGGATGTGGAGGCAATTAAAATCTCATATTACCTTCCTATGGGGGAGGATAAGTCCTGATCAGGGAGGCTCAGGCTTGGATTAACTGTCAGCTGTGGACAGTTTAGACTTGTCCATTTTTTGGAGAGTTCAATTGATAATATTCCTTCTCGTGCCACATTGTTTCTTTCTGTTCTATGATCGGAATAATATATTGCATTGTTTTTTGTTTTTTTTGTGTGTTTTCAGAAGAACCTCTCCTTTTTATGGTCAAATTTTCCCAGATGTTTCTAGGGCTACACAAATGAGAAGTGCGCTCCTGGCACTAAAGCAGTGGTTCTCAACCCAGTTCTCTGGGACCCCCTATACCAGTCAGGTTTTCAGGATATCCACAATGAATATGCATATGAGAGATCTGCATGTACTGATTCCATTGTATGCAGATCTCTCATGCATATTCATTGTGGTTATCCTGAAAACCTGATGCCTGGGAGCCCCAGAGGACTGGGTTGAGAACCACTGCTCTAAAGCCTGCTGTCTTGGAGCTAGGAGCGTCATCCTTCCTCAGATTTCCTTGTAGGTGTATTATAGTATATCAAAATGTTCAGTTTCTGAGCTTTCCCAATTGGAGACTCTTCCAGGGCAAGTAATGTAGGATTATTTTTATGGGATTGTTTCTCTGTAATGGCTTGTAATTTGGGTATTAATGTAATTTGATCCGGCAGCTTATTGGGGTGTGTAGCATCAATTTGTGGCCAGATTTTTGCATTAGGAGGCAGAGGCACTCAATTGAAATGCACTGCTTAGTCTGATCTTCCCCTCCCCCCACCTCCGCTACCTTTTTCTTCCTTTTCTATGATCTCTGAGGAAGAAACCACTTGCCGCCTTTCCTCATCCAAACTCACTAACTGCTCCTCTGATCCCACTCGTCTCCTTAGCTCCATCTTCTCCACTGTAGTCCCTTCCATCTCTCATATTCTCAACCTGTCGTTCTCAACGGCAACTTTCCCTGCAGCCTTCAAGCATACCGTGGGCACTCCTCTCCTTAAGAACACTTGCCAGACCCTACCAGACCTTCTAACTTTCGACCCAACTCCCTTCTCCCGTTGGTTTCTAAACTACTTGAATGTGCGGTTCACTACTGTTGCCTTGACTTTTTTCTCTCATTTCAAGCCCTTCTGGATCCTCTAAATCTGTTTTTCGTCCTTGACATTCTACTGAACAGCTCTTGCCAAAGTCTCCAGTGACCTGTTCCTGGCAAAATCCAAGGGCCTTTACTCAGTCCTTATTCTTCTTGACCTTTCTGCTGCTTTGACACTGTTGACCACAACCTTCTGCTTGATACAGTGTCCATGCTTGGTTTTAAGGGCCTTGTGCTATCCTGGTTCTCTTCTTAGCTCTCCCCATTGCTCTTTCAATGGCTTCTAAAAGTGTGATCGGTGCTTGAGGGTCATGTCCCTCACCAACATGCATGAGTGCTGCTGCCTCTGTTGCCTTGGGCCAGAACATGACCCGGCGGACAGTGACCAGTGGAAAAAATGTCATCCAAGACCCTCAAAAGCAGTAGTACAATAAGTTCTTCCTGGAGTCTCCTGTGACACCATGCTTCAAGGTCCCCTCTGAGGCCTCTGACTCCAAGGTGATCGGCTCCCTGGTCGGAGAACACAAGATGAAAAAGAAACCCTTGAGGGCTGTGTCCTTAGACTGATCCAGAAAGGCAGATAAGTTCTGAGCCAGATCCTGCAATCCATGTCACTTGTCAAAGCTGATGGCAGTTTGAGAAAAGTGCTGGCAGAGCTCAAGTCTTCTATGGCCTATCATCCCTGCAGACTTGGGTGCAGTGTCCATTCTGCCTGCTGGGAATGCTCAGGTTTGAGTCGCAGTTCATGCAGCCCTCTTCTGTGGAGTCTGTGGATTTTCCCAGAGGACTGTTATAAGCCTTAGTTGGCCTTCTCTCCGTGTGCCTTCGAGTTGATCATATTTTGTGAGGCCCTCAGAGTACTTGGAGAGGTTGTCCAGAGGACTCCTGGCAGGGTAGTCTGTTCTGTTGGTCATCGTTGTCCTCTCACCCTGTGTCCTGAATGCTTGGGTAAATCCCACTTGTCTGGACTGGTCTGGCAATTTGATAGGGAAGGAGAAATTTTAACATACCTGACAGAAGGATTCAAGGAGAAAAGATTATCAGGTATATTAAAATTTCTCCTTCCTTATTAATCTGCTAGACCAGTCCAGGACCCGCCCTAGAAGACATTTTGTGGGTTGGAAAGCCTGCTGCTTTTTGGTCATGCTTGCGATGTTACTGCTTGGGAGATTTCTTTCTGCAGGTTTGGGGAGGTTCTCGCTGCTGTAGATGATCTGGTCAGCCTTGTGGATGGCTCTACGTTTTCATAGTAAGAGCCAAGTACTTGATCACAGTATTAGTGACAAGGATATGTATGTTTAATATTAAAAACTTCAGAAAAAACTCAGTTTTGCTTACTGCTTTGGAAGGTGTCATACTGACTTTTAGTACTGTACCAGAGGATGTATCAGGTGATGACATCACTGAGCATTGCTCTTCACCTGCTGGTAGAGGGACATTACCACTCATCTGAACTGGGCTAGCAGGAATCAAAGAAAGGAGCTGATCAGGTATATTTAAATAATTTTTTGTTAAAATGCATCTGAAGTAGACAAAAACTCTGCAGAAGATGCTGTAGTGCCTCTTTTTTTTTTTTTTTGAAGGGCGGGGGGTACACTGGCAATCTTATTAGCATTTGGGATGCAGGAATTCTAATGCTTTAAACTCGTGTACCATTATTTATTTAGATTTATAATATACCAGAATCTGTTTTAAAAAAAAGTCTAGTAGTGTGACAATTATGGTTACAGAATCAAGTGTCAAGAGTTCATCTAGAGAAAATGAAATAAAAAGGCAGCATTTATCTCTTAAAACGTTTTTTGGTCATTTTCTAACTCTAGGTAGCTCTTTTTAGTTTTAGTGAGTCCATGATAGGAAGGGTGTGGAGGAAATATGATAAAGCTTGGCAAATGGATTATAACCCTCTGCCTGAACCTGCCTCTTATGGTGCACAGGTTTAAGATTACGTGCTTCCTAAAGTTTAGTTTGTATACATGTGTAGAAGGGAACAGCTGGGATGCATTGTTTTAAGGTCTCTTGATTTGAATAAACAGTATTAAAATTACGTTGTTTTGTTTTGTGGAAAGCTAGCTGTTAAACCAGGCAAATGCATCAGAGCATAAAAATTGAACTGTGGCAGTACTAACTTAAAAAAAAGTGTTTGCTTTTTTTTCCAATTTAAATTTTATTGAATAGTCAAACATCACAATGTACATGAAATGACCAAAACATAATTATTATCAGAACATACATCACTTCATATAGAATGGCCCCCATCTCCCCCTCCCCCAAGCTCATTAGAAGGAAAGCCGCCATTAATATAAGTAGTGTAGCCAACAAAAAACAAAACAAGCAAGTAAGAAAATGATAATTACACTTACCTGGTAATTGTAGTTCCTTGAGTGACGACAGTTCAGTCCTCTACTTCTGGGTTGTCAATCTCCTCCTGCAGCTTGGAGACTGGTATGTCAATCTTCTGACATCACTGGATATAGCCTGCCACCCTTTCACTCCAACTCCAGTGTGAACTATAACAAAGCAGACTCAACGGAGCAACAAACAAGTAGACAATATTAACATTGCAAAAAACATCTTAACTAACGCTACTCACCGCCACCACACTCATTTTTACTTATTACTATATTTTTTTTTTTGCGTGGGCAAGGCTTTCTTACACCCTACCCTGACAGAGGTGACGTCACCGTCAACGTAAGCCAAGAACGACTTACCTGTAATACGTTTACACCATTCACATTGCATATGCTGAACACCACCTAACCTCCCTCGGGTGGGATGGAGGACTGAACTGTCGTCACTCAAGGAACTATAATTACCAGGTAAGTGTAATTATCATTTCCTTATCGTTCCTCCAGTTCAGTCCTCTACTTCTGGGATGTACCAGAGCAGTAATTAATGGGAGGGACCTTTCCACGCGGCGGACAAAACCGCCGACCCGAAACGAGCATCAGCCGCCGCCGCCGCGACATCAAGCCTGTAATGCTTACTGAAGGCATGTAGCGACGACCAGGTCGCCGCCTTACAAATATCCACAGGCGGCACCAAACAGTGTTCCGCCCAAGAAGACGCCTGCGCCCGGGTAGAATGCGCCCACAACCCACTAGGTACGGACCGCCCCTGAATCATGTAGGCCGATGCAATGGCCTCTCGAACCCACCGGGCAATGGACGCCTTAGCCGCCGCCTCTCCCTTGCGGCGACCCCCGAACAAGACAGACAACCTTTCCGACTTGCGAAAGGACTCCGTCACCTTCAAATACTCTTTCCTTATCGTTCCTCCAGCTTAGTCCTCAACGTATGGGTTGTGCACCTCCTCCTGCAGCATGAAGACTGGACTTATTTTAATTTCTTAATTTCAGGGGTCCCTGTCTCTTTAAATTTCCGTTTCTCATTTCGGCACTCCGTGGGGGGGACGGGGGGACCTGAGGAAGGTCTCTCTCCTGCCCAGCCTAAGCCGCTTGTATTCACTTGCCTGTCTGTGCTTCTTAATTAGGATCTCTGTCCCAGGGCTGTTCGGGGCAGAGCTCCTGCGGCGGCTGTACCGCGGCTCCTCTCCGGGGGGTAGAGAGTGTGCTGCTTAAATGCCGGTAAGTGCTGACGGCTGGCGGCGGTCAGAGCCTGTCCGGTCCAGGGCCTCTGCGCCTCTGCCCCTCTGCCCAGCCCTTCTGGGGGTTCCTTGCTGATTTTGTGTTTTGTCGGGGGGCCTCCGGGTCGCTGGCGTTGCGGGGGTGCGGTGGTCGGTCGGCAGCAGAGATTTGGTGCTCTCGGGCTGTTTCGCCGGCGAGAAGCAAAAGCGCGCCAAAGTTTTCCTCGCTGCCGCGGCCATTTTAAGATTCGCGGTCTTTTCAGCGTGTTGCTCACGCGGCGGTTTTCTTTTCTTTTATTTCCTTTTCTTTCATTTATGTCATTTTTCTTTCATTTATTTCAGTTGTTTCTGTCATTTTTGGTTCCCTTTCCTTCGGGGTGCATAGGTCCCTCGGCTAGGGGGGGGGGAATAGCGCTTGCCCTCTCCTCATCCTTGTTCTTCACGGAGCTGTCGGTCCCTCATCAGCTGTTTTTGCGTTTTCCAGCACTCGGGCACACTCCTTCGGTGGGATATAAAAAAAAAAATGAACACTTTTCATTAAATCAATTCTCTGACTCTGTTTGCTAGCAGCTGCCCAGTTCCCGGTTTGTGTGCTGGTTCTTCTGGGTCAGTGAGACACTTTTTTTTTTTTTTTTCCTTTCAGCATTGAGGGGCATTTTCTGCCGCTTACAAATCTGCATCAGGGTGCTTCCATGCCCGCGGGGTCCCTTTGTGTGATTTGTGGATCCCGGAGGGGTGCAGCTTCTGAGACAGGCGTCTGCCAACGCTGTACCTCGGTGTATCTCAGTATGGAGCAGCACCTGGAGAGTTCCTTGACTGCGGCGGCGCCACCCGGTTCCGCAGCGGGGGAGTTGGAGTCGCCCCTGGAGGGTCCATCGGGGATTCCTTCTGCGGCTTCTTTAGCCTCTGGGGGGCAGTCGGACCTCGGGGGTGTATTGCCCTTGGAGGATTTTTCTCCCGATTTTGTTTTGCTGATGCATCAGGCGTTCTGCCGTAGGCGCCAGAGCATGGGCGCTGGTTCACTTTCGGCGCCAGGGGTGACTGCCCCGGCCACGACGGCAGAGTCCGTTGTCCGGTGTCAAGGCACCTAAACGACAACGTCTGCACGAACCCTTCCAGTCGGAGGCTGATTGGCCTGAAGGTGGTGATCCGGATTTTGACCAGGAAGCGGATGGGGAGGCCTTGGAGGAGGGCGAACTCCCTGAGACGGAAGATCAAGCAAAGGTTATTCGTGTGTTCAGACGAGAGGAGTTGCCCGCTCTTGTTTCGGAGGCGCTTCAGACTCTTGGTTTGGCACAGACTCCTCCGGTGGAGGAGGCGGACAGTGCGGACCCCATTATTCAGGCGGTGCGTCAATCTAATGTGGTTTTTCCCATTCACAGAGTGATTGATCAGATGATTCAGTCGGAGTGGGATACTCCTGAATCGCGTCTCAAGGGGGTAAAGATCATGCGTAGGCTCTACCCTATGTCGGACACCGATCTTGAGCGTTTCCGATCTCTGAAGGTTGATGCGGCTGTGTCGGCAGTGACTAAGAAAACCACGATTCCGGTGGAAGGTAGTGCGGCCTTGCGAGAGCCGCAGGACCGGAAAATGGACGGTCTGTTGAAACAGTCATTTGAGGCGGACGCGATTGCGTTGCAGGCCTCCGTTTGTGGGGCTTGGGTTGCCCGTGCCTGTTTGCGCTGGGTTCAGCGGCTTCAACAAACGCCCACCTTGGAGGCCGAGATGTTAGGTGAGCTCCACCGCTTGGAATCTGGTTCGGCGTATTTGGCGGATGTCCATTATGATCTCATCAGAGCTCTTTCCAATAGCATGGCGTCCGTGGTAGCATCACGCAGAGCCCTTTGGTTGAAGAATTGGGCGGCCGATGGGTCGTCCAAGTCGCGGTTAGGCAAATTGCCTTTTAAAGGTAGACTACTGTTTGGTGAGGATTTGGATAAGTTGGTCAAGGATTTGGGTGAGTCAAAGGGCGGTTGCCTGCCGGAGGATAGACCCAAGTGAGGACGGTCGCTTCCGGCCGCTCGGGGGCAGTTTCGGGACTTTCGTAGGTTTCAGTCACCCCGTTCTGGTGGATTCCAGCGTGGCAGATATAGCTCGAGGGCTTCGAGCTTTCGAGGAGCCAGTAGAGGATTCGCGGCTGCAACCCCTGCGTCCGCTCGCAAGCCCCCATGAAGGGCAGCGGGCCCGGGTGGAGATTCCAGTGATCGGAGGACGTCTTTGACGCTTTCTCTCCGCTTGGGCCCAGATTACTTCCGATCAGTGGGTTTTGGACATCATCCGGGACGGGTATGCCCTGGACTTGGCCAGACCCGTGCTCGATTCCTTTATGGCGTCTCCCTGCTGGGGAGATCGCAAGACAGCTCAGGTTCGGCAAACCCTCGATAGTCTTGTCCAGCTGGGGGCGGTAGTTCCCGTTCTGCAGGCGGAATATGGTCTCGGAAGGTATTCCATTTATTTCGTGGTGCCAAAGAAGGATGGTGCTCTTCGTCCCATTTTGGATCTCAAAGGCGTGAACCGCTGCCTGCGGGTGCCACACTTCCGGATGGAAACCCTACGGTCGGTGCTGGTCGCCGTCCGCAGGGGCGAGTTCCTCACTTCCCTCGACCTCACGGAGGCTTATCTCCATATCCCTATTCGGGAGGACCACCAAAAGTGTCTCTGCTTCGCGCTGCCGTGGGGTCACGTCCAGTTCCAAGCATTGCCCTTCGGTCTCGCGACCGTGCCGCGAGTGTTCACCAAAATCACGGTGGTAGTGGCGGCGGCCTTGCGCAAGGAAGGGGTGCTAGTCCATCCCTATCTGGACGATTGGTTGATTTGCGGGAAGTCTCGCACGGAGAGCATGGCAGCGACTTCCAAAGTCGTAGCGCTATTGCAGTCTCTTGGCTGGGTGGTCAATCCGCGCAAGAGCCACTTGGTACCGACGCAGTCTCTCGAATATTTGGGAGTTCGGTTCGATACTTGCGGGGGATCGGTCTTTCTTCCCGACCGCAGGGTGTTGGCACTTCGGTCTCTCGTACGACGGTTTCGGCAGAGCCCCGCTCCGTCGGCTTGGCATTGCCTTCAGTTGCTGGGGACGATGGCAGCTTCCCTGGAGGTAGTACCTTGGGCTCGCTTTCACATGCGTTCGCTTCAGAGAGCCTTGCTCCGTCGCTGGTCCAACCAGTCTGATTCACTGAACAAACGTCTCCCTTGCCCGCTGGCAGTACGGAGGGATCTGCGATGGTGGCTGTGACCGTCATCGCTCCGTGCGGGAATGCCCTTGGAGCAGCCGGACTGGGTTCCACTATTGACGGATGCTTGTCTGACGGGCTGGGGCGCACACTGCAGCGAACAGTTCGCTCAAGGTCTATGGTCTCCGGAGGAGAGCGGTTGGTCAATCAACCGCTTGGAGCTTCGAGCCGTGCGGTTGGCATTGCAACGCTTCGAGATCCTGATATCAACTCGGGCAGTACGGGTGCTCTCCGACAATGCGGCGACCGTGGCATACATAAACCGGCAGGGCGGTACCGGAAGCGTGGGCTTGGAGACGGAGGCTCGGACGTTGTTCGAGTGGATAGAGCCCCGGCTGCAGGCCATATCGGCAGCGCACATTGCCGGGAAAGACAACGTGACTGCAGATTTTCTCAGCAGAGTTCAGGTGGATCCCGGCGAATGGGAACTCAACCCACGGGTATTTGCGCAGCTGGCTCAGCGCTGGGGCCAGCCGGTCATGGACCTGATGGCCACGTTGCGTTCAGCGAAGGCAGCTCGGTTCTACAGTCGTCGAAGGGAGCCGATGTCAGAAGGCATAGATGCTCTATTGCAGATTTGGCCCTCCAAGGGTGGTCTTTACGTGTTTCCCCCGTGGCTCCTGCTGTGGCGCGTAATTCAGCGTATCGAGACTCACCGGGGTCGGGTGCTGTTGATAGTGCCGGATTGGCCTCGACGTCCTTGGTATGCCGATCTAATGAGGTTAGTGGACGGCTCCCCGTGGCGGCTTCCTTGGGATTCGGATCTGTTGTGTCAGGGTCCTCTTCGCATGCCGCAAGTGGGGAGATTCTCTCTTACGGCCTGGCTATTGAAAGGGCACGGCTAAGAAAACGAGGTTATTCCAAGTCTGTAGTGGCGACTTTGTTACAAGCGCGCAAGAGATCCACTTCGCTGGCCTATGTACAGGTTTGGTGTATTTTTGAGGATTGGTGCTCTCGATGTCGGGTTCGGGCTGCTACGGCCTCTCTTCCAGTGGTACTCGATTTTTTACAAGACGGCTTTGCTAAAGGTTTGGCCGCCAGTTCCTTGCGCGTGCAGTTGGCGGCGCTCTCATGCTACCGAGGTAAGGTTCACGGCGTATCGCTGGGTGCCCATGCTGATGTAGTTTGCTTCTTGAGGGCCGTTTCTAGACTGCGCCCGGCCCGCAGGATTTCTGTGCCTTCGTGGGATCTCAACTTGGTCTTGCGGACCCTCAGTGCGGCTCCTTTTGAGCCTCTTTCTCGGAGTTCGGTAAAGGATTTGACCCTTAAGACGGTGTTCTTAGTGACGATGTGTTCGGCGTGGCGTATTTCCGAGCTCCAGGCTCTTTCTTGCAGGGAGCCTTTCCTGTCTTTCTCGGCTCAGAAAGTGGTTCTGCGGCCAGTGCCTTCCTTTTTGCCTAAGGTGTCTTCCCCTTTTCATGTGAATCAGGTGGTGTCGCTCCCGGTGTTTCCAGCGTCGGAGGAACAGGCGTCCGATCGCTGTCTTAGTCGTTTGGACCTCAAGAGGGTTTTACGTCGCTATTTGAAAGTTACCAGCGAATTTCGTAAATCTGATCGTTTGTGCTGTTTGGAGGTCCTCGGAAAGGTGAGGCGGCGGCGAAAGCCTCCATTGCTCGGTGGATTAAGGAGGCGATTGGCTCAGCTTATCTGTTGCACGGTCGGGTGCCGCCTGTTGGATTGCGCGCTCATTCTACCAGGGCGCAGGCAGCGTCCTGGGCGGAGTTTAGCTTGGTCTCACCGGTGGAAATCTGTAAGGCGGCAACGTGGTCTTCTCTGCACACTTTCAGTAAGCACTATAGACTTGATGTCTTGGCGGCGGGCGATGCAAGTTTTGGTTCCGCGGTTCTGCGTGCCGGCTGGAAGAATCCCGCCCGTTAGGCTGCTTTGTTACATCCCATACGTTGAGGACTAAGCTGGAGGAACGATAAGGAAATAGTAATTACATTTACCTGGTAATTGTAGTTCCTTGAGAGACGACAGCTTAGTCCTCCTTCCCTCCCTATACTGTCTTAGTTCGGCACGCCTTGGGTTCAGAAGTCCGTATTCCCAGGTGAGTGTGTCTCTTTGTTTCTTTTCGCTCCACTGTTTTCCTCTTCCTCTCGCTATCTGCTTATGCTGCGGCAGGCGCAGGACATTCTGTGTCCGTTGGTTTTGTGCCATTGGCTACAGTACAAAAAAAAACAAAACAACTTTTTAAAGGTTAGCTATTTCTTTGAGTTTGCTTTGACAGTAGTTCACTGGAGTTCAAGAGATGCCTGGTATGCTGTTTCCAGTGGTGCTGAAATTTGATTGGTCCAGTCTTCATGCTGCAGGAGGAGGTGCACAACCCATACGTTGAGGACTAAGCTGTCGTCTCTCAAGGAACTACAATTACCAGGTAAGTGTAATTACTATTTCAACGCCCTTTTCACATCCAAACAATGGGGGAAGGAAGCCGACGCGGTACCCCCATTGTCCCCCAGCACCGGCAAACATACCGCCTGATTCAAGTGAAAGGGAGACACCACTTTGGGCAAAAAGGACGGAACCGGACGCAGCACCACCTTATCCTTAGAGAAGGATAAGAACGGCTCCCGACAGGATAAGGCTTTCAATTCCGAAATACGTCTCGCCGAGCATATAGCCACCAGAAACAGTCTTAAGCGTCACATCCTTCACCGACGTGCGACGCAATGGCTCAAAGGGGGAACGAGAGAACCCCGTCAATATGAGATTCAGATCCCAAGGCGGAATGCACACCCGTCGTACTGGCCGCAACCTCGAAACCGCCTTCACATAGCGCCTCACATCCGGGTGAACTCCTAAGGACACCCCATTGACCTTACCGCGATAACAAGAAAGAGCCGCCAGCTGCACTCGCAAGGAACTGGCCGCCAGACCTTTTATCAAAACCATCCCGTAGAAACTCCAAAACCAAAGGGACCGGAACCGTAGCCGCTCGGACCTGCCGCCGCGAGCACCAATCCTCACTCGCCAGATCCGCACATACGCTAAAGAGGTCGATCGTCTGCGGACGTTAAGCAAAGTTGCGACGACCGCCGAGGAGTAGCCTCTCTTCTTCAGCTTCGCCCTCTCAATGGCCATACCGTAAGCGAGAATCAATCCACCTGAGGCATGAACAGCGGACCCTGAAGTAAGAGATCCGCTCTCGACAGGAGCCGCCATGGCTCGCCGTCTAGAAGATGCACTAGATCCACGTACCAAGGGCGTCTCGGCCAGTCCGGCGCTACGAGCAGAACGGGTCCTGGGTGAGCACCGATCTTTTGAACCACCCGGCCTATCAACGCCCATGGAGGGAAGACATAAAGAAGACCCTCGGACGGACAGGGATGTAACAGCGCGTCCAGCCCTTCCGACATCCGTTCGCGCCGCCTGCTGAAGAACCTGCTCACCTTTGCCGACCGGAAGGTCGCCATTAAGTCCATCCAGGGCATTTCCCAGCGAGCTACTATCTGTTGGAACACCTCGGGATGCAGTTCCCACTCCCCCGCATCCACGTGAACCCTGCTGAGGAAGTCCGCTGTGACGTTGTCCCTTCCTGCAATGTGCGCCGCCGAAATCGCGGACAGCTTCTGTTCTACCCATCCGAATAGCTCGTCCGCCGCCGCCTCCATCGCGGCATTGCCTGTGCCGCCCTGCCGGTTGATGTACGCCACCGTCGCTGAGTTGTCTGAGAGCGCTCGCACCGGACTCCCCTGCACCAAGTCCTCGAGTGCCTGCAGAGCTCTGGCCACCGCCCGGAGCTCCAGTCGGTTGATCGACCAGGAGGCCTCCTGGGGGGACCAAATCCCTTGCGCGAAATGGCTCCCGCAGTGAGCCCCCCCAGCCCACCAAGCTGGCATCCGTCAACAGCGGAATCCAGTCGGGTGGTTCCAACGGCATGCCCGCTGCTAGAGATGTGCGACGCAACCACCATCTCAGCGATCGCCTGACCTGGAGCGGACAGGGAAGCCGCTTGCTCAAGGAATCGGCTTGATGGGACCACCTGCGCTGAAGAGACCGTTGCAGTGGCCGCATATGAAACTTGGCCCATGGTACCGCCTCCAGCGTCCCTGCCATCGTGCCCAGTACCCGAAGGTAGTCCCATGCCGATGGCGCCGACTTCGTCAAAAACTGGCGAACCAAGGTCCGCAATGTTTCGGCCCTCCGGTCCGGTAAGAACACCAGTCCTTTCTTGGTGTCGAAGCGTACCCCGAGATATTCCATGTTTTGCGAGTGGTCCAAGCGACTTTTGAGGGGATTCACTATCCAACCGAGCTCCTGCAAGAACTGCACCACCCTGTCGGTTACCCGGACACTCTCCGCCCTGGACTTCGCCCGAATCAACCAATCGTCGAGATAAGGGTGCACGAGAATGCCCTCTTTGCGCAATGCCGCCGCCACTACCACCATCACCTTGGTGAAGGTGGGCGGCGCCGTTGCCAGACCAAAGGGCAATGCTTGGAATTGATAATGCCCCCAAGGAAGAGCAAAACACAGGAACTGCTGGTGCGCTACTCGGATGGGAATATGCAAGTACGCCTCTGTAAGATCCAGGGACGTCAAATACTCCCCCTGACGGACCGCCACTATAACGGATCGCAGAGTCTCCATCCGGAAATGTGGAACCCACAGACAACGATTTACAGCCTTTAGGTCTAAGATTGGCCGTAAGGTTCCACCCTTCTTTGGCACCACGAAATAGATGGAGTACCGACCCGCTCCGCAGTCGGCATCGGGCACCCTGACGACCGCCTTCAACTGCAGCAACCTGTCCAACGTAAGGCGCAGCTCCGCGGCCTTTTTGGGGCCCCTGCAAGGCGACATGACGAAGGCCTCGCGTACTGGATGAGCGAATTCTAGTGCATATCCGTGCTGAATGATTTCCAACACCCACTGGTCGGAGGTGATGTGGGTCCAAGCAGACAAAGTCCCTGAGCCGACCTCCAATGGACACCCCGTCTGCCAGAACCCGCCTCACTTCATTGCTGCTTGCGGTTTGCAGAGGAGGGGGAGGAGGAGAAACCTTTACTGGCTCCTCGAAACCTGCGAAATCTTGCGCCCGTGACTGAAATCGGCCTCTTTGAAAGGAACGAAATCTGCGGAAGTCTCGCCACTGCCCACGAAAGCCTTGAGAGGACTTCCCCTGTTTTGGCTTATCCTCGGGGAGCCTGCCCGCCTTAGATTCTCCTAGATCCTTCACCAACTTATCCAAATCCTCTCCAAAGAGCAGCCCCCCTTTAAAGGGCAGCTTGCTGAGCCTGGACTTAGACGAACTATCCGCCGCCCAATTGCGTAACCACACCGAGCGACGGGCAGCTACCACCGACGCGGTACTATTCGCCAAGGCTCTAATTAAGTCGTAATGGACGTCCGCCAAGTAAGCTGTGCCAGACTCAAGGCGATCTAGCTCTTTCAAGTCCTCGGAATCCAGGTGAGACACCTGACGTAGGCGTTGCACCCATCTCACACGCTCTAGCCACCCAGGCTCCACAGATGGAAGCCTGGAGGGACAGCACATCCGCTTCAAAGGTCTGCTTCAACAAACTGTCCACCTTACGATCCTGAGCGTCTTTGAGAGCAGCACTGCCCTCTACCGGGATAGTAGTCTTCTTCATTACCGCCGACACCACCGCATCTACCCTCGGTGCCCGGAACCTTTCCTTATCTTTATCGGCCAAAGGGTAAAGCCTAGTCATGGTCCGAATGCCGCGGAGACCGGCTTCCGGCTGATCCCATTCGTCTTGTATCATTCTTTCAACTACCTTATGCACCGGAAAAACCACCTGGGTTTGTCTCACCGCCTGAATTACAGGATCCTCAACTTCGTCCTCTACTGCCGACGGAGTGACCAATTTCAATATCTGCAAAGACTCCGTTATCAAGGCCGAAAGTTCCTCCTTACGGAAAACCCTGATGATCCGCGCTTGATCCTCTGGCTCCTGGATCTCCCCTTCCTCCAGATCCTGTGAACCCTCTTCTTGCTCCCACTCCACATCCGGAAGTCCCGGCCATTCGCCGTCTCCCGCCGTAGAATCCATAGCCTTCGCTCTTTTAGCGGGTGGAGGCTCCTGGACGACCTCTCCTATAGCCGCCGGGAGCTGCGCCGTCCCACCAAGCGCCCCAAGACCGGACGCCTGTCCTTGGCGCTTCAGGCAGTAGGCCTGATGCAGAAGCAGAACAAATTCCGCACTGAACCCCCCCAAACTCCGACTCTGACGCTTCCAGGGTAGAGCCGGAGGGCCCCGCCTGCTCCTCTAGAGCCGGGTCGCGTGCCGGGGGAAGCTACCCCGGGACCTGCCTGCCGCCCCTATGTATTTGGGGTCTCATTGATATCTATTTGCATCTCCACAGCGGACGATAGGGCTGCACATCCCCGACAGACCCCCGTCTCCACTACTGCCCCCCTCCTGGTGCCACACACCAGGCATTGGGGTCTAGAGGCCATAATCCCGTTTGTGCTATTTTTTTTTTCTTTTTTGACAAAGAAATAAAATGACTAAATCAAAGGGAAGGAACTAAAGAAGGCACAGCAACAAATGTAGAGAACGCTGCCGCACTGCCTACCCGCGAAAAATCGAAAGCCCCCCTCCCTCCAGGAAGGCTTGAAACTCCACGAAGAGACCACCCACTTCCCCGGACTCCCGACGAGGAAGCAAGAAGGAGGAAAAATGTGCCCGAAAAGAAAACAAACACTCAAAAGAACAATACTGTACTTGAAATGGGCAGCGTTGAACGCCACGCAGCACCGCCGCGGCAGAGAAAATGGCCGCCGGGACTGCCGCCGACAGGGAAAAAAGGGCACGAAAACTTCCCCACGCTGCTCCGGCCCTAAAAATGGCCAGGTCTCCGCTAAGAGCCGTTCTTGATCCCGCAGGACTTACCGGGCGGACTCACACTGCTGCGAATGACAGATCAGCCCTGTGTCTCAACTCCTCCGGCGAACACTGTTTGCCCGCTAAGCTGCTGCCTCCGACGCTGTCCAGGAGACACTGCAGCTGAAGGAAGGGCTGTCAGCACCAAGGGCTCTCCCCGATCAGTCAGGGAGGAGAGAACCGGTGATCTCTAGCAAGAGGTAACAACTCGATGTCTTGAGTCTACACCTCCGCCTTGCCTAAGAGCACTCGCAGAGTCAGGGAGCAAGAAAGCCGGTAGTCTGTCCTGTAACCCAGAGTGACAGCACCCCCAAAGCTGCACTACCTCTTCTTTTACAGTTTGATTGCTGATTTCAAAAAAAAAAAAAAAGCCAAATATATGCCAAATAACCAATCTACTAGCTCCTTATTCATTACTCCAGAGAGCCCTCCTTAGGGCTCGCCATGTCCTCCTGCTGCCTGGAGACTGGTCACACTGGAGTTGGAGTGAAAGGGTGGCAGGCTATATCCAGTGATGTCAGAAGATTGACATACCAGTCTCCAAGCTGCAGGAGGAGATTGACAACCCAGAGGTAGAGGACTGAACTGGAGGAAGGATAAGGTATAACAAATTGGCTTGTATTAAGATTACTTAAATGTTTTCTAATTATGCGTGCATGGCAAAAGATAAATTTGCAATTTAAAGCTGCCCTTCATTCACATCTCTCCAGTCCAATGTATCTGTTCACCAGCAGCTGGAGACCAAACTATGCAAGTCTTTTCATGATGTCACCCCATAATAGCTGAGGAACATCCTCTTTCCCCTTCAGTATTTCAGTCTCCAGCAGCTGGTGCACTTCCATACAGTCATTCGTCTGGATTAGTTGGTTGCGTGTTCACCTTGTCTTTAGTTTTGGTGGTTAGTGAGTTGAGTAGAACTGTCCATTGCAGAGGCAATCAGACTGCATATTTCCTGAACCAAACCCCTCCCCCCCACCCCCCCCCCCCAAACGTTTAGACCTTATTGCAGAGGTCGTGGGCAGTCTACTTCGGGGCCCTTCGGTGGGTATTGGAATCCTCTACAGAGCACTGTGAGCCTTTTGGTTGGCATCAGTGCCTCCCGACAACAGCAGCAGTCCTCCAGGGAACAGAGGTATTTGGCCGCGGTCTCACATTTATCTCCTGCAATAAGTGTTCTCAGTCAGGTGGTTGGTGCTGTCTGTCGGTTTCCATCAGTGGGGGAAGGGTTTGCGGTGGTCAGCATCCCAAGCATGGGGGAATCTATTCTTGTTTTTTGGTATTTCCCATTGGTTAAAAAGAAAAAAAAACACGTGACATATTCCAAACTGACATGTAAGCGCTCTCTCCAGCTGGCTGCTGCAAGACCTGTGAGAGAGAGCCCCATGCTGGAGGAGAGGCACCATGAGGGTTAGAGCTCACAGGCTGGCTGTTCGAGGGATCCGGCAAAAGTGTTGACTTGCACAGCAGGCCCTTCTACCATATGACAGGAAAACTCGCACGCTGCTTCCCTGGCGGCTATTTTGTCAGCCAGTCCCGGATCCTCTGTGACCATTTCCAGTGTAGAGCAGGCTGTCCTTGCACTTAGAGGGGAGTCACAGGATTTGCAGGAGGAGAGTGCCTCAGAGCTTTTTTTTTTTTTCCTCCTTCAGTGTTTTTGTTGCTCAATAAGGCCTACAGACTGGAGAAAGGCCAAGGCTTTGATAATGCCATTGCATCTGCGAGGGCTGGGGTGCCAAAGTGGCCTGCAAAGCCAATGGAGGACCAGGGCCTGGTTAAGCAGCTCTGGCAGGCTGACAGGCCTATCGGAGTACCACCACTGGGTAGTGTACTTCTTCCTGCAGCATGGAGACTGAGCATGTCAGAAGTCTGGGACATATACCAGTGACACCTCCCACCAGCTTCAAGTGTGACCAGTCTCCATGCAGCAGGAGGTTGTGAGCCTATGGATTAGGCTCAGAACAAGGAGTGTACAAGTGGTGGTAGATTTGGGGGTTTTATTTTGTTTTTTTGTGGTACACTGTACTTTTTTTTTTTTTTTTTAACTAAATAAATTAAAGTGTGATCTGGATCAGAGCCAGTCTTTTCAGGGCAGGGAAGTGGGGCCTGCTCTCCCTTCCAGGTACATTTTTCATCTGCCCTACTGCAATCTCCAGGAACAAGCAGGAATAAGTCCTCACATATGGGTACGTCGGTACCAACGGAGCCCGCGCGGGAAAGCTCCCCAGCTTCCCAGAAGGAAAGCTTTTGTGGCCTCCCACTGCGCATGCGCGCTGCCTTCCCACCTTCCTGACCAACTCTCCTCAGTTCTTCTTTTTCCACGGAGCCAGCAGGTCGTGTTCCTGTCCACCGCTGAAGAAGTTATTTTAATTTGTTTCTTTGGCCGCGTGTCTGCCTTCCCCGATTCTGGACCGGTACCGCCGGTCTTTTTTCCTTTATTTCTTTAAAAAAAAAAAAAATTCTTATTTTTCCCCACTTGGTGTGTTTGTTCTGTGAGGCCTCTAGGCCTTCACAGAATTCTCCCTCATGGAGAAACCAGCCTCTGGTTTTAAAAAATGCACCAAGTGTAGCGGTACTATTTCAGTCACAGACACCCATGAATGGTGTCTTAAATGTTTGGGGCCTGACCATTCCATTCCGGATTGCCCATCCTGTTCTTTGATGTCTAAACGTGGCTTACAAAACCGGGCAGCCAAGTTTCACATGCTGTTTTCTACAGATACTCCAGCATCGACATCTTCCAGGTCTTCCTCTCCTGATGGATCTCAGGTAACCAAACATTCCTCTGGCAGGTCCTCAAAGGGCAAATCTCCCTCTAAGTATCGAGATACCCCCGGGCTTGACCCTGAGGACCCTGCCCCAGCCAAACAACCCCGGCGGGAAGCTCCGGCTTCCAAAGCTCCTCCTATGGGGTTACAGGTTGACATCGATGGCACGGCCTCGACCGATCACCTGTTAGACTGCTCTGGGGTACCGGCTCAATCTTCCAGTACCGACATCCAGACAGTTGTGGCGTCTATGGATCATACAGTTCAATCCATGCAGCAGGCCATTTTGGCTTTTATTAAGGCTGCGATGCCCTCGGTACCGCACTCAGCGGTACCGACTCAGATTCCGGTACCACAACCGATACCGGTACCCAGGGCATCCACATTGACCAGGATACCGATCCCGGTTCCGGGGTTTTTCCCGATACCGATCCGGTTCCGGGTACCTCCGATGTCGATACCGGTCGATACGCTTATCGATCCCTGGAAGCAAACAGACGATACTTCGAGTCTTCTGATGATTCTGATTCATCAGATGACTCTGCTGAAGTATCCCTTACTCTACCTGAGGAGCCCTCTTCTCCAAAGAGGAGAATGTCTCCTCCAGAGGATTTATCCTTTCAAGACTTCATCATTGAAGTAGCTAAAGGTCTTTCTATTTCAGTAACCTCTGAAAAAGAACCTAGAGCAAAAAAGTTAGATATTTTAGGATACTCTAAGGTTCCCAGTCACCTTGCCCATTCATGAAATTCTTCAAGAACACATGATAGGGTGAGAGGAGTCTCCCATAAGTCCATCTCCACATTCTCGTCGTTTGGACACCATGTATCGTGTCCCTCCTTCTCCTGGTTTTCAAAAAACTCAGCTCCCTCACCACTCTATTGTGGTGCAGTCAGCTATGAAAAGGATAGAGTACCAAAAGACACTCTTCTACTCCTCCAGGAAGAGAATGTAGGACTTTGGATGCTTTTGGTAGAAAAATCTTCCAAGCAAGTATGCTTATTGCCAGAATCAATTCATACAGCCTCTATATGGGCATGTTTCTGAAGGAGATTGCATTGAAAATACGCCATTTTCTCCCCTTTATCCCAGAGGATAGAAAGGAGGAGTTCCTTCTTTTGCTAAAGCATACCCAAGATATTTCAAAGTTCTCCAACAGAGCAGCCTTTTGACTCCTTTGAGGGTGCTAGCAGAGCCTCAGGTATTGCCATAGCGGCTCGCAGAATTGCTTGGCTCCAGGCCTCTGACCTAGAACCCTGGGTCCAGGATGGGTTGGGAAATCTGCCCTGTACAGGTGAGAATCTGTTTGGTAAGGAGTGGCAAATCAAAGCCACTCAAATGGATGCAGAAAATGCTGCTTTAGATAGACTTTCTAAGTCTACCTCTACCCCTGTCAAGAAAAATTCTTTCAAGAAGCCTTTCTACAAGAAGGCCAGATTTTTTACAAATACTGGCCAACAATCTTCTGCAGCTCGCTTTGCTCCTAAGCGTCAGCAGCCTAAACAGGCCAGGGCAAAACCTGCAGGGGCTGCTACAGCCCAGCAGTCCCAACCCCCTCAGGGTTTTTGACTTAAAACTAGAGAACTTAACCTTTCTGGCTCTAAAACATCCAGAACCTCTCACCATTCCAGGAAGGTTAACTCATTTTGTTCCCAGATGGGAGCAAATCACATCAGAACAATGGACCCTCTCTATCATCAGAGAGGGCTACAAACTACATTTCTCCAGCCTTCCTCCCCATACCATGGTGAGATGTTTCAATTCTCCCCCATCTCTCCTAGACCTGTTGGGCGAGAAGAGTGGTCACCTCCTGACCCAAAGGGCAATAGAAGAGGTTCCTCTTCTTCAACAGGGGTCAGGTTTTTACTCCCCTTATTTTCTCATTCCCAAGAAAACAGGGGGGGTACAGACCCATTCTGGATCTCAGAGAATTGAACAGATTCCTACAGAGTCAGGATTGGCTTTGTTCTCTAGATCTCAAGGATGCGTACACACATATACTCATCCATCCATCCATCCCACAGAAAATTCCTACGGTTTCTGTTCCAGGGAAAACATTTCCAATACAGAGTACTTCCCTTCGGTCTAGCCTCTGCTCCAAGGGTATTTACCAAATGCATGGCAATAGTAGCTGCATTTCTACGCGCCCTGGGAATTTTTGTCTTCCCATACCTGGACGACGAGCTCATCCGAGCTCCATCTCAGTCCGAGGCTCAGACTTCCCTGGATCGCACCAGTTGCATTCTGCAGTATCTGGGACTTGTGATCAATCTGCCAAAGTCTCAACTCACCCCTACTCAATGCCTGGAATTCATAGGGGCCTGGTTGGATACAACCACTGCAAGGGCCTATCTGCCTCAGGCCCGTTGCCAATGTCTAGTGCACTTGGCCTCTCAGACTCAGTCCAGAAGCCACTTGACTGCCAGAGAGATGCTACAACTATTAGGCCACATGGCCTCCACAGTACATGTGGTGCCTTATGCTCGCCTACATATGAGAGCAGCTCAATGGACTTTATCCACCCAGTGGACTCAAGCATCAGGAGCTCTCTCAGACCAAATAGCAAACTCCAAACGTCTCTTTCGGTCTCTCCAATGGTGGATGTCCACTCAAAATCTGTTGTTGGGGGCCCCCTTTCAACCATTGTTGCCCCAAGCAACCCTCACAACAGATGCCTCCCAAACTGGTTGGGGAGCTCATCTTCAAGATCTCTCCACTCAGGGCACTTGGTCTCCACAGGAGACCACCCTTCATATCAGCCACTTGGAACTTCGAGCAATCTTTCTGGCTCTCAGTTTTTCATACCCTCCTCAGCAACATGACAGTCCTTATTCATACGGACAATCAAGTAGCCATGTTTTACATAAACAAACAAGGAGGGACTGGCTCTCTGTCGCTTTGCAACGAAGCTCTAAGATTATGGGCCTTCGCCAGAGAGCATCAAATCCATCTCCTGGTAGTATATCTTCCAGGAATCCAAAATTCTTGGGCAGACAGTCTCAGTCGAGTTCTGCTTCCACACGAATGGTCCCTGCACATGGATCAGGTACTCAGAATCTTCCAGAAATGGGGAGCCCTGGACATAGACCTCTTTGCAAGTCCGTGGAATACCAAACTTCCCCGGTTCTGTTCCAGAATTCCGTGTCAGGGAGTTCAGGACAAGGATGCCTTCCTCCTTCATTGGGGTCAGGCCTTCCTGTATGCCTTTCCACCCATTCCTTTGATTCCCAAGACTCTGTTCAAACTTCAAAGGGATCAAGGGTCCATGATCCTCATAGCTCCACGCTGGCCACGCCAAGTGTGGTACCCTCTACTTCTGCATCTCTCCCAAGCCCCCTCCCTGGACTTGGGAGCGGCTCCAGACCTTCTGTCTCAGGAGGAGGGGAATTTGTGGCACCCAAACCCCAAGTCCTTTCACCTCAGAGCTTGGTTACTGAAGGCCTAGACCTTCAACACTTCAATCTTTCGCAGCAAGTGAAGGATATCCTACATGCCTCTAGGAAACCTTCCACTAGGTGTTCTTACGCTTTTAAATGGAAAGGATTTTCCATTTGGTGTGCTCAAAAGGGTCTTAACCCTCTAGCACTCCCGTTGAATTCTCTTTTGGAATATCTCCTGCATCTCTCCAATGCAGGACTCAAAACGAATTCAGTAAGAGTCCATTTGAGTGCTATTGCAGCATCCCTTAAGCCCATCAATGGACAACCTGTTTCCTCTCATCCTCTTATTGCAAGATTCATGAGAGGCCTAACCTTAACTAAACCTCCCATTCGACCTCCTCTGGTGGCATGGGACTTAAACTTGTTTCTTGGTCAGCTTATGAAGCCACCCTTTGAACCCTTAGCCACTACCTCCTTGAAATTTCTTTCCTGGAAGGTTATTTTTCTTATTGCAGTCACCTCAGCTCGCCGTATCAGTGAACTGCAAGCTCTAGTGGCTAATCCACCTTATACAAGGTTCCATCATGATAAGGTGGTCCTTAGGACCAATCCCCACTTTATGCCTAAAGTGGTCTCCCCTTTTCATCTTAATCAAGAGGTATATTTACCTGTCTTTTTTCCAGCTCCTCATGCATCCAGTGCAGAGAGGAACCTTCATACTCTAGATTGTAAAAGAGCTCTTGCCTTTTACCTCCACAGGACACAGCAACATTGAAAGTCTTCTCAGCCTTTTGTTGCTTTTGATCCTTCTCATTTAGGACTTCCAGTCTCCAAAACAACACTCTCCAATTGGATTGCTCAGTGTATCTCTTTTGCTTACCAGAGTAAGAACCTTTCTCTGGAAGGCCATGTCACCGCTCATAATGTGAGGGCCATGGCCACCTCTATGGCTCATCTAAACTGTGTCCATTGACCAGATCTGTCGAGCAGCCACCTGGGCCTCGGTTCATACCTTTACAGCCCATTACTGTTTGGACAAGGACTCCCGCCGGGATGCCTTGTTTGGTCAGGCTGTCCTCAGACACCTGTTCCATTCTTGAACAACTCCAGCCCACCTTCCCTGAATGGTGGATGCCTGAGATCCATAGGAAGATGAGGAACCTGTCGGGGGGGCGGTTTCAGTCGGCGGTGTCTGCCGTGGTTGCGCTGCAGAAGCACTCTATGGAGCAGGAGTTGCAGGACAAGATTAAGGATGGGGCCCCCTCCAAGATCCTGGTGTTGGAGGCTCCTTCTCCGCAGGCCTCAACCACGTCGCGGCCCATTCACAGTGACTCTGAGGGCCGCTACCTCTCTGGTGGAGGTTTTTCACCAGATTTTATATTATTGTTGCACCAGGCTTACTGTCTTCGTAGGCAGGGAGCTACACTGGACTCTGAGTTTACCTACTGGGCTGCCTCAGCCAGTGGCGGAGGCGACAGTTGGGGCTCAGGGTCCGGTCAGCTAAAGGCTGCGCGTGGTGGATGGAAAGGCGCTGGCTCAGGATTGGGTAGGAGGAGATGTCTTAGAGATGGAGTTCGAATGTCTGGCAGAAGATCTGGATGAGGGGGAGATCCAAGAACTGGAGGATCAAGCCCAGATTCCTTATCGGTCCTACAGTTCAGTCCTCCACCACTGGGTAGTGCACCTCCTCCTGCAACATGGAGACTGGACAAGTCAAACTTGTGACATCACTGGGTATATCCTGCTGGTCTTCTCCCATGATCCCCCAGTGTGTCCAGTCTCCATGCAGCATGAGGACGTAGTGAGCCTAGGTGCTGGGCTCACTTGAGAAGCAGTTTAGGAGCAGTTAGTCAGGATTTGATTTACCTTGCATTTCTTTTGCCCTTCTTTAGGTGTAATCCTGTAAATTGAATTCATTTTCATTTAATTTCATTTACTTTTACTTTATTTATTTTCACCTAGTCTGCCTTAGTGTAAAGGGGGGTTCTGTCCCTTTTCAAAGTTCACGCTGCCAGCTAGCCTCTCTGCTTGGGATTCTTCGGTCTCTGTGCCCGGTGATGATCTCTCCCCCAGGACTGTACGGGGGAGAGCTCTGTGGAACACCTGCATTTTGGCAGTGTCCATGCGGCAGATTCCCATCGCGGAGGGAGCCTCAGGCCGTTCGAGGTTCTTTAGCCGGTGGGCCGGGGCTCGCAGCGTCTGCTACTTCTGGTGGCGCGAGGCAGCAGCGTGTCTGGACAGCTCTTCACCCCGCAGCTACAGCGGGGTAACTGCTGCATCCCGACGCCACTAGGGAGTCTCTCGAGTCCGCATGGAGGGGCTCTGAGCTCTTGCCGCCTCTGTGGTGTTTGGCGCCAAGCGGGTCTGCTTCGGATTGGCGCCATTTTCTCGGCAGGGCTGAGGCCTCGTGGTGGAGAGCGGAGCAGCCCCGCGTTTGAGCAGACGACGCTGTTCCACGCGGCTACACCCAGATAAGGACTTCCTTTTGCTGTTACTTTTAATTCTAATTTTAATTTCCTTTTAATTTTAATTTCCTTTTAATTTCATGATGGTTTATAGTTCTTTGAATGCAATGTGATTGGTTTGGGTTTTACTTCTTGGGGGGTGCCTTTACCTTTGTCTGCATTCTGGCAGTTAGCGACGTCTGTCAGCAGCAGGTTTCCGTGCTAGGATTTGGCCATTCAGGGTCATCGGCGGCACAACCACCTACAAATTGAGCCCTTTCTGAAATTGTCATTTACATAAGGATGCTATTTCCATGTTTATACGCTTGGAAATTGTGCAGACAGCCTCTAAATGTCGTTATGCCATCTGCAAATTTGATCGCCATGCTTGCTGATCTCTTTTCCAGATCATTTCAGTGCAGTAGATGTTACCAGATGCCAGTTCCAGTACAGATCCCGAGACATTCCACTATTTACGGGTCCCCTGTGAGAAAACTGGCCATTTAGTCCTATTGTGTTCCTGTTTTTGATCCATTTCCCATTCTATAATAGCACATCATCTCCTTCCTCAGGAGAAGTTCATAAGGGGCTTTGTCAAGTACCTTCTAAAACATCCAGATACATATCATTTGGCTTACTCACATGTTTATTAACCCTTTGAAAAGACAGCTTGGTGCTGCTTTTCAGAACAAGTTCTATCATTTAACTGGCACTGAACTCAGATTCATTGGTCTGTAGTTTCCAAGATCGCCTTTGAAGCTCTTTAAAAAAAAACAACAAAAAAACAAACAAAAAAAACCAATTAGTGTTACATTAGTAACTCTTCAATCTTTAGAGATCATTAATACTAATGTTATGATTGAGCCTGGCTGATATTATGAATGATCACTATTAGACAAAAATTAGCTAGGTTAAGACACTTTGATTTGGTTTTCTGCACTATGTTATCAGAGCGCAGCTTGCCCATTTGGCGGGAACACTGCCCATCTGGGCCATCTGGGGAAAGACCCCTGCTGGGGATCGTGAGAAGTGTTGCTGGATGGCACAGTCCGGGGCTTAGTGTTCCAGGGTCCTGGAAGGGTTGATAGCGGCAGTCGGGTCTCCCTGTCTTTGGTATGACGGTCACCTAAGTTCAAGCGTCCTGTGTTTTGGGTGACAGGAGTGGGACACCTGGACATGTGGTGCTGGATGTTGGATAGGCTCATACTTCTTAGGTGCACTCTCCTTGAGTGCGTCTACATGTCCGTGTTCCGTCTGTGATCTCATGCTCAGGTGATTGTTGCAGCAATGACAGAGATCGCTTGGGATATCGTGAGCGGGGTTGTCATGGTGTTGCATGGGGTTGCCAATGCAAGACGGGGCCATCCTGAGGAGTTTGGGCCTCAGTCATCAGCTTTCCCTTCGGTGGCCCGGCTGTCCAGGAGGCACCCCTCCAGATCCGCCGGTCCAGTTCTTATCTGCCTCTTCTCAATGTGGGCAGGGGGGCTGGCAGATCTGGAAATTCACGTCCACTGCACGTTCTACTGTTTTACCTCTGTCTTGGGGTTCTGAGGTCATATATTCCCAATCATTTGTTTGGTGGGGTGCTGCTGTCTGTTGTGCAAGACCAGGTGGTCAACAGTCGGAGGCTGTCGTCTATTCCCCTTACCCCTGAAGGTGCTCACAATTTAAGTTTTTTTGTACCTGCGGAGGTGTATGTTGTTAAAGGCTAGCAGGTGCACCTGTGGGACCAGAATCCTCGGTTCTTCCGACCTTCCGTTGAGGTGCGCGTGTGGGGTTTACTCCCTTGGTCGGCTAGCAACTTGCTTCACCCATTGGGCCTTCCCTTTCCTCAAGGCATCGTTGCGTCCCACTTCTTCGTGGGGGCTCGCCGCAGGGCCTGGAGTTATGCTCAGCCGGTTCCAGCCAGGGCTGAGTCCTTGGGGGGAGGCTCCGATCCTAACGATACAGGGAGTTCTGGGATCCGTTCAACCAGGTTCCTTCGGGCCCAGCGTACGTCGTCTTTTGCTGGCCGGTTTAGGTCTTTCGGTCGTGGCGGTGCTCCGAGAAGACCAGTAGGCTGCACAGTGCTTGTCTTGGAGCAAGCGTGGGATATCTGTAGGTTCGTATTCAAAGCCGTCCGGTTACATGTCCCTCCATTGTGGAATTGCTGTACTAGTAGGCATACTTCATATGCTGGGCTTACAAGTTGGCTTCCGCGCTGCTCGGCATCAGCCAAGGTGACTGCCGGTTTAGGCTGTGGAGTCAGCCTGGAGGAGGGACCTTGCGTTCTCTGGACAATGCCCTGTTCGGTTGTGTGCCTTGTGGCCCTTATGGAGTTGTAAAAAGGGGTAAAAAAAAAAAAAAAAAAAAAAAAGAATAATCAAACAGGAAAGCCTTCCTAATTGTCCCCACTTCTTTTTTATAAGGTTCTGTCCCTTTCTTCCGGGAGCTTGGCCGGAGCGTGGTTAGACTCGGCTACATTTTGGGGACCCTTTATGTACAAGGCGTTTTAGTGTACGCAGCACGCCCAGTGTTCCATCGTCTGACTGGAACGGTACGCGGTACGTCAGCCGTGGCAGGCGTTCACGGACACGGTAGCGGATCGAGCGCTGTAGGTGCTGTCTGAGATCTCCGGGATGGTGGCCTATTTCGATCGGCAGGGTGGAGTCGATCGGGTGGTCAGGGTGGCCCGAGCGAAGGGACAGCGTGCGCGGTTGAAGCCTTGGCGGCCTGCGTTTCGGTGGGGACACTGTGGTGGCGAATGTCCTTAGCGGGGTCCGAGTGTTTGCCGGAGGAGTGAGATTGCATCAGACGGTGTGCGCGCCGCGTGTGCTCAGATGCGGTCAGCCCATATTGGACCTCATGGCGACCTGTCAGTCTGCGGCGACGGGTCGATGTTTAGCAGAGGACATATGAGGCTACTGGATAGCGTCGACGCATTGGTACGGGGCCGTGGCCCGGTCCATTCTATGCCTTTCAGAGGTCATTGTGAAAATGGCTGACTGGGGCTGGTTGCTAAGATATGTGCTCTTCATTAGTCAGTGGGGACCATTACCAGTGTATTCTGCAACATTTGCGTGAGCTTGCATAATCTTTACTTGCAACCAATCGAAATAACTGTCCAAAACCAGTTGATGCAGTCACTACTTAAATTTGCCTCGCTTGACAGTAAAAAAAAAACAAAAAACAAACATACATACATATTTATTTTATACCGATAGGTAGGTCACAGCATATTTGGCGATTCCTCGTCCTGGTGTTAATCATGCAGATAATTTCTGCTCTAGTTGTGGTGATGTGACTTTTACATCACAAAAATGGCATATGACTGTGGCGGTTCAGAAAGCCTACAATTTATATTTTGGCTGCAGAATAAAAGATCAGGATAAAAGCTAGGCGCCACACATATGCTGCAATACATGTGTAGCAGATCTCAGGCTGTGGATGGATGGGAAAAGACCATCAAAGTCTTTTGCGGTTCCAATGATCTGGAGAGGGCCCATGGATCACGTCGGCGATTGCTACTTCTGCATGGTTCCTCCAATTCCGAAGGGCATATCCAGGTGATGTAAGCGGTTGGCCTACTGGCATTGCGTCGTGGGCGTGGCTACCAGAGTCTCCTTTCTTTTTTGTCACACCATGTAAGACTCCACATCTTCTGAAACAACGCTGGACTCTGGGGCACTTGACACCCTCTTATATGCCCTTGGTGGATCACGCTTGGTTTATTGCAACTCCTTGCTTGGCTGCATTCCACATTCTCAATTAAAAAGACTCCAACTGGTCCAGGACATAGCTGTAGAGCTACTTTGTGTTGCAAAGAATAAAGCCCTTAAGAGGTGTGACAAATAGGGTGTTTGACGCTGGTGGTTTTTTCCATTTCCCTCTTTTTGCTTCCCACCTCTGTCTGGATGGACCTCGGTTCCGTTCTCCCTCGTGGAATCCGGCTGTGCCTGTTTAGTTGTCGGTTTGGGACTTACGCAAGAACACTTTGCTTGTAACCTGCGTTCCTTGGACCTTAGGTGCGGTTCCGTCGCTTTCTGGGAGGTCTCTTCGCTGCCTGTCCCTCCGTGGAGGCGGGTTCTGCGGGAGAGCGGCAGGTTGCTAACACTTGACACCCTGGTGGGGTCGAGAGCCAAGGTGGAGCTCAAGCAGATTTTTCAGGCGGAGCTCCGGTAGCCTTCTCAGTAGGTCTGTTTCTAGGGCGTTCAGTGTGTTTGCGATGGCGAGTTTGTCTTTCTGAAGCACTAGCGCTGCTTGGGGCAGAGTTCTGTGCTGTTTTCACCAGTGAAGAGGATCCAAGTGGGCTCTCGGTCGTGTCTTCCTGGTTGGCTTACCGCCTGTTGACGTGAGGAGCGGGCTGGGGTCGGTGCCTGCTCTGTTCGTTTAGAGGCCGAGCCGACTGGATAGGTCCCTCCCAATGATTACTGCTCTGGTACATCCCAGTGGTGGAGGACTGAACTGTAGGACCGATAAGTAAATGGAAATTACACTTACCTGGTAATTGATGTTCCTTGAGGGAGTACAGTTCAGTCCTCATTCCCGCCCGGGGATGGATGTTTCAGACGCAAGGCGTCAGTTCCGAGTATGCTTTCGGATCCTAGAGTCGGCAACGGGCTCTGATTGGCAGGTAATCGCGAGAGCAACCTTTTCTGCCTATACTCTTCCTTAGTTCTCCTTCCTTCTAGCTCTCTGTCTTCTGCTGTTTGGTGCGCAGGGGGGACAGGGGCACGGAGGAGGGTGTTTTCGGCCTTTCTTTTTGGGGCCCTGTGATTTTAAAGTTGAAGTTTGGGCATAGCTTTGTATTTAGTACTTTAACTGGTTGTTTGTTTGCTCCTTTGAGTCTGCTTTGACAGTAGGTCACTGGGGGATCATGGGAGAAGACCAGCAGGATATACCCGGTGATGTCACAAGTTTGACTTGTCCAGTCTCCATGTTGCAGGAGGAGGTGCACTACCCAGTGGTGGAGGACTGAACTGTACTCCCTCAAGGAACATCAATTACCAGGTAAGTGTAATTTCCATTTATACGGGTGTTCCGGAAAGATGAGCCAACGGCCTTTATCAAGGAATCGCTGCAGGTGCTTAACCTCACAGTAGTCTCTTCGGAGAAGGACGAGAGTGTGGAGAATCACCTCATCCAGGCTGTGCGAAAGCCTCAGACAATCTTTCCGGTACACAAGGTAGTTAAGCAAAAGATTCAGGATGAACGGGACTTGCCAGAGACAACTCTCGGAGGGGTGAGGTCTGTCTTGCCTCTGTCCTTTAGCTGATCAGGAACGGGAGATATTTTGTTCACCTCACATAGATGCTGCCGTGTCGGCAGTCATGAAAAAGACTACAAGTAGAAGGTAGCACAGTGCTAAAGGATGCACAAGACAAAAAGGTCACTTCTTTGGTGAAGCAGGCCTTCCAAGACAATGTGATTTTTTTTTTTTTTTTTTTTTCAGGCTTCCATTGTTGGCGCCATGGGCTTGCTTCGCTGGTCACAGTGTTTGCAGCAGGCTTCAGAGCCATCGCAGGAGCAGATGCAGGACTTGTCCAAGCTAGAATCAGGGGCGGCCTACTTGGCAGGTGTCCAGTATGATTTGATCAGGAGTTTGGCCAATAGTATGTCATCTTTTGGGGGGGGGGGCGGCTCATCGCTACATCTGGTGGTGAAATCTAGGCTCAGTAAGCTTCCCTTTAAAGGAAAGCTGCTCTTTGGAGAGGATCTTGATAAGCTCGTTAGGGAGTCCAAGGGGGGCCGCTTACCGGAGGACAAGCCAAGACCGAGAGTCTGGATTGGTGATGAGGGGTCAATCTCAAGACTTTCGACGGTTCCGAACTTCCCGTTTGGGATCCTTTCAGAGGGGAAGGTATCCTTTTCGAGGGCAAGGTTTTAGAGGTTTCAGAGAGGCAGGCAGGGGGTTCGCAAACCCTCCGCCGGCCGGATTCAAAAAGGCGCAATGAAACGAGAGAGGCTCAGGCAGCGCTGCAACCTGTGGGGGGTCAGATTCAGGTTTTTGGCCTGCCTGAGCGAAGATAACATCCAATCAGTGGGTGTTGGAGGTTATTTGAGAGCGTCACACCCTCAAGTTTGCCTGACTGATTCGAGACCCCTTGGTTCTTTCCCCCTGCAGAGGATGGAGCAAGGTGTTGGCAGTTTGGTCGACGTTGTTGTGCCTACAACAGCTAGGGGCCGTGGTTCCGGTGCCTTCGGAGCAATGCAGTTCAGGAAGATACTCAAATTTTTTTTTTTGTGGTTCCAAAACGGGATGGGACTTTTCGTCCAATTCTAGACCTCAAGGGGGTCAACCGATGTCTGTGCGTGGCCCATTTCCATATGGAAACCTTAAGGTCGGTGAGGGTGGCAGTACGTCAGGGGGAGTTCCTGACATCGCTTGATCTCACTGAAGCTTATTTGCATATTCCAATCAGGCCAGATCACCAAACGTTCTTGAGGTTTGCAGTTCCGTGGGGTCATTTTCAGTTCTAAGCCTTACCCTCCTGATTTGGTGAACATCTGTGGAGCCGTTGCCAGGTAATGGTGGTAGTGGCAGCGTTTTGCACAAGGAGGGGGTTCTGGTTCACCCTTACCTCAACGATTGGCTGATTTGGATGAAGACCCGGCCGAGAGTGGAGTATCTCGGAGCATTTTGACACGCGGCTGGGGGCAGTTTTTCTCGGATTTGCGGATTCAAGCTCTTCAGTCTTTGCATGACTTTCAGAAATGGTCGGCCCTGACGGCCTGGCATTATCTTCGACTGCTGGGTACCATGGCGGCTACTCTGGAAGTAGTGCCGTGGGCCTGGGTGCACTTGCGGCGTTGGTTGCACCAAAAGGACTCTCTGAGAAAGCACTTGCCCTGTCCGGGGCGGGTGCGAGCATCCCTCCTATAGGAACTACGGTAGGAGAAGCAGGCGGCAGGAATGCCTTGGAACAGCCGCACTGGGTCCCAGTGTTGACAGACAACAGCCTAGCAGGCTGGGGGGGGGGGGGGCTCATTGCGAAGTGCTTTTTGCACAAGGGGTTGGAGCGTGCTGAAAGCTCAGGGGTCCTTCAGCCAGCTGGAGCTAAGAGCAGTGGCTCTGGCACACCGTGCATTCCAGACGGTGTTACGAGGGTGCGCGGTTCGAGTCTTATCAGGCACCGCTTCAGTGGTAGAGCTTCCGCTTCCTTCTAGATACACTATTCCACTGGGTGGAGCTTCGACTAGTGGCGTCAGCGGCTCACATTGCGGGAGTAGACAGCGTGATGGTGGATTATCCAAGTTGGGTTTGAATGAACTCCAGAGAGTGGAAGTTGAACCCGGAAGTATTTCAACAGTTGGTAATCAGGTGGGGGTTGCCGATCATGGATCTTATGGTGACTTGGCAGTCTGCCAAGGCCAGTCGTTCTTTCAGCAGAAGAAGAGAAAGGATGTCCGAGGGAATCGATGCATTGATTCAGCAGTGGCCATCTCTGGGGCTTCTGTATGTTTTTCCACCCCGGGCGCTCTAGGCAGGGTGATTCAGCTCATCAAGGCGCATCAGGGTCCTGTGATTTTGATAGCTCCGGACTGGCCGCATCGTCCGTGGTACATGGATCTGGTGAGGCTTCTCGAGGGGCAACCCTGGCAACTACCGAGGCGAGAGGATCTACTTCTGCAGAGTCCGCTTCGCATGCCAGAGGCAGCTTGATTCTCGCTTACGGCTTTGCCATTGAAAGGGCATGGTTGCGGAAGAAAGGGTATACTTCGGCAGTAATCGCTACTTTGCTTTTGGCCAGAAAGCATTCGACTTCCTTAGCTTATGTTCAGATCTGGCGTATTTGTGAAGACTGGTGTATGGATAAGCAGCTGTGTCCATCCGCAGGGTTAGTCCCAGAGGTTTTGGTTTTCCTTCAAGATTGTTTTGATAAAGGCGTGGTGCCCAGCTCGTTGAGGGTATAATTGGCGGCAATTGCCAGTTATCTTGGGAAAATTCCAGGGTGTGCTGTGGGAGCTCATCCTGATGTCTTGCGTTTTATGAGAGCGGTCTCTCGCTTGTGGTCTCCGCAGATTCATGGTTCCTCCTGGGGATCTCAGTTTGGTGTTGGGGGCTTTGACAGAGCAACCTTTGAGCTGCTCAATGCAACGTCTGTGAAGGATCTCACGTTGAAGACCGTGTTTCTGGTGGCCATTTGCTCGGCGCGCAGAGTATCAGAGTTGCAAGCGTTGTCTTGTCGAGAGCCTTTTTTGTCATTCTTCAAGGAAAAGGTAGTCTTGCGGACGGTGCCATCCTTTCTTCCAAAGGAGGTTTCCCCGTTTCATGTGAATCAGTCTGTTTCCTTACCGGGGTTGAAATCAGACGATGGTAGTGTAGCGGGTCGTAGTTTGCGATTGCTGGATATGAAGAGAACGTTATGTTACTGTATTATTTGAAGGTGTCCGAATCGTTTCGCAAATTGGAACGTTTGTGCTTTTTGGAGTTCCGCGGACAGGGGAGGCAGCGTCCAAGGCTTCTATTTCAAGATGGATTAGAGAAGCGATCGCTTCAGCTTGCTTGTGGGCGGAGGCGGCAGGTGCCTCTAGGATTGCGAGCTCATTCCACTAGGGCTCAGGCTATGTCTTCGCTGAAGCATAGTTTTATTCCGTCAGTGTACGTTTGTAAGGTGGCCACATGGTCCTCCTTGCACACTTTCAGTAGACATTACCGATTGGATGTCCAGGCAGCAGGGGATGCCTGTTTCGGGTCGGCAGTTTTGCGGTCCAGTTTGGTGGTCCCTCCCATTAGGGGTACTGCTCTGATACATCCCAGCGGTGCGGGACTGAACTGGAGGAACGAAAAGGAAAGTGAAATTAGACTTATCTGCTAATTGTTCCTTGAGGAGCTCCAGTTCAGTCCCGATTCCTACCTGAGTTATGTAGCGGGATCAGGGACTGATGGGTATTAAAACAAACCGGCCGGATGAAGAAATAACATACCAGTGAGTATTGCTCTTTTTGAAGGGTAAGTGGCTGGTTTCTCTCTATATTCTGTTCTGTTTCACATCTTTGTGCTGTTCTTTCTTTGGAAGGGAGTAAGGGAAGTTATTCTCTGCTTTCAGGGATTTCATTTCAGTGGCTCTAGAGCCTTTAGTTTATATTTTGCAAAATGGTTATAACTACTTATGTGTTGCTCCTTAGAGTCTGCTTTGTCAGTAGATCACTGGAAGCTGGTGGGAGGTGCCACCGGTATATGTCCCAGACTTCTGACATACACAGTCTACATGCTGCAAGAAGAGGTACACTACCCAGCAGTGTGGGACAACTGGAGTTCTTCAAGAAACAACAATTAGCAGGTAAGTCTAATTTCACTTTTTTTGCAGTCTTTGGCAGAGCTGAATATTCCTTTCCGGGTGATGGAGGTGGTTCCTCTTGAGGACCCACTACTTCAAGGTATGCACACTCCCCAGAACTCCTTTCCACTCCATAAGGCTATCATGCAGTTGATTGAGGCTGAGTGGGAGTTGCTCGAAGCTGACCTGTTTGGGGGCCAGGCAATGGCTTATCTATATCTGGTTCCCCTAATAGAGAGAGGGCTATTTAAGACTCCTAAGGTGGATGCGTTGGTCATGGCAGTAACCAAGAAGACTACTAGTCCAGTGGAGGGTGGTGCGGCCCTCAAGGATCCTCAGGACAGGTGGCTCGAGTTGCTACTTAAGCAGGCTTTTGAGGTTAATGTGCTGTTGCTCCAAGCTTCTATCTGTGAGGCTTATGTAGTGAAGGCCTGCATGCGCTGAGTACAAGCCTTGCCTGTCCTCAATCGAGAAACGGACTTTGAACCAGCTGAATTGTCCAAATTGGAGTCTGCGTCAATGGACTTCTGTTATGATCTGGTCCAATCCTCCTAAGAGTGTGACATTGGTGGTTGTGACCCAGCGGTTCCTTTGGCTGTGTAATTGGTCAGCAGATATGTCTTCCAAGATCAGATTCAGCAAGCTTCCCTTCCCTTCTCTTTTTTTTTTTTTTTTGGCGTGTCCCTGAAGGAATTGGTCAAGGACCTCGTTGACACTAAGGGTAGCAGGCTGCCTGAAGACGAGCCACGGAGAGCTAAGGGGCAATCCATGAAGTCTTGATGGGGGGGGGAGGGTGCAGGACTTCTGCCATTTTTGGGCAGCCTGTTTCGCTCTGCAGAGGCATTTCCGGTATTGGGTCAGTCCTTTTGCAGTAGAAGAACAGGCCATGGTTTCTATATGGTTCCTTCAATCTCACCAAGAAGCTTCAATGAAGCAAGGGATCCCAGGGGGCCATGGAATGGATTGGAGGTAGACTCTGTTTTTACCTCTCCTGGGTCCATATCATCTCAGATCAGTAGGTACTGGAGATTATATGTGACTGTTACGCCCTAGAGTTACAGCACCACTGGCAGACACCTTTATGGTCTCACCTTGCAAGGTGCCCAAGAAGGCACGAGTGGTACGGATCGTGCTGGGAGCACCTTCTAGAGTGGGACACGGTATGCCAAGTGCTTTTAGATCCATGTGGGTTCGATCAATACTCCCATTTATTTTGTGGTGGTCAAAAAGGAGGATTCCTTTCGGCCCATTCTCGACCTCAAGCATGGCGACAAAGCCTTAAGGGTTACAAGTTTCCTTATGGAGATGTTAACGGTCTGTCATGGTGGCTGTGCAACGAGGGGCGTTCTCTCACAGTGTTAGACCTCACTGAAGTGTATCTGCACATTCCTATCCAGACCAACCATCAGAGGTTCCTTTGGTTTACAATGCCCATGGGTCTTTTTTCATTCCAAGCGCTGTCCTTTGTGTTGGTGACTGCGCCTAGGACACTCAACAAAAGTGATGGTGGTAGCGGCTGAGGCTCTCTGGAAGCAAGGCATTCTAGTTCATCTGTATCTGGACAATTGCTTGATTCACGTGAAGTCAAGAGAAGAGAGCCTGGAAGTGACTCAAAAGGTGGTTATCTTGTTCATGGAGAGCTTGGGCTTGGTTATCAACTCAGCCAAGAGCAAGTTGAGCCTGTCGCAGCAGTTGGTGTATCTGGTGGCAAGGTTCGATACAGAGGCTGTTCTGGACCAGTTGCCAGAGAAATGGACAGAGAAACTACAGAGAGTGCTAAGACAGATCTTGTGGATGACGATGCCCTCAGCTTGCCATTATCTTCCGGCTTTGGATCTGATAGCAGTGGCACTGGATCTGGTTCACTGGACCAGAGCGTATATGAGGCCATTGCAGAGAGTGTTGCTCTCAAGATGGTTGCCCCAACGACACACTATCCTGCTTGCTTCAATGTCCGGGGGACACCAAGATCGCCCCGCAGTGGTGGCTCAGGAGGAGAAATCTGAGCAGGAGAATTTCTAGACACACCAGACTTGGGTATTGGTGACAGCAGGTGCCAGTCTCCTCCGGTTGTGGGGTGCATTGCCTTACCCAGGTGGCTTAGGAACTGTGGACAGAGGTGGAGAGCTCTTGGTCCATCAGTCTTCTAGAGATCAGCGTAATCTGGATGGCGCTGCAGCACTCTGCCTCCCTCTTGAACAGCAGTGCGAGTGTTTTCGGACAATGCCTTGGTGGCATATCTGAACAGGCAGGGGGGAATGGGCAGCATGGTGCTTGTGAGCGAGGTCAAACCGATTCTGCAGTGGGCCCAGCGGCACCTTGACCAGTCTCTTGGCGGCCCACGTGACCAGAAAGGACAACTTGCAAGCAGATTACCTAAGCAGGCATCGCCTGGATTTGGCAGAATGAGCCTTGGAGGATTTGGTATTTGCCAGCATATTATACAACTTGGGTCAGCTGGTGATGGACCTCATGGCTTCCACAGCCAACCCCACGGCCAGTCGGTTCTTCAGCCAACAGAGAGCACATGTTGGAGGGTCTCGATGCTCTAGCTCAACCTTGGCCTCAAGACGGGCTCCTATATGCCTTCCTGCTGTGGGCACTGATCGGACAGCTTTTGTGCAAGATAGCCCAGCACAAAGGTTGGGTGATTCTGGTGGCTCCAGATTGGCCTCTGAGACCCTGGTACGCAGACTTGGTCCGGCTATTGATGGACCGTCTGTGGAGATTACCAGAGAGGCATGATCTGCTCTCTCAGGACCCAGTGCTCATGCCTCAAGTGGATCAATTTTAGTTTGACCTCGCTCTTGAGTGGGTGCGGTTGATGAAACGTGGTTATGCTCCTGGGGTCATTGCTACTTTGAGGGCCTAGAAGACGTCCACATCCTTGTCCTATATCCACATTTGGTGAGTATTTGAGGTTTGGTCGAGACTCATGGTTTTCGGCCCCTGGAGGTCTCAATGGCGGACATTCTGGCTTTTCTTCAGATAGGTCTGGACAAAGGGCTGGTCTTGAATTCATTGAAGGTTCAGGTGGCAGCCTTGGCCTGCTACCTGGGCAAAGTGCAAGGCAAGCCGCTGGTGGGCCACTGTAATGTGTCCTGGTTTCTTTAGGTGGTGAAGCAGGTTCGGGTGACCATATGAGCAGTGGGTACTGCCTTGGTATCTGAATCTGGTGCTGTCAGTGCTGGCGGCTCCTCACTTTGAGCTGCTAGGGGACACCATGCTGAAGGACTTGACCTTGAAGGATGGTTTTCTTGGTGGCTATTTCTTCAGTGCGGTGTATTTTGGATTTGCAGGCTGTCTTGTTGGCAACAGTTTCTGGCCTTCAAGGAGAGAGTAGTTTGCGGACTGTTCTCTTTTCTACTGAAGGTGGTGTCAGCGTTCCATGTTAACCAAGTGATGGCGCTACCTATGTTGGGTGGGGGGGGGGGGGCATTCAGGGACTGGCAATCAAAATCTGTGAAATTGGATGTAAGCAGAGTGTTTCAATGTTATCTAAAGCATACTCAGCCCTTCCACAAATCGGAGCCTGTTTGTCTTGTTTGGATTGTGCAAAGGCAAAGCTGCCTTGAATACATCCATCACGTGTTGGGTAAACGAGGCGATTGCATCAGCATATCTTTTCAGGTGCAGATTGGTCCTGGCAGGTCATGCACATTCAATGTGGGCACAAGCTACTTCCTGGGTGGAGTTTAGTCTGGTACCGCTAGGGGATATTTGTCACGCAGCAACATGGGCTAACTTTCACACCTTTGCCAGGCACCACTGGCTGGATGTGCAGGAGAGTCAGGTGTGTATTTGGTGATCGGGTGCTGAGGGTGGGGCTTACCGCATATTGCTCTGTTTTTGATTCACCCATTAACTGTCCAAGACTTCTGGGGTTCACCTCCCTACACTAAAGCGTTGTGAATGCTCCCCAGCACACCACCTGCAATTATTTGAAGGGGGTCTTCGATGTGACTTCTGCACATTAGGATTGCATTGCACCTGTTTCAAATGTCATCCAATGAGCTCTGGTCTTTCTATACACATGATGCCGATAGACTCCTCTATTGTTTCTTGCTCTTAACATTTGTTTTATGCTTTTAGATTCTAGATTGAATGCTAGAAGTAGCAGCTGGTGAGTTACTCCATAGATTTTAGGCCTCCTTTGTACCCTTCCATTGTTTTATTCTTGGTGGTTAATTTTAGGCTTTTATGCCCCTTAGTTTTCTGCAAATGTCAGCTTAGTATATGATTTTGTTTAAATGTTTTTATTTTTGCTTGTAATAGTCTTATTTAGATTTTACTGTATGTAGATGTTGACATTTTAGGTTTATCCGGGGTTTTTTTTTTTAGCATATATATGTTGATCTATAATCTAAGCTAACGAGTTTCTAGTATGTTTGATACTTTGTTTTTTAAATAGCTTTTTAGTTTGACTAATGTGTGATTTTATTTGTATCTTTTGTTTCTCTTATTATAATTTCAGAGGTTTTGTCCCCTGACTAAGGCCTCCAGTCGAAACATGTGTCTGGCTCATCTCTCTGTTGGATAATTCTCTCTCGAAATAAATTGTGCCTCCGTGGTGGACTTTTGTGTCATGTGCCGTTTCTTTCGTGGTGCTGCAGGAAGGGAGGTCCCCTAGCTGCTTTGGTACTGCTATGGTACATCCCATTTGACTCGACTGGAGGAACTCCATGAAAGAAAATTAGCAGGTAAGGTCTTATTTTCCCTTCATCCACATCCCTCCAGTCCCGTACAGAACCCGTCCAATTCAGTTATTCAGTGAGTGTCAGTGGTGGAGATCTTTTGACCTTGGTTGGAGCTGGTGGGTTGCGGAAGTCAGAGTTGTCATGTTTGGAGCCGGTAGGGGCTCAGGATATGTCAAGACTTATGAAATGCAAAAAACCCACAAAAACCCCAAAGTGAAATGTTGCCTGAGGGATCATGTGTTAGGTCATGATCTGATGATATGGAGTTTGAGTGGAAGTGGTCAGTTCTGCTGGGCTTTGATTAGTTGCTTGTTTTTAGTCTCGTTGATTTTCCTTTTTGGTCAGCTGCTTTCTCAGGTTTATACTGAAGGGGAAGACATTACTCAGCTATTATGGGGTGATGACATGGAAAGATTTGCATAGTTTGTCTCCAGCTGCTGGTGGACGGATACAACCCATTTGTCCAGACTGGACTAGAGGTACAGGCAAACAGCAAGGTGTAAAGTAGATAGCCTTTAATACAAAAGCCTTAACACGTTTCAGCAACTCTGCCTTCTTCAGGGGATTGCCTCAAAACAAAATTAATACCAACAAAATCAGGCATAGTATAATGGTAAATGAATTCTAAATAACAAAGATAAGATAAAATCAGGACACAAATGGCGAAATTAGATCTTACCTTCCTCTTTGTCCCTCCAGTCCAGTCCACCACCAGTGGGATGTATCAAAGCAGTACTCGCATGCGGGAGGGACCGAACAGTCCAGCCTTAAGCACAGAGGTCCTTAAGCCGGCATCCCATCTGGCCTGCACATCCAGGCAGTATTGACTGGTAAAGGAATGTAAGGTTGCCTACATAGCTGCTCTGCAGATGTCTCCTGGCAGCACCAGGTGGTGGTCCACCCAAGATGATGCCTAGGCCCATGTGGCATTTATTTATTTTCTTTCTTTTTTTATACCGTGCTATTTAGAATCGGTGCGGTTTACATGTATACTAACGGGTATTTTTTATTCCCTTGTCCCCGAAGGGCTCACAATCTAAGTGTACCTGAGGCAATGGAGGTTTAAGTGGCTTGCCCAAAGCCATAAGGAGTGGCCATGGGACCAGAGACCCCAGTCCCTCCGGCCTGAAGTTGCTTGTCCCCATGCGGGAATTGAATCCCTGGCCTTCCGGCCTGAGGTAACCTGTCCCAACCACTGAGCCACTCCTCCCTCCCACCCGTCCCAGTGGGTCTCTGCATGCATGCGGAGACCCACTGGGGCGGCCCTTCCTCTCGTCACATAAACTGCGGCAATCGCCTCCTTTACCCAGTAAGTCACAGAAGCCTTAGAGGCTGCCTTCCCATTTTGCATGCCCCCAAACAAGACACATGGTCTGTCTTTCAAAACTACTCTGTGCAGTACAGATACTGTTGCAGCAACCGGTGCCCATTGAAGGGGATGGAACACCGTTTGACTCTTATGAAAACGAGATGCTACTTTAGGCAGAAAAGAAGGCACTGGCTGCAAAACGACCTTCTCTTTAGAAAACAAGAGAAACTGCTCCTTGCACAGAAGAGCCTGGAGCTCAGAGATCCGTCTTGCTGAGCAGATGGCTACCAAGAAAACAGTCTTTAGCGTAAGATCTTTCAGCGAAGCGTCGTCCAGCGGCTCAAAGGGAGCCTTTGTCAGGACCGACAAATCCCAGAGGGGCGGCACTAACCGTGCAAGGGGCCGGATCATCTTCACTATCTTCACGAAATGAGACATATCCGGATGAGTGGCCAGACTTGTCCTTGCACATGTCCTCTGTAACAGACCAAGGCAGTGACCTGAACCTTCAGGGAATTCAGCGCTAGCCTGTATCCAAGCCATCCTGCAAGAAAGGCAAAATTTCCACCACTGAAGCTAAGACCCGCAGGCCCTTATCTGTACACCAAGCTTCAAAAATCCTGCAGACCCTGATGTAGGTTAGGGAGGTTGATGACCACCAGCAGGGTAGCCACCACTGCTGGTGAATAGTCCCTGCGGCTCAGGCTGCTCAAAAGCCAAGCCGTAAGCGAAAATTGATCCACCTGCGGCATGGGAATAGACTCCTGCAATAATGTATGGACCTTGTTTGGGAGATGCCATGGAGGAGCAATCAACAGTCTCACCAGATACGCATACCAGGATTGACATGGCCAATCCGGCGTGATGAGAATCGCTCTATCCCGATGTGCCTCTATCCGCTGCAGGATCTGGCTGAGCGCCAATGGGTGGAAACACATACAGCAAACCTTCACTGGGCTACCTACCTTTGCACCAGGGCATCTAGATCCTCCAACATGTGCTCCCTGCGCCTGTTGATAAACCTGCTCACCTTGGCATTGTGGAGCATTGTCATCAAGTCCATGACGGGCATGTCCCACTGCTTGGTAATCTTGTGAAACACTGCTCCATCCAGAGATCACTCGCTTGGGTCCAAACAGTGTCTGCTGAGAAAGTCAGCCTGCAGATTGTCCTTGGCTTCCATGTGTGCTGCCGAATGCTGTCAGGTTCGCCTCTGCCCAAAACAGCAGTGGCTGAATCTCCGCTGCTAGGACTGCACTGCCTCTGCCCCCCTGGCAGTTGATGTAGGCCACCGTGGTCTCGTCAGAACACATGATCTTGTAGCCATGCACGAAAGAACTGGAGGGCCAGAAATACTGCTCTCTTCTTCAGACATTTGATGGACCACGTGCTCTCCTCCAGTGTCCAGGGTCTCTGTACCACTTCCCCTTGGCAATGCACCCTCCAACCGGAGGGGCTGGCATCCGTCTTGAGCACCACACAATCTGATGGTACTAGTGGCATCTCCACCATCAGGTGATCCTACTGCAGCTACCACTTGAGCTGCACCTTCACCTTGGTGGGGCAGCCTCATATGTGCCTGTGCCCAAGGGACAAGATCCAAGACTGTTGCCATAGATCCCAAGATTTCCAAATACCAAGCCGTGGGTGCTGACATTTCCAGAAAAGTCGCAGCTGCAGCTTCTGGATTCTTTCCCCTTGTAGGGAGATGCACACCGCATTGGTAGCTAACAGTGCTCCCCCAGATAAACCAACTGTTTAGACTGCAAGCGACTCTTGAAGACATTGATCACCCAGCCCAGACTGTCCAACTGCTGCATCACCACCTTCATCGCAGATTGGCTTTCCTCCTTGGACTTGGCTCTGATCAGCCAATCGCCCAGGTACGGGTGTACCAGTACTCCCTCCTCCTGCAAGGGCGGCTGCCACCACTGCCATAACCTTGGTAAAGGTCAGAGGGTAGTGCCCTGAACTAGGAAGGTCCCATGGGTACTGCAAAACACAGAAACATCTGATGCTCCGGATGAATGGGAATGTATAGGTATGCTTCTGTAAGATCCAGGGCTGTTAACTCACTCTGCTGTATTGCCATGATGACAGACTGCAAGGTCTCCATCCTGAAGTGAGGCATATGGAGGGCCTGGTTGACGTGCTTGAGATCCAGAATGGGACGAAAGGAGCCCCCCTCCTTTGGCACCATGAAATAAATGGGTTAGCGTCTGCAGCCGCACTGGTCTGGGGGAATTGGAATGACCACCTCCAGGTCCAAGAGGTGCTGCAAGGTGTCTGACAGCTAGCCTCTTCAATGGCATTCTGCAGGGGGATTGTACAAATGCCTTGGTGAGAGGACATGCAAATTTGAGCGCATACCCCTCCCGAATCACCTCCAAGACCCACTGCTCTGTCGTGATGGCGGTCCAAGCAGAAAGGAAATGCTGAACCAGTCCCCCATCGATGGCACAGTTGCCTGGACCAGCCTGACTTCATTGGGACTACTTAGGTGGGGCTGCTGGAGGTCCATAGTAGCCTCTGTTGGCTCCCCTGAAACCTCGAAAGGACTGTCCTCTCTGCAGAAATCGGCCCCTCTGGTAGGGCGGAAATGCTTAGTCCTTGAGCTGTCCCTGACCCAGAACTCTTTGCCTAGGCTCCTTCAGCTTATCCTCTGGGAGGCAAGTACCCTTTGTGTCCCTCAAGTCCTTTAACCAACTTTTCTAACACTTCCCCAAACTCTTGAAGGGCAACTTACTAAGCCTAGTCTTGGAGGACACATCTGCTGACAAATTATGGAGCCAGAGAAAGCAACGGGCTGCAATTATATGGAAGCCATGTTCTTAGAGGAAGCTCGCACCAGGTTGTAAAAGGCATCTGCCAAGTATGATGAGGCAGACTCCAGCTTGGTAATCTCAGGGTGATCCTGTGGACTATCTACATCCTCTGGCACTAGGCCCTGGAGCCAACGAATGGACACCCTAGTCACATAGGCCCCACAAATGGAAGTCTGTAGCACCAGAGCCCCCGAATTGAAGGCCTGCTTAAGGAGAAACTCCAACTTAGTCTTTCATGTCTTATAACACCGCCCCACCTTCTTCCAGGATGGTTGGTGGTTTTCTTTGTGACCGCTGATACCAAGGCATCCAGCCTGGGCATCTGAAGTAGCTCCCGCTCATTCTCTGGAATCGAGTAGAGGCGGACCATAGCCCATCTGCCCCAGAAGCTAGCCTCTGGAACCTCCCATTCCGCTTCTGTCATTTTCTTGATAACGCTGTGCACAGGAAAACAGGTTTCGGACCCTTTGGAACTCTGCAACAGCGAATCCTCCAGAGGCTTCTCCGCCATGGACAGCACAAGGGCATGAGCAATCAGAGCTGGAAGATCCTCCCTATGGAACACCCATAACATACTGGGTCCCTCCCCCTGTGGAATCTTGCCCTCTTCAAGCTCCTGCTTGCCAGATTCTCCCCAAATATCTGGGGGTCCTTCCTCACCAGACTCCACATCCGACCGTATCTTCCTCAGGAAACCAAATATCCCCAGGTTGGGGCTGCTCCCTCCTGGGATGCTCAGCTCCCAAATCACGTGGCCATGACTGCTGCTAAATGCAGTAGGCCCGCTGCATCGCTAATATGAAATCAAGTGAGAGAACACTGTCACTGGCAGCTGACAGAAGGCCCTGTTGTGCCTCTGGCTGCTCTGAGTGCTTTGACTTTTGTTTCTCCTCCTTAGGCTGTGGAGCATTTAAAATACCTAACTGACCTTGCAAGACCGTTCTTCCTGCTAAATTCACGGTCTCCTGATCAGTGTCCTGTGCTTCTTCAGCCATCGCTGTGGTACTCTCCATACCTGCGTGCAAATGGACTTGATCTGCGGCTTTCCCCTGATGCAGGCAATCCCAGCACGCTCTGTCCGTGTGACAGCCCGCGGTTCTCCTAGCACACTACACAGCTGGGAGCTGGCTGTGCATGCATGGGGAGAAAAACTCCTCTGGCCGAACATGTGAGGATCGCCCAGCACCGCTTATAGTTCCCTCTGGCAAAGAAGGGCCAACCGGCACCCGCTTCCCCCAATCAAAACAACAAAGCAGCTGAATGCAAACCAATTAAATGAAAGAACCATGTGATCAGCCCTCCTATTGCTCCCTGGGTTGCCTGCTCAATTTCAAATAAGGCGCTGTTTCCATCCTTTTATTATTTTTATTTGAGACTCAAGAACAAGGATGCCTGTCACTAGTAGGGCAAGTGAAAGGCTTTCTGGCTGGAGAAAAAGGGCCCTGGCCCACTAGGCAGACTTAAATGCCTCTTTTGTAACTGGGCTACCCAGCACCCTGCTAGGGAGCCTGGTGAGGTGTCTGTCCTCAACCAGCCTAGTGCTGCACAAATCATGCTAATGATGCCCCCGGCACATACCTGAACCAGTCTGTTGGAGCTAATCAGGTGGATATGCAGCAAAAAACAGCCGTACTTCAGTCTGTGTTCCTTTCCTTTATTTATTTTCTCTAGCCTGCTAGGCTGAAACCACCTAGTGTAGTCCACCACTAGAAGGATGCTCTCCAGCTGCTGGGAACTGTAATACTGGTCTCCTGGAGCTCAAGGGGTGGCTCTTATCCTGTGAGGTCAGAAATCTGACATGCTCCGTTCCCAGTTACTGGAGGGCGGAGATTACCCATGGGTGGTGAACTGGATTGGAGGGATGAAGAAGAAATAAAAACGAAATCATATAAAAAAACATGAACATTAACTAAAATCAAATATGGAAAGTGTGTTGGATCAAAATTGCATATCATATAAATTAAAACTAAATCAAAAGGACAAAAGAGAACACAGCTGTGACAGTTCATATCTAAATGTGAGCAGTACTGTAAAAAAAAAGAAGAAAAAAAGAGAATAATATCAAAATGAGTTGTATAAAAGAAGAAACACATGCAAGTAACTAGTGTACAATCATCTTTTGAACATGTTGTAACATAAGATACAAAACTTGATATTGAGGAGAGAAGTAGGAGTGGGGAAAAGGACTCAGTGTACGGGCTGTGGATAAATTGTATTAGGAGTTCCTTATCGTCACTTCAGTCCAGTCCCTTAACTTCTGGGTTGCGCAACCCTTCCAGCAGCTTGGAGGCTGAGCCCATCATCCTTTTGATGATGGTGGGGTATAAATACCCCTGGCACCACCCACTGGCACCAGTAATCTCAGCCTCCAAGCAGCTGGAGGGTTCCTGTAAGCCAGAGTGCTTACGGGGTCTGGACTAAGAATTTAGTTAGTTTAATTTATTTTAATTTATCTTAATTTAATTCTCTATTTTAATTTCTTTATTTCAACCTTATTTGAGGTTTTAGCCTAGTCCTGTACCTTTAATTCTTCTGCCTCTCTCATTCCCCCCTCCCCCCCCTCCCTCTTTGCCCCCTGCAACTTGGCTCCGGAGGAAGGGGTTTTCCGGTGCAGCGGTGAGGACAGGAGAGCTCTCCTCCCGCACACCCCGCGGCCAGCTTCACAGCATCTTTTCCACGGCCGCGTCTGCCTCGCGCCGAAGCCCCTAGGCGGCTGAGCGCTAGAGGCAGCAACGACTCTTCAGCGGCGGTCCCCGGCCTCGTGCTTCAGCCCCGAGGCGGCCGGCGCTTGAGGTTTTCGCGGGGAGCGGAGCGGGTGTGGAGTGTGATTCTCCTTCCTGCCTGAAAGTCCGCAGTTTCTGCCGGCGTTTCCCTTCCACCCGCAGGCCCGGCCTACACATGGCTGCGGCCTACCTCGTGGGATCCTGCAGAGGACAGCTGGCTCCCTCGTGGCAGCGGATTTGCGCCAGTTCGGCAAACCGCAAGTATTGGGGTTTAATTCCCCCTCTTCCATCTTTTGGATTCAGGTTTATTTTAAAGTTTGGAGCCTTTTTTGCGTGGTGCCGTGTTTCTCCTCTGTTTTTGCACGGCTAGGGGGAGGGGAGTGCTGAAAGTTTTTTTTACTGCATAGCATTTACTTTGTTTCTCCTTAGTTGGTTTCTTTTTTGTTACTTTTGATTCCTTTATTTTTATTTTGTTGCCTTGTTAGTTACCTTTAATTTATTTTCTATGAGCCTGGGGGTAGCCCGGTTCAAGTGGTATGACGGGCAAGCTGCGCTGTCCTTCGTGCGGCACTCGTAGAGGGACGGCCTTGGAAGCAGGAGTCTGCAGAGGGTGTGCAGCAGAGGCCGCTTCCGTGGAGCAGGAGATCCACCTAAGTATGTCTCAAGCTCCCCAGGGGTCAGGGGACCCTTTGGAAGGGGGAAGGGATTTCCACTCCTCCCCCCCCCTTCCGCTTCAGTTGCTCCAGGCTCTTCCCAATCCCTTCCTTCCCTTTCCTCGGGGGCAGAGGGAGACTGGGGTCAATTTTCTCCTGAATTTGTTCTTCTTTTGCACAGAGCCTACTGTCTACGCAAGCAGGGTCCTGCAGAAACAGTAGCACCAAGGGAAGGTATTGATTCTGTTCCAGGAAACTCTAGATCCCTTGAGCCGGGGCCCCTCCCCAAGTGGGCTAGGCTATTAGCCGATGACCATGTTGAGTGTCCGCCTCGGGACCTACCAGAGGAGGAGCTTTCGGAAAAAGAAGGAGTTGATGAAGGGGAGGAGCTTGAAGAGGGAGAGATCCCGGAGGAGGAGCAATCCCGCATAGTCAGGGTGTTTAGGCGGGAAGAGCTCTCATCTCTAATCAGTGAGTCTCTGAAGGTACTCAATATGGCTTCGGAAGCTCCGACGGACGAAGAAGCTCTGGAGGATCCGCTGATCCAAGCCGTAAGGAAATCTCAGAAGGTTTTTCCAGTGCACAGAGTGGTTCGCCAGATGATTCAGGAAGAATGGAACCAGCCGGAATCTACCCTAAGGGGAGTACAGGCGATGTCTCGCCTATACCCATTGCCGGAAACGGACAAGGATCTCCTGAAATCGCCTAGGGTGGACGCGGCGGTCTCGGCAGTAACAAAGAAGACGACTATTCCGGTCGAGGGCGGCGTGGCTCTGAGAGACAGTCAAGATAGAAGACTGGACACCCTTCTAAAACAAGCCTTTGATGTTAGTGCCCTTGCCTTACAGGCCTCCGTCTCGGGGGCCTGGGTGGCTAGAGCTTGTTTGAGATGGTCCCAGCAACTGCAACTGGCTGACGATCCCTCGGGGGACCCCAAGGGGTGGCGGCCAAATTGGAATCAGGTTCAGCCTTTTTAGCTGATAGCCAGTATGATCTTATTAGAAGCCTGGCAAAAAAATATGGCCTCGGTGGTGGCAGCCAGACGTTACTTATGGTTGCGTAACTGGGCTGCGGATGCCTCTTCTAAGGCTCGCCTGAGTCGACTTCCTTTCAAGGGGAAGCTATTGTTTGGAGAAGACCTGGATAAGTTAGTACAGGAGCTGGGTGAGTCCAAAGGGGGTAGGCTCCCCGAAGATAGGCCAAGACTGGGTCGTCCTGCCGCTCCTGGACAGAGTCAGCCAAAGGACTTCCGAAGATTCAGACAACCTAGATCGAACCCTTTCCCCAGGGGCCGTTTCCCCTCCAGGGGTCAAAGCTTTCAGGGGTTTCGCGGGGCAGGTAGAGGTTTTGGGGCCTCCTCCTCCTCCTCGGCGCCTAGAAAGTCACAATGAGAAATCGGGGGGCCAGGAGGGAGAGCTGTCGGTTGGAGGCCGCTTAAGACAGTTCCTTCCCGCCTGGTCGCGTGTCACATCCGATCAGTGGGTGTTGGAGGTGATCCGAGAGGGTTACGCTCTCGAGTTCACAAAAAGAGTAACCCCAGCATTTGTTCTGTCCCCCTGCGGTCCACCATAAAAAAAGGCGGCAGTGGAAGTCACCCTCTCAAGGCTCATAGCGCTGGGAGCAGTGTTGCCTGTCCCACAAGACCAAAGAGGTTTAGGTCGATACTCCATTTATTTTGTAGTGCCAAAGAAGGAAGGCTCTTTCCGTCCAATCCTGGACCTAAAGCAAGTCAACCGCTGTCTCAGGGTTCCTCACTTCCGCATGGAAACCCTGAGGTCGGTAATTGCCGCCGTTCGACAGGGGGAGTTCTTGACATCCCTAGACTTGACGGAAGCATATTTACACATCCCGGTCAGAGTCTCATCAAGATTTGCCGTACCAGGCGGCCATTTCCAGTTCCAGGCCCTTCCCTTTGGGCTAGCGACAGCTCCCAGGACGTTCACCAAGGTGATGGTGGTAGTGGCCGCGGCTCTTCGGAAAGAAGGAATTCTAGTCCATCCTTACCTGGACGATTGACTGATACGAACAAAGTCAGGAGGAGAGTCACGTAGCGACCGCCAGGGTCGTACAGTTCCTCGAGAGCTTGGGATGGGTCATAAATCGTGCGAAGAGCAACTTAATTCCCAAGCAAAAGATAGAGTACCTTGGGGCTCGGTTCGACACCAGGAAGGGAAGGGTGTTCCTCTCAAAGCAGCGGTTATCCGATCTGAGGAGTCTCGTTTGCCGTTTTCTGTTAACAAGATGCCCCTCGGCCTGGCATTATCTTCAGCTGCTGGGCACCATGGCAGCGGCAATAGAAGTAGTTCCTTGGGCCCGGGCTCATATGCGGCCTCTCCAACGTACCCTCTTGAGACAGTGGTCCCATCAACTTCACCCCTTATCCAGGCGGATTCCCTGCCCTACCAGGATCAGGAGGTCTCTGCGGTGGTGGACAAACTCAAGGAACCTGGGCCGCGGGATGCCACTCGAGTCGCCTCAGTGGACCCAACTGACAAAGGATTCGAGCCTAGCAGGTTGGGGCGCACACTGCGAGGGGCAATTCGCCCAGGGCTGCTGGACTCCGGCAGAGTCGCAGTGGTCTATCAACAGGCTGGAGTTGAGGGCGGTAACCTTAGCTCTCCGGGCTTTAGAGCTCTTGGTTCACCAGAGGGCAGTCCGTGTCCTCTCGGACAACGCTACCGCGGTGGCCTACATCAACCGTCAGGGCGGAACAAGCAGCCCATCCTTGGAGGAGGAGGCGTATCTCCTCTTGCAGTGGGCCGAAACACATCTGCTAGCGCTGTCTGCGCAGCACGTGGCCGGAACAGACAGCGTAACTGCCGATTACCTCAGCAGGTTCAGGATAGACCACGCAGAGTGGGAACTAGCGCAGGAAGAGTTCGATCAAGTGGTTGCCCGGTGGGGGACCCCAATCATGGATCTCATGGCCCGGTACTCGTCGGCAAAGGCCAGCCGGTTTTTCAGTCGCAGAAAGGAAAATGTCAGAGGGCTTGGACGCCCTGGCTCAAAGCTGGCCGTCGGAAGGTCTCCTCTGTTTTCCCTCCTTGGGCGCTCATAGGGAGGGTTCTGAGGCGGATAGAAGCTCACCAAGGATTGGTCATTCTCATAGCCCCGGATTGGCCTCGACGTCCGTGGTACGTGGATCTAGTGAGGTTGACGGCCGACCGGCCGTGGCCACTTCCCTGCAAGAAGGATCTTTTACGTCAAGGTCCGATACTCATGCCCCACGTGCATCGGTTCTCGCTTACGGCCTGGCTATTGAAAGGGCGAGGTTCTTGAAGCGGGGGTACTCGGGCTCAGTAATCTCAACCTTGTTGAGCGCTCGCAAACGTTCCACCTGCCTGCCTTACGTGAGAGTGTGGCGTATCTTTGAAGCCTGGTGTTTAGAGCGTCGAATCAAGCCTCTCTCAGCTTCAGTCCCAGAGGTCCTGGAGTTCCTGCAGGCGGGTTTCAAGAAGGGTCTAGCGCCTAGCTCTTTGCGAGTCCAGCTGGCAGCTATCTCTTGCTATAGGGGGAAGGTCATAGGCAAATGTCTAGGGCTACATTCGGACGTAGCCAGGTTTCTGAGAGCTGTTAGACGGTTAAGGCCCCAGAAAAGATCTGTTATCCCTCCCTGGGACCTCAACCTAGTCTTGAATGCCCTTTCGGGGGCACCGTTCGAACCGCTGCGGAAGTCCTCTCTGAAGGACTTGACGCTAAAGACGGTGTTTTTAGTGGCGATTTGCTCGGCCAGACGCGTTTCAGAGCTTCAAGCCTTGTCTTCCCGTCCTCCCTTTCTCGCTTTCTTTAGAGATAAGGTAGTCTTGCATATGGTCCCTTCTTTCTTACCTAAGGTTATCTCTCCTTTTCATGTAAACCAAGCGGTCTCTCTGCCCTCTTTCACGGAAAGGGATCTATCAGGAGACTGAGAAAAGCTTAGGCTCCTGGATGCTCAGAGTGCTGAAGAGGTACCTCGCGCGCACGGCGCCTTTCCGGAAGTCAGAACGCTTGTTCGTCAAGTTTGGAGGGCCGCATAAGGGAGAAGCGGCGGCCAAAGCTTCCATCTCGAGGTGGATCAGGGAGGCGATTGCCTCTGCTTACCACCTCAGTGGGAAGCAGGCTCCAGGAGTGCTTAGAGCGCATTCAACTAGAGCGCAGGCAGCGTCCTGGGCGGAAAAGAGTTTGGTGCCGCCACTGGATATTTGCAGAGCGGCTACCTGGTCGTCTCTCCATACCTTCACCAAGCATTACAGGTTGGACCTCCAAGGGGCTTCGGATGCCAGGTTTGGCAGCGCGGTGCTTCGGTCTGGAATAATGAACCCCTCCCAGAGTTAGACTGCTCTGTTACATCCCAGAAGTTAAGGGACTGGACTGAAGTGACTGTAAGAAAGAAGTAATTAGTCCTTACCTGCTAATTAGTGTTCCTGAAGGAACTTCAGTCCAGTCCCTGATCCCGCCCGACTTTCTCAGTTTCAGGTGGTGGACCGAAGGAAAGCTGGGGAGCACTTTCAATGAGGTTCGGCAGGAAAGAGCGGAGGGCCCTCGCATCCTCAGGGAAACCTCCTCCTCCTCCTCCTTATTTCCTTCTCCCCCTTTAGAAAAAAAAATAAATAAAGGTTTTACTAGTTTAGGGTGCGTGTGAGTTTGGCCAAGTTATCAAATGGTTATAAGTTCTGTATTATATATCCTTTAAGTCTGCTTTTACAATAGATTACTGGTGCCAGTGGGTGGTGCCAGGGGTATTTATACCCCACCATCATCAAAAGGATGATGGGCTCAGCCTCCAAGCTGCTGGAAGGGTTGCGCAACCCAGAAGTTAAGGGACTGGACTGAAGTTCCTTCAGGAACACTAATTAGCAGGTAAGGACTAATTACTTCTTCTAAGTCTTTAAATAAAAACCTATTGTGTGAAAGAGGGGGAGAATCATCAATTCATATTGACGACATATAGAGAAAAAGGTGAGAGAAGCGCATATTGCCGTAAATATAGACCAAAAAGGTATAGCTAAAAGTAATCTTAGAAAATCTCTATTGTGGCAGACAAGCTTCACTTGTTTTCAGTATTATGGCAAACATCACTTGATTACTGAAAGAAGCTTTTTTTTAAAAGAAAAATGGCATGAAGTGCTGGGGCTCTCTTAAGGAGGAACTTTTAAAATGCCATGCCAATCTGAAAAGCCACCAAAACTCAATCAAAAATCCTTAACGCTGAAGACAAGTGAAGTTGCTTATTGTCAAGTTCCAGGCAAGCTGCTGCTTTTTTTTTTTCATCATAATTAGGGCTGAGAGGTTAATTTTGTTTCCTGGTTTGTATTTTGTCTTGATTTTAGAAGCTTATTTTTTCATGATTGTACTATTTTTACTATTTCTGTTATGCTTGGTCCCCTCAGAACTGCTCCTTCCTTGTCTGCCTGGAGCTCATTCTTTCAAGTGGGAGCCCGGGGTGGGTGGGGATTCGTCTCTGCCGCTCTGGCTGCTCCAAAAACCTCGCAATGAAGGTGTGGGGGGCCTTGGCCTATGGAGTTTCTTACCTGCTGGGGCCCAGATCATCACAGACGCCTGGGTCTTGGAGTTGATTCGTGAGGGCCGTGCCCTCGGGTTTGCCTGGTCATTGTCTGATATCTTCATATTCTCCCCCTGTGGATCAGCCCAAAAGATGAGCATAGTGGAGGGAAATGCTCAAGCGCCTGTTGCACCTCGAAGGGGTAGTACTGGTTCCAAGGGCAGAGTGTGGCCTGGGCCAGTACTCCATTTACTTTGTAGTGCCAAAGAAGGAAGGGGCCTGGCTGCCCATTCTGGACCTCAAAGGGGTCAACAAGTACCTCAAGAGTGTTGCGTTTTCACATGGAAACCCTTGCAGTCCATCATTGTGGCTGTGTGCGAAGGTGAATCTCTTACCTCCTTGGACCTCACAGACTTATCTGCACATTCTGGTATGTCCAGAACATCAGTATTTCCTTTGGTTTGCAATGCCCAGAGGGCAGTTCCAGTTCCACATGTTGATATTCAGGCTGGCCACGGCACCTGGGTCTTCACCAAGGTCCTGGTCATCGTGGTGACTCATCTTCACAAACAGGGTGTGCTGCTACTACTGAACATTTGATAGCGCTACAAGGTTACACAGCGCCGCACAGACACATGTAAAAGACAGTCCCTGCTCATCGGAGCTTACAATCTAGTTGAGACAGATAACATAGCTATAGACAATGGGATACAATTAGGGGGAATAGTAAGGAAACGCAAAGATCAGGTGAGTCAAGATCTGAAAGTGGCAGCGAAGAGGTGTTTTCAGCCTGGATTTGAAAAGGGTTAGAGAAGGTGCCTGATGTACATACTCGGGTATTTTGTTCCAGGCATAAGGAGCAGTAAGGTGAAAGGAGCGAAATCTGGAGTTAGCAATAGAAGTGATTTGCCAGAAGAGCGGAGTTCCCGAGGAGGGGTGTAGGGAGAGATAAGAGAGGAAAGGTAGTAAGGAGCTGCAGAGTAAATGCACTTATAGGTCAGCAGCAGAAGTTTGAATTGAATGTGGAAATGGATAGGGAGCCAATGAAGTGACCTGAGAAGAGCGGTAATATGAGCATGACAAGGCTGGCAGAAGATTAGCCGCGCAGCAGTGTGTTCATCAGATTGAAGGGGGGAGAGAGGATTCAGAGGGAGATCAACAAGAAGCAGGTTACAATAGTTTGGACTGGAGGTGACTAAGGAGTGGATAAGTGTCTTAGTAGTGTGTTCAGAAAGGAATGGGCAAAGTTTATAGAGAAAAGGCAGGTTCTAGCTATCAGTTGGATGTGTGTGGAGAAGGCGAGAGCAGTCGAAAGAAGATCTCAAGGTTGCGAGCTGAGGAAACAGGGCAGAGTAGAACTATCCCCAGAGACTGAGAAAGGAGGAAAGTGAGAGGATAGTTTAGGGTGAAAAAACAAGAAGCTCAGTTTTGGTCATGTTCAGTTTTAAATGGCAGTGAGACATTCAAGCAGCAATGTCAGGCAGGCAGAGATCTGGGCCTGGATTGCCAGAGAGATTGCAGGTGTAGAGGTAGATCTGGAGGGAGTCAGTGTAGAGATGGTACTGAAATCCATGGGAAGAGATGAGTGCATCAAGGGACTGGGTATAGAGAGCCAATGATGCTAGTACACCCTTACCTGGACAACTGGTTGATCAGGGGAAGACTTGAAGACTAGATGATAGCGGTGGTTCATTGCTTGCACGAATTGGGATGGGTAATGAATCTCCACAAGAGCCAACTGCAGCCCTCCCAGTGCTTGGAATATCTGGGAGCCTGCTTCGACATGTGCCAGGGCATGTTTTTCTCCCTGAAAGTGTGTAGCGAAGCTGCAGGCTCAGGTTCAGGGGCTTTACTGAGTTCTCAGTCCAGGCTTGTGGACAGTCTCTAGGTACTCGGCTCCATGGTGACCTCACTGGAACTGGTGCCATGGGCTTGCTTTCACATGCGATCATTGCAGACCCATCTCTTGGCCCATTGGAAAAGCCCATGGAAGTCGGTCTCTCTGCCCAAGGTGGTCCAGACCGGCTTATATTTGTGGCTGGATCCACTGAACCTGGGGGGTGGGCATATTCCTGGAAGCCCCAGCCTAGGTGGTAGTCACGACTGATGTGAGCCTCTCTGGCTGGGGGTACACTGTTTGGCACAGGTAGCAGTGTCAGTGGTTGGCTGAGGAGCAGCTATGGCCCATCAGCCGGTTAGAGATGCGGGCAATGTGTCATGCACTGGAGGCTGCTTTTCCGTTCATCGCCAAGCCGTGCGAGTCCTGTCTGATGTCACCACAGTGACATATCAATCGTCAAGGGGATACTTGGAGCTCCCAAGTGACGGCAGAGGCGATTCTGCTCTTCCTCTGAGCCGAGTAAAGGCTCATGGCCTTGTCTGTTCATGTGACTGGTGTGGCGAACATGCAGGTGGATTACTTGAATCACCACACCCTGGACCTTGGGGAGTGGTTCATTTCGGAGATGGTGTTCTACCCCCTAATGGAGTGTTGGGGGATGCCAGTAATAGACCTGATGGCATGACTGGAGAATGCCAAGGCGCCATAGTTCTTCAGTCTATCGGTCCCCCCGTGGCTGAACGCCTCGACACTCTATCAACTCTAGCCCCACAGTGGGCTGCTGTATGTCTTTTCCACCCTGGGCCCTCATTGGCTGGGTGATCTAACGCATAGAGGCACATCTGAGCTGGGTCCTGCTGATAGCATCACATTGGCCTTGGCGCCCTTGGTATGTGGCTTCTGGTGTACGAGCTGTTTTGGCTACCACAGGTGCCTGGCCTTCTGATCCAGGGTCCCATGTGTATGCCGGCGGTGGATTGGTTCTCACTTATGGTGGGTTCTTGAAAGGGTATGGCTGAGATGCCATGGTTATTCGGAACCGGTGATAGCAACCTTGTGGCAAGCGTTGTGGCGCTCTACCTCCCTGGCATATGTAAGGCTTTGTAGACTTTGAGGCCTGGTGTGCAGACTGGGATCTCCATCTCTTAGGATGCCTGTGTCCACTATTTTTGGTTTTTTATAGGCCAGGCTGGACAAGGGAATAGCGCTTGGCTCGTTGCAGGTGCAGGTGGTGGCGCTGCCTTGTTATCGTGGGTGTGTGCAGGGGGTATCCCTTGGAGCCCACTTGGATGCGGTTTGTTTTTTGCGGGGAGGGGGGGTTAAACACCACCATCCCCCGACCAGGCTGCTGATTCTGGCTTGGGACCTCAACTTGGTTCTGAATGCTTTCGGAGGTCTGCCCTTTGAGCTGCTTCTGGTGGCCTCTCAAGGATTTGACCCTGAGGCAGATTTACTCTTGGGCATTTTGTTCTGCCTGACACATCTCGTAGCTGCAGACTCTGTCATGCATGGAACCCTTCCTGGTTTTCTCAAGAGGGGAAGAGGGCCCTGGCATATTGTCTTCCCTGGAGTTTTCTCTCCTGCACAAGCTGGCTGTTCGCAGAGTGTTAGTGTTATCTGGCAGTGATTCGAGTGTTTTGACGCTCGTTGAGGTTGTTTGCCCTTTTTTGCCAGCCCACGAAAAGATGAGGTGGCCTTCAAGGCTTCTCTCACCTGTTGGATCCATGATGCAGTCGAATCTGCCTACTTGTTAAAAAGGCTGACAGATGATGCTGGGTTTGCAGGCCCATTTGACTAGAGCCCAGGCTTCGTCCTTGTTGGAGCTGGGGAGGATGCCTCCCCTCGACATCTGTCAGGCGACCACTTGGTCCTCTCTGCTTTTTTTTCATGCTGCATTACTGCTTGAATCTTCAGGCCCAGCAAGGTGTGTGTTTTGGGACAGTGGTGCTGCAGGCGGGGGCTTCGGTTTCCTCCCAGCGTTAGTACTGCTCTGCTATGACCCACTTGTCTGGTCTGGACTGGACTGGAGGGATGCTCTGGATGGTGAAATTAAGTCTTAACTGCTAATTTTCTTTCCTGTAGTCCCTCCAATCCAGTCCCTCTCTCTAGTCTTCAGGTTTTGGCAGGTTTCCAGCATATTTTTTCCCATGAGGATACGTGTTTTTCAGGTGCACACATGATGTCTGATTATTTATCTGAGGTTCATGTGTGTAGGTTTAAAAAAATAAAGAAAACACAAACAAAAAACAGAACATTATGTTGAAGTATTTGGAGCTTCCTTCAAGGAAGTACTGGCAGAAGCTGCTTGGCTGGGATGTTTCTTGAGTTAGTTGTTCCTATATCATTGCAGGGGTGAGTAGTGCAAGGTCTTCTATAGGCTGAGGTGCCCCTTGGTTACTTTAGCAACGACCTGTGTATGTTGGGGTTCAGGCCCTGGCCTGGTATTCTGCTTAGCGAGTGTCCAATATTGGCTTAGTCAGTAGGCACAGGCTATTTATACTGCACTGAGAAAATATTCCTCGGTCTCCACCTGATGGAATGCATACCTGATGGTGTACATAACCCACTGGATTGGAGGGACTACAGGAAAGAAAATTAGTAGGTAAGACATAATTTCACCCTGTCTTGGTTGCAAGATTTTAGCCCTTGAAGTATCTGTCTATAGCATGTTCAGAGTACATTAGGCATACCAATGAAGGCAGTTGAATGTACACCTAGAGAGGTTCCAGTCTGTTGGGAGTTGACACTGTCTAGCGTGTGGAAAGCTGAGTTGCACTTTTTCTTTCAGAACTTTTGGTATATTAGTTTGAGACTCCCTTGAAACATTCTCTTCAGAGGAGAGAGCCTTGGTGAGGCTTTATGGATAGCTCTTGATAATAGGTCCAGGTAGCCGTATCTGTATAGCAGAGGCCCTTCTGAGTTGAGATCCAGCGGGTCCGTGTCTTGTTGGGGGAGGGTCTGTCTGGGGCCCCAAAATCCTCTAGATATAGCAGTGGCTTCGCAACTATTGGCCTTCCTTGGTAGATCCTTGGCAATCTTACTTAGAAGCCAGGTTGCTGATGCAGGTCATTTGTGGGCTTGGTTGAGCTGAGAGCTTAGAAGCTGTTTTCTGTCTGGGGTGGCGGCATGGGGCTCCTGAAAAACTGCAGTGGCTGTTGTACCTTTAGTGCGGTACCTTTAGTGACAGTTTATTTTTTCATAACTTGCGTTGGACAAGCCCTTGGTTGAGGGTCTTTGCTCAGGGGAAGGGGTGGTCTTATGCTCTTTTACGCTTTGGGCAGGCCGAGAGGGCTGGGCACAGGAAGGGGAAAGGCCTACCTTCCTTGTGTCATAACTGCTCTCTTTGAGTATGAGCATTATAACTTTCTGGCTTAGGGAGGCCTTGGTCTGTTGGGGCAAAGAAATGGGTTTGCTGACCCTTGGGTCTTGGCCTGACATTATTGATTATGGTTGGGCCAGTGGTTTTGGGAGAGGTGCAAATGGCAGTGCTATCCTGTTTGAGGTAGAATGCAGGTGGTAATTCTTGCCTCGCTACCTGATGTGGTGCGAACCTGGAAAGGAGATGGATGTCTCCTTTCTCACTTGCTGATGGAGTGCCAGTCTGGTGTTTTGACTTGAATTTCAGCACTCTGGCCGACTTGGTACTCCCTTGGGGGTTTCTGGCTGTGATTAGCTAGCTGTTTGAAGGTGTTCAGTTTCTGTGTATAAGATTTTTGGGTCCTGGCGGTGCTTTGTGAAGGACCCCTTTGGGCTGGAGTTTAAAAATGAGCCGGTCATTTGAGGCTTGTCAAATTTTGGCTCGAGGGAGGGTGGGGTTTGACATTTCATCTAAAGTAGTCTACCCCTACTGGTGCACATGGATGCAGACAGGGATCCTTGATCTCCAGAAGTTTAGCTTATTCAAAATTTGATATACTGCCAAATTGAAACAGCAAGGCGGTTTCAATAAAAAAAAATAGTACATGAAACAGGAAAGGAACTCCAGTGAGAGATAGAAAAGACTATTCAAACCAGAAAAGCAGAAGATAGAGAGGGAAGGAGCCAGGCCACCCTACTGTCTGAGAAGGGAATATTTTTAAGAACCAAGTGAATTTTAAGGGAAGCCTTAAATTCGAGATGAGGATTCTAGTCTAAGGTCTGGAGGATATTGTTCCAGAGTTTTGTTGCGAAAATAGTAAGTTGATTTGTCTCAGATTCTAATCTTTCATGTGTGACAGAAGGAAGGTAAAGACTATTATTAGTGTGTACAGACTGAAGAGCTCTGAGGGATGTGCAAAAGAATGAGCAAAGAGAGGCTGGGTGACCAGTATGCACAGCTTTGTGAATCAAAATTGAAGTCTTGTATTGAATTCCAAAGGAGACAGGGAGCCAGTGCTGCCTAATCAGAAGAGGGGTGATATGGTCAAACCTGGAAGCAGAAGTAAGGATATGAACCGTGGAATTCTGTACATATAGCAATCTCTTGATTTCATAGTCCAGGAACCCTGAAGACCTTTACAGTAATCCAACCTAGAAATAACAAGACTGAGAAGCATGATGAAACCTAGCTGGTAGGGAAGGCCAACTGTCTCCAGTTCCTCAGACAAGACCTAGTTGCTGCCTTCAGCACACCAAGTCCTTTGCCCTGCTTTCTATAGCAAGAAAAAACTGGTAAACAAACTGCACAGCAGGAAAAGAACCCCAAGTTTCCTGCTCAGCTAAACAAAATGGCGCAGCTTCCCACTCAGCTGGACCAAAGCACACTGTCTACCACTCGGCTTTAGGTCACTCGCGAAAACATTGACTTGAAAAAAAACTGCCGTGTTTTTAAAGAAGCCTTCCAGGCACCAGTGCACTCTGGCTCCTTCCCCTCGTGCTGTCTGTGGCTGAACTCCCTGCCTCGTGCTCAGCCCTTTAGTGGCTTCGGCATTGAGGTGGGAGTGTGGAGGAGAGCTGCAAATTCACTTCTCTCACTGCCCCCCTCCCTTTTGGCTTCTCACCTGTTGACTGGTTCAGGAGCTGCTGCAGCCTTACTGAATGCACCAAGAAGCAGAGCCCTTGCCCCCGATAAGATTGATTCTTTTTTTTTTCTCCCACATACTTAATGTGTATTCTTTGGGCCTAAAAAGCACAGCTCCTATGAAGGGGACCCGAACAGCTGCCCCAATAGGACAGTACTGTGCCACCCAATGAAGGAGGGAGGAAGGGGGGTGGGGTAAAACTAGAAGAGGGGAAAGGTTAATTTTTTCCTTGGGGTTTTCTAACAGGCTTCTCGGTTGTCCCTTCAGTGAGTCCAGATCTCTGGGTTCACCTGCTCCAGCTGCTTGGAGACTGAGCTTACTGGGGCTGATGGGTAGTGCTGTTTACCTAAGTATCCTGATGTCATCAAAACATGAAATGCTCGGTCTCCAAGCTGCTGGTGGGGGCTTTCTACCCTGAGGTACGGGACTGGACTGGAGGTCCTCAAGGAAAGCCAATTAGCAGGTAAGGCCTAATTTCACCTTGATTTCAATGGGAGCTGAATTGGCTCTTGGCTGCTTTGAATAAAGCAGCTTCAATTTAGAAAACAAAAAGACCTTTCAAATCATCTCTGCAGTCCAGTCCAGATAAGTGAGCTATGCTCACCAACCAGCAGGTGGAAATTGAGAAACACAAGCTCAAAACCTGGTTTCCTTATTCCTCTAGTCCAGTCCCGCACCTGTAGGTAGTGTCACCTCATCAGCAGCTTGGAGACTGAGCATGTCACATCTTCTGACATCAGGGCATACATATCAATGGCACCTCCCAGCAGAGCCAGTATCTGTCTCCAAGCAGCTGGGGTGAGTTGATTCCTTAGGTCAAGCTCACTAAAGGAACTAATAAGGAATAGGCAGAAATTTTAATACCATATCAATATTTATGTACAGAATAGCATTCCAAACACGTAGATAATGTGTGTGCATGCAGTTTCAGATGTCAATGCAATTTTTTTGCATGCCCATGTATACATGTTTGCATGGTGACTGGCATGCTCTTCCATGTTTTGCATACACTTTTTGTGCACAAATTTTGCATAGAATTTTTATAGCATTGAGCACATTTTATGTATGAGAAAACACTGTACTGAGATTCAATGACCAGCTTAGGTTGGCCTATATTATGCATTAACTGAGAATCTAAACCAATCTGTTGGATGTTGATGAAAAATTTAAGAAGCTTTTGTCCTTATTTTATCATTTCTTTGATTACCTGTTTGAGCCAGTTGTACTCTTCCCACTCAAAGCTCTGCCAAAGTCAAATGAAGTTGCTTCTAGTAAAGCGTGACATGTTAATTAGTTTGTAATAGGTCATAAAAGTCATAGTTCAAGCATAAAGCAGTGAAGTCATCCAACAAAACCCCATTCAAGAGCCAATGGAGCTTAACAAACTACTTTTTCCAGAGGTTTTGAAAGACCAGTAGCAAGCATTCTTGAAATAACAAATTACCCATTGTCATTTGTTTTTAATACGACTCTGTGGGATTATGAATACTACATGAAACTGAATTGTATTCACTTAGTCAACTTAATGTCAAAATTCATAATGAATTTAAGTGTTAAAAGAGCAAAACATACTTAGAAAATTTTGCTCTCATGTGAAAAGTGTTGCCAAATATGTATGTAAAGTGACGTTCCTTTGTGGTTTGTGCTTTTTTAAAATACCGGTGGTCATTTGCAATTCTTAACCTGGTTGGACAAATGAGTTGTGCAAAGACTTGCCATAGGGCTGGCATATAAACTGTACTAAGCTTAGCTTAAAGGAATTTTTGTTTATGGTTTAGTGCTGCATTTTTGTATGTGTGCGTTAACATTACATTCTCTGTGAACAAGCAGGAATGAGCCCTCATGTATGGGTAATGTCCTCCAATGGAGCCTACGCTCCCTAGCTCCTTTTGGGAGGTTCCACTGTGCCTGTGCTGCTCCTTCCTGCCTGCTGCTGCGGCACCATCTTAAACCAGTCTTATTCATCGGCATCAACGGCACTGGTCAGTTCTTGAGCCCACTCTGAGCTGAGCATCTGTAGTGCCCTGGAGAGTTGTCCATCGATCGATCTCCACCTGACTATGAGGAAGTATTCGTCTTCGATGTCGAAGGGTGATTGAACCAAACACCGCATAAAGACTCTGGTGCATCGGTGTCAGAGCCCATTGAAGCATGGTGTCGAGAGTGATAAGTGTCTGCAAGAGCATCCCTCGAATCTACCCCAAAGGGAAGAGAGCTCATCCTCCATAACATCAGAGGGACATAGCCTACAGAGAGCCAAGACCAAACTGCCAAATACCCCTGTACAGATACTGGGTACATCGGTTGAAGTCGCTGAGTCTCTACAGCCTTTAGAATTGGCAGCCTTGGAGAAGTGCCTTCTGCAGGCTCTCAAAGCATGTATTGTGGTGCTCTTCATGGTGCAGCATGCCAGGGCCTCAATGTTAGCTACATTGATATTGACCACCATTCAACCAGTCCTTGAGATTCACACCTTGCCTGCAGGAGATGCATTGAAGGTCCCAATACCAGTGCCTGCCCAGCCGATATCCCCCTCTAGCATTTCAGGGTCCAATGCACCCTCAAAGTCTAGAAGAGCGGTGCATCATTGCTTTTGAAGGAGCTCCTGATCCCCTCTGATCAGGAGAGAGAACCAGGCAGACACTCAGAAGTACTTCCTCTGAGTCTGATTCTGAAGACTGGGTAACCAATATAGAATCTGAAGACTTATCGGAGGACAGGTCTCCTGAACTTCTGTCAGACCCTTCTCCACCTCATGAGGACATGACTTCCAGGATAATGTAAGGGACGTGGCCAAATCCATATAATTTTATTTGGAGACTGAGGATGAACTCGGGTGAGAAGAGTTGGAGATCTTGCCGTACTCCTCGGCCTCTAAGGATTCGGTGACACTGCCTGTGTACTGCATCCTGTATGTGTGCAGATGAGAATGTGGGGAAAAGCACCTCATTGTGGCTCTAGTCGGTAGAAGGCTTGACTACATGGACAGAGTTCGGAAGGTTCCCAGGTTTGAGAAGCCTCAGCTTCCTCACCATTCCTTGGTGGTCAAATATACCCTTAAGTCCAAGAGTACCAAGACTACTACTACTGCTGATCGTTTGTGTAGCCCTGCAGGATGTACACAGTGCTGTACAGACACATGTAAAAGACAGTCTCTGCTCATCAGAGCTTACAGTAGAGATTCCTTCCTCAGCACACCCAAGGAGGGAGGCTTGGACATTGGACTCTTTAGGGAGAAGGTATTTTCAGACTTCCATGTTCATAGCCTGCATGGCCTCTTACCAGCTCTACATGGGCATGTTCTTGAACAACATGTGCGACCTCGCTGAGCTATCTTGGTTTTTCCCTCCAGAGAAATTGGAACAGTATCGTTCCTTAGTGGGCTAGGGCAAGAGTTGCTCAAAGTTCATGGTCTAGACGACCAATGACATCTTCAAAATGGAATAATCGGTGCAGAGCAAGCTTGCTGATGTGCCGTGCCGTGCCGTGCTGTGGAGAGAATCCCTTCAGAGAACAAGTTGAAGAGAGAGCTGGCTTCATCAAAAATCAGCATGTCACCCTTCATAATCTTTCAAGGCAGATGTGCGAGCTGGCCTCCTATTGCAGAAGGTACCAAGGAGGCATAGGTACTTTTCTGGGTCCCAAACCTCTCAGCCCAAACAGGCTCTTCATCCACAAATGCGTCGAGAGAAGCCTTATAGCCCAGCCGGCTCCTCAGCCGAAGCTGGAAGTGGGGTTTTGACTGGTTCCTTCGGAACATAGCCACTCTACCAGTAACCACAGTAGGAAACCCTCCAGTCGAGGGAAGGCTTGCACTCTGCTCAAAGGGGCTCAAAACCTCAGACTTGTGGGTTCTACAGATAATCCAAGGAGGTTACAAACTACATTTATTGGATCTGCCACTAAATTTACACACACACCCCCCCCCCCCCCCAGGTGCATCATCTCGACCCTCTGCATCAGAAACTGCTTCAGGGAGAAATCACCACCCTCTTGTCAGATCTTGTGATTGAGCTCATGCCAACAGAACAAAGAGAGCATGGGTTTTATTCCAAGTACTTCCTGATTCCCAAGAAACCGGGGGGGGGGGGGGGCAGAGATACTGTCCCACAGCACCATACCTAGGCCTGTGCGAGCAGTGTCATCGCACAGGGTGTGAAAAAATAAGGGTGCATTTAGGGTTGCTGAACACCAGCTTTGGCTCCCCCTCTCACTGCCTCCCAGACTTGCCCTTGCCCCGCCTCTGCTTTTCCTATTCCCTTGGTAGCAGCAGACCAATTTACAAAAAAAAAATACAATTAAAGTGGGTATTTCTGACTCCACACTTGCATGGCTAGTCTGGTCCCTCCCTTCTCTGACGCAAGCGCACGTTTGAGGGAGGGATCAGACCAGCCATGCAAGTGTGGAGTTGGAAAGACCCGTGTTTTTGTTTGTTTTAAATTGGAGGACCACTGCCACCAAGGGAACAAACAGTGGCAGTGGGACAAGGTTAGGCTGGGCAGGCAGCACAGCGGGGAGCCAGCTGGACATGGGGTGGGGTAAGATGGGGGAAATGCTGGACATGGGGTGGGGGGATGGGGCAGAAGGGGCTGTGCTGAGTATCGGTGTATGGGGCAAATGACAAGTCTGTCATGGGGGGGGGGGGGGTGGAGTTGCCAGCTTTGCAAGAGAGACGGGGCACATTTATGGCTTGGTACAGCACTGCTGTCCTATCCTAGACTTAAGAGATCTGAACACATTCTTGGTTAAGAGTTCAGAATTATTTCTTTAGGCATCCTGCTTCCTTACCTTTAAAAAAGGAGATTGTCTGTGCTCCCTGGATTTGAAGGATGCGCATAGATACATCCTGCTCACAGGTGGTGTCTCAGATTCGTTCTAAGAGGACAACACTTCCAGTACTGTGGTGCCTTTTGGTCTAACCTCGGTGACTCACGTAATCACAAAGTGCCTTGTGGTACTAGCTATGTACCTCTGGATGCTGGGAGTGTTTGTCTTCCCCCTATCTGAACAGCTCCATTCCCCCCCCCCCCCGGCCCATTGTATTCTATCCAGGCTGCCAAAAAAAGGGAAGAGAATCACTCATATTGTACATAGTTAGTCTCTTGACTGCTAAGGCCTGTTGCTATTACGGAGATAGGTTATTCCCCCTGTTGGGCTTGTCTGCATTCTTTGTTTTTGGTAGCCTCTAGCTAGGGAGTCCCATATGTGAGGACTCATTCCTGCTTGTCCATGGAGAAAAGGTAGTTACTCAGCTGTAGCAGGTGTTCTCCGTGAACAGCAGGAATAAGCCCTCAACCCTCCAACCTCCCCAAGGAGTTGTATTCTGCTACAGCTATGCTATCGGACTGGTTTAAGATAGCACTGTGGCGGCAGGCAGGAAGGTGGCACACAGGCATGGTGGAGCCTCCCAAAAGCTTCCAATAGGAGCTGGGGAGTGTCCCCACGTGGGCTTTGTTGGAGGACATCGCCCATACTTGAGTAACTACGCGCTCCATGTAGCAAGTGTTTTAGTGCACTAAAAATCTGTACTAATCAGGAGGTTACACACTGCACTAATTATAGCACATTCAGCATGCATTAGAATTACTACTTATATAGCAAAATTACAGTGTTGTGTGTTTTTTTTTTTTTTAGTTCCTTGGTATTGTGGCATCTTTAATCTCTGGAGATCAATTGTTTATCTTGCTAGACCAGTCTAGACAAATGAGTTTGCCCCATTGCCAGTAACTGGAGACACTTGAGCAACTTTGCATGATGTCATCAAGAGATATAACCACTGGTGCCACACTGAGAGAAGCCAGTATTGTCTGCTTCCAGCAGGTGGCAAGGGCGGTGTGGGTGCAGCAGTCGGGGCCGGAGCTATCATTAGGCGCTCTAGGTGACTAGGGATAGGGGCCCTTCTTAGAGTCTCAATACAGACTTCTTCGGGTGGCAGAGAGTAGGGAAAGCAAACAGCCCCATGGCGCCGAAGCTTGAAGGTAAGTGCTGCTGTGCTGTTTTTATAACTCTTCTCGCCACTGTCATTCCTGGAGAGGGGTGGCAATGGGCACAGTGGGCACAAGGGATGAGGTTCGCCTAGGCTGCCTCATCTTCTTGCACTGCCCCTGGCAGCAGTGTGATAGGCCTGACTTTCTTTGCCTGCACTTCAGTGCAGAGGCCTTGAATCGAGCTTGGAGGGCCCTTCGGAGCTTCAAGCAAAGGTACACCTTTGACTCTTCAGCTGAAGCTGCCCAGGATCCAGTGCTGCTTTCCACAGGTTACTGGTGCTTGGTGAGCTGTGGAGGAACAGCTTGACCCTTTGGGGCCCCTGATGGGGGCCAGGAAGTTAGGCCTAAGCTTCCCCTTCCCTCCTGCTGTCCCCAAGGTATCCTTGGATCCCCCCTCTGTGTTTAAGTTGGTCTTTTTTTGTTTTGCCTATTGTATTCTATGGGCTGAATTGGCTGTCTTGCTGCATAAAACAGCTTAAAAAAGGGCAATTGTGCCTAAGCTGGCAGTGGGTCTTTTTCTGGCCAGTGGAGCCCTACGGTGCTCCCTTTTCGGATCTCCCACCTTTTTCCGGTTCAATGATATTTATTCCCCCTGCCCCCCGTTAGTGATTTGATTTTTTTTTTTGTGTGGTTTTCACTGGGGGGATGTGTGTGTGGTTGTGCTATTTATTTTTTTGACTGGCTTTTCTCTTTTTCATAGGCTCTTTTTACCACGTATGCATACCTGCATTTGTGTCCAGTGTGGTGTCTGCAGGGTGAGCTTTATGGAGGGCCCCTTTGGAGCTCCAATGTAATTCTCAATGCCATGTCTGTTTTGGGGCTTGAAGTGCCAGTTCCTGACCTGCGGTCCAAGGGAAACTCCATCTTCCTCATTGTCTCTCCAGTCCAGTCCAGACACGTGGGTTATTTCTGTCTCCAGTAGATGGAGGTTGTATAAACTTGTGCAGTCTGGATCTGGATTGAAGAGATGCCATATCAGCTGTTGACAGACCATTGGCAATTGCCTACTAAAGGGGCCCTGGGATGCAGAACTTGGTGGTACTGGATCCCTCCCTCTTTCCCCTTCCCCCACCCACTCTCCTACCTTCTATGTGGAAGGCATGATTGAAGGTCTTGGCCTTGGTGGGGGTCTCTTCCTTTTCTCCTCCACAACTTAGAAGCTAGGCTCTTTCTGTGTGTGACAGTCACTCACGAGAACGCTAATCATTTCATATCATGGTTTTTATTCTGAAAAGGTTCTCCTTATAATACTGTAAGCTACCAGAGCAGGATCCATGGGGTTTTCAGTACCTTCTATTGCTGCAAGCCTTACTCAAGGTGTTCAGTATTCTGCTCCCAACATCATACTGCATGTATATTTTCCATAATACCAGAGGCAATTATCCTGTTTTTTTTTTTTTTTTTTTTTTTTTTATACAAAACAATAGTAAGTAGTTAATAAAAACTAAGATCTGCACTGGGATCTCTGTTCTGGCCTTGCGTGGTCAACAGGAAGCTTGTTTTTAGTACATGGTATGTTTTGCATGGTCAGTTCATGGGCTTTGAGAGATGTCTTAGCCATTTCTGCTGAGGGACCATGGATGGTGGCGAGTGCTCTTGGATATCTCAGCTTTTCGCACTACCTTTGCTAGGTGGTATGGAACTGTGGTCTACTTGGGCTGCATGGTACGAGGAAGTGCATTTTCCCATCAGTTGGGGTAGTTCTTATTCTTTAGTTTCTCCTGCTTAATTTAAGATTTGTCATGCTCTTTTAGTAAGGGATTTTTTGTATTTCGGTCCTGCTTTGTGATAGGAGTAGCTGTTAGGAATTGGTCTTAATCTTGTATGTTCACTGATCAGTGACAGAATAGGGGTGTTGACTTTCTCCTAGACTGTTTCTGCTCTTAGGGCTTCAGCAATCATATTTGGGGGGGAGGGGGAGTTTAGTCTGAGCTTTGTTTTCATCATCCGTAGTAAGGCCTTACGCTCTACACAGTGGGCCTATCTAATTTCATCCGAGCGTTGTCAAGTTTAGGTTGGTAACTTTGTCAGAAGAAGAGAATCCTTCTGTCTGAGGCGCGAGAGAGAAGGGCAGGAGGAGTGGTTTCTCCTGTTGTCTCCCTGGGTCAGTAAGGTAGTAGTGGTGGTAAATGACAAGTGTACCTCACTGATTTCTTTGGCTTAGTTTGTCTAGTCAAGTTCAGCAGTCACTGGTTTTATTTTTTTCGGCCCTTCTATTTCTTTCCTCCAGTCCTGGCACCTTTTGGGTATTCACGCCCCTCCACAAGCTTGGTGACTGTCATGATCTTCATGACCTTCCTCCATATAGGCAGCTGGTTCCACTCCCAGCCTTCAGTATCTGTCTCCAAGCAGCTGGAGAGATGTAAATCCTACCCTCTGAACTTATTGAAGGAACGGAAGTTTTTTAGATGAGTGGATTGGAAAAAGAATGGCAAAATAAAGCACTGCACTGTTACAGCAGGGGCAGGGCAAACGGGGCAGCCCTTTTAGCTATGAATTAACACCTGCCTGAGGCCCAAAAAAAAAAAAAGTAAAAGGCCTAATCCGTGTTGTCTTCCGGGGTGGGGCAGCTTGCAGTGTGCAAGTGTAGTGCGGCACCCAAACTGTCTCGGTGAAGAACAGCCAGCTGATCTGAGCGACAGTGTACCTCACTAATTCCTTATCGTTCCTTCAGTTTAGTCCTTCACCTCTGGGTAGTGCACCTCCTCCTGCAGCATGAAGACTGGACTTGTAAAACTTGTGACATCACTGGATATAGCCATCTGGAATCCCCCATCAGCCCCAGTATGTCCAGTCTTCATGCAGCAGGAGGACGTAGTGAGCGTAGGTGCTGGGCTCACTGGAGAAACTAATAAGCATCAGGCTAGTTTAGAGTCTAAATTTCTAAATTTCACTTTAAATTGCCTTTATTTGTTTTTGATTGGGGATTTTTAAATTTCATGTTTCTTTAAGAAGCAAAAAAAAAAAAAAAAAGAAGGGATCTGAGCAAGATAATCCCTTTCCCTGCCAAGTTGGGATATTTGCTTTCTATGTTTGCAGTACAGATCTCTTCCCCTTGAAGGCACAGGGAAGAGCTCCTTCGGCCCCACGAGCACAGCTCGTTTTTAGCTGACTGACAGCCCGTGGCTCCTGGGGCCGCATTTGGGCGGTCGCGGCAGTAAGTAGCAGACCCTAGTCGTGGACGTTGCTCCCTTATGCTCGGAGTGACACCACGGCTAGCAGGGCTTTCGGTGCCAGAGCGCTGATGTGCGGCTGAGCAGAAACGGCCTGTTGAGTTTCTTTCTGTGCCGCTGCTGGTTTCACTGAGCGCCAAATTTCTATTGCAGAAGCCGCAGCTATTTTAAAAGCGTGGATTTTTGCCGCGTGGCAGTTTGACGCGCCGGAGACGGCTGTGGGGGGCAGCAGGCCTGCGTGTATCACTTAAAAGATTACAGAGCTCCGGTTTAGAGACCACTAAGGGGTTATTTGTTTTATTTTTTTTGTTTATTTCTTGATTTCTTTTCTCTGTTCAACTTGGTTTCTTTAGGGTTAGCACAGGGGGGCTAGACTCCAGTGTTTCTCAACCGAGGTTTTTCTAATAGAGCTCTTTTTAGTTCTTAGTTTAAAAAAAAAAAAAAAAAAAAAAAAAGGAAAGTATAGCAGTATACGGTAGTTTAGCGGACACTCTACTCAAGTCAGCGCGCCCGCAGTGTGTTGTGTGCGGATCCCATAGAGGTACTGTCGCCGATACCGGCATCTGTCGGGGTTCCGCAACTGTCTCGGTCAGTGTCAAGCAGCAGATGGAGGTCCCTATTGTTCACGTCCCTCAGGGTCCCGGAGAGGGGTCTGAGGTAGACGCGGGTATGGCAGATCCTCCTTCGACCTGGTCCGGAAGTTAATTTAGGGGGCTCTGACCCGCCCTCGGGTCTCGGATCTGGTTCGCAGATGGAAGATTTTTCGCCAGACTTTTTGTTTTGCTTATGCATCAAGCATTCTGTCTCCAGCGGCAAGGTAAGTTGCCGGGAACCTTGCCTGTTCCTTTCATGGGTGCACGATCTGGGGTGGCGGATCGCGACAATGTTGTACCTAAACCTGCTAAGAGACCTCGCCCTCCAGAGGCCTCTCCCTCAGAGTCGGGTTGGCAGGAGGGGGGAGGAGGTTGACTTAGACATGGAGGTTGATATGGATGAGTTGGAAGAAGGTGAGATCCTGGAACCTGAGGATCAGTCTAGCATCATCCGAGTATTCCAGAAGGAGGAGCTATCGGCCCTTATTTCGGAATCTCTGCAAACACTCAAACTGGCGACGGAGCAACCAGTCGGACGAGGGAGGAGAGGATCCTATCATCCAGGCGGTGCATCAGTCGCAGGTGGTTTTCCCGGTCCACAAGGTGATGGATTGAATGATCCAGGATGAGTGGGACCAACCCGAAGCGGGACTCAAGGGGATTAGGATTATGAACAAGTTATACCCTCTAGCGGATCTGGAGGATCGCCAATGTAACACCAATTTTTAAAAAGGGTTCCAGGGGTGATCCGGGAAACTACAGACCGGTGAGCCTGATATCAGTACCGGGAAAAATGGTAGAAACCATCATAAAGAATAAAATTACTCAGCATGTAGATGGTCATGACCTAATTGGAGACAGCCAACATGGCTTTAGACAAGGAAGATCTTGTCTTACTAATCTGTTATGTTTTTTTGAAGGCGTGAATAATCAGGTGGACAAAGGTGAGTCAGTTGATATTGTGTATCTGGACTTTCAGAAAGCCTTTGACAAGGTCCCTCATCAGAGACTTTTGGCAAAACTAAAGAGATATGGGATAGGAGGCAGTGTACTATTGTGGATCAGGAACTGGTTAAAAGATAGAAAGCAGAGGGTAGGGCTAAATGGCCAATTTTCCCAATGGAGAAAGGTGAATAGTGGTGTACCCCAGGGATCTGTGCTGGGTCCGCTGCTTTTTGACATATTCATAAATGACCTGGAAAGTGGAATAACGAGTGAGGTTATCAAATTTGCAGATGACACAAGACTATTTAAAGTTGTTAAAATCCAAGAGGATTGTGGAAAATTGCAAGAGGATCTTGATAAATTGGAAGACTGGGCTTCAAAATGGCAGATGACATTTAATGTGGACAAGTGCAAGGTTATGCACCTAGGGAAGAACAACCCGAACTATGGTTACACGATGCAAGGTTCCACATTAGGAACCACCACCCAGGAAAAAGATTTAGGCGTCATTGTGGATACCATGTTAAAACCCTCGGCCCAGTGTGCAGCAGCGGCCAAGAGAGCAAATAGAATGCTAGGTATGATAAGGAAAGGAATGGAAAATAAAACAAAAGATATTATAATGCCTCTATATCGTTCCATGGTGAGACCGCACCTTGAATATTGTGTGCAATTCTGGTCGCCGTATCTTAAAAAGGATATAGCGATTTTAGAAAAGGTTCAGAGAAGAGCCACCAAAATGGTAAAGGGGATGGAAGGATACTCCTATGAAGAAAGGCTAAAAAGGTTAGGGCTCTTTAACCTGGAAAAGACAGCTGAGGGGAGATATGATAGAAGTCTATAAATTAATGAACGGAGTGGAACGGGTAAATGTAGATCGATTGCATGTCCCCTAATCTTTCTATATTCTGATAAGGTAAACAATGAAGCTACAGGGTAAACTATTTAAGACTAATAAAAGAAAATATTTTTTCACTCAACGTGTAATCAAACTCTGGAATTTGTTACCGGAGGATGTAGTAAAGGCTGTTAGTGTAGCTGGGTTTAAAAAAGGTTTGGACAGGTTCCTGGAGGAAAGGTCCATAAACCATTATTAAGAAGGGACCCAGGATATCAATGCTTGAACCCAATACAAGCATTGTGGAACCTGTGTCCCTTGGGGAAACTGCTAGGTACATATGACCTAGATTGGCCACTGTTGGAAACAGAATACTGGGCTTGATGGACCTTGGTCTGACCCAGTATGGCATATCTTATGTTCTTATAAGGACAGTGAGAAATTCCGCTGTCCTAAGGTTGATGCTGCGATTTCAGCGGTCTCTAAGAAAACCACTATCCCAGTGGAAGGTAGCGCAGCCTTAAAGGATGCGCAAGATCGGAAGGTGGATGGGTTATTGAAGCAATCTTTTGAAGCGGATGCGGTTTCCTTACAAGCTTCCATTTGTGCGGCTTGGGTGGCAAGAGCCTGTCTTCGCTGGGTTCAAAAATTGCGGCATTCGACTTCTTTGGAGCCGGATGGTGTACGAGAGCTAGAGCGTTTAGAATCTGGGTCCGCGTATCTCGCGGATGTTCACTACGACCTGGTCAGAGCTCTAGCAAATAGTATGCTTCGTTGGTGTCTGCACGGCGTTCTCTGTGGCTACGAAATTGGTCGGCCGACGGTTCCTCTAAGTCGCGGCTAAGTAAATTCCCCTTTAAGGGAAAGATGATGTTCGGTGAAGACCTTGACAAGCTGGTTAAGGATTTGGGGGAGTCCAAGGGTGGTAGGCTGCCGGAGGACAAGCCCAAGCAAGGAAAATCTTCGGCTTTTTGGGATTTTTGGAGATTTTGCTCCTCCCGTTTTTTCCATATTTCAAAGGGGAAGATTCCTTTCCCGGGCCCAAGGGTTCAGAGGGTTCCGCAGTGCTAGCAGAGGGTTCGCAGCAGCATCCACAGGGTCCGTGTGAAAACCGCAATGAAATGAGGCGGATCCTGGCAGAAAGTCAGCCAATCGGAGGTCACCTTCGAAGTTTTCTTTCTGCCTGGACCCACATAACGTCAGATTAGTGGGTGCTGGAAATCATCCGTGAAGGTTATGCTCTGGATTTGGCAAGGCCGATACTCGATTCTTTCGTGATGTCTCCCTGCAGGGGTCATCTGAAAACTCTGGCGGTTCGTAAAACGTTGGACTGTCTTCTGCAGTTGGCTGCTGTCATGCCAGTGCCGGTAATAGAGTACGGCGTGGGGCGGTACTCCATTTATTTCGTGGTGCCAAAGGAGGACGGGTCTCTTCGCCCAATTTTAGATCTCAAGGGAGTGAATTGTTGTCTTAGAGTACCGCAGTTTCGAATGGAAACGCTGTGTTCCGTCATGGTGACGGTGCGTCAGGGCGAGGTTTTTAACCTCTCTCGATCTAACAGAGGCATATCTCCATGTCCCGATCCGGCCCTCTCATGAAAGGTTCCTGCGGTTCGTGCTGCCTTGGGGGCATTACCAGTTTCAGGTATTGCCCTTCGGGCTCGCAACGGCTCCACAGGTCTTCACCAAGATAATGGTAGTGGTGGCGGCGGCCCTGCGCAAGGAAGGGGTCTTAGTTCATCCTTACCTCGACGATTGTCTGATCCGGGTGATATCCAAACTCGAGAGCGAGTGAGCCACAGAAAAGGTGGTGTCATTTCTTCAGAGCCTTGGCTAGGTGGTCAATCCGATCAAAAGTCACTTGGCTCCAACCCAGGTCCTCGAGTATTTGGGAGTGCAGTTCGATACTCAAAAGGGCATGGTGTTCTTGACAGAGTGGAGAGTTCTGGCGCTTCAAAAGCTAGTCCGGTCCTTCCAGTCTACTCCGGCACACACGGCATGGAGTTACCTTCGGGTGTTGGGGACAATGGCTGCGACATTGGAGGTGGTTCCCTGGGCCAGATTCCACATGAGACCGTTGCAACGGGCATTGCTTCGCCGCTGGTCCAACCAATTTGACTCATTGAATAAACGTCTTCCTTGTCCCTTGCGGGTCAGGCACTCCCTGTGCTGGTGGTTGCGGCCGGCGTCTCTACGAGCGGGAATGCCCTTGGAGCAACCGGAGTGGATTCCGCTGATCAGAGACGCGAGTCTCGCGGGCTGGGGTGCGCATTGCAAAGGGTACTTTGCGCAAGGTCCTTGGTCAGTGGAAGAGAGCGATTGGTCAATCAACCGCCTGGAGCTCCGGGCAGTGTTTTTGGCTCTGCGCAGCTTCGAGACCACAGTGAAGGGACAAGCGGTTCACGTGCTCTCGGAGAATGCGGCAACGGTGGCCTATATAAATCGACAGGGTGGTACTGGAAGCGTGGCCACGGAGATGGAGTCGGAAAGTCTGTTCGCCAGGGTAGAGACTCGGCTACAAGCGCTCTCAGCAGCTCACATTGCCGGGAAGGACAATGTGCAAGCGGATTTTCTCAGCAGGGTCCAAGTGGATGCAGGAGAGTGGGAGTTGCATCCGGAGGTTTTTGCGCAGTTGGTTCTCTGTTGGGGATCTCCGGTCATGGATCTGATGGCGACTTGCCAATCAGCAAAATCGAGTCGTTTTCAACAGGTGTCGGGAGCCCATGTCGGAAGGGATTGACGCATTGATTCAGCCTTGGCCGTCGTCGGGCCTTTGTCTTTTCGCCATGGGCGCTCATCGGGCGAGTGCTTCAGCGAATACAGGCACATCGTGGATCAATTCTGTTAATAGCTCCGGACTGGCCCAGGCATCTGTGATACGCCGACCTCGTGAGGTTGCTCGATGGGGTTCCTTGGCGGTTGCCAGTGTACCTTTCTGTTTCAGCTTCCGCTTCAGATGCCTCAGGTGGATCGGTTCTCTCTCACGGCTTGGCCATTGAAAGGGCTAGGCTAAGAAAGAAAGGTTACTCAAAGTCGGTCATTGTAACTTTACTTCAGACGCAAAAAAGGTCCACTTCGTTGGCTTATGTGTGGGTCTGGTGCATTTTTGAGGATTGGTGATCGAGGCGGCAAGTTCGAGCTGCTACGGCATCCGTATCTTTGGTTTTAAACTTTCTACAGGATGGTTTTGAAAAAGGGCTTGCTGCCAGCTCTTTGAGGGTGCAACTGGCAGCCCTGGCGTGTTATAGGGGTAAAGTTCACGGAATATCTTTAGGAGCTCAAGCCGATATCGTGTGATTTCTTAAAGCTGTTTCCAGGTTGTGGCCTGTGCGTAAAATTTCCATCCCACCTTGGGATCTCAACTTGGTTTTAGGGGCGCTTGTGAAGAGTCCTTTTGAGCCTTTAAGCCAAGCGTCAGTCAAGGATTTGACTTTAAAGACAGTATTTTTGGTAGCCATTTGCTCGGCACGGCGGATTTCGGAGCTGCAGGCCCTCTCTTGTAGGGAACCTTTGCTGTCCTTTTCTAGGGAAAAGGTGGTTCTTTGGCCGGTTCCCTCCTTTTTGCCTAAAGTTTCTTCTCAGTTTCATTTGAATCAGTTTCCTTGCCAGTCTTGCAGGACGTGGATGGGCGCGCTTCCAATAAAAGGTTGCGTCTGGACATTAAGAGTATTACGTCTATATTTGACGGTTTCTGAGTCATTCCGCAAGTCGGATCGGCTATTTGTTCTGTTTGGAGGTCCCAGGAAGGGTGAGGCGGCAGCGAAAGCTTCCATTTCCAGGTGGTTCAAGAAGATGATAGGCTGAGACAATCTCTTGCAGGAGCGTTCGGTGCCGGTGGGTTTGAGGGCTCACTCTACAAGGGCTCAAGCGGCTTCCTGGGCAGAGCACAGTTTGGTTCCGCCGGCAGAGATTTGTAAAGCTGCCACCTGGTCTCTCTATATCTTCAGTAAACACTACTGCCTTGATGTGTTGGCGGCAAATGATGCCTATTTCGGGTCGGCGGTGTTGCGTGCCGGCTGTCAGGGTCCCTCCCATTAATACTGCTCTGTTACATCCCAGAGGTGGAGGACTAAACTGGAGGAACGATAGGAAATTGAAATTACACTAACCTGGTAATTGTAGTTCCTTGAGTGACGACCGTTTAGTCCTCATTCCCACCCAGGGATTACTTTTTTAGCAGGGCACGCTCCTTTGGGGCAGGGATCGTATGCACAGGTTAGTTTCTTTACAGACTATTGTCTGTTCTTCTTCTTTCTGCGTCTCTCAGATCAGTTGCTCTTCTCTGTCTCTTCCTCTGTTCAGTCTCGAGCTCGGCAGATGGGAGGTAGTTCATGAGTGGGTTTCACCCTTTTTGATTTCAAAGGGGTGTTTCATAGTTCATAAGTTCTCTAGTTATGCATTGCATTGAAGTTTGGAATGTTTAAAATATGAGCTACTTATTTGTTGCTCTTTTGAGTCTGCTTTGTCACTAGTTCACTGGGGATGATGGGGGATTCCAGATGGCTATATCCAGTGATGTCACAAGTTTTACAAGTCCAGTCTTCATGCTGCAGGAGGAGGTGCACTACCCAGAGGTGGAGGACTAAACTGTCGTCACTCAAGGAACTACAATTACCAGGTTAGTGTAATTTCAATTTTCTCTGGTTTAGTTTGTCTAGTCAAGTTCAGCAGTCAGTTTGTTTCAGCCCATTCTTGCTTTCAGTTCAAATTCTCAGTGGTGTGGTTTGAATAATTATAGGGTTGTTGTAGATGGAGGATTTATCCATCTTGTAAGTTAACGGTACATGTTAACTTTGTTCCAAGGGAGGAGGTTGTCCCTGAGTTGGGATAGAACACTTTCTGCCAGTTATCTGCATTCTAACTCTGTCGCTGTCACAAGTTCTCTGACCGACTGGACAACACAAAACAAAGAAACAAAAAAAAAAAAAAACCCCAGCACCAGATAATCACATAAAGGAAGGACAGTTGTGAGCAGATGCTTGGGGCTCGCCTGTGGGCTCTGCCAGTTGCCACTTATATTAAGGGATTTTTGGGGACCACCCTCTGATTTCCTGGGATAGGAACTTAAGGCTACAGGGGCCTTAGGGATTCTTGCTGCCCCAGGAGTAGAACAGTGGTGCAGTTTGAGCTGGTGGAGGTCAGTATATTCCTGGTTGAGGGTTGAGTTCTCAGAACTGTGGGGGCAGGATGGACTAATGGGGCAAGTATGAGCCCCAAGATTGATAGCATGGCTGGACAGCAATGGTGCTTGGTAAGAGCAAGTGGCCTGAGCTGCCACCAGCCACTATCAGTGGAGGCTCAGGTGATGGGATCCACAGGACAGAGTTCCATGGAGTAATAACTGGTGAAGTTATCAGGCTGGTTGTAGTTAAGAACATAAATGTCATACTAGGTTAGACCAAGGTCCATCAAGCCCAGTATCCTGTTTCCAAAAGTGGCCAATCCAGGTCACAGGAACAAGGCAATTTCCCCAAAAAGACACAGGTTCCTCAATACTTGTGTTGGGGCAAGCACTGGATTACCTGGGTCCTCTTTAATAATAGTTTATGAACCTTTCCTCCAGGAACTTGTCCAAACCTTTAAACCCATCTACACTAACAGCTTTTTCTTCATCCTCCAGTAACGAATTCCAGAGTTTGATTACGCATTGAGTAAAAAATAGTCTTAAACGGGTTACGCTGTAGCTTCATTGCATGTCGCCTAGTCTCTCTACTTTTTGATGCCATAAAGAATTGATCTGTTTACCTTTTCCACTCCATTCATTATTTTAAAGACCTCTGTCATATCTCCACTCAGCCATCTCTTTTCCAGGTTGAAAAGCCCTAATTTTTTAAGCCTCTCTTCATAGGGGTATCCTTCCAACCCCGTTACCATTTTGGCAGCTATTCTATGTGCCTTTTCTAATTCCGCTATAATATCCTTTCCTTATGATTCCTAGCATTTTATCTGTCATCTTGGCTGCCGCTGTCAAGTTTGGGTTCTTTCCTAGGTGTATAACTTTGCACTTGTCCACATTAAATTACATCTGCCATTAAAATGTCCAGTCTTCCAATTTATCAAGGTCCTCTTGCAATTTTCCACAGTCCTCTTGGGTTTTAACAACTTTGAATAACTTTTTTTCATCTGCAAATTGACTACCTCATGTGTTCCCATTTCTAGGTCATTAATGAATATGTTCCTTATCGTTCCTACAGTTCAGTCCTCTACCTCTGGGTTGTCAATCTCCTCCTGCAGCTTGGAGACTGGTATGTCAGAATCATGACATCACTGGATATAGCCGGCTGTACTCTCTCTTCCATCCCAGTGTGACCAGTCTCCATGCAGCAGGAGGACTTGACGAGCCTTGTGGAAGGGCTCTCTGGAGAAATTAATAAGGAGCTAGTAGGATAGTGAGCTAATTTAGGGGTTGTAATTGGCTTTTTATATTTTGTAGTCTGTTCCTTTAAAAAAAAAAAAAAAAAAAAAAAGAGAGGCTCCCGGCATTTTTGCTCCCTGCCTCTGTATAGTCTTAATTCTTGAAGGGGGTCTAACTAAGGACGTCGAGTTTGGTTCCCCCTGTGGTGGCCCAGAGGTTCTCTCCCCCCTGACTTTACGGGGGAGAGCCCTTCTTGTGAAGTAAGTACCTGTGACTGGCCTTAAGCGGCTTCGGGGATTACTGCCGGTCATTTCAGCAGTGCTCGGGGGCTGCCTTTTGCTGCGCTGAACTGCCTTTTTCAAGCAGCGGAGCACCAGTCCTGCCCGGTAAGCAATTCACCGGGGCAGGCGGCGTTTCACAGCGGGAGATTAGCCCTACAGGTGCAGGCCGTCCGCAGCTCATTTTGGCGTCCTTTTCTTCTTGTTGCCATTCTCGGCGGCCATTTTAGCTGCCGCGGAGAAGCCGCATGTGTCAGGGAGTCTCTCAATCTCGTGGCTGGGTAAGTCAGGGGGGAGATCATTTACTTTAGCGGTTGGTTATTCTTATTTTATTGATTTCCTTTCCTTTTATTAGCCTTAGGGGGTTTCGTTTGTTGTGTTTTGTTACTGATTCAGTCTCTCTGGGGGGGGAAGGGGGACTGAGGGTAGCTCTTTTGCCCCGGGAGGGTAGACTGTAAAGCAAATCAATAGATAATTACATAGTTTTGTTTTGTGTTTAAAAAAAAAAAAAAAAAAAAGTAGATAAGGTGTTGAAGGTAAGCCCCTGGGGCAGCTGCTTGCTGGTTTATGGTGACAAGGCCACAGTGTATTGTGCGTGGCACTAGGAGGGGCGTAGTGGCTGATACAGGGGTGTGCCGCGGCTGTGCAACCCTCTCGTCCACCGTGGAACAGCAGAAGGACATCAAGGAGACCCCAGAGCCGCAGGGAGCGCTGGCAGGAGCGAGGGCGACTTCCCCGCGGTCGCTGGCGCAAGGGCCGGCGTTGGAGGAGCTGGCGGGGCCCTCTGGCACTTCGCTGGCAGCGCAGACGCCGGGCCTCGGATTTTACCCCTGAGTTAATTTTGCTAATGCACCAGGCCTTTTGTCTGCGGCGCCAGGGTAAGTGGCCAGATTCCGGGACTCTGGCAGGTTCAGTCCAGCAGCTGGAGGCGGCTGTCGAGATAGGCGAGGAACCGTCAGCACCTAAACGAGCTAGAACAAAGGATTTGCCTTCAGTGGAAGGCGAGTGGCCTGAAGTCCAAGATCCGGAATGGGATCAGGAGGAGGGTTCGCAGGATCTGGAGGAAGGAGAGATTCCTGAACCCGAGGATCAAGCTAAGATTATAGGGTCTTCCGCAGAGAGGAGCTTGCGGCTCTGATCACGGAGATGTTGCAGATGTTGAATCTTGCCACGCAAACAACGGTGGAGGACGAGGTCGAGGATCCCGCCATTCAGGCGGTACAGCAGACGCAGGTGGTGGTTCCGGTGCACAGAGTGGTCGACAAGGTGATACAGGAAGAGTGGGATAGACCGGAAGCAGGCCTACGAGGCATGCGGACCATGAATAGACTCTATCCGCTGGCCGATAAGGATAAAGAAAGATTCCGGGCACCGTGGGTGGACGCGGTGGTGTCGGCGGTTACAAAGAAGAGCACTAGTCCGGTGGAAGGTAGTGCTGCCCTGAAGGATGCACAGGACCGTAAGGTGGACGTTTTGCTGAAGCAGACCTTTGAGGTGGATTCTCTTTCACTTCAGGCCTCCATTTGTGGGGCGTGGGTGGCCAGAGCGTGTTTGAGATGGGTCCAGCGTCTGCGTCAGTCTTCACACCTGGATCTCGGAGTTAAAGGAGCTGGATCATCTAGAGTCCGGAGTGGCATACTTGGCGGACATACATTACGAATTAATCAGGGCGCTGGCCAATAGCACGGCGTCCGTAGTGGCCGCCTGCCGGTCGGTGTGGTTACGTAATTGGGCGGCGGACGGTCCTAAGTCCAGACTTAGCAAGCTTCCATTTAAGGGTGGTTTGCTATTTGGTGAAGATTTGGATAAGTTGGTAAAGGACCTTGGAGAATCCAAGACGGGTAGACTGCCAGAGGATAAGCCGAAACTAGGGAAGTCAGCTCAAGGCTTTCGGGGTCAGTTTCGAGATTTTCGCAGATTTCGGTCGACAAGGTTTGGGAGTTTCCAAAGGGGCCGGTTTTCGACTTGCACCCAGGGGTTTCACGGGTTTTGGGGGGCAAATAGAGGTTTCTCCTCAACTCCCGCTTCCGCAACCTGTAAGTTGCAATGAAGTGAGGCGGATCCCGGCAGAAGGGCCTCCCATAGGTGGGAGGCTCTGGGAGTTTCTTTCCGCTTGGACCCACATCATATCCGATCAGTGGGTGTTAGAGATAATTCAACAGGGCTATGCGCTGGAGTTGGCTCGACCTGGACGGGATTCCTTTGTTATGTCGCTTTGCAGGGGTCCCAAGAAAACCGCAGCGGTTCGCAGCACTTTGGAGAGACTGCTTCAGTTGGGGGCAGTTGTAGAAGTGCCGGAAGCCAAATGCGACGGGGGTCGGTACTCTATTTATTTCATGGTGCCAAAGAAGGGTGGAACATTGCGGCCCATTTTAGACCTGAAGGCCGTAAATCGCTGCCTGCGGGTACCGCATTTCCGGATGGAGACTTTGCGGTCCATCATCGTGGCGGTGCGTCAGGGAGAGTACTTGATGTCGCTGGATCTTAGAGGCGTATTTGCACATACCTATCCGGGAAGCTCATCAGAGGTTCCTAAGGTTTGCCCTTCCTTGGGGTCGCTATCAGTTACAAGCATTGCCCTTCGGCCTGGCGACGGCACCACGAACCTTCACCAAAATCATGGTGGTGGTGCCGGCGGCGTTGCGCAAAGAAGGAATTCTAGTCCACCCTTATCTCGACAATTGAGTGATTTGGGCCAAGTCCGAGGAGGAGAGTAGTGTATTCAGGTGACCGACAGGGTAGTGAAGTTCCTGCAGAACCTTGGTTGGGTAGTCAACCCAACAAAGAGTCATTTGGAACCCTCCCAGGACCTTGAGTACCTCCGGGTGTGGTTCGACACAAGGGGCAAGTGTTTTTGCTGATCAAGAGGGCCGACGCGTTAAGAAAATTGGTCCGCCAGTTTTTGTCAGTGTCAGCACCGTCGGCGTGGGACTATCTCCGGGTGCTGGGAACAATGGCGGCGACGTTGCAAGCGGTGCCGTGGGCCAAGGTTCATATGCGGCCCCTGCAAAGAGCACTTTTGCGCCGCTGGTCGCATCAGGTCGATACGGTGAGCAAGAGGCTTCCGTGTCCGATCAAAGTCAGGCAGTCGCTTCGTTGGTGGCTACGCAAGTCGTCTCTGGCAGCGGGCATGCCGCTGGAACAACCAGAGTGGCTCCCGTTGCTGACAGATGCCAGCTTAGTGGGCTGGGAGCCCACTGCAGGAACCGGATTGCGCAGGGGCTGTGGTCTCCCCTGGAGGCCTCATGGTCGATCAACCATCTGGAACTTCGAGCTGTGGCCCGGGCACTTCAGGCATTCGAGGGGTTAGTGCTGGGTCACCCAGTTCGGGTGCTCTCCGACAACTCGGCAACTGTAGCCTACATCAACCGACAGGGTGGCACGGGGAGTGCCGTGATGGAAGAAGAGGCAGACGAGTTCGTGTGGGTAGAGGGGCGGTTGGCCGCGATTTTGGCGCCGCACATTGTAGGAAAGGACAATGTCACAGCGGACTTCCTCAGCAGAGTTCAGGTAGATGCAGGGGAGTGGGAGTTGCATCCCAACGTTTTTGCACAGATACTAGTCTGCTGGGGAACTCCAATAATGGATCTAATGGCAACATTCCGGTTGGCGAAGGTAAGCCGGTTATTCAGCAGAAGACGAGAAAGGATGTCGGAGGGCATCGACGCGCTGTTGCATCTGTGGCCATCTGAAGGTCTTCTATATGTCTTTCCTCCGTGGGCGTTGATAGGCCGAGTGGTTCAAAAGATTGGGGCTCATCTGGGAAGGGTGCTTCTAGTAGCGCCCGACTGGCCGAGACGTCCATGGTATGCTGACCTATTGCGTCTCCTGGACGGCGAGCCATGGCGGCTCCCAACGAGGGCAGATCTGTTGCTCCAAGGGCCGCTTTTCATGCCGCAGGTGGATCAGTTCTCGCTTACGGTATGGCCATTGAGAGGGCTAAGCTGAGGAAGAAAGGCTACTCGGCGGTCGTGGCAACCTTGCTTAGAGCACGGAAACAATCGACATCCTTGGCGTATGTGCGGGTCTGGCGTCTATTTGAGGATTGGTGTTCCCGACGCCAGGTCCGAGCGGCCACTGTTTCTTTTCCTATGGTATTAGAATTTCTGCAGGACAGCTTTGATAAAGGTCTGGCAGCTAGTTCCTTGCACATTCAGTTGGCGGCCCTTTCCTGTTATCGCGGCAGAGTCAAGGGAGTGCCCTTGGGTGCTCACCCTGATGTGAGTCGCTTTCTAAAGGCGGTCTCTCGGTTGCGGCCAATACGTAGGGTGTGCATCCCACTGTGGGATCTGTCTAGTCTTAGCGGCGTTTTCTTTCGCCCTTTGAACCGTTGCGTCGAGCATTGGTGAAAGATTTGACATTAAAGACGGTGTTCCTGGTGGCGATTTGTTCGGCAAGGCGCATTTCGGAGTTGCAAGTGTTGTCGTGTAGAGAACCTTTATCTTTTTCTAGGGAAAAGGTGGTCTTATGTCCGGTTCCGTCCTTTTTACCTAAAGTGGTGTCTCCCTTTCATTTGAATCAGGCGGTCTGCTTGCTCGTTTTAGGGTCTCTGGAGGGCAATGTCTTGGATCGTAGTCTGTCTGGACGTGAAGAGAGCGTTGCGACAGTATTTGAAGGTGATGGAGTCTTTTTGCAAGTCAGAGTGGTTGTTTGTATTGTTCGGAGGAGTGCGTAAAGGAGAGGCAGCGGCTAAAGCGCCCATCGCCCGCTGGATTCGGGAGGCGATTGCTTCCGCCTATTTGCTTCAAGGTCGAGCTGTGCCTGCGGGGTTGTGGGCGCATTCCACCAGAGTGCAGGCGTGTTCATGGGCGGAGCACAGTTTGCTGCCGCCAGGGGAAATTTGTAGGGCGGCAACTTGGTCGTCTCTATATATGTTCAGTAAGCATTACCGGCTGAACATAGTGGCAACTGCTGATGCCTGTTTTGGGTCAGCGGTGTTGGTCGGCTGGAAGGGTCCCTCCTGATGATTACTGCTCTGGTACATCCCAGAGGTAGAGGACTGAGCTGGAGGAACGATAAGGAAATAATTACACTTCCCTGGTAATTGTAGTTCCTTGAGTGATAACAGTTCAGTCCTCCTTCCCACCAAAATTATTTAAGAGGGATCCAGGAGGCATCGTGTGATGAGTATTTCAGGTAGGTCTGGATTAGGCAAAGTGGTTGTGCTAACTTTCCCTGTGACAGGAAAGGGGGTAAGAAAGCCTTGTTGAAGGGGGTGATAGGTTCTAGGTTTAGTTACACTGCGTTTCAGTGTTTGTTGGCTACTTATTTATTGCTCCTTTGAGTCTGCTTTGTTAATAGTTCACACTGGGATGGAAGAGAGAGTACAGCAGGCTATATCCAGTGATGTCATGATTCTGACATACCAGTCTCCAAGCTGCAGGAGGAGATTGACAACCCAGAGGTAGAGGACTGAACTGTAGTCACTCAAGGAACTACAATTACCAGGTTATGTGTAATTATCATTTAAAAAGCAGCAAATCCAGCATAGATCGCTGGGGTACTTCACTATTCACCTTTCACCATTGGGAAAATTGGCCATTCGGCCATACCCTCTGCTTTCTATCTTTTAACCAGTTCTTGATCCACAATAGTACGTTCTCTCCTATCCCATGACTCTTTGATTTTGCCAAGTATCTCCCATGAGGGGCCTTGTCAAAAGCTTTCTGAAAATCCAGATACACTATAATCAAACAGCTCACCTTTGTCCACCTGTTTATTCACACCTTCAAGAAAATATTACAGATTAGTAAGACAAGACCTTCCTTGGCTAAAGCCATGTTGGCTTTCTCCCATTAAATCAGGACTATCTACATATTCAGTAATTTTGCTCTTTATAATGGTTTTACCATTTTGCCTGTTACTAATGTTAGGCTCACTGGTCTGTAGTTTCTCCGGATCACCCTTGGAACCCTTTTTAAAAATTGGCATTAAATTGGCCATTCGCCAGTCTTTATGTATTACAGATTATTTTAATGATCTCCAGGAGCAAGCAGGAAGTCATTCCTCGCATATGGGTGACTGTGCTGACGGAGCATTTCCGCAGCTTTCAAAGAAAGCTTTTGGAGCATGCTGCCATGCATGCATGGTCCCCTTCCTGCCCAAGGGTGCCATCTTGCTCAGTCTCCTTTTTTTCCGTGGAGCCCAACAGATGTCTGTCCAATTTGGAAAAAAAATCCTTGCTGTATCCTTAAATTCAGCTTTCCCGGTTTACGTATCAGTTCCTCTTCCTGCCTTAAGCCAGAGCCAGGCCTGGTGCCTTTCTCTGTGCCAGGCTGACGCCCAAGACCAATAAGAGGAGGTTGGAGTTGCAAGGGAAGATGTTCCCCAGGTCTGACTTGGAACCGGCCTCCCTGATGCTGAGCTCTAAGCCCAGAATGTCCTGAGAGGGTTGAGTGTCCTTGGAGTCCCGTGGCGACGGCTCCTCGAAGAAGATCTCAGACCCTGAGCGAAAAAAGAAAAAAATCCTCAGTCCGTTGAGGTTCCATCAGAGAAACCTGGCAAGACCGCCTGGAGGAACTCGGACGACTCCAAGAAACGTCTCACCAAAGTTCCCAAAAAGGATGCCTTGGCTGGCGGAGATTGTATGAGGTTCATAGTCCTCGCCGATGATGCACTTGCAAGAGTGCCGGTGCCGGGCCCGATATCCTTCGTGCCTGTGCCGAAAGCTGTGGAGCCTTCTGGCTTGGAATCCAGAATGGCAGCCATGGAGCAGAACATCACTGCTATCCTGGTCATGCAGCAGGCAGTGATGGCAGGTTTGTCTGCATCATCTGCCCTGATCGGACCCCTGACTGCTCAGGGCAAGCTTCGAATGTCACTGGTATCGGGTGAGTCTTCTGTCCCGATTGAGGTCCTGGTCCCATTCCTCGGGCATCCATTTCTCCCCAGCCAGTTTCCGAGACTCGGACCCCAGGTCCTCGGGAGGCCCTGACACTTCGGTGTGGGCCTTGAGCCAAGGAGCCACAGGGCCTTGGACTTGTCGCCCCCCCCCTCGACTCCAAGTGGGAGACGGACGAGGTCTCCCCGGAAACCAGATGGCACAGAGATGTCACCTCAGACCCGTCTCCCCGGTGCCATTCTCCTCCAGGGGACGTGGCTTTCCACGATTTTGTCAGGGATATGGCCAGAGGAGAACCTGTGCACTGAGGAAATGGAGATCTCCAGTTCGAGCTGCCTCCTAAAGAAACCCTTATGGTGCCAGTCTAGCCGATCCTTGAGCGGCTGCTGCTATGGATGTGGGAGACCCCGGCATTGGTGCTGGTGGTCAGTCGGTTCCTTGACGCCATGTACTGTCAGGAATGGGCCTGTGTTCCACAAGCCCCAACTTTCACATAACTCCATGGCTGTCAAGTCAACCATGCTAAAACTCAAAAGCTAGAAGACTTACTCTTCGGTCTCTTCCCCCCCCCCCCCTCCCCGGCAGGGACGCTCGAGCTCTTGATGCCCTTGGGCATAAATGCTACCAGGGTTTGATGCTGGAGTGCTGAATCCAGGCCTATGAGCTTTACATAGGCATTTATTTGAAGACCCTGACCCAGAGGTTGTCCAGGTTCTTGGTGGGGCTGGATGAGATTACCTCAGACCAGTGGTGCTGCAGGTGGTAAAGGAGCGCAGGGCCGCCAGCTGATGTCGGAGGACCTTCCCTCTTGGAGGATTTTTCTCCTGATTTTGTTTTACTGATGCATCAAGCGTTTTGTCGACGGCGTCAAGGGATTGCGCAGGGTTCCCTTTCGGAGCAGGGCCTTTCCACACGCCCTTCGGCGAAGGACGGCGGGCCCTCTGGGGGGAGAGCGGCCAAGAGGCCACGCCTGCAGGAGCCCCTATTGTCTGAGTCGGATTGGGTTGACGGAGAAGATCCTGAGTTGGACATGGAGGACGACGCCTTGGAAGAAGGCGAGATCCCGGAGCTGGAAGACCAGGCGAAAATCATCCAGGTGTTTCGCAGAGAGGAATTGCCGGCGCTCCTGTCCGAGGCGCTTCAGACTCTTGGGCTGGTTTCAGCTCCGCCGGCCGAGGAGGACGATGGGGTGGACCCCATCATTCAGGCTGTCCGTCAACCGCAGGCGGTGTTTCCCCTGCACCGGGTCCTTGACCAAATGATACAAACCGAGTGGGATGCCCCAGAATCTGGTCTCAAGGGCATCAAGATCATGCGTAAACTGTATCCGTTGTCGGACAAAGATCTCGACCGGTTTCGTTTGCCTAAGGTGGATGCAGCGGTCTCGGCGGTGACTAAGAAGACCACGATCCCTGTTGAAGGTAGCGCGGCCTTAAAGGAGCCTCAAGACCGGAAGATGGATGGTTTGTTAAAACAATCATTTGAGGCGGACGCTGTAGCATTACAGGCTTCCATTTGTGGCGCGTGGGTTGCTCGCGCCTGCCTCCGCTGGGTTCAACATCTTCGCCAGGCGGCGCCCGCGGAAGCTGAGGACATTGCTGAGCTTCAGCGTTTGGAGGCTGGTTCGGCGTATCTCGCGGATGTCCATTACGATCTCATCCGCGCGCTGTCCAATAGTATGGGCTCTTTGGTAGCCACTCGCAGAGCCCTTTGGTTGAAGAGTTGGGCAGCGGATGCTTCATCCAAGTCTCGCCTGGGTAAGTTGCCCTTTAAGGGCAAGCTACTCTTTGGTGAGGATCTGGATAAGTTGGTCAAGGAATTGGGTGAATCCAAGGGCGGCCGTCTCCCGGAGGATCGTCCAAAGAGGGGGAGGCCTCTCCCTTCCCCTCGAGGTCAGTTTCGGGACTTTCGTCGATTTCGGGCTTCCCGTTTCGTGGGATCGCAGCGGGGCAGGTATCCTTCGAGATCTCCTAGTTTTCGGGGCTTCCGAGGAGCCTCTAGAGGATTCACTGCTGCGAGTCCGTCCGCCGCTCGTAAGTCCCAATGAAGGGCTGTGGGTCCAGGCGGGGGTAACTGCGATTGGGGGTCGCCTTCGGCAGTTTCTCCCTGCTTGGACCCGTATCACGTCCGATCGCTGGGTTTTGGAGATTATCCGGGACGGGTACGCCTTGGATCTTGCCCGACCCGTTCTCGATTCCTTCATGGCATCTCCATGCCGGGGACCGGTAAAGACCGCTCATGTTCGCCAAACCCTGGATCGCTTGCTCCGATTAGGGGCCGTCGGCCCTGTTCCGCCGGCGGAGTATGGTCTCGGCAGGTACTCCATTTATTTCGTGGTGCCAAAGAAAGATGGTGCGCTTCGTCCCATTTTAGATCTCAAGGGCGTGAATTGCTGTCTTCGCGTGCCGCATTTTCGCATGGAAACTTTGCGGTCCGTGATTGTAGCGGTCCGCAAAGGCGAGTTCCTATCCTCCCTCGACCTATCCGAGGCCTATCTCCATATTCCTATCAGGGAGTCCCATCAGAAGTATCTTCGTTTCACGCTCCCGTGGGGTCACTTTCAGTTCCAGGCGTTACCCTTCGGGCTGGCCACAGCTCCTCGGGTGTTCACCAAAGTCATGGTGGTAGTGGCGGCAGCCTTACGTCAGGAGGGGGTACTGGTTCATCCCTATCTGGACGATTGGTTGATACGTGGAAAAACTCGCTTAGAGAGCAAGTCAGCGACGGCGAGGGTCGTCGGGCTTCTGCAGTCGCTTGGCTGGGTAGTCAACCCGGACAAGAGCCACTTGGCCCCGACTCAGTCTCTCGAGTACCTCGGAGTCCGTTTCGATACTTCAAAGGGTGTCGTGTCGCTCCCGGAGAGGAGAGTACTGGCTCTTCGGTCCCTGGTGCGCCGATTTCGACAGGCTGCGGCTCTCTCAGCGTGGCACTATCTCCAACTTTTGGGGACGATGGCGGCATCGTTGGAAGTGGTGCCTTGGGCTCGCTTCCACATGCGATCCCTGCAGAGGGCCTTGCTACGCCGCTGGTCCAATCAGAGCGATTTGTTGAACAAACGTCTTCCCTGCCCGCGGCCAGTTTGCCAGAGTCTGCGGTGGTGGTTGCGCCCGTCCTCGCTTCGGGCGGGGATGCCCTTGGAACAGCCGGACTGGCTTCCGCTGTTGACGGATGCCTGTCTCTCGGGCTGGGGCGCGCACTGCGGGGACCTCGTGGCGCAGGGCCTTTGGTCTCAACAGGAGAGCAGTTGGTCGATCAATCGGTTGGCGCTGCAAAGCTTCGAATCACAGGTCACGAACCGAGCGGTTCGAGTTCTCTCAGACAATGCCTCGACCGTGGCTTACATAAATCGGCAGGGAGGTACCGGAAGCGTGGGCTTGGAAGCAGAAGCCCAGTTGCTCTTCGCGTGGATAGAGCCCCGATTGCAAACAATATCGGCGGCGCACATTGACGGAAAGGACAATGTCACGGCGGATTTTCTCAGTCGGGTTCATGTGGATGCCGGCGAATGGGAGCTGGATCCTGCGGTGTTCCAACAGTTAGTGCCGCGTTGGGGTCCACCGGTGATGGACCTGATGGCAACCTTTCATTCTGCCAAGGCGTCTCGTTTTTACAGCCGTCGGCGGGAGCCCATGTCCGAGGGCATCGATGCTCTTTTGCAGACTTGGCCCACCTCCGGCCTCCTTTATGTATTTCCCCCGTGGCCACTTCTGGGGCGGGTGATTCAGCGGATAGAGTCTCACAGGGGACGGGTGTTGTTGATAGCGCCGGATTGGCCCCGTCGTCCCTGGTATGCCGACCTGATACGGTTGTTAAGCGATTCTCCGTGGCGGCTTCCACTTGCTCTGGATCTGCTGCGTCAGGGTCCTCTTCGCATGCCGGGGGTGGAGAGATTCTCTCTTACGGCCTGGCTATTGAAAGGGCGTGGCTGAGGAAGAGAGGTTATTCGAGAGCTGTTGTCACGACCTTGCTTCACGCCCGGAAGCACTCCACTTCGTTGGCTTATGTCTGCATTTGGCGTATCTTTGAGGATTGGTGTTCTCGGCGTCAGGTTCGGGCGGCTACGGCTTCTCTTCCGGTAGTGTTGGACTTTTTGCAGGACGGTTTTGATAAAGGCTTGGCGGCTAGTTCCTTGCGAGTGCAGCTCGCGGCTCTCTCCTGTTACAGAGGTAAAATACAGGGGGTCGCGCTGGGGTCTCATGCCGATGTGATCTGTTTTCTGAAGGTGGTTTCTCGTCTGCGCCCTCCACGTCGCGTGTCCGTCCCTCTGTGGGATCTTAACTTGGTATTGCGCGCGCTGACCGCGGCGCTGTTTGAGCCTCTTTCTCGGGCTTCGGTTAAAGATTTGACCCTTAAGACGGTGTTTTTGGTAGCGATTTGTTCCGTGCGGCGTATCTCTGAGCTTCAAGCTCTTTCTTGCAGAGAACCTTTCCTGTCTTTTTCGGATCAGAAGGTGGTTCTGCGGCCTGTTCCATCCTTTTTACCTAAGGTGTCTTCTCCTTTTCACTTGAATCAGGTGATGTCGCTCCCCGTGTTACATCCGTCGGGAGAGCAGGCTTCTGATCGCGGTCTTAGTCGTTTGGACCTTAAGAGAATTTTGCGTCGCTATTTGAAGGTCACAGAAGACTTCCGCAAGTCCGATCGTTTGTCTTCTTCGGCGGTTCTAGGAAGGATGAGGCGGCAGCGAAACCCTCCATTTCTAGATGGATTAAAGAGGCGATTGCCTCCGCTTATCTGTTGCAGGGGTGTGTTGCGCCGCCAGGCTTGCGGGCTCATTCTACCAGAGCTCAAACGACATCCTGGGCGGAGTATAGTTTAGTGTCGCCAGCAGAGATTTGTAAAGTGGCGACGTGGTCGTCCCTACACACTTTCAGTAAGCACTATCGTCTTGATGTCTTGGCAGAGCGGGATGCCTGTTTTGGTTCCGCGGTTTTGCGTGCCGTTTGGTGGAATCCCTCCCGTTAAGTCTGCTCTGTTACATCCCATACGTAGAGGACTAAGCTGGAGGAACGATAAGGAAATAGTAATTACACTTACCTGGTAATTGTAGTTCCTTGAGTGACGACAGCTTAGTCCTCCTTCCCTCCCGGTTTTTGGCGCGGCCCGCATTCAATACGAGAGTCAGTCTGTACAGGTAAGTTCTTCAGGAGTTTTTTCTTTGATCTTTTGCTCTCGCTACCTGTTTCTGGTGCAGCAGGATCGGGATCTTCGGTTGCCTGTGTTTTGCGATTTTCCGTCCCTTCCTGTAGGGATGGATGCAGTCTTCTGCGATTTTTTTTTTTTTTTTTTTTTTTTTTTTTTTTTTTCTTTCTAGGTTTCCCTTCTCGTAAAAAAAAAAAACCCACAAAAAAACAACAAAAAAACACAATAACAATACAAAAAAACCCCAAAAAAACCCCACCAATTTTTTGTCACCTGGGTTTGTCGAATTACATTACGTACTAATCTCTTACGTTGTTTTCTTAAAGGTTAGCTATCTCTTTCAGTTTGCTTTGACAGTAGTTCACTGGAGGGCAAGGGAATGCCAGGATGCTGGATCCAGCGATGCTGAATTTTGATTGGTCCAGTCTTCATGCTGCAGGAGGAGGTGCACTACCCATACGTAGAGGACTAAGTTGTCGTCACTCAAGGAACTACAATTACCAGGTAAGTGTAATTACTATTTAGTGTAGCGATTCTGCCTGATTGGGGTTTATTTGGTTTGCCTTGTCTCTGCCATTGCATTTTGTTTTTAATTAGGTGCTGTGACTTTTTTTTTTTTTTAAAGTAAATTTGTGAAGGGAGAGTGGAGCAGCTAGTTTGTTCCGTGTCCTGCTGCTCCTGCCACCCTTTGGGTTATTTCCTCCCTCCCGCCTAGCAGATCTCTGTCCCTGGAGCTATACGGGGCAGAGCACTGCTGTATTGAAGGGCCGTGTTCGTTTTCGGCAGGGTGGTGGCGCCGGCAGCTTTGCACCCTTCGCCTGGATAGCCCAGCTTCTCTCTTGCCCACGGTTTTCTGTGCACAACGAAGTGGGGCAGAGGTTCTGGGGGTCTGCTTGTTGTCTTGGCAGACACCGGACCATGAGTACGGGCATTTACTGCTCTGTCTGGTGGGAGTGCTGCTACGGGAGCGCCGGGAGAGGCCTAGCGGTTTTGGCGCCATTTTCCCTAGCCGCAAGAAGCGGCGGCCATTTTAGATCCCTGTTGCCCGCGTGTAGGCAGACAGCGAGAGTCGCAGCAATTTGCAGGACAGGTTTGATTTTGATGTGGCCCTTTTGCCTTTCCTTTTCCCTTTGCTGTTTCTGCCCTGCCTTGTTGGTTTGCCTTGTCTGAGGTTTCTCTGCTGTTCGTTTAGTTTAAAAAAACAAGAGTGCTGATAATTCCTTTTTTGTTTTTGGCACTTTCCATAGCATTTTATTTGGGTTAAGGCTCCCCCCGGGGTTGGGTGCTAGTGTGGCTGCTGAGGGGGGGGGGGGGTGCTTTGGGAACCCTGTTCATACGGGCTTGCTCTAAAGGGGCAGAATAAGGAAAAAGGAAGCAATGAGCCCTTTTTTGCTTTTAGGGCTAATCCTATGTTTCTCTTTCCAGATCCTTGGATACCCACAAAGCAATAAAAAAAAAAAAAAAAATACTTTTGAGAGATAAGAGAGCCTTGGGGCACATAGGAAGTTCACAGGAAGTGGCAGGGATGGCTTCGCAGCCAGTGTGTAGTGTGCGGTACCCGTAGGGGATCTATCGCCGACTCTGGGATTTACCATGGCTGCACGCAGGTCTCTGCCAGTGTGGAGCAGCAAATTGAGGTGACAGGAACTCAAGAAGTGCAGGGGCTCTTGGCGGAGTCCTACTCTGCGGTTCAGTTGTCCGCTTCGCTAGAGGGCATGTTCGAGTCGCCAGCGAGCCCGTCAGGGGTGTTGTCGCTGGCGGGACCGCTGCCCAGGGATTTTTTTTCATCTTGCTCATGCATCAGGCCTTTTGCCTTCGGCACCAGGGGAAGGTGTCGGAGCCTTTGCCCTTGGCTGAGACGCCCCAGCGACCAAGCCAGGTCGAATCCGGTACTAGTGCCGCGAGGCCCCTGAAGCGGGCGAGGACTCGAGTGCCTTCTTTGTCAGAACTGGAGGGGCAGGAGTCGGAGGAGCACGAGGTGGACATGGAAGGCTTAGAGGAGGAGTTAGAGGAAGGAGAAATTCTGGAGTCGGAGGATCACGCTAGAATTATCTGTGTTCCGGAGAGAGGAGCTGACCGCACTGATCAGAGTCGCTGCAGACACTCAAGCTCTCTACGAAGCCACCTGCGGAGGACGACAGTGGGGAAGACCTCATTATCCAAGCGGTGAGGCAGACACAAGTGGTGTTTCCCTTTCACAAGGTGATAGGATGATTCAGGATGAATGGGATCAGCCGGAGGCTTTTTTAAGAGGAATTCGCATCATGAATCGGCTCTATCCCCTAGCTGATAAGGACAAGGAGAGATTTAGGTTGCCAAGAATTGACGCAGCAGTGTCGGCGGTCCCCAAAAAGACCACTGTTCCTGTGGAAGGCAGCTCTGCCTTGAAGGATGCGCAGGATAGAAAGCTGGATAGTTTGTTATCGCTGGCCTTTGAGGCCAACGCAGTGTCCTTGCAGGCATCCATTTGTGGGGCGTGGGTAACAAGGGCCTGTCTTTGGTGGTCTCAACTGTTGATAGACGCGAGTCTTGTGGGATGGGGAGCACACTGCGAAGATCTCTTCGCTCAAGGTACTTGGAACGACCAGGAGGTCCAATGGTCGATCAACCGCCTAGAGCTGCGAGCAGTGTTTCTAACACTACAGAAGTTTGAGGTCGCTGTAAAAGATCGGGCGGTACAAGTGCTTTCAGATAACTCAGCAACTGTGGCTTTCATCAATCAGCAAGGCGGAATGGGAAGCGCGGCCATGGAACAGGAAGCAGAGGCATTGTTCGCCTGGGTAGAACCTCGACTACAAGCGATCTCAGCGGTGCATATTGCAGGAAAGGACAATGTGAATGCAGATTTTCTCAGCAGAGTCCGGGTGGAAGCTGGGGAATGGGAGCTTCATCTGGAAATCTTTGCCCAAATAGCCCACAGATGGAGCCCGCCGATTATGGATCTCATGGTGACCTTCTAGTCAGCAAAGACGAGTCTCTCTTACAGCAGAAGACGAGAGGGGGATGTTGGAAGGGATTGATACCTTGATACAACATTGGCCATCGTCAGGCCTCCTCTGTCTTTCTCCCATGGGCACTCATAGGGCGAGTAGTGCAGCGTATCGAGGCTCATCGAGGAAGAGTGCTTTTGGTGACCCCAGACTGGCCGAGGCATCCGTGGTATGCCGATCTAATCCGACTCCTCGACAGGGAGCCTTGGAGATTGCCGATAACGGAGAATCTGCTGATTCAGGGTCCGCTTCAAATGCCTCAGGTGGATCGGTTCTCGCTTACGGCCTGGCCATTGAAAGGGCGAGGCTAAGGAAAAAAGGTTATTCTTGGAGTGGAGGTTATTCTTGGAGTGGAGGAGTGGCCTAGTGGTTGGGGCAAGGTACTTCAGGCCGGAAGGTCGGGGGTTCAAATCCCACTAGAGGACAGCAACCTTGGCCGGAAGGACTGGGGTTTCTAGTCCCACAGGTGCTCCTTGTGGTCTTGGGCAAGCCACTTAACCCTCCATAGCCCATGTTCCCTGTAAAATAGTTCTCTGTGTGCTGTGCTTTCCTGTCTAATCAATGTGTTTATACCTCAAAAAAAAATTTCCTGTCATGATTTGACAATTTCCAATCTGTAATCTAAACCGCTGCTGATCGCTGGAAGTAGCGGTATACAAATGTATACTAAATAAATAAATTCTGGGGCGATCATCATGACTTTGCTTTGAGCCAGGAAGAGATCCACATCCCTAGCATATGTGCGAATTTGGCGTATCTTTGAGGACTGGTGCTCTTGGCGACAGGTCCGTGCTTCCACGGTGTCCGTTCCTGTGGTGGTAAGTTTCCTACAAGATGGTTTTGACAAGGGTCTGGCAGCCAGCTCTTTAAGAGTTCAGCTGGCAGCTCTGGCTTGCTATAGAGGTAAAGTTCAAGGAGTAGCCTTAGGCGCTCATGTAGATGTGGTGCGTTTTCTTAAAGCAATATCTAGGCTTCGTCCCTCATGCAGAATAGTGGTGCCGCCCTGGGACCTCAGCTTGGTTTTAGGGGCATTGTCTAAGGAGCCCTTTGAGCCATTACACCAAGCATCCATTAAGGATTTAACTTTAAAGACAGTGTTTTTGGTGGCCATATGTTCGGCACGGCGAGTTTCGGAATTGCAGGCATTGTTCTGTCGAGCTGTGTTTGTCATTTTCTAGGGAAAAGGTGGTGGTGCGACCAGTTCTGTTTTTGCCAAAGGTAGTTTCTCCATTTCACCTAAATCAGTCAGTTTTCCTACCAGTATTAGGATCTGTGGAGGGGAACGCCTCAGACCATAGTTTACGCCGCTTGGACATAGAGAGTGCTGCGACAGTATTTAAAGGTTTCAGAAACCTTTCGCAAGTCTGAACGTCTGTTTGTGCTGTTCGGAAGCCCCCGTAAAGGGGAAGTGGCGGCGAAAGCTTCAATTTCCAGATGGATTTGAGAAGCAATTGCATCAGCGTATGTTTTGCAAGGTCGACCAGTACCAGTGGGTCTAAGGGCTCACTCTACTAGAGCGCAAGTGACTTCCTGGGTGGAGCACAGTTTGGTTCCGCCAGTGGAAATTTGCAGAGCGGCCACTTGGTCGTCTCTTCATTCCTTCGATAAGCACTACCGCCTGGATGTTCTGGCAGCGAGCGATGCCTGTTTCGGGTCGGCAGTGTTGCGATCTGGATTGAAAGGTCCCTCCTAATGATTACTGCTCTGTTACATCCCAAAGGTGAAGGACTGAACTGGAGGAATGATAAGGAAATGGAAATTACACTTACCTGGTAATTGTTCCTTGAGGAACTCCAGTTCATTCCTCATTCCCGCCCGGGGATAGATTTTTCAGCAGTGGATTATCAGGTTGGGGGGAGTACAAGACACACAGTGGGTATAACCCTTAATAGGCTTGGGATTGCTCTGATTCTATCTGTCCCTTCTTTATCTTCCCTTTCTCTGGCCCGGCTCGGAGAGGTGGGAGGGAAAGTGAGAAGCAGTCCCCTTCTTCCTGGAAGGGGGTTAGTTATAAGTTATAAGGTTGAGTGTAAAAGTTGAAATTAATATGATAGCTACTTATTTGTTTCTCCTTTGAGTCTTTGTCAATAGTTCACTGAGGCTGATGGGAGAGACAGGGTACATCCAGTGATGTCACGGTTTTGACATGCCCAGTCTCCAAGCTGCAGAAGGAGGTACGCTATCCAGAGGTGGAGGACTGAACTGGAGTTCCTCAAGGAACAATTGCCAGGTAAGTGTAATTTCCATTTTTTTGTTTGAAGGAGTACTTTACCATCAAATTTCAGGGGTGGCTATGGTGCTACTTTTGCCCCATCCATAGCTAATTTATTCATGGGACAGTATGAAGAAAGTTGGCTGGCTACATCCACATATACATCACATGTGAAGCTTTGGTGTAGGTACATCGATGATGTGTTTGTATTATGGCATGGTTTATTGGAAACTTTAGAATGCTTTTTTGGTTGGTTAAATACTCTGTATTCTAATATCCAATTTACATATTCCTATCATTCTGAGAAGATGGTGTTTTTAGATGTGGCAGTTAGTAAGGGATGTAATGGATGGGTTTCTTCGGTACATCGAAAGACAAGTGATCGAAACACTTTTCTTCATTATGACAGTGCACATCCTGTACGGCTTAGAGATGGGTTACTGTTTTCTCAATTCATTAGATACTGCAGAAACTGCTCAGAGGTTTCTGATTTCAGAAAACGGTTGAAGTTTAACAGCTAATCTTGTGGAAAGGGGCTACCTGATGCGGATAGTGAAACAGGCTTAGCGTAGGGTGCTCTATAATAATAGAGCACGCCTCCTTAGCTCTGATACTAGAACGAGTTCAGGTGAAGAGAGAGCTTGTGAATCTGATTACAAAATGTTCTCCCTATAGTTCACGTATACAACGTATTATAAATAAGCATGCCAACGTGTTAAGAACTATTCCAGGGCTCGAGGGGAAGGGCGTTCGCTGTGTGTGGCAGTGCCATCAAAATTTGAAAGAAAAATTAAGTCCTGCAGCTTTACGCCCAGTGTCCCCCCTGCCTGTTCAGGCAGGCCATAGCAAATGTGGCAGCTGTTCAATCTGCCATATGTCTTGTGAAATAAGTTTTTTGCTTATCATGGAATAACGCATAAACTTAAACAGACTACTTGTGGGTTATCGTACGTTGTTTATGGAATTTTTGTGCCCTTGTGGGTTACTATATGTGGGGAAGACCATTAGACCGTTTCGCAAACGAATGGGAGAGCATAAGAGTAGGTTGAACTGCAAGGTGCGGGAAGCTCCGCTGGTACAACACTGTTTAGATCATGGACATGTTTTTTGAAGATTTACGATGTTTCTTTATTGATGTAGTGATGGCGGGCAGGGCAGAAAAATCGAGGGAACAAATATTGGTGATATGTGAGTAACGCTGGATCTTTTGCCTACAGACGGTAGTTCCAGGTGGCTAGAATATGCAAATAGATTGGGGAGGTTGTGTGTGAATACGAGCTTGGAGGTTTTTCCATTTTTTGATTGTGACACTCTAGTGACGTCCGTTTTATTTCTCAAAGGATTTTTAGTTTTGGAGACGGCATGTGCGGCGTTCTCGAAGAGAGACAATCGCACGAGCTGGGTGTTGAAAGCCGTGTCTGGTAATAAAGGCTTTCCTTTCTGGTAGGGAACCCTACTGACATTATGAAATCCGTTTTAATAACGGTTCTGGCTTAGAGATCGCATGTGCGGTGTTTTTCAGACAAGCCGACCATGTTGAAGGAAAGTTGGGTAATGAATGCTTTGCTGCACAACATTTGTTTAGGGTAAGTAACTCGATGAGGTGTCTACATTGTGTATTTATTGTTATGGGAATGGTATTGAGGTTTATTGTAAGTTTTAAAGTGAGTTTGAGTAAGTTTCTTTAACAGCTATTTTATATTCCCCTGACAAAGCTTATCAGAGACACGCTTGAAGGGCGCCAAAGTGAGGCGTTGGGGAAGCAAACAGATTATGTTGCCTGTCAAGATTTTTTGAAAAGCTAAGTTACATAGATATGATCTGCTGTTTGCTTTTTTTTTCTGTTCATATTGTTTCACAATGGGTGAAGGTCATTGATGCAACTAGGCAGTGGCACTTAGGCTTCTATAAACCTAATTAATGCCTGCTAGATCCGAGACTATCTCTTTGTGTTATATGTTTAAACAAAGGAAACTGTGGTAAATTATGGTTTTACCCTGATGAAGTAGACAACAATTTTTTGATGTATATGGAGTGAGTTTTTTGACTTTTTGTAGTTCGGTCCTTGGCAACCTGGAGCTAGGGAGTCCCATATGTTAGGACTGACTTCCTGCTTGTTCCTGAAGAAAGCATAATCACCTGTAACAGGTGTTCTCCGGGAACAGCAGGAATCGGTCTTCGCAACCCTACCTCCTCCTCTGGGAGTTGCCTCACTACCTTCTTTTATTTTTTACTGCTGTCCTAGCTATGTCATCTGTCTGAGCAAGATGGCACCCTTGGGTGGGAAGGGGACCATGCATACTTGGCAGCATGTCTCAAAGGCTTTCTTTGAAAGCTGGGGAAATGTTCTACGTGGGCTCCATCGGTGCCGATGTCGCTCATATGTGAGGACTGATTCCTGCTGTTCCTGGAGAATACCTGTTACAGGTGAGTAACTACATTTTCACAGTTTACTAATAGGTCTGCAATCTCATATTTCGGTTCTTTCAGTACCCTTGGATGTATACCATCCGTGTCCAGGTGATTTCCTACTCTTTAGTTTATCAGGTAGTTGTAATATATCTTCCCGGTTTATTAATATTTCTTTAAATTCTTCCATTGCATCACCTTTTAAATACCATTTTAGTCAGGGGTAACTTCCCTACATCTTCAGTTAAGACCGAAGTAAAGAATTTATTCAGTCTCTCCGCCATGGCCTTGTCCGCTTTTAGTGCCCCTTTTACCTCTCTATCATCCAGTGGTCCAACTCGCATGTTTTTTTTTCTGTGAATGTACTTGAAAAAAGTTTTTATTATGTGTTCCTAAGTGTCCCTCCAGTCCAGTTCTTTCCACTGGGCTGTGCCCCCCCCTTCCAGCAGCCTGGGAGACTGAGCACGTCATCTTGATGACCCTTCGGTATAAGTACCTCTGGCACCACCCATCAAAGCCAGTATTTGCTCAGCCTCCAAGCAGCTGCAGGGAGTCATATACCCAGGGCAGGCTTTTTGGAGAGACACTATAGTTAGTTTTCCTTTAATTTGCTTTATTTCTTAAATGTTCTTAATTTTCTTTAAAGTGCTGTAAGGGCTATTTTTAGGAGGGATTGAGGGAGAGATTTCCTTCCCTTCCCTCTTTTCACCTTCTCTTCTCCTTCTTAGGCCATTCTTTGGCTGGGCAAAGTAAAACTGAGAGAAGGGAAGTGAGTCGCAGTGCCAGCGGCAAGAGAGGAGCCGCGGAGACAAGGGGCTCAGTTTGTGACCAACACGTCCCGCCTCATTGTTGAAGCCCTGCTGGTGGCTGTGCACGAGGGTGGGAAAGTGCGCCCTGTCGGGGGGAAGAAAGCAGCCCTTGTTTTGGCAGTGGAAGCTGCAGACGGGCCAGGAACGGCACAGTGTGGCGGCGATCCCCACAGAGGGTGGGATCCACCGCGGGATCGCTGACCGCGGTTGTCTGTGAGGCCAGCCACCTCCGAGGCCTGGATAAAGGAGGTAGGTGAGGGCTCTGCTTTCGTGCGCTTTTTTGTGCCGTGGCTGTGTTGTAGGCCTGAGGGTTAAGGGGCCTCTGGCAGTTTTTTTCTTGATTGGAAAAAAAGGCGGTTTAAAGTAGAGGTGTTTCTTTTGAGGTTGCTGAAGTTAAAATAAATAAATAAATAAATTTAAAAAAAAACCTGATTTATAGTTCAGGTTTGTTTAAAAAAAAAAAAAAAAAAGAAGAAGAAGAATATAGTATATTTAGAGAATAAGGCAGAAGGTTTGGTTAGGGCCAAGGGCTTGGCTGGGTTAAGCGGAGGTCATGCCAGCCAGCCCGCAGTGTCTAGTCTGTGGAACCCGACGGGGAACAGTATCTGAAGCGCGGGGGTCTGCAGAGGGTGCGCCGTGGAGGCCGCCTCGGTAAAGCGGGGTATTCAGGCCAGTATGTCCCAGAACCCCCTGACCCCCGTCTCTCAGGAGTCTGAGGACTCCTTGGGCACGGTTCGTGGGTCCCAGTCCCCGTCGACCTTGGCCCCGGAGCAGCCAGCTCCTCTCCAGAGTCAGCCTGCTTCCCTGAGAATCCTGTCAGGGGAAGCACTGGGGGACGTCTCCCTGGATTTTGTAGTACTAATGCATAAGGCTTTTTGTCTTAGGCAGCAGGGAGTGCCTGATCAAGGGGTGACACAAGGCGTTCAGGCTTCAAGGGTGGTATGGCCTCAGGAGGATGATGAAGGGGTTCCGCATAAGCGGCCCAGACTGGGGAGTGAGGCTGCATTCCGCTCCTCTTTCTCGGAGGACCTGGAGGGGGAGGCTTCTGAGTTGGGGGAGGATGAGGAGGAACTGGAAGAAGGCGAGATTCCGGAAGAGGAACAAGCAAGAATTGTGGCGGTTTTCTGCTGTGAGGAGTTACCGGCTCTAATTGGGGAGTCTCTGAAGGCCCTCAACGTTGCTGGGGCTTTGGTCGATGAGGAATCCTTGGAGGACCTGCTGATTCAGGTGGTACAGAAAAAGCAAAGGGTCTTTCCAGTCCACCAGGTGGTTCGGCAGATGATCCAGGAAGAGTGGAATCAGCCGGAATCCAGTCTTAGGGGCATGCGCTCGATGGCTCGTTTGTATCCTTTGCTGGAGCCCAAAAGGGAGCTGTTACGGTCACCCAGGGTGGATGCTGCAGTTTCGGCAGTCACCAAAAAGATGACCATTCCGGGGGAGGGAAGTGCGGCCCTAAAGGACACTCAGGACAGGAAATTGGATATGCTGTTGAAGCAAGCTTTTGATGTTAGTGCCCTGGCCCTACAGGCTTTGGTTTGCAGAGCTTGGGTGGCCAGGGCATGTTTGCTTTGGTCTCAACAGATTCAGCTGTCGGGTACTCCCCCTAAAGATTCATCCAGGGAGGTGGACAGAATTGAGTTTGGTGCAGCCTACGTGGCTGACAGCCAGTATGACCTCATCAGGAGCTTGGCTAAGAATATGGCGTCTGTAGTGGCGGTGCGTCGATACCTTTGGCTCTGTAATTGGGCGGCGGACGGTTCATCAAAAGCACGCCTTAGCAGGCTCCCCTTTAAGGGTAAGCTCCTATTTGGAGAGGAGCTGGATAAGCTAGTTAAAGAATTGGGGGAGTCCAAGGGAGGTAGGCTCCCAGATGATGGACCAAAGCAGAGTCAGGCCCCTGCTCCGGCTAGGTCCCAGCCAAAGGAATTTCGTAAGTTTCGATCGGCTCGCTCAATGCCCTTTCAGAGGGGTCGTTTCTTATCCGGAGGTCAAGGCTTCTGGGGTTTCGGGGGGGGGGGCAGGTAGAGGTTTTGGGGCCTCTTCCTCCTCCTCAGGGCCTAGGAAGTCGCAATGAAGTGAGGAGGGTCCAAGCAGAGGTCCTGCCACGGGGGGGGGGGGGGGGGTTGCGGCAGTTTCTCTCCGCCTGGGCCTGGGCCACGTCCGACCAGTGGGTTCTCGAGGTGATTCGAGACAGATATGCCCTCAAATTGGCAAGACCGGTTCTTTTATCCTTTGTGCAGTCCCCTTGCAGCTCTCCAGTCAAGAGGTTGGTGGTGGAGGAGACCCTAGCCCGACTTCGGCTCTTAGGGGCAGTCGTTCCAGTTCCCAGAGACCAATGTGGGTCCGGTCGATACTCCATATATTTTGTGGTCCCGAAAAAGGAAGGCTCCTTTTGGCCAATTCTTGACCTGAAGCGGGTCAATCGATATCTCCGGGTCCCTCACTTTCGGATGGAAACCCTAAGGTTGGTGATTGTCGCAGTGAGATAGGGAGAGTTTCTAACATCTCTAGATCTCTGAGGTGTATTTGCATATTCCCGTCAGGGAATTGCATCAGCAGTTTCTGCATTTTGCGGTGCCAAGCAGGCACTTTGTTTCAAGCCTTGCCGTTCGGGCTAGCGACGGCGCCTCGGACCTTTACCAAGGTAATGGTGGTGGTGGTGGTGGTGGTGGCGGCAGTGCTTCGCAAGGAAGGGATCCTGGTCCACCCGTACCTCGACGACTGGCTGATTTGGGCCAAGTCCAAGGAAGAGAGTGAGAAGGCAACGAACAGAGTGGTAGGACTCCTAAGGAGCCTTGGTTGGGTCATCAATCTGGCCAAAGAGGAGATTGTGTCCCTCGACGAAACTTGAGTATCTTGGCGCAAGATTCGACACCTCCTTGGGCAAGGTATTCTTTCCGGAGCAGAGAGCGGAGGATCTTCGCTGTCTGGTGCAGCAGTTTCTGGACATGAAGGCTCCCTCAGCTTGGCATCTGCAGGTGCTGGGGACCATGGTGGCGACCATCGACCTGGTCCTTTGGGCCAGAGCTCATATGCACCGCTTCAGAGAGCACTTCTTCGCTGGTGGTCTCATCAGAGACAGGCCTGGTCAGTGCTGCTCCCATGTCCTGTAGCGTCCCGGAAGGCATTGTGGTGGAGGCTCCATCCAGGGAGTTTGGCAGGGGGCATGCCCCTGGAATCTTCGGATTGGCTGCAGTTAACAACGGATGCCAGTCTGGGGGGGGGGGGGGAGCCCACTGCGAAGGCTGTGCTCAAGGGACTTGGAGTCCCCAGGAAGCCCAGTGGTCCATCAACAGATTAGAATTGAGAGCCGTGTCTCTCGCATCACCTTTTAAATACCATTTTAGTCAGGGGTAACTTCCCTACATCTCCAGTAAAGACCAAAGTAAAGAATTTATTCAGTCTCTCCACCATGGCCTTGTCCGCTGTTAGTGCCCCTTTTACCTCTCTATCATCCAATGGTCCAACTGAGTCTCGCATGTGTGTTTTTTCTGTGAATGTACTTGAAAAAAGCCTTTGTGTGTTTGTTTCCACAGCAAACGTTTTTCAAATTCTCTTTGCCTGCCTTATCAGTGCTTTGCATCTAACTTGCCAGTACTTATTTTTCCAGTTTTCGTCATTTGGCTCCTTTTTCCATTTCCTGAAAGATGCTTTTTTGGTTACAACAACCTCGCTGATCTTACCTTTAAACCATGCTGGTGGTTTTTTGGACTTCCTTCCAATTCTCTTAAAGTGTGGAATACAGCTGTTCTGGGCTTCCAAGATAGTATTTTTAAAGAGCCATGCTAGAATTAAGTCTTTAACCTTTGCAGGTGCTTTTAGTTTTTTCTTAACTATTTTTCTCATTTTATCATAGTCTCCCTTTTGAAAGTTAAAAGATCTTGTGTTTAACTATGGACTAGGTCCAAATTGCTTTCCCTCTGTTCATGAACCAGCTGCTCAAAGAAGCAGTCATTTATTTCATCTAGAAACCTTTATCTCCCTAGCATGTCTTGCCTTGACACTGACCCAGTTAATGCTGGGGTAATTGAAATCCCCCATTATTATTACTGTGTGGTAACTTTTGTTAGTTTCCCTGATTTCTTTGAGCATGATAATCATACTGCGGTGCTGATATAGAGCTCTATCATCTGCGGAAGGGTGTGCCGCTGGAGATTTCTCCTGGATCCTACTGATGGATGCCAGTTCTCGGGTTGGGGAGTCTATTGTCAAGTCGTACGGCCCAGGGCTTTTGGAACTGCAGGAAAGTGGCATGGTCCATCAGCCGCCTTGAGATGAGGGCCATTAGGTTGATTCTTCTACGTTTCTGGCCCCTAGTCAAGGGCCAGGCAGTTTGAATGTTTTTGGACAACGCCACGGTGGTGGCTTATGTCAGTGGACAAGGCAGCACGAGGAGGGAGGGGCACTCTTCTGGTATAAGGGAGGCCTGCCTGCTAACCTCACCTGAAAGAAGGTTCTGATAACATGTGCTCAGTTTGTCCTTTTAGAATGTTATGGTGGCTCTACATCTGTGAAAAAGGCAAATCCTGGTGATCCTAACCTCAGGGGAACCACCCATCACCTTAAGATTTACCTTCTGGTGATGGAAATTTCGGAGTGGAGGAGTAGCCTAGTGGTTAGAACACTGGCTTGGTAACCAAGCAACCAGGGTTCGATTCCCACTAGCACTCCTTGTGGCCTTGGGCAAGTCACGTAACCCTCTATTGCTTCGGAAGAAAGGCCTGGCAATCTACTTCCAGTGACACTACAAGAAAACCCAGGAGCTTTTGGGTCGCCAGGAGTCAGGACTGACTCGAAGGCACACATTGCATTTTTGATGGAAATTTCACTTGAGTCCTTCAAGCAACTCCCATAGGGATAAAGTTGGGCTCCTAGAGGAATGGAGGAGCGCAAGGGGAAGCAGAGGCAATGACCTCTGTAGCTTTCTGTGACAAAAGTGCTTGTGGACTTCAGATGGGAAGCCTGGGTCTTGGACACCTATGAAGGGGGGCTTCCAAGCAGTTGGCCAAGACTAAAAACAGCTTGTGAGCTATTCCAGGAGCTATGGCACAAACTGTTTGAAGAGCTGAGCCCTGGTGTCCTAGAGGGACCCCCAGGAGCCAGTGGCTTACAGCTAAGTCCATCTTGCAGAGCTCTGCCTTTGTCTCTGCTGGGCCCAAGCCACTATCTAAAATGACCATGGTGCCTACCTGAGGGAGGGGGAGATAAGAAAGGAGTGGTAGGGGCCACAGAAAACAGCATTAGGCTACAGGGCCTGCCGCCTCCTCTCCACCATGGGGGGAGAGGTGGGCTCAAAATGCCCAAAAAAATATCCCAGGGTTTGCAGCCACAACGGGGGAGGGAGTAGCTGGGGGGGGGGGGGGGGGAATGCTAGGGGATGCAGGCTGTATCAAGCCATGTGGCTGAACACTGCAGTGGCAAAGTTTTAAAAAGACTGTTAAAAGTCACACTAAAAAGGACCCTGAAAAGGAATGCCAGCACCTGCTGGACTGACCGGCGGAAACCTGAGTAGGGAAGCCCCAGGCACCCACATAAGCCTGAGAGCCCAGCTGCTGAACAAAGGCCTTTTTTTAGTTTGCAACTGTTTTTTTTTTATTGAAAACAGCAGTGAACCAAATGCAGCCCATTGAGAGCTAAGGGAGAAAAAAACTCTGGAAAAGGGGGGAGGGGTGGTGGGGAAGAATCAGAAAAATTACAGAGCATGCAGATAAGTACAAGAGGGAAGGGGGGGGGGGCCATGGGGTCCTTCTGCTCCTCTTCAGGCCCACCAGATGCTATGAACCCGTGAATAATAGCGCTGAACATAAGGTAACTGTCAGGTCAAGACATACCATGCTCTGAGTAACATTGGGCTCTACTGGACTCAATCCCAGTGGCCACAACACCGTAGTGAGGCCTGACTTTCTTGGCCCAATCTACACTGCTGCACCAGTCCACATTTATTTATTTATTTAGACAGTTTTTGTATACCGCCTTATCGATAACTTCAATCAAAGCGGTCACAACACAATTGGGGGATACATTTAACACACGGGGATATGAGACACATACACTAATACTTACAGGAAACATGGGCTATGGAGGGTTAAGTGGCTTGCCCAAGACCACAAGGAGCATCTGTGGGACTAGAAACCCCAGTCTTGCTACCTGCTGGAGGCAGAAAATATGGCCTTCTGTTAGTGCTGCACCGAAGTAATATATCAAGGGATGACATTGCTGAAAGCTGCTCGTCTACTTTTACCTGCTGGCATAACCCATTCGGGATTGGTCTAGCAGAATAAGTAAATTAGCAGAGAAAATTTCTCCTCCTCAAGCTGCTTCTGCAAGATAGACACAACCATTGAAGATGGGAATATTCCTGGCAGACTTTTCTGGAGATGGATTAATTCAGAATCTTATATTTGTAAAATAACTTTCTAATCTATAGGTGATAGATTTTGGGTCTGCAAAATTAATGTTACATATCAGTTACTATTAATTTAGCTTTAGATATTTTACTTTTTGTAAATGGATCTGCTACAGGAATTTAATGAACTTCTGTCTTTGCACATTCCACAGATTTTGTTTTTGTAATTTCTAGAATTCCTCTAATGCAGCTATTGTAGTACTAGACCTCAAATTCTTTTACTGGTTAATATCTAAAGTTTTTCAATGGCTTGAATCAAATTTTTCTTGGCATCCATACATAAGAGCAAAATATGTTAGCGATTTGAGTCATATTTGACTAAATCAGTTTATCACACTTAAAGCATTATTTGCTGATGAGCAACAAATTCTTTGACAAATTAAAGATCCTAATTAACTTTTGAAGGGTCATATTGCTGTGTTCTGATTCCAAATTTTAAATTCATTTTACGCCTTTTTTTTACATTGACACACAGGATTGATTTTGGGCACAGATGGGTGACATCTGACAATGCTGGGACAGTACAGCTCTTCCCAGACCTTGGAGCTAAGTTCATAGCAATCTTCTCAGCACTTCTGTTTTCATGTCTGTATGGCATATTGATGAAAGTTCTCCTGTACTCAAGGTGCTTTTCCTTTGAGTGTTCTGAGGGTTTGTTGTCTTTTAAAGAAAAATTGTGCTTTAAAATGTGTTTTTATTTTTCCCCCTGTTAACATGCCCCAGACCAAGTCAGGATTGTGCCGCTGCCAACACCGTGGAAGAAATATCCAAGACTTTGACATCCACTCTTAATGCTTGATCTGTCGGATCAGGTTGACTTCAAACATTGTGGATGGATGTCTCCATGAACCCCCCCCCCCCTTTAAAAAAAAAAAAAAAAAAAAAAAAAAAAAAAAAGCCTGAATTTGCTCCAAACTTGCTGTGAAGCGTAGAGACCTCTGACCCAGAAAGAGGAGAGAAGGGCATTGTCTGTGCAGAGATCAGCTGGCAGCCCATTCTAGCAGATTGTCTTCGGCACAATGATTTAAAGTCTGGCTGCAAGGGAGCAGTGCCAAAGATCATCCAAATTGGCATGAAACTCCTAAGAGGTTTTTAGGCCCAAAGTGCAACTGTTTTTGCTTGTACCATCCTCAGGTGACTGCATCCTTTGAGGTAACTTCCAGAATGCTGGAAAAGCAAAGACAGCATGGACTTCTTTCAAGGAGCTGCTTCTACATGTAGATGTGTAGCTGTCTCCAGCGCTATTGATGCTATCAAAACCTGTATCAGGAAAGGAGCACTGACACTGCTTGTCCTGTGTCAGTGCATCCTCGCAGCCTCTGTAGATACACAAGTGCAGTGGACCAGCTCATATCAGACTGCTACAACGCAAGACTGCACTAATGGCACAGATCCCGTGCAAGTATCATCTTGATTCCTGAATGAGTTGCAGTCTTCCTCTGGGCAGTGGTAGTCTGTGCAGCCTCAAATGGCATAGGCTCTGTCCTGGTAATAGTAGTTGAGTTTTCATCTATTTTGCAATCTCTTCAGGAGCAACCTCATTCCTTCCTGCAAAAGATGTTAAACTAATACGTCGAGCTACTGTAAGAACTTGCTGTCTGTCCAGTATCAACTATGTGCTGAGTGGCAGTGGGTGCCTCTTGGGCTGAGAGACGAGACTGGAAGAACTGTGCTGGTGGAGAAGAGTGCGGTCCTACTGATGGCATTGGTGTGGGACTAGCCAGCTGCTAAAAGGCCAGACTGCCTGTAGCCTATGGGTATGGCCTAAGGGGCTGGTCACTCTTCTTTGAAAGTTATTGGCGTGACTATTTCCTGGCCCTTGTGCTTGAAGTTCAGTGAGTGGTGGTTTGTTTTTGACTGTTTCTTGATGGCTCAGAAGAAGAGGCAGGGGAAAAATGTTAGTTTCCCCCCTCTCCCTTCAAGGATCTCATGAACACACATGTCACTACAGCCCCATTGGGTTGGTCTCTGCACTCATTCAAGTTGCCACCTCTTCCTCTGTAGCTTCTTTAAACTTGGGGCCCTTTGACGACTCCTCCTCCTCCTCCTCCTCCTCCATGATTGAATATTTTAGGGGGGGGGCAAGGACCTCCTACTAGCTCTACCTCAAAATGGATGCAGGATCTCAAGGTGGAGGATGGATGCAGTGGGTGTTGGAGTTCTTCCCGTTAAATTTGGAAGTATCAGTGGTGATACCAGTACTAGTTCCTGGGGTTTTTTTTTTTTTTTTGCGTGAATGTACTTGAAAAAAGCCTGTCGCACATACGAAGCTTTGTTAAAAAAGATCTGTTGCTCAGGGAGAATAGGGGTAGTTCAGAAGATGCAGGGAACAGATGAGGCGTTAAAGGGTGTGGTCACTAATATAAAAAGTTTGGAAAATCGTGTTTCTACTTTACAATTAACTGGAGCTTCTACGATCAAGGATAGGTGTGGTTTTTTTTTTTTTACATTATGAGGTTTAAGCTCTAGTATTAGATCTAAACTATGATTGTCAAATTTTCCTTGTTTATATTTGCTATCACCAGAAATTGTTTCAGAAATATCTAAAGGAGGTTTTATTAATATCAGATTCAGATGATATTAAATCTTATTTTAGGAAGGAGTGTTTTTTGTGGGAGGAAAATACAAATATTTCCAGATGTCTCCAGAGCTAGTCAGCTTAGAAGGAAAGGTTTTGGCATTTAAATCTGGGGTCTTTTGGTGCTACATGTCTTCCATTGTCTTCCAAAGTCAAACTTAAATGTGTGGTTTTTTTCAATCCTACACATTTAGAACAGTTTCTTTTTTGTTTCCAAGAAGAATTCTGACAGTTCTTGATTTGGAGTATGTTTTCTTTGTGGAATTTAGAAGTCCTTTTTGTATTCGTAGATACCAAAATGGCTTGATTTTTACCTATTTTCCTAAAATTATTGCTTCAAGGTTGTATATCTTGCTGCTCTCCATGTATGTGTACTAGAAATTTGTAATATGTCCTTCCTTATCGGTCCTCCAGTTTAGTCCTCCACCTCTGGGTTGTGCACCTCCTCCTGCAGCTTGGAGACTGGGCATGCCACAAAAATGTGACATCACTGAATATAGTCTGCTGGTCTCTCCCATCATCCCCAGTGTGTCCAGTCTCCATGTAGCAGGAGGACGTAGTGAGCCTTAAATGCTGGGCTCACTTGAGAGCAGATAAGGAGCAGTTAGATTAGGTTTAGCTAATTTTTGGCTTGATTTGTCCCTAGTTTGTGTTGTATTTTTTTTTTGGGGTGCTGTATCTTTAAAAAACAAACAAAAAAAAAAAGAAACAACAAAAAAAAAGGGAACAGTAAAACTTAGAGGGAGGCGTGCTCTTTCTTTGTGCCTGGTCCAGCTGGCCCTGTCTGCCTTCTTACCGTCTCCACAGCTAACTACCTGTGTCAATCTCTTCCCCCCCCTGGTCAGTATGGGGGAGAGCTCAGCAGCGCGGAGAGCCTGCTTGTGCTTCAGCAGCACGGAGCTGCCGCGAGTCGGCAGCCATGCAAGATTTTCCTGACGGAAGTCTGCCCGTCGGCTCCCCCACTCTTCAGCAGAGCGGAGCCACTTGGGCTGCAGCGCCGCGATTGTGGCTGCACAGATTACAGATCTTCCTGTGAGTAGGGGAGAAAAGGGTTGTTTTTTGTGAGGGGAAATGGCCGCAGACGCGCCGAGCAGGGACAAGAGGTTTTTGGCGCCGCCTTCTGCCTCACAGGCAGCGGCGGCCATTTTGTCAGTGTGCCTTTGTTTTTCAGGCAGGCAGCAGCATTCCGTGGCACTTTAATCCCTGTAATTCCATGCAATTCAGTTTTTGGAGGTCTAATTCGTTCTCTTTGCTTTAATTTATTTTCAGTTTTCTTTTGGTACTGTAGGATTCTTGTTAAAAGCTCTCTTACTGGGAGTCTTTACTTCGGCTGTTCAATTTGGCTGCCTGAATCAGAGGACAGAACTGCTTCATATCTGGTTCTGGTCAGAGTGACTTTGCTGCCTTGGGTTTAAAAAATTAAATAAAAACAAAAGGAATACTTGGAAATAATTGCCAGATAGTTTAAAAAACAAAAAGGGAGAATAAAAGAAAAAATGGTACAGTTGCAGAGGTCATGGCCTTGCGCCCTCAATGTGTAGTGTGCATTTGCTGCGGCTGTTTCTACCAGCGTGGAGCTGCAAATGGAGGTTAAGGTAGGTCAGGATCTTCAGGGGTCCTCGACTGGATTGGACGCAGAGGGGCTGCAGCCTCTTGCTCCAGCAGCCGGGCTCGAGGTGGCAGCCGGTTCGTCTGGGGTTCCGTTGGCTGCAGGGCTGCAGCCCAAGGATTTTTGCCTGGACTTTGTGTTAATTATGCATCAAGCATTCTGTTTGCGACGGCAAGGGAAGGTGCCGGAGGCCCTGTCACTGTCTATGGCGCCGCAACAACCAGGTCCGGCTGAGTCTAATGTCAGTTCTGCGAGACTGCTGAAGCGAGCAAGGACTCGAGAGCCCTCGATTTCGGAGTTGGAGGGACAGGAGTCCGAGGAGAACGAGGTCGACCTGGAAGGTGGAGATGAAGAATTGGAGGAAGGAGAGATTCCTGAGCTAGAGGAGCAGGTGAAAATTATTCGAGTGTTCCGAAGGGAAGAATTGACAGTGCTTATCGAGTCCCTTCAGACGCTCAAGCTCGCCATGGAACAGCCTGTGGAGGACGACAGTGGTGAAGACCCAATTATTCAGGCAGTGAGACAAGCTCAGGTGATGTTTCCCGTTCACAAGGTAGTTGACAGAATGATACAGGGTGAGTGGGATCAGCCGGAGGCAGGACTCAGGGGTGTTCGCATTATGAATAGACTGCATCCGTTAACGGATAAGGATAAGGAGAGGTTTCGGTCTCTGAGGATTGATGCAGCGGTGTCAGCAGTGACCAAGAAAACCACTATTCCAGTAGAAGGCAGCGCTGCCTTGAAGGATGCGCAGGATAGGAAGTTGGATGGTTTGCTGAAACAATCCTTCCTTATCGTCACTCCAGTCTAGTCCCGGAACTCTGGGTTGTATCCCTCCTCCAGCAGCTTGGAGACTGAACAACATCTCTTTCTGCGATGTCACCGGTATATGCCCTCCGGATCTGCCTCCTGAGACCAGTTTGTTCAGTCTCCAAGCAGTTGGAGGATTGATGAACCTGGAGGTCTAGCTTGACAGAGGGACATTTAAGAAGAAATAGGTGTAGGACAGTGTTTGAGTACAAAGAAAAAGGAAAAAGAGGAGGGGGAGGTTCTTCAGGACCAAGCAGGAAGTCAGTCCTCACATATGGGTGACGTCGGCGCCGACGGAGCCCTCGTGCGGAGCATTTCCCCAGCTTTCAAAGAAAGCCTTTGGGAATTGCAGCGCCAAGGGTGCCATCTTGCTCAGTCGTCTTTTTTCCTCGGAGCCCGACGGACGTAGTTCGTTTTTCCCCGAGGAAAAAGTTGATTTTCCCTGTTTCTCTTTTTTTCTCCGGTTCGACGCCGGATCCTTTTCCCGCTCGGACCGATACGCCGGTATCGAGTCCTTTTTTCTCTTTTTCAATTTTTGTCCTTTGTGACTGGCGTTCGCGCCTTTTTTCTTTTTTCCCTGGCAGCCCGGTCTTTTGACCTAGCAGGGGCCCTTTTTCCCCCGATGGCTACCAGCGGGTTTAAGAAATGTGATCGGTGTAAGAAACTTATGTCTCTTACCGACACATGACTGCTGCCTCGGCTGCCTCGGACCCGATCATGACCCGATCTGTTGTCCGTGTGGCAAAATGTCCTCGAAGGCCTTGAGGAGTCGGCAGCACCAAAAGGATAGGATTTTTTCTGACTCCGTGTCCGGCCGAGCCCGGACCTAGTCAGAGGCCTCGACGTCTTGGGACTCCAGCCCCGAGCAGCGTCGGGGTTCCTCTGAGCGGGGGTCTCCTTCGCGGGAACATCGCAGGAAGAAGAAACCCACGAGGGCGGCGTTGGTGGACGCTCCTGGTTCCTCGAGGGCCAGGTCGCATAGCCCCTATAGCCGTCCCGGGTCTTTGGAGTCGGAGAGGCCTGCCAAACATCCTCATGTCGAGATGGAGTCTCCTGGACACGTAAGTGCTGTTGTCCTCGTGGACTCTCCTCCGAGGGAGCCGACATCGGGCCTGATGCCGTCGGGGCCCGAGTCAGGGGCTGCTGGGTCTCCTGAGCTTGGACTCAGGTTGACGGCCTTGGAGAGCAGCTTCGCTGCCTTCGACCCCGGAGGCTGAGCCGATCCTCGAGTCCAAGCGGGCTCAAGTCGATCCTCGGGCATGGTCTCCCTCGACCTCCCGCTCGGGGCCGAGGTCATCGACGCCGATACCCTCGGCGTTGGGGCGGAGGGCATCGGTGCCCGCCCGACCGGAGCTGCTCGATTCCTCCTCCGAGGAGTCGGGCTGGGAGACGGAGGACGAAGAGTCACCCTACACTCATCGGACTCTGTGTCCCATCGGACTCGCCCGAGTCCGAACCTCGGAGACGATCCCCACCGGAGGATACCAGGCTCTCGGACTTCGTGCAGGATATGGCCAAGGCCTTGGCCTTCCCCGCGGATCCCGAGGAGGAGCCGAGGAGCTCGAGGCTCTCCAGTACGACTCTCCCCCGAAGGAGGCCTTTACTGTTCCGGTTCCTCCGATGCTGGAGCGGCTGATCTTCCGCATGTGGGAGACCCCGGCGTTAAGCAAGCGGGTCGATTCAATCTATTTAGTCCGCAAGAGCCACGGGTTCCAAAAGGCACAATTACCGCACCACTCCATGGTTGTGGAATCGGCCATGCATCAACTGAAAAGTCAGAAGATGCACTCCTCGGTGCCTTCCGGCCGGGAGGCCTGGAACCTGGATGCCCTCGGTAAGAAGTGCTTCCAGGGCTCTATGCTTGCTTGCCGTTTCCAGACATACCAGCTCTACATGAGCATGTACCTCAGAGACCTGGCAAAGGAGATTGCCGGGTTCTCAGCTGGTCTCTCCGAGGAACCTTTGCAGAGGTTCCAGGCCTTGTCCACTGGTATTCGGGAGTGCTCGAAGTTTATCTCTCGAGCAGTCTACGATAGCTTTGAGGCTTCGGCCCAAGTAGCCAGGGCCGGCATCGGTGCCCGCCGACAGACTTGGCTACAGTCATCCGACCTTGAGCCATGGGTACAGGACAAGTTGGTCGATGTCCCCTGCCGGGGTGAAAACCTTTTTGGCAAACCCATGGCTGAAAAGGCTGCTGAGCTCGAGACAGACTCTCACCAGGACTAGGTTGTCCAAAAAAACCTCTGCCCCTTCTCAGAAAAAGAAGGGCTCGGGATAAAAGACCTTTTACCTGAGGAAGTCATCTGCCTATAAACAATACCCTCATTATCAGGCCTCTGCAGCTCCCCAACAAGGTCAGCAGGCCAAGGGGCAGGGTCAAGGGCCCCGTAGGCAGAAGGCCCCCAAGCCACCTACACCGGCCCCTGCTCAGCAGGGTGGGGATTTTTGACTCAGAAAGCATAGCCTCTTCTCCTCAGCTGGCTTCTCTCAGCACAGGAGGCCGGCTGGCCCACTTTGCCCACAGGTGGTCTGCCGTCACATCAGTTCTCCATATAGTCCAAAAGGGCTATCTTCTCCATTTTCACCAGGTGTACCTCCCTCCTATTTTCCAGGGGAGCCTCCAAGACTCCCTCTGCACAGGGACCTACTCCTTCAGGAGTTGGCAAGTCTGCTAAAGGATCAGGCTGTGGAACCGGTGCCCCACCACCTGAGAGGTCACGGCTTTTATTCCAGGTACTTTCTGGTAACAAAAAGAACAGGAGGCCTCAGACCTATCCTAGACTTGCGCAACCTCAAGTTCCTGGAGAGGGAAAAGTTCAAGATGCTTACCATTGGAATCCTGCTGCCCTACCCTCCAGCAGGGAGACTGGCTATGCTCCTTAGATCTAAAGGATGCATATACTCACATCCTTATTCATCCAGACCACAGACAATATCTCAGATTTGTTGTGGGGGGAAGCCATTATCAGTACAGAGTACTACCCTTTGGCCTGTCCTCCGCTCCCAGGGTATTCACCAAGTGCCTGGCAGTGGTGGCAGCCTACCTGAGGCTTCAAGGTCTTTTTGTGTTTCCGTACCTGGACGACTGGCTCATAAGGGGCCAATCTTCCCAGGAGGCAAATCAAGCCACCCTTCGCACTGTGGCTCTACTTCAGCACTTGGGGTTTGTCATAAACTTCGAAAAGTCCACTTTGCTCCCATCCCAGAACTTGGAGTTCATAGGGGCCAGACTAGACACTCTTCAAGCAAAGGCTTTTCTACCTATGGACAGAGCCCACAGGCTGATGGATCTGGCCAGGCAGTTTCGCAGCAATTCCCTGGTCTCTGCCAGGCAATTCCTGAGACTACTCGGCCATATGGCTTCCACGGTTCATGTCACCCCCAATGCCTGCCTGCACATGCGGCCGGCTCAGTGGAGCCTTCGCACTCCGTGGCATCAGGCCACGGGGAGCCTAGCGGACTCAGTAAAGATATCGGACCTGCTAGTTTCCTCTCTGCAGTGGTGGCTTCATCTTCCGAATCTGGTACGCGGAGTGGTTTTTCAATCCCCTCCGTATTCTCAAGTGCTGACAACAGATGCTTCTCTTCTGGGTTGGGGAGCACATTGCCAAGGGGCATGTACTCAGGGTCTCTGGACCCCTTGGGAGGCTACTCAACAGATAAACTTCCTAGAGCTACGGGCGATACGCCTAGCTGAGAGCCTTCTCCCACGTCGCCTCTCACCAGTCTGTACTGGTCCAGACGGACAATCAAGTTGCCATGTTCTACGTGAACAAGCAAGGGGGCACAGGCTCCTTCCTTCTATGTCAGGAGGCACAAAGGTGGTGCTCTTGGGCCGTGTCTCACGGAATCCTCCTAAAGGCTGTCTACCTCCCAGGTCAAGAAAATTACCTGGCGGACAGACTGAGCAGGATCCTGCAACCACACGAATGGAGGTTGAACCCCTTGGTGGTTCAGCATGTCTTTCTCAGGTGGGGCCTTCCCACCATGGATCTTTTTGCCAGTCCTCTGAACCAGCAACTCCCGAGATTCTGCTCCAGACAACTGCATCCTCTGAGTAGCAGCGGATGCGTTTCTGATCTCGTGGTCCACAGGCCTACTGTATGCGTTTCCTCCCATGCCACTAGTGTCCAGAACGCTGTTCAAAGTCCTCAAGGACCGGGGCTTCATTGATCCTGATAGCCCCCAGGTGGCCGAGGCAACCGTGGTTTCCGCTTCTGCTGCAGCTAGTGGTGGACACCCCTCTTCCTCTGGGGTTTCAACACGATCTCCTGTCTCAGGATCAGGGGACTCTCTTGCACCCCAACCTCCATTCCCTTCAACTGATGGCCTGGCTGCTGAAAGGGTAGTCCTGGCTCCCCTACTACTGCCTCGAGAGGTGGACGATGTGGTCTTGGCCTCTCGGCGACAATCCACCAGGAAATCCTACGCTCTTAAGTGGCGTAGATTCTCCGCTTGGTGTGCTCAGCACAGCGAGAATCCCTTCTCGTGCTTGGTAGCGGTAGTGTTGCAATATTTGCTTTACCTCTCCAATCTGGGCCTTAAGTCTAACTCTGTCAGAGTTCACCTTAGTGCTCTCTCAGCGCACCACACGCCAGTGGACGGGAGGCCTCTTTCTAGCTACCCTTTGGTGGCTCGCTTTCTCAGAGGCCTCCTCCTGCTCAAGCCTCCTTTACGTCCACCAGCCCCTGAGTGGGATCTGAATGTGGTCTTGTAGCGGATTACTTGTCCACCATTTGAACCTATGGCTACCTGCCCTCTCCGTTTTCTCTCCTGGAAAACCTTGTTTTTGGTAGCTCTTACCTCTGCTAGGAGAGTGAGTGAACTTCAGGCACTAGTGTCTGATCCTCCTTACACTAGGTTCTACAGGAATAGGGTAGTCTTACGGACTCACCCTAAGTTTCTTCCTAAGGTTGTCTCACCTTTTCACCTCAATCAGGAGGTGGTTCTTCCGACCTTCTTTCCCAGGCCGCATGCCAGCTGGGCTGAGATGGTTTTGCATACCTTGGACTGTAGGAGGGCGTTATCCTTCTACCTTGACCGTACGCGGGAGCATCGGAGGGCTGTTCAGCTCTTCGTTTCTTTTGACCCCAATAAGTTGGGGCTCCCTGTCTCCAAGCGTACTTTGTCCATGTGGGTCGCTGACTATATCGCCTGGGCATATGGGGTAGCCGGCCTCTCGTTGGAGGGTCGAGTCACGGCTCATCGTGTCAGGGCGAAGGCTGCGTCAGTGGCTCATCTCCGCTCTGTTCTGTTGGCAGACATCTGTCGGTCTGCTACTTGGTCTTCAAGCCAGACTTTTGCGGCCCATTACTGCCTTGAGAGGGAGTCCCGCAGGGAAGTGCTTTCGGACAGGCAGTACTCCATAATCTCTTTGAGGTTTAGGCAACTCCTACCCTCCGGCCCTAGTGTTGGGCTACCGGTCGGGGGCGCTCTCAGAGAAGATTCCTTCCTTACGTGCTGACGAGCTAGAGGGAGCTCATTTTTTCGGCTTGAGGTCTCCGGTAGCCTTAAGCTGGGGAGTCCCATATGTGAGGACTGACTTCCTGCTTGGTCCTGGAGAAAGAGTAGTTACTCACATGTAACAGGTGTTCTCAAGGAGCAGCAGGAATCATCCTCACAACCCTCCCTCCCCTTGGAGTTGCAGTCATATGATTTGTGTTTGCTAATTTTTTTGCTGTCTTTTAGCTATGTCATCAGACTGAGCAAGATGGCACCCTTGGGCGGGAAGGGGACCGCGCATGCGCGCTGCAATTCCCAAAGGCTTTCTTTTTTTTATAACTTAATCTTTATTATTCGTTTTTTTTTGTTTAAAACAAACCAAAAATTACATGCAAAAATGAACAACCATCACACATTGATTCCAACAAAATTTAAACATGACTGCAAAAAAGGGGGTTGAGGCAGTAAGTCCCTCCCCCCACCCTCCCCCCACCCTCCCAACCCCCTCCCCCCTACCCTTAAACTGGTTAACAAAACACTATGCAGGTATCTCAATACGCACACTTTCTCCCCTAGTTCCCCCCCCCTCCCCCCGAATCTGCAACATATTTCAGTAAAGGCTGCCACTGGTTATCAAATTTAGTCCCTTGATTTTTCCGAATAGCAATTAACCGCTCCATCTGGAGCACTTTAGTGAGCCGCGTGACCCAATGGGCGAGATCCATACTTCCCCCCTGCCTCCACTTCCAGGCAATTTCACATCTTGCCGCTACTATACAAGACCGCATTGGCTTGGACCATCTAGTAGATAAATTAGGTGGCCATATCCCTAGGAGGAACAAGGATGGGCAAAGCTCCAAGCGCACTTGTAATATCTTCCCCATCTGATGACAAATTTGCTTCCAATAAGATTGGACCCAGGAGCACTCCCACCACATATGAAAATAGGTTCCCTTTACTCCACAGCCCCTCCAACAGAGATCGGAGACCGCTGGGAACATCCGATGATAGCGCTCAGGCGTATAGTACCAGCGCAGTAAAATTTTGTAGGTATTCTCCTGAATAGCAGTACTGATGGAGGACTTAGCCGCACCCTTATATATTGCCCGCCACCCATCTTCGTCCCATGCCACACCTAGATCTCTCTCCCATTCCACCATATATTTTAACTTTGGCTCCCTTTCACCCAGCGCCCGCAAACTAGCATAGTGTAAGCGTATGAGGCCCCGTGAAGAATGATGACCACCCACAAGGCCTCAAGGTCGTTAAGCCCTCTCTCAATACGCTCCCTATTAGGTCTATTGTGCATATAATGCCGCACCTGTAAATAAGCAAAGAAATCACGTTTGCCCAGCTGAAATTCGACTTGCAGCTTTTCAAAAGACTTAATAGTATCGTTATCAAGAAACTGTATAAAGTGAGAGAGGCCCTGCTCATCCCAATTTTGAAATATGGGTTTGTTGCCTGGTTCAAAGGCTGGAGTGGCCACCAATGGTGCTAACAAAGACGCCCCAAAGAGATATTCACTCTCCGCCATCCCCTCCCCCATTCGCCCCAAAGATGTCTGATGAAGGGATTATTCGTCCAATCGCCCTTCAGCGTGCCCGTCTGTAACCATGGGAGATATTGTAATTTATACTGGGGCACCGCTTGTTCAATGGAGAGAAACCCCTTCTCTGACAATGGTGCTCGCCATTCCATCACTTGTCTCATTTGTGCCGCTAAATAATAATCAGCAATCATGGGCATCCCTAAGCCTCCTTTCTGCCGCGCTCGATACATAATATTCCTTGCTATGCGTGGAGGACGATGGCACCAGACAAATAAAAATAACTTCCGTTGAAGCTTATGGAGCACTCGTTGAGGAATCTTAATAGGTAATACTTGAAAATAGTACAATAATTGGGGTAAAATCATCTTAATTGTCGCTATCCTCCCTAACCAAGATATCTCCTCTTTGTGCCATCTCGTCAAGTCCCGATCAATTTTATCTAATAACCCTGGGTAATTAGCCCCATAAAGTTGGTCGATATCCCGGGTGAGGTAAACCCCTAAATATTTGATTTTATTTTGGGCCCAACGAAAGGGAAAGCTCCCTTGCAGAATCAATGCCAAGTTACCCGATAAATTAACATTCAGAGCCTCTGTCTTATCCCAGTTAATTTTGAAACCAGCAACTCCACCAAATCTCTTAAATTCAGCCATAATAATGGGTAGCGTCAACAATGGACGAGTAATAAACAGTAGATTGGCAAACAGCGCCAATTTATGCTCAGTTTGCCCAATTACGAGTCCCGTCACATCTGCGTTTTGTCTTAAATGCCGCGCCAAAGGCTCCATAGTTAAGGCAAACAGCAAGGGGGATAAAGGGCACCCCTGTCTGGTGCCTCTTGCTAAAGAAAAGAAGTCAGAGTACTTCCCATTGATCTTAACTGCTGCTGTCGGGTTGGTATATAAAGCCTTTATCCATACCTCCATATGGGAGCCAATGCCTACTGCCTCTAACACCTCAAACATAAAGCCCCATTCTACTCGATCGAATGCTTTCTCAGCATCAACCGCTAAAACGAGAAGTTCCTGCTTTTGCTGTTTGGCCGTCCAGATAAGTTGGATCGCCCGGCGAATATTATCTCCCGTATTGCGACCTTGGACAAATCCTGTTTGGTCAGAATGAATCAGCTTGGGCAGGATACGTCCCAAGCGATTCGCTAAGATCTTAGCTAAGATTTTCCCATCGGTGTTCAAAAGTGAAATGGGGCGATAAGATCCGCAAACCGTGGGATCCCTACCCGGCTTTGCTATCACTGAGATCCCGGCTTGATGCACCGAAGGCGGTAGCGGATGGCCCTGGAGTACCCCATTAAAGAGTCGCTGTAAAATCGGGGCTAACTGTGGGGCTAATTTCTTATAAAATACTGCAGAGAAGCCGTCCAATCCAGGGGATTTATTGAGAGCTAAGCCCTGAATCACTTGATAGATTTCATCTATAGTAATTTCATGATTCAAAAATTCTCGATCCGTCTCCGATATTACCGGGAGCGAACCTCCCTCCCTGATATAGTCACTCACCCCCAAAACGGACTCCCTCATCTCACTAGTATATAATGCTGTATAATACTGCCGAAACTGTTCCCTAATATCGTCTGAATGAAATAAAAGCTTGTCCCCTGGTCCTTTAAGTTTCAAAATTGTGGAGCGGCGCTCCTTAACCTGTAGTTTGTGCGCTAGTAATCGGCCTGCTTTATTGTTAAACTCCATAATAACGTTGATTAATACGTTGTAATTGGAAATTAATTGAATCGAGCTGCAAAGAGTTGAGTTCTGCCCTAACTGCATCCAGCCGCTTCCTAAGCTTTGTCCCGCCCCTTTGCTTGTGAAGATGCTCTAACTCAGCAACCTGCTGAGTCAGTTGAGTGGCCCTTTCTCCACGTTTTTTCTTTTTCCGAGCTGCCCATTGTATCAACACCCCCCGTAGAATCGCTTTTAAAGCATCCCACTGGATCCCCAATGCCACCTCCCCTGTGTCATTCACAGCATAGTACTGTCGAATTTCCTCAGCCACTTTAGCTAGCACCTCCTTATCATGAAGACTTTCGTTGAGGCGCCAAAAGGACCTCCCCACTCTGTCCCGTTCCCCCTCCAAATTCTACCCAAATAGGGCCATGATCAGTCCAAGTGATAGGTTCGATACCTGTTTTAAGAATTCTTTGGGTCCAAAGCGCGTCTGCCAAAAAAAAAATCTATGCGACTATAACTGTGATGGACTGGCGAGTAATGTGTATAATCCAAATCTCGTGGATGCATCTGGCGCCAAATGTCACACACCCCGTAGCGCTGCATCAAACTCGTTAGTTGCGCCCGCCCCTTGGGTCCCAAGGAACTCCCCCGTTGTGACCTATCCTGTAGGGGATCCAAAACTTCATTGAAGTCACCCCCAATTAATAAAGCTCCATGAATTTTATCTGCTAACCAATGAGACAGGGTAGCCCAAAAGTCAGTATGAGGGTCATTTGGACCATAAACATTTAGGAAGGTAACCTCAGAGCCAAATAAGGTCCCCCAGACAAGCAATACACGGCCTTTCGTTCCCTTAAATACTCCCCCAACCTGGAACGGGACATCCTTGTGCACCGTGATAGCCACCCCCGCTCGCTTTTGAGAGCCTTTAGCATTGAACCAAACATCTCCATAAGCACTATGCTTCAAAAGAGGTTCATCCCGAGGTAATAAGTGCGTTTCCTGAACAAACATTACTTGCCAATGTTGCGTTCTAGCTTCTTTAAACAGCGCTTTACGCTTATGAGGTGTATTTAAACCCCGAACGTTGAGAGAGCCCACCTTAAGCCCCGCCATCCGAGAATTGCAAAGGACTATGCATTAACCAGTCGAAGTTACAAACCCTTTGAAGACCTACCCTTCCCCCCTCCCCCTCAATCTCACCACAGGCCTTAATCCTGTGCCGCCACCTCGGAGGAAGAGTCGTACCACCGGGACCAGCCACCCACCCGCAATATGGGCCTCCCATCCCAGATTCTCGCTGATTACCTCTCCCCTACATTGAAGCTCCCACTGTACCAAGAACCCCCCCCACATGCATTCCTGATTGCATACTTAAAAAGTACAGTATAGCATAGAATAAAGATTGAAAACTCCATCAATCCGCTTCCCAAGCCCGGTAGGCCAAGGGAGCAGCCACTGAGCCGGCTACCCCCATCGCCCACCAGAAGGTGTGAAAATATACCCATAGATAATATCAAGTCCGGGAAAAAAAAAAAAAAGGGGGAGAAATCCGCTGCATCATCTCATGTAGTTGGCCCCGCTCCATCAGTCTCTGCCGCACCCTTCTGAGAGTGATCACCGGAGGTGCGCTGCAGACGACGGCCTCTCGCCGGGATTCGATGCCATTTCAGTCTTTCCAATAAAAGCGACTGCTGCTGTTCAGATAAGACAGTGGGCTGATTGTTGTTCTTGGGTAAGTTCGGGGCCTTAGCCTTCTCCAAAGCGCTCCAAGCTTCCGTGCTAGTTTTGACTCGCTGAGACTTGCCCGCTACTTCAAATTGCAAAGCAAAAGGAAAAAGCCATTTATATTTGATGTTTTCACGTCGCAAATACTCAGTCACAAGACGCATGGCTTTTCGGCGCTGTAGTGTCTGAGGCGTCAAATCTTGAAATACTTCCACTGAACAGCCATGCCATTGTAGCTTCCCTCTTCGCGACGCTGCTCGCATCACCTTTTCCTTTATGGGAAAGCTAGTTAAGCAGGCAATAATGTCCCTAGGGCGATTCCCAGGAGGAAAGCGAAGCGCTCTGTGTGCACGTTCGATGCCAATCTCTTCTACTGCAGCAGACTCGGCCGAGCTCTCTTCCGCTAATATGGCCCCGCAGATTTCGCAGACTACTGTGGCTGCCTGCTTGTATTGTTCCTCCTCCGGAACTCCACGTATGCGAAGATTGCAACGGCGGGACCGATTCTCTAAATCAATTTTTTCACGCAGGTCTTCCACCGTGCCTTGCCACTGATTATTCAGGTCTCGTACCGTCTGTGCTGCGGTCGCCATGTCTTCCACGTGCTCTTCCAAAATTTCCACCCGATGTCCCAGGGCCTGCATATCTTGACGGAGCTCAATCAGCAATTCCTTAACATCCGATTTCACACCCAGAACCTCCGTTTTAATCTCCCGGCACCACCGCCGGAGATCACCCTTGGTGCATTGCTCCTCAGCATTCTCTAAATCTTCTTCCATCTCCGTATCGGGCTGTACCTCCTTCTCCACATGGAGGCTCAAAGGTGCATAAGAGGAGCGGTACTGTTCCAATTTTTTCCGAGCTGACATCCAAACCCGGGGTAGTAGTGCACTCAAAACTCTGTTTTTTGCTAGTTTGGGAGGCCCAATGCTAAAGAAAATCGCTCAATATACTGCGTCCCAAAGGAGCTTCTCTTTTAAGCCGCCATCCCGGTCAGTGACCTCACTTCCTCTTCCCAAAGGCTTTCTTTGAAAGCTGGGGAAATGCTCCGCACGAGTGCTCCTCTTGCGCCGACATCACCCATATGTGAGGACTGATTCCTGCTGCTCCTGGAGAACACCTGTTACAGGTGAGTAACTACTCTTTTTTTTTAACTTTTTACTTGGGTTGCTAGACAGGAGGTCTTTCCATCTTCTGGACCCTCAGGCCCCCTCTCCGTCCTTTCCCCCTTTATTTGTTTTTTGTTCTTTGTTTGCCTTTTGCCTCTCGTGGACAGGAGCCGCCTGAATCGGGGGTGAGCCCGCTTGAACCATCAGTCAGAGCCAGCAGATGATTTGCCTGACGGCGCTGTGAGGAGATTCAGGTGGCAGGAAACAGGCGATTGCCTGCTTCGGGGTGGTCGTCTGCTTCCACTGCTGTCAGCAGTGCGCGGTAAGCAGAGAGCTGGCCCCCCGATCGGTGTTAGCGGATGGCTGATTTTAGGCGGAACAGTGACGCCTGCTTCCGGCCTGTTCGACAGAGCGCACCTGTGGAGTGTGGAAGGCAAAGCTGGGGATTCTCTACCTGTCAGTCTCTTCCGGCTCGAGAAACGAACCGTATCGGAGCGGGGAGAGAGAAGAGATACGGGGCGTCCAGCAGCTGCTAGTGAGCAGCAGATGTAAGGCATAGAGAGAGAGCCTGGTTTTGGGCCCTGCCACGTGGCGTCAGCGCGGGAACTGCTGGATGGTTAGCAGGGCCTGCAGGAGCTCTGTGGTTTGCGCGGGAAGCCTCGTTTTTTTTTTTCTGCTAAAGCGTTTTTTTCGGCCTCGGAGGGGGTCCGGAAAGAGCAGAGGTAGCCATTACGTTTTTTATTTAAAAAAAAAATAAAGGGAGGAAGGAAACTGTTCCTCATATAAGCTCTGGGGCATGTCTTCCAAACCAGTTTGTTTGATCTGTGGCTCCAGAAGGGGAACTTCAGCGGACACGGGGGTCTGTAAGAAGTGCGCGCAGCTGGTTACTACTATGGAGCACGACTTGGAGGGGGCGGCTGAGGGTCAGAAGAACCCTTCAAGCGTGCAGGATCCATCTGCGCCAGTTTTGGGCTCGGAGGAGCCCATGGCCAGGCTGTACTCAGCCCCAGATCTCCCAGCCTCGCCAGCAGCCCCATCGGGGGGGTTTGTCGGGCATTTTTTTCTCCGGAATTTGTAGCTCTCATCCAGCAGGTTTTTGGGAACCAGCGTAATGAGCTGGGGACGAGTTCTGCAGGAGAGGCCCGCGGAAGTAAGAAATCGGGGACTCCTTTGGCTGCGGGGGGAGTCTAGGTAGTCCGGCTAAGAAGGCCATTCTGGAGAAGGAGCAGCAGGGAACGGTACGTGGACTCTGAGGGAGTTCTATTGGATGAGGGAGAACTCGGCTTGGACGTGGAAGATGAGTTGGAGGAAGGAGAGATCACGGACAGAGAATCAGGCAAGGGTCGTGAGTTTTTAGAAGGGATGAATTGCCCGCACTTATCTCAAACGATAAAGGCGCTGAATATGCTGTCGCCTGAGCCGGTAGAGGATGCGACATTGGAAGATCCATTGTTGCAAGTGTTTAGGAAGACCCAGAGAGCCTTCCCGGTGCATAGAGTGATTAGAGAAATGATTCAAGAAGAATGGGATTTACCGGAGGTCGTGCTCAAAGGCTCCAGGGTGATGGGTAGACTCTACCCCCTGGTGGATCAAGAACAGGAGCTGTTTAAGTCCCCTAAGGTGGATGTGGCCGTCTCGGCGGTCACTAAGAAGACTATCATCCCAGTAGAGGATAGTGTGGCGCTCAAGTATTCACAGGATAGAAAGCTGGATTCCTTGTTAAGACAGGTGTTTGATGTTAATGCCTTGTTGGTCCAGGCAGCTATTTGTGGAGCTTGGGTAGCTAGAGCCTGCCTGTGCTGGGCTCAGCGAGTGCAAGGCGATCAAAGCAGGGATGACTTGAGAGAAGCAGCAAGATTGGAGTCGGGGACAGCATATTTGGTGGATGTCTACTATGACCTCATTCGAGGCTTATCAAAGAGCATGGCGTCGGTAGTGGCGGCGTGGCGTTACCTGTGGCTGCTCAACTGGACAGCGGATGGTTCCTTGACGTCCAGGTTGAGCAAGCTCCCCTTCTGGGGGAAGATGCTTTTTGGAGAGGATTTAGAAAAATTGGTAAAGGTGGCAGGCTTCCGGAAGACAAGCAGAAACAAGGGTGACCTACTTCTTCTGGCAGGGGGCAGCAGAGGGAGTTTAGGCGCTTTCGGTATTCGAGATTCAACCAAGCGCCCCGAGGGAGATTCCCGGGCAGGAGCCAGGGGTTTCGTGGATTTCGAGGAGCAGGAAGGGGTTTTGGGGCCTCTACCTCCTTCGCGAATTCCCAAAAGTCGCAATGAGATAAGGAGGGCCTGGGCAGGCCTGGTTCCCGTAGGGTGTCTGCTGCAGGATTTTTACCCTGCCTGGGTCAAGATTACCTCCGACCAGTGGGTGTTGGAGCTCATTCATGAGGGGTATGCGTTGGAGTTCCAACATCCAGTAAGAGAATTCTTTGTTCAGTACCCGTGTAAGTCGCAGATCAAGTGCAACGCCGTGTGAGGGATGGTCGAGAGGTTGTTAGAGTTAAAAGCTATAGTGCCCATGCCTCAAGACGAATGCGAGTCCGGTTGATACTCCATCTATTTCGTAGTACCAAAGGAAGAGGGGTCGTTTTGACCAATTTTGGACCTCAAGGGCGTAAATCTGTGTCTTCGAGTACAGCACTTTCATATGGAGACACTCTGGTCTGTGATAGTGGTGGTCTGGAAGGGGGAGTTTCTGACGTCCTTGGACCTATCGGAGGCGTACCTTCACATCCTGATTCAAAGGGAGCATCAGAAATTCCTCAGGTTTGCGGTGCCCATGGGGCATTTCCAGTTCCGGGCCTTACCTTTCGGGTTGGCGATAGCCCCGAGGACGTTTACCAAGGTGATAGTCATAGCGGCAACGCTGAGGAAGGAGGGCGTTCTCGTACACCCATATCTGGACGATTGGTTGATTCGAGCAAAATCCAGGGTCGAAAGCGAGGCGGCTACATCAAGAGTAATAGCACTCCTGCAAAGTCTAGGTTGGGTGGTCAATATGTCCAAGAGCAACTTAGTCCCGTCTCAACATCTGGAGTATTTGGGAGCCTTGTTCGATACAGAGGCGGGAAGAGTTGTTCTGCCACAGCAGCGAGTGGGAAGTTTGAGATCGCTAGTCCAGCATTTTCTGGCCAGACCTACCCCCGTAGTGTGGCATTATATTCAGGTTCTTGGAACCATGGTGGCAACGATAGAGCTGGTCCCGTGGGTGAGGACGCACATGCGGCCGTTACAGAGGGCGTTGCTCAGGAGGTGGTCTCATCAGCACGACCCGTTGTCGCGGAAGCTGCCCTGTCCCTCAGATGCGACAAGCCTTACAATGGTGGCTCAAGCCGTAGGTTCTCGGCAGCGGTATGCAGTTGGAGACGCCTTCCTGGATGCCCCTGACAACGGATGCCAGCCTCGCCGGATGGGGGGCTCACTGCCAGGGACGATACGCCCAGGGTCAATGGTCCGAATTGGAGAAGACCTGGTCAATCAGGTTAGAGCTGAGAGCAGTGTGCCTGGCTCTGTGGGTGTTTTAAGCTTCTCTACGCAACGAGGCCGTTCGAGTACTGTCCAACGCCACGGCAGTAGCCTCTATCAATTGGCAGGGTGGCACCAGCAGTATTGCCATGGAGGCAGAAGCAGCTCTGTTAGAGTGGGACGAAAAGAATCTTCTGGCACTGTCGGTGGCGCATGTGGCTGGAGTAGACAATGTGGAGGCCGACTTCCTGAGTCGAGTGAAGGTAGACCTTGGCGAATGGGTTCTCCATCAGGACGTGTTCGAGCTGTTAGTGGACCTGTGGGGGACGTCGGTGATGGATCTCATGGCAACGTTCCGGTCGGCAAAGGTCACGCGCTTTTACAGCAGACGAAGAGAAAGGATGTCAGAAGCCCTGGATGCTCTCCTGCAGAGCTGGCCGGAAGAGCAGCTCCTGTACGTGTTTTCCCCTTGGGTGTTAATAGGAAGGGTGCTGCAACACATAGAGCGTCACAGAGGAACGGTGATATTGGTAGCTCCGGATTGGCCGGAGTACTTGACATCCCTCAACATGGGAACCACACAAATTCAAATACAGCCACAAATAAGATATCTAGGCATTATCATAGACCAAGCTCTTACGCTTAAGCAACAAATCACTAAAACCACCGGAACTATATATCACAAAGCTAAAACAGTACAATGTTTCAGACCTCTCCTCGAACCTCAGGACTTCAGGACAGTAATTCAAGCTATGACACTCCCACATCTGGACTACTGCAACGTAATCTACCATGGGCTACCTGCCACACAGACCAACCCCCTCCGAACTGCCTTGAACAGCACAGCAAGAATTATTCAGAAAGCAAAGAAACGAGACCACATCACCCCAATTCTGAGGGACCTACACATACTTCCCCTCGAAGCAAGAATTAAATACAAATCCATTCTACTCACTCACAAAGCCATCCACCAAACACAGACCACCCAGCTCCGCACCCTGCTGCCCCGTCCAGCCCACAGCAAAACAACCATACAAACCTCCAGCAACTCCCTCACCATCCCTCACAAAAGAACCAAATGCACTCAACGGACCTGCAACAGAGCCTTTGAACTTCATGCTCCGTCCCTCTGGAATTCTCTACCAAATCAAATCAGGAACAACGGTGATCTCTTGTCATTCAAAAAACTAAAAACCATCCTATTCCAAGAATATCTCAAAACAGAAACAAACTCCCACCACTGACTGCACCCAATCCCCTAACCCATCCATCATGAACATAAGATCAAAAACTGTTACTTTGTCCATATCTATGTCCAACTTGTGTCGAAATCATCAATGTTGCCCACCTGGTGACGGCCCTACCCCTATATCTGATTATCCCCCCCCTTGTTACACCGCTTTGACCCGGTGAAAAGCGGGATATAAATAGTTAAATAAATAAAATAGAGCGTCACAGAGGAACGGTGATATTGGTAGCTCCGGATTGGCTGAGGAGACCTTGGTACGCAGATTTGCAAAGGCTCTTAGTGGGAGCTCCGTTGCGTCTGCCCCTGTGGGGGGGATCTACTGTCTCAAGGAACCCTGCGCATACCTCAAGTGAATCGATTCTCTTACAGCTTGGCTATGGAAAGGGCTAGACTGAGAGCCAAAGGTTACTCTGCACCCGTCATAACCACTTTGTTGAGATCCAGAAAGAGATCTACTTCTCTGGCTTATGTGCGGATTTGGCGAGTGTTCGAGGCCTGGTGTGCGGACAGGCAGTTAGAGCCGTTGTGGGTATCTATTCTGTAGGTGTTGGCCTTTTTGCAGGACGGCTTGGATAAGGGTTTAGTGGCCTCGTCCTTACGAGTGCAGGTGGCGGCGGTGATGTGTTATAGAGGTAAGATTCGGGGGCAGACGATAGCTTCTCATCTGGATGTCAAGCGATTCTTGAGGGCGGTTTCTCTGCTTCGGCCTCCTTGTAGGCAGGGGGTGCCCAGCTGGAGCCTGCCATTTGTGTTCGATGCAATGGGGAAGGAGCCATTTGAGCCCTTATCGGCAACGCCATTGAAGGATCTTACTTTGAAGGTGGTGTTCCTGATAGTTATATGCTCGGCTCGCAGAATTTCGGAGTTGTAAGGCCTGTCCTGCAGGAAGCCCTTTTTATCCTTCTATGATTCCAAGGTGGTGGTGAGGACCGTTCCGTCGTTTTTGCCGAAGGTGGTCTCGGCTTTTCACCTCAATCAAGTGGTCTCGTTGCCGGTGTTTCGGGAGCAGGCCTCGGGCTCGGCAACAGGTAGGTTGCATCGACTGGATGTTCAAGTGTTGAAGGTTTATCTGTGTAGAACCGCAAATTTTCGAAGATCAGATAGACTGTGCTGTTTGGCGGACCCAGGAAAGGTCAAGCAGCCTCTAAGGCTTCCATAGCCAGATGGTTGAAAGCAGCAATAGCGTGTGCCTATATTTTGAAGGGCAGAGAGGTTCCCGAGGGGCTCCGAGCTCATTCTACGAGGGCTCAAGCTTCGTCTTGGGCCGAGTTCCAGTTGGTACCAGCAGTGGAGATATGTAAGGCAGCCACCTAGTCATCACTGGATTCCTTTGTTAAGCATTACCGTCTGGATGTACAGGCAGAAAGGGATACCTGTTTTGGATCGGCGGTGCTTCACGCTGGTCTAGCAGGTCCCTCCCAATGAGTTGTTTCTGTACTGCTCTGGTACTTACCCAGAGTTCCGGGACTAGACTGGAGTGATAAGGAAGAGGAAATTAGACTTACCTGCTAATTGTTGTTCCTTTAGGAACTCCAGTCTAGTCCCGTATCCCTCCCTGTTTGGTTTGCAGGTGATTGCCAGAAGCAAGATGTGCTAACAGGTAAGGCGGTGATTTGTAGTGTCAAAAGGGTGGGATTGGCAGGACCCCCATTCGCCCAAAGAAGGGAGAAGGAACCTCATGGGGTTAGACGAAATCCGGGGTGACAAAGGGGGGCAGCTGGTTGAACAGCCAGTTTCCCTATGGTTTATTATGAGTTAGTTACAAAATTGCTGCAGTTCGTTCTACTTAATTGTTGCTCCACTGAGTCTGCTTTGTCAGTAGGAAACTGGTGTGAGGATGCGGATCCAGAGAGCATATACAGGTGACATCACAAAAGAGATGATGTTGTTCAGTCTCCAAGTTGCTGGAAGAGGGATACAACCCAGAGTTCCGGGACTAGACGAGTTCCTAAAGGAACAACAATTAACAGGTAAGTCTAATTTCCTCTTTGACGCCGATGCAGTGTCATTACAGGCCTCCATTTGTGGGGTGTGAGTGGCAAGAGCTTGTCTGCGATGGTCTCAGCATTTAAGACAGTCGGCTCAGTTGAAGCAAGAAGGTCAGAGCTGGACCGCCTGGAGTCGGGGTCGGCTTATCTGTCAGATGTTCACTATGACTTAATCCGAGCCCTGGCTAATAGTATGGTGCCTCTTGTTGCCGTTCGCAGGACCCTGTGGTTGCGGAATTGGGCGGCAGACGGTTCTTCCAAGGCACATCTCGGTAAGCTCCCTTTCAAAGGAAAGTTGTTGTTCTGGGAGGATCTCAAGAAGTTGGTAAAAGATTTAGGGGAGTCTAAAGGTGGCCAGCTGCCAGAGGATAAGCCCAAACAGGGGAATTCTATGTCGGCCTTTCGGGGTTCCTTTAGAGATTTTTGAAGATTTTGGATTTCTCGCTTGGGCGGATTCCAAAGAGGAAGATTTGCTCCGCTGTCCCAGGGGTTTCGAGGGTCTTGGGGAGCAGGTAGAGGTTTTGCGGCAGCAGCCTCAATAGCCAATCGAAAACCGCAATGAAGTGAGGGGGACCCCGGCAGGAAGTTTGCCAATAGGCAGGCGACTTCGGAACTTTCTTCCTGCTTGAGTCCAAATAACGACCGACCAGTGGGTGTTAGAAATCATCTGGGAGGGCTATGCGCTGGAGTTCGCGTGGTTCGTTCTGGATTCATTTGTTCAGTCGCCCTGCAAGGGGCAACAAAAAGCTCAGGCAGCCCGTTGCATGCTGAATCGGCTGTTGCGCTTAGGTGTGGTCGTCCCGGTGTCCAAGGAAGACTACGGCAAGGGTCGATACTCAATTTATTTCGTGGTGCCAAAGGAGGACAGGTCGCTTTGTCCGATTTTAGATCTAAAAGGGGTGAACCGCTGTCTTCGGGTACCGCATTTCAGAATGGAAATGTTGCGGTCCGTCATTGTGGTGGTGCGCCAAGGAGAGTACTTGACATCCCTCAATCTCTTGGAGGCGTATTTACATGTTCCGATCAGAGCAGGTCATCAAATGTTTCTCCGCTTCACCCTGCTGTGGGGGCACTATCAATTTCAGGCGTTGCCCTTCGGTCTCGCAATGGCGCCGCGAACGTTCACCAAGATCATGGTGGTGGTAGCGGTGGCGTTGCGAAAGGAAGGTATTTTGGTTCATCCCTATCTCGACGATTGGTTAATTCAAGCAAAGTCCAGCGCCAAGAATGTACAAGTTACAGACAAAGTGGTGAAATTCTTGGAGAAGCTCAGCTGGGTAGTCAATGCGAACAAAAGTCATCTTACTCTGTCCCAGAGCCTCGAGTACCTCGGGGTCCAGTTCGACACGCAGAGGGGGACGGTATTTCTGCTCGATCGGCGAGTCCAAGCCCTACGGCAAGTGGTTCGCCAGTTCAGGGCTACACCGGTTCCTTCGGCCTGGACTTACCTCCAGGTGTTAGGTATGATGGTGGCATCCTTGGAGGGTGGTGCCTTGGGCCAGAGCACATATGAGGCCGTTGCAGTGGTCGTTGCTTCGCCGCTGGTCTCATCAAGCCGACCCACTGAGCAGACGTCTGCCCTTTCCTCTCGGGGTTCAACGAGTGTTGAAGTGGTGGCTACTTCCGGAGTCGTTGAAGGCCGGGATTCCCCTGGAACAGCCAGAGTGGCTACCCTTGTTGACAGATGAAAGCCTTGTGGGATGGGGAGCGCATTGCGGGGAGCTCTTCACGCAGGGTCTGTGGTCAGCTTGGGAGAGCACATGGTCAATCAACAGATTGGAACACAGAGCGGTAGCGTTAGCATTGCAGGCATTTGAGGGGATGGTGCGGGTTCGGGTGGTAAGGGTTCTATCGGACAACTCCGCAGCGGTGGCCTACATCAATCAGCAAGGTGGTACACAAAGTACGGCCATGGAAGAAGAGACAGAGGCACTCTTTGCTTGGGTCGAGCTTTGGCTGATAGCGATATCGGTGGCACACATTGCCAGGAAGGACAGTGTGACGGCGGATTTTCTCAGCAGAGTCCAGGTGGATGCCAGCGAAATAGTAATTACACTTACCTGGTAATTGTAGTTCCTTGAGTGACGACAGCTTAGTCCTCTACGAATGGGTAGTGCACCTCCTCCCTCCTGCAGCATGAAGACTGGACCAATCAAAACTCAGCACCACTGGATCCAGCATCCTGGCATTCCCTTGCTCTCCAGTGAACTACTGTCAAAGCAACTGAAAGAGATAGCTAACCTTTAAGACAAAACCGTAAAAATTTAATATGTCCTGGAATCTGCAAAACCAGTTTGTTTGGTTTTTTTTTGTTTTTTTTGTAAAGGGAAACCTAGAAACAACGTAGAAGACTGCACCCATCCCCCCCCCAGGAGGGATGGAAATACCCCAAAGACAGCCAACCAAGGATTCCTATCCTGCCGCACCAGAAGCAGGTAGCAAGAGCAAAAGGACAAAGAAAACTGCTGAAGAACACACCCGCAAAAAACGGACTCCCGTATGGCATGCATGCCGAGACAAAACTGCGGCCCAAGGGAGGGAAGGAGGACTAAGCTGTCACTCAAGGAACTACAATTACCAGGTAAGTGTAGTTACTATTTCATTATCGTTCCTCCAGCTTAGTCCTCTACGAATGGGATGTAACAGAGCAGACTTAACGGGAGGGATTCCGCCAACCGGCACGCAAGACCGTGGAACCAAAACAGGCATCACGTGCCGCCAAGACATCAAGACGATAGTGCTTTACTGAAAGTGTGGAGAGACGACCACGTCGCCGCTTTACAAATCTCTGCTGGAGACACCAAACTATACTCCACCCAGGACGTCGCTTGAGCTCTGGTAGAATGAGCCCGCAAACCTAGCGGCGCCACACGCCCTTGCAACAGATAAGCGGAGGCAATCGCCTCCTTAATCCATCGAGAAATAGAGGCTTTCGCTGCCGCCTCACCTTTCCTAGAACCGCCGAACAAGACGAACAAACGATCTGACTTGCGGAAGTCCTCGGTAACCTTTAAATACTGACGCAAAATTCTCCTAAGGTCCAAACGACTAAGCCCGCGATCCGAGGCTCGCTCACCCGACGCCTGCAACACTGGGAGCGACACCACCTGATTTAAGTGAAAGGGAGAAGACACTTTAGGCAAAAAGGAAGGTACTGGTCGTAGAACCACCTTTTGATCCGAAAAAGACAGGAAAGGCTCTCTGCAAGAAAGAGCTTGAAGCTCAGAGATACGCTGCGCCGAACAAATCGCTACAAGAAACACCGTCTTAAGGGTTAAATCCTTCACTGAAGCTCGAGCCAGAGGCTCAAACGGTGCAGCGGAAAGCGCCCGCAAAACCAGGTTGAGATCCCACGGAGGCACGGAGACGTGACGCGGAGGGCGCAGTCGAGAAACCGCCTTCAGGAAACGGATCACATCGGCATGGGCACCCAGCGCGACCCCATGTATTTTACCTCTGTAACAGGAGAGAGCCGCGAGCTGCACTCGCAAAGAACTAGCCGCCAAACCTTTATCAAAACCGTCCTGCAAAAAATCCAAGACAACCGGAAGAGAGGCCGTAGCCGCCCGAACCTGTCGCCTGGAACACCAATCCTCAAATATACGCCAGATGCGGACATAAGCCAGCGAAGTGGAGCGCTTTCGGACTTGAAGCAACGTCGTTACAACCGCCTTCGAATAACCTCTCTTCCTCAGCCGTGCCCTTTCAATAGCCAGGCCGTAAGAGAGAATCTCTCCACCGCCGGCATGCGGAGAGGACACTGACACAGCAGGTCCAGAGCAAGCGGAAGCCGCCACGGAGAATCGGCTAACAACCGGACCAGATCGGCATACCAGGGATGACGGGGCCAATCCGGCGCTATCAACAATACCCGTCCCCGGTGAGACTCGATCCGCTGAATCACCCGCCCCAGTAGAGGCCACGGGGGAAACACATAAAGAAGGCCGGAGGTGGGCCAGGTCTGCAAAAGAGCATCGATGCCCTCGGACATGGGCTCTCGCCGACGGCTGAAAAAACGAGACGCCTTTGCGGAGCGAAAGGTTGCCATCAGGTCCATTACCGGCGGACCCCAACGCCTCACCAACTGTTGGAATACCGTAGGATTCAGCTCCCATTCGCCGGCATCCACTTGGACCCGACTGAGAAAATCCGCCGTGACATTGTCCTTTCCGGCAATGTGTGCCGCCGAGATCGTCTGCAACCGGGGTTCTATCCACGCGAAGAGCAACTGGGCTTCCGCTTCCAAGCCCACGCTTCCGGTACCTCCCTGTCGATTTATGTAAGCCACGGTCGCGGCATTGTCTGAGAGAACGCGAACCGCTCGGTTCGTGACCTGCAGCTCGAAGCGTTGCAGTGCTAACCGAACGGCCCGCAGCTCCAATCGATTGATCGACCAACCGCTCTCCTGCGGGGACCAAAGGCCCTGCGCCACAAATTCCCCGCAGTGCACGCCCCAGCCCGTGAGACAGGCATCCGTCAACAGCGGAATCCAGTCCGGCTGTTCCAAGGGCATCCCCGCTCGGAGCGTTGAAGGACGTAACCACCACTTCAGATCCTGGCGAACTGTCCGCGGACAGGGAAGACGTTTGGTCAACGCATCGGTCTGATTGGACCAGCGACGGAGCAAGGCCCTCTGCAGAGACCGCATGTGGAAACTAGCCCAGGGCACCACTTCCAAGGATGCCGCCATCGTCCCCAAGAGTTGCAGGTAGTGCCAAGCTGATGGAGCCGCAGTCTTCCGAAAGCGGCGCACCAGAGATTGAAGAGCTAGTACTCTCCGCTCCAGGAGTGACACGACACCCCGACAAGTATCGAAGCGTACTCCGAGGTACTCGAGCGACTGCATCGGAACCAAGTGGCTCTTGTCTGGGTTGACTACCCAGCCGAGAGACTGCAGAAGTCCGACGACCTTTGACGTCACTGACTCGCTCTCCAAGCGAGTTTTTCCGCGGATCAACCAATCGTCCAGATAGGGATGAACTAGTACCCCCTCCTGACGCAAGGCTGCCGCCACCACCACCATGACTTTGGTGAACACTCGAGGCGCGGTGGCCAGTCCGAAGGGTAACGCCTGGAACTGAAAGTGACCCCACGGAAGCGCGAACCGGAGATACTTTTGATGGGACTCCCGGATCGGTATATGGAGATAGGCCTCGGACAGGTCGAGAGAGGAAAGGAACTCGCCTTTGCGGACCGCTACAATTACTGACCGCAAGGTTTCCATGCGAAAATGCGGGACACGAAGACAGCGATTCACGTCTTTGAGATCTAAGATGGGCCAAAGAGCACCATCTTTCTTTGGCACCACGAAATATATGGAGTACCTGCCGAGACCATACTCCGCCTGCGGAACCGGAACAACGGCCCCTAACCGGAGCAAGCGATCCAGAGTTAGACGAATATGAGCGGTCTTTATTGGGCCCCGGCATGGAGACGCTACGAAAGAATCGAGAACGGGCTGGGCAAGCTCCAAGGGGTACCCGTCCCGAATAATCTCCAAAACCCAGCGATCTGATGTGATACGGGTCCAAGCAGGGAGAAACTGTCGAAGGCGACCTCCAATCGCCGCTACCCCCACCTGGACCCGCAGCCCTTCATTGGGACTTGTGAGCGGCTGACGGAGTCGCAGCAGTGAATCCTCTAGAGGCACCGCGGAAGCCCCGAAAACTGGGCGATCTCGAAGGATACCTGCCCCGCTGCGAACCCACGAAACGGGAAGATCGAAATCGAAAGTCCCGAAACTGACCCCGAGGGGAAGGAAGGGACCTCCCTCTCTTTGGGCGATCCTCCGGGAGGCGGCCACCCTTGGATTCGCCCAACTCCTTGACCAACTTATCAAGATCCTCACCAAAGAGTAGCTTGCCTTTAAAGGGCAACTTGCCCAGGCGAGACTTGGAAGAAGCATCCGCCGCCCAGCTCTTCAGCCAAAGAGCTCTGTGAGTGGCTATCAAAGAACCCATGCTATTAGACAGCGCCCGTATGAGATCGTAATGGACATCCGCGAGATACGCCGAACCTGACTCCAAGCGCTGAAGCTCGGCCAGATTGTCAGCTTCCGCGGGCGCCGCCTGCCGAAGACGCTGAACCCAGCGAAGACAGGCGCGAGCAACCCAAGCGCCACAAATGGAGGCCTGTAACGCAACAGCGTCCGCCTCAAACGATTGTTTCAGCAAACCGTCCATCTTACGGTCCTGAGGCTCCTTTAAGGCCGCGCTACCCCTCAACAGGGATCGTGGTCTTCTTAGTTACCGCCGAGACTGCCGCATCTACCTTAGGCAAACGAAACCAGTCGAGATCCTTGTCTGACAACGGATACAGTTTGCGCATAACCTTGATGCCCTTGAGACCAGATTCAGGAGCATCCCACTCGGTTTGTATCATTTGGTCGAGAACCTGGTGCAGGGGAAAAATCGCCTGCGGCTGACGGACAGCTTGAATGATGGGGTCCACCCCATCGTCCTCTTCAGCCGGCGGGGCTGAGACCAGGCCAAGAGTCTGAAGCGCTTCAGACAGGAGCGCAGGCAATTCCTCCCTGCGAAAAACCGTATGATTTTCGCCTGGTCTTCTGGCTCCGGGATCTCGCCTTCCTCCAAGGCGTCCTCCTCCATGTCCAATTCAGGATCGTCTCCTTCAACCCAATCGGACTCGGACAACAGAGGCTCCTGCAGGCGCTGCCTCTTGGCAGCTCGCACACCTGAGGCCCCGCCGTCCTTCGTGGAAGGGTGCGCGGAAGTGGCCTGCTCCGAAAGGAAACCCAGCGCAACCCCTTGACGTCGTCGACAAAACGCTTGATGCATCTGTAAAATAAAATCAGGAGAGAAGTCATCCAAGAGGGAAGTACCTCCGAAATCAACTGGTGCTCCTGAGCTTGCAGAAAGAGCGGAGCTCGTCCCCGAGGGCCCCTCCAAGGGCGAGTAAATAACCGGAGGCGCGGTAGAGGGCTGGGAAACCGTCAATGGCGTCTCAAGCCGCTGCTCCATACTGAGGGACACGGAGGCACAGCGCTGACACACCCGTCTCTGCTGAAGCGCCCCTCCGTGATCCACAAATGACACACAGGGATCCCGAGGGCATGGAGACAGGACACCCCGTACCCCAGGGAAGAAAAAAGCAAAGGAGGTCTGCTTTGCGCCCAGACTACAGAAAGAAAAGGGAGGACGCTGACCCCCCAGCCCCAAAGACAAACCCTTGCCCAGACACTGGGAGGGTGTCAGCAAGGAGGGCTTCTGCCGCCCACCCTTTGCTTGGGAAACTGTTTGGCTCATTTGTTGTTGCTTCTTGTGTTAGTTTATTTTATTTCATTTCCTTTTTTTTTTTTTTTTTAATCAGCAGAAAGCGCGGCAAACGCAGGCAGGCTGCACAGCCGGAGAAAATCACCCCTAGCCGTCCACAACCCACTCACTGCAGGGGAGAGCCCAGAAGAACGAAAGAAACCAAAGAAAACAACAAAACTACTAAAAGAACAAGGGCAGCAACACAGGGGATCAGCGGAGAGACACCGCGGCTCCGAAATCGCTGACAGTCATCGCCTAAACCGCGCGAAGCAGAAAACCGCCAGCCACAAAATGGCCGCGGATGCTGAGGAAACTGAGGCGCGGGAAAATTTGGCGCCGAAAAGAACAGCACAGCGAAAACCCGGCGAAACGGCCCGCTGCCGGCTGACCATGAACCCGGGCCTAGGAAAAAAACGCAAAGGCAAACAAAAAACCCAAAAGTAAAGAAAAATAAAGAAAACAAAGCACAAAGCGCGATAGCTGCAAGAACCGGGGCTGCTGCTCAAAGCGGCCCTGCTGCCGGGAAACCCGTCGGCACTTGCCAGGCACAGAGTCCTACCTGCCAGGAACTGAGGCGCTGGACCGCCGCCGCCGGAGCTCTGACCCGAACAGCCTTGGGTACAGAGATTTCCAAGCAAATGAAAGAAGCAATAAGCGGCGTTGGCTGAGCAGGAGAGGAACCTCTGCTGAGCCCCTCCCCCTCCGGAGTGCCGGTTTCCTCCAAAATCAAAGGGACAGGTACTCCTGCACTTCCATAAATAAATAGAAACCCCAATAGGGACCAAAGAAAAGAAAAGGAAAGGTTAGCTATGCCTAAGACCTATTCTAACTGACTAGTGAGCCCAGCCTGGCTCACAAACATCTTCCTGCTGCATGAAGACTGGACACACTGGAGGGCAAGGGAATGCCAGGATGCTGGATCCAGTGGTGCTGAGTTTTGATTGGTCCAGTCTTCATGCTGCAGGAGGAGGTGCACTACCCATTCATAGAGGACTAAGCTGGAGGAACGATAAGGAATGGGAATTGCATCCGGAGGTCTTTGCGCAGGTGGTGCACAGGTGGGGGCTGCCGATCATGGATCTCATGTAGGGTTGCCAACCGGCCAGTTTTCAGCCGGCCTGGCCGGTTTTTCCATGGCCAGGCCGGCTGCCGGCACAGATGTAAAACCGGCCATTGAAAAGCCGGTTTTTTGCTCTGGCCGCAAGATCGGGAGCGGCCAGAGCAAAAAAACGGCTTTTGTCCCAAAGTCCGCGGCGCGAACGCGATTCCCCATAGCAGTGCAGCCGCTGCTTCTGCTTTGTACAGAGCAGCGGCTGCAATACACTTACTTTGAAAACTAAAGATAAACTGTGTGAGGAGCCCTCTGGTCATCGCAGAGCCCGAGGAAGTGATGTCATGGGGCGGGCTCCTCACAAGTTGTCTTTCCTTTTCAAATTAACTTTAGCTGCAATAAAGTTAATTTGAAAAGGAAAGACAAACTGTGAGGAGCCCACCCCCATGACATTTCCTCGGCTCTGCGATGACCAGAGGGCTCCTCACAGTTTGTCTTTACTTTTCAAAGTAAGTGTATTGCATCTGCTGTTCTGTACAAAGCAGAAGCAGCGGCTTGGACGGGGGGGGGGGGTGTGGTGGTGTGAGTGAACCAGCAGGGGAGGGGGGGTGGTGGTGAGTGAACCAGCAGGGGAGGGGGGGTGGTGGTGGTGTGAGTGAACCAGCAGGGGAGGGGGGGTGGTGGTGTGAGTTAACCAGCAGGAGGGATGAGTGAACCAGCACTGAGGGGGGTGTGAGTGAATCCTCGGTAATTTTTGTGGCTGGGGCTGGGGGCAGGGCAGGAGTGGGGCATGGCGAGCCACAGGTGTCGGGTTTTTCTCGGTGAAAAAGTTGGCAACCCTAATCTCATGGCGACCTTCCACTCAGCAAATGCCAGTCGGTTCTTCAGCAGACGGCGAGAAAGGATGTCGGAAGGGATCGACACCCTGCTGCAATGCTGGCCGGTGTCGGGTCTCCTCTATGTATTCCCTCCGTGGACGCTCATAGGTCGGGTGGTACAACAGATCGAGGCCCACCTAGGAAGAGTGTTGGTGGCTCCGGACTGGCCACGGCGTTTGTGGTATGCCAACCTCATTTGCCTCCTCGACGGGGATCTGTGTAGATTGCCGACGTCAGTCTGCTACTTTAAGGGCCGCTGCGGATGCCTCAAGTGGATCGGTTCTCGATTACGGTCTGGCCATTGAAAGGACACGTTTAAAGAAAAGAGGTTTCTGGTTTCTTATCGTTCCTCCAGCTTAGTCCTCTACGAATGGGTAGTGCACCACCTCCTGCAGCATGAAGACTGGACCAATCAAAACTCAGCACCACTGGATCCAGCATCCTGGCATTCCCTTGCCCTCCAGTGTGTCCAGTCTTCATGCAGCAGGCTGGGCTCACTAGTCAGTTAGAATAGGTCTTAGGCATAGCTAACCTTTCCTTTTCTTTTCTTTGGTCCCTATTGGGGTTTCTATTTATTTATGGCAGTGCAGGAGTACCTGTCCCTTTAATTTTGGAGGAAACCGGCACTCCGGAGGGGGAGGGGCTCAGCAGAGGTTCCTCTCCTGCTCAGCCAACGCCGCTTATTGCTTCTTTTCATTTGCTTGGATCTCTGTACCCAAGGCTGTTCGGGTCAGAGCTCCGGCGGCGGCGGTCCAGCGCCTCAGTTCCTGGCAGGTAGGACTCTGTGCCTGGCAAGTGCCGATGGGTTTCCCGGCAGCAGGGCCGCTTTGAGCAGCAGCCCCGGTTCTGGCAGCTATCGCGCTTTGTGCTTTGTTTTCTTTATTTTTCTTTACTTTTGGGTTTTTTGTTTGCCTTTGCGTTTTTTTCCTAGGCCCGGGTTCATGGTCAGCCGGCAGCGGGCCGTTTCGCCGGGTTTTGGCTGTGCTGTTCTTTTCGGTGCCAAATTTTCCCGTGCCTCCGTTTCCTCAGCATCCGCGGCCATTTTGTGGCTGGCGGTTTTCTGCTTCGCGCGGTTTAGGCGATGACTGTCAGCGATTTCGGAGCCGCGGTGTCTCTCCGCTGATCCCCTGTGTTGCTGCCCTTGTTCTTTTAGTAGTTTTGTTGTTTTCTTTGGTTTCTTTCGTTTTTCTGGGCTCTCTCCTGCGGCGAGTGGGTTGTGGACGGCTAGGTGTGATTTTCTCCGGCTGTGCAGCCTGCCTGCGTTTGCCGCGCTTTCTGCTGATTAAAAAAACAAAAAAAAAAGGAAATGAAATAAAATAAAATAACACAAGAAGCAACAACAAACGAGCCAAACAGTTTCCCAAGCAAAGGGTGGGCGGCAGAAGCCCTCCTTGCTGACACCCTCCCAGTGTCTGGGCAAGGGTTTGTCTTTGGGGCTGGGGGGTCAGCGTCCTCCCTTTTCTTTCTGTAGTCTGGGCGCGAAGCGGACCTCCTTTGCTTTTGTCTTCCCTGGGGTACGGGGTGTCCTGTCTCCATGCCCTCGGGATCCCTGTGTGTCATTTGTGGATCACGGAGGGGCGCTTCAGCAGAGACAGGCGTCTGTCAGCGCTGTGCCTCCGTGTCCCTCAGTATGGAGCAGCGGCTTGAGACGCCATTGACGGTTTCCCAGCCCTCTACCGCACCTCCGGTTATTGACTCGCCCTTGGAGGGGCCCTCGGGGACGAGCTCCGCTCTTTCTGCAAGCTCAGGAGCACCAGTTGATTTCGGAGGTACTTCCCTCTTGGATGACTTCTCTCCTGATTTTATTTTACTGATGCATCAAGCGTTTTGTCGACGACGTCAAGGGGTTGCGCTGGGTTCCCTTTCGGAGCAGGCCACTTCCACGCACCCTTCCACGAAGGACGGCGGGGCCTCAGGTGTGCGAGCTGCCAAGAGGCAGCGCCTGCAGGAGCCTCTGTTGTCCGAGTCCGATTGGGTTGAAGGAGACGATCCTGAATTGGACATGGAGGAGGACGCCTTGGAGGAAGGCGAGATCCCGGAGCCAGAAGACCAGGCGAAAATCATACGGGTTTTTCGCAGGGAGGAATTGCCTGCGTTCCTGTCTGAAGCGCTTCAGACTCTTGGCCTGGTCTCAGCCCCGCCTGCTGAAGAGGACGATGGGGTGGACCCCATCATTCAGGCTGTCCGTCAGCCGCAGGCGGTTTTTCCCCTGCACCGGGTTCTCGACCAAATGATACAAACCGAGTGGGATGCTCCTGAATCTGGTCTCAAGGGCATCAAGGTTATGCGCAAACTGTATCCGTTGTCAGACAAGGATCTCGAAAGGTTTCATTTGCCTAAGGTAGATGCGGCGGTCTCGGCGGTAACTAAGAAGACCACGATCCCTGTTGAGGGTAGCGCGGCCTTAAAGGAGCCTCAGGACCGTAAGATGGACGGTTTGCTGAAACAATCGTTTGAGGCGGACGCTGTTGCGTTACAGGCCTCCATTTGTGGCGCTTGGGTTGCTCGCGCCTGTCTTCGCTGGGTTCAGCGTCTTCGGCAGGCGGCGCCTGCGGAAGCTGACGATCTGGCCGAGCTTCAGCACTTGGAGTCGGGTTCGGCGTATCTCATAGGTCAGGTGGTACAACAGATCGAGGCCCACCTAGGAAGAGTGTTGGTGGCTCCGGACTGGCCACGGCGTTTGTGGTATGCCGACCTCATTTGCCTCCTCGACGGGGATCTGTGTAGATTGCCGACGTCAGTCTGCTACTTTAAGGGCCGCTGCGGATGCCTCAAGTGGATCGGTTCTCGCTTACGGTCTGGCCATTGAAAGGACACGTTTAAAGAAAAGAGGTTATTCAGGAGAAGTCATTGCGACTTTACTTAAGGCACGGAAGTCATCTACGTCTATGACATGTTCGCATTCGGCACATATTTGAGGATTGGTGTTCCAGGAGGCAAGTGTGCATGTCGACCGCGTCCATTGCAGTGATTTTGAGCTTCCTGCAGGATGGTTTCGTAAAGGGCCTGGCGGCCAGCTCCTTGAGGGTACAGTTAGCTGTGCTGGCTTGCTATAGAGGCAAGGTGCAAGGAATAGCCCCAGGTGTACATGCTGATGTGTTGCGTTTTCTCAAAGCGGTAACGAGGTTACGTCCTTCTCGTAGGATTGTGGTTCCTCCGTGGGATCTCAACTTGGTTTTGGCAGCCCTGGCTAGGGAGCCTTTTGAGCCCTTACGACAAGCGTCCATGAAGGATTTAACCTTGAAGATGATGTTTTGGTGGCCATTTTGCTCAGCGAGGCGAATTTCTGAGTTACAGCGTTGTCGTGTAGAGAACTGTTTCTGTCGTTTTCTAGGGAAAAGATGGTGCTCCGGCCGGTTCCCCCCTCTTTGCCCAAAGTAGTTTCTCCATTTCATATAAACCAGATGTTTTCCCTTCCGGTGCTGGGTTCGTTAGACGTCGCGATGGACCGAGGATTGCATCGCTTGGACTTAAAGCGAGAGTTGCGTCGGTATTTGAAGGTCTCAGATGTTTCGCAAATCCGACTGACTGTTCTGTTTGGTGGATCCCGTAAGGGAGAGGCGACTGCGAAAGCCTCCATTTCTCGATGGATTAGAGAGCCGATTGCTTCGGTTTATCTGTTGTCGGGGTGACAGGTGCTAGCTGGATTGCGAGCTCATTCTACTAGAGTGCAAGCAGCGTCATGGGCGGAACACAGTTTGTTGTCGCCTGTGGAAAGTTGTAGGGCGGCTACTTGGTTGTCTCTTCACACTTTCAGTAGACACTACCGCCTGGATGTCTTGGCAGCAAAAGATGCTGTATTTGGGACGGCGGTGTTGCAGGCCGGCTGGAAGGGTCCCTCCTGATGAGTACTGCTGTTACATCCCAGAGGTGGAGGACTAAACTGGAGGACCGATAAGGAAATGGTAATTACGCTTACCTGGTAATTGTTCTTCCTTGAGGGACGACAGTTTAATCCTCATTCCCACCCGGGGTACTATAGAGCTAAGCAGTGGAGGTTCAGCCGGCCGAGAGGTAAGATTACCGGTAGGTACTTATTTTTTCTAGCATTCTTTGTCTCTTCTGATTCTTTCCTGTATCTTTTTGGCGCAGGCGAAAGGCGAAGGCACAAGCAGAAAAGCCTATTTTCCGAGACGGAAAGGTCTTTTGTATAAAGCAGTTGTTATATGTTCAGTTAGAATGTTTACGATTAGCTACTTATTTGTTGCTCCTTTAAATTTGCTTTGTCAATAGTTCACTGGGGATGATGGGAGAGACCAGCAGACTACATCCAGTGATGTCACATTTTTATGGCATGCCCAGTCTCCAAGCTGCAGGAGGAGGTGCACAACCCAGAGGTGGAGGACTAAACTGTTGTCCCTCAAGGAAGAACAATTACCAGGTAAGTGCAATTAGCATTTTGTCCTTTTTTGGATTACATGATATTTGTAATTTTCTTCTTGATTTTCCTATGTAAATGTAATTAAAAATCCTAAAAAAAACTCCATGTGCAACATTGTTTATCTCCAGGAACAAGGAGGAATGTAGTCATCACATATGGGTATCGTCGGTACCGACGGAGCCTGCGCAGGAATGCTCCCCAGCGTCCAATTAGAAAGCTTTTGGGATGTTACCCATGACTGAAGTGGTATTTAAAGGTGCGGAAGAATTGAAGGAAATATCGATACATCGGGTAGCAAATCACCTGGGCCGGATGGTATACACCCAAGGGTGTTGAAAGAACTGAAAAATGAGATTGCAGACCTGCTATTAGTAATCTGTGAACTATCATTAAAATCATCTCTAATACCTGAAGATTGGAGGATCGCCAATGTAACACCAATTTTTAAAAAGGGCTCCAGGGGTGATCCGGGAAATTGCAGACCGGTGAGCCTCACGTCCGTACCGGGAAAAATGGTAGAAACCATCATAAAGAATAAAATTACTTAGCATGTAGTAAGTCATGGCCTAATGGGAAACAGCCAACATGGCTTTAGACAAGGAAGATCTTGTCTTACTAATCTGTTATGTTTTTTTTGAAGGTGTGAATAAACAGGTGGACAAAGGTGAGTCAGTTGATATAGTGTATCTGGACTTTCAGAAAGCCTTTGAGAAGGTCCCTGATCAGAGACCTTTGGCAAAACTAAAGAGTCATAGGATAGGAGGCAGTGTACTACTGTGGATCAGGAACTGGTTAAAAGATAGAAAGCAGAGGGTTGGGCTAAATGGCCAATTTTCCCAATGGAGAAAGGTGAATAGTGGTTTACCCCAGGGATCTGTGCTGGGTCCGCTGCTTTTTGACATATTCATAAATGACCTGGAAAGTGGAATAACGAGTGAGGTTATCAGATTTGCAGATGACACAAAACTATTTAAAGTTGTTAAAACCCAAGAGGATTGTGGAAAATTGCAAGAGGATCTTGATAAATTGGAAGACTGGGCATCAAAATGGCAGATGAAATTTAATGTGGACAAGTGCAAAGCTATGCACCTAGGGAAGAACAACCCAAACTATGGTTACACGATGCAAGGTTCCACATTAGGAACCACCACCCAGGAAAAAGATTTAGGTGTCATTGTGGATAGCATGTTAAAACCCTCGGCCCAGTGTTCAGCGGCAAACAAGAGAGCAAATAGAATGCTAGGTATCATAAGGAAAGGAATGGAAAATAAAACAAAAGATATTATAATGCCTCTATATCGTTCCATGGTGAGACGGCACCTTGAATATTGTGTGCAATTTTGGTCGCCGTATCTTAAAAAGGATATAGCGTTATTAGAAAAGGTTCAGAGAAGAGCCACCAAAATGGTAAAGGGGATGGAAGGATACTCCTATGAAGAAAGGCTAAAAAGGTTAGGACTCTTTAACCTGGAAAAGAGATGGCTGAGGGGGAGATATGATGATCTATAAATTAATGAACGGAGTGGAATGGGTAAACGTAGATTGATTGTTCTCAGAATATAGAAAGACTAGGGGACATGCAATGAAGCTACAGGGTAAACTAAGACTAATAAAAGAAAATATTTTTTCACTCAACGGGTAATCAAACTCTGGAATTTGTTACCGGAGGATGTAGTAAAGGCTGTTAGTGTAGCTGGGTTTAAAAAAGGTTTGGACAAGTTCCTGGAGGAAAGGTCCGTAAACCATTATTAAGAAGGGACCCAGGATATCAATGCTTGACCCAGTACAAGCATTGCGGAACCTGTGTTTTTTTGGGAAACTTCTAGGTACGTATGACCTAGATTGGCCACTGTTGGAAACAGGATACTGGGCTTGATGGACCTTGGTCTGACCCAGTATGGCATATCTTATGTTCTTATGCCTTCCCGCCTTTCCCAACTGCCTCTCTCCAGTTCTTCATTTTCTGCGTAGCCATCAGGTCGTGTTCCTGTCACCGCAGAACATTTTTCCTTCTTTTTTGTGGTCGCGTCTGCCTTCCTCGACTCTTTACCGGTACCGCCGGTTTTTCTTTCTTTTCTTAAAAAAAAAAATCCTTAGTACTTTTTTCCCCCCTTTTTTTTCCAGGTGCACGCGCCATTTTGGGCCTTAGGCCCAGGATTCTTTCCACAATGGAAAAACCCTCTTCGGGTTTTAAAAAGTGCACCAAGTGTGGAGGTATCATCTCCGTCACCGACACCCATGAGTGGTGTCTGAAATGTTTGTCCTGACCATTCCATTTCAGAATGTATGGCCTGTGCCATGATGTCCGAGAGGTCAACAGAACCGAGCTGCCAAGCTCAGTACCCTCTTTCCCTCTGATGCAGCTTCGGTGGCATCGACGTTTTCCAGGGCTTCCTCTTCCTCCCGTGGATCTCAGGTAACTAAACATAGGTCTAGCCAGTCCTCAAAGGGTAGATCTCCTAAGCATCGAGATGCCTCTGGCGTTGCCCTTGAGGATTCTGCACCGGCAAAATTGCCCCAGCGGGAGGCTTCGGCTTCCAAAGCATTATCGGGGTTCTAGGATGTTCTCGAGGCCTCAACCTCGGCAGAACTACTGGTGCCATGCTCTGGGGGTACCAGCGATCTTCTCCGGTACCGACATCCAGGCATTGGCAGCGTCAATAGACCAGAGTCCTGGCTATTGAGCGCAGTCTGGCGGCTCTCCTTGCGGCATCGACGCCCTCGGAACTGCGTCAGAGAATTCAACCGGTGCCGACTCCGGTACCAGTACTGATAACATCGACATCGGTGTCCGCATTGCCAGTACCCAGTCATCCGATGCCTTCCGGTACAGTTACTCCGGTACCGATTACTCCCGGTACCGACTTCGGTCAGTACGGGTATCGGGCTCTTCAGGAGCATCCGGACAGATGGTAATCTGAGGATTCTGACAGTTCTGTCGATGCAGGGATGTTTCTCCCAGAGGAGTCCTCCCCTAAGCGCAGGATGTCTCCTCCAGAGGATATTTCCTTTCAGGATTCTATCAGGGAGGTGGCCCGGGGTCTGTCCTTTACTGTGGCTCCTGAAACAGAGCCCAGAGCAAAGGAGTTGGAAATTTTTCAATATCCCAAAACTCCTAAGGAGGCAGCTACCTTGCCCATCCATGAGATGTTACATGATCTCATGTTAAGAATGTGGGAGACACCTCTTACCACCTCTCCTCATTCTCATAAACTGGATACTCAGTATTGAGTCCCTCCTTGTCCTGGTTTCCAAAAAAACTCAACTTCCTCATCACTCTATTGTAGTGGAATCAGCTATGAGAAGGATCAAGAGTGCAAAGAGACATGCCTCTAATCCTCCAGGACGTGAGTGCAGAACTTTGGATGCTTTTGGACGTCGTGTCTTCCAAACTTCCATGCTTTCTGCCAGGATCAGTTCCTATAGTCTATACATGGGAATGTTCCTGAAGGAGGTCACAGGTGATTTAGAGGCTTTGAGTCCTCTTCTTCCTGAGGATAGAAGACAGGATTTTCTCATTTGTCAAACATGCCCAAGATGTTTCTAAATTTGTCAACCGTGCAACTTTTGACTGTTTTGAGTGCATAAGCAGAACCTCTGCCATTGCCATAGGTTCACGTAGAATTGCTTGGCTCCAGGCATCTAATCTGGAGCTCTGGGTACAAGACAAATTGGGCAGTATCCCGTGTACTGGTGAGAACCTGTTTCGTAAAGATTGTCAGGAAAAGGCCAATGAGTTGGATGCTGACAACTCCACCTTGGATAGATTATCCAAGTCCACAGCTGATCCCGCTAGAAAGAAATCTTTCTAGAAACCATTCTCTTCTAAAAAGAAAAGATATTATCCTGCTTATTCTCAGCAGGGACGTTCTGCAGGTCAGCTTGTCAGGAAAGGTCAGCAACTACCCAAACAAAGCAAAGCAAAGACTGCTAAGCCTCAGCCGTCCCAGCAGTCTCAGCCTCCACAATGCCTTTGACTTTCAGCTAGAGAACTTAGCCTTCCTGGCTCTCATTGGACCAGAGCCTTCCACCATTCCAGGAAGGTTGTCACTTTGCCCCCAGATGGGGGCAGATAACAGCAGAGCATTGGACACTCTCCTCCATAAAGGAGGGGTACAAGCTTCATTTTTCGAGCATGCCCCCTCCCACAATAAGGCAGTTCAATTCTCCGACCCCTCTCATCAACCTGTTAGGTCAGGAGGTCACTATGCTTCTTGCCCAAGGGGCAGTAGAAGTAGTACCCATCCATCAGCAGGGTACAGGGTTTTACTCCCCCTATTTCCTTATCCCAAAGAAAACAGGGGGATACAGACCTATTCTGGACCTCAGAGACTTGAACAAATTCCTTGTTAAAGAGAAATTCAAGATGATTTCTCTTGGAACTCTGCTGCCATACCTTCAGAGTTAGGATTGGCTTTGTTCTCTAGATCTCAAGGATGCGTACACCCATGTTCTCATCCATCCAACTCACAGAAGGTTCGTTCGGTTCCTTTTTCAAGGAAAGCACTACCAATACAGGGTGCTTCCTTTTGGCCTGGCCTCAGCACCAAGGGTGGTCACGAAATGCATGGCTGTTGTAGCAGCATTTCTCCGCACTCTAGGGATATTCATCTTCCCCTACTTAGACTGGCTCATTCGAGCCCCAACAGAGTCAGAGGCCAGGGCTTATCTATCCTGCACAATGCGTATCCTTCAGTATTTGGGTCTGGTAATAAACATCTCAAAATCCAGTTTAACTCCCACTCAGTCTAGAGTTTTATAGGAGCTTTGCTGGATACCAGAAAGGCAAGGGCCTATCTCCCCCAGGCCCGCTGCCTTCGCATGGTGCAGCTAGCTTCTCAAGCAGTGCTAAAGCCTCACCTCACTGCCCGAGAAATGCTACAACTACTAGGCCACATGGCATCTACTGTGCATATGGTTCCCTATGCTTGCCTCCATATGAGGGCAGCCCAGTGGACTTTGTCCACTTAATGGACCCAGGCATCAGGATGCCTGGCAGACAAAATAGCAAACACAAGTTGCCTTATTTTGTCCCTCCAGTGGTGGAAGTCCTCTCAAAACCTTTTGCTGTGGTCCCCTTTTCAACAACCCTTACCCCAGGCAACTCTCACAACAGATGCTTCCCCTATGGGTTGAGGAGCTCATCTGCAAGACCTCTCCACCCAAGGCACCTGGTCTCCACAGGAGACATCTCCATATCAATCTCTTGGAGCTCAGAGCAATCTTTCTTGCTCTTTGAGTGTTCCGCACCCTGCTCAGCTACAAGACAGTCCTCATTCATACGGACAATCAAGTAGCCATATTCTACGTGAACAAGCAGGGGGGAATAGGCTCTCTGTCGCTTTGCAACAAAGCTTTGCGACTATGGACCCTCGCCAGAGAACATCAGATTCATCTCCTGGCAGTGTATCTTCCAGGCATACAAAACTCTTGGGCAGACACTCAGTTGAGTTCTGCTTCCACACGAGTGGTCTCTGCATGCAGACCAAGTGGCCAAGATTTTTCAAATTTGGGGAGCCCCGGACATAGACCTCCTTGCAAGTCCGTGGAGTGCCAAACATCCCCAGTTCTGTTCCAGAATTCCGGCTCAGGCCAGGGATGCTTTCCTCCTTTGTTGGAGTAAAGACTTCCTGTATTCCTTTCCACCCATTCCCCTAATTCCCAAAACCCTGTTCAAGCTTCAGAGAGACAGAGGCCATATGATTCTCATAGCTCCATTTTGGCCACGGCAAGTGTGGTACCCTCTGCTTCTACATCTCTCTCAAGCTCCCTCCCTGGAGTTAGGGTCTGCTCCAGATCTCCTATCTCAGGAGGACAGAATGTTATGGCATTCCAATCCCCAGTCTCTGCATCTGAGGGCTTGGTTGCTGAAGGCCTAGATCTCCATGATCTTAACCTCCCTCAGCAAATAAAGGATATCCTACATGCTTCCAGGAAGCCCTTCCACAAGACGCTCTTATGCTTTCAAGTGGAAAAGGTTTACCATATGGTGTTCACAGAAGGGTCTTAACCCCATTGCCATACCTCTGGAATCATTACTGGAGTATCTCCTTCATTTATCCAATGCAGGACTTAGGACTAACTCAGTGAGCGTCCATTTGAATGCTATTGCAGCTTCCTTCAAGCCCCTCAATGGACAACCTATTTCCTCCCATCCTCTTATAGCAAGATTTATGAGAGGTCTTCTGCTAACTAAGCCTCCCATTAAGCCAACTCCTGTGGCATGTGACTTTAATTTGGTTCTTGGTCAGCTCATGTAACCACCTTTCGAACCCTTAGCTACTACCTCCTTGAAATTCCTTTCTTGGAAGGTTATCTTTCTCATTGCAATCACATCAGCACGTTGCATCAGTGAATTGCAAGCACTAGTGCTGATCCACCTTATACAAGGTTCCATCATGACAAGGTAGTCCTTAGGACTCATCCACACTTTATGCCAAAGGTGGTCTCGCCCTTTCATCTAAACCAAGCGTTCTACCTACCTGTGTTCTTTCCAAGGCCTCATGCATCGAATGCAGAAAGGAACCTTCATACTTTAAAAGACTTTTAGCCTTTTACTTACAAAGAACACAACATAGAAAGTCCTCTCAATTCTGTTGCTTTTGATCCTTCTCATTTGGGACTTCCAGTCTTCAAGAGAACACTATCTAACTGGATTGCTCAGTGTATTTCCTTTGCCTATCAGAATAAGAATCTTCCTCCGGAGGGCCATGTCACAGCTCACAATGTGAGAGCCATGGCAGCCTCAATGGCTCATCTGCACTCTGTGTCTATCGGCGACATCTGTCGGGCAGCCACCTGGGCCTCAGTTCATACCTTCACAGCCCATTACTGCTTGGACAAGGACTCCCGCCAGGATGCCTTGTTTGGTGAGGCTGTTCTCCCAACATCTGTTCCATACCTAATCAACTCCTACCCACCATCTGTGGTAGGATGCCAGAGATCCATGGGGGGAAGTGGAGCCCTTCTCAGGGATGCACAACTTCTGGGGTCTCTCCCTGGCATCTAAAGCTAGAGAGTCCCCATATGTGATGACTACATTCCTGCTTGTTCCTTGAGATAGCATAGTTACTCACCTCTAACAGGTGATCTCTGGGAACAGCAGGAATTTAGTCCTCACAACCCACCCATCTCCCCTAGGAGTTGTATTTCTCTATCTCTTTCCCTTTCCCTCGCTCTCTCTTTGTCGTAGCTTTAAAACTCAACTGGAGAGAGGCAGTTGGGAAAGGCGGGAAGGCAGCACGTAGGCACTGTGGGATGCTCCCAAAAGCTTTCTAATTGGACGCTAGGGAGCGTTCCCGCATAGGCTCCGTCGGTACCGATGATACCAATATGAGGACTAAATTCCTGCTGTTCCCGAAGATCACCTGTTAAAGGTGAGTAACTATGCTTTGTCTGCAGGTGTTTCTCTTGTACAAAGAAAGGGATTTTAAAAGGGATGTAACATAGTTCCATAGTAACATAATATATGATTAAACTAAAAGATATCTAGGGATGTCCCTCCAGTCAAATAAGCTTCAGTCCAATGTTCTATAATACGATGGTGTATTCACAAACATGATTGGAGGGACATCCCTAGATACCTTTTAGTTTAGTTACTACCCTCTATAAGAAGACCATCTTTATCACATAATATATGATGGCAGATAAAGACTACTTTGGTCCATCTAGTCTGCCCAGTAAGGTGGCTAGAATGGTTGTTAACTGGAACTCTGTGCAGGTCACCTCCACTCACCCCTTCTATCCCTGTGTTTAGGGTTGTAGCTGCTGCTCTGTGCAGGTCAGCCTCCCTCTATTTAATGACGTATAAAAGATATTTGCTTTGATGTTATCCTCTTGCTATAAAGGGATCCACTGTGTCTTTCCCATGCCATTTTGAATTCAGTCACTGTATTTGTCCCCACCACCTCCATTGGGATGGCATTCCAAGCATACGCCACCCTTTCTGTGAAAAAGTATTTCCTGATGTTGCTTTTAAGTTTACAGTGTTTCAGCTTGATTATATGCCCTCTAGTTTTACAGCTTCCTCTTCTTTGAAAAAGGTTTGTTCCTAATCGTCCCTCACCTCTGGGTTGTGCTCCCCTTCCAGCAGCTTGGAGACTGAGCACGTCATCACTTTGACTCTGAGTATATATACCTCTGGCACCTCCTACCAGATCCAGTATGCTCAGCCTCCAAGCAGCTGGAGAGAGCAGTAAGCCAGAGTGTAGGCTTCCTGGAGAGACAGTAGGAAAGGGAAGTTTTGTATTTTAATTTATTTTTTACTTAGCTTGTTTTGCCTTCCTTTGTCCACTTGTCGCGGTGCCTTCCAGCCGGCCCTCCAATTTCTTGAGTGAGTGGCTGGAAGGACTTGGGGCAGGGGAAGGACCCCTCCCCCCCCTTTCCCGACCAGTCTATCTCCTTTCAGGCCAGGTGAGGAGGAGTCTTCGTGGAGAGAACGAGGAAAAAGACAGCCTGGGTCTTACAGTGGCTCCTGAACCTGTGATCGGGTGAGGAGCTGCTGTTGCAGGAAGCCCGTATGAACAAGCAGTGTGCTGCAGGCCCTCCCCCCTCGCCGCCGAAGCTCCTCCACAGCTGAGTGCGTGGGTGGGAAAGCAGGCCGTCGCTGGGAGAGAGAGAGCAAGCCAAGGCTGCAGGAGTGCCAGGGGCACTTGCACGGATTGGCAGACTGCATGGGAAATTAAGTGAACCACGCGGCTGCTGACCATGTGGTGAGCAGGCCTACTTATCGGTGCAAGCGTGGCTTCAGGGGCTGGCTCTGTTCGTGGTGTGTTTCGTTGGGGGGGAGGGGCGCCAGTGGATTCTTGCGGTTCTGATCTCATGGGTTTTTTTCTTTGGCCTTTCTTAAAGAAGGCAAAAAAAAGTTTCCTTTTTGTGGGTAGGTAGGTATAGATATATTTATTAGAAATAGTGTTTGTTTCTGGCCGTTCCCTTGGACTCGTATGCTGCAGGGGGTGCAATTCAGGGGGTCCTGAGCCCTCTGTGGCATCATGCCTGCCAGACCTTAATGTTTAGTGTGTATGGCACCTGTAGAGGGGTGGTGTCCGACACTGGGGTATGCTGGGGGTGCTCCTTGGAGACGGCATCTCTAGAGCAGGATCTCCAGGCGAGTGTGAGTCGAGAATGGGCTCCTTCCTTGTCTCGGGAGCAGAGAGTCTGCGCAGAGAGAGTTGTACAGGGAGCCCTCCGCCCCCGGAGATAGGGGTATTCTCCAGCCCCCAGGCCCACACTAGGCCCTCCACTTCTCAAGGGGTGGAGGAGGGAGTGAGGGGGGGGGCTTTCTCCCCGGAGTTTGTTTTGCTTCTGCACAAGGCCGCCTGCCTGCATCAACAGGGGGTGCAGGGGCACTTATCGAAGCGGGGGGCAGGTTCTGGAGACTTGAGTCTTATGTTAATCTGCAGTGTGTCCCAATATCGGGGATGACGGTGGGCAATTTTCCTCCATCTGATGCACAGGACGAGGAGCCTCTCAAACTGGAAATGGAGAGGGAAGAGGAGGAATTGCAGGACGGCGAAATTCCTGACTGGGAAGAACAGATGCAGATTATTCGGGTCTTCGCAAGGAAGAGTTGCCGGCCCTTATAGGAGAGTCCCTAAAGGTGCTCAATATCTCTGCTGGGTCCCCCCGGCAGAGGAGGAGGCCTTGGGGGACCCACTACTGCAGGCGGTATGAAGGACGCAGGTGTTTCCGGTGCATCGGGTAGTCAAACAGATGATCCAGGATGAGTGGAAGGTGCCGGAAGCCGGTCTCCGGGGGACATGGACTATGTCATGTTTGTATCCCCTGCCAGAAGAGGAAAGATTTGCTGCGGTCTCTGAGGGTGGACACAGCGGTGTCAGCAGTGACCAAGAAGACAACTATCCCAGTTGAGGGCAGTGCGATCCTTAAGGGTTCCCAAGATAGGAGGTTGGATACCTTGTTGAAGCAGGCCTTTGATGTAAATGTTATAGCCCTTCAGGCGTTGGTGTTTGGGGCTTGGGTGGCCAGAGCTTGTCTGTGTTGGTCACAGTGTATGCAGCAGCCCGACAGTCGGGAGACTCCTCAGGGGAGGCTGCTGGGATTGAGTCAGGAGCGGCCTACCTCACGGACGCACACTATTATCTTATTAGGAGCTTGTCAAAGAGTATGGCCTCGGTGGTGGCGGCTCGCTGCTACGTTTTGGCTATGGAATTGGTCTGAAGATGGAGTGTCTAAGGCTCGTCTTAGCAGGCTTTCATTCAAGGGGAAGTTACTTTTCGGAGAAGACTTGGACAAATTGGTGAAGGAGTTGGGTGACTTAAAGGGAGGAAGGCTTCCGGAGGACAAACCGAAGCAGAGTCTCGATCCAGCTCCAGCGCGGAACCCTCCTAGGGATTCCCAGAGATTTCGGACATCCCATTTGGCTCCCTATCAGAGGGGTTGTTTCCCTTCGAAGGGGCAAAGTTCCTGGGGTTTCGAGGAGCGGGTAGAGGTTTCAGAAGTGCCGCCTCCTCCGGTTCTAGGAAAACACAATGAGACGGAGGGGTGGGGGGATCCAGGAAGGGGGGGGGGGGCTGCCGGTGGGAGGTTGTCGAAGGCAGTTTCTTCCCGCCTTGGCCTAGGTCACGTTCGGTCAGTGGGTCTTAGTCATCCAAGAGGGTTATGCCCTCGAGCTGGCACGGCCCATTCCCCCATTGTTCATCCAGTTCCCCTGCAGGGCCCGGCCAAGTTGGCGGCAGTAAGAGAGCAGTGGTTCTGGTGCCCAAGTACCAGTGCGGTTGCGGTAGATACTCCATTTATTTTGTGGTGCCCAAAAAGGAAGGGTCCTTTTGGCCAATTCTTGATCTCAAGTGGGTCAACCGTTGCCTGAGGGTCCCACACTTTCGCATGCAGACACTGAGATCGGTGATAGTGGCGGTGCGCACAGGAGAATTTTTAACATCCCTCGACTTCACTGAAGCGTATATGCACATACCCATACACGTGACCCATCAGCAGTTCCTGCAGTTTGTGGTTCCAATGGGTCACTTTCAGTTTCAGGTGTTTCCATTCTGCCTAGCCATGGCTCCTCGTACCTTTGCCAAGTTCGTGGTGGTAGCGGCAGCTCTCCACAAGGAGGGCATTATGGTTCATCCATACCTCGATGACTGGTTGATCCAGGCCAAGTCCAAAGAGGAGAGTGTGAAGGCAACCACCAGGGTGGTAGAACTCTTGAGGGAGTCTAGGTTGGGTGATCTACCTTGCCAAGAGCAGGCTGTATCTGTCACAGGAGTTGGAATATCTTGGAGCAAGATTCAATACTCGAGGGGGTCAGATGTTCTTGCCAGTTCACCGGACACAGGACCTCTGGCAGCTTGTGTCAATTCCTGGTCATGTGGGCCCCTTTAGCCTGGCATTATCTTCAGGTGCTGGGAACCATGGCGTCAACTATCAAGTTCATTCCCTGGGCAAGGGCTCACATGAGGCTGTTACAGCAGTCCCTACTCCATCGATGGTCTCACCAGCATCTGCATGACCAGGAGAGCTCTCCAGTGGTGCCTCCGGCCAGGCAATTTGGAACGGGCATGCTAGGGTCGCCCCAGTGTATCCAGCTGATGACGGATGCCAGTCTGGCTGGATGGTGGGGGGGGGGGGGCCCACTGCAAAGGTCAGAATGTTCAGGGTTGTTGGTCAGCGCAGGAAGCCCAGTGGTCAATAAACCGGTTGGAAATGCGGGCATGGTGCTAGCGCTCAAGTCCTTCGAGCGCTGGATTCATGGAAAGGTGGTCCGGGTGTTCTCGGACAATGTATCCACCATAGCCTACATCAACCACCAGGGTGGCATGGGCAGTGTCTCCTTGGAGGAGGAGGCAGAAAGCTTGTTGAATTGGGCGGAAGCACACCTGCAGGTCTTGTTGGCAGCGCATGTGGCGGGAATTGAAAACATCACGGTGGATTACCTGAGCCGGGTTCAGGTGGATCATGGAGAGTGGGAGCTCTGTCCAGCGGTATTCGAGCAGGTGGTGAGCTGTTGGGGCCCTCCCATCATGGACCTCATGGCAAGATGGGGTTCAGCCAAGGCAAGTTGCTTCTACAGCAGAAGGAGAGAAATTATGTTGGAGGGCTTGGACGCTCTGATCCAGAGATGGCCCACAGAAGGGTTGCTGTATGCTCCCCTCCCCATGGGCCCTCATAGGGAGAGTTTCCAACGCATAGAGGCGCATCAGGGCTTGGTCGTGCTTATAGCTCTGGATTAGCCAAGGCATCCATGGTATGCCGACCTGGTGAAACTATTAGTGGATCGGCCTTAGAGGCTCCCGGTGCGAGATGACCTTGATCCAGGGTCCAGTCAGAATGCCTCAGGTGGATCGGTTCTCGCGTACGGAATAGCTCTTGAGAGGGCGAGGCTGCTGAAGCGAGGATATTCTGGTCCGATGATTGTGACCTTGCTAAAGGCTTGGAAGAGGTCGACTTGTCTCTCCTATGTTCAGGTCTGGCGCATCTTTGAAGCTTGGTGTGCAGAACGAGGAAGTCGCCCTATGGGGGTTACAGTGACGGACGTTCTGGAGTTTTCGCAGGAAGGCTTCGAGAAGGGACTGGCTGCCAGTTTCTTGAGAGTGCAATTGGCAGCGATTTCCTGTTATCGGGGGGAAAATCCACAGGAAGTCGCTGGGGGAGCATCAGAATGTGGGGCAATTCTTAAGGGTGGTCCTTCGGCCTCCGCAAAGGTCGGTAGTTCCATTCTGGGATCTCAACCTGGTGCTGCAATCCTTGACGGGGGAGCCCTATGAGCCGGTGGGCCGGGTTTCCCTGAAGGATTTGAACCTTAAGACGGTGTTTCTGGTGGCAGTCTGTTTAGCCAGGCGGGTTTCTGAGCTTCAAGCCCTGCCCTGTCGACCTCCTTTTCTTTCTTTTTTTCCAAGGAGAAGGTAATTCTGCGGACGGTGCTTTCCTTTCTGCCCAAAGTGATGTCGGCATTTCATGTGAATCAACCAGTCTCCCTACCATCCTTGGTAGGCATTGGGGAGAAGGATGCGGATGCTCGGCTGCGTTTGGACGTACGTTGGGTGCTAAAACGCTATCTGAAGAGAACTGCATTTTTTTGTAAGTCAGATCGATTATTTGTTCTGCTTGGGGGGCCCTGCAATGGAGAGGCGGCGGCCAAGGCCTCCATTTCTAGATGGATCAGGGAGGCCATTACGTCTGCATATATTTTGAAGGGCAAGCCCGTTCCGATGGGACTGCGAGTGCATTCTTCACGGGGACACGTGACCTCGTGGGTGGATTACAGTATGGTACCGCCTTTGGATATCTATAGGGTGGTGACCTGGTCCTCATTGCATACGTTTGCCAGGCACTATCGGTTGGATGTCCAGGCAGTGGGGGATGCAGTTCTTCGGGCCGGGTTCATAGGTCCCTCCCGTGGTTCGAACTGCTGTTACATCCCAGAGGTGAGGGACTGGACTGGAGGGATGATTAGGAATGGATAACTAGACCTTACCTGCTAATTAGCGTTCCTGAAGGAACTCCAGTCCAGTCCCTGATCCCACCCAGTGTATTTGGAATGAAGTGTTGTTCAGGCGATTCTGGCCCTAAGGGGAAGACTGGGGTCTTAAATTTATAAGGTGTTCAACTTTGGAGGGGCAGAGGGGATGTGTCGTAAGGGCCGAACTGCCTGCCTCTTTCTGTGAACTCGAGAGAGTCTATTTTCAGGTAAGCCACCTTCTCATCGGGGCGGGGGGCCTTTTTGGGGATGGGGAGGAGTTGTTAGTTTTTGTTTTTTGCAAAGTTCTAGTTAGTTGATTGTTATGCTTAATTGTGTCAAGTCTGCTTTGGCAGTAGGATACTGGATCTGCGGGACTTCAAGCGTTTTCATACATCCCGCTTTGTCCCTTACCAGAAGGCCAGATTCCCTGACAGGGTTTTCGATGAGTGGGCGGGGATTTTGGCGCCACCTCTTCCCCAGGCTCCAAGAAATCAAAATGAAGCAAGGGGGGGCCCAGGTGGGAATGAAACCTGTGGGAGGTCAACTGTGGGATTTCTACCCCGCCTGGTCCAGATTATGTCTGACCAATAGGTCCTGGAGGTCATCCGGGAGGGCTATGCCCTCCAGTGGGCCCAGCCAGTGGACCATGCCTTAGTTCAGTCTCCCTGCAAGGTGCGGGGCAAGGCAGCAGCTGTAAAGGATACCTTGACACTGCTCCTATAGCTAAAGGCCATGGTGCCTGTTCCCAAAGACCAATACAATTGCGGTCGGAACTTCATTTATTTCATGGTACCCAAGAAGGAAGGTTCCTTTCGCCTGGTTCTCTATCTCAAGGGTGTATTGTTTGCAGGTGCTGCATTTTCACATGGAGACTTTGCGGTCGGTCATACTAGCAGTAAGAAGCAGCGAGTTTTTGATGTGTCTCGATCTCGCGGAGGCATATTTTTGCACATTCCCATCCGACCAGAACATCAGCAGTTCCTTTGCTTCTTGGTATCGATGGAGCATTTCCAGTTTCAGGCATTACCGTTCGGTCTGGCAATGACCCTTCATACCTTCACCAAGGTTATGGTGGTGGTAGCGGCGGCGGTCTGCAGGGAAGGAGTTCTAGTGCGCCTGTCTCTCAAGGACTGACTGATCCAGACGAAGTCCAGAGGCGAAAGTGCAATGAAGCATGTGGTACAGTTCCTTCAAAGTCTCGGTTGGGTGGTCAACGTGGCCAACAGCCATTTGTGTCCAGCCCAGGAGCTGGAGTATCTTGGAGCGCGCCTCTACACCAGTGTGCGAAAGGTCTTTCTGCCAGAACAGAAGGTGCAGGGACTGAGACTGGTGCGCCAGTTTCTGAAAATGTTGGAGCAGTCATCCTGGCATTATCTGCAGGTCTTTTGGACCATGGCAGCCATTCTCAAACTGGTCCCATGGGCAAGGACGCACATGCATCCATTGCAGAGGGCTCTGCTCAGTCTTTGGCCCCACCAGAGTTGGCCCTTGTCCAGGATACTCCCCTGTCTGCAGGAGGCCAAGAGAGCTCTCCGGTGGTGGCTTTGTTCAGGGAGCCTAGAAGGTGGCATGCCACTCGAGTCACCAATGTGGATCCTGCTGATGACCGATGCCAAGCTGTCTGATTGGGGAGCCCATTGCGAAGGACATATTGTGCAGGGACAGTGGAGTCTGCAGGAGGTCCTTTGGTCGATCAGCTGGTTGGAGATGTGTGCAGTGGTCCTGGCACTCCAGAGTTTCGAGCTCTGGCTGCAGGGGAAAACAGTCCAGGTTTTTTCAAACAATGCGAATACGTTAGCCTACATCAATCGCCAGGAGATGCATGGGCAGCGTCTTCTTAGAGGAGGCTGACATACTGATTTAACTGGGTGGAAAGTCATCTCCAGGCATTATTGGCAGCACATGTAGTGGGAGTTGACAACGTGCGTGTGAACCCTAGCAAGTGGAGGCTCCACCAAGAGGTTTTTGAGCAGGTGGTGCACCGATGGGGCACACTGGCCATGGACCTGATGGCAACATTCCAATCTGCCAAGGCAAGCAGTTTTTTTTTCAGCAGGAGAAGAGGATGTCAGAGGGCCTGGATGCGCTGGTGCAAAGGTGGCTCACGGAGGGTCTTATCTATGTGTTCCCCCCCCTCCCCCCGTGGGTGCTCATAAGTCGGGTCGTGCAGCAGATAGGATCTCATTGGGGGTTAGTCATTCTGATCACTCCGGATTGGCCAAGGTGCCTGAAGTATGCCGATCTGGTGAGAATTCCTGCAGACTGGCCATGGTGGCTTCCTACTCAAGAGGATTTCTTGATGCAGGGGCCGCTACGCATGCCTCAGGTGGATTGATTCTCACTTACAGCATGGCTCTTGCAATGGCTGAAGAGAAGGTTATTCGGGTCCGGTGATAGCAACCTTATTGAAGGCATGGAAGAGGTCTACCTCTCCGGCGTACATCCGCGTGTGGCACATCTTTGAGTCATGGTGTGGGGACAGGCGGTTCCACCCATCCACTGCTCTATTCTTGACATCCTAGTATTCTTGCAGGCTGGTTCTGATAAGAGCTTAGCCACTAGTTCCTTGAGGGTGCAACTAGCAGCGATTTCCTGTTGAGGAAAGATCCTTGGGGTGGTCTTAGATACGCACCCAAACGTACTGCGATCCTTGAAGGCTGTGAACCACTTGCGTCCCTTGATGAGGTCAGCGATACCACCGTGGGATGCTATCGGTGCTTACTGGTGAGCCTTTTGAGCCGTTGGGTCGGGCTTCACTGAAAGACTTGACCCTGAAGGTGGTGTTCTTTATGGCGATTTAAAGCACGCAAGACTTCAGAGCTTCAAGCTTTGTTTTGCCAGGAGCCGTTCCTTGTGTTTTCAAGGGAGAAGGTGGTCCTTAGACTGGTGCCTGCCTTTTTGCCCGAAGTAGTTTCAGCCTTTCATTTGAATCAGTCTGTTTCCCTACCGGCTCTGGTGGACGCGGAAAGGGGTTCAGTCAGCCCGCAGCTGTGCCTCTTGGATGTTGGAAGAGTCCTGTGGCATTATTTGAAGAGGACAACGTCTTTTCAGAAGTCTGAGAGGCGGCGGCCAAAGCCTCCATTTACAGATAGGTCAGGGAAGCGATCGCGTCAGCATACATTTTGAAGGGTAAACCGGTGCAGGTGGGGTTGTGTGCACAATCCACGAGGGCTCAGGCGCCCTTGTGGGCGGAGTATAGTTTAGTGCGGCTGGTGGAAATCTGTAGGGCGGCAACGTGGTCCTCACTTCATATCTTTGCTAAACATTATCGCCTGGATGTCCAGGTGGTGGGAGATGCCTGTTTTGGATCGACACTGCTTTGGGCCGGTTTTGCAGGTCCCTCCTGTTAAACTGCTCTTACATCTCAGAGGTGCGGTACTGGACTGGAAGGACAATAAGGAAGGAGACCTTAAACTTACCTGCTAATTGTTGATGTTCCTTCAACTCCAGTTCCGTCCCGAATCCCTCCCAGAGTGTCTTTTGCGGATAGGCCGTTCTGTGCTTTTGGGCCTGAAGCTGATTCTCTTGGTGGTGGATGTAGCGGGAGGGGGGTGGGGCGAGGAGTATGCTGGAGTCAGTGTTTTAGAGTGGACCACAAGAGCTATTGGTCTATGCCCCATGCTGGATGCTGTCACCCAGAAGTTCCACAAGTAAGCTTCCTCATTCTGGGGGGACGGGGGATTCCTTCCCAGGTGGGGTGGGGGGGGGGAGAGTAAGGTTATTTAGGTGTAGACTTGTTTACTTAGGTTTAACTACTTATTTTTGTTGCTTCTGTGAGTCTGCTTTGTCAGGTTACTGGGGCTGGTAGGCAGTGCCAGCTGCATTAAGTACACTGGTATCATCAAAAGATGACATGCTCAGTCTCAAAGCTGCTGGAAGAGGTACACCATGCAGAGGGGTGGAACTGGACTGGAATTTCTCAAGAAACAATTAGCAGGTTTATGTTTATGTAATTTCTTGATATAGGTAAGTCTAATTTCACCTTTGGCATGATCTTCCCCTGGTAAAACCATGTTGCCTTGGATCATGCAAGCCATTGGTTTCTAGAAAGTCCACTATTCTTTCTTTCAAGAGCACCTCCATTACTTTTCCCACCATAGAGGTAAGGCTTACCAGTCAAAGGTTGGTCACCTTTTTCCCTATTACCACTTTTGTGAAGAGGTATTACATCAGCCCTTCTCCAGTTCTGCGGAACCTCTCCCGTCTCCAAGGATCTATTAAAAACATCCTTTAAAGGCCCTGCCTGATCCCCTGATCACTTTCAGTATCCTGGACTGTATCCCATCCAGTCCCATGGCCTTGTCCATGTTCAGTTATGCAGGCTGTTCAAAAGCATCTTCTATGAATGGGGTATCTACTCCATTCCCATTTGTATATTTGTCAGTCATATGTGGTCCTCCTCCAGGGTTTTCTTTCATGATACAAAGCAGAAGTATTTGTATAGCATTTTCACTTTTTCAATGTCACTTTCCACAAATCGTCCTTAGCACTTTTGAGTTTTGCAATTCTATCTCTGATCTTCCTCTTCTCCCGAATATACCTGAAAACGTTTTGTCTCCATGCTTCATCTTTAGCCATCTTTTCTTCTGCCTTTGCTTTTGCTATCCTTATTTCTCTGTCTCTTCTAGCTTTATCCTGTATTCTCTTGTTCCTCTCTTTGTGATCTTCTGAATTTTGTGAAAGCTGTAGGTTGTTTTTTTTTGCCTTATTTATGCAGCCACTTCTTTAGTGAGCCACATGAGTTTCCTTTTCTTCTAGTTTTTATTTACTTTCCTTACATATGTCTGTTGCCCCTTTTAATGCCTATTTTAGTTCCTGAGCGGTCATCCAGTTTAGTCCTCCACATCCGGGTAGTGCACCTCCTCCTGCAGCTTGGAGACTGGACCAATCAGAATCTTCCTCTGCTAGGATGTACGCTGCTGGAGCTCCCATCAGCCCCCAGTGTGTCCAGTTTCCTTGCAGCTGGAGGACGTGTGTGCCTGGGGTTAGGCTCACTTAGGGACAGTTGGAGGCAACACTAGAGAGAGTTGTTTGTTGGGGTTTTTTTTCTTTGGCACTGCTATTTTTTTCTTTGCTTTATTTATTAGGTAGCTGTAGCTTTAAAAAAACAAAAAAACAAAACAGCAGCATTGCCGGCCACGATCAAGAGGCCGGGTCTGCACTGCGCTGCTGACTTTACTGCGGCAGTCTTTTGCAGTCCAAGGCTAGCTCCTTCCTCCTAGACTGTCCGGAGGAGAGCTCTGCCTTGCCAGCCATCTTTCTGCGTCTGGGAGCCTGCTGAATGGTATGCTGGCTTCCCTCTCGCGATCTGAGCTGCACTTGTTAGTTTGACTGGCAGCCCGGTGGTGTAGCGTGCTCCCGCTCAGGATTCGAGCGGCGTGTCTGCTGCGGCGCTCTGGTACATGTGCGGTGAGTTTCTGACGTTTTTTCTGTGCTGCAGATTGCCCCTTTTGCTTGCTTTTGCTTTCTTTTGATTTCTTTAAACTTTGATTGCTTTTCGCGCCATTTTTTTCTAGCCGGCTGCAATGTGCTGGCGGCCATTTTATAGTTCCGGTTTTTCCCGCCCGGCATGAAGGGCTCTGCAGCACGTTTCTGCTTCACTTAGCGCATTTTTGGCCTAGCGTTTTTGCTGGGGGGGGGGGGGGGGCATCTCAGTTCCCAGTTGCTAGTTCTTCTAAAAAACAAAACAAAACAAAAAAACCCCCCTAAGACTGAGAATTTTCTTTCTTTTTCATTTCTTTGGGTTCTTTTCAGTTCTTTTCACTTTACCTTTGGGGGCTGCTGTGACTTCATGGCTTCCAGGCTGCAGTATGTTATCTGCGGGTCGCGCAGGGGGGCAGTGGATGAGTCTGGGGTCTGCAGGGGCTGCGCCTCAGTTTCCACAAGTTTAGAGCAACAAATGGAGCATAAGGAGCTCTCGGGTCCAGGATGCCCGGCTGTTCAGGCGGACGGAAATCCCTCTCCTGGCTCTCTTGCATCTGGTTCTACGGCCCTTCCTAAAGGGGGGGGGAGGGGCGCGTGGCCGATTGCAGCAGCAGAGTCTTCCTTCACGGATTTTTCCCCCGACTTTGTTCTTCTTATGCACCAGGCTTTTCGCTTGGGGCGCTCCGGCAAGTTCCCGGACGCTTGGCCATTGCCCCTGTCATCTCTCCAAGGTGGGGAGTCCATGCAGGAGGGCCCGCCTTCGGCCAAGCGCCATCGGGCTATGGACCTTGAACACGACTTCGGCTGGCAAGATCCTGATACCGAAGTGGATCCGGATGGTGCTGTTGAGGGAGTTGGAAGACGGTGAAATCCCAGAACCCAAGGATCAGGCCCGGATTATTCGGGTGTTCCGTAAAGAAAAGCTGGTGCCGTTGATTACGGAATCTCTCCACGCTCTCAATCTTGCTGCACCTCGTCCTGTTGAGGAGGACAGGTTGGAGGATTCGCTCATTCAAGCTGTGCGGGAATCTCAGGTGGTGTTTCCGGTGCACCTTGTGGTGGAGCAGATGATTCAAACTGAGTGGGATCAACCCGAATCTGGACTTAAGGGGATTCGGACTATGAACCGCCTGTATCTGTTAGCGGATAAAGACAAGGAGAGGTTTAAGTCGCCGCGAGTGGACGCCGCGGTGTCGGCGGTTACCAAGAAAACCACCATTCCTGTTGAAGGCAGTGCGGCCTTAAAGGACGCACAAGACAAAAAGGTGGATGGTTTGTTGAAACAGACTTTTGAGACCAATGCGTTATCTTTGCAGGCCTCCATTTGTGGGGCTTGGGTGGCTAGGGCCTGTTTACGATGGGCTCAGCACTTGAGGCAAGCTTCCGGCTTGGATCAGCAGGGCTTGCTTGAGGTGACTCGGCTTGAGTCTGGTTCGGCGTATTTGGCGGATGTGCATTATGATTTGATTAGAACCTTGGCAAATAGCATGGCTTCCTTGGTGGTGGCGCGCCGGTCTTTATGGTTGCGGAATTGGGCGGCCGATGGCTCTTCTAAGTCCCGACTCAGTAAGCTTCCCTTTAAGGGCAAATTGTTTGGAGACGATCTGGATAAATTGGTAAAAGACCTCGGGGAGTCCAAGGGCGGTAGGCTGCCAGAAGATAAGCCTAAGCTAGGTAAAAACTTGCTGCCGGCATGGGGTCAGTTTCGTGACTTACGCAGATTTCGTTCTTCCCGCCTTTGGGGCTCCCAGTGTGGCCGGTATAGCTCCAGAGGCCAGGGTTTTCGAGGTTTTCGAGGAGCGGGCAGAGGATGCGCGGTGGCGTCCTCTGCGTCCTCTTCCTTTGGTCGAAAGCCGCAATGAATCGAGGCGGGCTCCGGAGGGAAGGCAAGTCATCGGGGGTCGTCTGTGGGACTTGCTTCCTTCCTGGGCCCAAATAACATCGGATCAGTGGGTGCTTGATCATCAGAGAGGGTTATGCGCTGGAGTTTGCTTGTCCGATTCCAGACGCCTTTGTCCTTTCCCCCTGCAAAGGAGAGCAGAAGGCGCAGGCCATTCGGGTGACGTTGCGTCGACTCATCGATTTGGGAGCGGTTATTCCCGTCCGTCCCTCCGAGCGTGGCGTTGGTCGCTGCTCCATTTATTTTGTGGTGCCAAAGAAAGACGATTCGCTTCGCCCGATTCTGGATCTCAAGGGGGTGAATCGTTTTCGCCGGGTGCCGCATTTCCGGATGGAGACCTTGTGGTCCTTCATCGTGGCGGTTCGTCAAGGGGAGTTTCTGACCACCCTCGATCTCTCGAAGGCCTATTTGCACATTCCCATCCAGGCGGTCCATCAAAAGTTCCTGAGGTTCACGTTCCCATGGGGTCACTTTCAATTTCGAGCTATGCCGTTCGGTCTAGCCACATCCCCACGCACCTTCACAAAGGTAATGGTGGTGGTTGCGGCGGCCTTACGAAAGGAAGGGATCTTAGTCCACCCTTACCTCGACGATTGGTTGATTCGTGCGAAGTCCAAAGAGGAGTGTGCAGGCGACGGACAGAGTAGTGGCTTTGCTGCGGTCCCTCGGCTGGGTGGTCAACGAGAGAGTCATTTAGTGCCAACACAATCCCTCGAATACCTCGACACGGCAAGAGGTTTGGTGTGCTTACCGGAGCGCCGCATCCAGGCATTGCAGAGGCTCGTGCGCTCCTTTTTGAGGATTCCTGCGCCGTCAGTGTGGTGGTACCTGCGGCTGTTAGGCACTATGGCAGCGACGTTGGAGGTAGTTCCGTGGGCCAGGTTTCATATGCGGCCACTTCAAAGAGCCCTGTTACGTCGCTGGTCGAACCAGTTGGATTCGTTGAACAAGTGCTTGCCTTGCCCGAAATCGGTTCGTCTGTCTCTTTGTTGGTGGTTGTGCTCGGGGAACCTACAGATGGGTCTTCCTCTGGAGCAGCCCTCTTGGATCCCGTTCATCACGGATGCGAGTCTGTTGGGCTGGGGAGCCCACTGCGAGGGGCGGTACGCGCAGGGGACGTGGTCCCCTCTCGAGACTACTTGGTCGATCAACCGACTCGAGCTGCGAGCGGTGAGACTCGCGCTGCAAGCACTGGAGACGTTGGTGAGGGGGCAGGCAGTGCGAGTTCTCTCGGACAACTCTGCAACGGTGGCCTACATCAATCACCAGGGAGGCATCGGCAGTGTGGCCATGGAAAGTGAGGCAGAGGCCTTGTTCGATTGGGTGGAGACCCGTCTGCCGGCTCTATCAGCGGTGCATATCGCGGGAAAAGACAATGTAATGGCGGATTTTCTCAGCAGGGTGCAGGTCGACCCCGGGGAGTGGGAACTGCACCCGCAGGTATTCGCACAGATAGTTCGCAGATGGGGGCCTCCGATTATGGATCTCATGGCAACTTTTCAGTCTGCAAAGACGGGGTGGTTCTTCAGCAGGCGGAGAGAACGCATGTCTGAGGGTATCGACACGCTAATTCAGCCGTGGCCGGAGGACGGCCTTCTTTGTCTTCCCTCCAGGATATCAATGCTTCCAGGATATCAATGCTTGACCCAGTACAAGCATTGTGGAACCTGTGTCTTTTGGGGATATTGCTAGGTACGTATGACCTAGATTGGCCACTGTTGGAAACAGGATACTGGGCTTGATGGACCTCGGTCTGACCCAGTATGGCATGTCTTATGTTCTTATGTTCTCCTTGGGCGTTGATCGGTCGCGTCGTTCAGTGCATCGAAGTGCACCGGGGGCGGGTTTTACTAGTGGCTCCGAATTGGCCCAGAAGGCCATGGTATGCCGATCTGGTTCGTTTGCGCAACGGGGTGTCGTGGAGACTGCCTCCGCTTCCGGATCTGCTGTGTCAGGGTCCGCTGCAGATGCCTCAAGTGGATCGATTCTCGCTTACGGTTTGGCCCTTGAAAGGGCTCGGTTAAGGAAGAAAGGTTATTCTCCTGAGGTTATTGCCACGCTCCTTCGGGCGCGGAAGCCTTCCACCTCGCTAGCGTATGTGCGGGTGTGGAGGTTTTTTGAAGATTGGTGTTCGCGGCGTGGGGTTCACGCGGCTATTGCTTCAGTGTCGGTGGTTCTCAGTTTTTTGCAGGACGGTTTTGACAAAGGTTTAGCAGCCAGTTCTCTGAAGGTACAGTTGGCTGCGCTAGCGTGCTACCGGGGCAAGGTTCTGGGGATTCCCCTAGGGGCGCATTCGGATGTACAACGCTTTCTTAAGGCGGTCTTCAGGTTAAGGCCTTCGCGCAGGGTCTCAGTTCCCTCGTGGGATTTGAATCTCGTTTTGCGAGCTTTGGTTCACGCACCCTTTGAGCCCATACGGCAGGCGTCGCTTAAGGATCTTACTCTGAAGACGTTTTTTCTGGTGGCGATCTGTTCGGCGAGGCGCATTTCGGAGTTGCAGGCGCTTTCGTGTAGAGAACCGTTCTTGTCTATTTCCAGGGATCGGGTGCTTCTTCGACCAGTGCCCTCATTTTTGCCTAAGGTGGTTTCACCTTTTCATTTGAATCAGCCTGTTTTTCTTCCGGTACTTAATTCGGATGCGGCAGGTCCCACGGACGAGGGGTTACATTGCCTGGATGTGCGGCGCGTCCTTCGTTGCTACTTAAAGGTGTCGGAGACGTTCCGTAAGACCGATCGGTTGTTCGTGCTTTTTGGCGGGGCCTGCAAAGGTGAAGCGGCAGCGAAGGCGTCCATCGCTCGGTGGATTAAGGAGGCGATTGCATCGGCTTACATTTTACAGAATCGGCCGGTTCCGGTTGGTTTGAGGGCCCACTCTACCAGAGCACAGGTGACGTCCTGGGCAGAGCATAGTCTTGTTCCGCCTGTGGAAATTTGTAGGGCGGCTACTTGGTCGTCTCTTCATGCCTTCAGTAAGCACTACCGGTTGGATGTGCTCGCCGCTCAGGATTCTTGTTTTGGTTCGGCAGTGTTGCGCGCCGGTTGGCAAGGTCCTGCCCGGTGTTGACTGCTCTGGTACATCCCGGATGTGGAGGACTAAACTGGATGACCGCTCAGGAAATAGAAATTACATTTACCTGGTAATTGTAGTTCCTGGAGGATCCAGTTTAGTCCTCCTTCCCTCCCATGTGTCAGGTTTGTTTGGAGCGGCGCACTTACTGTGAACGGCTCTGAATTGTCTCAGCATATTTCTTCGGATTTTCGTATCCGGGGCTCGCTTCTTTTTGCCTGCCATTCGGTTCATGTGGCTGGGTTTTTACTTTATTTATTTATTTAACTGTATTTATATCCCGCTTTTCACCGGGTCAAAGCGGGTTATGACTGCTTCTGTCTTCGGGTGGAGTCAGAGGCGCTGTGCAGAGTTTTGGCTTCCTCGTTTGGGGAGGGGGTCGATTAACACTTAAGGGGACTACATTCTATTCTTGTTTGATAGTTATACTTATCTCATGTGTTGCTTCTTTGAGTCTGCTTTGTTAATAGTTCACTGGGGGCTGATGGGAGCTCCAGCAGCATACATCCTGTCAGAGGAAGATTCTGATTGGTCCACTCTCCAAGCTGCAGGAGGAGGTGCACTACCCGGATGTGGAGGACTAAACTGGATCCTCCAGGAACTACAATTACCAGGTAAATGTAATTTCTATTTTAGCCCACTGTAATTCCACTATCCTTATCTCCTCCCACCCTGCCAACTTCTTCTTCAGGTGCTTTCCCGTTTTGCTGATGTCAGTGTTTTTGAAGTCCAGGACTTTGTTTGCTGTGATTGGATTCTGCCTTGTCTTTTACCTCAAACCACACTGTGTGATTATCACTGCTGCTCAGATGGGATCCACCAGAACATTCAACACGCTATCTCCATTGGTGAGTACTAAATCCAGCATTGAACTTTCCCTGGTCGGTTCCATCACCAGTTATCTGAACGATGCTTCTTGGAAGGCATCCAAAATCTTTTTAATACTTTCCAAATTTGCAGAAGGACTACTCCAATCCACATCTGGTAGATTAAAATCAAACAATTTCCCTATCATCCCTCCAGTCCAGTACATGTTGGTTATCTCCCTCCACCAGCAGCTGGGGTCTTAAGCATGTCATTTGTCGTCACAGAAGAGCAGCTCCCTCCTTAAGCTCCAGAAATTGGTATCTCAGTCCCTAGCAGCTGGACTCCACTGAAAGGATTTGGGTGCTTGCTGTTGCCTCACAACTCCCCTCCCCACAAACCTAGTACTTGAAACAAGCCAGATGCAAGAGAGTCAGGCTGACAAGCCTACTAGTAGTGGCTGGGCACAGTCTTACAGAGCTACTTCTTAGTGGAGGCTGGCAGTTAGCAGGGACAGCCCTCTTGGCATCCAGACTCTTATGATTGCGTGTTGCCCAGGAGTAAACACCTGGTGGTCCAGGTCCCTTTCCTCTGCAACCAGACAGCCCAGCCTCTTGAGGTAAGAGTTAGCTGGCTTCCTACTCTTTTTTTTTATATTTTGCAGTTCAATTTATGGAGCATCTGGCCCTTTAAGAGCAGAGGAGAAAGTTAAAAGTGAACTGAAAGTGTGCTTGGTGTATGCGGCAGCTTCCCTGGCAATTTGTTTAGTGTATGACAGGTCTCTGTTAGCTCTGGGTTTTTTTTTCTGTCAGGCTGTGCAGACCTTTTTTCCTCTCTTCTCCCTTTTGGCCATCAGGTTGTGTTTTGTGCCTGGTATTTATGCATGTGCTTGGCTCCCTCAGCTTGTGTTACCTGCAGGGGAAGCCACGGTTTAGCGATCGGTGGTATTTTCAAGCTATGTGTCAGGCAAGGCAGATCTGCGGAGGTAAATGCTGTCAGGAGCATGGATTCACCTTTGGGGCCTTCAGGACACAAGCACTCTCTTCTTCACTGGTGGTTTTGGCGGGAACCGTGGCCATTTCCTCTGCAGCGACCATCTCAGGCACAGACAAGGAAAAGCAAGGTAAAAGGCAGTTTCAGTGTGTTTCAGCACCAGGGACAGTGGAGGAAGCTGTTTCTGATATGTCTGAGGCTAATTTCTCTCCCGATTTCATTTTAGCTATGCATAAAGCCTTTTATCTGAAAAAGAGATTGGAGAGCAGTGGAGAAAGTTCTTATGTCGCTGCTTCAGTGGAAAAGCTGTCTGAAATCCTGCAGGAGGGGACCTCTTGGTCTGGGGTCCCTCATTCAAGGAAAGGAGGATCCCTGGAAGGCCAGGATTCTCCTCAATCCCACCACTTAGAGAATCCTCTGGAGGGACCTTTGGACCTCTTGGGGGGGGGGGGGACAGCTGAGCCAGATCTAGAGGAGGACAAGATCCCTCCAGAGTGATCCTAATGTTTTTCGTGTCTTAATATTGTTCCAGCACCTGCAGTGGCAGAGGAGCCCCTGGAGGGATCCCTTGTTGCAGGGGTTTAAGTGTTCGCAGGCCTCATTTCTGGTGCATTGGGTTAAGAAAATGATTAAGACGGAATGAAAGATTCCCTAAAGGAGGTTTGAAGGGAGGTCAGACTATGAATCATCTGTAACCTATTCCCCAGGAGGAAAAAAGAGCTCCTTAAGGTGCCCAAGGTGGATGCTCTGATTTCAGCGGTGATAGGCACCACCGAAACTGTGGAAGGCAGAGCAGTGTTGAGACATTCAGGATCGCAAGCTGGAAACTACCTTAAAGCAAGTCTTTGACACTAGTGCCCTGACCCTTCAGGCCTCTATCTGTGGAGTGTATGTGACAAGGGCCTCCATCTGCTTCATTCAGGGACTGGCTGCAGCGGACTTGGAGTTGCAGGCCGCAGCACCAGAGGCAGCTAAGTTAGTCGGCCTTGACTTATTTGGCGGATGCCTTTTACGACCTGGTGCAAGTCTTGTCCAAGACAATGGTTTCTATTATTGTGGTAAAGAAACTGGTTGGTGGATGTCTCATCCAAGTCTAGACTAGCTAGACTAGCAGGCTTCCCTTTAAGGGCAGACTACTCTTCAGGATGGCGCTGGTCAAGGATCTTGGGGATTCTAAGGGGGCTTGGTTGCCGGAAGACTGTCCCAAAGGCCTGAAGCAGAATAACGCCCCCAGGGGGCAGTCTCGGGACTATAGAAGATTTTGTTTAGCACATTTTGTTTCCTCTCAGAGCGCTATTCTCCCTGAGGCCAGCCCTTTTGAGGCTACAGGGGGACCAGTAGGGGCTACTACTCCGTCCCTTCAGCCTCTCCTAAGAAGTCCCAATGAAATGAGGCCGGCCCATGCGGATATGGTTCCGTTAGGCAGTCAGCTGCAACAATTTTATTCCACCTGGGTCTCTATTACTACTGACCACAGTGGTTCTAGAAGTCATCCGGGAGGGTACGTGTTGGAGTTTGCTCACCCTCTCTCCGAAGCCTTCATTCAATTGCCCTGCAAAACCCTGTTGAAGTGTCAAGCGGTACATGACACGTTGCGACGATTGCTGCTCGTTGAGGTGGTGGTGGTGCCTGTTCCGGCTTACCAGTGTGGATCAGGTCAGTACTCAATTTACATAGAAACATGATGACAGAAAAAGACCACATGGCCTATCTAGTCTGTCCTTCCATAACAACAACTACAACAGTCCACTTTTTACCTTTAGAGATCCTCTGTGTTGGTCCCATGCTTTTTTGAATTCAGTTACTGTCCTCATCTCTACCACCTCCACTGGGAGACTATTCCATGGTTCCACTACTCTTTCTGTAAAGAAATATTTCCACATATCACTCCTGAATCTATCTCCCTTAACCCTCATCCCATGTCCCCTCGTAGCAGAACTTGCTTTCAATTGTAAGAGGCTCTCTCCCTGAACATTTATGCCACGGAGGTATTTAAACATCTCGATCATATCACCTCTATCCCGCCTTTCCTCTAAGGTGTACATATTAAGATCCTTAAGTCTGTCCTCATGCTTTATAATGAAGCCCATTAATCATTTTAGTAGCAACCCTCTGCACCGACTCCATCCTGTTCACATCCTTTTGAAGGTGCGGTCTCCAGAATTGCATACCATACTCCAACTGAGGTCGCACCAAAGACTTATACAGAGGCATTATCACCTCCTTTTTTTCTGCTAGCCATTCCTCTCCGTATGCACCCAAGCATCCTTCTAGCTTTTGCCGTCACCTTTTCTACCTGTTTAGCTACTTTAAGATCATCAGACACAACCACGCCTAGGTCCCGCTCTTCTTTAGTGGACAAAAGTACTTCACCTCCTATACTGTATTGCTCCCTTGGATTGCTGCAGCCCAAATGCATGACCTTACATTTTTTAACATTAAATCCCAGCTGCCAAATTCTAGACCATTCTTCAAGCTTAGCTAGATCCCCCCTCATGTTATCTACACCTTCCTGGGTGTCTACTCTATTGCAGATTTTGGTATCATCCGCAAAGAGGCAAACCTTAACCCGACAGCCCTTCCGCTATATCACTAACAAAGATGTTAAAAAGAATCGGACCAAGGACAGATCCCTGGGGCACACCACTGGTAACATCCTTCTCCTCAGAGTGAGCTCCATTTACTTGTACTAGATGTGGTGTATTTAGATTTCAGTAAAGCCTTTGACACTGTTCCTCACAGGCGACTTATAAACAAACTGAGCAACCTAGGGATGGACCTTAAAGTTACTGCTTGGGTTAGAAATTGGTTGGGTGGGAGGCGACAAAGAGTACAAGTAAATGGAGCTCACTCTGAGGTGAAGGATGTTATCAGTGGTGTGCCCCAGGGATCTGTCCTTGGTCCGATTCTTTTTAACATCTTTGTTAGTGATATAGCAGAAGGGCTTTCAGGTAAGGTTTGCCTCTTTGCGGATGATACCAAAATCTGCAATAGAGTAGACACCAAGGAAGGGGTAGATAACATGAGGAGGGATCTAGCTAAGCTTGAAGAATGGTCTAGAATTTGGCAGCTGGCATTTAATGTTAAAAAAATGTAAGGTCATGCATTTGGGCTGCAGCAATCCAAGGAAGCAATATAGTATAGGGGGTGAAGTACTTTTGTCCACTAAAGAAGAGCGGGACTTAGGCGTGGTTGTATCTGATGATCTTAAAGTAGCTAACAGGTAGAAAAGGCGACTGCAAAAGCTAGAAGGATGCTTGGGTGCATACGGAGAGGAATGGCTAGCAGAAAAAAGGAGGTGATAATGCTTCTGTATAAGTCTTTGGTGCAACCTCATTTGGAGTATAGTGTGCAATTCTGGAGACCGCACCTTCAACATATCACAATATGATATTTTCAACTGCCACCGTGACATAAAAAGAGGAGGTGGCACACTTATACTCACCAAGAAAGACTTACAATACACCCTAACAAACTCAAACAATGTTGAAGGCATGGACATAATAAACATCGAAAACAGAACACTAGCATTCTCCCTAATCTATAGACCACCATCAGCAGATCACAAAAATCTTTCTCCTATCCTTGAACTAGCATGCGCAGCATCCCAGAGAAAACCTCTTATAATACTAGGTGACCTTAACCTCCCATCCTTAAACCAATCACAAAAAAACAACTTCATAGACTCAATGACCCAAATGGGATATAACCAGATAATCAATACCCCCACACATAATAAAGGAAACTCACTAGACCTCATTTTCCTCCCTTCCCCCTTCAACCTACATCAACTACAATCTCCCCCAACAACTTCAGAGGTACCTTGGTCTGACCACCATCTGATAACCTTTCATCTACTAACACAAGTACCATCACAGTCCCCAAACGCAACAGCTCACCGCTCACGTTTTACCCGCTTTGACAATGACACATTCCTTGACAAGGTACTACCTAAGCTCACTACAAGCCTATCTGACATCGACCTAACGATAGAGAACTGGAACCAAACAATCCAAGAAGCAGCTACCTCCACTCAAACATCCCAGAAGAAAAAGAAAGAATCACAAAAATGGTTCACGAAAAACATTGCCCTACTAAAAAGACAACTACGTAAACAAGAAAAAACCTGGAGAAACACCAAATCACATGATAACAAAACCAAATATATAAACTTACTTAATAAATACAAAGAAACAATCAACAACTCAAAAAGAGATTACTATTCCAATCTAATAAATCTTGCTCTCAACCGACCAAGAGAACTCTTCTTAATCGTCAAAACACTAACAAAAACACATAACCCAGAACCGAACCAGGACATTATAAACGTCCAAACCTTAGCAGCACACTTTGCTGAAAAGCTAAAGGTAAAATCTTGCTCCCCAACCATCACGATAGAATATACACAGACCAGTAACTATGAATGGACAACATTCCACAAAGTTGATCGTAAACACATCCTCAACATCATAACAATGATCAACACTACAACTTCCCCGCTTGACCCATGCCCGGTGTCATGGATCAAGTATACTAAGGAATCCCTTGCAGAAAACATCCAATACATAGTAAACCAATCCCTCACACAAGGAACCATGCCCAACACCCTAAAGCTCTCCTCGATCCGTCCCATAATAAAAACAATAAACTTGACCCAAAGGACCCCAACTCCTACAGACCAATTGCCAGCATACCGCTAATCGCTAAAATAATAGAAAATACTATACAACTCCAACTACAGGAATACATAGATGAGCAAAAACTTCTTGATGCGAATCAATTCGGATTCCGCCCCTTCCATGGAGTGGAAACCCTCCTAATCGCCTTGACAGACCTCCTCATCCGTGGTACTAATGAAAATAGCAAAGGTTTCCTCCTCCTCTTCATAGACCTATCTGCTGCATTTGACAGCATTAATCACAAAACACTCATCAACAGACTTGAAAACCTAAAAATAGGAGGAACCGTCCTTGAATGGTTCAAATCATACATTTCAAACAGACTCATACAGATACAATTAGGCAAAGAAACATCAGAAACCTTCCCTCAAGGCCAGGGTATCCCTCAGGGATCGGCACTCTCTGCCCTCCTCTTCAATTTATACCTCCAACCAATTACAGACATATTCAAGAAGTATGAAATTAACCATTTCATATACGCGGACGATATCATGCTCGCCATCCCCATAAACACCAACAACCCCAAATACGATAGACTACTCCAATGCATGAATGAGACCACCATATGGCTTGAAAACAACCACCTAAGCATCAATCTCAAAAAGACTGAAGCAATGTTCATAACGAGAAAACCTGACATGGACCACAACTACCCTACCACAATCACAATAAATAACACACCAATACCTATTAAAAAGGAGGTAAAATACCTTGGAATAATTCTGGACCATTCACTCACCATGATCCCACACATAAAACATACAGTAAAAACGATATTCTATAAACTCAAGACAATACAACACCTGAGACCCCTACTCAACACACATGACTTTAGATCAGTGGTCAACTCCCTCATCACCCCCCACTTTGACTACTGCAATAGCATTCTAAATGGCCTACCACTAAAAAGCATATACCTCCTCCAAAGAGCACAAAACATATGTGCCAAGATGGTCACAAAAGCTAAGCTAACAGACCACGTGACCCCAATACTACTAGATCTTCATTGGCTCCCCATAAGCAGCCGAATAAAATATAAAATCCTCCTTACTACCTTTAAACTCCTCAATAACATCTCTCCCTCCCAACTATCTACCCTATTACAAACCCCATCAGAAACTAGAACACGAAGACAGAACGCAACCCACTCCCTCAACATAAAAACTAATTTCAGAAGGACCAGAGCAACGACAAGTGATAGAGCCTTCTCCTTTGCTGCCCCTACCCTCTGGAACGAAATCCCTTTAACCCTCCGCAAAATAAAAGACCTTCACCAATTCAAAAAAGAACTAAAAACATACCTTTTCACAAAACACTTTGAGATCCCCTACCAACAAAAAACCTCTCCGATACAATCACAGAAACACATTCACAGTTCTCAAGACAGAACAAATGATTAAACATAAGAAAGACACTTACTCTACTCTGCCTTACCCTACAGACAAAGATTTACACAAACAAATGGCTATATCTATATTGTAAATAATACCGGTAACTCAATTATGTTGTGATGACCTGTACATAGTTTGAATAGTGTTATTCTAGTTAATGTTCAAAACATGTTCAATGTAACTAAACGTGTACATAGTTAACACAAGTTCCATGTAAAATATACAGAAGTATATTGATTTTTGTTCGATGTGAACCGCCCCTGATCTCTGGAAGGGGCGGTATATAAGAAACTGTTAAATAAATAAAAATAAATAAATAAATAAAAAAGGATGTGAACAGGATGGAGTCGGTGCAGCGGGTGGCTACTAAAATGATTAGTGGTCTTCATTATAAAGCATATGAGGACAGACTGAAGGATCTTAATATGTACACCTTAGAGGAAAGGCGGGATAGAGGTGATATGATTGAGATGTTTAAATACCTCCATGGCATAAATGTTCAGGGAGAGAGCCTCTTTCAATTGAAAGCAAGTTCTGCTACGAGGGGACATGGGATGATGGTGAAGGGAGATAGATTCAGGAGTGATATGCGGAAATATTTCTTTACGGAAAGAGTAGTGGATCCGTGGAATAGTCTCCCAGTGGAGGTGGTAGAGATGAGGACAGTAACTGAATTCAAAAAAGCATGGGACAAACACAGAGGATCTCTAAAGGTAAAAAGGGGACTGTTGTAGTTGTTATGGAAGGACAGACTAGATAGGCCATGTGGTCTTTTTCTGTCATATTTCTATGTTTCTATGTTTATGAAGGCATCTCTGGGTAACCATATAAACTCCAGTTATAGCTCTGGTGCAGAATGTCCAGTACCACTGGTGCAAAGTAATCTTGGTCCATTCTGAGAGAAAATGCCGGAGCCATCCTCCAGCTGGTTGTCCCATTGAAGGGGCCTGCTGGATCTCATTGGGAGGATTTTTCAGCCGCCAAAGTGGCTGAGAACGAAGCCTGTGGATGCTGATTCCCCCAAAAGGGTTGGCCGTTGGGCAGTAATCCATAAGAAGATTGGGTTGGCGCAGGGCCCTTGGGTCCCCTGTGGACCTTTCCAGGCCCATCAAGAATTCTTGCTAACTGCAGAGCAAACGTCCTTCAGTTGCTCCTCTGGCAGCCTATGTGGACAGGCTTTGCCCAGGATCCTTCACCAGTTTCTCCATATCTTCACCAAATAGCAGCTCCCCTCAAATGGGGAGCTTGCTAAGCCATGATTCGTAGGCTACATCTGTTGCCTAGTTGCTCATCCAAAGCCATTGGCTGGCCATAGCTACTTCTCCATAGATCTTGAAGTTTCCCTGATCAAATCATACAAGGTGTCTGCCAGAAACGTGTGCCTCCTCTGGACTATCTGATAGGGCACTTCTGCTATCTGTGCAGCAACTAACTACTAAGCCAGCACAGAGGGCTGTCCAGGAGCAGAATCCAAAGCCATGAAAGCATTCTTCAGGAGATTCTCTACCCTCCTATCATTCAGTTCCTGCTGCATTGCCCCACCTTCCACTGCACTAGTGGTGCACTTTGTCACCACCAAGATTAGTCTATTATAGAAGCCTACGTCCCTCTAATTGTATTGAGATTATGACTACTTTTCTCTGTAGATTTTTCTTTTTTCATGAGCTGTATTCTCTACAGATCTTATCTAGATATATGTAAATTTATATATTTTTTTTTTCTACCGTTGGTTTTAATGAGAACTGGTGGTCTCAGACTTAAATCAGCACTACTCTCTGAAATTCATTCACAGGTGGTGTGCCCTTTTGCATCAGCGACCACTTTTGTTCTTACTCTTCACCAACTGGTATTACATTCATATATTTTTTCCAGATGTCTTTGTTTTGTAAAGATTGTGCTTATCTTGATGATTCTTGTGTTTATGAAGATTGTGCTTATCTTAATTGTTCTTGATGTTGTCCCTAACACCATCTCTTAGGTACCATGCTTGCGTTACACATCTTCTTCAGGGGGGTTTTTCTATGATTCAGCACTATCTGTAAGATGATTATAATGAGCTAATATCGTCTCATCTCTAACTTTTACTTTAAGGTTACCAATCATAGCTGTTTCTGCAAGTTTAAAAGTTCCTACCTTTATTTTGTGCCTTTCAATTGTATTTCTTGGCATTCAACATTTAGCGTTTCACCTCGAGCCTACCAGCTTTCCTCAAGACGCCACGCATGCGGACTGATGTACCTATCTTAATTTAAATGCTTATGTCTGCTCTACTCTGTCAGATTATACTGCGGCTGCCCTTAGTTGCCAATGTACTGATCCACTACTCCTTATCCCTTCCTTTGATCTACATAATTTGCCTCATATCTTTGTTTTAAACTTATTTGCAATGTTTTTGTGACACTCCAATTATTTCATTTTGTTCTCTGTTCATTTTCTTTCGCCGCATTTCAAAGCAGTGAATCACTGCTTCCGTATTTCATGCGTTTCAAAAAACAAACAGATAGAAACACAATTCTCCATTATAAAACGGGCCATCCAAAGCAGCTGAGAGACAGTTAACCATTATCCCAGTTTATAAGGTATCGGAGGAACTCCCGACTAGCTGCAGCCGGCATCGGTGCACACCACCAGGTCTGGCTAATGTCATCGGATCTGGAGCCATGTGTTCGGGACAAGTTGGTCGATGTCCCTTTTCGAGGTGACAACCTCTTTGGCAAACCCATGACTGAGAAGGCTGCTGAGCTCCGAGTCTGAGTACTTGACTTGGACAAGACTCTCAAAGAAAACTTCTGCCCCTTCTAAGAAGAAGGGCTCGGGTAAAAAGCCCTTTTTCCTGAGGGAAGGGTACTGGTTACTGCAACTACCCCACTTACCAGGCCACCCCAGCACCCCAACAGGGGCAGCAGGACAGGGGCATGGCCCGTGTAAGCAGAAGACCCCCGGGCCCCGGCGCCTACCCAGCCGGGAGGAGGTTTTTGACTCCCAATGCAGAGTTTCTCTTCCGCCAGTGGTAAGGCCATGCACAGGAGGCAGGTTAACCCTGTACGCTCACAGGTGGCCAGCCATCACCTCGGATATCTGGGTCCTGCAAATAGTTCAAAGGGGGGCTATTTGTTTCACTTCAGCCAGATACCACCCTCCTTTCCAGGAGAGCCTCTGACCCTCTCTTCACAGGGACCTCCTCTTGCAGGAGTTGGCAGGTCTTCTAGAGGATCAGGCGGTGAAACCAGTGTCCCACCCCCTGCAGGGCAAGGGCTTCTACTCCCAGGTATTTTCTCATACCAGAGAACAGGAGGCCTCCGACCCATTCTCGACCTGAAAAACTTAAACAAGTTCCTGGTGAGGGAAAAGTTCAAGATGCTTTCCCTTGGAATGTTGCTGCCTTACCTCCACCAGGGAGATATACTCCTTAGACCTGAAGGATGCCTATACACACATCCTCATACATCCAGACCACAGACAATATCTGAGATTTGTAGTGGGAGGAAGACATTTCCAATACAGAGTTCTACCCTTTGGCCTAGCCTCTGCTCCCAGAGTGTTTACAAAATGCCTGGCTGTAGTGGCGGCCTTCCTCAGAAGTCAAGGAATTTTTGTCTTCCCTTATCTGGACGACTGGCTCATCAACCTGTTGCAATGTCTAGGCTTTGTCATAAACCACGCAAAGTGTACGTTGCTCCCCACTGAAAACTTAGAGTTCATAGGAGCAAGATTGGACACCCTTCAGGCGAAGGCTTACCTGCCAGAGGACAGGGCACAGAGGCTGCTAGCACTGGCAACAGTTCAGGCGCAGGTCTCAGGTCTCAGCGAGACACTTCTTACGCCTCCTGGGCCACATGGCCTCCATGGTGCATGTGTCCCTCAAATACCCGTCTCCACATGAAAACAGCTCAGTGGTGCCTCAGGGATCAGTGGATGGACACAAGCCACCGGCAGCCTCAGAGACAGGATAACAGTATCCAGGCGACTGGTGAAGTCATTGCAGTGGTGGAGTCAGCCACCCAATCTGCTCGAAGGAGTGTCTCTTCAGATTTCCTCACACACAAGAGTGCTAACGACAGATGCCTCCTTGCTGGGCTGGGGAGCCCATTGCCAAGGATCATGCACTCGGGTTATGGTGTCCTCAGGAGTCTGCACACCAAATCAACCTTTTAGAGCTGCGGGCGATTCGCCTAGCTCTTCAAGCCTTTTGTCATGTCCTCTCACATCAGTCTGTATTGATACAGATGGAAACAAAGTAGCAATGTTCTACGTGAACAAGCAGGGAGGTATGGGGTCTCGTATCCTATGTCAGGAGACACTGGACCTCTGCTCCTTTACTGTCAGGCAGGGTATCTCTCTCAAAGTGGTGTACCTGCCTGGTCAGGAGAACTGCCTAGCAGACAAACTATGCAGGATTCTCCAACCTCACGAATGGCACCTGGATCCGGTGGTGGCCCAACGATTTTCCACCGCTGGGGACACCAGTCCATAGATCTATTTGCCAGTCCGCAAAATCACCAGCTACCCAGATTTTGCTCCAGACAGCCACATCCCCTGAGGATGGCTGCAGTTGCTTTCCTGATCTGGTCAGGGGGCCTCATGTATGCATTTCCTCCCACGCCTCTGGTGGCCCGGACTCTGTTCAAAATCCTTCGAGACAAGGCCACACAATCGAATCCGACCCTACAAGACACCAATGAATATGACTAGCGAAATGCGACTTCCATGAAGATTAGATGTAAATAGTTCCCCAAGTTATCCAAGTTTTCGTACCTGTTCATTGTAAGCACAGTTCCGTAAATGCAATGTGTGTTTTATGTTCCATGTAAACCGCACTGATGTTGAATAGCGCGGTATAAAAGAAATGTAAAAATAAATAAATAAATAAAATTCTGGTAGCCCCCCAAATGGCCAGGACAGCCTTGGTTTCCACTTCTCTAGCTGGCAGTGGAAACCCCACTTCCACTGGGGACGCTGCCCAATCTCCTTTCACAGGAGCAGGGCTCTCTTGCACCCCAACCTCAGGGCCCTCAACCTGATGGCATGGCTGCTGAAAGGGTAGTGCTGGCTCCTCTCCTCCTAGCTCGCAGTGTAGAAGAAGTGTTACTGGCCTCCAGGAGGCAGTCCACTAGGAAATCCTGTGCTTTCAAGTGGTGTAGATTTGAGGTGTGGTGTAACCAGCACAATGAAAACCCTTTCTCTTGCCTTGTACCAGTGGTGCTGCAGTACCTGCTTCACCTCTCAGAATTAGGTCTCAAGTCTAACTGTCAGGGTCCACCTGAGTGCTTTGTCAGCAAACCACTCGCCAGTGGAGGGGCAACCTCTTTCAGCTCACCCCCTGGTGTCCAGATTCCTCAGAGGTCTGCTTCTGCTGAAACCCCCAGTTCGTCCTCTGGCAACTGAGTGGGATTTGAATGTGGTCTTACAGCAGCTTACTCGCCCACCTTTTGAGCCGATGTCCTCTTGCCATCTGCGCTTCCTCTCCTGGAAGGTGCTCTTCCTGGTGGCACTCACATCAGCCAGATGTGTGAGTGAGCTGCAAGCTCTCGTAACTGATAAACCATACACAAGGTTTTATAGGAATAGGGTGGTCCTCTGCACTCACCCAAAGTTCCTTCCAAAGGTGGTCTCTTCTTTCCACCTCAACCAGGAGGTGATTCTTCCGACTTTCTTTCCCAGGTCACATTCCAGCCAGGCAGAGGCAGTCCTGCATACCTTGGATTGTAAGAGGGCGTTGTCCTTCTACCTGTAGTGTACGAAGGGACATCGACGGACTACTCAGCTCTTCATCTCGTATGACCCCAGTAAGCTTGGGTTACCTGTTTCCAAGCGTACGCTGTCCACCTGGGTGGCAGACTGCATTGCCTGGGTGTACAGGGCGGCTGATCTCCGGTTGCAGGGTCGAGTCACGGCCCACCGTATCAGGGCTAAGGCTGCATCAGTGGCTCACTTCCACTCTGTTCCGTTGGCAGACATCTGCCAGGCCACAACTTGGTCTTCAAGCCAGACCTTTGCAACCCATTACTGCCTGGATAGGGAGTCCCGACGGGACAGTGCTTTCGGCCAGGCGGTACTCTATAACCTATTTGAAATTTAGGCAACTCCAACCCTCTGACCCTTTGGTGTCAGGCTACCGGGGGTGGGGGGGAGGGGGTTGGGGCGGGGGTGGTGTTTTCGTGGCTGAATTCCTATTGCAGCTGCTGCTGCTCTTCTAGAGGGAGCCATTTTTCAGCTGTGGGGTCTCAGTAGCCTATAGCTAGGGAGACCCATATGTGAGGACTGACTTCCTGCTTGTTCCTGGAGAAGCGTAGTTACTCGTAACAAGTGTTCTCCAGGGACAGCAGGAATCAGTCCTCATGACCCTCCCTCCTCCCCTGGAGTTGCAGTCCTATTATTGGTTTTTATTCATTTTGCCGTCTTTTTAGCTATGTCATTTGACTGAGCAAGATGGCACCCTTGGGCAGGAAGGGGACCGTGCATGCGCGATGCAATCCCAAAGGCTTTCTTTGAAAGCTGTGGAATTGCTCCGCACGAGCGCTCCGTTGGCGTCGACATCACCCATATGTGAGGCTGATTCCTGCTGTCCCTGGAGAACACCTGTTACAGGTGAGTAACTACGCTTTCCATTCCCATATTTGCCAATCACAGGTAATCCTTTCCAGGATTTTCTTTAGTAAAAAACAGAGAAATATTTAGCAGGAAGGGGGGGGGGGGGGATCGGCGAAAGAGGCCGAGCCAGCGACGGATGCGCTTTTTATATGTGGCTCACTGCCTGCCCTCGCGTCCCCCCACCCCTCCCGCACTCCCCCCCAACCCTCGGCCCGCCACTGCGCGTCTGTGTCCGGCCGCGGTAATTCGCAGCCAGGTCTATTCCACATTCCTTACCACCTCCTACCCTGCTAACTCCTCCTTCAGGCATTTAGCCATCTTCCTGAAGTGAGCGTTTCTGAAGTCTAGGACTTTGAGCTTGCTGTGAAGGGGATTCTGCCTTGGCTTTTATTTCAGACCACACCATGTGTGATTGCTGCTGCTCAGATGGACATCCACCCAGACATTCGACACACTTTTCTCCATTAGTGAGTTTTAAATCCAGCATTGAACTTTCCCTTGTCTGTTTCATCACCATTTGTCCAAGCAATGCATCTTGGAAGGCATCCATAATTTGTTTTTGCTACTTTCCAGATTTGCAGAAGGAATACTCAAATCCATATTGGGTAGATTAAAGTCACCCAATATGATCACTTCCCCCTTCATGGCTAACCTTGCAATATCCGACAGATGGCAGCATGTGAGAACTATCCGACTTATCCGACAGATGGGCAGCATGTGAGAACAGAGACCGCAACATCCGAATCATTCCACCAGAAACAAGGCGTTCCGCAAGGATCCTCTGTCGGCCTTGATGTTCATTATCTACATGCAGCCCATCTGCGACCTCATACGCTCATTCAACGTCGAATGCATGATATATGCAGATGATGTTCTGCTCTACATGCCTTTCGTGACTGACCAGATCGACCTCTCCGCACTAACAAACTGTTGACGTGGCCAACTGGCTCCAAAATCAGAATCTCTGGATACAGCACAAAAAGATGGAAGTTCTGTTCATCACTAGAAACCAAAAGTTTTCCCCTCCAGCCTACCTAAAAGTCAGGGAGGCAGAGCTACAAATCAAGCCCATAATCCGTTACTTGGGAGTCACACTAGACCAACAACTGGACATGAAAACGCATATTGGCAACATGGTAAAGGCAACATATCATAAGAACAGGACACTCGGACATCTACGCCCCGTGCTACGACCGGAGGATTTCAGAACAATCTTTCAGGCACTATCCATTCCTCATCTAGACTATGCCAATGCAATCCTGCAAGGGCTCCCAAAATCCACCCTGAACCCACTTCAACTCACAATGAACTCTGCAGCCAGAGTCCTAGATGGGGCCTCCAGGCGAGACCATATAACACCCATCCTCAAAAGGCTTCACTGGCTCCCAATCCACTGTAGGATCACCTTCAAGACCTTGCTACTAACATTTAAGGCCATCAATGGGCTCGCCCCCTCATCACTGGCGGGACTTGCGCTCATTACCCCCCCCCCCCCCCAAAAGGGCCAGACGACCAACAGCAATAAACACACTGGTAAAACCCAAAACAAAGACCCACTGCACACAAGCAACTGCACAAAGGGCGTTTAGTCTCTGCGCACCCAGCTCCTGGAACGCCCTACCACCCAACATACGTGCAATCACAGACCTAACTAAATTCAGGAGGGCATTGAAGCACCACCTCTTCCTCAAGTGCTACCCAGAGGAAGGAACACCAACTTGCCCCACTCACTGAAAAGTTCCATGACTACCCTTTAATTATCCCGCAAAGTGATGTATATGTGTAAATAGTTACTCTGGTTATTCAAGTTGAGCTCCCTGTTACTTGTAACTTATGGTGTAATCCCCCACCGTAAGAATAATATTGTTCCATGTAAACCGCACTGATGTTGAATAGCGTGGTATATAAGAGAAATAAATAAAGAAATATCAGTAATCAAATCTCTATCCTTTTCTTCGGTTTCATTTGGAGTCCTGTAGACTACACTAGCATGGGTGATGGTGCCATTTCCTTTTTCCAACAGAGTCCACAGCAGTGGTTCTTTTCCCCATGTCCCCTGCATTTCAGCAGCTGTAATATTGCTTTTGACATATAGGGCTACTCTTCATCCTTTTCTGCCTTCTCTCTTTCCTAAATAAATTATAGCCTGCTATGGCTATATCCCATTCATGTGACTCATTAAACCGTGTTTCTGTAGTGGCCACAATGTCCAAGTAAGTTTCCACCATTAGGGCTGCCAGGTCAGGAACTTTGTTAGCTAGGCTTTGAGCATTTGTATTTGTTGACTGGCTTGCCTGTATTTTGCTCTACATACCTTTTTCCATTTGCCGTTGGTGTGTGGGTTGATATTGTGGCTATTTCCAATGTTATGTTTTTGCTAGGAGTGACGTCCTGGACTTGTTCTCCATCCGTCACCCCCTTTACCTAGTTTAAATGTCTGTCCACATACTGCCTGAATTTTTCACTTAGGATCCTTTTCCCTTCGACAGAGATGTAGTCCATCAGCATAGCATAGTAGTCTCTTGTTGGTCCATGTGTTTTCCCAGCCGCCTATAGATCTAAATCCTGGTTTGAACTCGGTTTGGAGCCATGTATTGAAGTTGTTTATGCAAGGCAGCCTTTATGCCCCCTTACCAAGAACAGGTAGAACTTCTGAGAATGCTATAGTGTTAACAGTGAGCTTGAGTTTCTCTCCCAGAATCTGGAAGTCCCTTTGAACTGCAGAGGCACGGTTTCTAGCCAGGTCATTTGTACCCAAGTGGATGACAATGTCAGTTTTGGAGTGCTCATTTTCTGCACTAACTATACCAACAATTTGGTTCGTATTCCTGCTGGCTGAAGAGCCTGGGAGGCATTTGACCATCTTCTCTCCTTTGAACTGTGTTCCTAAGTTGGTGCCTCTGATGATGGAATCTCCAAGTAGCAGTTGTTTTTCTGTTTTGTGATTTTTCTTGATATTTGGTGCATTATCAGTAGATTGGGCATTAACTTTCTCATTTAAGGGCACTTCAGTTTCCACGGATTGGGCACTCTGATTTTCCAAGGCAGGGAAGGTATTATGCAAGGATCTCTCTCGATGTAGAGGGTGTCTCCGTGTTACAGGTCGCAACCTACCAGAATCCACTGTGATCCATTTGTTCCTGGGGTGTTTGATTCTTTGTGGGAGCGGTGGTGGATTTTGCTCAGTTTGTACCCTAGAGGAGGTGTGTTTAATTGCAGCTAATGTTTCCCTTAGTAGAGTCTATTCCTCAAGTTAGCTGCTATGTATAAAGAATAAAGGGCAAGCTCTTAGGCTCCAAATGATTCTTCTTAGAATGAGGGCACCAGTTATTGCATTGAATACATGACATGGTGATTAAGACTGTTATAAAGCAGTCCTAGAAGAAGGAGAAAAGGTGGGTATAACACCTAATTAAAGGACAGATGTATATGATGACTATATAGGCAGTGCAGCTCGGGGGTGGGTGGGGTGAAGGATAGGGTGGATTGGAAGTTGTCCCTGGCCAGTAGGCCTTATACAAACTGAGAGCACACTCAGATATCTGATTTATTCTTGAACTTATATACAAAGGTTAGGCTGTTTGCCACTAGACTGTAGATGAAGGTGGCTGTTGACAGAGATGGGATGGAGACAGAAAGATAGGAAGAGCAAGGTCTTTTTTGTCTTTTTTGTTTGTCCCACTCCCTTGGTGCAGTAACCCTAACATACCACAGTGCCTAAGTAGTTTTCTAAGAGAATAAAGCAGGTAATTGACAAGGAAATTTTATATTAAGAAGCCAGACAATTGTAAAGTCTGAAAGCTTAGCTTTGTAGAGTCTCTTGGAGCTGTGACGACAAGAACTGGATAAGGTAGCTTGCTCAGGCTGCAGATCTGATTGAATTCTGAGATCTGTGAAGCAGGCTTGTAACAGAACAATAGAAACTGAAAAGTTCAAAATGAAATCTGTGTATCAGCCCACTATGCAAAGGACCCTGTAATCTTAATGTATACCTTTTACTGCAAAATTAAGTAGGAGACTTAAGTAGAAGACCAGATCTCTGCAAATCTAAAAGCAAATGCGTACTTCAATTCAAAGTAGCTATATATCAAGTGTGTCTGGCCTGTAGACCTTATATGAACTGAGGACACACTTGGATGTCTTCTGTGGATGTTCTGGCTCTCAATATGGCATTACCTGCAGCTCTTGGGCTCTATGGCAGCAACCATAGATCTGGTTCTGTGGAGTTGGGTCCAGTTTAGAACTTTGCAGCACGCATTGTTGTCACACTTGTCCCCCAAGGCAAGACTCTCTCTCCAGGAGGTTGCCATAACCCGGAGAGATTTGGTTTTCCTCCCCAGCTGTGACAGTGGGCATGCCTTTGGAGAACCCCTCCTGGGTGACACTGACAACTGACGCGCATCTGGTCACTTGGGGGCATATTGTCTGTCTCAGATTGCCCAAGGCCTATGATCAGAGGAGGAATTGAAGTGACCGATAAACCAGTTAGAACTGAGAGTGGTGGTTTGGGCATTGCTGCACTTCGGCCACCTCCTACAAGGTCAGGCGTTGGACAGTGTTGCTGCGGATCCAGGTCATGGCATTGGCCTGCTATCATGGTAAGATATGGGGTATGTCTCTGACAGCGCATATGGGCATTGTGTCTCTTCTCAGGGCCTTGAAACAGGTGCGGCCCTCTCAGAGGCTGTTGGTCCCGCTGTGGGATCTGATCTTGGTGCTGACAGGAACTCCCTTGAGCCCTTGAAGGAGGCTTCCTTAATCCGTTTTGGACAGCTCGCATATTCTTTCTCTGTTGTGGGTGATTTATTAGATTTGTTACACTCAAACTACTATGAAATACCGGCAGTAATAAAAAAAATATTAAAACTTTGCAGAAAATAGAAGTTTCACATAGTGTATGTTTTTCATACACTGGTCCAATATAGTATATTGTCCGTCTTCAGAAAAAATAGGATTCAGTTCCAATATTCATTGACATAAACTTACTGTATGATAATATTGAAACTGCAGTTTTCATTTAAAGCACTTTATTATGATTGTCAACAGTCCATTCTGATAGCGGAATATGATACACATGAAAGCGCTTCTGATGCAGTGCGTCTATTGCACCATTGAAACACCTAGAACAGAATGCTTGACAGCAATTAGTTTTGACAACATATTAGCCCAGTGTATGAAAAACATACAAGGCCGATATACGCACCAATAGCTCTGACACTAAGTAACTTAGTTATCTAAACCTATTTTCTAAAGGCTACAAATACTTTCATTTGTATAATAGTAGCTATTACAGCATTATAAGCTACTTACTATTTTTGTGATTTTTGTTTTTGTTGAGCCGCCAGTACCGTCAAAATCAGCAAACTTCGAATACCTATTAAACTAACTAGATCTCAGATAAAAAATCTGTATGTAATGCTTTTTGACATAACGATAATAGCTAAACATAGTTCTATTGAATTTATAACCATTAATTAGTAAACAATTTAGTAAGTATGGAAACCGTATGTATGTAAAACATGCGCTGGTCCAAAACAGGTTAAAGATCTCATCTTGAAGACTGTATTTTTAGTGGCAGTCTTTTCTGTGAGGCGCATCTCTGAGCTGCAGGCATTGTCTTGTCGGGAACCCTTCCTGTCTTCCATCCGGAAAAGGTGGTGCCGAGGATGATGCCCTCCTTTTTGCTCAAAGTGGTCACTTCTTTTCATGTGAATCAACCCATCTCTCTGTTCGTGCTATGGGGAGAGGACGACTCAGGAGAGAACAGGCAGCTGCGATTGTTTGATGCCAGATGAATACTCTGGCTGCATATGAAACAGATGGTGGTGGTTTGACCATCTTTTTGTCCTTTTTGGAGGGGCACGGCAAGGAGGAGCAGCAGCAGCTTCCAAAGCATCCATAGCGTGATAGCTGAAGGAGGCCGTTGCAGTGGTGTATCTCCTGAAGCATATACAAGTGCCCAGGGCTGTGGGCCCACTCTATCAGGACATAGGCGAGCTTTGTGCCTCCTGGGGAGATTTGTAGAGTGCCACCTGGTCATCGTTGCATGCCTTTGTGAGATGCTATTTGCTTTATGTCAGGGTCCGAGAGGAGGCTCATTGCAGGGCTAGAATGTTGCAAGCCGGCCTCGCAGGTCCCTCTCAGTAAAAGACTCTGCAGACCAGATGCATATCACCCATGCATCAGACTGGACTGGAGGGATGATATGGAATATGTAATTAGGCTTTACCTGCTAATTGCCTTTCCTTGAATCTGTCCAATTCAGGACCCCCCCCCCCCCTTTTGTGCTGATCTGGTCTGTCGGGAGTTGTCTTGATGTTTGTCAGAAATGGGTCTCAGATGGACTCTGAGGTAAGAGCCTTCTTCAGGGTGGTTGTATGATTGCTAAAAGAAAACAAAATTTGACAGTTAATCAGTCATATGAGAAGAATTATGTGAGGATTAAAAATGTTCTGTCGTGGGGAGTCGCATATCCTTGATGCATGGCTTGAAGGAATCAGGTTTCACATTCCTCGGTGTTCCTTATCGTAACTCCAGTCCAGTCCCTTTCCTCTGGGTTGTGCTCCCTTTCCAGCAGCTTTGAAGACTGAGCGCATCATTGATTTGCTATAGGTATCCTGTTTCCTGAGTATACCGATAATTCATCTTAGATTTGTCCCCGGAAAAAGGTTAGGGTTTTCCTGGAGGCAAGGCACCATGCCTGGCAGACTGCAGTGCCTGGTCTGCGGTACCAGGAGGGGTACGGTCTCTGAGGCCGGGATATGCAGAGGTGGTGAGACCGAGGCCACCTCAGTAGAGCAAGATATTCAGCTGGCGCTTCCTTTGCCGCCCTCTGACTCTCAGGGCTCGGAGGATCTCCTGGAGGGGGGGGGGAGGGGGGTTGCGCCCTTCTTGTTGGCCCCGGCCCTGGAGCATCCAGCCCCTCTACTGGCTCTGCCTATGCCCTCTTCGAGCTTGGGGGCTCTGGAAGGTGAAGGTGGGAAGTTTTCTCTCTGGAATTTGTTCTTATACATAAGACTTTCTGTTTGTGGCAGCGCGTAGCAGCCAGACAGGAGGGGATAGTGATTCAGGAGGGGACGGCTCTCTCCCCAAAGCGGCCTAGATTAGCAGTGGAGGATACCCTGCAGTCCTCGTCTGAAAATTTGGAGGGCGAAGCCTCCAATAGGGACCTGGGGGAAGTTGAGGAAGAACAGGAAGAGGGAGAAATCCCTGAGGAAGAACAGACCTGGATTGTGCAGGTCTTCAGGCATGAGGAGCTCCTGGCCTTAATTGGTAAGACCTTGAAAGTACTCAATATGTCAGCGTATGCAAAGGTGCTGGAGGACCCGTTGATTCAGGCGGTCAGGAAATCTCAGAACGTTTTTCCGGTTCACGGGGTGGTTCGCCAAATGATACAGGAGGAGTGTAATCTGCCGGAATCCAGCCTAAGAGGAGTATGGGCTATGGCTCATCTGTACCCATTACCAGAACAGGAGAAGGAGTTGCTGAAGTCGCCTAGGGTAGATGCGGCGGTGGCGGCAGTGACAAAGACGACAGCTATTCCAGTGGAGGGAGCTGCGGCTCTTAAGGACTCCCAGGATAGGAAACTGGATGCATTGCTGAAACAGGCATTTGATGTCAGTGCCTTGGCGCTCCAGGCTTTGGTCTTGGAGGCCTGGGTGGCCAGGGCCTGCTTGCAGTGTGTGAAGCAGCTTCAAGGGGCTGGCGATGCGTCCGGGGAGGCCCCGGGGAGGCGGCCATGATTGAGTCGGGGGCTGCGTACCTGGCGGACAGTCAATACAATCTCATTAGGAGTCTGGCGAAGAATATGGCTTCAGTGGTAGCCGCCAGGTGCTATCTGTGGCTCCTCAATTGGGCGGCGGATGCTTCGTCTAAATCCCGCCTCAGCAGGCTTCCCTTTAAGGGGAAGTTGTTGTTTGGGGAGGGCTTGGATACATTGGTGAAAGAGCTTGGTGAGACAAAGGAAGGCAGGCTCCCAGAGGACAGTCCAAAGCAGAATCGGACGTCCACTCCGGCACTGAGTCTGCAGAGGGATTTTCATAGATTTCGGACTACCAGAACGACATCCTTTCAGAGGAGCTGTTTTCCCTCCAGAGGACAAGGCTTCTGGGGATTTAGAAGAGCAGGGAGAGGTTTTGGTGCCTCTTAGTCTTCCTCCGGCACTAGAAAGCCAAAATGAAGCAACGGAGGCCCAGGAGGGAGTGCTGCCGGTGGGAGGTTGGCTAAAGCAGTTTTTCTCCACCTGGGCCTGGGTCATGTTAGACCAATGGGTTCTGGAAGTGAATCAAAGGGGGTATGCCTTCGAGTTCGCAAGACCTGTTCGTCCAGCGTTTGTACAATCCCCTTGCAGATCCCCAGTAAAAGCTGCATCTGTGAAGGCTACTTTGGAGTGGTTGATCGTGCTAGAGGTGGTTGTACCGGTACCAGTAGACCAGTGCGGTTGTGGTCGATACTTCATTTATTTTGTAGTCCACAAAAGAGAAGGATCGTTTCGGCCGATCCTTGATCTAAAGCGCCTCAATTGCTGTCTCAGGGTTCCGCATTTTCGCATGGAGTCTCTGAAGCCGTGATTGTGGCCATCCGGCAGGGGGAGTTTTTGACGTCCCTAGATCTTAAGCGTATTTGCATATTCTGGTACGCAAGTCTCACCAGCAGTTCCTGAGGTTTGTGGTGCCAGTGGGACATTTTCAGTTCCAGACATTGCCTTTCGGTCTGGCAACAGCTCCGAGGACTTTCACCAAGGTGATGGTCATAGTGGCCGCGGCACTCCGCAAGGAGGGAATCTTAGTCCATCCCTATCTCGACAATTGGTTGATTTGGGCAAAGTCCAAAGCGTAGTCGCAGGAACTAAGGGGACTAGGCTGGGTCATCAATCTGGCAAAGAGCAGGTTGGTACCTGTGCAAGAAATAGAGTATCTGGGAGCAAGGTTCGACACTTACAGAGGCAGGGTGTTCTTGCCGGAACAAAGGGCAAGGAACTTGAGGAGCTTGGTACGACAGTTTCTCGCCATGCCGGCTCCCTTGGCTTGGCATTATTTGCAGGCGTTAGGGACCATGGTGGTGGCGATCGAGCTGGTGCCGTGGGCCAGAGCTTACATGAGTCTGCTTCAACGGGCCCTGCTTCATCGTTGGTCCCATCAGCGTCAGTCCCTGTCGGTAATGCTCCCCTGCCCTCCGGTGACCAGGGAAGCCTTCCGGTGGTGGCTTGCTCCGGGGAATTTGGAGCGAGGTATGCCTCTTGAGCCCCCGCAGTGGTTCCAGTTGACCACGGATGCCAGTTTGAAGGGATGGGGCGCTCACTGCGAAGGCAGTTTCGCCCAGGGTCTATGGAGTCCGGGGGTAGCCTGGTGGTCCATCCACAGATTGGAACTGAGGGCGGTAGCCCTGGCTCTCAAGGCATTCGAGCATCTGGTTCGAGGGAGAGCAATCAGTGTCTGACAATGTCACCACGGTGGCCTACATCAATCGTCAGGGCGGCACGAGCAGTCCGCAGCTGGAGGAAGAAGCGGAGAGCTTGCTGCAGTGGACCAAGGCTTACCTGTTAGCCGTGTCAGCTCAGCATGTGGCCGGAGTAGAAAACGTAACGGTGGATTATCTGAGCAGACAAAAGGTAGACCACAGCGAGTGGGAACTTTGCCAGGAAGTGTTCGGACGGGTGGTAGCCCGCAGGGGAGTCCCGGTCATGGATCTTATGGCACATTGGGAGTCAGCCAAGGCGAGCTGGTTCTTTAGTCACAGAAAGGAAAGTATGTCGGAGGGTCTCTGCTCTGGTTCAGAGGTGGCCCTCCGAAGGACTTCTGTATGTTTTCCCGCCTGGAGCGCTCATAGGGGGGGGGGTCCTGCAGCGGATGGAGGCACACCGATGGTTAGTGATCCTCATTGCTCCAGATTGGCTGTGTGAAGACTGTGGTATGCAGACCTGGTCAGGCTTCTGGTCGGTCAGCCATGGCGCCTGCCATGCAGGAGCGATCTGGTTCAGGGACCTTTGAGGATGCCTCAGGTGGATTCGTTTTTGCTTACGGCTTGGCTCTTCAGAGGGTGTGGCTCCGTAAGCAGGGATATTCCGGAGCTGTGATTACAACATTGTTGAATGCCTGCAAGCGCTTGACGTGCCTCTCCTATGTGAGAATCTGGAGAATATTTGAGGGCTGTTGCGCAGGCCAGGGGAAGAACCCCCCTTTCAGTGTCCGTGCCAGTGGTGGTAGTTTTTGCAAGGTGGTTTCAGAAAGTGCTTGCGGGTGCTGTTGGCAGCTTTTTCCTGTTAGAGGAAAGGTCCATGGGGAAGCCCTTAGGAGAAAATTCGGACATTGGTAGGTTCCTGCGGGCGGTTTAACATCTTCATCCGCAGCGAAGGTCGGCGGTCCCCACCTTGGACCTTAATTTGGTGCTGAATTCGTTAGCTGGGAAACCTTATGAACCAGTAGGGAAAGCTTCATTGAAGGATTTAACTCTCAAGACGGTGTTCCTTGTGGCGATTTGTTCCGCTAGGTGTATTTCGGAGCTTCAGGCCCTCTTGTGTCATCCGCCATTCCTTGCCTTTTTTTAAGGAGAAGGTGGTCTTGCGTATGGTGCCTTCTTTCGGGCCTAAGGTGGTTTCACCTTTTCACATCAATTAGTCGGTTTCTCTCCCTGCCTTTCCAAGGGAGGGACCGGGAGCGGTGGATGCACGGTTGCACAGTCTGGATGTGCGCAGGTTGCTGAAGCGTTACCTCAGTCGTACGGCAGTTTTTCGAAGGTCAGAATGCTTGTTTTGTTCGTTGGACCATGTAAGGGTGAGGCGGCAGCCAAGGCTTCCATTTCAAGGTGGATCATGGAAGCCATTGCGTCAGCCTACATCCTGAAGGGTAGAAGGGTCCCTGAGGGGTTTCGGGTGCATTCGACCCGAGCCCAAGCGTCGTCATGGGTGGAATATGGGTTGATACCGCCGCTGTATATTTGTAAGGCAGCTACGTGGTCATCTTTGCATACCTTTGCGAAGCATTACCGATTGGATGTTCAGGCGTCAGCAGATGCTGCATTTGGGAAAGCGGTGATTCGGTCCGGTCTTAGGAACCCCTCCCAGACTTGAACTGCTCTGTTACATCCCAGAGGAAAGGGACTGGACTGGAGTTACGATAAGAAAAAAGTAATTGGAGCTTACCTGCTAATTGGTGTTCCTGAAGGAACTTCAGACCAGTCCTTAATTCCGCCCAGTGTTGTCACTATTATGTTTCAGGATTTGGTTGCCAGCCCGCAGTTGCCTAAGAGGTGAAGATGATTACTGGAGGCTCCTCGCTGACGGCTTCAGTGGGCCTGGTTCAGCAGAGGGCCCTGTTGGTTGAGTAGTCTGCGTCGGGTGCAGTATCAGGTAAGTCTCCTCTTCCTCCTCTTTGGGGGATAGGATTCCCTTCCAGGGGGTGGAGGGAGGGGATAAGATTCTGGAGTTTTGTTAATTGATGTTTAGAATTGTTTGGCTTTCTTTGAGTTTGCTTTTTTCAATAGAATACTGGAAGCTGGTGGGTGGTGCCAGTGGTATTTATACCTGAGGGTCAGCAAATCAATGATGAGCTCAGTCTCCAAAGCTGCTGGAAGGGGAGCACAACCCAGAGGAAAGGGACTGGATTGGAGTTCCTTCAGGAACACTAATTATCAGGTAAGGTCTAATTACTTCTTTCTTTTGGTTAGGGCTAGTTGTGTCCGTGTTGGCTTAAATTCTGCTTTGTAACGCCAATACTGATTAGCCTCCCAATGCACAGTGACCCTAGGTGTGACATCAGCAAAGCTGGTCATGCTCAGTCTCCATCTGCTGTTTGGGGGGCATATCCCATGCGTTTGAATTGGCCTGGAGGGATTCAAGGAAAGACATTTAGCAGGCAAGGCCTAATTCCTTATTGTTCTCTAGTCCAGTCCAGCACCTGTGGGTAGTGTCACCTCATCAGCAGCTTGGAGACTGAGCATGTCGCGTTCTAATGACATACTGAATCTGGTGGGAGGTGCCAATGGGGTGTCAGTCTCCAAACAGCTGGAGTGAGGTGATTCCAAAAGGAGTACCTGATCAAACAGATAAAGAACTCTTGGGTGTTGGACAACTGAAATTTTGGTTTGGTTTTTGGGATAGAGTGTAGCCTGTTCATTGAAGGACTTATTTGAAATAATTTTTTTTCTTTAAGTAACAAAAGAGGACAAAGATCCTAACAGGCGGCCTCTGGAGGAAGAGCTGGTGGATTTCCCGGGGCTCCGAGGCTAAATTTGGGGCAGAAGGCACTCTGGAGTTAAGAGCAGGATTGCTTCTGCAGCCCCTCCTGCTCAGGTGCAGAGACCATTGGGAGAAGTGTTTTTCCGTCAGTAAATCTGTCCCTTCGAGCACTTCCGGTGGCGCCGAAGCTCTGTCAGCAACTGAGCATTGCATTGAGAGCAGAGAAACCAAGGAATCAGCTGAAAATTGAAGGGCAGGTTAGTCTGAGAGCCGTGGGGGAAATCAGCGGTTATTGGCAGAGTTTAGATGGCTGCTTCCTACACAGCACAGGAAACTGCTCTATTTTGTGAACCATGTTAATTTTTTTGCAGTTGGCATTTCTGTTTTGCTTTTGGGGGCTTTAATGGACTCGGGGCTGAGTTTAATCTGCATTGTCTTATTCTCCGGGAATAAGCAGAAAGTCAGTCCTCACATATGGGTGACGTTGGCAGGGCCAGCCCGTCCCGTCCATTGAGCAACGTTGTTCATACAGGGCCCCGTGCGAACTCCATTATCACACAATGGACGGCTGCAGAGGGAGCCGGGGAAGCCTGCGTGAGGCCCCGGCTCCCTCTGCACAGCCACCAGCATGAAGAGCCTTTTCCTTCATGCTGGCGGCTGTTTCTGTGAAGCCGCGAATGCCGGGAGAGGTTAAAGGCCAGCAGTGCTCCTCTGTCAAAGAGCAGGCAGGGGAGCTCCCTGCTGCTTTTTCGTCAGAATTTGTGATCCTCGTGCATAAGTCCTTTTGTTTGAGGCAGCGAGGAGAGAAGTTGCCGGGGTGTTTGCAAATGAATGCACTCAAAAGGGGTTTCGCAGACTGACTGGGTCGGACGACAGGGTGAGCTGGGGCTGAACAGGAGAAAGTTGGATGAGGACCTTGGAGAGTTTGGGTTCGGCCAATCCGACAACAAAGAGGAATTAGAAGTTGAGCAGGATATGGGGTTGGAGGACTTATAGCTGGAAGGAGGAGAGATACCTCAAGGATAGGAGAAGCTGGTGGCCTTGATCGCTCACTCCTTGAAGACTTTCAATATGGGCACAGAGGTTCTGTTGGGAGCCTCTGGAGGACCCTCTGTTCCAGGCTGTCCGAAAGAGATAAACTGTTCCAATGCACCGAGTAATCCATCAGATAATCTAGGATGAGTGGGACGTGCCAGAGGCCGCGTTTAAGGGAATGTGGACTGTGGCATACTTGTACCTGCTTCCGGAAAAGGACAGAACTCCTGCTATCCCCTGAGGTGGATGCAGCAGATTTGGCAGTAATAAAGACTACCATTCTGGTGCAAATGGCTACAACCCTATCCAACTAATCCAAAACGCCTGCAGGAAACACCACAATAACCAATACCAACCACCCCCAAGCCCTCATCATAGAAGACAGTCACACTTGCTTTATGTATCCTTAGAAATCACAACCCCCACAAAAGACAAAGACGCTAAGCCTCAGGAGGATCTTAGATGTGCACTCATCAACGCACGCTCGGTCCGTAATAAATGGCCGGTAGTCACAGACCTAATAGCCAACCACAATCTAGACATACTAATGGTCACGGAAACATGGCTTTCCGACACGGACAATGTAATTCTAAACCACCTCACACCACCTAACTTCTCGATCTACACATGTAACAGAGAAAACAGAAGAGGTGGAGGTGTACTGGTACTTGCAAAAACAGCACTACAATATCAGGCTAACCTGATCAGGAGCACACAACATCTGAACACGCTAACTATTTCCAATAAACTCAATACTATTAACCATCTATACGGCACCAGGCACCGAGTCAGATGAACTCTCAGACATTATTGACTTAGCCTGTAACCCGGAAGACCCCTCCAAACAACTGGCTGTTGGGAGACTTTAATCTTGCTTCCACTCAACCCACCCTAGCCAAAACCTTCCTAGATAAAAAATGGGTCTGTCTTTGTGAATGATCGCTATAAAGCAATGAAACAATACCTCATTCAACTTTTTACCAATGCAGTCGAGCTCAGTAATGCTTAAACTGTCACAACTTAGCCTCAGAAATAACCGTAGGCACTGACAAACTCTGGGTTTATCATATCGTACTCCCAGACATGTGCCGGTTTAACATCAAGGGCTTGTGTTGCACGAACAGTATCACGGTGTGTCATGAGCAAAATGAAAATAAAGGAAAAAATACTTAGCTCATTCAAAGACGAGATGCTGAACGTGATACTTCATGATTTTTATAAGTTCTTTCAAAAAATTTTTAGTGTTGTGAATTTTCTTCCACTTGCAATCAGTATCTCAAAACTTGTCCCAACGCCAGCCTTTTAAGGCGCCCATGCGTTTCGCCGTGTAGGGTTTCTCAAGGGACTTGATCATGAAGTCATATTCCTAGAAAGGACATCATAAATGACTGAACTGTGCTAATGTTGTACCAAAAACATATAAACCACATTATCTGTTGTAAAACAAATGAGACAGAATAATAATTTGATAAAAACCTGACAGTATTGCGGCTAAACAACTTATTCCCACGTTCTTCTTCTCATACGTTAAGGAATCCAACAGACGCCGCGCATGCGAACTGATGGTAGAATGGCCCTAGTTTAAATGCCCCTGAAGACATGATCCCATTGGTCAAACATCACACGCAAGCTGCCCAATCGATGCTTTGATTCAATCCTCCCGGTTGCACCGTGGCTAGCATGTAAAACCTTCCTAGAAGCAATGACCAACCTTAACTACAAGTAAGGTAGTGATTGACCCCACCCATCAAGGAGGGAACCTCTTGGACCCAATCTTCGTCCCCCATCCAGTTATGAGTATGACAAAACAATTCAACATTGCCATCATCCCTGTTCCATGGTCAGACCATAAACTGATAACATTTCATATACCAATGCAACAAACCACATGCCACCGCTCAAGCAAAAAGGAGATATCAAGAGCCGCCCGCTTCAAGCAACTCGACAGTGAGATGTTCACGAACTGCGCAATCCCAAAGCTCGTTCAATCCACAGTCAGCCTCAACGAAATGGTCTCCAACTGGAATGATACCCTCTCATCATATGCTCATCAACCAGCCTTCACCAAAAAGGCCACACCCGACAGCGGAGTCACTAAAAAAGTCTGCTCCATGGTTCTCCCCTGATCTCCGAGCTTCCCTGCTCCACCTCAGAAAACTTGAGAGAAAATGGAGAATTACCCATAGAACCTCTGACCAAATCATCTACTTAGAATATCTGAAACATCGCGAATCAACATGGGCCAAGAGGAAGGAATTCCACACTGAGATCTTCAACCTCTCATTAAATAAGCCAAGAGACCTATTCAACCTAGTAAAATCCTTCACCAACCAACCTTCCCCACCTCAGCAAGAAAGCATTCAACCCCAGGCATACGCGAACTATATTCAATCCAAAGCAATAAAGATAACCACAACTCATGAACCCTCCAAGACTCCCCACATGCAGTTTCCACTCACAAAACTCTCACCTCCCTCAGCAAAGACCATCGAGGAGATCATCGCCTCAATAAATACTACGACTGCACCAACTGATCCTTGTCCAGCCCATTGGATTAGAACTATGCACTCTCAACTCAGTCCATTCATAGCCAACATTGCCAAGTTGTCCTTCGAAGCCAGTCTTTCCAGATGCTCTCAAGCACACATCCATTTGTCCATTACTCCAAAACAACCAGCTGGATCCGAAGAAAGAGGATTCTTACCGACTAATCTCTAGTATCCCATTACTAGCTAAAATTCTGGAGAAGTTGACCCAGAGACAGATTCAGCAACATGTTGATATGTCCTTCCCATTAGACCCATGTCAACATGGATTCAGAGAAACCCACGGTGTAGAAACTCTACTAACGGTATTAACCAATACACTCATCAATGGAATAAACAGCATCAAGAATGGCTTTGCACTAATTTTCCTCGATATAGCAGCAGCGTTCGACTCCGTAGATCATATGCAGCTCCTGAAGCAGCTTCATGAGAAGGGAATCCAGGACCAAGCATGGAACTGGTGCAAATCCTACCTCGAATACAGATGGCAGCAAGTACGCATTGGTAACGACACATCCGAACCTTTCCAGCAGAAACAGGGTGTACCCCAAGGTTCCTCCCTGTCTGCTCTGCTCTTTAATATCTATATGCAGCCAGTTTGTGACATTGCCCGCTCTTTCGGCATCTCCTGCCTTATGTAAGCAGATGACGTGCTGCTGTTTACACCTATAACTGTCACTTGCCCGGACTACACTGTACTAATCAACTGCTTCAATGCAATAACGGATTGGCTACTCACTCAGAGCCTCCGTATAAATTTCAAAAAAACAGAAGTCATAATAACAAGAAATAAAGGTTTCTCTCCTCCACCATCACTGAAAGTCAGAGATGCAGAACTCCCAGTCAAATCCAATATATGTTATCTTGGGGTCATATTGGATCAACAGTTGGACTTCAAGGAACACATAAAACGCATCGTAAAAGCTATCTATTTCAAGGTCAAAACCCTGTGGCACTTGAGACCTATGATTTGAACCCGGTGACTTCCGCACCATCTTCCAAGCACTAGTCACACCGCACTTCGATTATGCCAATATAATACTTCATGGTCTCCCGAAAACCACCCTCAACCCTCTACAGCTAGCCATGAATGCCGCAGCCCGTGTACTTTGTGGAGCCTCAAGGACTGACCACATCTCCCCCATTTTAAAAGAACTTCACTGGCTCCCAGTATGTTCCAGAATCCTATACAAGGCCCTCCTCACTACCTTCAAGGCCTTTAACAAAATGTCACTTGCATCTATCTCCGACCTCATCATACACACTGCAAACAGACCTAGGAGACCACTGGCTGCAGATAGGCTACTCATACCAAGTGAATCTACAAAGCTCAACCAGACCACCATCAATAGGGCATTCTTGAACTATGCCCCTAGATGTTGGAACAAGCTCCCTCCCAGCATTAGAGCAATCAAGGACCTTAGGCTGTTCAGAAAAGCCCTCAAACACCACCTTTTCCTCACGTATTTTACACATCTGGATATTCCCCCCCCTCCCAACCCCAAACCACAGCTATATGAGTCCAATAACCTACAGCAAAATTAGTTCTAAATGTATTTGTACTAAGTGATGTAAATAGCTTCCCCCAAGTTACCTCCATGTTAAATCCCTGTTCTATGTAGATGATGGTCTAATTTAACTGACCAAGTGTTATATTGCTCAATGTAAACCACACTGATGACAAAGACCGCGGTATATAAGAAATGTTAAATAAATAAAATAAATAAGGTAGTTCGACCCTTAAAGATATACAAGATAGAATGGTGGAAAATTTGCTGAAGCAGGCGTTTGATATTAATGCCCTATCCTTGCAGGCGGCAGTCTGTGGTGCCTTTGTAGAACAGACACTGCCCTTGGTTCATATAAGCCATCCTACTGGGTTGGTGGGCACATTGTGGGGACCTTTGCACACGGGGCAGCTCGTCTCTGGAGGAATCATCCCTACAGATCAGTCTCCTGGAGCTCAGGTCAATCTTCTTGGCCCTACGAGCATTCTGTCAATGCCTACAACACCGTCCTGTGCTGATCTAGACAGGCAGCTAGGTTGCTGTGTTTGTCATCAAGCAGGAGGGCATGGGCTCATACTTCCTCTGCCAAGAGGCAGTAGCCCTCCACTCTTTAGCTGCACACAACAGCATGCTTCTGCAAGCAGTGTACCTCCCAGGACAGGACAACTGCCTAGCGGACAGGCTGATCAGAGTCCTTTCGCCCACACCAGTGGCACCTAAACCCCAGGGTAACGAAGTGACTCTTCCACCACTGGGGCAGGCCCGTGATGGACTTCCCCAGACAACGCACAGCTACCTTCTGCTCATGCCAGTTGCTCCCGGGAAGAGTGGTGTCAGATACTTTCCTGATCTCTTGCTTCAAGGGCCTACTCTGTTTCCACTGACACCCCCCCACCCCCACCCATGGTCACTAAGACCCTCTTCAAGGTCCAGAGCGAGAGGGCATCAGTTATTCTGATCGCCCCCAGGTGGCGCAGGAAACCCTGGTTCCCTCTGCTGCTTTCCCTGTCTGTGGCACTCCCAGTTCCAGTGGGCTGGGTCCTTCACCACCTGTCTCAGGAGGAGTGCTCCCTCCTGCATCCCAATCTGGGGTCATTGTCGCTAATGGCGTGGCTACTGAGAGAGTAGCGTTGTCCCCTTTCAGTCTTCCAGGAGAAGCCGAGGAGATCCTATTGGCCTCCTGGAAACCCTCCTTCAGACACGCTTACCCCTTAAGTGGAGAAGGTTCTCTACCTGGAGTGCGGAGAAGAAGAATCCCTTCTCCTGCCATGTGCAACTGGTTCTTTGGTACTTACTGCCCCTGTTGCACACCAGGCTGAAATCCAACTCTGTGAAGATACATCTGAGTGCCATAGCCGCTCACCACTACCCTTTTGAGGGGAAAACCCCTCTCAAGCCAGCCCCTGATCTCTAGGTTCCTCTGGGGCCTCCTGTTCTCTAAGCCCCCTCTCCGCCGTTCTACAGCAGAGTGGGACCTAAATGCTTTGCCAACTAGACAAACTGCCATTCGAGCCCCTGGCCACTTGCCACCTGAGATACCTGTCTTGGAAAGTGGTCTTCCTGGTGTCCCTCACATTCACTCGGAGGGTGAGCGAACTCCCAGCCCTGGTGGTGGATCCACCATATACAAGGTTCTATAAGAACAGGGTGTGCTCCACACCCACCCTAAATTCCTCCCGAAGGTGGTATCCTCTTTCCACCTCGACTATGAGGTGGTCCTCCTCACCACCTTTCCGCAACCTCACGTCTGCAGGGAGGAACTAATACTTCATACACTATATTACAAACGGACCCTGACCAGCTACTTGCAGCAGATTCAGGCCCATCGGAAAGCTCCTCTGCTTTTTGTGTCTTATAACCCCAGTAGACTGGGACTCTCGGTGACTAAGCAGACTCTGTCCATGTAGTTGACGGACTGTATCGCGCTCGCTTTTGAGTGAGCTGGCCTCTCTTGAGCACCATATCACAGCGCATCGCATGAGGGCAATGCCACATTGGTGGCCAACCTCAGCTTAGTGCTGGTGACAGAGATATGTAAGGCCATCACATTCATACATTCGCAGCTTTACTACTGCCTGGAGAGTGAATCCCACAGGGACCATGCCTTCGGACAGGCATAATATTCTTGGGGTGTTGGCAACTCCTGCCCACCGACCCTTTTGTGTTCAGGCTACCGGAGTGATAGTGTTGCTGGACGTTAAGGTCTTGTAGAGTCTCTCAGTGGGGACTCACCTTCTGCAACTCACAGCTGTCTGGTCGCCATGCTGCTGTCGTGGTTCGGTCCTCTGCAGCCTGGAGCTAGGGAGTTCTGTATGTGAGGACTGACTTCCTGCTTGTTCCTGGAGAAAGCGTAGTTACTCACCTATAACAGGTATTCTCCAGAACAGCAGGAATTAGTCCTCACAACCCGCCCTCCTCCCCTGGGAGTTGCCTCCCTACCTTGTTTTAGTTTTTACTACCGTCCTAGCTATGTCATCAGACTGAGCAAGATGGCAAACTTAGGCAGGAAGGGGACCATGCATGCGTGGTAGCATGTCCCAAAAGCTTTCTTTGAAAGCTGGGGAAATGCTCCTTGCGGGCTCCGTTGGCACTGACGTCACTCATATGTGAGGACTGACTTTCTGCTTGCTTCTGGAGAAAGTGTAGCAGATGTTCTCCGGAAACAGCAGGAATTGGTCCTCACATATGGGTAATGTTGGTGTCGACGGAGACCGCATGGAGCATTTCCCCAGCTTTCAGAGACCCTTTGGGACATCCCTACCATGCATGCGTGGTCGTCTTCTTCCCAAGGGTGCCATCTTGCTCAGTCTCCTTTTTTTTCAGAGCCCAACGGATGTCTGTCCTGTTTCCCAGGAAGAAATCCTTATTCATATCCTTAATTAGCTGTTCCTGGTTTGTGTACCGGTTCCTCTTCCCACCTCGAGCCAGCACCGAAACTGGCCCTATTGTCTCCTTTCCCCCTTTTTGATCAAGACTTGCCTTGACTGGTGTTTGCACCTTTTTTCGCCTGAGGATTGTTGGCCTCGGCCAGGTGTTTCCACCATGTCCCCCGGTGGGTTCAAAAAATGTGACTGCTGCAGTCAAACATTGCTAGTGATGGACACCTATGACTGCTGTCTACGCTGCCTAGAACCAGAACATGACAGCACCTCCTGCAACCTATGCCAGGTCATGATGCTTAAGACCAATAAAAAGAGGTCCAAGTTTAAGAAAAAACTGTTCCACAGGTCTGACTTGGCCCAGGCATCCCCAACGCAGAGCTCCAAGCCCAGCCCTTCCTGTGAGGCTTGTGTCCTCTGAGTCCTGCGGCGGCTGCTCTTCTGAGAAGACCTCTGACCCCGAAAAGAAGAAAGTCCTCGCATTCCACAGAGGTTGCACTGGGGAAACCCAGTAAAACTGCCAGGAGGGAGTTGGGCGGCTCCGTGAAGCACTCTACCAAGATCCTCCTTGAGGTTGTAGTCCTTGTCAAGGACACATTCACCACAATGCTGGCACCAGGCTCAAGATCCTCGGTACTTGTGCCGAAAACTGTGGAGCCTTCTGGCTTGGAAACCAGAATGGTGACCCTGGAGCAGAATATCATTGCCTGCTGCAGGGCCAGGATAGCAATGATGGCTGGTTCATCTGCATCATCTGCTTTGGCAACTGGGCCCCCGACTGCAGAGTCCCCGGTTGTCGAGCCGAGCTCAGAGCGCCACTTGCCCTGGTGAACCCTCTGCGCCAGTCAAGATGCCTGTTCCCATTCTTAGGCTCCCTGACTAGTTTCTGCGACTCCACGGCTTCTCCCCAGCTAGTTTCCACGACTTGGACCCCAGGTCCTCTGGATGCCACTGACTTCTTGGCACCAGCCTCGAGGCAATGAATTGCAGGGCCTCAGATTCATCATCACTGCTCGACTCAGAGTAGAAGACAGATGACGAGACATCCCCGGAGACTAAACGGCACAGACACATTCCCTCGGACCCGTCTGCCCCAGTGCCATTCCCCTTTGGAGGACATAGCCTTCCATGACTTTGTCAAGGACATGGCCAGAGCCCTCTCCGTGCAGACTGAGGCGGAGGAGGACCCGTGCACAGAGGAGTGGGAGATTCTCCAGTACGAGCCTTCACCCAAGGAAACTTTCATGGTGGCTGTGCAAATGATCCTTGAGCAGCTGCTGCTCAGTGTGGGAGATACCGGTGTCCCGATGTCATGTACCACGTCCGGAAGGGGCCGGGGTTCCACAAACTCCATCTCCTACACAACTCCATGGTTGTCGAGTCAACCATGCTAAAACTTAAGAGCCAAAAGACCCACTCCTCTGTTTCCCCTGGAAGGGAGGCCAGAGCCCTCATCATCCTTAGGTGCAAGTGTTACCAGGGCTCGATGCTGGGGTGCTGGATTCAAACCTATGAATTATACATAGGCATGTACCTGAAGGCTCTAACCCAGGACCTGTTGGGGTTTTCGGTTGGTCTTGTTGGGAAACGCCTCCAATGGTTTCAGTGCCTGGTCTTGGATCAGGGACTGCTCCCAAGTTCCTCTCCCGAGAAGACTTCAGACCTTGAGCAATGGGTCCAAAACAAGCTGTTTGACGTTCCCTGCACCAGGGAGAACTTATTTGGCAAACTCATGGCTGACAAGGCAGCTGAGTTTGAGGCTGATGTCATGGCACACCAGAGGCTCTCTAAAAAGACCTCATCCCTTCTGTGCAGGAAACCAGCAGGGAAAAGACCCCTTTTCCCAAGGAAAAGGTCTTTTTCTAGTCTCACCATTACCAGCGCTTCTCGGGCCAGCAACAAGGTTCTCACCCTAAGAGGCAGGGCTATGGGGCTCCGAAGGTGAAAACACTGAAACCTTATGCCCTGGCTCCCACCCAATCTTGCGGGTGCTTTTGACTCCCAGGGCAGGGCCTCCCCTCCCCCAGAAGACCTTCACTAGCCCACAGGGGGCAAGCCTGGTGCTCTTTGCCCACAGATGGGCTAACCTCACCTTGGACCAGTGGGTACTGCAAGTGGTAAGGGAAGGATACTTCCTCCACTTACTGCAGATACTACCCAGGTTCTTCCCAGGAGAGCCGGTATGACCCCTCCTTCACCACTTCCTTCCGCTCACAGAGCTCACAGGCCTGATCAGGGACAATGCAGTAGAACCATTACCCAAACTCCTGTGGGGAAAAGAGCTTCTATTCTAGGTATTTCCTTGTCCCAAAGAGAACTGGGGACTTTGGGCTTGTACTAGATCTGCAACACCTAAACAAGTTTCTGGTGAGGGAGAAGTTCAAGATGCTCTCCCTTGGAACACTACTGCCTTACCTCCACCAGGGAGACTGGCTGTGCTCCTTTGATCTAAAGGATGTGTACACACATCCTAATCCACCCCTCCCAGAGGCAGTACCTAAGGTTTTGAGGTAGGAGGGGAGGGCACTGCCATTACAGGGTACTACCCTTTGGTCTGGCCTCCTCGCCAAGGGTCTTTACAAATGCCTGGTGGTGGTGGCCACCTTTCTGCACCTACAAGGGGTCTTGGTCTCCCCCTACCTAGATAACTGGCTGATCAGGGGTGGCACAGCCGCAAAGGCCAGTCATGCAGCAGAGTGTGCCTCCCTCCTCCTGCAGCACCTGAGGTTTGTCATCAGTTACCCCAAATCCCATCTTTCTCCAGCCCAAAATCTGGAGTTCATAGGTACTGAGCTTGACACACTGCAAGTCAAGGCGGTCCTCCTCAGACGGGGAAGAATGCCTCAAACTGGCAGGAAAGGTATAATGTCGCCGGTCAGTGCCAGCTCATCGTCTCCTCCGAATACTGGGCCATATGGCCTTAATGCCCTCAGTCTGCTTGCACAAGCGGACATCCCAGTGGTGCCTCCCTTCACAATGGACCCAAGCCACGGGCAGGCTATAGGACAGGGTCAGGGTTACCCACCAACTGGCAGAATCCCTCAACTGGTGGCAGAACTTCTTCCATCTCCTGGCGGGAATGCCCTTCTAAGCACTTGTGCCTAAGAGAATCTGGACCACGGACGCCTCCCTCCTAGTTTGGGGGGGGGGGGAGTGCATTGTGGGGACCACTGCAAACAAGTCACCTGGTCCCAGGAGGAGTTGCTGCTACAGATCATTCTGCTGGAGCTCAGAGCGATCTTCCTAGCCCTACAAGCGTTCCGCTATCGCCTGCGATACCGGTCCATACCAATCAAGTTGCCATGTTCTGTATCAACAAGCAGGGGCTCATACTCTGCCAGGAGGCAGTGGCCCTCCTTTCCTGTGCAGCTCGCAACAACGTGCTCTTGCGAGCAGTCTACCTCCCAGGTCAGGACAACTGTCTAGCAGGCTGAGTAGAGTTCTTCAACCTCATGAGTAGCGTTTGAATCTCAAGGTGGCCAAGATGCCCTTCCACTTCTGGAGCAGTCCCTTGATCTATTTGCCTCTCTAGACAACACACAACATGCAGCTGCCTCACTTCTGCTTGTGCCAACCGCACCCAGAGAGCGTGGCGGCAGACGCCTTCCTGATCTCAGAGTCCAAGGGCCTACTCTGTGTTCCCTATGACCCCCCCCCCCCGTGTCTAGGACCCTCTTCAAGATCCAGAGCAGGATCGGCTTCAGGTCATACTAATTGCCCCCATGTGGCAGAGGCAGCTATAGTTTCCACTGCTGCTCTCTCTATCTGTGGCACTCCCAGTCCTGCTGGTCTGAGCCCCGGACCTCCTATCTCAAGAGGGGGGCTCACTCCTGTACCCCATCCTGGGGTCGCTAATGCTAATAGTGTGACTGCTGATAGAGGTAGCACTGGCCCCTTTCAATCTTCCAAGAGAAGTTGAGGAGATCCTACTGGCCTCTCAAAAGCCTTCCACCAGATGGGCTTATGCCTTTAAGTGGAGAGGTTTCTCTGCCTGGTGTGCGGAAAGAAGGGAGAATCCCTTCTCCTGCCATGTGCAATTAGTACTCCAGGCTGAAATCTAACTCGGGGTGCATCTGAGCGCAATAGCTGCTCACCATCACCTTGTCGCAACCCCTGGTCTCCAGGTTCCTCCGGGGCCTCTTGCAGCACCTGGGGTTCATCAAGCCCCCTCTCCACCCTCCAGCAATGTGGTGCTCTTCCAGCTCACCAAACCGCCTTTTGAGCCCTAACCACTTGCCACCTACAGTATCTGTCTTGGAAAGTGGCCTTTCTGGTGGCCCTCATGTCTGCTTGAAGAGCGAGCTAACTCCAGGCCCTGATGGCGGATTCACTATATACAAAGTTCTATAAGAACAGGGTGGTGCTCTGCACACACCCCAAATTCTTCCTGAAGGTGGTATCTCCTTACCACCTCATCCAAGAGATGATCCTCTTCACCACCTTCCCGCAGTTTCACGCCAGCAAGGAGGAACTAATACTCCATACACTGGATTGCAAATGCGTCCTGTCCTTCTACTTACATTGGATCCAGGCCCATTGCAAAGCTTCCCCAGCTTTTCATGTCTTATGCAAACTCTGTCCACTTGAGTGGTAGACTGTATTACCCTCTCCTATGAGCAAGCTGGCCTCTCCCTCGAGCACCGGACCACAGCACAGTGCATGAGGGTGATGGGCTCCTTGTTGGCCAACCTCCGCTCAGTGCTGGTGGCAGAGATCTACAAGACTGCCACATGGCTTTCAATTCATGTGTTCGCAGCTCACTTCTGCCTAGAGAGTGAGTCCCACAGGGTCAGTGCGTTTGGCCAGGCAGTACTCTGTTATATTCTCTGTGTAGGCAACTCCTGCCTTCCAATCCTTCTGTGTTCAGGCTACCGTAGTGTTAGTGCTGCTGGACGTTAGGATCTTGCAGAGTCTCTCAATGGGGACTCACCTTCTGCAACTCACGGCTACCTGATTGGGCACTGGTGGTGCTGCCTTGGTTCGCTCCTCGATATCAAAAGGTTACCAATCCTCACCCTTCCCAAAATAACAAAATATATTTTTTAGTATTCTTTTTATTGGATGGAGCCAGGGGAAGTCAGAACTACACTCTAACCACTCCAGATGGCAACATCCATTTTATTTAAGATACAGTATAAATGTCTTGAAAAATCTTAGCTTAAATTGAATAGATACTCCTTCAAATCGCAGCACAACAGTCTCCAAAAAGCATAGCACGACGTGCACGTTTCGGGAACAACTCCCTGTGTCAAATGCATTCCTCTTCAGTCTGTGCTAACCACCAAATGTCGCCGAGTTCACCAACTCTGTTTATTTTCAGAAGGGATCTCATTATTGGCTACAAGCAGCCATCACTCACAACGACCATCCAATCCGACAGTAGGGGCGCCCCACAGAATCAGGGTTCGGTCCTCGGCAGCCTGGAGCTAGGGAGTCCCTTAAGTGAGGACTGACTTCCTGCTTGTTTCTGGAGAAAGCGTAGTTACTCACCTGTAACAGGTGTTCTCCAGGGACAGCAGGAATCAGTCCCCTATCTGATGATATTTTTACTACTGTCCTAGCTGTATTCTGACTGAGCAAAATGGCACCGTTGGGCTGGAAGGAGACCACGCATGCATGGTAGCATGTCCAAAGGCTTTCTTTTAAAATTAGGAAGATTTTCCGTGCGGGCTCAGTCGGCACCAATGTCACTCATATGTGAGGATGGATTCCTTCTGTCCCTTGGGAACACCTGTTACAGGTGAGTAACTACACTTTCTTTTATTTTTTTTTCTTCTTTGGTGGTTTCACCACCAAATTAGGCCTCGGCCTACCTTTTTCTCCATCACTATGGAAAAACATGTCTTTTGGCTTTAAGAAATGTATTAAGTTTTCTGATACAATTTCGGTTATTGACAAACTTGACTGGTGTTTAAAATGTTTGGGCCCAGACCATTTACTAACTGATTGTCTTTTGTGCCAGCAAATGACATAGAGGCCTAAAGAATATAGCCAGACAGTATGGATCTCTGTTTGCCCCGGACTCAATTTCAGTGGCTTTGGCATAATCTAGGACCTCGGCTTCCTCTTTGTTCTCAGGGCTCCTCAAAGTCCAAGCATAAAACTAAGTCGAAGTCATTGGTATCAAAGACCAATGCCGATTCTCAAGGTAAGTCCCTTCATAGTCATTGGGATTCACCGAAAGGTGCATCTGATGCAGATCGGCCTGCCAAATGGCCCTGGCGGGAGGACCAGTCTTCCAAAGCACCACAGGGGCTCCAGGACGCTCCCAAAGCCTTGACCTCCGGAGAGCTACTGGTTCCATGCTCTGGGTTGGTGTCTCAAAGCCATATACGTGAATCTACCCAGGCATTGGCCGCCTCCCTCGATCAGCGCATCCTGGCTATTGAGAGGAGCTTGGTAGCACTTCTAGCGGCCTGGGTAACGATGGTATCCACCGCTTTGACCCGGCGAAAAGCGGTATATAAATACAGCTAAATAAAGATGGTATCCACAGTCCCAGGAATGCAGGCATTGACCTCTGGCTTGATGCCGATACCTCCAGGAGCCTATGCTAGCCCTCGAACCAGTATCAATGACTATTCTTCCTCCAATGTCTGCTTTGGAACCAACAGGTATCGTCTGTACCCAACAGGCTCCTGATGCCACGCTGCCTCAACATCTGTGTCTTTATCGACAAAGACACTAGACCGTTGACACTAGACACAGATTTCCTATCTGAATCGGACTCTTCCTCCTCTGATTTTGATGAGGTATCTAAGGGTTCCAGGAGAACCCAGCATCTCTCTTCCGATACCTCCCCTCCTCATGAGCGGTGTCTGTCCCCAACAGAGGACATGTCTTTCCAAGACGTCATTCAGGAGATGGCAGCAGGCCTACAGATTACCTTGATACTGAAGACGGAACAGAGGGTAGAGGAATTAGAAATCCTCCAATACCCTTTGGTGCCCAAGGAGGCTGCCACGTTACTGGTGCATTACATCTTGCAGGATCTAATGCTAGATATGTAAGAGGCCCTGCTAACTGTTCCGCTTATCAGCAAAACCCTCGATACCATGTACAGAGTCCAATCATGCCCTGGCATTCAAAAGCCGCATCCATGGTAGTGGAATTGGCAATGTGTCGCATCAAGAGTTCCAAGAATCATTTGTCCATGTCTCCAGGCAAAGACTCCAGAACTCTCAATGCCTTCGGGCATCGTTGCTTTTAGGCTTATGCTCACTTCAAGAATTATCTCTATCATGCTCTACATGGGCATGTATCTCAAGGATATCTCCAGAGATCTAGAGAACCTTGCTCACGTTGATTTTGATGACAAACGTGATGCATTCCTGGCCTTAATTAGGAAAAACCCAGAATACATCAAAATTCCTTACCAGAGCATCTTTCGATGCTTTTGAGTCATCCAGCAGATCTGCAGCAGTCTGTATCATTGCTTACAGAATGGCCTGACTCCAGGCTTCAGACCTTGAGCAGTGTGTCCAAGATAAATTGGCCAATATCCCGTGTTCTGGAGAGAGCTTTTTTGGTAAAGGTTGGAGGGAGAAGGCTGGAGAGATTGAGACAAATGATCTCATCCTCAAACATCTTTCTAGGAAGATGTCAGACCCTTCTAGGAGAGACCAATTAAAAAACGGCTTTCTATCCTAAGAATAAGAAATAGCCTTCTTATCCACCTGCAGTGGCTGCTTAATCTCAGCAGCAACAGCAGAGGCAACAGGGTCCCTCATCAGGCTAAGACCTCTAAGCCACAGCCAGTGGCACAGCCGTAGTCAGCATCTGCTTTTTGACTCCTTCCTAGAGAGCATACCTACTCTGCCTCTGCAGGTCCACAGTCCTGCCACATAGCAGACAGACTTGTTCCTATGCCCACAGGTGGCACCTCATCACTTCAGTGCATTGGACTCTCAACGTTGTCCAAAGGTGGCTATCTGTTTCATTTCCAAAGCTTACCCCCCATTAACTCCGCAAGAGATCATCCTGCAAATCTGTTGCAGGTCAATCTCCTGTCAATCAAGGTGGCCATCCTGTTAGCCTAGGGGACCATAGAATTCCTCCCACCCAAGAGGGCAGGGGCTTTTACTCTCCTTACTTTCTTATCCCCAAGAAGACAGGAGTGTTCAGCCCCATTCTGGATGTAAGGGATTTCAAGAAATTCCTCGTCCGAGAAAAATTCAAAATGATTTCCCTTGGTATTCTCCTGCCATTCCTTTAGAGGAATGACTGGCTATGTTCTCTAGACCTCAAGGAGGTGTGTACACATTTGCTGATCCATCGGGTTAGCTTCTGCATCTAGTGTTCACAAAATGCATGGCAGTCATAACTGCCTACCTTTGTACCTTGAGTATCTTTGTTTTCCCCTGCTTTGAAGATTGGCTAATCAGGGGAGAATCCCAAGAAGAGGTAAAACTCTCTTCATTGCACCATCACTGTGCTCCAAAATATGGGATTTGTCTTATACTTTCCCAAGTCGCATCTGGTCCATCTCAGCAACACTAATTCATCGGAGCGCTTCTAGACATCAGCCTGAGCTTTCCTTTCAGAGGATCGCTCTGCCCGTCTCATCGAGCTCACTCACACTGTAGGGAGTCAGTGTCAAGACAGCTCGAGAAATGTTACATCTTCTGGGACACATGGTCTCCACAGTCCATGTCTTCCCTTATGCTTGCCTGCACATGCGACAAGCACAGTGGCCGTTATTGTCTCAATGGACCCAAGCCACCAGATGTCTCTCAGACAAGATCTCTGTTAATCCTACTCTTCTTCCTTTGCTGGTAGTGCTCCTCTCAAAACCTACTTGGAGGGTCATCTTTTCAGATGCCTCCACCTCAATGCACCCTGACAAAGGATGCTTCCAAACTAGGGTGGGGGGCACATCTGAACAATCTCACTACACAGGGGTAGTGGATATAGCAGGAGTCTCAGTTCCACCTGTGGGTGATCCCCTCAATAGAACTGTCCACCACCCAGGAGAATGCACGACCTCCGATGTTTGTTTTACTCAAGGCTTCCTTCCCTCAACAGTCAGGCAACAGATGCCTTTCTTTTCCATTGGGGGAAGGGACTGCTTTATGCATTCCCTCCTACCCCCTTAATACCCAAGACCCTGTTCAAACTACAGGCTGACAGGAGTTCCATGATTCTAATAGCCCCTTACTGGCCCCGTTAGCCATGGTTTCCTCTGCTGCTTCGACTAGCACAGACTCCACCCCTCAGTCTGGGACATACGCCCAATCTCCTCTCCCAGCATCATGGGATGCTTCTCCATCCCAGTCCACAAGCCCTTTGTCTCATGGTGTGGCTTCTGCGGGCATAATATTTGCTGGCTGTGACTTTCTTCAACAGGTCAAGGACATTTTACTTGCATCACACAAGCAGTCTACTAGATGTTATGCCTTCAAATGACGAAGATTCATCCAGTAGTGTACCACGAAACATTGACCCCTCTGCCTGTCCAGTGGAAATTCTTTTCTATCTCCTCCACTTGTCGTCAACAGGTCTCAAGACCAACATAGTAAGAGGTCATCTTAGTGCTGTCTCAGCCTATCATAGGCCAGTGGACAGGCATCCTATTTCTTTGCACCCCTTGGTGCAACGATTTATTCGGGGTCTCCTGCTGTCCAAGCCACTGATCAAACCACTGCAATGGCCTGGGACCTCAACGTGGTTTTAGCACAACTTCTAAAGCCTCCCTTTGAGACTTTAGCCATCACTCCTTTAAAATTCTTGTCTTGGAAGGTGATCTTCATCGCCCTCACCTTAGCTTGTCACATCAGTGAATTGCAGGCTTTAGTGTCAGATCCTCCATATACCCAGTTCCACCATGACAAGGTGGTCCTCTGTACTCATCCACACTTCCTTCATAAGGAGGTCTCACCCTTCCATCTCAACCAATCTGTGATACTACCGGTTGTCTTCCCCAGGCGGCATGCCTCTAGGGCTGAAGCAGCACTGCACACGTTAGATTGCAAGCACACACTGGTGTTCTACTTGGATAGAATCAAGAATCACAGTAAATCCTCTCAATTATTCCTTTCCTTTGATCCATGTCACCTTGAACGTCCAGTGTCAAAACTCACCCTTTCCAACTGGATTGCGGACTTCTTTCTGGTACCAGCCTTCACTGTCTATGTCCTGGCCAATTGTCATAGAGTCCAGTGGGGCCACTTTGTATCCACACCCTCTGACTCCATCCTTTAGCCTTGAGGATACCGCTATTAACCCAGTCTGGTACCTGGGAGCTAGTGAGTCCCATATGTGAAGTCTGTATTCCTGCTTGTTCCTAGAGATGACGTAGTTGCTCACCTGTAACAGGTGATTTCTGGGAATCAGCTTTCACAACTTGCCCCCCCCTCCCCCCCAGGAGTTACAGGATATTCTTGTTTTCCTCTATCGCTCAGCTACAAACTCAGTTGAGGAGACGACTTGGGGAGGCAGATGAGCAGGTGCAGTGGAGTACTCCCAGAAGCTTTCCTATTGGACGCTGGGTAGCGTTCCCGTCCAGGCTCTGTCGGTACAAATGATACCTATATGTGAAGATTGATTCCTGCTGCTCCCGGAGATCACCTGTTACAGGTGATTAACTACGCTTTCCTTTACAATAAAGCTCTTTAGATTCTTACTGTTTGGGACACCTCGCTTTTGTTCCCTGTTTCCACCATGGGTGTGTGTGCTCTCATTTGAATCTCAACCTGAGAGCTGGTGCCATGGGCCAGAGCTCACATGCGTCCCCTACACAGGCACCTGCTGTCTTTCTATTCTCCATATTCCCGGTTGTTTAAATAGTATACGCCCCTTTCCAAGAAAGTCATGAGGGAGTTGGCTTGGTGTGTCTCCATTCTCCTAGTTGTTTAAATAGTATCCTCCCCTTCCCAAGAAAGTTGTGAGGGAGTTGGCTTGGTGGTTCTGGATGAAATGTCATGGGAGACACCAGACTGGGTGAGCATCACCATAGATGCCAGCTTGTGGGACTGAGGGGTGTTCAGTGCAGGGGTGTAAGTCAAATCTGGAAGCTGCCTGATCAGTCAGCAGGTTGGAAGCCAGAACTGACTAGACTGTAAGCTCTTATGAGCAGGGACTGTCTCTAATAATTTGCACAGCACTGTACAATTAGTAGTTGTAATAGTAGATCCATTTTACTCTAGAGAGTTTTTGGACTTTCTTGAGGGGCAGGGCAGTCTGTGTTCTCTGGGATTGCTGTGGTGATGGCTTATGCGAAAAACAAAACTAAAAAAAATAAGAGGGTATTAGCAGCACCGTGGTGGTGACAAAGGAGCTCTGCCAGTGGATGGAGATTCATCTGTTAGCCCTGTCGGTGGCCCACATAGTGGGCTTTAGCAAGATGCAGGCTGATTTTGAGTCTGTATACACTGTATGCTGGAGAATGGAACTAAGCTGACATGTGCTTGACCTGATTGCCTTAAAATGGACCCCTTTCCACTCTTCAACCTGATGGCAACTCAGGGGCATGCCAAAGTGGGGTGATTTTTCAGCCAGAGAAAGGATCTTTAAGCGGTGGGACTAGATGCTGTGCTTCAGGTTCAGCCCCAGGAAGAGTTTCTGAATGTCCTTTGCTCTGTGTCCCTTGGTGAGTCTGATTTTACACAGAATTCAGTTTTACCCAGGCTGAGGAGGCTTAGTATGTTGATTTCTTTCAGCTTTGTGGTAGGGCTGCCTTTTTTTTTTTTGTTGTGGGTGGGAGCGGTCTCTCCCCTTTTTTTTTCCCATTTTATTTATGATTATAAAGAAACATACAAATCAAAAAGGTAACAATAAATTGGGAACAATATCCCAACAAGCAAAAAGTAATAAAATTGTAATTAGACCACATTCAGGAGAAGCTCAATACATTCAACAAATTATAAGAATCTCTAACCGGCTCCGGTCACCCCAAGCCATGGAGAAAGAAATAGAGAAAACAAAAGAAAAAGAAACAAAGAAGAAAGGGAACCCAAAACCTAACCTTTCCCCTTCAAAAAATCTAACAATTGATCCACTTCAGAAAAAAACATAACGCACCCCCTGATAAATTGTGGCATTTACATGGGAGCCTTAAGTAAAATAATGCGCCAAGGGCCAAGACACGCGAGTGAACATCCAAAAAGGCCTGTCGCAGACGTGTGGCCCTTGAAACATCCGGGAAGATCTGAACACACTCGCCACAAAATTTCTCAAATTTCTTCTTGAAATAAGCACGAAAGATTCTCTGTCTAATTCAGAGGCAACCGTAACTAACAAAGTCGCCCTTGTAGGGATTTCATCCTGCGAGGACTCTAAAAAAAATTTGATATATTTAAAGAAGGCAAATCTTGAGGACCGCCTTGTGCCCCTCCCTCCACACCTCTATCCTCTGCTACATTTCCTTTAGGAGAAATATAATAGATATTTAACAAAGGGCTAGAATCAGAATCAGAGATTAACAATACATCCTTCAAATATTTGTGAAAAAGCATATCAGGTACAAGACCCTGCCTGAAAGTAGGTACCAGTGTAAATACAATGTAGATAGTTTCCCCAGTTATTTCCAAGTTGATCTCCCCGTTCATTGTAAATACAACTCAGAGTGCCTGCGTTGTATAGTTGATGTTGAATGTAAACCGCACTGATCTAAAATAGCGCGGTATAGAAGAAATATAAAATAAAATAAATAAATAAGGTAGTGTGTTTTGGGGAAATTCAGAATACGGAGATTGCTTGAACGCAAGGAATTCTCCAGTAATTCATCTTGACAGTGTAAAAAGACCACATCTTGAACCAAAGTATCTACAACTGTCCGTTGGGAAACAATCCAAGCTTCAGTAGATACGAAAGATTTTTCAATATCAGTCAGTCTAGATTCCTGGTTAGACAACTTTTCAACCGTTTCTTTTGTAAAAACTGAAACCTTCTGAAGGGAGGAATCCAAAGCCAGCTCCAACCTAGGTCCAGAGGATCCTTTTCCTTTCTTGCTTAAGACCTTGCCTTGAAAGGAGGAAGTTGACTAGGAAGAGTTATTCTAGGGTGATGTGGACACCCTTAAGATCCAGAGGGCCTCTTTGGTCTGTGGAAGGGTTTGGAGGATGTTTGAAAATTGGTGCTGTTTTCAGGGCCTGGAAGCCAGAAAAGCGGACTTAGGTACCACCTTGTCTGTCTTACAAGCTGATCTGGAATCAGGGGTTAGCCCAGACCTCCCTCAAGGTTCAGATGACAGCCATTGCGTGCTACCAGTTGGGGAAGGTTCAGGGCATGTCCCTGGCAGCATACACTGACGTTTAGTTTCCTCAAGGGAGTGAAACCGTTTTGGCCATTCTGGCTTCCAGTTGTTATGCAGTGGAGCCTTTTACTGGTGTTTAGGTCCTTGAAAGGATCCCATTTGAGCCTCTCCAGAGGGCTACCCTCAAGGATTTGACCTTGAATATGATTTTCCTGGTTACCATTGTGCCTCCAGGCATGTTTCAGAACTGCAGGCCTTGACGTGCAGGGAGCCCTTTCTGGCTGTACATCTACTTTGTCTCTGAGGTTACTGCCATTTTTCCTTCCAAAGGGGCCCCCTCCCTTTCATCTGAATCAGGTGATGGTACTGCCCACTTTCTTGGAGGATCTGTGTAGGGACACCTCTGTTTGTCCTGGATATCAGAAAAGCACTGTTGAGGTATCTGGGTGCTGCTTTTTCTTTCCAGTAGTTGGTTTATCTTTGTTCTCATGGTTTGAGAAAAAGGCAGACAGCGGCCAAGTCCTCGATAGTACAATGGACTAAGAAAGCTATTTGTTCAGTCTACATCTTGTGCATGAAGTAGGTACTGAGGGTATCAGAGCTCGTTCCACCAGAGTGCAGGTATCTTCTTGGGCTGAATCGGTCTCCAGAGGACATCTGTAAGGCGGCTATCTGGTCATGCTTTAATAAATTTGTCAGACACTGCCAGTTACAAGTGGCGGCTAATATAGATGGCACCTTTGACAGAGCTGCTGTTAAGGGAACATTTTTTCTTTCATCCTGTTAATTTCCTTTCCTTGATTCCTGCTAGATCAGACCAGGCCAGGAATTCCCTGGGAAGACTACACCTATGGGCCGGGAGTTCTGTCTTTTCTCAGTATCTTCAGTATCAGAATCGGGTGCAGATATGATTTGGTTTCTGGTTGAAGAGTTACTATTCTAGTTTATTGCTTAATCTGAAGTTCTCAGGCATGTTTTTCTGCTTGGGGGGAAGTGTCACGCTGACAAATCTTAGTGCTGCACCACTACTTTATACAAGTGATGATGGCACTGAAAGTTTGCTCCAATCTGCCTCCATCTGCTGGCTGGGGTGCATAACCTACTCATTTGGCTGGTCTAGCAGGAATAAAAAAAAAAGAAACTAACAGATATGGAAAATGTTCTCTTTGTTGGTTATGGGTTATAGCTGCCTGCTGCTGCTTCACATTGTGTGGCATGATGAGCTAGAATAACATCTGCAATATTTGACTAAAAAAGTGTAGCTAGTAGTAACAGGCATTACAGAAAAAAGCACCAAAAATCTGGTAAATCTATGGACTGAAGACATTATAGAGCATAGTGGACTAACAAGAGTTCAAAATACTAACTTAGAGTGTGCATTTGGTTAACTTGCCCCTTCTTTGAATTGGTCGACTTTTGTGTGTGTATTTAAAGTTCAGTTAGGACCAAGTCTGAGACTTGATACCATAAGCCTTCGTTCACATTTATATTGAGATTAGTTCCTTATTTTATATCCTCTGACTGTCTTCCCAGTATAGTTAATCTGATCATTGTAGTGACAGTTCTGGTCTGGATGATTTGATCCAGAATCCTACAATTGAGACACTAAATGTCCTTCAGCAGTGACCAGCTCCCTCCACAGCATTCCCAGACACCTGAGAGAAGACCCAACTCGGGGTAGAGCTAGTGAACTACCCAGCACTGCCAATGGGCCGGCGCAGTTTTGGTGACATTTTGAGGAATCGTTGAATGGATTTGCTTGTAAGTTCATTGAAACACACCTCTCCTGTATTCTGGTTTTCTAGTCTATAAATACATTGTGATGACATGGAACAAAATTTTCTAATCTATTCTGCTTCTGCTTTTCTTTTCTGTTTTGAAGGAGTGTGTAAAAGTATGGTCATTGGCACCATCTAGTGGATTATCGGGACGATAATGGACTAAATTAAACAGAATTTCTGATTCTGAGTTACTTAAGCCATCGAGTTTTCCTTCAAAACTGTCAGAAGGAAAACTGAAATCTATGGACTATTATATCATAAGAGTTTTTATTTCCTTTTTTTAGTCTATTCTAGCTTCCTGTCTCTGAAGGAAACATAGTATTCAAGACTAAGTGGATATGTTAAAGCATACAAGGCAGTAAGCTTTTTCTGTTCATCCATGTTCCTGAAATCCAGGCCAGACAGATGGGTTGTGACCGTCCATCAGCAGCTGGAGACTGATTATGCAAATCTTTGGTGATTTCACCCATAAGAGCTGAGGACCTTCCTCCTCCCTTTAGTATTTGTCTCCAGCGTCTGGTGCACAGCAGTACAGTAGTCTATTATTTTCTCACCTTGTTTGTAGTGAGGGGGGGGGATACAAAAAAAACAAAGTACTCAGTTTGGCAGTCCCATCCAGAGCCCTTAAGTGGGCGGAGGAGGCCTCTGGGGAGCACCATGAGCTGTTCGATCAGCGTCAGTGTCTCCCAGTGACAGCTGTCCCTTTGTGGGAGTGGAGAGCCTGGCCACCATCTGCCCTGCTTCATCTGCTGTAATTTCTTGAGCGGTACCTTTGGCCTTCCCATTGTGTGCCTTGCCATCACTGGGAGAGATGTGGTGGAGGGGGTGTGTTGATCTCAAACTCGTGAGCATGCCTTCATCCAAATTTACATGTTGCTTGTGGCGCATGTTGGAGCTCTCTGTCCGATGGGCTGCTGCAAGGCCTGTGAGAGCTGAGAGCTTGAGGAGGGTTGGCAGGGGCTGAGCCCTTGTGGTGGGGGAGGGGGGGTCGTGGCATGCTCCGGCTTAGCAATCGCGTGCTTCTGGGCTGCCTTCTCAGTGTGGGAAAATTCCTGCGTTCCTCTGGTGGCGGCCATTTTGTTGCCCTGCGTTAGTCCGGCGGCCATTTCGGGGGAGCAAGCTGCTGGCCGTCAGATGAGGTAATGGAGCTCGAGCCGGGGGGGGGGGGGGTGGAGCTCTTTAGGGGAGAGCTCCATCTTTTCACCTGAATTTATCCTATTACTCAATAGGGCATACAAATTGGACAAAGATCAGGGCCTAGAGAAGACCTTGACGGCAGCAAGAGTCTTGGGCTCTAAGAGGGGTCCGCAGTCCTCAGGGGAGAGTTCCCTAGCCAATAGTTTGAGGCCAGCAGAGGTCTCTGAGAAGGATGAACGGCTCTCTGATACCTCCATGGCTGTGGAGGATCCGGGAGAGGGACCTTCTGCCATGGAGGATTTTGATGCTCTCTGACTTGAGGAGGGGGAACTTCTTCCAGGAGAGGACCCCTCTATAGTCTGGGTGTTCCCAGAGAAGAGCTCTTGACCACCATCTCGCAATCCTTGGCAGCCTTAAATATTCCTTTATGGGTGGCAGAGCAGAAGTCTCTCGAGGATCCTTTATTACAAGGCAAATTCACTCCATAGAACTCCTTCCTGGTTCACAAGGCCATCATGCAGATGATTGAGGCAGAGTGGGAACTACTGGAGACAGGACTCTGCGGGGGTTGAGCTATGGCTCGAATTTACCCTGTCCTGCTGGCAGACAGGGAGCTGTTCTGAACCCCAAAGCTGGATGCGCTGGTCACTGCAGTTACGAAGAAAATGACCATTCTGATGGAGGGGAGCACAGCCTTAAAGGATCCTCTTGACTGGCACCTTGAGTCTTTATTGAAGTAGGCATTTGAGGTCAACACTCTTTCCTTGCAAGCCTCTATTTGTGGAGCATGTGTGGTGAGAGCCTGCATACGTTGGTTGCAGGCCCTGCCTGACCTCATCCGTGAGGTGGCCACGGAACCAGCAGAGATCTCTGTTGGATTCTGCTTTGGCCTACTTGTCATATTGCTGCTATGATCTGGTGTGTGCCTCTTCCAAGAGCGTAGCGTTGGTCATAGTGTCTTGGCATTTTATCTGGTTGCATAATTAGGCAGTCAGCATGTATCCAAGATCAGCTTAAGTAAATCTCCCCTTTAAGGGTAAACTCTTGTTTGGTGAAGCCCGTAAGAAGTTGGTCAATGATTTCGGAGAGACCAAGAGTGCAAGGCTGCTGGAGGATAAGCCTCAGGGAGGCAAAGGGCAGCAGCAGCAGGCTTGGGGAAAGGGGGTGTAATTTTCATAGATTTTCGAGTGGCGCGATTTGCTCTTCTGCAGTGGGGTCGCTTCCCGTACCATGGCCAGTTCTTTTGGGATAGAGGGGTGGCCCGTGGCTACTACACAGGGTCCTCCACCACTGCTAAAAAGCCACAATGAAGCGAGGGGGATCCAGGAGATGGGAGAGTGCATCGGTGTCACCTACAGTGTTTTAGCACTCCTAAGTCCAAATCACCTTTAATCAGTGAGTCCTGGAGATCATTTTGCAAAGGGTACACCCTGGAATTCCAGCACCCACTCAGATACAATCTCCAGGAACAAGCAGGAATGTAGTCTTCACATTTTATTTATTTACATTCTCTTATATACCGCGCTATTCTGCATCAGTGCGGTTTACATTGAACAAACTGAAATTACATTGAACAGGGCATTATAACTTGGAGATAACTATTTTACAGGGAACATGGGCAATGGAGGGTTAAGTGGCTTGCCCAAGACCACAAGGAACACCTTTGGGACTAGAAACCCCAGTCCTTCCGGCCCAAGGTTGCTGTCCTCTAGTGGGATTTGAACCCCCGACCTTCCGGCCTGAAGTACCTTGCCCCAACCACTAGGCCACTCGACTCCACTAGGCCACTCCACTCCACTAGGCCACTCCACTCCACTCTACATATGGGTATCGTTGGTGCCAACGGAGCCTGCGCGGCAGTGCTCCCCAGCGTCCAATTAGAAAGCTTTTGGAGCATCCCACAGCGCCTGCGTGCTGCCTTCCTGCCTTTCCCAACTGCCTCTCCCCAGTTCTTCGTTTTCCGTGAAGCCAGCAGGTCGTTTTTCCTGTCACCGCAGAAATTATCCCATCTTTTTCATTCTTTTTGTGGTAGCATCTGCCTTCCTCGATGCTATACCGGTACCACCGGTTCGTTCGTTCGTTCATTCAAAAAAAAAATGTAATCTTTTTTTCTGGACTTTCCAGTCTTTTTTTCTGTAGGGTGCCACGCACCATTTTGGGTACTAGGCCCAACTTTTCCTTCAGAATGGAAAAAAACGCCTCTGGTTTTAAAAAGTGTTCCAAGTGTGGCGGTACCATCTCTGTCACCGAAACTCATGAGTGGTGCCTTAAATGTTTAGGTCCTGACCACTCCATCTCGGAGTGTGTTGCCCGTGGGATGATGTCAGAGGGGTTGGAAAAACTGAGCTGCTAAGCTTAGCACCCTTTTTCCCTCCGTGGCATCGACAGTCTTCCAGGGCTTCGTCTTCCTCCCATGGATCTCAGGTAAGCAAACATAAATCTGGACGGTCCTCAAAGGGTAGATCTCCTTCCAAGCATCGAGATGCCTCTGGCGTTGCCCTTGAGGGACTTGTACCGGCAAAATTGCCCCGGCAGGAGGCTTCGGCTTCCAGAGCACTATCGGGGCTCCAGGATGTTCTCGAGGCCTTAACCTCGGCAGAACTACTGGTGCCATGCTCTGGGGTACCGGCTGCTTCATCCGGTACCGATACCCAGGCATCGGCAGTGTCAATAGACGAGAGGTTCTTGGCTGTTGAACGCAGTCTGGCGGCTCTTTGTGGCTTCGGTGCTTTTGGGATTGCTTCAGACGGTTCAACCGATACCTGTACCGACAGCATCGACATCGGTGACTGTTACCGACACCGAGTCATGCTGTTCCCTCCGTTATCGACAGGCTGGTACCGGACCCCTCCGGTACCGACTTCGATCGGTACCGGTATCGTGCTTTGCAAGAGCACCCGGATAGGAGATACTTCGAATCCTCCGAGGAGTCTGAGAATTCTGACAGCTCTGTCGGTACCGGAGTACTTTTCTCTGAAGAGCTTTCCTCTCCTAAACATGGGATGGCTCCTCCAGAGGATATATCTTTTCAGGATTTCATCTGGGAGGTGGCTAAAGGTCTTTCCATCACAGTGGCTCCTGAAACAGAGCCCAGAGCAAAGGAATTGGAGATTTTACAATATCCTAAAGCTCCCAAGGAGGCAGCTACTTTGCCTATTCATGAGATCTTGCATGATCTCATACTAAGAATGTGGAAAACACCTCTTACCACCTCTCCTCATTCTCATAGGCTTGATACCATGTATCGAGTACCTCCTTGTCCTGGATTTCAAAAAACCCAGTTACCACACCACTCCATGGTAGTGGAGTCAGCTATGAGAAGAATCAAGAGTGCAAAGACATGCATCTAATCCTCCAGGACGTGAATGTAGGACTCTTGATGCCTTTGGGCGTCGAACCTTCCAGGCCTCTATGCTTTTCTGTCTGGATTAGTTCCTACATTTTATATATGGGAATGTTCCTTAAGGAGGTTACAGGAGATCTAGAGCTTATGAGCCCTCTCCTTCCTGATAAGAGGCAAGATTATCTTACACTTGTCAAACATGCCCAAGATGTTTCCAAGTTTGTTAATCGTGTAGTTTTTGACTGCTTTGAGTGCATAAGCAGAACCTCTGCCATTGCCATAGGTGCTCGTAGGATTGCCTGGTTCCAGGCATCTGACTTAGAACTCTGGGTACAGGACAAACTGGGGAATATCCCTTGCACAGGCGAAAATGTCTTTGGCCAAAATTGGCAAGAGAAAGCTAATGAGCTGGATGTTGATGACACCACTTTGGATAGATTATCCAAGGCTACAGCTGATCCTGCAAGGAGAAAATCCTACAAGAAACCATTCTTCTCTAAAAGGTTTTACCCCTCCTATACCCAGCAGGTGCATTCTGCAGGTCAGTCTGTCCGAAAGGGACAGCAGCCACCAAAACAAAGAAAAACAGTCTTCTAAGCCTCAACCGGCCCAACAGACTCAGCCTCCACAGGGGCTTTGACTCCTATCTAGAGAACTTGGCCTTCCTGGCCCTCAATGGGCCAGAGCCCTCCACCATTCCAGGAAGGTTGTGTCATTTTGCCCCCAGATGGGAGCAAATAACAGCTGAAGAATGGACTCTTTCCATTGTAAGAGAGAGGGTACGAGCTTCATTTCTTCAACATGCCCCCTCCTACGGTGGTAAGAAAGTTCAATTCTCTGACTTCACTCAACACTCAGTTGGGTCAAGAGGTCAGTTTACTTCTTGCCCATGGGGCAATAGAAGACGTACCCATTTCCCAACAGTGTACAGGGTTTTACTCCCCCTATTTCCTTATTCCAAAGAAAACAGGGGGACACAGACCCATTTTAGACCTCAGAGAATTGGAAAAAATTCCTGTTCAAGATGATTTCTCTAGGAGCTCTTCTGCCATACCTTCAGAGTCGGGATTGGCTTTGTTCTCTAGATCTCAAGGATGCGTACACCCATGTTCTCATCCATCCAACTCACCGAAGATTCCTTCGGTTTCTATTTCAGGGGAAGCACTACCAGTACAGGGTTCTTCCTTTTGGCCTGGCCTCAGCACCAAGGGTGTTCACGAAATGCATGGCTGTAATGGCAGCATTTATTCGCACTCTAGGAATATTCATCTTCCCCTACTTAGACGACTAGCCCCATCAGAATCAGAGGCCACAATTTCCCTATCTTGCACAATGTGTATACTGCAGTATTTTGGCCTGGTCATAAACATCCCAAAATCCAACCTAACTCCCACTCAGTCTCTGGAGTTTATAGGAGCTATTCTGGATACCAGGAAAGCAAGGGCCTATCTTCCACAGTCCCGCTGCCTTCACATTGTGCATTTAGCTTCCCAAGCAGTGTTAAAAACTCATCTCACTGCTTGGCAAATATTACAATTGCTAGGCCACATGGCATCTACCGTGCATGTGGTTCCCTATGCTCGCCTCCATATGAGAGCAGCCCAATGGACTCTATCCACTCAGTGGACCCAAGCATCAGGCTGCCTATCAGAGAAAATAGCAAACTCAAGTCGCCTTATTTTGTCCCTACAATGATGGCAATCAACCCAAAACCTGTTGGTGGGGTCCCCTTTCAAACAACCCCCACTGCAGGTCACTCTAACAGACACCTCACAGGTGGGTTGGGGAGCTCACCTGCAAGATCTCTCTACCCAAGGCACCTGAACTCCACAGGAGACCCATCTACACATCAATCTCTTGGAACTCAGAGCAATCTTCCTTGCTCTTCGAGTGTTCCACACCCAGTTGAGCTACAAGACAGTTCTAATTCAGACGGACAATCAAGTAGCTATGTTCTATCTGAACAAGCAGGGAGGAACAGGCTCTCTGTCGCTTTGCAACGAAGCTTTGCGACTATGGGCCCCTCGCTAGAGAGCATCAGATTCATGTCCTTGCGGTGTATCTGCCAGGCATTCAAAACTCCTGGGCAGACAGACTCAGTCGAGTTCTGCTTCCACACAAGTGGTCTCTTCGTGCAGACCAGGTAGCAAAAAGTTTTAAAATTTGGGGAACTCCGTACATAGACCTCTTTGCAAGTCCGTTGAATGCCAGGCTTCCCCGATTCTGTTCCAGAATTCCGGCTCAGGGTTCTCAGGCCAGGGATGCTTTCCTCCTCCATTGCGGTCAGGACTTCCTATATGCCTTTCCACCCATTCCCCTAATTCCCAAAACCCTATTCAAGCTTTCAGAGAGACAGAGGCCATGTGATTCTCATAGCTCCACATTGGCCATGGCAGGTGTGGTACCCTCTGCTCCTACATCTGTCTCAAGCTCTATCTCTGGAGTTAGGATCTGCTCCAGATCTCCTGTCTCAGGAGGACGTGATGTTGTGGCATCCCGATCCCCACTCCCTGTATCTCAGGGCCTGGTTGCTGAGGGCCTAGACCTTCATGGTCTTAAACTGTCAACAAGTAAGGGATATCCTTTATGCTTCTAGAAGGCCTTCCACAAGACGCTCTTATGCTTTCAAGTGGAAAAGGTTTTCCATATGGTGTTCGCAGAAGGGTCTTGACCCCCCTGGCGATACCTCTGGAATCATTATTGGAGTATCTCCTTCATTTATCTAATGCAGGGCGTAAGACTAACTCAGTACAAGTCCATTTAAGTGCTATTTCAGCTTCTTTCAAGCCTTTAAATGGACAACCTATTTCCTCTCATCCCCTCATAGCGAGATTTGAGGGGCCTCCTTCTAACTAAGCCTCCCATTAGACCAACACCGGTAGCATGGGACCTAAATCTGGTTCTTGGACAGCTCATGAAGCCGCCTTTTGAACCTCTAGTTACTACCTCCTTGAAATTCCTTTCCTGGAAGGTTGTCTTTTTCATTGCAATCACATCAGCACGTTGCATTAGTGAGTTGCAAGCATTAGTGGCTGATCCTCCTTATACAAGGTTCCATCATAAGGTAGTCCTTAGGTCTCATCCACACTTTATGCCAAAGGTGGTCTCACCTTTTCATTTAAACCAAGCAGTTTACCTGCCTGTGTTTTTTCCAAGGTCTCATGCTTCAAATGCAGAAAGGAGTCTTCATACTTTGGACTGTAAAAGCACTTGCTTTTTACTTACAAAGGACACAGCAACATAGAAAGTCCTCTCAACTCTTTGTTGCTTTTGATCCTTCTCATTTGGGACTTCGAGTCTCCAAGAGAACATTGTCCAATTGGATTGGACAGTGTATTTCTTTTACCTATCAGAGTAAAGACCTTTCTCTGGAAGGCCATGTCACAGCTCACAATGTGAGAGCCATGGCAGCCTCAATGGCTCATCTACACTCTGTCTATTGACGACATCTGTCGAGCAGCTACTTGGCCTCGGTTCATACCTTCACAGCCCATTACTGTTTGGACAAGGACTCCTGCTGGGATGCCATGTTTGGTCAGGCTGTTCCACGACACCTGTTCCATACTTAATCAACTCCTACCCACCATTCCCGGTAGGATGCTAGAGATCCATGGGGGGAAGTGGAGCCCTTTCACAGGGGCACACAACTTCTGGGGTTTCTACCTGGCATCTGTAGCTAGGGAGTCCCCATATGTGAAGACTAAATTCCTGCTTGTTCCTGGAGATAGCATAGTTACTCACCTGTAACAGGTGATCTCCGGGAACAGCAGGAATTTATTCTTCACAACCCACCCACCTCCGCTAGGAGTTGTATCTCTTTTCTTTTCTTTCCCTCCTCTCTCTCTGTCTCAGCTTTAAAAGTCAACTGGAGAGAGGTAGTTGGGAAAGGCGGGAAGGCAGCATGCAGGTGCTGTGGGATGCTCCCAAAAGCTTTCTAATTGGACGCTGGGGAGCGTTCCCGTGCAGGCTCCGTCAGTACTGACGATACCCATATGTGAAGACTAAATTCCTGCTGTTCCCGGAGATCACTTGTTACAGGTGAGTAACTATGCTTTCATGGTCTCGCCTTGCAAACGTACCAGGAAAAGCACAAGCAATCAGGCTGACGAGCTTTTTCTGGGGCTGGATGTCATAGTCTGGGTGCCAGCAGACCAATGCGGCCCCAGTTGATACTCCATCTATTTTGTGGTGCCCAAAAAGGAAGACTCCTTTCGGCCCATTCTCGATCTCAAACACATCAACAGGGCCCTGAGAATTCCCTGCTTCCACATGGAGACATTGCACTCTGTCATGCTGGCAATGCAAAGACAGTTCCTGATGGCTTTGGACCTCACCAAGGCATACTTGCACATTCCTATCTGCCCCATGCATCAGCGGTTTCTTTGGTTTGCGATGGCCATGGTGCATTTTCAGTTCCGGGCGTAGCCTTTCGGGTTGGCTATGGCTCCCAGAACGTTACCAGGGTAATGTTGGTAGTGGCCACAGCCTTCTGGAAGAAGGGCAGTCTCTTTCACCCATACCTAGACAATTGGCTCATTAGGGCAAAATTAAGAGTCAGGAGGCGTCTCAGCAGGTGATATCGTTCCTGCAAAGCCTTGGTTGGGTCGTCCACTCCACAACAGCAAATTGACACCGTCCCAGCAACTGTTGTATTTCACTTCGAATGAGAATGGGTTGGTGTCATTACCAGAGGAGAGAATAGACAAGCTTCAATGACTTCTGTGCCAGTTCATGTGGATGGTGATGCTCTCAGCTTGGCATTACTTGCAGGTTGGGGCTAATGGTGGTGGCACTGGACCTAGTACCCAGGGTTAGAGCACACATGTGGCCACTGCAGAGAACGTTTCTTTTGATGTCGCCTTAGTTACACCCTTTATCCCTTTATCCAGTGTCCAGGGGATATCAAGAGAGCATTACGGTGGTGGCTGAGCAGGAAAGGTTTGAGCAAAGGAGTGTCATTGGAAACCCCAGATTGGATGGTAGTCACCACAGATGCCAGTCTGTATGGGTGGGAGTGCATTATCTCTCACAGGTGACTCAGGGACATTGGTAAGTGGAGGAGAGCTCTTGGTCCATCAGTCGCCTGGTGATTATGGTTGACGTGTGAACAGTTTTGCTTGAAAACAGAGGGGTAAGAGTGTTCTCAGACAACACTACGGTGGTGTTCCTAAAAAGATGGGGGACACGGGCAGCATGATTATGGTGGCAGAGGTTGTACTATAACTGCAGTGGGCTGAGTGGCGCCTGCAGGTCCTATCGGCAGCACATGTGGCTGGCAAAGACAATGTGCAGGCTGACTACTTGAGCAGACATCGTCTGGACCCTGTGGAATGGTCCCTGGAGGACTCTGTGTTTTCAAGCATAGTGCATTGCTGGTGTCAGCCGGTTATGGATCTCATGGCATCTGCATCCAATGCCAAGGCTAGTCAGTTTTGATCATCGGAAAGAGCCAATGCCTTGACTTTCTCTCCTCTCATGCCCTTCTGGATCCATTGCAGTCTGTCTTTTGTCCTTTTCATTCTACTGAAATGGCTCTTGCCAAAGTCTCCAGTGACCTGTGGCTGGCAAAATCCAAGGGCCTTTACTCAGTCCTCATCGTTCTTGACCTTTCTGCTGTGTTTGACACTGTTGACCATCACCTTCTCCTCGATACCTTGTCCTCGCTTGGTTTTAAGGGCTATGTGCTATCCTGGTTCTAGTCTTCTCTCCCATTTCCCTTTCAGTGTTTGTTCTGGTGGATAATCCTACTGCTATCCTGCTCTTGGTGCACTCTTTTTTTCTCCCCTTGGTGCGCTCATCTTCTCCCTCTGTTTTCAGTACCATCTTTATGCTGATGACTCAGATCTACCTCTCTACACTTGAAATCTCTCCGGCAATCCAGACCCAGATATCTTCCTGCCTATCTGACATTGCTGCCTAGATGTTTCACTGTCGTTTGAAATTGAGCATGGCCAAAACAGAACTTATTTTTCCTCCTAAACCCATCTCCCTCTTTCCTTCTCTCTCAATCGCTGTGGACAGTGCTCTACTCCTCTGTTTCCTCGGCTTGCAACCTTGGGGTTATTTTTGACGACTCCCTCTCCTCCTCCACACACATCCAACTAAAACCTGTCGTTCGTTATCGTCCTTCCAGTCCCTCACCACTAGGTAGTGCACCTCCTCCCACAGCATGGAGACTGAGCATGTCCGAGTTCTGATGTCACTTGGACCAATACCGGTGGCACCTCCCACCAGCTCCCAGTATGCTCAGTCTCCACGCGGCGGGAGGTGGTAGTGGCCCTAGGTGTTGGGCTCACTGGAGGAACACATAAGGAGCAATTATGTTAGCCTTAGGTGTTTTTTTTGGTTTGTTTCCTAACCTGTGTTTGCTTTTCTTTGGTTAAAGTTTAAAAACAAAAAATGGTAAACAGGCTTCAGTTTCAGGTGAAGAAAGGCAAAAATGGGCTCCCTGCTCTCTGTCCTGTCTGCTTGTTCTGCTCTCTCCTCCTTGTTGGAGCGGAGGGGATTGAAGTGCCTGCCAGTTTCTCATTGGCCCGGACGGCTCTCCTCACCTCAATGAGTGAGGAGCCGTCAGCTGGTCTCTTCTGCATTGAACGCTGTAGCAGTATGAAAAAATTCGTCTGCATCTCACGCTGTGCGATCCCGGCTCCGGCTTGCCTGGCAGTGTCTCTGGTGGCTTTGGGGGATTTCAGGTGCTCACCGGTGTGCGGCCTGGCGCCATGTGGTGAGCCTATTGCAGGGCCTGATTTCATCTTGGCGGCGTCCTTTTCCCTCCATGCTTATCAGCTCAGTGGTTTTGGCGGTATCCGGCTTCCAGGAAGTCTTCCGAGGAGGTTTTTAAAAGTGCCTTGAAGTTTTTAAAGGGCAATCTGGCTTGGCAGGGCGCACGGAGCTGTACAGTTTAAAAAAAAAAAAAAAGTCTAGTTTTGTTTTATGCTGAGTTTCAAAGCTTCTTAATAAAGTTCCAAAAGTGTGTTTTAGCTGATGCCTTTCTATCTGCAGTGTCTGGTTTGTGGAACCCATCAGGGCACGGTCTCGGACGACGGGGTTTGTCGCAGTTATGCGACAGAAGCAGCCAGTATGGAGAAAGAGCTGCAAGAAAGGTCTAAAGACGCATCGTCGGGGTTGGCGCAAGGATCTCAGGTGTCTGGAGACATTAATGCTCCGCTGGAGCCTCCTCTTTCTCTGTGAGAAGGGGCTTTGGCAGTTCCAGGCCCTTCTAACCCTCCGCCTTTTGGAGGGGGTACTCTAGCAGGGTTTTCTGTGGAATTTGTTTTATTATTATTTTATTGTAAACCGCCCTTACGTTTCGACAAGGGCGGTATATTAAATGTAAATAAAGATAAAGATTGCTTTTGCTTGCGCCAGCAGGGTGTGTCTTCGGATATTTCAGCCCTTAGAGCAATGGCAGACTGTGACCCCCCCCCCCCCTGGAGAAGACTGATCTAGCTGGTGCAGGGCCGGCTAAGAGGGTGCGATCTGGTGAGGAGCCGCTCCTTTTGTCAGATTGGCAGGAGATGGAAGATTTTGAGCTGTAGCCTGAGGCAGGCGGGGAAGAGCTCAAAGAGGGTGAGATTCCGGATCCGGAGGACCAGGCTAGGATAATACTTGTTTTTCGGAGAGAGAAACTGCCAGCCTTGATTAGTCACTTCAAGCTCTCAATTTATTAGTTCCTCAGCCGGTGAAGGACAAGGGGGTGGAGGACCCTCTCATCCAAGCGGTGCGAAAGACTCTGACTGTATTTCTGGTTCACCAGCTGGTTAAGCAAATGATCCAAGACGAGTGGGATCTGCCTGAAGCAGCCTTTAGGGGGTTCAGTCTATGAATTGTCTCTATCCGAGCTCTTGGCTCAGGGGATTTGGAAAGGTCAGGAGCTCGGTTGGTCGATCAATCGACTGGCATTGCGAGCGGTGGCTTTGGCGCTACGAGCCTTTGAACCCGAGCTGCTGGGAAGAGCAGTAAGGGTGCTGTCGGACAATGCTTCGGCAGTGGCCTACCTCAATCGACAAGGGGACACAGGCAGCACAGCCCTGGAGCAAGAGGCGGAGGCCTTGTTCAACTGGGCAGAGCCTCGCATTCAAGCGCTGTTAACAGTGCACATTGCCGGGACAGACAATGTGACGGCAGACTGTCGAGTTCGGGTGGATCCGGGAGAATGGGAGCTTCACTCAGAAGTCTTTTGCACAGATAATCTGCAGGTGGGGGATTCCCATCATGGATCTGATGGTGAAGTTTGGATCCGCTAAAGTGAGCTGTTTCTTCAGCAGAAGGCGAGAAAGAATGCCGAAGGATTAGACGCGTTGCTGCAGCAGTGGCCCACGGGGGGTCTCCTTTATGCATTTCCTCCATGGGCGCTCATAGGCCGGGTAGTACAGCAGATTGAGGCACATTGGGGAAAAGTGATTTTAATCTCCCTGGATTGGCCTTGTCGTCCGTGGTACGCCGACCTAATCAGTCATCTCCAGGAACAAGCAGGAATGAGTCTTCACATATGGGTACGTCGGTACCGACGGAACCTGCGCGGGAACACTCCCCAGCTTCCCAAAAAGAAAAGCTTTTGGGAGCATCCCACTGCGCCTGCGTGCTGCCTTTCCTGACCAGCTCTCCTCAGTAGTTCTTTGCCGCGGAGCCAGCAGGTCGAGCCCTGTCACCGCTGAAGAAGTTCTTTATTTTATTTTATTTCTTTGGTCGCGTGTCTGCCTTCCCCGACTCCGGACCGGTACCGCCGGTCTTTTCTTTCTTCTTTAAAAAAAAAAAAAAAAAAAAATCTATACTTTTCTCCACTTAGTGTAATTTTTTCTTCTAGGCCTCAAGGCCCAAGAGAAAATTTCCCTCATGGAAAAACCAGCCTCCGGGTTCAAGAAATGCACTAAGTGTAGCGGTACTATTTCTGTTACAGATACCCATGAATGGTGCGTTAAATGTTTGGGTCCTGAACACTCCATTCCGGATTGTCCATCCTGCTCTCAAATGTCTAAACGGGGTATACAGAACCGAGCAGCTAAGCTCCATGTCCTGTTTCCCGCTGATGCAGCGTCGGTAGCATCGACCTCTTCCCGGTCGTCTTCTCCTGATGGATCTCAGGTAACCAAACATAAGTCTAGCAGGTCCTCGAAGGGTAGATCTCCCTCTAAGCATCGAGATGCCTCCGGGTTTGCCCTCAAGGACCCTGCACCAGCCAAACAACCCCGGCGGGAAGCTCTGGCTTCCAAAGCTGCTCCTATGGGGTTACAGGTTGACATCGATGGCACGGCCTCGACCGATCACCTGTTAGAATGCTCTGGGGTACCGGCACGATCTCCCGGTACCGACCTCCAGGCATTCATGGTGTCGATGGATCAGAATGTTCTGTCCATGCAGCAGGCTATTTCAGCCTTCATTCAAGCTGCGACGCCGACGGTACCGCAACGATCTCCGTTGTCGGTATCGGCTCCGGTACCGGCACCGGCGCCGATACCGGTACAGACCGCATCGACATCGACTAGGACAGCGGTTCCTTGTCCAGGGCTATTTCTCGGTACCGATCCGGTTCCGAAAACGCCTGATGTCGATACCGCTCGATATGCGTATCGAGCGCTGGAAGAGCACCATGACAGGCGGTACTTCGATTCCTCTGGTGATTCTGATTCATCAGATGAATCACCCGAAGTATCCATAGCCCTTCCTGAAGAGCCGCCTTCTCCAAAAAGAAGAATATCTCCTCCAGAGGACTTGTCCTTTCAAGACTTCATAAGAGAAGTAGCTAAAGGACTATCTCAGTAGCCTCTGAATCAGAGCCTAGAGCAAAAAAATTGGATATTTTAGGATACCCTAAGGCTCCTAGAGAGGCAGTCACCTTACCAATTCATGAGATTCTTTATGAACACATGATTGATTTATGGGAGACTCCTCTCACTCTCTCTCCTCATTCTCGCAGGTTGGACACTATGTACCGTGTCCCTCCCTGTCCTGGATTTCAAAAAACTCAGCTTCCTCACCATTCCATTGTGGTGCAGTCAGCTATGAAGAGGATAAAGAGTAGAAAGAGACACTTTTCTGCTCCTCCAGGAAGAGAATGCAGAACCCTGGATGCTTTTGGTAGGAAAATCTTCCAGGCCAGTATGCTCATTGCCAGAATTAACTCATATAGCCTCTACATGGGTATGTTTCTAAAGGAAGTGGCAGAAAAGCTGCACACTTTCTTCCCTTTTATTCCAGAAGATAGAAGGGAAGAATTTCTCCTTTGGCTTAAGCATACTCAAGACATTTCAAAGTTTTCCAACAGGGCAGCCTTTGACTCCTTTGAAGGTGCCAGCTGGGCCTCAGGCATTGCCATAGCTGATCGTAGAATTGCTTGGCTCCAGGCTTCTGATTTAGAACCCTGGGTTCAAGATGGCTTAGGAAATCTGCCCTGTACAGGTGAAAATCTATTTGGCAAGGAGTGGCAAATAAAAGCCACTCAAATGGATGCAGAGAACTCTGCTCTGGATAGACTTTCAAAGTCAACCTCCATTCCTGCCAAGAAAAAGACTTTTAAAAAGTCTTTTTTCAAAAAGGGCAGATTCCCTTCCACTTCTGGCCAACAATCTTCTACAGGTCGCTTTACCACTAAGCTTCAGCAACCTAAGCAAGCCAGGACTAAGTCTACAGCTGCTGCTGCAACTCTGCAGTCCCAACCCCCTCAGGGTTTTTGACTTGATACTAGAGAACTTAACCTTTCTGGCTTTGAAACCGCCAGAACCTCTCACCATTCCAGGAAGGTTAGCTCATTTTGCTCCCAGATGGGAGCAAATCACATCAGAGCAGTGGACCCTCTCCATCATCAAAGAGGGCTACAAACTTCATTTCTTAGACCTTCCTCCTCACACCATGGTGAGACACTTCAATTCTCCCACATCTCTTCTTGACCTTCTGGGTCAGGAGATAACTACCCTGCTTGTCCAAGGGGCAATAGAAGAAGTTCCTCTTCTTCAACAAGGGTCAGGGTTCTACTCCCCCTATTTTCTCATTCCAAAGAAGACAGGGGGATACAGACCCATTCTAGATCTGAGAGAATTGAACAAATTTCTATGCAAGGAGAAGTTCAAGATGCTTTCTCTAGGCACTCTCCTTCCATACCTTCAAAGTCAGGATTGGCTTTGTTCTCTAGATCTCAAGGATGCGTACACCCATGTCCTCATCCATCCATCTCACAGAAGGTTTCTACGTTTTCTTTTCCAAGGAAAACATTACCAATACAGAGTGCTTCCCTTTGGTCTGGCCTCTGCTCCAAGAGTGTTCACCAAATGCATGGCAGTAGTAGCTGCCTTTCTACGCACTCTGGGAATATTTGTATTCCCTTACCTGGACGACTGGTTCATCTGAGCTCCATCTCAGTCAGAGGCCCAGATTTCCCTCGACCGCACAAGACGCATTCTGCAGTATCTGGGACTTGTGGTAAATCTCCCAAAGTCTCAGCTTACCCCTACTCAGTCCCTAGAATTCATAGGAGCCTGGTTGGATACCACCACTGCAAGGGCCTACCTTCCTCAGGCCCGTTGCCAACGTCTAGTACAGTTAGCCTCCCAGATTCAGTCAAGGAGCCACTTAACTGCCCGGGAGATGCTACAACTGCTAGGCCACGTGGCTTCCACAGGGCATGTGGTACCCTATGCTCGCCTACACACGAGAGCAGCTCAATGGACCTTGTCCACCCAGTGGACTCAAGCCACAGGAGCTCTCTCAGACTAAATAGCAACCTCCAAACGTCTCTTTTGGTCTCTCCAATGGTGGATGTCCACTCAAAATTTGTTCTTGTGGTCCCCCTTCCAACAACTGTTACCCTAAGCAACCCTCACAACAGATGCCTCCCAAACAGGTTGGGTAGCCCATCTACAAGACCTCTCCACTCAGGGTACTTGGTCCCCACAGGAGACTGCCCTTCATATCAACCTAAACAAGCAAGGAGGAACTGGCTCTGTCGCTTTGCAACGAAGCTTTAAGATTGTGGGCCTTCGCCAGAGAGCATCAAATCCATCTCCTGGCAGTTTACCTCCCAGGAGTCCAAAGCTCTTGGGCAGACAGACTCAGTCGAGTTCTGCTTCCACACGAATGGTCCCCTGCACATGGATCAGGTACTCAGAATCTTCCAAGAATGGGGAACCCCGGACATAGACCTCTTTGCAAGTCCGTGGAATGCCAAACTTCCCCGGTTCTGTTCCAGAATTCCGTGTCAGGGAGTTCAGGCCAAGGATGCCTGCCTCCTTCATTGGGGTCAGGGCTTCCTGTATGCCTTTCCACCCATTCCCTTGATTCCCAAGACTCTGTTCAAACTCCAGAGGGACCAAGGATCTATGATCCTCATTGCTCCATGCTGGCCACGCCAAGTGTGGTACCCTCTACTTCTACATCTCTCTCAAGCCCCCTCCTTGGACTTGGGAGCTGCTCCAGACCTCCTATACCAGGAGGAAGGGACTTTGTGGCACCCAAACCCCAAGTCCCTTCACCTCAGAGCTTGGTTACTGAAGGCCTAGACCTTCAGGGCTTGAATATTTCTCAGCAAGTGAAAGATATCTTACATGCTTCTAGAAAGCCTTCCACCAGGCGTTCCTATGCTTTTAAATGGAAAAGATTTTCCATTTGGTGTGCTGAAAAGGGTCTTGACCCTCTAGCACTACCTTTGAATTCTCTCTTAGACTATCTCCTGCATCTCTCCAATGCAGGCCTTAAGACAAATTCAGTAAGAGTCCATTTGAGTGCTATTGCAGCATCCCTTAAGCCCATTAATGGACAACCTATTTCCTCTCATCCTCTCATTGCAAGATTCATGAGAGGCCTAACGTTAACTAAACCTCCCATCAGGCCTCCTCCAGTGGCATGGGACTTAAATTTGGTTCTTGGTCAGCTTATGAAGCCACCTTTTGAACCCTTAGCCACTACCTCCTTGAAATTTCTTTCCTGGAAGGTTATTTTCCTCATTGCAGTCACTTCAGCTCGCCGCATCAGTGAACTGCAGGCCTTAGTGGCTAATCCACCTTATACAAGGTTCCATCATGACAAGGTGGTCCTTAGGACAAATCCACACTTTATGCCTAAAGTGGTCTCACCTTTCCATCTTAATCAGGAGGTATATTTACCTGTCTTTTTTCCAGCTCCTCATGCATCCAGTGCAGAGAAGAGCCTTCATACTCTGGATTGTAAAAGAGCTCTTGCTTTTTACTTGCAAAGGACACAGCAACATAGAAAGTCTTCCCAGCTTTTTGTTGCTTTTGATCCTTCTCATTTAGGACTTCCAGTCTCTAAAAGAACACTGTCCAACTGGATTGCTCAGTGTATTTCTTTCGCCTACCAGAGTAAGAACCTTTCTCTGGAGAGCCATGTCACAGCTCATAATGTGAGGGCCATGGCCACCTCTATGGCTCATCTAAATTCTGTCTCCATCGACCAGATCTGTCGAGCAGCCACCTGGGCTTTGGTTCATACCTTCACAGCCCATTACTGCTTGGACAAGGACTCCCGCCGGGATGCCTTGTTTGGTCAGGCTGTCCTCAAACACCTGTTCCATTCTTAAACAACTCCTACCCTCCTTCCCTGGATGGATGCCTGAGATCCATAGGAGGACCTAGGACCCTTCTCAGGGTCTCATATCCTGGGGGATCTCCCAGGCATCTTTAGCTAGGGAGTCCCCATATGTGAAGACTCATTCCTGCTTGTTCCTGGTGATCTCTGGGAACAGCAGGAATAGGTTTTCACAACCCTCCCATCTCCCCTAGGAGTTGTACCTCTTTTCTGTCTTTCCCTTCCTCTCTCTCTCTTGTCTCAGCTTTAAACTCAAACTGAGGAGAGCTGGTCAGGAAAGGCGGGAAGGCAGCGCGCAGGTGCAGTGGGATGCTCCCAAAAGCTTTCCTTTTTGGGAAGCCGGGGAGCGTTCCTGCGCAGGCTCCGTTGGTACCGACGTACCCATATGTGAAGACTTATTCCTGCTGTTCCCAGAGATCACCTGTTACAGGTAAGTAACTGTGCTTTACAGAACCGAGCAGCCAAGCTCAGTACACTGTTTCCCTCTGATGCAGCTTCGGTGGCATTGACGTCTTCCAGGGCTGCTGCTTCCTCCTATGGAACCAAACATAAGTCCAGCCGGTCCTCGAAGGGTAGATCTCCCTCTAAGCATCGAGATGCCTCCGGGCTTGACCTCGAGGATCCTGCACTGGCAAAAGTACCCCGGCAGGAAGCTCCGGCTTCCAAAGCTCCTCCTATGGGGTCACAGGTTGACATCGATGGCACGGCCTCGACCAATCACCTGTTGAAATTTTCTGGGGTACCGGTGGATTCGGCCGGTACCGAGCTCCAGACATTCATGGCGTCGATGGATCAGAATGTTCTGACCTTGCAGTGTGCCATTACGGCATTCATACAAGCTGCGACGCCGTTGGTACCGCAAGAAGCTTCGTTGTCGGTACCGGTTGCATCGACATCGGCTTCGGTGTCGACTGCAGCGGTACCCTGTCCGATGATGCCTATCGGTGCCGATCCGGTACGATGACTCCTGATGTCGATACCACCCGGTATGTGTATCGGGCTTTACAAGAGCATCCAGACAGGCGATACTTCGATTCCTCCAAAGACTCTGATGCATCAGAGGCCTCCGTCGAAGCATCGGTACTTCTTCCTCAGGCGCCTTCTTCTCCAAAAGGAAGAATGTCCCCTCCAGAAGACTTGTCTTTTCAAGACTTCATAAGGGAAGTGGCCAAGGGGCTTTCTATCTCATTAGCCCCTGAGACAGAGCCTAGAGCCAAAAAATTGGATATTTTGCAATATCCCAAGGCTCCTAAAGAAGCAGCCACTTTGCCAGTTCATGAGATCCTTTATGACCACATGATAGGCATATGGGAGACTCCTCTCACCATCTCTTCTCATTCTCGTAGGTTGGCTACCATGTATCGTGTCCCTCCTTGTCCTGGATTTCATAAAAGTCAGCTTCCTCACCATTCTATTGTGGTGGAGTCTGCTATGAAAAAGTTAGAGTGCAAAGAGGCACTCATCTGCTCCTCCAGGAAGAGAATGTAGAACCTTAGATGCTTTTGGCAGGAAATTTTTCAAGCCAGTATGCTTGTTGCCAGAATGAACTCCTATAGTCTCTATATGGGGATGTTTCTGAAGGAAGTTACAGATCATCTGCAAACTTTCCTCCCTTTTCTTCCAGAAGATAAAAGGGAAGACTTTCTTACCTGGCTTAAGCATACCCAGGATGTTTCCAAATTTTCTAACCGTGCAGTCTTTGACTCTTTTGAGAGGGGGCCAGCAGAGCCTCGGCCATTGCCATAGGTGCACACAGAATTGCTTGGTTACAAGCTTCTGATTTGGAACCCTGGGTCCAAGATGGATTAAGAAATCTTCCTTGTACAGGTGAAAACCTGTTTGGCAAAGATTGGCAAGCAAAGGCCACTCAGGTGGATGCAGAAAATTCTGCTTTGGATAGGCTTTCAAAGTCTACCTCTAATCCTGTCCAGAAGAGGTTGTTCAAAAAGACATATTTTCCCAAGAAGGGAAGATATTATCCTGCTTATGGTCAGTAGACATCTTCTGCAGGTCGTTTTGCTGCAAAGCGTCAACAACCTAAACAGGCCAAGTCTAAGGCTGCAAGGCCTACTGTAGCCCAACAGCCTCAGCCTCCTCAGGGCCTTTGACTTGCACCTAGAGAACTTAGCCTTTCTGGCTCTAAAAGAACCAGAGCCTCTCACCATTCCAGGAAGTTTAGCTCACTTTGCTCCCAGATGGGAGCAAATCAGAGCAGAGCAGTGGATCCTTTCCATCATAAAGGAAGGGTACAAACTTCATTTCTTAAACCTTCCTCCTCACACCATGGTGAGACAGTTCAATTCTCCAACATCTCTCCTTGACCTTCTGGGTCAAGAGATTTCCACCCTTCTTGCCCAAGGGGCAATAAAAGAAGTACCTCTTCTTCAACAGGGCTCAGGGTTCTACTCCCCCTACTTTCTAATTCCAAAGAAAACAGGGGGTTACAGACCCATATTACATCTCAGAGAATTGAACAAATTCCTATGCAAGGAGAAATTCAAGATGATTTCTCTGGGTGTACTCCTTCCATTCCTTCAGAGTCAGGATTGGCTTTGTTCTCTAGATCTCAAGGATGCGTATACCCATATACTCATCCATCCAGCACACAGAAGGTTCCTTCGGTTCCTTTATCAGGGAAAGCACTATCAATACATGGTGCTTCCCTTTGGTCTGGCCTCTGCTCCAAGAGTGTTCACAAAATGCATGGCAGTAGTAGCTGCATTTCTATGCACTCTGGGAATATTCGTATTCCTATATCTGGACGACTGGCTCATCTGAGCTCCATCCCAGTCAGAGGCCCAGACTTCCCTAGCCTGCACAATGCGTGTCCTGCAGTATCTGGGACTGGTTATAAACATTCCAAAGTCCCAACTCACCCCTACTCAGTCTCTAGAGTTTAGGGGCCTTACTGGATACCACAACTGCAAGGGCCTATCTTCCCCAGGCCCGTTGCCTACGCTTAGTGCAGTTAGCCTCTCAGATTCAGTTAAAAACCCACCTAACTGCTCGAGAGATTTTACAACTGCTAGGCCACATGACATCCATGGTGCATGTGGTCCCTTATGCTCGCCTTCACATGAGGGCAGCTCAATGGACTTTGTCCACCCAGTGGACCCAGGCATCTGGAAGTCTGTCAGACAAAATAGCAACCTCCAGGCGCCTCTTTTGGTCTCTCCAGTGGTGGAAGTCCACTCAAAATCTGTTGCTGGGGTCCCCCTTCCAACAATTGTTACCCCAAGCAATCCTTACAACAGATGCCTCTCCAAAGGGTTGGGGAGCTCATCTTCAAGACCTCTCCACCCAGGGCAGTTGGTCTCCACAGGAGACCTCCGTACATATCAACTTCTTAGAGCTCAGAGCAATCTTCTTGGCTCTCAGTCTTCCATACCCTGCTCAGCTACAAGACAGTCGTCATTCACACGGACAACCAAGTAGCCATGTTCTATGTGAACAAGCAGGGAGGAACTGGCGCTCTGTTGCTTTGCAACGAAGCTCTGAGATTGTGGGCCTTCGCCAGAGAGCATTAAATTCATCTTCTGGCAGTATACCTTCCAGGAGTTCAAAACTCTTGGGCAGACACTCAGTCGAGTTCTGCTTCCACACAAATGGTCCCTTCATATGGACCAGATAGTCAGAATCTTTCGAATTTGGAGAACCCCGGACATAGACCTCTTTGCAAGTCTGTGGAATGCCAAACTTCCCCGATTCTGTTCCAGAATTCTGTGTCAGGGAGTTCAGGCCAGGTATGCCTTCCTCCTTCATTGGGGTCAAGACTTCCTGTACGCCTTTCCACCCATTCCCCTAATTCCCAAGACCCTGTTCAAGCTTCAGAGAGATCAAGGGACTATGATTCTCATAGCTCCACGTTGGCCACGCCAAGTGTGGTACCCTCTACTTCTGCATCTCTCTCAAGCTCCCTCCCTGGACTTGGGGTCTGCTCCAGATCTCCTGTCTCAGGAGGGGGGAACGTTGTGGCACCCAAACCCCCAATCTCTCCATCTCAGGGCTTGGTTGCTGAAGGCTTAGACCTTCAAGATTGGCATCTTTCTCAGCAAGTGAAGGATATCCTTCATGCTTCCAGAAAGCCTTCTACTAGACGTTCCTATGCTTTTAAATGGAAAAGGTTTACCATTTGGTGTGCTGAGAAGGGTATTAACCCTCTAGCAATACCTTTGAATTCTTTACTAGAGTATCTTCTGCATCTTTCCCATGCAGGCCTCAAGACGAATTCAGTAAGGGTCCATTTGAGTGCTATTGCAGCATCCCTCAAGCCTCTCAATGGACAACCTGTCTCCTCTCATCCGCTTATTGCAAGATTCATGAGAGGCCTTCTTTTAACTAAACCTCCCATTAGACCACCTCCAGTGGCATGAGACTTGAATCTGGTTCTTGGTCAGCTCATGAAGCCACCCTTTGAACCCTTAGCCACTACCTCCTTGAAATTTCTTTCCTGGAAGATTATCTTTCTTATTGCAGTCACCTCAGCTCGCCGCATCAGTGAACTGCAGGCCTTAGTGGCTAATCCACCTTATACAAGGTTCCATCACGATAAGGTAGTCCTTAGGACCAATCCACACTTTATGCCTAAAGTGGTCTCACCTTTTCATCTTAATCAAGAGGTGTATTTACCTGTCATTTTTCCAGGTCCTCATGCATCGAGTGCAGAGAGGAATCTTCATACCCTGGATTGTAAGAGAGCTCTTGCTTTTTACTTACAAAGGGCACAGCAACATAGAAAGTCTTCTCAACTCTTTGTTGCTTTTGATCCCTCTCATTTGGGACTTCCAGTCTCTAAGAGGACACTGTCCAATTGGATTGCTCAGTGTATTTCTTTCGCCTACCAGAGTAAGAACCTTTCTCTGGAGGGCCATGTCACAGCTCATAATGTGAGGGCCATGGCTACCTCTATGGCTCATCTAAATTCTCTCTCTATCGACCAGATCTGTCGAGCAGCCACCTGGGCCTCGGTTCATACCTTCACAGCCCATTACTGTTTGGACAAGGACTCCCGCCGGGATGCCTTGTTTGCTCAGGCTGTTCTCAAACACCTGTTCCATGCTTAATCAACTCCTACCCTCCATCCCTGGTTGGATGCCTGAGATCCATGGTAGGAGGTAGAGCCTTTCTCAGGGTCTCGCAACCTTGGGGATCTCCCTGGCATCTCTAGCTGGGGAGTCCCCATATGTGAAGACTCATTCCTGCTTGTTCCTGAAGATAGCACAGTTACCTGTAACAAGTGATCTCTGGGAACAGCAGGAATAAGTCTTCACAACCCACCCACCTCCCCTAGGAGTTGTATCTCTCTATCTATCTTTCCTTTCCTCTCTCTGTCTCAGCTTTAAAACTCGAACTGGAGAGAGGCGGTTAGGAAAGGCGGGAAGGCAGCGCGCAGGCGCTGTGGGATGCTCCCAAAAGCTTTCCTTTTTGGGAAGCTGGGGTGCGTTCCCGCGCAGGCTCCGTCGGTACCGACGTACCCATATGTGAAGACTTATTCCTTCTGTTCCCAGAGATCACCTGTTACAGGTAAGTAACTGTGCTTTCTCAATGGCAGTCCATGGGCTCTGCCAGTGTGGGAGGATCTGCTGAGGCAGGGTCCGCTCCAAATGCATCAGGTGGCTCGGTTCTTGCTTATGGCCTGGCCATTGAAAGGGAGAGGTTGAGAAGGAAAAGCTATTCGGGACCCGTAATTTCTACCTTGCTCTTGGCCAGGAAGAGGTCGACTTCACTAGCTTACGTCTGCGTGTGGCGTATTTTTGAAGCTTGGTGCAAAGCGAGGCAGGTGCGTCCTGGCTCAGCCTCCGTTCCGGAAGTTTTAAATTTTTTGCAAGACAGGTCTGGCAGCCAGCTCGTTGAGTACAGCTGGCGGCGATCTCTTGTTGTGGGAAGGTTCAGGGCGTGGCCTTGGGGTCACATCCAGATGTCTTACGCTTCTTGAAGGCAGTGTCCCGGTTGCTGTGTCCTTGTAGGGCTCTGGTTCCTTCTTGAGATCTCAACTTGGTCCTGACTGCTTTGACGAGAGAGCCGTTCGAACCATTGGATCGGTCCTTGGTGAAAGATTTGACTATCAAGACAGTTTTCTTGGTGACAATCTGCTCAGCGTGCAGGATTTCAGAGTTGCAGGCTTTATCCTGTCAAGAGCTGTGCCTATCTTTTTCAAGAGAAAAGGTTGTGCTTCGTCCATTGCTGTCTTTCCTACCTAAGGTAGTGTCTCTGCCAGTTTTGGGAAGTTCGACTGATAGTAGTTCGGAACGCAGTTTGCGTTTGCTAGACGTGAAGAGCGCTTTGGCGTTACTTGAAAGTATCAGTTTCCAAAAGTCGGATCGCTTGCTCGTTCTCTTTGGAGGCCCTCGGCAGGGCAAAGCGGCCGCCAAAGCTTTTTTTCTAGGTGGGTCCGAGAGGCCATAGCGTTGGCTTATATCTTGCAAGGCCTATTCTACCAGAGCTCAGGCCGCTTCTTGGGCAGAGTTTAGTTTGGTGCCGCTGGTTGAAATTTGCAGGGCGGCCACCTGGTCGTCTTTGCATACCTTTAGTAAGTATTATCGTTTGGATATCCAGGTGGCAAGGGATGCCTGTTTCGGTTTGGCATTGTTGCGGGCCGGTATGGCAGGTCCCTCCCATTAGTTTACTGTTCTACATCCCAGTTGTGAGGGACTGGACTTGACTGGAGGGACGATAAGGAAAGTGAAATTAGACTTGCCTGCTAATTGTTCCTTGAACTCCAGTCCAATCCCAGATCCCACCCGGAGTTTGTTCGTCTGTTGCGGGTCTTGCTTCAGCGGTCGACAGCCAGATCAAGAGACAGGTGCAAGGCTGTGGTGTTTAGAATCTCCGTCTTCACTTCATCTCTGTTTCTTTCTCTGCATTTCTTTCTCTCTCTCGGGGAGAGTGGAGGGAGTTCCCCTCTTGTTTAGGGGGGGATAAGTAACAGTTTGAATTACAGTTTATCTGGTTTGATGTTGGTGTTTAAGCTTCTTATTGGTTGCTCCTCTGAGTTTGCTTTGTCATTAGATCACTGGGAGCTGGTGGGAGGTGCCACTGGTATTGGTCCAAGTGACATCAGAACTCTGACATGCTCAGTCTCCATGCTGCTAGAGGAGGTGCACTACCCAGTGGTGAGGGACTGGACTGGAGTTCAAGGAACAACATTTAGCAGGTAAGTCTAATTTCTCTATTCTTTCTCTACAATATCAGCAAAATTCGCCCTTTCCTTTCTGAACACACTACCAAGTCATTTAACCACTCTTTAGTCACCTCCCATCTGGACTACTGCAACCTCCTCTTTGCTTGTCTCCCTCTGAATCATCTCTCTCCCTTTCAATCTGTTCAAAACTCAGCTGTGCTGCTAATCTTCCGCCTGTCTCGATATGCTCATATAACCCCTCTTCTCAAGTTGCTTCATTGGCTCCTTATTTCCGTATCCACTTCAAAGTCCTCCTCCTGACCTACAAGTGCACTCACTCTGCTGCTTCTCACTGCCTCTCATTTCTCTCTATACCCCTCCTCACGAACTCCGCTCTTCTGGCAAATCGCTTCTATCTGTGCCCTTCACTTCTACTGCCGACTCCAGACTTCGATCCTTTCACTTTGCTGCTCCTTATGCTTGGAACAAACTATCTGAGTCTGTCAGGCTTCATCTCTGGCCCTTTTCAAATCCAGGCTGAGAACTCACCTCTTCAAGGCCACTTTTGAATCCTGATCTGCTTAGCCTCCTATATTTTATTACCATTCCCCTAGATGTTCTCAACTTCTGTGTTGTCTGTTTTGACTAGATTGTAAGCTCTGATGAGCCGAGAAGTCTTTTACATGTTTGTACAGTGCTGTGCATGCCTTGTAGCGCTATACAAATGATCAGTAGTAGTAATAACTTTAGGGCAGAGACTTTCCTGGATAATAGGGCTTAATTAAAACTTTTATTCCTCTTCGTCTCTCCAGGCCAGTCCAGGTACCATAGGGTAGTCAATCCCTTCCAGCAGCTGAGGACTGAAAAACACAGTGTCTTGCTGACACCCTATACAGCTCCCTCTGGTGCCAGAGACTGTCTTTCAGTCCTCAGCAGCTGGAAAGGACCGTTTTTACTTAGGCTCCCTGTTAAAGTAAAAGGAAAAAGATGCAGTGTGGTAAGAGAGAGTGGAATAAAGGAGGTCCTGGGTGACCCTAGCAGGGCTGTAAGACCAGAGGTTGCCAAATTTAATTTAAAGAGGGATTGGAGTGGTAGGAAAAAGGGGCAGTAGAGGTAGAGCCTACCTCGAGAGGAACGGAGCCTCCGTTGCTGGACTGCCGAGGAGGGAAAGTGCCTGGGGCCCCAGAGCGCACTCCCTTCTGCCTCTTGAGCAGCGTTTTCACTTCTCACTGGCTGCGGGATAGTGAGCGACCTTACCGGCAACAAGTAAAGGTAGGAGGTTGCAGGTACTCGGCGATCGCAGTTCTTGTGTCTCAACTAGGCTGATTTTTTTTTTTTAATTTTGGGCGGCTGGCAGACGGCACGGTCGACTCCGGTGTCAGGCGTATGCTACCGATCGCGTTAGCGTGCGCACAGTGTGCTTGTAGCCGGGGATTGTCGGGTCTCGGGCTCTGCAGTTCTTGTCTCTGGGGTAGCATCTTAGAGAGAGTGACAGAGATGGAGGTGAAATCGGCACCGGGGGAGCACGCTGGTAGGCCGCAGGGCATAGCGGAGAAGGCGGGAGCGGTGGCCATTTTGAAGGAGGCTGCAGTTTCTCCCGCGCTGCTAGAAAAGGCAGTAAAGAGGAAATCGAAGTCTAAAAAGCCCTCGGGGGCGACCTTATCACCCCAGGCTCAGTTGTCAGGGCTGCGGGGAAGCCTTGGAGCCCTTATTTTCAGCCGACTTTATTCTTTCTATGCATAAGGTATGAAGCAAGAGCAGGCACAGGGTAGGAGTACTGTTTCTAGGTTGCCGGGTTCACCAAAGCCGGATGTTGCTCTGGTGGATGACCCTGGAGAGGGTCCTTCGTAAAGGAGCCTGGAATTAGTCTGGCTTAGACAGCTGGGGGCAGCAGGCCCCGGGGTCCCGGATGGGGGAGGACGGGGAGATTCTGTCAGTCCGGCCTGGATCCGTGGGCCAGAGAGTTAGGAGGAGAGTTAGTACTGGGCAGCGATGTTCAGGGTGTTTCGCAGGGAGGAGCTGGGGGCTCTCATTGCTCATTCTCTAGCGGCTCTGAATTTAGCCCTGCCGGTAGTTCAGGAGGAGCCTCTGGAGGATCCTTTGCTCCAGAGATTTAAGGCGGAGCAGAAGTGTTTCCCGGTCCATAGAGTTATCAAGCAGATGGTTGAATCGGAATGGGAGTGTCCGGAGGCCACTTTGAGGGGTAGCCGGGCTATCTGCCGTCTGTACCCGGTACCACAGGAGGAGAGAGCTGTTGCGGATGCCTTGGTTTTGGCTGTGACTAAGAAGACTACAATTCCAGTGGAGAGCAGAGTGGCCCTTAAGGATCTCCAGGATCGGAAGTTGGAATCTATTCTCAAGCAGGCTTTTGACTCCAGTGCACTTTCTCTTCAGGCTGCGATTTGTGGGGCTTATGTTTCTAGGGCTTCCATTCGTTGGCTCCAGGGGGAAAGGTCTCCTGAGGGGGAGAGGAGGGTTCCTCCTCAGAGGGAGCCAAGTTGGAATCGGCTGCGGCCTATTTAGCTGATGCCTTCTATGATCTGGTGAGAATCTCAGCAAAGTCAATGGCGTCTGTAATTGCCGTTAGACGATTTCTCTGGCTGAGGAATTGGGCAGCAGATGCGTCGTCTAAGGCTCACCTTAGTAAGCTCCCCTATAAGGGCAAGCTACTCTTTGTGGAGACCTTGGAAAAGATTGTAAAGGATTGGGTGATTCCAAGGGGGTAGGCTACCAGAGGATCACCCTAAGGGACCGAGGACAGGAAATTTGCGAAGAGGTCAGGGGAGAGATTTCCGCAGGTTTCGGCCAGCTCGGTATGCTCCTTTATCAGAGAGGGTGTTTCATGTCCAGCGGTCAGTCCTTTCGAGGGTCTCGAGGATTTGGCAGAAGTTATTTCACTCCCCAGCAAAATCCTGCCAAAAAGCTACAATGAAGCCGGAAAGGTCCAAGCGGAAGTACCAGTTGGACGTTTGCAGGAGTTTTATTCCGCTTGGGCCGCAATAACATCAGATAAGTGGGTCCTGGAGATCATACGCGACGGTTACATGCTGGAAATTTTACAGCTGCTGGCAGAAACCTTCGTTGGGTCTCCGTGTAAGGCTCAGGCGAAGCAAGAGACAGTTTGCAGCACTCTACGGCGCTTGCTGCGTCTTCAGGCAGTGGTTCTGGTACCCAGAGACCAGTACGGGTTAGGTCGATATTCGATTTATTTCGTGGTGCCAAAAAAGGAGGGATCCTTTCGGCCCATTCTCGATCTCAAGCATGTGAACCGCTGTTTGAGGGTGCCGCATTTCCGAATGGAAACGCTCAGATCAGTGATTCTGGCGGTAAAGCCTGGCGAGGTGCTTTCCTCCATAGATCTCACGGAGGCTTATCTGCACATTCCTATCAGGCGAGATCATCAGAGGTTTCTGTGTTTTGCCGTCCCTATGGGGCACTTTCAGTTTCGGGCGTTGCCATTTGGTCTGACGACAGTGCCACAGACGTTCACAAAGGTGATGGTAGTGGTCACGGTGGCGTTAAGAAGGGAAGGCATTCGGGTGCATCCCTACCTGTACGACTGGTTGATTCGAGCGGGGTCCATGGAGGAATTGGTCAGGGTGACTGGTCGAGTCGTGGAGTTCTTGGAAGGGCTTGTGTGGTAAACCAGGCCAAAAGTCAATTGCAGCCGGTGCAGCGGTTGGTGTATCTCGGGGCCTTGTTTGATTTGTTTGTCGGGTCAGTTTTTCTGCCTGTAGACAGGGTGCAGAAGATTCAGAGTCAGGTCCGGGGTTTTTTACGGGTGCAAGTGCCAACAGCGTGGCGGTACATGCAGCTGTTAGGTTCGATGGCGGCGACCTTAGACCTCGTACCTTGGGCCAGGGCTCATATGCGGCCACTTCAGCAAGCACTACTTTCCCAGTGGTCTCCAAGATCATCCCTTGTCTCAGCGGTTGGTGTGTACAGAAGAAGTCTGCAACAGTTTGGAGTGGTGGCTAGACTCCAGTCATCTGCTGGTGGGCATGCCTCTGGAGCAGCCAGACTGGGTGTTGATCACCACAGATGCCAATCTTTCGGGCTGGGGAGCGCATTGTCTGTCAAGGGTGACACAGGGCATCTGGTCGGCGGAGGAGGGCTGGGTGGTCGATCAACCGGCTAGAAATGAGTGTGGTGCAGTGTGCACTACAGAACTTCCAAAGCCTGGTGGAGGGGAAAGCAGTTCGCGTTTTCTCCGACAATGTAGTTAGTGACAGTGTCATATATCAACCGACAGGGGGGCACGGGCCGTGCATCCTTGCTGGAGGAGAGTCAGCAGATGCTACAGTGGGCAGAGGTGCATCTAGTGGCATTCTCGGCGGCACATGTGGCGTGGAAGGACAATGTGCAGGCTGATTATCTCAGTCGACATGTCTTAGATCCAGGCAAGTGGGAACTGAATCCGTCTGTCTTTCACGACATGAGGCAATGGGGCAGCTGGTAATGGACCTGATGGCCACTATATCCAATGCCAAGGCCGGACGGTTCTTCAGCAGGCGCAGGGAACACATGGCGGAAGGGCTCGATGCTCTGGTACAATCTTGGCTGAGAGGTGACCTGCTTTGTTTTCCCCAATGATCTGTCGGAATCGGAGGATAGGAGTTCACGATGGTCGGGTGATCCTCGTTGCGCCAGATTGGCCGAGGAGACCTTGGTATGCGGATCTGATGCGACTCGTGGTAGATCGTCCATGGAGGCTTCCCAGTTGGCTTGATTTGGTGTCCCAAGGACCAGTCTTAATGCCACAGGTGGATCAGTTTTCACTTACGGCTTGGCTCTTGAAAGGGAACGGTTGCGACGTCGTGGATATTCAGCGGCAGTAGTAACCTACTATGTTGAGATCCAAGAAAACGGTCTACGTCCTTGTCATACATTTGGGTTTGGCGAATTTTTGAAGGTTGGTGTGAGGATAGGGGTTTGGCGAATTTTTGAAGGTTGGTGTGAGGATGGTTGTGTTCAATCACTTCTGGTCTTAGTCAATTCAACAGAGGGTGACTTTCATAAACCAATATAAATATCCCTCCAATATATTACCTAGGCTATGCAAGGAGGGCTGGAGAAGGGTCTCGCTCTCAGTACGCTCAAGATTTGTCGGGCGGCAACTTGGTCGTCTCTTGCAAAGCATTATCGCTTGGATGTTCAGGCTCCGGGAGATGCAAATGTAGGAGCCTCAGCCATTCTGGCAGGGCTTGCGTGGCCCTCCCGGTTTTAGGTTCTGCTCTGGTACGACCCTATGGTGCCTGGACTGGCCTGGAGAGACGAAGATGAAGAAGAAATTAGTCCTTACCTGCTAATTGTCTTTCCTTGAGTTCTCTCCAGGCCAGTCCAGGTCCACTCCCAGTTTTCATTTGCATGAGAGGATGGGGGATTATTCGGTCGTTTGTCAGCAGGATTGTCATTGCGGTTTGACAGTGGAGTGTCTGGCTCATTGGGGGTGGCTAGGTGTCTTGGCAACCTGGCATCCGAGTTTTTCTGCGAGGCGGTTCTGCCTTCTCTCCTTCCTGGGATGAGAGGGGGAGAGTGGGAGTCGTTTTCAATGAAAAAAAAAAAATACATTTTTTAACGGAGTAAGTTAGTTTAAGGGTTATAGTTGTGAAGTATAGTGGTAAAGTATAGTACAGAGTAAGCTGCTTTGTCAGTAGAAGACTGAGTCTCTGGCACCAGAGGGAGCTGTATAGGGTGTCATTAAGACTGTGTTTTTCAGTCCTCAGCTGCTGGAAGGGATTGACTACCCTATGGTGCCTGGACTGGCCTGGAGAGAACTCAAGGAAAGACAATTGGCAGGTAAGGACTAATTTCTTCATATCTATTAGCTCTTTTAATGTGATTTCCTATGGCAAAACTGGCCTTCCAAAATCATTATGCCCGCTTGTCCCTTTTGTAAATATATAACGCCTCCCCAATAACTTTCGAACCAATCAAGCTTCTGTTAAAGATCATCCTATGACTCTGTTCACTCCTACCATATGCCCTCAATGCCCACAGTCTATAAATTTGGCTTGAGACCCAAAATATAGGGTTTGATTTACACTAGCACTGCTTGTGGCCTTGGGCAAGTTGCTTAAACCCCTCCATTGTCTCAGAAAAATCCAAGTTATCAGTGTCCCTGTTTAATGTACATTCCCAAGTTTAAAGTTAACAATGTAAACTGCTTTGACTGAAATGATAAAGCAATACAAATTTAAATTTTTTTTATAATTGTAATAGTTCTTGGTAGCAAGATTTCATTTCTCTTTATCCATAGCATGCTTTCTTATACCTCTGCGCTTTTCTTTGCCTCATTAGCAGCACTGGTATACAAGCACTCATATAATGTGGCAAAAAATGATTTTGGATTCTTTCCTTTTTTTGATTTCTCATGATTTTATTTTGGCAGAAAGATTACAAAACCAGTTTCAAGAAAAGCAGAATATAACCACATATTGACAGATGCAACATTTATATATCAGTTCATATCAGATCTGCCCCCAATAAAGCCCAAATATCACATTTTTAGTTTTATATTGAACCAAAAAAGCATAAAGCACATGGATTAATTTTAAAGAATATCACCACCACAATGAAACGATAAAAATTCAGCATGCTCTGGACTGTTTTGAGGTTTTCAAAATGAGGAAAGATGGGCTGGTATAGATGCTGGTTGGGTAAGGTGGAGAATGCCTTAACATAGTTACAGGCTGCAGCTGCTGCTTCTGTAAGGAGAGGACTGTTTTACACATCAAGATGGAGCAGTTAGATAACGGAATCTTAAATTCTTGAATTTTCCTTGTATATGTTTGTCACCTTTGAAGCTCCCGAGAAAATATCTGAAAGAGGTGCTTTATCCTAATGTACAGTCCTTAGTGTTTGAGAATTTGTATTATCTCCCAAGAAGCTCCAAAAAGGAGGTGGAGGAGGATGGGGAATATGATGAACTGTTTAAATCATAAGAGTTTCGATCTCTTTCTTTTTGAAGGCCTCTCTAGAAAACATCCCCACTTGTGTAACTTTGCTAGTTAGTTTTTAATCTGTAAAGGATAAAATTACCATTTTGAAGTTTGATTTTTGAAGAAAGAAGTTTCCTTTTCTGCTCAAAGAATCAATATTTTTCTTGATGTGTCAGAGTATATACTCCAGCAAAGACCAAGTGTATGCCAACAGCTGAAAAGCCATGTGTGTTGGCGGTGGGGGCAACTTTCTTAAATTCCCTTGTAAATTTTAATTACGTATAAGTGTGCTTGGTTATATATTTATTTTTTTGATCCTATACAGCTGGAGAATTTTCTTATTGATAAAACTGTTGAAATTTAGCTATTTTGGTCTCTTTCTAGGCTCGCATGTTTTTGGTCCTAGATGAAGAATTTATAGATGGTATTACCCTCTGATATCAGTTGGATAATCTTCCTCTTATTATGTGAACTTTGTTTTGTTAATGTGTGTAATATTTTGTATTCTTTTATTTCTTTATTTTCACTGTAAATTTATTACAACTAAAAATTAATAAATAAATTCAGCCTGCTCTAGTCACTAAACCCATCTTAAACTCCCATCTGCTTAGACCCCCCCCTTCCTAACTAAGGCACAAATCTACGCACAAAGGTTTGCCATATAAAATCAAATTCATTCTTCCTCTTTTGTGCCATTTTATATATGCCCCACATCTGAATTGGCCAAGTATGCAGCAGAGGAGGGTCCAATGTTTTCCAAAATGAGGCCGACTTAAGTTTAGCTGCTTTCAGACAAGGCTTAATCCAGACCCTCTTATGGTAGTTGATCACAAAAATAGATAAGTTAAATTCCAGGATCCCACAGAACCTGTATCCCAGTTGTCTGTCTTACATTGAATAGCCTTCTAATAAGCCCTAACCTGGGACAGCTCCATTTGGGCTTTCCTTAGATTGCTAGACCAGTCTAGATGAGTTGGTAATGCTTCCTTGCCAGCATATGGAGGCAGACTTGATCATGTTTTAATGATGTCATCAGGAGATATAACCACTGGTGCAGCACTGAGAAAAGCCAATTTTCTGCCTCCAGCAGGTGGCAGGGTGTGTGGACTGATGCAACAGTGCAGATAGGGCTGACTTTCCTGACCCACTCCACAGTACAGGGGTCGTTGAAATTGAGTCCTGAAGGGTCCAGCTGTGTTCAGAGCACAGGTACGCCCTCGGTGCCTCAAACTGACAGACACCCTGTATCCAGCCCTGTTTCCCATGAGTTACTAGCACTTGGTGGGCCACGTTAGGAGCAGGAGAACCCCATGGGGCCCCTGAGGAGGGCTGATAAGTTGGGCCCAGACTCCCCTTCTCTCTCGCTGTCTCTTATCTGGATGCAAGTATTTTTCTTTATTTTTTTCTCTTTTTAAAGTTTTACCCATTGATTAATATATTGAGCTTGATTTGGCTTTCTTTGGCTTTTTGAAGCATGGCATCTCCAGGAACAAGCAGGAATGAGTCTTCACATATGGGTATCGTCTGTACCGACGGAGCCTGCGCGGGAACGCTCCCCAGCGTCCAAAAGGAAAGCTTTTGGGAGCATCCCACAGCGCCTGCGTGCTGCCTTCCCGCCTTTCCCAACCACCTCTCTCCAGTTCTTCTTTTCCGCGGAGCCAGCAGGTCGTGTTCCTGTCACCGCTGAAGAATTTCTTTATTTTATTTCTTTGGTCGCGCGTCTGCCTTCTCGACGCTGGACCGGTACGGCCGGTTTTTTCTTTCTTTATTCTAAAAAAAAAAAACAAACAAACAAAAACCTACTGTTTTTTATCACTTCAGTGCATTTTCTTCTTTGGCCTTAGGCCTAGGACATTTTTCCTCATGGAAAAGCCTGCCTCTGGGTTTAAAAAATGCACGAAGTGCTGCGGCACTATTTCTGTCACTGACACCCATGAATGGTGTCTAAAATGTTTAGGTCCTGACCACTCCATTGCGGATTGTGAGTCCTGCTCCATGATGTCTAAAAGAGGTCTACAGAATCGAGCAGCTAAGTTCAGTACCCTGTTTCCCTCGGATGCAGCTTCGGTTGCATCGACGTCTTCCAAGGCTGCTGCTTCCTCACATGGATCTCAGGTAACCAAACTTAAATCCAGCCGGTCCTTGAAGGGTAGATCTCCCTCTAAGTATCGAGATGCCTCCGGGCTTGCCCTCGAGGAATCCGCACCGGCAAAATTACCCCAGCGGGAGGCTCTGGCTTCCAAAGCTTTATCTATGGGGTCACAGGTTGACATCGATGGCTCGGCCTCGACCGATCACCTATTGCCATGTTCTGGGGTACCGGTGGTTTCCACTGGTACCGACATCCAGACATTGGTTGCGTCAATGGATCAGAATATCCTGACCATGCAGCGTGCCATCACGGCATTCATACAAGCTGCGACGCCTTCGGTACCGCAACAAATTCCGTTGCCGGTACCGACTCCGGCACCAGTACCGACATCGGTTCCGGTGCCAGTACCGATTGCATCGACATCCGCTTCGGTGTTGACTGCAGCGGTACAGTGTTCTGTGATGCCCATCGGTACCGAACCGGTACCGATCACTCCCGATGTCGATACCACCCGGTACGCGTATCGGGCTCTGCAGGAGCATCCAGACAGGCAATACTTCGATTCCTCTGAAGACTCTGATGAATCAGAGGTCTCTGTCGAAGCATCGGTGATTCATCCTCAGGAGCCCTCTTCTCCAAAAAGGAGAATGTCTCCTCCAGAAGACTTGTCTTTTCAAGACTTCATTAGGGAAGTGGCCAGGGGCCTTTCCATCTCAGTGGCCCCTGAGACAGAGCCTAGAGCCAAAAAATTAGATATTTTACAATATCCTAAGGCTCCTAAAGAGGCAGCCATTTTACCAATACATGAGATTCTTTATGATCGCATGTTGGGCATATGGGAGACTCCTATCACCACTTCCCCTCATTCTCGCACGTTGGACACCATGTATAGTGTTCCTCCTTGTCCTGGCTTTCATAAGACTCAGCTTCCTCACCACTCCATTGTGGTGGAGTCTGCTATGAAGAAGATAGAGTACAAAAAGCACTCTTCTGCTCCTCCAGGAAGAGAATGCAGAACCTTAGATGCCTTTGGCAGGAGAATTTTCCAGGCCAGTATGCTTGTTGCCAGAATCAACTCCTATAGTCTCTATATGGGGATATTTCTAAAAGAAGTTACAGATCACCTGCAAACTTTATCTCCTTTTATTTCAGAAGATAAAAGGGAAGAGTTCCTCACCTGGCTCAAACATGCCCAGGATATTTCCAAGTTTTCCAACCGTGCAGCCTTTGACTCTTTTGAAGGTGCCAGCAGAGCCTCGGCCATTGCCATAGGTGCACGCAGAGTTGCTTGGTTACATGCTTCTGATTTGGAGCCTTGGGTTCAAGATGGACTAGGAAACCTTCCTTGTACAGGTGAAAACCTTTTTGGCAAAGATTGACAAGCAAAGGCCACCCAAATGGATGCTGAAAATTCTGCTTTAGATAGACTTTCAAAGTCTACTTCTGCTCCTTTTAAGAAAACGTTGTTTAAAAAGGGATTTTTTCCAAAAAAAGGGAAATATTATTCTGCTTATGGTCAGCAGTCATCTACTGCAGGTCATTTTGCTACAAAGAGACAGCAACAACCGAAACAGGCCAAGCCTAAGGCTGCTAGGACTGCTACGGCCCAACAGCCTCAGCCTCCTCAGGGCCTTTGATTTACAACTAGAGAGCTTAGCCTTTCTGGCTCTAGAGCATCCAGAGCCTCTCACCATTCCAGGAAGGTTGGCTTACTTTGCTCCCAGATGGGAACAAATCACAGCAGAGCAATGGACCCTCTCCATCATAAGGAAGGGGTACAAGCTTAATTTCTTAAACCTTCCTCCTCACACCATGGTGAGACAGTTCAATTCTCAGACATCTCTCCTCGACCTTCTGGGTCAGGAGATTACTACCCTTCTTGCCCAAAGGGCAATAGAAGAAGTACCCCTTCTTCAACAGGGCTCAGGGTTCTACTCCCCCTACTTTCTTATCCCAAAGAAAACAGGGGGCTACAGACCCATATTAGATCTCAGAGAATTGAACAAGTTTCTATGCAAGGAGAAATTCAAGATGATTTCTCTCGTTACTCTCCTTCCATACCTTCAGAGTCAGGATTGGCTTTGCTCTCTAGACCTCAAGGATGCGTACACCAATGTCCTCATCCATCCAACACACAGAAGGTTCCTTCGGTTCCTTTATCAAGGGAAGCACTATCAATACAGAGTGCTTCCTTTCGGTCTGGCCTCTGCAGCAAAGGTGTTCACAAAATGCATGGCAGTAGTAGCTGCATTTCTACGCACTCTAGGAATATTTGTAATCTCCAGGAACAAGCAGGAATGAGTCTTCACATATGAGTACGTCAGTACCAACGGAGCCTGCGCGGGAACGCTCCCCAGCGTCCAATCAGAAAGCTTTTGGGAGCATCCCTCAGCGCCTGCATGCTGCCTTCCCGTTTTTCCAACTCTCTCTCCTCAGTTTTCGTTTTTCCGCGGAGCCGGCAGGACGTACTCCTGTCACCGCAGAAAATTTCTTTTTTAAATTTTTTAATTCTTTGTTTTCTTGTGGTCGCGGCTGCTTTTCCCGCCTCCACCGGTACCGCGGTGGGTTTTTTCCTTTTCTTTTCTCAAACTCAGGGAGAGTTTTCCTTCAGTTTCTGTCTTAAATTTTTCGGCCTGTAAGGTCTCTCCATCATGGAGCCGCCTTCTCCTAAGAAGTGCCTTAACTGTGAAATAGTTTTCTTTTTAGACTCCAATAACTGGTGTCTAACCTGTTTGGGTCCTGACCCTTTCCCTCTGGAGCCATTAGGCTACAATTTTATGAGAAGAGATTTTCCATTTCGAGTTTCCCTCGATACCGAGTTCCCTTCCAGTGTCAGGGCACCGACCATTTCTTCTCTACAGGATCAGGTAACCCACAAACAGTCTGTTAAGACTAGCCAATCCTTGAGTGGTAGGTCTCATGCCAAGCATGATGACGGCTCCGGCTTTGCCCTCAAGACCCTATTGGCTTCAAAACCCTGGCGGGAGTCTTCCGTCTCCAAAGCCTTTCAGGGGTTTCAGGTTGTTCCTGGGGCTCACCCCTCACAGAACATACCTGAGCCATGCTCGGTGGTGGCATCCGCTTCGAGCGGTACCGATACCCCAACATTGGCACCGGTGTTGAGTGATTCACTCTTCACCAGGGATCGTCGTCTGGCGTCCTCGGTACATTCGGGACAGACCGATACGCCCCAGATTGCCTTTCCAGTATCTGAACCATGCTCGGTGGTGGCATCCGCTTTGAGCGGTACCGATACCCCGGCATCGGCATCGGCACCGGTATTGAGTGATCCACTCTTTGCCAGGGATCGTCATCTGGTATTCTCGTTACCTTCGGGACCGACCGATACGCCCCAGATTGCCTTTCCAGTATCGACAGCATCGCCGATACCACCACCGACGTCGGTACCCTCTAGACATGCATCGATAGACTCGCTTCCTTCGATGCCCAGTCTGGAATCGATATCTAGTCTAGAAGACTGGGTACCGACGCGTCTCGGAACCGATCCTTATCGATTCCGGATACGCAGTACCGGCGATATTCACCAAGGGTTTCTGGTTACCTCGTTACCGCTTGAGCAGCCTCTGATGACTGCTTCGATGGCGTTATCGCCTCCGCTTCCGGCACAGCTACTGGTATCGGTATCGATGTCGGGTCCTGCAGTCACATCGGGACCAGCCACTTCCATGCTTATTTCTCCATCGCTCCTTTCTATACCTAGTTTGGAGTCGATACCTGGCATGGATGATGCAGTACTGACTGTCTCAAATTGTGACTGCCAGTACAAGTATCCATCTAGTGGGGCTCTTTTTCTGCACCAGACCAGTATATCCTTTGGTGCCCAGGCTGCTGCTTCACCTTTACCCTATCCAGGGATGGTTCCCATTGGAGATCCTTCTTTTCAGAAATTTCTCCTTGACATGGCAACATTCCTTGCTATTCCTATCCCTGGCTGTGATCCTACTCGAGGCTCTCCTGCATAAAAGGAAAATATAATGCTTCCTTTACATCATTCTTTGCAGGATCTTCTTCTGAGAATATGGGAAACACCTGTAAGGGTTCCCTCTCCTTCTACAGTAACTGATGTTCTGTATCAGGTACCCCCCTCTCCAGGGTTTCAAAAGACTCAACTTCCCCATCATTCCAGTGTAGTGGAATCAGCAATGAGGAAGGTAAAAAGCAAGAAGCAGCATTCTTCTTATCCGCCAGGTCGTGCATTTAGAGCACTTGATGCCTTTGGACGTCAAACCTTCCAAACATCTATGCTGGCAACAAGGATTATCTCTTATATTTTTTATATGAGTCTATCTCTCCAGGAGGTCACAAAAGAATTATCTCTTTTGACTCCTTTTTTTTTATCAGAGCCCAGGGCTGCAGACTATTCCTTACTACTTAGTCATAGCCAAAACATCTCTTGGTTTCTTTCTCGTGCTTCTCTAGACTCTTTTGAGTCTGTTAGCAGAACCTCTGCTATAGCCATAGGAGCACGACGTAAAGCCTAGCTCCAGGCTTCAGACTTGAACAGATGGGCACAACAAAGACTGGGGAATTCTCCTTGTACTGGAGAAAATCTCTTCAATAAGGAGGCTTTACGTCAGGTTGCTCATTGCTCCACTGACTTCCCTGTTTCTGGGGGCCATCCTAAGCCGCCTCCTTCACCAGTCAGTAGGAAGTGTCCTACCAAACCACCTTTTCCTAGGAAAAGAAGGTTTCACTCTTCTCCTGCCCATCGTTCAGATGTTCCCAAGCAGGGGTCACCTCGCCCTGGTCTGAAGAATCCAAACTCTAGCCAGGCTAAACAAACCCAGCAACCATAGGTTCCTGAAGGTTACAACCTACAGTTAACTTCTTCCTAGCAGAAGTTTGTTCACTGTTTTTTCCTTCAAAACTCTACACATGGATTCCTTTCTTCAGGACATCCTTTTCCTCCTAGAGATAGCACAGTTACTTAACTGTAACAGGTGATCTCTGGGAACAGCAGGAATAAGTCTTCACAACCCACCCACCTCCCCTAGGAGTTGTATCTCTCTATCTTCCTTTCCTCTTTCTCTCTCTCTCTCTTTGTCTCAGCTATGAAACTCAACTGAGGAGAGACAGTTGGAAAGGCGGGAAGGCAGCACGCAGGCGCTGAGGGATGCTCCCAAAAGCTTTCTGATTGGACGCTGGGGAGCGTTCCCACGCAGGCTCCATCGGTACCGACATACCCATATGTGAAGACTTATTCCTGCTGTTCCCAGAGACCACCTGTTACAGGTAAGTAACTGTGCTTTCCCATATCTGGACGACTGGCTCATCCGAGCTCCATCCCAGTCAGAGGCCCAGACTTCTCTAACCTGCACAAGCCGTATCCTTCAGTATCTGGGACTTGTAATAAACTTTCCAAAATCCCATCTCACCCCTACTCAGTCTCTAGAGTTCATAGGGGCCTTGCTGGATACCACAACTGCAAGGGCCTATCTTCTCCAGGCCCGTTGCCTACGTTTGGTGCAGTTAGCCTCACAAATTCAGTTAAAATCCTATTTAACTGCTCGAGAGATGTTACAACTGTTAGGCCACATGGCATCCACTGTGCATGTGGTTCCTTACGCTCGCCTTCACATGAGGGCAGCTCAGTAGACTCTGTCCACCCAATGGACCCAGGCATCAGGTTGCCTGTCAGACAAAATAGCAACCTCCAGTCGCCTCTTTTGGTCCCTCCAGTGGTGGAAGTCCACTCAAAATCTGTTGCTGGGTCCCCCTTTCAACAGGTGTTACCCCAAGCAACCCTTACAACAGATGCCTCTCCAAGAGGTTGGGGAGCTCATCTTCAAGATCTCTCCACTCAAGGCATCTGGTCTCTAGAGGAGACATCTCTACATATCAACCTCTTAGAGCTCAGAGCAATTTTTCTAGCTCTGAGTCTTCCACACCCTGCTCAGCTACAAGACAGTCCTCATCCACACGGACAACCAAGTAGCCATGTTCTACGTGAACAAGCAGGGCGGGACTGGCTCTCTGTCGCTTTGCAACGAAGCTCTGAGATTATGGGCCTTCGCCAGAGAGCATCAAATTCATCTCATGGCAGTGTATCTTCCAGGGGTTCAAAACTCTTGGGCAGACAGACTCAGTTGAGTTCTGCTTCCACACGAATGGTCCCTCCATGGGAACCAGATAGCCAGGATCTTCCGAATTTGGGGAACCCCATACATAGACCTCTTTGCAAGTCTGTGGAATGCCAAACTTCCCCGGTTCTGTTCCAGGATTCCGTGTCAGGGAGTTCCTCCTTCATTGGGGGCAAGACTTCCTCTATGCCTTTCCACCCATTCCCCTAATTCCCAAGACACTCTTCAAACTTCAGAGAGACAAGGGGTCTATGATCCTCATAGCACCACATTGGCCACGCCAAGTGTGGTACCCCCTACTTCTGCATCTTTCCCAAGCTCCCTCCCTGGACTTGGGATCTGCTCCAGACCTCCTGTCCCAGGAGGGGGGAACGTTGTGGCACCCAAATCCCCAGTCTCATCACCTCAGAGCCTGGTTGCTGAAGGCCTAGACCTTCAAGATTTGCATCTTTCTCAGCAAGTGAAGGATATCCTTCATGCTTCCAGAAAGCCTTCCACTAGACGTTCCTATGCTTTTAAATGGAAAAGGTTTACCATTTGGTGTGCAGAGAAGGGTCTTAACCCTCTTGCAATACCTCTGAATTCTTTACTAGAGTATTTGCTGCATTTATCCCATGCAGGCCTTAAAACGAATTCAGTAAGAGTCCATTTGAGTGCTATTGCAGCATCCCTTAAACCTCTCAATGGACAGCCTATTTCCTCTCATCCTCTTATAGCAAGATTCATGAGAGGCCTTCTTTTGACTAAACCTCCCATCAGACCACCTCCAGTGGCATGGGACTTGAATCTGGTTTTTGGCCAGCTTATGCAGCCACCTTTTGAACCCTTAGCCACTACCTCCTTGAAATTTCTTTCTTGGAAGGTTATTTTTCTCATTGCAGTCACTTCAGCTTGCCGCATCAGTGAGCTGCAAGCCTTGGTGGCTAATCCTCCTTATACAAGGTTCCATCATGACAAGGTAGTCCTCAGGACTAATCCACACTTTATGCCTAAAGTGGTCTCACCTTTTCATCTGAACCAGGAGGTTTATTTACCTGTCTTTTTTCCATGACCTCATGCTTCAAGTGCAGAGAGGAATCTTCATACCCTGGATTGTAAAAGAGCTCTTGCTTTTTACTTACAAAGGACACAGCAACATAGAAAGTCCTCTCAACTCTTTGTTGCTTTTGATCCCTCTCATTTAGGACTTCCAGTGTCCAATTGGATTGCTCAGTGTATTTCTTTCGCCTACCAGAGTAAGAACCTTTCTCTGGAGGGCCATGTCACAGCTCACAATGTGAGGGCCATGGCAGCCTCTATGGCTCATCTAAATTGTGTGTCCATCGACCAGATCTGTCGAGCGGCCACCTGGGCCTCGGTTCATACCTTCACAGCCCATTACTGCTTGGACAAGGACTCCTGCCAGGATGCCTTGTTTGGTCAGGCTGTTCTCAAACACCTGTTCCATACCTAACCAACTCCTACCCTACATCCCTGGCTGGATGCCTGAGATTCATGGGTGGAGGTAGAGCCCTTCGCAGGGACTCACAACCTGGGTGATCTCCCAGGCATCTCTAGCTGGGGAGTCGCCATATGTAAAGACTCATTCCTGCTTGTTCCTGGAGATAGCAGTTACTTACCTGTAACAGGTGATCTCTGGGAACAGCAGGAATAAGTCTTCACAACCCACCCACCTCCCCTAGGAGTTGTATCTCTCTATCTTTCTTTCTTTTCCTCACTCTCTCTTTGTCTCGGCTTTAAAACTTGAACTGGAGAGAGGTGTTTGGGAAAGGCGTGAAGGCAGCGCGCAGGCACTGTGGGATGCTCCCAGAAGCTTTCCTTTTGGATGCTGGGGAGCGTTCCCGCACAGGCTCCGTCGGTACCGACGATACCCATATGTGAAGACTTATTCCTGCTGTTCCCAGAGATCACCTGTTACAGGTAAGTAATTGTGCTTTCTCGGACGTATGGAGGCATAGGGGGAACTCAGATCTGCTTTTCTTCCACAGTATGCCTTGTCTTTTTTTTTTTTGACAGTGTCTTTTTCATGGCCTGCACTGTTTTTTTTCCAGTGGTCTTTTACTTTGTGGTTTTTTTCCTTGGAGTCGGGCAAGCATGTCATGTGCCTGTTGCTGTGTCTCATGTGACAGATGTCGGATTAGTTCCATGATGGGTTCCTTTTGTACCCAGGACCCAATGCCAATTTTGGGGCTTCCTCTATTTCCTATGCCACATTTGTGGGGCAGGCAGCCCTCAGAGGATTTTGCTGGTACTTTGCGGAGGACCAGGGAGATCTTTGGCTCAGGTCAGCAGGCTATTGTGGGCATTTGAGGTCACACGGGGATCCTTTTTTTGAGCAGCAGCAGCTGAAACTGCTCTTTGGCTATTTTCAGTGTGTGCTTTTTTTCTTTTTTATAAGCTGCTTGGTAACTCTCTTCGTAGGGGTCTGGGGCCTTGGCCTCCCGTGTAGTGGGGAATCCAAGTGCTCAGGTGTCTCTGCCATGGCTGTTTGGGGGCTATGTGCTCCTTTCTCGCCCATTTGCTTGGGTGCTCTTCTGGAAGTCCTGCCTTATTCCTTATGAGATTTGGCTGGGACACTCATATTCTTCTGCATCTAAAGGGGAGTCTGAGGAAGAGAAAATGCCCCTTTTGGAGGATTCCTCTGTGATCTTCTTTTGTGACCAGGGGGACTTCCCAGTGTTAATTTGCGATGCTCTGGTGGGGCTGAGAATGGAGGAGCCTATGTCTCCTCCATCTGAGGTGGAAATCATCCTGGAGGGCATCAGATGCCCTTTCTCTCTCCCCCCCCTCCCCGCCAGAGCCCATGGAGCAACTCTTGGTATCTCAGTAGGAGAATCCAGAGTTCGACCTCGGGGAATTGAAGGTTCTAGCTCAGATATATCTACTACCTGAAGGAAAGCTGAAGCAGCTCTTGAGGCTCTCTTGGGTGGTTGCCCTTGTCACAGCAGTCACTTTGCTGTGAAGGGGTTGCTGTACTCAAGGAGGTTCATGACAAGGAGGGTGGAGATCCTTCTAAAGAGTGCCTTCACAGCCTCTGCCTTAGGGTTCCCAAGCAGCCCTTTCATCCACATGTCTCCATTCCAGCCTAGAAAGACAGGTTGTGTCCATCCACCAGCAGCTGGACACTGGCTTATGCAAATTTCTAGTGATGTCACACAATATAGAGGCTGTTCCCCTTTGCTTGCAGTATTATCAATCTCCAGCCGCTGGGTGCATGTACAGACAGTTCTCTGAGGCCTGAGAGACCTGTATTTGGTTAGTTTAGCATTTGGGTTGAAAAATCTTGACAGTGACAAGCCTGACCTGAAGCAGAGGTTAGACTGCAAAAAAAAAGTGCGCCCAAAGTATTGAGGCAGTCTCATCCGGATCCCTTTAGTGAGTGGGGAGAAAACTGTGGGATCACTGCAAGCCGTTCAGTTGGTGTTGGTGACCCCCGCCGGTGGTGGCAGCCTCTGATTAGGTCAGCCCAGTGTGCCGCCCCTACCAGACACAGTGGATTGACCGGTTGGAATCGCAAATTGTAAGTGTCTTTGGACAGCTAGGGAGTTTGCACTGAAGGCCCGGGGGGGGGGGGGGGGGGATTTTCAGAATCCGTTAGTACCCTGTTTGGGGTGAGTGTGGGAATGATGCCGGGAGCAAAGGCAACTTGCGTGTTGTGTAGCGTGCGCCAAATTTCCCCCTCACAGGCGGGTTGCTGCAAGTCCTGTGAAAGGGAAAGCCAGCTGTTAGAGGAGGATCGTTTAAGGGCTGAAAGTAGCTCTGTGGGGTTGCTGATTTGTTCAGAGGGTCACAAGCAGTCAGATGCCATTTCACTGCAGTGGGAGGTTTCCTGTGCTGCTTCACTGGTGGCCATTTTGTCTTGAGAGGTCTGCTCCTGCCACCGAGTTAAGCGCATGGGCGCGTGCAGACATGGGGGATGAGCTCTGAGGGACAGTCAGCTAGAGAACAGGGTCCTTTTTTCCCTCGAAGTTTATCCTTTTGCTGAATAGAGCATATAGATTGGACAGCCATAGGCAGATGGGGGCCAAATGGTCCTCTCCAGACCCCATATGGGGGACTCCCAAGTGCAGTAGAGTGCAGCCAGTTGATAGGGGAGAGCAGCATCTCTCTAATGGATCCGAAGAGGCAGAGGATCCAGGAGAAGGGACCCTTGGGCCTTCAAGAGGAGACAGACTTGGGGACGTTTGAAGAAGAGGAAATACAGTAGGGGGAGGACCCCTCTATAATGAGTATTCAAAAAAAGAGCAACTTTTAGCTCTCATTGCAAGTTTTGCTGGGAGCCTTGAATCTTCCTTTCAGGAAGGTGGAGGAAGCTCCTTTTGGAGAACTCTCCTACAGGGGATGCGGTTGCTGCAGAACTCCTTTCCGGTGCATAAGGCAATTATGCAAATGATAGGCGGAATAGGACCTTACCAAAGTTGATCTCGGGGGCGATTGGGCTATGGCCTGACTGTACCCAGTGCCTCCAGCAGAGAAAGAGCTGTTTAAGAATCCAAAGGTGAATGCCTGTTACCGCAGGGACAAAAAAGACGACCATCCCAGTTGAGAGAGGAGTGGGTCTGAAGGACCCTTAAGATTGTTGGCTGGAGTCGCTCCTAAAGCAGACCTTCGAGGCCAGCGCACTCTCGCTGCAGACCTCCATTGGGGTGGGGGGAGGGGAGGGAGCGTATGTGGCGAGAGCCTGTATGTTGCTGGGTGCAGGCTCTACCTGGGTTATTCCGAGAAACTAACACAGAGCCGGGGGAGCTAGCCAAGCTGGAGTCATCCTCCGTTTTTCTGTCTGATTTCTGCTATGACCCTGTTCGAGCATCCTCTAAGAGCATGCTGTAGTGGTCGTGGCTAGACGCTTCCTGTGGTTGCAGAATTGGTCGGCGGATGTGGCGTCCAAGATCAGATTGAGCAAGTTACCATTCAAGGGCAAACTCCTGTTTTGGAGATGCTCTGAAAGAGTTGGTTAAGGAGATTGGAGAAACCAAAGGGGCCTGACTACCAGAGGACAAGCCGCGTGGCAGAAGTCAGCCACAGCAAGGTCACAGAGGAACACTGGATTTTCATCTGTTTCGTGCAACATGTTTTGCCTGGCGCAACGGGGTCGGTTTCCCTATAGAGGGCAGTCCTTTCAAGGTAGGGTTCAACACGTGGATATTTTGTGTGTTCCTTCAACTCCGTGAAAAAGCGACAATGAGATGAGGGAGATCCAGGAGCTGAGGAAGGCTGCAGAGGTTCTACAGCTCCTAGGCCCGTTTCACCTCGGATCAATGGATTTTGGAGGTTGTGCACGCAGGCTATGCGCTAGTGTTCCAGCACCCTCTGGTGGATGCCTTCATGGTGTCCTCATTTTCAGCGTCGGGCAAGGCGGCGGCTGCGCAGAAGGCGTTTGATCGGTTGCTCTGGTGCTGGCTGACCAGTGCGGGTTAGGTCGATACTCCTTTTTGTAGTGCCCAAGAAAGAGGGCACGTTCCAGCCCATTCTCTAACTCAAGCACGTCAACAAAGCACTTCAGGTTCCGCATTTTCATATGGAGATGCTGTTGTGGTGCAAGACAGGGAATTTCTGAGAGTTGTGAGCTTATCTGCACATTCCCATCCAGCCCAATCAGAGGTTCCTGAGGTTTGCAACACCCATGATACATTTTCAGTTCCGAGCCCTCCCTTTTGGGCTGGCCACAGCTCCATGTACGCTCACCAAGGTCATGGTTGTGTCTGCGGCGGCCCTGCGAAAGCAGGGGATTCTTGTACATCCCTACTTGAACGATTGGCTAATTCGGGCAAAGTTTGCAGAGGAGAGTCACGTAGTAATGCAAAAACTAGGAGCTAGGGTTATCGACTAAACTAAAGCTATCAACTAAAACTAGGAGCTAGGGTGGCAAAGAGCAAGCTGTCTCCCTTGCAGCAACTGATTTATCTAGGATCACGGTTCGACACATTGAACGGAAGAGTGCTCCTGCCAGACGACAGGATTAGCAAGTTGCAGAACTTGCTATGGCAGTTTTTGTAGATGGCAGCCCTGTTAGCATGGAATTACTTGCAAGTACTGGGGCTGATGGCTGCGGCTCTGGATTTAGTTCACTGGGCCAGAGTCCACTTGAGACCGTTGCAGAGGGCGTTGTTCCGCTGGACCCCTCAGCTGCATACCCTGTCCTGGAGGCGTCAGTGTCCAAGGGAGGTGAAGATCAGCATGAGATGTTGGTTGAGCAAGGTCAGTCTCAGCTGAGAGGGGTACTGTTGATGCTGCCAATCTGTACAGCTAGGGAGGACATTGCTTAAACTAAACAAGACAAAAGGGGCAACAAATACATATGTAATGAAAGTAAATAAAACCAAAAGGAAAAGGAAACCTTTTTAGTTCTCTAAAAAGTAGCTGCACAAATAAAGGCAAACACAGCTTTGACTAAATTCAGAAGTTTGCAAACAGAGGAACACAGAAAAGAATACAGGATAAAGCTAAAAGACAAAGAGAAATAGAGCAAAATCAAAGGCAGAAGAAAAGATGGCTAAAGATCTAAAGCGTGATGACAAAACTTGTTTCAGGTATATTTGGGAGAAGTGGAATTGCAAGATTCAAAATTGCCGAGAATGGAATCGTGGAAAGTGACATTGAAAAAGTGAAAATGCTAAACAAATACTTGTGTTCTGTTTTTACTAAAGAAAATCCCGGAGAAGGACCACCTGTGATTGACAGATATACAAATGAGAATGGTGTAGATACCACACCCTTCACAGAAGATGTGTTTGAACAGCTTGCAAAACTGAAATTGAACAAGTCCATGGGACCAGATGGAATACATCCTGGGATACTGAAAGAGCTCAGAGGTGTTCTTACAGGACCTTTAAAGGATGTTTTTAATAGATCCTTGGAGAGAGAAGTTCCACAGTACTGGAGAAGGGCTGATGTGGTACCTCTTCACAAAAGTGGTAATAGGGAAGAAGTGGCAAACTACAGGCCAGTAAGCTTTACCTTGGTGGCAGGAAAAGTAATGGAGGCACTCCTGAAAGAGAGAATAGTAGACTTTCTCAAAACCAATAGGTTACATGATCCGAGGCCACATGGTTTTACCAAAGGATGATCATGCCAAACAAATCTGATTGAGTTCTTTGGTTGGCCAGAGAATTAGATCAAGGGCATGCGATGGATGTGATCTACCTAGATTTCAGCAAAGCCTTTGATACTGTTCCTCATAGGAGGCTTATCAATAAGCTGATCAGCCTGGGTATGGGTCCCAAGGTGTGGTGAACTGGATCAGAAATTGGTTGACAGACAGCAGAAGGTGATGGTAAACGGAACTCACTTGGATGAAAGGAAGGTGATTAGTGTCGTGCCTCAGGGATCGGTCCTGGGACCGATGATATTCAATGTATTTGTGAGTGGTGATGATGATGGACTGAATGCAAAAGTCTCTTTTTGCAAATGGTATGAAAATTTGCAAAAGTGGACGAGACTGAGGGAGTGGATAGCATGAGGAAAAATCTACAAAAGCTGGAAGAATGGTTTAATACTTGACAGTTAAGATTTAATGTGAAGTGCAGTGTCATGCACTTGGGATGCAAAAATCCAAGGAAACTGTATGCGATAGGAGCGAGAGGTTGGTGTGCACGGATCAGGAGAAAGACCTCAGAATGATTTGTTTGAGGATCTCAAGGTGGAAAAACAGTGTGACAAGGCTATGGCCGAAGCCGGAAGGATGCTGGGTTGCATACAGATAGGAATTACCAGCAGAAAGGAGGAGGTACTAATGCCACTGTGCAAAGTGCTGTTGAGACCTCACTTGGAATATTGTGTTCATTTCTGAGACCATATCTTGCAAAGGATATAAAAAGACTGGAAATGGTTCAGAGGAAGGCAACCAAAATGATTTGATGCCTGTGCCAGAAGACTTACGAGAAGAGACTTGAAGTCCTAAATATGTATACTCTAGAGGAAAGGAGGGACAGGGGAGATGTGATACAGACCTTTAAATACTTACAAGGTATTAATGAACAAACAAACCTTTTTCAAAGACAGGGAAGCTGCAAAACTAGAGTACTACTACTGCATATTTGTAAAGTGCTACAAGACATACTCAATGCTGCACAGACATGTAAGACAGTCCCTGCTCATTATAGCTTATAATCTAGTCAAGACAGACAACACAGTAGGTGTAGACAGGGATACATCTAGAGGGAATGGTAAGGAAAAACAAAGGAGATCAGGTAAGTCAAGATCCAAAATCGGCAGCGAAGAGGTGAGTTTTCAAGGGATAAACTGAAAGGCAACATCAGGAAATACCTTCACTGAAAGTGTGGTGGATGCTTGGAATGCCATCCCGATGGAAGTGGTGGGGGCAAATACAATGACAGAATTCAAAATGGCATGGGTCAGACACAGTGGATCTCTTTAAAGCAACAGGATAAAATCAAAATAACCTTAACTGTCTCTTGTATCTCAACAAATAGGGGTGACCTGCACAAAGTGGTGGGTATACTCCTAAACAAAGGCATGGGAAGGGGTGGCCTGCACAGAGTGGCAGGTGTACCTACTCTTGCCACCTTGTTGGGCAGACTAGATGGACCATGATGGTCTTTATCTGCTGTCATATACTATGTTACTATGAAACAAGTGGAGAAGAGGCCTCTGCTTTTTTGTTTGTCCAGAAAGAGAAGAGAAGAGGCCACTGTGCATTCTAGTTTGTCCTTCTCAGCTGAAGTCATCCACCTTCCTACTTAGTGAGTTTGAGTCCAGCCAAAAGCAGCAGTGCTAAGGATTTTTGCAACAAACAATTTCCTGGGTCCATTTATCATCATCTTAATACTCGCATACCTCACATGCTTGAGGTGAAGGCATTTTCAACTATTTCGTCTAAAATACATATTGGCATGCACATCTGCTGCAGTATCTTTTAAGCACAAGCTTGTAGATACATCTCTAGTGCAGTCTAAACCATCAAAGATCCAAGATCTTTATCTTTATTTGGAGCTTAATATACCGCTCATCCAGTGCAGATTGAGAGCAGATTGATTTTGTGTGCAGTCTTTCATATCAGTAGTGCATGTCCAGCACTAGACTTTTCTTGCTCCCCAATTTGGCATTAGATGGTCTCAGCTCTAGTCTTAACAGTGAATCGTCTCAATCTGTTTCACTGAGAAAGGAAGACTGGTATCTATATTTGGAAACACTTAGAGAAGCTAACAAAGTAGTCAGGAAAGCAAAGGTACAACAACAATTAGAAATAGCAGTGCAACAAAATGCGGGGATAAGACATTTTTCAGATATATTAGAGGAGGAAGGGCAAAAGTGGTATTGTCCAGACTCAAGGATACAGGGGATGAATATGCAGAAACTGATAAGGATAAAACAACAATTGCTCAACAAATATTTCTGTTCTGTGTTCACAGATGAAAAGCCAGGAACCATGTCCTCAGAAAATGCCCACAAATAGGCACAGAAGCGACAGGGATCTCTAATGATTTTGAAAAGACTATATTTGTGAGGAACTCGCTAAACTAAAAGTGGACAAAGCCATGGGTCTGGATTTATTTAACAATTTTTTTATACCGTCTTTTTATAATTCAAGATGGTTTACATGAAACTCTGTGCAGGAACAGAAATTACTATAACCAAGAATACTGAGGGAACTTGGGGACGTTCTAGCGGCTCCACTGTCTGACCTTTTCAATGCCTCTTTGGAGTTGGCAGTGGTGCTAGAGGACTGGAGACAGGTACCTGTGTCCCTTTACACAAAAGCGGACGTAAGGATGATATTGAGAACTTACAGGCCAGTTAGTCTAACCTTTGTGGTTAGTAAATTATTGGAAAGGCTACCAAAAGAGAGAATAGTGAGGTTCCTTAGCGGTCCTCCAGTTCAGTCCTCCACCATCGGGTTGTGCACCACCTCTTGCAGCATGGAGACTGGACCAATCAAATGCTTGGTAGCACTGGATACCCTCTGCTGGTCTTCCCATCAGCCCCCAGTGTGTCCAGTCTCCATGCAGCAGGAGGATGTAGTGAGCCTGGGCTGGGCTCATGGAGGAACACATAAGGAGCTTTATAGTCAGGGTTTTAGGATTTTATTCCTGTTTGTTTTTTTTTATTCCCTTATCCTTTGTTTGCTTTGCCTTTTAGGTGCTCTGCCCCTTTAAAAAAAAAAAAAAAAAAAGCCGTACCGAATCGCGTTCCACTTCTCTTCTGCTTCCTTCTGTTTCTGGGGGCGCCTTGCAGCTCTCTCTCCCTTGACTGCTCGGGAGAGAGCTCTGCACAGCACAGTTACCTGATGCAGCCTCGGGAGCTCCCGGTGAGGAGAACAGCAATGGTGCCTCAGCTTGTGAGCAGTGCTGCCGGCCGGCAAGTTTGCCCTTGCCGCAAATGTCGCTCTTGACAAAGCTGAGCGACGTCGCGGCTTGCAGGGCACAGCACCGGAGCAATGTTCCCTCTAATTTTCTGTAGGCTGTGTGCGCATAAAATATCAGCTGTGTGCAGCTTTTGAAGGAAGGTTAAATTTTTGTGCGCCACATAACGACACTCGGAGTTATATGCTTTAAAATTTGACTACACGTCAGAATACAGTATGTACACCATATTGATTTTAATCAAATTAAATGAAAATAGACGATTACTAAATGAAGTGGGAAATTTCTAGTAATTACAATCATAACTTTTAAATTTTAAGACGTCTGTGTTTTCTATCAGAATCAGAGCCGTAATTTTTGTGCGCTCTGTTGTAAAGTATGTGCGCTCGCTCGGCGAGGTGTGTGCGCACGCACACGCGCACAGCTTAGAGGGAACAGTGCACCGGAGGTAAGCGCCGGGGTCAGGGATAGCATGGGCGGCCCTTTTCGTTTTCGGCGCAGGGCTTGAGAGGCTGGTGCTGGGTTTTTTCCTACTGAGCGGTTAGCCGCGGCGGCCATTTTGGGACTTTCCTGTGCTGCTGGAGTCGTGTGGCATTGTCGGGGCTGCGTGTGGCTGCATCATGGGAGGAGCCCTGAGCTAGCCTTAGGACAGTCCTTTGTTTTTTTCTTGGCAGCGCTGCGCCAGTGAAGCGCTCAGGGTCTTCTACATTGGTTTGATTAGGTATGAACGTTTTTTTTGTTTTTTTTTTAAAGTATGCTTTAGGGGATAATTTCTGTATTTGGAAAATCTTTTATTGAGAGTGAGCATAGGTAGTTTATAAAGTCACCTGACGGATAGTTTCTGGAGAACGAAGTGGTGAATTCTTTGAGAGATTTGAGAGGAATTCTATTTGAAGGCTATGGTGGGTCTAGTGTGAGTCATGATTGGTCCCTGACTGGGCTGGGGGCCCTTTAAAAATGGAGTCTTGGTTAGTTTAGCGCATGCATGGCGTTCTTGGCTCAGACGGGGATAATATTCCGTTTGGAAATAGTGAAAAAGGTTTTGGAGCTTTAATGAACGTGGGCAGTGATTCTGGTAAGGTTCATATTTGTACGTAAATGTTGTTTTAACTTTAGGGAGGCTGTTATGTTAAGTATAGTTGAAGTAACTGATTTTATGTTTTATTTACGCACAGCACTACACGCTATGTAAAGAAAGATCCCCTGATGAAACATGTAAAGAAAGATCCCCTGATGAAACTAGTAAAGTGAAACGCATGGTCGGTACCGGGGACTGGCGTTGGGATCAATGCTTAAGATACAAGCAAGCTGAGTCTTTGGAGCTAAGTATAATATTTCTCGTTTATTGGTTGAGGAGTTCGAGAATGGATATTATACAGCTGATTTTGACCAGCTATATAAGCCATTATTAGAAGGTCGCTGATGTTAATGGGCATACTCACTGTGTTAAGGTGATAGTCTGCACAGAGATGCCAGAGTGTTACTGAGACCTTCGGTGCATGTAGCTATTTGAATTCTTTGAAGAGAGAAGCTTTGGAAAAGTCTGGATTTCAGATTCTCCCCTGGATAATAATGAGCGATTAATGTCATTTCAGTTGATTGTCAAGCGTTCAGAATCAGACCAAGTAATTTTGTGGGAAGATAAGCCTAAGCAGGGGAGGTCCCTGTCGCTTTCGTGTGGTCAGTTTCGGGACTTCAGGTGCTTTCGTACCTCTCGATTGGGAGGTTTTCACAGTGGAAGATTTGCCTCAAGAGCACAAGGCTTTCAGGGTTTTCGCGGAGCAGGGAGGGGATTCACAGCTTCCTCCTCCGCAACTGCTTGAAAACCACAATGAAACGAGGCAGGCCCAGGTGGGAGTTCTGCCAAGGACGGTTTCAGGAGTTTCTTCCTGCCTGGGTTCAGGTAACGTCAGACCAATGGGTGTTAGAGGTAATACGCAAGGGTTATGCTCTCGAATTTGCACGTCCGGTGCGTGATTCGTTCGTTCTGTCTCCTTGCAAAGGACAGTAGAGAGCATATGCGATTCGACAAACTTTGGATCGACTCTTGCAGTTAGGAGTGGTGGTACCAGTCCGCAAGGAGGGTACGGCGTCGGTCGTTACTCTATTTATTTCATCAGACCAAAGGAGGACGGGTCTCTCCGGCCTATTCTGGACCTCAAGGGGGTGAATTGCTGTCTTCATGTGTCTCACTTTCGAATTCTTAACATCCCTCGATCTTCCCGAGGCGTACTTGCACATCCCAATCAGAGCAGCGCATCAGAAGTTTCTAAGGTTCGCTCTTCCGTGGGGGCATTTTCAATTTCAAGCACTGCCCTTTGGTTGGCATCAGCTCCACGCACCTTCACCAAAGTTAGGGGGGTGGCAGCGGCGGCTCGGCGGAAAGAAGGAATTTTAGTTCACCCTTATCTTGCTGATTGGCTGATTCAAGCAAAAATCAGGTCACCAACAGAGTAGTGAAGTTTCTTCAGGGACTCGGCTGGGTAGTCAATGCAGCCAAAAGTTGGTTAGTACTGTCTCAGGTTCTGGAGTACTTGGAAGTGTGGTTCGACCCCCGAGCTGGAGCAGTGTTTCTGCTCAGGCCATTCGACAGCTAGTACGCAAGTTTGTCATCTCCGGCGCCATCGGCTTGGCGTTATCTTCGTGTGCTAGGGACAATGGCGGCGACCCTGGTGGTAGTACCATCGGCCAGAGCTCACATGCAGCCCTTGCAGAGGTCGTTACTCCTGCGCTGGTTGTACCAGAATGATTCGCGGAACAAACGGCTCCCTTGTCCATTATGGGTCCGACGGTCCCTTCAGTGGTGGCTTTCTCCAGGAAATCTAGTGGCAGACATGCCACTGGAGCAACCGCAGTGGCTCCCGGTATTGATAGGTGCAAGTCTCTAAGCTTTGGGAGCTCATTGCGGGGATTTTTTCACTCAAGGAGTTTGGAAAGAGCAGGAGGCCCAGTGGTTGATCAATCAACTGGACCTGAGAGCGGTGGTACTAGTGCTTCAAGCGTTCGAATCCAAGGTGAAGGATCGGGCGGTGCGAATCCTGTCCGACAATTCCGCAACAGTTGCTTACCTCAATCGTCAGGTGGGCGCAGTCAGCGCCGCCATGGAGGAGGAAGCAGAGGCTCTGTTTGCTTGAGTGGAGCCTCGGCTGCAAGCGATTTCGGCAGTGCACATTGCAGGAACGGACAACGTGATGGCGAATTTCCTCATCAGAGTCCGGGTGGATGCTGGAAAATGGGAGCTTCATCCGGAAGTGTTTGCTTAGATAGTCATCAGGTGTGAGGTCCTCCGATCATGGGTCTCATGGCGACCCTCTGGTCAGCCAAGGCACGAACCGCTTTTACAACAGAAGACGAGAAAGGAGGTCGGAAGGTATCAATGCCCTGATGCAGCAATGGCCGCCATCCGGCCTTCTATATGTATTTCCCCCATGGGCGCTCATAGGGTGCGTGATTCAACGCATCGAGGCGCATCGGGGGAGAGTAGTTCTAGTGGCATCAGATTGGCCGAGGCATCCTTGGTATGCCGATCTGGTTGGCTGCTCGACGGAAAACCCTGGCAATTGCCCGCAACGGCAAATCTTTTGACGCAGGGTCCTCTTCGAATGTCTCAAGTGGATCGATTCTCGCTTACGGCTTGGCCATTGAAAGGGTGAGGTTAAGGAAGAAAGGCTATTCGGAAGCGATGATTGCGACCTTACTTCGAGCCAGGAAGAGGTCCACATCTCTGGTATCTGTTCGAATATGGCATATTTTTGAGGACTGGTGCTCTCAGTGGCAGATTCGCTCTTCCACAGTTTCCGTTCTCATGGTTGTAAGTTTTTTTTTTTTTTTTTGCAGGACGGTTTTGATAAGGGCCTGGCAGCCAGCTACTTAAGGATTCAGCTGTCAGCCCTTTCTTGCTATCGAGGAAAGGTCCAGGGGACAGCCTTGGGCTCTCACGTCAACGTAATACGATTTTTTAAAAGCAGTATCTTGGTTGAGACCTTCCCACAGAATGGTGTTTCCTCTGTGGGATCTCAACTTAGTCCTCGGTGCATTGTCTAGGGAATCGTTTGAGCCATTGCACCAGGCTTCGATTAAGGATTTGACTTTGAAAACAGTGTTTTTAGTGCCTATTCGACTCGGCGAGTTTCGGAGTTGCAAAGTTTGTCATGTCGAGAACTGTTCTTATCCCTTTCTAGGGAAAAAGTGGTGCAACGACCAGTTCTGCCCTTTTTTTGTCCAAAGGAGTTTCCCCCTTTTTACATGAATCAATTGGTTTTGTTGCCAGTATTGGGGTCTACGGAGGAGTATGCCTCAGTCTGTAATCTACGCCGGTTGGACATAAAAAGGGGCTCTATGTCAGCACTTGAAAGTGTTGAACCGAATTTCGGAAGACTTCCATCTGTTTGGAGGTCCGCGTAAAGGGGAAGCGGCAGCCAAAACTTCAATATCCAGATGGGTCCCAGAGGCAATAGCGTCAGCATATATATTGCAAGGGTGCCAGGTGCCCGTGGGTCTACGGGCTCACTCTACTAGAGCACAGGCGACTTCTTGGGCAGAGCATAGTTTGGTTCCGCCAGCAGAGATTGGCAGAGTAGCCACTTGGTCGTCTCTCCATACCTTCAGTAAGCACCATCGCCTGGATGTCCAGGCGGCTAACGATGTCTGTTTTGGATCGGTGGTTTTACGGTCCGGGTGGACAGGTCTCTCCCAATAATTACTGCTCTTTTACATCCCAGTGGTGAAGGATTGAACTGGAGGAACGATAAGGAAAGAGAAATGAGACTTGCCTGCTAATTGTTGTTCCTTGAGGAACTCCAGTTCAGTCCTGATTCCTGCCCGGGGATGGTTAGTTCGGATGGCAGTTTTGTCTGGGGGGGGGGGGGGGGAGGAGGGAGTATTGGTGCCGAAGTGTAAATCCTGTATAAGTTCGGGATCGCTGGGGTTACTTGGCCCTGGCTTCTTTATCCTACTTGTTTTCTGGAGGAAAGAGGACATGAGAGATGAAGTTTCCCCTCTTAGGGGGGAGCTAGTTTAGTGGTTAATAGTTGAAATTAATACTCTAGCTACTTATTTGTTGCTCCTTTGAGTCTGCTTTGTCAATAGTTCACTGGAGCTGATGGGAGAGACCAGCAGGCTACATCCAGTGATGTCACGATTCTGACATGCCCAGTCTCCATACTGCACTACCCAGTGGTGAAGGACTGAATTGGAGTTCCTCAAGGAACAACAATTAGCAGGTAAGTCTCATTTCTCCTTTCAGGGGCTTTTCCCCTTTCGGTGCTAGGTGCCATTTTGGGCACTAGGCCCACTTTTCTTCAAACATGGAGAAACCAGCTAGTGATTTCAAAATATGTTCTAAATGTGGCGGTACCATATCCGTCACCGACACCCATGAATGGTGTCTTAAGTGTTTAGGTCCTGACCATTCTCCATCGGAGTGTCTCTCCTGCAGAAAGATGACCAAGAGGGGCCTGCAGAATAGAGCTGTGAAACTCGGTACCCTTTTTGCTGCAGATACGACGTCAGTTGCATCGACGTCTTCCAGAGCTTCATCTTCCTCCCATGGATCTCAGGTAACTAAACCTAAGTCTTCTAAGACTGGCTGGTCCTCAAAGAGTAGGTCTCCTTCCAGGTATCGAGATGCCACTGGCATTGCCCTCGAGGAAAGTTCACCGGCAAAACGGCCCCAGCGGGAGGTCTCGGTCTCCAAAGCATTAACGGGGCTCCAGAATGTTCCAGAGGCTTCCACCTCTGCAGAACTACTGGTGCCATTTTCTGGGGTCGTACCCGCTTTCGTGGGGACTGACACCCAAGCATCGGCAGGAGCGATGGATCAGAAAATCCTTGTTATCAAACGCAGTCTAGCGGCCCTCTTAGCAGCTTCGGTACCACTAAGACCGCTACAGACGGTTCCACAGGTATCGGTACCGACACAAAGTGCCTCAGCCGGTATGCTTTCCCCCATGCCGAGCCTTGAGTCTCAAGTATCGACAGACCCATACCAAAACACCCCGATACCGACTTCGAGTGGTACCGATACCATGCATTGCAGGAACATCTGGCGCAGAGATACTTCGAATCCTCCGATTCTGATGACTCTGACTCTGCCGGTACCAGAGCATTCCTTCCAGAGGATCCATCTCCTCCTCAACGCAGAATGTCTCCTCCAGCAGACATGTCCTTCCAGGATTTCATACGTGACCCAGAACAGAAGAATTAGAAATTCTTCAATACCCCAAGGCTCCTATAGAGGCAGCTACCCTGCCCATTCATAGGATCTTATATGATCTTATGTTAAGAATGTGGGAAACTCCTTTAATGGTGTCTCCACACTCCTGACGACTCGATACCATATACCAAGTTCCAAGCTGTCCTGGTTTTTAAAAGACTCAGTTACCACACCATTCGATGGTAGTGGAATCGGCGATGTGTAGGATTAAGATTGCTAAAATGCATTCTTCCAATCCTCCAGGCCGTGACTCAAGGACATTTGATACCTTTGGGCATTGATGCTTACAATCCTCAATGTTGTCAGCCAGGATCAGCTCCTACATTCTCTATATGGGAACGTTTCTCAAGGAGGTTACAAGAGACTTGGAGTTCATGAGTCCTCTTCTTCCTGAGGAAAAAAGGGGGGAATTCCTTACTCTGGTCAAATATGCCCAGGATGTCTCTAAGTTTATGAACCGTGCAACCTTTGATTGCTTTGAATGCATTAGCAGAACCTCTGCTATTTCTATTGGTGCATGTCGTATTGTCAGGCTTGAGGCATCAGACTTAGAACAATTGGTGCAAGATAAACTGGGAAACATTCCTTGCAAAGGAGGAAATCTCTTTGGCAAGTATCTGTTCCGGGAAAAATTCAAAATTATCTCCCTTGGAACACTCCTGCCATACCTTCAGAGTCAGGACTGGCTATGTTCTCTAGATCTAAAGGATCTATATACGTATATTCTCATCCATGCAGTTCACAGGAACTTTCTTTGATTCCTTTTCTAGGGAAGACACTTCCAATGCAGAGTTCTTCCCTTCGGTCTGGCTTCTCCCCCAAGAGTCTTCACAAAATGCATGGCAGTAATAGCAGCATTCCTAAGAACTCTAGGAATATTCATCTTCCCCTGCTTAGACGACTGACTCATCCGAGCATCAACAGCTCCAGAAGCCAGCTTCGCTCTTTCTCGCACTATGCAAATCCTTCGGTATTTGGGACTGGTCATAAACCTCCCAAAATCTCAACTCACCCCTTCTCAATCTCTAGAATTCATAGGGGCATGTCTAGACACAAGGCAATCAAGGGCTTTCCTGCCACAGCCACGTTGTCTTCAAATAGTACAGCTGGCCTCCCAAGCAGCTATGAAGGTCCTCCTGACTGCTCGGGAGATGCTTCAGCTTCTGGGGCATATGGCATCTACTGTCCATGTGGTTCCCTATGCTCACCTTCATATGCGAGCAGCCGAGTGGACACAGGCCTCGGGTCGGCTAACGGACAAAATCAGAAACTCCACATGTCTTATTTTGTCCCTGTGATGGTGGAAGTCACTGGAAAACCACCTCGTGGGCTCTCCTTTCCAGCAGCCTCTATGCCAAACCACCCTAACAGATGTGTCCAAGTTGGGTTGGGGGGCTCACTTGCACGATCTATCAACTCAGGGTCTCTGGACCCCCACAGGAGGCTTCTCTTCACATAAACCTCCTAGAACTCAGAGCCATTTTCCATGCTGTCCGAGTTTTTCAGGCCCATCTCAGCTACAAGACAGTTCTGGTCCAGACCGACAATCAAGTAGCCATGTTCTATGTGAACAAGCAGGGCAGAACAGGCTCTCTGTCGTTATGCAACGAAGCTTTGCGACTGTGGGCCCTCACCAGAGAGCTTCAAATCCACCTTCTAGTGGTATATCGTCCAGGCATTCAAAATCTTTGGGCAGATAAACTCAGTCGAATGCTGCTGCCACACGAATGGTCTCTGCACTCAGACCAGCTTGCTCGAGTGTTTCGAATCTGGGGAACGCCAGATATAGACCTCTTTGCAAGTCCACAGAATGCCAAACTTCCCCGATTCTGTTCCAGAATTCCGGCTCAAAACTGTTAGGCAAGGGATGCTTTCCTCCTCCACTGGGGTCAGGACTTCCTCTATGCCTTCCCACCCATTCCCCTCATTCCCAAAACTTTGTTCAAGCTTCAGAGAGACGGAAGTCATATACTCATAGCTCCACGTTGGCCACGGCAGACGTGGTAGCCTCTGATTCTGCGTCTCCCTCATGACACACCTCTGGTGTTGGGATGTGCTCCAGATCTTCTTTCCCAGGAGAACAGGACACTATTGCACCCAAATCCCCAGTCCCTGCACCTCAGTGCCTGGTTACTGAAAGCCTAGGATTCCCGGATATCAACCTATCTCAACAGGTAAAAGATATCCTTGTGGCTTCCAGGAAGCCTTCCACAAGGTGATCCCATGCCTTTAAGTGGAAGAGATTCTCTGGTGTTCTCAAAGGAGACTTACTCCAGAAGCGATTCTACAGGCACTGTATGGGGGGTTATCTCCTCCATTTATTAGATTCTTGTCTTAAAACCAATTCAGTAAGGATCCATCTTGGTGCCATTGCTGCTTTTCATGAACCTCTGGATGGGCAACCTATTTCCTCTCATCCACTCGTAGCGAGATTTGAGAGGTTTACTTTTAACAAAACCTTCCATTAAGCCACCGCCAGTGGCATGGGATCTGAATCTTGTTCTCGGGCAGCTCATGAAACCACCCTTTGAGCTTTTAGCCACTACAGCTCTAAAGTTTTTCGTGGAAGGTCATCTTCCTAGTTGCCCTCACTTCTGCAAGACGCATCAGTCAGTTACAGGCTTTAGTGGCGGATCTTCCTTATACAAGATTTCACCATAACGTAGTTCTTAGGACTCATCCTCACTTTATGCCAAAGATGGTTTTGCCTTTTCATTTAAACCAAGCGGTTTACCTTTCTGTATTCTTCCCTAGGCCTCATGCCTCTAATGCAGAATACTTTAGATTGTAAAAGAGCCTTGGCTTTTTACCTTTAAAGAACTAAGTAACATAGAAAATCTTCCCAGCTTTTTGTTGCTTTTGATTCTAGTCATTTGGGACTTCCAGTTTCCAAAAGAACTCTCTAGGTGGATTGCAAATTGCATATCCTTTGCATATGAGAGTAAGGGACTTTCTCTCGAAGGCCATGTCACAAGCTTAGTGTGAGCAGTGGCAGCCTCAATGGCTAATTTTCGTTCAGTGTCCATTGATGACATCTGTAGAGCAGCCACTTGTGCTTCGGTACACACTTTTACAGCCCACTATTGCTTAGAGAAGGACGCCCGTTGGGATCCCTCATTTGGCCAGGCTGTGCTCCAGCATGTCTTTCAGACTTAGTACAACTCCTACCCGCCGTCCCGGGTTTCGATGCCAGAGATCCATGGGAGAAAGCATGACCTATCTCACCTTGGGTTCGCAGCTTGCTGGGTTCATCCTCCGGCATCTCTCAGCTGGGGAGTCCACATATGTGAAGACTACATTCCTGCTTGTTCTTGGAGATAGCGTAGTTACTCACCTGTAACAGGTGATCTCAGGGAACAGCAGGAATAAATCTTCACAACCCACCCACCTCCCCTAGGAGTTCTCTATCTCTGTCTACTCTCTCCTTTGGTCCCAGCTATAAACTCAACTGAAGAGGGACAGTTGAAAAGGCAGGAAGGCAGCACGCAGGCACTGTGGGATGCTCCCAAAAGCTTTCTTTTTGGATGCTGGGCAGGGTTCCTGCGCAGGCTCAGTCTGTACCAACGATACCCATATGTGAAGACTTATTCCTGCTGTTCCCGGAGATCACCTGTTACAGGTGAGTAACTACACTTTAGTGTAGCTGGGTTTAAAAAAGATTTAGACAAATTCCTGTAGGAAAGGTCCATAAACCATTATTAAAGAGGACCCGGGAAATCCCACTGCTTGTCCCAATACAAGCATTGTGAACATGTCTTCTGGGGAAACCTCTAGGTACTTGTGACCTAGATTGGCCACTTTTGGAAACAGGATACTGAGTTTGATGGACCTTGTTCTAACCCAGTATGGTATATCTTATGTTCTTAAAATCCAACGGAGCAGTACAGTGTAGGGAGTGAGGTACTTCTGTCCACAAAAGAAGAGCGTGACCTGGGTGTAATTGACTATCTTAAAATAGTTAAACAGGTAGAAAAGGCGACTGCGAAAGCCAGAAGGATGCTTGGTTGTGTAGGGAGAGGAATGGTCAGCAGAAAAGAGGCGATATTGCCTCTGTATACGTCTTCGATGCAACCTCATTTGAAGTATTGTGTGCAATTCTGGAGACTGCATCTTCAAAAGGATGTAAGCTGGTTGGAGTTGGTGCAGAGGGTGGCTACTAAAATGGTTAGTGGTCTTCATTATGAAGCAAATGAGGATAGACTTAAAGATCTTAATATGTATACTTTAGCATGAAGGCGCGGGATAGGGGTGATATGATGGAGACATTTAAATACCTCCGTGGCATAAATGCACAGGAGGGTCTGTTTTTCAATTGAAGGCAAGCTCTTCTATGAGGGGACATAGAAAGTGAAAGGGGATAGACTCAGGTGTAATATGTGGAAATATTTCTTTATGGAAAGAGTGTTAGATGCGAGGAATCATCTTCCTGTGGAGATGTTAGAGATGAGGACAGTATCTGAATTCAAAAAAGCATGGGAGAAACACAGGATCCCTAAAGGTAAAAAGGGTACTATTATAGTTGATATGGAAGGTGCAAGCTAGATAGGCCATGTGGTCTTTTTTTTTTTCTGTTTGTTTCTTGCATAACAGTCTTGTATTTGCTCTGCAAAAAGTATTTATAGCAAACTTGTCGAGAGGTACTGTAAGGACTTGTGCCTGATTTGTTGAATATTTGACACTGCCATCTAAATTGAGTCAGTACATCAGGTTCAAATCTAGGCTGAAAACTCAGTTCTTTGAGATTGCTTTTGGATCCTTATCCCACAAATCTTGTCACCTCCTATGAGTTTCCTTACCATTCTCTAAGATATATCCTAGTCCCCAGTTGTGTTGTCTGTTTTGACTAGACTGTAAGCTGTTAGGAGCAGAAACACTCTTTTACATGTCTTTGTACAGTGCTGCATATGCTTGTAGCTCTATATAACTAAGTAATAGTAGTAAATACACTGGCATAGCTCTGCACAGGCACATTCATTCTTCTTCGTATTTCCAATTCAGAACCTCAGGGAGGCCATTCATTAGCACCCTCCTTCCAATGTTGAAATTTGAGTGCCCTGGAGAGGACTGCCTTGATCCAGATTTCATTCCTTTGAAGTAGAGGAGTACCTTATAGGGATTTATCTAGTTCATCTTCCTTCAGCATGAAATGATTCCCCTTACCAAGGACCTTTCCTACCCAAAATTCATAGAGTGCATGGCAAAGGTTGCCTTCATTAAGAGACAGAACAATGTGCGGATGTCATTTGACTGCTGAAGTTTGTGGAAGCCCCAAAAGCGACCCTAGCTATATCAATTGTTTTCCTATAAGAGCATCAGCTTTTTTAGGTGTCTAAGCCAGTTAGTGGCTTTAAAAAATGCACCAAGTGTGGCAAGACCATCTCGGCCACTGTCTGCCACAACTACTCCTTACATCACCCAGTTTCCTGCGACCTTTGTTTGCAGATGATGTGCTGAGGACTGAAGTGTCGGGAAAAACAGAAAGTCCCCCCTCTTTGGCTCATCACCTCAGCCCCGACCCTGTCAGCACCTTCCAAGGTTCCTGATGTGTCCAAGGGGAAGGAGCTCCATGTCCAGTCAGAGCTGAGGGGCCCGAGCTGTGAGAGAAAATCCTGTTGATGTAGAAGGGCAAGCACTGGGAGAAAATACAGATGCACAGTCATTGCAGCTCTCCTTTATGCAGTGTGGAGAGTGATGGGAGCGACTGGCCAAGCTTTCCCAGCAGGAGGAATCGACCTGGACAGTGGAATTAACTCTCATTGTCCAGGAGAGCAGCTGGATGTCTCCCAATGCACCACTCATCCTGAGGTGTCGACGGCAGTGTCCACAGCTGCAGCATTGGCCCCCTTGCAGGTGGTGGATCTGGAGGAATGTCTTAGAAGCTCACTTAGGTGATGGTTGTAGCCTTGCAAAGCGCAGGCTTCCTTATTGTTCCTCCAGTTTAGTCCTCCACCTCTGGGTAGTGCACCTCCTCCTGCAGCTTGGAGACTGGGCATGTCAAAAACGTGACATCACTGGATGTAGTCTGCTGGCATCGACCATCAACCCCAGTGTGTCCAGTCTCCATGCAACAGGAGGGATGTAGTGAGCCTAGGTGCTGGGCTTACTGGAGAAACACATAAGGAGCGGTTAGAGTAGTAATTAGTAGGATTTCTAGTTCATTTGTTCCTATTTTCAGTTTATTTTAATTTGATTACTGTACCTTTAAAAAAAAAAAAAAAAAGGCAAAACTATTAGCTGTTCCTTATCGTTCCTCCAGTTCAGTCCTCTACGTCTGGGTTGTCAATCTCCTCCTGCAACTTGGAGACTGGCATGTCAATCTTCTGACATCACTGGATATAGCCTGCCACCCTTTCACTCCAACTCCAGTGTGACCAGTCTCCAGGCAGCAGGAGGACATGGCGAGCCCTAGGGAGGGCTCTCTGGAGTAATGAATAAGGAGCTAGTAGATTGGCTATTTGGCATATAATTGGCAATTCTTTTTCAGTTTGATTGCTGATTTCAAAAAAAAAAAAAAAGGAAGATAGCGCAGCTTTGGGGGTCCTGTCACTCCGGGTTACAGGACAGACTCCCGGCTTTCTTGCTCCCTGACTCTCTGAGTGCTTTTAGGCAAGCGGAGGTGTAGGCTCAAGACATCGAGTTGTTACCTCTTGCTATAGATCACCGGTTCTCTCCTCCCTGACTGATCGGGGGAGAGCCCTTGGTGCTGACACCTCTTCCTACAGCTGCTTTGTCTCCTGGACAGCGTCGGAGGCAGCAGCTTAGCGGGCAAACTGTGTTCGCCGGAGGAGTGCAGACGCCGGACTGATCTGTCATTCGCAGCAGTTTGAGGCCGCCCGGTAAGTCCTGCGGGATCGAGAACAGCGCTTAGCGGGGACCTGGCCATTTTTAGAGCCGGAGCAGCGTGGGGACGTTTTTCGTGCCCTTTTTTTCTTGTCGGCGGCAGTCCCGGCGGCCATTTTCTCTGCCGCGGCAGCGCCGCGTGGCGTTCAAAACGCTGTCCTTTTAAAGTTTTGTGCTTGAGTGCAGTTTGGTACGTGGTGGTGGTTTTATTTTCGGGCACATTTTTCCTTCTTGCTTCCTCGTTTTGTCGGGAGGCCGGGGAAGCGGGTGGTCTTTTCGTGGCGCTTCAAGCCTTCCTGAAGGGAGAGGGGGCTTTCGATTTTTCGCGGGTCGGCGGTGCGGCAGCATTCTCTACATTTGTTGCTGTGCCTTCTCTTTGATTTAGTCCATTTCTTTTTTGTTAAAAAAAAAAAAAAAAAGCTCAAACGGGATTATGGCCTCTAGACCCCAATGCCTGGTGTGTGGCACCAGGAGGGGGGCAGTAGCGGAGACGGGGGTCTGCCGGGGATGTGCAGCCCTGTCGTCTGCTGTGGAGATGCAAATAGATGTCCATGAGACCTCAGATACACAGGGGCGGCAGGCAGGTCCGGGGATAGCTTCCCCGCGTTCGCCGGCACGCGACCCGGCTCTGGAGGAGCAGGCGGGGCCCTCCGGCTCTACCCTGGAAGTGTCAGGGTCGCAGTTTGGGGGGTTCAGTGCGGAATTTGTTCTGCTTCTGCACCAGGCCTACTGCCTGAAGCGCCAAGGACAGGCGTCCGGTCTCGGGGCGCTTGGTGGGACGGCACAGCTCCCGGCAGCTATAGGAGAGGTTGTCCAGGAACCTCCAGCCGCTAAAAGAGCGAAGGCTATGGATTCTACGGCGGAAGACGGCGAATGGCCGGGACTTCCGGATGTGGAGTGGGAGCAAGAAGAGGGTTCACAGGATCTGGAGGAAGGGGAGATCCAGGAGCCCGAGGATCAAGCGCAGATCATCAGGGTTTTCCGTAAGGAGGAACTTTCTGCCTTGATAACTGAGTCTTTGCAGATGTTGAAGTTGGTCACTCTGTTGGCAGTAGAGGACGAAGTTGAGGATCCTGTAATTCAGGCGGTGAGACAAACCCAGGTGGTTTTTCCGGTGCATAAGGTAGTTGAACGTATGATACAAGACGAATGGGATCGGCCGGAAGCCGGTTTCCGTGGCATTCGGACTATGACTAGGCTTTATCCTTTGGCCGATAAAGATAAGGAAAGGTTCCGAGCACTGCAGGTAGATGCGGTGGTGTCGGCGGTCACGAAAAAGACTACTATCCTGGTAGAGGGCAGTGCTGCTCTCAAAGACGCTCAGGATCGTAAGGTGGACGGTTTGTTGAAGCAGACCTTTGAAGCGGATGTGCTGTCCCTCCAGGCTTCCATCTGTGGAGCCTGGGTGGCTAGAGCATGTTTGAGGTGGGTGCAACACCTACGTCAGGCGTCTCACCTGGATTCCGAGGACTTGAAAGAGCTAGATCGCCTTGAGTCGGGCACAGCTTACTTGGCGGACGTCCATTACGACTTAATTAGAGCCTTGGCGAATAGTACCGCGTCGGTGGTAGCTGCCCGTCGCTCGGTGTGGTTACGCAATTGGGCGGCGGATAGTTCGTCTAAGTCCAGGCTCAGCAAGCTGCCCTTTAAAAGGGGGCTGCTCTTTGGAGAGGATTTGGATAAGTTAGTGAAGGATCTCGGAGAATCTAAGGCGGGCAGACTCCCTGAGGATAAGCCAAAACAGGGGAAGTCCTCTCAAGGCTTTCGTGGGCAGTGGAGAGACTTCCGCAGATTTCGTTCCCAACGGTTTGGTTCCCTTCAAAGGGGCCGATTTCAGTCTCGGGCACAGGGATTTCGCGGGTTTCGAGGTGCCAGTAGAGGTTTCTCCTCCCCCCCCCTCTGCAAACCGCAAGACGCAATGAAGTGAGGCGGGTCCTGGCGGACGGGGTGTCCATTGGAGGTGGGCTCAGGGACTTTCTGTCGGCTTGGACCCACATCACCTCCGACCAGTGGGTGTTGGAGATCATTCAGCACGACTATGCACTAGAATTCGCTCGTCCAGTATGCGAGGCCTTCGTCATGTCGCCTTGCAGGGGCCCCAAAAAGGCCGCGGAGCTGCGCCTTACGTTGGACAGGTTGTTGCAGTTGAAGGTGGTTGTCAGTGCCAGACGCCGAATGCGGAGCGGGTCGGTACTCCATCTATTTCGTGGTGCCAAAGAAGGGTGGAACCTTCCGGCCAATTTTAGACCTGAAGGCTGTAAATCGTTGCCTGCGGGTTCCACATTTCCGGATGGAGACTCTGCGGTCCGTTATAGTGGCGGTTCGTCAGGGGGAGTATTTGACGTCCCTGGATCTTACAGAGGCATACTTGCATATTCCCATCCGAATAGCGCACCAGCAGTTCCTGTGTTTTGCTCTTCCTTGGGGGCATTATCAATTCCAAGCATTGCCCTTTGGTCTGGCAACGGCGCCACGCACCTTCACCAAGGTGATGGTGGCGGCGGCGGCATTGCGCAAAGAGGGCATTCTCGTGCACCCTTATCTCGACGATTGGTTGATTCAGGCGAAGTCCAGGGCGGAGAGTGTCCGGGTAACCGACAGGGTGGTGCAGTTCTTGCAGGAGCTGGGTTGGATAGTGAATCCCCTCAAAAGTCGCTTGGACCCCTCGCAAGACCTGGAATATCTCGGGGTACGCTTCGACACCAAGAAAGGGCTGGTGTTCTTACCAGACCGGAGAGCCGAAACATTGCGAACCTTGGTTCGACAGTTTTTGACGAAGTCGGCACCGTCGGCGTGGGACTACCTTCGGGTACTGGGCACGATGGCAGCGACGCTGGAGGCGGTGCCGTGGTCCAAGTTTCATATGCGGCCTCTACAACGGGCTCTTCTGCGCAGGTGGTCCCATCAAGCCGATTCCTTGAGCAAGCGGCTTCCCTGTCCACTCCAGGTCAGGCGATCGCTGAGATGGTGGTTGCGTCGCCCATCTCTAGCAGCGGGCATGCCGTTGGAACAGCCCGACTGGATTCCGCTGTTGACGGATGCCAGCTTGGCGGGCTGGGGGGGCTCACTGCGGGAGCCATTTCGCGCAAGGGCTTTGGTCCCCCCAGGAAGCCTCCTGGTCGATCAACCGACTGGAGCTCCGGGCGGTAGCCAGAGCTCTGCAGGCACTCGAGGCCGTGGTACAGGGGAGTCCGGTGAGAGTGCTCTCAGACAACTCGGCGACGGTGGCGTACATCAACCGGCAAGGCGGCACGGGCAGTGCCGCGATGGAGGAGGCGGCGGACGAGCTTTTCGGATGGGTAGAACTGAAGCTGTCCGCGATTTCGGCGGCGCACATTGTAGGAAAGGACAACGTCACAGCGGACTTCCTCAGCAGGGTTCACGTGGATGCGGGGGAGTGGGAACTGCATCCCAAGGTGTTCCAACAGATTGTAGCTCGCTGGGAAATGCCCTGGATGGAATTAATGGCGACCTTCCGGTCGGCAAAGGTGAGCAGGTTCTTCAGCAGGCGGTGCGAACGGATGTTGGAAGGGCTGGATGCGCTGTTGCATCCCTGGCCATCAGAGGGTCTTCTTTGTCTTCCCTCCATGGGCGTTGATAGGCCGGGTGGTTCAAAAGATTGGTGCTCACCCAGGACCATTTCTGCTCGTGGCACCGGACTGGCCGAGACGCCCTTGGTACGCGGATCTGGTGCGTCTTCTAGACGGCGAGCCATGGCGGCTCCCGTCGAGCGGATCTCTTACTTCAGGGTCCACTGTTCATGCCTCAGGTGGATCGATTCTCGCTTACAGTATGGCCATTGAGAGGGCGAAGCTGAAGAAGAGAGGCGGCTACTCGGTCGTCGCAACTTTGCTTAACATCCGCAGACGATCGACCTCTTTAGCGTATGTGCGGATCTGGCGAGTCTTTGAGGATTGGTGCTCGCGGCGGCAGGTCCGAGCGGCTACGGTTCCGGTCCCTTTGGTTTTGGAGTTTCTACAGGATGGTTTTGATAAAGGTCTGGCGGCCAGTTCCTTGCGAGTGCAGCTAGCGGCTCTTTCTTGTTATCGCGGTAAGGTCAATGGGGTGTCATTGGGAGTTCACCCAGATGTGAAGCGCTATCTGAAGGCGGTTTCGAGGTTGCGACCAGTACGACGGGTGTGCATTCCATGCCTTGGGATCTGAATCTCGTTTTGACAGGGTTATCTCGTTCCCCCTTTGAGCCATTGCGTTGCGCGTCGGTGAAGGATGTGACGCTTAAGACTGTGTTTCTGGTGGCTATATGCGCGGCGAGACGTTTTTCGGGATTGCAAGCCTTATCCTGTCGGGAGCCGTTCTTATCCTTCTCTAAGGACAAGGTGGTGCTGCGTCCAGTTCCGTCCTTTTTGCCCAAGGTGGTGTCTCCCTTTCACTTGAATCAGGCGGTATGTTTGCCGGTGCTGGGAGGCAATGGGGGTACCGCGTCGGCTTCCTTCCCCCGTTGTTTGGATGTGAAAAGGGCGTTGAAAGAGTATTTGAAGGTGACTGAGTCCTTTCGCAAATCGGAAAGGTTGTTTGTCTTGTTCGGGGGTCGCCGCAAGGGAGAGGCGGCGGCTAAGGCGTCCATTGCCCGGTGGGTTCGAGAGGCCATTGCATCGGCCTACATGATTCAGGGGCGGTCCGTACCTAGTGGGTTGCGGGCGCATTCTACCCGGGCACAGGCATCTTCTTGGGCGGAACACTGGTCCCGCCGGTGGATATTTGTAAGGCAGCGACCTGGTCGTCGTTACATGCCTTCAGTAAGCATTACAGGCTTGATGTTGCGGCGGCGACTGATGCTCGTTTCGGGTCGGCGGTTTTGTCCGCCGCGTGGAAAGGTCCCTCCCATTAATTACTGCTCTGGTACATCCCAGACGTAGAGGACTGAACTGGAGGAACGATAAGGAAATGATAATTACACTTACCTGGTAATTGTAGTTCCTTGAGTGACGACAGTTCAGTCCTCCATCCCACCCGAGGGAGGTTAGGCGGTGTTTCAGCATATTCAATGTAACTTGCGTAAACGTATTACAGGTAAGTCGTTCTTGGCTTCCGTTGTCGGTGCCATCACCTCTGTCAGAGTAGGAGGTAAGAAAGCAATGCCCAAGCAAAAAATAAAAAAAGAAACATATAGTGATCAGTAAAAATGAGTGGGGTGGTGATGCGTAGCGTTAGTTAAGATGTTTTTTGCAATGTTAATATTGTCTACTTGTTTGTTGCTCCGTTGAGTTTGCTTTGTTATAGTTCACACTGGAGTTGGAGTGAAAGGGTGGCAGGCTATATCCAGTGATGTCAGAAGATTGACATGCCAGTCTCCAAGCTGCAGGAGGAGATTGACAACCCAGACATAGAGGACTGAACTGTCGTCACTCAAGGAACTACAATTACCAGGTAAGTGTAATTATCATTTCCTTGTGCCGGGTCCTGCCTGCTCTCTTCCCAAACGCATTACTGTGCGGTACAGAGGCTTCAGATCTCTCCTCCTTGATCGTATGGAGGAGAACTCTGCTGCGGTGAATCTCCTGGTGCCAGCGTGTCTCGGCGGCTGCGACTTCACTGCGTTGACGGACGAAGTGGCGGGAGGCTTGTCCGGCAGCTCTACGCTAGCTCATCAGTTGAGAGGGGCCACGCGGACTGGAGCCCTGCATCTATCGAAGACTTTTGCAAAAGGTACTGTTCAGGGCAGAGATCGGTCCGGCAGGGGAACGGACCGTGGAGGCGCGGTCGGTTGCTCGGTTTTGGCACCATTTTGCTGCGCATCTCAATGGCGGCCATTTTAGCCATGTGTTCACCGCGTGGAGATCCAAGTCACAGAGACTTGTGATAGACCATTGGAGCAGTGCTGTGGCCGTGCGCAGTGCTTGGGCTTATCTAGAAAGGGGAATTTGGTTTTATTTTCCTGTTCTCTGCTTCCCCTTTGTGTTGCCTTGAGTTTGTTTTCTTTATTTAAGCTGTCATTGTGACCTTGCTTCGAGCCAGGAAAAAGTCTACATCGCTGACGTATGTTCGTATATGGCGCATATTTGAGGATTGGTGCTCGCGGAAGCAAGTGTGAGCGGCTACAGGTTCGCTTCCATTGGTGTTGAGTTTTTTACAAGAGAGCTTTGATAAGGGATTGGCAGCCAGTTCCTTGAGGGTGCAGTTGGCAGCCCTTTCTTGTTATAGAGGTAAGGTGCAAGGAGTAGCACTAGGGGTGCATGTGGATGTTTTGCATTTTCTGAAGGCAATGTCCAGGCTGCGTCCCGCTCATAGAGTGATTATTCCGCCGTGGGACCTCAATTTGGTGTTAGGTGCTTTAGCAAAGGAACCCTTTGAGCCACTTCACAAGGTGTCGGTTAAAGATTTAACCTTGATGGTCTTTTTGGTAGCCATCTGTTTGGCGAGGCGCATTTTGGAATTGCAGGCATTGTCAAGCCGTTTGTCCTTTTCCAGGGGGAAAGTGGTGGTGTGGCCTGTTCCTCCTTTTTTGCCCAAAGTGGTTTCCCCATTTCATCTAAATCAGACTGTGTGTCTCTTCCAGTTCTCGGGTCGTTGGAGGGCGATGCAACGGATCGAGGCTGGCTGCAATTAGACATTAAGCGTGTGTTGCGGCAGTATTTGAAGGTGTCAGAGACTGTCCGCAAGTCGGATTGCTTGTTTGTATTCGGAGGTTCCCATAAAGGAAAAGCGGCCGCCAAGGCTTCTATTTCTCGTTGGGTTAGAGACACGATTGCTTCAGCATATATTCTGTGTGGCCGAGCGGTGCCAACAGGGTTGAGAGCTCATTCTACTAGGGCTCAAGCAACTTCGTGGGCGGAGCACTGTTTGGTGCCACCTGGGGATATTTGTAGGGCAGCCAGTTGGCCGTCTCTTCATACCTTTAGTAAGCACTACTGTCTGGATGTCTTGGCAGCGAATGATGCCGTGTTTGGGTCGGCGGTGTTGCAAGCCGGCTGGAAAGGACCCTCCCAATAAGTACTACTCTGTTACATCCCAGAGGTGGAGGACTAAACTGGAGGAACGATAAGGAAATAGAAATTACACTTACCTGGTAATTGTGGTTCCTTTAGGAACTCCAGTTTAGTCCTCATTCCCACCCGAGATGCTTAGTGGGGAGGGGAGTTGTGCGATGACCGGTAGGTAGGTATGTTGCTATATCTTGCTATCCTTTTTTGCTCTTTCTGGCCTGTTTGGCTGTATAACGGCAAAGGAAAGGAAGTGGTACAAGGAAAGATACTCTTTCCTGGGGGGAGTTCTAGTTTTGTATTTCTTGAATATCAGTTCAGTTATTCTGGTTTAAAATGAATAGTATAGCTACTTATTTGTTGCTCCTTTGAGTGTGCTTTGTCAGTAGTTCACTGGGGTTGATGAGAGATGCCAGCAGACTACATCCAGTGATGTCATGTTTTTGACATGCCCAGTCTCCAAGCTGCAAGAGGAGGTGCACTACCCAGAGGTGGAGGACTAAACTGGAGTTCCTAAAGGAACCACAATTACCAGGTAAGTGTAATTTCTATTTTGTGGTGCTGAGCATCAACTGACTCCGTCCAACCCTTTCTGGATACCCATGCCTTGCTCACCGAGGTAGGGACATCAGGTGAGCGATCAGAATTGACACCACTTCCCAGGGTGATCTCCCTGTCAAGCTTGTCACAATCCAGTGCCCAAGGATGCTGGTGCACTGGGTGATACAGGGGCCACTGGCATCCATTCTCTCCCTCTCCAAGGAGCAGGCGGGAGGAGGAGGAGACTCAGCACTATTTTGACTTCCCCTCAGGTCCGAAGCTGTCAATTCGTATTCTATCATCCTTAGACCTCCTGTCTGCCCTGTCATCTGCCCCCGGAGGACATATTCCCCCAGGACATTAGGGACATGGCCAAGGCCAACCGCTTGGAGGAACTGGGGTGGAGCTGCTCCAGTACCCCTCCGCTCCCAGAGAAGTGGTGATGGTTCCCTTGCACCATGTCCTGCAAATGTTACTGCCATGGCTGTGGAAAAACCCCTCATGATTCCCATCATCAGCTGAGATTCTATTTCCCATACCAGGTCCAGAAGGCCTCGAACTTCGAGAAGCCTGTTACCACATAACTCCATCGAGATTGAGTGGGCCTTGAAGTGGGCTAAAAGCACTAGGACTCGCTCTTTGGTGTCCCGGGGCCATGAGGCTTGAACCCTGAACTTCTTTGGGAGGAAATGTTATCAAGTTTCCATGCTGGTTGCCAGGGTCCTGGCCTACCAGACCTATATGAGCATGTTCTTCAAGAATATTCTGCTGTACCTGGCAGACTTTGCCGTCCTCATTCCTGAAAACGGTTGCGAGGCTTTTTGGGCCCTGGTGGTCTGTGACTGCTCCAAATTCAGCCTATGATGCTTTCGAGTCCACAGGCAGTGTAGCGGTGGTAGATATTGCTGCGAGCTGGATGGCATGACTGCAGTTCTCTAATCTGGAACAGTGGGTCCAGGACAAGATCACCAGTGCTCCCTGCCATGGAAAGGATCTCTTTGGGAAGTCAGAAGAGAAGACAGATGTGCTCAAGAGGAAAGCCACAGATCCCACACAGAAGAAACATCAGGCTAAGGCAGCCTTCTACCCATGCCCAAGGTGCAGACACCTTGCCAGCAGCAGAGGGAAAAGACCCTGAAGGTTCAGCCCGCCCTGCAGCCCAAACAGTGGGCATGTTTTTGATGGGTTCCTCAGAAGCAGAACTAGCCAGCCGCTGTCTGCTATGGTACCCCTGCAGGTAGGGGAGGAAGGTGGCAGATTGTCCAAAGTGGATATCTGTTGCACTTCACCCAGCTGCCACCCCCATACATCCCCGGGGAATATCCCATGGACCCCGCGCACTGGAATCTCTGCAGGGAGAAGTCTCTGTTCTGTTAGCTGACTTAGCCATCAAGCTAGTTTCCATAACTCAGGTTGGTCGGAGCTTCTATTCCAGATACTTCCTGGTTCCCAAAAAAACGGCGGGTTCTGGCCCATCCTGGACCTGCAAAACCTGAACCAGGTTCCTTGTACATAAGTTGGAAGATGGTCTCACTAGGGATGCTGCTCCTGTATCTTCTACAGGACGATTGGCTGTGCTCCTTGGATCTAAAGGATGCATACACATGTCCTGATCCACTCAAGTCAGACAGCATCAATGGTTCATGCTGGGCGGCCAGCACTTTCAGTACAACATGCTTCCATTCGTGCTGGCCTCAACCCCGCGGGCTTCATTAAGTGCCTGGCAGTCGTAGCCACCTATCTTTGGACCATGGTGGTCTTCATCTTCCTGTACCTGGATGACTGGCACATCAAAGGTCCCATGCCTTAAGGCATCCGGCAGTCCACCGATTTGACCATTCGGGTTCTTGAGTGGCTGGGCTTTGTGATCAACTACCTGAAGTCCCACCTGCAGCCCACACAATAGCTAGAGTTCATCGGGGCCCTTCTCAATGCCACTCGACGTGGACTTTTCTATTGGCAGACTACAAGCAGGGGCTCTTTGAAGTGGTGGGCGAAGTGCAGCACCTGTGCCACATAGCGTCCTGTGCAATAACTTCCATGGTGCATGTCACCCCTCAGGCCCATCTCTTCATGCAGCCAGGCCCACTGGACCCTGAGCATGCAATGGAAGCAAGCGACAGCCGCCTCCGGAACAGGTTGTGATCACCGCATCACTGGTATGTCCCTTGACTGTTGGCTAAAGCTGGGGAATATGCTGAAGGGCCTTCCGTTCCAAGCGGCAGCCCCCTGCAAGATGCTCACGATGGACATATCCAGGCTCGTCTGGAGAGTTCACCTGGACGGTCTCTGCACCCAGGGCCTATGGTCTGAGCAGGAAAGCCTGCTTCAGATCAGCTTTCTTGCACTGTGGGTGATAACAAATGCCCCCCTGCACCTTCCAAGCACATCTGACCAATCAGGTGGTGGTGATCCAAATGGACAACTAGGTAGTGATGTTCTATATGAGCAAGCAGGAGGGGACAGGTTCGTCCCTCCTATGTTAGGCTGTTAGACTGTGGAGGTTCACTCTGCTTCATGACATGGACCTCCAGGCAACTTACCTGCCTGGTGAACTCAACGGTCTGGTAGAGCAGCTCAGCCAGGTGCTTCAGCCACATGCCTGTACCCTCAAGAGGGTCTTCAGGAGTCAGGCACACCAGTTGTGGACCTCTTTGCCACAGCACACAATGCCCAGGTGGCTCGATTCTGCTCTCGGAGGCTAGCCAGCAACTGCCAGGCCTTGGATGCTTTTCTCCTCCACTGGGGAGAGGGCTTGCTGTATGTATACCCTTGATACCACTTGTGGCAAATACCCTCCTGAAGCTCCAGGCCAACCAGGGCTCCATGATTCTCATCTTCCCCTACTGGCCTCACAGAGCGCTGCTCTGCCCAGACCTCATCTCGCAGGAGGGGTGGAACCTTGTTGCACCCCATTGTCCTCTCTTTTGCACTCACTGCATAGATGCCAAGCTAGTCGTCTTCTAGCTCAGGCTTCCAGTGGATGTCCTTCTGGCATCTTGCAAGACCTACATGCTAAAGTGGAGGAAGTTTGCCGCCTGTTCGGGTAGGGCGCACTGGACCCCTTTTCCTTCAGCGTGGACCAGCTAATGGAGTACCTTCTGCACATCTCCGACTCTGGCCTGAAATTCAGTTCGGTGCGAGTTCACCTCAGCGCGATAGGGGCATACCATCATGGCTTGGGGAGGGGGAAGCTCATCTCAGCCCATCTGAGCCCATCTAAGCCCAGCCTCTTGTGGTTCAATTCATGAGGGGTCTGATCTTCTTGAAGCCCCGTTCAAGCCCCCTACAGTGGCTTGGGATCTCAATGTGGTACTCTCCCATTTGAGCTGCTGGACTTGGGCCCTCTGAAGTTCCTGACTTGGCAGGTCCTCTTTCTGGTGCAGTAACGTCAGTGCGCGATGCATCATTGAGCTCCAGGCTCTGGTCGCTCACCCTCCGTACACCAGGTTTTACCACAACAGGATGATGGTCTGCACACACCCCCACTTTCTGCCAAAGGTGGTCTCTGCATTCCACCTCAACAAGTTGAGTCTTACTGACTTTCTTTCCCCAGCCTCATGCTAATCAGCAAGAGGCAGTGTTGCATATGTTGGACTGCAAGCGAGCGCTGACCTTTTACCTGCAGCGCACGAAAACACACCCGCAGTCCACCTAGCTGTTTTCTTCCTTCCACCCCAGTAAGCTGGGTGCTGCTGTCCCGAAGTGTACACTATCCCTTTGGCTAGCAGATGGCATCGTTTACATGTATTCCCAGGCTGGGTTGAGCTTTGAGGGTCATGTCACAGCTCAGAATGTCTGTGCAATGGTTGCATCAGTGGCTAACATCCACTCTGTTTCTGCAGAGGAAATATGCAGGGCTGCGACATGGTCTTCGGTCCATGCTTTTGCAGCCCACTACTTTCTGGATTGGTATTCACGATGGGACAGCAATATTGGCCAGGCTGTGCTCCAGCATTTCTTTGCGTCATAGTTAGCTCCTACCCACCGGCCCTTCTGTCCATCCAGGCTACCTGCTAAAATCTGTCGGTCTGCTGAGGATGCTGAATCAGAAGAGTTCCTTGGTAGGACTGCCTTACTGTTCTTTCTGGCTTTTCCAATTTCATTGCCCCTTTTGTGCTGTTGATCTCCTCGGGTTCCAGTAGTCTGTAACTTGGGAGTCCCATACGTGAAGACTTCCTGTTTGTTCACAGAGAAAATGTAGTTATTCACCTGTAGCAAGTGTTCTCCGAGAACAGTGGGAATAAATCCTCACAACTCTCTCGCCTCCCGGGGAGTTGCCTTTTTGGCTCCTGCTATGATGTTAGACTGGAGAATATGGCGCTGTGGCAGGTGGAAAGGCAGATGTGCATGTGCAATGTACCTCCCAAAGGCTTCCTTTGGAAGCTGGGGAGTGTCCCGTGTGGGGCTCTGTTGGTGACATCACCCATACATGAGGACTTATTCCTGCTATTCATGGAGAACACCTGCTACAGGTGAGTATCTACACTATATACTATACGCTTACCATCTTTCATTAAATGCAGAGTTTCTCACGCAGCGTTTCCCACAAGCCCTGACTGAGCTAGCAGCTATTTTAGGAGAAGCATATCAGTATGAAACCTATCTTATGTGTATAGCCTATAATGTATTTGACACAGATTCTAGGACTTCGGCTTCTTGTCTGGTTGTGTATATATCCATATGAGGCTGGTGGATGCTTCATATGCTGAAGGCTATCTAATTGCCGATAAAGTGAAGGAGCCCATGGATACCATTTAAGGATCACTGCTGTACTTTACATCATCTCTCTTTTGTACCATCATTGTTCTCTAGACGGACAAGTGCATTCCAATACCATAATTAATACTGTCATAGGAGCACTTTTCTTCCCTTCATAAGGCAGCCTCAGCAGATTCATTGCCCTCCTGTTAAGCCCTGTCAATTGAAGTAACTGTCTAATTTTTGGCTGTCCCATATAGTCACAGCCACTGTTCCTCCAGAATATATATACTGTATATAAGGCTTCTGATTTTATTTTTTAACAGGTAAGCACCAATAAAACACCAATGCAAAAAAAATTAAAATATGTTGAGTAAACACTGAGAAAAAGACGCCACTTTCCTAATAGTTTCACCCCTCTTCTTGCTTATCTTACATCTATTCAATTTGTGTCTCTTCCGTGTTGACTCCTAAGTGACAAAAATATACATGTTTGATTCCATCAGAAAAGGTACCCAGCATTTGTACCTGCGGTGTAAAAACACTGAAATGTTGCTCGCTTTTTTTGTACTCTCAAGCAGCTTGTTAACTGGAAAAAGGAACACCTAGTTTTACAATTTATAAACACCTAGGAATGAGCTACCTAAAATATATACCATGCTTTGTCTGTTGGGGGTTAGATGCTCTTTTTCAACAATGGGAGTAGATCACTAGAGATCCCTGGGTTCTCAGTATTTTTATCAACTTTATGGAACGCTAGAGAATCAGTCGAACAGAACCAACAGCCATATACCCAATACAGTTAATACAAATTCTGTTTTTACAGCAAGCTTCCAAAAATTACTCCCATCTCCCCCCCCCCCATAAGAAATCATCCCACCAATTCTTACACACACAAATAACAGGGGAAGACTATTCTTAAAAATGCCATAGCCTCAAAAGAAAAAAACGTTCTCTCCTCTCCACAGTATACAAAGTATAACTCATTTGAGAGATGCATACCTTTACACAGCAGTTTCCCCAATCTGTACCAAAATTACCATACCTGAAATCACCTTTGGAGTTCCTACTGAGAAACTCTTCTTATTCAGCATCCTAGTGTGGTGACAGGAGGACCATACTGTGTAAATAATAAAAAATTATAATAATAAATAAATAAATAATTAAAAAAAAACAACACAAAAATTTACAATCCACCCTTAGCAGAGAATTTGATGCACATTAATGCCCCAGCCTGCACATACCACTCCACTACCTGTGGACCTCTTATGTGTCCATTTTCATTACCAGCAGCCAACAGCAGTAATTCCACTAATCTTACATTCATATGGCATCAAAGCAGGTTGGTCTAAAAGCTCCAGCAAACACACGAAGGGGTCATTTGGGCACACTTCTCCAGTTATTAAAGCAATCTGCCTCAGGATGTCTTTCTAAACTGTTGGATTATTGGACACCCCCACCACCCATGGAAAAAGTGCTCCTACTTCCTCATCCATCTGCTGCATTTTAACCATCCACACTGCTGGTGTAACATAATTTTGCATAAAAATCTAGTATTGTATTTGACTACACACTATAGCAGCTGAACATCGGTATCCTCTTTGGTAAATACGTTTCCAATCCCTCGGGTCCAGTCGTTTCCCTATCCAGCTGTGCCATCTATTTCTATACTTCTGGGAACAGGGAGGTAAATACTCTGAAGCTGTCCTGTACAGACATGATGACAGTCTTTTAGATTACACACCTCTATACAATATCTTTTCTAAATGTAATGGTTCCTTCCTTAAGTTGACCCAGTTCTGTTCCTTCTGCAGAAAAAAATGTAATTGGAAATACTGAAAAAAGGGGACAGTCATCTCACTGTCCCTTTCTTGCTTGAGCCATAAGATCACTCCTTACTCCCCAGTGAAATCCTAAGATAAATGAATAGCGCTGCCATCCAAGCACCATCTAAGTTCTTGGGAATACACCCCACAAAAAGCGCGAAGTCTTTGATTTTGGCCACTGGGAACAATAAACCCCTCAAGTTGCATTTCTTTCTCACCTGTAACTATATTCAAAACAGGGGACTGAGTAATGCATATTGCTCCCATGACCTGGAAACATCTACACACTCTTCCTCTCCATCACCCACTACTTCAAAAAGGGATCTAGGGCATAGCAACTATGCCCCATTTCAACCCAGGGAAGCCCCGGTGGTTTGGCATAATGGTAGTGTATTGCCCATAGGATAGTGGCTTATAAACTCAACTTGGTGAAAACTAAACTACCATCCTTTTTCTTCTCCTCCATAGGCAGGGCCACCTACTCATTTTTCCAGCACCCTTTTCCCTCACTGCACACACTACGTTTCTATTCTAATTTCCTAAGAAAACCAGTGGGGACAGCTATGGGTAACTGGGTGAAAGAGAAAAGTCAGTCTAGTCACAATCATCATTTTGACTGCGCCAAATCCTGCCCAGTGAGCTCATTGTATTTCCTGACACCTTTTTAAACTTCTACACCTTTCGTGCTATGGGAAGATAATTTATTGTGGAAAAATTCCTCCAGGTTGGCTGAGATCTGGATTTCTAGATACTTGATGTTTCCCAAAACTATTTGAAAGGGATTGATCCCAGAAGGCATAATCTCTTTCCAAATTGCAAAACTCCCGACTTATCATAATTGACCTTAAATCTGGAGACTAAGGCAAATTGATGCAAAATAATTAGCAAGGATGGAAGCAACACCACTGGATCCTGCAAGTAAATCAGCTTATCTGCATATAGCAATAATTGATCAGGTACCCCTCCTACCAAAATCATATTAATAGTTTATTTGGACTGCAAAATACATCAGGGGCTTGGTCATGAGTGAACAGTGGTGACAGTGGGCAGCTCTGTCTTGTACCTCTGTAATGAGAAGACCTTTGACCAATCACCATTGAAGGAAAAACAAGACTTTTATGATGATCTCTAACCCATTTTATAAAGCAGTCTGCAAGCTGAAATCCACCTAAAAATGCAAACATATACTCCCATTCTACATGGTCAAAGGCCACCTTGGCATAGATTGTAATACACCAGGCCACCAGACCATCCTTTTTTTTTTTACAGCAGACATAAGATTTAACAGCCTCTGTACATTAGTTGCAATTTGTTGCCCTTTAATTTAAAAAAAAAAAAAAAAAATCCTAGCAAATATTTTGACATTGCTGTTCAGCAGTGAAATCGGCCGATAAATAATTCTCTTCTTTCTAGTATGTACGAGACAGAAATCATTGTGTTACCTAAGAGTGAGAAGTCTCCCTCGTGTGTGTGTATGTATATATATATGTATATGTATATATGTATATATATAAAAAATATATTATAATTAAATAAATAAATATAATACACAACGAGGGAGACTTCTCACTCTTAGGTAATACAATGATTTCTCGTACATACTAGAAGGAAGAGAATACTCACCAACACTGGACCCAAAGACCTTGCCATCCCTTTATAATAATCCACAGGGAAACCACCAACCACAATGACCTCCCCTGAGGCCAGCCTTTTAATGGCAGCCTCAGTTTCAACCACCAAGATTTCCTTATTCAAAACATGACTTTGTTGCTCGCCTAAGATGGACAAACAAGAGCAATACAGAAATTTCTGAATCTCCTCTGTCTGGTCCTCAAGGGACTGAGAGAAATCCCTAAAAGTGGATGTGATCCCAAGGCTATGCAACCTCATCTTAACAGCACTATCTGCAACTCCACTAATCTAGAGCTGTGATGCTTCTTCCTCTGCCTAGCAAGAAGCTTTCTCGCCTTCCCTCCATATTCCATAAAACTCCATTTAGTTAGCCTGAGCAAAAATTCCACATGCTCATTCTCAATACTGTCAGTCTTACAATGCACTTCTGTCTTTTCACAATACTTTACCATTTCCCATATGCTTATGCTGCAGCTGTAGTGCCCCTAGCCTCATGCAGTCCTCTCAACTCCTCCTTCCTCTGCCTTTTTCTCTGAGGCCAGTTGCAGTAGGCAGCCTCTCAGATGGGCCTTACTTGCATCCCACAAGACTGCTAGAGAGCTATCCTCTACATCATAATGAACTATATAGTCCTTCCACCAGCCTTCCATAAACAGCTGAACTTTATTTTGCCATAGCTTCAAATTGGCTCTCCAACACCTTACATCCTGTTTACCCTGCCTCTCCACAATTTCATGGCACAAAGATACCAGGGCATGATCACTTGAAGCAATTGGAGCTGCAATATCTCTGCCATGCAGACTTCCTGTACATCTGGTGCCTTAACCAAGAGCATGGATAACTAACCCGGGTGTATGCCAGAGTCTTAACTGAACAGTGAATATAAGCAGGCGATACCAAATCAGAATAAAGAAAAAGTGGATGTGGCCCTATTACAGGTGATTAGGCTAGTACATGAGATGGGCAAGCTCCACTGAGCTGGTGCAGTCAAGTGTTTTATTCTTCTTTATAATTCCAAAGATTGGGGGGGGGGGGGGTATGTAGCTGTTTTACTGCATAAAAAATGTCCCTTTTACTGCGAGTCTGGGAGGGATGGAGAGGGTCGGGTAGTTTGAGTTGTGGGACAGGTTGAGCAGTATGAACTCTTCATTTTAAATGCTTATTTAATTTTAGAAAAACTGTGCTAGAGTGAGACCAAAGTCAAGGGATGCTTTGTGTCTGGGGAGATACAAACTCTGGATTGAAAGTGGACAAGTAGCCTAGTGGTTAGGGCAACAGCATGGGACCAGAAAGCCCAGGGTTCAAATCCCAATGGTACTCCTTGTGGCCTTAAGCAAGGCACTTAAGCCCTCCACTGCTGCAGGTATAAACTTCGATTGTAAGCCCTCTGGGGACAGGGAAATGCCTACTGTACCTGAATGTAATTTGCCTTGATCTACTACTGGAAAGTTAGAGCTAAATACTACTAAATAGGTAAGATAGGTTGGGAGGGTGTGGGAATAGAGAGCTCTGCATAAGAGCTTAGCGAAATTTGGTTGGAAGAATATTTGGAGAGAATTTTATCCAGGTGTAAGATTTGTCTTGATAGGGCTATTAAGGCCTTCCACATTTAAAGTAGCAATTTTTAAAGGCATTGTGCAATAAACAGGTCAGTCAAACATTTTGGGGAACTTGGATCTCCAATATCTCAGCCAGCACCATCCTGTTAGCCTGCTCTCCCAAGCGTGCATACTGCCATTCTCATCCATCTCAACAAACATGGTACTCAGAGACTGTGTGCATCTCTCATATATTCCTTCCCCACCCCCACTCAAACAAACGCTCTCCCCCTAATAAAACCATCTGTTTTTCTTTTTTTACTTAAATGAATCCCACACATGTGACAGGAGAACATCACCCTGGTGTGGCAGGAAGTGATCCTGTAGCTAGGACCTGTCCTCTAGGTGATGTAAAACCCCTTCTCATAGAGGCGTTTTCTCCAGGGCCATATGCCCATGAGGGAAGAGTTAGGATAGCCATTGAAGTTGGTGATTAAATCATTAGGTATGTAGATAGCTGAGTGTCTGGCGGACACGAGGATCACTTGCTAACATACCTGCCTAGTGCGAAGGTAGCAGACCTTCTGTGCCACCTAGACAAGGTTTTAGATGGTGCTGTGGAGGAGTCAGCTGTCTTAGTACATGTTGGTACAAATGACATTGGAAAGTGGGAGGGAGGTTCTGGAGGCCAAATTTAGGCTTTTAGGTACGAAGTTGAAATCCTGAACTCCCAGGATAGCATTCTCTGAAAAGCTTCCCATTCCACATGCAGAACCCAAAAGGCAGATGGAGCTCCAGCGTCTCAATGCATGGATGAGACGATGGCATAAGGAAAGGGTTTTGGATTTGTTAGGAATTGGGCAACATTCTGGTGAAAGGAAGGGCTTTTCTGAAGGGATGGTCTCCATTTTAACCTGGATGGAACCAGGCTACTATCATTAACCTTTAAAAAGGAGAGGGAGCAGCTTTTAAACTAGATAATGGGGGAAAGCTGACAATTGCCCAAAAGCACATGGTTTGAAATGATGTATCCTTGAAGGATACTAGCAAAAGAGGGAAGTTAGGGCATCCCGACAGAGAGGTTCCAATAAAGATAAAAGTAACCCAGATGCCCTTAAGTACAGAGTAGACAGAGCTGAAAGATTCCAAATTACGCATCTACTGATAACCAGATTGACATAAATAAAATACAATCTCTAAAATGCCTGTATGTAAATGCTGGAAGTCTAAAAAATGGGAGTTGGAATATATAGCACTAAATGAGAGGTTAGATATGATTGGTATCTCAGACCTGGTGGAAGGAGAAAAACCAGTGGGACACTATCATTGTGATTATAGTTTATACCCAGCTATCAGAGTAGATCAGATTGGTGGAGGGCATTGCACACTGTTAGAGAGGCATTGAGTCACACAGGATTAAAGTTTTGCAGGAAACAAAATACATCGTAAAATCTCTTTGGATGGAAATTCCATGTAAAAAGGGGAAGGCGATGGCAGTGGGGCTGGCCAGAATGAACAAGTGGATGATGAAATACTAAAAGAAATTAGGGGAGCTAACAAGTTAAAACACAGTAATAATAATGGGTAATTTCAATTACCCCGGTATCGACTGAGTCTGTATCACGACAGGACATACTAGGGAGATAGTTTCTAGATGAAATAAATGACTGCTTCTTGGAGCAGCTGGTTCATGAATCAACGAGAGGTGAAGCTATTTTGGACCTAGTGGAACATAGGATCTGGTGCAAGAATGTGATAGGTGATGGCCTAGTATGTAGCAGAGCTAGGCCTGAAGCCCTTTTCCCCTGCTTTAGAATGTTATTGCTGACTTTGGAAAATTACAGAATGCTGTTAGCTAGCTGTTAGAAAGAAATACCGCTCTATTCTGGCTTGATAACATGTCCTGCTCTCCTGTAGATAAGAGAATTAAAACTTTCTTACTGTTTGTTTAGGTAAGCCAGCTGTCTGCTTTAGTAAGAATGTGCTCCACTGTATCTTTGCTAGATGTACACTGACCTTGTAATTAGGATGAAAATATAGCAGAGAAGCTGAACAGTGTAAGAATATTTTGTCTAGCGTTTTGATTGTTTAGTGTTTTGAGCCAGGGCTAGAGAAATGTGCCTGGAATATTACAGAAATCACCAGTAGCTATTAGAAACACTTCTTAGCCTTGCTTTGTTTTGCTTTTGATAAGAATGCTTCTGATAAACAAAAAGGTAAACTACAGCTGTGCCTTCCACTATCTTTGCAAGCTAACTGACCTTGGAAGAGTAGCGAAATATACTGTATACTGTAGCAGAAGTATTATGTCTAGTGTTATGTCTACCAAGACCAGGACCAATGAGAATTTTTGCCTGTATTAGACTGGAAAAGAAAGGTATAAAAGCTGTTTTACTAGGAGTCATTGCTCAGACCTTTTTGAATGCAACTGCAATCTGAGCCTGTGCACAAATAAATTGGCTTGGATCTTTGCCTGACTCCGGGTATTATTTATTGCATGCTTATCAGCTACTACAAGAGAAGGTTGTTGGGGCCCCTTGGCAGTAGTGATCATAGCATGAACGCATTTGATTTAATAAATGGAAGAAGGATGACAAGGAAATCCACAGTACTACCTTTTATCTTTCAAAAGGGAGACTATGATAAACTTAGGAAAATAGTTAAGAAAAAAACTAAAAGGAACAGCTGCAAAGGCTAAAGATTTACATCAAGCAAGGGCATTGTTTAAACAAATACTATCTTGGAAGCCCAGACCAGATGTATTCCATGCTTTAAGAAAAGTGGACCGAAGGCCAAAACCTGCCTGCATGGTTTAAGGTAGGGTCACAGAAGCTGCTGTAGTGCAAAAAAAAAATAAAAAAATCTGGAAATGGAAAAAGGAGCCAAATGACAAACTGGAAGCAACACAAGCACTGGCAAGTTAGATGCAAGGCACTGATAAGGCAGGCAAAGAGAATTTGAAAAAAAGCTTGCTGTGGAAGCAGAAAACCATATAGTAAAAACTTTCAAGTACATTTGTAGCAAAAAGCCTGAGAAGAGTCAGTTGGATCATTAGATGACAGAGGAGTAAAAAAGGGGCCCTAAGAGGGAACAAGGCCATAATGGAGAGACTGACTGAATTTTTTGCTTCGGTCTTTACTGAGGAAGATGTAGGAAAGTTACCCATGCCTAAAGGTGATACATCGGAAGAATTGAAAGAAATATCGATAAACCGGGAAGATGTATTACAACTATTTGATAAACTGAAGAGTAGTAAATCAGCTGGACTGCATGGTATACATCTGAAGGTGTTGAAAACTGAAATATGAGATTGCAGACCTAGTATTAGTAATCTGATCTATCATTGAAATCATCTGTAGTACCCAAAGATTGGTGAATGGCCAATGTAATGAACATTTTTAAAAAGGGTTCAAGGGGGTGATCCGGGAAACTATAGACCGTTGAGTCTGACATCAGTACCTGGTAAAATAGTAGAAACCATAAGGAACAAAATTACTGAACATGTAGATAGTCATGGTTTAATGGGAGAAAGCCAACGTGGATTTAGCCAAGGAAGGTCTTGGCTTAATAAGCTGTCATATTTTTTTGAAGGTGTGAATAAACAGGCAGACAAAGGTGAGTCGGTTGATACAGTGTACTTGGACTTTCAGAAAGCCTTTGACAAGGCCCCTCATCAGAGACTTCTGGCAAAACTAAAGAGTCATGGGATAGGAGGCAGTGTACTATTGTGGATCAGGAACTGGTTAAAATGCTCTCTCTCGTACATCCAGTTTCTGACTGAATGGCGGCTCTTCACTCAGGTGAAGCACCCTAGTTGTGTCAGGGGTATCCACATGCCGTTGTGCTGGTGAGGCCCCACCTTCAGTGGCCCTTGAGGGCTTCCTTCTTTTGCAGAAAAACATTCATATCCATTGGTGAATGTAAAATGTTCCATACTCTACTGTTCAGCACCGTCAGGTGGGCATGGTGTCGTACTGATTTTAAAACTAGCAATCTGAAGTTTCGCACAATATTTTATAAGAGCCTCACACTTCTGTACAGTCTCCGCACTCAAATTCAGGAATATTGCGGTCTTTCAATTGTTAATATATCATGATCTTGGATTTTCTAGTTTCCGTTATTAAATGCTTTTTCTCTTGGTACCTCAGGAGTCGAACAATCAGAGCACAAGATGGGTTCCCCGGACTAGGCCTCTGGCAGATTTCCCAATGTGTCCGCTCTATTTCATAACCGCGTATCACCAATTGCAATGGAAAGCTACTGCCCAGTATTTGTTTGACAACCAACCATGGGTCCAGCAGCTTGACCTCTTCAGGGACACCAAATATATTGAGGATTGAGCATCTGTCCTTTTCCTTAGCATTCCTCCAGTTTAGTCCTCCACCTCTGGGTTGTGAACCTCCTCCTGCAGCTTGGAGACTGGGCATGTCAAACTTGTGACATCACTGGATATAGCACGCTGGAATCTCCCATCAGCCCCAGTGTGTCCAGTCTCCATGTAGCAGGAGGACGTAGTGAGCCTAGGTGCTGGGCTTACTAGAGAAACGAATAAGGAACAATTTAGTCAGAGCACTAGATTTTTAGGTCCTTAAATTTCTGGGTTTCAGTCAATTTTGGTTTGTCCCTTTAAATTTCTTTATTTTAGGGGGTATTTCTTTATTTTTATTTATTTGTGTGCTTTTCTATACCGCCTCTTCCAGAGATCAGGGGCGGTTTACAAGGAACTTAAAACAACAATATAGCAAAACAGTGCAATATTGCATTACATTAAACATTAGGTGAACATAAAACTAGATTACATAAGAACTAGGTTACATGGAAAACAATGTGTGGGTTATTAACATAAAAGGAAACATAAAACTATGTTACAAAGAACCAAAAAGTAGCTTTACATGGTTAGCAAGAGATTATAATAGTTATTTGCGATCATAAGTACAGTGTTGGGAGTAGACTAACTTGGGTGGATATGAAAATGGAATTAGGTGGGGTAGACTTGTGTTTGGTTTGTTGCATGTTTTTGTGTAGTAAATTTGATTTCAGGTTGTATGTTGCTATAGTGTTGACTAAATAGGTAGGTTTTAAGTTCCTTCCTGAAAGTTGTAAGATCTTTAATCTCTCTGAGGTTTAGTGGCAGTTTGTTCCATTGGCTGGGAGCATAATATGAAAAAGCAGTGTTGGTGGTTATTTGTTTTGATTTTGTCACTGCAATGGGAATTAATAGCATGTTGAGGTTAGTTTTTCTTCTGATTCTGTTTTCTTGTGGGGTTTGGAGTAGAGTGGCCAACTGTGATGGGGCTAGGTCATTAATGAGTTTAAAAGTGGTGACAAGTGTTTTATATTGAATCCTACTATAGATAGGAAGCCAGTGGAGAGCGTATAGGATAGGAGAGATGTGATCGAATATTTTAGCTTTCATAATGATTCGAGCAGTGACATTCTGAGCTCTTTGAAGGATGTGTAAATTCTTTTTGGATGTTCCTTGGAGTATGCCATTGCAGAAGTCTAAATGTGGCATAATGAGAGCCTGGACAACTGTTCTGAAATCGTTGATGTCGATGAGGGGTCTGAGTTGCTGTATGGTTCTCAGTTTGAAAAATATAGTTTTGGCAGTCTGTTTTATGTGGTTGGTCATGCTTAGGGTTTTGTCTAGTGTAACTCCAAGGTATTTAATTTCAGACTTGACTGGGAGAGTAATGTTCATAAGGTTGATGGAAGTTGGAGGGGTGAAGGTGGTACTTCTGGTTACGAAGAGTGCTTCGGTCTTTTTGAAATTGATATCCATATGGATTGAGTGGAGCCATTTTTCAGCTTCAAAGAGGCAGGTGGCGATTTTGTTGAAATTAAGGTTAGCTATGTCTAACGGGGCGAACAGCATGATGTCGTCTGCATAGATAAAATATTTTAGATTGTGGCGTTGAAAGATTGTACAGATAGGTTGTATATAAAGGTTAAAAAGTAATGCAGAGAGTGAGGATCCTTGTGGGATACCACGTTCTTGGGGGAATGGTAGTGAGGGGGAATGGTCTAAATGGACATATTGGAAGCGATTAGAAATGTAGGACTTAAACCAGTTAAGAGTGATATCTTTTAAACCTAGTTGGGATAGTCTAGATAAGAGCGTATTATGATCAACGCTGTCAAAGGCTGAGGAAATGTCAAGGAAGATGAGCAAGAAGGTCTGTTTTATATTATCCATACCTCGGATAAGTGAATCAAGAAGGGATATGAGTAGGGTTTCTACTCCGTGATATGAGCGAAAACCATACTGGTATTCATCTAAAGGGAAGTTGGTATCAATATGATCCTGAAGTTGTGTCTGAGCTACCTTTTCAATAATTTTGGCCAAGAAAGGTATGCTGGCAATGGGGCGGTATGAGGAAGGGTCAGAACTGTTAAGGGTTTTATTTTTTAGTAAAGGGCGAATCGCCGAGTATTTCAGATCATCTGGCATGAAGCCTTGAAGTAGAGATTGGTTTACCAGCTTCAAAATGTATGGGGCTAGTTCGGATTTTGTTTTAATCCAAGACACTGGGCAAGGATCAAGTAATGACGTGGTGGTATTGAGGTTTGATATAATCTCTATCAGTTGTTTGTTGGTGATTGTATGGAATGAGCTCCACTCCGTGATGGAATTTGGTGTGGGAGAGGTCAAGATAATGCTTGGACGGGCGCTTAGTTTAAGCTTATTAGCAAAATGGTTTGCAAGGAGTTGTGGATCTATTGGTGTTTTGTTAGAGGTGTTATCGGGAACCTTAGTTAGAGATTTAATAATCTCAAAAAGTTCTCTGGGTCGATTGATGGCCTTGGCTAATGTTTTAGTGTGGAATAGCCTTTTTGTGTTGTTAATGGCTTCCTTGTAGGTTTTAAGGTTTGTGAAGTATTGAATTCTGAGTTCAGTGGTTTTTTTCTTCCTCCACTTAGTCTCCAATTTCCGAAGGTTTTTCTTTAGTGTAGCAAGCTCAGAGGTGTACCATTTCTCAGTCAATTTAGATCTAGATTTTCTTTTATTGGAGGTTGAATATTTAGCTTCTGCCTCAATAATAGAGTTCCAGGTAGAAACAAATTCGTTAAGATTGTTTGCGGTGTTGTCTAATTTTGGGGAAATAGATTCCAGAAAACTTTCCTCTTTAAATTAAAAAAAAAAGTCTCCCTGCCGCACCAAGACATCTATTTCATTTGCAGGATTTCTCTCCCTGGACTGTGTGGGAGAGAGCTCCTGAAGCGGCTCACCTGCCCCTTCACTTTCCTGAGGTGTGACGGCCTGACGCGCTGAGTCCTGGCGGGAGCGTGGTCGGCTTCAGCAGCACTTGCAGAGCAAGCTCTCGCTGTGAACGTTACTCCTAGAGCGGAGCGACGTTGCAGCTTGCAGGGCCCTGGTCTCTGGCAGTAAGGTTTCTGTTCTCGGCAGCGATGCCGAAGTCGGGGGGGTGTTTTTTGAGCCGGAGGCTTTTTTGTCAAGCTTACGTGCCAAAACCCGTTCTCTTTGAAGCCATGGCCATTTTAAAGTAGCGGTTTTCACCGTGTGGCTGTTTGCAACGGCGGCGGGGGGTGCAGGCCGCTGTGAGGGATCATTAGCTCAGTTTTTCCTTGTTTTTGTTTGGTTAATTGGTTTATTTTACTCTGGGGTTTAAGTATATGTCCAAAATGGACATTACACTTACCTGGTAATTGTTCTTCCTTGAGGGACGACAGTTAAGTCCTCTGCCTCTGGGTTGTGCACCTCCTCCTGCGGCTTGGAGACTGGGCATGTCACAAAAACGTGACATCACTGGATGTACTCTGTTGGCCTCTCCCAACATCCCCAGTGAACTATTGACAAAGCACAATTAAAGGAGCAACAAATAAGTAGCTAGTAATAACATTGTAAGTGAAAATATGACCATAACGATATACAAGAGAAATTTCTTGTTTTGAAAGATAAACTTGCCCCTTTGTGCCTCTTCCCTCCGCCTCCACCAGAAGGACAGACAAGAAAAGACCAAAAGAAGCAAATAATCACTGAAGAAAACAGGTACCTACCGGTAGTGTCACTCTTCTCCCGGCTAACCCCCACTGCTTAGCCTAATATCCCGGGTGGGAATGAGGACTAAACTTGTCGTCCCTCAAGGAAGAACAATTACCAGGTAAGTGTAATTTCCATTTCCTTATCGGTCCTCCAGTTTAGTCCTCCACCTCTGGGATGTAACAGAGCAGTACTTATTGGGAAGGACCCTTCCAGCCGGCTCGCAACACCGCTGCTCCAAAAACAGCATCATTGGCTGTCAAGACATCCAGGTGGTAGTGTTTACTGAAAGTGTGAAGAGGACCACATAGCCGCTCTACAAATGTCCACAGGTGAAACTAAACTGTGCTCCACCCAAGACGCCGCTTGCGCCCTGGTAGAATGTGCTTGCAATCCAACTGGCACCTGCTGCCCTGATAACAAATATGCCGAAGCAATTCCTTCTCTTGCCCAGTGAGAAATGGAGGCCTTCGCCGTGGCCTCCCCTTTACCGGGAACCACCGAACAGGATGAACAGACGTTCGGATTTACGAAAAACCTCTGAAACCTTCAAATATTGACGTAACACCCGCTTTAAGTCCAAACGGCATAACCCCCGGTCCAAAATGTTATCCTCTAACGACCCGAGTACCGGGAGAGAAACTGTCTGATTCAAATGAAACAGCAAAACTACCTTGGCAAAAAGGAAGGGACCGGCCAAAGCACCACCTTTTCCCTAGAAAAAGACAGAAATGGCTCCCGACAAGACAAAGCCTGTAACTCAGAAATTCGCCTCGCTGAGCAAATGGCCACCAAAAACACCGTCTTCAGAGTCTAATCTTTCACGGACGCCTGTTGTAAAGGCTCAAAGGGCTCCCTAGCCAGAGCTGCTATAACACCAAGTTGAGATCCCACGGAGGAACCACAATTCTACGAGTGGGATGTAACTTGGAAACTGCTTTGAGAAAACGCAACACATCCACATGTGTACCGAGCGCTTTTCCCTGCACCTTACCTCTATAGCAAGCCAGCGCGGCCAGCTGCACCCTCAAGGAACTGGCCACAGCCCCTTTTCAAAACCATCCTACAGAAAGCTTAACACCACTGAAATGGATGCAGTTGCCACGCGTACCTGTCTCCTCAAACACCAATCCTCAAAAATGCGCCATATGCAAACGTATGTCAGAGACGTAGACGACTTACGTGCTTTTAAGCAAAGTCGCAATAACAGGTCCTGAATAACCTTTCCTCCTTAAACGTGCCCTTTCAATGGCCCGACCGTAAGCGAGAACCGATCCACGTGAGGCATCCATAGCGGCCCTTGAAGTAACAGGCTGTCGGTAAGCGCCATGGCTCTCAGTTGAAGGCGGATGAGATCGGAATACCAAGGTCGTCTTGGGCAGTCCGGAGCCACCAGCAGCACTCTCTCCGGGTGGGCCTCGATACGCTGTACCACTCGCCCTATAAGCGCCCAAGGAGGGAATACATAGAGAAGACCCGACACTGGCCAACTTTGCAGTAGTGCGTCGATCCCCTCCGACATCCTTTCTCGCTGCCTGCTGAAGAACCCAACTGGCCTTTGCTGAGTGAAAGGTCACCATGAGATCCATGATCGGACCCCATCTGAACACCACCTGTGCAAACACTTCCGGATTCAACTCCCATTCTCCGGCATCCACTTGTACTCTGCTGAGGAAATCCGCCGTCACGTTTTCCTTCCCAGCAATGTGTGCCGCCGAAATCGCTTGCAGGCGAGGTTCGACCCAAGCGAGAAGTGCCTCTGCTTCCTCTTCCAAGGCCGTACTTGTGCCCCCTTGTCAATTGATGTAGGCCACGGTTGTGGAGTTGTCTGATAGAACTGTTACCGCCTGACCCCGCACCCTCACCTTGAACGCTTGCAGCGCTAACATCACCGCTCGAAGTTCCAGTCTGACCATGCACGCTCCTGTGCTGACCACCACCCTTGCGCGAAAAGCTCCCCACAATGTGCTCCCCAACCCGCAAAGCTTGCATCCATCAACAATGGTAGCCAATCCGGCTGTTCCAGTGGCATCCCGGCCTTCAACGACTCCGGAAGCAGCCACCACTTCAATGCCCACATGACCCTGAGAGGGCAGAGCAGCCGTCTGCTCAGCGGATCGGACTGATGAGACCACCGGTTCAGCAATGACCGCTGCAACTGCCGCATATAAGCTCTGGCCCAAGGCACCACTTCCAAGGTCGCCGCCATCGTACCTAACACCCAGAGATCCCCCCCAAGGGCGAAGGAGCTTGTACGGCTCTGAACTGACGAATCACTTGTCATAACACTCGGATCCGCCGTTCTGGCAGGAATACAGCCCCCCTCTGCATGTTGAATTGCACATCGAGGTACTCGAGGCTCTGGGATGGAGTCAGATGACACTTGCTCGCATTGACTACCCAGTCTAGCTTCTCCAAGAACTTCACTACCTTGTCTGTCACTTGTACGCTCTCGTCTCTGGACTTTGCTCGAATTAACCAATTGTCGAGATAGGGATGAACCAGAATTCCTTCCTTTTGCAACGCCGCCGCTACCACCACCATGATCTTGGTGAATGCACGCGGAGCCGTTGCCAGCCTGAAGGGCAATGCCTGAAATTGATAGTGTCCCCATGGCAGAGCGAAATGTAGGAACTTCTGGTGCCCCTCCCTGATCTGGATGTGTAAATACGCCTCCGTGAGATCGAGGGATGTCAGGTATTCTCCTTGGCACACCACCACAATTACGGATCTCAGCGTTTCCATCCTGAAATGCGACACCCAAGGCAAGGGGTTCACTCTTTTGAGATCTAATATCGGGCGAAGAGATCCGTCCTCCTTTGGTGCGACGAAATAAATTGAGTATCGTCCTCTGCCGTAATCTTCCTTGGGCACCGGAACGACCGCACCTAAGTGCAGCAGCCGATCTAGCATACAGCGGACCGCTTGCATTTTTTGCTGCCCTTTGCAGGGCGACTGCACAAAGGAATCCCGAACTGGCTTTGCAAACTCCAGCGCATACCCGTCCCGGATTATCTCCAACACCCACCGGTCGGACGTTTGGGTCCAGGCAGGAAGAAAGTTCCGAAGTCGCCTGCCTATCGGCAAACTTCCCACCGAGACCCCCTTTCATTGAGGTTTTCGATTGGAAGCTGCAGTTGCCACCGCAAAACCTCTACCTGCTCTGCGAAAGCCCCGAAACCCCTGGGCTCGAGGAGCGAAACACCCTCTTTGGAATCCACCCAAGTGAGAGGTCTGAAACCTCCGAAAATCCCGAAAGGCACCCCGAAAGTTCGAAGCGGATTTCCCCTGCTTCGGCTTATCCTCTGGCAGTCGGCCGCCTTTAGACTCCCCTAAGTCCTTAACCAACTTATTGAGATCCTCCCCGAACATCAACTTTCCTTTGAAAGGGAGCTTACTGAGACGTGCTTTAGAAGAACTGCCACCCAATTTCGCAACCACAGGGATCTGCTGGCGGCCACGAGCGATGCCATACTATTAGCCAGCGCTCTGATCAAATCATAATGTACATCTGACAAATAAGCCGTCCCGGACGCCATGCGATCCAGCTCACTCAGACCCTCCTGCTCCTTCTGAGCCGAGTGACGTAAATGCTGTGACCACCGAAGACAGGCTCTTGTCACCCACGCTCCACAAATGGAAGCCTGTAATGACACCGCAATGGCCTCAAACGATTGCTTCAACAAACCATCCAACTTTCTATCCTGTGCATCCTTCAAGGCAGAGCTGCCTTCAACCGGAATAGTGGTAGTCTTGGTCACCGCTGACACTGCTGCATGAATTCTTGGTGTTCTAAATCTCTCCTTGTCCTTATCTGCTAAGGGATAGTCTATTCATAATGCGAATTCCTCATAGCCCAGCTTCCGGTTGATTCCATTCATCCTGTATCATCCTGTCTACTATCTTGTGAACGGGAAACACTACCTGCGTTTGCCTCACTGCCTGAATAATGGGGTCTTCCCCATCGTCTTCCACAGGCAGCTCCGTAGTAAGTTTGAGCGTCTGCAGAGACTCTGTGATAAGCGCTGTCAATTCTTCTTTCCGGAACACCTGAATAATCTCTGCCTGATCCTCCGGTTCAAGAATCTCTCCTTCCAAGTCCTCATTTCCACCTTCCAGGTCAATGTCGTGTTCCTCCGACTCCTCTCCCTCCAATTCAGAAATTGACGGCTCCCGAGCCCTTGCCTGCTTTGGTCTCGAGGACCAGTACTCGCCTTGGCCGGGCTTGGCCGCTGCGGAGTCTGTCAGACAGAGGCTCTGGCACTTCCCCTGTCGCCGTAAACAGAAAGCCTGATGCATGATTAAGACGAAGTCAGGGCAGAAATCACCGGGCTGCGGCCTCAAAGTCGAAAAAGCTCCTAACGGGCCAGCTGTCTATGCGAACCCGACCCCTGGCGAGGCGGACCACAGCTCCGCTGCGTCTACTGCCGCCAAGGGCCCTTGAACATCCTACGCTACCCTAACTTCCATTTGCTGTTCCACGCTGGTAGAGACTTGTGTACAGCCCCGGCAAATCCCAGAGTCGGCGATAGTCCCCCTACGGGTACCGCATACTAGACACTGATGTCGCTACATCATTGCTGACACTTTGCAGACAATAGACTCCTCCTTATGTGCCTGTTATACTTATCTTTTTTCTTTTTTTTTAATATAGGTAACCCTATAGTATGCTCTTCTGCTTCATTTTTTTTTTTTTTTAAAAACCAAGGTTGCCCAACCAAGGGCTCTTAATGTGCACCCCCGAAGTGGCTCTACCACCTAACCCAGTGAGTGCCTTAAAATCAACTTAAACGCAAATAAAACAAAAATATCAGGACTTCAGGAAATTAACTGCAAAAGAAAAAGAAAGCAACACAGAAAACTAAGCTCAATCCTAGATTCCAGAATGTCGCGGATTCAGCTGCCTTCGTGCATGCAGACAGCACGTCAACAAAATGGCTGCCGCGGCTGGCTGCAAGGCAAAAACGGCACCAAAATCACCGGACCTCTCTGGGCGTGTTGGTGGCTGGCTCTGCGCTAAACACGCCACTCTAATGCCAGTACTCACGGTCACCAAAGCATCGTGATCCTGACCACCGCACTCGCGGTGATGTATCCCCCGAGGCTCCGCTCCACTGAATACGAGCGGGCAACTGACAGGTAAGTCACCGGCAGAGGAGAAGAGCGCAAAGCTGCATACACGGCAGCTCCGTGCTGCCGAAAACTAAAACGGCTCTCCTGTACTGCGGAGCTCTCCCCTGTACAGACCAAGGTGGAGAGATCTGCGTTGGTGGAAAGAAGACAGCACAGAAACTGACAGGACCGGCAGGATTAGGCACAAACTAGCATGTCCACTGCTGGTTTTTTTTTTTTTTGTTAAAGAAACAGTACCAATTAAACAAAATGTAAAATCAGAGATAAATCGAAATTAAATCCAATTAGGTAAACCCTACTCTAACAGCTCCTTATCTGTTCTCTAGTGAGCCCAGCACCTAGGCTCACACCATCCTTCTGCTGAATGGAGACTGGACGCACTGGGGATGTTGGGAGAGGCCAGCAGAGTACATCCAGTGATGTCACGTTTTTGTGACATGCCAAGTCTCCTAGCTGCAGGAGGAGGTGCACAACCCAGAGGCAGAGGACTAAACTGGAGGACCGATAAGGAAGGGTTTTTTATTTAGGTAACATAGAACAAAAAGAAACGGGGGTTTGCTTTCAGGGGGTACTTTCTCCCGGGCGTTTGCAGATGGATGTAGAATAAAAAAGGCCTAGTATTTGTTTGTTGCTCTGTGGGTTTCGTTTGATTTAAAAAAAAAAACAACAAAACACAAACTTTTAAATAAATAAGTTGATAATTTGAAGGGTTGGCAAATGAGAGAAATACAACTTGTTTAGACTGAAGGACGTTCTACGTTCCTAGCCAGGCCTATTTGGCACGTCGGCATGTGTCAGCGCGCCCGCAGTCACTGCCCACCCATCAGTCACTGCCCACCCATCAGTCACTGCCCACCTGCTACCTCAGATACCTTCCTGGAAGGTGGCCTTCCTGGTGGGCCTGACTTCAGCTTGCAGATTCAGCGAGCTTCAAGCACTGGTGGCGGGACCCCCCCTCCCCCCCGTACACCAGGTTCTTCAAGAACAGGGTAGTGCTCAGCACTTACCCTAAGTTCCTCCTGAAGGTGTTATCCCTGTTTCACCTCAACCAGGAGGTGGTGCTCCCCACCTTCTACCAGCAGCCTCATTCTGGCAGGGAGAAGCTCATACTCCACACTGGACTGTAAATGGGCCCTGTCCTATCTGCAGCCAATCTAGGGCCCACCGCAAGGCACCTCAGCTTTTCGTGTCCTATGACCCCAGTAGACTGGGGCTCCTGGTATCCAAGTGTACCCTATCCTCCTGGGTGGCGGACTGCATTGCACTTGCCTATGAGTGAACGGGCTTCTCCCTGGAGCACCGGATCATAGTACATCGTGTGAGGGCAATGGCCACGTTGGTGGCTCACCTCCATTCTGTGCTGGTGACAATAATATGCAGAGCCGCCAGTTGGTCATCATATCACATGTTTGCAGCATACTACTGCCTGGAAAGCGAATCCCGTAGGGACAGTGTCTTTGGTCAAGCAGTGCTGCATAATAATCTTGGAGTGTAGGCAACTCCTGCCCTTCAACCCTCTGTGTTCAGGCTACTGGATTGATGTGTTACTGGATGCTAGGGTCTTGCAGAGTCCCTCAGCGGGGACTTGCCTTCTGCACTCATGGCCACCCGACCAGTCGCCATTGGTACTGTCTTGGTTCGGTCCTCAGCACCTGGTTCTAGGGAGTCCCATATGTGAGGACTGACTTCCTGCTTGTTTCTGGAGACAACTTACTCATCTGTAACAGGTGTTCTCCGGAAACAGCAGGAATCGGTCCTCACAACCCTCCCTCCTCCCCTTGGAGTTGCCGTCTTTGTTTTTGCCTGACTGCCATCTTAGCTATGTCATCTGACTGAGCAAGATGGCACCCTTGGGCGGGAAGGACAGCGCATGCATGGTAGCATTCCCAAAGGCTTTCTTTGAAAGCTGGGGAAATGCTACGCAGGGCTCCGTTGGCACATATGTCACCCAAAATGTGTGAGGACTGATTCTTGCTGTTCCCAGAGAACACTTGTTACAGGTGAGTAACCGCGTGGGCTCCGTCGGTGCTGACGTCACTCATAAGTGAGGACTGACTTCCTGCTTGTTCCTGGAGAAGCGTGGAGCATTCCCCAGCTTTCAAAGAAAGCCTTTGGGATTGCTACTACGCATGTGTGGTCCTCTTCCCGCCCAAGGGTGCCATCTTGCTCAGTCTCCCTTTTTCCACAGAGCCCTTCGGACGCATGTCCTCGTCCCTCAGAAAAAGTTTTATTTTCCTCGCCTTAACAGGCTCTCATTTCTTTTTTTACAGTTGCACCGGTCCTCTACCCGTCCTCCCCTTATTCTCTTTTGGTGCTTATGGGGATACCTTTTCTAAAAAAAATTCTCCCAGGCTTCGCACCCTTTTTTCTTCCCAACTGCTGGCTGCGTGGGTCTTCGACCTCGCAGGGGCCGTCTTTGCCCCCATGGCCACCGGGTTTAAAAAAAACGCTTTAGATGCTCTAGGAACATGTCACTTACGGACACTCATGACTGTTGTCTAAGGTGTCTGCGAGCCGACCATGACCCAGAGCTCTGTTTGCTCTGTAAGAAAATGTCCTCTTAAGGCCCTGCTCAGCCCTAAGCAGAAGTCCGAAGACATTTTTCAAAAGGCCGCCTCGGAGTCTTCGGTGACACCCTCGGTCGTCTCCCCTCTGGTGGGTTCTCCCCCTGTGGCACCGCGTTCCAGGCGACATTCAGATCAGGGGTCCGCTGAGGTGGAACGGTGCAAAAAGAAGGCGGCCTCGAAGTCGCTGTCTGGGGCCCCAGACAAGCGCGAGCGCTCCTGTGCCCGGTCGCATAGCCCCCTTCGGCGTTCCCGAGAATCGGACAAGGAGTGGCCCCGCAAGGTACCTCGTGGAGAAACGGAGGCCTCTGTTGAAGGCGCCCAGTCTCCTGAGGGCCGTCCCGGTGAGGACCCCTTCTCCTCCTCGACGCCTAACCCGGTGACCTCGGTGTCAGCGTCCCAGGGCACCACACCCATATGGGAATCCTGTATGCTGACTCTGGAACGCGTTTCTACGTTCATTGCTTCCCAGCAGGCGCTCACGGCCAGCTTCACTGACCTGTACCCGGAGACCGCGGGTCCCTCGCGTGGGACACCCAAATCCGTCCAGGAAAACCCCTGAGCGCCATGGGCCTCGTGAGGGTCCTCTATGTCGGTCTCGCTCGCTCTCCTATTCCTTGGGGGCGAGATCATCCAGGGCCTCTGCCTCCAGGCCGACAGCCATCAGACAGGGCGAACTGCCTGGCTCGGATCCCAACCGACTTCTCGGATTGGGAATCTGATGGGGACACATCCCTGGAGACCCGCACCCACCAGGATCTTCCGTCAGACCCCTCACCGCCTGGTCTCCAGCGGTGTTCACAGCCCGAAGACACCTCCTTTTTTTGGTGTTTATTTGGGACATGGCTCGGGCCCTCAACCTGGTCACCTAGGCTGAGGAGGACCCTCATGCTGAAGAACTCCATATTCTTCAGTACAAGGCCCCGCCCAGGGAATCCCTCATTGTCCCAGTGCCTCCAATCCTCTCCTGGCTATTGCTCCGCATGTGGGAGGCCCCGGCCTCAGTTCCCATTATGAGCAAGTGCCTTGACACAATGTACAGGGTGCAGCGAGGGCCAGGCTTCCAAAAGACCCAACTTCCACACAACTCAATGGTGGTGGAATCAGCCATGAGGGACCAGAAAAGCCCGAAGTCTCACTCATCGGTCCCGCTGGGCCACGAATCGAGAGCCTTTGATGCCCTGGGCCGCAAGGCCTATAAAGGTTCCATGCTCTCTTGTTGCATCCAGGCATACCAACTATATATTGATATGTTCCTCCGCGACTTGGCAAAAGAACTGGGAGGTTTTTCCACAGACCTTGAGGGCGAGCCCCTCGACAGGTTCCGCACCCTGTTGAAATCAGTAGCTAATTGCTTTATATCTCGAGAACCTTCTATGATTGCTTCGAGACATTGACTTGGCTAGCAGCTGTAGGCAGGCATCGGAGCTCACCGCCAGGCTTGGTTCCAATCTTAGGATTTGGTGCAGTGGGTGCAGGAGAAGCTCCTTGACATGCCCTGCCCCGGCGAACAACCTTTTGGTAAGCCGATGGAGGAGAAGGCCATGGAGATTGAGACGGAGTATGTCACGAGAACTCGTGTCTCCCGCAAGACCTCTACCCTACCTCGGAAGAAGCAGCCTGCCAAGAAGCCCTTCTTCCCCAGGAAAAGCCTCCAGTATTGCAGCTACCTGCCGTACCCGGCTATTCCCACGCTGACCACTCCTGCACAGGGGAAGCCAGTCAGTCATCGTAAACCAAAGGGCCCAAAGGCCCAGATGCCAGCCTCCCCCCCCCCACAACCTCCTCAGGGGTTTTGATGCCAGTGGCATAGCCCCTCACCCTCCGGCGATATGGCAGCCCGTGGGGAGATGCCTGTCCTGCTTCGCCCCATCATGGGTGCTGTACACCTCGGACACCTGGGTCCTCCAGGTCATCCGGGAGGGCTATTGCCTCCACTTCGACAGGCTTCCACCCCCTTTCTCCCTGGTGGAGCCTTCTCGACTTCCCGCGCACCAGCTCTTGCTGCAGCGGGAATTGCACTCCCTCCTTGCCCAGTGGGCAGTCAAGAAGGTTCCTCCCCACCTTCGAGATCGGGGCTTTTATTCCCGGTACTTCCTCGTCATGAAAAAGACGGGGTGGGGGGGGGGGGTCTGCGGCCCATCCTCGACTTCTGCAGGCTGAACAAGTTCCTGGTGGGGGAGGAATTCAAGATGTTATCTCTTGGTGTGCTGCTTCCCTTCCTCCGGCAGGGCGACTGGCTATGCTCCTTGGATCTAAAGGACACTTACGCCCATATCTTGATCCACCCCCAACACAGGCAGTACCTGCGTTTCAGGGTGCAGGGAGAGCACTTCCATTACAGTGTGCTCCCCTTTGGTCTTGCATCCGCCCCTTGGGTCTTCACGAAGTGCCTCATCGTGGCCGCTGCTCACCTTTGGCATCAGGGCGTGATGGTGTTCCCTTACCTCGACAACTGACTCATTATGGGCTCCTCCGTCAAGGAGGCACAGCAAATGTCGCGCACTGTCCTCCTCTTGGAGAGCTTGGGGTTCTTGGTCAACTACCCAAATTCTCATCTCGAGCCGGCACAAGCTCTTGAGTATATCGGGGCGCTCCTCGATACTCCACCCGCCTCCAGGCTCTGGCCGCTCGCATCCAAGGCACCCGCCAGGTCACCGCTCGGTCCATGCTACATCTTTTGGGCCACATGGCCTCAACCATGCATGTGGTTCCTCATGCCTGCCTGCACATGCTGACGGCCCAGTGGTGACTCAACTCTCAATGGAGCCAATCCCTCAGACACCCCATTAGGGTTCTTCCTGACCTCTGTTTGTCCCCTGAACTGGTGGCAGAACCCCCTTCAACCTCCTGCGAGTATCATCCTTCTTCCAGGCCCCACAGCACAATGTGGTACTGACCACAGATGCCTCCCTGCTAGGGTGGGGAGGCCATTGCTGGTCTCTGCACACAGGGGCAGTGGTCGCCTGTGGATGCTCAACAGATAAACCTGCTCGAGCTCCGGGCCATCCGGTGGGCCTTGAGAGCCTTCGGGGATGTCCTCAGCGGGAAGTCGGTCTTGGTGCAGACAACTGAGTAGCGATGTTTTACATGAACAAGGAGGGGGGCACAGGGTTGCGCTCCCTCTACAGGTAGGCAATCCTCATCTGGTCTTTCGCCGCTCAACGGAGAATGATCCTCAAGGCGACGTACCTCCCGGGTTAGGAGAACAGCCTGGCAGACAGGCTCAGCAGAATTCTTTGCCCCCACGGGTGGCGCCTGGATCCCAGAGTGGCAGGCTGGCTGTTTCTGCGCTGGGGCACTCTGGCGATGGACCTCTTCACCAGCACCTAGAACAGTCAGCTCCCTCGCTTCTGCGGCCTGGTACTGCACCCCAAGCTGGGAGGGTCCCGATGCATTTCTCCTGGACTGGTCGTCCAGTATCCTATATGCATTCCCTCCTTTTCCCCTCATTGTGAGGACTGTTTAGAGCTCAACGAGACAGGGCATCGCTGATTCTCGTGGCCCCCTCGTGGCCTCGGCAGCCTTGGTTCCCACTCCTGCTCTGGCTGTTGGAGGCATATCCGATTCCCCTGGGCTCTGCCAGGAGACTTGCTGACACAGGAGGAGGGTCGGGTGCTGCACCCGAACCTACCCTCCCTATCCCTCACGGCGTGGCGGCTGAATGGGTCTCTAGCCTCTCTTGCTCTTCCGGAGGATGTCGAAGAAATCCTCCTTTCCTCGAGGAAGGACTCCACTAGGTGGGTTTATGCCTTTAAGTGGAAGCGCTTCTCTGTCTGGTGCTCGGAGCACCAAATCAACCCCTTCTCATGCCCAGTTCAGTGGGTTCTACAGTACCTTCTCCATCTCTCAATGAAAGGGCTGAAGTCAAACTCTGTTAGGGTTCATTTGAGTGCCATATCGGCTAATCATCTCCCCATCGAGGGAAAACCTCTCTTGGGGCAGCCACTAGTTTCCTGCTTCATGCGGGGCTTCTGTTATCCAAGCCGCCCATCCGTCCCCCTCCTCCGGAATGGTACTTGAATGTGGTGCTCACTCAGCTCACTCCACCCTTCGAACCAATGGCGACGTGTTCACTCCGGCCCTTGTCCTGGAAGGTGGTGCTGACCTCGGCTCGCCGAGTCAGTGAGCTTCAGGCACTCATGACTTGCACCCCTTACATCAGGTTTTATCGTAACAGGGTGGTCCTCGGAGTGCACCCTAAGTTCTTACCCAAGGTCATGTTGGCTTTTCATCTCAACCAAGAGAGAGTGCTCCCGGCCTCGTTCTTGCGGTCCCATGTCGATCAGACGTCGGCGGCTCTCCACACCCTCGACTGCAAACGGACCCTTGCCTTCTATTTGCAGCGTACCCAGACTCATCGCAAGTCTGACCGACTCTTCGTGACCTACAAATCCAGTAGGCAGGGGCAAGGAGTCACCAAGCGCACCCTCTCTATTTGGGTGGCGGACTGCATCGTGTTCGCCCTTGCGAAGGCGGGCATCCTTCTGGATCACGAAGTCACTGCACATGGGGTCCGAGCCAAAGTGACCTCGGTGGCCTCGCTGCGCTCTGTGCCCATGATGGACATCTGCTGGGCGGCAACCTGGTCTTCTATGAATACCTTCGCTGCCCACTACTGCCTGGAGAGGGGGTCCCACTGGGACAGCGCCTTCGGCCAGACTGTACTCCGTAATCTGTTTGGGGTATAAGCAACTCCTGCCCTCTGGCCCTTCTTCACGGCTACTGAGGGCTCCATCCAGAGGACTCGGTTCCTTTGGGCTTCTGCTTACAACCTTGCGGAGGCGTTTTTTTCTTTTGGTTACAGTTTCGGTAGCCTGTAGCTAGGGGGTCCCATAAGTGAGGACTGACCTTCCTGCTTGTTCCTGGAGAAAGTGTAGTTACTCACCTGTAACAGGTGTTCTCCAGGGACAGCAGGAATCGGTCCTCACTACCATCCCGCCTCCCCTGATGAGTTGCTGAATTTTTGTCCTTCCCTTGCCATCTGCTTGGTAGGGCTCGAGCTAAGGGACCTGACTGAGCAAGATGGCACCCTTGGGCGGGAAGAGGACCATGCATGCATGGTAGCAATTCCAAAGGCTTTCTTTGAAAGCTGGGGAATTGCTCCACGTGGGCTCTGTCGGTGCCGACGTCGCCCATAAGTGAGGTCTGCTTTCTGCTGTCCCTGGAGAACACATGTTACAGGTGAGTATCTATGCTTTTCTGCCCCTAGGGACGGAGCCATGGCTTCTGTTCCAGGTACTTAATCCCCAAGAGGACTGAATGCTTATGCCTTTTATTAGATCTGTTCTCAGGCATTACCTCTGCAAAGAGTTGATAACATTCTTCCTTCCATTCCTCCTCTATGTGAAAAAAGGAGGCACTGCACACTGGATCTCAAAGATGTTTAGACACGTTGCAATGCAGCCATGTTGCAGGAAGTACCTTTGGATCCTTCTGCATATGAACCATTATCAGTGCAAAGTACTCCTTTTGGCATCTCATCAGCCATCAGAGTTTTTACCAAATGCTTCATAGTGGTGGCTGCTCACTTACATAAGTGGGGCCACCTAGTATTTCCATACCTTGACTGGCTTCTGGAAGTTTCCTTGAAGAATATAGTATTCTGTGAGAAGACACAAGTTTGCCTGCTTGAGAACCTAGGATTCATCACCAAATTAGAGGTCAATTGTGCCACCTTTGTGCAGTATTTCATTTATAGGAGCTATTCTAGATAGATCAAGTAAGCGGTTATCTCCAGGAACAAGCAGGAATAAGTCCTCACATATGGGTACGTCGGTACCGACGGAGCCCGTGCGGGAAAGCTCCCCAGCTTCTTAGAATAGAAGCTTTTGGGACCTCCCACTGCACATGCGCACTGCCTTCCCGCCTTCCTGAACAGCTCTCCTCAGTTTCTCTTTTTCCGCGGAGCCAGCAGGTCGTGTTCCTGTCACCGCTGAAGAAATTGTTATTTTATTTGTTTCTTTAGACCGCGTACCTGCCTTCCCCATACCGATACCGGTATCGCCGGTCTTTTCTTTCTTTCTTTAAAAAATTATAATTCTTTTTTCTTATTTTTTAGCTTTTTGGTCACTTCAGAGAGGCCTCTCGGCCTACTCAATTTCTCCTCATGGAGAAGCCAGCCCCTGGATTTAAGAAGTGTACCAAATGTAATGCTGTTATTTCAGTCACAGACACCCATGAATGGTGTCTGAAATGTTTGGGGCCTGACCATTCCATACCGGACTGCCCATCTTGCTCCCACATGTCTAAACGTGGGCTGCAGAACCGGGCCAACAAATTCCATGTGCTGTTTGCTTCAGAGAATACAGCATCACAGTCATCCAGGTCTTCTTCTCCGGATGGATCTCAGGTAACCAAACCTTCTGTGGGCAAGTCCTCAAAGAGCAAATCTCCTTCAAAGCATCGAGAGGCTCTTAGCTTAGAACTTGAGGACCCTGCCCCAGCCAAACAACCCCGGCGGGAAGTCCAACTTCCAAAAACGCCAATTCAGGGGTCTCAGGTTGATATCGATGCTACGGCCTCGACAGATCACCTGTTAGCCTGCTCTGGGGTACCGGGTCACTCCGGTACCGACATCCAGGCAGCTATGGCGTCCATGGGCGATACTGTACAGTCCATGCAGCAGGCCGTCATGGCTTTCATTAAAGCTGCAACGCCATCGGTTCCGCTTTCAGCGGTTCCGGGCCCGATACCGGTATCGTCCGCCATGCCGGTATCGAGGCCGTCCACCTCTAAACGCAAGTCGGTACCGTATGGGCTTTCGCTCCATACCGGTTCCATACCCGATACGCCCGATATCGATACCGATCGGTACGCGTATCGTGCGTTAGAGGAAAGCACCGATTCCTCTGAGGATTTTCACTCCTCTGATGATTCTGCTGAGTTTTCACTCAACTTACCTGAGGAGCCCTCTTCTCCTAAAAGGAGAATGTCCCCTCCAGAGGATTTGTCCTTCCAGGACTTTGTTTTAGATATGGCTACAGCCCTTTCTATTACCACATCCTCTGAAAAGGAACCCAGATCCAAAAAACTGGATATTTTGGGATACTCAAAGGCCCCTAAGGAGGCAGTTACCCTGCCTATCCATGAAATCCTTCAAGAACAACTGATGGATTTCTGGGAAAATCCTTTGACTTTGTCTCCTTATTCCCGTAGGTTGGACACCATGTATAGGGTCCCTCCTTCTCCTGGTTTCCAAAAGACTCAATTGCCCCACCACTCTATTGTGGTGAAGTCTGCAATGAAGAAGATTAGGAGTACCAAAAGGCACTCTTCCACCCCTCCAGGACGGGAATGTAAGACTTTGGACTCTTTTGGTAGGAAAATTTTCCAGGCTAGTATGCTTATAGCCAGGATTAATTCCTACAGTCTCTATATGGGCATGTTCCTGGAGGAACTTGCCAAAAAGGTGCAGCATTTTGCCCCCTTTATCCCTGAGGATAAAAAGCAGGGATTCCTTTCCCTAGTGAAACAACTCTTAGAGGTTTCTAAGTTCTCTAATAGGGCAGCATATGATTCCTTTGAGGGAGCCAGTAGGGCTTCGGGCATTGCTATTGCAGCCCGACGTCTTGCTTGGCTCCAGGCCTCTGATCTGGAACCTTGGGTTCTAGATGGCTTACGGAATCTGCCCTGTACAGGTGAGAACTTATTTGGGGAAGAGTGGCAAATCAAAGCCACCCAGATGGATGCTGAAAATGCCACCTTGGAAAGACTTTCAAAGTCCACTTCAATTCCTACTAAGAAAAAGTCTTTTAAAAGGCCTTACTATAAGAAGGCCAGAGTTGCTTCAAATACTGGCCAGCAGTCTTCTCAACCTCGCTATACTGCTAAGCGTCAGCAATCCAAACAAGCACGAGCTAAGCCTGCAGCAGCTACTGTAGCTCAGCAGGCTCCAACCCCTCAGGGGTTTTGACTTGCTCCTAGGGAACTTGCCACTTCTGGTTCTAACACAACCAGAACCTCTCACCATACCCGGAAGGTTGGTTCACTTTGCTCCCAGATGGGAACAAATCACAACAGAACAATGGACCCTCTCTATCATTCGAGAGGGTTACAAACTTCATTTCTCCAGCCTTCCTCCCCATCATATGGTGAGACCATTCAATTCTCCCCCATCTCTCCTAACCCTGTTGGGTCAAGAGGTTTCCTCTCTTCTTGCCCAAGGGGCCATAGAAGAGGTTCCTCTTCCTCAACAAGGGTCCGGTTTCTACTCCCCTTATTTTCTCATTCCAAAGAAGACAGGGGGATTCAGACCAATCCTAGATCTGAGAGAATTGAACAAATTTCTCTTCAAGGAGAAATTCAAAATGCTGTCTCTCGGCATTCTCCTTCCTTACCTCCAGGGTCAGGACTGGCTTTGTTCTCTAGACCTACAGGATGCGTATACACATATACTCATCCATCCATCCCACAGAAAGTATCTTCGCTTTCTGTTTCAGGGAAAACATTTCCAATACAGAGTACTCCCCTTCGGTCTAGCCTCTGCTCCAAGAGTATTCACAAAATGCATGGCAGTCGTAGCCGCATTTCTAAGAGGCATGGGAATCTTTGTCTTCCCATATCTGGACGACTGGCTCATCCGAGCTCCAACTCAGTCACAGGCCCAGATTTCCCTGGACCACACAAGGAGCCTTTTGCAGTATCTGGGACTGGTAGTAAACCTTCCCAAGTCCCAACTCATCCCTACTCAATCTCTAGAATTCATAGGGGCCCAGTTGGACACCATCACTGCAAGGGCCTACCTTCCACATGTTCGAGGCCAGCGCCTCCTGAGTTTGGCCTCCCAAGCTCAGTCCAGCACTCACTTGACAGCCAGGGAAATGCTACGCCTACTGGGTCATATGGCCTCCACAGTGCATGTGGTGCCCTATGCTCGTCTTCATATGAGAGCAGCTCAATGGACCCTGGCCACTCAGTGGACTCAGGCGTCAGGAGCGCTCTCAGACCAAATACAAACCTCCGATCGTCTGTTTTGGTCCCTCCACTGGTGGACTTCCACCAAGAATCTGTTGTTGGGGGCTCCATTTCAACCATTGCTACCCCAAGCAACCCTCACAACAGATGCCTCCCAAACAGGGTGGGGAGCCCATCTGCAAACTCTCTCCACTCAGGGCACTTGGTCTCTACAGGAGACCACCCTTCATATCAATCTTCTGGAACTGCGAGCAATTTACCTTGCCCTCAAGGTCTTCCACTCCCTCCTAGCCAACCTCACTGTCCTAGTTCAGACGGACAATCAGGTGGCCATGTTTTACATAAACAAACAAGGAGGGACGGGCTCTCTGTCGCTTTGCAACGAAGCTCTAAGACTATGGGCCTTCGCCAGAGAGCATCAGATTCACCTGCTAGCAGTGTATCTCCCAGGAGTTCAAAACTCTCGGGCAGACAGGCTCAGTCGAGTTCTGCTGCCACACGAATGGTCCCTACATTTGGACCAAATAAACCGAATCTTTCAGGAATGGGGGACCCCGGACATAGACCTCTTTGCAAGTCCGTGGAATGCCAAACTTCCCCGGTTCTGTTCCAGAACTCCGTGTCAGGGAGCTCAGGCTACGGACGCCTTTCTCCTGAATTGGAGTCAGGCATTCCTATATGCCTTTCCACCCATTCCTTTGATTCCCAAGACTCTGTTCAAACTCCAGAGGGATCATGGAACTATGATCCTCATAGCTCCACGCTGGCCACGCCAAGTGTGGTTCCCTCTACTTCTACAGCTCTCCCAGGGATCCTACTTGGATCTGGGAGCTGCGCCAGACCTCCTGTCTCAGGAGGAGGGGACTTTGTGGCACCCAAACCCCAAATCCCTTCACCTCAGTGCTTGGTTACTGAAGGCTTAAGCCTTCAAGACTTTCATCTTTCCCAACCAGTGAAAGATATCCTTTCTGCCTCTAGGAAACCCTCTACCAGGCGTTCCTATGCTTTCAAATGGAAACGTTTTTCCATTTGGTGTGCTCAGCAGGGTCTTGACCCTCTGGCACTTCCTTTGAATTCTCTTCTTGATTATCTCCTGCATCTATCCAATGCAGGCCTCAAGACGAATTCGGTAAGAGTCCATTTAAGTGCTATTGCAGCATCCTTGCAACATATAAATGGACAACCTATCTCCTCTCATCCTCTTGTTGCAAGATTCATGAGAGGCCTGACTCTCACTAAACCTCCCATCAGACCACCCCCGGTCGCATGGGATTTGAATCTAGTGCTCGGTCAACTTATGAAGCCACCTTTTGAGCCAATGTTTTCCACCTCCTTGAAATTTCTTTCCTGGAAGGTCATCTTCCTCATTGCAGTCACTTCGGCTCGCCGCATCAGTGAGCTGCAGGCTTTAGTGGCTAATCCACCTTACACAAGATTTCATCATGATAAGGTGGTCCTTAGGACGAATCCCCACTTTATGCCTAAAGTGGTCTCGCCTTTTCATCTTAATCAAGAGGTATATCTACCTGTCTTTTTTCCAGCTCCTCATGCATCCAATGCAGAGAGGAACCTTCATACTCTGGATTGTAAAAGAGCTCTCGCTTTTTACCTTAATAGGACTCAGCCACATCGAAAGTCTTCTCAACTTTTTGTGGCCTTTGATCCTTCCCATTTGGGACTTCCAGTCTCCAAGCGTACACTTTCCAATTGGATTGCTCAGTGTATTTCTTTTGCTTACCAGAGCAAAAACATTTCTCTGGAAGGCCATGTCACTGCTCACAATGTGAGGGCCATGGCAACTTCTATGGCTCATCTGCACTCTGTTTCCATAGATCAGATCTGTCGAGCCGCTACCTGGGCCTCGGTTCATACCTTCACAGCCCATTACTGTTTGGACAAGGACTCCCGCCGGGATGCCTTGTTTGGCCAGGCTGTCCTCAAGCACCTGTTCCATTCCTAAACAACTCCTGCCCACCTTCCCAGAATGGATGCCTGAGATCCATACGAAGATGGCGAACCTTTACAGGGGATCCCATGCATCTAAGCTAGGGAGTCCCCATATGTGAGGACTTATTCCTGCTTGTTCCTGGAGATAGCACAGTTACTTACCTGTAACAGGTGATCTCTGGGAACAGCAGGAATTAGTCCTCACAACCCACCCACCTCCCCTAGGAGTTGTATCTTTTATCTATCTATCTTCCTGTCCTCTCTCTGTTGACTCAGCTATAAACTCGAAACTGAGGAGAGCTGTTCAGGAAGGCGGGAAGGCAGTGCGCATGTGCAGTGGGAGGTCCCAAAAGCTTCTATTCTAAGAAGCTGGGGAGCTTTCCCGCACGGGCTCCGTCGGTACCGACGTACCCATATGTGAGGACTAATTCCTGCTGTTCCCAGAGATCACCTGTTACAGGTAAGTAACTGTGCTTTCTGCCGCCTGACAGATTAGATTCTAATGCTTCAGGTTTAAACCATTCAGACTGCTCCCTCCCCCCCCCCCCCATCACACCAAAGCATACTTAAAAAGTTTGGACCAGATGGCTGCTGCAGTATATCATACCTTATGCCTTCTTGAAAACGAGAGCCTTGGTAGAATCTCAAATTCCAGTGGAACCAGCATACATAGCCATGATCTACCACACTTTGTTTCATTATGAACTGTGCTGCATGTCTGAACACAATCTGGGCAGAGGTTGACCTATTTGCACCACTGGAATATCATCTGGTCCTAATAGATGATCCTAACACAGGTTAGAGAGACCCTCTAGACTCCTACCTTACTCAAGGAACCTGGTCAGTCTGAAAGACTGCTCCAAATATATCTTATGGAACTCATGGCAATATTTTAATCCCTGGAACATTTGTTCGTCTTCACAATTGCTCAATTTTAGTCTAAACAGACAGGTTATATTTTACATTAACAAGCAGTAGGGGGTTGCATTCCTCTGTCTGTGCCAGCAAGCAACATGAATTTGCAGCTTTGGCATCACCAGTCATGTGCAAATCCAGGCCTCTTATTCCCCTTGTATTCAGAGTATACAACTAGCTCAGCATTCTTTTAATACCAGAAGTGGTCTCTGCATCAGCAAATTCTGAACGTCTTTTGGTCTTGGAAGCCTCCCTGAATAGCTTTGCATTTTTGCTGCAGGTCAAGATGTCTATCTCCCTATATCGTTCGGTATGCCCATCTTATGATTGGTAAGGGATGTTCTAACCATGCTCTGGACTTGACCCTTTCTTTATCTTATTCCCCATCCTTCCCTTAGTAAAGACCCTGACAGAGGCCTGTTATGATAATTCTCATAGTGCTCTATTGGCTTTATCAGGACCTGGTCCCCTTTAGTCAGAGGTCTAGTAGTTCTCAGTCTTTGTAGACTTCAATTAGTTCCATTGCTGATTACTCAGAAAATGGGCTGCCGTCTTTGTCCCAGTCTCAGATCATCATCCCTCACACCCTGGAAAGTGAGCAGTATTTAGTTTCCGTGCTTGGTCTCCTGGAGCATATTCAAAATACTAGTTGCTGTGTCAGAATCTACTAAATACACCTACTGTATATAAGTAAAAGAGGTTTTTCATCTGGTGTTCCATAAGTGGTTGAGATACCATACTACTTTATTTGTATCTTTATCATTTAGTACTATAGAAATCCTCCATCAACTGACATCAGCACTTTTTCAGCCTACCATACCTCTGTAATTAGCTGTCTTAATTCAGTGTGTCCTATTACCTTTCAGAATATGAAAAGGCTTCATCATGTCAAACTACCATTGCAGAAACCTGTATCCTGGAACCTCTGTCATCCGTACGTCTTCTGAAGCTGCTGTTTGTCAGTGGAATCTGCTTCACACAGGCACATCATCTTTTCGCTCATGCCATATTCTTAGTAACTCTTCCATGTTAATGAGGAAATAGTGCTCTCTGTTTTTGCTCTAAACTTTTTTTAAAGAACCCATGCAAGACATCCCTCCACACTTGGGATTGCGAAGAAGCTTTCACTTAGTACTTCACAAGAACAGAATCCATTAAAAAGTCTGCGCAGTAGTTTGTCGGCTTTGATCTTTTCAGAGTTGGTATTTCAATAAGCAGACTTTGGCAGATTGGCTATTTTCCTGTGTCAAATTGTTATGAACATGCTGTTACGTCTCTAACCAGTAAAGCAATACCGCTTCACATCTGAGCGACTGCAAATACTGTGGATCTCATAAAGTTTGCTTCGTTGGATATCATAGGTGAAGCAGTGACTTGGTTGTCATTTCATACTTTTAGTTTGCACTGCTGTTTGAACCAGTCAACATGTTTGAGCCATACAGGCTGGTCAGTCTTTTGTAAAATTGTAACGCACATCTGGTGATTGGACTGCTCCTGAACAAAGGGACAAGATGAGCGGCTCTGAGCTTAAATCATCCACTTGTGTACCTGACTCAGTCTTGCTTGTTGACGGAAAAAGCATTTTCTTACCTATAGTGGGTATTTTCCGTAGCCAACAGGATTGATCAGGCACACAATCCCTCCTACCTCCCAAGAGTTGCATTCCTTCTTGAGCTGTGGAACTGGAGACTGCTGTCCTCATGTGTGAAGGACTGCACATGCTCAGAACTTTATACTCTACTCTTCTCTGAGTTTTGGGAGAGCTATTACATCCAGTTTCACCCACGTGTGCCTGATCAGTCCTGCTGTTTATGGAAAACACCTGCTACAGGTAAGAACAATGTTATGTAATGCCTAAATTCAGTATTTTCATAGCAGTCACTTCTGCCAGAAGAGTTAGTAAGGATCAGGCATTAATAACTTACCCATGTACAAGAAATTGACCATTCATCAACATCCCTCCAATCCAGACAAATGAGTAGCGTCTGTCCACCAGCAGCTGGAGACTGATATGCAAATTTTTTCCCATGTTGTCACCCATGATGTCACACTATACCCTCTGAGGCTTCTCTCTCCTTCCTCAGTACTTCAGTCTCCAGCAGCTGGGACACATCCATTCATTTGCTTGTCCAGTCCCTTTCCTCTGGGTTGTGCTCCCCTTCCAGCAGCTTGGAGATTGAGTACGTCATCTTTTTGATGACAGCAGGATATATATCACTGGCACCTCCCACCAGCTCCAGTATACTCAGTCTCCAAGCAGCTGGAGAGAGCAGTAAGCCATAGTAAAGGGCTTACTGGAGAGACACTTAGGTGTAGGGGAGTGGGTTTCCCTTTATTTTAGTTGATTATCCTATATAATTTATTTTATTTTATTGATTATCTTTAGCTTGAGGTCCTCCCTCCCCCCCCTGCATTGGAAGGAGCTGAGGTTGGCGGAGGCTTTGCGCGGCCCAAGCCTGCGTTTATAAAATTTAAAAAAACAGATTTTAAGAGCGAAGAGGCACATCCGTGCTCAAAGGCCTGGCGGGTTAAAGCTCCGCCGGGGCCTTTTGTGGTGCAGGGCCTGCCACACTTTCTTTCTGTCTCTCTGCTGAAGCCCTCAGGCGGCTGAGCGCGAGGGCGGGAGACGCAACCAGCCATGCAGAGAGCTGTGGAGGAGAGAACTCCAAGCAGAAGGGAAAGCGGCTGTGAGGCGAGGCCTCATTGTTTGCGTCGGCGAGTTGCGGTGTCAGCTGGTGAGACACATGGCCACCGTTTCTTTGAAAGATTGAGGCCTGCAGTCTGCGGGAGAGGGATGGATGAGAGGCAGGTAGAATCTTTACATTTTTTGCATGCTTTTCGCGTTCTTGGTTTATAGAAGATCTAGGGCACCGGGTAAACACTGTGGGGACCTTGGGCACATCGCCTTTTTTAATAATCAAAGTAGGAAGATTTGGGTGTGTGTGTGTATATATGTATATATAATTTTACCGGATACTTGACTTTTTTGTATTGAGGTGTCACCATGCTGGGAAGACCGCAGTGCTTGGTCTGTGGTACTTGGAGGGGAATGTTGTCGGAGGCTGGCGTTTGTAGGTGCTGCATGCTCGAGGCAGCCTCTGTGTAGCTGGGAATCCAGGCCAGTGTGTCCCAGGATCCGCTACCTTCTGTCTCCTAGGAGGCGGGAAAGCCCCTGGAGGCAATTCTCAGTGCGGAGTCTCCTCTGTCCCTAGCTTTAGAGCAGCCGGTTCCTCATCAGCCCCAGCCTGGGCCCTCCTGTCCACCCGCCGGAGGTCCCCAGAATTTGTGTTGCTCTTGTACAAGGCCTTCTGACTGCATCAACAGAGGGAACTCGGGCAGAAGGCAGTGCAGGGGTGCACGGTGAAGCTTGGGTGGAGCCCAAGGGACAGGAGAAGTCGGGTGTACCACCCAAGCAGATTAGACTCATGCAGGATGAAGCTACCCTCTCCCCTAGATCAGAGGCTCTGGAAGGGGAGATCTCAGATTGGGAGTTGGGGGAAGATGAAGAGGACCTTGAAGGTGAGATTCCTGAGGAGGAGTAGGCTAGGATTGTTTGAGTCTTCTGGCTAGAGGAGCTGCCGGTCTTGATCGGAGAGTCCTCGAAGGTACTTAATATTGCCACAGGAGTTCCAGTAGAGGACGATGCTCTGGAGACCCGTTGATTCAGGCAGTCAGGAAGTCTGAGTTTTTCCAGTTCACCGGGTGGTCTGGTAGATGATTCAGGAGGAATGGGATCAGCCGGAGGCTGGCTTAAGGGGAATGCGGTCGATGTCACGCTTGTACCCCTTGCCAGAATTGGAAAAGGAGTTGCTACGGTCTCCCAGCACTGTTCCCTCTAAGCTGTGCACGTGTGCGCGCGCAGACATACTTTACAACAGAGCGCACAAAAATTATGGCTCTGATTCTGATAGAAAACAGATGTCTTAAAATTTAAGCTATGATTGTAATTACTAGAAATTTCCCGCTTCATTTAGTAATCGTCTATTTTCATTTAATTTGATTAAAATCAATGTGGTGTACATACTGTATTCTGACGTGTAGTCAAATTTTAAAGTATATAACTCAGTGTCGTTATGTGGCGCACAAAAATTTAACCTTCAAAAACTGCACATAGCTGATATTTTATGTGCACACAGCCTACAGAAAATTAGAGGGAACATTGTCTCCCAGAGTAGACGCGACAGTATCAGCAGTTACCAGGAAGACTACCATTCCTGTGGAAGGCAATGCAGCCCTTAAGGATACCCAAGATAGGAAGCTGGACACTGTTGTTGAAGCAAGCCTTTGACATCAGTGCTTTGGTGCTCCAGGCTTCGGTATGTGGGGCTTGGGTAGCCCAGGCTTGTCTGAGGTGGTCCCAATAGCTGCAGCTGTCGGGTGATAGTCCAGGTGGGTCGCAAGGGGAAGCAGCGAGAATTGAATCTGGAACGGCCTACCTAGCAGATAGTCAGTATGATCTCATCAGGAGTTTAGCAAAGAACATGGCTTCGGTGGTAGTGGCTCACCGTTATCTTTGGCTCCGCAACTGGGCGGCAGATGGGTCTTCTAAGGCTCGCCTCAGCAGGCTCCCCTTTCGGGGGTTGCTGCTTTTGGGGAAGACTTGGACAAGTTGGTAAAGGAGCTGGGCGAGTCTAAGGGAGGCAGACTCCCAGAAGACAGGCCGAAGCGGAGTCATATCCCCACTCCCGTGCGGTCTTAGCCGCGGGAGGCAGAAGTTTTGGGCAGCATGGATGGGGGCCCTTTCAGAGGGGTCGCTTCCTCTCTAGTGGGCAGGGTTCCGTGGATTGTGGGGAGCGGGAAGATGTTTTGGGGCCTCTTCCGCTTCTTCAACTTCTAGGAAACCACAATGAGACAGCGGGGGCCCAAGCGGGATTGCTGCCGGTAGGGGGACGTCTGTGGCAGTAGTTCGCCGCTTGGGCCTGGGTCACATCCGACCAATGGGTCTTGGAGGTGGTGCGGGAAGGCTATGCCCTAGAGTTTGCGAGGCCAGTCCTTCCTTCGTTCATACAGTCTCCCTGCTGGTCTCGGGCCAAGATCGTGGTGGTGGAGGAGACTCTAGTGAGACTTTTGGAGTTAGGAGCAGTCGTGCTGATGCCCAAGGACCAGTGCGGCTGCAGTCGATACTCCATCTATTTTGTGGTACCAAAAAAGGAGGGTTCCTTTCGGCTGATACTCGAGCTGAAGAGGGTCAGTCGTTGTCTTTGGGTTCCTCATTTTCGTATGGGAACTGTAAAGTCTGTTATTGTGACGGTGCGTCAGGGAGAGAGTACCTGACGTCTCTCGATCTCTGAGGCGTACTTGCATATTCCCATCTGAGTCTCTTCAGCAGTTTCTGCGGTTTGCAGTGCCAAGAGGACATTTTCAGTTTCAGGTGTTGCCTTTCGGCCTGGCAACAGCTCCACGCACCTTTTACCAAGGTGATGGTGGTGGTGGCGGCCATGATGCTACGCAAAGAAGGCATTCTGGTCCACCCATATCTCGACGATTGGTTGATTCACGCCAAGTCCAGGGAAGAGAGTCTGAAGGCAGCTTCCAAGGTAGTTGGACTCTTGAGAAGTCTGGGGTGGTTAATCCATCTCGCGAAGAGCAGATTGGTTCCTGCTCAGGTGATTATTTGGGGGCAAGATTCGACACCAGCTTGGGTGGGGTGTTCTTGCCAGATCAGCGGGCAAAGGATCTCAGGCGTGTAGTGTGTTTCTAGCCATGAAGGCGCCATTCACTTGGCACTATCTGCAGGTGCTGGGTACCATGGTGGCGACGATCGAGTTGGTGCTCTGGGCTAGGGCCCACATGCGGCCACTCTAGTGGTCACTACTCCACTGTTGGTCCCATCAGCGGCAGTCCCTGTCGGTAGTGCTCCTCTTTGCCCCAGCGACCAGGGGGGCTTTGCAATGGTGGCTCTGCCCAGGGAACCTGGAGAGGGGGATGCCTCTCGAGTCCTTGCCATGGTTGCAGGTAATGATAGACGCCAGTCTTTCTGGCTGGGGGGCTCACTGCGAGGGGCACTTTGCCCAGGGTTTCTGGAGTGCCCAGGAAGCCCAGTGGTCCAACAGGTTGGAGTTACGGGCGGTGGCCCTGGCTCTCAGGGCGTTCCCGCGTTGGGTTCGCCAGAAGGCGATCAGGATGCTCTCGGACAATGTGACCATGGTGGCCTATATCAACCGGCAAGGAGGCTCGAGCAGTTCTCTCCTGGAAGAGGAGGCAAAGAGTCTGCTGGAATGGGCCGAAGCCCATCTAGTGGCTCTCTTGGCACAGCATGTAGCCAGAATAGAAAACGTCACAGCCGATTATCTCAGCAGGTACAGAGTGGATAAGGGCGAATGGGAGCTCTTTCAGGAGGTCTTTGAGCAGGTGGAACGTCTGTGGGGGGTCTCCTATCTTGGACTTGATGGCGCATTGGGAGTTGGCCAAAGTGAACCGATTTTTCAGCAGAAGAAAGGAAAGGATGTCGGAGGGCCTGGATGCGCTGGTTCAGAAATGGCCCATGGAGGGACTTCTGTATGTTTCCTCCGTGGGTGCTCATTGGCAGGGTCCTCCAGCAAGTAGAGGCTCCCCAGGGGTGGGTGGTGTTGATAGCCCCAGACTGACCTTAGCGGCAGTGGTACGCTGACCTCATTCGGCTCTTGGCAGATCGGCCATGGCGCCTCCTGGTGAGAGACAACCTTCTGGTGCAGGGCCCTGTGCGGATGCTGCAGGTGGATCGGTTCTCGCTTACAGCCTGGCTATTGAAAGGGTGAGGTTGCGTAAGCAAGGATATTCCGGGGCAGTGATCTCGACGTTGCTAAAGGCCCGCAAGTGTTCGACCTGCCTGGCTTATGTGCGAGTATGGCGCATTCTTGAGGACTGGTGTGCAAGGCGACAGAGTCCCTTGGCAGTGTCTGTTCCAGAGGTATTGGATTTCTTACAGACAGGGTTCGAGAAGGATCTGGTGGCCAGCTCTTTGCGGGTGCAGTTGTGACAGCTATTGCCTGTTCCTTATCGGTCCTCCAGTTCAGTCCTCCACCTCTGGGTTGTGTACCTCCTCGTGCAGCATAGAGACTGGACAAGTCGAATTCGTGACATCACTAGATATATCCTGCTGATCTTCTCCCATCAGCCCCAGTGTGTCCAGTCTCCATGCAGCAGGAGGATGTAGTGAGCTTAGGTGCTGGGCTCACTAGAGGGACTGATAAGGAGCATTAGCTAGTATTTGTGGATTTCCTTTATCCCTTATCTTTCTATTTATTTGGTTCTGTTTCTTGAAGAGAAAAAAAAAACTTTAGGGTTTGAACTGGCCACTGCTGTCCTCTCCATACTCTCTCTTTCGGCAGCAGGTCCGTTTCCCGGGCAGCTCTCTCCTCCTGGACTTTACGGAGGAGAGCCCTGCACTGTACGAGGTTGCTTTAACCTGTTCCCGCCGGTCTCAGTTCTCTGGGATTGATCGGTGCCAAGTGACAGAAACAGAGGCAACTCACTCCGTGGCAGCCTGCTTGCTTCTGGGCCGGGCGCCGCAACGCGGGCTTGAGGCCGTCAGCAATGATCTCTAATCGATGAAGGTATGTCTTTGTTTGGGCTGCTCTCCCCTCCTTGTTCGAACGGAGGGGAGTAGTTCAGCAGGGCAGATAGTCTGCCGGCTGCCTTGGGGGATCGCGGTGGTTCTGGCATGGCACTGCTGGATCCCGGAAGCCCTCTCCGTGCTGTGAGTGGCAGCGCGGATAGAAAGGCTGCCGGTCACATGGCCGATTGGCAAAATGGCTCGGGGACATAATTGAGAGGCTACCGGAGAGCGGCCTGCTAAAGCGGAAAGCCGAGGAGCACGCCTCGTGACGGATTGGCAGCAAGCGGGCCCGGTTGTTTGCGTGGGCCATTGCTCCCACGCGCTTTTTTCTTTTGGAGTTTCAAAAAAAAAATTAGGTGAGCACCCAGACGTCACTCGATTCCTGAGGGTGGTTAGGCGTCTGCAGCCTCTGCAGAGGTCGTCGGTACCTCCTTGGAATCTCAATCTAGTGTTTGGATTCTGTGGTGGGCGAGCTATATGAACCTGTGGAACGCACCTCGTTGAAGGACTTGACCCTCAAGGCTGTCTTTCTAGTTGCCATCTGTTCAGCTAGGCGTGTTTCCAAGCTGCAGGCTGTCGTGCCATCCGCCTTTGCTCTCATTTTTCAAGAATAAGGTTGTCTTACAGACGGTCCCTTCCTTTTTGCCCAAGGTGGTCTCTCCGTTTCATGTGAATCAATCAGTTTCTCCCCCTTCCTTTGTCAATGTTGGGCAGGAGGGGGCGACGTGCAGTTGCATCTTCTAGATGTGCGCAGGATTCGGAAGAGTTATCTGAAGCGTATGAAGGCATTCTGCAAGTCGGAGCAGTTTGTTTTTGTTGTAACTGGATGTAAGGCCTCCATTTCCAGGTGGATCAGGGAAGCTATTTCTTTAGCATATGTTTTGAAGGGAAGGCTGGTTCCGGTGGGCTTCTGGGATCACACTACGAGGGCTCAGGCAACCTCGTGGGCCTAGTTTAGTCTGGTTCCGGCACTGGACATTTGTCGAGTGGCTACGTGGTCTTCCCTACATACTTTCGCTAAGCATTACCGCTTGGATGTTCAGGCGGCCGGGGATGCTGGGTTTGGGGGAATGGTGCTTCGGTCCGGTCTGGCATGCTCCTCCCATGCTTGAACTGCTCTGTTACATCCCAGAGGAAAGGGACTGGACTGGAGGGACGCTTAGGAAAAAGTAATTAGATCTTACCTGCTAACTAGTGTTCCTGAAGAAACTCAATTCCAGTCCCTGGTCCCATCCAGGGTGTCAAGGTGGCTGAAGTGGTTTCTGGTCCGAAGCTCTAAGAAGGCGGGGCCGGTTCTATAGGCTCTTCGTTGGGGGTCTCCGATAGCGGCACTGGCTAGACAGGCGCAGTGCCCTGATGTTGGAGTTGGTAAGGGCCTTTGCAGGTAAGCCCCTCCATTCTGGTGGGGGGGGGGTTGGACATTCCCTCCCGTGAAGGGGTGAGGTGTTAGCTTAAGGTTGCAAGTTGGTTATAGTTATTAGTTAATTTACTTAATTGTCTCTCCGTTAAGTCTGATTTTTCAGTAGGATACTGGAGCTGGTGGGAGGTGCCAGTGATATATATCCTGCTGTCATCAAAAAGATGATGTACTCTGTCTCCAAGCTGCTGGAAGTGGAGCACAACCCAGAAGAAAGGGACTGGACTGGAATTCCTTCAGGAACACTAATTAGCAGGTAAAATCTGATTACTTTATCTCCCTGAGGCTCCTTGGTTGATTCGCTCCTGGAAGAGCGGAACTGATCCTTGCAGGGGGGCTCTGACTGCACAGCCAGCATGCTTTAAAAAAAAAAAAAAAAAGAGGGAACATATATAAAGAAATATAACTGCCCATCTTAAAGCAGCGTGGCAATTAAAACCTTTAGTGCCTGACAGTCACTCCGGAACCCTTCAGTGGGCAGAAGGAGACCCCTGTGGGACCACCGCAAGCCATTCAATCGGTGTCGGTGAGTCCTGGCAGCAGCAGCAGCCCTGTGGCGCTGAGCACAGTTTGTCAGCACCTGCAGAGAGTTTAGTGTGTGTGTGCTTGACAGCTGTTTTGTTTTTTTCACCATTTTGCTTGGTTCTGGGCCTTCGCCCTTCTCAACGCATGGCTCGAAGTCCTTTTGTGCTGCATGCGGCTGGTATCGGGGCTCTCTCCGAGGGGTTGTTGCCAGGTGTCAGAGCCGTGAACTGGAGGAACGTCGGGAGGAAGCTAGTCCGTGCCCAGATGGATCATGGGATTCTCAGGGGCAATCAGAGAGGAACTCGGAAGCTCTCTCTCTCTGCCACGGGAAGTTTGTTGCACTTCCTTTCCAGTGGCCATTTTGTTAAGAAGCCCAAGAGCTGCTGCAGCCATCTCAGAAAAAGAGTGGCATGAATAGCGGCAAGGTGGGAAACTCAGGACTTGCTTTAGTCTGCGCTGGCTTTGGAGGAGAATTCCCTCTTCTCTTTGTCTTATTGTGTCATAAGGCCTTCACACTGCAGAAGGGACAGGTGGAGGAGATGCCTGTGGTCAGCACTCAGCTGGGTTTAAGCGTCCCTCACTGATGGACACCAAGCATAGTTGTGGTAAGTGGTAGAGGCACTCTGATGTCCCACCGCAGGAGGACCTGGCTTCAGAGACTTCAGAAGGTTTTGAGGATCCGGGGAAGGCCCCTCGGTACAAGGTGAAGATCTGGGCCCTCTGGAACAGGAAGGGGACCTCCCTCTGGGAGAGGACCCACAATAGTCAGGGTCTTATGCAGGGAAGAACTTGTGACATTCATATCCCAGTCCCTAGCAGCCTTGAACATCCCTCTTTGGACTCCCAAGGAGGTGGTTCTGCTGGAAGATCCGCTTTTACAGGGCATGTGCACACCTCAGCATGCCTTCCCAGTTCACAAAGTTGTCATGCAGATAATTGCAGCGGAATGGGATATTCCGGAAGTGGGATTGTAGTGTGCTTACACCATGGGTTGTTCCTTATCGTTCCTCCCGTTCAGTCCTCTACTCCTGGGTTGTCAACCTCCTCCTGCAGCTGGAGACTGGTATGTCAGAATGATGACATCACTGGATATAGCCTGCTGATCTCCACCTCCCCTTCCAGTGTTACCAGTCTCCTTGCAGCAGGAGGACTTTGTGAGCCCGGGAGAGGGCTCACTGGAGGAACAGATAAGGAGAGTTAGGTTCAGCCTTAGGGCAATTAATTTATTTAGTTGGTTTTCTTATTAAGCATATAAAAAAAAAAAAGTCAGTAGACCCGGAGAACCAGTTTGCTTAGCTTGCTTGCCTCTGCCTGTGACCAGATCCACCGGTGCGGTGTGCAAGGGAAGGGCTTGGCCCTTGGCGGCAGGAGTCTCTCTCCCCCCGGACTTTACGGGGGAGAGCCCTCTTTGACTCTGCTGTGCGCTGTATGACCGACGAGCCTGCTGCTGTCGGTATCGCGCGTCTCTGTGCCTGCAGGCACGTTGTGTTTTTTGTTTTCTTCAGTTCTGCTGCGTTCCGGGCTGTGTACGAGGCTCCGGAAGGCAGAGGGGAATCCCGCAGACCTGCCCGGTCAGCCTTTCACCGGCGGCAGGCTGCGGCGCTGACGGAGACAGTCCCGGGTCAGTGTAAGCGCGCTGTTGCGTTTGGCGCCCTTTTCAATATATGCTCCCGGCGGCCATTTTAAGCAGCATGGCAAACCGCGTGGCTGCTCAGCGTCACTGGGCTTGAAGCAGGTAGGCAGTCTTTGGGCCCTTTCTTTTGGGGGATGCGATTTCCTTTTGTTTTCCCCCCGTGGATTTCTTTAGTTTCTTTATTTCCGTCGAGGCTCTGGGCTGGTCGCTGAGGGAAGGGGGGGGGGCTCTTCCTCGGGGCGGCTGCAGCCCGGGCTGTTAGTAGTTTGTAGCTGGTAATTTCTTCTGTGCTTTCAGTTTGCAAAAAAAAAAGAGCAAAACCCAAGAGAACAGCGCAGATTGTCAGTGCTGTTGGCTAAGAGCTGTTGGGCTGATCACACTTATGGCGGTTCGCCCCCAGTGTGTAATCTGTGAGACTCGAAGGGGCACGGTGGCTGAGTCGGTGGTGTGCCGTGGCTGTGCCTCCCTGTCATCCTCGGTGGAGCAGCAGATGGACCTTAAAGAACCTGTGGAGCTTCCGGAGGGACCGGAGGGGACTCGGGCTGAGTCACCTCTTGTCCCTCTGCAAGAGGGTCTCGTGGAAGAGTTAGCGGGATCTTCTGCGGCGCTCCTAGCAGAGCGGACTGAGGTGCCTGCGGACTTTTGTCCTGAGTTCATCTTGATGCTTCATAAGGTGTTCTGTATACGGCGCCAAGGTAGAGCGACTGATGATTCACAGAGCCGGGCCGGTGGCCCCAAGTGTGGCCTCGGGCGACGCCGGGGAGGGTCCCTCGGCGCCTAAGAAACCCAAGGTCAAGGCCTCCCCGACGGTGCAGTCGGAGTGGCCGGACGTCGAAGAATATGACGGCGAAACTGAGGAAGGGCTGCAGGATCTGGAGGAAGGGGAAATCCTGGAGCCCGAGGAACAGTCTAAAATTATCAGGGTCTTCCGTAGAGAGGAGCTTCCGGCGTTGATCACGGAGTCCCTGCAGATGTTAAAACTGGCAGCTCCGACGTCGCAGGAGGACGACGTTGAGGATCCCGTTATTCAGGCGGTCCGGCAGAACCAGGTGGTGGTTCCGGTCCATAAGGTGGTTGATAAGATGATTCAGGATGAATGGGATCAGCTGGAGACAGGGCTCCGAGGCGTCCGCACCTTGAATAGGCTGCACCCTCTGCCTGATAAGGACAAGGAGCGGTTTCGGACACCCCGAGTGGACGCTGTGGTGTCGGCAGTCACCAAAAAGACAACCATTCCAGTAGAGGGCAGCGCAGCGCTGAAAGATGCCCAGGACCGTAGAGTGGACGGTCTCCTCAAGCAGACCTTCGAGGTTGATTCGCTCTCGTTGCAAATCTCTATTTGTGGCGCCTGGGTGGCTAGGGCGTGTTTGTGCTGGGTGAAACGGTTACGTCTTTCCCCTCATTTGGATTTGGAGGAGCTCAAGGAGCTGGGGCGTCTTGAGTCCGGTGCGGCTTATTTGGCAGATGTCCACTATGATTTGATTAGGGCACTCGCAAATAGCACGGCGTCCGTAGTTGCCGCCCGCAGGTCTGTGTGGTTGCGGAATTGGGCGGCGGACGGTTCTTCTAAATCTCGGTTTAGTAAGCTTCCTTTCAAAGGTAGGTGGTTGTTCGGAGAAGATCTGGATAAGTTAGTTAAGGACCTCGGGGAGACTAAGGCGGGTCGGCTTCCTGAGGACAAACCGAAGCAGGGAAAGTCACCGCAAGGGTTTAGAAGCCAGTTTCGGGACTCCCGCAGATTTCGGTCCCCGCGCTACGGGTCCTTTCAGAGGGGTAGGTTTGCTTCCCGAGCGCAGGGGTTTCAGGGAGCTAGTAGGGGTTTCTCCTCCAGCTCCGCCCAAGCAGCTCGCAGACCGCAATGAGATGAGGCGGGTCCCGGCGGAGGAAACTTCCATAGGGGGGAGGCTCCGGGAATTTCTATCTGCCTGGACCCTTATCACGTCCGATCAGTGGGTTCTAGAGGTGATTCGGCAGGGCTATGCGCTGGAGCTCGCGCGGCCCATACGAGATTCGTTCATCATGTCTCCTTGCAGAGGTCGAAGGAAGTCTTTGGAGGTCCGCAGCACTCTGTTCCGACTGTTGCGCTTAGGGGCAGTCGTGGAAGTCCCGAAGGCGCAGTACGGTTTGGGTCGGTATTCCATCTATTTCGTGGTGCCAAAGAAAGGTGGAGCGCTGCGGACTATCTTAGATCTCAAGGGCATGAATCGCTGTCTCCGGGTGCCTCACTTCCGGTCGGTGATCGTGGCGGTGCGTCAGGGCGAGTATCTGACGTCGGATCTGACGGAGGCTTACTTGCACATTCCCATTCGGGAGGCTCATCAGCGATGGCTAAGGTTCGCGTTGCCCTGGGGACATTATCAGTTCCAGGCATTGCCCTTCGGCCTTGCGACGGCTCCGCGCACCTTTACCAAAATCATGGTGGTGGTAGCGGCGGCGTTGCGCAAAGGTGGTGTCTTGGTGCACCCTTACCTGGACGATTGGTTGATTCGGGCGAAGTCCGAGACGGAAAGTCGTCAGGTAACTGGAAGGGTGGTAGACTTCTTGCAGAGTCTCAGTTGGGTGGTCAATCCGACGAAAAGCCGGCTCCAGCCTTCGCAGGTGCTGGACTACTTAGGCGTGCAGTTCGACACTCTCAAGGGGCAGGTGTTTTTGCCGGCCAGAAGGGCGCAAGCTCTCCGCAAATACCAAATACCACCTCTTCCTTCAATACTACCCTACCAGCAATTGAACCAGAGGAAGTGACCCACTCATGAACACACCATGCCGTTCTTGATATTATTAAGACTCTATTCTGTTCTATGTAATTATCTCTTGTATATAGTTTACCCCCGTTCTCCAAGTTTGTACTCCTGTTCGATGTAAACCAAACAGCTTGTTGTTATGGTCTTTATGTTATAATGTAAACCGCGCTGATGCCGAATAGTGCGGTATATAAGAACTTGTAATAAATAAATAAATAAATAAATAAATCTGGTCCACAGCTTCCGGGCTACTCCTGCTCCGACGGCATAGATGTATCTTCGCGTCCTCGGTACGATGGCGGCGACGCTGGAGGCGGTGCCTTGGGCCAAAGTTCATATGCGCCCCTTACAGAGGGCCTTGCTCCGGCGCTGGTCGCATCAGCGCGACCCCTTGAGCAAGCGTCTCCCCTGTCCCTTCAAGGTGCGGCAGTCGCTCCGGTGGTGGTTGGTACCAGCTTCGTTAGTGGCCGGAATGCCACTGGAACAGCCGGAATGGATTCCATTGATGACGGATGCCAGTCTGGCGGGATGGGGAGCACACTGCGAGGGCCGCTTCTCACAGGGGCTGTGGTCTCCCCTGGAAACGACGTGGTCGATAAATCGTTTGGAGTTAAGAGCGGTAGTCAGAGCCCTGCAGGCGTTCGAGGACCTTGTGTTTGGATGTCCAGTTCGGGTGCTATCTGACAATTCCGCCACGGTCGCCTACATAAACCGTCAAGGCGGCACGGGCAGTGCTGCGATGGAGGAGGAGTCCGATTTGCTGTTCGCATGGGTGGATAGTCGGCTGACGGCGATTTCAGCGGCACACATTGCAGGGAAGTACAATGTGATGGCGGACTTCCTCAGCAGAGTTCAGGTGGATGCCGGGGAATGGGAATTGCACCCCGAGGTGTTCCAACAGTTGATCCTACGCTGGGAGCTGCCCATCATGGACTTGATGGCGTCCTTTCAGACAGCAAAGGTTCTGCGGTTCTTCAGCTGGAGAAGAGAAAGAATGTCCGAGGGCATAGACGCGCTTTTACAGCGGTGGCCTACCGGGGGTCTCCTATATGTTTTCCCGCCGTGGGCGTTGATCGGTCGGGTGGTTCAGCGGATAGAGAGACACAGGGGCAGAGTACTTCTGATTGCGCCCGACTGGCCCCGGCGGCCGTGGTACCCGGATCTGGTGTACCTGCTCGACGGGCTACCTTGGCGACTTCCAGTTCGGTTGGACCTGTTGCGGCAGGGTCCCCTTTTCATGCCTCAGGTGGATCGATTCTCGCTTACGGCATGGCCATTGAAAGGGCTCGGTTAAGGAAGAAGGGCTATTCTATGTCTGTTATTTCTACGCTACTAAGAGCACGCAAGCATTCCACTTCTTTAGCGTACGTGCGCATCTGGCGTATTTTTGAGGATTGGTGTTCACGCCAACAGATTCGGGCGGCGACAGTCTCTGTAGCTGCGGTTCTCAGCTTCCTGCAAGAGGGCTTTGAGAAAGGATTGGCAGCTAGCTCCTTGCGAGTACAGTTGGCGGCACTGTCATGTTATCGTGGTAAGGTTCAAGGCATAGCTTTGGGGGCTCATGTTGTGCGTTTTCTGAGGGCGGTGACTAGGCTGCATCCCTCGCGTAGAGTGACGGTACCGTCCTGGGATCTTAATTTGGTCTTGTCTGCTTTGGTGGAGCCTCCCTTTGAGCCCTTACATCGCTCGTCGTTGAAGGATTTAACTTTGAAAACAGTGTTTTTGGTGGCGATTTGTTCAGTGCGGCGTATTTCGGAGTTGCAGGCCTTGTCTGCTAGGGAGCCGTTCTTGGTTTTCTCAGAAGAGAAGGTGGTTCTTCGACCTGTTCCGTCGTTTTTGCCCAAGGTGGTTTCTCCCTTTCACTTGCAGCAGTCCGTGTGCCTGCCGGTGCTGGGGTCCTCGGAAGGTAATGCGGGGGACCGCAGTTTACGGAAGCTAGATGTCAAGAGAGCACTGCGTCAGTATTTGAAATCTACGGAATCGTTTCGAAAGTCGGATCGGCTCTTTCTGTTTGGTGGTCGGCGCAAGGGGGAAGCAGCGTCTAAGGCTTCCATTGCAAGGTGGATTCGGGAGGCGATTTCCTCCGCCTATTTGCTCCATGGTCGTGCTGCTCCGGTGGGTTTACGAGCTCATTCCACTAGGGCGCAAGCGGCTTCGTGGGCAGAGCATGGTTTGGTGCCTCCGAGTGAAATTTGTTGGGCAGCCACTTGGTCATCTCTTCATACCTTCAATAGACATTACCGTCTTGATGTGGCAGCATCTCGGGATGCTTGTTTCGGGGCAGCTGTGTTGCGTGCCGGCTGGAAAGGTCCCTTCCATTGAATACTGCTCTGGTACATCCCAGGAGTAGAGGACTGAACGGGAGGAACGATAAGGAAATAATTACACTTACCTGGTAATTGTAGTTCCTTGAGTGACGACCGTTCAGTCCTCCATCCCGCCCAGATACTTTCATTTCAGTGAAGAGGCAGCCGGATGACACAGGCGCCATTGATACAGGTGAGTCGGTTTCCTTGTTTGCGTTGCACGTATGCCTTTGCCTAGTGGGCTTGGTGACAGGGCACGATGTACGCAAGCTAGGTTTGTAGAAAGTTCTCATACCATAGTTGTTTTGAGTTCCTTAATTACATGAGTTCAAACTACTTATTTGTTGCTCCTTTGAGTCTGCTTTGTTAATAGTTTACACTGGAAGGGGAGGTGGAGATCAGCAGGCTATATCCAGTGATGTCGTCATTCTGACATACCAGTCTCCAGCTGCAGGAGGAGATTGACAACCCAGGAGTAGAGGACTGAACGGTCGTCACTCAAGGAACTACAATTACCAGGTAAGTGTAATTATCATATTGTACCCAGTCCCTAAAGCGGAGAAGTTGTTGTTTCGGACCCCTAAGGTAGATGCCTTGGTCACAGCGGTAACAGACGACCACAATTCCTGTGGAAGGGGGAACGGCCGTCAGATATGCAGGATCACCGGCTGGAATCTGTTTAAACAGGCGTTTGAAGTCAATGCCTTGTCATTACAGGTTATGTCACAAGGGCCTGCATGCGCTGGGTGCAAGCCTTGCCAGACCATAATGGAGGGAAACCTACTGAGCCCCCTGAGTTGCCCAGGTTGGAATTGGCAGGGGCTTTCTTGCCAGACCTTTATGACTTAGTACACTTGTCCTCCAAAAGTATGGCCTTGGTGGTGGCGGCTCAAAGATTCCTGTGAGAGTTGCGGTGTTCGATCATTGGGTGCATAGGTGGTGAATATTCTGGCGTTCTTGCAGGCGGGTCTGGATAAGGGACTAGCATTGAATTCCCTGAAGGTTCAGATAGCTGCCTTGTACTGTTACCGGGGTAAGGTACAAAGAGTCTCATCGGCATGCCATTCAGATATTTCTCATTTTTTTGTGAGCAGTAAAGCAGATTCGACCACCTGGTAGGTCCTTCATTCCACCATGGGATCTTAACATCGTGCTGTCAGTCCTGACATATTCTCCGTTCAAGCCCCTCGGTCATGCAACTTTAAAGGACCTGACCTTGAAGGTGGTTTTCCTGGTTGCCATCTGCTCGCCTTGCCATTTATGAGTTGCAGGCCTTGCCCTGTCGAGACCAATTCCTAATCTTGGCCAAGGAGAGTGATTTCGCATACAGTTCCATTTTTTTGCCAAAGGTGATCTCACCTTTTCACGTCAACCAGGTTGTGATCTTACCGGTATTCTCCACAGTGGATGAGGGAGCCACCGACGGGCGACTCCACAAGTTGGATAGTGGCTACATTGAAGCGCACCCAGTCCTTCTGTAAGTCAGATCGTCTTTGTGGTGTTTGGAGGACCGCGTAAGGGTGAGGCGGCTTCTAAAGCATCCATCTCTCGCTGGGTGAAGGAGGCTATCACCTCAGCCTACCTACTTAAAGGGAGGCCGGTTCTGAAAGGACTCCGTGCGCATTCCAGAAGGGCCCAGGCGGCCTCCTGGGCTGAGTTTAGTCTGGTACCGCCAGGGAATATTTGCAGGGCGGTGACTTGGTCGTCATTGTATACCTTTGCCAGACACTACCGCCTGGATGTGCAGGCAATGCAGGAGGTGTGTTTAGGAGATCATGTCTTGAGGGCGGGGCTCATGGGTCCCTCCTGTCGATAGGTACTGCTGTGGTACATCTCATTTGTCTGTACTGGACCGGAGGGACGTGTTTGAAGGGAAAATTAGATCTTAACTGCTAATTTACTTTCATGGAGTCCCTCTGGTCCAGTCCAGGACCAACCCTCATCTGTTTGGGGCTAGGTTCGTGCAAGCTCCTTAGGATTACTCGGAGGTTGGAGTGATTCTGAAAAGTATACGGGGTCTGTCAGTTTGCTGTCGGGGGTTCAGAGTTAGCCAGTTCTTTTCACACTATAAGAGCAGCGTTTTGGGGGGGGGGGGGGCAGTTGGCAGGTGCAGGGTGTTGTGCCAAGCTCGATTGCTGAAAGTATGCAGAGGATTCAGTTCTGTGAGTTCCAGTATGAGTTGAGAATGTTTTTGCTGCTTTGTCAATAGTATACTGAGGAAGGAGAGAGGAGCCCTCAGAGGGTAGTGTGACGACATGGGAAAAAATTAGCATAATTTGATGGACAGACACTACCCATTTGTCTGGACTGGACCAGAGGGACTCCATGAAAGTAAATTAGCAGGTAAGGTCTAATTTTCCCATTCTGCGCAAGAATCTGAAAACTTTAGCAGAGTTATCGGATTTTCATTTAGTCAGTCTGGTCTTCAATTTTCTTTACCAGGCCTCAAGATACACAAGGCTGAGATTTTCCATCAACAAAGGAGAACTGAATCAGGCACACGTATGGGTGATGTCATTGCACAAGATCAGCATGGAACAGCTTTCCCAGATCTCAGAACTAAGTGTAAAATCGAGCATACATGGCCCTTCCACGTGCAGCATTCTCCTTAGTCTGTTTTGTTCTGTGCTGAAGGGATGCAAAAACAAAGCTCTCCTGTTAGTGAGGAATTTTTCCTCTTCTAGCTTTTTTTTTTAATGGCAGAAACGAAATTACTGAAGTCTTTGTTTTGTTTTGTTTTTTTCCTGCAGAAAGATGTCATAGACTAATCAGGGTTCCGACCCTGACCTCATTGCAGTAGACAGATCCAGAACTTCAGCACACACTCAAGATGTTTCATTTGTCTTGTTGCTGATTATAATCAGGCTGAGAGTAAGCACACTGGAAAGATGTCTCAGTGAGCTTGAAAGTAGTGTCTCCAGCTCTGCAATCATGAGGTGGAAAAAAGGTCCCTGTTGGGCTGAAGGAAGAGGGAAAAAAGCATCTGCACAGGGATTGGCTGACTCTGCATACTCAGTAGATCCTCTTCCTGGATATTCTTTCTATGCTTGGTGGTTTTAGGAATCCAGTTACAAAGGAGCAGTGTCTGGGATCTTCCAAAGCAACACAAGTCCTGTGCAAGACTACAACACCTGAATCGGTCTTCCTCAACACACTTGCACAAGCCTGTGATTTTAAGGCAGTGTCAACCATCCTCTCTAATGTAATGGAGAAATGCAGGTATCTCTGTGCAGAAGACCTTCAGGGTGCAGCCTCTACATGCAAACCAGCGTAAGCATCTCCTGCGCTATCTTAAGATTTCAACAAAATCATAGTGCTGGCCTGGCTATTCTACCCTCAGGAGATATTGCAGCACTCTCCTAGCACAGATTGACAGCTCTTGCAGTGCAGATTTTATTGTGATCGGATGTATTCAGTGCACAACCAGCACTGATATTGTTTTGGTGTCTAAACATAGCGCAGATATCCAATTTGATGATATCTGCTCTGAGATCCTCAATCACACCTCTGCTAGAGTGCACTTTAGTTCTCATCACAGTAGCCGATGATTACTTATCTGTTTCACTACCTTGACCAGAACACTACTCATTTATACAAATGATTTTTAACAATATTTGTCTGAGGCTACTGTAAAGCTCTTCGATCATTCAGATATCAGGGGAAAGAGTGATTAGGTCACAGTGTGTATGCAAAGAAAGAGTGATCTACTGCCTTTTAGTCAGGGCCAGCCCAATCACTAGACAAGCTAGGTAGAGTCACCTAGCGTAGGGAGGTGTTGGCTGCGCTGCTGATTTTGGAGGGGGGTGGGGGAGGACAGCGAAAAGCAGAGCATTGAAAGCTAAACAATAGATTCTGACAACCAGTGGGGCTGAAGATGTTCACCTAGAGTGCCAACACCTTGAACCATCTTTGGGGCTGGTCCTGCTTATGGTTAGGCTTCTGGGTTCTAGGGATTTTCATGCGGCAGTTTATAGAGCCCTAGAAGAGTTGCAGATAGCACAGTCCTTTTTTTTTTTTTTTTTCAACTGCTGATATTTGCAGCAACAACCATGAAGATCTGTGTGTAGCCACAAATATTAGCAGATGTTGACATTGCCTGTAGCTCAAACTTACCTTGAACTTCGAATTGCTAAAATATAATGACTGAAAATCAAGTCCTAGCAGTGGTGCACGGTTGTATTCCCAAAGAATCCAAAAGTCATAAACCTATCAAAATCAAATGGTAATCCATATCACAAAGATTCTGACCTAAAACCCTCACTAATATTTTTTCGCTAATGTTTTTTTTGTTGGAGCTGGTCGTCCAAGTGTACAGAATTAATCCATACACCACCGCGACCTCTCCCTTTTATTTTTTATAAATTTGAAGTAAAAAACTTCACACTTAGCTTTGTTGAATTTTGTAGACAAGTTGTAGTCGGTTGTATTCCCAGGCAAAATCTGCACCAAAGCTAAAATTTTACATTTTTTAAACTTTTCTGTTTTGCAATTAATTACTACATAGTTATTATGCAGAATGTTATAATATTGTGTGCATAATTCTTAATTCCTTTGTGCAGAATTCTCCCAGGAGTAGTAAGTAGCTTGCAAAAGGGAATGCCGTCTCTATACTGCTTGTAGTTGCCCAGTTAGTATGGGCCTTGTTTCAGTTAGTCTTAAATGAAATCATTGAAGTCTCATACAGTTGTTGGCAACCTTACTGGCGCCCTTGCATTTGGGTATGTTGTGTACAGTATCTTGAGAAAAGGAAATATTCCAACTGTATGTCGTCATAATATTTTAATAGTATGTTCAAAGGTATACAACAAACAGAAATGTCCGTGTAACTTAGGTGTAGCAATTTCTGAGAGAAAAAAACAAAATATGACCTGGACAGGATTAATGGCACCCTTTACTATTATTTGGTTGCACAGCCCTTAGCAATAATGACAGCCTCCAAACGATCCTTGTAAACATCTATAAGTTTTATACATCTGTCTGCTGGTAGTTTCTCGTACTCTTGAACTGCAATTTGTTCCAGCTCATGAATGTTTCCAGGACTCCTTTTACCAATGGCAGATTTCAGCTCTTTCCACAGATTCTCTATTGGATTGAGGTCAGGACTCATTGCTGGCTAGTTTAAAACAGTCAATTTTTACCTTTTTAACCATTCTTTGGTATTTTTGGATGTATGTTTTGGGTCGTTGTCCTGCAGGATGACCCATGACATTCAACCCAGACCTAGCTTTCTGACACTAGGTAGCACATTTTGCTCCAAATTACCTTGGTGTAGTCTGCTAATTTCATGATTCTTGTAATACATTCCAGGCCTCCAGTTCCTGAGACAGCAAAACAGCCCCACAACATTATGGAACCTCTACCATATTTAACTGTAGGAAGGGTGTGTGTGTTCCTTATAAGCTTCATTTCTTTGCCTGTAAATATATCTCTGGTCTGCATTGCAAAAGAGCTCAAGTTGGGTTTCATCTGTCCACAGAACATTTTCCCAGAAGGATTGTGGTTTCTCAAGGTGGGTTTGGGCAAAGATCAGGCATGCCTTTTTGTCTGTCTTTGAGCAGTGGGGTCCTCCTTGGCCTTCGTCCATGAAATTCTTTGTTTAGTGCATGGCGTATGGTGTGGGTTGAAACCACCACTCAAGATTGCTCCAGGTTAGTCTTAAGCCCTTTGGATGTTGTACATGGTGTTTTTCTTACAGTTCAGGCTAACTTTTGAAGACTACTTTTCCTCTTCCCACCACATCCTGGGAAGTTCTTGACAGTTCCATGAGCAGAAAACCTCTTTAACATTGCAAACTGTAGGCACAGGAATCCCAAGACCTTTGGAGATGGCCTTGTACCCCTTTGAAGTTTGTTGTTTGATGGTGATGACTTTTCTTTTCGGGCAGCTTTCTTGTCTTCATCATTGTGAAAATGGAACAGAGTGAATGTGGCCATTTTTAACATTAGAACCATCATTCATTGGTTGATTCAAATCATGTGAGTACTAATAATCGATAACGGGTGTGTCTAATTCTACTGCAGTGGAATTGTGATTCTTCTGTTTAGACTGATTTGAGTTGTTTATAAGTGTCAATATAATCATGTCCTGTCAGTGTCCCAGTTTTTATACTATTTCCTACTATTTTCTTTAATTGGTCTTGTTTTATTTGAGTTTTTTTTATTAATTTTTATTTCTTATACCATCTTGTATACTGTTATACATATGTAAATATGCAAATAAACTAATAGTCAACAACTTTTGTGTACAGTCTTTTTAATAGCTTATTCTAGTTATACATACATGAGTTTTCACTCTTGTTTAACTTTTTTTCCCACATACGTATCTATCTCTCTAACTTTTGTACACTGTTCTGCTCACTCCTCTGTTTATAACTTCTAGTTACTCTTTATCCTATTCTCCCCCCCATTCCCATTAATTTTTAACATTCTGCTTAATGTTCTTTTAAGGGAAACTGTTGCAGTCTCCTTCTCCATTTTCCTCCCAACTTCCTTCCCCCTCCCCCCCTTCCCCCTCCCCCTGGCACCACTTCTTGTTTTGGTCTATTTAATTCTCTTGGCTCTAGCTTCTTCATGTTATATATTTGGTGATAAACGGGGCCCAAATTTCCTTACATTGTTTATCTCTTTCTTTTTGGCTTGCAGTTATACTTCCCAACACATATTAATCTCATTCTCTCGCACCAGTCATCTTTGGTAGGTGTATGAGCCGCTTTCCAGCTCTTGGCAATCTCAGATGGGGCTGCCATTGTGCAAATTCTTATCAATTTTCCCTTCACTCCTTCCCATCCTCGTCCCTTCACTCCCAGTAGCACATTGAGAATTTCCCATTCTATTGTATGTCTCATTAAGTCCTCCACTTCTTTGTATTATCTCCCAGAAATCTGCTGCAAAAGGATAGGACCACCAGATGTGTATGCACTCTCCTCACTCCCCACATCCCCGCCAGCAGGATTTCTTCCCTTTTTTCATCATCTACTAAAGGCGAACTGGGGTGTGATACCAAAACAATACCACCTTGTAGTTTTCCTTAATATGTTTAGCTGCTCCCATGCCTTTCCTCAATCTTTTATGGATTTCCTTCCAAGTTTGTCTATTTTCCTTTCAATATTTTCTTCCCATTGTATCTGGTATGGTGCTTTCCTAAGCGTCCCTCCAGTCCAGTCCCTTTCCTCTGGGTTGTACTCCCCTTCCAGCAGCTTGGAGACTGAGCATGTAATCTCTTTGACACTAGGGTATAAGTACCATAGGCACCTCCCACCATTTAGTATGCTCAGTCTCCAAGCAGCTGGAGGGACTCAGTAAGCCAGGGGAAAGGGCTTACTGAAGAGACACTTAGGTGCTAGTAGGGTTTGTTTCTTTGTACCATCTATTTTAATTTTCTTTTCATTTTTCCTTTATTTCTGGTTTTCTCCTAGGCAGCCCTTAGGTCTGGGGAGAGACTCCCTCCCCCCTCCTTCCTCCCCAACCGTTAGCTCCGGGGTACAGGAGGCGGCTTCGGCAGGCAGCAACAGCAAAAAAAAAAAAAATTGCGGTTCCCGAGCCTGGCTGGGGTGAGGAGCCGCTGGCGCATTTGCTGCCTGCAGGACCTGCCTTTGCTTTCTGTCCCGCCTTGCTGCCGAAGCCCCTAAGGCGGCTGAGCATGAGGGCAGGAAGACATAACCACATGGAAAGAGTGTGCAGGGAGAGAAGCTCTCAGCAGCGGTCACAGGAGTGTCAGACAGTGGCGGTGAATCGCGTGGTGTTGAGTCAACCACACAGTCACTGGCCATGCATTGCAGCAAGGCCTGCCACCTCTGGGGAACAGTGCTCTTCATCGGAGTCAGGTACACTTGTTATTTTTGTGCTTTTTTCGCACGTCTTTATTGATCCGGGCCCAAGGACCTTTTGGCAGGGGAGGTTTCCCTGTGAGTTTGGGTCTGTTTGGCTTTGTTTAAAAAAAAAAGGTTTTTCCTGTAATGTTCTAGCAGTAGAATGTGTATGTGTGTGTTTATGTATGTATAGATATAGATATAGATATAAAATCTCTACATAGTTATATTATGTTCACTGAAAGCAGATTAGGAACAGCAGTGTTCTGCCACTATGCCGGCTAGACCACAGTGTTTGGTCTGCGGGACCCAGAGGGGAGCGATATCGGAGGCCAGCATATGCAGGGGCTACGCAGTGGAGGCTGTCTCGATGGAACAGGGAATCCAGGCCAGCGGGTCCCAGGATTCTCTATCTTTCGTCTCCCAAGAGTCAGGAGAGCCTCTGGAAGCAATGCTCCATTCAGTGTCTCCTCTGCTCTCAGCCTTGGAACAGCCGGCCCTTCCTCAGTCTCAGCCCAGGCCCTCCACTTCTTCGGGAATGCAAGAAGGGGGAGACCTTGGGGTCTTCTCCCCAGAATCTGTAATCTCCAGGAACAAGCAGAAATGAGTCTTCACATATGGGTACGTCAGTACCGACGGGGCCTGCGCGGGAATGCTCCCCAGCATCCAGAAAGAAAGCTTTTGGGAGCATCCCACAGCGCCTGCGCGCTGCCTTCCCGCCTTTCCCAACCGCGCCTCTCCAGTACTTCTTTTCCCCGGAGCCAGCAGGTCGTGTTCCTGTCACCGCAGACGACGACTTTATTTTTTTCTTTATTTTTCTGTCTCGCGTCTGCCTTCTTCGACGTCAGACCGGTACCGCCGGTCTTTTCTTTTCTTTCTTAAAAAAAAAACAAAAACTTTTTTCTTCAACTGTGCATTTTCGGTTTCGGCCTTAGGCCTAAACATATTTTCTCCTCATGGAGAAGCCCGCTTCCGGGTTCAAAAAGTGCATGAAGTGTGGCGGTACTATTTCTGTCACTGACACCCATGACTGGTGTCTCAAATGTTTGGGTCCTGACCATTCCATCACGGATTGTGTGTCCTGTACCATGATGTCTAAAAGAGGTCGGCAGAACCGAGCAGCCAAGCTCAGTACCCTGTTTCCCTCTGATGCAGCCTCGTGGCATCGACGTCTTCCAGGGCTGCTGCTTCCTCCCATGGATATCAGGTAACCAAACATAAATCTAGCCGGTCCTCGAAGGGCAAATCTCCCTCTAAGCATCGAGATGCCTCCGGGCTTGTCCTAGAGGATTCCGCACCGGCAAAATTACCCCAGCGGGAAGTTCCGGCTTCCAAAGGATTGTCTATGGGGTCACAGGTTGACATCGATGGCTCGGCCTCAACCGATCACCTGTTGCCGTGTTCTGGGGTACCGGTGGCCTCCACTGGTACCGACATCCAGTCTCTGGTGGTGTCGATGGATCAGAAGATTCTGTCCATGCAGCGCACCCTAACGGCGTTTATACAGGCTTCGACGCCTCCGGTACCGCAACAGTCTCCGTTGCCGGTACCGACTCCGGCACCGGCATTGGTGCCGGTACCGATTGCATCGGCTTCGTGTCGACTGCAACGGTACCCTGTCCTATGATGCCCATCGGTACCAAACCGGTACCACTTACTCCTGATGTCGATCCCACTCGGTACGCGTATCGGGCTTTACAGGAGCATCCAGACAGGCGATACTTCGATTCCTCCGAAGACTCTGAGTCGGAGGTTTCTGTCGATGCACCGGTACTTCTTCCTCAGGAGTCTGATTCTCCAAAATGAAGAATGTCTACTCCAGAAGACTTGTCTTTTCAGGACTTCATTAGGGAAGTGGCTAGGGGCCTCTCCATTACAGTGGCCCCTGAGTCAGAGCCTAGAGCCAAGCAACTAGATATTTTGCAATATCCAAAGGCTCCTAAAGAAGCAGCTACTTTACCTATTCTTGAGATTCTCTATGATCTCATATTGAGCATGTGGGAGACTCCTCTTACTACCTCTCCTCATTCTCGTAGATTAGACACCATGTACCGTGTCCCTCCTTGTCCTGGCTTTCATAAGTCTCAGCTTCCTCACCACTCTATTGTGGTAGAGTCTGCCATGAGGAAAATAAAGAGTGCAAAGAGACACTCATCTAATCCTCCAGGACGTGAATGCAGGACCCTTGATGCTTTTGGCCGAAGGGTTTTCCAAGCTAATATGCTTGCTGCCAGAATCAACTCCTATAGTCTCTATATGGGGATGTTTTTAAAAGAAGTCACAGATCATCTGCAGACTTTAGCCCCTTTTGGAATTTCTCACTTGGCTTAAACATGCCCAAGATGTTTCCAAATTTTCCAACCGTGCAGCCTTTGACTCTTTTGAATGTGTAAGCAGAGCCTCGGCTATTGCCATAGGTGCACGCAGAATTGCTTGGTTACAAGCCTCTGATTTGGAACTTTGTGTCCAAGAAGAACTGGGAAATCTTCCTTGTACAGGTGAAAACCTTTTTGGTAGGGATTGGAAAGCAAAGGCCACTCAGATGGATGCTGAGAACTCTGCTTTGGATCGACTTTCAAAGTCTACCTCTGCTCCTGCTAAGAAAAGGTTGTTCAAAAAGACAACTTTTTCTAAAAAGGGAAGATACTATCCTGCTTATGGTCAGCAGGCATCTGCAGGTCGTTTTGCTGCAAAGCGTCAGCAACCACCTAAACAGGCCAAGTCAAAGGCTGCCAGGCCTCCCACAACTCAGCAGCCTCAGCCTCCCCAGGGCCTTTGACTTGCAACTAGAGAACTTAGCCTTTCTGGCTCTGGAAGAACCAGAGCCCCTCACCATTCCAGGAAGGTTGGCTTACTTTGCTCCCAGATGGGAGCAAATTTCAGCAGAGCAATGGACCCTCCCCATTGTAAAAGAAGGGTACAAGCTTCATTTCTTGAACCTTCCTCCCCACACCATGGTGAGACAGTTCAATTCCCCAACATATCTCCTCAACCTTCTGGGTCAGGAGATTGCTACCCTTCTTGACCAAGGGGCAATAGAAGTAGTACCCCTTCTTCAACAGGGCTCAGGGTTCTACTCCCCTTATTTTCTTATTCCAAAGAAAACAGGGGGCTACAGACCCATATTAGATCTCAGAGAATTGAACAAGTTTCTATTCAAAGAGAAATTCAAGATGATTTCTCTCGGTACTCTGCTGCCATACCTTCAGAGTCAGGACTGGCTTTGTTCTCTAGATCTCAAGGATGCGTACACCCATGTCCTCATCCATCCAACACACAGAAGGTTCCTTCGGTTCCTTTTTCAAGGAAAGCACTACCAATACAGGGTGCTTCCTTTCGGTCTGGCCTCTGCACCAAGGGTGTTCACGAAATGCATGGCAGTAGTAGCTGCATTTCTACCCACTCTAGGAATATTCATTTTCCCATATCTGGACGACTGGCTCATTTGAGCTCCATCCCAGTCAGAGGCCCAGATTTCTCTAACCTGCACAATGCGTGTCCTTCAGTATTTGGGACTGGTAATAAACATCCCATAATCCCATCTCACCCCTACTCAGTCTCTGGAGTTTATAGGGGCCTTGCTGGATACCACAACCGCAAGGGCCTATCTTCCTCAGGCCCGTTGCCTACGCTTGGTGCAGTTAGCCTCCCAGATACAGTTAAAGTCCCATTTAACTGCTCGAGAGATGTTACAACTATTAGGCTACATGGCATCCACCGTGCATGTGGTTCCATATGCTCGCCTTCACATGAGGGCAGCTCAATGGACTTTGTCCACCCAATGGACTTGGGCATCAGGTTGCCTGTCAGACAAAATAGCAAACTCCAGTCGCCTATTTTGGTCTCTCCAGTGGTGAAAGTCCCCCTCCAAATCTGTTGCTGGGGTCCCCTTTTCAGCAGTCGCTACCCCAAGCAACTCTGACAACAGATGCTTCTCCAATGGGTTGGGGAGCTCATCTGCAGGATCTCTCCACCCAGGGCATCTGGTCTCCACAGGAGACTTCTCTGCATATCAATCTCTTGGAACTCAGAGCAATATTCTTAGCTCTGTGTTCCATTCCCTGCTCAGCTACAGGACAGTCCTCATCCATACGGACAACCAAGTAGCCATGTTCTATGTAAACAAGCAGGGCGGGACTGGCTCTCCGTCCCTTTGCAACGAAACTTTGCGACTGTGGGCCTTCGCCAGAGAGCATCACATCCATCTTCTGGCAGTATATCTTCCAGGCGTTCAAAACTCTTGGGCGGGTGGACAGACTCAGTCGAGTTCTGCTTCCACTCGAGTGGCCCCTCCACATGGACCAGGTAGCCAGAATTTTTCCAATTTGGGGAACCCCGGACATAGACCTCTTTGCAAGTCCGTGGAATGCCAAACTTCCCCGGTTCTGTTCCAGAATTCCATGTCAGGGAGTTCAGGCCAAGGATGCCTTCCTCCTTCACTGGGGTCAAGACTTCCTTTATGCCTTTCCACCAATTCCCCTAATTCCCAAGACACTATTCAAGCTTCAGAGAGCTCGAGGGACCATGATCCTCAGCACCACATTGGCCACGCCAAGTGTGGTACCCTCTACTTCTGCATCTCTCTCAAGCTCCTTCCCTGGACTTGGGCTCTGCACCAGACCTTTTGCCCCAGGAAGAGGGAACTTTGTAGCACCCGAACCCCCAGTCGCTCCATCTCAGAGCTTGGTTGCTGAGGACCTAGACCTTCCAGATTTTCATCTCTCAGCAAGTCAGAGATGTTCATGCCTCTAGAAAGCCGCCTTCTAGACGTTCCTATGCTTTCAAATGGGAAAAGAAATTACCATTTGGTGTTCAGGGAAAGGTCTAAACCCTCTTGCAATACCTCTGAATTCTCTACTAGAATATTTCCTGCATCTATCCCATGCAGGTCTGAAAACGAATTCAGTAATTGTCCATTTGAGTGCTATTGCAGCGTCCCTCAAGCCTCTCAATGGACAACCAGTTTCCTGTCATCGTCTTATAGCAAGATTCATGAGAGGCCTGCTTTTAACGAAACCTCCCATTAGACCACCTCCAGTGGCATGGGACTTAAACCTGGTTCTTGGCCAGCTTATGAAGCCACCCTTTGAACCTTTAGCCACCACCTCCTTGAAATTACTTTCTTGGAAAGTTATTTTTCTCATTGCCAGTCACCTCAGCACGCCGCATCAGTGAGTTGCAAGCTTTGGTGGCTAATCCTCCTTATACAAGGTTCCATCATAAGTTAGTCCTCAGGACCAATCCACACTTTATGCCTAAAGTGGTCTCACCTTTTCATCTGAACCAAGAGGTATATTTACCTGTCTTTTTTCCAGGACCTCATGCATCAAATGCAGAGAGGAATCTTCATACCTTGGATTGTAAGAGAGCTCTCGCTTTTTACTTACAAAGAACACAGCAACATAGAAAGTCTTCTCAACTTTGTTGCTTTTGATCCTTCTCATTTAGGACTTCCAATCTCTAAGAGAACACTGTCCAACTGAATTGCTCAGTGTATTTCTTTCGCCTACCACAGGAACATTTCTCTGGAGGGCCATGTCACAGCTCACAATGTGAGAGCCATGGCAGCCTCAATGGCTCATCTAAACTCTGTGTCCATCGACCAAATCTGTCGAGCAGCCATCTGGGCCTCTGTTCATACCTTCACAGCCCATTACTGTTTGGACAAGGACTCCCGCCGGGATGCCTCGTTTGGTCAGGCTGTTCTCAAACACCTGTTCCATTCCTAATCAACTCCTACCCACCTACCCTGGTCGGATGCCAGAGATCCATGGGGGGAGGTAGAGTCCTTTTCAAGGACACACAACCTGGGGTTTCTCCCTGGCATCTGCAGCTAGGGAGTCCCCATATGTGAAGACTCATTTCTGCTTGTTGCTGGAGATAGCACAGTTACTTACCTGTAACAGGTGATCTCTGGGAACAGCAGGAATAAGTCTTCACAGCCCACCCACCTCCCCTAGGAGTTGTATCTCTCTATCTATCTTTTCTTTCCTCTCTCTCTTTGTCTCCGCTTTAAAACTCGAACTGGAGAGAAGCGGTTGGGAAAGGCAGGAAGGCAGCGCGCAGGCGCTGTGGGATGCTCCCAAAAGCTTTCTTTCTGGACGCTGGGGAGCATTCCCACGCAGGCTCCGTCGGTACTGACGTACCCATATGTGAAGACTTATTCCTGCTGTTCCCAGAGTTCACCTGTTACAGTTAAGTAACTGTGCTTTACTGCTGCATAGGGCGTTCTGCCTCCATCAGCAGGCAACGCTCGGACAGACAGCAGTGCAGGGGAGGAACTTGAAGAGGGCGAGATTCCTGAGGAGGAGCAGGCCAGGATTGTCTGGATCTTCCACAGAGAGGAGTTGCCGGCATTGATCGGCGAGTCCTTGCAGGTCCTTGATATCTCTGCAGGTGTCCCAGTGGAGGAGGAGGCCTTGGAGGACTCGTTCATTCAGGCGGTTAGGAAGTCACAAAAGGTTTTCCCAGTCCACCGGGTGGTTCGACAGATGATTCAAGAAGAATGGGATCAGCCGGAATCCAGTTTAAGGGGTGTTCGGTCTGTGGCACGGTTATACTCCTTAAGCACTATAGGAAGCAAACTGCCACGTAGATCAGAAGAACAAATCCAGACGTGGAGTATGGAAAGACAACCTTTATTTACTATATACCAGGGACCCTGGTATATAGTAAATAAAGGTTGTCTTTTCATACTCCACGTCTGGACTTGATCTACGGTTATACTCCTTGCCAGAGCTGGAGAAGGAGTTACTTCGGTCTCCTAGAGTGGATGTGGCCGTGTCTGCAGTTTCCAAGAAGACAACCATTCCTTTTGAGGGTAGCGCGGCTCTTAAGGATGCTCAGGACAGGAAGCTGGACACATTAAAGCAAGCCTTTGACATAAGTGCCCTGGCTCTCCAGGTGTCTGTGTGTTTGGGGCATGGGTAGCCCGAGCTTGCCTGCATGATCTCAGCAGCTCCAGCTGCCTACCGACCAGCCAGGCAGATTGCCAGGTGAAGCGGCCAGGATTAAGTCAGGAGCGGCCTACCTGGCAGATAGCCAATATGATCTCATCAGGAGCTTAGCGAAGAACATGGCTTCGGTGGTAGCGGCCCGTTTGTTACCTTTGGCTCCACAATTGGGCAGCAGATGGTTCTTCTAAGGCCTGCCTCAGCAGACTCCCCTTTAAGGGAAAGCTGCTTTTCGGTGAGGATCTGGACAAATTAGTGAAGGGAACTGGGGGAGTCTAAGGGAGGCAGAATCCCTGAGGACAGACTGAAGCAGAATTGTAACCCCCACTCCCGCGAGTTCTCAGCCGCGGGAGTCCCGGAGGTTTCAGCAGGCTCGGTTGACGCCCTTTCAGAGAGGATGCTTCCTCTCTAGGGGGCAGGGATTCTGGGGATTTCGAGAGGCAGGAAGGGGATTTTGTACCTCTTCCTCTGCCTCTGGTCCTAGGAAGCCACAATGAGGCAAGGGGGGCCTGGGCGAAAGTTCTGCCAGTGGGAGGACGTCTGCAGCAGTTCTTCTCCGCCTGGGCCCGAGTCATGTCTTATCAATAGGTTTTGGAGGTGGTTTGAGTGGGTATGTCCTCGAATTTACAAGACCAGTCCTCTCATTGTTTATGCAGTCTCCTTGCAGATCTCCGGCCAAGGTCGCAGCGGTGGAGGAGACTGGCACGGCTTCTGTTGTTCGGGGGCAGTCGTGCCGGTGCTCGAAAAACAGTACGGCTGCAGTCTGTGCTCCATTTATTTTGTGGTGCCAAAAAAGGAGGGCTCTTTTCGCCCCATCCTCGACCTGAAGCGAATCAATCGTTGCCTCCAAGTTACTCATTTTTGCATGGAAACTCTGAAGTCCGTGATAGTGGTGATTTGTCAGGGAGAGTTTCTAACGTGTCTCGATCTCACGGAGGCGTATTTACATATCCCCTTCCACGAGTCACCTCAGCAGTTTCTGCGGTTTGTGGTACCAAGGGGACATTTTCAGTTTCAGGCATTACCGTTTGGCCTGGTGACGGCTCCTCGCACCTTTACCAAGGTAATGGTCATGGTGGTCACAGCGCTATGCAAAGAAAGTCTTACCAGTACATGGAGTAGTAGGACAGATGATCCAGGATGAGTGGGATCTGCCGGAGGTTGGCCTTAAAGGGGTGCAATCCATGATGCACCAATACCCACTGCCGGAGCAAGAATGAGCTCCTTTGATTACCAAAAGTGGGTGCAGCGGTGTTGGCAGCAGTTGGAGACCTTGACTTGTCTCCTGCAGCTGAGAGCCGTGGAACTGGTTCCATGAGACCAGTACTTCTGCAGTCGATGCTTCATGTATTTCGTGGTGCAGAAATGGAAGATTCCTTTCGCCCAATTCTTGACTTCGAGGCCATGAACTAAGGTCTCCGGATACCGCATTTTCATAGTAATGACGGTAGGAAGTGGAGATTTTGGGCGACTCTTGATCGCACTGAGGCATGTCTGCACATTCCCATCCATCCAGAACATTGGTAGTTTCTCCACTTTGCGGTGCCAAGGGGCCTTTTCCAGTTTCGAGCATTGCCCTTCGGTCTGGCGACCACACCCCATACCTTCGCCATGGTGGTGGTGGCAGCAGCTCTCCACAAAGAAGGGGTTCTCATTCACCCGTACCTAGATGATTGGCTTGTCCAGGTGAAGTCGAGGGACGATAGCGAAAAGAGCAACAGCGCGGGTGGGAGAGTTCCTTCAAAGTTTCGGTTGGGGTCAACCTGGCCAATAGTCGGTTACGGCCGACCCAGGAGCTAGAGTATTTGAAAGTGTGCTTTGATACCCGCATGGGCAGGATTTTCCTGCCGGTTCGCCAGGCACAGGAGCTACGACAGTGGATATGGCAGGTCCTGAAGATGGCAAGATCATCAGTGGCGGCATCTGCAGGTTCTGGGGACCATGGTGGCTACTCTTGAGCTAGTTCCATGGGCAAGGGCGCACATGCAACCACTGAGGGCTCTGCTGAGTCGATGGTCCCATCGGAGTCAACTCCTATCTCAAGTACTCCCCTGCCCGCGGAGCTCCAGGAGAGCCCTCAGTTGATGGCTGCATGTGGGAAGCCTGGAAGGAGTCCCTGGTGTGGGTTCCTCTGATGACCGATGCCAGCCTGTCAGATTGGAGAGCCCATTGCGAACGATGCTTTGTTAAGGGACAAGAGTCCGCAGGAGGCCCTGTGGTCGATCAACAGGCTTGAGATGTGAGCGGTGACCTTGGTGCTAGAAAGGTTTGAGCCATGGTTGCAGGGAAAGTTGGCCCAAGTCCTCTCAGACAATGTGACCACAGTGGCTTACATCAACTGGTAAGAAGGCACAGGCAGTGTAGCCCTGGAGGAGGCGGCTGAAAAGCTGTTCGGATGAGCAGCAATTCGTCTCCAGGCGTTATCGGCAGCGCATGTGGCAGGAGTTCACAGTGTGATGGCAGCCTACCTCAGCCGAGTGTGCATGGACCCTGGAGAGTGGCAGCTCAATCAAGGAGGTGTTTGAGCAGGTGGTCTGCCGATGGGGCACACTGGTCATGGACTTATTGGCAATGTTCGGCCAAGGCCTGCTGGTTTTTCAGCAGAGGAAGAGAGGAAAGTTCAAGGGCCTGGATGCACTAATTCAGCAGTTGCTTGAAGAGGGTTTTCTCTGTTTTTCCTCGTGGGCGCTCATAGGCCGGTTAGTGCAATGGCTAGAGGTGCACCAGGGATTTGTAATCCTGGTGGCACCAGACTGGACGAGGTGCCAGTGGTAGTGCTGACCTGATTCGGATGCTGGCGGATTGACTGTGGAAGGACCTCTTGACACAGGAGCCGCTTCGTATGTCCCAGGTGGATCAATTATCGTTTATGGCATGGCTCTTGAAAGGGTGAAGTTGAAGAAGAAAGGATAATCAGGCTCAGGGATAGCAACCTTGCTACAGGCCCAGAGGTGGTCTATGAACCTGGCATGCATCTGCGTAAGGCGCATCTTTGAATCATGGTGCGGAGAGAGGCTGGTGTGCCCTTCCACTGCCTCCGTTCTGGACATCTTGGAGTTTTTACAGTCCGTTTTTGATAAGGGTCTAGCTACCAGTGGTGGCAATTTCTGGTTATCGCAGGAAAGTCCACGAGGTGCCGTTGGGTGCACACCAAAACGTGCTGAGCTTTCTAGGGGCTGTGTCCCACCTCCATCTGCCAAAGAGGGCAGTAGTGTTCCATCTTGGGATCTCAATCTGCTGCTGACATTGCTATCTGGGGAACCCTTTGAGCTATTGAGTCGAGCTTTCATGAAGGATTTGACTCTGAAAATGGTACTCCTGGTGGCAATTTGCTCGGCATGCAGGATTTCGGAGCTTCAAGGAGAAAATGGTCCTGCGCCCGGTATCTTCATTTTTGACGAAGGTTGTGTGAGCATTTCATGTAAATCAGGCCATTTCCTTACCGGCTCTGGTGAGTGTGGGTGTGGGCGAGAGAGGATATGGGCTCTGCCACTCCACAGCTGTGCCACTTGGATGCGAAGATATGTGAAAAGGGCATCGTCCTTTTGGAGATTGGACCATACTTTGGTTCTCTTTGGCGGGTTGTGCAAAAGTGAGGTGGCAGCTAAGCCTCCATTTCCAGATGGATCAGTGAGGTAATGACTCCTGCATACATCTTGAAGGGTAGAGCAGTGCCGGCAGGGTTGCAGAAGCATTCCAGAAGGGCTCAGGCAGTCTCGTGAGCAGAGTATAGTTTAGTTTATTTATTTATTTTATTTATTTATTTAACATTTCTTATATACCGCGCTATTAAGATCAGTGCGGTGTACATTGAACAAAATATACAACAATGTATGCAAGTAACATTGAGTTTACATAGAACATGGGAATATATAACATGGATTAACAGGTAAAACTATGTACAGTCAACATCATATATGTATATGTTTTTACTAAATAAATATGTTAGCTCAAGTGGATATTATCTGCGTAATTTATGTAGGAGGCGGGAATCAACAGAGGATGTGGAGCTATCGTGGAGCTTAACCATTTTCTGGTTGAATTAAGGTAATATGGTGTTTAGTGCACGTTGGAGGTCTGTTGTTTGAGTGAACATGCGGGGTCACTTCTGGGTAGAATTTTGTGAATAAGTGATGCTTCACGGCTTTCCTGAATTGTAAAAGGTTTTTGATACAACGAATTTCATGAGGGAGTAAATTCCAGTTCAGGGGTGCAAATAAAGAGAAAGCTCTGTTCGATGTAGCTTTAGTACAAGATGTCATCATCTTGGGAACTATTAAGGTATTCATAGCAGTGGTCCTTCTGTTTCTATTTTCGAGGGTGTTATGTATTAGTTTGCTAATTGGTGTCGGAGGGTAGTTATTCCTGGCCTTGAAGGTCAGAACTAGAGACTTATATGTAAGTCTGGCTTGTAATGGTAACCAGTGTAGGTCCTTCATGATCGGCGTTATGTGAGCAGCTCTTGGTGACCCAGAGAGGACTCTTGCAGCTGCGTTCATAGCCAGACGAAGTGGATTTAAGGTTGATTGAGAGAGGCCATGGAGGATGATATTCGCAAAATCTAGGTGAGGGATGACTAGAGCCTGGAATATTGAGCGATAATCAGTATAGTCAAGTAGTGGTCGGAGGTGGCGTAGCGTTCTGATCTTATGATATATCCTCTTTGTCACATTCTTCACATGCGTTGTCATATCTAGGTGTTGATCCAATGTGATGCCGAGGTATCGGATAGTGGGTTTTGACGTCAGTTCTATGTTATTGATTAGCAGTGACGGAGGGGGTATGAACTTGCGATTTCTTGTGACAAATAATACATCAGTTTTGTTGTGATTTATTCTTAAGTTTTGTGTCAACAGCCATTCGGCTATTGCACCAAAACAATTAATTATTGGTGTGAACACTGGTTGGTCAGTATTAAACGGCATGTAAATGAGGATGTCATCTGCGTATGCCAGGCATTGCACGTTGAAGGATCGGATCAACTCACATATCGGCTGCATATAAATGTTGAACATTAATGCTGATAATGAAGATCCTTGAGGTACACCTTGAGACTGTAGGAATGGCTCTGATGATTCCTGACCTGTTTTAACTTGTTGCCACCTATTGGAAAGGTAGGATCTACACCATTCAAGTGCTGTGTTTTGAATTCCCTTCTCACTCAGACGTTGCAGCAGTATGTTGTGGTTTACAGAATCAAAGGCAGCGGAGATGTCCAAAAATATGAGCACAAATCCCTGTTTAATGTCGTTTATTCCCGTGATAAGATCATTGAATAAGGTTGTAAGGATTGTGTCAACTCCATGTGCTTCTCTGAAACCATGTTGTGATTTGTCTAGAGGCGCTTCAATGTCAATATGCTGCTGGAGCTGTTGTTGGGCAGCTTTCTCGATAATTTTTGCAAGTTGTGGAATGCTCGAGATTGGCCTAAACGATTCAACTTTGGATGAGTCAAGCTTACTGTTTTTTAGTAAAGGCTTGATGGAGGTGTGTTTCAGACTTTTTGGGAATGAGCCTGTTAGGAAGGACTGGTTCAGTAACAGGCACAGAATTTGACTTAGCTCATGACGTAACTCTTTGATCCAGCTGGCTGGGCATGGGTCATTGGGAGCTGTGCTAGGATTGATGGAGGCGATAATTTTTACAATTTCACTAGTAGATATAGTGTTGAAGTTGCAAAAAGGTGTTATATGGGATTTCTTAGGTGATGCAGAAGGGTTGTTGGTATTTATGCTTGTGTTAGCTGTAATCATTTTTGATTGCAGGTAATTTGCGTAGTCCTGAGGCTGCGGCATTGCAGGTTGATCTGAGACTGGTTCTCTTGTTATGGATTTTACTAACTTGAATAATGCATGAGGTTTATTGATGGCACGTTTCAACAGGTTTGTGTGGTAGAGCAGTTCCGCTGGTGGAGATCTGTAGGGTGGCATACTTTATCTGATCATTTTTGCCTGGATGTTCAGGCGGCGGGGGCTGCTCGTTTCGGATTGGCAGTGCTTCAGGCTGGTTGTGTGGGTCCCTCCCATTAGTTTAACTGCTCTGATAAATCCTAGAGGTGTGGGACTGGACTGGAGAGACGATAAGGAAAAAGAAATTAGACTTACCTGCTAATTGTTGTTGAACACCAGTTCAGTCCAGTCCCGGAACCCTCCTTGAGTGCTTTCTGTGATAATCAATGCACACCTCTGTCCTGAAGCTGGTTCCCTTGGTGGAGGAAATGGCTAGGGGGAGTCGGGGAGGGGTGTGTAATCAGTGTTTGGTGTAGGGGTGGACCAGAAGAGCTGTCGGTTGCTCACTTCCCGCTGGTTAGAGTTGTTCAAGCGCTCAACAGGTAGGCCTCCCTATCTTGGAGGGGAGGATGGAGGGAGTACTAGTTTATTTAGACGTAGAATTGTTTGTTGCATGTTTAACTACTTATTTGTTGCTCCTCTGAGTCTGCTTTGTCAATAGGTGCTGGGGCTAGTGGGCGATGCCAGCTGCATATGTATGCTAGTGTCATCAAAAAGATGACATGCTCAGTCTCCAAGATGTTGGAGGAGGTACGGGACTGGACTGGAGTTCAAGGAACAGCAATTAGCAGGTAAGCTACAGGGTAAACTATTTAAGACAAATAAGAGAAAATATTTTTTCACTCAACGTGTAATCAAACTCTGGAATTTGTTACCGGAGGATAAAACCTGGAAAGGAGATGGCTGAGGGGAGATATGATAGAAGTCTATAAATAAATGAACGGAGTGGAACGGGTAAACATAGATCGATTGTTTACGTTATCAGAATATAGAAAGACTAGGGGACATGCAATAAAGCTACAGGATAAACTATTTAAGACTAATAAAAGAAAATATTTTTTCACTCAACGTATAATCAAACTCTGGAATTTGTTACCGGAGGATGTATTAAAGGCTGTTAGTGTAGCTGGGTTTAAAAAAGGTTTGGACAAGTTCCTGGAGGAAAGGTCCATAAACCATTATTAAGAAGAGACCCAGGATATCAATGCTTGACCCAGTACAAGCATTGTGGAACCTGTGTCTTTTGGGGATACTGCTAGGTACGTATGGCCTAGATTGGCCACTGTTGGAAACAGGATATTAGGCTTGATGGACTTTGGTCTGACCCAGTATGGCATATGTTATGTTCTTATGTTCTTATAAGTCTAATTTCTCTCTTTATCCTCCTCAATTGGAATGCTAATGCATCTCTTTGTATATCCCCTCACTTTTGTTCGAGTTTTGTCCACTGCTTAATTTCCCTATACCCTTTTTGTGCCTGGACCTTTTCTAATTCCTTTAACTGGCCAGTGGCTCTTTCGTATTCTTGTTGGGTCTGTTTTTTTTTATAGGCCCCAGCCGATGCATCGGCTTCTTAGGTATGCTTTAAAAGCATCCCACATTGCTATTCCTGTTTCCCCATTATTTTTCTAAAAAAAACCCTCTATTATATTCTTTTCTATATCATTTTGACATCGCAGGTCTTTTAATAAGTTATCATTTATCCTCCAGTATCTTTTCCCCAGGTTTTGACCCCATCCATGTAGTTCCACTCATGCCATTCCATGATCTGACCATGTAATTGGTTCATAATCTGCCCCAGTCATATTCTGTCCTAGCTGGTTTCTTAACCAGATCATATCATTCCTGGAGCTTATATTATGTGATATGGAGTGAAAGTATACCCTGGTTCTAGGCTGTTTTTCCCTCCATCCATCCAAGAGTTCCTGAGCGGCTATCCAGTTTAGTCCTCCACAGCGGGTAGTGCACCTCCTCCTGCAGCTAGGAGACTGGACCAATCAAATTCTTCCTTGTGAGGATGTATACTGCTGGAGCTCCCATCAGCCCCCCAGTGTGTCCAGTCTCCTTGCAGCAGGAGGCGGTGTGAGCCTTCTGCGGGCTCACTTTGGGGTCTTTAGGTCTACTACATTTGTTTTTCTTTCATTTGTTTTGCCCTTGTGCTTTTTCATTTCTTTTGTAAATTAGGGGTCTGTACCTTTAAATACTTTGGTAGGAGGGAGCAGAGCTTGCACTGCCCGTCTGCTCACTGCTCCGCTAAAGCATGTCGGCTGCAGTTTCTTGCCTGTGATCTCCCCTCCAGGACAGATCGGAGGGAGACTCTGGCCACCATCATCATCACCATCTCTCATTTTTGGGGGCTCTTTTAAGGGTGATGCCACCACTTGGAGGAATCCACTTGGCTTAGTGCCCCGGTCGGTATTGCTTCTCACCGTGGAACCATTACAGCTTGCTTTTACCTGTGTAAGCTCCGGTGCTGTGCTCCTTCCTCACTTCGGGGTAAATGTCCTTTTGGGGCAGTTTTCTCCGTTTTCCATCTGCTTCGGGTCTGCGAGTTCTCTCCGATTTGTTTTCTTTCTTTATTTTTACCTCATTTTCTTTTTTTTCGCGCCCTTTTTTCGGTACCTCGTTGTGCCGGTGGCCATTTTGTTTTCGGCTCCCGTTTTCTTTTTCTTCGGGACAGGGCTGCGCGGTGTCCTGAGCGGTGCGGTCTAACTTGCTGGGCTATTTCTATTTTTGGATTTCTTCAGGCTAGGAGCACTGTGCTGCGCTACCCTTTGAAAAAAAGGAAACCAGTAAAATATAAAGGGACATCAGCCACATAGTTCAGTTGCTGCATGGGCTGTTTGTGTACTGCACATTTGTTGTGGTTGGTCCTGCTCCTTTCTTCTTCCAACCTCATGTCCCGGCAACCGCAGTGCGTCATTTGTGGCTCCCGCAAGGGCTCTCTTTCTGACGCGGGGGTTTGCAAGGGCTGCGCCTGCATTCCACCAGTGCTGCAGCAGCCCATGGACACCAGTGTCCCTCCGGAGTCTGGGGCTTCTCCAGTTTCAGGGGGGGTAGAGCTGAATCCAGAGGCTCTCGTCCCTTCCCTTACCCCGCCCTCCTCTGCGCCTGGGAGTGCTCCGGCAAGAGGGTTTAGTGAAGTTTCCTGGGGGGATTTTTCTCCGGACTTCGTCCTTCTTATGCATCAGGCCTTTCAAAGGGGCCGCTTGGGGAAAGGATCTGATCCCTGCGCGGTCCCATCGGCTCCGCCGTCTCTCCAGGCGGAAGAAGCGAGGGGAGGTGGCCCTAAGGCAGCCAAGCGGCTCCGAGTTTCTGAAGTTGAACTTTCGGATACCCCGTGGCAGGAACAGGGCTGGTCTGATGTGGAACCTGACGACTGGGTCGAAGACTTGGAAGAAGGGGAGATTCCGGAGCCAGAGGAACAGGCTCGGATCATCCGCGTCTTTCGCAGGGAAGAGCTGATTCCCTTGATCACCGAGTCTTTGCAAGCCCTGAATCTGACGGTCGGGCGTCCCGCGGAAGATGAGGTTTTGGAGGACCCTCTCATTCAGGCGGTCCGTGATTCTCAAACTGTGTTCCCACTCCACCGGGTGGTTGATCAGATGATCCAGGCTGAATGGGATCACCCTGACTCCGGTTTGAAGGGTATCCGAACGATGAATCGTCTTTACCCACTGGCAGACAAGGACAAGGAGAAATTTCGTTCCCCACGGATTGACGCTGTGGTTTCCGCAGTGACTAAGACCACCACCATTCCGGTTGAGAGCAGTGCGGCTTTGAAGGACACTCAGGATAGAAAGGTGGATGGTTTATTGAAGCAGGCCTTTGAGACTAATGCCTTGGCCTTGCAGACTTCTATTTGTGGGGCCTGGGTTTCCCGGGCTTGCTTGCGTTGGGCTCAGCGTTTGCGTCAGGACTCCCATCTAGACCAACAGGGCTTGATAGAAGTTGCCCGCTTAGAATCGGGCTCTGCCTATTTGGCAGATGTTCACTATGACTTGATTCGGACTTTGGCTAACAGTATGGCTTCTGTTGTGGCGGCGCGACGCTCTATCTGGCTGTGTAATTGGGCGGCTGATGGCTCCTCTAAGGCGCGTCTCAGTAAGCTTCCCTTTAAAGGCAAGCTGCTGTTCGGAGACGATCTGAATAAGTTGGTCAAGGACCTCGGAGAGTCTAAGGGTGGGAGGCTTCCGGAGGATAAGCCTCGCCAGCTTAGAGGTCTGTCTTCGACTAGAGGTCAGTTTCGGGATTTTCACCGATTCCGGTCTTCCAGGCTTGGGGGTTTCCAATGCGGACGACTGGTCTCTCGATCCTCGGGATTTCGAGGGTTTCGAGGAGCGGGAAGAGGTTTCTCCTCTGCCCTCCCCTTCATCCTCCTCTTCCTTTAATCGCAAGCCGCAATGAAGCGAGGCGGACCCCGGGAGGAAGTCCAGTGATCGGGGGTCGTCTTCGTCATTTTCTTTCTTCCTGGGTCCAGATAACTTCGGACCAGTGGGTCCTCGAAATCATCCGGGAGGGCTACGCGCTGGACTTTGCTTGTCCTCTTCGGGATGCCTTCGTTCTGTCGCCCTGCAAATGTCCTCAGAAAGTGTCCGCCGTCCGCGTAACCTTGAACCGCCTGCTAGATTTGGGGGCGGTGGTGCCTGTTCCAGCTTCCGATCTCGGGGCGGTTCGGTACTCTATTTATTTTGTGGTGCCAAAGAAGGACGGTGCTATTCGTCCTATCCTGGATCTCAAGGGGGTGAATCGTTGCCTTCGGGTGCCTCATTTTCGCATGGAAACTCTCAGATCCGTCCTAGTGGCGGTGCGTCAGGGAGAGTTCCTTACCTCTCTCGATCTTTCGGAGGCCTACTTGCATATTCCGATCAGGGCGGCTCATCAAAAGTTCCTGCGGTTTGCTCTACCGTGGGGTCACTACCAGTTTCAGGCGCTGCCCTTCGGCTTGGCCACGGCGCCCCGGGTGTTTACCAAAGTCATGGTGGTCGTTGCAGCGGCATTGCGAAAGGAGGGTGTTTTGGTTCACCCTTATCTCGACGATTGGTTAATTCGAGCAAAGAACGTGACAGAGAGTTTGCATGCCACAAACAGTCATCGCTCTGCTGCAGTCTCTTAGTTGGGTGGTCAACCACAAAAAGAGCCATTTAGTACCGACTCAGTCCCTCGAATATCTCGGAGTTCGCTTCGATACGGCGAGAGGATTGGTTTTGCTACCAGATCGCCGGGCTCAAGCCTTGCGCCTTCTGGTTCGGAAGTTTTTAGCTTTTCCGGCCCCGTCAGCTTGGTGGTACCTTCGGGTCTTGGGGACGATGGTGGCAATGCTGGATGTAGTCCCCTGGGCCAGGTTTCATATGTGTCCCCTGCAACATGCCCTCTTGCGGCGTTGGTCGAATCAAACGGATTCGCTCAGCAGGCGGTTGCCTTGCCCGAGGCGAGTACGGCAGTCCCTATGTTGGTGGCTGAGCTCAAACGTTGCGAGCGGGGATTCCTCTGGAGCAGCCGCTCTGGCTGCCGGTCATAACAGATGCCAGCCTGACGGGCTGGGGTGCTCATTGCGACAGTCGCTTCGCGCAGGGAGCGTGGTCGCCCCTGGAAACGTCTTGGTCGATCAACTGTCTCGAGTTACGAGCGGTGAGGTGGGCGCTTCAGGCGTTCGAATCCTCGGTGATCGGCCGGGCAGTGCGGATACTCTCCGACAACTCGGCAACGGTGGCATATCTCAACCGTCAGGGCGGCACGGGCAGCAGAGCGATGGAGGAGGAGATCGATTTGTTGTTCCATTGGGTGGAACCTCGACTTCTCGCGATTTCTGCGGTGCATATCGCCGGGAAGGAGAATGTGATGGCGGATTTCCTCAGCAGAGTGCGCGTGGATGCCGGAGAGTGGGAACTCCATCCGCAGGTCTACTCTCAAATAGTACGCAGATGGGGGCCGCCGATAATGGATCTCATGGCGACCTTTCAGTCGGCCAAGACATCTCGGTTCTTCAGAAGGCGCAGGGAACCCATGTCCGAGGGCCTAGACGCTCTTATTCACCCGTGGCCGACCTCCGGGCTCCTCTACGTCTTTCCTCCGTGGGCATTGATCGGAAGGGTGATTCAACGCATAGAGGCGCATCCGGGAAAGGTTCTTCTGGTAGCTCCAGATTGGCCCCGCCATCCGTGGTACGCGGATCTGATTCGGCTTCTCGACGGGACGCCGTGGCGGTTGCCGTCCTTGCCGGATCTCCTGATTCAGGGACCGCTGCGGATGCCGCAGGTGGCTTGGTTCTCGCTTACGGTGTGGCTATTGAAAGGGCTCGGTTGAGACGGAGAGGCTATCCGGCGGCTGTTATTGCAACTCTCCTTTGTGCGCGTAAACCTTCTACCTCTCTCGTGTACGTGCGCGTCTGGCGCCTTTTTGAGGATTGGTGTTCGACACTATCTTCGAGCCGCGACGGCTTCCATTCAGGCCATTCTCAGTTTTTTGCAAGACGGCTTTGACAAGGGTCTCGCTGCTAGCTCTCTGAAAGTACAATTGGCGGCCCTCACGTGTTACCGGGGTAAGGTGTTGGGGATCCCCCTGGGGGGACACGCGGATGTGCAGCGTTTCCTGCGGGCCGTGTTTCGCTTGCGTCCTTCACGCAGAGTTATCATTCCTCCATGGGATTTGAATTTAGTGTTGTGCTCTTTGGTTCAGCAGCCTTTTGAGCCTCTTAACCAGGCGTCTCTCAAGGATCTCACATTGAAGACGGTGTTCTTGGTGGCCATCTGTTCGGCTCGGCGTATCTCGGAATTGCAGGCGCTTTCCTGTCGTGAGCCATTCTTGTCGTTCTAGGGATCGCGTGGTCTTGCGACCTGTGCCTTCTTTCCTTCCTAAGGTGGTTTCTCCTTTTCATCTGAATCAGGCCGTTTTTCTCCCGGTCTTTGCCTCCCCGGATACGGCTGCGGCTCGAGAGCTGCATTGTCTGGACGTTCGGCGGGTACTCCGCCGATATCTCAGTCACCGAGTCGTTTCGTAAGACGGATCGCCTGTTCGTCCTGTTCGGTGGTAAACGTAAGGGGGAGGCGGCGTCAAAGTCTTCTATTGCTCGCTGGATTAAGGAAGCGATTGCGTCGGCATACATTTTGCATGGCAAGGTGGTTCCGTTAGGTTTGCGGGCCCATTCTACTCGGGCGCAAGCGACATCTTGGGCGGAGCAGTTTGGTTCCGCCAGTGGACATTTGTAGAGCAGCTACTTGGTCGTCGCTCCATGCCTTTAGTAAACACTACCAACTGGATGTCTTTGCTTCCAGGGATGCCGGCTTTGGTTCTGCGGTTTTGCGCGCCGGGTGGGGTGGTCCCTCCCGCTGATTACTGCTCTGTTACATCCTGCTGTGGAGGACTAAACTGGATAGCCGCTCAGGAAATAGAAATTACATTTACCTGGTAATTGTAGTTCCTGGAGGATCCAGTTTAGTCCTCATTCCCTCCCGCGAGTTTTCTTCTTTCTGTCCGGCGCGCTGCCATCGGGTGAGCTCGAGCTGCTTTTGCTGTTTGTCTGGGATTCCTCGAGTCCGGGGTCCTCCGCGCTCCTTGCTCATGTATTCCTTTTCTTTGATGGTGTCGCAATGCCTTTCTTTTTGCTCAGTGGTCCAGTGTGACGCGATGTGCACAGTTCCGGCTCCCTCGTTTGGGGAAGGAGTCGGGTTTATTTGGGGAGGGGTTTATTTCTGTGCTATATATCTTGTTCTCTTAAGTTTGCTTGTTGACAGTTCACTGGGGGGCTGATGGGAGCTCCAGCAGTATACATCCTCACAAGGAAGAATTTGATTGGTCCAGTCTCCTAGCTGCAGGAGGAGGTGCACTACCCACTGTGGAGGACTAAACTGGATCCTCCAGGAACTACAATTACCAGGTAAGTGTAATTTCTATTTGCCATCTTCCATTAGCTCTATCAATCTTTTCCTTTGGCCCTTGTCTCCCCCCCCCCTCTTTCTTTCCTTGGGAGTAGTCTGCTGGGGTTTATTACTGTATTGAAATCTCCTGTCATTGTGCCGGACAAAAATCCTGATAGTTCGGTCCTTACTTTATCAAAGAATTGTCCTTGCCTGCTATTGGGAGGGTAAATATTTATTATTGTAAGTGGTTTTCCTTGTATTTTCCCTCTTATTGCTATGTATCTCCCTATCTCCAGGAACAAGCAGGAATGAGTCTTCACATATGGGTACGTCGGTACCGACGGAGCCTGCGCGGGAACGCTCCCCAGCTTCCCAAAAAAGAAAGCTTTTGGGAGCATCCCACAGCACCTGCGTGCTGCCTTCCCGCTTTTCCCAACCGCCTCTCCCCAGTTCTTCTTTTCCGCGGAGCCAGCAGGTCGTGTTCCTGTCACTGCTGAAGAAGTTCTTTGTTTTATTTTATTTCTTTGGTCGTGCGTCTGCCTTCCCCGATGTCGGACCGGTACCGCCGGTCTTTCTTTCTTTTCTTATTAAAAAAAAACAAACATATTTTTCCCTTACTTAGTATGTTTTTCCTCTTTTGGGCCTTAGGCCTCACGAAAAATTTTCCTCATGGAAAAACCAGCCTCCGGGTTTAAAAAATGCACTAAGTGCAGCGGTACTATTTCTGTTACCGACACCCATGAATGGTGTCTTAAATGTTTGGGTCCTGACCACTCCATTTTGGATTGTTCGTCCTGCTCCTTGATGTCCAAACGAGGTTTACAGAACCGAGCAGCCAAGCTCCATGTGCTGTTTCCCTCTGATGCTGCTTCAGTGGCATCGACGTCTTCCAGGGCTGCTTCTTCCTCCCATGGATCTTAGGTAACCAAACATAAATCCAGCCGGTCCTCGAAGGGTAGATCTCCTTCCAAGCATCGAGATGTCTCCGGGCTTGCCCTTGAGGATCCTGCACCGGCAAAACTACCCTGGCGGGAAGCTCCAGCTTCCAAAGCTCCACCTATGGGGTTACAGGTTGACATCGATGGCACGGCCTCGACCGATCACCTGTTAGAATGCTCTGGGGTACCGGCACAACCTTCCGGTATCGAATTTCAGGCATTCATGGCGTCGATGGATCAGAATGTTCTGTCCATGCAGCAGGCTATCACTGTCTTTATTCAAGCTGCGACGCCGCTGATACCACAACAAACTCTGTTGTCGGTATCGGTACCAGTACCGACTGCATCGACATCGGCCATGGTGTCGACTGCTGCGGTTCCCTGTCCAGGTGTGCCCATCGGTACCGAACTGGTACCGATAACGCCCGATGTCGATACCGCTCGGTACGCGTATCGAGCTTTGGAAGAGCACCCGGACAGTCGATACTTTGATTCCTCTGAAGATTCTGATGCATCGGAGGCGTCTGCTGAAGTATCCATAGCCCTTCCTGAAGAGCCGCCTTCTCCAAAAAGAATGTCGTCTCCAGAATACTTGTCCTTTCAAGACTTCATAAGAGAAGTGGCTAAAGGGCTTTCTATGTCAGTAACCTCTGAATCAGAGCCTAGAGCTAAAAAATTGGATATTTTAGGTTATCCCAAGGCTCCTAAGGAGGCAGTCACCTTGCCAATTCATGAGATTCTTTATGATCACATGATTGACTTATGGGAGACTCCTCTCACTATCTCTCCTCATTCTCGTAGGTTGGACACCATGTACCGTGTCCCTCCTTGTCCTGGTTTTCATAAAACAGCTTCCTCACCATTCTATTGTGGTGGAGTCAGCTATGAAAAAGATAGAGTGCAAAAAGACACTCTTCTGCTCCTCCAGGAAGAGAATGCAGGACCTTGGATGCTTTTGGTACGAAAATCTTCCAGGCCAGTATGCTCATTGCCAGAATCAACTCCTATAGTCTTTATATGGGGATGTTTCTGAAAGAAGTTGCAAATAAGCTACACACTTTCCTCCCTTTTCTTCCAGAGAATAAAAGGGAAGAATTTCTTATTTGGCTTAAGCATACTCAAGATATTTCAAAGTTTTCCAACTGTGCAGCTTTTGACTCCTTTGAGGGTGCCAGCAGAGCTTCGGCCATTGCCATAGCTGCTCGCAGAATTGCTTGGCTCCAAGCTTCTGATCTAGAATCTTGGGTCCAGGATGGTTTGGGAAATCTTCCTTGTATAGGGGAAAACCTGTTTGGTAAAGATTGGCAAATAAAAGCCACTCAAATGGATGCAGAAAATTCTGCTTTGGATAGACTTTCAAAGTCAACATCCATTCCTGCCAAGAAAAAACCTTTCAAGAAGTCTTTTTTCCTCAAGAAAGGCAGATTCCATCCTGCTTCTGGTCAACAATCTTCTACAGGTCGTTTTGCTGCTAAGCGCCAGCAACCTAAGCAAGCCAGGCCTAAGCCTACACGGGCTGCTGCAACTCAGTAGACCCAGCCTCCTTGGGGCTTTTGACTTCATGCTAGAGAACTTAGTCTTTCTGGCTCTGAAACAACCAGAGCCTCTCACCTTTCCAGGAAGGTTAGCTCATTTTGCTCCCAGATGGGAGCAAATTACAACAGAGCAGTGGACCCTCTCCATCATAAGGGAGGGGTACAAACTTCATTTCTGAAACCTTCCTCCTCACACCATGGTGAGACATTTCAATTCTCCAATATCTCTCCTCGACCTTCTAGGTCAGGAGGTGACTGCCCTTCTTGCCCAAGGGGCAATAGAAGAAGTACCTCTTCTTCAACAAGGGTCAGGGTTTTACTCCCCCTACTTTCTCATCCCAAAGAAAACAGGGGGCCACAGACCCATATTAGATCTCAGAGAATTGAACAAATTTCTATGCAAGGAGAAATTCAAGATGCTTTCTCTGGGCACTCTCCTTCCATACCTTCAGAGTCAGGATTGGCTTGGTTCTCTAGATCTCAAGGATGCATACACACATGTCCTCATCCATCCATCTCACAGAAGGTTCCTCTGTTTCCTTTTCCAAGGAAAGCATTACCAATACAGGGTATTTCCTTTCGGTCTGGCCTCTGCTCCAAGAGTGTTCACCAAATGCATGGCAGTAGTAGCTGCATTTCTACGCACTCTGGGGATATTTGTATTCCCATACCTGGACGACTGGCTCATCCGAGCTCCATCTCAGTCAGAGGCCCAGACTGCCCTGGATTGCACAAGGCGCATTCTGCAGTATCTGGGACTTGTGGTAAATCTCCCAAAGTCCTAGCTCACCCCTACTCAGTCCCTAGAGTTCATAGGGGCCTGGCTAGATACTACCACTGCAAGGGCCTATCTTCCTCAGGCCCGTTGCCTACGCCTAGTGCAGTTAGCCTCCCAGATTCAGTCAAAGAGCCTTTTAACTGCTCGGGAGATGCTACAACTGCTAGGCCACATGGCATCCACAGTGCATGTGGTCCCCTATGCTCGCCTTCACATGAGAGCAGCTCAATGGACTTTATCCACCCAGTGGACTCAAGCTTCAGGGGCTCTAACAGACAAAATAGCAACCTCCAGGTGCCTCTTTTGGTCTCCACAGTGGTTGAAGTCCACACAAAATCTGTTGCTGGGGTCCCCCTTCCAACAGTTGTTGCCCCAAGCAACCCTCACAACAGATGCCTCCCCAACAGGTTGGGGAGCTCATCTACAAGACCTCTCCACTCAGGGCACTTGGTCTCCACAGGAGACCTCTCTACATATCAACCACCTGGAGCTCCGAGCAGTTTTTCTAGCTCTCAAGGTCTTCCATACCCTGCTCAGCTACAAGACAGTCCTCATTCATACGGACAATCAGGTAGCCATGTTTTACATAAACAAGCAAGGAGGAACTGGCTCTCTGTCGCTTTGCAACGAAGCTTTAAGATTATGGGCCTTCGCCAGAGAGCATCAAATCCATCTCCTGGCCGTATACCTTCCAGGAGTCCAAAACTCTTGGGCAGACTCAGTCGATTTCTGCTTCCACACAAATGGTCCCTGCACATGGACCAGGTACTCAGAATCTTTCAAGAGTGGGGAACCCCGGACATAGACCTCTTTGCAAGTCAGTGGAATGCCAAACTTCCCCGGTTCTGTTCCAGAACTCCGTATCAGGGAGTTCAGGCCAAGGATGCCTTCCTCCTTCACTGGGGTCAAGACTTCCTGTATGCCTTTCCACCCATTCCCTTAATTCCCAAGACTCTATTCAAGCTCCAGAGGGATCAAGGATCTATGATCCTCATAGCTCCACGCTGGCCACGCCAAGTGTGGTACTCTCTACTTCTGCATCTCTCTCAAGCTCCCTCCCTAGATTTGGGAGCTGCTCCAGACCTCCTGTCCCAGGCGGAGGGGACTTTGTGGCACCCAAACCCCAAGTCCCTTCACCTCAGGGCTTGGTTGCTGAAGGCTTAGACCTTCAAGGTTGGAATCTTTCTCAGCAGGTGAAGGATATCCTCCATGCTTCCAGAAAAACTTCTACTAGACGTTCCTATGCTTTTAAATGGAAAAGGTTTTCCATTTGGTGTGCTGAGAAGGGTCTTGACCCTCTAGCACTACCTTTGGATTCTCTGTTGGAATATCTCCTGCATCTCTCCAATGCAGGCCTTAAGACGAATTCAGTAAGGTTCCTTTTGAGTGCTATTGCAGCATCCCTTAAGCCTATCAATGGACAGCCTATTTCCTCTCATCCTCTTATTGCAAGATTCATGAGGCCTAACTTTAACTAAACCTCCCATTAGGCCTCCTCCGGTGGCATGGGACTTAAATCTGGTTCTTGGTCAGCTTATGAAGCCACCTTTTGAACCCTTAGACACCACCTCCTTGAAATTTCTTTCCTGGAAGGTTATTTTCCTCATTGCAGTCACCTCAGCTCACCGCATCAGTGAACTGCAGGCCTTAGTGGGTAATCCACCTTATACAAGGTTCCATCATAAGGTAGTTCTTAGGACCAATCCACACTTTATGCCTAAAGTGGTCTCACCTTTTCATCTTAATCAAGAGGTGTATTTACCTGTCTTTTTTCCAGGTCCTCATGCATCGAATGCAGAGAGGAATCTTCATACCCTGGATTGTAAGAGAGCCCTTGCCTTTTACTTACAAAGGACACAGCAACATAGAAAGTCTTCTCAACTCTTTATTGCTTTTGATCCCTCTCATTTGGGACGTCCAGTCTCTAAGAGGACACTGTCCAATTGGATTGCTCAGTGTATTTCTTTCGCCTACCAGAGTAAGAACCTTTCTCTGGAGGGCCATGTCACAGCTCATAATGTGAGGGCCATGGCCGCCTCTATGGCTCATCTAAATTCTGTGTCCGTCGACCAGATCTGTCGAGCGGCCACCTGGGCCTCGGTTCATACCTTCACAGCCCATTACTGTTTGGACAAGGACTCCCGCCGGGCTGCCTTGTTTGGTCAGGCTGTTCTCAAACACCTGTTCCATGCTTAATCAACTCCTGCCCTCCTTCCCTGGATGGATGCCTGAGATCCCTAGGAGGAGATAGAGCCCTTCTCAGGGTCTCATAACCTTGGGGGAGTCCCCATATGTGAAGACTCATTCCTGCTTGTTCCTGGAGATAGCACAGTTACTTACCTGTAACAGGTGATCTCTGGGAACAGCAGGAATAAGTCTTCACAACCCACCCACCTCCCCTAGGAGTTGTATCTCTCTATCTTTCCTTTCCTCTCTCTCTTTGTCTCAGCTTAAAAATTCGAACTGGGGAGAGGCGGTTGGGAAAGGCGGGAAGGTAGCGTGCAGGCGCTGTGGGATGCTCCCAAAAGCTTTCCTTTTTGGGAAGCTGGGGAGCGTTTCTGCGCAGGCTCTGTCGGTACTGACGTACCCATATGTGAAGATTTATTCCTGCTGTTCCCAGAGATCACCTGTTAGAGGTAAGTAACTGTGCTATCTCCAGGAACAAGCAGGAATGAGTCTTCACATATGGTTATCGTCGGTACCGACAGAGCCTGCGCTGGAACGCTCCCCAGCGTCCAGTAAGAAACGTTTGGGAGCATCCCACAGCGCCTGCGCGCTGCCTTCCCGCCTTTCCTAACCGCCTCTCTCCAGTTCAGTAGTTCTTTTCCGCGGAGCTAGCAGGTCGTGTTCCTGTCACCGCTGAAGAATTTCTTTATTTTATTTTATTTCTTTGGTCGCGCGTCTGCCTTCTCGACAATAGACCAGTACCGCCGGTCTTTTCTTTCTTCTAAAAAAAAAAACAAAAAAACAACAAACTACTGTTTTTCTCACTTCAGTGCATTTTCTTCTTTGACCTTAGGCCTAGGAAATTTTTCCTCATGGAAAAGCCCGCTTCTGGGTTTACAAAATGCACGAAGTGCAGCGGCACTATTTCTGTCACAGACACCCATGAATGGTGTCTAAAATGTTTAGGTCCTGACCACTCCATTGCGGATTGAGTCCTGCTCCATGTCTAAAAGAGGTCTACAGAATCGAGCAGCTAAGCTCAGTACCCTGTTTCTCTCAGATGCAGCCTCGGTTGCATCGACATCTTCAAGGGCTGCTGCTTCCTCACATGGATCTCAGGTAACCAAACTTAAATCCAGCCGGTCCTCGAAGGGTAAATCTCCCTCTAAGTATCGAGATGCCTCCGGGCTTGCCCTCGAGGAATCCGCACTGGCAAAACTACCCCGGCGGGAGGCTCCGGCTTCCAAAGCTTTATCTATGGGGTCACAGGTTGACACCGATGGCTCGGCCTCGACCGATCACCTGTTGCCATGTTCTGGGGCGCCGGTGGTTCCCACTGGTACCGACATCCAGACATTGGTTGCGTCGATGGATCAGAATATCCTGACCATGCAGCGTGCCATCACGGCATTCATACAAGCTGTGACGCCTTCGGTACGGCAACACACTCCGTTGCCGGTACCAACTCCGGCACCGGTACCGACATCGGTTCCGGTGCCAGTACCGATTGCATCGACATCCGCTTCGGTGTCGACTGCAGCGGTACACTGTTCTGTGTTGCCCATCGGTACCGAATCAGTACCGATCACTCCCTATGTCGATACCACCCGGTACGCGTATCGGGCTCTGCAGGAGCACCCAGACAGGCGATACTGCGATTCCTCTGAAGACTCTGATGAATCAGAGGTCTCTGTCGAAGCATCGGTGATCCATCCTCAGGAGCCCTTTTCTCCAAAAAGGAGAATGTCTCCTCCAGAAGACTTGTCTTTTCAAGACTTCATTAGGGAAGTGGCTAGGGGCCTTTCCATCTCAGTGGCCCCTGAGACAGAGCCTAGAGCCAAAAAATTAGATATTTTACAATATCCTAAGGCTCCAAAAGAGGCAGCCACTTTACCAATACATGAGATTCTCTATGATCACATGTTGGGCATATGGGAGACTCCTCTCACCACTTCCCCTCATTCTCGCACATTGGACACCATGTATCGTGTTCCTCCTTGTCCTGGCTTCCATAAGACTCAGCTTCCTTACCACTCCATTGTGGTGGAGTCTGCTATGAAGAAGATAGAGTACAAAAAGGCACTCTTCTGCTCCTCCATGAAGAGAATGCAGAACCTTAGATGCCTTTGGCAGGAGAATTTTCCAGGCCAGTATGCTTGTTGCCAGAATCAACTCCTATAGTCTCTATATGGGGATGTTTCTAAAAGAAGTTACAGATCATCTGCAAACTTTATCTCCTTTTATTTCAGAAGATAAAAGGGAAGAGTTCCTCACCTGGCTCAAACATGCCCAGGATATTTCCGTTTTCCAACCGTGCAGCCTTTGACTCTTTTGAAGGTGCCAGCAGAGCCTCGGCCATTGCCATAGGTGCACGCAGAGTTGCTTGGTTACAAGCTTCTGATTTGGAACCCTGGGTTCAAGATGGACTAGGAAACCTTCCTTGTACAGGTGAAAACCTTTTTGGCAAAGATTGGCAAGCAAAGGCCACCCAAATGGATGCTGAAAATTCTGTTTTAGATAGACTTTCAAAGTCTACTTCTGCTCCTTTTAAGAAAAGGTTGTTCAAAAAGGGTTTTTTTTTCCCAAAAAAGGGAAATATTATTCTGCTTATGGTCAGCAGTCATCTTCTGCAGGTCGTTTTGCTACAGAGAGACAGCAACAACCGAAACAGGCCAAGCCTAAGGCTGCTAGGACTGCTACGGCCCAACAGCCTCAGCCTCCTCAGGGCCTTTGACTTACAACTAGAGAGCTTAGCCTTTCTGGCTCTAGAACATCCAGAGCCTCTCACCATTCCAGGGGGGTTGGCTTACTTTGCTCCCAGGTGGGAACAAATCACAGCAGAGCAATGGACCCTCTCCATCATAAGGGAGGGGTACAAGCTTCATTTCTTAAACCTTCCTCCTCACACCATGGTGAGACAGTTCAATTCTCAGACATCTCTCCTCGACCTTCTGGGTCAGGAGATTGCTACCCTTCTTGCCCAAGGGGCAATAGAAGAAGTACCCCTTCTTCAACAGGGCTCAGGGTTCTACTCCCCCTACTTTCTTATCCCATAGAAAACAGGGGGCTACAGACTCATATTAGATCTCAGAGAATTGAACAAGTTTCTATTCAAAGAGAAATTCAAGATTTCTCTCGGTACTCTTCTTCCATACCTTCAGAGTCAGGATTGGCTTTGCTCTCTAGACCTCAGGGATGCGTACACCCATGTCCTCATCCATCCAACACACAGAAGGTTCCTTCGGTTCCTTTATGAAGGGAAGCACTACCAATACAGAGTGCTTCCTTTCGGTCTGGCCTCTGCACCAAGGGTGTTCACAAAGTGCATGGCAGTAGTGGCTGCATTTCTATGCACTCTAGGGATATTCGTATTCCCATATCTGGACGACTGGCTCATCCGAGCTCCATCCCAGTCAGAGGCCCAGACTTCTCTAACCTGCACAAGGCGTATCCTTCAGTATCTGGGACTTGTAATAAACTTTCCAAAGTCCCATCTCACCCCTACTCCGTCTCGAGTTCATAGGAGCCTTGCTGGATACCACAACTGCAAGGGCCTATCTTCCCCAGGCCCGTTGCCTACGCTTGGTGCATTTAGCCTCACAAATTCAGTTAAAATCCCATTTAACTGCTCGAGAGATGTTACAATTGTTAGGCCACATGGCATCCACTGTGCATGTGGTTCCTTACGCTCGCCTTCACATGAGGGCAGCTCAGTGGACTCTGTCCACCCAATGGACCCAGGCATCAGGTTGCCTGTCAGACAAAATAGCAACCTCCAGTCGCCTCTTTTGGTCCCTCCAGTGGTGGAAGTCCACTCAAAATCTGTTGCTGGGGTCCCCCTTTCAACAGGTGTTACCCCAAGCAACCCTTACAACAGATGCCTCTCCAAGAGGTTGGGGGGCTCATCTTCAAGATCTCTCCACTCAAGGCATCTGGTCTTTACAGGAGACATCTCTACATATCAACCTCTTAGAACTCAGAGCAATTTTTCTAGCTCTGAGTCTTCCACACCCTGCTCAGCTACAAGACAGTCCTCATCGACACGGACAACCAAGTAGCCATGTTCTACATGAGCAAGCAGGGCGGGACTGGCTCTCTGTCGCTTTGCAGCGAAGCTCTGAGATTGTGGGCCTTTGCCAGAGTGCATCAAATTCATCTCATGGCAGTGTATCTTCCAGGGGTTCAAAACTCTTGGGCAGACAGACTCAGTTGAGTTCTGCTTCCACACGAATGGTCTCTCCATGGGGACCAGATAGCCAGGATCTTCCGAATTTGGGGAACCCCGTACATAGACCTCTTTGCAAGTCCGTGGAATACCAAACTTCCCCGTTTCTGTTCCAGGATTCCGTGTCAGGGAGTTCAGGCCAGGGATGCCTTCCTCCTTCATTTTGGGCAAGACTTCCTCTATGCCTTTCCACCCATTCCCCTAATTCCCAAGACACTCTTCAAATTTCAGAGAGACAAGGGGTCTATGATCCTCATAGCACCACATTGGTTACGCCAAGTGTGGTACCCTCTACTTCTGCATCTCTCTCAAGCTCCCTCCCTGGACTTGGGATCTGCTCTAGACCTCATGTCCCAGGAGGAGGGAACGTTGTGGCACCCAAATCCCCAGTCTCCTCACCTCAGAGCCTGGTTGCTGAAGGCCTAGACCTTCAAGATTTGCATCTTTCTCAGCAAGTGAAGGATATCCTTCATGCTTCCAGAAAGCCTTCCACTAGACGTTCCTATGCTTTTAAATGGAAAAGATTTACCATTTGGTGTGCAGAGAAGGGTCTTAACCCTCTTGCAATACCTCTGAATTCTTTACTAGAGTATTTGCTGCATTTATCCCATGCAGGCCTTAAAACGAATTCAGTAAGAGTCCATTTGAGTGCTGTTGCAGCATCCCTTAAGCCTCTCAATGGACAGCCTATTTCCTCTCATCCTTTTATTGCAAGATTCATGAGAGGCCTTCTTTTAACTAAACCTCCCATTAGACCGCCTCCAGTGGCATGGGATTTGAATTTGGTTCTTGGCCAGCTTATAAAGCTACCCTTTGAACCCTTAGCCACCACCTCCTTGAAATTCCATTCCTGGAAGGTTATTTTTCTCATTGCAGTCACCTCAGCTCGCCGTATCAGTGAGCTGCAAACCTTGGTGGCTAATCCTCCTTATACAAGGTTCCATCATGACAAGGTAGTCCTCATGACTAATCCACACTTTATGCCTAAAGTGGTCTCACCTTTTCATCTGAACCAGGAGGTGTATTTACCTGTCTTTTTTCCAGGACCTCATGCATCAACTGCAGAGAGGAATCTTCATACCCTGGCTTGTAAGAGAGCACTTGCTTTTTACTTACAAAGGACACAGCAACATAGAAAGTCCTCTCAACTATTTGTTGCTTTTGATCCCTCTCATTTAGGACTTCCAGTCTCTAAGAGAACTCTGTCCAATTGGATTGCTCAGTGTATTTCCTTCGCCTACCAGAGTAAGAACCTTTCTCTGGAAGGCTATGTCACAGCTCACAATGTGAGGGCCATGGCAGCCTCTATGGCTCATCTAAACTCTGTGTCCATCGACCAAATCTGTCGAGCGGCCACCTGGGCCTCGGTTCATACCTTTACAGCCCATTACTGCTTGGACAAGGACTCCCGCCAGGATGCCTTGTTTGGTCAGGAAGTTCTCAAACACCTGTTCTATACCTAATCAACTCCTACCCCCCATCCCTGGTTGGATTCCCGAGATCCATGGTGGTGAGGTGGAGCCCTTATCAGGGACTCACAACCTTTGGGATCTCCCTGGCATCCCTAGCTGGGGAGTCCCCATATGTGAAGACTCATTCCTGCTTGTTCCTGGAGATAGCACAGTTACTTACCTGTAACAGGTGATCTCTGGGAACAACAGGAATAAGTCTTCACAACCCACCCACCTCCCCTAGGAGTTGTATCTCTCTATCTTTCCTTTCCTCTCTCTCTTTGTCTCAGCTTTAAAACTCGAACTGGGGAGAGGCGGTTGGGAAAGGCGGGAAGGCAGCGCGCAGGCGCTGTGGGATGCTCCCAAAAGCTTTCCTTTTTGGGAAGCTGGGGAGCGTTCCCGCGCAGGCTCCGTCGGTACCGACGATACCCATAAGAACATAAGATATGCCATACTGGGTCAGACCAAGGTCCATCAAGCCCAGTATTCGGTTTCCAACAGTGGCCAATCTAGGTCATACGTACCTAGCAGTTTCCCCAAGGGACACAGGTTCCACAATGCTTGTATTGGTTCAAGCATTGATATCCTGGGTCCCTTCTTAATAATGGTTTATGGACCTTTCCTCCAGGAACTTGTCCAAACCTTTTTTAAACCCAGCTACACTAACAGCCTTTACTACATCCTCCAGTAACAAATTCCAGAGTTTGATTACACGTTGAGTGAAAAAATATTTTCTTTTATTAGTCTTAAATAGTTTACCCTGTAGCTTCATTGCATGTCCCCTAGTCTTTCTATATTCTGATAAGGTAAACAATCGATCTACGTTTACCCGTTCCACTGCGTTCATTAATTTATAGACTTCTATCATATCTCCCCTCAGCCGTCTCTTTTCCAGGTTAAAGAGCCCCAACCTTTTTAGCCTTTCTTCATAGGAGTATCCTTCCATCCCCTTTACCATTTTGGTGGCTCTTCTCTGAACCTTTTCTATATGTGAAGACTTATTTCTGCTGTTCCCAGAGATCACCTGTTACAGGTAAGTAACTGTGCTTTATCCTTCATCTCCTCTTCCCATGGTACTGAATTTCTCATAATTATCGGCACTCCTTTTTTCTTGCCCCCACTTGCGGAAGCGTAATATACTCTTTAGAATTGCATATGTACCAAGAGTTTTTGGTCTCCTGGATGCAAGTGTGTTTCTTGTACACATAGCACTGCTAAGTCTAATCTTTGGGCCTCTTTTAAAGCAAAATGTCTCTTTCTAGGGGTGTTAAGGCCTTTTGCATTTATAGATGCTATCCTTAAACTACCCATTTTCATCCCTGTTTAATTCCCTTTGCTTTCCTCTTATTATTTTGCCTACCCCACCCCACTCCCTTCAGATTGCTGCCCTTGATTTCTGGGCAGTTTAGCTGAAGCATCCCAGGACATCAGCTTTTATACTTTCTTTGCTCCTCCCCCACCTTTGTCCCCCCCCCCTTTTTGCTACCATTTCATTCTTTGCTCCCCTCAACCCTCTTGCCCTTTCACTTTGCTGTAATCCCCCTATTCCCTGCCCCTCCTTTCCTACTTCAACACCCCCCAGCCACTGTTCCCTCTAATCTGTGCGCGTGCGTGTGCGTGCGCACACCTCGCCGAGCGAGCGCTCATACTTTACAACAGAGCACACAAAAATTACGGTTCTGATTCTTATAGAAAACAGATGTCTTAAAATTTAAAAGTTGTGATTGTAATTACTAGAAATTTTCCGCTTCATTTAGTAATTGTCTATTTTCATTTAATTTGATTACAATCAATGTGGTGTACATACTGTATTCTGACGTGTAGTCAAATTTTAAAGTATATAACTCCAAGTGTCGTCATGTGGTGCACAAAAATTTAAACTTCCTTCAAAAGCTGCACAGCTGATATTTTATGCGCACACAGCCTACAGAAAATTAGAGGGAACATTGCCCACAGCCCGCCTCCTTTTACAAGATGCACATTCATTCATATCACCTCCTCTCATATTTTCCTACCTACCTTTATCCTTCAATCATTCTTTCCCCTTTTTAATCCTACCCATGCTTTCCTCCATGTACCAGTCCTTTGGCATTTTGTAGTCTTTTCAGGTTGGAGGGTCTGCTTTCGAGGTAGTTGCTGGTTCCACTATAGTGTTGTGCTGTCTTTTCAGCCACTTGCCTCCATCTCTTCTCTGTCATTGCGGTGTTGTCTTGGGAGTTGTGCTTGCCTCTATATGAATGCTTTCCGTTCCTCTGATGCTTAGCTCCTTCATTGCTATTACTGCCTCCTCTCGTCTTAGCACATGGTATTTTACCATCTTTAGTGAGTGCCAAGGTGAATGGAAATAGCCATTCCTTATCGTTCCTCCAGTTTAGTCCACACTTCTGGGTTGTGTACCTCCTCCTGCAGCATGGAGACTGGGCATGTCAAAACAAAACATCATCCCCATTTCCTCCATCTCCACTGGGAGGCTGTTCCACATATCCAGTACCCTTTCGATAAAGAGAGATTTTCTTAGATTACTCCCTAGTCTATCCTGTTTCACCCCAGTCTTATGACCTCTTGTTTGAGCATTTCATTTCAATTAGGAGACCTGCCTACTGTGCATTTATACCATGGAAGTATTTACATGTCTTTATCATATCTCTTCTCTTCCACTTTTTTTTTTTTTTTTTTTGCAGAGTAGACATATTAAGGTCATTAAGTCTGTTTCCATATACTTTAGGCCAGAGACTACTGACTATTTTAGTAGTCACCCTCCATCCTGTTTATATTCTTTTGAAGATATAGTCTCCAGATTTGCACACAGTATTCCAAATGAGATCTGACAGATTCGTATACAGAGGCATTATTGCCTCCTTTTTTCTGCCTGACCATTCCTCACTCTATGCACTCAAGCAGTTTTCTGACGTTTGCTATTGCCTTTTCTTCCTGTTTGGCCACCTTGATCATCAGATACAATAACCACCAGATTCTGTTATTCCTTTGTGCATAGAAGTACTTTAATGGAAGTGGTACAGTATATAGTGGGTAGTTTATGCAGCCCAGATGCTGGACCCTGCATTTTTTAGCATTGAATTTTAGCTGTTATACTCTAGACCATTCTTCAACCTTTGTTAGATCCCTCCTCATGTTACACACACCTCCTTGAGGTATCTACTCTTTAGCAAATTTTGGTATCATTAACAGAGGGGCAAACCTTTCATGACAATTCTTCTGCAGGATCACTTACAAAAATCTGGAAAAGAACCAGACCAAAGACCAGTTACTATTGGCACACCTCTGGTAATGCTTCCATCCTCAGAATGAACTCAATTGACTAGTAGTCTTTTTGCCTCCCACTCCACCAGTTTCTGACCTAGCCCATCTATGTAGGGCCCTGTTAACTTGCCTATGTGGATTAGTGCCTTGCAGAAATCAAAGTAAACCCCATTTAGCACTCTCCTCCAATCCATCAGGTTGATCAGATTTGTCTGAGATCTACCTCTGGTAAAATTATGCTGTACTAGCCTCTGTTTCGGCAGCATTTTCCATTAATTTACTTACCAATGAGGTCAGACTAACTGGCCTTTCCTTATCGTTACTCCAGTCCAGTCCGGCCTATAGGTAGTCGCTTCTCACCAGCAGCTTGGAGACTGAGCATGTCAGATTTCCTGACCTCACCATAGATAGGCAGCTGGCACCTCCCACCAGTCCCCACCCCAGTATTTCAGTTTCCAAGCATCTAGAGCATAGGTTTTCAACCCAGTCCTCGGGGAACCCTAGGCCAGTCAGGTTTTCAGGATTCCCAGAATGAATATGCATGAGAAAGATTTGCATGTTCTGCCTTCATTGTATGCAAATCTATCTTATGCATATTCATTGTGAACTTGAAAACCTGACTGGCCTAGAGTTCCCTGAGGACTGGGTTGAAAACCTATGATCTAGAGATGTCCCTTCAGTGAGTCCCTGTCCTTGGGATCACAACTAAGAAGTTGGGCAATTGTGGTTTTTCTAGAGAGCTGGCCCTTAAATTGGTTTGGAGAGAGGGGCCTTTTTAATTTGAATAAAGCTTGTTTAGAAGGGAAAAAAAAACAAGAAACAAAGCATTTATGCTGGCAGGCAGTGAGACCCCTTTCTGGGGATACATTTGGGTCCTGTTGCTGTATTTGTGCAGGACTGTACAGCTCCCGAACCCTGCTGTGAGTGAGGAGCTGCTGACAGTAGCAGGCTTGTCAGTGCTGGAGTTGGCGTGCCCCGGGAACTCAACACTGCCAAAGATTCTCTTGTATTTAATATACATTTACAATTTTGTATATGGGTATGTTCCTCCATATATAAGGTTTTTTTATTGTATTTATTTTAACTGCAGTATTTCGGAGGTGCTTTCTTACTAAATTTATTCACAGCAATCATTGTTTTATTTGAAGTAGTTGGCGCAGCGCTTTACATTTCTGACTGACAAAAATTTTTTTAGTGGTGTCTTTGATTGTGTTTTTTATTCTTTTAAGTATGTTTTTACTACCCCCTTTTTTAATATGATAAAGCTTCTGCCGATGAAAGGACCCTATATTACTATTAATCATAGTAGTTAGACTTATTGCGATACTAGTTTCCCGTGTTTCTGTAGTTCGTCCCCTCCCCCTTTTTAATGTGCAGGTGTCGGCATTTTTTATACATTTTTTATACAATCTGCATTAAGACAAGCTGTTGCTGCCGTTGAGAAGGTAATTCTGTATTTTGTTTTTGGTATTTGTGCGGTTTGGCTCAGCGGTATTTCAGGCTGGACTGGCGAGTCCCTCCCGTTGATATTCACTGCTCTGTTATATCCTCTATGGTTCCGGGATTGGACTAGAGGGACGCAAAGGAAGAGGAAATTACTAACCTGCTAATTGTTGTTCCTTAAGGAACTCTAGTCCAGTCCCGGATCCCTCCCCAGTAGTGTAAGGGGTGTGCAGCCTGAAGTCAGAGGGTGCCGTGGAAATAGGTTTCTCAATGAAGCGCAGAGAGTTCGCAGGGGGGACCTTTTTTCGCAGCACTGCTCCGTGGGTCTTGGAGGGCCCTTTTTTCTGTCTCCAAGAAGTTCTCCTTCCCTGGCGTTGTCAGGAAGGTTGTAGGTGATTAAGATGTTTTTTCTTATGTCTTATGCCTTCTTCCTTTAACTACTTATTTGTTACTCTGCTGAGTCTGCTTTGTCAATAGGTACTGGTGGAAGGGGGCGGTCCTTGCCTATTTATACCAGTGACACCAAAGCAATGACATCTTTCAGTCTCCAAAGCTGCTGGATGAGGTTGTAAACTCTATGGTTCCGGGACTGGACTAGAGTTCCTTAAGGAACAACAATTAGCAGGTAAGTCTAATTTCCTCTTTAGGCTGATAGCTAGTCTTTGCTTTCTTTTTTTTTTATTATTGGTCTTAGAGCTCATGCCTTCTCATCCGCAGAGCTTGGTGTGTGGCACTCGCAGAGGCGCGGTATCGTAAGCCGGGGTTTGCAGGTGCTGCGCTGCGGTCTCAACCACAATGGAACAGGAGATTCAAGGTAAGCTGGGTGAGGGACCTTAAGGTCCGCCGCCAATTGGCAAAGGAGAGGCTCTGCTAGACCTTCCGTCTGGGTCCCCTTTGGAAAGCCAGGCGGGGTCAGCTACTCACGTGGCTTCCACAGGAGCCGGGGTGTCTCTTGGGGTTCCCCCCCTGACTTTGTACTAGTGATGCATCAAGCTTATTGTATGCGACAGCATGGGATGGTGCCAGACCAGTTACTGCTTGGGGCTGGAGTGCAGCAGTTAGCCTCAGAAAGGCCTGGTAGCACGCTAGGAAGGCCTCTCAAGAGGACCCGACCTCTGGAGGAACAACCCTTGGATTTGGATTGGCCCGAGGTGGAAGAGGTAGTGTACGAGCCTGAATCAGGAATGGAAGAACTTGAAGGGGAGATTCCGGAGCCTGAAGACCAGGCTAGAATCATGAGTTTTCCGAAAGGAGGAGCTTATGGCGCTCATTATGGAGTCTCTGCAAGCGCTCAGTCTTGCTCCAAGCCAGCTGGCGGAAGAAGAGGGGCTGGAGGACCCTCTCATTCAGGCAGTGCGACAAACTCAGGCGGTGTTTCCTGTTCACTGAGTGGTCGACCGGATGATCCAAGATGAATGAGATTTGCCAGAGGCTGGACTGCGAGCGATTAGAGCTATGAATAGACTCTACCCCTTAGCAGACAAGGAAAAGGAGAGGTTCCACTCGCCACGTGGAGATGCTGCGGTATCGGCGGTCACGAAAAAGACTATTCCGGTGGAAGGCAGTGCGGTCTTGAAGGATGCGCAAGACAGAAAGGTGCATGGTTTGTCGAAACAGGCCTTTAAGGTTAATGCTCTCTTTGCAAGCTTCCATCTGCGGGGCTTGGGTAGCGAGAGCTTGTCTCAGGTGGTCACAATGCTTGCAGCAGCCGTCTCAACTATTGCAGGAGCACTTAATGGATGTGACTCAGCTGGAATCAGGTTCAGCATATTTAACGGATGTTCACTATGATTTGATTAGGGCATTGGCTAATAGTATGGCTTCCCTGGTAGCCGTGCGCAGTTATCTGTGGTTAAGAAATTGGACGGCGGATGGTTCTAAGTCAAATCTTAGCAAGCTTCCTTTTAAGGGGAAGAAGTTGTTTGGTGAAAATCTGGACAAGTTAAGGATTTGGGAGAGTCCAAAGGTGGAAGGCTGCCGGAGGACAAGCCTAAGCAAGGGAGGCCCCTGCCATCTTCGCGGGGTCAGTTTAGGGACTTTAAGCGATTTCGTACCTCCCGATTGGGAAGCTTTCAAAGAGGAAGATTTGCCTCCAGAGCACAAGGATTTCGTGGGTTTCGAGGTGCAGGTAGAGGATTCGCGGCTTCCTCCGTGGCAAGCCGAAAACCACAATGAAACGAGGTGGGCCCAAGCAGGAATTCAGTTCATAGGGGGGCGGCTGCGAGAGTTTCTTCCTGCCTTGGTCCAAATAACCTCCGATCAATGGGTGTTGGAGGTCATACACGAAGACTATGCTCTAGAATTTGCCTGTCCGGTCCTAGACTCATTTGTCCTTTCCCCTTGCAGATGGCAGCAGAGAACGTTAGCGGTTCGGCAGACATTGGATCATCTCTTACAGTTAGGAGCGGTTGTGCCTGTCCCGCAGCAGCTCTGATGTCTGTCGTTACTCTATTTACTTTGTAGTACCGAAAAGGGATGGGTCTCTCCGTCCTATCCTGGACCTCAAGGGAGTAAATCGCTGTCTGCGGGTGTCTCATTTTCAAATAGAAACCTTGCGATCGGTAATAGTGGCGGTCTGGCAAGGAGAGTTCTCGACTTCCCTCAATCTTACCGAGGCATATTTTGCATATCCCTATCGGAGCGGTCCATCAGCAGTTTCTAATGTTTGCTCTTCCGTGGAGGCATTTTCAGTTTCAGGCCTTGCCCTTCAGGTTAGCGACGGCTTCACCAAGGTGATGGTGGTGGCGGTGCTGCGAAAAAAAGGAATTTTGGTTCACCCGTACCTCGATGACTAGTTGATTTGGGCGAAATCAGAGGCAGAGAGCGTCCAAGTTACAAACAGGGTAGTAAAGTTCCTTCAGAGCCTCGGCTGGGTAGTCAGTGCGACCAAAAGCAAGTTGGTTCCGTCTCAGGTCCTGGAATACTTGGGAGTGCGGTTCGATACCCAATGGGCAGCGGTGTTTCTGCTGGATCGACAGGCCCTGGCTCTTTGGCAGTGCGCAAGTTTATTTCGACTCCAGCTCCATCAGCTTGGTCCTAGCTTCGCGTTCTGGGGACAGTGGTGGCAACCCTGGAAGTAGTACCGTGGGCCAGAGCTCACATGCGCCTGTTGCAGAGGTCACTGCTCCGACGTTGGTCGCACCAGAACGATTCTTTAAACAAGCATCTGCCCTATCCATTGTGGGTCAGGCAGTCTGTTCAGTGGTGGCTTTGCCCAGGCAGTCTGGCGGCGAGGATGCCACTGGAACAGCCGCAGTGGCTTCCAGTGTTGACAGATGCGAGTCTCGCAGGTTGGGGAGCACACTGCGGGGAACTGTTAGCATGAGGAACTTGGAACAACCAGGAGGTCCAGTGGTTGATCAACTGTCTGGAACTGCGAGCGGTGTTCCTAGCTCTCCAAGCATTTGAGGCCGCGGTGAAAGGGAGAGCGGTGCGAGTCCTGTCAGACAATTCCACGATGGTGGCTTGCCTCATTCGGCAGGGTGGTACAGGAAGCACAGCCATGGAGGAAGAAGCAGGAGCTCTGTTCCCCTGGGTGGAGCCTCGGCTACAGGCAATCTCGGCGGCGCACATTGCGGGAACGGACAGTGTGATAGCAGATTTTCTCAGCAGAGTCCGAGTGGATGCCGAAGAGTGGGAGCTTCTTCCAGAGGTATTTGCGCAGATAGTCCACAGATGGGGTCCTCCGATCATGGATCTCGTGGTGACTTTTTGGTCAGCCAAGGCGAGTCGTTTTTACAGTCGAAGGCGAGAAAGGATGTCGGAAGGGATAGATGCCCTGATGCAATGTTGGCCTTCGCCTGGTCTGCTCTGTCTTTCCTCTGTGGGCGCTCATAGAACGAGTAGTGCAGCACATCAAGGCTCATGGGGGGAGAGTAGTGTTAGTGGCTCCAGATTGGCCGAGGCGTCCGTGGTATGCTGACCTGATTCGGCTTCTCGACAGGGAGCCTTGGCGACTGCTTACGACAACGAGCCTTCTAATTCAGGGTCTGCTTCGAATGCCTCAGGTTGTGTGTTTTCTAAAAGCGGTGTCTAGGCTGCGGCCTTCTCGCAGAGTGGTGGTGCCTCCGTGGGATCTCAATTTGGTTTTAGGGGTGTTATTTAGGGAACCTTTTGAGCCCTTGAATCAAGCTTCACTCAAGGATTTAACCTTAAACACAGTGTTTTTGGTGGCCATCTGTTCGGCATGGTGAGTTTCGGAGCTCCAGGCGCTGTCCTGTCGAACCGTTTTTGTCCTTTTCCAGGGAAAAGGTAGTGTTATGACCGGTACCGTTGTTTTTGCCAAAGGTAATTTCTCCTTTCCACTTGAATCAGTCAGTTTCGTTGCCAGTGTTAGGAGCGTCGGAGGAGACTGTCTCGGACCATAGTCTACTTTGCTTGGACATAAAGAGGGTTCTGCATCAATATTTAAGTTTCAGAGACTTTTCGTAAGTTTGACTGCCTGTTCGTTCTGTCTGGAGGCCCCCGTAAAGGGGAAGTGGCAGCTAAAGCTTCGATTTCCAGATGGATCCGAGAAGCAGTAGAGTCAGCATATATCTTGCAAGGGCGTCAGGCGCCAGTGGGGTTAAGGGCTCACTCTACTAGCGCAAGTGACGTCCTGGTTGGAGCACAGTTTAGTCCCACCAGTGGAGATTTGCAGAGCGGCTACTTGGTCGTCTCTTCATACATTCAGTAAGCACCATCGCCTGGATGTTCAGGCAGCGAACGATGCCTGTTTCTGGTCGGCGGTGTTGCGATCCGGATGGAAAGATCCCTCCCAATGATTACTGCTCTGTTACATCCCAGAGGTGGAGGACTGAACTGGAGGAACGATAAGGAAAGAGAAATTAGACTTACCTGCTAATTGTTGTTCCTTGAGGAACTCCAGTTCAGTAGCCCGCCCGGGGATGATCTATTCAGAGGTTGGTTTCAGTTTGGGGGGAACACCAGTCACTAAGGGTATGAAAACCTGAATGATCTCGATCGCTGTGTTTCTTTTACTCTTTTCTCTTCTTTCTTTCTGATTCGGCTCATTGGGAGAAGAGAGTGCAAGAAGTGGTTTTCTCCTTACTGGGGGGAATTTAGTTTAGTAGTTAAAGGTTGAGTTTAAAGTTGGAATTAATGCTATAGCTACTTATTTGTTGCTCCTTTGAGTGTACTTTGTCAATAGTTCACTGGGGCTGATGGGAGAGACCAGCAGGGTACATCCAATGATGTCACGACTCTGACATGCCCAGTCTCCATGCTGCAGGAGGAGGTGCACTACCCAGAGGTGGAGGACTGAACTGGAGTTCAAGGAACAACAATTAGAAGGTAAGTCTAATTTCTCTCTCTTCCAGTACACCGTGTGGTTAAGCAGATGATTTAGGATGAATGGGATGCGACACAGGCAGGATTGCGTGGTGTCAGGTCCATGAATCGGCTCTATCCCTTGGCGGATCAAGAATGAGAAGTGTTTCATTCTCCACTTATAGATGCAGCTGGGTCGGCAGTCATGAAGAAAACTGCCATTCCAGCTGAAGGCAGTGCGGCTTAGGACGCACAGGATTGGAAGGTGGATGCATTGTTGAAGCAAGCTTTCGAGGTTAATGCTGTCTCTTCAGGCATCTATTTGTGGAGCTTGAGTGGCGAGAGCATGCCTTCGTTGGTTGCAGTGTCTGCAGCAGTCAGCACAGCAAACGCAGGAGCAGTCAGCGGATATATTGAGGCTTGAGTCAGGTTCAGCTTATTTAGACGATGTCCACTGTGATCTTATTTGAGCTCTAGCGAATAGCATGGCTTCCTTGGTAGCTGCCCGCCGCTATCTTTGGCTGAGGAATTGGGCAGCTGACAGTTCCTCCAAGTCACGTCTTAGCAAACTTTCTTTTAAGGGGAAGCTGTTTGGAGAGTATCTTGAAAAGCTGGTCAAAGATCTGGGGGAATATAAAAGAGGTCGCTTGCCGGAGGATAAGCCGAAGCAAGGTCGACCTCAGATACCGATGAGGGGTCAACCTCGAGATGTCAGGCGTTTTCGTACCTCCTGATTGGGAGGCTTTCAGAGAGGAAGATTTTCCTCTCGTACGCAAAACTTTTGGGGATTCCGGGGAGTGGGCAGAGGTTTTGCTATTCTGCTTCCTCGGGATTTAGGAAAGCGAGGGGGACCCTGCAGGAATTCTGGCGATAGGGGGTCGTCTTCAGAAGTTTTTTCCTGCGTGGGTCCAGATAGGGTGTTATCAGTGGATGTTGGAGGTGATTCGCAAAGGTTATTCTCTCATATTTGCCCATCTGGTACTCGACTCATTTGTCATGTCGCCTTGCAGGGGTCCAGAAAAGACAACAGTGGTACGGCAGACTCTGTCTCGTCTGTTACAACTGGGAGCAGTGTTTCCAGTGCTGCAAGAGCATTATGGGATCAGTCGATAGTCCATTTATTTTGTGTGCCAAAGAAAGACCGAGCCTTCCAACCGATTCTGGATCTCAAGGGGGTAAATCGCTGTCTGCGAGTCCCTCATTTCAGAATGGAAACTTTACGTTCCGTTATTGTAGCGGTTCAGCATGGGGAGTTCCTCACATCTCTCGATCTCACCGAGGCGCATCTTCACATTACAATCAGACCCGATCATCAAACGTTTCTAAGATTTGCACTACCGTGGGGGCATTTCTAGTTTCAAGTGTTGCCCTTTGGTCTAGCGACAGCTCCGTGTACCTTCACCAAGGTTATGGTGGTGGTGGCAGCGGCCCTTCAAAAGGAGGGACAATTGGTTCATCCCTATCTCGACAACTGGTTGATTTGAGCAAAGTCCAGGGTCGAGTGTGTGTGGGTGACGGGCAGAGTGGTGGAGCTCCTACAGAGTCTCGGTTGGGTAGTCAATGCTGCCAAGAGCAATTTGGTTCCTTCGCAAGTTCTGGGATATTTGGGAGTTTGCTTCGACACTCGACTGAGAGCAGTGTTTCTGCCAGATTCCCGTGTCCAGGGCCTTCGGCTATTGATTTGCGTTTTTTTGAGCAGTCCTGCACCATCGGCCTGGCACTATCTATGCGTTTTAGGAACAATGGCGGTGACTCTGGAAGTGGTGCCATGGGCCCGAGCTCACATGCACTCGTTACAGAGGTCGCTGCTCCGTCGCTGGTCCAACCAGAGCGATTCTCTGTCCAAGCACCTTCCTTGTCCAGGGCGAGTCAGGACGTCCCTGCGGTGGTGGCTTTTTCCGCAGAATCTCGCAGTGGGCATGTGTCTCGAACAGCCGCAGTGGATCCCGGTCCTAACGGATGCTAGTCTAGCCGGGTGGAGGGCTCATTGCGGAGAGCTCTTCGCGCAGGGCTGTTGGACCGAGCAAGAAATCAATTGGTCAATCGATTGGTGGTGTGAGCTGTAGCTCTAGCGCTTCAAGCCTTTGAGTCCACCTTACGGGGTCGAGCAGTTCAGGTGCTTTCGGACAATGCTGCGACAGTGGCATACCTCAATCGTCAATCGTCAAGGGGGCACGAGATGCGTGCGGCTCTGGAGCTAGAGGCAGAGCGCCTGTTCAGTTGGGTAGTGTCTTGGCTTCAGGTTTTGTTGGCGGCACACATTGCAGGAAACGACAATGTGATGTGGACTTTCTCAGCTGGTTCACGTGGATCCGGGGGAATTGGTGCTTCATCCAGATGTGTTTGCGCAGATAGTTCACAAATGGGAAGCTCCTGTGATGGATCTTATGGTGACCTTTCTGTCGGCAAAGGTGAGTCGGTTTTATAGCAGAAAAGAAAGAATGTCAGAAGGACTAGATGCCTTGATACACCAATGGCCCACGCACGGTGTCCTCTACGTGTTCCCTCCTTGGGCTCTCATAGGTCAAGTGGTTCAGCACATCGAAGCCCATTGGGGAAGAGTAATTCTAGTGGCTCCAGATTGGCCGCATCGACCGTGGTATTCCAATCTGGTGCGTCTTCTCGACGGGAAACAATGGTGGTTGCCGACAAGGGAGGACCTGCTTCAAGGTCCTCTGCAAATGCCTCAGGTGGATTGGTTCTCGCTTACGTCTTGGCCCTTGAAAGGGTTAGGTTAAAAAAGAAAGGTTATTCTAGTGCAGTGAAGTGAGGGGAGGAGTAGCCTAGTGGTTGGGGCAAGGTACTTCAGGCTAAAAGGTCGTGGTTCAAATCCCACTAGAGGACAGCAACCTTGGGCCGGAAGGACTGGGGTTTCTAGTCCCACAGATGCTCCTTGTGATCTTGGGAAAGCCACTTAACCCTCCATTGCCCATGTTCCCTGTAAGTATTAGTGTATGTGTCTCATATCCCCATGTGTTAAATGTATCCCCCAATTGTGTTGTGACCGCTTTGATTGAAGGATAAGGCGGTATACAAAACTGTCTAAATAAAATAAATAAATAAAATACCTTACTTTTGGCGAGAAAAAGATTGACGTCCTTAGCTTATGTGCAGGTTTGTCGTATTTTTGAGGACTGGTGTGAACAATGGCAGGTCCGTCCTGCCACAGTTTCAGTTATGATAGTGTTGAGCTTCTTGTAGGATGGTTTCGATAAGGGGTTGGCGGCCAGTTCATTGAGGGTTCAGCTGGCAGCTATTGTTATCGAGGAAAGGTTCAAGGGGTCGCCTTGGGTGCTCATGCCGATGTGGTTTGTTTCTTGAGAGCGGTGTCCCATCTACGTTCTTTGCACAGTAAAAAAAAAAAAAAAAATAGTTGAATGATACTATCAGTTATAATTGTTTTACTAGATGGCAGGTATTGGCTGAGGGTTTCTTTATGCATACTGGCCACCTTGTTTTCCACATTAACTGACATTTTCTGTCCCTAGCAGAATCAGTGATTTAGGTGAATCAGTGATGCTGCTGCTCCATGCAACCCCCCCTCCTTACAACTAAAGTGAGCTCAACTTTATAAAATGCACTGGGGGGGGGGGGGGTGAAGTTGTAAACCTGAATATCCACCCTAGGTGCAGAAACAGCTATTCCTGGCTCTAGTTATTAACATCTCTTTAAAAAAAATCTTGTGTCTGCATTTTATTACATTGCATCTTTGCATCTCCAGGAACAAGCAAGAATGAGTCTTCACATATGGGTATGTCGGTACCGACGGAGTCTGCGTGGGAACGCTCCCCAGCGTCCAATTAGAATGCTTTTGGGAGCATCCCATCACACCTGCGTGCTGCCTTACCCAACTGCCTCTCCTCAGTTTTCGTTTTTCCGCAGAGCCGGCAGGTCGTACTCCTGTCACCGCAGAAAATTCTTCCTTTATTTTTTGTTTTTTCTTGTGGTCGTGTCTGCCTTCCCTCGACGCACCGGTACCGCTGGTGTTTTTCTTTTCTTGAACAAAATTATTTCTTTGGTAGGGAATTTTTCCCTGTTTAGTGCCTGATGGTTTTCGGCCTACTAGGCCTCTCCACTTCCTTCAGGGAAACGTCAGCCACTATTCCTAAAACATGTTTTAACTGTGGCAGTACTAAGTTAGTCTTAGACACCCATAACTGGTGCCTTCCATGTTTGGGTCCTGACCATCATCCGCTGGAGTGTCCCTCCTGCAGTATTTTTTCTAAAAGAAGTTTTCAGCATCAAGCTCAACTCGATACGCGGTTCCCGTCAGCTCTGAGGGTACCAGCTACAACTTCTTCACAGGATCAGGTAACCCCACAAAAGTCTGTAAAGACTAGCCAGTCCTCGGGTGGTAGATCTCATGTTTAACATCAAGATGGCTTCGGTCTTGCCCTCGAGGACAATTTGCCTTTAAAACCCCAGCTGGAGTCTTTGGCCTCCAAAGCACTAAAGGGGTTTCAGGTTATTTCCACCCCGTGAAAATACCTGAGCCATGCTCGGTGTTGGTATCCGCTGGGAGCGGTGCCGGTACCCCAGCATCGGCAACAGTGTTGGATGAAACACTCCACACCGATGATCGCAGTCTAGCGTTCTCAGTATCTTCGGTGCCGCTACAGACCGATCTTCTAGCATCGGTATCGATCCCGGTACCGATTCTGGCATCCATGTCGGTACCCTCCAGGTCTGTCTCGATTGATTCGCTGCTTTCGATGCCGAGTCTAGAATCGATCTCTAGCCTGGACGATTAGATACCGACTCGTCTCGTTATTGACCTTGCTCGGTGCCGAAGACATTGTCTGGAGATCAAAGTCTACCGCGCTCGGTACCTTCGGTACCATTAGTCGCTTCAGACTGATCATCCGGTGTCGGTACCGGCTGCGATGCCTCTGCCGGTTCCGTTTTCTACCTTTGCATCGGTACCGGTGCCTTCCTTGCTTACTTCCACAAGCTCGCTTCCTTCGGTACCGAGCTTGGAGTCTATCCCTGGCATGGATAGTTTTTCACCGGTTCGTCGCGGTACCGACCTTGAGCGGTACCGTCGACTATCCTTTCAGGATAACCCGATGCTCCACCCTTTTGGGTCTGGTACTCTAATGGATCAATCCATTAGTGCTAAGGCTAGATCTTCAACAGATCTCATCTTCACTCCTCATAATACAGGATCCCCTTCTGGGGAAATTTCTTTTCAAGCATTCTTGCTTGATATGGCAAGGTTACTTGCCATTTCTATACCTGATCAAGATCCTGCTCCCAAGGGATTCAGAGTTTGTGTCTCCCTGAGACTCCAAAGAAGGTTATCATGCTCCCTTTGCATCAAACCTTACAGGATCTTTTACTTAAAATGTGGGAAACTCCTTTAAGGGTATCCCCACCTTCAAGGGCCACTGACTCTGTACAAGGTGCCCCCTTCTCCAGGTTTTCAAAAGATTCAACTTCCACATCATTCTCTTGTTGTGGAATCAGCAATGAGGCGTGTGAAAAGTGCTAAAAGGCACTCTTATCCGCCAGGTCGTGAGGCTAGAACTTTAGATGCCTTTGGACGTAAAAGCTTCCAGGCATCCATGTTTTCAACAAGAATTCTCTCATATATTTTCTATATGGGACTATCTCTTGAACAGCTCACGACCAGTTTGCTGTTTTTGACTCCTTTTCTTCAGGATCACAAAAGAGCAGGCTACTCTTTACTGGTTAGTCATGTTCAAAACATCTCTAGGTTTCTTACTCGTGCTACCCTGGACAGTTTTGAGTCTGTTAGCAGAACTTCTACTATAGCCATAGGGGCACGACACAATGGCCTGGCTCCAAGCTTCGGACTTGGATACATTGGTACAAGAAAGGCTGTGAAATACTCCTTGTATGAGGAAGAATCTCTTTAACAGACTTTGCCAAGTTGCTCAGTAAACCACTGGCACTGTTGCTTTTAAAGGATTGTCTACACCTTCCTCTATCACAGTTGGTAAGAAATCTTCTACCAAACTTTATTCCTCCAGGGGGAAAAAGTTTTATCCTTTCTCTACCCATCATAAAGCTGTTTCCAAACAGGGGAAACATCAAACCAGGCTAAAGAAACCACAACCTCAACCACGTCAGCAAACCCAGCAGTCGCAGGGTTGCTGATAGATTCTTCACTAAATCCTTCTTCCTGCTTTGAGGTTTAGAACCTGTAGTTTGCTGCTTCTCTTACAAGCATCTACATCGGTTCCATCCCAAACTTTACATTAAAGAGACATCCTGACTTTTAGTTCATAGAGCTCCTTAGCATGATTATGCTTTACAGGTCATAAGGTTACTCCTCTTCCTTCTAAGTAGATAGAGGAGTAACAACTGTCAATAAGGTCCTCTATACCTTTATCTTTGACAGTTTCTCTTGTATCAGCATGTCTCATACTATTCTTTTCAAAGATTTACTCCATCGTAAGTCTTGTTCAACTCTGCCCCTCTTACTAAGACATTTTGGTCTGTAAGAGTATACTACTTAACTGAGGGCTTATCCCTAAGACCTGAGTTTCTATTCAGAGTTATCGCCACCTTGCATTCTTGTTGCTCGTGGCAGCTTCTCAGACAATGATGGGGTTTTTACCACTCCTACTTATGTCTGTAGGTCTTTTCTAATCTTGAGACCTAAGATTTGTTCTGCCGCTCTAACAATAGTTAGAATGCAGGGGCTCTTAGTGTTTAAACCACTAACTTGCTAACCAAGCACCCAAGGCTTGATATCCAATATTAATCTTTCTGGCCTTAGTACTAAGTCCCAGACAGACTTGGAACCTTCTCAGGTTTTCTTGTTGCAGCATACGTTCTATCCTTTGCCTTCCCCAATCCTTGGCGTTGGCGGAATAGTTCAGGTCACATACTGGCTCTTAAACAGCCAGTTTTTTCTTCTAGCCAACCTGCAACATGCTCTCTGCATCTCTATAGAGCAGCTCTGCACTATGGACTCTTGCTAGAGAGCAAATAATTCCAGATGGTTAGGAAGGGCTTTGCTGGGTTCTTCCCTACCCTTACCATTTCCATTAAAGTCGCCGTCTTCAATAAAGGACACACGCCTTAAATTAAATGAAGACCTACAGAATTATCCAATCCCCTGGGTTGGTTCACATTCCCAGTGGACCCCTTCACCAGGGATGGTTTTCTTTCACTGACAGTCAGTCATAAGAACATAAGATATGCCATACTGGGTCAGACCAAGGTCCATCAAGCCCAGTATTCTGTTTCCAACAGTGGCCAATCTAGGTCATATGTACCTAGCAGTTTTGTTTATTACCTTCCATCCTCAATTCCCCATGGAATAATTCATATTGAGCGCAAGAATGCATTTTGCCCTCTTAGAAGGGTAAATATAGTATCTCTTTTCATTGCTGCATCTTCTCCAGCTGTCATGCTGGAGTTATGGAAGGTTACAGACTCACTGTCAGCGGATTAAACATCCTCCATTCCTGATTTTTCAAGGGCTAGAGTTCTTAGAATACTCTAGACTTCTCCTTGTCAGTGAGAGCACTCCCTTGGCTCTCTCACCCAAAACAAGGGAGAATGGATTCTCTAAACATCTCCTCAAGCAGGTATTCCCTTGTTAGATGAATCTTTCTCTCTTCACATATCCCTATGTGGGGACATGGGTATATATATTTATGCATACATGTATATAGACATCTGCATGTCTGTACCCATATATATATATACGGCCCCGACAGATAGTCACTATCCTTTTCGATGCTACTCCAGCATGTTCAGGATTCTACGTAACCAACCACTTCCCTGTGGTAGTTAAAAGGTTTCCACCATGATCTTCAGTTTAGGTACATCTGAAGTCCTCCATGTACCATCTTTTTTCCTAAGTAACTTCATTTAAGAAGGACATTCTGAATTTTCCAGTAAATAGGCTACAATGCCTCATACTTCTGTCCTTCTTTGTTATCGGATATAGGGGTCTTTAAGCCCCTCTTATCCTATAAGAACTATGTCTCTTTAGGGTCAAAAGGACTTCAGGTTTATCTAATAGGGACTTCCGTATTTCCCGCAAAAGTCCTGCCCTATTGAACTACCCCAGTCTCCGATGGGACTTTTCTCACCCTAAGGGTTCTGACCTCAACCTGTCTTTTGCACAGTTATTACCTCTGCTCTATATTGAGGTATTCCTTGAGGATATTCTGCTGGTTCATATTAGCATTCCCATATGAACCTCTATAAACGTTTTACAATACCTCAAGGTGAGGTCCATATCGCTAAATTCTAGTTCAATGTTTACTACTAGATATTATCTACTCAGGACCTCCTCTCTAGGTGTCCTGTTTGGTCCAGTTGGTCCATAGCATATCTGTTTAGTTCAACTCCTACCCTCCATCCCCAGGATGCCTGAGGTTCTGTCGAATAGCATGGCCTTCTCTGATTCGCAACATGCTGGGACTCCTCCAGGCATCTTAGCTTGGGAGTCCCCATATGTGAAGACTCATTCCTGCTTGTTCCCGGAGATAGCACAGTTACTTACCTGTAACAGGTGATCTCTGGGAACAGCAGGAATAAGTCTTCACAACCCACCCACCTCCCCTAGGAGTTGTATGTCTCTGTCTCTATCTTTCCTCTCTCTCTCTCTCTTTGTCTCAGCTTTAAAACTTAACTGAGGAGAGGCAGTTGAGAAAGGCGGGAAGGCAGCACGCAGGCGTGGTGGGATGCTCCCAAAAGCGTTCTAATTGGACGCTGGGGAGCATTCCTGCGCAGACTCCGTCGGTACCGATGTACCCATATGTGAAGACTTATTCCTGCTGTTCCCAGAGATCACCTGTTACAGGTAAGTAACTGTGCTTTCCCTAACCAAAAGGTTCATTGCCCTTAAATTATCCCCTTTGTTTGGCCCACTGCTTTTCTACTTCTCCCACAGATATTCTTATCCAGTTAATAACTTCTTGAGATATTCTCCCTCCCTCTCCCATTTTGACATTTTTTTTATGTCTTCGGCCTTTGCTTTTGAATGAGCTATCTCCTCCTGTGTGGCTGATTTGTCCTGCTTAGCCTTGTGCAAAACAATATTGCTTGTTTTTAATAGTTTTCTGTAGAAAACAGGTTAATCAGTCATATGTGTCCGCCATCCTCTAATGTAGTTTTCTTGCTTAAATCTATTATATAGGACTGAGGGCCCCCTCCCCCTCACAGTGATAGGCAGGAAGTCCATGCATGCCAGGAACATTCTAGTCTTTACTAGATTTCTCTAGTCTAGGAAATGCTATGTATTAGCATTATAGGATATCACCCATCTTGTCTGGCCGATTATCTAGCTGTCCACCAGAAATAGGGAAGGAAACCTCTGTAAGCAACCAATACCAGGAATCAAAAAGTAGCAAAATGGAGATTGACCACAGCCTTGTTTTTATTACTGCTGCTATAGTTTCTCCAAATGGGTTAGATTTTTGTATATTCCTACCAACAAAATCCCTTGAACATACCTAAAATCTTCCCATAAAGCATTAACACAATTATCAACAGTATTCTAACCAACATACTCCTATAAAAGAAACTCCACCGATCTAATTTCCAAAGGGAGAAAATGACCTCAGGTTTTACTTCAGTCTCACCATGTGGTGAAATTCATCACCACATAGGGGATCCCAAAGGTGTAACATCACGGGTCCAACAACTCCCCTTTAATTAATAAACACAAGTTATCTATAAATATTAAAAAAAAATACTTTTCCAATATACTTAATATATTTTATATATATCCAATTAATTTTCAAACACCACTATAAACAAACTTTTATCTTTTTTTTGCTTTTTTCTTTTCTTTTTTATACACAAATATAGTGACCTCCAACACTTCTGCAAAATAAAGCTAAACAGCCTTATTTGTTAAAGAACTGTCACCATCCATACAAATACGCAAATACTTATCTGCAAAGATTATCTTCTAAACTCCTGCAAATCCAACCATCATCGTCTGCCCAAACTTATACAGTTCTTTACACACAACAAAGATCTTTGTTTCTTTTTCTCCTTGACACCATGGGGCACAAGTGCTACCCGAGTGCCATGCTCAGGTGCCGAATACAGGCATTCAAATTGAATGTACCTTAAGTGCTTGATACAGGAACTATTGGGGTTCTCAGCAGGCCTTGCAGGGGAACCTCTGCAATGGTTCCAGTCCCTAGCAGCAGGCATCCAGGACTGTTTCAATTTCCTCTCCCATGCCGCCTATGATGGGTTTGAGTCTGCAGCCAGGGTTGCAGCCACCGGCATTGGTGCCCGGCACCAGGCATTGTTACAAACCTAATACCTGGAGCAGTGGGTACAGGAAAAGTTACTGAATGTCCCCTGCAGTGATAACCCATTCGAGAAACCGATGTCTGATAAGACTTATGGAAATTGAGCCCAAGGTAGTGACCTGGCAGAAGCTGTCTAAAAAGACCTCGACCCGCCCCAGGAAAAATTCCTCAGGGAAAAAGCCCTTTTTTATGAGGAAAAAGAGCTACCCCCAGACCGGCCACTAGCAGCCTTACTTTGGGTAGCCTCACCAGGCCTCACAATCAAAAAGCCAGGGACACAGGCCCAGGAAAGCCCCAAGGCTCCCAAGCCCCAGGCACCAGCTCCTGCCCAACTGGGGTGAAGCTTTTGACTCCCGGGGCTGGGCCTCCCCTCCCCCAGGAGTCCTACCTCAGCTCACAGGGGGTCGACTGTGCCCACAGATGGGCCAGCATCACCACAGACCAGTGGATCCTGCAGGTGGTGCATGAGGGGTACTTCCTCCATCTACAGCAGAGCCCTCCAGACTTCTTCCAAGGAGAGCCACCACAGCCTCTCCTCCACCAGGCCTTGCTTGCCACAGAACTCACAGGTTTGCTCAGGGACAGGGTGGTGGAACCTATACCCCAACACCTCCGGGGAAAGGGGTTCTACACAAAGTATTTCCTTGTGCCAAAAAGAACAGGGGGCCTCCGGCCCATTCTGGACCTGCGCAGCTTGAAAAGTTCCTGGTGCGGGAAAAGTTCAAGATGCTCTCCCTTGAACACTGCTGCCCTACCTCCACCAGGGAGACTGGTTCTGCTCCTAGGATCTCAAGGATGCTTACACCCGCATCCTGATCCAGCCTTCCCACAAGCATTACCTGAGATTTGTGGTGGCGGGGGGGGGGGGGTGGGGAAGCAGCACTACCAGTACAGGGTGCTGCCGTTCGGCCTCCTCTCCAAGGGTCCTTACAAAATGCCTGGTGGTTGAAGCTGCCCATATGCACCTCCAAGGGGCCCATGTCTTCCCTTACCTGGACGACTGGCTCATCAGAGGCAGCACACCTCTCAAGGCCAGTCAGGCCACAAGGCTCACTATCTGCACCCTGCAGCATTTGGAGTTCATCATCAATTACCCCAAGCCCAGCCTTTCCCGGGTCCAAGACCTGGAATTCATAGGGGCCCAGCTGGACACGCTGTGGATCAGGGCCTTTCTCCCTGTGGAAAGAGCCCATTGGCTGATGTAGCTGGCAAGGGACGTGAGAGCTGCAATTCAGTGCCAGCTCACCTACTCCTCCGCCTGTTAGGCCACATGGCCTCAACAGTTCATGTTACACCACTGGCTTGATTGCGTATGTGGGCAGCCCAGTGGTGCCTCCGTTTCCAGTGGATGCATGCCACAGGCAGACTGAGGGACAGGTTGAAGGTCACCCACCAGCTGGAGACCTCTCTCATCTGGTGGCAGTCCCCCACATCACCTCAGGGCAGGAATGCCTTTCCAGTTACTGACCCCTCAGAGGGTCCTGACGGCAGACGCCTCCCTTGTTGGCTGGGGTGCTCATTGCGAGGGCCAGTGCACCAAGGGCATCTGGTCCCCAAAGGAATCCCTCCTGCAAGTCTATCTCTTCGAGCTCAGGGCCATCTTCCTGGCCCTTCAGGCCTTCTACCTCCTGAGCAACCCTCCCGGTCCTCATACAATCAGGTTGCCATGTTCTATGTGAACAAGCAGGGAGGCACAGGCTCCTACTCCCTCTGTCAGGAGGCAGTGGCTCTCCACTCCTTTGCAGTGGGCAACCATATACTTCTGAGGCGGTGTACTTATCAGGCCAGGACAACTGCCTGGCGGAGAACCTCTGCAGGGTCCTTCAGCCTCACGAGTGGTGCCTGGACCCCAGAGTGACCCAGAGGCTTTTCCACCTCTGGGGAAGACCCTGGCTGGACCTGTTTGCCTCCCCGAACAACTCACAGCTACCAAAAGTTTGCTCTCCTCAGCCATGCCACAGGAGGTTGGCGGTGGATGTGTTCCTGATCTCCTGGTCACAGGGTCTGCTTTATGCATTCCCACCGACCCCTCTTATAGCCAAGTGTCTTTTCAAGATCCAGAGTGAACACGCTTCTGTAATCCAGATTGCTCCCAGGCAGCCCTGGTTCCCCCTGCTGCTCTACCTGTCTGTGGCCACTCCAGTACCACTGGGCCGGGACACAGACCTCCTGTCCTAGGAGGGGGGTTCCCTGTTACACCCCATCCTGGGTTCCCTAACACTGACAGTGTGGCTGCTGAAAGGGTAGCACTGGCCCCTTTCAACCTCCCAGGTGAGGTGGAGGAGATCCTCCTGACCTCCCGGAAGCCATCCACCAGAAGGGCATACACATTCATGTAGAGAAGATTCTCCATCTGTTGTGCAGAAAGGAATGAGCCCCTTCTCCTGTCAGGTAAAGCTCATGCTGTGGTTCTTACTGCACCTCTCACACTCGGACTTGAAATCTAACTTGGTGAGGGTATATCTCAGTGCCATAGCTGCGAACCATCACCCTATAGAGGTAAAACCCCCTGTCAGACCAGCCTTTGGTCTCCAGATTCCTCAGGGGCCTCCTGCTATCCAAGCCCCCCTCTCTGTCCTCTGCAGCAGAATGGGACCTCAATGTAGTGCTCTCCCAGCTCACTAGGCTGCCGTTTGAGCCCCTTGCCACCTGCCACCTGAGGCACCTTTCCTGGAAGGTAGCCTTCTTGGAGGCATTGATGTCTGCCTGCAGATTAAGTGAGCTGCAGGTCCTGGTGGTGGACCCACCCTATACCAGGTTCTATATGAACAGGGTGGTGCTTCGTACGCACCCCATATTCTTCCAAAAGGTGTCTGCTTTTCACCTCAATAAGGAGGTAGTTCTCCCAACCTTCTTCCCACAGCTGCATTGTCTTGCATACCCTAGATTTATTTATTTATTTATTTATTTATTTAACATTTGCTTCTATACCGCGCTATTAAAATCAGCGCGGTGTACATCAAACAAGCATACTACAATGTATACAAACAACATTGAGTTTTACAGAGAACAGGAAATTGAACATGGGAAGGAAACCAGGGGAACTAAATACATATTAACTCAAACTATGTACAATACTTTAATTTAAATGGGTGTTGCATTAGTTTTGTGAAGCTAACCATTATCTGAGGAGATGATGTGCAGGGGCGGCAGGTATATGGGGGAAGTTTGCAGGTTGTTGGATGTGCTTCTATTACTGGAGGTTTCTGAGTAATATTTGTTGAATAGGTGGAGTTTTAAAGCTTTTCTGAATAGTATGATGCTTTTTATTCCACGGATTTCATGGGGGAGTGCATTCCAGTTTAAAGGGGCAAATAAGGAGAAGGCTCTGTTGGAGGTAGCTTTTGTGCATTTAGTCATTAGGTTGGGGACTGTTAACGTGTTCCGTGCAGTAGATCTTCTGCTTCTATTTTCTAGGGTGCCATGGATTAGCGTGCTGATTGGCGTAGGGGGGTAGTTATTTAGGGCTTTGAAGGTAAGAACCAGTGATTTGTATTGGATCCTGGCGTGAAGAGGTAGCCAATGTAAATCCTTCATGATGGGTGTTATGTGGTCGGATCTTGATGATCCGGAGAGGACTCTTGCGGCTGCATTCAAGGCTAAGCGGAGCGGGTTTAAGGTCGACTGTGGAAGGCCATGAAGAATAATATTCGCGAAATCAACATGTGGAAGGACTAGAGCCTGAAAGGTTGTTCGGTAGTCTGTGAAGTCCAGTAAGTGTCGGAGGTGACGTAGAGTTCTGATCTTATGGTATATTGCCTTTGTGATGTTTTTTATATGCGTTGTCATGTTCAGGTGCTGGTCCAGGGTGATGCCGAGGTAACGAATTGTGGGTTTGGATTTCAACTCTATATTGTTGACTCGTAGAGATGAAGGGGGTGTGAATTTGAGGTTCCTCGTGACAAATAGGACATCCGTTTTGCTGTGATTGATCCGTAAATTCTGGGATAAAAGCCAATCTGTTACTGCTTCGAAGCAATTAATTATTGGGGAGAGCACTGGTTGGTCTATCAAGAATGGCATGTAAAGGAGGATGTCATCAGCGTATGCAAGGCATTTTACGTTGAAGGATCGAATTAAGTCGCATATCGGCTGCATATAAATGTTAAACATCAATGAAGATAAGGACGATCCTTGGGGAACTCCCTGTGTTTGTAGAAATGGTTCGGAGGATGAGTGGCCAGCCTTGACTTGCTGCCATCTATTGGATAGGTAGGATTCACACCATTTTAGAGCTGTGTTTTGGATCCCCTTTTCTTTCAGGCGTTGTAGAAGAATGTCATGACTCACTGAGTCGAAGGCGGCAGATATGTCCAGGAAAATAAGGACAAAGCCTTGTTGTATGTTGTTGATTCCTGTGATCAGATCGTTAAACAGGGTTGTGAGGACGGTGTCTATTCCGTGTGCTACTCTGAATCCTTGTTGGGCTGGATCCAATGGTGCTTCGGTGTCGATATGTTGCTGGATTTGTTGTTGGGCGGCTTTCTCAATGATCTTGGCAAGGTGGGGGATGCTCGATATTGGTCTGAAGGATTCTACTTTGGCTGGATCTAGTTTGCTATTTTTTAGTAATGGTTTGATAGAGGTGTTTTTGAGGCTCTGCGGGAATGATCCTGTGGTGAAGGACTGGTTCAGAATTTTGGCCAGGATGTTGCTTATGTCATGACGAAGCTCTTTGATCCAGCTGGCTGGGCAGGGGTCATTAGGTGCTGTGCTGGGATTAACAGAAGCGACGATGTCGGCGACCTCTTTAGTGGATACTGTGGTGAAGTTGCATAGTGGCATTGCTTGAAAAGTTTCAGATGGTGTGGAGGGATTATTAGTGCCTATGTTTGCGTTTGTCTTAACCATCTTCGATTGTAAATAGTCTGCATAGTCCTGTGGTTGAGGCATTGGGGGGTGGACTGAGATTGGTTCTCCTGTTATGGACTTTACTATATTGAATAAAGCATGTGGTTTGTTGATGGAGCGTTTTAAAAATATCAGTGTGATAGAGTTTCCTTTTTGGTGTTATCTTCTCACGGTGGGTCAGCAAGTATGAGTTGTATGCAGTGTGTGCTTCAGAGGTGTGGGTTCGACGCCATTGTCTTTCGAGTTTGCGTAGATGGTGAAGCGATGTTCGTAGGTCCGTGGAGAACCAGGGTGCATGTTCTCGTCGTTTTGTAGTTTTTTCGGCGAAAGATGGACAGGATGCAGCTCTGAGGTTATCGTCCCATTTAGATATGAGGTCATCAAGGCTGAGGGATGCGTTGGTCATGAGAGGTTGGAGGTTCTCTAGGACTTCGCTCTTGTTGAGTGGGCGGAAGCGGGCTGCAGTAGTTCTGGAATTATTTGTATTTGTTGTTGTCTGGTTGTCACTGGTTGTATTTGTTGTTGTCTGGTTGTCACTGGGAGTGCTTATGGGTATGTGGAAGCTAAGGAGGTGGTGGTCGGACCATGGCACTGGTGTCACGGATAGTGCGATGTCTTGGGATGATGAGGCATTAGAAAGAGGTGCGAATATTAGGTCGAGCTTGCCCCCCTTAGTGTGGGTGGCAGAGTTGACACATTGTATGTATCCTAGATCCTCTAGGGCTTCAAGGAATGTTGTTGAGTGGCTGTTTTGAAGAGATGGGAGGTTAAAGTCGCCAATTAACCAGTTTGGAGAGTTCGGGGTGGAATTCTGACATGTTAACTCAATTATTGTTGATAGGTCATCTTGTGATGGAGTGGGCGCCCGGTATATGAGGTTGATGGTGCAGTGTTCACTTGATATGGTGAGGGTGTCAAGGTGAGTAGAGCTGGAGGTGTTACGCAACTTGAATTGGAGGTCAGCTTTGGCCAGGATGAGTGTCCCGCCTCCTTTCTGAGTGGACCTGTGGCAAGTATATAGGGAAAATCCTGGGGGTAGCATCTGGTTTAAGAGAACATTGTCGCATGCTGACAACCAAGTTTCGGTGATCATCAGGATGTCGAGATTGTGTAGTGATATCAGATCAATGGCTGCAGGCCATTTTGAGCGCACTGATCTGGCGTTTATCAGAGCACATTTCAGTAGGCGTTGCTGACATTGTTTCTTGGCTTGTGTCTTTTTGAATAGTTGGAGGGGGATGTTAAGTAGGTGGGAGTGGGGTGTGTGGTTGGTTTTTGTTGTGGTATGGTATGGGAGCTCGGGCCGTCTCCTTCCATGGTGTAGGATTGGAATGGGGTTAGAGTCCTGGTGGAATGCAATTGAGAGGTTGGGGAGTCCAAGGGTAAGGAGAGAGATGAGTACTATCAGGAGTTTGTACATTCTGGCCTGACAACAGGGCAGTAGTTATGATGGTAACACAGTTGAATGGGGGTTGAATTACTGGCAACAGTAGAGGTAAACACAGTGTATGGTGGTAATTGCTGGCAACAGTAGATGGAAAGCAATTGTAAACAATGATTATTGACTACAGTACATTTATAATATTTATAGACAACGACTGTAAATAATATTTACTAACAATAGTAAAATCTAGCATGGGAGGTGACATTTGCTTTTTTTTTTTACAATTACTGATTACTGACAACAGTATGTATTTTGTTATATACTAATGTGCATGAATGCTAGGTATATATAGTTCATTTTTGGTGTGGAATACTTGCTGTGATCTGGGAGTCCTTCGTTGAGGGTATGAGCGAGCTCAACTTTGAAGGAACTCAAGCTGCTTGTCGTTATGTGAGCTTTTGAAACCAGCGAGGATCCAGCGTTGTTGTTTGTGGCTAGGTTAGTTGTTAGGGTATATCAGAGTCTCAGTTTAAGTGTTCTGATGCTTTCCTGACGCGGGAGACTGGTTCTATTTCAGGTGAGCGTTCTGGTAGCTCTCCTGACGTGCCACAGCCTAAGGGCCACGCCAAAGGGCCCTCTAGCGAGGCCCTCAGGCGCGGGCCCGCAAGGCGCGGGTGCGCTTGCCGGCGGCTCACTTTATAGAGGCTGCTGAGACCTCCCACAACCCCGATTGGGTTGGAGTGCAGGAGCGGGAAGCCGATGTTCCCCCTGTGCTCTACCCTGATCGGGGAGCTCGCTGAAGATGGCTGCTTAATTTCACTGCTCTCTCCTGCCGGCGGCACACTTTAAACACGCCGCTGAGACCTCCCACAACCCCGATTGGGTTGGAGTGCAGGAGCGGGAAGCCGATGTTCCCCCTGTGCTCTACCCTGATCGGGGAGCTCGCTGAAGATGGCTGCTTAATTTCACTGCTCTCTCCTGCCGGCGGCACACTTTAAACACGCCGCTGAGACCTCCCACAACCCCGATTGGGTTGGAGTGCAGGAGCGGGAAGCCGATGTTCCCCCTGTGCTCTACCCTGATCGGGGAGCTCGCTGAAGATGGCTGCTTAATTTCACTGCTCTCTCCTGCCGGCGGCACACTTTAAACACGCCGCTGAGACCTCCCACAACCCCGATTGGGTTGGAGTGCAGGAGCGGGAAGCCGATGTTCCCCCTGTGCTCTACCCTGATCGGGGAGCTCGCTGAAAGAGGGCCCTGTCCTTTTGTCTACAGAGGACCAAGGCCCATCAAAAAACTTTTCAGCTTTTTATCTCCTATGACCCAAGCAGACTGGGGCTACCTGTGACCAAGTGAACCCTGTCCACCTGAGCAGTGGACTGCATTGCCCTCGCTTATGAGCAAGCTGGCCTCTCGGGAGCGCTGGATCCACTGCTCATCGTGTGAGGGCTATGGTCACATTGGTGGCCAACCTACACGCAGTGTCAGTGCAAGAAATCTGTAAGGCTGCCACGTGGTCTTTAGTCCATACATTCGCAGCTCACTACTGCCTTGAGAGTGAGTCCTGCTGGGACAGTGCCTTTGGCCTGGCAGTGATCAGAAGTATTCTCGGTGTATAGGCAGCTCCTGCCCTCCAACCCTTTAGTGTTCAGGCCACCTGAGTTATGGTGATGCTGGACTCTGGGATCTGCAGAGTTTCTTGGTAGGGACTCGCCTTCTGCAACTCGCGGCCTTCCCTGGATCACCGCTGCTGCTGTCATGGTTGGGCTCCTGCAGCCTGGAGCTAGGGAGTCCCATATGTGAGGACTGACTTTCTGCTTGTTCCTGGGGAAAGCGTAGTTACTCACCTGTAACAGTTGTTCTCCAGGGGACTGCAGAAATCAGTCCTCACAACCCTCCCTCCCTCCCCTTGGAGTTGCCTCCTTTACCATTTTTTTCTTTTTTCCCCTAAGCTATGTCATCTGACTGAGCAAGGTGGCACTCTTGGGCAGGAAAGGGACCACGCATGCATGGTTCTGCATTATCTGCGCTATTATTTAATATTTACTTACAACCAGTTTGTAACATCTTTAAACGTCACAATGTTTATTATCATATCTACGCTGATGATATAATGTTCTACCTCCCATTTGAAATCCCACACCCACCTCTTCAAAAAATAACAGAATGTTTCAATGAACTAACTGAATGGCTCAAAGAACAAAATCTACTTATCAACTTTACTAAAACTGATATATTATTCATCACTAAAAATCAAACATACATACCCCCAAACACGATCACACTAGATACTCATGAAATAAATACAAAAAAAGAAATAAAATATTTAGGTGTAATACTTGACAATAATCTAAATATGGATTCACATATAAAATATCTAACTAAAAAAATACATTACAACTCAAAACACTAAAACAATTAAGACCATTGATTCATCTACAAGACTTTATTAATATAATTCATGCTATCATCACCCCACATTTTGATTATGCAAACACAATACTTAATGGCATTTCAAAACAAAATATTAAAAAGATACAAATAATTCAGAACATAGCTGCCAGGATGATTATGAATATAAGCCCACTTGAACATGTTACACCAATTTTGGCTGAACTTCATTGGCTACCTATTTACTCCCGAATCAAATATAAAATTCTTGTCACTACATTTAAACTTATAAATAATCTCGCACCATCGGCACTCAATACACTGATTAATATAGACATCGATAAACGATCCCAAAGAAGCAGAAACTTAAATACCTTAACAATACCAAAAGATTTCACAAAAGCCAGAAAACAAACAAATAAGAGAGCTTTCTCACACTCTGCTCCAATTCTTTGGAACAATCTACCTGACAACATTCGCCTGCTATCTGATATAAAGGAATTTAGAAAAAAAATTAAAAACTCACTTATTCATATTACACTACAATACACCCTCAGAACAGAATACTCAAATAGATACAGGCTAACATTTATACATTATTATTACATACTCTATTTTCAAAATAAATATCACTAATACACTATTAACCATACCACACTCTCATTCACATGATGATTATAGATTTAAACTAACAATGTATATATGTTCTAATATGTTATACCTTTAATGTTACAACATTCCTTGTAAATTATAATTATCTGTTCTATGTAAACTGACTTGGTATATTACATACCAATTAACCTACTGTTCCATGTAAACCGCACTTGATACTAGGGAAAGAGCGGTATATAAATAACTGTTAAATAAATAAATAAATAAATAAATGGTAGCATTCCCAAAGGCTTTTTTTTTTTTTTTTTTTTTTTGAAAGCTAGGGAAATGCTCCGCCTGTGCTCTGTCTGCGCCGAGATTGCCCATATGTGAGGACTTATTGCTGCTGTCCCTGGAGAACACCTGTTACAGGTGAGTAACTACGTTTTTTCATCCTTGGACATCTGGCGGATCTTGTTTCTCTTGCTGGAACAGTCCAGAAATATAAGGCCTGGTGATTTACTGGCGAGAGAGACTGGGTTGGGATTCAACTATCTGAAGAACAGCCTGCTTCTTTCTTAGGATTGATTTCTGGCGGCTTGGTTCCTTTCTTTCCTGAGTCTAGTTTCCTCATTACAGAGAGGGCCCTCAAATTTCAGTGCCTACTCGGGGCTTTGTGCTTAGTCCCAGGCCCTTGGAGCTGATTATCTCCAGATCTGGGTCTATGGTACAGAATCTGGAAGCAGTTCCTTGGACCCAGGACACAGAGGCATCAGATGCAGGGACACTTACTAATGTGCTGGTCTCACTGTCCCCAATTGTTCGACCAAACCCCCCTTCTTCCCCCAAGATCTTTCTTTTGCTTAGCCATCACGGCTTCCATTTTAGTTGTTACCTGAGTTAAATGAAGAAACCTGAATAAAGCCAATACAAGCTTTATAAACAGTCTCCAAGGCAGTCCAGAGAGAGTCCAGAATCACCACCTTAGGTCAGGACAATCACGGCAAAACTGAAGAAACAGCAAAATCAGCAGTGTCTGACCCCCAGGCTGTGGGCTCTGAATCAACTCCTCCGCAGGGGAAGATGACAATCCATCTGTGGTGCCAGATGACACGCCCTGACCAGCGCAATGCCCCTCCACAGCCACCACTACTGTAGCTGTATTCTCAGCTCTGGAACTTGACTGCAACACTGCCACTCTGGATGGGTCGGGAGTCGTTGCTGGGCCAAGAGGGCTGAGAGGCATTGCTCCCCAAGTCGGGGCTCTTCTCTGGCCCATCAGCAGATATGCCTGTAGTAGTCTTTGTAACCATGAAGACACCCATCATTTTCTGCCCAGATAGCATAGACTGAGGCGCGAGAGCTCCCTTAACCTTAGCCTTGCGTTACAGTTCAGAAGAGAGGACAGCCAAACGAAATACAGCATTAACCTGATACCAACTTGGATCCGCATGTAGCCTTATAGCGTGAAGATTGGCCTTCTAGAGTGATCCGAGAAGGGGTTGGCTCTCTAATTTTTACCTCTGTGGGCAATGGTGAGCTGTATTCTGTGCAGAATTCTTGTCCACGTGAGTCTGGTGAGTCTAGTGGTCTTGGATTGGCCTCAAGGCTGTGGTTCATGGATCTCTTGAATCTTTTAGTAAGGTTCTCCCCCCCCCCCTTTGTTCCCTTAGGAGAGAGGTCGTCTATTGCAAGGGCTTCCATTGGTGGAGGAGCCTGGTTCTTTCTCGCTTACGACTTGGCTCGAGAAAGGAGTAGGCTGTTAGAGCTACTATTTAATGGACATCCTCAAGGGCCCAAAGGGTTTCTAAAACCTAAACTTAGGTTAGTCTGCAGTGTTTTCAAAAGATGTTCCTCATTTGCTAGAGGCCAGGAAGGCAGAAATAGTAAGTGTTGTCCCTCTTACAATCTGATCAGGATCGGAGCTTAGCCTTTGGACTCTCTCAAGGTTCAAGTGGTGGCTCTGGTGTGCTGCAGGGGTTTCCAAGGGATGTCCTTAGCAGTGCACCCCAATATCTCTAGCTGCCCCAGGGAAGCGAAACAGATCTGTTGTCAGAATGTGCATAAAATGACTGTCCATCCAAATGATTATCAGTGGTCAATTATTAATGGATGTATGGGTATGACTCAGAAATAAAGGGTCAGTCCTCACAATGCAAAACTACAGACTTTCTCAAACTAGATAATGGATTCTAGGGGAGAAGCTATGTGAAAGTCATGATCACAGTTTTTGTGGATGAGTAGAGTGGTCTGCATGAGTACAGTTGTGGTCAACAATATTGGCAGCCTTTCAGTTCAACCCCTAAATGTCAAATATCTCCGAAAGAAAAGTGGCCAGTGAAATGGCTTGGGATGATATTTACACAGATATGTGACACATAAAAGAATCCAATAAAACAGGACCAATTAAAAGAGAAAGCGGACGGAACTGGAGTTCCTCAAGGAACAACAATTACCAGGTAAGTGTAATTTCCATTTCACCAGTAAGTCTAATTCTGCAATAGAGCCTCTCTCGGGCTGAAGGTGACTCCATTCAAGCCTATTCACAAGACTTCTCTCAAAGATTTGACATTTAAGGGAATGTTCTGGTGGATATAGCATGAGTTAAATGGTTACTAGAACTACAGGTCTTGTCCTGTGGGAAGGCTTCCTTGGTCATTTTGGCAGCTTCTGTCTCCTTGCAGTCTGTGCTGTCCTCCTTTCATCTTTACCAGACTGTGTGTTTGGCTAAGGATCTTCTGAAGCATCCCTTACTGTATCTAGTGGATATGCAGAACATGTTGCTGAGGTACCTGCCTTCAGCCTGGTTAGTTCTTGGATGGGAGACCACCTTGGATGACCAGGTGCTGTAGGCTTACTGTGCGGATGAAAGACCTCCAATCTGCTTCTTACAGATCCTGATTGCTTTGGATGTCAGGAAAAAAGAGTAAAAAGACCCATCAAGCTGGAAAATGAGATAAATGGAACCAGAGGTTCCAGTGATACAATTCCCCCCCCCCCCCCAATAAATTGCCCAATGCATTTCTATGGAAGGAGTTCCGACTTATGTAGCATCGAAAGTGTTTGGGGTTTTTTTGTTTTGTTTTTTAATATGAAATGAAATGTAGCTGTTATGGAATTGCTCCTTTCAAACTCTTTCCCTTTTCTCTGCTTTCCCAAACCCCCAAACTGCTCCCCCCCCCCGAAGCACAGCCTCCCCCCTACAGTTGCCCACTGCCTGAAACCCAAAAAATACTTTTACAACTATGACTACATCTGTGGACGTCAACAATGGAAAAGCTCTATAACATCAATACAGCCGGCCCAAGGGTTTCTGCTGCCCCCTCCCCTGTTGACACTGCCCCCCCCCAGCTGTTGGCCCCCCTCCCAGCTGCTGCCGTTGCCACCTCCCCTCCCACAGCTGCCGCTGATTCCGTCTTGGGAGGGGGAGGCGGGTAGTAGCAGCATTTCCAAAAGCGGGAGCTTTTTGCTGCCACTTTTGGAAATACTGCCGTTGCCCACCTCCCCCCTAAAAGAATCTGCAGCTGGAGCGGGCGGCAGCCATGCCACTGCCCCCCCCCCCCCAAGCCTGAGCCGGCTGCCCTAGACAGCTGTCTAGCTCACTTAGTGAAGGGCCAGCCCTGCATCAACGAAGACAAAACCTGGAGCTGACTGGTACATATCACCAACTACTAATATGCAAACTCAAGCTAAAGTTGAAAAAGAGAAAGCCACTCATGAATGTAGCAAAATATGACCTTGAGAATATACCATGAGAATTTAAAGATTGCCTGCAAAATCAATTTGCTGCTTTAGATACAAATGACAGAGCTCCAGAAGAGTTATGGGATGACATCAAGAAGGTTGCGTTGGAAGAAAGTGAGAAATCTCTACAAAAGGTGAAAAAGCAAAAACAGCCAAAATGGATGACTGAAGAAATTCTGACAGTTGCCCAGAAATGCAGAGAAGCTAAAGCCAGAGGGGAGAGAGAGGCAATCGCAAAACTTGAGATTTCCATCATGCAGCATGTGGAGAAGTAGTACAATGATGCATGCAAGGAAATAGAATCAGAAACTATTAGAGGAAGAAGATCGGCTATCCTAGAGCTATGAGAGTTAAAGAGAAAATTCCAGCCTCAAATTGAAATGCAACAAGATGCTCAAAGTTCCATGTTGAATGATGCTGAGAAGATCAAGAGAAGGTGAAAAGAATATACAGAGTTATTATATGATAAAGATGAAGTGGACCAACAGCTGTTTCAATCTGTACCTTATGATCAGGAACCATTGGTGATGAAAGAAGTTATCGAAGCAGCATTGAAAGTCTTATCAAAGAACAAAGCACTGGGCATTGATGGCATTCCCATCGAAGTATAACAGCAATCGGATGCAGCTGTTACCATACTTAAAAGGCTCTGCCAGGGAATTTGGAAGATAAATTCATGGCCAACTGACTTGAAAAGATCTGTTTATACCAATACTGAAGAAAGGTGATCTAACCGCCTGGAAATTATCGCACAATCGCTCTGAATCCCACATGCCAGCAAGATTCTCCTCAAGATCATTCAGTAGAGACTGCAACTGTACCTGGAATGAGAACTGCCTGAAGTGCAAGCAGGGTTCAGGAAAGGGTGAGGAATGAAAGGCATCATCGCAGATGTGAGATGGATCCTTGAAAAGGCAAAAGAATGCCAAAAGGATATCTGTGTTTTATTGACTACAGCAAGGCTTTTGATTGTGTAACCATAAGAGACTCTGGGTCACATTAAGAAGCTTGGGTATACCAGAATAACCGATTGTGCAAGAGAACTATCTTTATATTGATCAAGAAGCAACAGTTCCCACAGAACAGGGAGAAAAAGAATTATTTAAAATCAGCAAAGGTGTATGACAAGGCTGCATACGTTCCCCCTACCTGTTTAATTTATATGCAGAACAAATCATCAACCAAGCAGGACTGTGTGAAGACAACCAAGGTATGAAGTTTGGTGGAAGACTCATTAACAGTCTTAAGTGTATGGTAAACTCCCCATCCCCTTTAGGGACTCTCCCCAGCCGATAGCAGAACCTGTGAGGCATTTCTCTTTTAAGAGCTTGAACCATTGCCCTTCTAAGAAAGTAGAATGGGAAAAGTATGGCCAGGTCCCGAGGTTTAAACCAGGAGAGATGAGAGAGAGGGGAGCCCAGGGTTCTATGGCATATGCAATGACCACTTACTTATGAAAGGTAGACTTCTGAGAAGGTAGGAGCAGTGTTTTGCTGAGAGGAACCTGATCTCCAGGAACAAGCAGGAATGCAGTCTTCACATAAGGGTGATGTTTGTTTGTACTGACGTAGTTGGTGGGGGAACGCTCCCCAGTGTGTCCAATAAGAGAGCCTTTGGGAGCACTCCATTGTGCCTGTGTGCCTGCGTTCCCACTTTCCCAACTGCTCTCCTCAGTTCTTTGTTTTCTGCAGAGCCAGCAGATTGTAGAATCCTGTCGCCGCCAAAAATCTTTTCCATTTTTGGTGAAATACTGTGCTTTGCCTTTCCATCAAAGCTGGTTCTGTCCGATCTGATCCGGTCCCGATAATCTTTTTTTTTTTTTTTTTTTTATACTGATGGTATCGGCAGCTCCAGCAGTGCAGGCTTCGGCACCATGTCTACAGCCAAGTTAATCAGCCCCGATGCCAGCCCTTGAACCAACATTGTCTGAGTTTCTGAGGCCAGTGCCTTTGTTGGAACTGACTGATCCCCAGTACCCAACAGGCCAAAACTACCATGGCTCCTGATTCCGAGGCCTCTGAGCATCGGTATTTGCATCGATCCTCAACGTCAATGAAGCATCAAGGTCAAACACAAGACCACCGATGCTTTGACTTTTTTGCCAGACTCTTATTTCGCTTCTTCAGATTCTGACGAAGGCTCACTGGATTCCCAGGAACTTCCGCATATCCCTTCAGATCCTTCACCTCCATAGGAGTGGTGCAGGTCCCCACCAGAAGATGTCTGTCCAGGACTTCCATACGTAAACAGTCACAGGCGTGAATGGAATGGAAAGACAGAGTCCTTTATTAGACCAACGGCCGCCTGACACAGGCTGTGTTTCGTACCCTTCGTCAGGGGCTAGCCAGGCAAGAAACTAAAAACATGAACATATTAATCATTAAAAATGATAAAGGAGCAAACAAGCCAAGCATATAATAAAAACATTACAAACACAAATATTAAAAAGTCATAAAACAATAAATAGAGCCATGTTAAACGAATCTAAAAACATAAAAATGAACAATATAATAAATATGAATATAAACTATTATAAAAATATGAAAATGGGAACGATAGTGCTCGGGACCTAATAAAGATGTGCACAAGTAAAACTTGAATACTAACCTCTGTTGTAATTCATAAAACAAGTCTTACTTCACACTGTTTGTCCAAACATATAAGTTATATGCTAATGCTAAAAAACATAAGGAATATAGGTAAAAATATAATAAAATAAAACCATATAGCAAAACATTGCACACAAAATTAAATCTAACTGACAATCAGAGAATACAGAGAGAGGAGGAAAAAGACAGGATATGAGATCAAATTGACAATGCATCTAGCGCGGCAATAAACTATTGCAAAAAAAGGGGGGTTATCTAAAGACAACTAGGAGTGAGTCGGTGGAGACATTGAAAATACAAAATCAAAATATGTAGACAAATAGCTCAATGATTTATATAATTATGGCCATATGATGCCAAAAGTGGAAAATGATAACATGTATATGTGGGGAAGGCCAGCACGTTCTAAAAACAGTTTTACCAAAACATTCTGAAAACCGGTTCTTTTGGTGACTCCTTGTACACATACAGCTTTCGTTTTACTTATAGAAAGGCGTCTATTACCTATTTGTTTTTCCTTTTGAGATTCTAAGTGGGTGTATGATAATGGATTAGTAGCCATATCAGTATTTCTAATCAACTTCATCCTATATTTAATCTCCAGGAACAAGCAGGAATGAGTCCTCACATATGGGTACGTCGGTACCAACGGAGCCTGCGCGGGAACGCTCCCCAGCTTCCCAAAAAGGAAAGCTTTTGGGAGCATCCCACAGCGCCTGCGCGCTGCCTTCCTGCCTTTCCTAACCAACTCTCCTCAGTTCTTCTTTTCCGCGGAGCCAGCAGGTCGTGTTCCTGTCACCGCTGAAGAAGTTCTTTATTTTAATTTATTTCTTTGGTTGCGTGTCTGCCTTCCCTGACGCCGGACCGGTACTGCCGGTCTTTTCTTTTCTTTTCTTTCTAAAAAAAAAAAAAATATATATATATTTTTTTCCTCACTTGGTGTATTTTTCTTCTTAGGCCTCCAGGCCCACAAGAAATTTTTCCCTCATGGAAAAACCAGCCTCCGGGTTCAAAAAATGCACTAAGTGTAGCGGTACAATTTCTGTTACAGATACCCATGAATGGTGTCTTAAATGTTTGGGTCCTGAACACTCCATTCCGGATTGCCAGTCCTGCTCTCTAATGTCTAAACGAGGGTTACAGAACCGAGCAGCCAAGCTCCATGTGCTGTTTCCCACGGATGCACCGGTGGTGGCATCGACATCTTCCAGGTCTTCCTCTCCTGATGGGTCTCAGGTAACCAAACATAATCCTAGCAGGTCCTCGAAGGGCAAATCTCCCTCTAAGCATCGAGATGCCTCCGGGCTTGCCCTCGAGGATCCTGCCCCAACCAAACAACCCCGGCGGGAAGCTCCGGCTTCCAAAGCTGCTCCTATGGGGTTACAGGTTGACATCGATGGCACGGCCTCGACCGATCACCTGTTAGACTGCTCTGGGGTACCGGCACTTTCTCCCGGTACCGACATCCAGGCAGTCGTGGCGTCCATGGATCACACTGTTCAATCCATGCAGCAGGCTATAATAGCTTTTATTAAAGCTGCGACGCCGACGGTACTGCAACGAGTCCCGTTGTCGGTACCGGTACCAATGCCGATACCGGTACCGACTGCATCGACATCGGCCAGGATACTGACTCCGGCTCCTTGCCCAGGGCTATTTCTCGGTACCGATCCGGTACCGGGGACGCCCGATGTCGGTACCGATCGATACGCGTATCGATCGTTGGAAGGGGACAGACGATACTTCGATTCCTCTGATGATTCTGATTCATCAGATGAGTCTCCTGAAGTATCCATTACCCTTCCTGAGGAGCCTACTTCTCCAAAAAGGAGAATGTCTCCTCCAGAGGATTTGTCCTTTCAAGACTTCATAATAGAAGTGGCTAAAGGACTCTATTTCAGTAACCTCTGAAGCAGAGCCTAGAGCAAAAAAATTAGATATTTTAGGATATTCTAAGGCTCCCAGAGAGGCAGTCACCTTGCCAATTCATGAAATTCTTCATGAACACATGATTGACTTATGGGAGACTCCTCTCACCCTTTCTCCTCATTCTCGCAGATTGGACACTATGTACCGTGTCCCTCCTTGTCCTGGATTTCAGAAAACTCAGCTTCCTCACCACTCCATTGTGGTGCAGTCAGCTATGAAAAGGATAAAGAGTACCAAAAGACACTCTTCTGCTCTTCCAGGAAGAGAATGCAGGACCTTGGATGCTTTTGGTAGGAAAATCTTCCAAGCCAGCATGCTTATTACCAGAATCAACTCATATAGCCTTTATATGGGTATGTTTCTAAAGGAAGTTGCACAAAAGCTGCACTTCTTTCTCCCTTTTATTCCAGAGGATAGAAGGGATGAGTTCCTCCTTTGGCTTAAGCATACTCAAGACATTTTAAAGTTTTCCAACAGGGCAGCCTTTGACTCCTTTGAAGGTGCCAGCAGAGCCTCAGGCATTGCCATAGCTGCTCGCAGAATTGCTTGGCTCCAGGCTTCTGATCTAGAACCCTGGGTTCAGGATGGCTTAGGAAATCTGCCCTGTACGGGTGAAAATCTCTTTGGCAAAGAGTGGCAAATAAAAGCCACTCAAATGGATGCAGAGAATTCTGCTCTGGATAGACTTTCCAAGTCAACCTCCATTCCAGCCAAGAAAAAACCTTTCAAAAAGTCTTTTTACAAAAGGAGCAGATTTCCTTCCACTTCTGGCCAACAATCTTCTACAGGTCGCTTTGCTACTAAGCGTCAGCAAACTAAACAGGCCAGGCCTAAACCTGCAGGGGCTGCTACAACTCAGCAGTCCCAACCCCCTCAGGGTTTTTGACTTGATACTAGAGAACTTAACCTTTCTGGCTCTACAACAGCCAGAACCTCTCACCATTCCAGGAAGGTTAGCTCATTTTGCTCCCAGATGGGAGCAAATCACATCAGAGCAGTGGACCCTCTCCATCATAAGAGAGGGCTACAAACTTCATTTCTCAGACCTTCCTCCCTACACCATGGTGAGACACTTCAATTCTCCCACATCACTCCTCGACCTTCTGGATCAGGAGGTGACTACCCTTCTGGCCCAGAGGGCCATAGAAGAAGTTCCTCTTCTTCAACAGGGGTCAGAGTTTTACTCCCCCTATTTTCTCATTCCAAAGAAAACAGGGGGATACCGACCCATTCTAGATCTCAGAGAATTGAACAAATTCCTATGCAAGGAGAAGTTCAAGATGCTTTCTCTAGGCACTCTCCTTCCATACCTGCAGAGTCAGGATTGGCTTTGTTCTCTAGATCTCAAGGATGCGTACACTCATGTCCTCATCCATCCATCTCACAGAAAATTCCTACGTTTTCTGTTCCAGGGAAAACATTACCAATACAGAGTGCTTCCTTTCGGTCTAGCCTCTGCTCCAAGAGTGTTCACCAAATGCATGGCAATAGTTGCTGCATTTCTACGCACTCTGGGAATATTTGTCTTCCCATATCTGGACGACTGGCTCATCAGAGCTCCATCCCAGTCGGAGGCTCAGCTCTCCCTGAACCGCACCAGGCGCATTCTGCAATACCTGGGACTTGTGGTAAACCTCCCAAAGTCCCAGCTCACCCCTACTCAGTCCCTGGAATTCATAGGGGCCTGGTTGGACATCACATCTGCAAGGGCCTACCTCCCTCAGGCCCGTTGTCAACGTCTAGTGCAGTTAGCCTCCCAGATTCAGTCAAAGAGCCACTTAACTGCCAGGGAGATGCTACAGCTGCTAGGCCATATGGCTTCCACAGTACATGTGGTACCCTATGCTCGGCTACACATGAGAGCAGCTCAATGGACTTTGTCCACCCAGTGGACTCAAGCTTCAGGAGCTCTCTCAGACCAAATAGCAACCTCCAAACGTCTTTTGGTCTCTCCAATGGTGGATGTCCACTCAAAATCTGTTGCTGGGGTCCCCCTTCCAACCTTTGTTGCCCCAAGCAACCCTCACAACAGATGCCTCCCAAACAGGTTGGGGAGCTCATCTACAAGACCTCTCCACCCAAGGCACTTGGTCCCCACAGGAGACCTCTCTTCATATCAACCACTTGGAACTTAGAGCAGTGTTCCTAGCTCTCAAGGTCTTTCATACCCTCCTCAGCTACAAGACAGTCCTCATTCATACGGACAATCAAGTAGCCATGTTTTACATAAACAAGCAAGGAGGAACTGGCTCTCTGTCGCTTTGCAACGAAGCTCTAAGATTATGGGCCTTCGCCAGAGAGCATCAAATCCATCTCCTGGCAGTATACCTCCCAGGAATCCAAAACTCTTGGGCAGACAGACTCAGTCGATTTCTGCTTCCACACGAATGGTCCCTGCACATGGATCAGGTACTCAGAATCTTCCAGGAATGGAGAACCCCGGACATAGACCTCTTTGCAAGTCCGTGGAATGCCAAACTTCCCCGGTTCTGTTCCAGAATTCCGTGTCAGGGAGCTCAGGCCAAGGATGCCTTCCTCCTTCATTGGGGTCAGGGCTTCCTGTATGCCTTTCCACCCATTCCTTTGATTCCCAAGACTCTGTTCAAACTCCAGAGGGATCAAGGATCTATGATCCTCATAGCTCCACGCTGGCCACGCCAAGTGTGGTACCCTCTATTTCTGCATCTCTCCCAAGCCCCCTCCTTGGACTTGGGAGCTGCTCCAGACCTTCTGTCCCAGGAGGAAGGGACTTTGTGGCATCCAAATCCCAAGTCCCTTCACCTCAGAGCTTGGTTACTGAAGGCCTAGACCTTCAAGACTTCAATCTTTGTCAGCAAGTGAAGGATATCCTCCATGCTTCCAGAAAACCTTCCACTAGGCGTTCCTATGCTTTTAAGTGGAAAAGATTTTCCATTTGGTGTGCTCAAAAGGGTTTTGACCCTCTGGCACTTCCTCTGAATTCTCTATTGGAATATCTCCTGCATCTCTCCAGTGCAGGCCTTAAAACGAATTCAGTAAGGGTCCATTTGAGTGCTATTGCAGCATCCCTTAAGCCTCTCAATGAACAACCTATTTCCTCTCATCCTCTTATTGCAAGATTCATGAGAGGCCTAACTTTATCTAAACCTCCCATTCGACCTCCTCCGGTGTCATGGGACTTAAACTTGGTTCTTGGTCAGCTTATGAAGCCACCTTTTGAACCCTTAGCCACTACCTCCTTGAAATTTCTTTCCTGGAAGGTTATTTTCCTTATTGCAATCACTTCTGCTCGCCGCATCAGTGAACTGCAGGCCTTAGTGACTAACTCACCTTATACAAGGTTCCATCATGATAAGGTAGTCCTTAGGACAAATCCTCACTTTATGCCTTAAGTGGTCTCACCTTTTCATCTTAATCAAGAGGTATATTTACCTGTCTTTTTTCCAGCTCCTCATGCATCCAGTGCAGAGAGGAACCTTCATACTCTAGATTGTAAAAGAGCTCTTGCTTTTTACTTACACAGGACAAAGCAACATAGAAAGTCTTCCTAGCTTTTTGTTGCTTTTGATCCTTCTCATTTAGGACTTCCAGTCTCTAAAAACATTGTCCAATTGGATTGCTCAGTGTATTTCTTTTGCTTATCAGAGTAAGAACCTTTCTCTGGAGGACCATGTCACAGCTCACAATGTGAGGGCCATGGCCACCTCTATGGCTTATCTTCATTCTGTGTCCATCGACCAGATCTGTCGAGCAGCCACCTGGGCCTCTGTTCATACCTTCACAGCCCATTACTGTTTGGACAAGGACTCTCGCCGGGATGCCTTGTTTGGTAAGGCTGTCCACAGACACCTGTTCCATTCTTGAACAACTCCTGCCCTCCTTCCCTGAATGGATGCCTGAGATCCATAGGAAGGCGAGGAACCCTTCAGGGTCTCATACCCTTGGGGATCTCCCAGGCATCTTAGCTAGGGAGTCCCCATATGTGAGGACTCATTCCTGCTTGTTCCTGGAGATAGCACAGTTACTTACCTGTAACAGGTGATCTCTGGGAACAGCAGGAATTAGTCCTCACAACCCTCCCACCTCCCCTAGGAGTTGTATCTCTCTCTGTCTTTCCTTTCCTCTCTCTCTCTATTGTCTCAGCTTTAAACTCGAACTGAGGAGAGTTGGTTAGGAAAGGCGGGAAGGCAGCACGCAGGCGCTGTGGGATGCTCCCAAAAGCTTTCCTTTTTGGGAAGCTGGGGAGCGTTCCCGCGCAGGCTCCTTCGGTACCGACGTACCCATATGTGAGGACTCATTCCTGCTGTTCCCAGAGATCACCTGTTACAGGTAAGTAACTGTGCTTTCTCAGGACATTTGTTTTCTTTTCAGAATGTGTTGGTAAAAACATTTTTAGAATGTGCTGGCCTTCCCCACATATACATCATGTTTTTCACTTTTGGCATCATATGGCCATAATTATATAAATCATTGAGCTATTTGTCTACATATTTTGATTTTGTATTTTCAATGTCTCCACCGACTCACTCCTAGTTGTCTTTAGATAACCCCCCCTTTTTTACAATAGTTTATTGCCGCGCTAGATGCATTGTCAATTTATTTGATCTCATATCCTGTCTTTTTCCTCCTCTCTCTGTATTCTCTGATTGTCAGATTTAATTTTGTGTGCAATGTTTTGCTATATGGTTTTATTTTATTATATTTTTACCTATATTCCTTATGTTTTTTAGCATTAGCATATAACTTATATGTTTGGACAAACAGTGTGAAGTAAGACTTGTTTTATGAATTACAACAGAGGCTAGTATTCAAGTTTTACTTGTGCACATCTTTATTAGGTCCCGAGCACCATCGTTCCCATTTTCATATTTTTATAATAGTTTATATTCATATTTATTATATTCATTTTTATGTTTTTAAATTCGTTTTAACATGGCTCTATTTATTGTTTTATGACTTTTTAATATTTGTGTTTGTAATGTTTTTATTATATGCTTGGCTTGTTTGCTCCTTTATCATTTTTAATGATTAATATGTTCATGTTTTTAGTTTCTTGCCTGGCTAGCCCCTGACGAAGGGTACAAAACACAGCCTGTGTCGGGCGGCCGTTGGTCTAATAAAGGACTCTGTCTTTCCGTTCCTTTCACGCCTGTGACTGTTTTTCTTGTGTTCAGTGTGATTTGTGCTTTTGTGGTGTTGTACAGGACTTCATACGTGACATGGCAACAGGACTGGCCATCACAGTAGCCTCAGAGAAGGAGCTGGTGGCATAGGAATTGGAGATATTCCAGTATCCTCCCATGCCCAAAGAAGTGGCTACTTTAGTGGTGCATTGCATTTTCTAAGATCCTAAGTGCCGCATGTGGGAGGCTCTTCTCATGGTTCTGCCTGTCAGCAAGAGGTTTGATACCATATACTGAGTTCCAAAGTGCCCAGGCTTTCAAAAACCTCAGCTCCCCCACCACTCAATGATGGTGGAATCGGTAATGTGCCGAATAAAGAGTTCAAAAAAATCACTCATCCATGCCTCTGGGTAGAGTGTCAAGGATGTCATCAGTGATCTGGAGACATTTGCCTCATACTTCCTGATCCAATATGAAAGGTCACTCACTATTTCCTATATTAAACATCATAGTCATGTCTCCACGGTGAACTTTTACCCTATAATCATAATTTTTGTCGGATCGTCTGTCGCGAGGGTGTAAAAACACTCTCAGGTAACAGACCCTCCTTTTATTCAACTTTTGGTAAAAAGGTCAGTACGACCAAATTATGCCTGAGGCTATAACCAGCCCATAGGACCAGCCCCTGCATAAAGTAAATGCTATGTGCACAAAACTAAATATTTCACGTTCAGAAAAAAACCGTAACCAGCAGAATGTTCAGTATATAGAGAAGATAACACTTAGCTGAGCCCGGAGAAAATCATATGAGCTAATAACCGGCAGATCCAGCCAAACTCTATGGGCATCCCACCCTGAGGAAATGTTGTGGGATCTGCCAAGCAGGATATCCAAGGACCTGTTATTGCCCCTTGAGAGCTCCTAGTTGTTTCTCAAATAAGCCCGCTATCATCAAACTTCTGCAGACATTCAAACAAAAATCCTTCAATCTACCCTCTATCGAAAATCGGTACAACGGAACATGTTGTTGCCATACACAAGCTTTCATCCCCGTTCTCTCCGGCGGGCTCTCCCTATTGGCCAGTTTCTTCGCCTTTGCCGATTATGTTCTGCGAGGACAGAATATTAATTTCATTCTAAGAATTTTAAGACATGATTGCGGGCACGAGGTTACCCCACAATTTTAATTGATCAAACTTATAAGCGGGCACTTAATAATCATCCCGAATGGTGGGATAGTGCCCCTTCCCAAGAAGAGGGGTTAGTGCAACCTTATGTGGGGGTACTTCCCTATATGCCTTGTACGATGCAGGTTTCTCGGATACTCCGCACCTACTGGCATATCTTGTCCGAGCATACGTGTTTTCAGACATCATTGCGGTAAGCCTACCGTCAAGGGGCTAATATTGCTGACCGAGTAGTTCATGCTACTACTATTCCTACAGGAGTGTCATCATTGGGGAGACATCAAGCTTGTGGGACTTGCGATATGTGTCCCATCACCCTGGAGGGCACAGAATGGGAAGATCCCCGCACCCGGACCCGTTACATTCGGCGCCATATTACTGATTGTACATCCTCATATGTTGTGTATTTAATTATGTGTCCCTGCAAGCTGTTTTATGTGGGTATGACAACGAGAGCGATTCGTAAGCGATTGCAGGAACACAGGTCACGTATCAACACTAAAACACAGACTGCCCTAATGGTCCAACATTGTTTGTCAAATTCCCATACCTTTGAACAACTTTGTTGGACGATATTGGATATGGTGCCCCCGCTCCAGAGAGGAGGGGATCGGCGTGCATTGTTACATCAAAGGGAGCAATGTTGGATTTTTGTTCTTCGTACGGTCACTCCATTGGGAATGAACACGGAGATTGAACGGTGGTCATTGAAATGAGCTTCAGCCCATGTGTTACAGATGCCATCTGATCCTATACGTAGTGATGATGTCATAAGTGTTTGGACGGAACAGGAAGTTGGGGTGGGTGTAGCTTGAAAAAGAGCCATCTTCGTAGTGGGCTGAAACACAATGGTTTGTGTTGCAAGATTACCCAACTATCGTTTGAATGTCTGCAGAAGTTTGATGATAGCGGGCTTATTTGAGAAACAACTAGTAGCTCTCAAGGGGCGATAACAGGTCCTTGGATATCCTGCTTGGCGGATCCCACAACATTTCCTCAGGGCGGGATGCCCATAGAGTTTGGCTGGATCTGCCGGTTATTAGCTCATATGATTTTCTCCGGGCTCAGCTAAGTGTTATCTTCTCTATATACTGAACATTCTGCTGGTTACAGATTTTTTCTGATCGTGAAATATTTAGTTTTGTGCACATAGCATTTACCTTATGCAGGGGCTGGTCCTAGCCTCAGACATAATTTGGTCGTATTGACCTTTTTACCAAAAGTTGAATAAAAGGAGGGTTTGTTACCTGAGAGTGTTTTTACACCCTTGCGACAGATGATCCGACAAAAATTATGATTATAGGGTAAAAGTTCACCGTGGAGACATAACTATGGTGTTTAATATAAGAAATAGTGAGTGACCTTTCATAATGGATATAGTTTTTGGTTTCACTTGCTGAGGTTTTGTTACTCATACTTCCTGATGAGAGTGCATTCCATACATTCATTAAGCAAGGTCAAAATGTTTTTTAAATTTATTACCAGGGCCTCTTTTGATGCCTTTTGAGTCAACAAGCAGAGCTTCAGTAGTCTGCATTGGGGCTCGTAGGATGGCCTGGTTACAAGCATCAGATCTTGAACAGTGAGGCCAGGACAAAGCTGGCTGATATCTCATGTACGGGAGAGAACCTTTTTTGGAAAAGGTTGGAGAGGAGAAGCCGGAGAGATTGAGACAGATGATCTCACCCTCAAACACCTTTCCAGAAAGATGGCTGACCCCTCCAAAAGGAAGGCTCTTCCCAAGAAACTTTTCTTTTCTAAGAAGAGAGATTATCCTTCCTACTTACCTTCCAGCCTCAGCATCCTCAACTGCAGCAGGGCCCTCACCGATCCAAAATGTCCAAGGTTCCTAAGCCTCAACCAGCTGCACAGCTGTGTTAAGGATTGAAATATGGTAGCTAGATGTAGTAAAAATAGACAACTTGAGGACTGGATGATGAGGAGGAGTAAATGGAAGTAAGGTGAAATAAAAAAAACAATGTCGGATAGCTAGAGGGGAGAAAAGTAGCAGATGGATGGAACACCCTAGAATGCGAAAGCGAATTAACAGAAGACAGAGGAAATCAGAAAACATATACTGGAATCAATAGGATTACAGAATAAAATAGCCAGACAGCAAAGCGTGAAAAAAAAAAATTAGCAATTGGAATGTGTCAGTATTTGGAATTCAGATGTTCGTTCTTTAGATTTTGCATAATACAGGGGCGTACATCCCTGTTACTTGTAAAATGCACTACAGTTATCCTGTATGTATATGTTTTTGTTCCATGTGAACCGCGCTGATGACAATAGTGCGGTATATAAGAAATATTAAATAAATTAAATAAATATCTATTTCCCTGGTGTTGTACTGCTTGCACAAAGTCCTTGTTTCTTGGAGTTTCATTTTAATTTTTGTCTATTTTTAGTTTGTGGTTACTTAATCTGTATTTGAAGGTCTTTCTGTGTTCTGCATGTGTGATTGAGGTCATGTGTTCTGTTAACATGGAGTTCCTGTGTAGGGGTACAGTAGTAATCAGGCTTGTTCAGTTTTCTAGGGAGGTGTATGATTGTTCTAGGGCCCTCTGCAGTATTTATGGCGCTGTACCTTTCTGGGTAGGCTTGTTGTGTGAGTGAGTTTATCTCAATTTATTACTCACCTATGTAAAAGTCTAAGGGGCATGTTTACTAAAAGTTAACGTGTTACTGAAATTAGCATGCATTAAGTGCAACTGCATTCATAGAAATAAAAGGGCTGTGAGCATTAACCTTTAGTAAAAATGTCCCTGAGTGAGTTTCAAAACATATACATAATGAAAACACATACCATAAAGTTTAATGTGTTATGGTATGGAAGATTTTCTTTATAGGTCCTGAGTGATTTTTGTAGGGTTTTGTATTACTTTGCAATATTCCCAGTACTGGTAAAGATTTGTATTGCTGCTACTGAGATGACACTAATATCAAATTATTTTTACTATGTTGGGTTCTTGGGGAAAATCTTCTAGTTCTACTCTTCACACATTGTTGGGAGAAGGATTTATTTGGATTTTATTTGGAGAATATGTTTAACATCACAGTCGATAACCCCTAATTACTTATCATCCCATTAGACCAGTTCTTTGCCAGCAGGTGGAGACAGACTAGCAACTTTAAGTGATGTCACCACTAGTTACATCTGTAGGTTCAGCACTGAGAGAGAACAAGTATTTGTCTCCCTCCAGCAGGTGGCAGGGTTTATAGACTAATGCAGCAGTGCAGTTAGGCCTGTTACTCCTGGCTCAGACTATGGGCTTGTGGTCTATGTGACTGAGACCAGTAGGCTCAATATTTACTAAGAGCTGGGCATACTCTTCTCTCCAATGTCCAACAGTTTGTTCTGTGTCCATTGCTGCTATTCATCGGCTCCTATGGTTGATGGGCCGGAGCGTGGACAGGAGGACTCCAATAGGGCTCATGGGGGGGGGGGGTGTAAGTCAGGCCTATGCCTCCTTTCCCTTTTGCTGTCCTTTATCTGCAGGCTTTTTTTGTCTTCACCTTTTTTTTTTTTTACTTTGAGTTCAGTGGGCTGTTTCTTTTTGCTTGCAATAAAGCAGTTCTAAATTGTTGTGCAATGCCAGCAGGAGCTGGGCTGTGTGGTCAACTTTATGAAGAGCAGGATGGTCCCCTTGCAGTCCGTGGAGTATCTGAGGGATCGTTTCAAGACACAGAGTGGCATAGTGTTCTTGCCTGAGGGCAGGATTGTGACAGTCTCAGTCAGGGCTTTGCTGAGGGTCTGATGGCAAAGGGTGCAGGATTACCTGCAGGTCCTGGGGTCGATGGCAGCGACCTTGGAGCTCGTTCCTTGGGCACAGCTGCACATGTATCCTTTGCAGTCGACGCTTCTGTTGCATTGGTCCCTGCAGACTCAGTCCATGGAGGTGTGGATGACTCTGCGGGGAGCAGCCAGGGCAAGCCTTCAGTGCTGCTACTACTGTTCATTTGTATAATGTTAAAAGGCATATGCAGCGCTGTACAGACACATGAAAAAGACTGTCCTTGCTCATCAGAGCTTACAATCTAGTCACGACAACACAACAGCTGAGGGCAAGGATATATCTAGGGGAATGTAAGGAAATACGTAGACTAAGCAGATCCTAAAGTGGCCTCAAAAAGGTGAGTTTTTAGCCTGGATTTGAAAAGGGCCAGATGAAGCCTGACTTACAAACTCGGGTAATTTGTTCCAGGCATAAGGAGCAGCAAGGTGGAAGGATCAAAGTCTGGCATTAGTAATAGAAGCATTTTGCCAGAAGAGCGGAGTTTCCGGGAAGGGTATAGGGAGGTATAATAGAGAAGCTACAGAGTGAATGCACTTGTAGGTCAGCAGGAGAAGTTTGAACAGGAGCTGGAAACGGATAGGGAGCCAATGAAATGACTTGAGAAGAGGGGTAATATGACTAATGTATACAGTGCTTTGTGAAATATTCATCCCCTCGGTTTTTGTCCTGTTTTGTCGCATTACAACCTGAAATGAAAATGGAGGTTCCTTTGTATGTTAGGTAATAATGGACCTAACAATATAATCCAAATTGATGAAGTGGAATGACAACAAAATACCTTGTGTATATATTTAAAAAAAAAAAGTAAAAACTGAAAAGTTGTGAGGGTATATGACTTCATCCTTTTTGTTATGAAACCCCTAAATAAGATCTGGCCCAACCAATTAACCTCAGAAGTCACCTGTGTGCAATCAATGTCACATGATCTTTCACATGATGCCTGTATAAAATGTACCTGTTCTGAAAGGCCCTGACTCTGCAATACCACTAAGCAAGCAACATGAAGACCAAGGAGCTCTCCAAACAGGTCAGAGACAAAGTTTTGGAGAAGTATAGATCAGGGTTGGGTTATACAAAATATCCCAAATTCTCAATATCCCACAGAGCACCATAAAATATATTATAGCAAAATGGAAAGAATATGGCACCACTACAAACCCGACAAGAGAAGGCTGCCCATCAAAACTCACAGACCGGGTAAGGATAACACTGAAGGAGCTTCAAAGATCCACAGCGGAGATGGGAGTATCTGTCCATAGGACCACTTTAAGCCATACACTCTACAGAGAGGAGCTTTATAAAAGAGTGGCCAGAAAAAGTCATTACTTAAAGAAAGAAATAAGAAAACACATTTGGAATTTGCACAAGAGCATGTGGCGGACCCCCTAAACACATGAAAGAAGATTCTCTGGTCAGATAAGACGTAAATTTGGACTTTTTGGCCATCATGGGAAACGCTATCTGTGGTGCAAACCCAACACTTCCCATCACTCCGAGAACACCATTCCCACAGTGAATCATGGGGGTGGCAGCGTCAAGCTGTGGGGATGTTTTTCATTGGCAGGGACAGAAAAATTGGTCAAGATTGAAGGAACAATGGATGACGCTAAATAAAGGGCAATTCTTGAGGAAAACCTGTTTGTCTGCCAGAGATTTGAGACTGGGACAAAGGTTCACCTTCCAGCAGGACAATGAACCTAAACATACTGCTAAAGTAAAGCTACACTGGAGTGGCTTCAAGGGAAACATTTAAATGTTTTGGAATGGCCTAGTCAAAGCCCAGACCTCGGTTCAATTGAGAATCTGTGACATGACTTGAAGATTGCTGTACACCAATGCAACCAATCTAACTTGAAGGAACAGTTTTGCTTTGAGGAATGGGTGAAAGTCCCACTGGCTAGATGTGCTAAGCTAATAGAGACATAACCCAAAAGACTTGCAGCTGTAATTGCAGCAAAAGGTGCTCTACAAATTCTCCAGGAACAAGCAGGAAGTCAGTCCTCACATATGGGTGACGTTGGTGCACACAGCCCAAAAGCCTTTGGGATTGCTACCACGCATGCGTGGTCCCCTTCCTGCCCAAGGGTGCCATCTTGCTCAGTCTCCTCTTTACCACGGAGCCCACCTGATGTCTGTTTTTCCCCCGGGAAAAGTTGATTTTTTTCGAGTGTTTCTCCTCCGGTCTTGCACCGGTACCTTTCCCGCCCTGACCTCAGTGCCTCGGTATTGGGGTCGATTCTTTTTACTTTTTTTTACTTTCTTTTGGCGGCAGCGTTATCATGCCCTTTTTCTTTGCTGGCAGCCCGAAGGGTCTTCGACCTTGCTGGGGTTCTTCCCCCCCTCCCCCCCCCAATGGCTTCAAGTGTGTGATCGGTATGGTAAGATCATGTCCCTAACCGACACACATGACTGCTGCCTCTGATGCCTCGGCCCTGACCACGATCCGGTGGTCTGTGGCCTTTGTAAGAAAATGTCTTCCAAGGCCTTGAGGAGCTGCCAGCAGCAGCATGACAAAATTTTTCCCGACTCCCCGATGCTTCCGAGAGCCAGGACCTCATCTGAGGCCTCGGCACCTTAGGAGGAGCATTCCGAACCCGAGCGTCATTGTGGGTTCTCGGACAGGGGGTCTCCCTTGAGAGAACCGAAGAGGAAGAAGCAGCTCTCAAGGCAGCATCCTTGGATGACTCTGATCGGCAGGGATCCTCCCGGGCCCAGTCACAGAGCCCCGGACATCCGCTCGAGGAGTCGGAGAGGGAGTGGCCGGCCAAGATCCCCCTCAGAAGGATCCCGTGGCAGACTGACCTCAGCAGGTAGACATAGCCCTTGTCGAGGATTCCACTCCTGGGGTGCCGGCATTGGGCCCGTCCCTTGGTTCCTGTGCCGAAGGCTGTGGAGCCACCGGGACTGGCATCCAGGATGGTGGCCTTGGAGTGCAGTGTGAGTGCTGATGTCTGGCAAATCCCGTTCCTCTGCCCCGACCACCGGGCCTTTGACGTCAAAGATGTCCTCGGAGGCTGAGTCGATCTTCGAGGCCATGTGGGCCCGAGTAGATCCTTGGCCAAGGTCGCACTCGGTCTCCCGCTCGTCGAGACTGAGGTCGTAACTGGCAAATCTCCCAGGCTTGGGGTGTATGGTGCCAGAGTGTACTGCGCTGAGGCCCAAGGAATACCAGTCCTCCTTGGAGTATTCCAATTGGGAGACAGAGGACGAGGAGTCCCCGGACATCTGTTGGCACCAAGATGTCCCTTCCGATTCCCCAGTCTCTGAACCTTGGAGAAGGTCCCCACTGGAAGATATGGACTTCTTGGACTTCATCAAAGACATGTCCAAGGCCTTGGCCTTTCCTACAGAGTCCAAGGAGGATCCTCAGGCCAACTAGCTCGAGATCCTCCAATACGAGGCTCCTCCCCGGAAATCGCTTACGGTGCCCATTCCTCCCATCCTGAAGCGGCTTATGTTCCGCATGTGGGAGACACTGGCGTCTGCACCGGTGGTCAGCAAGCAGTTTGACTCGATGTATCGAGTCTGCCGTAGCCCTGGGTTTCAGAAGTCACTCTATGGTTGTGGAGTCAGCCATGCGTCGACTGAAGAGTCGGAAGATGCACTCCTTGGTGCCCCCCGGCAGGGAGGCCTGCACCTTGGATGCCCTCGGTAGAAAGTGTTACCAGGGCTTGATGCTGAATTGTTGGATCCAGGCCTACCAGCTGTACATGGGCATGTACCTGAGAGACCTGACGAAGGAACTCACCAGGTACTCAGCTGGTCTCTGAGGAACCTTTGCAGTTCTTCAAGAGCCTGTCCAAAGCTGTCTGTGAGTGCTCCAAATTTGTGTCTCGGGCAGCCTATGATGGTTTCAAGTCGGCGGCCTGGGTAGCCGCAGTGGGCATCGGTGCCTGGGTAGCCACAGTGGGCATCGGTGCCCGCTGTCAAGCTTGTCTCCAGTTCGACCTTGAGCAATGAGTAGAGGACAAGTTGGTCGATGTCCTGTGTCAATGGGAGAACCTCTTCAGCAAGCCCATAACCGACAAGGCTGCAGATGAGGACTAGGCTCTCCAAAAAGACTACTGCCCCTCCCCGACGAAGGGTTTGGGTAAAAAGTCCTTTTACTCGAGGAAGGGAGCTACTTACATAAACTACCCACTTTATCAGGCCTCCCCAGCTCCCCCAACAGGGTCAGCAGGCCAAGGGACATGGGCATGGCCCGTGTAAGTAGAAGGCTCCAAAACCCTAGGCACCGGCTCTGGCCCAGCCAGGGGGGGGGGGGGCTTTTGACTCCTTGAGCATAGCCCATTTACGCACTTTGCTGTCACTCATCGCATTGGGGCCATACACCTCACATATCTGGTGATGAATGTCCGCTGATGACACGGTCCTTGCTTTCAAAAACCGAATCACAGACCATATTTCACAGTCGGAGGGCCATTCAATTGTCTTAAACATTTTAACGTTTCAGTATAAACTGTACAAAGTGACACTACGACTGCAAATGGTATCTGCTTTTGCACAAGGCATGCCGGGAGCCAGCACGCGTGCTTGTTTCTACAGGGGTGAAAAAATTTACAAAGCTACAGCCAATCGGACCTTACTTTAAAAATAACCCTTGTATTTTCAGTGTTCTAGGGCACGACCAGGAGGGAAGTGAGCGTTGCTTCTCTCAAAATGATTGGCACAGGGAGTTGGAAGCTGTTTGCTCAATAGTAGACTGGAATGTAGAATGGAAGGGGGAGATCTTGAGCTGGGCTGCCAGAAATCTGACATGCTGAGTACTCTGCTGCTGAAGAATGGCAACAACCCTTGTGTACCTGGACTGACCTGGAGGAGACTCAAGGAAAGACAATTAGCAGGTAAGGTTTAATTTCTCCTTCAATGACATCACTCCTATGCCTCTATCCGCCTCAGCCACCAGAGGTCTCTCCAATGTTTGTCTCCAGCAGATGGTGGATAAATTTTCTCCTCTGTAGAAAATCTGAAGATTTAGAGGAAAAGATATTGATTAAATGCTCGTGAACGACCACGTTAAGCCATAAAAGGTGACTCACTTGAGCGTGACGTGGGAGGCTCCACTAGACTGCAGTCTTTTTCGTAGCCATAGGAGGAAGGTAAATAGGTTCAGCTCCATGCCCTTATAAGGGCCTGTTGAGCAGCTACAAATTGGAAGTATTTGGGAAAAATCTGAAAGAGCACAGCAGCCTCGCACATCCTCATCACCCCTTTCCTTCTCTTCTTCCTTTCCCCCTGCTCTCTCCCGAAGATTGCAAAAGGCTCTCTGAGGAATCTGTCTGCCAGCCATCTTTCACACAGTTCTATTAAAATAAACCCAACCAGTGAAGCAGTTTCAGGGGAGTAAAGCTGAGCCCTATCAGATCCTACACCTGGGACTTTCAGGGGGTGAATACCAAGGCTTGACCTTGTCATTGAGGGCTTTCAGTTCCATCTCTGAGGGATGCAATTCATGGTGGACTGCTAGCGACCATTGGCACTGTATGGGGGTTCCTTGCTGTTTTCTGCATGAATGAATGTTTTTCCCTATTGTGTGCTTGGGGGTTGCACGGCCCTAACGCACGTTCTGCCCAAGCGGCTCAAATGCGTGCTCCTTCCCTAGTGCCTTTAACGTGTGTTATGTAAAAATGCAGTTAACGCTCGTCGTACTTACCCATACTCTTGTCTTTCTCCAGGAAACCTTGTTTGACCTGCGGCACACAACGAGCCTCATTCTTGGATTCTGGACTATGCCTTTCCTGTATGGCAGCTTCTGAGTTATTTCTGAAGGGCATGCTTTCCCCCTCTCAGCCAGGGGATACAGTTAGTCCACCCTTACCTGCCTCAGGGCAGGAGGTGCAGGATGGTGCTAAGGGTAAGGATGCTCAGCAGGCTGGTGGCTCCAGCGACCATGCTGTGAGCTACTCTTCATCTTCTTGGGGGTCTGTGGCGGTTATGCCCCATGGTGGCGGAACCTTTTCCGAAAGGAGAGCTTCTGGAGTCTGGATTGTTCTCCTGGAATTCTTTTCCTTTTTGCCACAGGCCTGGTACTTCTGGAGTGGAAATTCAGCCCCTTTGACCTCTAGGTGACCCCGGATGCAGTTTCTTGTCAGGCAGGCTGAAAGTAGAAGCCCTGTTCAGTGTACCTTTGGCTAAGCATTCCTGGCACAGGACGCTCCCTGAAGATAAGGAACAGTTGGGAGCTATCTGAGATGTTGACTATGCCTCGGATCCAGATGAATTGGTATTGGGCACAGATGTGGATGAGGACCACCTCTCACGTTCAGAATACTATGCAGAGGCTGGTGTGATCTGCTTGTTGCAGGAGGAGGAGCTGGTTTCATTGATTCCCAGGGTATCATCCGCCTTGAACTTGACAGATGTTCTCAGCATGAGGTAGGAGCCGAAGGTACACCTACTTCTTCAAGGGGTGTGGAAAACCACTACTGTCTTCCAATTCCTAGAGGTGATCAGAGATATGATTTGGTCCAAGTGGGACTTGTCCGACTCCCTGCTAAAGGGTTAAGGGTCTATAAGTAGATCTACACTCTCACGGAGGAAGAGTGTGGTGAGTGGTTTGACATTCCCAAGGTGGATGCATAAGTTAAAGCAGTTACCAGCCAGACCACCATTCCCATGGAAGGCAGATTGGCCTTAAAGGATGTTTTGGATTGCAAGATCTGTTCCTTGCTGAAGAGCTAATATGCCATGGTAGCAGCTATTCTACAGCTGGGGGTATGTATTAGCCTGAGGTCTCGAGCCCTGCTCCAGTGGATTCAGTCTCTTCCACCTGATGATTCTACTTCTCTCTTGGTCTGCTGCGGCCTTCCTTTCTGATGCTGTGTATGACCTGGTATGTTTGACAGCTAGGGATGGTGCCCTGATAGTGTCACAGTATTGGATTTAGCTCAGTCACTAGACAACGGACATATTCTCCAAAGCCTGTTTGGCTCAATTGGCCTTTTAAGGGGAAGCTCCTGTTTGGAGCCAATTTGGAGAAATTGATGAAGGACCTAGGTAAGACAAAATCTTACTGCCTCCTATAAAACAGGCCAGGGGGCCTGTGAAGCGGGCCACTGCCCCTTTTTCATCAGCCTCATCACTGCTGCCTTAGAAGACCTTTCTTCCCCTCTGCTTTAGGGTCTTGGGCTCGTTCTCAGTCCTTTGTGGAGCTGTGGACCTAGGAAATCTGCCCCATCAAGAGGAGGACCCTCCTGGGCCATTCAATGAAAGTTTGGGGACCTGTTCTCTGGTGCCTCCGGTGGGCGGCAGGCTTTGCCTCTTCTTTCAGGAATGAGCCTGGGTTACCAAGGATTGCTGTGTGCTAGACACCATTCAATTAGACTATGTCTTGGAATGCAAGGAGCTGATTCCCGATGCCTTCATTTCCTCTTGTGGGTCTGCGATCAAAGGGACCACGATGCAGGCAACCTTGGACAAGTTGCTTCGCCTAAAGGCAGTGGTGCTTGTCCCCTCTTCCCCCCAGATAAGCAAAGCAAGGGCAGATACTCTATTTTATGGTTCTTTTTGGCCATGCTGGATATCAAAGTGGTCAACGCACACTTACGTGTCCTGTGCTTTTGGATGGAAACCTTACGCCCCGTGATTCAAGCAGTGTGCGAAGAGGAATTCTTGGCTTCACTGGATCTGATCTGGGTAGATCATCAGAATTATCTGAATTTTTGCCATGGTTGGCTCTCACTATCTGTTTGCTGCCCTTCCTTTCGGGCTCTCTACTGCCCCAAGGTCATGGTGGTGGTGTCTGCAGCACTTCGGCACCAATGGATCTGTGTCCATCCTTATCTAGACGACTTGTTCATCTGAGCGTGTTCCCTGCCATAAGTATCTCAGGTAATGTCCCTAATGTCCCATTTGGAAAGTCTCAGCTAAGTATTCAGTTAGGAAATGAGCCAGCTTTTTCCTTCCCAGTCCTTGGAGTTTCTGGGAGTATGTTTAAACACTCGGGAAGGTGGTCAGAAAACTGTTGAATTCCCTGGCAATGTTCTGTGTGCAGCAGGCCCTGTGATTATTTTCAGCTCTTCGGATTGATGGTCTCGTGGGTGCATGCTCATGTGTGGCCACTCCAGCAATCCTTGTTGGCTTGATGGACCCAAAGTTCTCAGGAGTTCAAGCGCAGGCTTCTGCTCACATTGAGGGTGAGGTCCAACCTGCGGTGTTGGCAATTCCATCTGAGGAAGGGCATACCACTGGATGATATCTCCTGGATCCTGTTGACAATGGATACCAGTCTCTCAGACTGAGGAGCCTATTGCTGAGACCATACAGTTCAGGGCCATTGAAACCAAAGGGAAACGGTATGGTCCATCAGTCACCTTGAGGCAAGGGCCATTAAGTTAGCTCTCTTGTGTTTTCAGCCCCTGATTGAGGGCTGGGTAGTTTGAGTGTCTTATATCAATCAGGGTGGCACAAGAAGCACTGGAGTGGCCCTGGAGAGATAGATCTCCTGTTTGCTTGAGCAAAGAACCACGACCTATCCTTGTCGGCTCAGCACATTGCTGGAGTGGGCAATGTGGAAGCAGACGTCCTCAGCTAGTGCTATCCGAATTCCGGCGAGTGGTGGTTGACTCTGCGCCACTAGGGTTGCCCCAAAGCAGATATGATGGTGACCTGCTCCAATGTCAGAGCATGCCGCTTCTTCAGTTGCCACCCAGAGATGGGGTCAGAGGGCATCTATGCCCTGACCCAGACTTGGCCAAATTAGTGGCCTCTGCTGGGGCATGTGATTCAGCATATAGAGCATCACTTGGGCAGGATTGCTTTGGTAATGATTTGGAGACCTGATGCGGCTCATTCAAGCCCCTCTTCTTCAGCTCCTGCTGTCTCAGTGGCTAGTGCACAAGGGACCTATCGTCCTGGAGGACCCTGCTCCCTTCTCGCTTATGGCATGACTCTTGAAAGGAGACTGCTAGTTCATAAGGGCTACTCTCAGCAGTGATCTCTACCATACTTTGTGCTAGGAGGTGGTCTACCAAGCTAGCATATGTATGGATATGGTGCCACTTTGCGCGCTGATGTGATGCATGGCACTTGGCTCCTGAGGCAGCCAAGATGTGTCTGCCCTGTTGATCTTTCTGCAGGATGGCTTAGAGAAGGACCTCTCACTTAGTTCCCTGAAGGTTCATATGGCAAATTAGTCCCGTTTCCATGGTTTGGTGGTGGGCAAGTCCTTGACCTTGCACCCAGATGTTTCACGTTTTCTCCAAGAGGTTCGATGTCTGCGTCCTTCCCTTACAGCCTGTGATCCCTTCCTGGCATCTGTCTGTGGTGCTCAGGGTCTTATGGTGGTCCCCTTTGAGCTGTTGAAGTGTGCTACCTTGAAGGATTTGATGCTCAAGACTGACTTTTTATCGCAATTTGTTCTGCAAGGCAGCTCTCTGAGCTGCAGGCTCTGTTTTGCTGGGATCCCTTATCTGTTCTTTTCAGTGGAGGCAGTTTCCATTCGGCCTATGTCTTCCTTGCCTAAAGTGCTGTCTCCCTTTCACATGAACTAGGTGGTTTGCCTGCCCTCCTTCTCTAAGGAGCAGTATTGGGGAAGGATAAGGGTCTTTGCCTTGTGGATGTCTGGAGGGAACTTCTCTGGTACTTGGAGGTTATGAATTCCTTTCGTAAGTTAGACCAGCTTTTGGTACTGTTTGCAGGCCTGTGCAAGGGTGTAGCAGCGGCCTACTCGACTTTGGGATGCTGGATTAAGGCGGCTATTGCCTCAGCATATCTATAATGTGCCCATTCTACCCAAGCGCATGCGTCCTCATGGGCGGTGTGGAGCTCGGTAGCCCCTGCAGACATTTGTTGGGCAGCAACGTGGGCATCACTTTCCACTTCTGTCAAGCATTACTGCTTGGATGGCCATGCATGGGTGGACATGTCCTTCGGCTCAAAAGCTGCTGTCTTCTTTCTGCCCAGTGGTGGTGTAGATTTGGTACATCCCACTTGTCTGGACTGTTCTAGCAGGATGATATGGAAGATGGCATTTTTCTTAGCAGATAATGTACTTCCTTGAGTCCTGCTAGACCAGTTTGGGGCCCCCCTCTGAAAATGTTTGCTCTGTTCTACTGCTGTGGCACCCTTGGATCCACCATGAATTCTGTATTTGGCTCTGCAGGCTCATCTTCTACTGACAGCCTTCTTTTTCTACCTTCCTGTATATAGTTCTCTACTGTTTACTCATTGTTTCCCACATTGAGGTTGTGTGAGGCTTGCCTGTATCTCCCATTTGCTTTGGGCTGAATATTGAAGGGTCCTCTGGTTGCTGAGGCAGATAGAAGCATTGGAGTGATGTCATTGAAACCTGGGCTTTTCATTTGTTCTTTGTCTCCATCAATCTGTTGGTAGGGGAACACAACCCACTTGACTGGTCTAGCAAGTCTCAAGGAAAGTACATTAACTGGTAAGTAAAAGTTACCTTTTTGAGTCCCTTTTTTCTTGACCCTTCTCAGGAATTTCACCCGGAATGGTTTTCCTAGTGGTTATTGCATCTGCCAGGCAGGTTTTAGAGCTACAAGGAGCCTTTTCTGGTCATTTTGATGGTGTCTTTCTCTCCAGACCATGCCATCCTTTCAAAGATGCTGTCAACCTTTCACCTCAATCAGGCTGTCGTCCTCAGAGGCTGACCTTCAGGTGGGCTCCTTGCTGCATCTGCTATAAGTGATCAGGATGTTAGATACCTGAATATTTAATTCCTTCCTTTCTTCATAGTGGTCAGCGGAAAGGGCAGGTAGCAGCCAAGTCTTTATTGCCTGCTGGATTAAGGAGGCTTTTAGTTCAACCAGTCTTCTTTATGGAAAGTGAGTGCCAGAACGAGTTGGAACTCATTTGACTAGGGCACAAGTCTCTCTCTGGGCAGAGTGCTCTTTATCGCCAGAAGACATCTGTAAAGCATCTTGATCATCTCTGTGCATCTTTGTGAAACACTAAAGGTTTAATTTGGGGCTGCGGTATCTTTGGCAGGGCAGTTCTGTCCAGAGTAGCCTTCCTCCCACCCTGGATCCTTACTGCTTTGGTATGTCTTACTTGTCTGAACCGATCTAGCATGATAAGGAAGGAGATATATTAATCATACCTGGTAATTTTCTTTCCTTGAATCCTGCTAGACCACTCCAAGACCCACCCTGGAAGATTATTCCTGTAGGTTTGGGAGCTTTGTTGTCTTTTGATTTTTTTGTCTTTGCCCGATGCAGATTCAGTTATGGTAAGAGTCGAGCATTTTGTTCTGTTGATTAATGCTTTTTAGAGGTTTTTCAGTCTTGCTTATTGCTTTGGAAGAGTCATACTGTCTTTTTGCAGTGCTGCACCAGTGAATATACTGTTAATGATATCACTGAAAGTTGTTCTATTCTGACTCCACCTGCTGTTGGGAAGCATAAACCCACTTGTCTGAACTGGTCTAGCAGGATTCAAGGAAATAAAATTTATCAGGTATGTAAATGTCTCCCTACATTGGCAGGCAGTAATGCCTGTTTAATAGGGGAGTTACTGTATCCCCCCTTCTAGGATTCAGCCCAATTTTAGCTACCGTTTTCTGGATCGACTGCAACCTTGCACACTGCCTTTTAGTCATACTTAAGTACACCAAGTTACAGGAGTCCATGTTAGATAAAACTATGGCCTGCATGATTTATTTGAAATTCTTCCCCAATAAATAGATCCTCATTTGTCTAAGAGCAATTTCAAGAAATATTTTCTTACTACTAACATTATCAGATTCTTCATTAGCATTGAAGGCATAACACCCAAGCTATAAATATGATTATAAAGGCATTATCTGATAGGATCATTTATTGGCTTTTGTAGTCATGGCCCACCTACTCATGGTATGTTTTTCCTGTGTTTAATATTAACTGATTCTCTGTCCACTGTTGAATAAACTTCATACTCTTATTGAGCTGTCCATACACCCCCCTCCATTGTACACCATCCACTCATAAACAGCTCATCCATTCATCATACTCATTTACTTGCTATCTCCAGGAACAAGCAGGAATAAGTCCTCACATATGGGTACGTCGGAACCGACGGAGCCCGCGCGGGAAAGCTCCCCAGCTTCCCAGAAAGGAAGCCTTTGGGGCCTCCCACTGCACATGCGCGCTGCCTTCCCGCCTTCCTGACCAGCTCTCCTCAGTTTCTCTTTTTCCGTGGAGCCAGCAGGTCGTGTTCCTGTCACCGCTGAAGAAATTCTTGTTTTAGTTTCTTTAGACCGCGTACCTGCCTTCCCCATACCGAAACCGGTACCGCCGGTCTCTTTCTTTCTTTCAAAAAAAAAATCTTTATTTTTGCACAACTTGGTGACTTCGGTTAGGCCTCAGGCCTACACAAATTCTCCTCATGGAGAAACCAGCCCCTGGTTTCAAGAAGTGTACCAAGTGTAGTGCTGTTATTTCTGTCACAGACACCCATGACTGGTGTCTTAAATGTTTGGGACCTGACCACTCCATTCCGGACTGCCCATCCTGCTCCCAGATGTCTAAACGTGGTTTGCAGAACCGGGCCAACAAATTCCATGTGCTGTTTGCTTCAGATAATCCAGCATCACAGTCATCCAGGTCTTCCTCTCCGGATGGATCTCAGGTAACCAAACCTTCGGGCAGGTCCTCAAAGAGCAAATCTCCTTCAAAGCATCGAGAGGCTCTCACTTTTGAATCTGAGGATCCTGCCCCAGCCAAACAACCCCGGCGGGAAGCTCTGGCTTCCAAAGCTCCATCTATGGGGTTACAGGTTGACATCGATGGCACGGCCTCGACTGATCACCTGTTAGACTGCTCTGGGGTACCGGCCCATACCGGTACCGACATCCAGGCAGCAGTGGCGTCTATGAGCAATACTGTTCACACCATGCAGCAGGCCATGCTGGCTTTCATTAAAGCTGCGACGCGCTCGGTACCGCATCCAGCGGTTCCGGGTCCGGTTCCGGTATCGTTTCCCATATCGGAACCGAGACCATCGTCTTCCAAACGCAGATCGGTTCCGCATGCCGGATCCGGGTTTTCACCCGATACCGATCCCATACCCGGTACGCCCGATGTCGATACCGAACGGTATGCGTATCGTGCGTTGGAAGCAAATAGAGAATACTCTGATTCTTCTGAGGATTTTGACTCCTCTGAGGACTCTGATGAGCTGTCTCTAGTTCTTCCTGAAGACCCTTCTTCCCCAAAGAGGAGAATGTCTCCACCAGAGGATTTGTCCTTTCAAGACTTCATTATAGAACTAGCTAAAGGACTTTCTATTACCACATCCTCTGAAAAAGAACCTAGATCAAAGAAACTGGATATTTTAGGATACCCTAAGGTTCCTAAAGAGGCAGTCACCCTGCCTATCCATGAAATCCTTCAAGAACACTTGATGGACTTATGGGAGGCTCCTCTAACGTTGTCTCCTTATTCTCGTAGGTTGGACACCATGTATCGGGTCCCTCCTTCTCCTGGTTTTCAAAAGACTCAGCTGCCTCACCATTCCATTGTGGTGAAGTCTGCGCTGAAAAAGATTAAGAGTACCAAAAGGCACTCTTCTACCCCTCCAGGGTGAGAATGTAAGACCCTAGACTCTTTTGGTAGGAAAATCTTCCAGGCTAGTATGCTTATAGCCAGGATTAATTCATACAGTCTGTATATGGGCATGTTTCTCAGGGAACTTGCCCTAAAGGTACGGCATTTTGCCCCCTTTATCCCTGAGGATAAAAAGGAGGAGTTCATTTCTATAGTGAAACAGCTTCTAGATGTTTCTAAGTTCTCCAACAGAGCAGCCTTTGATTCCTTTGAAGGTGCCGGTAGAGCTTCGGGCATTGCCATTGCAGCCCGACGACTTGCTTGGCTCCAGGCCTCTGACCTAGAACCCTGGGTCCTGGATGGCTTACGGAATCTGCCCTGTACAGGTGAGAACTTATTTGGTAAAGACTGGCAAATTAAAGCCACTCAAATGGACGCAGAAAATGCTACCTTAGATAGACTTTCTAAGTCTACCTCTATTCCTGCCAAGAAAAAGTCTTTCAAGAGGCCTTACTACAAGAAGGCCAGATTTTCCACAAATACTGGCCAACAATCTTCTCAGCCTCGCTTTGCTGCTAAACGTCAGCAGCCTAAACAGGCAAGGTCAAAGCCTGCAGCGTCTGCCACTCCTCAGCAGGCTCAACCCCCTCAGGGGTTTTGACTTGCCCCTAGAGAACTTAACCTTTCTGGCTCTAGAACAACCAGAGCCCCTCACCATTCCCGGAAGGTTAGCTCACTTTGCTCCCAGATGGGGGCAAATTACATCAGAGCAATGGACCCTCTCTATCATCAGAGAGGGCTACAAACTTCATTTTTCCAACCTTCCTCCATATACCATGGTGAGGCACTTCAATTCTCCCCCATCTCTCCTGGGCCTGTTGGGTCAGGAAGTCTCTTCTCTCCTTGCCCAAGGGGCAATAGAAGAGGTTCCTCTTCTTCAACAAGGGACAGGATTCTACTCCCCTTATTTTCTCATACCAAAGAAGACAGGGGGATTTAGACCTATCCTAGATCTGAGAGAATTGAACAAATTTCTGTACAAGGAGAAATTCAAAATGCTTTCTCTAGGCATTCTCCTTCCATACCTTCAGAGTCAGGGTTGGCTTTGTTCTCTAGATCTCAAGGATGCGTACACACATATACTCATCCACCCATCCCACAGAAAATATCTAAGATTTCTGTTTCAGGGAAAACATTTCCAGTACAGAGTACTTCCCTTCGGTCTAGCCTCTGCTCCAAGAGTGTTCACCAAATGCATGGCAGTTGTTGCCGCATTTCTAAGAGGTCTGGGAATTTTTGTATTCCCATATCTGGACGACTGGCTCATCCGAGCTCCATCTCAGTCGGAGGCCCAGATTTCCCTGGACCGCTCAAGGCACATTCTGCAGTATCTGGGACTGGTGGTAAACCTTCCCAAGTCTCAACTTATCCCTACTCAGTCTCTGGAATTCATAGGGGCCCAGTTGGACACCACCACTGCAAGGGCCTACCTACCTCAAGTCCGGGGCCAACGTCTGGTCTGCTTGGCCTCCCAAGCTCAGTCCAGCAGTCACTTGACAGCCGGAGAAATGCTGCGACTTCTGGGCCACATGGCCTCCACGGTACACGTGGTGCCCTACGCTCGTCTTCATATGAGAGCAGCTCAATGGACCTTGGCCACCCAGTGGACTCAAGCATCAGGAGTGCTCTCCGACCAAATACTCACCTCAAAGCGTCTGTTTTGGTCCCTCCAATGGTGGATGTCCACCAAGAATCTGTTGTTGGGGGCCCCCTTCCAACCTTTGTTGCCCCAAGCAACCCTCACAACAGATGCCTCCCAAACAGGGTGGGGAGCCCATCTTCAACACCTCTCCACTCAGGGTGCTTGGTCTCCACAAGAGACCACCCTTCACATCAACCTCCTGGAACTGCGAGCAATCTTCTTTGCCCTCAAAGTCTTCCCTACCCTCCTTGTCAACCTGACCGTCCTAGTCCAGACAATCAGGTGGCCATGTTCTACATAAACAAACAAGGAGGGACAGGCTCTCTGTCGCATTGCAACGAAGCTCTCAGATTATGGGCCTTCGCCAGAGAGCATCAAATTCATCTTCTGGCAGTGTATCTTCCAGGGGTTCAAAACTCTCAGGCAGACAGACTCAGTCGAGTTCTGCTTCCACACGAACGGTCCTTGCATATGGACCAGATACGCAGAATCTTTCAGGAATGGGGAACCCCGGACATAGACCTCTTTGCAAGTCTGTGGAATGCCAAACTTCCCCGGTTCTGTTCCAGGACTCCGTGTCAGAGAGCTCAGGCCAACGACGCCTTTCTCCTACATTGGGGTCAGGAATTCCTATATGCCTTTCCACCCATTCCTTTGATTCCCAAGACTCTGTTCAAGCTCCAGAGGGATCACGGATCGATCCTCATAGCTCCACGCTGGCCATGCCAAGTGTGGTTCCCTCTACTTCTGCATCTCTCCCAGGGACCCTCCCTGGACCTGGGAGCTGCGCCAGACCTTCTGTCTCAGGAGGAGGGGACTTTGTGGCACCCAAAGCCCAAGTCCCTACACCTCAGAGCTTGGTTACTGAAGGCCTAAGCCTTCATGACTTCAATCTTTCTCAAGCAGTGAAAGATTTTTTTTTATTTTTTATTTAGTTTACACTTATATACCGCTACTTCCAGCGATCAGCAGCAGTTTGATTACACATGTGGGATATGTCAAATCAAGACAGGAAAATTGGATCATATATACATAGATTTAGGGTTAGGCACAACATGCATGGTTAGACACTTCAAAAATTAGGTTTACAATATTTACATAATTACAGTTCTCTATTAATTACATTTACACAGGTCGGCATCATGGTTTCACTTTTTACATCAGGTTATAGTGACATTTGAAAAGATGGGTTTTTATTTTCCTTCTAAAGTCATTTATGTCTTTTATAGCTCGCAGTTCATGTGGTAGATGATTCCAGGTTATCGGGGCTGAGAATGAGAATGCTTTGTTGCTGGTGCTTGTTTTTACTGATCTGATATTATTAGGAACTTGTAATGTGTCAGAGTTAATAGTTCGTCCTTCATGCCTCTAGGAAACCCTCCACGAGGCGTTCCTATGCTTTCAAATGGAAACGCTTTTCCATTTGGTGTGCTCAACAGGGTCTTGACCCTCTAGCACTTCCTTTGAATTCTCTATTAGACTATCTCCTGCATCTTTCTAATGCAGGCCTTAAGACGAATTCAGTACGAGTCCGTTTGAGTGCTATTGAAGCATCTTTAAAACCTATAAATGGACAACCTGTCTCCTCTCATCCTCTTATTGCAAGGTTCATGAGAGGCCTGACTCTAACTAAACCTCCCATCTGGCCTCCTCCGGTAGCATGGGATTTGAACCTAGTTCTAGGTCAGCTTATGAAGCCACCTTTTGAACCGTTGGTTTCTACCTCCTTGAAATTTCTTTCCTGGAAGGTCCTTTTCCTTATTGCAGTCACTTCGGCTCGCCGCATCAGTGAACTACAGGCCTTAGTGGCTCATCCACCTTATACCAGGTTTCATCATGATAAGGTGGTCCTTAGGACGAATCCCCACTTTATGCCCAAAGTGGTCCCGCCTTTTCATCTTAATCAAGAGGTATATCTACCGGTCTTTTTTTCCAGCTCCTCATGCATCCAGTGCAGAGAGGAACCTTCATACTCTAGATTGTAAAAGAGCTCTTGCCTTTTACCTCAACAGGATTCAGCCACATCGAAAGTCTTCCCAGCTTTTCGTGGCTTTTGATCCTTCTCATTTGGGACTTCCAGTTTCCAAACGTACACTTTCCAATTGGATTGCTCAGTGTATTTCCTTTGCTTACCAGAGTAAAAATATTTCTCTGGAAGGCCATGTCACAGCTCACAATGTGAGAGCCATGGCCACTTCTATGGCTCATCTTCACTCTGTATCCATAGATCAGATCTGTCGAGCCGCCACCTGGGCCTCGGTTCATACCTTCATAGCCCATTACTGTTTGGACAAGGACTCCCGCCGGGATGCCTTGTTTGGTCAGGCTGTCCTCAAACACCTGTTCCATACTTGAACAACTCCTGCCCACCTTCCCTGATGGATGCCTGAGATCCATACGAAGATGGCGAACCCTTGGAAGGGGATCTCCCAGGCATCTTAGCTAGGGAGTCCCCATATGTGAGGACTTATTCCTGCTTGTTCCTGGAGATAGCACAGTTACTTACCTGTAACAGGTGATCTCTGGGAACAGCAGGAATTAGTCCTCACAACCCACCCACCTCCCCTAGGAGTTGTATCTTCTATCTATCTTCCTTTCCTCTCTCTATTGTCTCAGCTATAAACTCGAACTGAGGAGAGCTGGTCAGGAAGGCGGGAAGGCAGCGCGCATGTGCAGTGGGAGACCCCAAAGGCTTCCTTTCTGGGAAGCTGGGGAGCTTTCCCGCGTGGGCTCCGTCGGTTCCGACGTACCCATATGTGAGGACTAATTCCTGCTGTTCCCAGAGATCACCTGTTACAGGTAAGTAACTGTGCTTTCCCTGTTCTCACCCTCCTGCAAAACTGCTCACCAGTCACATAACTCAATTCACTCATTCACTGCAGCTACTCATTCTACTTGTATGTTTTTGTGTGTACAGTATGTGTGCACATGCATGAACATACGGATGTGTTACACCATGATACACTGCCCCCCACTTAGTTTGTTAATCATGCATGTACACTCTATTCACTGACAGTGAAATGTCCATATATAGTGCTTTTAGTGTGCACTTTGCAGTTAGAAATCAGTTGGACTACATAAATCTGTAATTTTTTCAAAAATGATTGACTTTAATATAACAGCCCTTGGGGTTGGTATTTAACTACAGCAGTCAGTGATAGGTTATATTTTTTTTAATGCTGGCTTCTATGGTTAAATAAAATTCAGAGAGATTCTCAGGGAACAAGCAGGAAGTCTGTCCTCACTTATGGGTGATGTCGGCACAAACGGAGCCCTCGTGGAAGCATCCCCTCATCTTTCAAAGAAAGGCTTTGGGAGATGCCACCATGCGTGAGCCCCTTCCCGCCCAAGGGTGCCATCTTGCTCAGTCTCCTTTTTTCCGTGGAGCCTTTCAGATGTTTGTCTGGCCTGTCCCCGGAAAAAGTTGATTTTTTTTCCTCTCCAAGTTTCATACTCGCCTCGTTGCCTCGGTGTCGTTCAATCTATTCTTGTAGTTTTCATTCTTTTCTTTTCCTGGCGTCTTTGTGCCCTTTTTCTCCCACTGGCAGCCCGGAGAGTCTTAGATCTCGCAGGGGGTACTTTTTTCCCCCATGGCTACCAGTGGCTTTAAGAAGTGTGGTCGGTGCTCTAAATTGTCTTTGACCGACACACACGACTGTTTTTTCTGCTGCCTTGGGCCAGACCATGACCTGGCAGCCTGCGTCCTCTGGAAGAGGATATCCACTAAGGCCCTCAAAAGCCACCAGCAGCAGCATGATACGTTTTTCCCCAAGTCCCCAATGCCTCCAAAGGCCAGAGCCTTATCTGCTGACATCTTGGGCCTTCCGAACCCGAGCCTCATCGTGGGTCCTCTAAAAGGGGGGGGGGGGGGTCTTCCTCAAGGGAACCCAGGAAGAAGAAACCCTCAAAGGGGGCATCCTTGGACAGTTCTGACTGGCCAGGTGCTCCCCAGGCCTGGTCACGCAGTCAAAGACATCTGTCCAAGGCATCGGAGAAGGAGCGGCCTGCAGAGGTCCCCCAAAAGGATCTGACCGTGGAACAGCCTCAGTCCCCAGATGCCATCCTTGTCTAGGATTCCCCTTTGGGGGAGCTGTTGCCAGGCCCATCCCTCGGTGCCCATGCCGAAGGCTGCGGAGCCTTCTGGTCTGGAAGCCAGAATGGTGGACCTGGAGTACAGTTTGCCTTCATGGATCAGCAGTGGACGCTGTTGTCCGGCACGACTGGTTCATCCGCCCTGAACACTGGGCTCTCGACGTCCAAGATGTCTCCAGAGGCCAAGCCGATCCTCGGCCGAGGTTGCAATCAGAGTCCTGCTTGACGGGACCGCGGTCATCCTGGCAAGTATGTTGGGTGCCAGCTGCAGGGCTTTGGGGGCCCTGAGGCTCGGAGAGCAATTCTCCTACGAGTCCTTGACGGACTACTCTGAGTGGGAGACTGAGGACGAGGAGTCCCCCCGATTACCCGTCGCCACCGCAGCGTCCCATCTGACTCTTCTATTTCGGAGCCTCGATGGCGGTCCCTGCCCAAGGATATGGGCTTCCTTGATTTTGTCAAGGACATGTCTAAGGCCATGGCATTCCCAGCTGAGACGGAGGATGACCCTCGGGCGGATGAGTTGGAAATCCTCCAGTACGAGGCCCCTCTGCGGGAATCGCTCACGGTGCCAATCCCTCCCATTCTGGAATGGCTGATGTTTCGAATGTGGAAGTCACTGGCTTCAGTACTGGTGGTGAGAAAACGGCTCGACTCAATGTATCAAGTCCGCTGGAGCCCGAGCTTCCAAAAGTCACAGCTGCTGCATAACTCCATGGTGGTGGAGTCGGCCATGCATCGTCTGAAAAGCCAGAAAACGCACTGCTATGTGCCACCCTGGCAGGGATGCCCGCACCCTGGATGCCCTCGACAGAAAGTGCTACTACCATGGCTCAATGATTATCGACCGCATCCAGGCCTACCAGCTGTACATGGTCATGTACCTGAGAGACCTGGCGAAGGAACTCGCCGGGTTCTCAGCTGGTTTCTGAAGAAGCCTTGCAGCTGTTCAAGAACCTGGCCGAGGCAGTCCGTGAATGCTCCAAATTCGTGACTCGAGCGGCCTGTGACTGGTTTGAGTTGGCAGCGGGCATCAGTGCATGCCGCCAAGCTTGGCTATAGTCATCCGACCTCGAGCAGTGGGTTTAGGACAAATTGATCGATGTCCCTGCCAAGACGAAAACCTCTTTGGCAAACCCATGACGACAAGGCTGCTGAGCTGGAGACAGTTTGACGAGGACCTAGCTCTCCAAAAAGATTGCTGCCCCTCCCCGACGGAAGGGCTTAGGTAAAAGCCCTCAAACACCACCTTTTTCTCATGTACTTCACACACCTAGATATCTCCCCCCTTCACCCTCTCCCACCCTCACAATCTCAAACCACTGCCACATGATTGCATTTACCTCTGATATCTAATGTACTAGAATGTATATAGTTTCCCCAAAGTTTACCTCCATGTTATATCCCTGTTCTATGTAAATGACAGCCAAATTTACCTGACCAAGTGTTATACTGTTTCAATGTAAACCGCACTGATAACAAAGAGCGCGGTATATAAGAAATGTTAAATAAATAAATTAATAAATTAAGTCCTTTTACTCGAGGAAGGGAGCTACTTACATAAACTACCCACTTTATCAGGCCTCCCCAGCTCCCCTAACAGGGTCAGCAGGCCAAGGGACATGGGCATGGCCCGCGTAAGCAGAAGGCTCCAAAACCCCAGGCACTGGCTCTGGCCTAGCCTGGGGGGAGCTTTTGACTCCTTGAGCATAGCCTATCTACCCCCAAGGAGATCAGCAGCCCACAGGGGGACGTCTGGCCCTCTATGCCCAGGGGTGGGTGACTATCATTACTGACGCCTAAGCATTTCAGGTAGTCAGAGAGGGTTACCTCTTCCACCTGACTCAGGCACCTCCTCCTTATTTCCCAGGAGAGCCCCTCAGGTCTCCCCTCCACCGGGATCACCTTCTGAAGGAGTTGAAAGGTCTTCTCGAAGACAAAGCACTGGAACCAGTGCCCCACCATCTTAAGGGCAAGGGGTTCTACTCTAGGTACTTCCTCATGCCAAAAAAGACAAAGTAAGTTATAAATAGTATGGATAACATAGATATACTGGCTTTGAGATGGCGAATGATAGAAAGGTATATTAGGGAGTATGTTTTTTTAATAAATAAGAACTAGTTTCACAAAGTTATGGAAAGGTAGTCGCTAAAGTATATAGATTCATTTTTCCCTTTAAATGGGGTGGTTTTTGGAGTGCAGAGAATATGTAATCCAGCGTAGTGATGTCACCATAGCGTTAGAGTATAATCAAGGCTTCCTAGTGAGAATTCACATGCGTGGCGTTTTTTGCAGAGCTGACTGGCCATAGTGAGAGGGTACGCAATTGTGAAGAGCGTTTGCAGCACCAATGTGAGATTTATATGAGCACATAAATAGTTATAAATGAGAGATAAAGATAAAATAAGTCATAAAAAGTATGGAGTATATGGATAAGTTATAGTGAATTTTTGGGAAGGTGTATTAGGGAGTATAGTTTTAAATTAGTAAGGTTCGTTTAATATTGTTATGCAAAGAGTAAGGGTTAATTTTAATGAGGTTTTGTATATGTTTCTGTTGACAGCTTTCTCTAAGCCCCTGATGAAGCTTGATAAATGAAACGTGGAAAGGGCGCCGTAGTGAGGCGTTGGGGAAAAGAGCAGACTGATAAATTGATTACTTTTTGTCTGAATCTGTTGCAATTAATAAGCTATTGTTTGAAGGATGGTCATTGATGCGAAAAGGCACTAATATTTAGACATATGTCTCAAGTTCAGTGCCGAATAAATCTGAGATCTCCTTTATATACATTTGTGGTATGCTGATATAAACAACAGAGTAAAACAAATATACCCTTGATGATAAGAATATAACAACTTTGTGATATACATGGAGTGAGTATTTATTTATAATTTTTGACATAAATTTTTCACTCTGAAAAAAAAGACCAAGCAGGATTGTTTCATCACAAAAAAGACAGGAGGCCTAAGGCCCATCCTCGACCTGTGCAACCTCAACAAATTCCTGGTGAGGGAGAAGTTCAAGATGCTCCCCCTTGGAACATTGCTGCCCTTCTTCCAGTAGGGAGATTGGCTATGCTCCTTAGACCTCAAGGATGCTTATACCCACATCTTCATTCACCCCAACCACAGGCAGTACCTGCAGTTCGTAATGGGGGGCAGGCATTTTCAATGCAGGCCTGGCCTCTGCCCCAAGAGTTCACAAAATGCCTGGCAGTCATGGCCGCCTTCCTCCGGCTCCAGGAGGTCTTCATTTTTCCCTACCTGGACGACTGGCTCATAAAGGGAGGCACGGCCTCAGAGGTGCAGCAGGCCACCACATGCACCATCCAGGTTCTGCAACACTTGGGATTTGTCATAAACTACCCCAAGTCACACCTCCTCCTGACATAGTGTCTGGAGTTCATTGGGGCAAAGATCGACACTCATCCAGTCGAAGGCATTCTTGTCCAGGGACTGGGCCGACAGTCTGAGGACTCTGGCTTGGGACATACAGTACCGTCCCTTGGTGCCCGCTTAGCTTCTCCTGCGCCTTCTTTTGAACATGGCCTCCACGGTCCACGTCACCCCCAAAGCTCGTCTTCACATGTGGGCAGCACAGTGGTGTCTCTGGGACCAGTGGTCTCAGGCCGCTGGTCGCCTCCGAGACAGTTTCTGTGACCTGCCAATTGGAGGATTCCCTGGTGTGGCAGTCTCCCCAGCATCTTGAGGTGGGCATGCCTTTTCAGGCCCCAATCCCCTCAAAGGTCTTCATCATGGACACCTCTCTGCTTGGCTGGGGGAGCCCACTGGAGATCTCTGCACTCAGGGCAGTTGGTCACCAGACAAGAGCACCCAGCATATCAATCTCCTGGAGCTCCGAGCCATACGCTTAGCCCTGCGAGTCTTCTGTCACCACCTGCGTCCCTAGCCGGTGATGGTCCAGACAGACAACCAGGTGGCAATGTTCTATGAGAAAAAAAAGGGGGGCACGGGGTCTTGTACCCTTTGTCGGGAGGCATTGGTCCTCTGCTCATACGCAATCCAACAGGGTATCTTCCTGCAGGCAGTGTATCTGCCAGGCCAGGACAACCTGCTGGCTGACAGTCTAAGCAGAGTTCTCCAGCTGCACGAGTGGCAGCTGGACCCCAGGGTATCCAGCTGGCTTTTCCAGCTCTGGGTGGAACCAGTGATGGACCTGTTCACCAGTTCGGACAACTTTCAGTTGCCCCGCTTCTGTTCCCGGCAGGCCCACCCCTCCAGGATAGAGAACACCACAATAAGCAAGATTACCATGTAGGAGCAAGAAACACGGCCTGTGTCGGGTTGTCCTTGCTTTATGACAGACAAAGCTGTCTTTCCATTTTACCATGCCTAGACTTGTTTTTTTTCCACCCTTCCAGGGTGGCAGTGGATGCATTCCTTGTTTCATAATCTGAAGACCTCATGTATGCCTTCCCTCCTACGCTACTGATCGCCAAGACCTTGTTCAGGAGCCTCCGCGACAGGGCCTCACTCATCCTGATAGCTCCTCGGTGGCCCAGGCAACCATGGTTCCCGCTGCTCCTACAGTTGACAGTGGAGACCCTCATCCCCTTGGGGTCCACCCCAGGACTCCTATCTCAGGATGGGGGGTGCTCTCCTCCACCCCAACCTGGGGTTCCTGTCGCTGATAGTGTGGCTCCTGAGAGAGTGACTCTGGCCCTTTCAACCTCCCGGTTGAGGTGGAAGACATTCTGCTGGCCTCTCGCAAGGCCTCTACTAGAGAGGCTTACACCCTCAAATGGCGCATGTTCTTAGTTTGATGCACCGAACACAGGGCTAACCCTTTCTCCTGCCTGGTGACACTGTTGCAGTACTTTATCCACCTCTCTCAATCCAGGCTCAAGTCTAACTCCATCCGAGTGCACCTTAGTGCCCTGGCAGCGCACCACCTTCCGGTTGATGGCAAGCCCCTCTCGGTCCATCCCTTAGTGATCCGTTTTCTTAGGTGCCTGCTCTTATCGAAGCCCCTGGCTTGCCCTCTGGCAACCGAATGGGATCTCAACATAGTGTTGGGGCAGCTCACTTGCCTGCCCTTCGAGCCTCTGGCTATCTGCCACCTTCGCTACCTCTCTGGGAAGGTGGTCTTCCTGGTTGCGCTTACCTCTGCTTGCAGAGTTAGCGAGCTTCAGGCACTTGTGGTGGAGGTGCCTTATACCAGTTTCTATAAAAACAGGGTGGTGCTTCGTCCTTCCATCTTAACCAGGAAGTGGTGCTCCCTACCTTCCTTCCAAGACCTCATTCCAGTCGGGCAGAGACGGTCCTCCACATCTTGGACTGTAAGAGGGCTTTGTCCTTCTATATCCATTGCACTCGGTGCCACTGCAGAGCTGCTCAGCTTTTCATCTCCTATGACCCCAGTAGGCTTGGGGAGGTGGTGACCAAGCGTATGCTATCCACATGGGTAGCGGACTGTATTATTCTTGCTTATGAGCAGGCGAGGCTCCTACTTAAAGGCTGCGTCACAGCACACCGTGTCAGGACCATGTTGGTTCCGGTGGCAAACTTGTGCTATATCCCGATGGTGGACATCTGCTGGGCTGCCACCTGGTCTTTAGTCCATACAGTCCATTACTGCCTGGAAAGAGAGTCCTGATAGGACAGTGCTGTCGACCAGGCTGTGCTCTCTAACTTTTTCGGAGTTTAGGCAACTCCTACCCTCCGACCCTTCTGTGTTCAGGCTACTGGAGTGCTGGTTTCATCAGACACAGGGGTCCTACTGTGGTCTGTGGACATGGACTCATTGCTGCTGCTTGTGGCTCCCCTTGAGGGGGCCCCTGTTTTTGCTATGGGCTTTCGCTGGGGAGTCCCATATGTGAGGACTGACTTCCTGCTTGTTCCTGGAGAAAGCGTAGTTACTCACCTGCAACAGGTGTTCTCCAGGGACAGCAGGAATCGGTCCTCACAACCCTCCCTCCTCCCCTTGGCGTTGATCCTTTACCATCTTTATTTTTTGCTGTCTTTTAGCTATGTCATCTGACTAAGCAAGATGGCACCCTTGGGCAGGAAGGGAACCATACATGCAAAGTGTCATCTCCCAGTCTTTCTTTGAAAGCTGGGGGGATGCTTCCGCGAGGGCTCTGTCAGTGCCAAAACGTCACCCATATGTGAGGATAGATTTTTGCTATCCCCGGAGAACACCTGTTACATGTGAGTAACTACGCTTTCAGCACTGGGATCTAGATAGTGGCCAGTGTTGAATATGAAGATTCAGAAATGGCTGCCAGCACTATCCGGACAGCAGTATGCTATCCAGATAGCTAACTGGATATAGTTGGGATAGCCTTTCTGTTGACCTAACTTTATCCAAATAGCTGTCTGGGCAGTGGGATGAATACTACTTTTTTGTCTTCATCCCAGTTCTGCTCACAGAGGACTCTGGCGCTAACTGGATCGTGTCAGGATGGTCAGTGGCATTATCCAGAAAGTGGATATTCCTCTCACCTGCTAACCAGATAAGTGCCTTTGAATATTGTTCTGCTTGTGTCCTTTACAGGAAATGAGCGGCTGCTGTACTTTTACTTTGAATAATAAGCTAGACAAGCATACAGACTATTGGCTTTTACATATACTAGATTTCTCAGATATTTTCCTGTGGCTGATGACACTAAAAGTATAAGCATGCTAGTCCTAATGTTGGAAGGAGCAAAATAATTTTATAAATATACCAGTTGCTTATGACTTTTCATAACATTTTAAAAACATCATGTCTATTCATAGCAATAATTATCTGTATATGTGTTGAAGTTTGTACACATCTCATGGCTACTCTCTCAATTTTTGTTTAAAAAATGCTAGTTTACTAGTCAAATGTTGTCTCCTATGTGCAACCAAGTATAATTTATGTAAAGTGTTGAATTGGGGCCCCTAGCAAGCATTGTATTTGAGTAGAAGTGGTTCCTAAAGCAATAACAGACGAATGACTGTATTAAAAAAATAGAAAAAAAACCAAAACCCTTTATAGGTCAGTGTTCAACTTCGTAGAGGACAACAGTAGTTAAGTGCCGTCGAGATGTGGAAATTATAAATAACAGTAGTTAGTGATAATTTTATAAACTATCGTATTTACGGTGCTTGTGTCTTTTAATCAAGATAAGAAAGGAGTAAGGGGGCTTTCTGATTTATAGGGCTTTCTAACATCCCAGAGGATTTGAAAACAGAAACAAAACCAAAATGGAGTATACATTATTCACTATAGTCTCATAGCTATAAGGGGAAATTTAGTAAAATCTTAGAACATTTTCAAAATTTGGTTTTGTTGAGTCTGTTTAGTTTAATGCAAGACTCACCAGATTTTTACAGTCTAGAAGAAAAGTATAATAAATATATTGAATATAGAATATAACAAAGGGGCATGTTTACTAAGCCCCACAATAGTAGCGCAGGTACTAGATGCAGGCAGGGCCGGTCCCTGAGTTTGTGGTATTGGCGCCCTAGACAGGTCTTAAGCCTTACACACCGCCAGGCTGTCAAATTGCATTGTTTAGCTTTGAATGCCCTGATCTTTGTTATCCCCAGAAGTTGCCACCCTAGATGACTCTCTAGTTTTCCTAATGGTTGGACCGGCTCTGGATGCAGGAAGGCTAAGACTGCCATCCCCCTGAATTTAGCACAGCTTACTGTGGTAATGCCACTGCGTGAGCATCTACTGTCACCCATTTTGCAGGTGGTGCTAGTTCCCTGCCATGTGCTGGCAGCGTGGGCTTTTCAGGCCTGTGCTAGCAGCACACAGCAGGAATGCCCACACCTCATCCAGGGTAGCATGTGTTTCCCAGGGGCCAGGCAGGAAGTCAGTCCTCACTTATGGGTGACGTTACCAACGGAGCCCGCATGGGAATGCTTTCCAGCTTCCAAAGGAAGTGCACCATGCATGTATGCTGGTCTTCCCACCTGAAGGAACCATCTTTACCTCGGTCTTCTTTTTTCCACGGAGCCCTTCGGATGTAGTCTGACAGCCCAGAAAGAGTTTCGGTATGACTTTTTTCATCTTTTTAAAATCTCTTTGGTCATGTGCCTTCTCCGTTCCTGAGAGTGTTGGTGCCTTGTTTTCTTCGGGTTTACTTTTTTTTTTTTTTTTTTGTTTGAGACATGGTGGTATTTTCTCTCGCACCCCCTGGTCAGCCCAGACATTGGAGGAGTTTGACATGGCGGAAGCCATTTTCCCCAAAATGTCAAAGCCAGCCAGTGGTTTAAAAAATAAAATGCACCCAGTGTGATTGGATAATATCTATGACCGACCCCCACAACTGGTGTTTGCAGTATTTCTAGCCTTACCATCAGCCCTCATCCTGCAGTCTCTGCCTTCAGATGACATGCAAAGGGCTTCAGAAACGGGAAAAGCAACGAGAAGTGGTGTTCGGTTCCTCTGAGTCCTCAGCATTAGCTCCACCATTGACATCTGCATCAATACCTCGAAGGCCTCCGCTGAGGCTTCAGCTTTGCTTGGGGACAGTGCTCATTTGGAGCCGAGGGGTCGTGGAACATCAGTCCGGCAGCTGTCCTTCAGTAAAGAGCCCCCCCCAGAAAGACCAGCCTTGCACCCAGTCGGAATCGAAGGGTGATGCTGAGCCATGGGTGAAGGCCTACTCACATTGGCATTAAAGCCCTCGATGTGACTTGGAGGACGAGGGCTGGGAGCAGCCTTCCAAGCTACCCCAACAGGAGGAGAGGCCTCCTGAGGCCCAGGAGGGCTGGCAGGTGACTTCTGAACTTGTCGTCATTGTGGAGTCCCCACCAAAGGAACTGGCATTGAAGCCTGTAGTTGCAGTGCTGGTTTCAGCACCATTGTAGACGGAGCTCCTGGCTCAGCGCATGTAGGCGCTTGAGCGAAGCCTCTTAGCGTTTTTCACCCAGCAGACATCCAAGGACCCAATGACTTCTGGTTCCTCTGTCCATGACGGCAGCCTCATTGAAGTAGGTGCAGCCCATCCTCATGGCATATGCCCTCCCTCTGGTGGACAGTGCTTCCAAGAGGTGCTTGAGATTTCTCTCAGCACACTGACTTTTGCTCCCGAGTGCCTCTAGGTTGGATCATTGATGCCTTGGACTCCCTCTACTCCACCAGACCACTAGCGGCACCAAGAGGAATCATGCCGCTACTAAGTTCCTCTTGAAGTCTGAGTCTGACATTTGGGAAATGGAAGAGGAATCGCCCAAGACTGTGCAGCATTGGAACATTCCTTTGGATCTCTCACCACCGCACGAGCGTCAGAAGTCCTCTCTGGAGGACTTGTCCTTCCTAGACTTTGTGAGGGACATGGGGGAAGCTCTCCCCTTTATTATCAAGGCCGAAGAGGTGCCTCTATCGGAGGAACTGGAAATCTTCCAGTATCCTTCGCCTCCGAAAGAAGCCATGACTGTACCGATGCACCACATCCTGGAGAGGTTCCTCTTCCATATCTGGGAGGCCCCCCTCTTAGTGCTCATCATGAGCCGGTGCCTGGACTTGAAGTATTGGCTTAGCAAGAGCCCCGGTTTTGAGAAACCATAGCTCCCACATAATCCTATGGTGGTCTAGTCGGCTATGCACCGTATCAAGAGTCAAGAATCATTCCTTGGTGCCTCCAGGCCGGGAGGCCCATACTATGGATGCCTTCGGCCACAAATGCTATCAGGGCTCCATGTTGGTTGAATGTATTCAGATGTACCAACTTTATATGGGCATGGTCTTGTGGGATCTAGCTGGGGACTTTGCCAGGTTCTCCTTGGAGCTGTCTGTAGGACAACGGCAGAAGCATCGCTTCCTTGCCTCAGAGGTCAAGGAGTACTCAAAGCATATCACCAGAGCTACCTACAATGATTTTGAGTCTGTGGCTGCAGTAGGTATCGGGATTTGCTGCCTGGCCTGGCTTCAGGTGTCAGACCTGGAACAGTGGGTCCAGAATAAGTTGGAGTACCTATGAGGGAGATGGCAGGTGACTTGGAGCAAGACCAGCTTACCATGAATCACCTCTCTTGGAAGGCTTCTGATCCATCTAAAAGGAAATAGGCTTTGTCCCAGTAGTTTTCCCAAAAGAAGAAGAAAATTATATAGTACATATACCCCATACCATTCGCATCAGTCTCCTCAGCAGGTTTCACAACAAAGGAGTCAAAGCTAGCGCCAACAGTGCCACCCCAAAGAGAAATCCCAACCGATCCCACAACAGCAGTTTGAAGGCTTTTGATTTTTTTCTTCAAGGACATGGCCCGTCTGTCTCTTCCAGGTGACATTTCTCTGCAAGTGGGAGGATGGCTGGTCCACTTTGCCCACCAATGGCCAGTTCACTTTGCCCACCAATGGCCCACCATCACATCAGACACTCAGGCTGCTTCCCACTTTCTGCCACGGGAGTACCCCTTTGACTCTCACCATCACTTTGTCCTCCAGCTCGAGATCCAAAACCTCTTGGATCGGATGGCATAGTTGGTCCCACCATCTCAGACAAAGCAAGGATTCTACTCCTGGTATTTACTGATCCCTAAATAGACAGAGGATATTTCTTTTCCTGGACCTCCAGATCCTGAACTGGTACATCATGAGAGCAATTCAAAATGGTGTCACTGGGTACCCTTTTACCCTACCACCAGCAGGATGATTGGCTGTGTTTCTTGGATCTGAAAGATGCCTACATATACATTTTAATCCACCCTTTCATCAGTAATATCTCTGCTTCATGCTCAGTGGTCAGTACTACCAGTTCAGAGTGCTACCCTTCAGCCTTGCCTCTACTCCCAGAATCTTCACAGTGTGTCTAGCAATGGTGGCTGCTTTTCTTTGAACCAGGGGAATATTTGTCTTGCCTTATCTGGACGACTGGCTGGTCAGGGGCGTGACCCCGAAAGATGTCCAGAGTTTGACCAGCTTAATCATTCGGGTTGTGGAAAACCTGGGGTTTCTCATCAGTTACCCCAAATCCCACCTAGAGTCCACCCAAAAGCTGAAGTTCACTAGGGCTCTCCTCAATACCACCCTTTCAGGTGCATACCTGCCAAAGAACGGGGCCCAACACTTGATGATCCCGATGAAGGCAGTTCAAGCTGCTGCTCTCATCCCTGCTCATCATGTGCTACACCTCCTCGGCCACATGGCTTCCACAGTCCATGCCACCCCAATGGCATGCCTTCACATGCGCCAGGTACAGGGGACACTTTCTATTTAGTAGCACTAGGGGATGGGCAGAGTCAGAGACACAATCTGTCACCTCTCCATTCAAGAAGGCTCTATCTTGGTGGCAGCAATCCACGAACCTCCTGGCAGGCCTTCCCTTCCAGGCCCCAGCCAATTCTGATGGATGTCTCCAAGTTGGGCTGGGGATCTCACCTTGATGGTCTGCGTATGCAAGGATTTCGGATGTCGTGGGAGAGCCTCCACCAGATCAACTTCCTTGAACTCCAAGCCATTGTCAGTGCACTCGGGTTTTCTAGCGCCAACTCTCCCACAAGGACGTCTTCATCCAGATGGACAATCAAGTGGCTATGTTCTACATCAACAAGCAGAGTGTCATGGGGTCCTTCTCTGCTGGGAAACGGTGTATCTCTAGAAATTTGTCATCTCCCAGGGCATGTCCCTCAAAGCAGTATACCTCCCAGAGGAACTCAACGTTCTTGCCATCTGCCTCAGCAGAGTCCAGCCACATGAATGGACTCTTCAACAGCCAGATGGCCAGCTGGATCTTCCAGGCATGGGGCACACCTTGAATAGACCTCTTCGCCACTCCTCACAATACCCATTTGCCGCAGTTTTGCTCTCAGGTGCCCTGCCAACATTGAGTAGCTCCTGATGCCTGCCTTCCTCGACAGGAGCAAGGGTCTTCTCTATGCTAACCCACCGACTACTCTAGTGGCCAAGACTCTCTTCAGAGTTTGGGCGGATGGCACCTCCATGATTCCCATTGCACTGTACTGTCCCAGAGAACCTTGGTTTCCCCCTTCTGCTACAAATGTCACAGTGACCACCTCTCCGGTTGGGCTCATCCCCAGATCCCATTTCTGAGGAGGGAGTGATGTTGCTACATCCCAACTTTCAATCCATGGCTCTCACGGTGTGGATGCTTAACAGGTAGCACTTGCTGCCCACCAGCTACTGCCAGAGATAGAAAACATTCTCCTTGCTTCATGCAAGGATTCCACACGATGAGCCTATGCATTCAAGTGGTGCAGATTCTCCATGTGGTGTGCGAGCAGGGCCCTGCTCCCTGGACCTGTTCTCTTGTCTGATCAATTGTTTTGTCGTACCTTTTACATCTTTCAGGCTCTGGCCTAAAATCCAACTCGGCCAGGCTCCACCTCAGTGCAGTGGCCGCTTACCATAATGTGGTGGCTGATAAACTCCTCTCCTTTGTGTCATTTCATGAGGGGGGATTCTTAAACCACCGCCAGTGGGGTGGGACCTTAATGTGGTACTGGGTCTGCTTCTCTCTCCCCTGTTTGAGCCACACAGCTCTTGCTCACTGAAACTCCTTACTTGGGAGGTCATTTTCCTAGTAGCACTCGCTTCTGCATGTAGGGTTGGTGAACTACAAGTGCTAGTGGCGCATCTGCCTTATACCAGATTTCATAAGAACAGAGTTGTCCTCTGCACTCACCCTAAATTCCTGCCTAAGGTAGTTTCCACTTTTCATCTCAACCAGTCGGTAGTGCTGCCCACCTTTTTTCCCACGCCAGCAGGGCTGAGGCATCTTTGCATACTTTGCATTCAGGGCTGGCCTGTCCACTAGGTGAGCCAGGTGGGCAGCAGCGGCAGCGCACACGACTGGCTGTGCTGCCTTCCCCCCCTCCCCCCCCCAGCTGCTGCCAATTCTGTCACGAGGGGGGGATGAGGCGGCAGTAGCAGTATTTCAGAAGGTGGTGGCTTTTTGCTGCTGCTTTATTCCTCATAGGCCATGTTTAGCACACATGGCCTGTCACTTCTGATCCCCCATGTGCTGAAGGACATGGCCTGCCGTGGGGAAGAAAGTGCAGTCCTACCAATAATACCAAATACCTGGTTAAAATGTGAACAAACAAAACGTGAACCAGGAAAACTCACACACCGGTGAAGGAAGCAAAATTCTTTTTGTTGGAATAGCCATCCCAGTAAAGAGGAAAAACCTCGTACCGCTGTGGCCAATTCCTTTTTAATAAAGTATTTGTTAAAAGTCAGTATTTACTTAACTGAAGTCTAGTAGTTGGACTACTAGACTTCAGTTAAGTAAATACTGACTTTTAACAAATACTTTATTATAAAGGAATTGGCCACAGCGGTACGAGGTTTTTCCTCTTTACTGGGATGGCTATTCCAACAAAAAGAATTTTGCTTCCTTCACCGGTGGGGAAGAAAGTGGCAGCAAAAAGCCCATGATTGAATTGGTGGAAGATGGGTGGGGGTGGGGGGTGGCACAGCAGAAGGGAATCAGAAGTGGTAGGCCATGTATACTGAAGTACATTGGCCTGCCATGGGGCAGAAAGCAGCAGCAGCAGAAAGCCGCTGTCTTTTGAACTACTGCTGCTGCCGCCCATGACAGAATCAGCGGCAGCTGTGGGGGGGGGGGGGGGGGGGGGTGGCTGAGGTTTCTGCCTAGGGCAGCTGAAACCTTTGGGCTGGCTCTACTTGCATTGTAAGCAAGCACTCGCTTTCTACCTGGAGAGGACAGAAGCCCACCACCACTCTTCCCAGTTATTAGTCTCCTTTGACCCCAACAAACTGGGCTTGGCAATGACAAAATGCACCCTCTTGATCAGGGTGGGTGGCTGCTGCATCTTTGCTTATGCTCAAGCTGGCCTCCCAGAACGCCATTGCATGGCACACAACGTGCGAGCTATGGCTACTTTGTTAGCCAGTCTTTGTTCAAACTCTTTCCCACAGGCCCTTCTGTCCGTTCAGGCTACTGTAGAGTCGTGCTGATGTTGTACCTGCTGACTGCTGACTCTTGGGACCTTCAGCGATTGTTCATGCTGTTTTCTGTTTTTTTTTTCTGGTTGCCCCCTTGAGCTTTTTACAGGTTTTTTTTTCTGTAGCCTATAGCTATGAGAGTCCCATAAGTGAGGACTGACTTCCTGTTTGGTCACAGAGAAAGCGTGGTTACTCACCTGTAACAGGCAATCTCCAGGAACAAGCAGGAATGAGTCTTCACATATGGGTACGTCGGTATCGACGGAGTCTGCGTGGGAACGCTTCCCAGCGTCCAATCAAAGAGCTTTTGGAAGCATCCCACCACGCCTGCGTGCTGCCTTCCCGCCTTTCCCAACTGCCTCTCCTCAGTTTTCGTTTTTCCGCGGAGCCGGCAGGACGTCCTCCTGTCACCGCAGAAAATTCTTGTTTTATTTCTTTAGTTTTCTTGTGGCCACCGGTACCACCGGTGTTTTCTTTTCTTTTCTTGTAAAATCTTCCTTTTTCAAGGAATATTTTTTCTTCATAGTGTCCCACGGTGGCTTAGGCCTTTTAGGCCTCTTCTTTTTCCTTCATGGAACCGCCAGCCACTTTCTCCAAGAAATGTTCAAACTGTGGCGGTACAACTTTATTTTTAGACCCTCGAAATCGGTGTCTAACCTACTTGGGTCCTGACAACAGTTTGGTGAGAAGAGGTCTTCAATATCGAGATTCCCTCGATACACGGTTTCCCTCCAGCTTCGGGGCACCGTCCCCTTCTACACAGGATCAGGTAACCCACAAACAGTCTTAAGACTAGCCAGCCCTCGAGTGGTAGGTCTCATGCACAGCATGTAGACTGCTCCGGCCTTGCCCTCGAGGGCCTACTGGCTTCAAAACCCCGGCGGGAGTCTTCGGTCTCAAAAGCCTTTCAGGGGTTTCAGGTTGTTCCTGGGGTTCACCCCTCACAGAACATACCTGAGCCGTGTCCGGTGGTGGCATCCGCTTCGAGCGGTACCGATACCCTGACATCGGCACTGGTGTTGGATGAAACACTCCTCACCAGGGATGGTCATCTGGCGTCCTCGGTGCCTTCAGGACCGGTGGATACACTCCAGACTGACCTTTCATTATCGGTACCAGCACTGATACTACCACCGACGTCGGTACCCTCCAGACGTGCATCGATAGCCTCGCTTCCTTCGATGCCGAGTCTGGAATCGATCTCCAGTCTGGAGGACTGGGTACCGACTCGCCTTGGTACCGGCTCTTGGCGGTACCGAAGGCTCGGTTCCAATGATTCGGATCCGCAACTCTCGGTTCCCCCGAGGCCGATTGAGTTGCCACTAGCTGACCTTCATTCACTGGTATCAGACACGGTACCGAAGTCGGTACCAATGTCCTCATTACCCTTACGGTCGGTGCCTTCCATGCTTCGCTTATCGATGCCGAGTTTAGAATCGCTCTTTAGTCTGGAAGACTCGGTACCAATACACTTTGGTACCGACACCGATTGATACCGGTGGCTCGGTACCAAGGATAGCACCCGGAGGTTTTCGGTTACCTCGGTACCGATTGAACTGTCACCAATGACTGCTCCGATGTCTTTGTTGGGCTCGACTCCGACATCGGTACTGGTATTGGCATCGGTACCGGTATCCACAGTAGCATTGTGGCCAACTCCTACCATGCTTTTTTCATCAGGATCGCTCCCTTCTATGCCAGGCTTGGAGTTGATACCTGGCATGGACAATGTGGTAATGATGGTCGCTGCTCCTGACAGCCAGTACCGACGACCATCCTTTAAGCATTCCACACTGCACTGTGCAGGATCTTCTATTCCTATATATCTGGATAGCTCTGTCTGTGCTCAGGCTAGTTCTTCAGATCTAACCTGTCCAAGGGAAATTCCTGTTGGGGAACCCTCTTTTCAGTGTTTCCTCCTGGATATAGCAAGATCTCTTGCCATTCCTATCCCATGACATGATCCTGCACAGGGCTCTCTTTCTACCAAAGCAAAGGAGAACATAATGCTTCCTTTGCATCATTCCTTGCAGGATCTTCTAGGAATGTGGGAAACACCTTTAAGGGTACCCCCACCTTCCAGAGCAACTGATCTTATATCAGGTGCCTCCCTCTCCAGGGTTTCAAAAGACTCAACTTCCTCATCATTCCATAGTTGTGGAATCAGCAATGAGGCGGGTAAAGAGCAAGAAAAAGCACTCTTCTTATCCGCCAGGTTGTGAGTCTAAGACACTTGATGCCTTTGGACGTCAAACCTTCCAGACATCTATGCTTTCTGCAAGAATTCTCTCATATATTTTCTATATGAGTCTATCTCTTGAGGAGGTCACAAAGCAATTACATCTTTTGACTCCTTCCATTCCAGAGTCCAAGAGTGCAAACTATTCTTCACTGCTCAAGCATCTCCAGAATATCTCTTGGTTTCTTACTCGTGCTTCCCTAGACTCTTTTGAGTCTGTTAGCAGGACTTCTGCTATAACTATAGGGGCACGACGTAGAGCCTGGCTCCAAGCTTCAGACTTGGACAAATGGGCACAGCGCAGACTGCGACATACTCCTTGCACTGGAGACAATCTGTTCAACAAGGAGTCTTTACGTCAGGTTACTCAGTTCTCCACTGACTTACCTGTTCTTAGGGGCTGTTCTGCACCTTCTTCTGTCCCAGTAGGTAGGAAATGTCCTGCCAAACTTTCTTCCCATAGGAGAAGGTTTTATGCATCATCTGCCCATCATACAGATGTTCCCAAACAGGGGAAGCATCGTCCTGGTCTGCAGAGTTTAACCTCTCACCAGGCTCAGCAAACCCAGCAACCACAGGGTTTCTGATCAATCCATCAGATGCTTGTGACTCTTGGGAATAGAATCTGCAGTTGCTTATTCTCAATAGAGGCAATCCACTGCTGTCATTCTAAATCCTAAACATGGATCTCTTCCCGAAAGACATCCATTTCTTTCTATGTTCTATGAGCTGTCAGGATGTTCATGCTTCTAGGTCACAGGGTTCTCCTCTTTTTTCCTGCTAGGGAAAGAGGTCTATCCACTATCAAACAATAGTTTCCTGTGCCAGCATGTCTTTTTTTTCCTTTCTATAAACTTACTACTTTGTAAGTTTTCTTCAGCTCCATTCTCTTTACCCTCTTACCAGGTTTTTCTCTGTAAGAGCGGTATTTATTTTATTTATTTACATTATCTTATATACCGTGCTATTCTGCATCAGTGCGGTTTACATTGAACAAACTGAAATTACATTGAACAGGGTATTATAACTTGGAGATAACTATTTTACAGGGAACATGGGCTATGGAGGGTTAAGTGGCTTGCCTAAGACCACAAGGAGCACCTGTGGGACTAGAAACCCCAGTCCTTCCGGCCCAAGGTTGCTGTCCTCTAGTGGGATTTGAACTTCCGGCCTGAAGTACCTTGCCCCAACCACTAGGCTACTCCTCCACTCATTGCTTCACTGGAGGGCTTTTTCTTCAGCCTCTCTAGTTTTCTTGCTTTTCCAGTGCGGAGTTCTCTTCTCTGAGTTGACTCCTTTTTTTCAATCTTGCTTTGAAGCAGTTCATCAGACACGTCCAGAGTTTTCTACTCTTGTTTTGTCTGTTCTTTCTGTTTTTAAACAGTACCATTCTTCTGCTGTCTGGCAAGCAGCTGCCAATGCAGGAGCCTTAATGTTTGGACCACTGGTTCTTGTCCACCAGCAACCAGATTTGTCCTCCACTAACATTCTGTCTGGTCTTAGTAGTGGCTCCAAGTCAGTGATGTCATCTGTCTTGGAAATTTTTTCACTACAAACTTGTTGGATTGTCTTCTCTTTCTGCCATCTCCATTCCCCTGGGTTTGGCAGCATAGTTGACATAGGTACTGGCTCTCCTGCAGCCAGTTCTATCTCCTCATTCTCCTGCATCATGCTCTCTGCAATTCTACAGAGAAGCTCTCCACTATGGGCCCTTGCCAGAGAGCATGGGGGGCTTTTTCTCCAATAGCTATACTAGATGGTTGAAAAAGACTTTTTCAGTCATGTCTCCCATGACTAGAAAAGTTCTCCTTTTTAATATAAAGGACATTGGCCTCCTCTTACGTGAAGCTTAAGGAGTTGCTAATTCCTTGCTTTGGTCCATAGTATTTCCAATAGGGAATGTTTTCTCCTTCCAGCTTGTCCTCATGGTAAGAACGCATGATACCTTTTTGCCCTTAAGCAGGTCAGCATAGTATCTCATTCCTATGTGTCTTCTGTTCACTTACCATGCTAGAGTTCTAGAATACTCCGGACTTGCTGGCTGCAGACTGATATCATCCTCTGCTTTTCACGTAACCATCCTGGTTATTCTACTACCTAGCATCCCTGTAGCCTTAACCAGTGGGAATTGATTCTCTATATATCTTCTCAAGTAGGTTCCACCTTCTTGTTATTAGATGAATCTTTCCTCTCCACATTTTCCTATGTGAATACCTTTTTGTAGGCATATTTCTGTCTGCTTCATTGCAGACTTCCATATAGAGGCCTATATATTCATACCTATAGCACACATCTTACAGATGTCTGTCTATCATTTGTGTGTATTTTATGCCCTTCATATCTCACTATAGATATATTCTCATATATCTATATGTTATATATATGTATATCTATATATATCTATATCTATATGTATCTGTTGAGATATTTTACTATCGGTAGATATGTATTCTGCTTTATCTACCTGACTGTCGAGGCTCATATAGCTATATGATTCTGACAGATGGGCTTTACCCATACTTATGCTATCCAGCATGTTTTGGGGTCCTACATTCACATCCACTTTGGTGGTAGTTAACACCTACCATAACCTTAAGGTTAGGTACCTCTGAAGCTCTCCATGCTCCAATATCTCTCCCAGCTGACTTCAGTTAGGAGAGACATTGCGGATCTTCAGCTAATCACAGGCTCTAACGCCTCCGGCGTTTGTCCTTTCTTTTGGGATACAAGGGGTTCCCATACCCTTTCTCCCCACAAGAACTGGGCCTGTTTGTCCAAATCAGTTAGCCTTTCTCTTTTTGTTCCTAAGAGTGAGCCACTCTGCCGCCAAAAGAGTTTGGCTTTTATCATAAAGCCTTCCGCTGAAGGCCCACCGTTTTTGTACTACCCCAGTTTTTCCTACTGGGGTTACCTGTTACCTTTCAGGATTCTGACCTCCATTGCTTTTCCTACAGGTTTACTACCTCCACTTACAGTGAGGTCCTTCTCGAGGTTCCTCTACTGGGTTCCTCTACTGGGTTCCCCAGTAGATCCCATGAACCTCCATACTTCTCTAAAGTCCTGTTAGGGGAGGTCCATATTGCAATATTTTTTCTTTGCAATATCATTGATGACAATTATCATCCACACATGGACTCTTTGTCTGCAATCCTATGCTAGGTTAACTGTTCCACAGCACCTTTCTCTCTTCAACTCCTACCCTCCATCCTCAGGATGCCTGGTGTTGTGGGGGATAGCATGTTCCAACCTATGACATGCTGGAACTCCAGGCATCTCAGCTTGGGAGTCCACATATGTGAAGAGTCATTCCTGCTTGTTCCTGGAGATAGCACAGTTACTTACCTGTAACAGGTGATCTCTGGGAACAGCAGGAATAAGTCTTCACAACCCACCCACCTCCCCAGGAGTTGTATCTCTATCTTTCCTTTCCTCTCTCTCTCTCTCTCTTTGTCTCAGCTTTAAAACTTAACTGAGGAGAGGCAGTTGGGAAAGGCGGGAAGGCAGCACGCAGGCGTGGTGGGATGCTTCCAAAAGCTCTTTGGACGCTGGGAAGCGTTTCCGCGCAGACTCCGTCGGTACCGACGTACCCATATGTGAAGACTTATTCCTGCTGTTCCCAGAGATCACCTGTTACAGGTAAGTAACTGTGCTTTCTCCGAGATCAGCAGGAATCAGGCCTCACTACCTCCTGCCTCCCTGTGGAGTTTTCTTTTTTGGCTTGATTAAGCTTTGTTGTCATACTGAGGTAAACGATGGCCCCTTCAGAACATCTGCTACACGTGAGTAACCACGCTTTTTTAGCATAGGACCCAGTGCTGCTTTTTAGCTTGACACCATCGCGCACTAACTGTGCTGCTCATGCTTTAGTAAACATGCACATAAATAATGATCATCAGAAAATGGTGATACCTATTACTTGGCTAACATTTTAGAGGTAATTTCCTAACTTCTTGTGTTAGTGAAACTTAAACGCATGCTTTAATTTTCACTCAGGCTTTTTTGCTATACAAACTTCCTGGGTTTTCAAAGACAAAGTATGTGCCTGTGTTTGCTGTGAAAATGACACCAAGAAAACTGCTTTTGAAGAGTATGGTGGTTTTCGTGAAAAATTATCTGCATGCGTTTCACTTTTCACAGGTGTTCATGTTAGTGCAAACTCCTTCCCAGCCTTCCTCCAGGAATACCTCTGCTTATAACAGGTGCAAAAATATGTGCATGCAGACTATATGTGCATATTTTTATCTGCATATTAGGTGGCAGTTTTGAAAAAGCACATTTCCATGGGTGAAGCTCTACTTCATTTTTGGAAATGACTTTGAAAATTATCCTACCTTTAACACCAAAAAGCTAGTTGAACTCCTTTTTATCAGGTCAAAACAATTTCAATTATTTCATTGTATTACCCATAATGTGAATAAAAACTGAAACTGCTGTTTTCTGTTTTATATTCCCCCAGTTACAAATTACAATAACGTAATAGAAGCAAATTCAGATTCAGATGATGAAGACAAATTGCATATTGTTGAAGAAGAAAGTATCACAGATGCAGCAGATTGTGATGCTAGTGTGCCAGATGATGATTTGCCAACAGACCATACAGTATTACCAGAAACTAATGAAAAATGCTGGGAAGATGAAGGTAAATGGTTTTGTTCTTGTATATTTGAATTCAGAAATAGGAAGTTTTGACAGTAGGTTGGACAAATACACAGTTGATAGAGCAGAATAAAATTATTGCAAGCCTTTACAAGTGGGTGACATCTGACAGAGCTGGACTTGGGGAAAAGATCTGCTTAGCTAAGAACTATGTTCTAGAATCTTTTAGAGACCCACTGTTCATTTGTATAATTTCTTGTGTTGTACTATCATGCAGGGCCACCTCAGATATATATATATTTTTTTTGCAGAGCTGATAAGATGACCCTTCCCTTTTTCATTTGCATGTTTTATCAAGCATATATTTTGTTGGCATATTGGGACCTCTGTCCTTCTAGTGCTTAGGTTTTCAGACACTTTTGTAAGTTTTATCTTTTTCCATGTTTGCTTTTAGCCACCCCTTTTTGGTGCTTGGCAAGTTAGCTCGGTCTTTTAGTTAAAATCAAATTGTATATCACTGTCGCTATTTCCTTATCGTCCCTCCAATCCAGTCCTGCACCTCTGGGTAGTGCACCACCTCCAGCAGCTTGGAGACTGAGCATATCATCTTTTTGATGACACTAGTGTACATATGCAGCTGGCACCGCCCACCAGCCCTAGTAAGCTCAGTCTCCAAGCAGCTGGAGTTGTTCCTTATTGTTCCTCCAGTTTAGTCCTCCACCTCTGGGTAGTGCACCTCCTCCTGCAGCTTGGAGACTGGACCAATCAAAATCCTGACCTCACTGGATGTAGTGTGCTGGAATTCCCCATCAGCCCCAGTGTGTCCAGTCTCCATGCAGCAGGAGGACTTAGTGAGCCTTGGTGCTGGGCTCACTAGAGGAACTGATAAGGAACAGGCTAGTTAGCTTAAATTGATTCAATTTCTGGATTTGGTTTTATTTACATTACTTTAAATTATTTTTTATTGGTTTAAATTATTTCCAAATTTTAATTCGGCTGTTGCTTTAAAAAAAATAAAGAATAAAAAAAAAAGAAATATATGCCTGCAAAGGGGGGGGGGGGGGGGAGGGGGGGCTCTTGAGCGATCCCTTACCTGCCGAATCAAGCAATGTTAAAATCTAGTGAATTTCTGTCAGGATCTCTGGTCCCCTTGACGGCACGGGGCAGAACTCCTTGATCGACACGCAGGCAGCCCGTTGACTGCATTGCACGCCGCAGCTTCGGGTGCAGTTCCCGGCGACGGTGTTTGCTTCTGAGGACAGCTGTCACTTGCTGGCGCTAGCGCCACAGCTCTTCCTTTCTGTGCCTTTGCGGTCTGCTGCTACCGGGGGGAAGTGTGTATTTCTCCCAAAATAACGAAGCTGTTTTTCGATTTGTGGCTACAGTGCATTCTTCCTCAGCGCGGCAAAACGCTGTGAGGAAACCGCGGCCATTTTGAGCACCCGGTTTCCACAGCGGACTTCAGCATCGCGGCGGCACTTCTGACCCCCGGAGCTGAAGCTTCTCCCTGACCGTCTCCTTTACCAGGTATTTCAGATGTTTAAAGTTTTTTTTTTCGTCGTGTTATTTTTACTGTTGATTTTATTTGGGGGGTGTGGTTTAACTTCTTTAGCTGGCTGGGTTGCTCCATTGAAAGTTAAGGGCAGGAAGGTTTCCTGCATATATTAAAAAAAAAAAAAAAAAAAAAAAAAAAAGAGAAAACACAGAAGAGCTAGGCATTGCTTGGCTTGTAGTTCCCTAGTTCTTGCTAGACCACAGGGTCCTAGGATCCGTTAAGGCCCTTCAACTCATGTCAGCGAAACGCAGGTGACACGGCGAGCAGTGCGGGTGCTGTCAGACAATGCCACGACCGTAGCATACATAAATCGGCAGGGTGGTACCGGGAGCACAGCCATGGAGTCGTCCGAGCGGCTGTTTTCCTGTATAGAGCCGAGGTTGCAGGCGATATCAGCGGCGCACATCGCAGGAAAAGACAACGTGACGGCAGATTTTCACAGCAGGGTCCGAGTGTATGCGGGGGAATGGGAGTTGCATCCTGACGTGTTCACGCAGTTAGTTCTCTGGTGGGGAGCGCTGATCATGGACTTGATGGCAACCTGCCAGTCCGCAAAAGCGAGTCGGTTTTTCAGCAGAAGGCGGGAGCCCATGTCGGAAGGAATCGACGCTCTGATGCAGCCGTGGCCGACGACAGGTCTTTATGTATTTCCTCCGTGGGCGCTTCTCAGACGAGTGATTCAGCGTATCGAAGTGCATCGGGGACGAGTGCTATTGATTGCTCCGGACTGGCCCAGGCTTCTGTGATGTGCTGATCTCATAAGGTTACTGGAAGGAGATCCATGGCGTCTTCCGTTGTCACAGGAGCTTCTGACGCAGGGGCCGCTGCTGATGCCGTGGGTGGAACGACTCTCGCTTACGGCTTGGTCATTGAAAGGGCGCAGTTGAGAAAGAAGGGTTACTCCAATTCGGTTGTGTTGACATTGCTTCAGGTGCGGAAACATTCGACTTCGCTGGCGTATGTGCGCGTCTGGCGGGTCTTTGAGGACTGGTGCTCGAGACATCAAATCCGCGCTGCCTCTGCGTCTGTACCGGTGGTATTGAATTTTTTACAGGATGGCTTCGATAAGAGGCTAGCTGCCAGTTCCTTGAGAGTGCAGTTGGCGGCCCTAGCCTGTTATAGAGGTAAGGTACAGGGCGTGGCGCTAGGAGTGCTTAGCGATGTCGCACGCTTTCTTAGGGCAGTTACCATGTTGCGTCCAGTACGTCGGATTTCCGTCCCACCATGGGATCTCAATTTGGTTTTAAGGGCGCTGGGATCAGCTCCATTTGAGCCCTTGAGCCAAGTCTCGGTCAAGGATTTGACTCTTAAAGCGGTGTTCTTGGTGGCTATTTGTTCGGCAAGGCGCATTTTGGAGCTTCAGGCTGTATCGTGTAGAGAGCCTTTTCTATGCTTTTCGGCTCAGAAGGTGGTTCTCTGGCCAGTGCCTTCCTTTTTGCTGAAGGTGTCTTCCCCTTTCATGTGAATCAAACGGGGTGTCTCCCGGTTTTGCAGACAGAAGGAGAGCACGCATCTGAACGGGGCCTGAGTCGTTTGGACATAGAGAGTGTTACGACGTTGTTTGGCAGTCACTGAGTCCTTTTGCAAGTCGGGTCGTTTGTGCTGTTTGGAGGTCCCAGGAAAGGGGAGCCTGCGGCAAAGGCATCCATCTCTAGATGGATTAAGGAAGCCATTGTCTCGGCCTACATGTTACAGGGGCGTCCGGCTCCTGTGGGATTAAGAGCTCACTCTACTAGAGCTTCCTGGGCGGAGCACAGTCTCATTCTGCCGGTAGAAATTTGTAAGGCGGCGACCTGGTCGTCGCTACATACTTTCAACAAACACTATCGTCTGGATGGGCTGGCGGTGAAGGATGCCTGTTTCGGGTCGGCGGTCTTGCGTGCCGGCTGGCAGGGTCTCTCCCGTTAGTACTGCTGTTACATCCCAGAGGTGGAGGACTAAACTGGAGGAACGATAAGGAAATAGAAATTACACTTGGTAATTGTAGTTTCTTGAGTGACGACAGTTTAGTCCTCATTCCCGCCCTCAGGTTTATAGGTTGGATCGGCACGCGGTCGGCCTTAAGAGGCGACTATACAGGTGAGTTTTCGTCATGATACCCAGTTCTCATGTTCATTCTCTCTTGTGTCTTCTCTCTTCTTTCGCTAGCTGTTTTTGGCTCGGCAGGGGAGGGAGAGTTTAATTGGAGAAATTTCACCCTTTCCCTTTGCTGGAAGGGTCTTGTGCTCTTGTTAAGAATTTCAAGGGATGTTATGATGTTAGCTACTTTTCTTGCTCTTTTGAGTCTGCTTTGTCAATAGTTCACTGGGGCTGATGGGGAATTCCAGCACGCTACATCCAGTGAGGTCAGGATTTTGATTGGTCCAGTCTCCAAGCTTCAGGAGGAGGTGCACTACCCAGAGGTGGAGGACTAAACTGCCATCACTCAAGGAACTACAATTACCAGGTAAGTGTAATTTCTATTTTGTGAGCCAGGGTGCTGGACTCACTGAAGAGACAGCTAAGGAGATAGGTTTGTTTAGTTTGCTTTTATTTCCCCTGTTAAGATGCAGGTTTCTTTGTTTTTAAAGGCAGAAGTGTAAAAAAAAAATCAGAAGGAACAGAGAACCTGGGGGACAACAGGGCTGAGGGAAGGATATTCCTTCTTCCCCCTCTCCCCCTAGGATTTTTTTTGGGGGGAGGGGAGTTCTTTGGGGGGCCTTCCTCAGTCCAAGACTTTTGGCTGCTCCCGAACCCATTATCGGGTGAGGAGCCGCAGCAAGGGCTGCAGTTTCTTGACAGGAGTGAAAACCGGCAGCCCCCGAGTCCCTCCCCTCAGTGCCGAAGCTGGGAAGGAAGGCTGAGCGTGATGGGTAGAAAAGCCATACGGCAAAGAGGCTCCAAGGTAAGAGTGGCAGGGGGGAGAACAGCAGGAACCCCTAGCACCCGCCAGAACATGAGGAGACAGAGAGTGGCCTGCAGCCGCATGTTTGGGAGCCTGCAGCAGTGTGAGAAACTCCCCCTGCTGCATTTAGGCACGATTTCTTCTTATTCAGGCCCGCATGTGTTTAACCCTCTGTGTTTTGGGTGCCTGGGAGAGGCAGCCACCAGAGAATAAAGCAGGACAGAGCAGCTTCTTCCTAGGGGGCCATTTGCAGTTTCTTTTTAATTTCAGTTTGTTAATTAGATTTTGGTTTGGTTTTTATTTTAGTTTAGTTTAAGTACTCTTGTGCTCTGCGCCTGAGCCTGTGGAGGTGCACTGTGCTGGAGATCCTTTTACCTACCCGGGTACAGATTGAGGACGTTCCTGGGGAGTACCCCCAGCCCTTCCCACCATGCTGGCCAGACCGCAGAGCCTGGTATAGGATGGTATGACGGGGCGTGAACCCCACTTAATCCTTAAGCATTCCTTGTTGTATACAGCTCAAAACTGATTCAGTGCACAATGACTTGATGCAGACATGTGGGAAATGCCTAATCAGGCCATTGTTTGTTACTGGGCGGATTTTCAGAGGACTATTTATTTATTTATTTTTATTTTACAGTTTTTATATACCGCGCTCTTTGGTATCAGCGCGGTTTACAGATAACAAATTTCGCATTAGAACAGTCCTTTGCTTACATTATAACAAGGTCTTTTGCTTACATTATAACAGGGTCAGTAACTTGGAGACAACATGGTAAACTATATACAAGCTATATACAGAAAGATATATTACCTCTGAAAATTTACAGTTAAATTGGGTCGTAACTTTGGGTGTGCAGAGCGTCTAGGTCGAGTTCTGTTATGACTATGTTGTTGGAATGTCAGAGGCTGTGTGAGTGATTTGTGAGATGGGGGGAGGAGGTGTAGGGTTAGGGCCTAAGAGATGATGACAGAATAGGTAGTGTTTGAGGGCCTTTTTAAATTGAGAGAGGTCTTTTATTGATCGAATATGAGGAGGAGATTATTCCAGCAAGTTGGAGCGAATAAGGTGAAGGCCCTGTCTCTGGTTGTTTGATTACATTTAGTGTACTCCTTTGGTACGACAAGGGTATTGGCGGCTGCGGATCTTCTCAGTCTGTTCGTGGGGTTGTTGATAATAAGTGATGAGAGGGAAGGTGGGGCTATTTGATTAATTGCTTTAAAGGATAGCAGAAGTGCTTTGTAAGTTATCCTGGCTTGTAGGGGTAACCAGTGAAGCTCTGTTAGTATGGGGGTGATGTGGTCTCTACTGGAAGTACCGCAGAGGATGCGAGCTGCTGAGTTCATCGCCAATTGGAGTGGGTTGAGGGTGCTCTTGGGTAGACCATGCAGGATGATATTAGCATAGTCAAAATGAGGTGTTATAAGGGTTTGGAAGATTGTTCGGAAGTCATTGGAGGCGAGTAGTGGTCTTAAGGGTTTCAGCGTTCTTAATTTGTAGTAAATGGATTTAACGGTCTGCTTTATGTGATCTTTGAAGGTCAGTTCTTGGTCGATGGTTACTCCCAGGTAGCGAATTGATGGTTTACATGGTAGTTCCGCGTCTCTCACTATTGTGCTAGGTCAGATGTTGTAACTGACACTTGGTTGAAACATTGTTGCTTTCTCCTGAGAAAGGTTAGATTAAAAGTCAGAAATAAAGATAAGTGTAAAAAAAAAAAAGTGCTGCATATAAGTTTGTAGCAGCTACAGCTCTGGGGAAAACAGGAAGTACCTGCATGCAAGAAATGTATGTAATTTGAAAGATAGTGGATTGGACGCAAATGAAATCCATCTGTCTGTGGTCAGTGAGTATCCTGACATGATCATCTCTTGTCGCTTAGCCCAGATTATGTACCTATTAAATCTGTAATATTGCTTGTAAGGGAAGTTGTACTCCCTTATAGCCATTTGTAGTATTAGAAGAAAAGCGTAAACTTTACTCAGAGAACGTGTCAGTTTAATTGGATCAGGGCAAGGTCCATTTCATATCTTTAAGATACAACACTGCAGCGCAATCTAAAAATCCTCAAGATATGCAGTCCCCGATGTGGTGTGGTATCGGAGGCAGGTGTCTGCCTAAACTGCATGCAAGAGGCTGTCATGGGAGCAGGACCTGCAGGATGAGATGAGGCAGGAGAGCCCCCCCAGTTGCAAGAGACCCTGGGGTTTGGGGGCACCATATTACCTTCAATGGATCCGGCGTCTGGACCATTTACCCCTTGAGCCCAGGGAGCAGTAGGGCTCCTGGGGGACTTCTTATTAGAGATTTTCTTTTGCAGGAAGGCGTTTGTCTACCAATTGGCTCCTCAGCCCCAGAACACAGGGCAAAGAGGATGTCGGATGCCAAAGAGCACGAGTCAAGAGCAGTGGCGTCTAAGCGGGCTAGAGGCTTAGAGGAGTGGCAGCATTCACCGTTGTCTGGATGGGGAAGACCTTGACACGGAGCTAGATCTGCAGGAGGAGTTGAAAGAAGGAGAGATCCCAGAACAGGAGGATCAGGCCTAAATTCAGGTTTTCTGCCGGAAGGAGCTACCAGTGCTCATCTTTATGCTTGTTTATGCAATTTCTCGATATACTGCCCAGGCCGAAGGCCATTAGGGCAGTTTACAATCACTGCAAGCGGGTACTGATACAATTCCTCGTCCCAAAAGGGTTCACATTCTATGTGTACCTTGGAGACCCTCAAGGCCCTGAATATGCCTGCTAACCTCCCGGCAGAGGAAGAGGCACTGTAGGATCCACTGTTCCAGGTGGTACAGAAATCGCAGAAAGCTTTACCAGTACATGGAGTAGTAGGACAGATGATCCTGGATGAATGGGATCTGCTGGAGGTTGGCCTTAAAGGGGTGCAATCCATGACGCACCTATATCCGCTGCCGGAGCAAGGACGAGCTCCTTTGATCACCAGAAGTGGGCGCAGCGGTGTTGGCAGCAGTCGAAGAGACCTTGACTTGTCTCCTGCAGCTGAAAGCCGTGGAACTGGTTCCTGCGAGACCAGTACATCTGCGGTCGATGCTTCATGTATTTCGTGGTGCCCAAATGGAAGGTTCCTTTCGCCCAATTCTCGACTTCGAGGTCATGAACTATGGTCTCCAGGTACTACATTTTCACAGTAATAATGGCGGTAGGAAGTGGATATTTTGGACGACTCTATCTCGCAGAGGCGTATATGCACGTTCCCATCCATTCAGAACATTGGCGGTTTCTCTGCTTTGTGGTGCCAAGGGGCCATTTCAGGTTTCGAGTGTTGCCCTTCGGTCTGGCGACCACCCCCCCCCCCCATACCTTCACCAAGGTCATGGTGGTAGTTGCGGCAGCTCGCCACAAGGAAGGTGTTCTTGCCCACCCGTACCTAGACGATTGGCTGGTCCCAGAGACAAAAGCGAAAAGAGCAACAGCGCGGGTGGGAGAGTTCCTTCAACGTCTCAGTTGGGGTCATCCTGGCCAATAGTCAGTTATGGCCGGCCCAGGAGCTAGAGTATTTGAGAGCGTGCTTTGATACCTCTGTGGGCAGGATTTTCCTGCCGTTTTGCCGGGCGAAGGAGCTACAACAGTGGATACAGCAGGTTCTGAAGATGGCAAGACCAATCAGAGTGGCGGCATCTGCAGGTTCTGGGGACCATGGCGGCCACTCTCGAGCTTGTCCCATGGGCAAGGGCGCACAGGCAACCGCTGCAGAGGGCTCTGCTCAGTCGATGGTCCCTTCAGAGTCAACCCCTGTCCCAAGTACTCCCCTGCCCGCTGAGCGCCAGGAGAGCCCTCAGTTGATGGCTGCATGTGGAGAGCCTGGAAGGAGTCCCCGGTGTGGATTCCTCTGTTGACCAATGCCAGCCTATCAGGTTGGAGAGCCCATTGTGAAAGACGCTTTGTTAAGGGACAAGAGTCCGCAGGAGGCCCTGTGGGTCAATCAGCAGGCTCGAGATGCGAGTGGTGACCTTGGTGCTAGAAGGTTTCGAACCATGTCTGCAGGGGAAGGTTGTCCAATTCCTCTCGGACAATGTGACCATGGTGGCTTATATCAACTGGCAAGGAGGCACAGGCAGTGCAGCCTTGGAGGAGGAGGCCAAAAAGCTGTTCGGATGGGCAGTGATTAGTCTCCAGGCGTGATCAGCAGCGCACGTAGCAGGAGTGGATAGTGTGACGGCAGCCTACCTCAGCCGAGTGTACATGGACCCCGGAGAGTGACAGCTCAATCAGGAGGTGGTCCGCCAATGGGGCACACCGGTCATGGACCTAATGGCAATGTTCGAGTCGGCCAAGGCCTGCCGGTTTTTCAGCAGAAGAGAAGAAGTCCAAGGGCCTGGATGCTCTAATTCAGCAGTGGCTCAGAGGGTCGTCTGTTTTTCCTCTTGGGCGCTCCTAGGCTGGTTAGTGCAATGGCTAGAGGTGCACCGGGGATTTGTAGTTCTGGTGGCACCAGACTGGCCGAGGTGCCAATGGTATGCTGACTTGATTCGGATACTGGCGGATTGACTGTGGTGGCTTCCGGTTGGAAGGACCTATTGACACAGGAGCCGCTTCGTATGCCCCAGGTAGATTACACAGGTACACTACCAAAAAACTGCCTCCAGTTTTGCAACTGATTCCTATAGATTTTGGGGTGCTGAATCCAGGAAAAATAGCCAAAATGTTCCATCACGTCACGTTTTCTTGCAAAATTAGATTTCTTACCCATATAAGGAATGTTCACATAATTTCTTTTTAGCCGACTGCAGTTTATTTTCTTGGCCCAAAATAGAGGTTGTAATGGTTAACTAACTAGAAACACTCCCTCATGATATTTTAGAGTGTTTTGTATTCATTTTATACATTAACAGGACAATTGGGAGGCGGGGGGGCTAAATCCAGTACTCGCGCTGGCGCATGTTCTTTCCTGTTCGCCTCGCCTCGTTCGCGCTCGCTCAAACACGGTGGTTGCGACATGAACGTTCCTGTCAAATTTCAGTTTCTTGCAAGTTCATTATTACCTTTTGTTTGCTCAGTCGTAATCCAGCTTTATTCCGAAGTGGTTCACTACAGTTGTAGTTTGCAGTGCTGTGTATTTGTGATGGCTCACAGAGCCAGAGGTTGCGTCAACTCTCCGGACAGTTTTTGTTTTATTTGTGGGGAATATACCGTGAAAAAGCGGCAGAGGAACATTTCTGCATTTATTAAAAAAGTATATTTTGCCTATTTCGGTTTGAAGTTAGGCGATCAAGACAAACCGTGGGCTCCTCACCAAGTGTGCAAGACATGTGAGGAAGATCTACGCTTATGGATGAAAGGTAAAAAACAAGCATTTCGTTTTGGAATACCTATGATGTGGTGTGAACAAAGAGACCACAGCAGTGACTGCTATTTTTGCTCTTGCATTGTGAAGGGATACAACTTAAAAAATAAGAACGTAATAAGTTACCCCAACCTTCCCTCAGCAATTAGGCCTATGCCTCATAGCAACGAAGTACCTGTGCCTGAATCACCAAAATCTTTGGATCATATTTGTGTGGACGGTTCTGATCATGATGAGACTCATCAGATGGCTTTTCCCGATGAGTCCAGTACTTCCGAGTTTGAAACTGAACCAGATCCGAAACCTGAACTTTTCTCTCAAGCTGAATTGAATGATTTAGTCCGGGATTTAGGACTCCCAAAAGATGCTGCCCAACTGCTAGGTTCTCGGCTTAAACAGAAAAATCTATTGTCACCAGGAACAACTTTTTATTGGTACCGCAACCGCGAGACACAATTTTTGAAGTATTTCAGCAAAGAGGAAGATTTGGTATTTTGCAACGATATATACGGAGTGATGGAAAAGTTTAAACTCAAGTATGATCCTGCTGAATGGCGGCTGTTCATTGATTCATCAAAAGACAGCATAAAAGGTGTTCTTCTTCATAATGGCAACACATTCGCTTCAGTTCCTATTGCTCACTCTGTTATTCTCCAAGAAAAATACGAGAATTTGGCCCTGATTCTTCAGAAGATTCGTTATGATGAGCATAAGTGGATGATTTGTGGAGACTTTAAAATTCTATCCATGCTATTAGGGCAGCAATCCGGTTTCACCAAATATCCCTGCTTCCTTTGCTTGTGGGATAGCCGGGCCCGCGACCTACACTGGGGGAAAAAAGACTGGCCAATTCGGGAGTATTTGAGACCCGGTGAGAAAAATGTTCTTCATGAGAGCTTGGTACCTCGTGATAAAATTCTATTACCACCTCTCCACATTAAGTTGGGTCTCATTAAGCAATTCATCAAGTCCCTTCCAAAAGATGGTGAGTGCTTTCGGTACCTTTGCTCAAAGTTCCCCCGACTTTCTGAAGCAAAGCTAAAGGAAGGAGTGTTTGTTGGCCCTGATATAAGGAAACTCATTTCAGATGGAGCATTCGCTGAAACGATGTCTGAGAAGGAAAAAGAAGCCTGGGATTCCTTCAAGGATGTTGTTCTCAAATTCTTGGGGAACAGGCGGGATGAGAACTATAAGGATATTGTTGCCAGGATGCTCAATGCCTTCAAAGAACAAGGCTGTAACATGAGCCTGAAAGTACATTTCTTGCACTCCCATGTGAACTACTTTCCCGAAAACTTGGGGGCATACAGTGAAGAACAAGGTGAAAGGTTTCACCAGGACATCAAGGACGCAGAGAGAAGGTACCAAGGAAGATGGAACACCACTATGATGGCTGATTTCTGCTGGTTGCTGCTGCGGGAAACCCCAGATGAAAAATACGCCAAGCAGCGCACCAAGAGAAGCATTCGGGGGAAGAAGAAACGGGCCCACCAGGAGATTGATTGACCCAAGAATGACTTTAAAATCTAAACTGTGTTGACAAATATCGTGTTTTTACTAAACTTTGAAATAAAAATTTGCTACTTATTACCACAGTGTCGGATCTCATTTATTAGAATTTTATTTTCACACCATCGGGTGTTTGTCTTCATGTATTGCAATGGTGCGGTTTGCGTTTTCTATTCTTACATACATACCTGTACAACATTTTTTGCACATTGCTTTGCTTTGTGTCTAACCTCGCTCTTATATGCTCAATGTTTGTGCACATGTATGTGGCTGTTTTAAGTGCAGACAATTTTGCTACCATCACAGTGTGTTTTGTTGACATTACTCTATTCTTATGTGCTGCCTTGTTACAATTTTCTTTATTCTTATTTGAATAACTACTAAACAATTAGTATAAAGAATTCATCCAAGAAACTTTTATCTCGATCGCACTCAATCTGAAACGTTCACCTCAAACTGCTAACCCAATGTAGCAAAAAATCTGTACGTGATGGAGCAAATTGGTTACCAGATTTGGATTCAGCGCACCAAAAAACGTAAAAATCAATCGAAACATTAGAGGCAGTTTAAAAAAAAATTTTTTTAGTGTACCTGTGTTATCGATTACGGCATGGCTCTTGAAAGGGCGAAGTAGAAGAAGAAAGGATAATCAGACTCGGGGATAGCGACCTTGCCTCAGGCCCCAGAGGGTGGTCTATGAACCTGGCGTTCATCTGCGTAGGGCGCATCTTTGAATTATGGTACGGAAAGAGGCTGGAGCGTCTTTCCTCTGTCTCCATCCTGGACATCTTGGCGTTGCAATCTGGTTTTGATAAGGGTCTAGCTGCCAGTTCCTTGAGGGTGCAACTGGCGGCGATTTCCAGTTATCGCGGGAAAGTCCACAGGGTGCCGGCAGGCCTTGGCCGACTCGAACGTTGCCATTAGGTCCATGACCGGTGTGCCCCATTGGCAGACCACCTCCTGATTGAGCTGCCACTCTCCGGGGTTCATGTACACTCGGCTGAGGTAGGCTGCCATCACACTGTCCACTCCTGCTACGTGCACCGCAGATCACGCCTAGAGACTAACCACTGCCCATCCGAACAGCTTTTCGGCCGCCTCCTCCAGGGCTGCACTGCCTATGCCTCCTTGCCTGTTACACACCCAGACGGGCTGAGCCTCCTTGCCGGTTACACACCCAGACGGGCTGAGCTTTCTAGGGGCGATGACCCACCTCCATCTGCCAAAGAGGGCAGTGGTGTACCGCCTTAGAATCTCAATCTGGTGCTGACGGTGCTGTCTGAGGAACCCTTCGAGCCATTGAGTCGAGCATTCCTGAAGGATTTGACTCTGAATATGGTTTTCTTGGTGGCATTTTGCTCGGCACGCAGGATTTTGGAGCTTCGGACCCTGTCATGTGAGGAGCCATTCCTTTCCTTCTCCAAGGAGGAAGTGGACCTACACCCAATACTGTCAATTTTGCCCAAGGTGGTGTGTTCATTTCATGTAAATGAGGATGTTTCTTTACCAGCTCTGGCAAGCTCGGATGTGGGTGAGAGCGGATATGGGCTCTGCCACTCCACAGCTGTGCTACTTTTATGCAAAGGCATGTAAAAAGGGCTTTGTCCTTTTGGAGATCGGACCATCTGTTGGTTCTGTTTGGTGTGTTGCGCGAAAGTGAGGCGGCAGCTAAGCCTCCATTTCCAGATGGATCAGTGAGGCAATGATTCCTGCATACATCTTGAAGGGTAGAGCAGTGCCGGCGGGGTTGCAGACGCATTCCACGAGGGCTCAGGCAGCCTCGTGAGTAGTGTAGTTTATTCTCCAGGACCAAGCAGGAAGTCAGTCCTCACATATGGGTGACGTCGGCGTCGACAGAGCCCCCATGCGGAGCATTTCCCCAGCTTTCAAAGAAAGCCTTTGGGAATGCAGGCACGCATGCGCGGTCACCTTCCCGCCCAAAGGTGCCATCTTGCTCAGTCTGCTTTTTTCCACGGAGACCTACGGACACCTGTCCTTGTCACCCGTGAAAAAAGTTGATTTTTCCTGCTTTGGGTCGAGTTTTTCATCGGTTCGACGTCGGTTCCTTTCCCGCCTGGACTCAGTACACCGGTGCCGAGCCCGGATCTCTCTTTTTTGGTTTTTGTCCTTAGATACTGCGTTCGCGCCTTTTTTCTTTTCCCTAGCAGCCCAATTTTTTGATCTTGCAGTGGCCCTTTTTCCCCCGATGGCTGCCAGTGGCTTTAAGAAGTGTGTGATTGGTGCAAGAAGCTGATGTCTCTCACTGACACACACGACTGCTATCTCCGGTGCCTGGGTCCAGACCACGATTCTACGGTCTGCAGTCCCTGTGGTAAAATGTCTTCCAAGGCATTGCGGAACCGTCAGCACCAGCGTGAGAGGATCTTCTCCGAGTCTGCCTCTGGATGGGTCCGGACTTTGTCAGAGGCCTCAACGTCTCTGGAGTCTGACCCCGAGCATCATCGGGGCTCCTCTGAAAGGGTCCCCCTCGAGGGAGCACCGAAGGAAGAAGAAACCCGCGAAGGCGGCATCGGTGGACGCTCTTGGCTCCTCGAGGGCCAGGTCGCATAGCCCTGATCGCCGTCCCGGGTCTTCGGAGTCGGAGGCTCCGAGTCAACGTGAGTACTGTAGTCCTCGTGGACTTTCCTCCGGGAGAGCCAACGTTGGGCCCGACGCCGTCTGGGCCCGAGTCGGAGGCTGCTGGGTCTCTTGAGCTCGGACTCAGGTTGATGGCCTTGGAGAGCAGATTGTCTGCCTTCATGGAGCAGCAGCGAGTGCTGATCGCCGGTCTCACCGGCGCATCTGCCCCAACCACCGGGACATTGACGTCCAAGTCGACCCTGGAGGCCGAGCCGGTCCTCGAGACCATGCAAACTCGAGTCGATCGTCGGCCGAGGTCACCCTCGGCCTCCCGTTTGGGACCGAGGTCGTTGACGCCGGTTCCCTCGGCAGCGGGGCGGATGGCGTCAGTGCTTGCTTGCCACGTCCAGACCTACCAGCTGTACATGGACATGTAACTTCAAGACCTGGCAAAGGAGATTGCCGGGTTCTCTGCTGGTCTGTCCGAGGAACCTTTGCAGAGGTTCAAGGCATTGTCTTCTGGTATTCGAGAGTGCTCGAAGTTTCTCTCTCGAGCAGCCTACGATAGATTTGAGGCTTTGGCCCGAGTAGCAGGGGCCGGCATCGGTGCACGCCATCAGGCCTGGCTACAATCCTTGGACCTCGAGCCGTGGGTACAGGACAAGTTGGTCGATGTCCCTTGCCAAGGTGAAAACCTCTTTGGCAAGCCCATGGCTGAAAAGGCTGCAGAGCTCGAGACCGAGACTCTTACCCGGACAAGGCTGTCGAGGAAGACCTCTGCCCCTTCTCAGAAAAAGGACTCGGGGAAAAAGACCTTTTACCCGAGGAAGACCACTGCCTATAAAACCTACCCTCACTACCAGGCCTCTGCAGCTCCCCAACAGGCCAGAAGGCCAAGGGGCAGGGTCATGGGCCCTGTAGGCAGGGTCATGGGCCCCAAGCCTCCTACTCTGGCTCCTGCTCAGCAGGGAGGGGGTTTCTGACTATGCCAGCATAGCCTCTCCTCTCCAGGGCACAGGAGGTCGGCTGACCCTGTATGCAGACAGGTGGCCAGCCATTATCATCGAAAGGGGCTATCTGCTCCACTTCACCTAGATACCCCCCTCCTACTTTCCAGGGGAGCCTCCAAGACCCCCTCTGCACAGAAAGGTCTACTAAGGGACCAGGCGGTGGACCGGTGCCTCACCACCTGGAAGGGCAAGACTTCTACTCCAGGTACTTCCTGGTACCAAAAAGAACAGGAGACCTCAGACAATCCTCGACCTGCGAAATCTGAACAAGTTTCTGGAGAGCGAAAAGTTCAAGATGCTTACCCTTGGAATCTTACTGCCCTACCTCCAGCAGGGAGATTGGCTATGCTCCTTAGACCTGAAGGATGCTTATACTCACATCCTTATCCATCCAAGCCACAGACAATTCCTCAGATTTGTGGTGGGAGGAAAGCACTTCCAGTACAGAGTGCTTCCTTTTGGCCTCACCTCCGCCCCCAGGGTTTTTACAAAATGCCTGGCGGTGGTTGTGGCCTACCTCAGGAACCAGGGCATCTTTGTGTTCCCTTACCTGGACGACTGGCTAATCAGGGGCCAGTCTCCACAAGAGGCCAGGCAGGCCACCTGCAGAACCATATCCCTGCTTCAGCACCTGGGGTTCGTTATAAACTTCCCAAAGTCCACTTTGGTCCCCTCACAAGGTGTGGAATTCATAGGGGCCAGGTTGGATACCCTCCAAGCAAAGGCCTCTTTGCCTGTGGACAGAGCTCACAGGCTGATAAAGTTGGCTGGTCAGTTTCGGGCAGACTCTCTGGTCTCAGCCAGAAACTTCCTCCGGCTCTTAGGTCACATGGCTTCCACAGTGCATGTCACCCCACATGCCCGGCTACACATGAGGCCGGCTCAGTGGCACCTCAGGATGAAGTGGCTGCAGGCCACAGGGAAGTTGTCAGACAGAATAAAGGTGTCCAAACCCTTGGTGGACTCCTTACGCTGGTGGCGGCATCTCCCAAATCTGGTCAAGGGTGTTCCTTTTCAGGCCTCCCCACACACTCAGGTACTGACAACCAATGCTTCCCTGCTGGGCTGGGGGGCTCACTGCCAGGGAGCCTGCACCCAAGGCCTGTGGTCTCCATGGGAGGCCGCCCAGCAGATCAACCTGTTGGAATTGAGGGCCATTCGGCTGGCCTTGCGAACTTTCTCTCAGATCCTGTCTCACCAGTCTGTCCTAGTTCAGACGGACAACCAGGTGGCTGTGTTCTACGTCAACAAGCAGGGAGGCACGGGATCCAGACTTCTATGCCTGGAAGCCCAAGCTCTCTGCTCCTGGGCTGTCACCCAGGGCATGACCTTCAAGGCAGTCTACCTCCCAGGCCAGGAAAACTACCTGGCGGACAGACTCAGCAGACTCCTGCAGCCTCATGAGTGGCAGTTGGATCCTCTGGTTGTGCAAAAGATCTTTCTGAAGTGGGGTCTTCCGATCATGGATCTTTTTGCCAGTCCGCTGAACAGGCAACTACCCCGGTTCTGTTCAGGCAACCGCATACCTTGAGAACAGCGCCAGATGCATTCCTGATCCTTTGGTCAGGGGGCCTGCTGTATGCCTTTCCTCTGGTGGCCCGGACTCTAATCAAAATCCAGCAGGGCTGAGCCACAATGATCCTGATAGCCCCAGGTGGCCCAGGCAGCCGTGGTTCCCTCTTCTGCAGTTGGCAGTGGATACTCAACTTCCTCTGGGGTTGCAACCCGACCTTCTGACTCAGGACCAGGAGTCCCTCTTGCATCCCAACCTCAAATCTCTCAATTTAAGAACATAAGAACATAAGATATGCCATACTGGGTCAGACCAAGGTCCATCAAGCCCAGTATCCTGTTTCCATCAGTGGCCAATCTAGGTCATACGTACCTAGCAGTTTCCCCAAAAGACACAGGTTCTGCAATGCTTGTACTGGGTCAAGCATTGATATCCTGGGTCCCTTCTTAATAATGGTTTATGGACCTTTCATCCAGGAACTTGTCCAACCCTTTTTAAAACTGAGCTACACTAACAGCCTTTACTACATCCTCCGGTAACAAATTCCAGAGTTTGATTACACGTTGAGTGAAAAAATTTTCTTTTATTAGTCTGAAATTGTTTACCCTGTAGCTTCATTGTATGTCCCCTAGTCTTCCTATATTCTGATAACGTAAACAGTCGATCTCCGTTTACCCGTTCCACTCCGTTCATTAATTTATAGACTTCTATCATATCTCCCCCTCAGCCGTCTCTTTGATGGCGTGGCTGCTGAAAGACTAGTCCTTGCTCCCTTGCTCCTATCTAGGGAGATTGAAGAGGTGGTGTTGGCCTCCAGGAAACATTCCACCAGGAAGGCCTATGCTCTAAAGTGGCGTAGGTTCTCTATTTGGTGTTTTCAACAGCAAGAGGATCCTTTCTCCTGCTCTGTCCAGGTGGTGCTTCAATACCTGCTCCACTTTTCCAACCTAGGACTTCAGTCCAACTCTGTCCGGGTTCACCTCAGTGCCCTCTCAGCTCACCACTTGCAGGTGGATGGACAATCTTTCAGGCCACCCTCTGGTGTCCTGCTTTCTAAGAGGCCTGCTTCTGCTTAAGCCTCCTATTCGTCCAACTGCTCCTGAGTGGGATCTCAATGTGGTCTTGCAGCAACTGACTCGCCCACCTTTTGAGCCGATTGCAACCTGCCATTTACGTTTCCTCTCCTGGACGGTATTGTTCCTTGTGGCACTCAACTCAGCTAGGCGGGTGAGTGAGCTTCAGGCCCTGATCTCTGATAGGCCGTATACCAGGTTCTATAGGAATAGGGTAGTCTTGCGGACTCATCCTAAGTTCTTTCCAAAGGTGGTGTCCTCCTTTCACCTCAACCAGGAGGTGGTTCTTCCAACCTTCTTTCCCAGGCCGCATGCCAGTAGAGCAGAGACTGTCTTGCATACCCTGGATTGTAGAAGGGCGCTGTCCTTTTACCTTGAAGTACGCAGGGGCATAGAAGGGTTTCTCGGCTCTTCATTTCCTTTGACCCTAATAAATTGGGGTTGCCTGTCACTAAGCGTACGTTGTCCATCTGGGTGGCAGACTGTATCACCTGGGCATATAGGTCAGCCGGCCTCTCCTTGGAGGGTCGAGTCACGGCCCACTGAGTTCGGGCGAAGGCCGCATCAGTAGCTCACTTCCACTCTGTTCCGTTGGCAGACATCTGCCGTGCCGCTACTTGGTCTTCAAGCCAGACTTTTGCGGACTACTACTGCCTCGAGAGGGAGTCCCGTACTCTGTAATCTCTTTGAGGTTTAGGCAACTCCTACCCTACGGCTCTGGTGTTGGGCTACCGTTCAGGTGTGGTCTCAGAGAAGATTCTCTCACTGTTGCTGGGGCTCTAGAGGGAGCTCTATTTTTCAGCCTGGTTTCCTGGTAGCCCAGAGTTAGGGAGTCACCCATATGTGAGGACTGACTTCCTGCTTGGTCCTGGAGAAAGTAGTTACTTGTAACAGGTGTTCTCCAGGAGTGGCAGGAATCAGTCCTCACGACCCTCCCTCCTCCCCTTGGAGTTGCAGTTGTATATAGTTCTTTTTCTTTTTTGTGCTGTCTTTTAGCTATGTCATTAGACTGAGCAAGGTGGCACCTTTGGGCGGGAAGGGGACCGCGCATGCGTGCCTATATTCCCAAAGGCTTTCTTTGAAAGCTGGGGAAATGCTCCGCATGGGGGCTCTGACGCTGACGTCACCCATATGTGAGGACTGATTCCTGCTGCTCCTGGAGAACACCTGTTACATGTGAGTAACTACTCTGTTCCACCGGTGGAAATCTGTAGGGTGGCATGCTTTATCTGAGCATTTTCGCCTGGATGTCCAGATGGCGGAGGCTGTTCATTTCGGATTGGCAGTGCTTCAGGCTGGTTGTGCGGGTCCCTCCCATTAGTTTAACTGCTCTGATATATCCCAGAGGTGCGAGACTGGACTGGAGGGACAATATGGAAAGCGAAATTAGACTTACCTGCTAATTGTTCCTTGAGGAACTCCAGTCCAGTCTCAGAACCCTCCCTGAGTGCTTTCTGTGATGATCTATGCACACCCTGGTCCTGAAGCTGGTTTCCCTGGTGGAGGAAGTGGCCAGGGGGAGCCGGGCAGGGGTGTGTAATCAGTGTTTGGGTGAGGGGTGGACCAGAAGAGCTGTCAGTTGCTCGCTTCCCGCTGGTTGGAGTTGCTCAAGTGCTCAACAGGTAGGCCTCCCCATCCTGGAGGGGGGGACGTGGTGTCCTTTCCAGGGGATGGAGGGGGGTATTAATTTATTTAGACATAGAATTGTTTGTTGCATGTTTAACTACTTATTTGTTGCTCCTCTGAGTCTGCTTTGTCAATCGGTACTGGGGCTGGTGTGCAGTACCAGCTGCATATGTACACTAATGTCATCAAAAAGATGACATGCTTGGTCTCCAAGCTGCTGAAGGTGGTGCACTCCTCTTCCCAGAGGTGCAGGACTGCACTGGAGTTCCTCAAGGAACAATTAGTAGGTAAGTCTAGTTTATCTTTTTTTTTTTTTTTTTTTTTTCAGACTAGAAACCCCCCCCCAAGCAGTTTAAAAAAATAAAAAATAAAATATATGCTGTGTAACAAGACCTTTCTAATCGTCCCTCCAGGGCAATCTAGGTACGCATGTCCGATTTTCTGGCAGCCCAGCATAAGACCTCCCAGTGTAGCTCTAGACTGCAGTCTGTCTGTTCTCAGCAGCTGTATGGAGCTGTAGCATGGACTCCTGGATAGGCATTAGGTGTTGGGGGAAAAAAGAAGAAAAAACAAAAAAGAAATGAACAGAATGGAATAAAACTAAAGTATCTAAGCAGGAAGAAGCCCTCTGGAGTGCTGAGGCAGTGTGTTGGCGCCATTGGAGACAGAAGAGAGGTACTGAGGTCTCCCATCTGCTGGGGCAGAGGAGTGATGGGAGAGACAAAGGCAGAATCTGCTCAGCTCTTGAGACCCTTCAGAGTACTGTTGCTAATAGTGTTACGGGAAACACCCCCCCTCCTCAGTGGGGAGGGGGGTGTTTCCCATAACACTATTAGCAACAGTACTGGGGGTTCCCTTCTTTGGTGTTGGGCAGCTGTGCTTCTCCTCAACAGACAGGTTTTGTGCCCCCCCCCCTGCAGACAGGCTTTGAGCGGCTTTGCCGGCATTGCGACAGTGAGTAGTGTCCCCCCCCCCCTTCAAAGAATTGGTCTGTTGCAGCAGTGGCACGTGGACCACAGGGAACGAATCGGGAGCGTGCATGTGGTCGGACCTAGTGCAGTGCATTATTTGTGCAGGCAGCTAGGGAGTCACGCTGTCGGGGTTTTGCCACATGTGTTTAAGGCAGAGTAGTTTTTGTTGGGCAGATTGGACTCTGGCACACATGGAAAAGGAAGCAGGCCTTTCCCCTGAGACTCCTCAGGAGTCGGCGGTTCCTGCCAAATCGGGCGGTCTTTCGGCACCAATGACCATGTTCGGGGGGGGGGGGGGGGGTGGTCGGCCAAGCGAGGGAAAAGCAGTGGTAAGCAGGAAGAAGCAGGCAGCTGCTGGTTTTCCAGCTGAGCCTCAGATAGTAGCGGGTTTGCAGGAGCCCCTTTTCTCTCCGGAGTTCGTACTTTCCCCTCCATAAGACTTTCTGCCTCAAGCAACAGTAGGCTGGGGAGAGGGCTTCTGAGAACAAAGGGTCTGCTTTGGGGAAGGGGGATTCCCTGCAGGAGGAGGCCTTTAAGGGGGGCCCTCCGGAGAAAAGAAGTAGAGGGGAGTCAGATACCTGGCTGGGTCAGGACTCCCCTCGATCACGGACCTCGGAAATCTGGGGGAAGGGTCCTCAGACCTGTGGTGGTAGCTGTTGGCCCCGGAGCTGGAGGAGGGAGAGATCCCGGCTGGGGAAGACACCAGTATTTTCTGAGGTTTTCATAGGGAAGTACTAGAGGCTGTAATATCCCATTCACTGGCATCATTGAACATTGTGCCTCCTCCAGCACTGGTGGAGGAGGCCCCTGGAGGACCCCTTGTTGCAGGGGTTCAAAGGAGAGCAGGCATGTTTTCTGGTGTGCCAAGTCATCCGAAAGATGATTTGATGCAGAATGGGAGTTACTGGAGGCTACCTTGTGGGGCAGTAGGGCGATGGGTTGTCTATATCACCTCCCTCATGAGGAACAGGAACTTTTGCTAATGCCAATAGTGGAAGCCTTGGTATCGGCAGTGACCAAGATCATCACCATCCCTGTGGAAGGTGGGGCAGCATTGAAAGACCTTCAGAATCGCAAGCTGGAGTTCCTGCTCAAGCAGACTTTTGACTTGAGTGCCCTGGCCTTGTAGGCTTCAGTTTGTGGGGCGTATGTGTCGTAGGCATCAATTTGATGGCTGCAGAATCTGAGTCCTACGGACCCCGAGGGCCAACTGACTTCGGAAAGCTGTCAGCTTGAGTCTGCCATGACTTATATGGCGGTCATTTTTTACGTTCTGATCCGGGTAGCATCATAGACCATGGCCTCTATAGTGGCAGCCCGGCAGTTCCTCTGGTTGCATTATTGGTTGGCGGACCTCATCCTCCAAAATCAAGGATCAGTAAACTTTCCTACAAGGGAAGCTCCTATTTGGGGAAGCTTTGGAAAAGATTGTGAAAGATTTGGGGGATTCCTAAGGGAGGCCGCTTGCTAGAGGATAGGCCTAAGAGTGCTAAGCAGAGAGGACACCCCAAGGACTTCCACAGATTCTGGGGCCCTCATTTCGCTCCATATCAGCAGGGGTGTTTTGGGGTGAGAGGGCAGCTCTTTCGAGGCTCCCGGGGGGGCCAGTAGGGGCTATTTCTTGTCCCTTACGGCTCCAAGTAAAAATCTCTGATGAAGCCAGGGATACCCAGGCAGTGGCGATTGGAGGTCGGCTTTAACAGTTTTACACCGCCTGGGCATGCATTACGACTGACCAGTGGGTGCTGGAGATTTTGAGAGGGGTACATGCTGGAGTTTGCCCATCCTCTGAGGCCTTCGTTCTCACCCCTGCAGAGTGGATGGAAGGAGGCAGCTGTTCGAGATACCCTGCAACGCTTGTTGCAGCTTCAGGCAGTAGTACCAGTAGCTCCAGACCAGTGGGGATTCAGCTGGTACTCTATTTTGTGGTGCCAAAGGAGGAGGGCACGATCTGGCCCATTTTTTATTTTATTTATTTATTTAACACTTCTTATATACCGCGCTATTTCTCATCAGTGCGGTTTACATTGAACATTAAACACTTGGACATACTTATTTTGTCCTACGTTTACATAAAACAAGGTTATAACATGGAGTTAACTGGGGAAACTATATACATATGAGAATTTAGCTTCAAGTAAATAACGGTTGAATCATAACAGGTTTTACAGTCAAACTCAGATTACAGCGTTTTTGTACTCTGCTGGTAAGGAATAGTTAAAGTGCATTAATATCATGTTGGTGTACAGACTGATTGCAGTTCTCAGTTGACATAGCTGGGTGAGTGTTGGGGGGGGGGGGGGAGATCATCAGTTTGTGTAAATTTTAGATCTCAAGCATGTGAATCATGCCTTGCACGTTCCGCACTTCTGCATAGAAACCTTGTGGTCAATTATTTTGGTGGTGAGAATGGGTGAGTTCTTGGCCGCTCTGGATCACAAGGAAGCTTGTTTGCACATCCCCATTCGGCCAGACCACCAAGTGTTCCTACGGTTCCCTCTGCCCATGGAGCATTTTCAGTTCAAGGCTCTACCGTTTGGCCTCGCTACCTCACCATGTACCTTCACCAAAGTCAAGGTAGTGGTTGCAGCAGCACTGCAGAGCAAAGGTGTTCTGGTGCACTCTTATCGCGACAGTTGGCTCATTCGGGCAAAGTCAGAGAATGAGGCAGTCTCATGCAGTTCCTCGAAGGGTTGGGTTAGTCAATCAGGCGAAGAGCCAGCTTCAGCCAGTCTAGCGCCTGGTCTACCTGGGTGTCCAGTTTGACATGCAAGCAGACATGGTGTCTTAGCCAGGGAAAGGGTGCAGAAGCTGCAGGGGCAACTACACTGCTTCTTACAGAAGAAAGCACCGGCAGCTTGGTAATATCTGCAGCTGCTCATCTCAGTGGCAGCAGTGCTAGACTTGGTGCCAAAGGCACATGCCTCCACACGAGACCTTTGCAACATGCACTGCTTTCCTGGTAGTCTCCTCAGTTCCACTCATTACCTTGGAAGTTGGAATGTACGAGTAAGTGGGTAAGCTTGGAATAGTGGCTCCAGTCGCATCATCTCACAGCAGGAATGCCATTGGAACTGCTGCACTGTATATTGGTGATGACAGATACCAGCCTGGCTGGCTGGAGGGCGCATTGTCAGTCATGGGTGGTGGCACAGGACAATTGAACACAGGAGCAGTCTTTGTCCATCAACCGTTGGGAAATAAGTGAACTTTTTGACTCTGCAGTCCTTCGTTTGATACCACCAAAGGCAGTACGGATTTGCTCCAACAATGCGACCACAGTAGCATACATAAACAAGCAAGGAGGCACAGACGGTGCCTTGCTGTTGGAAAAGTGTCATATGTTACTGTTTTAGGCGTAGCAGAATCTGGTGGGCCTGTCAGCGGCCCATGTAGTGGGCCACAAGAATGTACAGGTGGATTTTCTCAGTCAGCATATGTTGGATTCTGGCTAGTGGGAGCTGAACGCAGCAGTGTTTCACAACCTCACAGAGCGTTGGGGGATCCTCATCATAGACCTCATGGCCATGCAGGACAATGCCAATGCGAATAGTTTTTACAGCCGGCGCAGGGAGTGCATGTCGGAGGGTCTCGATGTGCTCACGCAAGTGTGGCTGTTGGAAGGGCTACTGTATGTTTTCCCTCTGTGGCCGCTGATTGGTCAGTTGCTGCAGCGGATAAAAATGCACGGTGGTCTGGTAGTACTCATAGCGCCGGAGTTTCCTCTGATCTCAAGAGGTTACTAGTGGCTCCTCCCTGGAGGCTTCTGGACAGGATCAATCTCTTTTCCCAAGGGCTGATTCTCATGCCTCAGGTGGATCGGTTCTCGCTTACGACTTGGCTCTTGAAAGGGTACGCCTAAAGTGACAGGGGTATGCCACATTGATAATTGCTATGATGCTTTGGTAACGAAAGCGTTCCACCACTGGCCTATGTCAGGGTCTGGCGAGTGTTTGAGCAATGGTGTGCGGGGAGGAATGTCAGTCCTCTGGGGTGCTCCCTTCCCAATATTTTGTTTTTCCTACAGCTCGACCTAGAGAAGAGTTTGGTGCTGGGTTTCCTGAAGGTGCAGGTTGCAGCTCTTATTTTAGAGGAAGGGGTGCAACGTCATTCTGTGGGGAAGCACGCGGATGTGGTGTGTTTCCTGAGGGTGGTATGCTTCGGAGACCTACGGTACTTCCCTGGGACTTCAATCTGGTGCTTTCAGGGTTGACAGGAGTGCACTTTGAGTCTCTTGCTAAGGCATCCTTGAAGGATCTGACCTTGAAGATGGGAATTCGTGGTGGCTCTGGACCCGGCCCGGCACGGCAAATTTCAGAGCTACAGGCTCTATCCTGAGGGAGCCTTTTTTGCTCATAGAAACATAGAAACAGAAAAAGACCACATGGCCTATCTAGTCTGTCCTTCCATAACAACTACAACAGTCCACTTTTTACCTTTAGAGATCCTCTGTGTTGGCCCATGCTTTTTTGAATTCAGTTACTGTCCTCATCTCTACCACCTCCACTGGGAGACTATTCCACGGATCCACTACTCTTTCCATAAAGAAATATTTCCGCATATCACTCCTGAATCTATCTCCCTTCACCCTCATCCCATGTCCCCTCGTAGCAGAACTTGCTTTCAATTGAAAAAGGCTCTCTCCCTGAACATTTATGCCACGGAGGTATTTAAACATCTCAATCATATCACCTCTATCCCACCTTTCCTCTAAGGTGTACATATTAAGATCCTTAAGTCTGTCCTCATATGCTTTATAATGAAGCCCACTAATCATTTTAGTAGCCACCCTCTGCACCGACTCCATCCTGTTCACATCCTTTTGAAGGTGCGGTCTCCAGAATTGCACACCATACTCCAAATGAGGTTGCACCAAAGACTTATACAGAGGCATTAGCACCTCCTTTTTTCTGCTAGCCATTCCTCTCCGTATGCACCCAAGCATCCTTCTAGCTTTTGCCGTCGCCTTTTCTACCTGTTTAGCTACTTTAAGATCATCAAACACAACCACGCCTAGGTCCCGCTCTTCTTTAGTGGACTAAAGTACTTCACCTCCTATACTGTATTGCTCCCTTGGATTGCTGCAGCCCAAATGCATGACCTTACATTTTTTAACATTAAATCCCAGCTGCAAAATTCTAGACCATTCTTCAAGCTTAGCTAGATCCCTCCTCATGTTATCTACACCTTCCTGGGTGTCTACTCTATTGCAGATTTTGGTATCATCTGCAAAGAAGCAAACCTTACCCGACAGCCCTTCCGCTATATCACTAACAAAGATGTTAAAAAGAATCGGACCAAGGACAGATCCCTGGGGCACACCACTGGTAGCATCCTTCTCCTCAGAGTGAGCTCCATTTACTTGTACTCTTTGTCGCCTCCCACCCAACCAATTTCTAACCCAAGCAGTAACTTTAGGGTCTATCCCTAGGGTGCTCAGTTTGTTTATAAGTCGCCTGTGAGGAACAGTGTCAAAGGCTTTACTGAAATCTAAATACACCACATCTAGAGCTCTCCCTCGGTCCAACTCCCTGGTCACCCAGTCAAAGAAATCAATCAGATTTGTCTGACAAGACCTGCCTCTGGTGAATCCATGCTGCCTCGAATCCTGTAATCCGCTGGACTCCAGAAACCTCACTATTTTCTCTTTCAGCAGCGTTTCCAATAATTTACTCACCACCGAAGTTAAACTAACCGGCCTGTAGTTTTCAACCACATCCTTACTTCCGCTTTTGTGTAAAGGCACCACATGAGCCTCTCTCCAGTCCTTTGGCACCACTCCCGACTCCAACGAGGCATTAAAAAGGTCAGTCAGTGGAGCTGCTAGAACGTTCCCAAGTTTCCTCAGTATTCTAGGGTGTATCCCATCCGGTCCCATCGCTTTGTCTACTTTAAGTTGAGCTAGTTTCTCACGAACACAGTCTTCTGAAAATTGTTCAAGATGTCCCTCGCTTTTGTTCTTATTTGTCGGTGTTTTCTGAGGTCCTGCTCCTGGTTCTTCATCTGTGAACACAGACCAAAAATATTTAAGCAATTCCACTTTATCCTTATCAGCTTCGACATATTCCCCCCCTGCACCCTTGAGTCAGACAATACCACTTTTGCCCTTCCTCTTCTCACTAATATATCTGAAAAATGTCTTATCCCCCCATTTTATTGCATTGGCTATTTCCTCCTCCTTTTGAATCTTTGCCTTCTTGACTACTTTGCTAGCTTTTCTAAGTTTTTCCAAATACAGATGCCTGTCTTCCTCTCTCTGTGATCTCTTGTATTTCATGAAGGCCTCCCTCTTTTTCTTCACTTTTTCAGCTACTTCCTTCAAAAACCATAGCGGTCTCCTGTTCCTTTTGCCTTTATTTACCATTTTAACAAAAAGGTTGGTTGCCTTTAAAATACCCCCTTTCAGTTTTGCCCACTGTTTTTCTACATCCCCCAGCTGTTCCCATCCCACTGACTCCCTGAGGTACTGGCCCATCTTCGCAAAGTTAGTCTTCCTAAAGTCTAAGATCCTCACCTTGGAATGGATTCTAACAGCCCTAGTCCTAATACTGAACCACACCAGCTGGTGATCACTGGATGCAAAATGATCTCCCACTACAACATCAGAAACACTTTCACCATTGGTAAGCACCAAGTCCAGTATGGCCCCTTCACGTGTGGGGTCTGTTACCAATTGCCTGAATAGTTCTCCCTGTAGAGAATCCAGGATCTCCTTACTTCTAGATGATACTGCAGCAGGAATGTGCCAATCAACATCTGGCATATTGAAATCTCCTATCAGTAGCACTTCCCATTTCCTAGCAATGCTGCGTATGTCTTCAATTAGCTCTCTGTCCACCTCTTCCTCTTGTGAGGGAGGTCTGTATATCACACCAATGCAAATAGATTTCTCTTTCCCTCTTTTTAGTTTAACCCACAATGCCTCCTCTCTCCCTTTTAAGCTCTGTAATTCCAAAGCTTTAATAGTAGTTTTTACATGTCCAAGGAGAAAAGGTGGTGGTTTATCTGTTTTTTTATATAACAGGTCTTTTATACCGCTTTATCATTTCAATCAAAGCAGTTTACATTGTAACTTAAACTTGGTAATGTTCATTAAACAGAGACATTGCCAACTTGGAATTTTCTGAGGCAGTGGAGGGTTAAGTGACTTGCCCAAGGCCACAAGGAGTGCTAGTGGGAATTGAATCCTGGTCTCGTGGTTCCCAAGCCAGTGCTCTAACCATTAGGCTACCGCCAGTCCCCTCGTTTCTCCCTAAGGTGGTTTCTTGTTTTCATTTGAATCACTGTTTCCTTGCTGGCCTTTCCGGCTTTGGGGGACTCGGAGGAGGACAGACAATTGCATCGTTTGGATGTGCAGAGGGTGCTCCGGGGATACCTGAAGGTGACTAAGTTCCTTCACCGTTCAGATCAGTTGTTCATATTGTTTGGTGGACCCTGTAAAGAGCAGGCAGTGTCTAAAGCCTAGATTGCCCGCTGGGTTAAACAGGCTATTGGTTCGGCCTATATATTCCAGGGAAAGGTGGCCCCAGAAGGCTTTCAGGCCCATTCGACCAGGGCACAGGCAACATCCTGGGCATAAAGTAGTTTGGTGCTGCTAGTGGAGATTTGCAGAGTGGCGACTTGGGCTTCATGCCATGTGTTCACTCAGCATTATCGTCTCAATGTACAGGCATTAGGTGGGATGTGCTTTTGGAGCCACTGTCTTGCAGGCTGGGCTCGAAGGTCTCTCCCGTTTGAGTACTGCTTTGATACATCCCATGCGTTCCTGGACTGGCCAGGAGGGACGATTAGGAAGGAGAAATTAGACCTTACCTGCTAAGTGTCTTTCCTTGAGTTCCCTTCAGGCCAGTCCAGGGCCTACCCTGTGGCCTTGTATAAGGGGCTAGGGAGCAGAGGCGAGCCCTGCGAAATTAAGGTTAGTCAGAGTGGAGCTCTTCAGTGAAGAAGTACAGCATTTAGACACTGGAGTGTTCTCGTCGGCAGGGCTTTTTTTTCCTGAAGATAATCCGCTCCCATGCTTGGTTAGACCAGACAGGTGTAAATAGTTCGCTGATGTTTGTTCACCGTTTTTGTTTGTGCCAAATCGCTTCTGTGCCCTGGGTTCAAAGGACAGTGCCGTATGTGAGAAGGGCAGGGTTTTGTCCTAGGAGTTAGTGTTTTTGGAGACTGCTTGTTCAGTAGGAGACTGGAGTCTAGAGCTGAAGGGGAAGTTTTTATGCTGGACTGCCAGAAATCTGACATGCTGAGATCTTAGCAACTAGTGGACGGAGACAACCCATGCGTACCTGGACTGGCCTGGAGGGTACTCGAGGAAAGACAAATTAGCAGGTAAGGTCTAATTTCTCCATATCAGTAGTAAATGCAATACAATTTTATTTATTTATAAGCTATTATATACCACCACTTCCATAGATCAGTGACGGTTTACAATGAACTCAACGAAGTTTACATTTTAAGATTCATAAAACTTATATGCAGTAAACTTATTAGAAAGCTTATAGTGTAATAATGTAACTTTACAATGTAATAATTATGTAACTTACTTACAAATGCGGGTGGAAATGATAATTTTAACCTGATATGCATATAGCGATTCGCTAGTACTTGAGCCTATCTTAAGTGTGTTAAATTAATGTGATGGAGAAAGTGTGGGGGGTGGAGTTAGTTTATTTGTGGCTGTTGGTTCATGGCGAGAGAACCATAATACTGGATGAAGAAGTGTGTTTTGAGTTCTTTACAGAATGTTTGAAGATCTTTGATCTGTCTTAAGTTGTCGGGGAGGGCATTCCAGAGGGTAGGGGCAACTTAGGTGATTGCTGTGGAGCTGACTGCTTTATTGGTACTGCGGATATGTGTGGGTATAGTTAGTACGTTCTGGGAGCAATGTTCCCTCTAATTTTCTGTAGGCTGTGTGCGCATAAAATATCAGCTGTGCAGCTTTTGAAGGAAGGTTAAATTTTTGTGCGCCACATAACGACACTTGGAGTTATATACTTTAAAATTTGACTACACGTCAGAATACAGTATGTACACCACATTGATTGCACTAGAAAATATTGTAGAACTTGTGAAAACCATAAATACACAACAACTTTTCAATTTTAAGAACATCTGTGGTGTTTTCTATCAGAATCAGAACCGTAATTTTTGTGCGCTCTGTTGTAAAGTATGTGCGCTCACTCGGCGAGGTGTGTGCGCGCGCACAAGCGCACAGCTTAGAGGGAACAGTGTCTGGGAGCAAGTCCTTTTTGCTCTTGTGTGGTCAGGTAGGTTAATGAGTGAATAGATGGGAGGGGGCAGTTTTGTTGTATAGCTTGAAGACTATCATTCTGTATTTGTATTTGGTTCTGGTCACGATGAGCAACCAGTGGAGATACTGCAGTAGTGGGGTGTTGTGATCAGAATGGTGGGCCTTGCAGATTATACGGGCAGCTAAGTTTTGAGCCATCTGAAGTTGCTGGGTAGGTTTTTTTGGGGTAATCCTTGAAAAATGTTATTACAGTAATCAAAATGTGGCGTTATTAGGGCTTGCAGTACTGTGCGGAAATCATTGTTCTTGAGGAGCGGTCTGAGATGTATCATTTTTTCTCCAGGACCAAGCAGGAAGTCAGTCCTCACTTATGGGTGACGTCGGCGCCGACGGAGCCCTCGCGGAGCAATTTTCCCCAGCTTTCAAAGAAAGCCTTTGGGAATTGCAGCGCGCATGCGCGGTCGTCTTCCCGCCCGAGGGTGCCATCTTAGCCAGTCTTCTTTTTTCCGCGGAGCCCTACAGACGTCCCCGTCTTGTCCCCACGAAAAAGTTGATTTTCTTCTTTATTTTATCCTTTTTTTCTTTCGGTTCGACGCCGATCGTTTTCCCGCCCGGACTCGCGACGCCGGTCTCGAGTCCTCTTACTTTTTTCGGTTTTTCTGACTTAGTCAGCTTTCGTTTTCGTTTTCCCTGGCAGCCCGGTCCTTTGACCTCGCAGGGGCCCTTTTTCCCCCGATGGCTGCCAGTGGGTTTAAGCGGTGTGGTCGGTGTGACCGAAATATGTCACTAACCGACACACACGACTTTTGCCTCCGCTGCCTGGGCCCGGATCATGAGGAACTGATCTGTGGGCCCTGCAGCAAACTGTCCTCAAAGGCGTTGAGAAGTCGGCGGCATCAGCGTGAGAGAATCTTCGCTGACCCCAGCCGTACCCGGACCTCGTCGGAGGCCTCCGTGTCGAAAGGCTCCAGCTCGGACCGTCGCCGGAGCTCCTCCGACCGGGGTTCTCCCTCCGGGGACCATCGTCGGAAGGAAAAAACCCGCGAGGGCGGCGTCGGTGGACGCTCCTGGTTCCGCGAGGGCCAGGTCGCATAGCCCCAACAGCCGCCCCGGGTCCTTGGAGAAGGAACACGTCCCGAAGCGACCTCGCCTGGAGTCGGAGATGCCTGCCCGGGTAAGTCCTGTGGTCCTTCTGGACTCGCCTCCGCGACAGCCGACGTCGGGCCCGACGCCGTCGGGGCCCGAGTCGGGGACTGCTGGGTCACCTGAGCTCGGACTCAGGTTGACGGCCTTGGAGAGCAGACTGTCTGCCTTCATGGACCAGCAGAGGGCACTGCTCGCTGGCTTCGCTGGCGTCGCTGCCCCGACCGCCGGGACGTCGACGTCCAAGTCGACCCCGGAGACCGAGCCGATCCTCGAGTCGATGAGAACTCGAGTCGATCCTCGGTCGAGGTCGCCCTCGGCCTCCCGTTCGGGACCGAGGTCGCCGACGCCGACTCCCTCGGCGTCGGGGCGGCTGGCGCCGCACCCTGCCCGGGCCGACCCCACCGAGTCCTCGTCGGAGTCGGTCTGGGAGTCTGAGGAGGAAGAGTCACCTGATTCTTTCCGGACTCGGTGTGTCCCATCGGACTCACCGGAGTCCGAGCCTCGGAAGCAGTCCCCCCCGGAGGATGCCCGGTTCTCGGACTTCGTTAGGGATATGGCCAAGGCTTTGGCCTTCCCTGCGGATCCCGAGGAGGAGCCTCGAGCCGAAGAGCTCGACGCCCTCCAGTATGACTCTCCCGCGAGGGAACACTTTACTGTGCCGGTTCCTCCTATGCTGGAACGACTACTCTTCCGCATGTGGGAGAGTCCGGCCTCCTCGCCGGTCCTGAGCAAGCGGGTCGATTCTATCTATCGAGTCCGCAAGAGCCCTGGCTTTCAAAAGGCACAGCTGCCACACCATTCCATGGTAGTGGAATCGGCCATGCATCGTCTTAAGAGCCAGAAGATGCACTCCTCGGTGCCTCCTGGCAGGGAGGCCCGTAACCTGGATGGCCTTGGCAAGAAGTGCTTCCAGGGCTCTATGCTCGCATGTCGTGTCCAGACTTACCAGCTATACATGGGCATGTATCTCCGGGATCTGGCTAAAGAGCTAGCCGGATTCTCCGCTGGTCTCTCCGAGGAGCCCTTGCGGAGGTTCCTAGCCTTGTCCACTGGCATTCGGGAATGCTCAAAGTTCATGTCCCGAGCAGCCTATGATGGCTTTGAAGCCTCGGCTCGAGTGGCCGCAGCCGGCATCGGTGCCCGCCGACAGGCTTGGCTTCAGTCGTCAGACCTTGAGCCCTGGGTGCAGGACAAGTTGGTCGATGTCCCCTGCCGAGGCGAAAACCTCTTTGGCAAGCCCATGGCGGAAAAGGCTGCGCAAATTGAGACTGAGACTCTCACCCGGACCAGGCTTTCTAGGAAGACCTCCGCCCCTTCCCAGAAAAAGAAGGGCTCGGGGAAAAAGTCCTTTTACCCGAGGAAGGCGGCTGCCTACAAACAATACCCCCATTATCAGGCCCCTGCAGCTCCCCAACAGGGCCAGCAGGCCAAGGGACGGGGTAACGGGTCCCGTAGGCAGCAAGCCCCCAAGCCTGCACCACCAGCCCCTGCTCAGCAGGGTGGGGGCTTTTGACTCGCTAAGCATAGCCTCTCCCCCCCCGCTGGTTCCTCCCAGCACCGGAGGCCGGCTGGTTCACTTCGCCCACAGGTGGTCCAGCATCACCGCAGATGCCTGGGTGCTTCAGGTCGTGCGAGAAGGCTATCTTCTCCACTTCCATCAGGTCCCTCCCTCCTATTTTCCGGGAGAACCTCCGCGCCCCCCTCTGCACAGGGAGTTGCTCCTTCAGGAGTTAGCAGGTCTTCTGCAGGAACAAGCGGTGGAACCGGTGCCACACCACCTGAGAGGTCAAGGCTTTTATTCAAGGTATTTTCTGATACCAAAGAGAACAGGGGGCCTCAGACCCATCCTGGACTTGCGCAACCTCAACAAGTTCCTTGTGCGGGAGAAGTTCAAAATGCTTACCCTTGGAATCCTTCTGCCCTACCTCCAGCAGGGAGATTGGCTATGCTCCTTGGATCTAAAGGATGCCTACACGCACATCCTCATCCACCCAAGCCACCGCCAATACCTAAGGTTTGTGGTGGCAGGAAATCATTACCAGTACCGAGTACTGCCCTTTGGCCTGTCCTCCGCACCGCGAGTCTTCACAAAATGTCTCGCGGTCGTGGCGGCCCATCTCCGGCTTCACGGCCTCTGTCTTTCCGTACCTCGACGACTGGCTCATCAGAGCAGCGTCCGCTCAGGAGGTCACCAACGCCACGTGCCGCACGGTGACTCTGCTGCAGCACTTGGGCTTTGTCATAAACTTCGCAAAGTCCACTTTGCTCCCCTCACAGGATCTCGAGTTCATCGGCGCAAGGCTGCACACTCCTCAGGCGCGAGCATTCCTACCGCTCGACAGGGCTCAACGGCTCATGGACCTAGCCGACCGCTTTCGCAGCCAGCCCCTGGTCTCCGCCAGGCGCTTCCTGAGACTGCTCGGCCATATGGCTTCCACCGTCCATGTGACCCCCAATGCCCGCCTGAATATGCGGTCTGCTCAATGGTGTCTCCGCCAGCAGTGGCGACAAGCCACGGGCGGCCTAGCAGACCTAGTGCGCGTTTCCGAGCCGCTGGTCTCGTCTCTCCGGTGGTGGCTCCGGCAGCCGAACCTGATATTCGGAATGCCTTTCCAGTCACCTCAACCGACCCGGGTGCTGACCACCGATGCATCCCTCCTGGGCTGGGGAGCACATTGCCAAGAGGCACGTACTCAGGGCCTCTGGAACACGTGGGAGTCTGCTCAGCAGATCAACTTCCTGGAGCTCAGGGCGATCCGCCTGGCTCTCAAGGCCTTCTCCCACCTGACTTCCCAACAGTCCGTCCTTGTCCAGACGGACAATCAAGTTGCCATGTTCTACGTGAACAAGCAGGGGGGCACGGGCTCCTTCCTCCTCTGCCGGGAGGCACAGAGACTCTGCTCTTGGGCCGTCAGTCACGGCATTCTCCTCAAGGCAGTTTATCTTCCGGGCCAAGAAAATTGCCTTGCAGACAAACTCAGCAGGGTCCTCCAGCCGCACGAGTGGCGTCTGGATCCCTTGGTAGTTCAGAAGCTCTTCCTCAAGTGGGGTCTCCCCACGGTGGATCTCTTTGCCAGTCCTCACAACCGGCAGCTTCCTCGCTTCTGCTCTCGTCGGCCACACCCCCTTCGGGTGGCGGCGGACGCCTTTCTGATCTCGTGGTCGGGGAGCCTTCTGTACGCTTTCCCTCCCATCCCGCTGGTCTCTCGGACTCTTTTCAAGGTTCTCCGAGACAAAGCCTTCATGATCCTGGTGGCCCCTCGCTGGCCCAGGCAGCCGTGGTTTCCGCTCCTGCTGCAACTGGCGGTGGAGGATCCAATCCCTCTGGGGGTGCAACCGGATCTCCTCACTCAGGATCAGGGGTCCCTCCTGCACCCCAACCTCAGGTCTCTCAACCTCATGGCCTGGCTGCTGAGAGGGTAGTCCTTGCTCCCCTTCTCCTGCCGGCGGAGGTGGAGGAGGTCGTCTTGGCTTCGCGACGGCCTTCTACCTGCAAATGCTACGCCCTTAAATGGCGTCGCTTTGCAGTCTGGTGTACCCAACAGTCTCAGGATCCCTTCTCCTGCCCGGTGTCGGTGATCTTGCAGTACTTGCTCCACCTCTCTAATCTGGGACTTAAGTCCAACTCCGTCAAAGTTCACCTCAGTGCTCTTTCAGCACATCATGTGCCGGTGGACGGCAGACCTCTCTCCAATGACCCTCTCGTAGCGAGGTTTCTCCGAGGTCTCCTTCTACTTAAACCACCTCTGCGCCCGCCAGCGCCTGACTGGGACCTGAATGTGGTTTTGCAGCGGATCACCTGTCCGCCTTTTGAACCTATGGCTACCTGTTCTCTCCGTTTTCTGTCTTGGAAAACACTGTTCTTGATAGCCCTCACTTCCGCTAGACGCGTAAGTGAATTGCAGGCCCTCGTGTCTGATCCCCCTTACACTAGGTTCTACAAGAATAGGGTAGTCCTACGGACTCACCCAAAATTTCTGCCTAAAGTGGTCTCCCCTTTTCACATCAATCAGGAGGTGGTACTTCCAACCTTCTTTCCCAGACCACACTCCAGCCGAGCTGAGACGGTCCTCCATACCCTGGACTGTAGAAGGGCATTGAACTTCTACCTTGACCGTACGCGGGAGCACCGTAAAGCTGCTCAGCTTTTTGTGTCTTTTGACCCCAATAAATTGGGGCTCCCGGTCTCCAAGCGTACTCTGTCCATCTGGGTTGCGGACTGTATCTCTTGGGCTTATGGGGCAGCCGGACTCTCCTTAGAAAGTCAAGTCACGGCTCATTGCGTTCGGGCAAAGGCCACGTCAGTGGCTTACCTCCGCTCTGTTCCGCTGGCAGACATCTGCCGGGCCGCTACTTGGTCTTCGAGCCAGACTTTTGCGGTCCATTACTGTCTCGAGAGGGAGTCCCGTAGGGACAGTGCTTTCGGACAGGCAGTCCTCCGTAATCTCTTTGAGGTCTGAGCAACTCCTACCCTCCATCCCGGATGTGGGCTACCGGTGGGTGATAATTCAGCGAAGATTCTATCCTTCTGTGCTGCTGAGCTAGAGGGAGCTCATTTTTGTGCTTAGGGTCTCCGGTAGCCTTGAGCTTGGGAGTCCCATAAGTGAGGACTGACTTCCTGCTTGGTCCTGGAGAAAGCGTAGTTACTCACCTGTAACAGGTGTTCTCCAGGAGCAGCAGGAATCAGTCCTCACTACCCTCCCTCCTCCCCTTGGAGTTGCAATCGTCTGCTTATGTTTTTGCAAATATTTTTATGCTGTCTTTTTTAGCTATGTCATCTGACTGGCTAAGATGGCACCCTCGGGCGGGAAGACGACCGCGCATGCGCGCTGCAATTCCCAAAGGCTTTCTTTGAAAGCTGGGGAAAATTGCTCCGCGAGGGCTCCGTCGGCGCCGACGTCACCCATAAGTGAGGACTGTTTCCTGCTGCTCCTGGAGAACACCTGTTACAGGTGAGTAACTACGCTTAACTTGAAGTAAAGGATCTTGGAGATGAATTTTATATGTGAGACCATGGTTAAGGACTGGTCAAGCATGTTTGATTTCGAGATTGGTATTGTATCTCCAGGAACAAGCAGGAATGAGTCTTCACATATGGGTACGTCGGTACCGACGGAGCCCGCGCGGGAACGCTCCCCAGCGTCCAATCAGAAAGCTTTTGGGAGCATCCCTCAGCGCCTGCGTGCTGCCTTCCCGCCTTTCCAACTGTCTCTCCTCAGTTTTCGTTTTTCCGCGGAGCCGGCAGGACGTCTTCCTGTCACCACAGAAAATTTTTTCTTTAATTCTTGTTTTCTTGTGGTTGCGGCTGTTTCCCCGCCTTCACCGGTACCGCCGATGGGTTTTTTCTTTTCTTTTTCTCAAACTCAAGGAGAGTTTTCCCTCAGTTTCTGTCTTAAATTTTTGGGCCTGTAAGGCCTCTCCATCATGGAGCCGCCTTCTCCTAAGAAGTGCCTTAACTGTGGAAACAGTTTTCTTTCTAGACTCCAATAACTGGTGTCTAACCTGTTTGGATCCTGACCCTTTTCCTCCGGAGCCATTAGGCTGCAATTTTGTGAGAAGAGATTTTCCATTTCGAGTTTCCCTTGATATCGTTTTCCCTTCCAGTGTCAGGGCACCGACCATCTCTTCTCTACAAGATCAGGTAACCCATAAACAGTCTATTAAGACTAGCCAATCCTTGAGTGGTAGGTCTCATGCAAAGCATGACGACGGCTCCGGCCTTGCCCTCACGACCCAATTGGCTTCAAAACCCCGGCGGGAGTCTTCGGTCTCCAAAGCATTTCAGGGGTTTCAGGTTGTTCCTGGGGCTCACCCCTCACAGAACATACCTGAGCCATGCTTGGTGGTGGCATCCGCTTCGAGCGGTACCGATACCCCGGCATCGGCACTGGTGTTGAGCGATCCACTCCTCACCAGGGATCGTCATCTGGCATTCTCAGTACCTTCGGGACCGATCGATACGTCCCAGATTGACTTTCCAGTATTGGCAACACCGCCGATACAACCATCGACGTCTGTACCCTCTAGACATGCATCGATAGACTCGCTTCCTTCGTTGCCGAGTCTAGAGTCGATATCTAGTCTGGAAGACTGGGTACCGACGCGTCTCGGAACCGATGCTTACCGATTCCGGATGCTCGGTACCGAGGATAATCACCAAGGGTTTTTGGTTACCTCGGTACCGTTTGCGCAGCCTCCGATGACTGCTTCGATGTCGGTATCGCCTTCGATTCCGGCACAGCCACCGGTATCGGTATAGATGCCGGTACCTGCAGTATCATCGGGACCAGCTCCTTCCATGCCTTTTTCACCGGGATCGCTCCTTTCGATTCCCAGTTTGGAGTCGATACCTGGCATGGACGATGCAGTACTGACTGTCTCAAGTCATATCTGCCAGTACCAGTATTCATCCATTAGAGCTCCCCTTCTGCACCGGCTCAGTACATCCTCCGGTGCCCAGGCTAGTTCTTCAGGGTTAGCCTGTCCAGGGATCGTTCCCATTGGAGATCCTTCTTTTCAGAAATTTCTCCTTGACATGGCAACATTCCTTGCTATTCCTATCCCTGGCTATGATCCTACACAAGGCTCTTCTGGGGAAAAGGAAAATATAATGCTTCCTTTACATCATTCTTTGCAGGATCTTCTGAAAATATGGAAAACACCTTTTAAGGGTTTCCTCACCTTCTACAGCAACTGATCTTCTGTATCAGGTGCCCCCCTTTCCAGGGTTTCAAAAGACTCAACTTCCCCATCATTCCATTGTAGTGGAATCAGCAATGAGGAAGGTAAAAAGCAAGAAGAAGCATTCTTCTTATCCGCCCGGTCGTGCTTCTAGAACACTGGATGTTTTTGGACGTCAAACCTTTCAAACATCTATGCTGGCATCTAGGATTCTCTCATATATTTTTTATATGAGTCTATCCCTTCAGGAGGTCACAAAGAAATTATCTCTTTTGCCTCCTTTTCTATCAGAGCCCAAGGCTGCAGACTATTCTTTACTTCTTAGTCATAACCAGGATATATCTTGCTTTCTTTCTCGTGCTTCCTTAGACTCTTTTGAGTCTGTTAGCAGAACCTCTGCTATAGCCATAGGAGCACGACGTAGAGCCTGGCTCCAAGCTTCAGACTTGAACAGATGGGCACAGCAGAGACTGGGTAATACTCCTTGTACTGGAGAAAATCTCTTCAATAGGGAGTCGTTACGTCAGGTTGCTCATTGCTCCACTGACTTCCCTGTTTGAGGGCCATCCTAAGCCTTCTCCTTCTCCAGCAGGTAGGAAATGCCCTACCAAACCACCTTTCCCAAAAAGAAGGTTTTATTCTTCTCCTGCCCATCATACAGATGTTCCCAAACAAGGGAAACCTTGTCCTGGTCTGAAGAATCCAAACTCAAGCCAGGGAAATTAACCCTAAATAGGGTTCTAATTAATCCCTTACAGTTCACTTCTCAGAAGTTTTTTCACTGTTTTTTCATTTAAACCTCTACACTTGGATTACTGTTTCCAGGACATCCACTTACTCTTAGGTATGCTGAGCTGTCAGGATATTCATGTCTATGGGTCACAGGTTTCCTCCTCTTCCTACAATGAAGGGAGGTTTGCCATCTATCTCATGATAGTTTTTCTGTACCTCCATGAATTTTCCTTCTACAGACTTACCTTATGGCAAGTCACCCTTCAGCTCATATTTTCTCTACCCTCTTTTCCAGGGTTTCCCCTGTAGAGTGGTACCATGCCAATGGAAGGCTTTCTTAGCCTTTCCAGTCTTCCTTTCCATTCCAGTGTAGAGTTTTTTCTCTTGAGTAAACCCCCTTTTTTCTCATCTGGGCAGCTCGTCAGACAGGGACAGGATATTCTCCTCTTGTTCTGTCTGTTCTCTCTGTTAAAAACAGATTCTCTATGCTGTGCCATTCAGCAGCTGCCCATGCAGGAGTTTCAATGATTGGACTACTGGTACTTTTCCACTGTTCTAGTCTAGTCTTCCACTACTTTCTGTCTACCCTTAGTAGTGCTTCCAAGATAGTACTCATCTATCTTGGATAATCCTTATAACTTCTTTTCTGCCATCTCCAAATCCTTGGAGTTGGCAGTATAGATGAGATGGCAGCTGGTTGTCTTCAACAGCCAGTTTTATTTCCCAACTCTCCTGCATAATGCTTTCTGCAATCCTGCAGAGAAGCTTTCCACTATGGGCCCTTGCTAGAGAGCATAAGGGTTTTTTTCTCTAAAGACTATCTTATATATTGAAAAAGGCTTCCTCAGTCATTCCCCATGACAGTGAGGGTTCTTTACACCTTTCTATTTTCTTTTAATAAAGGACATAAGCCTTCTCTATGTGACAGTCTAAGGAGTTCCCAAATTCCTACAGGAAATATGCTCTTTTTCCCTGCAGCTTGTCCTCATGGTATCCTAATCCTCATGGACAGCACATATTTAACTAAATAACGCATGATACCCCACCCCTTGTCCCTCAAGTGGGTCTAACTGGTGTCTCCTATGCGTGTTCTGTCCATTCACCATGTTAGAGTTCTACCGGACTCAGGACTTGCTGTTTACAGACTAATATTATCCTCTGTTTCTCACAACCATCCTGGTTATTTCCCTGGATAGCATTCCTGCTCCATCTTAACCAGAGGGAATAGATTCTCTATATCTTCTCAAGTAGGTTCCACCTTCTTCTTATAAGATGAATCATTCCTCTTCACATCTCCCATGTGAAGCTTCCTGTAGACATATCTCTGTCTGCTTAATTGCAGACATTTATCTTTAGACCTATATATTCATACATGTACATATGTCTATATGCATTCTTTAGATACATATGTCTGTCAGCCATGTGTGCATATGTTATGCCCCCTGGATCCCGCCATACACATAGATGTGTGTGTGTGTATATATATATATATATATATATATATATATATATATATATATATACCCCTGTATCTATCTATATATCTCTATCTCTCTGTGTATCTGTCGAGATACTCCTTTAGATGGATATGTATTCACATACTTATCTCTCTGTCTGTGCTCATAAAGGTGTTTTCCTTCCTATCTGTTCCAGACAGTGGGCTTACACATGTTCATACTCTTCCTCAGTATGTTTAGGCTATTATGCATACAGCCACTGCTGTGGTACTGACAGCTTTTACCATAACCCTAGGTTCAGGTATCCCTGAAGATCCCTATTCCTTTATCTTCCTACCTCTCGTCAGTTAGGAGAGACATGGGGGATCTTCAGTGGATCTCAGGTTTTCAACTCCTCGAACATCTGTCCTTCCTTGGGAATACTGGGTTTTTCTCCATACCCCTTCTTCCCTCAAGGACTAGGCCAGTTTTTGTCAAAATCGTTCAGTCTTCCTCTTTTGCTCTTGACTATAAATAACTCTGTAGCCAAAAGAGTTTTCAGCTTTTTCCATAAAGCTTTCCACTAAAGACCTACCGTTTTTTGTACTACCCCAGTTGATTCCTGGGGTCTCCTGTCACTTCTACAGTTTGTCCTTCACTTTTACGTCAGTGAGGTCACCTTGAAGATTCATCTACTGGATCCCCAGTAGATTCCATCAACCTCTCTACTTCCTGCAAGCCAGTAGGTAAGGTCCTTTTTGTGATTGTTCATTTCAATATATTCATGATGAGTATCACACATACAAGGACTCCTTGCCTGTAGTCCTATCTTAGGTCAGCTGTTTTTCCTACAGCTCCTCTCTTAACTCCTGCCCTCCATCCTCTGGATGCCTGGCCATATGAGGTGTAGTATTTTTCAATCTCCAACTTGTGAAGGCTCTAGGCATCTTAGCTTGGGAGTTCCCATATGTGAAGACTCATTCCTGCTTGTTCCTGGAGATAGCACAGTTACTTACCTGTAACAGGTGATCTCTTGGAACAGCAGGAATAAGTCTTCACAACCCACCCACCTCCCCTAGGAGTTATATCTCTGTCTATCTTCCTTTCCTCTCTCTCTCTTTGTCTCAGCTATAAAACTCAACTGAGGAGAGACAGTTGGAAAGGCGGGAAGGCAGCACGCAGGCGCTAAGGGATGCTCCCAAAAGCTTTCTGATTGGACGCTGTGGAGCGTTCCCGCGCGGGCTCCGTCGGTACCGACGTACCCATATGTGAAGACTTATTCCTGCTGTTCCCAGAGATCACCTGTTACAGGTAAGTAACTGTGCTTTACGTTACACACAATCAGAACTTCAGCCCCCCCACACTTAAATTCACCTAAAGTACTTCTTTTTTTTTTTAAATTAATTTTTAAGTTGTGGGAATAGAGCCAGTCAGATGTCTGAAAGACATGCATAGATTTGGGCGCAGTAGTGGTCTGAGATGTCGATAGGGTGGTGGAACATAAAATCATCCGCATAAAGATATGTATTTATTTATTTAAAGTCTCTTCTATACCACGCTCTTTGAAAATCAGTGCGGTTTACATGTAACATATTCGTGCAGTGCATGCGAGCATACACTGGACTTAAAATAAACAGGGGATTATTTACAGGTTTCAACGGTAACTATGTACAAGATAACTTTATGGCATATGGAGTGGAGGAGTGGCCTAGTGGTTGGGGCAAGGTACTTCAGGCCGGAAGGTCGGTGGTTCAAATCCCACTAGAGGACAGCAACCTTGGGCCGGAAGGACTGGGGTTTCTAGTCCCATAGGTGCTCCTTGTGGTCTTGGGCAAACCACTTAACACTCCATAGCCCATGTTCCCTGTAAAATAGTTATCTCCAAGTTATAATGCCCTGTTCAATGTAATTTCAGTTTGTTCAATGTAAACCGCACTGATGCAGAATAGTGCGGTATATAAGAGAATGTAAATAATAAATAAAAAAAAAATGTTTATGGTTATGGTTTAGGCATTTGATATACCGCCCTTTTACTTATGCATCAGAGCGGTTTACATGTATATACTAACAGGTACTTTTTTTATTCCCTTGTCCCCGAAGGGCTCACAATCTAAGTGTACCTGAGGCAATGAAGAGTTAAGTGGCTTGCCCAAGGCCACAAGGAGCAGCCATGGGACTAGAGACCTCAGTCCCTCCGGCCTGAGGTTACTTGTCCCCATGTGGGAATTGAACCCCCGGACCTCCGGCCTGAGGTAACCTGTCCCAACCACTGAGCCACTCCTCCCCTAAGGGGATAGCTCAATTATTTACACATTGGGTAAACTATAAACACAGTGGTAGGTCATGGGGGTATACTTCTACTCGTCAGGGGGATCGGGGTCCGGCGGGCTGGGTTGCCGTCTTCCGGAGTGGCTGCGTCAGGGGTGTCTGCTTGGGACCACAGGTGTGGCTGACTGTGGGATGTCATCAGGTTCGGTGTAGTGCTGGAGGAACAGATGGTGCTTCAATGCCTTCCTAAACTGGGTGAGGTCATTGACAGCCCGGATGTCGGGTGGCAGGGCATTCCAGCATGTGGGTGCATGTAACGCGAATGCTCTTCTCCTAGCTGCTTGTGAGCATTTTGTGATTGCTCTCGGGAGTTTCAGGGTATTGAGGGCGGTTGATCTCCTTACTCTTTTGAGGGGGGTGGTCTATATGAGATCTGTGAGTGAGGTGAAGGAGCATCTGTGGATGGCCTTGAAGGAAATCCTGCAGTGGACCGGGAGCCAATGCAAGTGTTTCATGATTGGGGTTGTGTTCTCTTCTGGAGGCACCGTGCAGGATTCTGGCGGCCGCGTTCATTGCTAGTTGCAGGGGATTCAGCGTGTTTCTTGGGAGACCGTGTAGTATGGCATTCGCATAGTCGAAGTGTGGGATTACTAGCGCTTGGTAGACAGTCCGAAAGTTTTCTGTCTCTAGCAGTTGTCTCATGTGGCGAAGCGTCCGAATCTTGTTATCGCTTTGACCATGTTGCTTATTTAGGCTTTCATATTGAGCTGTTGATCCAGCATAACCCCTAGGTACCAAATTGTGGGCTTGCTGAGGAGCTCTGCGTCTCGCACCTTCAGTGTTGTGGGCGGATTGAATGTTGTGCTCCTCGTGATAAAGAGGACCTCCGTTTTTTTGAAATTTATTCTGAGTTTCTGCGAGTGTAGCCAATCTGTGACAGCATCGAAGCAGGTGGTTAGTGGTGATAGGTCTGGCTGATCTATCGAGAAAGGCATGTATAATAGCACGTCATCAGCGTAGATTAGGCAGTTAATGTTGAAAGAGCGGATGAGGTTGCATATGGGCTGCATGCAGACATTGAATAGTAGGGCTGACAGTGATGATCCCTGTGGTACGCCTTTCTCTTGGAGGAAAGGTGAGGAGGTGGAGGGGCCGGTGCGAACGTGCTGCCATCTATCCGTTAAGTACGATGCACACCATGTTAGCGTGGTGCCCTGGACGCCCTTCTAACTGAGACGGGTGATGAGTATTTCATGGCTCACAGTGTCGAAGGCTGCTGCGATGTCTAGGAAGATCAGGGCAAACCCTTGTCTGATGTTGTCCAAGCCGATGGTCAAAGTGTTGAATAACGTGGTCAACAGTGTTTCAACCCCATGTAACTCCCGGAAACCGTGCTGGCAGAGGTCGAGGCTTCAATGTGGTGGTGAAGTTGGCATTGTACGACCTTCTCGATGATTTTTGCCAGAAGTGGGATGCTTGAGATCGGCCTGTAGGAGTCCATCCTTGCTGTGTCCAGCTTGCTGTTTTTTAGTAGCGGCCTGATGGCTGTTTGCTTCAGGCTCTGGGGGAAGGTCCCAGTTGAGAATGATAGTCCAATGAGTTTGGAGAGGAAAGGGCTGAGCTCAGCACGCAGGGATTTTATCCAGAATGCTGGACAAGGGTCGTTAGGTGCTGTGGTGGTGGTTATGGCAGTGATGATGTCTTGTATGCTTTATTCAGTCTGAGCAGAGAAGGTGGTGACGATGTGCTTGATGTCTTAATTGAAGGTGTCAAGGTGGGTGGAGGGGTTGGGTTGGTTGAAATGCCCGAGGAGGGCGTGTTGGTCTGGCCTGTCTTGGCATGCAGGTAGTCAGTATATTCCTGGGGGTCAGGGAGGCTTGGTTGTATGGGAGAGGGCTCCTTCGATAAGGTCTTGATTAGGCTGAAGAGCTCATGTGGTTTATTTACGGAGCGCTGTAGTATCTCTGCGTGGAATTGCTTCATTCTTCTTGTGACTTCTGAGCGGTGTTTTTCCAAGTGAGCATTGTATAGTTCATGATTCTCCGTCGATTGAGAGCGACGCCAGCGTCTTTCGAGCTTTCTAAGCAGGCACAGCGACGTTCGAAGCTCAGAGGAGAACCACGGGGCATTCTTTCTTCTTCCCGCCGACTTACTGAGAGGTGGTTTGACTACGGCATCCAGGCTTGCGTTCCATGTGGAGATCATGTTGTCAAGGCTCTGTGCTGGGGGGTTTTGGAGAGGCTGGGCTCTGTCCAGGATTTCTTCCTTGTTGAAAGGCCGGAAGTGTCTTGAGGATGCTTTGGTGGGTTTGCTGGAGGCATGGGTTCTATTTTTGTTCGGGTGTGATGGCATCTGAAACCTTATCAGACTGTGGTCGGACCAAGATACTTGGCTGACGGATAGATCAAGTTTGTGCATGGGGTCGATGACAGATTGTGGGGCGAAGATAAGGTCCAGTTTGTTTCCTTTTACGTGAGTAGGGGCGTTGACCAGTTGGGTATATCCTAACTCATTAAGGGCCTCGATGAAGGCATTGGAATAAGAGTCTTGGAGAGCTGGAAGGTTGAAATCTCCCATCACCCAGTTTGACGCACGAGGAATTTGGGGGTTTACTGGCGACGTCTATAATTGTGTATAAATCCTCTGGGGAGGGTGATGGAGCCCTATAGAACAAACTGATATTGCTGTGTTCGATATGGTGATGGCATCGAGGTTCATAGTGCTGCTGGCGGCGGTTAGCTGGAATTGTAGTTCTGTCTTTGTTAGGATGAGTGCTCCTCCACCTCTTCTGTCGGCCCTGTAGCAGGGGTGGATGGTAAAGTTGGGGGGGACAAATTGGTGCAAGATGACGGCGTCTGACATGGATAACCATGTCTCAGTGATGAGTAGGATGTCCAGGTTGTGGGTGGACACCAGGTCAGCCACAACTGGCCATTCCTTTTGGATTGATCGTGCATTTATTAGGGCGCACTTCAGGTTGTGGGGGTGGGTGTGGTGTTCCCCCTGGGGCATCTTGGTTTGCTGGAGGGTGACATAGATCAGGTGTGGGCCTGACGTGCGTTCAGTCCCACCTGACTGGTGGCAGGGGGCCCGGACCACCTCCTCCAGGAGCCTTGTAGGACCGGGATGGGGCTATGAGGTGATGTGAGGGCTAGGGCGCTATGTATCAGAGCTAGGAGTATGCAGCAATTGGCAAGGGAACATTGGTAATGAGCCATCATGGGTGGTGTTATGGTGGAGTGGTGTATTAAGTAGGCTCAGCTCAATACATCACTGCGGGCTAGATGGGATTTATTTATTTACATTTTCTTATATACCGTGCTATTCTGCATCAGTGCGGTTTACATTGAACAAACTGAAATTACATTGAACAGGGCATTATAACTTGGAGATAACTATTTTACAGGGAACATGGGCTATTGAGGGTTAAGTGGCTTGCCCAAGACCACAAGGAGCACCTGTGGGACTAGAAACCCCAGTCCTTCTGGCCCAAGGTTGCTGTTCTCTAGTGGGATTTGAACCCCCAACCTTCCGGCCTGAAGTACCTTGCCCCATCCACTAGGCCACTTCTCCACTGCTGGTCTAGTGGCAGAGAGTGTATACTCTGTGTACAGTATGCTTGTCTGGGCAGATAGGCAGTATCATGCAGCCGATACAATGTATATTAAAGTAACATGCAGCAAACTCAGTGTAATCTGATTGACTGGATAGATAACATGCAATAGATACAGCTGTGTCTGGATCAAGAGATAGATCGCAGTCTTGTGGTTCAGGCACTGTTTCCAATACACCAGTCTGAGGGCAAACCAGAAGAGTTTACTGAGGGTCTACTCAGAGGTACAGGTTCGCACCATGTTCTTGTGGTGGTTGATCATCCGACAGCGTTCCTTTGGTGGTCAGTGGTGCCAGAGGTGAGCGAACTCGACCCTTAATGGGGAGCTCAAGCTACGGCCGTGTCTGCTTACTGACTTGGCAGGTGGGAGCTGGTGTGCCTCCGCCTTAGGGCCACGCCAAAGAGCCCTCTGGCGAGGCCCGCCAGGCATGGGTGCGCCGGATGGGGCTTCCTTTATAGCGTGGTTGTCTGCCCCGATTGGGCAGATCAGGCGCGGCAGGATGGCCGGGTCAGGCTCGCTGGAGCTGTCTTGCGCCGGCTCAATCCCCTGATGGGCAGGTTGTCAGGTCCGGTGCTGCGGGTGTCTGAAGGTGCGCCGGATGGCGCTTCCTTTATAGCGTGCTTGCTTTCTTGTGCTTTTTTAAAGATGGTACATATGGGTTGCATATAGAGATTAAACCTGGAATTACCGAGATTTTTTGCACACACTGAATACCGTTGGGGGTCATAAATGACCCCACAACGAATTTTTTAATTGTTAACCATGAAAAATTTAAACTAAACAGACAAAATATTATTCTGAATTAATTATTTATTATATGAAGGTTAAATGTTTTGAAATTTCATGTTTTATCATAAAATTACATGAAGAGTTGCCATGAAAGCAGTTTTTCCATACACTTGATGAACACAGTAAAGTACTACAGTCATTTGCATGAGACAATTTCTGAATGTTCTTTGCAAACATTGCGCTTGCAGGAGATGCAAACTGTTGCTTTTCTTGTCTTTTTCTCTGGAACAGCAGTGACACCTTGCCCTTTTCTTTGGGATCCAGACATTGCAAACAGCATCAGTGGCTTCTTCAATGCTGGAAGAAGTCTCGCTGCAACTACTCTGAAGCAGCTGCTTTCCTAATTCCAAGAGGAATAGACGACGTCTGTGCTTTGACTTGGACTGCCATTCTGGATTTAGTGACATCCAAACAATGAAGGCGTTTAAAGCACTGATGTCCAACATGTTGTAGAAGATTGTCACTGGCCAGCGTCTTGTCATTCGTTTTGTGGTATACGTGCGCAACATTTGATCTGCCGTATCTACTCCACCTTTACTGGAATTATAGTCCAAGATCATGCGTGTTTTTTTGTCTGGACGTGTGTTATCTACTACTTCTTGATCATGCAAACTGCTCAGAACAACCACCACTTTTCCTTTCTTCGGGCAATAGGAAACCAGAGTGACGTCATCGCGAAAGGCATACAGTGAAGTGAATACCTCTCGGCCCTTTGCTGTTACAAATTCTGGAGGTAATTCTTTTCTGTTCTTTCGAATTGTCCCCAAAAGTGTCATTTGTTTTTCTAGCAATTTCCATGACAGGGATAAACTGCAGAAGAAATTGTCAACAGTAACATTTCTGCCAGATTGTGTCAATCCTTCAGTGAGTTGCAGCACAACCCTTTCACCCTGATTCTGTTTCCTGTTTTGTCTGAGTTCCCTTCCTGTATATACTTGAAGACCCAGAGCATATGATGTTGCACTGTCACACAACATCCATAGCTTTATGCCATATTTCCCAGGTTTGCTGGGAATATCTTGTCTGAACGGAACACGGCCACGAAATGTAAGCAGTTCATCCACGGTAACATTTTCACCAGGAACAAAGGCGTCACTTAGTTGCTTCCCAGGTATCAAAAACGTGTCTGATTGGAGCAAGCTTATCCATGCCTCGTTGTTCACGTCTGTTGGTTGCATCATCAAATCTGAGAGCAGAAGAAATTTGCTGAAAACGGTTACGGGCCATATTTTTGCCGAAAACAGAACGACCATCTTCAAGGTTCCACAACTGAACTATGGATTCATTTCGTGACTTGTACACGCCTGAGAGGATCAGAAGTCCAAGAAAATGTTGAAATTCTCCATCTGTCAAATCTTTCCAGGTGTCCTCATAAATGTGTCTTGTTTGCTCGTCCACATCATGATTTCATTCAATAAGTTCTTCCTCATGAACAAGTGGAATGCTGCGAGAGGGCCATCAACATTTGGAACAGCATACCTTGTAGGACCTTGTTGTAACGGGCATGACATTAGCTTTGGCGTATCTTCCAGCAGCTTGCTTTATAGGTTTCCTGTTCCATGATGTGGCATCCTTAGGTACATAGGCTTCAATGGCAACATTTGTGCTTATAGTTGATGATCTCTTAGCTCCTCTACGACCACAATTAAGATTCCTCACAGATGATACTGACACCGAGGACTCCTGCGTTCTTCCCCGTCCAGCACAACCTCGACCTTTGCCTCGACCTGTAACTTGACTCTTTGCTGCAGGCGATGTTACCGGCTCAACATCAGTCTCACATTCACTTGGTGACCAACTGCTGTTGCCATCTGAATCATGACTGTCAGATTTATTGCCCGAACTTGGCTGATATGCTTCTTCGCTTGCTGAATATGCTGCTGCATCAGACGATTCAGAGCTGTCACTGTCAGCATCTCATTGCAATATTTCTCTTACTTGGGCAGCTGAATACTTTCGTTTTGACATCATAAACAATAACCTAAAATAAACAAAGTTGAATAAAATGCAAAGCAGTTTTACTATAGGTGTACAATAATTGTGATGAACGAGCTGAAAGCCTTTAGATTTCATCGGAAATAATGAGAGAACGTATGATATCAATTACAGAAAATGTGTAATTTTCATAAGAGTACAAAAAATAAATGATACATAATTAATGATAAATACCTTTGTCAGATCAAAAAATTCACACAACTGCAAATTGTGTCACGATCCAAACCGGACGTAATCAACTGGGGTCAAAAATGACCCCACTGGTACTCTGTGCTGCAATTCATCACTAGCGTCACCTAGCAGATGAAAATTATTCCTCTCATGGCGCAATATAAAGAGAATATTGACATATGAAAAGTCATAAAAAGATTGCATTCTTGAACAAGTAGTTTCCGAAATACGCATTGTGAAACGTGCAATGGGGTCCCTTTTGACCCCATCGGTACTCCCAGGGTTAAAGAGAAGGGCAGAGAGGGAGGAGCCTTGCGGCACACCTTGGGACTGAATGAAGGTTGAGGAAGTTGCTGTGCCTATCTTGACTTGAGTCCGGTCGATAAGGTAAGATTTAAACCATTTTAATACTGTGCCTTGGAGGCCAATCTGTTGCTGTCTGAAGATTAGTATTTTATGGCTAATGCTGTCAAAAGTGGCAGCAATGTCAAATACCAGCATATTAGCTTGTTTACTGTTTAGTCCACAGAGGAGTTTGTTCATGAGAGAGAACATGAGGTATGGCCTAAAGCCATGTTGATGATCATCAAGCAGGGCATTTAAGTCAACAAAATCTTGCAATTGGGTTTGTACGATTTTTTTTTCCAATGATTTTTGCTAAAAAAGGCAAACTGGATATGTGTTAGGAATTAGGGAGGGTTTTGTCTGTCACGTTAGGTTTCAAAATAAGGGCGTATGAATGTGTGTTTCAGGGGAGGGGGCATATGCCCTGTGTCTAAAGATCGGTTAACTATTTCTAGAATGATAGGGGAGAATTCATCTGTTGTGGTTTTGAGTCAACTGACTGGACAAGGATCAGCAGGGGAGGTGGTAGTATTAATGTCAGTGATTATATTTTTAAGATGTTTGACGTTGATATGGTAGAATGAAGTCCAGGAAGCTTGATTGTTGGGTTTAGTCTTGCTGGCATTATCACATTATGGAGGGGTGTGAGTTTATCACGCAGTACCAGAGAATGTGTGCTGTTGAGTCGGTGCTGTCTCCTCAGGGGCTGCTGGGTTGCCAGTTTTCTTGGCAGGGTGTGACCAGAAGTAGATTGCCAGGCCTTTCTTCTGAGGCAGTGGAGGGTAAAGTGACTTGCCCAAGGGCTCAAGGAATTGCAGTTGGAATTGAACTTTGGTCTCGTGGTCACCAGGTCACTGCTCTAAGCACTAGGGGGTACTCTTCTTATTTGTAGATACTCATTCCTAAACGTCCCTCTAGTCCAGTCCCCTTCCAGCAGCTTGGAGAGACTGAGCTTGTCATCATTCTGATGACCCTCGGGTATAAATATCACTGGCACCTCCCACCAGCTCCAGTAAGCTCAGTCTCCAAGCAGCTGGAGGAGCACTAAGCCAGGGGTTATGCTTGTTGGAGAGACGCAAGGAAATATAGTGGAGTTTAGTTTAGTTGGCTTACCTTTATTTCGTTTGATTTTTTTCAATTTCATTTTCATTTTCTTTTGCTAGTTCCCACCCCCTCCTCATCCCTCTAGCCAATATTGTCGGGGCCCAGAGGAGGCTTCACAAAAAAAAAAATGTTAAACAGAAGCGGTTCCTGAACCTTTCAAGGGTGAGGATACGCTTGGGCAATTTTCTTACCTGAGAGCCTGCTGTCAAAGCCTTGGCGTGGCTGAGCACGAAGGTGGGAACAGGCAGTTACACGGGAAGAGAGCGGGCCGTACCTCAACGACTGGCTCAGGAAGAGGTGGCTGCACTATGCATTGCTTGGTGGTGATCCGCGTGGCACCCTTTACCACGTGGTCGTCGGTTGCATTTTATCAAGGCCTCTCACCGCCGGGGAGTGATCGGAATGGCGGAGGTAGGTGGCAGAGTGATTTCGTGCGTTTTCTCATGCGCCTGATCGGGGTATTACCAGGGAGCAGTTTTTTTGGTAATGGGGGCTCCCGGGGGAGTTTGATTATTCCTTTTTGTACTATGTTAAAAAAAAAATTAGGAAAAGTAGACATAGGTGTGAGGTGTGTTTAGATACCCTTTATATATCTCTATATATATCATATATCTTTATATATTATATATATTAGGTATATTTTGGGTTTTACATATAAATGTTTATGTAGAGGTTGGTGTTCTTCCTCTCTCTCAGGTTGCCAAGGTGAGATTAAGTACTCGAGGGCACGACTGCCATGCCTGCTAGTCCGCAATGCTTAGTATACGGGACCTGGCGGGGAGCGGTGTCGGAGGCTGGCGTCTGCAGGGGTTGCGCTGTAGAGGCCGCCTCTGTGGAGCAGGGAATCCAGGCCAGCATAACTCTGGATCCGCCAGCTTGTGCCTCACAAGATTCAGGGGAATCTCTGGGAGCAATGCTCGGTTCAGGAGTTTCTCTACCCTCAGCATCTGAACAGCCGGCCCCTCCTCAGCCTCAGCTTGGGCCCTCCATGTCTTCAGTGGGACTGGAGGGGGGAGCTTTGGGAAGCTGCCTGCCCAGAATTTGTGGTGTTACTGCATAAGGCATTTTGTCTGTGTCAGCAGGGCAGGTGGCGGCACATGACCGTGTGGTTACGCGAGCTGCGGGGTCTAAAGAGGAGGAGACAGGCATACCGCCTAAGCGACCAATACTGGAAAACGAGGAAATGCTTCACTCCCCTTTGTCAGAGGATCTGGAAGAGGAGGCCTCGGACCGGGAGTTGGGGGGAGGATGAGGAGGAACTCTGAGGGTGAGATTCCGTAAGAGCAGTAAGCCAGTATTGTTCGGGTCTTCCGCCGGGAGGAGTTGCCGGCATTGATCGGAGAATCATTGAAGGTCCTCAGTATCGTCCCGGGCATTCCAGGGGAGGACAAGTCCTTGGAGGACCCATTGATTCAGGCAGTTAGGAAGTCTCAGAATGTTTTCCCAGTCCACCGGGTGGTTCAACAGATGATTCAAGAAGAGTGGGATCAGCCGGAGTCTGGGCTAAGGGGGGTCCGGTCTATGTCCTGCCTGTACCCCTTGCCAGAGCTTGAGAGGAAGCTCTTGCAGTCGCCTAGAGTGGATGCCACGGTTTTGGCAGTCACCAAGAAGACTATACCAGTGGAGGGCAGTGCGGCCCTGAAGGATACCCAGGACAGAAGCTGGATACGTTATTGAAGCAAGCCTTTGACATCAGTGCCCTGGGTCTCTAGGCATCATTGTGTGGCGCTTGGGTAGCCCGCGCTTGTCTGCAGTAGTCACAACAGCTTCAGCTGTCTAGCGACCCTCCAAGCGGATCGCCTGGGGAGGCGACAAGAATTGAGTCAGGAGCGGCCTACCTGGCAGATAGCCAGTATGATCTTATCCAGAAGCTTAGCAAAGAACATGGCTTCTGTGGTAGCGGCTTGTCGTTACCTCTGGCTCCATAACTGGGCGGCAGATGGTGGTTCTAAGGCTCGCCTCAGCAGACTCCCCTTCAAGGGAATGTTTTTGTTCAGGAAGGATCTGGACAAGTTGGTGAAGGATTTGGGCGAGTCTAAGGGAGGTAGGCTCCCTGAGGATAGACCAAAGCAGACTCGCTTCTCTGCTCCTGCGCGGTCTCAGCCACGGGAGGCCTGGAAGTTCCGGGTGACTCAGTCGGCATCCTTTTAGAGATGACATTTCTCTTCTACATGGCAGGCTTTCCAGGGGTTTTGAGGGGCAGGAAGGGGATTTGAAGCTTCTTCCTCAGCCACGGGCCCTAGGAAGCCACAATGAAGTGAGGGTGGCTCAGGCGGAGGTTCTGCCGGTGGGGGACGTCTTCGGCAGTTCCTTTCCAGCTGGGCCTGAGTCACATCCGATCAGTGGGTCCTGGAGGTAATTCGAGACTGGTATGCCCTCGAGCTGGCCAGACCCTTTACCCATCATTCGTGCAGTCTCCTTGCAGATCTCCAGCGAAGCTCGCAGCAGTGGAGGAGACTCTGGACCGGCTGCTGCTGCTGGGAGCGGTTGTGCCGGTACCCAGAGGCCAGTGCGGCTCTGGTTGATACTCCATCTATTTCGTGGTTCTAAAAAAGGAGGGCTCCTTCCGTCCAATCCTCGACCAGAAGTGAGTCAATCATTGCCTCAGGGTTCCTCATTTTCGCATGGAAACTCTGAGGTCGCTGATAGTGTCAGTGCGACAGGGAGAGTTTCTAACATCTCTCGATCTCACAGAGGCGTATTTACATATTCCCGTTCGAGAGTCACATCAGCAGCAGTTTCTGCAGTTTGTGATACCAAGGGGACACTTTCAGTTCCAGGCATTTCCAGTTGGTCTGGCAATGGCTCCTTGCACCTTTACCAAGGTAATGGTAGTAGTGGCAGCGGCGCTACGCAAAGAAGGGATCCTGGTTCATCCTTACCTCAACTGGCTGATCTGTGCTATGTCCAAGGAGGAGAGCTTGAGGGCAGTGGACAAGGTCATGGGGCTCCTACGGAGTCTAGGATGGGTGATCAATCTGGCAAAGAGCAGACTGGCTCCCGCAGAGGAGATAGAGTATCCGAGGACGAAATTCAACACGGACAAGGGCATGGTGTTCCTGCCAGTACAGAGGGCGAAAGAGCTGCGGCTTCTGGTGTGCCGGTTTCTGGCTATGAAGGCGCCCTTGGCTTGACATTATTTACAGGTGCTGGGGACTATGGTGGCAACGATCGAGTTGGTGCCCTGGGCCAGGGCCCACATGAGACCACTTTAGCGGGCTCTTCTGCGTTGTTGGTCCCATCAGCGTCAGCCCTTGTTGGTACAGCTCCCTTGCCCTCCAGCGACCAGGGAAGCCTTGCATTGGTGGCTTCATCCGGGCAATCTGGAGTGAGGCATGCCCCTGGAGTCCCCACTGTGGCTGCAGTTGACAACGGATGCCAGCCTGACCGGTTGGGGGGCTCACTGCGAGTGTGGCTTCGCCCAGGGGAGATGGAGCGCCGCGGAAGCTCAGTGGTCCAACAGATTGGAGTTGCGGGCGTTAGCGCTAGCTCTCAGGGTGTTCGAACAGTGGGTTCACCAGAAAGCGGTCAGAGTGCTTTCGGACAATATGACCACGGTGGCCTACATCAACAGTCAGGGTGGCACGAGCAGTCCTCCCTTGGAGGAGGAGGCAGAGGGTCTGCTGGATTGGGCCAAGACCCATCTGGTGGCCCTGTCAGTGCAGCATGTAGCCGGGGTGGAAAATGTCACGGCAGACTTCCTGAGCCAGTGGCAGGGTGGATCACGGCGAATGGGAGCTCTGTCAGCAGGTGTACGAGCAGGTGGTATGCCGGTGGGGGCGGCCCATCATGGATCTTATGGCAAGGTGGGGGTCGGCAAAAGCGAACTGTTTCTTCAGCAGAAGAAAAGAAAGGATGTCGGAGGGCCTAGATGCTCTGGTTCAGAGGTGGCCCACGGGTGGGCTGCTTTGTGTTTCCTCCGTGGGCACTGATAGGCAAGGTCCTCCAGCAAGTAGAGGCCCACCGAGGGTGAGTGGTTCTCATAACCCCGGACTGGCCTCGTCGTCCATGGTATGCCGATCTCATTTAGCTGCTGGCCGACCACCTGTGGTGTCTTCCTGTGAGGGAAGATCTTCTGGTTCAGGGGCCCTTGTGGATGCCACATGTAGATTGGTTCTCGCTTACAGCCTGGCTATTGAAAGGGCAATGCTGCTTAAGCGAGGATATTCCAGGGCAATGGTCTCGACCTTACTGAATGCCCACAAACATTCAACCTGTCCTCTCCTATGCTAGTCTGGCACATTTTTGAAGGCTGGTGTGCAACTCAGCAGAAGAGGTCTATGGCAGTTTCGGTTCCAGAGGTGCTGGAGTTCTCACAGGCAGAGTTTGAGAGAGATCTTGCAGCCAGCTCCCTGCGGGTGCAGTTGACTGCTATTTCCTGTTACAGGAGTAAGATTCAAGGTAAGGCTTTAAGTGAACATGCCGGATGTAGGTCGGTTCCTGAGGGCAGTAAGGCACCTGCAACCTCAGCAGAGGTCGTCTGTTCCTCCCTGGGATCTCAATCTGGTGCTGAATACTCTAGCGAGGGAACTTTACGAACTGATGGAGCGGGCCTCTTTGAAGGACTTGGTGCTTAAGACTGTGTTTCTAGTGGTGATCTGTTCAGCCAGGCGTATTTCTGAGCTTCAAGCTGTCTTTTCGCCTGCTGTTTCTCTTTCTTCAAGGAGAAGGTGGACTTGCGGACGGTACCTTCTTTTTTGCCCAAGGTAGTTTCGCTGTTCCATTTGAATCAGTCAGTTTCCCTCCCTTCCTTCCCAAGGCCGGGGAGCGGGTTGGAGGAGGCGCAGCTTCACCATCTGGATGTGCATAAGGTCTTGAAGCATTGCCTGAAACGTACAGCGACGTTCCGCAAATCGGATTGGCTGTTCATTTTGTTCAGAGGACCGTGTAGAGGAGAAGCGGCAGCTAAAGCTGCCATTTCCAGGTGGATCAGAGAGGCCATTGCTGGGGCATATATACAGAAAGGTAGGCCGGTTCCAGTGGGATTCGAGGCCCATTCTACCCGAGGCCTAGCGACCTTGTAGGTGGAGTGTAGTTTGGTTCCGCCACTGGAGATCTGTAAAGTGGTGACCTGGTCTTCCTTGCATACCGTTGCCAAGTATTACTGGTTGGATGTTCAGGCAGCGGGAGATACTGGATTTGGGGGAGCGGTGCTTTGGTATGGTCTGTCAGGTCTCTCCCAAAATTGAACTGCTCTGTTACATTCCAGAGGAAAAGGACTGGACTGGAGGGATGCTTAGGAAAGTGTAATTAAGCCTTACCTGCTAATTAGCGTTCCTGAAGGAACTGCAGTCCAGTCCCTGATCCCGCCCATATTCAGGTCAGTCGCCGGCCCGAAGCTTCAGGTAGACAAGAATGGAGAAGCCTCTGTGGGTTCCCCACCGAGGGATTCCGGTGAAGATGTGGACAGTCCAAGTGTCCTGCGGTAAGAGTGCTTCAGGGCAAGTATTGTTTCAGGTAAAACAGCTCCTCTTAGCGGGGGAGGGGGAGTCTTTCCCTGGGGAGGGGGGAGGTGGTGTTCTAAAGTTATAAGATTCTTTCAAAAGTTATTTGTTTGGTTAATTGTGTCTCCGTTAAGTCTGCTTTGTCAATAGAATACTGGAGCTCGTGGGAGGTGTCGGTGGTATTTATACCCGAGGGTCATCAAAATGATGATGAGCTCAGTCTGCAAGCTGCTGGAAGGGGGAGCACAACCCAGAGGAAAGGGACTGAACTGGAGTTCCTTCAGGAACGCTAAATAGCAGGTAAGGCCTAATTCAGCGATGGCGAACCTATGGCACGCGTGCCAGCTGTGGCACGCGAAGGCCTTGCAGCTGGCACGCGTGAAGGTCCGCAGAAAAAGAAAAAGCGGGCTCTGGCTGCTGCCGCGGACGCGGCAGCATGCAGTGTCCCGCGGGGCCCCCTCCGCCCGCTAAGCCCCTCTGCAAGGGCTTTCAGATTCGCGAGGGAGACAGCGTCTCCCTCGCGTCTCTGTTAAGCCCGCAGGGGCTAATGGGAAATTTCCCATCAGCCCCTTTAGACGCGAGGGACTGATGGGAAATTTCCCATTAGCCCCTGCGGGCATAACAGAGACGCGAGGGAGACGCTCTCCCTCGCGAATCTGACAGCCCTTGCAGAGGGGCTTAGCGGGCGGAGGGGGCCCCACGGGACATTGCATTCTGCCGCTGCCGCGGCAGAAGCCAGAGCCAGCTGCTTTTTTTTTTTTTTAAATTTGCCATGGGGGGTGGGTTAGGACTGCTAATGGGCTGGGGGGGGTTAGGACTGCTAATGGGCTAGGGGGGGGGGTAGGACTGCTAATGGGCTGGGGGGGTAGGACTGCTAATGGGCTGTTGGCTGATGGGGGCTGTCTGGAAATGGGGTGAGGGGGGGTTAGGACTGGTAATGGTCTATGGGGGGGGGTAAGGACTGATAGAGGGCTAGAGAGGGGGCAGGGTTAGGACTGCTAAGGGGCTAGGGGGGGTTAGGACTGCTGATGGGGAGGGGTAAGGAGTGGAGGTGGGCTGTTGGGTGGGGTTAGGACTGGAAATGGGCTGATGGGGGGTTAACACTGGAGGTGGTCTGATGGGGTTAGGACTGGTAATGGGCTATGGGGGGGTTTAGGACTGATAATGGGCTATGGGGGGCTGGGACAAGAAATGGGCTGATGGGGAGGGGTTAGGACTTGAGGTGGGCTGATGGGGTTAGGACTGGTAATGGACTGTGGGCTGATGGGGGGGTTAGGACTGGCAATGGGCTATGGGGGGTTAGGACTGGAAGTGGGCTGATGGGGGGTTAGGACTGGTAATGGGTTATAGGGGGGGCTTAAACTGAAAATGGGGTGATGGGGGGTTAGGACTGGAAGTGGGTTGATGAGGGGGGGATAGGACTGGTATTGGGTTGGGGGGTTGCTAGGACTGGAAATGGGTTGGGGGGCTGCTAGGACTGGAAATGGGCTGATGCAGGGACTAGAAGGGAATGGATGCTGGGTGAGGCTGGAACTAGAAGGGAGCTGGTGTTGGGGGAGGATTAGAATGGGATGGGGCTGGGAGAGTAAAATGGAGAGGGGAAAAATATTTTGTGTGGGAGGGATAAAAAATCTACAATTGGCCGGGTATTGGGAGAGTAAGTGGGGATTGAGGATGGAGGGGTAAATTTTGAGTAGATGAAATAGGAATGAGGAAAGAGCAAAAGGAGAAAGATTAGTATGTTAAAGCAGATGTAGAGAGAGAATGGAAAAAAAACCCCAAGAAGACAGAAGAAAGGACAAATGGACAGCAGATGGAGAGTTAGCAGAAGACACGAAGAAACCAGAAGAAAGTGGCTGGAACAATTGCAACTGAAAAAAAATGCACAAAAGGTAGAAAAATATCTCTTTATTTTGAATTTATTAATTGGAATATGTCAGCTCTGGGAAATGTGCATCATTAATTTTTGCGCTTTGTTTAGTACAAGAGGAAATTAATATATAGTTTTATTTCTACAGTGTTGTTGTATATTCCAAGTTTGGCTTTTGGGGTTCCCAGTTTAATTATTGTCTTCCTGTTTCTAAATTGTGATTCCTTGTTTGGTAATGGTCTGTTCTGCATGTGTAACTGAGCTGAGGTATTCTGTTTATATAATTCCTATTTGACATTGCCACTTGTTCTTTCCCCAGTAGGTCATGTATTGTTCTCTGAGATGTATTGGTTTAATATTTGCAGTGTTGCCTTTTGATAGGTAGAGTATGGTGCTTTGTGAGTCCTGGTAGTGCTGTTAGGATACGGCGGGTTTGCTATGGGTTCTAAATGGGCAGCGTTTGTAGTAGTTCCTAATGTGCCTGGCGGTTGGTACTGGATTATAGTAATGTAGAAACCTTTTAGTCTTTCTTTATCCATATACTCATTAAGAGGCATGTTTACTAAAAGTTAGTGTATGGTAACATTATGCAAATATTTATGCAAATGAAGCACCTTATGCAAATGGAGCTTTAATTGACGTGCTGGCACTTTGAGGAAATTCTTTGGTTTTGTGCGGCAGTTTGGGCACTCGGGCTCAAAAAGGTTAGCCATCACTGGCCTAATTACTCTTTATTGGTGCTTGCAGTGAAATTGTAGTTGATGCCTTTAGCTGACAGTGTCATAACTATGAAGAGCAAAGAAATTTTTGGTTTTAAGTCTAATATGAGAGTTGCTATTTATATTTCTGGCCTAATAATGAAAAAACAAATATTTATGATCGAAATTGGTTTTATTGTTTTTCAAAATATTCTCCATGAAGATCAATACACTTTTGCATGCCTTTGAACCAATTTTCGAAGCACTTTTTCCACTCCGATTGAGGTAACTCCAAAACATGCGTTTTGAATGCATCAACCGCATCTTCGGGTGTTGAAAATCGTTGACCACGTAATTTGTTTTTGATGTGTGAGAATAAAAAGTCATTGGGTGCCAAATCAGGGCTGTACGGTGGATGACCCATCAATTCGATGTTTTGGCCGGTTAAAAATTCCTTTGTTTGAGCCAATGTGTGAGAGCTCGCATTGTCATGATGAAGAATTATTCGCCTCTTCTTCGACTTTTTCCGAATTTCTCCGAAGACTTCTGGTAAACAAATGGTCGTGTACCATTCAGAATTGACCGTCCTATGTTGCTCTAACAGCACTGTCGCCACGTGACCGGTAACGCCGAAGAAACAGGCAACCGTTTGCTTCAATGTGCTTTTTCAGCGAACAACTTTTGTTGGATTTGGCTCGTCTTGGAAGACCCATACAGTCGATTGCTGTTTTGTTTCGGGCTCATATGCATAGATCCATGATTCGTCACCTGTGTAGATGTTATACACAGTCTTTGATGCACCTTGAATGTATTTTTTCAACATTTCCTTGCACCAATCGACACGAGTCTTCTTTTGAGCGTTTGTCAGATTATGCGGGATCCAACGCGAACAAATCTTTTTTACGGCCAAATGATCATGCAATATCTTATTGATGCTTGTCATACTAATGCCCAAAGATGCCTCAATCTCTCGGTATGTCACATGACGATCTTGCTTTATCAGTTCACACACAGCATCGATATTTTCTGGCACAACAACCGATTTTGGACGACCCTGACGGAATTTGTCCTGGAGCGAACATCGGCCACGATTGAATTCGTTATACCAGTTTTTTACAGTGCTGTAGGATGGTGCTTTATCGCTGTATAAAAAATTAAGTTCATCGATGCACTCTTGTCTTGATAATCCACATCGAAAGTTATGAAAAATAATCGCACGAAAATGTTCACGAGTTAATTCCATTTTTCGCCCGAGATGAATTTTTCAAGTTACTGTAAACAAATCGCGCTCAAATGATAAAATGTTATGAATAAGGTTATGTTCAACAATGTCAGTGTTCCAATGGAACCATTGGATGGCGCCTGGCAACACTTACTGTTGCTAAGGCCAGCAACCTTGTATTTATGTCCTCAAGTCTCTTCTCATAAGTCTTCTGACGCAGGGCCCAAATCATTTTTGTTGCCTTGTTCTGAACTGTTCCAGCCTTTTTATATCCTTTGCGAGATACGGTCTCCAAAACTGAACACAATATTCCAAGTGAGGCTTCACCAGAGACTTGTACAGTGGTATTAGTACCTTCTCCTTTCTGCTGGTAATTCCTATCTGTATGCAACAAAGCATCCTTCTGGCTTTTGCCACTGCCTTGTCACAGTGTTTCTCCACTTTGAGATCCTCAGAAACAATCACTCAGAGGTCCTTCTCCTAGTCCGTGCACACCAACCTCTTGCCCTCTATCGCATACAATTCCTTGGATTTCTGCTTCCCAAGTGCATGACACTGCATTTCTTCACATTTAATCTTAGCTGCCAAGCATTAGATCATTCTTCCAGCTTTTGTAGATCTTTCATCATGTTATCTACTCCTTCAAGGGAGTCCGCTCTGTTGCAAATTTTCATGTCATCTGCAGAAAAACAGACTTTTACATTCAGTCCTTCAGCAATATCACGCACCATGGAATGATAGAGGCATTATAATAACCTTGGTTTTATTCTCCATTCCTTTCCTAATGATTCCTAGCATTCTATTTGCTTTATTGGCTGCTGCACACTGGGTGGAGGGTTTCAGCATATTATCCACGATGAAGCCTAAATCTTTTTCCTAGGTGGTGGTTTCTAAGGTGGTATCTTGCATCGTGTAACCAAAGTTTGGGTTGTTCTTTCCTAGGTACATAACTTTGCACTTGTCCACGTTAAACTTCATCTGCCTTTGGACACCCAATCTTCCAATTTATCAAGGTTATCTTGCAATTTTTCACAATGCTCTTGGGTTTTAACAACTTTGAATAATTTTGTCTCATCTGCAGATTTAATCACCTCACTCGTTATTCCCATTTCCAGGTCATTTATGAATATTAAAAAGCAGCGGGCCCTGGGGCACGCCACTATTTACGTTTCTCCATTGAGAAAATTGGCCATTTAGCTCTACTCTCTGCTTTCTATCTTTTAACCAGTTTCTCATCCACAGTACTATGCAGCCTCCAATCCCATGACTTTTTTATTTCGCCAAGAGTCTCTCATGAGAGGCCTTTGTCAAAAGCTTTCTGAAAAGCCAAATACACTAATCAACCGGCTCAGCTTTGTCTACCTGTTTGTTCACACCTTCAAAAAAATCGAACAGACTAGACGTTCCTTGGCTAAATCTATGTTGACTTTCTCCCATTAAACCATGACTATCTACATGACCAGTAATTTTTTTTTTATAATGGTTTCTACCATTTTGCCTGATACTAATGTCAGACTTACAGGTCTGTAGTCTCTGGAATCACCCTATACCCCTTTTTAAATATTGGCATTACATTGGCCATTCTCCACTCTCTTCAGGTGCTAAAGGTTGATTTTAATGATACTTCACAGATTACTAATAGTAGGTCTGCAATCTCATATTTCGTTTCTTTCAATACCCTTGGATACAAATCACCTAGACGACTTAAGAGATCAGAGACAGTTAAAATCAAAATAAACTTATCTTTTTTTTCTATAAAGAGATCCACTGTCTGTCCCAAGCCATTTTGTATTCTGTCACTGTTATTTGCCCCCACCACTTCCATCGAGAGGGCATTCCAAGCATTCACCACCCTTTCAGTGAAAAAGTATTTTCAGACGTTGCCTTTGTTTACTCCCTTGCAGCTTCATGTTATGCTATCTAGTATTACAGCTTCCCCGTCTTTGAAAAAGGTTTGTTCATTAATACCCTAAGTATTTAAAGGTCTGTGTCTAAGAAACTTACGTTTTTTTGTCTAATTTGTTGCTTTCTGTTAGAATCCTTAATGTTGACTCTCTTGGTGACAGCGCCCCCCCCCCCCTTTTTATGTCGACTTGATTACTGTCCACCCCCCCACCCCCCTTGTTTTTGTTAGGCCGCTTTGCCTGGTGAAAAGCAGGATATAAATGTAGCTAAATAAATACATATCACCCCGTACCTCCTGACCTCTGGAGTATACATATTTGTCTTCTGGTGCAGGCTCCAATTCATTTTGGTTGCCTTCCTCAACACTTTCTAGTCTTTTTATATCCCTTGTGAAATATGGTCTCCAACCGAACACATTATTCTAAGTGAGGCCTCACCATTGACTTGTACAGTGGCTTTAGTACCTCCTCCTTTCTGCTGGTTATTCCTCTGTGTATGCAACTCAGTATCCTTCTGACTTTGGCCACTGCCTTGTCACACTATTTTGCCACTTTGAGACCCTCAGAATCACTCTGACGTTGTCCTCCTAGTCCGGACACACTATCCTATTGCCTGCTTTCTCATAAAAATATCATTGGATTTCTGCATCCCAAGTGCATGACTCTGCACTTTTCACATTAAATCTTAACTGCCAAGCATTAGACCATTCTTCCAACTTTTGCAGATCTTTCCTCATGTTAGCCACTCCCTCAGGGGAGTCCACTCTGCTGCAAATTTTTGTCATCTGCAAAAAGGCAGACTTTTCCCCATTCAGTCCTTCGGCAATATCGCTCACAAATACGTTGAACAATACCGGTCCCAGGACCGATCACTGGGGCATGCCACTAATCACCTTCCTTTCTTCCAAGTGAGTTCCATTTACTATCTCCTGTTGTCTGTCTGTCAGTCAACCAATTTCTGATCCAGTTCACCACCTTGGGACCCATCTCCAGGCTGGTTAGCTTATTGATTAACCTCCTATGAGGAACAGTTTCAAAGGCTTTGCTGAAATCTAGGTAGATCACATCCAGCACATGCCCTTGATCTAGTTCTCAGGTCACCCAATCAAAGAACTCAATCAGATTTCTTTGTCAAGATTGTCCTTTAGTAAAACCATGTTTTGAATCATGCAGCCTATTGGTTTTGAGAGAGTCCGCTATTCTCTCTTTCAGGAGCGCCTCCATTACTTTTCCCACCACCAAGGTAAGGCTTACTGGCCTGTAGTTTGCCACTTCTCTATTTCCACTTTTGTGAAGAGGTACCACAGCCCTTCTCCAGTCCTGTGGAACTTCTCCTGTCTCCAGGGATCTATTAAAAACATCCTTTAAAGGCCCTGCAAGAGCATCTCTGAGCTCCTTCAGTATCCTGAGATGTATCCTTTTTGGTCCCATGGCATTGTCCACTTTCAGTTTTTTAAGCTCTTCAAACACATCATCTTCTCTGAATGGTGGTATATCTACTACATTTACATTTGTATATTTGTCAATCTCCAGGAACAAGCAGGAATAAGTCATCACATATGGGTACGTCGGTACCGACGGAGCCTGCGCGGGAAAGCTCCCCAGCTTTTCAGATGAAAAGCTTTTGGGGCCTCCCACTGCACATGCGCGCTGCCTTCCCGCCTTCCTGACCAGCTCTCCTCAGTTCTTCTTTTTCCACGAAGCCAGCAGGTCGTGTTCCTGTCACCGCTGAAGAATTTGTTACTTTTGTTTGTTTCTTTAGACCGCGTACCTGCCTTCCCCATACCGAAACCGGTATCGCCGGTCTTTCTTTCTATATAAAAAAAAAAAAAAAGACTTTTTTATTTTCTTCAGCACAGCTTGGTACCCGTTGTTAGGCCTTAAGGCCTACACAAATTCTCCTCATGGAGAAGCCAGTCCCTGGTTTTAAAAAATGTACCAAATGCAGTGCTGTCATTTCTGTCACAGACACCCATGAATGGTGTCTCAAATGTTTGGGACCTGAACACTCCATACCGGACTGCCCATCCTGCACCCAGATGTCTAAACGCGGTTTGCAGAACCGGGCTAACAAGCTCCATGTGCTGTTTCCTTCAGAAGCATCACAGTCATCCAGGTCTTCCTCTCCGGATGGATCTCAGGTAACCAAAACCTCTGTGGGCAAATCCTCTAAAAGCAAATCTCTTTCTAAAGATCGAGAGGCTCTCAATTCTGAGTTCGAGGATTCTGCCCAGGCCAAAAAACCCCGGCGGGAGGTTCCGGCCTCCAAACCAATCATGGGGTCACAGGTTGACATCGATGGCACGGCCTCGACAGATCACCTGTTGGACTGCTCTGGGGTACCGGCCCATACCGGTACCGACATCCAGGCAGTAGTGGCGTCTATGGGCAGTACTGTCCAGACCATGCAGCAAGCCGTTCTGGCATTCATTAAGGCTGCGACGCCCTCGGTACCGACCCCGGTTCCGGTATCTACACCGGAACCGAGACCATCGACTTCTAAACGTCGATCGGTTCCGCATGCCGGATTCCGGCTTTCGCCCGGTACCGATCCCTTGCCCGATACGCCCGATGTCGATACCGATCGGTATGCGTATCGTACATTGGCAGTACAGAGGGAAGACTCAGATTCTTCTGATAAATTCAATTCCTCTGATGACTCTGCTGAGCTTACTCTTCCTGAGGAGCCCTCTTCTCCCAAGAGGAGGATGTCTCCTCCAGAGGATTTATCCTTTCAGGATTTCATTGTTGATGTAGCTAAAGCACTTTCTATTGCTACATCTTCTGAAAGAGAACCCAGATCAAAAAAATTGGACATTTTAGGATACTCAAAAGCTCCTAAAGAGGCAGTCACTCTGCCTGTCCATGAAATCCTTCAAGAACACTTGATGGATTTGTGGGAGACTCCTTTAACACTGTCTCCCCATTCCCGCAGGTTGGACACCATGTATCAGGTCCCTCCTTCGCTTGGGTTCCAGAAAACTCAGCTGCCTCACCACTCCATTGTGGTGAAGTCTGCCATGAAGAAAATAAAGAGTCCTAAAAGGCATTCTTCTACCCCTCCAGGGCGAGAATGTAAGAACCTAGACTCTTGGAAGAAAGATGTTCCAGGCTAGTATGCTTATAGCCAGGATCAACTCTTATAGCCTTTATATGGGCATGTATCTTGGGCAACTTGCCCTAAAAATACAGAATTTTGTCCCCTTTATTCCTGATGATCAAAGGGCGGACTTCTTTTCTATGGTGACACAACTTTCAGAGGTCTCCAAGTTCTCCAACAGGGCAGCCTTTGATTCCTTTGAAGTTGCAGGCAGAGCTTCGGAAATTGCTATTGCAGCCCGACGTCTCGCTTGGCTCCAGGCTTCTAACCTAGAACCCTGGGTTGTAGATGGCCTCAGGAATCTGCCCTGTACCGGTGAGAACTTATTTGGGGAAGACTGGCAGATTAAAGCTGCTCAAATGGATGCAGAAAATGCCACTCTAGATAGACTTTCCAAGTCTACTTCTACCCCTACCAAAAAGAAGCCTTTTAAAAGGCCTTACTATAAAAAGACCAGATTTCCCACAAATACTGGCCAGCAATCTGCTCAGCCTCGCCTTGCGGCTAAGCGTCAACAATCTAAGCAGGTAAAGTCAAAGCCTGCAGTGTCTGCTACACCCCAGCAGGCCCAACCCCCTCAGGGGTTTTGACTTCCCTCTAGAGAACTTGCCGTTTCTGGCTCTAGAACAACCAGAGCCCCTCACCATTCCTGGAAGGCTAGCTCATTTTGCTCCCAGATGGGAACAAATCACATCAGAGCAATGGACCCTCTCTATTATCCGAGAGGGCTACAAACTTCATTTCTCCAGCCTTCCTCCCCATACCATGGTGAGGCAATTCAGTTCTCCCCCATCTCTTCTGACCCTGTTGGGTCAGGAAGTCTCTTCTCTTCTTGCCCAAGGGGCAGTAGAGGAGGTTCCTCCTCCACAACAGGGGTTAGGTTTCTACTCCCCTTACTTTCTCATAACAAAGAAGACAGGGGGCTTCAGACCTATCCTAGATCTGAGAGAATTGAACAGGTTTCTATTCAAGGAGAAATTCAAAATGCTCTCTGGGCCTTCTCCTTCCATACCTTCAGAGTCAGGATTGGCTTTGTTCTCTAGATCTCAAGGATGCGTACACTCATATACTCATCCATCCATCCCACAGAAAATATCTAAGATTTCTGTTCCAGGGAAAACATTTCCAGTACAGAGTACTACCCTTCGGTCTGGCTTCTGCTCCAAGAGTCTTCACAAAATGCATGGCAGTCGTAGCCGCATTTCTCAGAGGCATGGGAATCTTTGTCTTCCCATATCTGGACGACTGGCTCATCCGAGCTCCATCTCAATCAGAAGCCCAGATTTCTCTGGACCGCACAAGGCGTATTCTTCAATATCTGGGACTTGTGGTAAACATTCCCAAGTCCCAACTCATCCCTACTCAGTCCCTGGAATTCATAGGGGCCCAATTGGACTCCACCACTGCACGGGCCTACCTCCCTCTGGTCCGAGGCCAAAGGCTAATAAGCTTGGCCTCCCAGGCTCAGTCCAGAAGTCACTTGTCAGCCAGAGAAATGCTGCAACTTCTGGGCCACATGGCCTCCACGGTTCATGTGGTGCCCTATGCTCGTCTCCATATGAGAGCAGCTCAATGGACATTGGCCACCCAGTGGTCTCAAGCATCGGGACTGCTGTCAGACCAGGTACTCACCTCACAACGTCTGTTTTGGTCTCTCCAGTGGTGGACATCCTCCAAAAATCTGTTGTTGGGGACCCCTTTCCAACCTTCGTTGCCCCAAGCAACCCTCACAACAGATGCCTCCCAAACAGGGTGGGGAGCTCATCTCCAGCACCTCTCCACTCAGGGCACCTGGTCTCCCCAAGAGACCACCCTTCATATCAACCTTCTGGAACTGCGAGCAATCTTCCTTGCCCTCACAGTCTTCCATACCCTCCTTGCCAACCTGACTGTCCTAGTTCAGACAGACAATCAGGTGGCCATGTTTTATGTCAACAAACAAGGAGGGACGGGCTCTCTGTCGCTTTGCAACGAAGCTCTCAGATTATGGGCCTTCGCCAGAGAGCACCAAATTCATCTTCTGGCAGTATATCTTCCAGGAGTTCAAAACTCTCGGGCAGACAGACTCAGTCGAGTTCTGCTCCCACACGAATGGTCCCTACATATGGACCAGATACGCAGAATCTTTCAGGAATGGGGGACCCCGGACATAGACCTCTTTGCAAGTCCGTGGAATGCCAAACTTCCCCGGTTCTGTTCCAGGACTCCGTGTCAGGGAGCTCAGGCCAACGATGCCTTTCTCCTGCATTGGGGTCAGGAATTCCTGTACGCTTTTCCACCCATTCCTTTGATTCCCAAGACTCTGTTCAAACTTCAGAGGGATCACGGATCCATGATCCTCATTGCTCCACGCTGGCCACGCCAAGTGTGGTTCCCTCTCCTTCTACAGCTCTCCCAGGGCTCCTCCCTGGACCTGGGAGCTGCACCAGACCTTCTGTCTCAGGAGCAGGGGACTTTGTGGCATCCAAACCCCAAGTCCCTACATCTCCGAGCTTGGTTACTGAAGGCTTAAGCCTTCAGGAGTTTAATCTTTCTCAACCAGTGAAAGATATCCTTTATGCCTCTAGGAAACCCTCTACCAGGCATTCCTATGCTTTCAAATGGAAACGTTTTTCCATTTGGTGTGCTCAACAGGGTCTTGACCTTCTGGCACTTCCTTTGAATTCTCTACTAGACTATCTCCTGCATCTTTCCAATGCAGGCCTCAAGACGAATTCAGTACGAGTCCATTTAAGTGCTATTACAGCATCCTTAAAACCTATAAATGGACAATCTGTTTCCTCTCATCCTCTTATTGCAAGATTCATGAGAGGCCTAACCCTCACTAAACCTCCCATCCGGCCTCCTCCGGTAGCATGGGACTTGAATTTAGTTCTGGGTCATCTTATGAAGCCACCTTTTGAACCGTTGGTATCTACCTCCCTGAAATTTCTTTCCTGGAAGGTCCTTTTCCTTATTGCAGTCACTTCGGCTCGCCGCATCAGTGAACTGCAGGCTTTGGTGGCAAATCCACCTTATACCAGATTTCATCATGATAAGGTGGTCCTTAGGACGAATCCCCACTTTATGCCTAAAGTGGTCTCGCCTTTTCATCTTAATCAAGAGGTATATCTACCTGTCTTTTTTCCGGCTCCTCATGCATCCAGTGCAGAGAGGAACCTTCATACTCTTGACTGTAAAAGGGCTCTCGCCTTTTACCTCAATAGAACTCAGCCACATCGAAAGTCTTCTCAGCTTTTCATGGCTTTTGATCCTTCTCATTTGGGACTTCCAGTCACCAAACGCACACTTTCCAACTGGATTGCTCAGTGTATTTCCTTTGCTTACCAGAGTAAGAACATTTCTCTGGAAGGCCATGTCACAGCTCACAATGTGAGAGCCATGGCCACTTCTATGGCTCATCTTCACTCTGTATCCATAGATCAGATCTGTCGAGCAGCCACTTGGGCCTCGGTTCATACCTTCACAGCCCATTACTGTTTGGACAAGGACTCCCGCGGGGATGCCTTGTTTGGTCAGGCTGTCCTCAAACACCTGTTCCATACTTAAACAACTCCTGCCCACCTTCCCAGAATGGATGCCTGAGATCCATACGAAGATGGTTACCCTTGGAGGGGGATCTCCCAGGCATCTCAGCTAGGGAGTCCCCATATGTGATGACTTATTCCTGCTTGTTCCTGGAGATAGCACAGTTACTTACCTGTAACAGGTGATCTCTGGGAACAGCAGGAATTAGTCATCACAACCCACCCACCTCCCCTAGGAGTTGTCTCTCTATTCCTCTATCTTCCTGTCCTCTCTCTCTATTGTCTCAGCTTTAAACTCGAACTGAGGAGAGCTGGTCAGGAAGGCGGGAAGGCAGCGCGCATGTGCAGTGGGAGGCCCCAAAAGCTTTTCATCTGAAAAGCTGGGGAGCTTTCCCGCGCAGGCTCCGTCGGTACCGACGTACCCATATGTGATGACTAATTCCTGCTGTTCCCAGAGATCACCTGTTACAGGTAAGTAACTGTGCTATCACAGGTGGTCCTTCTCCATGATTTTCTTTAGTAAAGACAGATGTATTTGTTTAGCATTTTTGCTTTTTCAATGTCACTTTCCATGAATCTGTTCTCAGCACTTTTGAGTCTTGCAACTTCCTCTGGTTTTCCTCTTCTCCTGAATATACCTGACACGTTTTATCACCATGCTTTAGATCTTTAGCCATCCTTTCTTCTGCCTTTGATTTTGCTGTCCTTATTTCTCTTGTCTTTTAGCTTTATTCTGCATTTTCTTGGTGTTACTCTGTTTGCCAACTTCTGAATTTTGTGAAAGCTGTGTTCTTTTTTTTGTGCAGCCACTCCTTTAGAAAACCAAATTGGTTTCCTTTTCCTCTTGTTTTTGTTTACTTTCCTCAGATATGTATCTGTTGCCCCTTTTAATCCTCATTTAGTTTAGTCCACTGCAATTCCAATTCAGGCACTTGGCCATCTTCCTGAATTCAGTGTTTTTGAAGTCTAGGACTTTGAGCTTGCTGTGAGGGGTCTCTAACTTAGCTTTTATCTCAGACCACACCGTGTGATCGCTGCTGCTCACATGGGCACCCACCGAGACCTTTGGCACACTTTCTCCGTTGGTGAATGCTAAATCCAACATTGAACTTTCCCTAGTCGGTTTCATCGCCATTTGTCTAAGCGGTGCATCTTGGAAGGCATCCACAATTTTTTTTTTTTTTTTTTTTTTACTACTTTCCAGATTTGTAGAAGGAATTCTCCAGTCCACAGTGGATAGATTAGTCACCCAATATGATCACTTCCCCCTTCACGGCTACCTTTGCAATATCAATAATAAAGTCTCTCTCCATTTCTTCAGTTTGAGTTGGAGGCCTGTAGACTACACCAGTATGGATATTAGTGCCATCTCCTCTTTACAACACAATCCACAGCACTTCTTCTTTTCCCCACATCCCCTGTATTTCAGCAGCTTTAATATTGCTTTTGACTTATAGGGCTGCTACTCCTCCTCTTCTACCCTCTATCTTTTCTAAATAGATTATAGCCAGCTATGGCTATATCCCATTCATGTGACTCGTTAAACCATGTTTTTGTATTGGCCACAATGTCCACATTCATTTCCATCATTAGGGCTTCCAGATCAGGAACTTTGTTGGCTAGACTTCAAGCATTTGTACTCATTGCTTTCCAGCATTCATTGACTGGCTTTGCCTGTGTTTTGCATGGATTTTGTCATGTCATTTTTACCCAAGTGGATGACCATGTCAATTTTGGAGTTCTCACTTTCTGCACTAATTATACCAACAATTTGGTTCATATTCCTGCTGGCTGAAGAGCTTGGGAGGCATTTGACCATCTTCTCTCCTTTGAACTGTGTTCCCAAGTTGGTGCCTCCTATAATGGAATCTCCAAGTAGTAGTAGGTTGTTTTTTTTTTTTGTCATTTTTTTTCTTATTTGATGCATTACCAGTAGATTGGGCATTGACGCTCTCATTTAAGGGCACTTCATTTTCCACGGGTTGGGCACCCTTATTATCCAAGGCAGAGAAGGCATTATGCAGGGATATCTCTTGATGTAGAGGGTGTCTCCGTGTTACAGGTCGCAACCTACCAGAGTCCACTGTGATCCATTTGTTCTTGGGCTGTTTGATTGTTTGTGGGAGCGGTGGTGGATTTTGTTCAGTTTGTACCCTTGTGGAGGTGTCTAATTGCGACTAATTCTTCCCTTATTAGAGTCAATTCTTTATACATAGCAGCTAGCTTGAGGCATATAGGTTAAACTCTTAGGTTCCAAATGATGATTCTTAGAATGAGAGCACCACAGTTATTATCTTGAATATACGACTTGCTGATTAAGAACACGGTCCTAGAAGGAGGAGAAAAAGTGTGTGTAACACTTAAAGGACAGATGTCAATGTATATGATGACTATATAGGCGATGCAACCCTGGGGTGGGTGGGGTGAAGAGTAGGGTGGGAGGGAAGTTGTGTCCCTGGCCAGTAGACTTATATTTCTATATAAATCAGATATCTGATTTAAAGGTTATGCATGGAATGTAGGCAATCTAAATTTACAATTTATATTAAAAAAGCAGGCAATTCTAAAGTCTGAAAGCTTAGTTTTGTGTAGTCTCTCTTGGAGATGAAGGAGAAGTTGGCAGTGTGGGAGGAGATAAGGGAAGTGGAATTGTAGCGGGCTTACCTAAGAGAGGCAATAAAAGGGGGCAACAGATATATATGTAAGGAAAGTAAATAAAAACAAGAGGAAAAGGAAACCTATATTCTATCATTCTACCCCACCTAAACACAAAAACAGAGGATATAAACGAACAAATTGACAACTGGAACAGTACCATCCATGTCTGCAGCCAAAGCCACTACTTCCAGGACCCAAAAAGCACACAGTGCTAAAAACAGTTCCACCCCCTGGTACTCACAGGAAATCCGAAACACAAAGAGCTCTGACAACTAGAACGATGCTGGAGACGCACCAAATCTACCACCACACAGGACCTATACCAATCAAAGCAGAGGGAATTCAACAACCTCATCAATCAAAAGAGGGAATACTACACAAACCTGATTCTCAAATCCTCCAACAGACCAAGAGAGCTCTTTGAAATAGTAAATACCCTCACCAACGAACATAATTCAGAGAAATCTGATCAGATAGATCTGGATCAAAGCAATCAAAGAGGATCTTATCCAAATCATCCACAACATGGTGCACAACTCCCTCACCCTAGGAATCATGCCTAGCACACTAAAGCTTGTGACTATACGCCCAATCCCAAAAAATCCACACTAAGTAAAACCAATCCAGCGCCTACAGACCTATCTCAAGCCTCCCCCTCCTGTCAAAGGTTAACGAAAAGGTGGTAAAACATCAAATCCAAGATCATATCGACAACCACGCCCTTCTGGACCCCAATCGACACGGCTTCTGCCCAAACCACGGTGTCGAAACCCTTCTAATATACCTCTCTGACCATCTGATCCAAGCCATCGACAATATCAAAAGGGGCATTTTCATGATTTTTATAGACATCTCCTCAGCCTTTGACACCGTCGACCACAGAGCTCTTGTATCAAGACTACAGGACATTGGCCTACAAGGCACCACCCTGAATTGGTTCTCATCATACCTCAGACACCTACAAGTCAAATGCGGCTTGGCCACCTCCCGGCCTGTGAGAGCCACCCAGAGCATCCCCTCCCTCCTAGACCCAGTCCCCCCTCCTTTCAACTTGTATATAGTCCTTGCAATTAGTTCACAATGTATACAGTTCACCAAGAAATCAATTATACACCCCACACATACATAATCTGTCGATTCTGTCATTGCGTGCCCACTCCCACACCCCCCCACGTGATTTGTTTGAAGTGTAAACTGCTTTGATTCCACGATAAAGCGGTATATAAATCCTCTTAAATAAAATAAATATATGGTTCACCAAAGAAGTGGCTGAAGAAATAAAGGCAAAAAACCACAGCTTTCATAAAATTCAGAAAGATCACAAAAAGAGGAACACAGAAAACAATACAGGATAAAGCTAAAAGAGAGATAAGAATAGCAAAAGCAGAGGCAGAAGAAAAAATGACTAAAGATGTGAGGCGTGGAGACAAAAACTTTTTCAGATATATTCAGGAGAAGAGGAAGATCAGAGGTGGAATTGTCATACTCAAAAGTGCCAAGGATAGATTTGTGGAAAGTGACATTGAAAAAGTGAAAATACTAAACAAATACTTCAGTATTCACTAAAGAAAATCCTGGAGGAAGGACAATGTTTGATAAATATGCGATGGGAATGGAATAGATACCACATTATTCACAGAAGATTTTGGTTTTGAACAGATTGCAAAACTGAAAGTGGACAACGCTATGGGACTGGATGGGATGCATCCCAGGACACAAAGAGCTTGGAGAGGTTCTGGAAGGGTCTTTAAAGGATGTTTTTAATAGATCCTTGGAGACAGAAGGGGTTCTTCGACTGGAGAAGGGCTGATGTGGTGCTTTTTCACAAAAGATACCACAGGGAAGAGGTGACAAACTAGGGGGGTAAGCATAACCTCGGTGGTGGGAAAAGTAATGGATGTGGTGTTAAAAGAAAGAATAGTGGACTTTCTGGAAACCAATGGATTGCATGATCGGAGGCAGCATGGTTTTACTGAACGAAGATCATGCCAAACAAATTTGATTGAGTTCTTTGAGTGAACAGAGAACTAAATTAAGGACATGCAATGGATGTGTGATATACCTAGATTTCAGCCAAGCCTTTTATACTGTTCCTCATAGGAGGCTTATCAATAAACTGAGTATCCTGGGAATAGGTCCCAAGGTGGTGAACTGGATCAGAAATTGGTTGACAGAAGGTGGTGGTAAATGGAACACACTTAGAAGAAAGGAAGATGCGTAGTAGTGTGCCTCAGATCGATCCTTTGACCGATAATTGTTCAGTGTATTTGTAAGTGATATTGCAGAAGGATTGAAGGGAAAAGTTTGCCTTGCGAATGACACAAAAATTTGCAACAGAGTGGACACTTCTTTGAGAGTGGAAACATGAAGAAAGATTTACAAAAACTGGAAGAATGGTCTATTGCTTGGCAGTCAAGATTTATTGCTAAGAAGTACAGTGTCATGCACTTCGGAATCAGAAATCCAGAGGAATTCTATGCGATAGGGAGCAAGAGGTTTGTGTGCACAGAGCAAGAAAGGGACTTTGGAGTCAGTGTCTGAAGACCTTTGGGCGATGCACCATGCATGCGTGGTTCCCCTCTTGCCAAAGGGTGCCAACTTGCCTCAGTCTCCTGTTTTCCTCTGAGCCCTCTGGTCATCTGTCCAGTTTCCCTGGAAAAAGTGGGGTTTTTTTTTATCCATTTGTCTGGTTTTTGTACCGGTTCCTTCCCGTCCCTGAGCCAGTTCACCTTGGTGTTGCTCCTCTGGTTCATTCCTTGTTTTTCCCTTTATCTCAAGGTGTCCCTCGACTGGTGCTTGTGCCATTTTTTGGCTGAAGGCCTCGAACCCCTGCCAGGTGACAGGGACCCCTTTTATCCAATAGCCTCCAGTAGCTTCAAAAAGTACGATTGGTGCAGCAAAATGTCCCTCACCGATCCGCATGACTGCCTCATCTGGTGCCTCAGCCCGGAGCACAACTCGGACTGTGAACTTTGCAGAACCATGATCTTAAAGGCCCTAAAGAGCTGTCATCCACTAGTAGGAGAAATTCTTCCAAAAGTCCGGGTCGGAGTCTCTGGTGACACTACTCTCCAGGGCCTCCTGGTACCTCGGTGCCCCATGAAGCCCAAGCTTCCTTGGAGTCCTGCAGCTGCGGTTCCTCCGAGAGGAAATCCCTGGAGGTGGAACATAAGAAGTCAAAACCCTTGAAGATCACCTCTGAGAACGGGTCTGGGAAGAATGGGAAATCCCACTCCAGGCCCCATAGTGTGAGCTGCCTCACAAGCTGCCCTGTAAGGAGGAGTCTGCATGTGCCGACCGGCCTCAGACACTTGTACCAATGCTGGGCTGAAATCCTCTGTACCTGCGTTGAAAGCTGTGGAGCCAACTGGCATAGAGACTGGGATGGTGGCCTTAGAAAGAAGTATCTCTGCCCTCGTGCCCATGCAGCTGGCATTTGTCTGCTTCATCCAATTCATCCTTCCTAACAGGACCCTCAATATCAAGAGCTTCCTAAGACTTCAAGCCAGTCCTCGAGTGCCACCCGCCTTGAGAGACCCAACAGCTCTGGATGAGGTCCCGGTAGCATTCCTCAGGACACCGGTCCTCTGGCAAGTGCCCACGGCTCGGACCACAGATCTTCCGGAGGTCACGGACCATTCGGTGCAGACCTCTGCTGTAGTGATCACGGAGTCTCAGACTCATACTGACTTAGAGCCCAAATGGGATACCAAGGATGAGGAGTCCCTGGACACTCAGCGATAGAGAGATGCCTTCGGGCCAGTCTCCTCCAGTATCCCAACACCGTTCCCCGCCTGACGATGTCACCTTCCTCGGTTTTGTGCAGGATATGGCTAAGGCTCTCACCATTTGAGGCTGAGGGAGACCCGCATATGGAAGAATTGGAGATTCTCCAGTACAAAGCCCCCCCCCACCCCCCAAAGCAAACCCTTACAGTACCGGTGCCTCCGATCCTCAAGCGCCTCATCTGGATGTGGGAAACACCGGCGTCAGTGCCCATTGTCAGCAGGCGACTCGACTCCATGTATCGAGTATGCTGAAACCCTGGGTTCTAGAAGACCAAAGTCCCCCGCAACTTGATGGCTGAGTCAGCCATGCGCAGGGTCAAGAGCCAAAAGACTGCTTCCTTGGTGGCACGTGTCAGGGAGGCTTGGATCCTCGACACCCTCGACTGGATGGCCTTTCAGGGCTTGATATTGACTTGCCGGATCCAGTCCTACCAACTCTATATCGGCATGTACTTCAAGGTGCTGTGTTGAGGGAGCTCTGTAGATTCTCAGCAGGCCTCGACAGGGAACCCTTGCATAGATTTAAGTCTCTGGCCTCAGCGGTCAAACAGTGCTCGAAGTTCTTGTCTCGAGCAGCCTATGAAGGCTTTGAGTCTTTGGCTGGGGGTGTCCGCTGCAGGCATCGGGGAATGACACCAAGCTTGGTTGTAGTCATCTGACTTAGTACAATGGGTTCAGGATAAACTTATTGATGTCCTCCGCATCGGAGAGAAGCTCTTCGGGAAACCCATGGCAGGCAAAGCTGCAGAGAGAGACAGAGTTCCTAACAAGAACCAGACTCTTGAAGACCTTGGTGCAAAACCATAAGAAGGCCCTGCAGAAGAAGCCCTTCCTGAGGAAGAAGGGGGGGGGGGGGTTTGGCAATACCTCACAATTTCAGGCTGCCAGCCCCTCAGCAAGGCCAACAGCACAAAGGACATTGGCATGGCCCTCATAAGCAAAAGTCCCCTAAGTCCCAATCACCGGCCCAGGCTGGGGGGGGGGGGGTGCTTTTGATTTTCTGGGCGTGACCTCCTCTCCCCCAGGAGGTTCCCTGCAGCCCACAGGGGAGCATCCTGGATGCTACAAATGGTCAGAGAGGGCTACCTCCACCACCTACAGTGGGCACCACCCTCATACTTCCCAGGAGAGCCCCTCAGACCTCTCCTTCACCAGAACCTGTTAATCACCAAGCTTGCAGGCCTACTCCAGGATAGAGTGGTGGAGCCAATACAGAAACATCTCTGAGGCACCGGCTTTTACTCCAGGTATTTCCTTGTTTCCAAGTGGACAGAAGGCCTCAGGCCCATTCTGGATCTGTGGGAGCTGAAAAGGTTTCTGGTAAGGGAGAATTTCAAGATTCTCTCTCTTGGAACACTGCTGCTATTCCTCCAGCAGGGAGATTGGCTATGCTCCTTAGACCTAAGGGATGCCTATACACACTTCCTGATTCATCCCGGCCACAGAAAATACCTTTGGTTTGTGGTGGGGGTAGAGCACTACCAATACAGGGTACTCCGCTTTGGGCTGACCACCTCACCAAGGGTCTTCACAAAGTGCCTAGCGGTGTTTGCAGGCCACTTCTGCCTCCAAGGGGCCTTTGTCTTTCTCTACCTTGATGACTGGCTCATCCAAGTTTCTGTAATTTTGTTCAGTGTAAACCGCCCCTGATCGTTAGAAGGGGTGGTATATAAGAAATGTGAAATAAATAAATAAATAAATAAATAAAATAAAGGGAGGCTCAGCTTCAGAGGCACAACACTCCACAAGGCACAGCATCAACGTCCTGCAGCACCTTGGGTTCGTCATCAAATTACCTCAAGTCCTACTTCTCTCCAGCCCAATGCTTATAATTCATAGGGGCTTGACTAGACACCCTCCCAGCCAAGGCCTTCCTCAGAAAAGGTCACAACGTCTCAGTGAGCTGGCTAAAGAGATGCAACGCAGCTGTTTGCTTCCTGCTTGGCTGCTTCTCCGTCTGCCGGGCCACATGGACTCTGTGACTCTATACGCTCGACTATACATGAGTAGCTCAGTGGTGCCTCCGCTCCCAGTGGATGCAAGCGACGGGCAGGCTCTGGGACAGAGTGCGAGTGACCTGCCAGCTGGCGGACTCCTTAGTTTGGCAGGGATGCCCTTCCAAGCACCCACCCCCCAGAGGGTCCTTACCATGGACACCTCCTTGCTAGTCTGGGGAGCGCATTGCGGGAGCTTTCAGATTCAAGGCAGCTGGTCCCAGTCGGAATCCCAGATGCAAATCAACCTTCTGGAGCTCTGGGCAATATTTCTAGCCCTCTGAGTCTTCTGCCACCGTCTACAGCACCAGTCTGTGCAGATCCATACCGACAACGAGTTTGCAATGTCCTGTGTGAACAAGCAAGGGGCACAGGGTCGTATGCCCTCTGCTCCTATGCAACTCACAGTGGGATGCTCCTAAGAGCAATCTACCTCCCAGGCCGGGACAGTGCCCTGGCGGACAAGCTGAACAGAGTTCTCCAACTGCACGAGTGGCAACGGGACCCAAGAGTGGCCTCCTGGCTGTTTCAACTCTGGGGTGTCCCCATAGTGGACCTGCTTGCCAGCCCAGGCAACACGCTGTTGCCCCAGTTCTGCTCCTGCCAGCCACACCCATTCCAGGTGACAACAGACGCTTTCCTCACCCCATGGGGAGAAGACCACCTTTATGCCTTCCCACCAACGCCGCTGATTGCCAAGACCCTTTTCAAGGTCCAGCACAACAGGGCGTCTCTAATTCCGATAGCCCACCAGTGGTCCAGGCAGCCCCGGCTCCTCTCTGTTGCAGTGACATTGCTGATCCCCAGGACTGCTCACACAGGCCCAGGGCTCTCCCCTGCACCCCAGCCTGGGGTCCCAGTCAATCACAGCGTGGCTACTGACAGTGTAGCTCTAGTCCCCTTCAACCTCCCACAGGACATGGAAAACGTTCTTCTGGCCTCTTGCAAGGCCTCCACGAGGAGGACGTACACCTTTAAGTGGTGTTCTCCGTGTGGTGCACCGAAAGATGTGTGAACCAGTTTTCCTGCTCGATACAGGTGGTACTCCAATATGTGCTTCACCTGTTGCAGGTGGGACTAAAGTCCAACTTGGTGAGAGTACACATGAGCATTATCGCAGTGCACCACCATTCCATCAAGGACAAACTCCCCTCTGCTCAGCCCCTGATGTTCTGTTTCCTCCAGGGCCTCATGCTATCTAAATCCCCCCGTCTGTCCACTGGCGGCAGTGTGGGATCTTAGCGTGGTGCTCTTGCAGCTTACTAAGCCACCCTTAGAGCCCTTGGCTACCTGCCACCTTAGGTACCTTTCTTAGAAAGTCATCTTCCTCGTGGGATTCATGCCAGCTTGCAGAATCAGCGAGCTCCAGGCTGTGATGGCAGAGCCCTCCTAAACAAGGTTCTACTAAAACAGGGTGGTGCTTCGCACACACCCCAAGTTACTGCCGAAGGTGGTGTCCCCGTTCCACCTCAGTCAGGAGGGGTGCTTCCCACCTTCTTTCCCAGGCCTCATGCAGGCACAGCAGAGATTATTATCCATGCTGTGGACTGTAAAAGGGCCCTGTCCTTCTATTTACAATAGACCCACTGCAAAGCACCTCCAGCTTTTTGTTTCCTATGACTCCAGCCGACTAGGGCTTCCAGTGACTAAGTGAACTCTATCCGTTTGGGTGGCAGACTGCATTACCCTTGCCTATGAGCAGTTGGGGAATCTCACTGGATCAGAGGGTCATGGTGCACCACGTCAGGACCATGGCTACCACCGTGGCAAACCTGTATTCCATACCTTTTGAGGGAAGTCTGCCGGGCCACTACCTGGTCTTCAGTCTATACCTTTGCAGCTCACTGCCTGGAGAGGGAGTCGTGACGGGACAGCACCTTTGGCCAGGTAGTACTCCGTATTCTCTTTGGGGTGTAGGCAGCTCCTGCCTTAAGAACATAAGAACATAAGATATGCCATACTGGGTCAGACCAAGGTCCATCAAGCCCAGTATCCTGTTTCTAGCAGTGGCCAATCTAGGTCATACATACCTAGCAGTTTCCCTAAAAGACACAGGTTCCACAATGCTTGTATTTGCTCAAGCATTGATATCCTGGGTCCCTTCTTAATAATGGTTTATGGACATTTTCTCCAGGAACTTTTTTAAACCCAGCTACACTAACAACCTTTACTACATCCTCCGGTAACAAATTCTAGAGTTTGATTACCTGTTGAGTGAAAAATATTTTCTTTTATTAGTCTTAAATAGTTTACCCTGTAGCTTCATTGCATGTCCCCTAGTCTTTCCATATTCTGATAACGTAAACAATCGATCTATGTTTACCCGTTCCACTCCGTTCATTAATTTATAGACTTCTATCATATCTCCCCTCAGCCGTCTTTTCTAGGTTAAAGAGCCCTAACCTTTTTAGCCTTTCTTCATAGGAGTATCTTTCCATCCCTTTTACCATTTTGGTGGCTCTTCTCTGAACCTTTTCTAATATCGCTATATCCTTTTTAAGATATGGCGACCAGAATTGCACACAATATTCAAGGTGCGGTCTCACCATGGAATAGTATAGAGGCATTATAATATCTTTTGTTTTATTTTCCATTCCTTTCCTTATGATACCTAGCATTCCGTTTGCTCTCTTGGCTGCCGCTGCACACTGGGCCGAGGGTTTTAACATGTTATCCACAATGACGCCTAAATCTTTTTCCTGGGTGGTGATTCCTAATGTGGAACCTTGCATCGTGTAACCATAGTTTGGGTTGTTCTTCCCTAGGTGCATAACTTTGCACTTGTCCACATTAAATTTCATCTGCCATTTTGATGCCCAGTCTTCCAATTTATCAAGATCCTCTTGCAATTTTCCACAATCCTCTTGGGTTTTAACAACTTTAAATAGTTTTGTCATCTGCAAATCTGATAACCTGACTCGTTATTCCACTTTCCAGGTCGTTAATGAATATATCAAAAAGCAGCGGACCCAGCACAGATCCCTGGGGTACACCACTATTCACCTTTCTCCATTGGGAAAATTGGCCATTTAGCCCTACCCTCTGCTTTCTATCTTTTAACCAGTTCCTGATCCACAGTTGTACACTGCCTCCTATCCCATGACTCTTTAGTTTTGCCAAAAGCCTCTGATGAGGGACCTTGTCAAAGGCTTTCTGAAAGTCCATATACACTATATAAACCGACTCACCTTTGTCCACCTGTTTATTCACACCTTCAAAAAAACATAAGATTAGTAAGCCAAGATCTTCCTTGTCTAAAGCTAAGGCTGTCTCCCATTAGGCCATGACTATCTACATGCTGAGTAATTTTATTCTTTATGATGGTTTCTACCATTTTTCCAGGTATTGACGTGAGGCTCACCGGTCTGTAGTTTCCCGGATCACCCCTGGAACCCTTTTTAAAAATTGGTGTTACATTGGCGATCCTCCAATCTTCAAGTATTAAAGATGATTTTAATGATAGTTCACAGATTACTAATAGCAGGTCTGCAATCTCATATTTCAGTTCCTTCAACACCCTTGGATGTATACCATCCGGCCTAGGTGATTTGCTACTCTTCAGTTTATCTAATAGTTGTAATACATCTTCCCGATGTATCGATATTTCCTTCAATTCTTCCGCACCTTTAAATACCACTTCAGTCATGGGTAACATCCTACATCTTCCTCAGTAAAGACCGAAGCAAAGAATTCATTCAGTCTCTCCGCTATCGCCTTGTCGCCTCTTAGTGCCCCTTTAACCCCTCTATCATCTAATGGACCAACTGACTCTCTCACAGGTGTTTTGCTACGAATGTACTTGAAAAAGTCTTTATTTCGCGTTTTTGCTTCCGTAGCAAGCTTCTTCTCAAATTCTTCCTTTGCCTGCCTTATCAATGCCTTGCATTTGACTTGCCATTGCTTGTGCTGTTTCCAGGTTTCATCGTTTGGCTCTTTTTTTCCATTTCCTGAAAGATGCTTTTTTGGCAACAGCCTCTCTGACCTCCCCTTTAAACCATGCTGGCAGTTTTTTGGACTTCCGTCCACTTTTCTTAAAGCGTCGAATACAGCTGGCCTGGGCTTCCAAGATAGTATTTTTCAACAACACCCATGCTTGATGTAAGTCTTTAACCTTTGCAACTGCTCCTTTTAGCTTTTTCTTAACTATTTTCCTCATTTTATCATAGTCTCCCTTTCGAAAGTTAAAAGGTGGTACTGTGGATATCTCCAGGAACAAGCAGGAATGAGTCTTCACATATGGGTACATCGGTACCGACGGAGCCTGCACGGGAATGCTCCCCAGCGTCCAATCGGACAGCTTTTGGGAGCATCCCACAGCGTCTGCGTGCTGCCTTCCCGCCTTTCCTAACTGTCTCTCCTCAGTTCTTCTTTTTCCGCGGAGCCAACAGGTCGTGTTCCTGTCACCGCAGAAGAATTTCCTTATTTTTTCGTTATTTCTTTTGTCTCGCGTCTGCCTTCTTCGACGCTGTACCGGTACCGCTGGTCTTTGTTTTTTTTTTTTACAAAAAGAAAAGAACAAAAACCATTTTTTCCGTTCGTTTTCTTCAGGTGCACTTGAGTTTTGGGCCTTAGGCCCAAAATATTTTTTCCTCAAATATGGAAAAACCTGCCTCAGAATTTAAAAAGTGCATAAAATGTGGCGGTACTATTTCCGTCACCGACACCCATGACTGGTGTCTAAAACGTTTAGGTCCTGACCATTCCATAACAGATTGTGTGTCCTGTTCCATGATGTCTAAAAGAGGTCGGCAGAACCGAGCTGCCAAGCTCAGTACCCTGTTTCCCTCTGATGCAGCTTCGGTGGCATCGACGTCTTCCAGGGCTGCTGATTCCTCACATGGATCTCAGGTAACTAAACATAAATCCAGCCGGTCCTCGAAGGGTAGATCTCCTTCTAAGCATCGAGATGCTTCTGGCCTTGCCCTCGAGGATTCTGCACCGGCAAAATTACCCCGGCGTGAGGCTCCGGCCTCTAAAGCATCATCGGGGTTCCAGGATGATCTCGATGGCGTGGCCTCGACAGATCTCCTGGTGCCATGCTCTGGGGTACCGGTGGCTTCCACTGGTACCGATTTCCAGGCATTGGCGGCGTCGATGGATCAGAGGATTCTGTCCATAGAACGCAGTCTGGCGGCTTTCTTTGTGGCATTGACGCCCGTGGTACTGCAACAGACTACTCCGCCGGTACCGGCTCTAGCATCGCCATCGGTACCGATTCCGGTACCGGTGACATCGACATCGGCATCGGTGTCCCCTATGCCGGTACTCTGTCCTCTGAAGCCCTCCGGTACCGATACCCCGGTACCGGTTATTCACGATACCGATCCCGATCGGTACGGGTATCGGGCTTTGCAAGAGCATCCGGACAGCATTACTCTGAGGATTCTGAAGAATCGGTCGATGCAGTGATGCTTCTTCCACAGGAGGAGTTCTCTCCTAAACGAAGGATGTCTCCTCCAGAGGATTTGTCTTTTCAAGACTTTATCAGAGAGGTGGCTCGGGGTCTCTCTATTACAGTGGCACCTGAGACAGAGCCCACAGCCAAGGAGTTAGATATTTTACAATATCCTAAGGCTCCTAAGGAGGCAGCTACCTTACCTATTCATGAGATTCTGTACGATCTCACCTTGAGGATGTGGGAAGCACGTCTAACCACCTCTCCTCATTCTCGCAGATTGGATACCATGCATCGTGTCCCTCCTTGTCCTGGTTTTCATAAAACTCAACTTCCTCACCACTCTATTGTGGTTGAGTCTGCAATGAGAAAGATTAGAAGTGCCAAAAGACATGCCTCTAATCCTCCAGGACGTGAATGTAGAACCCTGGATGCTTTTGGAAGAAGAGTCTTCCAAGCTTCCATGCTTGCTGCAAGAATTAATTCTTATAGTCTCTACATGGGAATGTTCTTAAAAGAAGTCACTGACCATTTGCAGACTTTAAGTCCTTTTATGTCTGAAGATAAAAGGCAAGACTTTCTCACTGGGCTCAAACATGCCCAGGATATCTCCAAATTCTCCACCGTGCAGCTTTCGACTCCTTTGAATGCGTAAGCAGAGCCTCAGCTATTGCCATAGGTGCACGTAGGATTGCTTGGCTTCAAGCATCTGATTTGGAGATCTTGGTTCAAGATGAATTGGGAAATATCCCTTGTACAGGTGAGAACCTGTTTGGTAAGGATTGGCAAGCAAAAGCCAATCAGATGGATGCTGAAAATTCTGCTTTGGATAGACTATCCAAATCCACAGCTGCTCCTGCTAAGAAAAGGTTGTTCAAGAAAACACCTTTTTCTAAAAAGGGATGATTCTATCCTGCTTATGGTCAGCGGGCATCTTCTGCAGCTCAGTTCCCTTCCAAACGTCAGCAATCCTCCAAACAGAGCAAAGCAAAGGCTGCGAGGCCTGCTCCGGCCCAGCAACCTCAGCCCCCTCAGGGCCTTTGACTTTCTAGAACAGGGGTCTCAAACACGCGGCCCGCGAGAGAACGTTGTGCGGCCCGCAACGGCTTCTGCTGCTGCTGCCGTTGCCGCCGTGGCAACGGCAGAATCGATGGTCAATTTAAAAAAAAAAAAAAAACTGGCTTCTGCTGCTCAAGCAGCAAAATCAGCTGTCCTGCGGCCCCTTCCTCTCTGCCCGGAGATCCCCGAGAGTGCTCCATCAGCGGGTGCTTTTCAAGCCGCGAAGAGAGTATTTCCCTCTCGCGAGGCTTGAAAAGTGACTAGGTTTAAGCCGCGCGAGAGGGAAATACTCTCTTCGCGGCTTAAAAAGCACGCCGCAGATGAAGCACACTCAGGGCTCTCCGCGCAGAGGGGAAGGGGCCGCGGGACAGCTGATTTTCTGCTGCAGCAGCAGAAGCCAGGTTTTTTTTAAATTTACCTGGGGGGGGGGGGGGTGTGGGACTGGAAATGGGATATGGGCAGGGGGGGGGTATGACTGGAAATGGGCTATTGTCAGGGGGGGGTTGACTGGAAATGGGCTATTGGCAGGGGGGGGGTTATGACTGGAAATGGGCTATTGGCAGGGGGGGGTTATGACTGGAAATGGGCTATTGGCAGGGGGGGTTATGACTGGAGATGGGCAAATGGCAGGGGGGTTATGACTGGAAATGGGCTATTGGCAGGGGGGTTATGACTGGAAATGGTCTATTGGCAGGGGGGGTATGACTGGAAATGGGCTATTGGCAGGGGGGGGGTTTGACTGGATATGGGCTATTGGCAGGGGGGTTATGAATGGTAAAGGGCTATGGTGGGGGCAATGAAAGGAAAAGGGCAGGTGGGGGTTAGGAAGGACTGGAGGTGGGCAGATGGGGGGAATTAGGACTGGTAATGAGCTATGGAGGGGCTGACTGAAATGGGGTAATGGGGGTTAGGGCTGGAAGTGGGCTATTGGCAGGGGGGGTTATGACTGGTAATGGGCTATGGGGGGGTAAGACTGAAAATGGGGTGATGGGGGGTAAAACTGGAAGTGCGCTATGGGGAGGTTAGGACTGGTAATGGGCTATGGGGGGGTCTAGGACTGGTAATGGGCTGGGGGGGGGTTGCTAGGACTGGAAATGGGCTGAGTGGAAGGGGGGCTTGAACTGCAAATGGCTGATGGGGAGGGGGGCTTGGAATGGAAATGGGCTGTGAGGGGAGGGAGCTAGGATTGGAAATGGGCTGATGGGGGGCTAGGATTGGAAATGGGCTGATGGGGGGCTAGGATTGGAAATGGGCTGATGGTGAGGCTAGGATAGGACTGGAAATGGACTGATGGGGGGACTAGAAGGGAGCGGATGCTGGGTGGGGCTGGAACTAGAAGGGAGCTGATGTTGGGGGAGGATTAGAATGGGATGGAGCTGGGAAAGTGAAATGGAGAGGGGAAAAATATTTTGTCTGGGAGAGAAGACAAATCTACAATTGGCCAGGTATTGGGAGAGTAAGTGGGGATTGAGGATGGAGGGGTAAAATTTGAGTGGATGAAATAGGAATGAGGAAAGAGAAAAAGGAGAAAGATTAGTATGTTAAAGCAGATGTAGAGAGAGAATGGAAAAAAAACTAGGAGAGAAGAAAGGGCAAATGGACAGCAGACGATGGAGAGTTAGCAGAAGACATGAAGAAACCAGAAGAAAGTGGCTGGAACAATTGCAACTGAAAAAAATGCACAAAAGGTAGAAAAATATCTCTTTATTTTGAATTTATTAACTGGAATATGTCAGCTCTGGGAAATGTGCATCATTAATGTTTGCGCTTTGTTTAGTACAAGAGGAAATTAATTTATAGTTTTATTTCTACAGTGTTGTTGTACATTCCAAGTTTGGCTTTTGGGGTTCCTAGTTTAATTATTGTCGTCTTGTTTCTAAATCTTTTAGTCTTTCTTTATCCATACTCATTAAAGAGGCATGTTTGCTAAACGTTAGTGTATGGTAACATTATGCAAATATTTATGCAAATGAGGCCCCGCGTCTTATGCGGCCCCCGGGTTACTTTACAAGTCCTCATTTGGCCCTCAAAGCAATTTGAGTTTGAGACCCCTGCTCTAGAAGGACCAGAGCCCTCCACCATTCCAGGAAGGCTATGTCACTTTGCTCCCAGGTGGTGGCAAATTACAGCAGAGCATTGGACACTCCATCATAAGAGAGGGGTACAAACTTCATTTTTTAAGCTTGCCCCCTCTCACAAGAGTGCACCAGTTCAATTCTCCAAACTCCCTCCTCAGCCTGTTGGAGCAGGAGGTTGCCACTCTTCTCGCCCAGGGGGCAATAGAGGAAGTGCCTGTTCAGCAACAGGGCACAGGGTTCTACTCCCCCTATTTTCTTATTCCAAAGAAAACAGGGGGCTTCAGACCCATCTTAGATCTCAGAGAGTTGAACAGATTCCTAGTCAAAGAAAAATTCAAGATGGTTTCTCTAGGAACTCTGCTGCCATACCTTCAGAGTCAGGATTGGCTTTGTTCTCTAGATCTCAAGGATGCGTACTCATGTTCTCGTCCATCCAACTCACAGAAGGTTCCTTCGGTTCCTTTTTCAGGAAAAGCACTATCAATACAGAGTGCTCCCTTTTGGTCTGGCCTCTGCACCAAGGGTGTTCATGAAATGCATGGCAGTGGTTGCTGCTTTTCTGCGCACCCTGGGGATATTCGTCGTCCCTTACCTGGACGACTGGCTCATTCGAGCTCCCACTCAATCGGAGGCCAAGACTTCTCTAACCTGCACAATGCGTATCCTTCAGTATTTAGGGCTGATAATAAACATCCCAAAATCCAATTTGATCCCTACTCAGTCCCTGGAGTTTATAGGGGCGTTGCTGGATACCACAAGGGCAAGGGCCTATCCTCCCCAGGCACGTTGCCTTCGCTTGGTGCAGTTAGCTTCTCAAGCAGAGTTGAAGCCCCTACTAACTGCTCGAGAGATGTTAGTTGCTAGGCCACATAGCATCCACCGTACATGTGGTACCATATGCTCGCCTTCACATGAGAGCAGCTCAGTGGACTTTATCCACCCAATGGACCCAGGCATTAGGCTGCCTGTCGGACAAAATAGCAAACAAAAAAGTCGCCTCATTTTGTCCCTCCAGTGGTGGAAGTCCCCTCAAAACCTGTTGCTGGGGGTCCCCCTTTCAACAGCCTCTACCCCAAGGAACTCTTACAACAGATGCTTCTCCAATGGGCTGGGGAGCTCATCTTCAGGATCTCTCCACCCAGGGCATCTGGTCGCCCCAGGAGACTTGTCTACATATCGATCTCTTGGAACTCAGAGCAATCTTCCTTGCTCTGCGAGTTTTTCACACCCTGCTGAGCCACAAGACAGTCCTTATTCACATGGACAATCAGGTAGCCATATTCTATGTAAACGAGCAGGGAGGAACTGGCTCTGTCGCTTTGCAACGAAGCTCTGCGACTGTGGGCCCTCGCCAGAGAGCATCACATTCATCTTCTGGCAGTTTATCTTCCAGGTGTTCAAAACTCTTGGGCGGACAGACTCATTCGAGTTCTGCTTCCACACGAGTGGTCCCTACATATGGACCAGGTATCCAAGATTTTTCAAATTTGGGGAACCCCGGACATAGACCTCTTTGCAAGTCCGTGGAATGCCAAACTTCCCCGGTTCTGTTCCAGAACTCTGGCTCAGGGAGCTCAGGCAAGGGATGCTCTCCTCCTTCACTGGGGTCAAGACTTCCTTTATGCCTTTCCACCCATTCCCCTAATTCCCAAAACCCTGTTCAAGCTTCAGAGAGACGGAGGCCACATGATTCTCATAGCTCCTCATTGGCCACGGCAAGTGTGGTACCCTCTGCTTCTACATCTCTCTCAAGCTCCCTCCCAGGAGTTAGGGTCTGCTCCAGACCTCCTCTCTCAAAAGGACGGAAAGCTCTGGCATCCCAATCCCCAGTCTCTGCATCTCAGGGCTTGGTTCCTGAAGGCCTAGATCTCCAGGATCTTCATCTTTCTCAACAAGTGAAAGATGTTCTTTCTGCTTCCAGAAAACCTTCCACTAGACGTTCTTATGCTTTCAAGTGGAAAAGGTTTACTATCTGGTGTTCTGGGAAGGGTCTTAACCCCCTTGCCATACCTCTGGAATCTTTGCTGGAGTATTTACTTCATCTGTCTAATGCAGGCCTTAAGACAAATTCAGTAAGGGTCCATTTGAGTGCTATTGCAGCTTCCCTTAAGCCTCTAAATGGACAACCTATTTCCTCTCATCCTCTTGTAGCAAGATTCATGAGAGGCCTCCTTTTAACAAAGCCTCCCATTAGACCACCCCCGGTGGCATGGGACTTAAATTTGGTTCTTGGTCAGCTTATGAAGCCGCCTTTTGAACCTTTAGCTACCACCTCCTTGAAATACCTTTCCTGGAAGGTTATCTTTCTCATTGCAATCACATCAGCACGCCGCATCAGTGAATTGCAAGCACTCGTAGTTAATCTGCCTTATACAAGGTTCCATCATGACAAGGTAGTCCTTAGGACTAATCCACACTTTATGCCTAAGGTGGTCTCGCCTTTTCACCTCAACCAGGAGGTCTACCTACCTGTCTTTTTTCCAGGACCTCATGCATCGAGTGCAGAGGGGAATCTTCATACCCTGGACTGTAAAAGAGCTCTGGCTTTTTACTTACAAAGGACACAGCAACATAGAAAGTCTTCCCAACTCTTTGTTGCCTTTGATCCTTCTCATTTGGGACAACCAGTCTCCAAGAGAACACTATCTAACTGGATTGCCCAGGGTATTTCTTTTGCCTATCAGAGCAAGAACTTTTCTCTGGAGGGCCATGTCACAGCTCACAATGTGCAAGCCATGGCAGCCTCAATGACTCATCTAAACTGTGTCTATCGACGACATCTGTCAAGCAGCCACTTGGGCCTCGGTTCATACCTTCACAGTCCATTACTGCTTGGACAAGGACTCCCGCTGGGATGCCTTGTTTGGTCAGGCTGTTCTTAAACACCTGTTCCATACTTAATCAACTTCTACCCACCATCCCTCATGGGATGCCAGAGATCCAGGTGGGGAAGTGCAGCCCTGTTCCAGGGAGACACAACTTATGGGATCTCTCCCTGGCATCTAAAGCTAGGGAGTACCCATATGTACCACCTTGATTAATAAGATAAGGCGGTTTAGAAATACTGTTAAATACTGTTAAATAAATATGTGAAGACTCATTCCTGCTTGTTCCTGGAGATAGCACAGTTACTTACCTGTAACAGGTGATCTCTGGGAACAGCAGGAATAAGTCTTCACAACCCACCCACCTCCCCTAGGAGTTCTCTCTCTCTATCTCTTTCCTTTCCCTCTCTCTCTCTCTCTCTCTCTCTCTCTCTCTTTGTCTCAGCTCTAAAACTTAACTGAGGAGAGACAGTTGGGAAAGGCGGGAAGGCAGCACGCAGGTGCTGTAGGATGCTCCCAAAAGCTTTCTGATTGGACGCTGGGGAGCGTTCCCGCGCAGGCTCCGTCGGTACCGACGTACCCATGTGTGAAGACTTATTTCTGCTGTTCCCAGAGATCACCTGTTACAGGTAAGTAACTGTGCTTTCCTTACTATCCCTCCTCCACTAATTAAATCAAAGGCGATCATGCTATGATCACTACTGCCAAGTGGCCCCAACACCCTTTGCTCTTGCACTAGATCTGGTGTTCCACTAAGGACTAGGTCTAATATGGCTTCCTCTCTGGTCGGTTCATGAACCAGCTGCTTCAAGAAGCATTTTTTCATCTAGGAACTTTATCTCCCTAGCATGTCCTGACGTGACACTCACCGTCGATACCGGGGTAATTGAAATCACCCATTATTATTACTGCGCTGTAACTTATGTTAGCTTCCTTGATTTCTTTGAACATTTCATCATCCATTTGTTCATTCTGGCCAGGCGGTCGATACTACACCCCCACTGCCATTGCCATCCCCTTTTTACATGGAATTTCAATCCATAGAGATTCTACAGCAAATTTTGTTTCCTGCAAAACTTTAATCCTTTCTGACTCAATGCCCTCTCTAACATAGAGCGCAACCCCTCCACCAATTTGATCAGCTCTATCATTGCGATATAGTTTGTACCCAGGTATCAGTGTCCCACTTTTTGTCCTCCTTCCACCATGTCTCTGATATTCCAATCATATCTAACCTCTCATTTAGTGCTATATATTCTAACTCTCCCATCTTATATTTTAGACTTCTAGCATTTGCATACAAGCATTTTAGAGGCTTTCTTTTATTCATATTAATTTGGCTATTGGTAGACTTGGTTAATTCGGGATCTTTAAGCTCTGTCTGATCCATACTCGAGGGCATTTGGGCTACTTTACTCTTTTTTGGAACCTCTCTACTTTTGGTAGTATCCTTCAAAGATACATTCTTCCGAACCATCCGCTCTTGGACGACTATCGGCTTTCCCCTATTATCTAGTTTAAAAGCTGCTCTATCTCCTTTTTAAAGGTTAATGCCAGCAGCCTGGTTCCATCCCCGTTAAGGTGAAGCTCATCCCTTTGGACGAGTCCCTCCTTTCCCCAGAATGTTCCCCAGTTCCTAACAAATCCAAAACCCTCATCTCTGCACCATTGTCTCATCCACACATTGAGACACCGGAGCTCTGCCTGCCTTTTGAGTCCTGAGTGTGGAACAGGAATCGTTTCAGAGAACGCTACCCTGGAAGTTCTGGATTTCAACTTCCTACCTAAAAGCCTAAATTTAGCCTCCAGAACCTCCCTACCACAGTTTCCTTTGTCATTGGTACCGACATGTACCAAGACAGCAGACTCCTCCCCAGCACTATCTAAGACCTTATCTAGGTGGCACGTGAGGTCTGCTACCTTCACACCAGGCAGGCCTGTTACCAGGCGATCCTCACGTCCACCAGCCACCCAGCTATCTACATGCCTAATGATCGAATCACCAACTATAGCGGCTGTCCTAACCCTTCCCTCATGGGCACATGGCCCTGGAGAAACTTCCTCGGTGCGAGAGGGTATTACATCACCTGGAGGACAGGTCCTAGTTACAGGATCACTTCCTGCCACACCAGGGTGATGCTCTCCTGTCACTTGACCTCTCTCCATGGCATCAGGGATGCTGCCCGACTGGAGGTGGGACTTCAGGGCTTGTAGGTCTCATCTATGTACCTCTGTCTGTCTTATGTTTTCCAAGTCTGCTACTCTAGCCTCTAGAGAACGGACTCGTTCCCTGAGAGCAAAGAGCTCCTTGCACTAGTGTACATGTAAGACCTCTCACCAACTGGGAGAAAATCATACATGTGACACTCAATGCAAAAGACTGGAAAGCCCCCATCTCGCTGCTGGACTGCTGTCTGCATCTTAGTTTTAAGTTTGTGTTTAGATCTTTAAGTTCTTTAGTTATTAAGGGTTGCTATGGATATTTATACTAATAAAAGTGTACCTAACATCTACTATACCTTGTTCACCTGAAGCTTAATTAATCTCAGGTCCTTAGTTTATGAGTGATTTGGGTAATGAGCTTCACCTGACAGCACCTCCTGTCTTTTAAGATGTGAAGAAGCTATAAAGCTACGATTATCCTGTGGGTGGGTGTTGGGGAGGGAGGGAAATAACACTTATTAAAAGAGGGCTGCTACACAGTACCCTGTCACGTGCTGCTGAGGTAAGCTATATTCTGATTTAATTTAAATTATAGCTCTTTGCTACTTCTAGGCTCTAACATCTTATGAAATTTAAGCTACAAGCTCTCTGCTGGGTATGAAATGTAACCAGAAAGCTCTCTTCTGTGTTTTAAATTTAAACCTAAACTGCTGCTACTAGGCCCTGACTGATTTAACAAAAAATAGTGGGTTCACAGATTAATTAGCTTTAATACAAAGAATTCCTTTCAGAAAATTCCCAGAAGTATATTCTCACAATTGCAGATCTCTCTCCAGAGGTAATACCCCTTTCCTTATCGTTTCTCCGGGCCAGTCCAGGGACAGGTAGGGTTGTCAATCCTCTATAGCAGCTGAGGACTGAAGACTTCAAGCTTTCTTGAGAGGTGAAGCCACTCCCCCTGAGGGTAACCCAGCAATCTTTCAGTCCTCAGCAGCTAAAGAGGATCGAATCTCTAGTTCTCCCTCACCTACAATCCTACTGCTTATATTTCTTTGTTTTTTTTAACAAAATATATTGGCTCTAGCAGGGCTGATTTTCTTCTTGAGTCCTTGTAGATTTTTGGGACGCTACTGCTTTAAAGAAATTTGAGACGTCGAGTGAGTCATTCTCTTGCGGTGTGAGGCAGAGCCTGCCTCATTCACCCTCTCCGTCTCGGTCGGCAGAGTGATTCTGGGAGCCCCAGTTATACCTCTGCCGCAAACGCTGCCACTGTTGCCTGCTTCCCGCTGCCTGGTGTGCTCAGGAGTTGCTCTCTTCTCTTTGGTGAGTCTTTGCTGATTTCGTTTTCTTTAGTTTATTTTTTTTCGGGCCCGATCCGGTTCTGAGTGTCATTCTGCCATCGGAGTATTTTTACAGTGCCGTTCATTCTTCAGCGTCAGTTTTGTTCAGGCTCGGGTTCTTTCTTTTTCCATACTTTTTTCAGAATGGCAGACAAACCGGTAAATAAACTAGAAGAGCCATCTTTGCCCGCCTAAAAGGCGGGAAAGGCGGCCATTTTGTCGGCGCCGGTCGGGTCTCCTGCAGAGCAGCCCCGGCCGCACAAAAGAAAGGCTAAGTCTTCTAAGGAAGCCGTTCCTACAGATAAGCCTGCACGTTCCACTTTAGAGGCTCAGGAAGACATGGCTTCCTTTTTTCGCCCGAATTTATCTTAGCGATGCACAGGGCTTTTTTACTTAAGTCTACACAGCCTGATCAGTCTGCAGCGCTTCCCACTCCTGTGGCACTACCACCTAATTTGCAGGGCACAGAGGATCCTGGAGAGGGATCTTCTAAGACTAAGGACTTTCTTTCCCAAGATTCTCTACTCCTCGGTCAGGGAGACACAGAGGGTCTGGCTGAGACAAGCTTAGATCAGGATCCAGAGGAATTGGAGGAAGGGGAAATTGCCCCTGGAGAGTATCCTAATGTTTTCAGGGTCTTCCGTAAAGAGGAGCTGGCAGCTCTTATTTCACAATCTCTGGCGGCTCTGCACCTGCTTCTTCCTTCTTCCTCTCAGGAGCCTTTGGAAGATCCTTTGTTGCAGGGGTTTAAGACCCAGCAACGTTGTTTTCCCATGCATCGGGTGATTAGACAAGTGATTGATTCTGAATGGGAGTGTCCCGAAGCTACTCTGCGAGGAGGCCGCGCCTTAGCTCGCCTGTACCCCCTTTCGCAGGAGGAAAGGGATTTATTACGCATGCCAAAGGTGGATGCCTTGGTCTCTGCGGTGACTAAGAAGACTACAATCCCTGTAGAAGGAGCAGCAGCGCTTAAAGACCTTCAGGATAGAAAATTGGAAATTCTTCTCAAGCAGGCTTTTGATTCTAGCGCTTTGGCGCTGCAAGTGGCAGTTTGTGGAGCTTATGTTTCTCGTGCGTCCATTAGATGGTTGCAGGGTGATGCGGCAGGGGAGTCCGCTTCTGAAGTTCCAGACAATGCGAAGTTAAGAATCGGCCGCTGCTTATACGGCGGATGCCTTTTATGATTTGCTGCGAATTGCAGCCAAAACCATGGCCTCTATGGTAGCGGCCAGGCGTTTCCTCTGGTTGCGTAACTGGTCGGCAGATGTTTCCTCAAAGGTCCGCCTTAGTAAACTGCCCTTTAAGGGGAAGTTGCTTTTTGGGGAAGCCTTGGAAAAAATTGTGAAAGATTTAGGCGACTCAAAAGGCGGTCGTTTGCCTGAGGATAGGCCTAAGCCGCTGAGAGGTACTGGAACTCTTCGAGGCTCCACACGGGACTCCCGTAGATTTCGTGGAGCGCGCTTTGCGCCCTATTCTAGTGGACGGTCTGGTTTTCGTGGTCAGTCCTTTCGGGGAGCCAGAGGTTTTGGCAGGTCTTACGGCACGGCCTCTCAACCTTCAGTTAAAAAGCCGCAATGAAGGTCGGCTGGTCCAGGCGTTAGTTCCTGTAGGAGGGCGCCTGCAGAATTTTCTAGCAGCTTGGACCGTAATCACGTCAGACAAATGGGTTTTGGAAATAATTCAGAAGGGCTATGCTCTAGACTTCGCCTGCCCTTTAACACCCGCCTTTGTCATGTCTCCTTGTGCGCCCGGTCTGAAGATGCAGGCCATTTCGGACACGCTCTTCCGTCTCTTACAGCTACGAGCGATTGTTCCCGTGCCGCTAGACCAGTGATGGCTAACCTTTTTGAGCCCGAGTGCCCAAACTGCCGCACAAAACCAAAGAATTTCCTCAAAGTGCCAGCACGTCAAAGCCTCATTTGCATAAGGTGCCTCATTTGCATAAATATTTGCATAATGTTACCATACACTAACTTTTAGTAAACATGCCTCTTAATGAGTATATGGATAAAGAAAGACTAAAAGGTTTCTACATTACTATAATCCAGTACCAACCGCCAGGCACATTAGGAACTACTACAAACGCTGCCCATTTAGAACCCATAGCAAACCCGCCGTATCCTAACAGCACTACCAGGACTCACAAAGCACCATACCCTAACTATCAAAAGGCAACACTGCAAATATTAAACCAATACATTTCAGAGAACAACAATACATGACCTACTGGGGAAAGAACAAGTGGCAATGTCAAATAGGAATTATATAAACAGAATACCTCAGCTCAGTTACACATGCAGAACAGACCATCACCAAACAAGGAATCACAATTTAGAAACAGGAAGACAATAATTAAACTGGGAACCCCAAAAGCCAAACTTGGAATATACAACAACACTGTAGAAATAAAACTATAAATTAATTTCCTCTTGTACTAAACAAAGCGCAAAAATTAATGATGCACATTTCCCAGAGCTGACATATTCCAGTTAATAAATTCAAAATAAAGAGATATTTTTCTACCTTTTGTGCATTTTTTTTCAGTTGCAATTGTTCCAGCCACTTTCTTCTGGTTTCTTCGAGTCTTCTGCTAACTCTCCATCTGCTGTCCATTTGTCCTTTCTTCTGTCTTGTTTTTTTTTCCATTCTCTCTCTACATCTGCTTTAACATACTAATCTTTCTCCTTTTGCTCTTTCCTCATTCCTATTTCATCTACTCAAAATTTACCCCTCCATCCTCAATCCCCACTTATTCTCCCAATACCCGGCCAATTGTAGATTTTTTTATCCCTCCCACACAAAATATTTTTCCCCTCTCCATTTTACTCTCCCAGCCCCATCCCATTCTAATCCTCCCCCAACACCAGCTCCCTTCTAGTTCCAGCCTCACCCAGCATCCATTCCCTTCTAGTCCCTGCATCAGCCCATTTCCAGTCCTAGCAGCCCCCCAACCCATTTCCAGTCCTAGCAACCCCCCAACCCAATACCAGTCCTAGCCCCCCCTCATCAACCCACTTCCAGTCCTAACCCCCCATCACCCCATTTTCAGTTTAAGCCCCCCCTATAACCCATTACCAGTCCTAACCCCCATCAGCCCACTTCCAGTCCTAACCCCCCATCAGCCCACTTCCAGTCCTAACCCCATTCAACACATTTCCAGTCAGCCCCCATAGCCCATTGCCAGTCATAACCCCCCATCAGCCCACAGTCCATGACCAGTCCTAACCCCATCAGACCACCTCCAGTGATAACCCCCCAGCAGCCCATTTCCTGTCCTAGCCCCCCCATAGTCCATTATCAGTCCTAACCCCCCATAGTCCATTACCAGACAGCCCCCATCAGCCAACAGCCCATTACCAGTCTTAACCCCCCCATAGCCCATTGCCAGTCCTAACCCCCCCATCAGCCCACAGCCCATTACCAGTCCTAACCCCATCAGCCCACCTCAAGTCCTAACCCCTCCCCATCAGCCCATTTCTTGTCCCAGCCCCCCCATAGCCCATTATCAGTCCTAAACCCCCCCATAGCCCATTACCAGTCCTAACCCCATCAGACCACCTCCAGTGTTAACCCCCCATCAGCCCATTTCCAGTCCTAACCCCACCCAACACCCCACCTCAAGTCCTAACCCCTCCCCATCAGCCCATTTCCTGTCCTAGCCCCCCATAGCCCATTACCAGTCCTAACCCCACCCAACAGCCCACCTCAAGTCCTAACCCTTCCCCATCAGCCCATTTCCTGTCCTAGCCCCCCATAGCCCATTACCAGTCCTAAGCCCCCATCAACCCACTTCCAGTCCTAATCCCATCAGCCCATATAGACTTAGCTCCCCCATAGCGCATAGCCCCCCCATAGCCCATCACCAATCCTAACCTACCACAGCCCATCACCACTCCTAACCCCCCCATCAGCCCATTTCCTGTCCTAGCCCCCCATAGCCCAGTACCAGTCCTAGCCCCAACAGCCCACAGCCATTACCACTCCTAACCCCCCCAGCCCATCACCAGTCCTAACCCCCCAACAGCCCACAGCCATTACCACTCCTAACCCCCCCCAGCCCATTACCACTCCTAACCCCCCCAGCCCATCACCACTCCTAACCCCCCCATCAGCCCATTTCCTGTCCTAGCCCCCCCCAACCCCACACCAGTCCTAACCCCCCAACCGCCCACAGCCATTACCACTCCTAACCCCCCCAGCCCATCACCAGTCCTAACCCCCCCCCCCCCCGAAATATTTTTACAAAGAAAGCTGTCGCTGCCGGGGCCGGGGCCGCCGCAGCAGAATCGAGTGTGCCGCGGGGCCCCCCCCTCCCGCCCAGCAGAGCCTGCCCTCCGTCCCCGGTATCACCTCTCTCAGCTGCCTCCAGTCACACGCGCCGGCTTTCAGAGCGCGAGGGAAGAGTTTCTCCCTCGCTGCTCTGTTAAGCCCGCAGGGGCTGATGGGAACTTCCCATCAGCCCCCGCGGGCTTAACAGAGCAGCGAGGGAGAAACTCCCCTCGCGCTCTGAAAGCCGGCGCGTGTGACTGGAGGCAGCTGAGAGAGGTGATACCGGGGACGGAGGGCAGGCTCTGTTGGGCGGGGGGGCCCCGCGGCACACTCGATTCTGCCGCGGCGGCCCCGGCCCCGGCAGCTTTTTTTTTTTTTTTTTTAATGCCGCATATCTTGATGGCGAACCTTCCCGCGTGCCACAGCTGGCACGCGTGCCATAGGTTCGCCATCGCTGCGCTAGACCAATACGGCTGTGGTCGATACTCGATCTATTTTGTGGTTCCCAAAAAGGAGGGTTCTTTTCGTCCCGTGCTAGATCTCAAAGGTGTAAACCGTACTTTGCGGGTGCCGCACTTTCGCATGGAAACCTTGCGCACAGTGATTCGGGCGGTGCAGCCGGGAGAGTTTCTCTCGTCCATAGATCTCACAGAGGCTTATCTTCATATTCCCATCAGACAATCTCATCAGCGATATTTACGTTTTGCCCTTCCGATGGGCCATTTCCAGTTTCGCGCCTTGCCGTTCGGTCTCGCGACGGCTCCACGAATGTTCACAAAGCTGATGTTGGTTGTGGCAGCGGTGCTTCGAAAGGAGGGTATCCGGGTTCATCCGTATCTCGACGATTGGTTAATCCGGGCCGATTCTCGGTTGGCTTCAGTGACGGCGACAGCTCGCGTAGTTCAGCTTCTCGAACAGCTCGGTTGGGTGATCAATCACTCCAAAAGTCATTTGGTACCGTTGCAACAGCTGACTTATCTCGGAGCCTTTTTCGACACGGCGCGAGGGGCGGTCTTTTTGCCCGAACTGCGGGTGGAGAAACCTTTGCAGCAAGTACAAGCTTTTCTGCGTCTACCAGCTCCGTCGGCGTGGACGTATTTGCAGCTCTTGGGGTCCATGGCGGCGGCACTGGATCTAGTCCCGTGGGTCAAAGCACACATGCGACCCTTGCAGCAGGCCCTACTTTCCCGCTGGTCGCCTCAGCTTCACCCACTCTCGCAGCGCCTCTCCTGTCCGGAACAAGTGCAGCACAGTCTGGAGTGGTGATTAGTTCCGGAACATCTTACGGCGGGGATTCCCTTACAGGAGCCCTCGTGGGTATTGGTTACCACAGATGCCAGTCTCTCGGGCTGGGGAGCTCATTGTCAGGCGCACATCGCTCAGGGTCCCCCGAGGAGAGTTCGTGGTCGATCAACCGACTAGAGCTACGCGCAGCTCGTCTCGCCCTACTGCACTTCGCGGACTTGCTCAAGGGAACTGCGGTCAAGATATTCTCCGACAATGCAGTGACAGTCGCTTATATCAAACGTCAAGGCGGCACCAAGTCTCTCGCCCTCCTGTCCGAATGTCAGGAATTGATGGTTTGTGCAGAATCCAATCTCCTAGCGATATCAGCAGCACATGTCGCTGGCAAGGAGAATGTGCAATCCGATTATCTCAGCCGTAATGTCCTCGATCCCGGGGAATGGGAACTGAACGCGGCAGTTTATCACAAGCTGATTTTGCGTTGGGGGCAGCCGGTGATGGATCTGATGGCGACGTACACCAATGCCAAGGCCAGCCGGTTCTTCAGCAGGCGCAGGGAACACATGTCAGAGGGGCTTGATGCTCTCGTTCAGCCGTGGCCACTGGATTCTCTCTTTTACGTTTTCCCTCCTTGGCCAATGTTGAGTCGAGTCATCCAGCGGATAGCGCACCACCGCGGGATGGTGATTCTCATTGCGCCGGATTGGCCTCGTCGTCCCTGGTATGCCGATCTAGTTCGGCTTCTCATAGCTCCACCTTGACCTCTTCCGATTCGAATCAATCTGTTGCATCAGGGACCGATTCTCATGCCAGGGTGGATCGCTTCTTACTTACGGCTTGGCTCTTGAGAGGGCTCGCTTAAAGCGCAAAGGCTATGCAGATTCCGTTGTAGACACGTTACTTCACTCTAAAAGGCCGACGACCTCTAGCATATGTGCGGGTATGGCGTCTTTTTGAATTGTGGTGTGGACAGCGCAATGTTCCTCCTATGTCGTCTACCTTGCCTCAGCTCCTCCTTTTTCTTCAGCATGGCTTAGACAAAGGCTTGGCTCTCAGTACCCTTAAGGTTCATATTGCCGCGCTTGCCTGTTTTTGGGGCTCAGTGCAGCATCGCCGTCTTTCGGCGCTTCCAGATGTGCAATGTTTTTTTACGGGCAGCGAAGATCCTCCGTCGTCCAGTGCGCCCCATCGTTCCTCCATGGGATTTGAACGTAGTTTTGGAAGCTTTTTCCCAGTCGTCCTTAGCTTCAATCAGCTCTCGTGATATCCGCGAGTGTTCCTGGAAAACGGCTTTTTTAGTCGCTTTGTGTTCAGCTCGCCGGATTTCCGACTTACAAGCTTTGTCTTGCCGGGAGCCTTATCTTCAATTTCTTCCGGAACGGGTGTTGCTACGAACAGTACCTTCCTATTTACCTAAAGTACTGTGTTTTTCATGTTAATCAAGCGGTAGCCTTGCCCGTGTTTTCTGATGCTTCCGGTTCTCCCATGGACCGTGCGCTCAAACGGTTGGATCTTGGCCGGGTCTTACGAACGTACCTGCGGGTTCGAAACCCTTTCGGAAAACAGACAGACTCTTTGTCCAGTATGCAGGGTCTCGTAAAGGTCAACCAGCGTCAAAGTCCACCATAGCTCGTTGGGTTCGCTGTGCTATTGTGGCAGCTTACACTGCCAGAGGGATTTCGCCGCCGATTGGTTTAAGGGCTCATTCTACTCGAGCTCTAGCCACTTCCTGGGTGGAGTTTGCCTTTGTGCCGCCGATAGATATCTGTAGAGCTGCAACGTGGTCTTCGTTGCATACCTTTACCAAACATTACCGATTGGATGTTCAAGCCCGGGACGATGCAAAATTGGGGGCCTCGGCTCTTATCGCAGGACTCGCGGGTCCCTCCCATATTTAGGTACTGCTTTGGTACTGCCCTACCTGTCCCTGGACTGGCCCGGAGAAGCGATAAGGAATATGAAATTAGGTCTTACCTGCTAATTATCTTTCCTTAAGCTTTCTCCGGGCCAGTCCAGGGTCCCACCTCTTTCGGTTTGGAGGCCTTTTTTTGTATCCAACAGAATTTCACCATATTAAGGCATTCGTCCGTGAGAGAGGAAATAATTGGGGCTTTCAGATTTCATTCAGTGCAGACTAATGTTATGTTATGCTAGTTTAAAAAAAAAAAAAAACCTCTATAGGAGCCCGTTTGATGGCTTCCGCATTTTTCAAGGACTATGGAACATTATCAGTTTTTAAAGGGTTAATCTGGTATTTTCAGTTATTTCTTTTAGTTGCTTTGTCATAAGAAGACTGCTGGGTTACCCTCAGGGGGAGTGGCTTCACCTCTCAAGAAAGCTTGAAGTCTTCAGTCCTCAGCTGCTATAGAGGATTGACAACCCTACCTGTCCCTGGACTGGCCCGGAGAAAGCTCAAGGAAAGATAATTAGCAGGTAAGACCTAATTTCATATTTCTAGTCCTTCAAGACTCTTCAGTCTGCTGTGGTGGCTTTACTGGTTCTCGGTTCCCTGGGGCTGGGGAATCCCATATGCAAGGACTGCCTTTATACTTGTTTCCGGAGAAAGCAGAGTTACTCCCCCCTTTAACAGGTGTTCTCTGGGGATAGCAGGAATCAGTCCTCACAACCCTACCTCCTCCCCTTGGAGTTTCTTTTCTATCATATTTTAATTTTTTCTGTCTTAGCTATGTCATTAGACTTAGGCAAGATAGCACCCTTGGGCGGGAAGGGGACCTCGCATGCGTGGTTCGCCTTCCCAAGGCTTTCTTTGAAAGCTGGGGAGATGCTTCTGCAGGGGCTTCTTGGGTGCTGACGTCACCCATATGTGAGGACTGATTCCTGCTGTCCCTGTAGAACACCTTTTTCAGGTGTGTAATTCCTCTTTGTCCAGGAACAAGCAGGAAGTCAGTCCTTACTTATGGGTGACGTCGGCACCGACGGAGCCCGCATGGAGCAATTACCCAGCTTTCAAAGAAAGCCTTTGGGATTGCTGCAATGCTTGCGTGGTCCTCTTCCCGCCCAAGGGTACCATCTTGCTCAGTCTCCCTTTTTCCGTGGAGCCCTTCAGATGCACATCCTTGTCCCTCGGAAAAAGTACTTTGTTTTTGGCCTACTGACCTTCTCTTTTCCAGTTGCACCAGTCCTTTACCCGTCCTTCCCCTGCTCTTCCTTTTTAGAACTCTTAGGGGCGGTTTTCTTCGCCCTTTTTTTGCCTTAACAGGCTTCGCACCCTTTTTTCTTCCAACCGCTGACCACGTGGGTCTTTGACCTCGCAGGGGCCATTTTTGCTCATGGCCACCGGATTAAAAAAGTGCGATAGATGCTCTAAGGACATGTCACTTACGGACACCCATGACTGTAACCTGCGGTGTCTCGGGACGGATCATGATCCAGAGCACGGTTCACTTTCTAAGAAAATGTCCTCCAAAGCCCTGCTCAGCCATAAGCAGAGGTCCGAAGACCTTTTCAGAAAGGCCGCCTTGGAGTCCCGGTGGCGCCCTTAGTCGTCTCTCCTCCAGTGGGATCCCCCACCTTGGCCCTGCGCTCTCGACGGCACTGTGACCAAGGGTCCCCTGAAGTGGAGTGATGCAAAAAGGAGGTCTCAAGTCGTTGTCGGGTGCTCCCGACAAGCGCAAGCCCTCCAGTGCTCGGTTGCTCAGCCCCCTTTGATGTTCCCTAGAGTCAGACAAGGAGCAGCCCTGCAAGGTACCCTGCTCGGATACAAAGGCTTCCAGTGAAGATGCCCGGACTCCTGAGGGCTGTCCCCGGCAAGTACCCCCTCTCCTCGATGTCCGACCTGGTGACCCTGGGATCGGCATCACAGGGTCTCATGCCTGTGTGGGAATCCCGCATGCTGGCGCTCAAATGCAGTGTTTCTGTGTTCATCTCTTCCCAGCAGGTGCTCACAGCCAGCTTCGCTGACTCCCGCTCGGAGACCGTGGCTCCCCCCGCATGGGATGCTGAAACCTGTCCAGGAAACCCCGAGAGCCACATGCCTCGTGAGGGTCTTTGTCAGTCTCGCTCACCTTCCCGTTCCTCAAGGGCAAGAACATCCTGGGCCTCCGGCTCAAAGTAGGCCTCAGCCCCGGCCAAGGTGACCTACCCGGCTCTGATTCCTCTTCCGAGTTCTCGGACTGGGAGTCCAATGGGGACACCTTTCCGGAAACCCGGGACCTTCTGTTGGACCCCTCCCAGCCTGCGTTTCAGCAGCGCTCGCTGCCCGAGGACACCACCTTTCTGGTGTTCGTTCGGGACATGGCACAGGCTCTTAATCTGTCCACCCAGGCTAAGGAGGATCCTTGAGCTGAAGAGCCCGACATCCTCCAGTACGAGTCCCCATCTCGGGAGTCTCTTACTGTCTCGGTCCCTCCCATCCTGGCCAGGCTGCTACTCCGCATGTGGGAGACACCCACCTCGGTTCCCATTGTGAGTAAGCCCCTTGACACCATGTACAAAGTACAACATGGGCCGTGGTGGTGGAATCGGCTATGAGGAAACAGAAGAGTCTGAAATCACACTCGTCTGTCCAGCCCGGCCGGGAGTTGAGAGCCTTTGACGCCCTAGGCCATAAGGCCTACCAGGAGTCCATGCTCTCCTGTCACATTCAAGCATACCAATTGTGCATAGACATGTTCTTGCACGACCTGGCAAAGGAGCTCAGAGGTTTCTCCGTGGGCTTCGAGAGCGAGCCCCTCAACAGGTTCAGTACCCTGCTGAAGTCTGGTGGATTGCTCAAAATACCCCTCCCGTGCCACCTACGATGGTTTTTAATCCTCGGCTCAGGTGGTGGCCTCGGGCATCAGGCCCATCGTCCCTCCGGCAGGGCAACTGGCTATGCTCCTTGGATCTAAAAGACGCTTACGCCCACATTCTGATGCTCCCCTTTGGCCTCGCATCCACCCAGCAGGTCCTCATGAAATGCCTCTTTGCAGTCTCAGGCATCAGGGTGTACCGGTCTTCCCCTACCTAAACTACTGGCTCGTCACGGGACCCTCGGTCTAAGAAACTTGCTGGGTGGCGTCACGCACAATTCTTCTGCTCAAGGGCCTGTGTTTCTTGGTCAACTACCCCAAGTCCCACCTCGAACCGGTGCAGGCCTTAGAGTTTATCGGGGCGTGCCTTGATACTCAGCAGGCGACCGTGTTTCTACCAGCGGATCGTGCCAATCGCCTCCGAGCCCTGGTGGCTTTGGTCCAGAGCACTCCCCGGGTCACGGCCTGAACTATGCTGCGCCTTTTGGGTCACATGGCCTCCACCATCCATGTGGTTCCTCATGCCCGCCTGCACATGCGGACAGCTCAGTGGTGTCTCAGCACCCTGTGGAGCCCGTCCGTTGGCCTTCTCAGGGACCCCATGAGGATCTCCAACAGCCTTTGCCTGTCCCTGGTCTGGTGGCAAAACCTCTGCAACCTCCTCAGGAAGTTGCCCTTCCTGACCCTGCAGCACGACACAGTGCTGACAACGGATGCCTTCCTGCTGGGGTGGGGAGCCCACTGTGGTGCGTTGTACAAACAGGAGCAATGGTCGCCTGAGGAATCTCAGCTGCAGATAAACTTGCTTGAGCTCCGGGCGATTCAGTGGGCCCTGAGGGCCTTCGAGGATCACCTCAGAGGGAGGTCGGTGCTCGTGCAGACAGACAACCCCGTGTGACGATGTTCTGTGTCAACAAGAAGGGGGGTATCGGATCACCCTCCCTTTGCCGGGAAGCGGTCTTCCTCTGCTCCTTCGCCTTCCATCGAGGGATAACCCTCACGGCAGTCTACCTCCCACTCCTCTCTTTGCAAGGACTCTCCTCAAAGCTCAGCAGGACCAGGCATCAATCCTCTAGCTCCCTCCTGCTCAGGCTATTGACGGAGCCTCTAGTACTCATGGGCTGTGCTCCGAGCCTACTAATGCAGGAGGATGGATGGGTGCTGCACCCGAACCTGCCTCGTTATCCCTCACAGCTTGGCAGCTGAACAGGTCTCCCTAGCTCCGCTGGGTCTCCCCGAGAAGGCCGAGGAGGTTCTCCTCACATCGTGGAAGACCTAGACTAGGTGTTTCTCGGTCTGGTGCTTCCAGCTCAAGATCCGACCTATTCTCTTGCCCCACTCGGTGGAAGGAAGGTCTGAAGTCTAACACCATAGGTGTTCCTTGTGGTCTTAGGCAAGCCACTTAACCCTCCATTGCCCATGTTCCCTGTAAGTATTAGTGTATGTGTCTCATATCCCCTCGTGTTAAATGTATCCCCCAATTGTGTTGTGACCACTTTGATTGAAGGATAAGGTGGTATACAAAACTGTCTAAATAAAACTCCGTCAGGGTGCATTTGCATGCCATCTCGGCAAATCACCTCCCCATCGAGGGAAAGCCCCTCTCAGGGCAGCCCTTGGTCTCTTGCTTTATGCGGCGTCTTCTGCTGTCCAAGCCGTCCATCCAGCCTCCCCTGGCGGAATGGGACCTGAACATATTGCTCATGCAGCTCACGTGTTCGCCCTTTGAGCCGATGGTGACCTGCTCGCTTTGGCACATTTTCTGGAAGGTGGTCTTCCTGGTAGCTCTGACCTCAGCCCGCCGAGTCAGCTCCAGGCTCTCATGGCTGACGCCCCTTACTCTAGATTCTATAGGAATAGGGTGGTCCTCCGCATCTACCCCAAGTTCCTGCCGAAGATTGTTTCGGACTTCCATCTCTATCGGGAGATAGTCTTACCGACTTTCTTTCCGAGACTCCATGCTGACCAGGCATCGGCTCTCCATACATTTGACTTCAAAAGAGCTCTTGCCTTCTATTTGCAGCGTACCCAGGCTTATCGCAAGTTTGGCCGACCCTTTGTGACCTACGATCCCAATTGACTGGGGCAGGCAGTCACTAAACGCACACTCTCCATTTGGGTGGCGGACTGCATCACCTTTGCTCACATGAAGGCGGGTGCCCCACTAGATCAAGTCACCACGCATGGGGTCTGGGCCAAGGCGGCTTTGGTGGCCTTGCTGCAATCCGTACCCCTGATGGAAATCTGCCGGGTGGCGACCTGGTCTTCAGCGAACACCTTTGCTGCTCACTACTGCCTAGAGAAGGGAGTTCCACCGGGATAGTGCTTTGGCAGGCTGTACTCTGTAATTTTTTCGGGGTATAAACAACTCCAGCCCTCCGACCTTTCTAAACAGCTACCGTGGGCTTCGCCTCGAGGACCCGAGGACTCAGGCTCCTTCTGGCATTGGCTTCTGCTCACGACCTCATGGAGACTTGTTTTGGTTACAGGTTCGGTAGCCTGTAGCTGGGGAGTCCCATAAGTGAGGACTGAGTGCCTGCTTGTTCCTTGAGAAAGTGTAGTTACTCACCTGTAACAGGTGTTCTCCAGAGACAGCAGGAATCAGTCCTCACTACCCTCCCGCCTGGAGAGTTGCTGGATTTTTATCCTTTCATTGCCATCTGCTTGGTAGGGCTTGAGTTAAGGGACCTGACTGAGCAAGATGGCACCCTTGGGCGGGAAGATGACTACCCATGCTTGGCAGCAATCCCAAGGGCTTTTTTGAAAGCTGGGGAATTGCTCTGCGGGGGCGCTGTCTGTGCCGACATCACCCATAAGTGAGGACTGATTCCTGCTGTCCCTGGAGAACATCTGTTACAGGTGAGTAATTACGCTATCTCCAGGAACAAGCAGGAATGTAGTCTTCACATATGGGTAATGTCGGTACCGACGGAGCCTGCGCGGGAACGCTCCCCAGTGTCCAAAAGGAAAGCTTTTGGGAGCATCCCACAGCGCCTGCGTGCTTCCTTCCCCCCTTTTTACCTCTCACATCAGTTCTTCGTTTTCCACGGAGCCGACAGGACGTGTTCCCTGTCACCGCAGAAAATTTATTCTTAATCTCCAGGAACAAGCAGGAATGTAGTCTTCACATATGGGGTATCGTCAGTACCGACTGAGCCTGCGTGGGAACGCTCCTCAGCATCCAATAGGAAAGCTTTTAGGAGCATCCCACAGCACCTGCGTGCTGCCTTCCCACCTTTCCCCACTGTCCCTCTCCAGTTCATCGTTTTCCGCAGAGCCGACAGGTTGCACATCCTGTCACTGCAGAAAATTTCCTGTCTTTTTTGTGGTCACATCTGCCTTCCCTCGACGCTATACCGGTACCGCCAGTTCTTCTTTTCTTTTTCCTAAAAAAAAACAAACATTGTTTCTGGAGTCTGTCCCCAGTAATTTTCTTCTCGGGTGCCATGCGCCATTTTGGGCACTAGGCCCAATTTTTTTCCCTCAAAATGGAAAAAACCGCTTCGGGTTTTAAAACGTGTTCTAAGTGTGGCGGTACCATCTCAGTCACTGACACCCATGAGTGGTGCCTCAAATGTTTAGGTCCTGACCACTTTATTTCAGAGTGTGTTGCCTGTGGGATGATGTTGAAAAGGGGCCGGCAAAACCGAGCTGCTAAACTTAGCACCCTTTTTCCCTCCGATTCAGCCTCCATGGCATCGACATCTTCCAGGGCTTCATCTTCCTCCCATGGATCTCAGGTAACTAAACATAAATCTAGCCGGTCCTCAAAGGGTAGATCTCCTTCTAAACATCGAGATGCCTCTGGCGTTGCCCGTAGGGACTTACACCCGCAAAATTGGCCCGTCAGGAGGCTTCGGCTTCCAAAGCACTAACGGGGCTCCAGGATGTTCTCGAGGCTTTAACCTCAGCAAAACTACTGGTGCCATGTTCTGTGGTTCCGGCCGCTCCATCCAGCACCAATACCCAAGCATCGGCAGCATCGATAGACCAGAGGATCTCCAGGAACAAGCAGGAATGAATCTTCACATATGGGTACGTCGGTACCGACGGAGTCTGCTTGGGAACGCTTCCCAGCGTCCAATCAAAGAGCTTTTGGAAGCATCCCACCACGCCTGCGTGCTGCCTTCCTGCCTTTCCCAACTGCCTCTCCTCAGTTTTTCGTTTTCTGTGGAACCGGCAGGACGTCGTCCTGTCACCGCAGAAAATTCTTGTTTTATTTCTTTAGTTTTCTTGTGGTCGCGGCTGTCTTCCCTGATGCCACCGATACCACTGGTGTTTTCTTTTCTTTTCTTGTAAAATCTTCCTTTTTCAAGGAATATTTTTTCTTCATAGTGTCTCACGGTTTCTTAGGCCTTTTAGGCCTCTTCTTTTTCCTTCATGGAACCGCCAGCCACTTTCTCCAAGAAATGTTCAAACTGTGACGGTACAACTTTATTTTTAGACCCTCGAAGTCGGTGTCTAACCTGCTTGGGTCCTGACAACAGTTCGGTGAGAAGAGGTTTGTTTTCTACATCGAGGTTCCCTCGATACACGGTTTCCCTCCAACTTCGGGGCACCGTCCCTTTCTTCTTCTACACAGGATCAGGTAACCCACAAACAGTCTGTTAAGACTAGCCAGCCCTCGAGTGGTAGGTCTCATGCACAGCATGTAGACTGCTCCGGCCTTGCCCTCGAGGGCCCACTGGCTTCAAAACCCCGGCAGGAGTCTTCGGTCTCCAAAGTGTTTGAGGGGTTTCAGGTTGTTCCTGGGGTTCACCCCTCACAGAACATACCTGAGCCGTGTCCGGTGGTGGCATCCGCTTCGAGCGGTACCGATACCCCGGCATTGGCACTGGTGTTGGATGGAACACTCCTCACCAGGGATAGTCATCTGGCATCCTCGGTGCCTTCGGGACCGGTGGATACCCTCCAGACTGACTTTCCATTATCGGTACCAGCACCGATACTACCACGACGTCGGTACCCTCCAGACGTGCATCGATAGCCTCGCTTCCTTCGATGCTGAGTCTGGAATCGATCTCCAGTCTGGAGGACTGGGTACCGACTCGCCTTGGTACCGGCTCTCGGCGGTACCGAAGGCTCGGTTCCGATGATTCGGATCCGCAACTCTCGGTTCCCCTGAGGCCGTTTGAGTTGCCACTGGTTGACCTTCATCCACCGGTATCAGACACAGTACCGAAGTCGGTACCGATGTCCTCATTACCCTTGCGGTCGGTGCCTTCCATGCTTCGCTTATCAGGCTCTCTGCCCTCGATGCCGAGTTTGGAATCGATCTCTAGTCTGGAAGACTGGATACCAATACACTTTGGTACCGACACCGATCGATACCGGAGGCTCGGTACCGAGGATAGCGGCCGGAGGTTTTCAGTTACCTCGGTACCGATTGAACTGTCACTGATACCTGCTCCGATGTTTCTGTCGGGCTTGGCTCTGACATCGGTACCGGTATTGGCATCGGTACCGGTATCCACAGTAGCATCGTGGCCAACTCCTGCCATGCTTTTTTCAACAGGATCGTTCCCTTCTATACCAAGCTTGGAGTCGATACCTGGCATGGACAATGTGGTAATGACGGTTGCTGCTCCTGACAGCCAGTACTGGTGACCATCCCTTAAGCATTCCCCACTGCACCGTGCAGGATCTTCTATTCCTATATATTTGGATAGCCCTTTCGGTGCTCAGGCTAGTTCTTCAGATCTAACCTGTCCAAGGGAGATTCCTGTTGGGGATCCCTCTTTTCAGAGTTTCCTCCTGGATATAGCAAGATCTCTTGCCATTCCTATCCCGGGACATGATCCTGCACAAGGCTCTGTTTCTACCAAAGCAAAGGAGAACATAATGCTTCCTTTGCATCATTCCTTGCAGGATCTCCTTCTAGGAATGTGGGAAACACCTTTAAGGGTACCCCCACCTTCCAGAGCAACTGATCTCTTATATCAGGTGCCCCCCTCTCCAGGGTTTCAAAAGACTCAACTTCCTCATCATTCCATAGTAGTGGAATCAGCAATGAGGCGGGTAAAGAGTAAGAAAAAGCACTCTTCTTATCCGCCAGGTCGTGAGTCTAAGACACTAGATGCCTTTGGACGTCAAACCTTCCAGACATCTATGCTTTCTGCAAGAATTCTCTCATATATTTTTTATGAGTCTATCTCTTGAGGAGGTCACAAAGCAATTACATCTTTTGACTCCTTCCCTTCTAGAGTCCAAGAGTGCAGGCTATTCTTCACTGCTTAAGCATCTTCAGAATATCTCTTGGTTTCTTACTTGTGCTTCCCTAGACTCTTTTGAGTCTGTTAGCAGGACTTCTGCTATAACTATAGGGGCACGACATAGAGCCTGGCTCTCAGCTTCAGACTTGGACAAATGGGCACAGCAAAGACTGGGACATACTCCTTGCACTGGAGACAATCTTTTCAACAAGGAGTCTTTACGTCAGGTTACTCAGTTGTCCACTGACTTACCTGTTCCTAGGGGCTGTTCTGCACCACCTTCTGTCCCAGTAGGTAGGAAATGTCCTGCCAAACTTTCTTCCCATAGGAGAAGGTTTTATGCGTCATCTGCCCCTCATACAGATGTTCCCAAACAAGGGAAGCATCGTCCTGGTCTGCAGAATTCAACCTCTCACCAGGCTCAGCAAACCCAGCAACCACAGGGTTTCTGATCAGTCTCCATCAGATGCTTGTGACTCTTGGGGTTAGAATCTGCAGTTGTCTCTTCTCAATAGAGGCAATCCACTGCTGTCATTCTAAATCCTAGACATGGATCTCTTCCCAAAAGACCTCCATTTTTTCTGTTCTGTGATCTGTCAGGATGCTCATGCTTCTCCAGGACCAAGCAGGAAGTCAGTCCTCACTTATGGGTGACGTCGGCGCCGACGGAGCCCTCGCGGAGCAATTTTCCCCAGCTTTCAAAGAAAGCCTTTGGGAATTGCAGCGCGCATGCGCGGTCGTCTTCCCGCCCGAAGGTGCCATCTTAGCCAGTCTTCTTTTTTCCGCGGAGCCCTGCAGACGTCCCCGTCTTGTCCCCGCGAAAAAGTTGATTTTCCTCTTTATTTTATACTTTTTTCTTTCGGTTCGACGCCGATCGTTTTCCCGCCCGGACTCGCGACGCCGGTCTCGAGTCCTCTAACGTTTTTTCGGTTTTTCTGACTTAGTCAGCTTTCGTTTTCGTTTTCCCTGGCAGCCCGGTCCTTTGACCTCGCAGGGGCCCTTTTTCCCCCGATGGCTGCCAGTGGCTTTAAGCGGTGTGGTCGGTGTGACCGAAATATGTCACTAACCGACACACACGACTTTTGCCTCCGCTGCTTGGGCCCGGATCATGAGGAACTGATCTGTGGGCCCTGCAGCAAACTGTCCTCGAAGGCGTTGAGAAGTCGGCGGCATCAGCGCGAGAGAATCTTCGCTGACCCCAGCCGCACCCGGACCTCGTCGGAGGCCTCCGTGTCAAAGGGCTCCAGCTCGGACCGTCGCCGGAGCTCCTCCGACCGGGGTTCTCCCTCCGGGGACCATCGTCGGAAGGAAAAACCCGCGAGGGCGGCGTCGGTGGACGCTCCTGGCTCCGCGAGGGCCAGGTCGCATAGCCCCGACAGCCGCCCCGGGTCCTTGGAGAAGGAACACCTCCCGAAGCGACCTCGCCTGGAGTCGGAGATGCCTGCCCGGGTAAGTCCTGTAGTCCTTCTGGACTCGCCTCCGCGACAGCCGACGTCGGGCCCGACGCCGTCGGGGCCCGAGTCGGGGGCTGCTGGGTCACCTGAGCTCGGACTCAGGTTGACGGCCTTGGAGAGCAGACTGTCTGCCTTCATGGACCAGCAGCGGGCACTGCTCGCTGGCTTCGCTGGCGTCGCTGCCCCGACCGCCGGGACGTCGACGTCCAAGTCGACCCCGGAGACCGAGCCGATCCTCGAGTCGATGAGAACTCGAGTCGATCCTCGGTCGAGGTCGCCCTCGGCCTCCCGTTCGGGACCGAGGTCGCCGACGCCGACTCCCTCGGCGTCGGGGCGGCTGGCGCCGCACCCTGCCCGGGCCGACCCCACCGAGTCCTCGTCGGAGTCGGTCTGGGAGTCTGAGGAGGAAGAGTCACCTGATTCTTTCCGGACTCGGTGTGTCCCATCAGACTCTCCGGAGTCCGAGCCTCGGAAGCAGTCCCCCCCGGAGGATGCCCGGTTCTCGGACTTCGTTAGGGATATGGCCATGGCTTTGGCCTTCCCTGCGGATCCCGAGGAGGAGCCTCGAGCCGAAGAGCTCGACGCCCTCCAGTATGACTCTCCCGCGAGGGAACACTTTACTGTGCCGGTTCCTCCTATGCTGGAACGACTACTCTTCCGCATGTGGGAGAGTCCGGCCTCCTCGCCGGTCCTGAGCAAGCGGGTCGATTCTATCTATCGAGTCCGCAAGAGCCCTGGCTTTCAAAAGGCACAGTTGCCACACCATTCCATGGTAGTGGAATCGGCCATGCATCGTCTTAAGAGCCAGAAGATGCACTCCTCGGTGCCTCCTGGAAGGGAGGCCCGTAACCTGGATGGCCTTGGCAAGAAGTGCTTCCAGGGCTCTATGCTCGCCTCTCGTGTCCAGACTTACCAGCTATACATGGGCATGTATCTCAGGGATCTGGCTAAAGAGCTAGCCGGATTCTCCGCTGGTCTCTCCGAGGAGCCCTTGCGGAGGTTCCTAGCCTTGTCCACGGGTATTCGGGAATGCTCAAAGTTCATGTCCCGAGCAGCCTATGATGGCTTTGAAGCCTCGGCTCGAGTAGCCGCAGCCGGCATCGGTGCCCGCCGACAGGCTTGGCTTCAGTCGTCCGACCTTGAGCCCTGGGTACAGGACAAGTTGGTCGATGTCCCCTGCCGAGGCGAAAACCTCTTTGGCAAGCCCATGGCGGAAAAGGCTGCACAAATTGAGACTGAGACTCTCACCAGGACCAGGCTTTCTAGGAAGACCTCCGCCCCTTCCCAGAAAAAGAAGGGCTCGGGAAAAAAGTCCTTTTACCCGAGGAAGGCAGCTGCCTACAAACAATACCCCCATTATCAGGCCCCTGCAGCTCCCCAACAGGGCCAGCAGGCCAAGGGACGGGGTAACGGGTCCCGTAGGCAGCAAGCCCCCAAGCCTGCACCACCAGCCCCTGCTCAGCAGGGTGGGGGCTTTTGACTCGCTCAGCATAGCCTCTGACGCCCCCACTGGGTCCCCCCGGCACCGGAGGCCGGCTGGTTCACTTCGCCCACAGGTGGTCCAGCATCACCGCAGATGCCTGGGCGCTTCAGGTCGTGCGAGAGGGCTACCTTCTCCACTTCCATCAGGTCCCTCCCTCCTATTTTCCGGGAGAGCCTCCGCGCCCCCCTCTGCACAGGGAGTTGCTCCTTCAGGAGTTAGCAGGTCTTCTGCAGGATCAGGCGGTGGAACCGGTGCCACACCACCTGAGAGGTCAGGGCTTCTATTCAAGGTATTTTCTGATACCAAAGAGAACAGGAGGCCTCCGACCCATCCTGGACTTGCGCAACCTCAACAAGTTCCTTGTGCGGGAGAAGTTCAAAATGCTTACCCTTGGAATCCTTCTGCCCTACCTCCAGCAGGGAGATTGGCTATGCTCCTTGGATCTAAAGGATGCCTACACGCACATCCTCATCCACCCAAGCCACCGCCAATACCTAAGGTTTGTGGTGGCAGGAAATCATTACCAGTACAGAGTACTGCCCTTTGGCCTGTCCTCCGCACCGCGAGTCTTCACAAAATGTCTCGCGGTCGTGGCGGCCCATCTCCGGCTTCACGGCCTCTATGTCTTTCCGTACCTCGACGACTGGCTCATCAGAGCAGCGTCCGCTCAGGAGGTCACCAACGCCACGTGCCGCACGGTGACTCTGCTGCAGCACTTGGGCTTTGTCATAAACTTCGCAAAGTCCACTTTGCTCCCCTCACAGGATCTCGAGTTCATCGGCGCAAGGCTGCACACTCCTCAGGCGCGAGCGTACCTACCGCTCGACAGGGCTCAGCGGCTCATGGACCTAGCCGACCGCTTTCGCAGCCAGCCCCTGGTCTCCGCCAGGCGCTTCCTGAGACTGCTCGGCCATATGGCTTCCACCGTCCATGTGACCCCCAATGCCCGCCTGAATATGCGGTCTGCTCAATGGTGTCTCCGCCGGCAGTGGCGACAAGCCACAGGCGGCCTAGCAGACCTAGTGCGCGTCTCCGAGCCGCTGGTCTCGTCTATCCGGTGGTGGCTCCGGCAGCCGAACCTGATATTAGGAATGCCTTTCCAGTCACCTCAGCCGACCCGGGTGCTGACCACCGATGCATCCCTCCTGGGCTGGGGAGCACATTGCCAAGAGGCACGTACTCAGGGCCTCTGGACCAAGTGGGAGTCTGCTCAGCAGATCAACTTCCTGGAGCTCAGGGCGATCCGCCTAGCTCTCAAGGCCTTCTCCCACCTGACCTCCCAACAGTCCGTCCTTGTCCAGACGGACAATCAAGTTGCCATGTTCTACGTGAACAAGCAGGGGGGCACGGGCTCCTTCCTCCTCTGCCGGGAGGCACAGAAGCTCTGCTCTTGGGCCGTCAGTCACGGCATTCTCCTCAAGGCAGTTTATCTCCCGGGCCAAGAAAATTGCCTGGCGGACAAACTCAGCAGGGTCCTCCAGCCGCACGAGTGCCGTCTGGATCCCTTGATCGTTCAGAAGCTCTTCCTCAGGTGGGGCCTCCCCATGGTGGATCTCTTTGCCAGTCCTCACAACCGGCAGCTTCCTCGCTTCTGCTCTCGTCAGCCACACCCCCTTCGGGTTGCGGCGGACGCCTTTCTGATCTCATGGTCGGGGAGCCTTCTGTACGCTTTCCCTCCCATCCCGTTAGTCTCTCGGACTCTTTTCAAGGTTCTCCGAGACAAAGCCTTCATGATCCTGGTGGCCCCTCGCTGGCCCAGGCAGCCGTGGTTTCCGCTCCTGCTGCAACTGGCGGTGGAGGATCCAATCCCTCTGGGGGTACAACCGGATCTCCTCACTCAGGATCAGGGGTCCCTACTGCACCCCAACCTCAGGTCTCTCAACCTCATGGCCTGGCTGCTGAAAGGGTAGTCCTTGCTCCTCTTCTCTTGCCGGCGGAGGTGGAGGAGGTCGTCTTGGCTTCGCGACGGCCTTCTACCCGCAAATGCTACGCCCTTAAATGGCGTCGCTTTGCAATCTGGTGTTCCCAACAGTCTCAGGATCCCTTCTCCTGCCCGGTGTCGGTGATCTTACAGTACTTGCTACACCTCTCTAATCTGGGACTTAAGTCCAACTCCGTCAAAGTTCACCTCAGTGCTCTTTCAGCACATCATGTGCCGGTGGACGGCAGACCTCTCTCCAACGACCCTCTCGTAGCGAGGTTTCTCCGAGGTCTCCTTCTACTTAAACCACCTCTGCGCCCGCCAGCACCTGACTGGGACCTGAATGTGGTTTTACAGCGGATCACCTGTCCGCCTTTTGAACCTATGGCTACCTGTTCCCTCCGTTTTCTGTCTTGGAAAACACTGTTCTTGATAGCCCTCACTTCCGCTAGGTGCGTAAGTGAATTGCAGGCCCTCGTGTCTGATCCCCCCTACACTCGGTTCTACAAGAATAGGGTAGTCCTACGGACTCACCCAAAGTTTCTGCCTAAAGTGGTCTCCCCTTTTCACATGAATCAGGAGGTGGTACTTCCAACCTTCTTTCCCAGACCACACTCCAGCCGAGCTGAGACGGTCCTCCATACCCTGGACTGTAGAAGGGCATTGAACTTCTACCTTGACCGTACGCGGGAGCACCGTAAAGCTGCTCAGCTTTTTGTGTCTTTTGACCCCAATAAATTGGGACTCCCGGTCTCCAAGCGTACTCTGTCCATCTGGGTTGCGGACTGTATCTCTTGGGCTTATGGGGCAGCCGGACTCGCCTTAGAAAGTCGAGTCACGGCTCATTGCGTTCGGGCAAAGGCCACGTCAGTGGCTTACCTCCGCTCTGTTCCGCTGGCAGACATCTGCCGGGCCGCTACTTGGTCTTCGAGCCAGACTTTTGCGGTCATTTACTGTCTCGAGAGGGAGTCCCGTAGGGACAGTGCTTTCGGACAGGCAGTCCTCCGTAATCTCTTTGAGGTCTGAGCAACTCCTACCCTCCATCCCGGATGTGGGCTACCGGTGGGTGATAATTCAGCGAAGATTCTATCCTTCTGTGCTGCTGCTGAGCTAGAGGGAGCTCATTTTTGTGCTTAGGGTCTCCGGTAGCCTTGAGCTTGGGAGTCCCATAAGTGAGGACTGACTTCCTGCTTGGTCCTGGAGAAAGCGTAGTTACTCACCTGTAACAGGTGTTCTCCAGGAGCAGCAGGAATCAGTCCTCACCACTGTTCCCTCTAAGCTGTGCGCGTGTGCGCGCGCACACACCTCACCGAGCGAGCGCACATACTTTACAACAGAGCGCACAAAAATTTTGGTTCTGATTCTGATAGAAAACAACACAGATGTCTTAAAATTTAAAAGTTGTTGTGTATTTACGGTTTTCACAAGTTCTACAATATTTTCTAGTGCAAGCAATGTGGTGTACATACTGTATTCTGACATGTAGTCATATTTTAAAGTATATAACTCCGAGTGTCGTTATGTGGCGCACAAACATTTAATCTTCCTTCAAAAGCTGCACAGCTGATATTTTATGCGCACACAGCCTACAGAAGATTAGAGGGAACATTGGTCCTCACTACCCTCCCTCCTCCCCTTGGAGTTGCAATCGTCTGCTTATGTTCTTTTTGCAAATTTTTATGCTGTCTTTTTTAGCTATGTCATCTGACTGGCTAAGATGGCACCTTCGGGCGGGAAGACGACCGCGCATGCGCGCTGCAATTCCCAAAGGCTTTCTTTGAAAGCTGGGGAAAATTGCTCCGCGAGGGCTCCGTCGGCGCCGACGTCACCCATAAGTGAGGACTGATTCCTGCTGCTCCTGGAGAACACCTGTTACAGGTGAGTAACTACGCTTTATAGGTCACAGGGTTCTCCTCCTCTTCCTGCTAGGGAAAGAGGTCTAACCACTATCAAACGATAGTTTCCTGTGCCAGCATGTCTTTTTTCCTTTCTATAGACTTACTACTTTGTAAGTCGTCTTCAGCTCCATTCTCTTTACCCTCTTACCAAGCTTTTCCTCAGTAAGAGCGGTATTGCTTCACTGGAGGGCTTTTCTTCAGCCTCTCTAGTTTTGTTACTTTTCCAGTGCGGAGTTCTCCTCTCTGAATTGACTCCTCTTTTTCAATCTTGCTTTGAGGCAGTTCATCAGACATGTCCAGAGTTCTCTACTCCTGTTCTGTCTGTTCTTTCTGTTTTTAAACAGTAAGATTCTTTCTGCTGTCTGGCAAGCAGCTGCCAATGCAGGAGCCTTAATGTTTGGACCACTGGTTCTTGTCCACCAGCAACCAGATTTGTCCTCCACTAACATTCTGTCTGGTTTTAGTAGTGGCTCCAAGTCAGTGCTGTCATCTGTCTTGAAAATCTTTTCACTACAAGCTTGTTGGATTGTCTTCTCTTTCTGCCATCTCCATTCCCCTGGGTTTGGCAGCATAGTTGACATAGGTACTGGCTCTCCAGCAGCCAGTTCTATCTCCTCATTCTCCTGCATCATGCTCTCTGCAATTCTACAGAGAAGCTCTCCACTATTGGCCCTTGCTAGAGAGCATGAGGGGTTTTTCTCCAACAGCTATCCTAGATGGTTGGAAAAGGCTTTTTCAGTCATGTCTCCCATGACTAGAAAGGTTCTCCCTTTTTTCACTTTCTCCTTTTTAATATAAAGGACATAGGCCTTCTCTTACGTGAAAGCTTAAGGAGTTGCCAATTCCCTGCTTTGGTCCATACTATTTCCAATTGGGAATATGCTTTTCTCCTTGCAGTTCGTCCTCGTGGTAAGAATGCATGATACCTCTTTGCCCTTAAGCAGGTCAGCATGGTCTCTCATTTTTATGCGTCTTCTGTTTACTTATCATGCTAGAGTTCTGGAATACTCGGGATTTGCTGGCTGCAGACTGATTTCATCCTCTGCTTTTCACGTAACCATCCTGGTTATTTCACCAGCTAGCATCCCTGTAGCCATAACCAGTGGAAATAGATTCTCTATATATCTTCTCAAGTAGGTTCCACCATGTTGTTAGATGAATCTTTCCTCTCCACATTTCCTATGTGAATACCATTCTGTAGGCATATCTCTGTCTGCTTCTTGCAGACACCCATATAGGGGCATATATATATATATATTCATATCTATAGTATACATCTTACAGATGTCTGTCTATCATTTGTGTGTATTTTATGCCCTCTCATATCTCACTATAGATATATTCTTATACGTATATCTATATATCTATATCTATATATAAATATATATATATGTATCTGTCGAGATATTTTATTATCAGTAGATATGTATTCTGCATTTATCTACCTGACTGTCGAGGCTCATATATGATTCTGACAGATGGGCTTTACCCATACCTATGCTATCCAGCATGTTTGGGGTTCTACACTCACAACCCCTTCTGTGGTAGTTAGCAACTTCCACCATACCTTAAGGTTTAGGTGCCTCTGAAGCTCTCCATGTTCCAGTATCTCTCCTAGCTGACTCCAGTTAGGAGAGACATTGCGGATCTTCAGCTAATCACAGGCTCTAACGCCTCAGGCGTTTGTCCTTTCTTTTGGGATACAAGGGGTTTCCATACCATTTCCTCCCTCAAGGACTGTGCCTGTTTGTCCAGTTCGGTCGGCCTCTTTTTGCTTCCAAGGGTGAGCCACTCTGTCGCCAAAAGAGTTCGGCTTTTATCATAAAGCCTTCCGCCGAAGGCCCACCGTTTTTGGTACTACCCCAGTTATTATCGGGGTCCCCTCTTACCTTTCAGGAATCTGACCTCCACTGTTTTTTCCTACAGGTTTATTACCTCCACTTACAGTGAGGTCCTCCTTGAGGTTCCTCTACTGGGTTCCCCAGTAGATCCCATGAACCTCCTTACTGCTGTGTAATTCTGTTAGGGGAGGTCCATATTGCAATATTTCTTTCAATATCATTGATGATAATTATCATCCACACATGGACTCCTTGTTTGCAGTCCTATGCTAGGTTAGCTGTTCCACAGCACCTTTCTTTCTTCAACTCCTACCCTCCATCCTCATGATGCCTGGTGTTGTGGGGGATAGCATGTTCCAACCTATGACATGCTAGGACTCCAGGCATCTCAGCTTGGGAGTCCCCATATGTGAAGACTCATTCCTGCTTGTTCCTGGAGATAGCACAGTTACTTACCTGTAACAGGTGATCTCTGGGAACAGCAGGAATAAGTCTTCACAACCCACCCAACTCCCCAGGAGTTGTATCTCTATCTTTCCTTTCCTCTATCTCTCTCTTTGTCTCAGCTTTAAAACATTACTGAGGAGAGGCAGTTGGGAAAGGCGGGAAGGCAGCACGCAGGCGTGGTGGGATGCTTCCAAAAGCTCTTTGGACGCTGGGAAGCGTTCCCGCGCAGACTCCGTCGGTACCGACGTACCCATATGTGAAGACTTATTCCTGCTGTTCCCAGAGATCACCTGTTACAGGTAAGTAACTGTGCTTTCTTGGCTATTGAACGCAGTCTGGCGGCTCTTCTCATGGCCTCGATGCCAAGGAAACCGCTTCAGACAATTCAACCGGTACCGGCACCGACTGCATCGACATCGGCAGGTATTCTACCGGTACCAAGTCATGCGTCTCTATCTGGCATCGACAAGTCGGTACCAGACCACTTCAATGCTGATTTCGGTTGGTACCGGTACCATGCCTTGCACGATCACCAGGATCGGAGATACTTAGAATCCTCTGAGTCTGAAGACTCTGAAAGCTCTGCCGATACCAGAGTACTTCTTCTTGAGGATTCCTCTTCTCCTCAGCGTAGGATGTCTCCACCAGATATGTCCTTTCAGGATTTTATCCGAGATGTGGCCCAAGGTCTTTCCATCACAGTGGCTCCTGAAAAAGAGCCTAGGGCAAAGGAATTAGAAATCATACAATACCCTAAAGCTCCCTAGGAGGCAGCTACCTTACCTATTCATGAGATCTTGCATGATCTTATGTTAAGGATGTGGGAAACACCTCTGACCACATCTCCTCACTCTCGAAGACTCAACACCATGTGTCGAGTTCCTCCTTGTCCTGGGTTTCAGAAGACTTAATTACCACGCCATTCCATGGTGGTGGAATCGGCCATGAGATGGATAAAGAGTGCAAAAAGGCATGCATCTAATCCAGGATGTGAGTGTAGGACTCTTGACGCCTTTGGATGTCAATCCTTCCAGTCTTCCATGCTTTCTGCTAGGATCAGTTCCTATATCTTGTATATGGGAATGTCACAGGAGACTTAGAGCTTATGAGCACTCTCCTTCCTGATGATAAAAGGTAAGATTATCTTGATCTTGTTAAACATGCTCAGGTTGTTTCCAAGTTTGTGAATCATGCAGCCTTTGACTGCTTTGGATGCATAAGCAGAACCTCTGCCATTGCCATAGGTGCACGTGGAATTGCCTGGCTCCAGGCATCTGACTTGGAAATCTGGGTACTGGACAAACTGGGGAATATACCTTGCACAGGAGAGAATCTCTTTGGCAAGAATTGGCAGGAAAAAGCTAATGAGATAGATGCTGACAGTATCACTTTGGATAGATTGTCCAAATCTGCTACTGATCCTGCGAGGAAAAGATCCTCTAAGAAACCATTCTTCAGCAAGAAGAAAACGTTTTATCCCTCCTATACCCAGCAGGGACATCATTTAGGTCAGTCTGCCCAAAAGGGACCGCAGCAACAACCTAGGCAACAAAGGAAACCAAAAGCAGCTAAGCCTCAACCGGCTCAGCAGACTCAGCCTCCACAGGGGCTTTGACTCCTGTCTAGAGAACTTTGCCTTCCTGGCCCTAAACGGCCCAGAACCCTCCTCCATTCCAGGAAGGTTATGTCATTTTGCCCCCAGATGGGGTCAGATAACATAAAATTGGACTCTGTCTGTTGTAAGAGAGGGGTAGAAGCTTCATTTCCTCAGCATGCCCCCTCCTACAATGGTAAGACAGTTTAATTCTCAGACCTCTCTCAACGACTGGTTAGGTGAAGAAGTCACTATGCTCCTTGCTCAAGGGGCAATATAAGAGGTACCCATTCCCCAATGGGGTACAGGGTTTTATTCCCCCGATTTCCTTATTCCAAAGAAAACAGGAGGACACAGACCCATTCTAGACCTCAGAGAATTGAGCAAATTCCTTTTCAGAGAGAAGTTCAAAATGATTTCTCTAGGAACTCTGCTGCCATACCTTCAGAGTCAGGATTGGCTTTGTTCTCTAGATCTCCAGGATGCGTACACTCAAGTTCTCATCCATCCAACTCACCGAAAGTTCCTTTGATTCCTGTTTCAAGGGAAGCACTACCAATACATGGTTCTTCCTTTTGGCCTGGCCTCTACACCAAGGGTGTTCACAAAATGAATGGCTGTTGTATCAGCATTTCTCCGCACCCTGGGAATATTTGTGTTCCCTTACTTAGATGACTGGCTCATTCGAGCCCCTTAAGAGCCAGAGGCCAGGGTTGCTCTGTATCGCACAATGCACATCCTTCAGTATTTGAAACTTGTTATGAACTTCCCAAAGTCCAACCTTGCTCCCACTCAATCCCTAGAGTTTATAGGAGCTCTTCTGGATACCAGACAGACAAGGGCCTACCTTCCACAGCCCCGCTGCCTTCGCATTGTGCAGTTAGCTTCCCAAGCAGTGCTAAAACCTCACCTCACTGCTCGGGAAATGTTACAGTTGCTAGGCCACATGGCATCCACAGTGCATGTGGTTCCTTATGCTTGCCTCCATATGAGGGCAGCCCAGTGGACCTTATCCACTCAGTGGACTCAGGTGTCAGGTTGCCTATCAGACAAAATAGCAAACTCAGATCGCCTTATTTTGTCCCTCCAATGGTGGCGGTCACCCAAAAACCTTTTGGTAGGGTCTCCTTTGCAGCAACCCCCACCCCAAGCCACTCTTAACAGATGCTTCACAGGTTGGTTGGGGAGCTCACCTGCAAGGCCTCTCTACCCAGGGTACCTGGACTCCACAGGAGGCCTATCTCCATATCAATCTCCTGGAGCTCAGAGCAATCTTCCCTGCTCTTCGAGTATTTCACACCCAGCTCAACTACAAGACAGTCCTAGTTCAAAGGACAATCAAGTAGCCATGTTCTGTGTGAACAAGCAGGGTGGAACAGGCTCTCTGTTGCTCTGCAACAAAGCTTTGCGACTATGGGCCCTCGCCAGAGAGCATCAGATTCATCTCCTTGCAGTGTATCTTCCAGGCATTCAAAACTCTTGGGCAGACAGACTCAAGTCAAGTTCTGCTTCCACACGAATGGTCTCTCCATGCACTCCAGGTGGCCAAAATTTTTCAAATTTGGGGAACCCCGGATATAGACCTCTTTGCAAGTCTGCTGAATTTATTTATTTATTTATTTATTTATTACAGGCTCTTATATACCGCTCTATTCAGAATCAGCGCGGTTCACAATATAACAACATACCATAACAACAAACTGTTAGGTTTTACAGAGAACAAGGTCAGAGAACTTGGATAAAACATGGGACGTCATTACTGCAACTATTTACAAGAGTATTTACAATTATACATTACAGGATTTGTTCTTAGTTTGGGTAGTGATTAAGATTGGTTAGTTGGTCAAGTAATATTGGGGGAAGAGGTGGGATTTGAGTGCCTTTCTGAAAAGGGATAGATCATTGATAGCACGAATCTCTGGGGGTAGAGCGTTCCAGTACTTAGGGGCATAGAATCTGAAGGCCCTGTTAGATGTCACTGATAGGCATTTTGTCGCTGCTTTAGGGATGATTAGAGTATTTGTTGATATCGTTCTCCTGGATCTGTTGGGTGGGACGTCCTGAATGAGGTCTATTAGAGAGGAGGAGGTGATGCTTTTAGTGGCCTTGAAAGTTAGTAGTAATGTTTTGAATAATATTCTGCCATGTATGGGGAGCCAGTGGAGTTGCTCTAGGATGGGTGTTATATGGTCCCTTCTTGATGCTCCGTAGAGGACTCTAGCAGCGGTATTCATGGCGAGTTGCAAAGGGTTTAATGTGGAGTGTGGGAGGCCTTGGAGAATGGCATTGGCATAGTCAAGGTGTGGTAAGGTTAAGGCTTGAAATATAGTTCTGAAGTCATCAGGATCAAGCAGGGGGCGAAGATGTTGAAGAGTCCGGATCTTGAGGTAGATTGCTCTGACTACGTTGGTTATGTGTAGTTTCAGATCCATGCGTTGGTCAAAAGTGACTCCAAGGTAGCGAATGGAAGGTTTTGATTGGAGCTCAGCTTCTTTCACCTTTATATGGGGTGGGGGGGTGAAAAGTGGGTCCCTGGTGATGAAGAGAACCTCGGTCTTTTTGTGTTGAATTCGGAGGTTCTGGGATTGAAGCCATTCGGATACTGCATCAAAACATTTAGCTAGCGGGGAAAGGTCCATATGAACTGTGGAGAAAGGCATATATAGGAGGATGTCATCTGCGTATATCAAGCATTCAACCTTGAAGGACCTGATGTTGCAAACCGGTTGTATGTATATATTGAAAAAGAGTGAGGATAGGGATGATCCTTGTGGTACGCCTTGCTTTTGGTGGTAAGGTGTGGATGTTGTGGTCCCTGAGGTAACGTACTGCCATCTCTGATCAAGGTATGACTTGCACCACTCCAGGGCAGTGTTATTGATGCCTTTTTCTTTTAGTCGCCCTATTAACAGATCGTGATGTACAGAGTCAAAAGCCGCAGCAATGTCTAAGAAGATGAGAGCAAAGCCTTGGCGGATGTTATCAATGCCTGTGATGATGTTGTTGCAGAGAGTGGTGAGGAGGGTTTCAACACCGTGGAACTCTCTGAAGCCATGTTGGCAGTGGTCCAGAGGGGAGACGGTGTCAATGTGGTCCTGTAACTGTCTTTGAGCTTCCTTTTCAATTATTTTCGCTAGTAGGGGTATGCTAGCTATGGGTCTATAAGATTCAACCTTTTGTGGGTCGAGTTTGTGGTTTTTCAAGAGGGGTCTTATGGATGTTCTCTTGAGGGCTGGTGGGAAGGAGCCGGTTGTAAAGGATAAGTTCATCATTTTAGTGATGATGGGGCTGAGATCTTGGCGTAGTTCCTTTATCCAGTGGGCTGGGCAAGGGTCAGTTTGTGCAGTAGTCGTGTTAAGAGCAGCGATGGTGTCTTCAACATGTTTTCTGGATGGTGTGGAGAACATGGATAGGTTTGATATGCATATGGTGACTTGAGAGGAGATTGTTGCAATGTTGTTGGTTTGAAGCAACTTGGATTGCAGGAAATCGGCGAATGCTTGGGGATGGATGGGTTCAGGATGTTTTGGTGAAGGTTCTTTAGATAAGGTTTTGACTAAATTGAAAAGATCGCGTGGTTTATTTAGTGATCTTTTCAGCGTATCGGTATGGAATTGTTTCATCTTGGCCATGACTGACTCCCTGTGCACAGATAGATGTGTTTTATAGGCTGCTTGGTCTTCTGAGGAGTGTGAGCGACGCCATCGTTTCTCCAGTTTTCTTAGGTGTGTGAGGGAGGCTCGTAGGTCAGGGGAGAACCAAGGAGAAGATTTTCTTTTTTTTGGGTTGTTACCCTGGACTGGTTGCAGTGCAGTGGTACTGATAGTGCTGTTCCAGGATGTGATCAGATTTTCCAGATTGAGAGAGGTGTTATGTAGGAGAGGGAGGGTTTCCATAACTATATGTTCTTTGTTGAGGGTTTTGAATTTCCGAGATGATACTCTTGTTGAGTCAATGGAGTTTTTGTTTCTGTGTGGTGACTGTTTGCCATTGATGAGGATGGGGAAGGTGATTAAATTATGGTCTGACCAAGGTACTGGGGTTACAGAGTTGTCAAGTCTATTGTTGGAGTCGAGAGCTGTAAGAGGGGCAAAGATCATGTCAAGGATGTTTCCTCTCTCGTGCGTGGGGGTGTCAACAATTTGCTTGTATCCCAGTTCGTTGATTGCTTCAAGGAGGGCTGAGGCGTGGCTGGGATGTAGTGTTGGGAGATTGAGGTCTCCTAATATCCAGTTGGGAATGTTGGGCTTGCGTGAGTTAGCTGCTAGATCTAGAATGTAAGGCAGGTCGTCCGCGGAGGGTGAGGGCGCTCTGTAAATTAAATTGATGAGGCATTGTTCATTTGTGATGGATAATACGTCCATGCTGTTTGAGCTTGTGGAGTCCACGGTGTGGAAATTTAGGTCATTCTTGGTAAGTATGAGAATGCCTCCTCCTCTCTTGCTCTCTCTATGTTGGGAATGGGCAGAGAAGTTGGGGGGTATGAGTTGGTTAAGGATTACATTATCCGCGTCAGATAACCAGGTTTCGGTTATCATGAGGATGTCTAGATTATGAGAAGAAATTGTGTCAGTGATGACTGCCCATTTCTTGCGGATAGACCGTGCATTTATGAGAGCACAGTTTAAGTAAAAGGGTTGAGGGGGTTCATCTTGCTTATTTTTCTTTGGTTGTTGAAGGGCTATATGTATGAGGTGAGAGTGGCGTGTGGGGGTCTCCATTCTTGAGTTGGGATAGGAAGATTCTGCCCTTCTTTTTCCATGACTCAGAAGTATTGGAATTTGGTGAGCCGTGTGATATAAGGCAAGGGCTTCGTTGAGCCAGCTTGTGAGAAGGAAGAGGCAGATCGCCAGGGTATTAAATGGTAGAGCCATTGGGGGTTTTGTTGAAGTGGATGAGGTAACTTTCTGTGAGGGATTCTGTGATTCTGGTGTTTTCTGTGAGGCTACTGACTACAGTAATAATTGAAACAACAGTGAAAATTGAATGGTACTGGCAACAGTAAACTCTGTTGAGTGTAGGTAGTGATTACTGTCAATAGAAGAAGGTACCACAGTAGCATTAAAGTAGAATGAGAGTAGCTATTGGCAACTGTAAATAGTGACAACAGTAAAATACAGTAGGATGAGAGTAGATACTAGCTACAGTAAAAATGGCAACATTAATTACAACAGAATGTGAGTAGATACTGACTACAGTAACTGATGGCAACATTAATTACAGTAGGATGAGAGTAGATACTGGCTACAGTAAAACATGGCAACATTATACAGTAGGATGAGAGTAGATACTGGCTACAGTAAAATATGGTAACAGTAAAATACAGTGGAGAGAGAGTAGATACTGACAACGGTAAATAACGGCAGCAGGCAGTGTTAAAGGGATAAGAAGAATTGAGGAGGCTAGCACTGTTCTAGTTGTGTTGATAATACTTGCAGTACTTGCTGTAGGTGTGACTATGATTGTAGTTGGTGTGGGCCGCTTTATGAGCTCAATCCTTCCTAGGAGAGCTTGGGTCACAGTCAGTTGAAGAGAACTGTACTCAGTAGGCGACCTTCCGAAAGTAGATTCTCTACATGTGAGTACGTCTTATCAATGTATGTTGTAAGGTGACAACTGGAGTTACGTGTGGAGATGAATCGCTTGGGTTGCTGTTTGATTCCCGCCTGTCGTGCCCCGCCTAAGGGCCACGCCAAAGGGCCCTCTTGCGAGGCCCTCAGGCGCGGGCCCGCCTGCCGGCGGCAGCTGCTTTAAAGGGCCGCTGGGACCTCCCACAACCCCGATTGGGTTGGAGTGCAGGAGCGGGAACTTGCCCTGTGCTCTACCCCGATCGGGGAGCCGATGAAGATGGCCGCTGAAATACAAGCCTTTCTCCTGCCGGCGGCAGCTGCTTTAAAGGGCCGCTGGGACCTCCCACAACCCCGATTGGGTTGGAGTGCAGGAGCGGGAACTTGCCCTGTGCTCTACCCCGATCGGGGAGCCGATGAAGATGGCCGCTGAAATACAAACTTCCCCGGTTCTGTTCCAGAATTCCGGCTCGGGGTTGTCAGGCCAGGGATGCCTTCCTCCTTCAGTGGGGTCAGGACTTCCTGTATGCCTTCCCACCCATTCCCCTAATTCCCAAAACCCTATTCAAGCTTCAGAGAGACAGAGGTAATATGATCCTCGTAGCTCCACGTTGGCCACGGCAAATGTGGTACCCTCTGCTCCTACATCTCTCTCAAGCTCCGCCTCTGGAATTAGGAGATCTGGAGCAGATCCTTTCTCAAGAGGATGGGATGCTGTGGCATCCCAATCCCCAGTCTCTGCATCTCAGGGCCTGTTTGCTGAAAGCCTAGAACTTCACGGTTTTAACCTTACCCAGCAGGTGAAGGATATCCTTCATGCTTCCAGAAAACCTTCCACAAGACGCTCTTATGCATTCAAGTGGAAAAGGTTTACCATAGGGTGCTCGCAGAAGGGTCTTCACCCTCTTGCGATACCTCTGGATTCATTACTGGAGTATCTCCTTCATTTATCAAATGCAGGGCTTAAGACTAATTCTGTGAGAGTCCTTTTGAGTGCTATTGCAGCTTCTTTCAAGCCTCTCAATGGACAACCTATTTCCTCTCATCCTCTCATAGCGAGATTTATGAGAGGCCTTCTTTTTACGAAGCCTCCCATTAAACCACCACTGGTGGTATGGGACTTGAATCTGCTACTTGGGCAGCTCATGAAACTGCCCTTTGAACCATTAGCCACTACCTCTTGAAATTCCTTTCCTGGAAAGTTATCTTTCTCATTGCAATCACATTAGCATGTCGCATCAGTGAATTGCAAGCCTTGGTGGCTGAACCTCCTTATACAAGGTTCCATCATAAGGTAGTCCTTATGACTCATCCACACTTTATGCCAAAGGTGGTTTTGCCCTTTCATTTGAACCAAGCGGTTTACCTTCCTGTATTCTTTCCAAGTCCTCATGTCTCAAATGCAGAAAGGAACCTTTATACTTTGGACTGTAAAAGAGCTTCGGCCTTTTACTTGCAAAGGACACAGCAACATAGAAAATCCTCTCAACTCTTTGTTGCTTTTGATCCTAGTCATTTGGGACTTCCACTCTTCAAAAAGATACTGTCCAACTGTATTGTATTGCAACTGTATTTTGCCTATGAGAGTAAGAACCTTCCTCTTGAAGGCTAGGTCACAGCTCACAATGTCAGATCCATGGCAGCCTCAATGGCTCATCTTCACTCTGTGTCTATCGACAACATCTGTCAAGCAGCTACTTGGGCTTCGGTTCATACCTTCACAGCCCATTATTGCTTAGACAAGGACTTCTGCCGGGATGCCTTGTTTGGTCAGGCTGTTCTTTAACACCTGTTACAGACTTAATCAACTCCTTCCCACCGTTCCTGGTAGGATGCCAGAGATCCATGGGGGGAAGTGGAGCCCTTTCACAAGGGCGCACAACTTTCTGGGGCCATCTCTCTGGCATTTGCAGCTAGGGAGTCTCCCCATATGTGAAGACTACATTCCTGCTTGTTCCTGGAGATAGCATAGTTACTCACCTGTAACAGGTGATCTCCGGGAACAGCAGGAATTTAGTCTTCACAACCCACCCACCTCCCCTAGGAGTTGTATCTCTCTATCTCTCTCTTTCTCTTTCCCTCTCTCTTTTGTCTCAGCTATAAACTCAACTGGAGAGCGACAGTTGGGAAAGGCGAGAAGGCAGCACACAGGCGCTGTGGGATACTCCCAAAAGCTTTCCTATTGGACGCTGGGGAGCGTTCCCTTGCAGGCTCCGACGATACCCCATATGTGAAGACTAAATTCCTGCTGTTCCTGGAGATCACCTGTTACAGGTGAATAACTATGCTTTCTTTGTTTTTTTTGTGGTCACGTCTGCCTTCCTTTGACGCCTACCAGTACCACCAGTTCTTCTTTTTCTCTTTAAAAAAAAACAAAAAAGCTTTTATATCTTTCTTCAGGGACCTCCCCTTTGTCAGTACTAGGCGTCATTTTGGGCACTAGACCCATTTCTTCAGACATGGAAAAACCAGCTAGTGGTGTTAAAATAAAAAAAAAAAAAAAAAAAAAAAAAATGTTCTTACTGTGGCGTTACCATATCCGTGACCGACACCCATGATTGGTGTCTAAAATGTTTAGGTCCTAAACATTGTCCATTGGAGTCTCTCTCCTGCAGAAAGATGACCAAAAGGGGACTGCAGAACAGAGCTGCAAAACTCTGTACCCTTTTTGCTTCAGATACGATGTCAGTTGCATCGACGTCTTCCAGGGCTTCATCTTCCTTCCATGGATCTCAGTTAACTAAGCTTAAGTCTTACAAGACTGGCCGGTCTGCAAAGGGTAGATCTCCTAAGTTCGAGATGCCACTGGTATTGCCCTCGAGGAAAGTTCACCGGCAAAACAGCCCCGGCAGAAGTCTTCGGTCTATAAAGCATTAACGTGGCTCCAGGATGTTCCAGAGGCTTCCGCCTCTGCAGAACTATTGGTGCCATGTTCTGGGGTTGTGGCCGCTTCCACATGTACCGACACCCAGGCATCGACAGGAGCGATGGATAAGAGGATCCTCGCTATCGAATGCAGTCTAGCGACCCTCTTAGCAGCTTTGGGACCACTACAGACAGTTCCACAGGTATCGGTACCGACATTGGTACCAGTACCGAGTGCACATGCTTCGGCATGTATGCTTCCCCCCATGCTGAGCCTTGAGTCTATCTTAGGTATCGAGGGACAGGAACAGACACACTCTGGTACCGACTTTGAGCGGTACCGGTACCGTGCGTTAGACGTACCCGGTACAGAGTGACTTTGAGTCTTCTGATTCCGATGACCGAGTCGACCAGTACCAGAGCGATCCTACCGGAGGATCCAACTCCCTCTCCTCAACGCAGAATGTCTCCTTCAGAAGACATGTCCTTCCAGGATTTCATACCCCCCCCCCACCACCCCAAGACTGTATATAAGACTGTATAATAGCTCCTGATGTATAATAGCGCACTATGTAGATAAACCAAATCTAATCACATCCCCGCCAACACATACACACCACTCTGTACACTGCATAAAAACATTTGCCCCCTTGATTGTTTGCCGTGGAAACCACTTTGATTGAATGATAAGGCAGTATATAAATACCATTAAATAAAATAAATAAATTTAGCCAAAGGTCTTTCAATCACAGTGATTCCAAAAAAGAAACCTAGGGTGGAAGAATTAAGAATTCTACAATATCCTGTGGCTCCTAAGGAAGCAGCTACGCTTCCCATTCACAAGATCTTACAAGATCTTATGTTAAGGATGTGGGAAACTCCTTTAACGGTGTCTCCACATTCCTGATGACTCGATACCATGTATCGAGTGCCAAGCTGTCCTGGCTTTCAAAAGACTCAATTACCACACCATTCAGTGGAAAACTGGACTCTGTCCATTGTACGTCTGGGGTACAAGCTTCACTTTTTCAGCATGCCCCCGCCTACAATAATCAAACAGTTCAATTCTCTTGTCCCTGCCACCGACCTCTTGTGGCAGGAGGTCACATCACTTCTTGCTCAACGAGCAATAGAAGTACCCATATCCCAACAGGGTACGGGGTTCTACTCCCCCTATTTTTTCATTCCAAAGAAAACAGTGGGGGACAGACCTATACTGGACCTCAGCGAATTAAGCAAATCTGTTCCGAGAAAAGTTCAAAATGATCCTCCTCGGAACACTCCTACCATACCTTCAGAGTCGGGACGGTCTGTTCTCTAGATCTAAGATGCGTATTCGCATATTCTCATCCACGCAAATCACAGGAAGTTCCTTCGATTCCTGGTCCAGGGAAGACACTTCCAGTACAGAGTTCTTGCCTTCGGTCTGCTTCTGCCTCAAGAGTCTTCACAAAATGCATGGCAGTGGTAGCAGCATTTCTGAAAACTCTAGGCATATTCGTCTTCCCTTACTTAGATGATTGGCTCATTCGAGCATCAACGGCTCCAGAGGCCAGCTTGGCTCTTTCTCGAGCAATGAGTATCCTTCAATACTTGGGATTGGTCATAAACCTCCCAAAATCTCATCTCATCCCCTCTCAATCTCTCAATTTCATAAGGGCTCGTCTAGACACACGGCAGTCAAAAGCTTTCCTGCCACAGCCGCGCTGTCTGCGTATAATACAGCTGGCATCCCAAGCAGCTATGAAGGTCTTCCTGACTGCTCTGGAGATGCTTCATCCACTGTCCATGTGGTTCCCTATGCTCACCTTCATATGCAAGCAGCCCAGTGGACCCTATCCTCTCAGTGGACACAAGCCTCAGGTCAACTAACGGACAAAATCAGAAACTCCAGACATCTAATTTCGTCCCTGCAATGGTGGAAATCACTGGAAAACCACCTCGTAGGCTCTCCTTTCCAGCAGCCTCTGTGCCAAGCCACCCTAATAACAGATGTGTCCAAGTTGGTTTGGGGGGGCCACTTACACCATCTCTCAATTCATGGTCTCTGGACCCCACAGGAGGCTTCTCTTTACATAAACTTCCTAGAGCTGAAAGCCATTTTTAATGCTATTCGAGTATTTCAGGCCCATCTCAGCCACAAGACAGTTCTGGTCCAAACCGACAATCAAGGTAGCCATGTTCTGTCTGAACAAGCAAGGCGGAACGGGCTCTCTGTCGCTATGCAATGAAGCTTTGCGACTATGGGCCCTCGCCAGAGATCTTCAAATCCACCTTCTTGCGGTATACCTGCCAGGCATTCAAAATTTATGGGCAGACAAACTCAGTTGAATACTGCTGCCACACGAGTGGTCTCTCCACTCAGACCACCTTGCTTGAGTATTTCAAGTCTGGGGAACACCAGATATAGACCTCTTTGCAAGTCCACAGAATGCCAAACTTCCCCGATTCTGTTCCAGAATCCCGGCTCGCAACTGTCAGGCAAGGGATGCCTTCCTACTCCACTGGGGTCAGGACTTCCTCTATGCCTTCCCACCCATTCCCCTCATTCCCAAAACTTTATTCAAGCTTCAGAGAGACAGAGGTCATATGATACGCATAGCTCCACGTTGGCCATGGCAAACGTGGTACCCTCTGCTTCTTCGTCTCTCTCAAACCACTCCTCTGGAGTTGGGAAATGCTCCAGATCGTCTTTCCCAGTAAAACGGATCCTTACTGCATCTGAATCCCCAGCCTCTGCATCTCAGAGCCTGGTTACTGAAAGCCTAGAATTCCTGGATATCAACCTTTCTCAACAGGTAAAAGATATCCTCCTGGCTTCCAGAAAACCTTCCATGAGGCGTTCCTACACTTTTAAGTGGAAAAGATTCTCTGTCTGGTGTTCGCAAAAGGGACTTAACCCCCTTTTGGTGCCTGTGGAGTCACTACTGGAATATTTCCTCCAGTTAGCCACTTCTGGTCTTAAGACCAATTCGGCGAGAGTCCATCTTAGTGCTATTGCTGCTTTTCACAAACCTTTCGATGGACAACCTATTTCCTCTCATCCACTTGTGTCAAGGTTCATGAGAGGCCTACTCTTAACAAAACCTCCCATTAAACCACCACCGGTAGCATGGGATCTGAATCTTGTTCTTGGACAGCTCATGAAATCGCCCTTTGAACCTTTATCCACTTCAGCCCTAAAGTTTCTTTCATGGAAAGTCATTTTCCTAATTGCTATCACTTCTGCAAGACGCATTAGTGAATTGCAGCTTTAGTGGCTGACCCTCCTTATACAAGGTTCCATCATGATAAAGTAGTCCTCAGGACTCATCCTCACTTTATGCCAAAGGTGGTTTTGCCATTTCATTTAAACCAGTCGGTTTATCTTCCTATATTCTTCCCTCATGCCTCCAGTGCAGAAAGGAATCTTCACACTTTGGATTGTAAAAGGGCATTAGCCTTTTATCTTCAAAGAACTAAGCATCATAGAAAATCTTACCAGCTTTTTGTTGCTTTTGACTCTAGTCATTTGGGACTTCGAGGTTCCAAAAGAACTCTATCTAAATGGATCGCAGATTGCATATCCTTTACATATCAGAGTAAAGGACTATCTCCAGGAACAAGCAGGAATAAGTCCTCACATATGGGTACGTCAGAACCGACGGAACCTGTGCGGGAAAGCTCCCCAGCTTCCCAGAAAGGAAGCTTTTGGGGCCTCCCACTGCACATGCATGCTGCCTTCCCGCCTTCCTGACCAGCTCTCCTCAGTTTCTCTTTTTCCGCAGAGCCAGCAGGTCGTGTTCCTGTCACGGCTGAAGAAATTCTTATTTTAGTTTGTTTCTTTAGACCGCGTACCTGCCTTCCCCATACCGAAACCGGTACCGCCGGTCTCTTTTCTTTTCTTTCAAAAAACAAACAAACTTTTATTTAGCACAACTTGGTGACTTCGGTTAGGCCTCAGGCCTACACAAATTCTCCTCATGGAGAATCCAGCCCCTGGTTTCAAGAAGTGTAACAAGTGTAGTGCTGTTATTTCTGTTACAGACACCCATGACTGGTGTCTTAAATGTTTGGGGCCTGACCACTCCATTCCGGACTGCCCATCCTGCTCCCAGATGTCTAAACGTGGTTTGCAGAACCGGGCCAACAAATTCCATGTGCTATTTGCTTCAGATAATCCAGCATCACAGTCATCCAGGTCTTCCTCTCCGGATGGATCTCAGGTAACCAAACCTTCGGGCAGGTCCTCAAAAGGCAAATCTCCTTCAAAGTATCGAGAGGCCCTCAATCTTGAGTCAGAGGACCCTGCCCCAGCCAAACAACCCCGGCGGGAAGCTCTGGCTTCCAAAGCACCATCTATGGGGTTACAGGTTGACATCGATGGCACGGCCTCAACTGATCACCTGTTAGACTGCTCTGGGGTACCGGCCCATGCCGGTACCGACATCCAGGCAGCAGTGGCGTCTATGGGCAATACTGTCCAGACCATGCAGCAGGCCGTTCTGGCTTTCATTAAATCTGCGACGCCCTCGGTACCGCATCTAGCGGTTCCGGGTCCGGTTCCGGTACTGTCTTCCATACCGGAACCGAGACCATCGTCTTCCAAACGCAGATCGGTTCCGCATGCCGGATCCGGGTTTTCACCCGATACCGATCCCATACCCGGTACGCCCGATGTCGATACCGATCGGTATGCGTATCGTGCGTTGGAAGCAAATAGAGGATACTCTGATTCTTTTGAGGATTTTGACTCCTCTGATGACTCTGATGAGCTGTCTCTAGTTCTTCCTGAAGAGCCTTCTTCCCCAAAGACGAGAATGTCTCCACCAGAGGATTTGTCCTTTCAAGACTTCATTATAGAAGTAGCTAAAGGACTTTCTATTACCACATCCTCTGAGAAAGAACCTAGATCAAAGAAATTGTAGGATACCCTAAGGTTCCTAAAGAGGCAGTCACCCTGCCTATCCATGAAATCCTTCAAGAACACTTGATGGACTTATGGGAGGCTCCTCTAACGTTGCCTCCTCATTCTTGTAGGTTGGACACCATGTACCGGGTCCCTCCTCCTGGTTTTCAAAAAACTCAGCTGCCTCACCATTCCATTGTGGTGAAGTCTGCGCTGAAAAAGATTGAGTACCAAAAGGCACTCTTCTACCCCTCCAGGGCGGGAATGTAAGACCCTAGACTCTTTTGGTAGGAAAATCTTCCAGGCTAGTATGCTTATAGCCAGGATTAATTCATATAGTCTGTATATGGGCATGTTTCTAAGGGAACTTGCCCTAAAGGTACGGCATTTTGCCCCCTTTATCCCTGAGGATAGAAAGGAGGAGTTCATTTCTCTGGTGAAACAGCTTCTAGATGTTTCTAAGTTCTCCAACAGAGCAGCCTTTGATTCCTTTGAAGGTGCCGGTAGAGCTTCGGGCATTGCCATTGCAGCCCGACGACTTGCTTGGCTCCAGGCCTCGGACCTAGAACCCTGGGTCCTGGATGGCTTACGGAATCTACCCTGTACAGGTGCGAACTTATTTGGTAAAGACTGGCAAATTAAAGCCACTCAAATGGACGCAGAAAATGCTACCTTAGATAGACTTTCTAAGTCTACCTCTACTCCTGCCAAGAAAAAGTCTTTCAAGAGGCCTTACTACAAGGCGGCCAGATTTTCCACAAATACTGGCCAACAATCTTCTCAGCCTCGCTTTGCTGCTAAACGTCAGCAACCTAAACAGGCAAGGTCAAAGCCTGCAGCGTCTGCCACTCCTCAGCAGGCTCAACCCCCTCGGGGTTTTGACTTGCCCCTAGAGAACTTAACATTTCTGGCTGTAGAACAACCAGAGCCCCTCACCATTCCCGGAAGGTTAGCTCACTTTGCTCCCAGATGGGGGCAAATTACATCAGAGCACTGGACCCTCTCTATCATCAGAGAGGGCTACAAACTTCATTTTTCCAACCTTCCTCCACATACCATGGTGAGGCACTTCAATTCTCCCCCATCTCTCCTGGCCCTGTTGGGTCAGGAAGTCTCTTCCCTCCTTGCCCAAATGGCAATAGAAGAGGTTCCTCTTCTCCAACAAGGGACAGGTTTCTACTCCCCTTATTTTCTCATACCAAAGAAGACAGGGGGATTCAGACCTATCCTAGATCTGAGAGAATTGAACACATTTCTATACAAGGAGAAATTCAAAATGCTTTCTCTGGGCATTCTCCTTCCATACCTTCAGAGTCAGGATTGGCTTTGTTCTCTAGATCTCAAGGATGCGTACACACATATACTCATCCACCCATCCCACAGAAAATATCTGCGATTTCTGTTCCAGGGAAAACATTTCCAGTACAGAGTACTTCCCTTCGGTCTAGCCTCTGCTCCAAGAGTATTCACCAAATGCATGGCAGTTGTAGCCGCATTTCTAAGAGGTCTGGGAATATCTGGACGACTGGCTCATCCGAGCTCCATCTCAGTCAGAGGCCCAGATTTCCCTGGACCGCACAAGGCACATTCTGCAGTATCTGGGACTGGTGGTAAACCTTCCCAAGTCTCAACTCATCCCTACTCAGTCTCTGGAATTCATAGGGGCCCAGTTGGACACCACCACTGCAAGGGCCTACCTACCTCAAGTCCGGGGCCAACGTCTGGTGTGCTTGGCCTCCCAAGCTCAGTCCAGCAGTCACTTGACAGCCAGAGAAATGCTGCGACTTTTGGGCCACATGGCCTCCACGGTACACATGGTGCCCTATGCTCGTCTTCATATGAGAGCAGCTCAATGGACCTTGGCCACCCAGTAGACTCAAGCATCAGGAGCGCTCTCCGACCAAATACTCACCTCAAAGCGTCTGTTTTGGTCCCTCCAATGGTGGATATCCACCAAGAATCTGTTGTTGGGGGCCCCCTTCCAACCTTTGTTGCCCCAAGCAACCATCACAACAGATGCCTCCCAAACAGGGTGGGGAGCCCATCTACAACACCTCTCCACTCAGGGTACTTGGTCTCCACAGGAGACCACCCTTCACATCAACCTCCTGGAACTGCGAGCAATCTTCTTTGCCCTCAAAGTCTTCCATACCCTCCTTGTCAACCTGACCGTCCTAGTTCAAACAGACAATCAGGTGGCCATGTTCTACGTAAACAAACAAGGAGGGACAGGCTCTCTGTCGCTTTGCAACGAAGCTCTCAGATTATGGGCCTTCGCCAGAGAGCATCAAATTCATCTTCTGGCAGTGTATCTTCCAGGGGTTCAAAACTCTCGGGCAGACAGACTCAGTCGAGTTCTGCTTCCACACGAATGGTCCCTACATATGGACCAGATACGCAGAATCTTTCAGGAATGGGGAACCCCGGACATAGACCTCTTTGCAAGTCCGTGCAATGCCAAACTTTCCCGGTTCTGTTCCAGGACTCCGTGTCAGGGAGCTCAGGCCCACGACGCCTTTCTCCTGCATTGGGGTCAGGACTTCCTATATGCCTTTCCACCCATTCCTTTGATTCCCAAGACTCTGTTCAAACTCCAGAGGGATCACGGATCGATGATCCTCATAGCTCCACGCTGGCCACGCCAAGTGTGGTTCCCTCTACTTCTGCATCCTTCCCAGGGACCCTCCCTGGACCTGGGAGCTGTGCCAGACCTTCTGTCTCAGGAGGAGGGGACTTTGTGGCACGCAAACCCCAAGTCCCTACACCTCAGAGCTTGGTTACTGAAGGCCTAAGCCTTCATGACTTCAATCTTTCTCAACCAGTGCAAGATATCCTTCATGCCTCTAGGAAACCCTCCACGAGGCGTTCCTATGCTTTCAAATGGAAACGCTTTTCCATTTGGTGTGCTCAACAGGGTCTTGACCCTCTAGCACTTCCCTTGAATTCTCTACTAGACTGTCTCCTGCATCTTTCTAATGCAGGCCTTAAGACGAATTCAGTCAGAGTCCATTTAAGTGCTATCGTAGCATCCTTAAAACCTATAAATGGACAACCTGTCTCCTCTCATCCTCTTATTGCAAGGTTCATGAGAGGCCTGACTCTAACTAAGCCTCCCATCCGACCTCCTCCGGTAGCATGGGATTTGAACCTAGTTCTAGGTCAGCTTATGAAGCCACCTTTTGAACCGTTGGTTTCTACCTCCTTGAAATTTCTTTCCTGGAAGGTCCTTTTCCTTATTGCAGTCACTTCGGCTCGCCGCATCAGTGAACTACAGGCCTTAGTGGCTCATCCACCTTATACTAGGTTTCATCATGATAAGGTGGTCCTCAGGACGAATCCCCACTTTATGCCCAAAGTGGTCTCGCCTTTTCATCTTAATCAAGAGGTATATCTACCTGTCTCTTTCCCGGCTCCTCATGCATCCAGTGCAGAGAGGAACCTTCATAATCTAGATTGTAAAAGAGCTCTTGCCTTTTACCTCAACAGGACTCAGCCACATCGAAAGTCTTCCCAACTTTTTGTGGTTTTTGATCCTTCTCATTTGGGACTTCCACTCTCCAAACGTACACTTTCCAATTGGATTGCTCAGTGTATTTCCTTTGCTTACCAGAGTAAAAACATTTCTCTGGAAGGCCATGTCACAGCTCACAATGTGAGAGCCATGGCCATTTCTATGGCTCATCTTCACTCTGTATCCATAGATCAGATCTGTCGAGTCGCCACCTGGGCCTCGGTTCATACCTTCACAGCCCATTACTGTTTGGACAAGGACTCCCGCCGGGATGCCTTGTTTGGTCAGGCTGTCCTCAAACACCTGTTCCATACTTGAACAACTCCTGCCCACCTTCCCAGGATGGATGCCTGAGATCCATACAAAGATGGCGAACCCTTGGAAGGGGATCTCCCAGGCATCTTAGCTAGGGAGTCCCCATATGTGAGGACTTATTCCTGCTTGTTCCTGGAGATAGCACAGTTACTTACCTGTAACAGGTGATCTCTGGGAACAGCAGGAATTAGTCCTCACAACCCACCCACCTCCCCTAGGAGTTGTATCTTCTATCTATCTTCCTTTCCTCTCTCTATTGTCTCAGCTATAAACTCGAACTGAGGAGAGCTGGTCAGGAAGGCGGGAAGGCAGCGCGTATGTGCAGTGGGAGGCCCCAAAAGCTTCCTTTCTGGGAAGCTGGGGAGCTTTCCCGCGCAGGCTCCGTCGGTTCCGACGTACCCATATGTGAGGACTAATTCCTGCTGTTCCCAGAGATCACCTGTTACAGGTAAGTAACTGTGCTATCTCCAGGAACAAGCAGGAATGAGTCCTCACATATGGGTACGTCGGAACCGACGGAGCCTGTGCGGGAAAGCTCCCCCAGCTTCCCAGAAAGGAAGCTTTTGGGGCCTCCCACAGCGCATGCGCGCTGCCTTCCCGCCTTCCTGACCAACTCTCTTCAGTTCTTCTTTTTCCGCGGAGCCAGCAGGTCGTGTTCCTGTCACCGCTGAAGAAATTGTTATTTTAATTTGTTTCTTTGACCGTGTGTCTGCCTTCCCCGATTCCGGACCGGTACCGCCGGTCTTTTTTCGTTTATTTAAAAAAAAAAAAAAAATTACTTTTTCCTTCACTTGGTGTATTTTTTCTGTGAGGCCTCTAGGCCTTCCCAGGTCTCCCTCATGGAAAAACCAGCTTCTGTTTTTAAAAAATGCACCAAGTGTACCGGTACTGTTTCAGTCACAGATACCCATGAGTGGTGTCTTAAATGTTTGGGGCCTGACCATTCCATTCCGGATTGTCCATCCTGCTCTCTGATGTCCAAAAGGGGCTTACAGAACAGAGCAGCTAAGTTTCATATGCTGTTTTCTACCGATACTCCAGCATCAACATCCTCCAGGTCTTCTTCTCCTGATGGATCTCAGGTAAGCAAACATTCTTCAGGCAAGTCCTCAAAAGGCAAATCTCACTCTAAGCAGCGAGAGGCCCTTGCATTTGACCCTGAGGACCCTGCCCCAGCCAAACAACCCCGGCGGGAAGCTCCGGCTTCCAAAGCTCCTCCTATGGGGTTACAGGTAGACATCAATGGCACGGCCTCGACCGATCTCCTGTTAGACTGCTCTGGGGTACCGGCTAACACCGGTACCGACATCCAGGCAGTTGTGGCGACTATGGGTACTACGGTACAATCCATGCAGCAGGCCTTCCTGGCTTTCATTAATGCTGCAACGCCATCGGTACCGCGACAATTGGTTCCGATTCCGGTACCGCAACCGATACCGGTACCCAGAGCATCTACTTCCACTAGCATGCCGGTTCCGGTCTCCGGTTCCGGAGATTTCCTCGATACCGCTCCGATTCCCGGTACGCCCGATGTCGATACCGGTCGGTACGCGTCTCGATCTCTGGAAGCAAATAGGCGATACTTTGAATCCTCTGAAGATTCTGATACATCAGATGATTCTGCTGACGTCTCTTTTACTCTTCCTGAGGAGCCCTCTTCTCCAAAAAGAATGTCTCCTCCAGAGGATTTGTCCTTTCAAGACTTCATCATTGAAGTAGCTAAAGGACTTTCCATATCTGTATCCTCTGAAAAGGAACCTAGAGCAAAACAAATTGGACTGGGTACAAGAAGGCTTGGGCAATCTGCCCTGTACAGGTGAAAATCTGTTTGGCAAGGAGTGGCAAATCAAAGCCACTCAGATGGATGCAGAGAATGCTGCTTTAGATAGATTTTCTAAGTCTACCTCTACCCCTGCCAAGAAAAAACCTTTTAAGAAACCTTTCTATAAAAAGACCAGATTTTCCACAAATACTGGCCAGCAATCTTCCCAAGTTCGCTTTGCTCCTAAGCGTCAGCAAACTAAACAGGCCAGAACAAAGTCTACAGGGGCTGCTACAATCCAGCAGTCCCAACCCCCTCAGGGTTTTTGACTTTATTCTAGAGAACGTAACCTTTCTGGCTCTGCAACAACCGGAACCTCTCACCATTCCAGGAAGGTTAACTCATTTTGCTCCCAGATGGGAACAAATCACATCAGAACCGTGGACCCTCTATCATCAAAGAGGGCTACAAACTACATTTCTCCAGCCTTCCTCCCCATTTCATGGTGAGACAATTCAATTCTCCCCCTTCTCTCTTGTACCTGTTGGGCCAGGAGGTGACCACTCTTCTCGCCCAAAAGGCAATAGAAGAGGTTCCTCTTCCTCAACAAGGGTCAGGTTTTTACTCCCCTTATTTTCTCATTCCCAAGAAAACAGGGGGGTACAGACCCATTCTGGATCTCAGAGAATTGAACAAATTCCTATACAAGGAGAAATTCAAGATGCTTTCTCTAGGCACTCTCCTTCCATACCTACAGAGTCAGGACTGGCTTTGTTCTCTAGATCTCAAGGATGCGTACACACATATACTCATCCATCCATCCCACAGAAAATTCCTATGGTTTCTGTTCCAGGGAAAACATTTCCAATACAGAGTCCTTCCCTTCGGTCTAGCCTCTGCTTCAAGGGTATTTACCAAATGCATGGCAATAGTAGCTGCATTTCTACGCACTCTGGGAATCTTTGTCTTCCCATACCTGGACGACTGGCTCATCAGAGCTCCATCTCAGTCCGAGGCTCAGACTTCCCTGGACCACACCAGACGCATACTGCAGTATCTGGGACTTGTCATCAATCTGCCAAAGTCTCAACTCACCCCTACTCAGTCCCTAGAATTCATAGGGGCCTGGCTAGCTACCACCACTGCAAGGGCCTATATTCCTCAGGCCCGTTGCCACCGTCTAGTGCACTTGGCCTCTCAGGTTCAGTCCAAAAGCCACTTGACGGCCAGGGAGATGCTACAACTGCTAGGCCACATGGCATCCACAGTTCATGTGGTGCCTTATGCACGCCTACATATGAGAGCAGCTCAATGGACTCTGTCCACCCAGTGGACACAAGCATCAGGAGCTCTCTCAGACCAAATAGCAACCTCAAAACGTCTTTTTTGGTCTCTCCAATGGTGGATATCCACTCAAAATCTGTTGTTGGGGGCCCCCTTCCAACCTCTGTTACCCCAAGCAACTCTCACTACAGATGCCTCCCAAGCAGGTTGGGGAGCTCATCTCCAAGACCTCTCCACTCAGGGCACTTGGTCTCCACAGGAGACCACCCTTCATTTCAACCTTTTGGAGTTGCGAGCAATTTTCCTTGCTCTCAAGGTCTTTCATACCCTCCTCGTCAACATGACAGTCCTTGTTCATACCGACAATCAAGTAGCCATGTTCTACATAAACAAACAAGGAGGGACTGGCTCTCTGTCGCTTTGCAACGAAGCTCTAAAACTGTGGGCCTTCGCCAGAGAGCATCAGATCCATCTCTTGGCAGTGTACCTCTTGGGCAGACAGACTCAGTCGAGTTCTGCTTCCACACGAATGGTCCCTGCACATGGATCAGGTACTCAGAATCTTTCAGGAATAGGGAACCCCGGACATAGACCTCTTTGCAAGTCCGTACAATGCCAAACTTCCCCGGTTCTGTTCCAGGATTCCGTGTCAGGGAGCTCAGGCCAAGGATGCCTTCCTCCTTCATTGGGGTCAGGCCTTCCTATATGCCTTTCCACCCATTCCCTTGATTCCCAAGACTCTATTCAAACTTCAGAGGGATCACGGATCTATGATCCTCAGCTCCACGCTGGCCACGCCAAGTGTGGTACCCTCTACTTCTGCATCTCTCCCAGGCACCCTCCCTGGATCTGGGAGCTGCTCCAGACCTTCTGTCTCAAGAGGAGGGGACTTTGTGGCACCCAAATCCCTTCACCTCAGAGCTTGGTTACTGAAGGCCTAGACCTTCAAGACTTCAATCTTTCTCAACAAGTGCAGGATATCTTCCATGCATCTAGGAAACCTTCCACGAGGCGTTCTTATGCTTTTAAATGGAAAAGATTTTCCATCTGGTGTGCTGGAAAAGGTCTTAACCCTCTAGCACTACCTTTAAATTCTTTACTCGAATATCTCCTGCATCTTTCCAATGCAGGACTTAAAACCAATTCTGTAAGGGTCCATTTGAGTGCTATTTCAGCATCTCTTCAGCCTATCAATGGACAATCTGTTTCCTCTCATCCTCTTATTGCAAGATTCATGAGAGGTCTAACTTTAACTAAGCCTCCCATTCGGCCTCCTCCGGTGGCATGGGACTTAAACGTGGTTCTTGGTCAGCTTATGAAGCCACCCTTTGAACCCTTAGCCACTACCTCCTTGAAATTCCTTTCCTGGAAAGTCATTTTCCTTATTGCAATCACTTCTGCTCGCCGCATCAGTGAACTGCAGGCTTTAGTGGCTAATCCACCTTATACAAGGTTCCATCATGATAAGGTAGTCCTTAGGACAAATTCCCACTTTATGCCTAAAGTGGTCTCACCTTTTCATCTTAATCAAGAGGTATATTTACCTGTCTTTTTTCCAGCTCCTCATGCATCCAATGCAGAGCGGAACCTTCATACTCTAGACTGTAAAAGAGCTCTTGCCTTTTACCTCCACAGGACACAGCAACATCGAAAGTCTTCTCAACTTTTTGTTGCTTTTGATCCTTCTCATTTAGGACTTCCAGTCTCAAAAAGAACACTGTCCAATTGGATTGCTCAGTGTATTTCTTTTGCTTACCAGAGTAAGAACCTTTCTCTGGAAGGCCATGTCACAGCTCACAATGTGAGAGCCATGGCCACATCTATTGCTCATCTTCATTCTGTATCCATTGATCCGATCTGTCGAGCAGCCACCTGGGCCTCGGTTCATACCTTCACAGCCCATTACTGCTTGGACAAGGACTCCCGCCGAGATGCCTTGTTTGGTCAGGCTGTCCTCAGACACCTGTTCCGTTCTTAAACAACTCCTGCCCACCTTCCCTGAATGGATGCCTGAGATCCATAGGAAGATGAGGAACCCTTAGGGGGGGGATCTCCCCGGCATCTTAGCTAGGGAGTCCCCATATGTGAGGACTCATTCCTGCTTGTTCCTGGAGATAGCACAGTTACCTGTAACAGGTGATCTCTGGGAACAGCAGGAATTAGTCCTCACAACCCACCCACCTCCCCTAGGAGTTGTATCTCTCTCTCTCTCTCTTTCCTTTCCTCTCTCTATTGTCTCAGCTTTAAACTCGAACTGAAGAGAGTTGGTCAGGAAGGCGGGAAGGCAGCGCGCATGCGCTGTGGGAGGCCCCAAAAGCTTCCTTTCTGGGAAGCTGGGGAGCTTTCCCGCGCAGGCTCCGTCGGTTCCGACGTACCCATATGTGAGGACTAATTCCTGCTGTTCCCAGAGATCACCTGTTACAGATAAGTAACTGTGCTTTCTCTTGAGGGCCATGTCACAGCTCACAATGTGAGAGCAATGGCAGCCTCAATGGATAATCTTCGTTCTGTGTCTGACGACATCTGTAGAGCAGCCACTTGGGCTTCGGTACACACCTTCACAGCCCACTACTGCTTAGACAAGGACTCCCGTCGGGATACCTCGTTTGGCTAAGCTGTTCTCCAGCATCTCTTTCATACTTAATACAACTCCTACCCGCCGTTCCTGGGTTTTGATGCCAGAGATCCATCGGAGGAAGCATGACCCATCTGACCTGGGTTCGCAGTTTGCTGGGGTCATTCCCCTGGCATCTGTCAGCTGGGGAATCTCCATATGTGAAGACTACATACCTGCTTGTTCTTGGAGATAGCGTAGTTACTCACCTGTAACAGGTGATCTCTGGGAAAGCAGGAATTTAGTCTTCACAACCCACCCACCTCCCCTAGGAGTTCTTTCTCTGCCTTTCTCTACTTCTCTCCTTTGGTCTCAGCTATAAACTCAACTGAAGTGAGAGAGGTAGAAAGGCGGGAAGGCAGCACTTAGGCGCTGTGGCATGCTCCCAAAAGCTTTCCTATTGGACGCTGGGGAGCGTTCCTGCGCAAGCTCCGTCGGTACCGTCGATACCCATATGTGAAGACTACATTCCTGCTGTTCCTGGAGATCACCTGTTACAGGTAAGTAACTACGCTTTATCTGCTGTTATAGTATGTTACAATATTTTCATACACAAAAGCTCTCACTTCACATCTAACATACACGATGCTCAACATTACCCCAAAACCCCCTTTATATAGTTTGTATTTTGTCACTGTATTCTACTCCCATTTTCTTTACTGTACTCTATTTCCATACCAATCATGCAAATAAACCACACTCACTTAATTTACACATTATCAGTGTTTCTAAATCACTGGAACAAAGTCATGTTGACAACCCTCATATAAACTGTCAGAGGGAGCACTCCCTACCATTATGGGCTGAGCTGTTGCAGTAAAAAGTAGGTTTCAATCTTTCCCATGATCCCCAGCATCTGTCTGTTTCTAGATAGTCCATGGAATGCTGCAAAAAAAATCTAAGCTGCACAAATAGGCTATTCTATCAAGTGTAGCCACTTCTCTAAAAATCACATATGAACCTTCATGGAAGGAACCAATTTGTCTAAAAAGGTGTATGGGCTTCTAAAACCATATCGTGAAATGTTTTCCTTTCATGAAAAACAAGAAGCATTGCAGGATACTTCAACACGAAGCAAGGCTTACAGGCAGCCAGGTTCACACACATTTTGCTCTATTCCTGGTATCTCACTATGAACTTTGCTGAATAGTCTTGGAACACAAGTATTTTGGTATTTATTTTATTCCAGTTCATTGCCAGCTCTATAGAATTGCATAACCTCTGCTTTGTTCGCAAAGTTGAGAATCTTAGCTATGACCACTCTGGACTGACACAGTGAGTGCTCTTGATATGAAGATGCCCCATTTGGCTTCCTGGGGAAACTGCTCAAATAACTCACTCCAGCAGCTCCAATTCACCTTTTGGTATTCACCCACTGTCTCAGGAATTGCTCACACATTGCAAGTTACTGCAATGTGATTTGTTCTTCAGGTGATCAATTTTTTCCTCTTAGGCCAACACCATTTTATGAATTGCTGCGCTGCTATGGCGTTCATCCACCAGGTAACCAATTTCTCAAGATCCAGCAAAGCTGCTGAAAGAGTCCATTTGAGAAGAATTTTTTTTCAAATCTGATCTGATGCATGTACCATTGACTCAATAAGTTCAGCTACTAGGTCTTTGCGGGGCTCACCTCAGAGGCAAATAAACAAAGGCCTCTGCAGTCTTGTCATCAGTTGCTCATACCTTTTTTTTCTGTCTTTGCCAAGCTTCACTGCCATAGTTGCTTCAGACTAGATCAGGTATTTATCCATACACTGCACAGTTGATGCAGGGGTTTAAATATGCTCAAAGATAATCTTGTAGTTGGGTAAAGATGCAGGTGTGGCCTTGGGGACAGCTAGAAAGCATGTTTTCTCTGCTTATCACATCACATGACCTCTCAAGGTTTTAAGTAAATTGTTGGCCCATTATAATACCAGATCATTTGTTATGGTTATAAACTGTTTATTCTACATAGCACCAAATTGTCCTTCAAAGAGTATTTTGATCATTCTCAGCCTCAGGAAATGCTTACCATGGAGCTCTCTTCCCTTCAAGAAACCAGTGCAGTGGAACTGGATCAACAAGGGAAAAGAGGGAGAAGATTTTGCTCCAAGTATTCCTTAATCACAAGGAAAAAGGTGATTCTGTCCTCCTAGACCCAAATCCTGCTGGAATTCTGCAAACAAAATTGAAACTTCTGTGTTTAAAAAGTCTGAATTATGCAAAATTCTGAATGCTTTGTCAAATAACAAAACACTGTTTTTGAATGATACTTTATTTAGAATACAATACAGAAAACAAAATCACAAGAGTGCAAAATTTTGAAATATTGTGTGCAGAATTCCTTCGGGGGGTACGAGACAGACACATACATCCCAGTCATTGGCAATATCTCAAATTTGTAATAAAACCTCACAACTATCGTAGCCTGACATTTTGCCTGTCATCAGCTCCACATGTATTCACAAATGTCTAGCCATGCATCTACGTAAATGAGAAGTGTACATGTTCCCCTTTGTGGACAATTGGTGGGTCAAGGGCCCTAGGGCCTATTTGAGGAAGATGCTCAAGATAGTTTAATTTCATCCTGTTTGCTGGAGTCACTAGAGTTCTTCATAAATTACCTAAAGGTCCATTTGAGCCTGTCCCTCAATTGGAATTCATAGGAGCTCTGTGATAAGGCAGTGGCAAAAGCCAGAAGGATGCTGGGTTGCATACAGAGGAATTACCAGCAGAAAGGAAGAAATACTAATGGCACTAAAGTCACTGGTGAGGCCTCACTTAGAATATTGTGTTCAGTTTTGGAGACCATATCTCACAAAGAATATAAAAAGACTGTAACTGTTCAGAAGAAGGTGACCAAAATGATTTGGAGCCTGCTTCAGAAGACGTATGAGAAGAGACTTGAAGACCTAAATACCGTATTTACTCGAGTCTAATGCGCCTTCGAATCTAATGTACACCCCTATTGTGAAAGGCTTGAAATTTAAAAAAAAAAAAAAAAAAAGTTTGATGGTGATTGTACTGCGCGCACCCCCCCCCCCTTAGTGCTGCTTCACCCCTTTGTACACATTTTAAATCGTAAATAGGGCTTTTAAAATAACATCCTTTATGCTTCTTTTGTTGTGAAAGAAGAGAACCAGGGTGTGCATACAGCTTTTACGTCCACCTCCCGCCATTTATTGACACAAAGTTGCAAACTAGGGAGAAGGAAATCCTTGAGAAAAATCAAGCAGGGAGTATGCAGTTCCTAACCTACCAGCACTGACTTCTTGATACGCCCTTTGCATTTTGGTATCGGGATTGTTCATTTCAGATGGAAGGATTGAGGACTACAAACAGCAAAATGCACCGTTATCCTAAACTCAGTCCAGACTTTTCCAAAATCATTGTCCCAGCATCTGCAGGATCCCCGCCAGTCTCTAGTGACAATGGTGCCTCTGAGCCAGACCAAGGAAGTCAAAGGCTGCAGGTTCCAGAATGTTTCCTGATTTAAAATACCGGTAAATAGAGCCAGTCAGTGCAAAGGCCATGGGCACGGAGTTTCCCTTGTCCTAGGTTGCTTTAGTGTTTGGTATTAGCTTTGGGGGATAGGAACGGAGGAGAGCACCGCCACGCCCCACAGCTGCAGTAAGGCACTATCTGCAAACTGACAGATCAATTAAAGCATTAACTTTGTTACAGCTAAAGCCTCTTTTTAAGGTACGTCTTCTGCTATAAGCGTTTTTTTTTCTTAATTATGGTATTATTGAATAGTCACTACTATTGCTAAATCATCTATCTCCAGGAACAAGCAGGAATGAGTCTTCACATATGGGTATCGTCAGTACTGACGGAGCCTGCGTGGGAACGCTTCCCAGCGTCCTGAAAGAAAGCTTTTGGGAGCATCCCACAGCGCCTGCGCGCGCCGCCTTTCCTAACTGCCTCTCTCCAGTTCTTCTTTTCCGCGGAGCCAGCAGGTCGTGTTTCCTGTCACCGCTGAAGAATTTCTTATTTTCTTTTATTTTTCTTTAGTCGCGTGTCTGCCTTCTCGATTCCGCACTGGTCCACCGGTTCTTTTTCTTTTAAAAAAAACAACAAAAAAAAAACAACAACTTTTACACTCTTCGGTGCATTTTTCTTCTGGGGCCTTAGGCCTACAGATATATTTTTCCCTCATGGAAAAACCCGCCTCCGGGTTTAAAAAATGCACAAAGTGCAGTAGCACTATTTCTGACACTGACACCCATGACTGGTGTCTAAAATGTTTAGGTCCTGACCACTCCATTGCGGATTGTGAGTCCTGTTCTATGATGTCTAAAAGAGGGTTACAGAATTGGGCAGCTAAGCTCAGTACCCTGTTTCCCTCAGATGCAGCTTCCGTGGCATCGACGTCTTCCAGGGCTGCTTCTTCGTCCCATGGATCTCAGGTAACCAAACTCAAATCTGGCCGGTCCTCAGAGTTCATCTCCCTCTAAGTATCGAGATGCCCCCGGGCTTACTCTTGAGGATACCACACCGGCAAAATTACCCCGGCGGGAGGCTCCGGCTTCCAAAGCACTACCTATGGGGTCACAGGTTGACATCGATGGCTCGGCCTCGACTGATCACCTGTTACAATGTTCTGGGGTACCGGCAGTTTCTATCAGTACTGATATCCAGACATTGGTGGCGTCAATGGATCAGAATATTCTGACCATGCAGCGTGCCATCACGGTATTCATTCAAGCTGCAACGCTTACGGTACCGTAACAAACACCGTTGTCGGTACCTGTACCGATTCCGGTACCGGACCCGATATCGGTTCCGATACCAGTACCGCTTGCATCGACATCAGCATCGACTGCAGCGGTACGCTATCCAGTGATGCCCATCAGTACCGGACCGGTACCGATTACTCCCAATGTCGATACCCCCCGGTACACGTATCGGGCTCTACGAGAGCATCCATATAGTCGATACTTCGATTCCTCTGAAGACTGATTCTTCAGAGGCCTCAATTGAAGCATCGGGCATCCTTCCTCAGGAACCCTCTTCTCCAAAAAGGAGAATGTCTCCTCCTGAAGACTTGTCTTTTCAGGACTTCATCAGGGAGGTGGCCAAAGGCCTGTCTATCTCAGTGACCTCTGAGACTGAACCTAGTGCCAAAAAATTGGATATCCTACAATATCCTAAGGCTCCTAAAGAGGCAGCCGCCTTACCAATACATGAGATTCTTTATGATCACATGTTGGGCATATGGGAGACTCCTCTTTCCACCTCCCCTCATTCCACAAGGTTGGACACCATGTATCGTGTTCCTCTTTGTCCTGGATTTCATAAGACTCAGCTTCCTCACCACTCCATTGTGGTAGAGTCTGCTATGAAAAAGATCAAGAGTACAAAAAGGCACTCCTCTGCTCCTCCAGGAAGAGAATGCAGAACCCTAGATGCCTTTGGCAGGAAAATCTTCCAGGCCAGTATGCTTGTAGCCAGAATCAACTCCTATAGTCTCTATATGGGGATGTTTCTAAAAAGTTACAGATCATCTGCAAACCTTATCTCCTTTTATGTCAGAAGATAAGAGAGAAGAATATATCACTTGGCTTAAACATGCACAGGATGTATCCAAGTTTTCCAACCGTGCAGCCTTTGACTCTTTTGAGGGGGCCAGTAGAGCCTCGGCTATTGCCATAGGTGCATGCAGAGTTGCTTGTTTGCAAGCCTCTGATTTGGAATCCTGGGTACAGGATGGTCTAGGTACCTTCCCTGTACAGGCGAAAACCTGATTGGCAAAGATTGGCAAGCAAAGGCCAACCTGATGGATGCTGAAAATTCTGCCTTAGATAGACTTTGAAAGTCTACTACTGCTCCTTTTAAAAAGAGGTTGTTCAAAAAGGGACCTTTCCCAAAGAAAGAGAAATTTTCTTCTTATGGTCAGGCCTCTTCTCAAGGTCGTTTTGCTACAAAGAGACAGCAACAACCAAAACAGGCCAAATCCCAGGCTGCGAGGACTGCTACGGCCCAACAGCCTCAGCCTCCTCAGGGCCTTTGACTTTCTACTAGAGAACTTAGCCTTTCTGGCTCTAGAACATCCAGAGCCTCTCACCATCCCAGGAAGGTTAGCTCACTTTGCTCCCAGATGGGAACAAATCACAGCAGAGCAATGGACCCTCTCCATCATAAAGGAATTGACAATCACAAACAGGCATTCATTCTCCTTTTCATTGACATATCAGCAGCTTTTGATAGCGTACATCACTCAATACTGCTCAACAACTTAAAACAGTTAGGCATAAATTCCACCGTACATAAATGGTTCACTTCATATTTACATAACAGAACACAAAATGTAAGAACAGGTAATCAAACATCAAACACATACAAACAAGAAATAGGTTTACCACAAGGTTCAGCACTGTCAGCCCTACTTTTTAATATCTATATAAAACCGGTTTGCAATATTTTTAAAAAATTTGGAGTACAATATCACTTTTATGCGGATGATATCATGATGTACATACCTTTCACAATTCCTAACCTACCGATTCAACTTCTATCTGACTGCTACAATGAAATTACATACTGGCTAAAAACCCAAAACCTCCATATGAACCATGCTAAAACCGAAGTCTTAATCGTAACAAAAAACCAAACGTTCACCCCGCCAACTCACATAATACTACAGAACCAAGAAATTAAAATAAAAAATGAAATAAGATATCTAGGTGTCATTTTAGACACACACCTTACTATGGAAACGCACATCAGAAATACCTTGAAGAAAATCTACTTCAAACTTAAAATCCTCAAACAATTACGCCCCCTTGTATTTATACAAGATTTTATCAATATAACACAGGCTACCATAACTCCACACTTCGATTTCGCCAACTTAATACTTATAGGCATTTCAAAACAAAACATCAAAAGGATCCAACTCGCGCAAAATGCTACAGCCAGAATCATATTAAAGATAAATTCACTCCAACACATTACACCGATACTAGCATCCCTTCACTGGTTACCAATACAAAGCAGGATAACATACAAAACAATAATAACTACATTCAAAGCCCTAAAAGACATGGCCCCGAAGACACTCTGTAATCTAATAAGCAAAGAACCACCTAAGCCCACTTATAGAAAAGGACAATCAAATAAACTTAAGATGCCAAAAGAATATATAAGAACTCACAAATTAACAAATAATAGAGCCTTTTCCCACGTAGCCCCAACAGTCTGGAACTCTTTACCAGAGGACTTACGATCACTAACAGAGATAACAGAATTCAGAAAAAAATTGAAAACCTATCTATTCACTAAACACTATAATACCATAGAAAACCCTCCAATCAACTTAGATAAAGGCTAAACAAGAACCTGTCTAAAATCAAGATTATACTCCCTATTACAATAAATATGTACAACTTAAATGAATAATCATTCCATTCCAATGCATTGATACCCCACTTGTATATAGTTAAAACTGAGTTAGAGACAGTACTTCAGTTTAAATTGTTACACAATCTGTGTTGATTTATTGAACTATTCTGCATAGTTTTTACATACACTTTGTTGTTTCAAGTTAAGATGTTCATTGTAAAAAGTTTTAACTGTTCTATGTAAAACAAGCTCTGCATTGTTAATTGTTAAATGTACACCGCAACTGATCGCTGGAAGATGCGGTATATAAATAAGTGTTAAATAAATAAATAAAGGAAGGGTACAATCTTCATTTCTTAAACCTTCCTCCTCACACCATGGTGAAACAGTTCAAAGAATTGAACAAGTTTCTATGCAAGGAGAAATTCAAGATGATCTCTCTAGGAACTCTCCTTCCATACCTCCAGAGTTAGGACTGGCTTTGTTCTCTAGATCTCAAGGATGTGTACACCCATGTTCTCATCCATCCAACACACAGAAGGTTCCTTCGGTTCCTTTACCAAGGAAAGCACTACCAATATAAAGTGCTTCCTTTTGGTCTGGCCTCTGCTCCAAGAGTGTTCTGAAAATGCATGGCAGTAGTAGCTGCATTTCTGCGCACTCTAGGAATATTCATATTCCCATATCTGGACAACTGGCTCATCCGAGCTCCATCCCAGTCAGAGGCCCAGACTTCCCTGGCCTGCACAAGGTATGTTCTTCAGTATCTGGGACTGGTAATCAACATTCCAAAATCCCATCTCACCCCTACTCAGTCTCTAGAGTTCATAGGGGCCTTACTGGATACCACAACTGCAAGGGCCTATCTTCCTCAGGCCCGTTGCCTACGCTTGGTGCAGTTAGCCTCCCAGATTCAGTTAAAATCCCATTTAACTGCTCGAGAGATGTTACAACTCTTAGGCCACATTGCATCCACGGTGCATGTGGTTCCTTACGCTCGCCTTCACATGAGGGCAGCTCAGTGGACCCTATCCACCCAATGGACTCGAGCATCAGGTTGCCTGTCAGACAAAATAGCAACCTCCAGTCGCCTATTTTGGTCCCTCCACTGGTGGACGTTCACTCAAAATCTGTTGCTGGGGTCCCCCTTTCAACAGGTGTTACCCCAAGCAACCCTTACAACAGATGCCTCTCCAAAGGGTTGGGGGGCTCATCTACAAGATCTCTCGACCCAGGGCATCTGGTCTCCACAGGAGACATCTCTTCATATCGACCTCTTAGACAATCTTTCTGGCTCTCAGAGTCTTCCACACCCTGCTCAGCTACAAGACAGTCCTCATCCACAAGGACAACCAGGTAGCCATGTTCTACGTGAACAAGCAGGGAGGGACTGGCTCTCTGTCGCTTTGCAACGAAGCTCTGAGATTGTGGGCCTTTGCCAGAGAGCATCAAATCCATCTCATGGCAGTGTATCTTCCAGGGGTTCAAAACTCTTGGGCAGACAGACTCGGTCGAGTTCTGCTTCCACACGAATGGTCCCTCCATGGGGACCAGATAGCCAGGATTTTTCGGATTTGGGGTACCCCAGACATAGACCTGTTTGCAAGTCCGTGGAATGCCAAACTTCCCCGGTTCTGTTCCAGGATTCCATGTCAGGGAGTTCAGGCCAGGGATGCCTTCCTCCTTCATTGGGGGCGAGACTTCCTTTATGCCTTTCCACCTATTCCCCTCATCCCCAAAACTCTGTTCAAGCTTCAGAGAGACAAGAGGTCTATGATCCTCATAGCACCACTTTGGCCATGCCAAGTTTGGTACCCTCTACTTCTGCATCTCTCTCAAGCTCCCTCCCTAGACCTGGGGTCTGCTCCAGATCTCCTCTCCCAGGAGGAGGGAACCTTGTGGCAACCAAATCCTCAGTCTCTTCATCTCAGAGCCTGGTTGCTGAAGGCCTAGACCTTCAAGATTTACAACTTGGATATCCTTCATGCTTCCAGAAAGCCTTCCACCAGACGTTCATATGCTTTTAAATGGAAAAGGTTTTCTATTTGGTGTGCAGAGAAGGGTCTCAACCCTCTTGCAATACCCTTGAATTCTTTACTAGACTATTTGCTGCATTTATCCCATGCAGGCCTTAAAACAAATTCAGTAAGAGTCCATTTGAGTGCTATTGCAGCATCCCTTAAGCCTCTCAATGGACAACCTATTTCCTCTCATCCTCTTATAGCAAGATTCATGAGGCCTTCTTTTGACTAAACCTCCCATTAGACCACCTCCAGTGGCATGGGACTTGAATCTGGTTCTGGGCCAGCTTATGAAGCCACCCTTTGAACCCTTAGCCACTATCTCCTTGAAATTCCTTTCCTGGAAGGTTATTTTTCTCATTGCAGTCACTTCAGCTCGCCGTATCAGTGAATTGCAAGCTTTAGTGGCTAATCCTCCTTATACAAGGTTCCATCATGACAAGGTAGTCCTCAGAACTAATCCACACTTTATGCCTAAAGTGGTCTCACCTTTTCATCTGAACCAGGAGGTGTATTTACCTGTCTTTTTTCCAGGACCTCATGCATCAAGTGCAGAGAGGAATCTTCATACCCTGGATTGTAAAAGAGCACTTGCTTTCTACTTACAAAGGACACAGCAACATAGAAAGTCCTCTCAACTTTTTGTTTCTTTTGATCCTTCTCATTTGGGACTTCCAGTCTCCAAGAGAACTCTGTCTAATTGGATTGCTCAGTGTATTTCCTTCGCCTACCGGAGCAAGAATCTTTCTCTGGAGGGCCATGTCACAGCTCACAATGTGAGGGCCATGGCAGCCTCTATGGCTCATCTTTGGTTCCATCGACCAAATCTTTCGAGCAGCCACCTGGGCATCGGTTCATACCTTCACAGCCCATTACTGCTTGGACAAGGACTCCCGCTGGGATGCCTTGTTTGGTCAGGCTGTTCTCAAACACCTGTTCCATACCTAATCAACTCCTACCCTCCATCCCTGTCTGGATGCCTGAGATTCATGGGTGCAGGTGGAGCCCTTCCCAGGGACTCACCATCTGGGTGATCTCCCAGGCATCTCTAGCTGGGGAGTCCCCATATGTGAAGACTCATTCCTGCTTGTTCCTGGAGATAGCACAGTTACTTACCTGTAACAGGTGATCTCTGGGAACAGCAGGAATAAGTCTTCACAACCCACCCACCTCCCCTAGGAGTTGTATCTATTTATCTTTCCTTTCCTCTCTCTCTCACTTTGTCTCAGCTTTAAACTTGAACTGGAGAGAGGCAGTTAGGAAAGGCGGGAAGGCAGCGCGCAGGCGCTGTTTGATGCTCCCAAAAGCTTTCTTTCAGGACGCTGGGGAGCGTTCCCGCGCAGGCTCCGTCGGTACCAACGATACCCATATGTGAAGACTTATTCCTGCTGTTCCCAGAGATCACCTGTTACAGGTAAGTAACTGTGCTTTACTGGTAAGGGACTTCGTCTTTCGCTTAGATGTAGGAAGAGTGGTCCCAGCACTTCCAATGAACACTTTGGAGCCTTAGAAGTTTCAGGAGAAGGTATCCGACTTGCTCTATCCTATCACCACTGTCCCTCCATAAAACTTCTGGCTCTTACCATTTTGTAATCTCTCCGGAACTGCTGCTTGTCCAGGTATCGCAGCATCCTGTATGCCTCCAGGAACACGTTTTCCCTGTAAAAGCAGGCACAGGCAGCAGGTAGAAGGTTATCTCCAGGAACAAGCAGGAATGTAGTCTTCAAATATGGGTATCATCGGTACAGACGGAGCCTGTGTGGGAATGCTCCCCAGCATCTAATAGGAAAGCGTTTGAGAGCATCCCACAGCACCTGTGTGCTGCCTTCCCACCTTTCCAACTGTCCCTCTCCAGTTCGTTTTCTGCGGAGCCTACAGGTCACATACCCTGTCACCGCAGAAAGATTTTGTCTTTAATCTTTGTTTTTGTGGTCGCGTCTGCCTTCCTTCAACGCCATACCGGTACTGCAGGTTCTTTCTTCTTTCTTTAAAAAAAAAAAAAAAAAAAGATAGTTTCTGAGGTGTTTTACTTTAGAAACTTTTTTCGTTGGTGCTAGGCGCCTTTTTGGGCACTAGGCCCAATTTTTTTCCTTAAAAATGGAAAAACCTTCAGGTTTTAAGAAATGTTCTAAATGTGGCAGTACCATGTCCGTCACGGACACCCATGATTGGTGTCTCAAATGTTTAGGTCCTGACCACTCTATTTCAGAGTGCCTCTCCTGTGGAATGATGTCAGAAAGGGGCCGGCAGAACCGAGCTGCTAAACCTAGCACCCTTTTTCCCTCAGACGCAGCGTCTGTTGCATCGACGTCCTCCAGGGCCTCATCTTCCTCCCATGGATCTCAGATAACTAAACATAAATCTAGCCGGTCCTCAAAGGGTAGATCTCCTAAGTATCTCGATGCCCCTGGCGTTACCTTGAGGAATTTTCACCGGCAAAACTGCCCCAGTGGTAGTGCTTCGGCTTCCAAAGCACTAACGGGGCTCCAGGATATTCTCGAGGCCTCAACCTCGGTAGAACTACTGGCGCCATGCTCTGGGGTTTTGGTCGCTTCTACCAGTACCAACACCCAAGCATCGGCAGCGTCGATAGACCAGAGATTCCTTGCTATTGAACGCAGTCTAACGGCTCTTCTCACGGCTTCGGTACTGTTGAAACCGCTTCAGACACCTCAACCGATACCGATACCGACTACCCATACCGAGAACAACCCGATACCGACTTCTATCAATACCGGTTCCGTGCTTTGCATGATCACCGTGATCAGAGGTATTTTGAATCCTCTGAGTCTGAAGACTCTGCCAATACAAGAGTACTTCTCCCCGAGGATTCCTCTTCTCCTCAGCACAGAATGCCTCCGCCAGAGGATATGTCCTTTCAGGACTTCATTCGTGATGTGTTGTGAGGCCTTTCCATTACAGTAGCTCCTGAAAAAGAGCCTAGGTCAAAGGAGTTGGAAATTCTCCAATACCCTAAGGCTCCCAAAGAGGCAGCTACTCTGCCTATTCATGAGATCTTACATGATCTTATGCTAAGGATGTGGGAAACACCTTTAACCACATCTCCTCATTCTTGAAGACTCGATACCATGTATCGAGTTCCACCTTGTCCTAGCTTTCAAAAAACTCAATTACCACACCATTCAATGGTGGTGGAATCAGCCATGAGAAGGATGAAAAGTGCAGACATGCATCCAATCCTCCAGGTCGTGAATGTAGGGGACTCGATGCCTTTGGGCGTCGATGATGCCAAGCTTCCATACACTCAGCTAGGATCAGTTCCTATATCTTGTATATGGGAATGTTCCTTAAAGAGGTCACAGGAGACTGTCTTGCCTTTTGTCATCAGGAAGGAGGGGGCTCATAAGCTCCATCTTACTCCTAGTCAAACATGCTCAGGATGTTTCCAAGTTTGTAAATTGTGCAGCCTTTGACTGTTTTGAGTGCATAAGCAGAACCTCTGCTATTGCCATTGGTGCACGTCGGATTGCCTGGCTTCAGGCATCTGACTTAGAAATTGGGGTACAGGATAAATTAGGAAACATTCCTTGCACAGGAGAAAAACTCTTTGGCAAGAATTGGCAGGAGAAGGCTAATGAGATAGATGCTGACAATATCACTTTGGATAGATTGTCCAAATCTACAGCCGATCCTGCAAGGAAAAAATCCTCTAGGAAACTATTTTTCAATAAGAAAAGTTTTATCCTTCCTATACCCAACAGGATCACCGTCCAGGTCAGACTGCCCAAAAGGGACAACAGCAACAACCTAGACAACAAAAGAAGCTAAAAACTGCAAAACCTCAGCCAGCTCAGCAGGCTCAGCCTCCTCAGGGGCTTTGACTCCTTTCTAGAGAACTTCGCCTTCCTGCCCCTGAAAGGTCCACAACCCTCGACCATCCCAGGAAGGTTATGTCATTTTGCCCACAGATGGTACCAAATAACAGCAGAAAATTGGACTCTGTCCATTGTAGGAGAGAAGTACAAGCTTCATTTTCACAGCATGCCCCCTCCTACAGTGGTAAGACAGTTCAATTCTCAGACCTCTCTCGACAGTCTCTTAGGTCAAGAAGTCACAATGCTCCTTGCTCAAGGAGCAATAGAGGAAGTACCCATTCCCCATCAGGGTACGGGGTTCTACTCCCCCTATTTCCTTATTCCAAAGAAAACTGGAGGACACAGACCCATTTTAGACCTCAGAGAATTGAACAAATTGTTCTGAGAGAAGTTCAAAATGGTCTCTCTAGGAACTCTGCTGCCATACCTTCAAAGTCAGGATTGGCTTTGTTCTCTAGATCTCAAGGATGAGTATACTCATATTCCTTATCGTCCCTCCAGTCTAGTCCTGAACCTTTGGGTTTTGCTCCTCATCCAGCAGCTTGGAGACTGAGAAACGTCATTGTCTTGATTCTGGTATAAAGGCACCGGAACAGCCCCCTCACTCCAGTTATCTCAGTCTCCAAGCAGCTGGAGGTTAGTGAGCCCAGAGATTCAGGGCTCACAGGAGGAACAATTGAGGAGAGTGTAGGGATAGAGAGATAGCATTGAGTTGTAGCTGAGACTTTAGTCTGGTGTGTTCACCTTTTAAAAAAAAAAACTTGTGTGAGAATTACGATCAGCAGGGACACTGTGCTGAGGTGCTGCTTTTCTTCCCCCCCCTTTTCTCACCGATCGGGGCTTTACACTGGTAGTCTGCCTGTGCTCCGGCCTCCCGAACACACTTTAAGGGGTGAGGAGCCGGCAGCAGCTGAGTGACAGCATGGGGCAGAGGAATGTCGTTGAGCCGCATTAGCTTGACGGCGATCACTGAAGCAGACAGGTGCTGCTGTTTTACCAGGGCAGCTTATCCCCCGACGCCAAAGCTGCGATTCGGCTGAGCGCGGGGACTGAAGCACACGGTTAAGAGTCTCTGGAAGGCTGGAAAGCAGTCCCTTAGATAAGTGGGACCAGCGATCGAGCGGAACGCAGCTAATTTAGCTTGGGGAGACTAGCAGATGCAACGGAGCTGGCTGTGCCGCGTGTCAGATGCGCGGGAAGCTCTCTTGATTTTACGGGCCCTGTAACAGTGTGTACAGGCTCAGAAAAGCGGCGGTTTTAATTTTCTGCCACAGATTTAGAGTCGGGGGACAGTAGAGAAGTTTTTCTTGGTAGTTTAAAAAAAACAAACAAAAAAAACGTTTTATTTCTGACACAAAACTATAGCTCTTTCAGGTGTTTTAACTTTGGTAGACAGAGGGGTCGTGGGGCAAAGTAATTTTTTGTGTCTCACAGCATGCCTTCTAGACCACAGTGTTTAGTCTGTGGGTCTAGAAGGGGAGCAGTGTCAGAGGCAGTGGTTTGCAGAGGCTGCGTTCAGGAGGCCGCCTCTATGGAGCAAGCCCTTGAAGACGGAGTAGAACACTGTAGTATAACTTCATTGCCCCTGCCTGAGCCACTCTACCACTATGCCACAGGAACCGGTGGCGGGGACTTCTGCCACTCTGGATTCCCCCCCCCCTCAGGGGCAAGGGCCGGAGTTTGTAACTCTAAAACAGCAGGCGTTTGGAGCTGGTTATGGAAAGCTCGCTACCAGTTCCACGGAAGTGGATCTGGGGCAGAAGAGGCTAGGTACCCTGATGAGTTTGGGGAATACCAGACCGCCTACAAAGAGATACAAGAGTGAAAAGCAGCATCCTGAGCAGTCCGTGGCTTTGGACAGTATTCACTCAGAAGAGCCAGATCAGGACTTGGATCTTGACGATGAACTGGAATAAGGAGAACTTACGGATCAAGAGGACCAGGCTAGGGTGGTCCGCGTGTTCAGGGGGGAGGAGTTACTGGCCCTCATATCTGAGATGCTTAAAGCTCTTAATATGCCGGCAGCGAGACTGGTGGAGGATGCCACCTTGGAAGACCCGTTGTTGCAGGCTTTTAGGAAGACTCAGAGAGCGTTCCCGGTTCAGAGTGGTTAAGGAGATGATTCAAGGTGAATGGGACATGTCTGAGATAGGGTTTAAGGGGTCCAGAATTATGGCTCGTCTCTACCCTCTAGTGGAACAGGATCGAGAACTGTTCGTCTCCCAAGGTAGATGCAGCTGTCTCGGCGGTGACCAAGAAGACTACCATCCCTGTGGAGGGTAGTGCGACTTTCAAGGACGCCCAAGACAGAACGTTGGATATGTTGTTGAAACAGGTGTTTGACATAAATGCTCTATCCATCCAAGCCTCTATTTGTGGAGCTTGGGTAGCGAGAGCCTGTCTCCGCTGGTCTCAACGGATTCAAGGAGACCAGCTGGGGGAGATGACCAAAGAAGCGTCTAGAATGGAGTCGGGGATGGCTTATCTAGCTGATATTCATTATGATCTTTTTTGTGGATTGTCGAAGAGTATGGCATCGGTAATAGCAGCGAGGCGATATCTTTGGTTGCATAATTGGACGGTCGATGGGTCCTCCAAGACAAGGCTCGGTAAGCTTCCTTTTAGGGGTAAGCTGCTTTTTGGAGAAGATTTGGATAAGCTAGTGAAGGATTTAGGGGACTCAAAAGGGGGACGCTTGCCGGAGGATAAACAAAAACAAGGGCGGTCAGTTCCTTCGTCTCGGGGGCAGCCGAGGGATTTTCGACGTTTTCGGTCCTCTAGGTTTTAGTCAAGGGCAAAGAGGATGTTTTCCCTATAGGTATCAGGGGTTTCGAGGGTTTCGAGGAGTGGGCAGAGGTTTTGCCGCCTCTTCAACTTCGAATCTTCAAAAATCACTATGAAGCCAGAAGGACCCAGGTGGGGCAGGTACCTGTAGTGGTCGGTTGCATGAGTTTTATCCTGCCTGGGTCAAGATCACGTCAGATTAGTGGGTGCTGGAGGTTATACAAGAAGGGTACGTGCTAGAGTTTCAAAGGCCAGTGACCAATTCTTTCGTTTAGTCTCCATGCAAAGCGCGCTCCAAGTGCGAAGCTGTACGGGAAACCTTAGACAAGCTGTTATCACTCAAGGCAGTAGTTCCACTACCTCCAGACCAGTACGGATGTGGTCAGTACTCTATTTTTCTCCAGGACCAAGCAGGAAGTCAGCCCTCACATATGGGTGTCGTCGGCGCCGATGAAGCCCCAGCGGAGCATTTCCCCAGCTTTCTAAGAAAGCCTTTGGGAATGCAGGCACGCATGCGCGCTTCCCTTCCCGCCTAAAGGTGCCATCTTACCTCAGTCTTTTTTTCTGAGAAGCCCACCGGACGTGTGTCCTGTCATCCCGGATAAAAGTTTGATTTTTCGGCGATTTTCGCTATTTTTTCTTCCCGGTTCGATGCTGGTTCCCCTCCCGCCGGGTTCGGTACACCGGTATCGAGCCCGATTCTTCTTTTTCGGTTTTTGCCCTTCGTGGCTGGCGTTTGCTCCCTTTTTTGATTTTTCCCTGGAAGGCCGGTCCTTTGAACTCGCGGGGACTCTTTTTTTTTCCCTGATGGCTTCCAGCGGTTTCAAGAAGTGTGATCGGTGTAAGAAGTTGATGTCTCTCACCGACACACACGACTGCTGCCTTCGGTGCTTTGGTCCTGATCACGACCCTAAGACGTGTGGACCATATGGGAAGATGTCTTCCAAGGCACTCCGAAGTCGCCAGCAGCAGAAAGAAAGGCTTTTCTCGGACTCAGCCTCCGGCCGGGCCCGGACCTCATCTGAGGCCTCGACATCTCGGGATTCGGATCCCGAGCGCCATCGAAGCTCCTCAGACAGGGGTTCCCCCGACCATGAACGCAAGAGGAAGAAGCGGCTCGCGAGGGCCAGGTCTAAGACCCCCGACCGTCGCCCCGGGCCCGTGGAACAAGAGAAACCTGCAAAAGTTCCTCACGTGGAGCCGGAGTCTGCTGGACACGTAAGCCCTGTGATCCTCGGACTCTCCTCCCAGAGAGCCGACGTCGGGCCCGGCACCGCTGGGGCCCGAATCGGTGGCTGCTGCGTCTCCCGAGCTGAGTCTCAGGATGACAGACTTGGAGAGCAGATTGTCTGCCTTCATGGAGCAGCAGCGGGCACTGATGGCCAGCCTGTCTGGCGCATCTGCCCCGACCACCAGGACATCGACATTGAAGTCGACCCCGGAGACCGAGCCGATACTCGAGTCGATCATGGCTCGAAGTCGACCTTGGTCACGGTTCCCCTCGACCTCCCGTTTGGGACCGAGGGCATCGACCCCGGTGCCTCCGGCATCGGGGCGGGTGCTCCAGGGCCCCGCGGGGGTCGGATCCTGACTCCTCAATGGACGAGTCTGCCTGGGAGACGGAGGATGAGGAGTCCCCCGACACGTTCAAGACTGTGCGTCCCTTCAGACTCACCGCAGTCTGAGCCCCGGAGTAGATCCCCTCCAGAGGATACCTGGTTCTCGGAGTTTGTCTGGGATATGGCCACCATGTTGGCTATTCCGGCGGACCCCGAGGAAGAACCTCGAGTTGAAGAGCTCGAGGCTCTACAGTACGACTCTCCTCCGAAGGAGGCCTTTACTGTCCCGGTTCCTCCGATGCTGGAACGGCTCCTTTTCCGGATGTGGGAGGCACCGGCCTCGGCGCCGGTTCTAAGCAAGCGAGTTAATTCAATTTATCAAATCTGGAAGGCGCAGCTACCACACCATTCCATGGTTGTGGAATCGGCCATGCATCGCCTGAAGAGTCAGAAGATGCACTCTGCGGTGCCCCCCGGAAGGGAGGCCCAAAACCTCGATGGTGTCGATAGAAAGTGCTTCCAGGGCTCGATGCTTGCTTGCCGTGTCCATTCTTACCAGCTGTACATGGGCATGTACTTGCAAGACCTGGCTAAGGAGTTGGCCGGGTTCTCTGCTGGTCTCTCCGGGGAGCCCTTGCAGAGATTCAAGTCCTTGTCCTCTGGGATTCGGGACTGCTCCAAGTTTGTCCTACGCCGCCTACGATGGCTTCGAGGCTTTGGCCCGAGTTGCGGCAGCCGGCATCGCGGCTTGACGCCAGGCATGGCTGCAGTCATCGGACCTTGAGCCATGGGTTCAGGACAAGTTGGTCGATGTCCCTTGCCGAGGTGAAAACCTTTTTGGCAAGCCCATGGCCGAGAAGGCCGCACAGCTCGAGACAGCACCTTACAAGGACAAGGCTGTCTAGGAAGACCTCTGCCCCTTCTCACAAGAAGAAGACCTCAGGTAAGAAGCCCTTTTACCCGAGGAAGGGCACTGCCTACAAACAGTACCCTCAGTATCAGGCTGGCCAAGCTGCACCCTAGGGTCAGCAAGCCAAGGGGCAGGGTAATGGGCTCCGTAGGCAGAGGACCCCCGTGCCTCCGGCCCCTGCTCCCACTCAGCAGGGTGGGGGTTTTTGACTCCTTGAGCATAGCCTCTCAATCCCTGCTCTCCCAACCCTGTACAAGAGGTCGCCTCGCCCTCATTGCCCACCAGTGGCCCCACATCACTGGGTATAGTTGGGTGTTGAAATAGTCCACAGGGGCTATGCTCTGCATTTTCACCAACTGCCTCCGCCATATTTTCCAGGGGAGCTTCCAAGGCCACCCCTGCACACAGACCACCTCCGGGTTGACAGGGTGGTGGAGCCTGTGCCTCCCCACTTGCAAGGTCACGGATTCTACTCCAGGTATTTCCTAGTGCCCAAAAGAACCGGTGGCCTTCAACCCATTCTGGACCTCAGGAACCAAGTTCCTAGAGAGAGAAAAGTTCAAGATGCTTACTCTTGGAACACTTCTGCCCTACCCTCCAGCAGGGAGATTGGCTATGCTCCTTAGATCTAAAGGATGCGTACACTCACATCCTCATTCATCCAGACCACAGAAAGTGCCTCAGGTTCATTGTGGGAGGAAACCATTATCAGTACAGCACTGCCTTTTGGCCTTACCTCCGCTCCCAGGGTCTTTACCAAGTGCCTGGCAGTGGTGGCGGCCTTCCTGAGAAATCATGGAATCTTTGTTTTCCCCTATCTGGACGACTGGCTCATCAGGGGTCAGACATGCCAGGAGGCCAGACAAGCCACCCTCAGAACTATTGCTCTTCTTCAAAGCCTGGGGTTTGTAATAAACTTCGCAAAGTCCACTTTGCTCCCCTCCCAGAACTTGGAGTTCATAGGAGCAAGGCTGGACTCTCTGCTGACAAAGCCTTTCTTGCCAGAAGACAGAGCACAAAGATTGATAGCCTTGGCAAACCAGTTTCTCAGCAGGTCTTTCGTCTCCGCCAGACTCTGCCTTGAGGCTTCTAGGCCACATGGCTTCGACAGTACATGTGACCCCCAATGCCAGGCTCCATATGAGGCCTGCACAGTGGTGCCTTTGGACTCAGTGGTCACAGGCCACAGGCAGCCTCAGGGACAGGATAAGGGTGTCCAGACAATTTCTGAACTTCCTCAGCTGGTGGTTGCACCCACCCAATCTGCTAAAAGGGGTGCCTTTTTCAAATTCCTGGGTACACAGTGGTACTGACCACAGACGCCTCCCTGCAGGGCTGGGGAGCTCATTGTCTGAACAAGTGCACCCAGGGCCTGTGGTCTCCTTGGGAGGCTGCACAGCAGATCAATCTTCTAGAACTCAGAGCTATTCAATTTGCACTCAAAGCTTTCTCTCCTACCCTGGCTCATCAATTTGTCCTTGTTCAGACAGACAACCAAGTAGCCATGTTTTATGTGAACAAACAGGGCGGGACTGGGTCCAGACTCCTCTGTCGGGAGGCTCAGGACCTTTGTTCATTTGCCCTTAAGCACAACATGCTCCTCAAGGCTGTGTACCTTCCAGGCCAGGACAACTACCTGACCGACAGGTTGAGCAGGACTCTGCAGCCCCACGAGTGGCAGTTGCATCCTTAAGTAGTTCAGAAGATCTTTCTAAAATGGGGTCTCCCTTTGATAGATCTCTTTGCCAGCCCTCTGAACAAGCAACTGCCAAAGTTCTGCTCCAGGCAACCGCATCCTCTGAGAATAGCAGCGGATGTTTTTCTAATTCCCTGGTCTCAGGGCCTCCTGTATGCGTTTCCTCCCACACCCTTGGTGGCCCGAACTCTCCAAGATTCTTCAGGACAAGGCCTCGGTCCTGCTGGTGGCTCCAGGTGGCCGAGACAGCCTTGGTTTCCACTTCTGCTTCAACTGGCGGTGGATCTCCCACTGCCTCTGGGGTTGCAACCCAACCTTCTCTCACAGGAGCAGGGTTCCCTTCTGCACCCCAATCTCAAAGCTCTCAATTTGATGGCCTGGAGGCTGCCAGGGTAGTTTTGGCTCCCTGGGGCCTACCTCAAGAAGTTGAGGTTGTCCTAGTCTCTAGGAAACAGTCCACTAGGATAACCTATGCTCTCAAATGGAAAAGGTTTTCTGTGTGGTGTCAGCTACGTACAGAGGATCCTTTCTCCTGTACTGTGCCAGTAGTGCTTCAGTACCTACTGCACTTATCAGATCAGGGACTTAAGTCCAATTCTGTTCGGGTCCACCTCTCAGCTCTAGCAGCTCACCACTCACAGGTGGAAGGACATTCCCTGTCGGTTCACCCCTTGGTGTCCCGTTTTCTCAGGTGCTTGCTTTTGCTCAAGCCTCCAATCCGTCGTCCTTCTCCTGAGTGGGAGCTGAATGTGGTCTTGCAGCAGCTGACTCGCCCACCCTTTGAGCTGATGGCTACTTGCCCTCTACGCTTCCTGTCCTGGACGACACTCTTCTTAGTAGCCCTTACCTCGGCTAGGCGAATGAGTGAGCTTCAGGCCCTGGTCTGTGATAGGCCTTACACTCGCTTCTATAGGAACAGGGTAGTCCTTAGGACTTATCCAAAGTTCCTCCCCAAAGTTGTCTCCTCCTTCCACCTTAACCAAGAGGTGGTTCTTCCAACATTCTTCCCTAGGCCTTATGCAAGCCAGGCTGAAGCAGTTCTGCATACCCTGGCCTGTAGGAAGGCCTTATCCTTCTTCCTTGACCGTACGCAGGGGCATAGAAGGGCTACTCGGCTCTTCGTGTCTTTTGACCCTAATAAGTTGGGGTTGGCTGTGTTCAAGCGTACCTTGTCCATCTGGGTTGCTGACTATCACCTGGGCTTATAGGACGGCTGACCTTCCTTTGCAGGGTCGGGTCACGGCCCACCGTGTCAGGGTAATGGCTGCCTCAGTGGCTCATCTCCACTCTGTGCCCTTGGTAGACATCTGCAGGGCTGCAACTTGGTCTTCAAGCCATACTTTTGCGGCCCATTACTGTCTGGAGAGGGAGTCCCGTAGGGGCAGTGCTTTTGGCCAAGCAGTACTCCGGAATCTCTTTGATGTTTAGGCAACTCCTGCCCTCTGTTGGGCTACCGGTGGAGGTTGTGTCAGTGAAAAGCCTTTCTTTGCAGCTGGGACTAGAGGGAGTCCTCTTGTTCAGCCTGGGTTCCTTGGTAGCCCAGAGGTAGGGAGTCACCCATATGTGAGGACTGACTTCCTGCTTGGTCCTGGAGAAAGAGTAGTTACTCACCTGTAACAGGTGTTCTCCAGGAGCAGCAGGAATCAGTCCTCACAACCCTCCCTCCTCCTCCCGTTGGATTTGCAGTTGTACATAGTTTATTTTTCATTTTTGTGTGCTGTTCTTAGCTATGTCATTTGACTGAGGTAAAATGGCACCTTTAGGCGGGAAGGGAAGCGCGCATGCGTGCCTGCATTCCCAAAGGCTTTCTTAGAAAGCTGGGGAAATGCTCCGCTGGGGCTTCATCGGCGCCGATGACACCCATATGTGAGGACTGATTCTTGCTGCTCCTGGAGAACACCTGTTACAGGTGAGTAACTACTCTATTTCGTAATGCCGAAAAAGGACAGGACATATCGGCCAATTTTGGATCTCAAAAGAGTAAATCATTGTCTTCGAGTGTCACATTTTCGGATAGAGACCTTAAGGTCGGTCATTGTAGCCATGCGGAAAGGAGAGTTCCTGATGTCCCTGGATTTGTCGGAGGCTTATCTGCACATCCCGATTCGTCAAGAGCACCAGACGTTTCTGAGATTTGCAGTACGAATGGGACATTTCAGTTCCAGGCGTTACTGTTTGAACTTACTATACAGCTCCGTGAACTTTCACCAAGGTGATGGTGTTGGTAGCAGCGGCGTTACGAAAGGAAGGATTGCTGGTTCATCCCTATCTGGACGATTGGTTGATCCAGGCGAAGTCCAGGGACGAGAGCGAGGCTGCCACGGCCAGGGTCATGCAATTCTTACAGGGCCTTGGATGGGTGCTCAATATGGCAAAAAGCAAATTGAAACCGTCGCCAGACCTGAAGTACTTCGGGGCTCGCTTCAATACAAAAGTAGGAAAAGTGTTCCTGCCGCAGCAGCGGACACGAGGATTGAGAAAGTTAGTCCGCAGTTTTCTGGAAAACAGGATTCCCACTGCATGGTATTATCTGCAGTTGCTCGGTACCATGGCAGTGAGCTAGAGTTGGTCCCGTGGGCAAGATCCCACATGATACCGTTGCAGAGAGCGTTACTCCAGTGGTCACATCAGGAGGACCAGCTAAGTCAGGTACTACCTTGTATGCCAGAAACTCATTGGTCTCTTCAGTGGTGGTTGAGACCAGAACACCTCGGAAAGGGAATGCCATTAGAGTTACTGGGTTGGATTCCGTTGACAACGGATGCCAGTCTGTCCGGCTGGGGTGCTCACTTTCAAGGGCAATTCACCCAGGGGCAGTGGACAGCTCAGGAGACTATCTGGTCGATAAACAAGTTGGGGTTGCAGGCGATAACTCTGGCTCTGCGAGTCTTTCAGGTTTCGATACAAGGGAAGGCCATTCGGGTATTTTCCGACAGTGCAACCACGGTAGCCTACCTCAACCGGCAAGGGGGCACCAGCAATGTGCAGCTGTAAGCCGAGGCCGATCAGTTGTTCGAGTGGGCCGAATTACACCTGCTGACATTAACGGCAGCTCATGTGGCAGGAGTGGAGAATATAGAGGCCGACTTTCTCAGTCAAGTATGGGTGGACCCAGGACAGTGGGTGCTCCATCCGCAGGTTTTCGAGAGTCTGGTGCGCTGTTGGGGAACGCCAGTAATGGACATCATGGCGACTTTGCAGTCAACAAAGGCAAATCGCTTCTTCAGCAGAAGAAGGGACAGAATGCCGGAAGGCTTGGACGCTCTCATACAGTTCTGGCCACAAGATCAACTGCTATACGTGTTTCCGCCTTGGGTACTAATAAGTCGAGTACTGCAGTGCATAGAGGCTCACAGAGGTCACGTAATCTTCATAGCGCCAGATTGGCTAAGACGTCCTTGGTATGCGGATCTGATGAGGCTTCTGGTAGGGAAACCATGGCGTCTTCCACGTCGGTGGGACCTGCTCTTGCAAGGTCCGCTACTAATGCCGCAGGTGGATCGGTTCTTGCTTACGATTTGGCTCTTGCTTATGATTTGGCTCTTGAAAGGGCGAGGTTGACGATGAGAGGATACTCGGTAGCGGTGATTTCCACCTTATTGGAGGCTCGGCGGAGATCAACTTCGTTAGCGTATGTTCGTATCTGGTGCATATTTGAAGCTTGGTGTGTAGATAGGAAGATTGATTCATTAAGATCGTCTGTTCCGCAGGTGCTAGCTTTCTTGCAAGACGGGTTTGAGAGAGGTTTAGCGGCGACATCCTTAAGGGTGCAAGTGGCGGCCCTTTCCTGTTATAGAGGTAAGATAAAAGGTGAGGCGTTGGGATGATATCCAGATGTCAAGCGTTTTTTGAGGGCGGTGTCTCTTTTGAGACTGCCATATAGGCGGCTAGTACTGACATGGGATCTTCATTTAGTACTGCAGGCCTTGGTGCGGGAACCTTTTGAACCTTTGTCTAGAGCATCGTTAAAGGACGGGACTCTCAAAGTCGTGTTTTTAGTAGCTATTTCTTCGGCACGCAGAATCTCAGAGTTGCAAGCTTTTATCTTGTAGGGAGCCTTTCCTGGTTTTTAGGGATTCGAAGATGGTCCTGAGACCAGTGCCCTCCTTTTTACCCAAAGTGGTGTCAGCCTTTCATTTTAAACCAACTAGTATCTTTACCTGTTTTTGGGAGGAATGGTGAAGGTGTACAGCAGAGGAACAATTGCATCTGTTGGATGTGTGTCTAGCTTTGAGGAGGTATTTGCGAAAGACAAAGAGTTTCCGCAAAATGGATAGACTGTCCTGTTTCGGGGAACACAAACAGGCAAAGCAGCATTGAAAGCTTCCATTGCCAGATGGCTCAGAGGCAATAGCTTCGGCATATCTCTTGAAAGGCAAGACGGTGCCAGAGGGTCTTAGGGCACATTTGACTAGAGCTCATGCGACATCGTGGGCAGAATGTAGTTTGGTGCCAGCGGTTGAAATTTGTAAGGCTCATTCACCTCTAATATGTAGTCAATTTGACAGAGGGTAGTTATCCACAAAACAATACTCATATGGTTTAAAAACCTTCTACATCGTGAATCCGCATGCGCGGCGTTTTTTGGGATCGAGTAATGAGTAGAGTGAAGTATCGCAACACAATTGATTGAGGTAACTCAATTTTCTTCCTAGTTTGGCATTATATTTCCTTATAAGATTAACAACGATTCTGTGAATTTCATTATAGAAAGGCATGCATTGAAGTTAATTAGAAATATTCTATTGGCAGTGCTAAGACTTTCAGATCCTGGTACATGGAAGGCGCAATTGCTGAGAAGATTTTGGATTGAGTGCTTGACATTTTCACTTCCCCTGAAGAAACCCACATTTGTGAAACGCACACACGGACCTGGATGGTGGCGTCTGGGCATTTTCTGGGGAATTTTCTGAAGCTAAGATAAGCACATCAGTTTGTTATAAGTAACGCACTGAATTTCAATATGGACATGTTAATGAGGATTTTAAAAAATTGAAAAAATTGAAAAATAAGAGTATTAACACAGCTTGTAAACGGGGGCGCTGGGTGAGAATGTCCACAGTCTTGGCAAAGGCAAATATGATTTGCAAAGGATTGTGGGAAATGTAGTCCATTCATACCAGAATCAGCCGTTCACAATAAATTAGTTGTGCTTGCTCGAGTGTAAAGCCAAGAAAAATATATTTTATTTATGGGGTTATTTCTCCCAACACAGATTTGCTTGGTAGCACAAAAAGGATACTTGCTTTCAGTATTATACTTAGAAAAACAAATCAGGAAAAACAACAACTGAACTTCTTAATCAAATCAAATCATAAAGACCTTGATGGGAACAGAAAGGTCTTTTCTGTGGGCTCCTGATAATATATTTTAGCAGTGCTTCAAAAACAAACAAAGTAATGAAAAACTGTTCTTTTTCAAGGCTAACTTCTGGTATTTCCACCCACACCCAGAAGTCTCTTCAGAGCTCACAGGCAATTAGGCAAGGCTCAATTGCTAACAATTAACCAGCTGCAAACCTCTTGGCTGGTTTACTTTCTAAACGTGGCTCAAAATCCTGCTCAAAAGCTTTTCTGAGTAGATCAAAGAACAAGTTTATATTTCTTTGTGATGGTTGTATTTTGTAAAAGAATATTACCACAGAAGTTTAGACAGAGAGCAATCCATGTATTCACACTGCTCATTTACAATATCCCCTTCTTCAACTATCATAGAATCAATATCATGGATTGGCTCAGAGGAATATCTTAATGGAGCATTCTCAGAACAATACTTGTTTCCCTGCTGTCTTCCAAGTGAATAGCTAGGGCATAGATCAGTGTTCATACCTGAGCTTCCATTGCTGTTAGGGTTCCTCTCTAAATATCCTGGCCAGTATGTAGTCCAGTTTTTATGTCCAGCCTTCCAATCAAGATCCCTGGACACTGGGTCTCTCTTCACATACCTTCTTGTACTGGTCTTAGGGCCCCTTCCAAATGCAGCCGTCTCCCTCACAGGTCCCGTCCGGGGATTCCTGGCTCTGCAACCCCACTCCTCTGGTTTCCTCCAGTCCAATGGAGTATGCTTGCCTCTGGAATGCCTCCCAGCACACATACTGCTATGGACTCCTTCAGACCTCCCAGATGCTTTTCTCTTCTTTCTTCCAAAGTGTTTCTTGCTCTCTCTGTCCGTGAGCTCTGGCTTCTGCTGCCTCCGCTCTTGCTGATGATGATCATGAAGATGATTCTGCTGTGTAGAATAAGCTTTACTTTTAACCTGTTTAGAGGGCTGCTGAATCAAGCCCTGCCCTTGGAGATGAGTGCTTGGGGATTACCTCATAGCTCTCCTGATTGAACACACGTTTCCCCACTTCAGCTCTTCTAGTGGCTGTTGGAAACCTGGTGCATTCTGGGACTGGTAGTCTTTTATGAGAACATTGTTTTATTATTTCTACCAGAAAAGACAGGTTGCTTGTTCAGAGCCAATTCACCTCTATTATAGCTCCTTCCTGAACTATGATAAGCTTCCTTATCACAAGCTACACTAATTTTTAATTTCCAGAGGTCGTTGATGCAATTTCACGCTAAGGCTGTGGACAGTCCGATATAGCCAGCGTTGGTTTAAGTCTGAGACCTCAAGGAGTTATATAAATATTACTGGTTGTGCATAGTCCATTAATTTATTGGAGGGATTCTTTATTGTTTTGGTGAAATTTTTAAGGCGGCTACCTGGTCGTCTTTAAATTCTTTTGTCAGACATTATCGGCTATATGTTCAAGCGGAAAGGGATACCTGTTTTGGATCAGCGGTGCTTCAGGCTGGTCTAGCTTTTCCCTCCCCTTAATTTGTTGCACTGCTCTTTTACATCCCCAAAGATTCAGGACTAGACTGGAGGGACAATAAGGAAGGTAAAATTAGACTTACCTGCTAATTGTTGTTCCTTAAGGAACTCCAGTCTAGTCCTGTATTCCTCCCTGTGTTTTCTATGGAACTTTTGCCTGAAGCGGAATAGAGTTTTCACAGGTAAGTTGATAGAAGAGCGGGACATGGGCAGTTGGGGATTCTTTATGGTCCAAATTCTCCAGACAGTTGGGGGAAAAGCGGGCCCACGCAGTAGGTAGTTAGCGTTTTAAATGGACAGGCTAAGAGGTTTAAAGAAGATATACTATTCTTTTAATAGTTATAGTTAAGTAGTTTTAATGTTTCAAATGTATTGTTGACTACTTAATTGTTGCTCCGCTGAGTCTGCTTTGTCAATAGATTACTGGAGTGAGGGGGTAGTTTCGGTGACTTTATACCAGGATCATCAAGACGATGACGTTTCTCAGTCTCCAAGCTGCTGGAGGAGGAGCAAAACCCAAAGGTTCAGGACTAGACTGGAATTCCTTAAGGAACAACAATTAACAGGTAAGTCTAATTTCACCTTCTCATCCATCCAAATCACAGGAGATTCCTCCGATAACATAGTATATGATGGCAGATAAACTGTTTCAAGGACAGCACTACCAATACAAGGTTCTTCCCTTTGGCCTGGCTTCTGTGCCAAGAGTGTTCACAAAATGCATGGCTGTGGTAGCAGCATTTCTCTGCTCTCTGGGAATATTAGTCTTCCCTTACTTAGACTGGCTCATTCGAGCCCCTACAGTCCCAGAAGCCAGCTCTGCTCTGTTTCGCACAATGCGAATCCTTCAGTATTTGGGACTGGTCATAAACCTCCCAAAATCCAATCTTGCTTCCACTCCGTCCCTAGAGTTCATAGGAGCTCATCTGGATACCAGACAGACAAGGGCTTTCCTTCTGCAGCTCCGCTGTCTTCGCATAGTACAGCTAGCTTCCCAAGCAGTGCTCAAACCTTGTCTCACTGCTCAGGAAATGCTACAATTGCTAGGCCACATGGCATCCACCGTGCATGTGGTTCCTTATGCTCGCCTCCATATGCGAGCTGCCCAGTGGACTTTATCCACTCAGTGGACACAGGCCTCAGGCTGCCCATCAGACAAAATAACAAACTCAAACTTTCTTATTTCGTCCCTCCAATGGTGGCAAATCACCCAGAAACCTTCTGGTGGGGTCTCCTTTCCAGCAACCCCTATCCCAAGCCAACCTAACAGATGCATCACAGGTGGGATGGGGAGCCCACCTGCACGATTTTTCTACCCCAGGGTACCTGGATTCCACAGGAGGCTTGTCTTCACATCAACCTCCTGGAGCTCAGAGCAATCTTCCTTGCTCTTCGAGTATTTCATGCCCAGTTCAGCTACAAGACAGTCCTAATTCAAACGGACAATCAGATAGCAGTGTTCTATGTGAACAAGAAGGGCGGAACAGGCTCTCTGTCATTCTGCAACGAAGCTTTGTGACTATCGGCCCTCGCCAGAGCGCATCAGATTCATCTCCTTGCGGTGTATCTTCCAGGCATTAAAAACCCTTGGGCAGACAAACTCAGTCGAGTTCGGTTTCCACACGAATGGTCTCTCCATGCAGACCAGGTTGCCCAAATATTTCAGATTTGGGGAACTCTGGACATAGACCTCTTTGCAAGTCCGCTGAATGCCAAGCTTCCCCGGTTCTGTTCCAGAATTCCGGCTCTGTGTTGTCAGGCAAGGGGCACCTTCCTCCTTCACTGGAGTCAGGACGTCCTATATGCCTTCCCACCCATTCCCCTCATCCCCAAAACCCTATTCAAGCTTCAGAGAGACAGAGGTCATATGAAGAATGGTCTAGAATTTGGTAGCTGGGATTTAATGTTAAAAAATGTAATGTCATGTATTTGGGCTGCAGCAATCCAAGGGAGCAGTATAGTATAGGGGGTGAAGTACTTTTGTCCACTAAAGAAGAGCGGGACCTAGGCGTGGTTGTGTCTGATGATCTTAAAGTAGCTAAACAGGTAGAAAAGGCGACGGCAAAAGCTAGAAGGATGCTTGGGTGCATACGGAGAGGAATGGCTAGCAGAAAAAAGGAGGTGATAATGCCTCTGTATAAGTCTTTGGTGCGACCTCATTTGGAGTATAGTGTGCAATTCTGGAGACCGCACCTTCAAAAGGATGCGAACAGGATGGAGTCGGTGCAGAGGGTGGGTACTAAAATGATTAGTGGTCTTCATTATAAAGCATATTAGGACAGACTGAAGGATCTTAATATGTACACCTTAGAAAGGCGGGATAGAGGTGATATGATTGAGATGTTTAAATACCTCCATGGCATAAATGTTCAGGGAGAGAGAGCCTCTTTCAATTGAAAGCAAGTTCTGCTACGAGGGGACATGGGATGAGGGTGAAGGGAGATAGATTCAGGAGTGATATGCGGAAATATTTCTTTACGGAAAGAATAGTGGATCCGTGGAATAGTCTCCCAGTGGAGGTGGTAGAGATGAGGACAGTAACTGAATTCAAAAAAGCATGGGACAGACACAGAGGATCTCTAAAGGTAAAAAGGGGACTGTTGTAGTTATGGAAGGACAGACTAGATAGGCCATGTGGTCTTTTTCTGTCATATTTCTATGTTTCTATGATCCTCATAGCTCCTCGTTGGCCATGGCAAACGTGGTACCCTCTGCTTCTACATCTCTCTCAAGCTCCGCCTCTGGAATTGGGATCTGCTCCAGATCTTCTCTTCCAAGAGGATGGGATGCTCTGGCATCCACATCTCCAGTCTCTGCATCTCAGGGCCTGGTTGCTGAAAGCCTAGAACTTCAGGATTTTAACCTTTCCGAACAGGTAAAGGATATCCTTCATGCTTCTAGGAAACCCTCCACAAGACGCTCGTATGCCTTTAAGTGGAAAAGGTTTTTTCATATGGTGCTTGCAGAAGGGTCTTAACCCTCTTGCGATACCTCTGGAATCGATACTGGGGTATCTCCATTTGTCAAATGTGAGTCTCCAGACAAACTCAGTAAGAGTCCATCTTAGTGCTATTGCAGCTTCTTGCAAGCCTCTAAGTGGACAACCTATTTACTCTCATCCTCTCATAGCGAGATTTGAGAGTCCTCCTTTTAACAAAGCCTCCCATTAAGCCACCACCGGTGTCATGGGACTTAAATCTGGTGCTCGGGCAGCTCATGAAACCGCCCTTGAACCATTAGCCACTACATCTTTGAAATTCCTTTCCTGGAAAGTCAACTTCCTCATTGCAATCGCATCAGTGAATTGCAAGCGTTAGTGGCTGATCCTCTTTATACAAGGTAGTTCTTAGAACTCATCCACACTTTATGCCAAAGGTGGTTTCGCTTTTCCATTTAAACCAAGCGGTTTACCTTCCTGTATTCTTTCCAAGGCCTCATGCCTCCAGTGCAGAAAGGAACTTTCATACCTTGGACTGTAAAAGAGCTTTGGCCTTTTACTTGCAAAGGACACAGCAACACAGAATCTTCTCAACTCTTAGTTGCTTTTGATCCTAGTCATTTGGGACTTTGTTTCCAAAAGAACTCTTAACTGGATTGCTCAGTGCATATCCTTTGCCTATGAGAGTAAGAACCTTCCTCTTGAAGGCCATGTCACAGCTCACAATGAGAGAGCCATGGCAGCCTCAATGGCTCATCTTCACTCAGTGTCTATCGCCGACATCTGTCAAGCAGCTACTTAGGCTTTGGTATATATCTTCAGAGCCCACTACTGCTTAGACAAGGACTCCCGCCAGGATGCCTTGTTTGGTCAGGCTGTTCTTCAACACCTTTTTCAAACTTAATCAACTCCTACACACCGTCCTTGGTATGATGCCTGAGATCCATGGGGGGAAGTGGAGCCCTTTCACAAGGGCTAACAACTTCCTGGGGCCATCTCCCTGGCATCTGCAGCTAGGGAGTCCCCATATGTGAAGACTACATTTCTGCTTGTTCCTGGAGATAGCGTAGTTACTCACCTGTAACAGTTGATCTCCGGGAACAGCAGGAATTTAGTCTTTACAACCCGCCCACTTCCCCTATGAGTTGTATCTCTCTCTTTTGTCTCAGCTATAAACTCAGCTGGAGAGGGACAGTTGGAAAGGTGGGAAGGCAGCATGCAGGCGCTGTGGGATGCTCCCAAAAGCTTTCCTATTGGACGCTGGGGAGTGTTCCCGAGCAGGCTCCGTCGGTACCGACGATACCCATATGTGAAGACTAAATTCCTGCTGTTCCTGGAGATCACCTGTTACAGGTGAGTAACTATGCTTTATTTGGGGAGGGTGAGACCTCGGGGCCCGGGGCTTCGACCATGCTCATCTTCAACAGTGAAACACCTGCAGCTTTCTCCTTACACGGTAGCCTAAGGGACTGACTATAAATTAGCATTTTATAATAAAACGAGCCCCGTCATTTATGATTCACAAAAGGCAACCAAAGAAAACCATGGCAGCAGAAATAAAGGTGACAAGGTGAAAACAAAGTTATCAGAAGCAAAACCAAACGTAGAGCATTGTAGGGTCAGCGCCATGCTTCCTACTCTACCCATCACCCCTCTAACTCCTAGGGAGGAGTGGCCAAGCCAGAGGTTGGCTGGATCCGGGCCGGTGTAGAGCACTGTTTGCTTCCGAATGTAAGGTGCCCTCGAATGTAATGCACACCCTGAGTTTAGAGCCTCTTTTTGGCCAGAAAAGGTGCCCATTACAGTCGAGTAAATACGGTATGTACACTATGGAGGAGAGGAGGGACAGGGGAGATATGATTCAGACCTTTAAATACTTGAGTATTAATGAACGAAAAAACCAACCTCTTCCAAAGACGAGGAAGCTGTAAAACTAGAGGGCATAATATGAAGCTGCAAGGGGGTAAACTGAAAGGCAATGTCAGGAAATACTTTTTCATTGAAAGGGTGGTTGATGCTTGGAATGCCCTCTAAATGGAAGTGGTGGGGGCAAATATAGTGACAGATTTCAAAATTGTGGGACAAACACAGTGGATCCCTTTATAGCAACAGGATAAAATCAAAATAAACATAACTATCTTTTATATCTGAACAAATAGAGGTGACTTACACAGACTGGTGGATACACTCCTAAACAAAGGCATGGGGAGGGGTGACCTGCACAGAGCGGCGGGTGCACCTACTCTTGTCACCTTGCTGGGCAGACTAGATGGGCCATACTGGTCTTTATCTGCCATCATATACTATGTTACTATGACTCGGAGACCTTCCTTCTGCTGGAAAGCATCACTACTTTAGTGTGGTTCAGGAGCTAATTGAGTTAAGATATCAGCTTGGATTTCTGTCACAGTGGGCTGTGTGAGCAGACATAGAGGTGCTTCCCCCAAGCCCTGAATAAAAAAAGGAATTCAAAATCTTTGAAGTCCCTGAATAAAGTGTGTTTTGTGTGACAGAATGCCAAAGATGGTTAAATCCAGTGTCAAAGACCATCAAGGTTTTATATTGAGAAAAAACAAATTGGAATCACAGACATGAGCTGCTTGGTACCATCATCTTTGTACCCTCCCCCCATGAGGCAGCCTTGTGGAAGCAATGATGGTGTGCTCAGAGGCCAGAATGAAATTGCTCATATGGGAAATCTGAGAGCCTAAAAATTGTGGTGAAAGTAGGTGAGGCATTTGAAGGACTCTTAGTGAGGATGGCTGAAGAGACAAACAAAGCAGAGGTTGATTGGAAGCTTTGGAAAACTCACTTGAACTGTTAAAGAAAAGTTCTGAGGACAGAGAAAATCAGGATGCCGTCTAATACTGTGTTTTTTGGTATGCCTGAGGGTGAGGAGCTCCCAGAACTGAGAGCCTTCATTGATGAGATATTAGTGGCCTGTCTTTTGATGGGTGTGGGCCCTGTGATAGAGGGCTTTCCCTCTACAACCTGATCAGTTGCAGCAGAAGGGAGCAGGCAGGTAAGCTCCTCCCTGCTCCCCACCATCAGAACCAGTCAGGCTCAAATTCAAGTGTGCTCAAGCTTGACAGTGCCTGAGGGCCTTTCCAGAGTTCCTTTTGGCATGGGCCTTAAGCGTGGATCACACAAACATCACATGAGAAGGACTAAGATCCCCTACTCACCCTTAAGTCAACTGCAACTGCCAGGTGCTGCCAGGATACGTCGCCAAATATCGGAAAGGTAAGGAGCTCAAGCTCCCACACGCAAACCTGTGACATCACCCCATTTACAAAGATGCAGTATACTGGAATATGGCTCACCATCCAATGTCTATCTCGCCTCTTTGTCAAAGGAAAAGCTGCACAGCTCTACCAACAATTCCCCATACCGATCACCTACAATGTCAGACACACAAGAAGATACCACCATATCGTACTTCATTCTGACAGAAGACCAAGCTCTGATAACTTAATAAGAATACAACCAAGCTACTGCCCAACCCCTACATAAGCACCTCCCAACTGCACACATACAAATACCACCCTAACATGTGCCCTCATCAACGCACGATCGGCACGTAACAAGATTCAAACAATTTGACCTCATAGAAGTTCACAACATTGATATAATATGCCTAACAGAAACATGGCTAACTGATTCAGACAACATACTCACAAACCAACTGAATACAACCATTCGCAAAATACACAATGGCCCGAGCGCCTTCAGCAGAGGAGGAGTATTGTATCCTGTCTAACAAACTACATCTCAACACCCTGGAAGCCGCCTACACAGTCTTGACCTGATCACCATCACCAATAAGCACTATACAATATACTTAACATATAGAGCCCTCTCAGCCAGCATAATCGAAATAGAGAACTTGTTTGATGCAGTCTGCACACTCCAACTACGAAACCATCTTCATACTCATTGGAGATCATCTCCCATCAGTACCCCACAAACTATCCTCTGCCTTCGCTCAAGGCATGAACAACCTTCAACTCGTGCAAATCGTCAATCACCACATCCACAACAAGAGAAGCATACTAGATCTCATTTTCCTCCCAATTCACCTAGCAAACATCCCGACCTAATACCCCCTATCATTCCAGCCTGTCGCATGGTCTGATGACCACCTGCTAGAATTTTCACTGCCATTTCCTAGTAATAACTACATGCCAGATAATTACAATACTGTCAGGAAATTCCACTCATTTGGCAGTCAAGACTTCATGAAGATTATCCTCCCAAATCTAGAGTCCCTTGTAGAAAGTAACCATATTGAAGCCAGCATAAGCACTTGGAAAACAACTATAGCTGAACTAGCACAAGCACCTCCAAATGCAAGCACATGTAGCTGACAGAAAAAGGCCCATGGTACTCAACCACATTAAGGGACTTGAAGTGCAAACTAAGCAGAATCGCACGTAAATGGCAAAGAACTTAAACCAGAAGACAAAAGTTAACTATCTTGAAACACAGAATACCATCCTCCCTCTCAAGGCAAAACAGGAATACCACACCAATCTAATAAAAGCAGCAATAAACAAACCCAAGGAACTCTGAAACATAGTAAAAACTCTGACAAACAAACAACCCCACCGTCCAGATCAAATCCCCCCTTCCCTCTCAGCAGATGGTGGATTACCTGCAAGCAAAATACAGCTCCAACAGCTACTGTAAAACAGATTGCCCCCCCCCCCAAAATAAACTCAAAATAACTGTCCCATGGATCACATTCAAACCCATTAACCACGAGCAGATGGACACAATCATCACCTCCATAAACACTATCACATCTCCCCTTGACCCCTGCCCGGTTTCCTGGATAAAAATAAGACCGCACCTTATCCCAGTAATTGCAAAAATAGTCAATGAATCTCTGACAAGGTCTTCTCCCAGCCCCACTTAAGCAGTCATTGATTCGCCCCATCTTAAAGAAACAAAAACCTTGACCCATATACCCCATTCATATAGACCAATATCCAGCATCCCCTTCTTTGCAACCCTTATAGAAAAGACAGTACAGGCAAAACTGCATGATCACCTTGACCAACATGCACCCCTCAACTTACACCAACATGGGTTCCAACTGAAACATAGAGCAGACACCCTACTCACTTTTCTTCTCAATACCATAATCACAGGCACAGAACAGATGTCACAAGGATATGTACTTCTATTCCTTGACACATCAGCAGCATTTGACACTGTGTCTCACCATCTCCTCCTTAACAGACTTCATGACATTGGTATCCAAGGCAACATCATAAAATGGTTCATTCCTACTTAGCAGAACGAATACAGCAAGTGAAAATTGGACTTCAGAAAACATTTCCATACATCCTACACAAAGGAGTGCCACAAGGCTCATCAATCTCATCAATCTTATTCAACATATGCATACAACCCTATGCAACATCATACAAAAGCACAGTGTCCAATATCAAATATACATGGTGATTTATGCCCTCTTCTGTACAACTACAGTAACCTACTCTACTATAAACACATACTTTACAGAAATGACCAAATGGCTACAAGACCACAACTATAATAAGACAGAAATCCTGCATGTCATAAGAGGTTCCACTTTCAAACCGCCAGCAACGATAAAACTGAGCAATAAAGATATAACGGTGAAGAATGAAGTTAAATATCTAGGAGGAGTCCTAGATCAAGAGCTGAATTTGCAAACTCAAGTCAAACAAGCAACGAAATCCATGTCCCACAAGCTCAGAATCCTAAAAAACTTGTCCTCTCTACTAAACCCACAGGACTTCAGAACAGTTTGCCAAGCCATCATTACAACCATACCTAGACTACTGCAACTCAGTCTACCAGGGACACCACATACTACAATTAGCACAAAACATGGCTGCAAGACTCATACATGGCACCTCCCAGTACACTCAAATCACTCTGATCCTCAAACAGCTATTCTGGCTACCAATTGAATCAACAGTCAAATACAAAGTCAACACCTACCAGATCATAAAGAAGCAATTGGCAACCTGCCTTCAAACTCTCATAAATACACCCAACTGTAGTAGACCCAGAAGATGCTACACAACCAATTTCTCCAGGAACAAGCAGGAAGTCAGTCCTCACATATGGGTGACGTCGATGGAGCCCCCATGCGGAGCAAATCCCCAGCTTTCGAAGAAATCCTTTGGGACTGCCTCATGCATGTGCGGTCCCCTTCCCGCCCAAGAGTGCCATCTTGCTCAGTCTCCTTTTTTCTGCGGAGCCCAACGGACGTTGTCCTAGTTCCCCTGTGGAAAAAGAGTTAAAAGTTGATAAATTTGTGTTTTTCTGCTTGCCGGTTCGACGCCAATTCCCCTTCCCGCTTGAGGTCGGTTCACCAATATAGAGTCCAGTCTATTTTTTTGTTTTTGTCCTTAGTGACTAGCGTTCGCGCTCTTTTCTCTTTTTAGCTGGCAGCCCGGTCCTTTGACCTCGCAGGGGCCCTTTTTCCCTCGATGGCTGCCAGTGGGTTTAAAAAGTGTGATCGGTGCACGAAATTTGTCTCTCACCGACACACATGACTGCTGCCTCCGATGCCTTGGGCCTGACCATGACCCTGTGGTCTGTGGCACGTGCAAACAGATGTCTTCCAAGGCATTGAGGAGCAGGCAGCAGCAGCATGACAGGATTTTCCCCGAGTCCGCACACGCCCGGGCACCGACCTCGTCAGAGGCCTTGACCTCTTGGGAGCTGTCTGATTCCAAGCAGGGTCGGGTATCCTCTGAAAGGGGGTCTCCCTTGCGGGAGCACTGGAGGAAGAAAAAATCCATGAGGGCGGTGTCTGAGAGCTCTGAACGGCCTGGTCCCTCATGGGATCGATCGCGGAGCCTGGCTCATAGCCCTGGATCCTCTGAGTCTGAGAGGCCTGCCAAACTCCCTCGAAAGGACCCGGAGACGCCGAGGAAGGTAAGCACTGCCCGAGCCGGGGGCTGCGGAGCCTCCTGAGCTTGGCCTCAGGTTGGCGGCCTTGGAGCGCAGCGTGTCTGCCTTCATGGACCAGCAGTGGGCGCTGATGGCCGGTCTCACACGACCATCTGCCCCGACTACTGGGACTTCGATGTCCAAGTCGACCCCAGAGGCCGAGTCGATCCTCGAGACAATGAGGTCTCGAGTCGATCCTTGGCCGAGGTCTCAATCGACCTCCCGTTTGGGACCGAGGACGTCAACGCTAATTCCCTCAGCGTCGGGTCAGTCGAGACCGAGGCCGGAGCGGATTGACTCCTCGGCCGAGAGACCCGCAACATGGATGCTCTCGGCAGAAAGTGCTACCAGGGTTCGATGCTGTCATGCCAAATCCAGACGTACCAGCTGTACATGAGCATGTACCTTCGAGACCTGGCAAAGGAGATTGCTGGGTTCTCCACTGGTCTTTCCGAGGGACCTTTGCAGTGCTTTCAGGTTTTGTCTACTAGGATCCGAGAATGCTCGACGTTTGACTTGAGCAGCCTATGATGGCTTCGAGGCTTCGGCCCGGGTAGCGGAGGCCGGTATCGGTGCACGACACCAGGCATGGCTCCAGTCATCAGACCTGGAGCCATGTGTTCAGGACAAGTTGATTGATGTCCCTTGCCGAAATGAGAACCTCTTTGGCAAGCCCATGACTGAGAATGCTGCCGAGATCGAGTCCGAGTACCTGACCTGGACAAGACTCGAAGAAGACTTCTGACCTTTCTAAGAAGAAGGGCTCGGGTAAGAAGCCCTTTTTCCATACATATCAGGCTTCCCCAGCTCCCCAGCAGGGGCAGCAGGCCAAGGGATGGGGGCAAGGCCTGCATAAGCAAAAGGCCCCCAAGCCCCAGGCACCGGCTCCGGCCCAGCCTGGAGGGGGCTTGTGACTCCCAGAGCGTAGTCTCTCTCCCAAAGGAAGCAAGGCCATGCACAGGAGGAAGGCTGACCCTGTATGCCCACAGGTGGCCAGCCATTACAACAGACACCTGGGTCCTCCAGATAGTCCAAATGGGCTATAGGTTATATCTCACCCAGACGCCTTCCTTTTACTTCCCAGGGGAGCCTCTCAGACCCCCTCTTCACAGGGACCTCCTCATGAAGGAGTTAGCAGGTCTTCTTGAGGATCAGGCGGTAGAACATGTGCCTCGCCACCTGCGGGGAACAGGCTTCTACTCCAGGTACTTTCTGATACCAAAGAAAACTGGAGGCCTAAGACCTATCCTCGACCTGCGAAACTTAAACAAGTTCCTGGTGAGGGAAAAGTTCAGGATGCTTTCATTTGGAATATTGCTGCCTTACCTCCGCCAGGGAGGCTGGCTATGCTCCTTAGATTTCAAAGATGCGTATACACATCTTGATTCATCCAGACCACAGACAATCCCTAAAATTTGTAGTGTAAGGAAACCATTTTCAGTACAGAGTGCTTCCCTTTGGCCTAGCCTTGGGACCCAGGGTATTCACAAAGTGCCTTGCAGTGGTGGCGGCCTTTCTAAGGACTCAAGGGGTATTTCTCTTCCCCTACTTAAACGACTGGCTCATCAGAGGCCAGTCAGCCCTAGAGGCCCAACAGGCCACGTCTCGCACTATCCAGTTGCTTCAGCACCTGGGCTTTGTGATCAACTACACAAAGGCCACTCTGGTTCCTTCTCAAGCACTGCAGTTCATAGGGGCAAGGTTAGACAGCCTTCATACAAGGGCTTATCTACCAGAGGAAAGGGCTCAGACTGGTAGCCCTAGTGCAGCAAGTGAGTCGCAGATCCCGCATGTCAGCAAGACACTTTCTGCGCTGCCTTGGTCACATGGCCTCCACAGTGCATGTGATACCCAATGCCCAGCTTCACATGAGAACAGCTCAGAGGTGCCTCAGGGACCAGTGGACTCAAGCCACAGGCAGACTCAGGGACAACATCAAGGTGTCCCATTGCCTGATACAGTCTTTGAAATGGTGGCTTCATCCTCACAACCTTCTGGAGGGAGGAGTGCCTTTTCAGCCTCCCACACACTCGAGTGTGCTGACTACAGATGCATCCCTGCTGGGATGGGGGGGTGCACATTGCTAACAGGTCTGCACCCAAGGTGTGTGGTCTCATTGGGAGAGTACACAACAAATCAATCTCCTAGAGCTTCGAGTGATCTGCCTGGCTCTTTGGACCTTCAGCCAAACCCTGGCTCATCAATATGTCTTGATCCAGACAGACAACCAGGTAGCGATGTTCTGTGTGAACAAACAAGGGGGCAGAGGCTCTCGCATCCTGTGTCAGGAAACACTGGATCTGTGCTCCTTCGCAGTCAGCCAGGTTATGTTCCTCAAGGCGGTTTACTTGCCAAGTCAGGAGAATTTTCTAGCAGACAAGCTAAGCAGAATTCTCCAACCACACGAGTGGCAACTGGATCCCAATGTGGCCCAGCAACTCTTCCAGTGCTGGGGGCAACCATCCATAGATTTGTTTGCGAGCCCTCAAAATCACCAGTTGCCCTGTTTCTGTTCCAGACAGCCGCACCCACACAGGATAGCCACAGATGCTTTCCTAATATCCTGGTCGATAGGCCTCCTATATGCGTTTCCTCCCACACCTCTGGTGGCTTGGAACTTATTCAAGATCCTTCAGGACAAGGCCTCGGTCATCCTGGTGGCCGAGACAGCCTTGGTTTCCTCTCCTCCTGCAACTGGCGGAGGAGACTCCAATTCCTCTGGGATTTCCACCCAATCTTCTGCTGCAGGATGGGGGCTCACTTCTGCATCCCAACCTCAGGTCCCTCAACCTAATGGCATGGCTGCTGAAAGGGTAGTCCTTGCACCACTTCTCCTCCCAAAAAAGATAGAGGATGTGCTGCTGGCCTCTAGAAGGCAGTCAACTAGGAAACCTATGTATTTAAAGTGGCGTAGATTTGAGGTATGGTGTACTCAGCAGAGTGAGAACCCATTCTCTTGCCAGGTGGCTGTGGTGCTGCAGTACCTGCTTCACTTTTCAGATTTAGGCCTTAAGTCAAACTCGGTCTGAGTTCACCTTAGTGCTTTATCAGCACACCACTTTCCAGTGGAAGGGCAACCTCTCTGTCCACCCCTTGGTGTCCAGGTTCCTGAGAGTTCTGCTTCTGCTGAAACCACCGGTTTGCCCCCCCGGCGAACGAATGGGATCTGAATGTGGTCTTGCAGCAGCTTACTTGCCCACTCTTCGAGCCTATGGCTACCTGCCAGCTTCGCTTCCTTTCTTGGAAGACTATTTTCTTGGTGGCACTCACATTGGCTAGATGAGTGAGTGAGCTGAAAGCTCTGGTGTCCGATAGATCGTTCACACAGTTCTGTAGGAACAGGGTGGTGCTTCGCACACACCCCAAGTTCCTGTTGAAAGTGGTCTCATCTTTCTACCTCAACCAGGAGGTGGTGCTTCCGACCTTTTTTCCCAGGCCCCATGCCAGCTGGACAGAGGCAGTTTTGCATGCCCTGGACTGTAAGAGGGCATTGGCCTTCTACTTGGAGCGTACGAGGGGACATCGAAGAGCTCCTCAGCTCTTCGTCTCTTATGACCCTGGTAAGCTGGGGATGCCTGTCTCCAAGCGTATGTTCTCCACCTGGGTGGCGGATTGCATCTCCTGGGCATGCAGGGCGTCCGATCTCCCGTTGCAGGGTCGTGTCACGGCCCACCGGGTCAGGGCTAAAGCCACATCAGTGTCTCACTTCCGCTGGCAGACATCTGCCAGGCCGCAACCTGGTCTTCAAGCTAGACTTTTGCATCCCATTACTGCCTGGATAGAGAGTCCCAACGGGACAGTGCTTTCGGCCAGGCTGTACTCCATAATCTGTTTGAGGTTTAGGCAACTCCTACCCTCTGACCCTTTGGTGTCAGGCTACCCGGAGTGTTGCGTTCTCGGTTAAACTCCTATCATGGCTCCTGCGGCTCTTCTAGAGGGAGCCTATTTTTCAGTTATGGGTTCTTGGTAGCCTATAGCCAGGGAGTCCCATATGTGAGGATTGACCTTCCTGCTTGTTCCTGGAGAAAACGTAGTTACTCACCTGTAACAAGTGTTCTCCAGGGACAGCAGGAATCAGTCCTCATGACCCTCCCTCCTCCCCTGGAGTTGCAGTCCTTTGATTCATTTTTATCCTTTTGCCGTCTTTTTAGCTATGTCATTTGACTGAGCAAGATGGCACCCTTGGGCGGGAAGGGGACCGCGCATGCGTGATGCAGTCCCAAAGGCTTTCTTCGAAAGCTGGGGATTTGCTCCGCATGGTGGCTCCGTCGACGTCACCCATATGTGAGGACTGATTCCTGCTGTCCCTAGAGAACACCTGTTACAGGTGAGTAACTGCACTTTACTAAAAGTACCAGCCATCAAAGTCGCAAAAAGCCAAAAACATGCAGCAGAGCCTTCGCCGTATATGCTCCGGCCATCTGGAATGCTATATTGCCCCACCTATGAGGAAGTGAATCCACGAGCGAATCCCATCCCCTGCCAACACACATTCTGTTCCCACACCAGCATATACATGCTGTTCATTGTTAACCTGTAACCTTACTCCCCCCCACCCGATTTCACTGTTCAATGTAATGAGCACATCTGTTAGTGTTATTGTTTACTCACTTTCTTAAATGTAAACTGCCTTGCCTGTTAAATATTAAGAGCAGACTAGGCGCAGCCAGCTCTGGAGAAGTCTCCCTAGGCAATTCAGTAGTTTTTGCTATTTATACATTTTCCCAAATTCACTCAGGGTGGATTACACAGTAGCATACACAATAAAATATAATTAAAACCTATTAAATACATAATTTTCTCTTATCTTATTGAAATTTGTTTTAATCAAATTTAACAGATCACCACAAATGCCTTCGACCTATTGAGTTGACAAATCAATCCACTGAGAATAAAAAAAAAAAAAAAATCCTTATGAACTCAGTTGTTTTAAGGGATGATAGTGTTTTTTATTCCTTGGTGATGGAACAGCATGGGAGCATGCAGGTTTTTTGGCTCTTAGCCCAGTCCTGAATGGAAGTGCCAACAACTGCTCCTCTTGTGAATCTAAAGAGCGGGTAAAAGTATAGAGTGGCATTTTCTTAAGCAAATACCCAGGGGCTATACCATGATAAACCTTAAAAGTCCAAACTAATGTATTAAAACATACCTATTTCACAATCGGTAACCCATATATGGAGGTTAGAATTGTAATATGATCCCTTGGTCCCGCTTATACTTGAAAACCTTGCCGCTATACTTTGGATTTGCTGATTCCTGATAGAAAGCATTACAGTAAATCCAATTGGGAAAATAACAAGTACATGTTAACTGGGCAGGGTTCTTTTTAACTAAATTAAGGACACGTTTAAGAACAAAAGAAAAGCAATCCCGGGTCAGATCAAGGTCCATTGAGCCCAGCATCCTATTTCTGACAGTGGCCAATCTGGGTCATGAGTACCCAGCAGATACCAAAATTAATCTATTTCTCATAGTTCATTTCCAAGGATGAGAAATGACTCTCCCAAGTCTACCTGGCAAATAATTTTACATGGTGTGTTCTTCCAGGAACTTTTACAAATTTCTTTTGAAATGTGTTATTTTGGTCGCCTTTTCCTCATCCTCCAAAAATTCTGTTATTACCCAAAATAAGATCCAAACAATAAGCATCAGTAGATACCAGGTTCCATAGCTTAGAAAATACAATATATATTTAAATTGTCTGTAAGCTGTTGTACCATTCCAAATGTATACCCAAAATGTTTTTAAAGGAACCTCAATGTCACGTGCTGCGAGATATGTGCAAGCCTCTAATTTGAGACCAAAGTCTCTATTTTTCCATCTGCCCTTATAGCTCCATCATTGGTTCATAATTTTTCAAGATATTCAATTTAAGTTTAAGCAGCTTAAAACATTTTAAAGCGTTCCATAGTCTATCTGAAAGCTGTTATCATATCTTCCAGCTGTTGATTACATCCTTCATCAACAGATTCCTCAGTTTAATTTGTTACTGGAGGATGTGGCAGGGTGACAGACAAAGCAGAATTCAAGAGGTTTGGACAAGTTTTGGAGAAAAAGTCAATAAAATGTATTGGCTGATAGCTGGAATTGGTGACCATATTAAAAGAGCAGCCCAACTACATGTGAAATTTGATGGTTGAAAGTCAGTCAAGAATCCATTTCCACGCCATTGCTATGTATATATGGTCTTTGGCGTCAAGCAAAACTCTATCCCAGAAAATTGTTGGGTGAGAGGCCCTGCAGCTGTCCCTACGTACCCCAAAAGTTCTGTTTTCTTGAGGTTCGTTTGCAGCTTATTATCCACTATCCATCCCTTCACTGTCACCAAATCTTGCATTTTCTTCAACTTCTCATCTAAATCAATTGCTAGAGGGACATGTAACTGAATATCATCAGTAAAAGGCTGTATATGAACTCAAAACTTTGTTACAGCATCCGGCAGAATAGCCAAATATTTATTTATAAAAATTTATCACTTTTCTGTCAATCAAGAGGGTGTATGGAAATTTAAAATAAAAACAATACATTAACCATAAACACATCAAAACCTATTAATTATCAATTGCAATATGAGTCTCTTGAGGGACCCCATACAATAGAGGCCGAAGCTGAATGCATCTGGGCCTAGGCTTGCATATTGAAATCGAATCCTTTAAGCATGATCTAAACCAAGACGAAACTGTGCCACCTACACCTATTCTTGCCAACTAGCTCATAAGAATAGAATGATCTAATGTATCAAATGCTGCACTTCAGTCCAGTAACGCCAGCATGGTATCCATACCTCTATCCAAGTTCTTCATAGATCATCCACAATATCCAACAGGATAGTCTCCATAGTATGGTACTTTCTGGAACCAGACTGGTGCATAGCTAACACACCATGCTTAACTATTAGACTCGCATTTGAGGAATAATTTCTATATGGATCATGTTGGATGCACCATGTTATAATTTGGAAGTGAGATTTGGATGATATTTTTTTGTTTATATGAGTTTGTTAGCCAATATACAGCAATTTTTACAGTGGATAAATTTGTGTAAGTCAGATTTGCAGTTTGAAAGTGTGTATCATCAACAGACCTTCTTTTTTAGATGTACAAGTCACCAGAATGGGATCCCAGCTGGTTACTACTTTATATATATAAAATAAACGTAGAAAGGATTAATTTACTGTTTTCATAGTAATCATCTATATAAATTGAAAGCTGGACTGCCGGTTAGTCAATTTTTGTGAGTGTAGCGTATATGCACTTCCTTGCAAAAGTATAAAATTCAGGTGGAATTTTTGTTTGCAAGATATATACATGGAGGATATCCAAAAAGCATTCTAAAGAAGGCATATTTGAGAGGTCTTTATGCTCAGAGAATTTTTATTACAAGCATTGTGGAAGCTGTGGACTTTGGGTACCTGCCAGGTACTTGTGATCTGGATTGGCCACTGTTGGAAGCAGGATACTGGGCTTGATGGACCTTGGTCTGACCCAGTATGGCATATCTCCAGGAGCAAGCAGGAATGAGTCTTCACATATGGGTATCGTCGGTACCGATGGAGCCTGCGCGGGAACGCTCCCCAGCGTCCAGAAAGAAAGCTTTTGGGAGCATCCCACAGCGCCTGCGCGCTGCCTTCCCGCCTTTCCTAACTGCCTCTCTCCAATTCTTCTTTTCCTTGGAGGCAGCAGGTTGTGTTTCCTGTCACCGCTAAAGAATTTCTTATTTTCTTTTATTTTTCTTTAGTCGAGTGTCTGCCTTCTCGATTCCGCACCGGTACCACCGGTCCTTTTTCTTTCTTTAAAAAAAAAAACAAAAAAAATCATTCTACTATTTTCAGTGCATTTTTCTTCTGGGGCCTTAGGCCTACAGATATATTTTTCCCTCATGGAAAAATCCGCCTCCGGGTTTAAGAAATGCACAAAGTGCAGCAGCACTATTTCTGTCACTGACACCCATGACTGGTGTCTAAAATGTTTAGGTCCTGACCACTCCATTACGGATTGTGAGTCCTGTTCCATGATGTCTAAAAGAGGGTTACAGAATCGAGCAGCTAAGCTCAGTACCCTGTTTCCCTCCGATGCAGCTTCCGTGGCATCGACGTCTTCCAGGGCTGCTTCTTCATCCCATGGATCTCAGGTAACCAAACTTAAATCTGGCCGGTCCTCAAAGAGTTCATCTCCCTCTAAGTATCGAGATGCCCCCGGGCTCACACTTGAGGATACCACACCGGCAAAATTACCCTGGCGGGAGGCTCCGGCTTCCAAAGCACTACCTATGGGGTCACAGGTTGACATCGATGGCTCGGCCTCGACCGATCACCTGTTACAATGTTCTGGGGTACCGGCAGTTTCTACCGGTACCGATATCCAGACATTGGTGGCGTCAATGGATCAGAATATTCTGACCATGCAGCGTGCCATCACGGCATTCATTCAAGCTGCAACGCCTACGGTACCGCAACAAACCCTGTTGTCGGTACGTGTACCGATTCCGGTACCGGACCCGATCCGATATCGGCCCCGATACCAGTACCGCTTGCATCTACATCAGCATCGACCGCAGCGGTATGCTATCCAGTGATGCCCATCAGTACCAACCCGGTACCGATTACTCCCGATGTCGATACCTCCCGGTACGCGTATCGGGCTCTACGAGAGCATCCAGATAGTCGATACTTCGATTCCTCTGAAGACTCTGATTCTTCAGAGGCCTCAATTGAAGCATCAGACATCCTTCCTCAGGAACCCTCTTCTCCATAAAGGAGAATGTCTCCTCCTGAAGACTTGTCTTTTTAGGACTTCATTAGGGAGGTGGCCAAAGGCCTGTCCATCTCAGTGACCTCTGAGACTTAACCTAGAGCCAAAAAATTGGATATCCTACAATATCCTAAGGCTCCTAAAGAGGCAGCCACCTTACCAATATATGAGATTCTTTATGATCACATGCTGGGCATATAGGAGACTCCTCTTTCCACCTCCCCTCATTCCAGAAGGTTGGACACCATGTATCGTGTTCCTCCTTGTCCTGGGTTTCATAAGACTCAGCTTCCTCACCACTCTATTGTGGGTAGAGTCTGCTATGAAAAAGATCAAGAGTACAAAAAGGCACTCCTCTGCTCCTCCAGGAAGAGAATGCAGAACTTTAGTTGCCTTTGTCAGGAAAATCTTCCAGGCCAGTATGCTTGTAGCCAGAATCAACTCATATAGTCTCTATATGGGGATGTTTCTAAAAGAAGTTACAGATCATCTGTAAACCTTATCTCCTTTTATGTCAGAAGATAAGAGAGAAGAATACATCACCTGGTTTAAACATGCACAGGATGTATCCAAGTTTTCCAACCGTGCAGCCTTTGACTCTTTTTGAGGGGGCCAGTAGAGCCTCGGCTATTGCCATAGGTGCATGCAGAGTTGCTTGGTTGCAAGCCTCTGATTTGGAATCCTGGGTACAGGATGGTCTAGGTAACCTTCCCTGTACAGGCAAAAACCTGTTTGGCAAAGATTGGCAAGCAAAGGCCAACCAAATGGATGCTGAAAACTCTGCTTTAGATAGACTTTCAAAGTCTACTACTGCTCCTTTTAAAAAGAGGTTGTTCAAAAAGGGATCTTTCCCAAAGAAAGGGAACTTTTCTTCGTATGGTCAGGCCTCTTCTCAAGGTCGTTTTGCTACAAAGAGACAGCAACAACCAAAACAGGCCAAAACCCAGGCTGCGAGGACTGCTACGGCCCAACAGCCTCGTTCTCCTCAGGGCCTTTGACTTTCTACTAGAGAACTTAGCCTTTCTGGCTCTAGAACATCCAGAGCCTCTCACCATGACAGGAAGGTTAGCTCACTTTGCTCCCAGATTGGAACAAATCACAGCAGAGCAGTGGACCCTCTCCATCAGAAAGGAAGGGTACAAACTTCATTTCTTAAACCTTCCTCCTCACACCATGGTGAAACAGTTCAATTCTCCAACATTTCTCTTCAACCTTCTAGGTCAAGAGATGTCTAACCATCTTGCCCAAGAGGCAATAGAAGAAGTACCCCTTCTTCAACAGGGCTCAGGGTTCTACTCCCCCTATTTCCTCATTCCAAAGAAAACAGGGGGCTACAGACCCATATTAGATCTCAGAGAATTGAACAAGTTTCTATGCAAGGAGAAATTCAAGATGACCTCTCTCGGAACTCTCCTTCCATACCTCCAAAGTCAGGACTGGCTTTGTTCTCTAGATCTCAAGGATGCGTACACCCATGTTCTCATCCATCCAACCCACAGAAGATTCCTTCGGTTCCTTTACCAGGGAAAGCACTACCAATACAAAGTGCTTCCTTTCAGTCTGGCCTCTGCTCCAAGAGTGTTCACAAAATGCACGGCAGTAGTAGCTGCATTCCTGCGCACTCTAGGGATATTCGTATTCCCATATCTGGACGACTGACTCATCCGAGCTCCATCCCAGTCAGAGGACCAGACTTCCCTGGCCTGCACAAGGCGTGTTCTTCAGTGTCTGGGACTGGTAATCAGCATTCCAAAATCCCATCTCACCCCTACTCAGTCTCTAGAGTTCATAGGGGCCTTACTGGGTACCACAACTGCAAGGGCCTATCTTCCCCAGGCCCGTTGCCTACGCTTGGTGCAGTTAGCCTCCCAGATTCAGTTAAAATCCCATTTAACTGCTCGAGAGATGTTGCAACTCTTAGGCCACATGGCATCCACGGTGCATGTGGTTCCCTATGCTCACCTTCACATGAGAGCAGCTCAGTGGACCCTATCCTCCCAATGGACCCAGGCATCAGGTTGCCTGTCAGACAAAATAGCAACCTCCAGTTGCCTTTTTTGGTCCCTCCACTGGTGGAGGTCCACTCAGAATCTGTTGCTGGGGTCCCCCTTTCAACAGGTGTTACCCCAAGCCACCCTTACAACAGATGCTTCTCCAAGGGGTTGGGGGGCTCATCTACAAGATTTCTCAACCCAGGGCATCTGGTCTCCACAGGAGACATATCTTCATATCAACCTCTTAGAGCTCAGAGCAATCTTTCTGGCTCTGAGTCTTCCACACCCTGCTCAGCTACAAGACAGTCCTCATCCACATGGACAACCAGGTAGCCATGTTCTACGTGAACAAGCAGGGAGGGACTGGCTCTCTGTCGCTTTGCAACGAAGCTCTGAGATTGTGGGCCTTCGCCAGTGAGCATCAAATCCATCTCATGGCAGTATATCTTCCAGGGGTTCAAAACTCTTGGGCAGACAGACTCAGTTGAGTTCTGCTTCCGCACGAATGGTCCCTCCATGGGGACCAGATAACCAGAATTTTTCGGATTTGGGGTACCCCAGACATAGACCTGTTTGCAAGTCCGTGGAATGCCAAACTTCCCCGGTTCTGTTTCAGGATTCCATGTCAGGGAGTTCAGGCCAGGGATGCCTTCCTCCTTCATTGGGGGCAAGACTTTCTCTATGCCTTTCCACCTATTCCCCTAATTCCCAAGACTCTATTCAAGCTTCAGAGAGACAAGGGGACTATGATCCTCATAGCACCACTTTGGCCACGCCAAGTGTGGTACCCTCTACTTCTGCATCTCTCTCAAGCTCCCTCCCTAGACCTGGGGTCTGCTCCAGATCTCCTCTCCCAGGAGGAGGGAACCTTGTGGCACCCAAATCCTCAGTTTCTTCATCTCAGGGCCTGGTTGCTGAAGGCGTAGACCTTCAAGATTTACAACTTTCTCAGCAAGTGAAGGATATCCTTCATGCTTCCAGAAAGCCTTCCACCAGACGTTCATATGCTTTTAAATGGAAAAGGTTTTCCATTTGGTTTGCAGAGAAGGGTCTCAACCCTCTTGCAATACCTTTGCATTCTTTACTAGACTATTTGCTGCATTTATCCCATGCAGGCCTTAAAACAAATTCAATCAGAGTCTATTTGAGTGCTATTGCAGCATCCCTTAAGCCTCTCAATGGACAACCTATTTCCTCTCATCCTTTTATAGCAAGATTCATGAGAGGCCTTCTTTTGACTAAACCTCCCATTAGACCACCTCCAGTGGCCTGGGACTTGAATCTGGTTTTTGGCCAGCTTATGAAGCCACCCTTTGAACCCTTAGCCACTACCTCCTTAAAATTCCTTTCCTGGAAGGTTATTTTTCTCATTGCAGTCAGCTCAGCTCGCCGTATCAGTGAGTTGCAAGCTTTAGTGGCTAATCCTCCTTATACAAGGTTCCATCATGACAAGGTAGTCCTCAGAACTAATCCACACTTTATGCCTAAAGTGGTCTCACCTTTTCATCTGAACCAGGAGGTGTTTTTACCTGTCTTTTTTCCAGGACCTCATGCATCATGTGCAGAGAGGAATCTTCATACCCTGGATTGTAAAAGAGCACTTGCTTTCTACTTACACAGGACACTGCAACATAAAAAGTCCTCTCAACTTTTTGTTGCTTTTGATCCTTCTCATTTAGGACTTCCAGTCTCTAAGAGAACTCTGTCGAATTGGTTTGCTCAGTGTATTTCCTTCGCCTACCAAACTAAGAACCTTTCTCTGGAGGGCCATGTCACAGCTCACAATGTGAGGGCCGTGGCAACCTCTATGGCTCATCTAAACTCTGTGTCCATCGACCAAATCTGTCGAGCGGCCACCTGGGCATCGGTTCATACCTTCACAGCCCATTACTGCTTGGACAAGGACTCCCGCCGGGATGCCTTGTTTGGTCAGGCTGTTCTTAAACACCTGTTCGATACCTAATCAACTCCTACCCTCCATCCCTTAACTGTATGCCTGAGATTCATGGGTAGAGGTAGAGCCCTTCCCAGGGACTCTCAATCTGGTTGATCTTCCAGGTATCTCTAGCTGGGGAGTCCCCATATGTGAAGACTCATTCCTGCTTGTTCCTGGAGATAGCACAGTTACTTACCTGTAACAGGTGATCTCTGGGAACAGCAGGAATAAGTCTTCACAACCCACCCACCTCCCCTAGGAGTTGTATTTCTCTATCTTTCCTTTCCTCTCTCTCTCTTTGTCTTAGCTTTAAAACTTGAACTGGAGAGAGGCAGTTAGGAAAGGCGGGAAGGCAGCGCGCAGTCGCTGTGGGATGCTCCCAAAAGCTTTCTTTAAGGACGCTGGGGAGCGTTCCCGCGCAGACTCCGTCGGTACCGACGATACCCATATGTGAAGACTTATTCCTGCTGTTCCCAGAGATCACCTGTTACAGGTAAGTAACTGTGCTTTCTTATGTTCTTATGTAAGACACGCTTAAGGCTGAAGAAAATTGATTGGTTTGTGTACTTCCGTATTGTACTCAGTGTAAGTATCAGCTATTTTACATCTGTTTTGGCCAATATTACAATCACGTGCATTTTTCCAGCAGTAACCTATCATAGCCTACCAATGAGGAAGAAGCATAGATGATATGGTTAGCAAATCCATAACTTGGAGGATACATCAAGGGACTTCTGATCAGTCGTACTGCGCAGATCTCATATCCTCTTCTCCTCCAAATCCTCCTGCCAGCTCTACTCTGTCCTCTGATTCCTTTCAATCCCTCATACTCTGCCCTCTCCACCTCCCCAGATCCGTCCCAGCTTGCTGCTTTCTTCTCCAACAAAATCCAATCTCTCCAACCTCCCTTCTCCACTTGTCCACCCCTCGTCCGTTACGTCCCCCCCCCCCACATTAAGTCCAGACAATATCAGGAATGGCGTAAAATACACCAGTGGGGAGTCACACAGTTGGCAGTAAGTTCTATACCACTTGCACTTCTACATATGTTGTATACCTCTTGTTATGTCCATGCAACACGATTTACATTGGCCATATGAGAAATGTATGATTATGATCCGATTACAGGAGCATCGATCGAGACTGTCTACTGGGATATTTATCAGCACCGATCATTTCACATTGTTTGCAGCATCAGCACACTTTTTCAGATTTAAAATGCAGAGTGCTAGATCATGTTCCCCCTTTACCCGGGGGGGGGGGGGGGGAGCAATAGTGGATATACAATTTCTCCGGGAACAAGCAGGAAGTAAGTCCTCACATATGGGTGACATTGGCGCAGACAGAGTCTGTGTAGAAGCATCTTCCCAGTTTTCAAAGAAAGCCTTTTGGAGATGCACCATGCATGGGTTGTCCCCTTCCCACCCAAGGATGCCATCTTGCCTCAGCCTCCTTTTTTCCGCAGAGCCCACCAGACGTCTCCTGTTTTCCCAGAAAAAGTGTGTGGGGGGTGCCTTAATTTTCTTTTCCGGTACGCATACTGGTTCCTCTTTCTGCCCCTTAGCCAGCTTGCCTCGGTGTCACTCCTCGGGTTTGTTTTCTTGTTTTTTTTCTCGATGTCCCTTGACTGGCGCATTGCACCCTTTTTGGCCAGTAGGCCTTGGACCCTCACCTGGATTCAGGGACACCTTTTTCCTCATGGCCTCCAATGGCTTCAAGAAATGTGATTGGTACAGTAAGATGTCCCTCACTGACCCACATAACTGCTGGACCATGACAATTCGGGCTGCGACCTTTGCAAGTCCATGTCTGCAAGGGTCATCAAGAGCTGCGAGCTGCAGCAGGAAAAGTTGTTCTATAGATCAGATTCTGCGCCGGAGTCCCGGCGACACCATGCTTCAGGGTCCCCTCTAGTACCTCTGTACCCCACGATGCTTGGGCTGCCTCGGAGTCCCGCGGTCTCTGCTTCTCCAAGAGGAACTCTCTGGAGGTGTAGAAGAGCTTGAAGCTCTCTAAGACCGCCTCGGAGAACGGGTCTGGAAACGTGGATAAATACCACACCAGGCCCTGCAGTCCCCAGTGTGAATCAGAGGGGTTGGAGCTGGAGTGTATTTGCAAGCTGCCCCAGAAGGAGTTGTCACTGTTGCTAACCAGCCTCAGATCCCTGAGGCCATCCTGGTTGAGGACTCCCCCTCGACAGAGCAGATACTGGGCTTGGAGCCATCAGTGCCCACATCGCAGGCTGCGGAGCCATCTGGCATGGAGACCAGTATCACTGCCCTCCTGGTACAGCAGCAGGCACTGATATCTGGTTCCTCTGGTTCATCTGCCCTGATAACTGGTCCCTCGACCTCGAGGGCTTCCTCGGTCGTTGAGCCGATCCTACAGTGCCACTTGCCTTGAGAGACCCATCGGCATTGGACAAGGTCCTGGTACTGTTCCTCGGGACACTGGTCCTTTCCAGTGAGTGCACATGACTTGAACCTCAGGTCCCCTGGGGGTCACAGGCCTTTGGGCTCGGTGTCCAACCATGGGAGCCACGGAGCCTTGGATTCTTCTCCGGACTGCAAGTCAGACTGGGAGACAGAGGCGTGCTCTCCGACCCATCTGCACCTGTGTCCCGGCACCGTTTTCTGCCCGAGGATGTTGCCTTCCTCGACTTTGTGCGGGATATGCAAAGGTGTTGGAGAACGAGGTGGATGAGGATCCCTGCACAGAGGAACTTGAGATCCTCCAGTATGAGGCTCCTCCGTATGTGGGAAATACCTGCGTCTGCTCATTTTGAGCAGACAGCTCAACTCCATGTACAGAATCCGCCGAAGCCCAGGGTTCCAAAAAACCTAGCTCCCTCACAGTTCTGTGGTCATCAAGTTGGCCATGCAGTGACTCAAGAGCTAAAAGACTCAATCATAGGTGCTCCCGAATAGGGAGGCCTGGACCTTGGACACCCTTGGCGAAAAATGCTATCAGGGCTCAATACTGGTTTGCAGAGTCCAGTCCTAACAGTTGTACATAAGAACATAAGATATGCCATACTGGGTCAGACTAAGGTCCATCAAGCCCAGTATCCTGTTTCCAACCGTGGCCAATCTAGGTCACAAGTACCTAGCAGTTTCCCCTAAAGACATAGTTTCCACAGTGCTTGCACTGGGGCAAGCAGTAGATTTCCCGGGTTCCCTTTAATAATGGTTTATGGACCTTTCCTCCAGGAACTTGTCCAAACCTTTTTTAAATCTGGCTACACTAACAGCTTTTACTACATCCCCTGGTAACAAATTCCAGAGTTTGATTGCATGTTAAGTGAAAAATTTCTCTTATTAGTTTTAAATAGGTTACACTGTAGCTTCATTGCCTGTCCCCTAGTCTTTGTATATTTTGATGGCATAAACGATCTACATTTACCCATTCCACTCCATTAATTTATAGACCTCTATCATATCTCCCCTCAGCTATCTCTTTTCCAGGTTGAAGAGCCCTAACCTTTTTAGCCTCTCTTCATAGGGGTATCTTTCCATACTCTCTACCATTTTGGTGGCTCTTCTCTATACCTTTTCTAATAAAGCTTTCTCCAGGAACAAGCAGCATATCAGTACTCACATATGGATGACTGTGCTGACTGAGTCCGCGTTGAGTATTTCCCCAGCTTTCAAAGAAAGCCTTTGGGAATGCTGCCAAACATGCGTGGTCCCCTTCCCACCCAAGGGTGCCATCTTGCTCAGTCTCCTTTTTTCTGCGGAGCCCAATGGACACATGTCCTATTTCCCCAGAAAAATTGCTTAATTATCCTCTTGAGTTTTTCCCAGTTTGCGTACCGGTTCCTCTCTCTGCCTGGAGCTGGTGCCATCCCCAGTGCTGTTCTCGGCTCCTTTCTCTTTTTTCATCGAGGCTTGCCTCGACTGGCTTTCGTGCCCTTTTTTGCCTGTGGATTGTCGACCCTGTCTGGGTGTGATCCACCATGTCTCCCGACGTAGGCCTCCAGGGGGCGGGAGCTCTGAGCCTCGGACTCCTTGATGTCCTCTGAGTCAGACTAGGAGATTGCCGTCGAGGCCTCCCCCGAGACCTCTTGAGACAGACATTTCCTCAGAGCAGTCTCCCCCGGAACTCCGATGCCATTAACCACCCGAGGATGTGGATTTCTATAACTTTGTCCGGGACATGGCCTGAGCCCTCTCGGTCCCCACAGAGTCTGAAGCAGACCTGCCCACCGAAGAGCTGGAGATTCTCCAGTAAGAGCCTCCTTTGGCAGAGATTCAATCGGTGCCGGTGCAACCCATCCTCAAACGGCTGCTCCTATGGATGTGGGAGACCACAGTGCTGGTGAGCAGCCGACACCTCGATGCCATCTAGCATGTCAAGAGGAGTCCAGGCTTCCAGAAGACCCAACTCCTCCACAGTTCCATGATGGTGGAGTCCTCGGTGCAAAAGCTCAAGAGCCAGAAGACTTAGGGGTCTGTTTACTAAACGGCGGTAGCGGACTCCGTGCGATATCGGAGCCGTGGCCCCATTGATTTCAATGGGGCTGCGGCTCCGATATTGCACGAAGTCCGCTACCACCAGTTAGTAAACAGACCCCTTATTCTTCTGTACCACTAGGAAGAGAGGCCAGAGCCCTCAACGCCCTGGGGCATAAGTGCTTCCAAGGGTTCATGCTGGGCTGCTGGATACAAACCTATGAGCTCTACATAGGGATGTATTTTAAGAGCCTTATCCAGGAGCTCGTTGGCTTTTCAGCAACAGTTACAGACCTTGGTGGACACCATCTGGTACTGCTTCAAGTTCCTGTCCCTGGCCGTGTACGATGGGTTCAAGGCTGCAGCCCAGGCAGTAGCCGCAGGCATCTGTGCTTGACGCCAGGCCTGAGTGCAGACCTTGGACCTCGAGCAATGGGTCCAGGAAAAGCTGCTGGATGTCCCCATACACTGGGAAGAATCTATTTGGGAAACCTACGGCTGACAAGGCAGCCAAGATTGAGGCAGAGGTGGTAACCAGACAGAGGCTCTCAAAGAAGACCTCTACCCTTCCCTGTAAGAAAACCTCGGGGAAAAGGCCAACTTTCTTGAGAAAGAATGGCCCTTTCCATCAGAGTCACCACTACAAAGACTTCCCAAGTCAGCAGCACCAGTGAGCCCAGCCCAAAGGCCCCCAACCCGAGACACCGTTCTGGCTCAACCTAGTGGGAGCTTTTGACTCCCAAGGTGGGGCCTCTCTCCCCCTGGGAGTCCCTCACCAGCCGACGGGGCCACTTGGTACTCCTCGGGCCACTTGTGGGTGAAGTCACCTTGGACCAGTGGGTACTCCGGGTGGTGAAGGAGGGTTGCCACCTCTGCTTCCAGCTGCCACCTCCCGGGCATTTTCTAGGAGAGCCAGTGCAAACTCTCCTTCACCAGGCCCTCTTACTCTCAGAGCTAGCAGGTCTATTAAGGGACAGGACAGTAGAGCCTGTTCCCACACCTCTGGGGCAAGGTCTTGTACTCAAGGTATTTTCTTGTCCCCAAAAGAACCGGGGGTCTCAGGCCCATCGTGGACCTCTGAGACCTGAGCAAGTTCCTGGTGAGGGAGAAGTTCAAAATGCTCTCCCTTGGGACACTGCTGCCCTACCTCTACCAGGGAGACTGGCTTTGCTCCTTGGACCTAAAGGATGCCTACACACACACATCCTGGTCCACCCATTTCGCTGGTAGTACCTGAAACTCATGGTAGGGGGAGGCCACTACCAATACAGGGTTCTTCCCTTTGGCCTGGCCTCCTCACCAAGAGTGTTCACAAAGTGCCTAGCAGTGGTAGCCACCCATCTGCATCTATAGGGGTGTTTGTCTTCCCCTACTTGAACAACTGCCTCATCAGAGGCGGCACAGCCACAGAGGCCAGTCAGGGCACAGATTTGTACCATCCTCCTCAGGCAGCACCTGGGGGTGGTCATCAACTACCCAAAATCACATCTCTCTCTGGTGCAAAACCTAGAGTTCATCTGTGCTCAGCTGGACACGGTGTGGGCCAGAGCTCTCCTCCCTCAGGACAGGGCAGAATGCCTCAAACAGCTGGCAGAGGAGGTCTAACACCTCAAAACGATGCTGGCTTGCCTTCTCCTTCACCTGCTGGGGCACATGGCCTTCATGGTCCATGCCACACCTCTATCCTGCCTGTGCATGTGGACAGCCCAGTGGTGCCTGTGTTCTCAATGGACCCAGGCCATGGATCCTCTCCAGTACAGGGTCAGAGTCTCCCACCAGCAAGCAATATCCCTTGACTGGTGGCAGAACCTGGGCCTCCTTTGTGCAGGGATGCCCTTCCAGGTGCCCCCACCACAGAGGACCCTGATCAGATACCTCTCTCAGGGTTGCTGGTCCAGGGAGGAGTCTGTTATAGATCAACCTCCTGGAGCTCTGGGTGGTAGCCCTCGCCTACATGCATTCCGCTCCCTCTTGTGGAACAGACTTGTGCTGGTCCAGATGGACAACCGGGTCGTTCTGTATAAACAAGCAGGGGGACACAGGCTCGTACTCCTGCCAGGATGCTGTAGCTGTCCTCTGCTTTGCACTGTGCAGTGGAAGGCTTCTGCGAGCTGTCTACATCCTGGACCATGACAGCTGCCTGGCAGACACTCTGCAGAGTCCTGCACTCTCTCGAGTGTCTTGACCCTGCAGTGGCAAAGAAGCTCTTCTGCTTTTGGGGCTGGCCCGAGATGGACCTCTTCGTCTCTCTGCACAATGCGCAGCTGGCTCGCTTCTGCTCCAGGCAGCCACACCCACAGAGGGTAGTGGCAGACACATTCCTAATCTCATGGTCTAAGGGACTGTTTGCATTCCCACTGACGCGCCTGGTCGCCAAGACTCTGTTCAGAATCAGAGGGCATCGGTGATACTGATCGCCCCCAGGGGGCCCAGGCTGCTCTGGTTCCCACTACTGCTCTTGCTGGTGGTGATACTCCCAGTACCCCTGTGTCGAGCCCCGGACCTCCTGTCTCAGGAGGAGGGCTCCCTTCTGCACCTCATTGACTTTTAACGGTCTGGCTGCTGAGAGGGTAACCTTGGCCCCACTCAACCTGCCACAAAAGATTGAGAAGATCCTGCTAGCCTCCAGGAAGCCCTCCACAAGGAGGGCTTATGCCTTTAAGTGGAGCAGGTTTGCCCTGTGGTGTGAAGATAGGAAGGAGAACCCTTTCTCCTGCCACGTCCAGCTGGTACTCCAATACCTAGTACATCTTTTGTGCACAGGACTGAAGTCTAACTCAGTCCATGTGCATCTGAATGCCATATCCAATCATCACCACCACTACCAAGTAGGGGGAAAGCCCTTATCCAGTCAGCCCTTGGTCTCCCGGTTCCTATGGGGCCTTCTGCTATCTATGCCCCTTGTCCGCCCTTCGACAGCAAAATGGGAGCTCAACATGGTGCTCTCTCAGCTGACTAGGCCACCTTTCGAGCTACTGGCCACTTGCTACCTTAGATACTTAACTTGGAAGGTGACCACCTTGGTGGCCCTGACTTCAGTGCTGATGGCGGACCCCCCCTATACACTGGGTTCTTCAAGAACAGGGTGGTGCGCCGCACTCACCTTAAGTTCCTCCCGAAGGTGGTATCTGCTTTTCACCTCAACCAGAAGGCGGTGCTCCCCTCCTTCTACCCATGACCTCATGCCGGCAGGGAGGAGCTCATACTCCACACCTTGGATTGCAAATGGGCCCTATCCTATCTGCAGCAGACGCAGGGCCCCACCGCAAAGCACATCTTTTCATGACCTATGACCCCAGCAGACTGAGGCTTCCTGGAACTGTGTACCCTATCCTCTTGGGTGGCGGACTGTATTGCCTTCGCCTATGAGCAGATGGGCATCTCCCTGGAACCCAGGATCAAAGTGCATTGCGTGAGGGTGATGGCCACATCACATTCCTCATGAGTTTTAACAACTTTGAATAATTGTCATCTGTAAATTTGATTACCACACTCGCTATTCCCATTTCCAGGTCATTTAAAAATATGTTAAAAAGCAGCAGATTCAGCACAGATCCCTGGGGTACTCCATTATTCACCTTTCTCCATTGGGAAAATTGGCCATTTAGCAATACAGTCTTTGGACTTCTCACCAGGGATAGTTTTCTTTTCGTTGCAGCTCGTCCTTATATGCTTCCTTCCCAATACTTCATGGGAAGCTCATGTTCAACTGAAGGATGCATGATACCCATCTTGCCCTCATAGGCAGGTCAATATGGTATCTTATTCCATTGGCGTCTTCTATCCATTTACCATACTGGAGTTCTAGAGAGATCCTGGACTTGCTGTCTGCAGACTGAAGTTATCCTCTGCATTTTTCACGTAGGCCATCCTGGTTATTCAAGAGCTCGAATTCTTAAAGGAATCTAGACTCCTTGTCAGGGAGACTATTCCTCTGACTCTGTCAATCATAACCAGGGAAAGAAGATTCTCTATGCATCTATTCAAGCAGGTATCACCCCTCTTGCTATTAGATGAATCTTTCTCTCTCCCCATATTTCTATGGGGATCTAGTTTATATAGGCATGTCTCCATCTACATATGTGGAGACGTGTGTCTATATGTCTACATATTTATATATCTATATGTATCTGTGTATCTTCTGCCCATGTATATCTGTTTAGGTTCATATATCCATATATTCCTATATGACTCTGACAGATGGGCACTACCCCTATCAATGCTGCATGCTTAGGGTTCTACACATACAACCACTCCTTGTGGTAATTAGCAAATTGTTTCTTACCATAACCTTTCAGGGTTAGGTACCTCTGAAGCTCTCCATGTACCTTTTCTTTCCTAATTGACCTCATTTAGGAAAAACATTGCGGATCTTCAGTTAATCTAAAGCTGTAACGCTTCATAAGTCTGTCCTTACTTTGTTATCGGATACAGGGGTCTCCATATCCCTTCTCTCCTATATGGACTATTTCTATGGTCAGTCCAAATCGGTCTGACTTATTTTCCTTTTGGTCCTAGGATTGTACTGTTCGGCCAAAAGAGCTTAAGCTTTCTCTAATAGTACCTTCTGTGTTTTCCGCTGAAGCCCTACCTCATTGTACTACCCCAGTTTCCCCTGGGGCTATTTCTCACCCTGAAGGGTTCCAACCTCCACTTGTTTTTTCTACAGTTTATTACCTCAACTTCACAGTGAGGTACTCCTTGAGGATCTTCTACTGGCTCTTCTAAAAGATCCATATGAACCTCAATAGACCTTTTACAATACCACCAAGGGAGGTCCATATTAGAATATTGCACTCTATTTTTACTACTAAATTTCATCTCACAGGGTCTTCCTCTATAGAAGTCCTGTTCTAGTCCAGCTGTTTCACAGTCCTGTTCTAGTCCAGCTGTTCCACAGCACCTTTCTGTAATTCAACTCCTACCCTCCATCCCCAGGATGCCTGAAGTTCTGAGTAGCATGACTCATTCTAGATTCGCAACATGCTAGGACTCCCTCCAGGCATCTTAGCTTGGGAGTCCCCATATGTGAAGACTCATTCCTGCTTGTTCCTGGAGATAGCACAGGTTACTTACCTGTAACAGGTGATCTCTGGGAACAGCAGAAATAAGTCTTCACAACCCACCCACCCACCTCCTCTAGGAGTTGTATTTCTCTATCTTTCCTCTCTCTCTCTCTTTGTCTCAGCTTTAAAACTTAAATGAGGAGAGGCAGTTGGGAAAGGCGGGAAGGCAGCACACAGGCGTGTTGGGTTGCTCCCAAAAGCGTTCTGATTGGACGCAGGGGAGCGTTCCCGTGCAGACTCCGTTGGTACCGACGTACCCATATGTGAAGACTTATTCCTGCTGTTCCCAGGTAAGAAATTGTGCTTTACCTCAGCAGCACAGGATAGGGTACTGTGTAGCAGCCTTCTTTTAATAAGTGTTGTTTCCCTACCTCCCCACACCCACCCACCCCTGGGATAATCGTAGCTTTATACGTACTTACACATCTTAAAGGACAGGGGGGTGCTCTCAGGTGCAGCTCGTTATCCAAATCAGTCATACACTAAGGACCTGAGATTAATTAAGCTTCAGGTGAACAGGGTATATTAAACGTATTAGGTACAGTTTTATTAGTATAAATATCCATAGCAACCCTTAGGAAGTAAAGAACTTAAAACTAAGATGGAGACAGTAGTCCAGCAGCGAGATGGGGGCTTTCCAGTCTTTTGCATTGAGTGTCACATGTATGATTTTCTCCCAGTTGGTGAGAGGTCTTACGTGTGCACTAGGTGCAAGGAGCTCTTTGCTCTCAGGGAACAAGTCTGTTCTCTAGAGGCTAGAGTAGCAGACTTGGAAAACATAAGAAAGACAGAGAGGTACATAGACAAGACCTACAGGGATTTAGTCCTGAAGTCCCACCTGGCAGCATCCCTGTTGCCATGGAGGAGAGAGGTCATGTGACAGAGCATCACCCTGGTGTGGCAGGAAGTGATCCTGTAACTAGGACCTGTCCTCCAAGTGATGTAAAACCCTCTCGCACCGAGGAAGTTTCTCCAGGGCCATGTGCCCATGAGGGAAGGGTTAGGACAGCCGTTATAGTTGGTGATTCGATCATTAGGCATGTAGATAGCTGGGTGGCTGGTGGATGTGAGGATCGCCTGGTAACATGCCTGCCTGGTGCGAAGGTAGCGGACCTCACGCGCCACCTAGATAAGGTCTTAGATAGTGCTGGGGAGGAGTCTGCTGTCTTGGCACATGTCGGTACCAATGACATAGGAAAATGTGGTAGGGAGGTTCTGGAGGCTAAATTTAGGCTCTTAGGTAGGAAGTTGAAATCCAGAACTTCCATGGTAGCGTTCTCCGAAATGCTTCCCGTTCCACGTGCAGGACCCAAAAGGCAGGCAGAGCTCCGGAGTCTCAATGCGTGGATGAGACAGTGGTGCAAAGATGAGGGTTTTGGATTTGTTAGGAACTGGGGAACATTCTGGGGAAAGGAGAGGCTATTCGGAAGGGATGGGCTTCACCTTAACCGGGATGGAACCAGGCTGCTGGCATTAACCTTTAAAAAGGAGATAGAGCAGCTTTTAAACTAGATAATAGGGGAAAGCTGACAGTCGCCCAAGAGTGGATGGTTCGGAAGAATGTATCCTTGAAGGATACTACCAAAAGCAGAGAGGTTCCAAAAAAAGAGTAAAGTAGCCCAAATGCCCTCGAGTATGGAACAGACAGAGCTTAAAGATCCCAAATTTCCTATGTCTACCAATAGCCAAACTAATATGAATAAAGTACAGTCTCTACAATGCTTGTATGCAAATGCTAGAAGTCTAAAAAATAAGATGGGAGAGTTAGAATATATAGCACTAAATGAGAGGTTAGATATGATTGGAATATCAGAGACATGGTGGAAGGAGGACAACCAGTGGGACACTGTGATAGCTGGATACAAACTATATCATAATGATAGAACTGATCAAATTGGTGGAGGGGTTGCACTCTGTGTTAGAGAGGGCATTGAGTCAGAAAGGATTAAAGTTTTTTGCAGGAAACAAAATTTGCTGTAGAATCTCTATGGATTGAAATTCCATGTAAAAAGTGGAAGGCGATGGCAGTGGAGGCGTACTATTGACCGCCTGGCCAGAATGAACAAATGGATGATGAAATGCTCAAAGAAATCAAAGAAGCTAACAAAAGTTATAGCGCAGTAATAATAATGGGTGATTTCAATTACCCCGGTATCGACTGGGTCAGTGTCACGGCAGGACATGCTAGGGAGATAAAGTTCCTAGATGAAATAAATGATTGCTTCTTGGAGCAGCTGGTTCATGAACCGACCAGAGGGGAAGCCATATTAGACCTAGTCCTTAGTGGAACACCAGATCTAGTGCAAGAGATAAGGGTGTTGGGGCCACTTGGCAATAGTGATCATAGCATGATCACCTTTGATTTAATTAGTGGAGGAGAGATAGTAAGGAAATCCACAGTACTACCTTTTAACTTTCGAAAGGGAGACTATGATAAAATGAGGAAAATAGTTAAAAGACTAAAAGGAGCAGTTGCAAAGGTTAGACTTACATCAAGCTTGGGTGGTGTTGCAAAATACTATCTTGGAAGCCCAGACCAGCTGTATTCCACGATTTAAGAAAAGTGGAAGGAAGTCCAAAAAACTGCCAGCATGGTTTAAAGGGAAGGTCAGAGAGGCTGTTGCCAAGAAAGCATCTTTCAGGAAATGGAAAAAAGAGCCAAACAACGACAACCTGTAAACAGCACAAGCACTGGCAAGTCAAATGCAAGGCATTGATAAAACAGGCAAAGGGAGAATTTGAGAAGAAGCTTGCTGCGGAAGCAAAAACGCGAAATAAAGATTTTTTTCAAGTACATTCGTAGCAAAAAACCTGAGTGTCAGTTGGTCCATTAGATGATAGAGGAGTTAAAGGGACACTAAGAGGCGACAAGGCGATAGCGGAGAGACTTAATGAATTCTTTGCTTCGGTCTTTACTGAGGAAGATGTAGGGATGTTACCCATGACTGAAGTGGTATTTAAAGGTGTGGAAGAATTGAAGGAAATATTGATATATTGGGAAGATGTATTGCAACTATTAGATAAACTGAAGAGTAGCAAATCACCTCGGCCGGATGGTATACATCCAAGGGTGTTGAAAGAACTGAAATATGAGATTGCAGACCTGCTATTAGTAATCTGTGAATTTTCATTAAAATCATCTTTAATACCTGAAGATTGGAGGATCGCCAATGTAACACCAATTTTTAAAAAGGGTTCCAGGGGTGATCCGGGAAACTACAGACCGGTGAGCCTCACTTCAGTACCGGGAAAAATGGTAGAAACCATCATAAAGAATAAAATTACTCAGCATGTAGATAGTCATAGCCTAATGGGAGACAGCCGACATGGTTTTAGACAAGGAAGATCTTGTCTTACTTATCTATTATGTTTTTTTGAAAGTGTGAATAAACAGGTGGACAAAGGTGAGTCAGTTGATATAGTGTATCTGGACTTTCAGAAAGCCTTTGACAAGGTCCCTCATCAGAGACCTTTGGCAAAACTAAAGAGTCATGGGATAGGAGGCAGTATACTACTGTGGATCAAGAACTGATTAAAAGACAGAAAGCAGAGGGTTGGGCTAAATGGCCAATTTCCCAATGGAGAAAAGTGAATAGTGGTGTACCCCAGGGATCTGTGCTGGGTCTGCTGCTTTTTGACATATTCATAAATGACCTGGAATGTGTAATAGTGAGTGAGGTTATCAAATTTGCAGATGACACAAAACTATTTAAAGTTGTTAAAACCCAAGAGGATTGTGGAAAATTGCAAGAGGATCTTGATAAATTGGAAGACTGGGCATCAAAATGGCAGATGAAATTTAATGTGGGCAAGTGCAAAGTTATGCACCTAGGGAAGAACAACCCAAACTATGGTTACACGATGCAAGGTTCCACATTAGGAACCACCACCCAGGAAAAAGATTTAGGCGTCATTGTGGATAGCATGTTAAAACTCACGGCCCAGTGTGCAGCGGCAGCCAAGAGAGCAAATAGAATGCTAGGTATGATAAGGAAAGGAATGGAAAATAAAACAAAAGATATTATAATGCCTCTATATCGTTCCATGGTGAGGCTGCACCTTGAATATTGTGTGCAATTCTGGTCGCCGTATCTTGAAAAGGATATAGCGTTATTAGAAAAGGTTCAGAGAAGAGCCACCAAAAGGGGATGGAAGGATACTCCTATGAAGAAAGGCTAAAAAGGTTAGGGTTCTTTAACCTGGAAAAGAGACGGCAGAGGGGAGATATGATAGAAGTCTATAAATTAATGAACGGAGTGGAACGGGTAAACGTAGATCGATTGTTTACGTTATCAGAATATAGAAAGACTAGGGGGCATGCAATGAAGCTACAGGGTAAACTATTTAAAACTAATAAAAGAAAATATTTCTTCACTCAACGTGTAATCAAACTGTAATTTGTTACTGGAGGATGTAGTAAAGGCTGTTAGTGTAGCTGAGTTTAAAAAAAGGTTTGGACGAGTTCCTGGAGGTAAGGTCCATAAACCATTATTAAGAAGGGACCCAGGATATCAATGCTCGACCCAGTACAAGCATTGCGGAACCTGTCTCTTTTGGGGATACTGCTAGGTACGTATGACCTAATTTGGCCACTGTTGGAAACAGGATACTGGGCTTGATGGACCTTGGTCTGACCCAATATGGCATATCTTATGTTCTGGGCTCGATGTGAGGCATGGCTGCAGTCATCTGACCCTGAGCACTGGGTCCAGGAGAAACTCATTGCTGTCCCTTGCACCGGAGAGAACATCCTTGGAAAACCCACGTCAGACAAGGCTGCTGAAATAGAGATGGAGTTCCTGACCAGGACCAGACCTCTGTGCACCCCAGTAAGAAGACCGCAAGGAAGATGTTTTTCTTCCTGAGAAAGAAGGGGGTGTTTGGTAATGCACCACAGTACCAGGCCTTCTCTGCTCCACAGCAGGGGTAACAGTCTAAGGGGCAAGGGCATGGACCCTGAAAGCCTAAGGCCCCTAAAACCCAATCACTGGCCCTGGCTCAGCCTGGAGGGAGTTTTTAACTCCTTGGGTATGGCCTCTTCCCCAGGAGGCTCTCTGTAGCCCACAGGGCATTGTCTGACCCTGTTTGCCCACAGGTGGTCCACCACCAGCACCACCACCAATTCTTGGCTCCTGCATGTAGACAAGGAGGGATACCTCCTCCACATGCAACCGAAGCCACCTCTGTTCTTCCCAGGAGAACCTGTAAGACATCTCCTTCACCGTAATCTGCTCATCACTGAGCTTGCTGGCCTCCTCACTGACAAGGCGGTGGAGCCAGTGCTCAAGCATCTCTGGGGCAAAGGCTTCTACTCTAGATATTTCCTTGTTCGCAGTCGAACAGGGGACCTCAGGCACATCCTGGACTTACAAGACTTGAATAGATTTCTGGTGAGGGAGAAGTTGAAGATGCTCTCCTTTGGAACATATCTGCCTTTTCTCCAGCAGTGAGACTGGCTGTGCTCCTTATACCTGAAGGTTACTTATACACACACATTGATCCATCCCAACCACTGACACTACCTCTGGTTTGTGGTGGGAGGAAGTCATTATCAGTACAAGGTGCTACCCTTCAGGCTGGTATCATCGCCAGCGGTCTTCACCAAGTGCTTAGCAGTGATTGCTGCCCATCTCCGCCTCCAAGGTGCCTTCGTCTTTCCCTTCCTCGACAACTGGCTCATAAGGGGAGTCACAGCTGCAGAGGTGCACCACACCACTGAGCACACCATCCTCGTCCTGTAGCATTTGGGGTTTGTCATCAACTAACCCAGGTCCAACCTCTCTCCAGCGCAGTGTCTGTAATTCATGGGGGGCTCAGCTGGACATCCTCAAGGCCAAGGCCTTCCTCCCTCCTGAGAGGACAGCTCCTCAGAGTGCTAGCTGTAGAAGTGCAACACCTCTGGTCGGTGCCCGCTCGCCTTCTCCTCTGCCTGCTGGGCCACATGTCCTCCATGGTCCAAGTGATCCCATGCACCCTTCTGCATATGAGGGCAGCTCAGTGGTGCCTCCGCTTCCAGTGGACACAAGCTAAGGGCAGGCCTCGAGACAGGGTAAAGGTGACCCTCCAACTGGCAGACTCCCTCGACTGGTTGCAGATCCCCTGCTACCTTCAGACTAGGATGCTCTTCAAGGCACCCCCCCCCCCCTAGAGTCCTTACTATGGACACCTCCCTGCAAGGATGGGGAGTTCATTGTGAAGGACCTCTGCACCCAAGGCACATTGTCCCAGATAGAGTGCCAGTTGCATATCAACTTCTTGGAGCTCTGGGCTACATTTTGGGCCCTCCAAGCCTTTCGCCACTGCAGCACTGTGACTTGGTTGTCCATCTGGACCAACAGACTGGTGCTGCAGTGGCGAAAGGTTCCCACTGCTGCTCTGTCTGTCATCGTCTCAGATTCTCCTGGTCTGTTCCCTGGGGCTACTTTCACAGGAGGGCGGCTGTCCCCTGCATCCCAACCTGGGGTCCCTGTTCATCACGGCTTGGCTGCTGAAAGGGTAGCTCTAGCTCCCTTCAACCTCCCACATGACATGGAGGATGTCCATCTGGCCTCGTGCAAGGCCTCCACAAGGGCGTTTGCCTGGCGTAGATTTTCAATGTGGTGTGCAGGAGGCAGGCGAACCTGTTTTGCTCGGTCCAGCTTGTGCTCCAGTACCCTGTTCCACCTGTCCTATGTGAGACTGAAGTCCAACTCAGAGTGCACTTGAGCACTATTGCGTCACATCACCACGCTGTTGAGGGCAAGTCCCTTTCAGCTCAGCCCCTTATTTCTCATTTCTTGCGTGTTCTTTTGTGTCCAAGCTCCCTGACAGCTCACCAACTTTGGAGTGGGATCTCAATCTGGTGCTCTCGTAGCTCACTAAGCCGCCATTTTAGTCCTTAGCTACTTGCCACCTGCGATACCTCTCCTGTAAGGTTGTCTTTCTCGTGGCAGTTGTCAGCTCGCATGGTCAGTGAGCTCCAGACTCTGATGGCAGAACTGTCCTACCCGAGGTTCCACAAGAACAGGGGTGGTGCTCTGAACACACCCCAAATTTCTGCCAAAGACGGTGTCCCTCTTCCACCTCAGACAGGAGGTGATGCTCCCCATCTTCTTCCTTAGGCCTCATGCTTCAATATAGAGACCGTTCTCCATACTCTGGATTGTAAGAGGGCCCTGTCCTCCTGTCTTCATCCCGACAGGACAGCGCCTTTGGCCAGGCTGTGCTCCATAATCTGTTCAGGGTGTAGGATACTCCTAACCCCTTCTGTGTTCATGCTACTGGATTGTTGGTTTCTCACTGGACATACAAGTCCTCCTGGAGTCTGTATCCTTGGACTCAATTACTGCTGCTCATGGTTCATCCTTGGTGTTTTGTACAGGTTCTCGATAGCCTGTAGCTGGGGAGTCCCATATGTGAGGACTGACTTCCTGTTTGTTCCTGAAAAAAGCATAGTTACTCACCTGTCCTCACAACTCTCCTTCCTTCCAGGAAAATTGCTTCTTTACCGTATTTTATTTTTGCCGTCTTAGCTATGTCATTAGACTGAGGCAAGATGACACCCTTGGGTGGTAGGGGGACCACTGATGCGTGGTGCATCTCCCAAAGGCTTTATTTGAAAGCTGGGGAGACGCTTCTGCGTGGGCTCCATCTGCGCTGACGTCACCCATATGTTAGGACTGATTTATGCTGTTCCCAGTGAACACCTGCTACAGATGAGTAACTACACTGAGGGGGGATATGATAGGTCTATAAATTAATGAATGGAGTTCAATGAGTAAACATAAATCAGTTGTTTGCAATGAAACTACACTGTAACCCATTTAAGACTAATTAGAGAAAATATTTTTTACTCGACACATAATCAAACTCTGGAGTTTACCAGAGAGTGTAATAAAAGCCATTACTATAGCTGGGTTTAAAAAAGGTTTGGACAAGTTCCTGGAGGAAAGGTTCATAAACCATTTTTAAAAAGGACCTGGGAAATCCATTGCTTACCCCAGGATGAGCATTGTGGAACCTGTGTACCTTTTTGGGAACCTGCAAGGTACTTGCAACTTGGATTGGCCACTGATGGAAATAGGATACTGGGCTTGATGGACCTTGGTCTGACCCAGTATGGCTTTTCTTACTTTCTGTTATGTTATTGTTCTTCCGATAATAGTTTTCCATATGTTCCAGCTTTTGGGCCAAAAAATTCCTTATCTTTAGTCTGAGCACTGCTCAAAACTTGGAGCTCATTCAGATGGATCTCCATAGAATCCACTCAGCCAGCCTGCTCTTACTGCTCTCAAGAGACTTGAACTGTATTAAAAAGTCTCTCAAGTCTTGATTAAATTTGCCAGCTACCATCAAGAGGGAAGTGTTCATATTATCAATAATGTCCCCGAGTTACTGCTGCAGGTTTATTCACTACTGCTATTACTCCTACTTCTACTACTACTACTACTACTACTACTACTACTACTGATATTTGAATAGTGCTACAAGAGATATGCAGTGCTGTACAGACACATGTAAGAGAGTTCCTGCTCATTGGAGCTTACAGTCAAGAGACAAGCACAACAGTTGAGGACAGGGATTCATCTAGGAGAAAGGTAAGAAAACAGGTAGGAGACTAAGCGGATCAGGATTTAAAAGCAGTATCCAGCTTATCAATGTCCAGAAGTCTCCCCTCTTCTACACACAGTGGCTCCTGCAAACCACCATTGCTAGTTTCCTCAAACCTTGCTGCACATCTCCCCTGTGCAATTGAAGAAGAGGAATCTAACTTCAAAGAACTCCCCATATTACCCTACAATGGTGTTGCTATGAGGCCTGCCAATGAGATTATTGATCCGGCATCGACAACACTTCTGGTTCTGGGAGATGTTCTGTGCTCTAGGCCCAATTATGCGCTCTCCACAATGAGGTCTTCCTTAGATGCAGGCTGACCTGCCAAAGTCACAGCACAATCATCTGGATGTGATATGCCAATCACCTCCAAGGCAGACCACACACCTAAAGTCTGCAGGGAAGCTGAGGTCTGGCTTTTTTTGTTTTGTTTTTCTCTTGACCTATCTCACAGCAATGCGTTGTAGGAAAGAAGTGGAGGAGTGGCCTAGTGATTGGGGCAAGGTACTTCAGGCCGGAAGGTCGGGGGTTCAAATCCCACTAGAGGACAGCAACCTTGGGCCGGAAGGACTGGGGTTTCTAGTCCCACAGGTGCTCCTTGTGGTCTTGGGCAAGCCACTTAACCCTCCATAGCCCATGTTCCCTGTAAAATAGTTATCTCCAAGTTATAATGCCCTGTTCAATGTAATTTCAGTTTGTTCAATGTAAACCGCACTGATGCAGAATAGCGCGGTATATGAGAGAATGTAAATAAATAAAATAAAGATGTCAAGTTTATTGCATAGCAGAAACTTCCTTAGGGTGAGCGCTTGCTCCTAAACTGCTTACTGCTCCACTGTCTTGCTCCTCCCCATACATAGTATTAGAAACATAGAAAAATGACGACAAAAAAAGAGCACATGGCCTATCTAGTCTGTCCTTCCCTATCAACAACTACAACAGTCCCCTTTTTTCCTTTAGAGATCCTCTGTCTTCCATGCTTTTTTGAATTCAGATACTGTCCTCATCTCTACCACCTCCAGTGGGAGACTATTCCTTGGATCCACCACTCTTTCCGTAAAGAAATATTTCCACATACCACTCCTGAATCTATCCCCTTTCACCCTCATCCCATGTCCCCTCATAGCAGAACTTGCTTTCAATGGAAAGAGGTGCTCCCCCTGTGCATTTATGCCATGGAGGTATTTAAACATCTTAGTCGTATCACCTCTATCCTACTTTCCTCTAAGGTGTACATACTAAGGTGCTTAAGTCTGTTCTCATATGCTTTATAATGAAGACCACTAACAATTTTGTAGCCACCCTTTGTACTAATGTTTACATTTTTTGTAACCCCTTTTTGCATATACTAAAGGCAGTGTATTAAGCTTAATTAAACCAGAAACCATTAGAAACTAGTCAAACATTTTCAGGTTTACTAGGATTAAGAAACGTTTTTTTCTCCAAAAGTGGATGCACCACAGCAATTTTCCAAGATTGAGGTACATTCCCTTGACTTAATGAGCTATTTATCATAGGGTGTGACAAACTTACTGCATCATCCCCAGCTGAGATAAGCATACTTGAAAGATGTGGATCAAGGCAAAAATGAGCAGCGTCTGCACATCAGCAGCCAAAATCACCTTAAAAACTGAACCTGCTTCAACAAATAACACTACCACACAAAGTACGTTCATACCAGTCATATTCAGCCAAACAAACTTCACATTAGAATCCATTCTTAAATTTCCAGATGATGATAGTAGTTATAAGTAATACAGGAGAAGAAACAACTTCATTAAATAACATTATCACATGTTCAACAACTACATTTTCACTTTAAACCATCCAGGCAGCAATCGAGGGCAAGAGCAAAAGATCTGGCATTTAAGATGTACTTTGAAATTTTCTTGGATTCTAAAAAATCCTTCAGCCGATCAGAATCCAAATATGTAACTGTTATTTATTTTATTTATTTGACAGGGTTTAATATACCGCCCCTTCCTGAGATAAGGGGTGGTTTTCATGGAACATCACAACTTTTACAATGAACATTGAAACTATATACATTTAACATGTCATAATTATATACAAATAACTATATATACAATATGGTTGCATAGGCTATTGAACCTAGGATTACTACATAATTTTAAGTGTTTTGAGATAAAGGATGGAATTATTTGCTAGTTGTTTAGATATCTTGGGAATTAGTGAGATTGTTTGGTTCACCAAAATGTTCCATGAAAAGGTATGTTTTTAGATCCCTGCAGAATTGCAGGAGGTCTTTATTTTCAAAGTTTACCCTCATTGTTGCTGGATATAGCAGGCCAACATGAGCACAGAGATCTTTAAGTGAATAATCCCCTTATGTTTGAAAGGGAGTGAGGAGAAAGGGGAAACTTTCTTCATAGAGAGTGATGACCCATCGGTGATCTGCATTTTTCACAGTTAGGACCTCCTGGTTTTGATTCAGGATAGATTGGTTTTGGGGCTTGAAGAGCTTGGAGCTGTCCCATCATCAAGGGAAATCACATTCTCGTAGGTATCAGATGCCTGACAGGATTCTTCCCATTGCCAGAGTCCTTTGAGAAGCTCCTAGTCTCCCAGTGGAAAAATGTGGAATTGGACTTCATGGGGCCAAAGGCTATTGACTGCCTATATCCACTGCCTCTGGGTAAGCTGGAACAATTCTTTGGGCTGCAACGAATGGATGCTCTGGTTACAAAGGTAAAGAAGCACACAACTATTTCAGTTGAAGGAGGCTCACAATAGGAGGATGGGAGACACTCCTGAAGAATGCTGCTTGACTTCTGCCTTGAAATTGTGACCTAGTTCACTTTGGACCGATGAATACTAGATGTCCTAGGGCAAGGATATGTTAGATTCTCCGTGGAAAAAGCAGAAAGTCTGTCCCATTCCTGCCCAAGGATGCCATCTTGCCTCCGTTTCCTTTTTTCCACAGAGCCCATCAGACAGGTCTGTTCCCCCAGAAAAAAAATTCATCTTTTGCTTTCTCCAGTAGCATTCCTGCCCCCGAGTCTGCTTGCCTCAGCATCGCGTCCTCTGGTTCTTTTTTCAATTGGTGTGGGTTTGTGCCTTTTTCCTAGCCAGGCCCAGTGAATTTGAACTCGTGGGGACTGTCTTCCTTGCCATGGCCTTGGCCAGTGGCTTGAAGCAATGCAACTGCTGAGCTCATATGTTGTGCACGGATCCGCATGACTGCTGTCTTCGATGCCTCGGACTGGACCACGATGCCTTGGTCTGAAGTATCTGCAAGCAGATGACCCCTAAGGCCCTCAGGAAACAGCAGCAGTGATAGTCTATTTTTCAGGTGACAGACTCAGTCCCAGAGTCCTCTGCGAGAGCCTGCTCTAAAACTCTTCTGGGACCTCAAGCACCTGTGGATACAGTATGGCGTCAGAGCCTTGGGACCATGTAACTTCTGGCTGGAGCTCCTGTGTCGAGAATCGCACCAAGAAGAACTGGAAAATCTTGAGGACCCTGCCAGGCCACAAGTCTGGGAAAGTGGGGAAATCCCATGGGCCCTCGACAGGCTGAGGGTGACAGCAAGGAGCGGCCATCCAAGTTGCCTCGCTGGGAGCCATCGACGCCCTGGGACCAGTCTCAGACCCTAGAGGCTATCCTGGTCGAGGACTCCCCCTTGACGGAACTGGCTCTGGGCCTAAAGTCCTCTTTGCCTGTGCTGAAGGCTGCGGAGCCATCTGGTCTTGAGACCAGGATGGTGGCCTTGGAGAGCAGTTTGTCTGCCTTCATGGCCCTGCAGCAAGCTCTGCCCGGTTCCTCCAGGTCATCTCTCCCAACCACTGGGCCCTTTGCCACGAGGGACTCCCTGGAGGTCGAGCTGATCCTCCAGCACCACCGCCCTTGAGAAACATTCTGGTCCCTGTCCTTGGGGCTGTGGTCCTCACCACTCAGTGTCCTTGGCTCCTAGCACCTGACCACTGCGGCCCCGAGGTCCTCGGGGTCGTGCCAGCAGCCCAAGTCCCAGAGGGTCCTTGACTCCTGACTCCACCGAGCTGGATTTGGATTGGGAGACAGAGGGCGATGAGTCCCTGAATACCTGCTGTCACTATGACGTGCCCTCAGACCTGTCCCCTTTGGCGTCAAGGTGCCGGTCCCCACCTGAGGACATAAACTTCCTTGACTTCATGCAGGACATGACAAAGGCTCTTGCCTTCACACTGAAACGGAGGAGGACCCACACACAGAGGACCTTGCGATTCTCCAGTATGAGGTCACCCCACGAAAGAGGTGCTCAGGGTGGCTGCTTCTCTGCATGTGGGGAAACCCCTGCATCCGTGCCCATATTTAGCAGGCAGCTGGACTCTATGTATCTGATCTGCCAGAGCCCTGGCTTCCAAAAAGCCCAACTGCCTCACAACTCCATGGTGGAGTTGACCATACTGAGGCTCAAGAGCCAGAAAATTTACTCCTCGGTGCCCCTAGGCAGGGAGGCCCTCGCCATGGGCAGAAAGTGCTTCCAGGACTCGATGCTTATCGACCAGATCCAGGCTTACCAGTTTTACATGGGTATGTTCCTTCAAGACCTGGTGAAGGAGCTCGCCAGGTTCTCGGCTGATCTCTCGGAGGAGCCCCTCCAGTGGTTCCGGACCCTGGCCTTGGCAGTCAGGGAATGCTCTGAGTTTATTACTCGAGTGGCCTATGATGTCTTCTAGTCGGCAGCTACAGTAGCTGTGGTGGGCATTAGTGCCTGACGCCAGGTTTGTCTACAGTCCTCCGAGCTGGAGAAATGGGTCCAGGACAAATGGGTTGACATCCCTTGCCATGGAAAGAATCTCTGTGGCAAACCCAGACATACAAGGCTGCTGAGCTGAGCGTCTGAGTTTCTGATTAGGACCAGGCTCTCCAAGAAGATCGTTGACCTTTCCCAGAGGAAGACTTTGTATAGAAAGTCCTCATACCCAAAGAAGAGGAAGGCTTATGGAAACTACCCCCAATACCAGGCCTTCCCAACAGGGCCAGCAGGACAAGAGCATGGCCCACATAAACCTAAGATCCCAAAACCCCAGCCCATGCTCCTGGTGCATCTTGGAGGGGGACATTTGACTCCTTGGGCATAGCCTCTCTTACCTCAGGAGGCACAGCCCTGCAGCTCACAGGCGGGGCGTCTGGTGTTCTTTGCCCACATTTGGTCCTCCATTACCACTGACACATGGGCCCTTCAAGTGGTGAGAGAGGGTTACCTCCTCCACCAGACATCCCCTCCAGTCTTCCCAGGAGAGCCCCCCAGGACTCCCCTTCAGCAGGACCTCCTCTAGCAGGAACTTGCAGGCATCCTAGAGGACCAGGTGGTGGAACCCATCCCAGCCCACCTCAGGGGCACAGGGTTCTACTCGCGCTACATCCTGGTACTAGAAAGGACCCGGAGGGTTCTGCCCCATCCTTGACCTGCAGGACCTCAACAGATTCCTGATGAGGGAAAAGTTCAAAATGCTCTCTTGGAACATTGCTGCCATACCTCCAGCATTACTTCCACTTCATGATCGGGGGAGAATATTATCAGCACAGAGTGCTACCCTTCAGCTTGGCCTCTGTCCCAAGGGTATTTATTACATGCCTGGAGGTGGTTGCACCCCATCTCAGGTTCCATGGGGTATTCGTCTTCCCCTATCTGGATGACTGGCTTGTAAAGGGCAGCATGGCTGTCGAGGCCCATCAGGTGACTGCACGCAACATCCTTCTGCTGGAGCTCCTCGGCTTCGTCATAAACTACCCAAAGTCCCATCTCCAGCCATCCCAGGACCTGGAGTTCATAAGGGCTCAGCTGGATACCATCCAAGCTAGAGCCTTTCTCTCTTGGGGCAGGGCTCTACTCCTCCAAGCGCTTGCTGCAAGCATACAGTGCCGTCGCTCGGCATTGGCTCACCTCATGCTCTGCCTTCTGGGGCATATGGCATCCATGGTGCATGTCACTCCAGAGGCTTGCCTGTGGATTCAGCCGGCCCAATGGGCCCTCTGCTCTGTGGTCATTGGCCACTGGCAAAAAAACATGTTGCTCACAGACACCCATGACTATGACTGTTGTCTCAGGTGTCTAAGAGCTGATGGTGACCCGGAGCTATGTTCCCTCTTTAAGAAGATGTCCTCCAAAGCCATCCAGAGTCGTAAGCAGACGCTGGATGATCTCTTCCGTAAGGCATCCCTGGTAGCCTCACACTCTTCGGCCCCGCAACCTCTGGAGTCTCCCAAAGCTCCTCCCTGGACCCGGTGGCACTCTGACCAGGGGTCGCCCGAACGTGAGTGGAAGAAGGAGGAGGCAACGAGGACTCTGTCGGGGGTACCAGGCAAGCTTGAGAGGTCATGCGCCTGGTTTCTCAGCCCCCTCCGGCAGTCTCTGGAGTCTGAGAGGGAGCGGCCCAGTAAGATATCTCGAACCAATATGGAGGCCTCCTGCTTAGGTGCCTGGTCTCCCGAGGGGTTGTCCCAGTGAGACCACCCTTCTCCTTGACACCTGACCCAGTCACCCTAGCATCCGGTGTCACAGGGCCTCACTCCTGAGTGGGAGGACTGGATGCTGGCCCAGGAGCGCAGCATTTCTGCATTGCTCACTGCCCAGCAGGCACTGGTGCCCGGCCCTGCCGGCACGCGCCTCGGGACCGCAGAGACCTCAATCTCGAGGATTCCTAACCCACCACAGTGACCTCCAAGAGCCAGAAGCCTTGTAAGGATCCTCAGCGTGGGTCTCAAGCTCCATCCCAGTCCTCGGGCATGAGATCTTCTCGGGCGAGCACCTCCAGCTCTGGGCAAGTTTTGTCCTCAGAGGTCCGGCGCAGGTCACCGACCCATCTCGAGCCCCCTGACCTCGAGTACTCCACGGACTACTCAGAGTGGGAGTCTGACAGGGAGACCTCCCCTCGGACCCCTCCTGCTGACTCAGATGCAGCGGTCACTTCCCAAGGACACCACCTTTCTGGAGTTTGTCTGGGACATGGCTTGGACCCTAGTTCTCACCACCGAGTTGGAGGAGGAGCTCTGCGCGGAGCAGCTCGATATTCTGCAATAGGAAGCCCCTCCAAAAAAATCTCTCTTGGTGCTGGTTCCTCCCATTCTGAATCGATGACAACTCTGCATGTGGGAGACCCCGGCCTCTGTTCCTATTGCGAACAAGTGCCTGGATGGTATGTATAGGGTTCAGCGGTGCTTGGGGTTTTGGAAAGCCCAGCTTCCCCACATCTCGATGGTGGTCGAATCAGCCATGTGGAAGCTAAAGAGCCTGAAGACTCAATTGTTGGTCCCGCAGGGCAGAGAATCTCATACCCTCGATGCCCTCGGGCGCAAGGCTTATCAGGGCTCCATGCTGTCATGCTGCATCCAAGTTTGCCAATTATACATTGAGATGTTCCTCCATGACCTTGCTTAGAGAGCTTGTAGACTTTGTGGGGGGCCTTGAAGGAGACCATTTCTGATGTTTTATGGCCCTCTTAAAGTCCGTCGGAGAATGCTTGAAGTACCTCCCGTGAGCAGCATATGTCGGCTTCAAGTCTTCCACCTGGGTGGCGGCGGTTGGCATTGGAGCCCGCCGGCAGGCTTGGCTCCAGTCCTCGGACCTGGAACAGTGGATCCAGGAGAAGATGCTGGACTTCCCTTGCCTCAGGGAGCAGCTACTCGGTAAGCCTATGGAACATAATGCAGCAGAAATTAAGATGGAATATATGACTCGTACTCCCCTCTCCCGGAAAACTTCCTTCCTCCCCAGGAAGAAGCAGCACAGCAAGAAGTCTGTCTTCCATTGGAAGGGGCTCCCATACAGGGGATATCCAGCCTATCCACCAGCATTGACCGGCAGTCAGGGCAAGACCACGGTCCATGGCCTTCATAAGCCAAAGGGCCCTAAGACCCAACCCCTGGCACCGGCTTAGCCACCCTCAGGGTTTTGAAGCCATCGGCATAGCCTCTCGTCCTTTGGTAGAGCTGCTGTCTTTTGGGGGTGTCTGGTCCATTTCTCCCACAAGTTGGGAGTGCATCTCCACCGACACCTGGGTCCTCCAGGTCATTCAGGAGAGCTGTCTTCTCCATCTGGACCAGGCCCCTCCTCCGTACTTCCCCGGGGAGCCAGGTTGGCTTCCCCAACACCAGGCCCTCCTGAGTCAGGAGCTCACAGGCCTACTTGAGGACTGGGCAGTAGAACCAGTCCCACCTCACTTCTGAGAATGGGGGTTTTACTCCTGATACTTCCTTATCCCGAAGTGGACAGGGGGCTCTGTGCCATCTGCCTCGCACTCAAGGTTTTCAAGGACCGCCTGCAGCACCGAGCGATGCTGGTCCAGACAGACAACCAGGTCACAATGTTTTATGTAAACAAACAAGGAGGTACCGGCTCCTACAGCCTCTGATCGGAGGCGACAGTCCTATGCTCCTTTGTGGTGAGCCAGGGCATGGCCATCTGGGCCACTTACCTCTTGGGCCAGCACAACACATTGGTGGACCAGCTCAGCAGAGTTCTCTGGCAGCACGAGTGGCTCTTCCAGCATTGGGGGACTCCGGACCTGGACCTCTTTGCCAGTCCTTCGAATTCACAGCTCCCCCAGTTCTGCAGTCCTCTCCCGCACCCGGGCAGGGTGGCCCTGGATGCCTTCCTCATCTCGTGGGAAACGGGCCTGCTATATGCCTCTCCCCCCCCCCCCATGCCCATTGCCCGGACTTTTCTCAAGGTCCAGTGGGACAGGACCTCGAAGATTTCTCAAAGCCTTGAGGTGGCCCAGGCAGCCTTGGTTTCCCCTGCTGCTCTGTCTCGCGACAAGAGCCCCCGGTCACTCTCGGGTTCTTACCGGAGCTGCTGACACAGGAGGAGAGTCTGCTTCTCCACCCCAATCTGAGGTCCCCTATCCCTCACAACTTGGCGGCTGAGCGGGTTGCTCTAGCCTCCTTCCATCTTCCTGTGGAGATCGAGAACATTCTTTTGGTCTCACGAAAGGATTCGACCAGATGGGCTTACGCCTTCAAGTGGAGTCTGTTCTCGGTGTGGTGCTCGGTGCTCCGAGTGAACCCATTTTCATGCCCTACCAGTTTGGTCTTGCAGTACCTGCTCCACATCTTGCAGTCTGGGCTGAAGTCTAACTCGGTCAGGGTTCACTTGAGTGCCATCTCAGCGAACCACCACCCCATCGAGGGCAATCCTCTTTCGGGGCAACCGCTTGTCTCATTTCATGCGATGCCTGCTCCTTTCCAGGCCCCCTATTCGCCGCCCTCTAGTGAAATGGGACCTCACTGTGGTCCTCACGCAGCTGACCAAGCTGCTCTTTGAGTCCATGGCTACCTGCCCACTGTGGCATTTTTTGTGAAAGGTGGCCTTCCTGGTGGCTCTCACCTCCACCCGGAGGGTCAGCGAACTCCAGGAGCTAATGGCCGAGGCACTATACATGATGTTTTATAAGAACAGGGTGGTCCTGCGAACTTGCCCCAAGTTCCTCCCGAAGGTTGCTTGGATTTTCATCTCAATCAAGAGATAGTGCTGACCACCTTATTCCCATAGCCCCACACCAACCGGGCATCGGCGATTCTCCACACCCTGGATTGTAAGAGGCTTCTCTCTCTACCTGCAACGGACTCGGTATCACCGCAGATCTGGGCAGCTCTTCATCTCCTTTGATCCCAGTTGTCTGGGGCTTGCAGTCACTAAGCATACCTTGTCCATCTGGGCGGTGGACTGCATTGCCTTTGTCCAGGCCCAGGCTGGGTTTCCCCTGGACCACTGAGTCATGGCTCACAGTGTCCAAGTGAGGGCGACGTTTGTCACTAGTTTGCGCTCGGTGCCACTGGCAGACATCTGCAAGCCGCCACCTGGTCCTCCACTCACACCTTTGCAGTGCATTACTGCCTGGAGAGGGAGTCCCGTCGGGAAGCTGCCCAACCAGGCTGTACTCCATAATCTGTTCAGGGTTTAAGAAACTCTTGCCCTCCGACCCTTCTTGTTCTGGCTACCCGGGAGCATGGCCATTAATGTACCAGGGGCACAGGAGTCCTCAGGCTGCCTTCTGCTTTCATTGACGATTGCTAACAGCGCTGCCATGCTCTTACAGGTCCTTGGTCTCCTGTAGCTTGGGAGTCCCATATGTGAGGACTGACTTCCTGCTTGTTCCTGGAGAAAGCATAGTTACTGACCTGTAAGAGGTGTTCTCCAGGGACAGCAGGAATCAGTCTTCACAGCCCTCCCTCCTCCCCTTGGATTTGCTGTATATTTTTGCTATCTTCTTGAAGGGGCTATAGCTATGGCACCAGATTGAGTAAGATGGCACCTTTGGGTGGTAAAGGGACCACTCATGCGTGGTGGCATTCCCAAAGGCTTTCTTTGAAAGCTGGGGATATGTTCCACATGTGCTTTGTCGGTGCCAATGTCATCCGTATGTGAGGACTGATTTATGCTGTCTCTGGAGAACACCTGTTACAGGTAAGTTTCTATGCTTTATCTCAGGTGTACTGAGGAGTACCGCTGAGCTTCTCAGCTCTGTTTCCTATGACCCAAGTTTTTTGGGAACATAAGAAAATAAGATATGCCATACTGGGTCAGACCAAGGTCCATCAAGCCCAGTATCCTGTTTCCAACAGTGGCCAATCTAGGTCACAAGTACCTAGCAGTTTCCCCAAAAGACACAGGTTCTACAATGCTTGTATTGGGGCAAGCAGTGGATATTCTGGGTCCACTTTAATAATGATTTATGAACCTTTCTTCCAGAAACTTGTCCATACCTTATTTAAACCCAGCTTCACTAATAGCTTTTACTACATCCTGTAGTAGCAAATTCCAGATTTTGATTACACGTTGAGTGAAAAAAATATTTTCTTTTTAATCTTAAATAGGTTACCCTGTATCTTCATTGTATGTCCCCTAGTCTTTCTATATTCTGATAATGTAAGCAATCGATCTACGTTTACCCGTTCCACTCCATTTATTTATAGACCTATCATCATAATATTTTCCCCCAGCCGTCTCTTTTCTAGGTTGAAGAGCCCTAACCTTTGTAGCCTCTCCTCATAGGAGTAGCCTTCCATCCCCTTTACCATTTTGGTGGCTCTTCTCTGTGCCTTTTTTAATAATGCTATATCCTTTTTAAGATACGACAACCAGAATTGCACACAGTATTCAAGGTGCGGTCGCACCATGGAACGATAGAGGCATTATAATATCCTTTGTTTTATCTTCCATTCCTTTCCTTATACCACCTAGCATTCTATTTGCTCTCTTGGCTGCCACTGCACACTGGGCGAAGGGTTTTAATATGTTATCCACGATGATGCCTAAATATTTTTCCTGTGTGGTGGTTCCCAATGTGGAACCTTGCATCGTGTAACCATAGTTTGGGTTGTTCTTTCCTAGGTGCATAACTTCACTTGTCCACATTAAATTTCATCTGCCATTTGGATGCCCAATCTTCCAATTTATCAAGATCCTCTTGCAGTTTTCCACAATCCTCTTGGGTTTTAACAACCTTAAATAGTTTTGTGTCATCTGCAAATTTGATAACCTCACTCGTTATTTCCTTTTCCAGGTCATTTATGAATATGTCCAAAAGCAGCGGACCCAACACAGATCCCTGGGGTACTCCACTATTCACCTTTTTCCATTGGAAAAATTGGCCATTTAGCCCTACCTTCTGCTTCCTATCTTTTAACCAGTTCCTGACCCGCAATAGTACACTGCTTCCTATCCCATGACTTTTTAGTTTTGTGAAAAGTTTCTGATGAGGGACCTTGTCAAAGGCTTTCTGAAAGTCCAGATACACTATATCAACTGACTCGCCTTTGTCTACTTGTTTGTTCACACTTTCAAAAAAACATAACAGATTAGTAAGACAAGATCTTCCATGTCTAAAGCCATGTTGGCTGTCTCCCATTAGGCCATGACTATCTACATGCTTGTTTTTTGATAGTTTCTACCATTTTTCCCGGTACTGACGTCAGGCTCACCGGTCTGTAGTTTCCTGGATCACCCCTGGAACCCTTTTTAAAAATTGGTGTTATATTGGTGATCCTCCAGTCTTTAGGTATTACAGATGATTGTAATGAAAATTCACAGATTACTAATAGCAGGTCTGCAATCTCATATTTCAGTTCTTTCAACACCCTATGATGTATACCATCCAGTCCAGGTGATTTGCTACTCTTCAGTTTATCAAATAGTTGTAATACATCTTCCAGGTGTAGCGATATATCTTTCAATTCCTCTGCAGTATCACCTTTAAATACCACTTCAGCGATGGGTAACATCCCTACATCTTCCTCAGTAAAGACTGAAGCAAAGAATTCGTTCAGTCTCTCTGTTATAGCCTTGTCCCCTCTTACTGCCCCTTTTAGCCCTCTATCATCTAATGGTCCAGTTGACTCACAGGTTTTTTGCTACGAATGTACTTGAAAAAGTCTTTATTACGTGTTTTTGCTTCTATAGCTAGTTTCTTCTGAAATTCTCGGTTTGCCTGCCTTATCAATGCGTTGCATTTAACTTGGCAGTGCTTGTGCTGTTTCCAGTTTTCGTCATTTGGCTCTTTTTTTCCATTTCCTGAAAGATCCTTTTTTGGCAACAACAGCCTCTCTGACCTCACCTTTAAACCATGCTGGCAGTTTTTTGGACTTCCTTCCACTTTTCTTAAAGCGTAGAATGCAGCTGGTCTGGGTTTCTAAGATAGTATTTTTCAACAACACCCAAGCTTGATGTAAGTCTTTAATCTTTGCAACCGCTCCTTTTAGTTTTTTCTTAACTATTTTCCTCATTTTATCATAGTCTCCCTTTCGAAAGTTAAAAGGTAGTACTGTAGATTTCCTTACTATCCCTCCTCCACTAATTAAATCAAACGAGCTCTGGTAGCGTTTCCACTCCAGGGCATTGAGGGCACAGGACTCCCTGCCCTGGGGCGCCAAAGAGTGCGACTGTGTTTTTTTTTTTTTGCCAGAGCATGGCTGACTCCACCACCATGGAGGTATGGAGGAGTTGCTCCTTAGGGAAGCTCGGGCTACGCTGGACCCAGTACATCATATCAAGATGATGGCTGATGATGGATATTGATGTAGGGGTCTTCCACATCCTAAGGAGGAGCCAGGTAAGGATGATAGTCAGATAGTCTGGGCACACTCTCCTCTGGATTCTCCCATTGTGGAAGGGGTTATTACTTGCTGCTCTCTCCAGTGGTGGGGTTCATCTGGCTAGTGGGGGGTTCCTAGGTTCCGAGTTGTCTTCCACGGAGTAGTTGGTCCTTCTGGCATGGTAATGCGGACCTTGGAGCTTCTGGGTTCTCTCTATCTTTCTTCCCACTTGGAGGAGGGACAGCGAACAAGTCTGAGCTGGACATGATCTCTGCCTGTTCAGCGTGCTCAGCAATGGTCGAAGTCTGGAGATTTGGATTGATTGCTCTTTGGCTGGGACCCGGAGTCCAGTCCCAACGTGTGTGGTGCTGATTTTGACTTGTAGGAATGAATTGTTCTTTCACTCTGGAGATCATGATTCTGGTATTATTCACTTGTTCAGGAAGGACGAATTGGCGGCCCTTATTGCTCAGGTGTCATTCACCCTAAATTTGACCGACCCTCCAGCTGCTGAAGAAGGGCCACAGATTCACCCCCCTCATGAGAGGGTTTAGAAGTCCAAGACAGCCTTTCCTTTTCTGTAGGTTATCAAGAGTATGATATGCTTGGAGTGCCATACAAAAGAAAAGGGAGATATCACTGGCCACCATATATCCTAGCCACAAGGAGCAGGCCCCCTTGAATAAAACATAGAATTCATAGGGTTTAAACATTTGAAGCATTTGAATGTTTTTCCTCCTTCCCTCCTCAACCTACCTCCCCCTAACCTAAAAAAAACCTTATAATTTTCAGTATCAGACAAAATCATAGAGCAGTAGGATAATATGTTCATAACCAGAAATAACATCACATACTGTACCATCTGTAGATCCCTCCCACCTTCCCCCTGAAAGCTTGTTTATTCACAAAAGTAGCATAAGGAGCCCAAATCTTCTGGAAAGTAAGCAATTTCTCCCTCAGTCAAGGTTAATTTTTCCATTTAAAAAATCTGAAATTTTATTCAGCCATTTTCCCTTAGATGGACGTAACTGATCTTTCCAGTGCATAACTATTACACATTGTGCAGCCATTAAAAGTAACCTAATAAGTTGCACATTGGTTTTAAAAATGGTTCAAGAGTTCTCCTTTCCCAAGGCCAGCACAAATTTTGAAGTAGCAGGAAGGATCCCAATGATCTTTTACCATCCGCTATACCTCTGTCCAAAATACTTGCACCAACCTATAACCTTACCATTTATGATCAAAATCCCCATATTGACAGCATCCTTGCTTGTATAGCGAAGGGGTCTTGGCATCCCACCTATAAATTTTTGAGGGAGGTAAATAGTCTCATCAAAATTTTGACTTGAATTGCTGTTAGATTAAGGGATGTAGAAGCTTTGGGACATATTTACTAAAGATTAATGCGCTTAGTGTCACTGCACCTATAGAAATAAAAGGGCTATGGGCACTTAACTTACGTTAGATAGACATGCATTAATGGAAACTATTTGGCATTTCTAGAGCGCCACGCACGCAGCGCTGCACAGCTAACCTACAAGAGGTAGTCAACATACAAGAGACAGTCCCTTCCCGTCAGAGCCATGCTCATCAGAGCTTACAATCTAGGTAGAATAGTACATTAGTTAAGGAACGGTGTGGTAAACTTTGATCTGTAGTTTGGTCATAAACGTTGATGGGGGTTGGGGTGGGATGAGGAAGGAGTTAGGATCTAAATGCAACAGTGAAGAGGTGGGTCTTTAACCTGGATTTGAAGAGGGCCAGGGAGGGTGTCTGGCGCACAGACGCAGGTAGGCTGTTCCAAGCGTAAGGTGCAGCAAGCTGAAAGCGCAGTCAGGAGTTTGCAGTGCGGGTGAAAGGCATTGAAAGAAGTAATTTGTTAGTGGAGCACAAATATCAAGAGGGGACGTAGGGAGAGAAGAGGTACTGAGGGGCCATAAAGTGGATGCATTTATAGGTCAGCAGGAGAAGCTTGAATTGGATGCGGAACTGGACAGGGAGCCAGTGAAGCGACTTGAGAAGAGGAGTAATATGGACATGGCGAGGCTGGCAGAAGATTAGACGAGCAGTGTGATTTTGTATAGATTGAAGGGGAAGGAGGTGGCTCACGGGAAGACCAGCGAGGAGTAGGTTGCAGTAATCGAGGCGAGAGGAGATTAAGGAGTGGATAAGCGTTTTGGTAGTGTGTTCAGAGAGGAAGGGGCGGATTTTGATGATGTTGTAGAGAAAGAAGCGGCAGGTCTTAGCTACAAGCTGGATATGAGCGGAGAAGGAGAGAGAGGTGTCAAAGATAACCCCTAGATTGCGGGCCGAGGGAACAGGAAGGATAGTAGATCCATCCACATGGATTGAGAGAGGGGGAAGGGGGGGGGGAGGAGTTAAGTGGAAAGACACGGAGTTCAGTCTTGGCCATGTTCAATTTCAATCGTCGATGCGACATCCAGGCAGCGATGTCCGAAAGACAGGCAGAGATCTTGGACTGGGTTGCCGGAGAAATATTAGATGTGGAGAGGTCGATTTGTGAGTCATCGGCATAGAGATAGTACTAAACGCCATGGGAGGAGATAAGCGCACCAAGTCCTTGGGTATAGAGAGAGAAGAGGAGGGGGCCCAAGACGGATCCCTGGGGTACACCTTCATGGAGCAGGGTAGGGGAGGAGGAGGAGCCACCAGAGCATATGCTGAATGAGCGATGGGAGAGGTAGGAGGAGAACCAGGATAGTATGGAGTCCTTGAAGCCAAGCGAGGAGAGGGTGATGAGGAGAAGGTCGTGATCAATGGTGTCAAAGGCAGCAGAAAGGTCAAGAAGGATGAGGATAAAATAAAACCTTTAGTAAACATGCCCCTTTATGGGTATATTTCTCCCCCCCCCACACCCTATCCCAGATTCTTCAGTGCTGACGGGGCTGCTTATTTTTAATCTTTAACATGGCCTTATAAAGCCTAGCAATGAGATGTTTGACATTCCCTTCTTGGCATATCATCTGCTCAACCTTTAAGTGCCTCTGGTGAAATGTGTTTGCGGGCGAGTCTGCACGCAATGACAGAGCTGAAAATATTGAAAATGCTGCAAATTTAGACTATATTTTTCTTCAAAGTGTGCGTTAGACACACATGCCTCTTTTTCAAATATCTCAGAAAAGAAATATGGCTCCTAACTACTATATTTTCCCTAAACTCTTAATTATATACATAATAAAATTCTATGCTAATAAAGGTATAAATAGGGCATAATATGGCAATGTATCAGCTAATTGATTAATCTGATACCAGCACCACCTTCTAGCTCTTAATAAAGGATAAGCCTCCACCCTAGGTGGAACCTTTGAGGGCTGCATATAAAGGTAAGCTATTAAAGAGCTAGGCTTTACCCACGCCGGGTACACTCAGAAATAATTCCAGTACCGAAGGACCCACAAACAAGCACTTTCACTTGTCTTGCACAAAAACTGCTTGAATACCTTCTACATTTAACAAAGTCGGATCTAAAAACTAAGTAAGAGTACTCCTCAGTGCAGTTGGTACATATCACCATCACGTAGAAGGTAAATTCATCTGACTACAACCTTTTTTAAGTTTCATATGGAGCTTGCTTCTAACGAAGTCTCCCATCAAGCTTCCCACAGTGTCATAGGGCCTTAGCATTGTCTTAACCCAGCTGATAAAAGCTCCTTTTGAGCTGCTAGATAACTGTGGACTGAAATATCTAACCTGGAAGGTCATATTTTCAGTGGCAGTAACTTCAGTATGTAGAGTTAGTGAGCGCCAGGCTCTAGTAACTGATATTCCCTATACAAAATTATTCAGCAATAGGGTAAGAACATAAGAAATGCCATACTAGATCAGACCAAGGTCCATCAAGTCGGGTATCCTGTTGCCAACAGTGGCCAATCCAGGTCACAAGTACACACAGGTTCCACAATGCTTGTATTGGGGCAAGCAGTAGATTTCCCCGGTCCTCTTTAATAATGGCTTATGGACCTTTCCTCCAGGAACTTGTCCAAACCTTTTTTAAACCCAGCTACACTAACATCTTTTACTATATCCTCCGGTAATGGATTTCAGAGTTTGATTATGCGTTGAGTGAAAAAATATTTTCTCATATTAGTCTTAAACGGGTTACACTAGCTTCATTGCATGTCCCCCTAGTCTTTCTACTTTTTGATGGTGTAAACAGTCGGTCTGTGTTTACCCATTCCATTCATTTATAGACCTCTATCATATCTCCCTCAGCCGTCTTTTTTCTAGGTTGAAGAGCCATGACTTTTAAGTCTCTTCTTATAGGGGTATCCTTCCATGCCCTTTACCATTTTGGTGGCTCTTCTCTTACCTTTTGTAATTAAGTTATATCCTTTTTAAGATATGGCAACCAGAATTGCACACAATATTCAAGGTGCGGTCGCAATATGGAATGATAGAGGTATTATAATGTCCTTTATTTTATTCTCCATTCCTTTCCTTATGATTCCTAGCATTCTATTTGCTGCCGCACACTAGGTGGAGATTTTCAACATGTTATCCACGATGATGCCAAAATCTTTTTCCTGGGTAGTAGTTCCTAATATGGAACCTTGCATCATGTAGCCATAGTTTGGGTGGTTGTTTCCTAGGTGCATAACTTTGCACCTGTCCACATTAAATTGCATCTGCCATTTGAACGACCAGTTTTCCAATTTATCAAGGTTCTCTTGCAATTTTTCACAATCCTCTTGGGTTTTAACAACTTTGAATAGTTTTGTCATTTGCAAATCTGATTACCGCACTCGTTATTCCCATTTCCAGGTAATTTACGAATAAATTAAAAAGCAGCATACCGAGCACAGATCCATGGGGTACTCTACTATTCACTTTTCTCCATTGGGAAAATTGGCCATTTAGCCCTACCCTCTGCTTTCTATCTTTTAAACAAGTTCCTGATCCACAATAGTACACTGCCTCCTATCCCGTGATTTTTTAATTCTGCCAAGAGTCTGTCATGAAGGACCTTGTCAAAGGCTTTCAGAAAATCCAGATACACTATATAAACTGACTCACCTTTGTCTACCTCTTTGTTCACACCTTCAAAAAAAAGTAACAGATTAGTTAAATAAGACCTTCCTTGGTTAAAGCCATGTTAGCTTTCTCCCATTAAGCCATGACTGACTCACTAAATGTTCAGTAATTTTGTTCTTTAGAATGGTTTCTACCATTTTGCCTGGTACTGACATCAGGCTCACTGGTCTGTAGGTTCCAGGGGTGATCCGGGAAACCTTTTTAAAAATTGCCGTTACATTGGCCATTCGCTAATCTTCAGGTATTACAGATGATTTTAATGATGCATTACTAATAGGTCTGAAATCTCATAATTCAGTTCTGTGCACACATCCTAGGGTTCCTTCCTTCCTTAAGATGGCTTTGGAATTCCTCTTTATTCAGTCATTTGTCCTGTCGACATTTTTTCCCAGACCTCACACTCACAAAGGTGAAAGCGCATTGCACACATTGGACTGCAAGAGAGCCTTGTCTTATTTGTAGCAGAATAAAACCTTTAGAAGGTCCAAACATTTTTTTTTATTTTTTGACCCAAGCAAACTGAGGGCTGCTATCAACAAATACACAATGTCCAATTGGTTATTGGATTCTATTTCCTTTGCTTATGTACAGGAAGTCTTGACTCTTAAAGGACATATCACAGCTTACATTGTTAGAGCTAGGGTTGTATCGGTTGCCAACTTGAGATCAGCCTCCATGGAGGAGATATGCAGGGCCTTCACATGGACTTCAGTCCATACATTAACAAATCAGTACTGTCTATAAAGGGGACTCCTAACCCAGTGATATGTTTGGTCAATCTGTTTTGCAGTATTTGTTCGCAGAGTAGAATCTGACTTCAACCCCTGTAGTTTTCATTCCAGGCTTTCTCTCTACCAAAAAATAAAAAGGGGGGGGGGGGGAGGGAGAGAAAAATAATTAAAGCACTTGTTGCTACCAAAAATGTTGGCTGGTTGTGAGAGATTTTTCCCTATTTTCTTTTAAGGCAGCTTGCAGCTAGGAATTCCCATGTGCGTGGACGTTTTCTCCGTGGACAAGCAAGAAGTTAGCCCTCACGTATTAGTGATGTCACTGGCATGCCTGTAACAAAGTACCTGAGTTTGTGCGTTAGGCTTCAATTTGGGCCCTTTTCAAATCCAGGCTGAAAACGTACCTCTTCGAGGACACTTTTAGATCTTGATATACTTAGTCTGGGTTTCCATACCACTCCTCTAGATATATCCTTGTCCTCAGCTGTTGAGTTTGTCTGTCTTGACTAGATTGTAAGCTCTGAACAGCGACTGTCTTTTACATGTGACTGTACAAATAAGTAGTAGTAGTAGCTCTACATGGGAACGCTCCCCAGCTTCTATTGGAAGCTTTTGGGAGGCTCCACCATGCCTGTGCCTGTCTTCCTGCCTGCTGCAATGCCATTTCTTCAGTCTTCGTTTTCCATAGAGCCCAACAGATGTGTTTCGGTATCTGCCTGCAAACATATCTTTTTTTTTTTTTTTCCCCATTTTGGGGTCATTTTAATTGATGCTGCAGACGTTATACTTCATAGACTTACCAGCCTTCTGTCAGTTTCACACTCCAGAAAACCCCACGCATAATGTCTGCAGCATCATTGAAAATGAGAATGGTGCCAAGAAAATCTTGTGGAAACCCCTGAAGAAACTAGGACGAGTGAAACACAATAGAGGCGCTGAAAAGAGGCTTTGGGAATTAGATAAGCACTTTTCAAGCACATTGTAAGTTCAATCGATTTTATGTGGAATTGAGTCTGTGAAGGTCATTGATGCAAATAGGCACTATAGATAGACATGTAAGAAGTCTAACAATAAAGTGCCGATAAGTCTGAGACCTTCCACACTTTGATATAAAAGAACAGATTGTGATACAAGCACTACAGAATTTTCAGAGCACTACAGAATTTTCAGAGCATTAGAAGCCTTTAAGAGATTATATATATATATATATATATATATATATATATATATATATATATATAATCTTGAGTGAGTGAGTGAATAACACTATTTGACAGATTTCATCGCTTTAAGAGAAGACCGAATTGATTTTTTAGGAGACAATGGTAGAAGCACCCCCAGCCTTGAGGCCATCGGAAATGACAGCCATGGAGGAGCTCCTCCAGGCCCTTGAGAGCCCATATGGCTGCGATGCTGGCAAAACAGCAGGTTGGGGCTTCGATACCCATGGCATCGTCACTGCAAATTGTGCAGTTGATCTTCAAAACCCATGCATTGCCTGTGGAGGCATCGACACTGCAACGTTGGCTGGAATTGATGCCTGTCCCTACGGGACCCATCTCTCTCTCGAGTATGTCAGGGTCCGATGTCCTGCTAAAACCTCAGAAGCTCTCGACGTCCCATCAAGCCGTGGGCACACTCCCCTTCCATGAATTTGGAGGGAGCACTGGACAGAGTCCCAGCAATACTTTGACTTCCTTTCTGAATCATACTGATGGACGTGTGACCGATGTAGACTCAGAGATCATGTCTGAAAGCAGGTCTCCTGAGCTCCCATTGGATCCCTTTCCTTTGCATGAATGGCAGAAATCCCCTCCAGAGAAGATATCCTTCCAGTACTTCATGAGGGATATGGCCAAAGCCATCCCATTCTCATTGGAAAGGGAGGATGAGCCCAGGGGAGAGGAATTGGAGATTCTCCAGTACTCCTTGGCCTCTAAGGAGTTAGTCATGGTGCCAGTACATCGGATCCTATAGAGGCTGTAGATGAAGATGTGGGAGAACCCCCTCACAGTGCCCACTGTCAGCAGGAGGCTGGACTCTGTACTGGGTCCAAAAGGCTCCAAGATTTGGAAATCCTCAGCTGCTGCACCACTTAATGGTGGAGTCTGCCATGAGGAGTATCAAGAGCAGTAAAACTCATTCCTCATTACCGCCAGGTAGGGATGTGAGACCCTTGGCCTCCTTTGGCAGGCGGTGCTTCCAGAGCACCATTCTGGTGGCCACTGTTCTCTTGTACTAACTATATATATGAGTATGTTCTTTAAGGACATCATGATGGATGTTGCCAGACTGGGCTAGTTCCCCTCCCCCCCGCCCCCTTCCCCTCTGGAAAAGCTGGATGTCGATCGTGCTCAGGTGGGCCATGGCAAGGACTGTTCAAAGTACATAGTCCGGGTGACTTATGACGCCTTTGAGTCAGCCTGCAGGGCAGCAGCAGTGGGCATTGAAACCTGCTGGCTCACCTGGCTCCAGTCTTTAGACTTGAAACTGTTGGTGCAGAACAAGCTGGCAGACATTCCCTATCGGAGAAAGAACCTCTTAAGGGAGCAGGTAGAGGCCAAGGCTGGCAATATAAAGAAGCAGCACATTACCTTCATCAGGTTCTAAAGGGAAACGGCCAATCCCTCTCGCAAGAGGTACCGGGGGAGGGGGGTTCAGAAAAGTCCTACTACCATCGTAAGTGCCAGTACTTCCCGGTCCCCAAAGCTCTCAGGAAGACATATACCTTTCCCCAGCAGAGACAAGAGATGCCTCAGAAGGCTCAACCTACCCCTCAGCCCAAGCCAGGAACAGGGTTTTGACTGGTTCCTTCATAGCATAGCCAATCTACGGCTCACCCTTTTTGCCCACAGGTGGCCTCTCATAACCTTGGACCGGTGTGTGCTACAAGTGGTCCAAAGCGGCTACATACTGCACTTTGACGAACTACTGCCTTCTTTCCTGCCTGAGAGACTACCCCCTCGATCCGATGCTTCTCACCCTGCTACAGGGCGAAATCTCCACCCTTCTCCAGGACCAAGCAGGAAGTCAGTCCTCACATATGGGTGACGTTGGCGCCGACGGAGCCCTCATGCGGAGCATTTCCCCAGCTTTCAAAGAAAGCCTTTGGGAATGTAGTGCGCATGTGCGGTCCCCTTCCCGCCCAAGGGTGCCATCTTGCTCAGTCTTCTTTTTTCCGCGGAGCCCGACGGATGTGTGTCATTGTCACCCGGTAAAAAGTTTATTTTCCTGCGTGGATTCGTGTTTTTGCCCGGTTCGACGCCGGTTCCCCTTCCCGCCGAGGCCCGGTACACCGGTATCGAGCCCGGAGCTAAGTTTTTCGGTTTTTGTCCTTTGTGAATAGCGTTCCCGCTTTTTTTCTCTTTTTCACGAGCAGTCCGGTCTTTTGACCTTGCAGGTGTCCTTTTTACCCCGATGGCTGCCAGCGGGTTCAAGAAGTGTGATCGGTGTAAGAAGCTGATGTCTCTCACCGACACACATGACTGCTGTCTCCAGTGCCTCGGGCCCGCCATGACTCAGTGGTCTGTGTCTCATGCGGCAAAATGTCCTCTAAGGCGCTGAGGAGCCGTCAACATCAGCATGACAGACTTTTTTCTGACTCAGCGTCCGGCCGGGCCCGGACTACGTCAGAGGCCTCGACATCTCGGGAGTCCGACCCCGAGCACCTTCGAGGCTCCTCTGAAAGGGGGTCTCTTTCGAGGGAACACAGAAGGAAGAAGAAACCCGTGAGGGCGGCGTCGGTGGAGGCTCTTGGTTCCTCGAGGGCCAGGTCGCATAGCCCTGACCGCTGTCCCGGGTCCTCGGAGTCGGAGAGGACTGCCAAGTTGCCTTGAGTGAAGCTGGAGTCCCCGAGTCACGTGAGTGCGGTTGTCTTCGTAGACTCCCCTCTGGGGGAGCCGACATCAGGCCCGACGCCGTCGGGGCCCGAGTCAGGGGCTGCTGAGTCTCCTGAGCTGAGTCTCAGGTTGACGGCCTTGGAGAGGTTAAAGACTTACATCAAGCTTGGGTGGTGTTGAAAAATACTATCTTGGAATTCCAGGCAAGCTGTATTCCACGCTTTCAGAAAAGTGGAAGGAAGTCCAAAAAACTACCAGCATGGTTTAAAGGTGAAGTCAGAGAGGCTGCTGTTGCCAAAAAAGTATCTTTCAGGAAATGGAAAAAAGAGCCAAACGACGAAACCTGGAAACAGCACAAGCACTGGCAAGTCAAATGCAAGGCATTGATAAGGCAGGCAAAGGGTGAATTTGAGAAGAAGCTTGCTGCGGAAGCAAAAACGCGAAATAAAGGCTTTTTCAAGTACATTCGTAGCAAAAAAAACCTCAGAGAGTCAGTTGGTCCATTAGATGATAGAGGGGTTAAAGGGGCACTAAGAGGCGACAAGGCGATAGTGGAGAGACTGAATGAATTCTTTGCTTCGGTCTTTACTGCAGAAGATGTAGGGATGTTACCCATGACTAAAGTGGTATTTAAAGGTGCAGAGGAATTGAAGGAAATATCGATACATCGGGAAGATGTATTACAACTATTAGATAAACTGAAGAATATCAAATCACCTGGGCCGGATGGTATATACATCCAAGGGTGTTGAAGGAACTGAAATATGAGATTGCAGACCTGCTATTAGTAATCTGTGAACTAGCATTAAAATCATCTCTAATACCTGAAGATTGGAGGATCGCCAATGTAACACCGTTTTTTAAAACGGGTTCCAGGGGTGATCCGGGAAACTAAAGACCGGTGAGCCTGACGTCAGTACTGGGAAAAATGGTAGAAACCATCATAAAAAATAAAATTACTCAGCATGTAGATAGTCATGGCCTAATGGGAGACAGCCAACATGGCTTTAGACAAGGAAGATCTTGTCTTACTAACCTGTTATGTTTTTTTGAAGGTGTGAATAAACAGGTGGACAATGGTGAGTCGGTTGATATAGTGTATCTGGACTTTCAGAAAGCCTTTGACAAGGTCCCTCATCAGAGACTCTTGCCAAAACTAGAGAGTCATGGGATATGAGGCAGTGTACTACTGTGGATCAGAAACTGGTTAAAATATAGAAAGCAGAAGGTAGAGCTAAATGGCCAATTTTCCCAATGGAGAAAGGTGAATAGTGGTGTACCCCAGGGATCTGTGTTGGGTCCACTGCTTTTTGACATATTCATAAACGACCTGGAAAGTGAAATAACAAGTGAGGTTATCAAATTTGCAGATGAGACACAACTATTTAAAGTTGTTAAAACCCAAGAGGATTGTGGAAAATTGCAAGAGGATCTTGATAAATTGGAATTCTGGACATCAAAATGTCAGATGAAATTTAATGTGGACAAGTGCCAAGTTATGCACCTAGGGAAGAACAACCCAAACTATGGTTACACGATGCAAGATTCCACATTAGGAACCACCACCCAGGAAAAAGATTTAGGCGTCATTGTGGATACCATGTTAAAACCCTCGGCCCAGTGTGCAGCGGCGGCCAAGAAAGCAAATAGAATGCTAGGTATCATAAGGAAATTAATGGAAAATAAAGCAAAAGATATAATGCCTCTATCGTTCCATGGTGAGACCGCACCTTGAATATTGTGTGCAATTGTGGTCGCCGTATCTTAAAAAGTATATAGCGATATTAGACAAGGTTCAGAGAGGAGTCACCAAAATGGTAAAGGGGATGGAAGGATACTCCTATGAAGAAAGGCTAAAATGGTTAGTGCTCTTTAACTTGGAAAAGAGATGTCTATAAATTAATGAACGGAGTCGAACAGGTAAACGTAGATCGATTTGTTTACGTTATCAGAATATAAAAAGACTAGGGGACATGCAATGAAGCTACAGGTTAAACTATTTAAGACTAATAAAAGAAAATATTTTTTCACTCAACGTGTAATCAAACTCTGGAATTAGTTACCGGAGGATGTGGTAAAGGCTGTTAGTGTAGCTGGGTTTAAAAAAGGTTTGGACAAGTTCCTGGAGGAAAGGTCCATAAACCATTATTAAGAAGGGACCCAGGATATCAATGCTTGACAGAGTTCAAGCATTGTGGAACCTGTGTCTTTTGGGGAAACTGCTAGGTGCGTATGACCTATATTGGCCACTGTTGGAAACAGGATACTGGGCTTGATGGACCTTGGTCTGACCCAGTATGGCATATCTTATGTTCTTATGAGAGCAGCTTGGCTGTCTTCATGGAGCAGCAGCGGGTACTGATCTCCGGTTTGACCGGTGCATCTGCCCCGACCACTGGGACCTCGACGTCCAAGTCGACCCCGGAGGTCGAGCCGAAACTCGAGTCGATGCGGTCTCGAGTCGATCCTCAGCCTCCCGTTTGGGGCCGAGGTTATCGACGCCGGTGCCCTCTGCGTCACGGCAGATGGCATCGGTGCCCGCCCGGTCGGAGCCGCTTGATTACTCCTCGGAGGGGTCAGAGTGGGAGACGGAGGACGAGGAGTCCCAGGATACTTTCCGGACCCGAGCCTCAGATACGGTCCCCATCAGAGGATACCCGGTTCTCGGACTTCGTACGGGACATGGCCAAGGCCTTGGCCTTCCCCGCGGATCCCGAGGAGGAGCCTCGAGCCGAAGAGCTCGAGGCCCTCCAGTATGACTCTCCACCTAATGAGGCCTTTACTGTACCGGTTCCTCCGATGCCGAAACGGCGAACGGCTGCTCTTCCACATGTGGGATGCACCGACCTCGGCGCCGGTTCTCAGCAGACGGGTCAATTCCATTTATCGAATCCGTAAGAGCACTGGGTTCTAGAAGGCACAGCTACCGCACCATTCCATGGTTGTGAAATCGGCCATGCATTGTCTGAAGAGTCAGAAGATGCACTCCTTTGTGCCCCCCGGCCGGGAGGCCCGGAACCTGGATGCCCTCGGTAGAAAGTGCTTCCAGGGCTCTATGCTGGCGTGCCGTGTCCAGACTTACCAGCTGTACATGGGCATGTACCTTCGGGACCTGGCAAAGGAGATTGCCGTGTTCTCAGCTGGCCTCTCCGAGGAACCTTTGCAGAGGTTTAAGTCTTCGTCATCTGGGATTCGAGAGTGCTCAAAGTTTATCTCTCGAGCAGCCTATGATGGCTTCGAGGCTTCGGCCCGAGTAGCCGATGCCGGCATCAGTGCACGCCGTCAGGCCTGGCTACAGTCATCAGACCTCGAGCCATGGGTACAGGACAAATTGGTCGATGTCCCCTGCCGAGGTGAGAACCTTTTTGGCAAACCCATGGCTGAAAAGGCTGCAGAACTCGAGTCTGAGACTCTCACCAGTTCAAGACTGTCCAGGAAAACCTCTGCTCCGTCTCAGAAGAAGGGATCGGGGAAAAAGCCCCTTTACCCGAGGAAGGCTACTGCCTAGAAATCCTACCCTCATTTTCAGGCCTCTGCAGCTCCCCATCAGGGTCAGCAGACCAAGGGGCAGGGACATTGGCCCCGTAGGCAGAAAACTCCCAAGTCATCAGCTCCGGTTTCTGCACAGCAGGGAGCGGGGTTTTGATTCCCCTTGCATAGCCTCTCCTCCTCAGCTGGCTCCTCTCAGCACAGGAGGCCAGCTGACACTGTATGCCCACAGGTGGTCAGCCATAACAGGGAATACCTGAGTGCTGAGCATAGTCCAAAATGGCTATTTCCTCCGCTTCAACCTGTTACCCCCCTCCTATTTTCCAGGGAAGCCGCCAAGACTCCCTCTTCACAGGAACCTCCTCCTTCAGGAGTTGGCAAGTCTTCTAAGGGAGCAGGCGGTGGAACCGGTGCCTCACCACCTGAGAGGCCAAGGCTTCTATTCGAGGTACTTTCTGGTACCAAAAAGGACAGGAGGCCTCAGGCCCATCCTAGACTTGCGAAATATCAACAAGTTCCTGGAGAAGGAAAAGTTCAAGATGCTTAACCTTGGGATACTGCTGCCCTACCTCCAGCAGGGAGATTGGCTATGCTCCTTAGACCTAAAGGATGCTTATACTCACATCCTCATTCATCCAGACCACAGACAATATCTCAGATTTGTAGTGGGAGGAAATCATTTTCAATACAGAGTACTTCAATTTGGTTTCACCTCCGCCCCCAGGGTTTTCACCAAGTGCCTGGCGGTGGTGGCGGCCTATCAGAAACCAGGGCATCTTTGTCTTTCCATACCTGGACGACTGGCTCATCAGGGGTCAGTCTCCACAGGAGGCCGGCCAGGCCACCTTTCGTGCTGTTTCTCTTCAGCATCTAGGCTTCGTGGTAAACGTCGTAAAGTCCACTATGCTCCCCTCACAGAACATGGAGTTCATAGGAGCAAGATTGGATACCCTCCAGGCGAAGGCTTATTTACCCGAGGACAGGGCACACAGACTGATAGCGTTGGCCAATCAGTTCCAGAGCGGTTTTCTGGTCTCCGCCAGAAACGTCCTAAAGCTCTTGGGCCACATGGCATCCACGGTCCATGTAACTCCAAATGCCCGCCTGCACGTGCGACCTGCTCAGTGGTGCCTCAGAGCTCAGTGGGTGCAAGCCACAGGCGACTTGAAAGACAAGATAAGGATGTCCAAACTGCTGACAGCCTCCCTACGGTGGTGGCTGCATCTCCCAAACCTGGTCCAGGGGGTGCCTTTTATGGCGCCTCCCCACACACAGGTGCTGATAACCGATGCTTCCCTTCAGGGCTGGGGTGCACATTGCCAGGGGTTTGCACTCAGGACCTCTGGTCTCCTGGGGAGTCCACACAGCAGATCAATCTATTGGAGTTGCGAGCTATCCGCTTAGCTCTACAGACTTTCTCTCATGTCCTCTCTCACCAGTCTGTCTTAGTTCAGACAGACAATCAAGTGGCAATGTTCTACGTGAACAAGCAAGGGGGCACAGGCTCCAAACTTCTGTGTCGGGAGGAAAAGGCCCTGTGCTCCTTGGCAATCAAACACTACATGTTTCTCAAAGCAGTATCTCCAGGAACAAGCAGGAATGAGTCTTCACATATGGGTATCGTCGGTACCGACAGAGCCTGCGCGGGAACGCTCCCCAGCATCCAATCAGAAAGCCTTTGGGAGCATCCCAGAGCGCCTGCGTGCTGCCTTCCCGCCTTTCCCAACTGTCTCTCCTCAGTTCTTCTTTTTCCGCGGAGCCAGCAGGTCGTGTTCCTGTCACCGCAGAAGAATTTCTTTATTTTTCTTTATTTCTTTTCTTTATTTACATTCTCTTATATACGCGCTATTCTGCATCAGTGCGGTTTACATTGAACAAACTGAAATTACGTTGAACAGGGCATTATAACTTGGAGATAACTATTTTACAGGGAACATGGGTTATGAAGGGTTAAGTGGCTTGCCCAAGACCACAAGGAGCCCCTGTGGGACTAGAAACCCCAGTCCTTCCGACCCAAGGTTGCTGTCCTCTAGTGGGATTTGAACTCCCGACCTTCCGGCCTGAAGTACCTTGCCCCAACCACTAGGCCACTCCTCCACTACTTTTGTGTCGCGTCTTCCTTCTTCGACGCTTTACCGGTACCGCCGGTCTTTCTTTTCTTCTTTTAAAAAAAAAAGAGACTTTTCCTTTTTCTTTTTTCTTCAGGTGCACTTGCGTTTTCGGCCTTAGGCCCAAACCTTTTTTCCCTTAACATGGAAAAGCTTGCCTCAGGGTTTAAAAAGTGCACAAAATGTGGCGGTACCACTTCCGTCACCGACACCCACGACTGGTGTCTAAAATGTTCAGGTCCTGACCATTCCATCACAGATCATATGTCCTGTTCTATGATGTCTAAAAGAGGTCGGCAGAACTGAGCTGCCAAGCTCAGTACCCTGTTTCCCTCTGATGTGGCTTCGGTGGCATCGACGTCTTCTAGGGCTGCTGCTTCCTCACATGGATCTTAGGTAACTAAACATAAATCCAGCCTGTCCTCGAAGTTTAGATCTCCTTCTAAGCATCGAGATGCCTCTGGCGTTGCCTTCGAGGATTCTGCACCGGCAAAATTACCCCGGCGGGAGGCTTTGGCCTCTAAAGCATCATCATCGGGGTTCCAGGATGATCTCGATGGCGTGGCCTCGACAGATCACCTGGTGCCATGCTCTGGGGTACCGGTGGCTTCCCCCGGTACCGACTTCCAAGCATTGGCGATGTTGATGGATCAGAGGATTCTGTCCATGGCACACAGTCTGGCGGCTTTCCTTGTGGCATCGACGCCCCTGGTACCGCAACAGACTACTTCACTGGTACTGGCTCTAGCACCACCATCGGTACCGATCCCGGGTCCGGTGGCATCGACATCGGCTTCGGTGTCCGCTATGACGGTACTCTGTCCTCTGAAGTCCTCCGGTACTGATACCCCGGTACCGGTTATTCCCGATACCGATCTCGGTCAATACGGGAATCGGGCTTTGCAAGAGCATCCGGACAGACAATACTTCGATTCCTCTGAAGACTGAGGATTCTGAAGAGTCTGTCGCTGCAGTGATGCTTCTTCCACAGGATTCCTCTCCTAAACGAAGTTTGTCTTCTCCAGAGGACTTGTCTTTTCAAGACTTCATCAGGAAGGTGGCTCGGGGCCTATCCATCATGGTGGCCCCTGAGACAGAACCCAGAGCCAAGGAGTTAGATATTTTACAATATCCTAAAACTCCTAAGGAGGCAGCTACCTTGCCTGTTCATGAGATTTTGTATGATCTCATGTTGAGGATGTGGGAAGCACCTCTTACCACCTCTCCTCATTCTCGCAGGTTAGATACCATGTATCGTGTCCCTCCTTGTCCTGGTTTCCATAAAACTCAGCTTCCTCACCACTCTATTGTGGTTGAGTCTGCTATGAGAAAGATTAGAAGTGCCAAAATACATGCCTCTAATCCTCCAGGACGTGAATGTAGAACCCTGGATGCTTTTGGACGTAGAGTCTTCCAAGCTTCCATGCTTGCTGTGAGAATTAATTCCTATAGTCCTTACATGGGAATGTTCCTAAAAGAAGTCACTGATCATTTGCAGACTTTAAGTCCTTTCATTTCTGAAGATAAGACAGGACTTTCTCACTTGGCTCAAACATGCCCAAGATATCTCCAAATTTTCCAACCGTGCAGCTTTTGACTCCTTTGAATGTGTAAGCAGAGCCTCAGCTATTGCCATAGGTGCATGTAGAATTGCTTGGCTTCAAGCATCTGATTTGGAGATCTGGGTATAAGATGAATTGGGAAATATCCCTTGTGCAGGTGAAAACCTGTTTGGTAAAGATTGGCAAGCAAAGGCCAATCAGATGGATGCTGAAAATTCTGCCTTGGATAGACTATGCAAGTCTACAGCTGCTCCTGTTAAGAAAAGGTTGTTCAAGAAAGCACCTTTTTCTAAAAAGGGAAGATTTTATCCTGCTTATGGTCAGCGGGCATCTTCTGCAGCTCAATTCCCTACCAAACGTCAGCAATCATCCAAACAGAACAAAGCAAAGGCTGCTAGACCTCCTCCAGCCCAGCAACCTTAGCCCCCTCAGGGCCTTTGACTTTCCGCTAGAGAACTTAGCCTTCCTGGCTCTGGAAGGACCAGAGCCCTCCACCATTCCAGGAAGGTTATGTCATTTTGCTCCCAGGTGGGGACAAATTACAGCAGAGCATTGGACACTCTCCATCATAAGAGAGGGGTACAAACTTCATTTTTCAAGCTTGCCCCCTCACACAAGAGTGCACCAGTTAAATTCTCCAACCTCCTTCCTCAACCTGTTGGGGCAGGAGATTGCCACCCTTCTCGCCCAGGGGGCGCAATAGAGGAAGTGCCTCTTTAACAACAGGGCACAGGTTTCTACTCCCCCCTATTTTCTTATTCCAAAGAAAACAGGGGGCTACAGACCCATCTTAGATCTCAGAGAATTGAACAGATTCCTAGTCAAGGAAAAATTCTAAATGATTTCTCTGGGAACTCTGCTGCCATACCTTCAGAGTCAGGATTGGCTTTGTTCTCTAGATCTCAAGGATGCGTACACCCATGTTCTCATCCATCCAACTCACAGAAGGTTCCTTCAGTTCCTTTTTCAAGAGAAGCACTATCAGTACAGAGTGCTCCCTTTTGGTCTGGCCTCTGCACCAAGGGTGTTCACAAAATGCATGGCAGTGGTAGCTGCATTTCTGCGCACTCTGGGAATATTTGTATTCCCTTATTTGGATGACTGGCTCATTCGAGCTCCCACTCAGAGGCCAAGAGTTCTCTAGCCTGCACAATGCGTATCCTTCAGTATTTAGGGCTGATAATAAACATCCCAAAATCCAATTTAACCCCTACTCAGTCCCTGGAGTTTATAGGGGCGTTGCTGGATACCACAAGGTCAAGGGCCTATCTCCCCCAGGCCCGTTGCCTTCGTTTGGTGCAGTTAGCTTCTCAAGCAGAGTTGAAGCCCCACTTAACTGCTCGAGAGATGTTAGTTACTAGGCCACATGGCATCCACCGTGCATGTGGTACCATATGCTCGCCTTCACATGAGGGCAGCTCAGTGGACTTTATCCACCCAATGGACCCAGGCAATAGACTGCCTGTCAGACAAAATAGCAAACACAAGTCGCCTCATTTTGTCCCTCCAGTGGTGGAAGTCCCCTCAAAATCTGTTGCTGGGGTCCCCCTTTCAGCAGTCTCTACCCCAAGCAACTCTCACAACAGATGCTTCTCCAATGGGTTGGGGAGCTCATCTGCAAGACCTCTCCACCCAGGGCATCTGGTCCCCACAGGAGAGTTGTCTACATATCAATCTCTTGGAACTCGGAGCAATTTTCCTTGCTCTGCGGATGTTCCACACCCTGCTCAGCTACAAGACAGTCCTTATCCACACGGACAATCAGGTAGCCATGTTCTACGTGAAGAAGCAGGGCGGAACTGGCTCTGTCGCTTTGCAACGAAGCTTTGCGATTGTGGGCCCTCGCCAGAGAGCATCAGATTCATCTTCTGGCAGTTTATCTTCCAGGCGTTCAAAACTCTTGGGCAGACAGGCTCAGTTGAGTTCTGCTTCCACACGAGTGGTCCCTACATGTGGACCAGGTGGCCAGGATTTTTCAAATTTGGGGAACCCCGGACATAGACCTGTTTGCAAGTCCGTGGAATGCCAAACTTCCCCGGTTCTGTTCCAGAACTCCGGCTCAGGGAGCTCATGAAAGGGATGCTTTCCTCCTTCACTGGGGTCAAGACTTCCTGTATGCCTTTCCACCCATTCCCCTAATTCCCAAAACCCTGTTCAAGCTTCAGAGAGACAGAGGCCACATGTTTCTCATAGCTCCACATTGGCCACGGCAAGTGTGGTACCCTCTGCTTCTACATCTCTCTCAAGCTCCCTCCCTGGAGTTAGGGTCAGCTCCAGATCTCCTATCTCAAGAGGACGGAAAGTTATGGCATCCCAATCCCCAGTCTCTGCATCTCAGGGCTTGGTTGCTGAAGGCCTAGATCTCCAAGATCTTCATCTTTCTCAACAGGTGAAAGATGTTCTGTATGCTTCCAGAAAACCTTCCACTAGACGTTCTTAAGCTTTCAAGTGGTAGAGGTTTACCATCTGGTGCTCTGAGAAGGGTCTTAACCCCCTTGCCATACCTCTGGAATCTTTGCTGGAGTATCTCCTCCATTTGTCTAATGCAGGCCTTAAGACAAATTCAGTAAGGGTCCATTTGAGTGCTATTGCAGGTTCCCTTAAGCCTCTAAATGGACAACCTGTTTCAATGTAATGTATACAGTAGTACACATAATTTGTTAAGCTATTCCATGTAAAAAGTTAGAAAGTTTCCTGTTCCATGTAAAGTATACAATTAGTATACATAACTTGTTCCATGTAAACCGCCCTTGATCACTGGAAGGGGCGGTATAGAAGAAATAAGTAAATAAATAAATAAATAAACCTATTTCCTCTCATCCTCTTGTAGCAAGGTTCATGAGAGGCCTCCTTTTAACAAAGCCTCCCTTTAGACCACCTCCGGTGGCATGGGACTTGAACCTGGTTCTTGGTCAGCTTATGAAGCCGCCTTTTGAACCTTTGGCTACCACTTCCTTGAAATACCTTTCTTGGAAAGTTATCTTTCTCTTTGCAATCAAATCAGCACGTCGTATTAGTGAATTGCAAGCACTCGTAGCTAATCCACCATATACAAGGTTTCATCATGACAAGGTAGTCCTTAGGACTCATCCACACTTTATGCCTAAGGTGGTCTCGCCTTTCCACCTCAACCAGGAGGTCTACCTACCTGTCTTTTTTCCAGGACCTCTTGCATCGAGTGCAGAGTCTTCATACCCTGGACTGTAAAAGAGCTCTGGCCTTTTACTTACAGAGGACACAGCAGCATAGAAAGTCCTCTCAGCTCTTTGTTGCCTTTGATCCTTCTCATTTGGGACTACCAGTCTCCAAGAGAACACTATCTAACTGGATTGCCCAGTGTATTTCTTTCGCCTATCAGAGTAAGAACCTTTCTCTGGAGGGCCATGTCACAGCTCACAATGTGAGAGCCATGGCAGCCTCAATGGCTCATCTGAACTCTGTGTCTATTGACGACATCTGTCGAGGAGCCACTTGGGCCTCGGTTCATACCTTCACAGCCCATTACTGCTTGGACAAGGACTCCCGCCGGGATGCCTTGTTTGGTCAGGCTGTTCTTAAACACCTGTTCCATACTTAATCAACTCCTACCCACCATCCTTGATGGGATGCCAGAGATCCATGGGGGGAAGTGGAGCACTGTCCCAGAGAGACACAACTTCTGGGGTCTCTCCCTGGCATCTAAAGCTAGGGAGTCCCCATATGCGAAGACTCATTCGTGCTTGTTCCTGGAGATTACACAGTTACTTACCTGTAACAGGTGATCTCTGGGAACAGCAGGAATAAGTCTCACAACCCACCCACCTCCCCTAGGAGTTGTATCTCTATCTTTCCTTTCCCTCTCTCTCTCTCTCTCTCTCTCTTTGTCTCAGCTTTAAAACTCAACTGAGGAGAGACAATTGGGAAAGGCGGGAAGGCAGCACGCAGGCGCTGTGGGATGCTCCCAGAGGCTTTCTGATTGGACGCTGTGGAGAATTCCCGCGCAGGTTCAGTCAGTACCGACGATACCCATATGTGAACACTTATTCCTGCTGTTCCCAGAGATCACCTGTTACAGGTAAGTAACTGCTTTACCTGCCTGGCCAGGAAAATTGCCTGGCAGACAGATTGAGCAGGATTCTACAGCCTCACGAATGGCAGTTGAATCCTCTGGTTTTCCAAGTGATCTTTCGAAGATGTGGTCTTGCAACCATCGATCTCTTTGCTAGTCCACTGAACCGTCAGTTACCCAGGTTCTGTTACAGACAACTGCATCCTCTATGAATAGCAACAGATGCGTTTCTAATCTCTTGGTCTACAGGCCTACTGTATGTGTTTCCTCCCACGCCTTTAGTGGCCCAAACCTTGTTCAAGGTTCTTCAGGACAAGGCCTCGGTGATTCTGGTAGCCCCCAGATGGCCGAGGCAGTCGTGGTTTCCACTCCTTCTGCAGTTGGCGGTGGACACTCCACTCCCTCTGGGGGGTGAATCAAAACCTCCTGTCTCAGGACAAGGGATCTCTCCTGCACCCCAACCTCAAATGCCTCAACCTGATGGCCTGTCTGCTGAAAGGGTAGTTCTAGCTCCCTTACTTATGCCTAAGGAGGTGGAAGAGGTGGTTTTGGCCTCTAGGAGGCAAACCACCTGGAAATCTTATGCCCTCAAGTGGCGTAGGTTCTCCACTGGTCTGCTCAGCGCCAGGAGGATCCTTTTTCGTGCCTGGTTCCAGTGGTGCTGCAGTACCTGCTACACCTCTCGGATCTGGGCCTTAAATCCAACTCTTTTCGGGTCCACCTCTGTGCTCTATCGGCACAACACTCACAAGTAGAGGGCCAATCTGTCAGGCCACCCCTTGGTGTCCCGTTTCCTCAGAGGCCTGCTTCTGCTCAAGCCTCCTATCCGTCCACCGGCCCCTGAGTGGGATTTAAATGTAGTCTTGCAACAACTTGCCCACCATTTGAGCCGATGACTACCTGTCCTTTACGCTTCCTTTCCTGGAAGGCCTTGTTCTTGGTGGCTCTTACCTCGGCCAGGCGTGTGAGTGAACTACAAGCTCTGGTTTCTGATAGACCGTACACATGGTTCTATAAGAACAGGGTGGTCTTATGGACTCATCCTAAGTTACTTCCGAAAGTTGTCTCTTCCTTCCACCTCAGTCAGGAGGTGGTTCTTCTGACATTCTTCCCCAGGCCTCATGCTAGCCGGGCTGAAACAGTCCTGCATACTCTGGACTGTAGAAGGGCGTTGTCCTTTTACATAGACCGTACTCAGGGGCATCGAAGGGCTGTTCAGCTCTTCGTGTTTTTAGACCCTAATAAACTGGGGTTGCCTGTCTCCAAGCGAACGTTGCCCCTTTGGGTTGCGGATTGTATCGCCAGGGTCGAGTCACAGCCCACCGTGTCAGGGTGAAGGCCGCGTCAGTTGCCCACCTCCGCTCTGTTCTGTTGGCAGACATCTGCCGGGCCGCTACCTGGTCTTCAAGCCAGACTTTTGCGGCTCACTATTGCCTCAAAAGGGAGTCCCGTAGGGACAGTGCTTTCGGACAGGCGATACTCCGTAACTGCTAGGTACATATGACCTAGATTGGCCACTGTTGGAAGCAGAATACTGGGCTTGATGGACCTTGGTCTGACCAAGTATGGCATATCTTATGTTCTTATGTAATCTCTTTGAGGTTTAGGCAACTCCTACTCTCCGGCCCTTGTGTTGGGCTACCGTACGGGGATGTTCTCAGAAAGGATTCTTTCACGGATGCTGCCGCTCTAGAGGGAGCTTATTTTTCAGCTTGGGTTCCCGGTAGCCTGAAGCTAGGGAGTCCCATATGTGAGTACTGACTTCCTGCTTGGTCCTGGAGAAAGAGTAGTTACTCACCTGTAACAGGTGTTCTCCAGGAGCAGCAGGAATCAGTCCTCACGACCCTCCCTCCTCCCCTTGGAGTTGCAGTCATATGATTCATTTTGTTATTTTTGCTGTCTTTTAGCTATGTCATCAGACTGAGCATGATGGCAGCCTTGGGCTGGAAGGGGATCACTCATGCGCGCTGCATTCCCAAAGGCTTTCTTTGAAAGCTGGGACAATGCTCCGCACAAGGGCTCCGTCGGCGCCGACATCATCCATATGTGAGGACTGATTCCTGCTGCTCCTGGAGAACACCTGTTAAAGGTGAGAACTACTCTTTTCTCCCTTCCCTCTCAGCGTGGGCACCCTTTTCAAGGCTCAGCGGGACAGGGCATCGTTGATTCTCGTGGCTTCGGCAGCCTTGGTTCCCGCTCTTGCTCCAGCTGTTGACGGCGTGTCTGGTTCCCCTGTGCTCTGCCCCGGGTCTGCTGACACAGGTAGAGGGTCGGGTGCTGCACCCGAACCTAACCTCCCTATCCCTCATGGCCTGGCGGCTGAACGGGTCTCCCTAGCCTCCCTGGCCCTTCCAGAGGAGGTTGAGGAAGTCCTCCTCGCATTGAGGAAGGACTCCACCAGACAAGCCAATGCCTTCAAGTGGAGACGCTTCTCGGTCTGGTGCTTGGAGCACCAGTTTGACACGTTCGATGGGTCCTCCAGTACCACCTCCATCTCTCGAGGGAAGGGCTGAAGTCTAACTTTGTCAGGGTTCACTTGAGCGCCATCTCGGCGAATCACCTCCCTATAGAAGAGAAGCCCATCTCGACACCCATCCCCCCCTTCCCTGGCGAAATGGGACCTGAATGTGGTGCTCATACAGCTCACCCGTCCTCCCTTCGAGCCAATGGTGATGTGTTCGCTCCGGCACCTAACCTGGAAGGTAGCCTTCCTGGTGGCCCTGACCTCGGCCCGCCGAGTCAGTGAGCTCCAGGCTCTCATGGCTGACGTCCTCCGTACCCACCCCAAATTCCTGCCTAAGGTCATTTTGTACTAACATCTCAACCAGGAGATAGTCCTGCCGATTTTCTTTCTGAGGCCCCATGCCGACCAGGCGTCGATGACTCTTCACATCCTTGACTGCAGACTGGCCCTTGCCTTTTACTTGCAGCGTACCCAGACTCATCGCAAGTCTGGCTGGCTTTTTGTGACCTATTTATTTAACAATTCTTATATACCGCGCTATTTGTTATCTATGATCCCATTAGACCGGGGCTGGCAGTCACCAAGCGCACCCTCTCGGTTTGGGTGGCGGACTGCATTGCTTTTGCCCATGCGAAGGCGGGTGCCGCGCTAGATCATCGAGTCACTGCACACGGGGTTCGGGCCAAGGTGGCCTCTGTGGCCTCGCTGCACTCTGTGTCCCCGATGGACATCTGCCTGGCGGTGACCTGATTTTCTACGAATACCTTCTCTGCCCGCTACTGCCTGGAGAGGGAGTCCTGCTGGGACAGCGCCATCAGCCAATCTGTACTCCGTAACCTTTTTGTGGTATAAGCAACTCCTGCCCTCCGACCCTTCTTTACGGCTTTGCCCTGAGGACCCGAGGACTCGGGCTCCTTTGGGCTTTGGCTTCCGCTTCTTCTCTTGGCCTCATGGAGACGCTTTTTGGTTACAGGTTCGGTAGCCTGTAGCTAGGGAGTCCCATAAGTAAGGACTGACTTCCTGCTTGTTCTTGGAGAAAGTGTAGTTACTCACCTGTAACGGGTGTTCTTTAGGGACAGTAGGAATCAGTCCTCACTACCCTCCCGCCTCCCCTGATAAGTTGCTGAATTTTTGTCTGTACTCCGTAACCTGTTTGGGGTATAAGCAACTCCTGCCCTCTGACCCTTCTTCATGGCTACCCTTGCTATCTGCTTGGTAGGGCTCAAGTTAAGGGAACCTGACTGAGGAAGATGGCACCCTTGGGCGGGAAGAGGACCACGCATGCGTGGTAGCAATCCCAAAGGCTTTCTTTGAAAGCTGGGGAATTGTTCCACGCAGGCTCCGTCGGTGCCGATGTCACCCATAAGTGAGGACTGATTCCTGCTGTCCCTGTAGAAAACCTGTTACAGGTGAGTAACTACGCTTCCCTTACTTAGACGACTGGCTGTTCAGGGGAGCCTCCCTTCAAGAGGTAAGAATCTCCTTTAATCGTGCCATCACAGTGCTCCAACACCTGGACTTTGTCATAAACTTCCCAGAGTCTCACCTTGCTCCAATCCAATGACTGGAATTCATCGGAACACTCTGACACACAACATACCCGAGCTTTCCTTCCACAGAATTGCTATGCTTGCCTGATTGAGCTGGTAAAGTGGGTGCAAAAGTAAAGCCGAGTAAGAGCCCGAGAGATGCTATGGCAATTAGGGGACATGGCCACCACGATCCATGTCATCCCTTATGCTCAATTACATATTCAACAAGTGCAATGGACTCTGTTTTCTCAATGGGTGCAAGCAAAGGGGCATCTCAAAGACAAGATCCACATCACTCTTAAACTGATCAAGTCCCTTCAGTGCTGGTCTTCTCAACAGAACCTACTCATCGGGTCACCTTTTCAGTTGCCTGCACCTTGATGTACCTTGACAACGAGTTCTTCCAAGCTGGGTTGGGAGTGCATTTGAACAACCTAATCATACTGTTACTGTGTACACAACAGGAATCTACCATGCAGATCGACCTCCTGGAGCTATGGGCACTGACAAATGATCTTCGGGGTTTTCAACCCCAATTTTCGGAGCATCTAGTCAGGATGGACAACCAAGTTGCTATGTTCTACATAAACAAATGGGGGGACGGGATCTCAGAGAATTGAACAAGTTTCTATGCAAGGAGAAATTCAAGATGATTTCTCTCGGTGCTCTCCTTCCATACCTTCAGAGTCAGGATTGGCTTTGTTCTCTAGATTTCAAGGATGCGTACACCCATGTCCTCATCCATCCAACACACAGAAGGTTCCTTCGGTTCCTTTATCAAGGAAAGCACTACCAATACAGAGTGCTTCCTTTCGGTCTGGCCTCTGCTCCAAGAGTGTTCACAAAATGCATGGCAGTAGTAGCTGCATTTCTACGCACTCTAGGAATATTTGTATTCCCATATCTGGACGACTGGCTCATCCGAGCTCCATCCCAGACAGAGGCCCAGGCTTCCCTAGCCTGCACAAGGCGTGTTCTTCAGTATCTGGGACTTGTAATAAACATCCCAAAATCACATCTCAACCCTACTCAGTCATTAGAGTTCATAGGGGCCTTGCTGGATACCAAAACTGCAAGAGCCTATCTTCCCCAAGCCCGTTGCCTACGATTGGTGCAGTTAGCCTCACCAGTTCAGTTAAAGTCCCATTTAACTGCTCGAGAGATGTTACAACTGTTAGGCCACATGGCATCCATCGTGCATGTGGTTCCTTACGCTCGCCTTCACATGCGAGCAGCTCAGTGGACTCTGTCCACCCAATGGACCCAGGCATCAGGGTGCCTGTCAGACAAAATAGCAACCTCCAGTCGCCTCTTTTGGTCTCTCCAGTGGTGGAAGTCCACTCAGAATCTGTTGCTGGGGTCCCCCTTACAACAGATGCCTCTCCAAGGGGTTGGGGAGCTCATCTACAAGATCTCTCCACCCAGGGCATCTGGTCTCCACAGGAGACATCTCTACATATCAACCTCTTGGAGCTCAGAGCGATTTTTCTAGCGCTCAGTCTTCCACACCCTGCTCAGCTACAAGACAGTCCTCATCCACACGGACAACCAAGTAGCCATGTTCTACGTGAACAAGCAGGGCGGGACTGGCTCTCTGTCGCTTTGCAACGAAGCTTTGAGATTGTGGGCCTTCGCCAGAGCATCAAATTCATCTCATGGCAGTGCATCTTCCAGGGGTTCAAAACTCTTGGGCAGACAGACTCATTCGAGTTCTGCTTCCACACGAATGGTCCCTCCATGGGGACCAGATAGCCAGGATTTTTTGAATTTGGGGAACCCCGGACATAGACCTTTTTGCAAGTCCGTGGAATGCCAAACTTCCCCGGGTCTGTTCCAGGATTCCGTGTCAGGGAGTTCAGGCCAGGGATGCCTTCCTCCTCCATTGGGGGCAAGACTTCCTCTATGCCTTTCCACCCATTCCCCTAATTTCCAAGACACTGTTCAAGCTTCAGAGAGACAAGGGGTCTATGATCCTCATAGCACCACGTTGGCCACGCCAAGTGTGGTACCCTCTACTTCTGCATCTCTCTCAAGCTCCCTCCCTGGACTTGGGATCTGCTCCAGACCTCCTGTCCCAGGAGGAGGGAACGTTGTGGCACCCAAATCCCCAGTCTCTTCATCTCAGGGCCTGGTTGCTGAAGGGCCTAGACCATCAAGATTTGCATCTTTCTCAGCATGTGAAGCATATCCTTCATGCTTCCAGAAAGCCTTCCACTAGACCAGTGATGGCTAACCTTTTTGAGCCCGAGTGCCCAAACTGCCGCACAAAGCCAAAGAATTTCCTCAAAGTGCCAGCACGTCAATTAAAGCTCCATTTGCATAAGGTGCTTCATTTGCATAAATATTTGCATAATGTTACCATACACTAACTTTTAGTAAACATGCCTCTTAATGAGTATATGGATAAAGAAAGACTAAAAGGTTTCTACATTACTATAATCCAGTACCAACCGCCAGGCACATTAGGAACTACAGTACTACAAACGCTGCCCATTTAGAACCCATAGCAAACCCGCCGTATCCTAACAGCACTACCAGGACTCACAAAGCACCATACTCTACCTATCAAAAGGCAACACTGCAAATATTAAACCAATACATCTCAGAGAACAACAATACATGACCTACTGGGGAAAGAACAAGTGGCAATGTCAAATAGGAATTATATAAACAGAATACCTCAGCTCAGTTACACATGCAGAACAGACCATTACCAAACAAGGAATCACAATTTAGAAACAGGAAGACAATAATTAAACTGGGAACCCCAAAAGCCAAACTTGGAATATACAACAACACTGTAGAAATAAAACTATATATTAATTTCCTCTTGTACTAAACAAAGCGCAAAAATTAATGATGCACATTTCCCAGAGCTGACATATTCCAATTAATAAATTCAAAATAAAGAGATATTTTTCTACCTTTTGTGCATTTTTTTTTCAGTTGCAATTGTTCCAGCCACTTTCTTCTGGTTTCTTCGTGTCTTCTGCTAACTCTCCATCTGCTGTCCATTTGTCCTTTCTTCTGTCTTCTTGGGTTTTTTTTCCATTCTCTCTCTACATCTGCTTTAACATACTAATCTTTCTCCTTTTGCTCTTTCCTCATTCCTATTTCATCTACTCAAAATTTACCCCTCCATCCTCAATCCCCACTTACTCTCCCAATACCCGGCCAATTGTAGATTTTTTATCCCTCCCACACAAAATATTTTTCCCCTCTCCATTTTACTCTCCCAGCCCCATCCCATTCTAATCCTCCCCCAACACCAGCTCCCTTCTAGTTCCAGCCTCACCCAGCATCCATTCCCTTCTAGTCCCTGCATCAGCCCATTTCCAGTCCTAGCAGCCCCCCAACCCATTTCCAGTCCTAGCAACCCCCCAACCCAATACCAGTCCTATCCCCCCCTCATCAACCCACTTCCAGTCCTAACCCCCCATCACCCCATTTTCAGTTTAAGCCCCCCCTATAACCCATTACCAGTCCTAACCCCCCATCAGCCCACTTCCAGTCCTAACCCCCCATCAGCCCACTTCCAGTCAGCCCCCCATAGCCCATTGCCAGTCCTAACCCCCCCATCAGCCCACAGTCCATTACCAGTCCTAACCCCATCAGCCCACCTCAAGTCCTAACCCCTTCCCATCAGCCCATTTCTTGTCCCAGCCCCCCATAGCCCATTATCAGTCCTAAACCCCCCCATAGCCCATTACCAGTCCTAACCCCATCAGACCACCTCCAGTGTTAACCCCCCATCAGCCCATTTCCAGTCCTAACCCCACCCAACAGCCCACCTCAAGTCCTAACCCCTCCCCATCAGCAGTCCTAACCCCCCCTAGCCCATTAGCAGTCCTAACCCCCCCTCTCTAGCCCATTAGCAGTCCTAACCCCCCCCCATAGCCCATTACCAGTCCTAACCCCCCATCACCCCATTTCCAGACAGCCCCCATCAGCCCACAGCCCATTAGCAGTCCTACCCCCCCAGCCCATTAGCAGTCCTAACCCCCCCTAGCCCATTAGCAGTCCTAACCCCCCCCTAGCCCATTAGCAGTCCTAACCCACCCCCCATGGCAAATTTAAAAAAAAAAAAAAAAGCAGCTGGCTCTGGCTTCTGCCGCGGCAGCGGCAGAATGCAATGTCCCGTGGGGCCCCCTCCGCCCGCTAAGCCCCTCTGCAAGGGCTTTCAGATTCGCGAGGGAGAGCGTCCCCCTCGCGTCTGTAAAGCTCGCAGGGGCTAATGGGAAATGTCCCATCAGTCCCTCGCGTCTACCGGGGCTGATGGGAAATTTCCCATTAGCCCCTGCGGGCTTAACAGAGACGCGAGGGAGACGCTGTCTCCCTCGCGAATCTGAAAGCCCTTGCAGAGGGGCTTAGCGGGCGGAGGGGGCCCCGCGGGACACTGCATGCTGCCGCTTCCGCGGCAGCAGCCAGAGCCCGCTTTTTCTTTTTCTGCGGACCTTCACGCGTGCCAGCTGCAAGGCCTTCGCGTGCCACAGCTGGCACGCGTGCCATAGGTTCGCCATCGCTGCACTAGACGTTTCTGTGCTTTTAAATAAAGGTTTACCATTTGGTGTGCAGAGAAGGGTCTTAACCCTCTTGCAATACCTCTGAATTCTTTACTAGAGTATTTGCTGCATTTATCCCATGCAGGCCTTAAAACAAATTCAATAAGAGTCCATTTGAGTGCTATTGCAGCATCCCTTAAGCCTCTCAATGGACAGCCTATTTCCTCTCATCCTCTTATTGCAAGATTCATGAGAGGCCTTCTTTTAACTAAACCTCCCATTAGACCACCTCCAGTGGCATGGGATTTGAATTTGGTTCTTGGCCAGCTTATGAAGCCACCCTTTGAACCCTTAGCCACTACCTCCTTGAAATTCCTTTCCTGGAAGGTTATTTTTCTCATTGCAGTCACCTCAGCTCGCCGTATCAGTGAGCTGCAAGCCTTTGTGGCTAATCCTCCTTATACAAGGTTCCATCATGACAAGGTAGTCCTCAGGACTAATCCACACTTTATGCCTAAAGTGGTCTCACCTTTTCATCTGAACCAGGAGGTGTATTTACCTGTCTTTTTTCCAGGACCTCATGCATCAAGTGCAGAGAGGAATCTTCATACCCTGGATTGTAAGAGAGCACTTGCTTTTTACTTACAAAGGACACAGCAACATAGAAAGTCCTCTCAACTATTTGTTGCTTTTGATCCCTCTCATTTAGGACTTCCAGTCTCTAAGAGAACTCTGTCCAATTGGATTGCTCAGTGTATTTCTTTCGCCTACCAGAGTAAGAACCTTTCTCTGGAGGGCCATGTCACAGCTCACAATGTGAGGGCCATGGCAGCCTCTATGGCTCATCTAAACTCTGTCCATCGACCAAATCTGTCGAGCTGCCACCTGGGCCTCGGTTCATACCTTTACAACCCATTACTGCTTGGACAAGGACTCACGCCAGGATGCCTTGTTTGGTCAGGTTGTTCTCAAACACCTGTTCCATACCTAATCAACTCCTACCCCCCATCCCTGGTTGGATGCCCGAGATCCATGGCGGGAGGTAGAGCCCTTCTCAGGGACTCACAACCTTGGAGATCTCCTTGGCATCTCTAGCTGGGGAGTCCCCATATGTGAAGACTCATTCCTGCTTGTTCCTGAAGATAGCACAGTTACTTACCCTGTAACAGGTGATCTCTGGGAGCAGCAGGAATAAGTCTTCACAACCCACCCACCTCCCCTAGGAGTTGTATCTCTCTATCTTTCCTTTCCTCTCTCTCTCTTTGTCTCAGTTTAAAACTCTTACTGGAGAGAGGCGGTTAGGAAAGGCGGGAAGGCAGCGCGCAGGCGCTGTGGGATGCTCCCAAAAGCTTTCTTTCTGGACGCTGGGGAGCGTTCCCGTGCAGGCTCCGTCGGTACCGATGATACCCATATGTGAAGACTTATCCCTGTTGTTCCCAGAGATCACCTGTTACAGGTAAGTAACTGTGCTATTTCCAGAGTCAGTTTGATCATCTTTCTTTTTTTCATATGAACACAGATCTTTTCCAGTTAGCCCTGATGTCTTCTATATTTCTTGTCAGATTCTTGCAAGGATGTAACAGCTGCATCAGATTGCTATAATACTTCAGTGGGGATGCCATTAATGCCTGATTCTTTGTTCAGTCAATAATGTCATTTCTTTGTGGAGAAACAAAGTAAGTAGTCACGCATAGGTGATGTCCCCGACAGAGCCATACACAGGAAACACTCCCCAGCTTCTTTTGGAAGCTTTTGGGAGTCTGCACCATATACCTTATTTAAAGGTTCTTCTATACTGCTTTTACAAGGATCAAAGCGGTTTACAATTTAACAACATTTTACATAGAACATGAGATAGTTGTGGTATACAATGTAACAACAAACAAACAATATTTTCAAAACATTACAGAAAAGAAATATTTATGTAAGGGAGTAGTAGAATTAGGTGAAAGAAGAGATATGGGGCTTTGAGGTTAACATGTAGCCCTCAAATCAGGCTGCTTAACTTATTTACAACTATTTACAGACTGGCTCAGGTATGTGAGATAAAGGATGTCTGGGTATGAGTGTATATTGGAGCATGATGAAGGTAATTTAAGTTTAAAGTATTTGATGTGAGTCAGTGTTTCCGAAGTGGTCTAAGAAGAGAGGTTTTCAGGCCTTTCTTGAAAGTGGATAGATCTGAAGTTGCTCTAAGTTTATCTGGAAGCTTATTCCATAATACTGGGGCTGCAAATGTGAATGCTCTATTGCTGGTGAAGACGTTAGTCTTGCGGAACTCAGCAGGTACTATTAGGGTGTTTTGTAAACATCCTCTTCTGGGTCGGTCATCTGGTGATGTTTTAATGAGGCTGAAGAGGAAGGAGCGAGATTATCATGAGAAGTTTGTATTTAATTCGACTGTGTATGGGGAGCCAATAGAGCTTATGTTGGATTGGGGTTATGTGTTCAGTAATGCTAGCCTTGAATATGATGTGCGTTGCCATGCTTTGTGCTACTTGAAGGCTGTAAATGGACTGTTTAGGCCATTTAGGATGCTATTGCAATAGTTGAAGTGTGGAAGGACTATTGCTTGTAGTACAGATCTAAAGTCTTGTTCAGGTAGTAGTGGGCGTAGTTGTTGAACTAGCCTTATTTTGTTATAAATGGTGCTGGTTATTGAAGTTATGTAACATAGTAACATAGTAAATGATGGCAGATAAAGACCAGTATGGTCCATCTAGTCTGCCCAGCACAATGTCAAGAGTAGGTACACCTGCCGCTCTGTGCAGGCCACCCCTCCCTATGTCTTTGCCCAAGGGTGAGCCCACCACTCCATGTAGGACACCCCTATTTGTTGAGGAATCTGATGGTTTAGTTTATTTTTATATTTTCTTGTTGCTGTAAAGGGATCTCCACTGTCTGTCCCATGCCCTTTTGAACTCCGTCACTGTGTTTGTCCCCACCACTTCCATCGGGAGGGCATTCGAAGCATCCACCACCCTTTCATTGAAAAAGTATTTCCTGACATTGCCTTTCAATTTATCCTCCTTGTAGCTTCATGTTATGCCCTCTAGTTTTGCAGCTTCTCCGTCTTTGGAAGAGGTTTGTTTGTTCATTATTTTCCTTTAAGTAATAAAAGATCTGAATCATATCTCCCCTGTCCCTCCTCTCCTCCAAAGTGTACATGTTTAGGTCTTCAAGTCTCTTCTCATAATGTTTCTGACACAGGCTCCAAATCATTTTGGTCGCCTTCCTCTGGGCAGTTTCCAGTCTTTTTACATCCTTTGCAAGATATGGTCTCCAAAACTGAACACAGTATTCCAAGTGAGGCCTCACCAGTGACTTGTACAGTGGCTTAAGTACCTCTTCCTTTCTGCTGGTAATTCCTCTTCGTATGCAGCCCAACATCCTCCTGGCTTTTGCCACAGCCTTGTCGCACTGTTTTGCCACTTTGAGATCTTCAGAAATAATCACTCCGTCTTTCTCCTGATCTGTGCACACCAATCTCTCGCCCCCTATTGCGTACGTTTCCCTTGGATTTCTGCTACCCAAGTGCATGATTCTGCACGTCTTCACATTAAATCTTAACTGCCAAGCATCCAGACCATTCTTCCAGCTTTTGAAGATCATTCCTCATGTTAACCACTCCTTCGGGGGAGTCCACTCTGTTGCAAATTTTTGTGTCATCTGCAAAAAGACAGACTTTTCCATGCAGTCCTTCAGCAATATCACTCACAAATACATTGAACAGTGCCGGGCCCAGGACCGACCCCTGGGCCTGGCACTGTTCAATGTATTTGTGAGTGATATTGCTGAAGGACTGCATTGGAAAGTCTGTCTTTTTGAAAGCGACATGTGACTTGTTAAATTGAGCATATTGTCTGTTGTGATTCCAAGATACATTACTTCATTTTTTACTTCTAATGAAGCATCATTCATCTTAATAGTGGAGGGGGGGGGGGTGAAATCATGGTTTCTGGAGATGAACAAGACATCGGTTTTATTATAGTTAATGTAGAGGTGGTGGGTTTTTAGCCAATTTGATATTTTATTGAAGTAGGAGATAATAGGTTTGAAGTTATGGTTTGAAATATTAAAGGGGAGAGAGAGCATTATGTCAGCATAAATAGAGTAGCTGACTTTGAAGTTATTGATAATTGAGCATAGTGGATGAAGATATATATTGAATAGTAAAGCAGAGAGAAGATCCTTAAGGTAGCCTTGCTGTTGATCATAGGTTTCTGAAGTATGTTGATTTTGACTTGTTGGGATCTGCCATCTAGATAGGATTTAAACCACTGGGGTGTGGTATCATAAATGCCTATTTGTTGTAAACGGTAAAGGAGAATGTTATGGTTGATGGAATCGAAAGCTGAAGTGATATCTAAAAAGATGAATATTAATGCTGTTTTGGGGTTTTGAATTCCTTTTATAAGGTTGTTAAACAGTGTCAGTAGTAGCGTTTCCGTACTATGATGTGGTCTAAATCCATATTGGTGTTTGTCTAGGGGGATGTTAAGGTCATTGTGGTATTGTAGTTGGATATGTACGATCTTTTCAATTATATTAGCAAGAAATGGCAGGCTGGAGATTGGTCTGTATGATTTTGGGCAGAGTTTATCCATTGATTTTGTTTTTAAGGATTGGTCGTATGATGGCTTTTTTTTTTTTCTCTGGAAATATAGCCTCGTGAGAGGGACAAGTTGGCCATCTTTAGGATTGGTGCAGTGAGTTCGCTAGTAGTCTTTATCCAGTTAACAGGACAGGGATCAAAGCTAGATGTAGTAGTTAAGCATGTTACGATGTTCTTGAGGTGGTCCGTGGTGAAAGTCAGACCAAGTTGTTTTATGTGTTGGGTCAGCTGATAGGACTTGGAGAGGTGCGGTGTAAGAGGATTGTAGTTTACTGGAGTAGTAATTTGCTAGTGTCTATGGGTGTATGGTCTGGTGCTGGATGCTATCAGATGGGGGCTGGTTAAGGATTTAACTATTTCGAATAGCTCCTTGGGATGATTTAGAGACTTCAAAAGGATATTTGAGTAGAATTCTTTTTTTGTTTATGAGATCATGATAAGCTAACAGGGTATTCATGAAGGAAGTTCTGTCTTGAGGGGATTTAGAAGCTCTCCATTTATGTTCGATTTTCCTTAGGAGCCTTTTTGAGTTTATTTCTTTGGTGTACCATTGTTTAGATTGTCCTCTGTTCCTAGTAGGCTGTCCTGATTGAATTAAGGCTGTGTTGGCTTTGGTGGTGTTCCAATTACTTAATCGTTTAGGTTATCAGAACTGAAGTCATTGTTGCTTCCCTGATGAATGATTCCTTATCAAAGCTCTTAAATCTTGGGAAGTGCTTATCTTTGTTGGATGAATGTGTGTGTGGGTATTTGGAGTGTGAGAGAAAAGTCAATGAGAAAGTGATCTGATCATGGTACTGGGAGAGCTCTTAGATTATTTTTTATTGAGGTTTCATATATTTTTTCAGGAAGGAATATGAGATCAAGGATATTCTCTTTATTATGAGTAGGGAAATTTTATGATTTGCTTGTAATCCATGTCTGACATAGCATTAAGGAATGTGGAGGCTTGGGATTGGTTTAAGGAGTTAAGGTTAAGGTCACCTAGTAGTATTAGTTGCCGTTTAACAGAGTAGGTACAGACTAATTCTAGAACTTTTACTAAGCTGGTGGGCTCAGCAATGGGAGGTCTGTATAGAAGGCAGAAAGATACATATTTATTTTCTAATATTAGGATGTCAAAATGTGCCCATGCTATCAACTAATGTAGGGGATGTAGAAAGATCCTTTTTAATTAAGATCAGAACAACTCCTCCACGTTTATTAGAGCACGGAGAGTGAAACAAATTGTAACTATTGGTTTTCAACTGGTTAAGGAGGACATTATCTGTTTGAGAGAGCCAGGTTTCGGTAATGAATAAGATATGTGGGTCATTGTTTTGATATCTGTGATTACTGGTATTTTGTTTTTAATAGATCGGATATTAATGAGAGAGCACTTTAGGGAAGTAGAAGCCGATAGGCTTGTAGCTGCTGTATTGAGGGAGTGTGGTACAATAGGGATGTAGATGAGTCTGTTGTTTTTATAGGGTGTTCTGTTGCATCTATGATATGGTAGATGTAGGTGAGTAGAAGTGCTATAATGGATTATAGGGATTTGCAGAGATTGAGGCTGGGAGGATGTGAGGAGTAAGTCTTGAGTATGTAGACAACTCAGTAGTATTATAATGTATATTAAACTTGGTGTACTGTGAAAGCATATTGTTACAATTCTAAGACTGGCTAGTTTACTGCAAATAATATTGTAACAATCTCTGGAAGGAAGGGATAGACTTCCCAATGAGGAAAGTGAGGATAAGAAAGGGTGGCTAGAAGAGCACAACTGTTGAATCTATTACGAGGTATAATAGTAAAATGGGCGTGTCTTCTTTACATTGATAAAAGGGGGTAAAGATCATGTCTAGTTCAATTGGGTAATGCCACAAAGATGGAAGGGACCATAAGATCAGGCAGAAGATTTAACTCATCATAATCCCTCTAATACCTCGGCAAAATTGTAGGGTTTCCATGCCAAAGATCCACGCCTAAGGGCCCTCTGGCATGGATGCGCCTGAAGCGCAGTTAATATAAAGGTCCAGGAAATGCAGATGATAGGCAGATTCTAAAGGCAGAGCTTAGCACCCTGAAAGCCTTGTCTGCGCTGCTTTCTCTCTCTATCTTGGTCACAAGTCCTTTGTTGGATCATCAGGTCGGCGGAGGGTCCAGCGGCGAGGGAGGCAGTCTGGCAGCGGGGGTTCCTGGCAGTGTGAGCAGGAGGGAAAGGACGGAGCGCCTGAAGCGCGGTTAATATAAAGGTCCAGGAAAAGCAGATTATAGGCTGATTCTAAAGGCGGAGCTTACCACCCTTGAAAGCCTTGTCTGTGCGCTGCTTTCTCCCTCTATCTTGGTCTATGCCTGTGTGCTTCCTTCCCGCCTGCTGCCGCAGCGCTGTCTTCCAATCCTCAGTCTTTTCTTTTCCATGGAGCTCCATGGATGTATTCCAGTAAAGTTGTTAGTAATAGTTATCTCCCCTTCAGGAGTGCTTAATTGCATTGAATTTTCTTGTCCGTTGTCGTGGTGTGGTTTGTTTGTTTTTTTGATAGCTATTTTTTTCTCCTTTTGTATTTTTCGATACTAATCCAGTGGCACAGATGGTGCCCCGTTTGGACTCTCCACCATTGAGCCGTTTGATTTTTGCCATGACTATTTCTCTAAACATATCCCAAAACCTGGCCAGCAGGTTTAAAAAGTGCACTAGGTGTGTCCGGACTATTTCAGTCATGAAGAAGCACAATTGATGCCTCCAATGCTTAGTGCCTGATCATCATCCCTCTTGTAATTTGTGCCTGCAGATGACAAGGAGAGGTCTCCAGGGTCATGAAAAGCAGCCGGAAACTGTTCAGTACTCGACAGCCTATTCCATAGTCTTCGGCATCAACGTGTCGAACCAGTCTTCAAAGGTGGTTCAGGATATCTAAGAGATGTTGATATCGAGGACCTCTTGAGCTCAATAAGAGCACCCACACTTCCCTGGACCATCAGTCATCAGCCTCCTGGCAAGGAGGGAACTGACATCGCCCCCATCGACATTTCAGGTTGCTCTGATCGAGCAGGAGGAAAAGGCCCAAATGCATCATCATTGAAGCCCTTCACAACATGGGATCGAGAGCAATGGTAGGCTGTGAGCACCCCTCGCCATGCAGGGTGGACTTCTTAACCTCCAAGGGTTCAGAGGAAACAGACAGCCTCTCAACATCAATCCCAAGACTGAAACCCCTGCATAGGTGTCTGATACATCAGTCAAAGTTCTTCAAACCTCTGAGCCTTCAGAATCAGCAACCATGGAGGAATGGCTCTTAAAAGCACTTGAGAATCGCATAGCAACCCTGTTTGTGATGCAGTGCATTGAGGCATCTGCATTGACTCATTGTACAACAGATTCTGGAGACGCATGCCCTGCCCTCTGAGGCATCAACACTGGGTCATCAAAGGGATCAATCATCTGTTCTAACTCAGCCAATTCCTCCTTCACTTTCTCAAGGTCCAATACACCCTTGAAGCCTAGATGGGCTTAGCATTGGCATTCTCACAGAAGCTCCCATTTGTCTCGATGCAGAAGGGATATCCAGACACAGGATCAGAGACATTTCGATCTCCTCTCAGAATCTGACTCAGATGATTGGGTAACTGATGTGGAATTGGAGGACTTCTCGGAGTGCAGATTGTTGGAACTCCCATTGGAGCTTCCCTGCGTCATGAGCATTGGAAGTCTCTTCCTGAAGACAGGATTTTGTGAGGGATATGGCCAAGGCTTATACCATTCTCTAGAGACTGAAGAAAAGCCCTTGGCAGTGGAGTTGGAAATACTGAAGTACTCTGCACCTAAGGAGATGGTGACCCTGGGCCATGGTCGTACATCGCATCCTGCAGAGGGCCCCTCATAGAACCTCCAGTGAGTAGAAGACTGCTTCTAGTTCCTTAGCGCTCCGCAGTGCAGTCCTCAACTTCTGGGTTGTCAACCTCCTCCTGCAGCTAGGAGACTGGCATGTGCAAATTTATGACATCACTGGATATATCCTGTCAGCTTCCCTCCTACTTCCAGTGTGACCAGTCTCCTTGCAGCAGGAGGACGCTGTGAGCCCAGGAGTGGGGCTCACTGTGAGAAACAAATAAGCAGCTATTTTGCTTTTTGGTCATTTTTATTCATTTTCATTTCTTTAGTTAGTGGGCTTCTTTTGCTTTAAATTTAGATCAAATAAATAACTAACCCGGAAAATATTAGCACCGGTGAGATTAAGCAAATAATTTTTTTGTTGGAAGAGCCAACTCAGTCAAGGGGAAGAAAACCCCATACCGCCGTGGCAAATTCCTTTTTAATAAATATTTCTTTTTTAGAAAAAAAATTTTTCTTCACTTTTAAAAGAATCAGTGAGCACTTAACTGAAGTAACAGTCCTTCTTCATCCAGAGAGCAATGTAGCAGATAGCAGATGACGTGGCACGTTTCGTGGCCGATCATAGTGTGTGCCCCTGCTTCAGATCCAAGACTTCGCTCAATGAACTTGCATTGCATGATAGTGCCTCAAGAAGCCGGTTTTTTATCACGGCAGACGTCACGTAACCACGCCCTCCAACGCCCAGCTGTAAGGGACGTCAACCAAAGCAGCCAATCAGAATTAAAAGGGGGAAAGTCACCATTTGAAGACCTCCCCCTGTATCTGAGCTTGGCCATCATAACAACAATGAGAATTAAATGATAGTGTACCAGTCCAGTTGTGCGTTGAGACCATGAGGGGAGACAGAGTTCAAACGATAAATCCATCTTTGCTCCCGATGTTGTAGGATTTGCACTCGATTGCCTCCACGTGGATCAGGTGGTATAAAGTCCAAAATTCTCCAGGTGAGCAATTCAAAGGAATGAGCCTTCAAATGGTGACTTTCCCCCTTTTAATTCTGATTGGCTGCTTTGGTTGACGTCCCTTACAGCTGGGCGTTGGAGGGCGTGGTTACGTGACGTCTGCCGTGATAAAAAACCGGCTTCTTGAGGCACTATCATGCAATGCAAGTTCATTGAGCGAAGTCTTGGATCTGAAGCAGGGGCACACACTATGATCGGCCCCGAAACGTGCCACGTCATCTGCTATCTGCTACATTGCTCTCTGGATGAAGAAGGACTGTTACTTCAGTTAAATGCTCACTGATTCTTTTAAAAGTGAAGAAAAATTTTTTTTCTAAAAAAGAAATATTTATTAAAAAGGAATTTGCCACGGCGGTATGGTGTTTTCTTCCCCTTGACTGAGTTGGCTCTTCCAACAAAAAAAATATTTGCTTAATCTCACCGGTGCTAATATTTTCCGGGTTAGTTATTTATTTGATTGGTTTTACCGGGAATAGGGTATTAGTGTTTTGAGTGGATCCTTTCTATACACCTCTTATGTCATGGCGTCTGCAACATTCGCATTCACGGAAGAACGCCTTGCCCAGCTTAGAAAAACATCAGTCACTTTTTGATGAGGACGTTGTTGAAACATTAGCGGCAGATTTGCCACCAACAATTTTGGAATTAAAGGACATACATAAAAAGTTAATTCGGGCCAATTTGCACGGCTCGGCTATGGCTCAATATTTAAAATCTTCCATTGTCCCTAGGGGACTTCGAGTCATTAAACCCCCAAAGCAATTTGTCGATGATTCAGATTTTCTAGCCAAGTGGGATGCCATTTTGACCAAATGCAGTATAGACCTTATAGCCTTAGTACTAGAGCGGTCTTTGGTGGAACAAGAACGTTTAACCTCTCAAGCAACGGAGCTGAAATCGAAATTACTCACTACTCTGGAACCAATAAGCTTTCAAACTCAATGGGTGGAAATTGAGAAGCAATTGGCTTCATTTAGGGATCATGTAAAAAGTTTAAAGATCAACAAATTTAAACGTGACAAAAGTGATTACGATAACAACTGTGTGTTTAAATGGCCATCTCGTAATACTGGTTCTCGAAATAAGAAAGTTGCTTTTTCGGAGGGGTCTGATTCTGCTTCAGATACGGATTCAACGGGTCCTGATTCAGCCCGTTCGGGCTCAAACCGTTCTAGATCGCGGCCTTATTCAACTGCTGCTAGAGGAGGTTCGTTCCGTGGCCGTGCCCCTCGGGGTTCCAGTCATCAGGATTTTCTGGAAGGTCCGGACACTCGCTCCAAAACCAGGAGTCGTCAGTCATAAATCTCTCTGGAGTTACTCTTACAGAAGCACAGCTGTCTGTGCTGGAGCTGGGGCTATCTTATGTGCCGTCCTCTCGCTATGATGGCTTATGTTATGTTTTATGTTTTATTGCATTTGATAAAAACCGCCTTTCATATACAGTCAAGGCGGTGCACAATTAAAATAATTCGTAAAAGGAGGCCAATGGCCAATTAAAAAGAAAGGAAATGTACAATTCTTCAAAAGGACAGAGATAGTAAAGGTAAGACGAGACATAGGGAGAAGATAATAGGGGGAGGGCTTCACTGCTAGAGTATCTTTACACCGTTTTTTTCGCAAACTTCGGGTGATTCATCATTTTTCTGGGGCAACTGAAACCTCACAACCAGCTTTATTAAAGAATTCCTCTCGTTGGGTATCTCCGGGCCCCACTGAGGCGGCTATTTTTACTTTTCAGAGGCTGGTTCTTGAGGGTCTCTCTCAATTGGAATCTACACAATCTTTTGCTTTTAGCAATCTTTCTCGTGATCAATTTCAGGCCATTCAACAACTCTCGGATTCCTCCTTGGTCATACGGCGGGCCGATAAGGGAGGGGCCACAGTAGTCTTGTCATCTCATCAATATGACACTGAAATCACATTGCATCTCAGCAATCGCAAACATTATCAATTGATTTTGAATCCGACGGCTGAATTATTGCAAAAGATTGAAAATATAGTTTCTCAGGCCTTTATGAACAACTGGCTGATGAAACGGGAGGCAGACTTTTTGATTAATCGTTCCCCCAAAATTCCCACGTTTTATTTAGTCCCCAAGGTTCACAAGTCACTGGTTCAACCTCTGGGACGCCCAATAGTGTCCTGCCGAGGCTCTCTTTTGGAGCCACTTTCACAATTCTGTGACTTGTTTTTACAACCTTTGGCAAGTACCGTATCATCCTATCTGAAAGACACGGGGGATTTTCTGGTTCAATTAACTTCTTGCACCACACCGTCTCAGTATACTTACTTAGTTACCTTGGATGTCCAGTCCCTCTATACGAATATTGATCAGAGAGAGGTACTACAGGGACTTTCTACTTGCTCTGTGCCTTTACCTGAACGGATTCCTCAACATTTTCTCTTAGAGCTTTTGAGTCTGGTGCTAAATAATAATTATTTTCTATATCAGCAGCAATATTACCTTCAAGTATATGGCATCGCCATGGGGGCTACTGTAGCGCCCTCCATTGCCACCTTGTACATGGGGTGGTTTGAGGAACAACATATCTATCCTCATTTTTTATTTAAATATATACCTTTTTGGCGCCGCTTCCTTGATGTCTTTTTTATATGGACAGGTACAAAATTGCTGTTGGATGAGTTTCTTCAAGTTTTGAATTCGTTCAAGACCAACATACAATTTACAGCACAGATTGCTACCCAGAGTATTCAATTTCTGGACATCACTGTAACTTTGACAGCACATGGTTTTGAGACCTCTCTTTACCGTAAGAAAGTTCAACGGAACACTCTCCTGCGCTTCGATAGTTTCCACCCACCCTCCTTAAAATGTGGATTACCCTTTGGCCAGTTCCTTCGTCTTCGAAGGAACTGTACTCAGTTTGCAGACTTTAAGCGTCATGCCGCTGATTTAAGTTCTCGTTTATTAGCCAGGGGATATCCCTCTTATATAGTTAATCAGGCTTACAAGCGTGCTTGTCACGTTCATAGGGAATGGCTATTACAGGGTTCTTCCCTTTCTAATTCGTCAGATGACGTTACGGCTGTGTTTCCCTATATGAGAGGCTCTTCCAAAATTGTAGGTATTTTGCATCGTTATTGGCCTATTTTGGAGTTGCACTCCTGTTTTCGTAAACGTCTACGGATAGCATATTCTAGGCAGTCTAATTTACGGGACATGTTAGTTCATACTGCACCGGTTTTAGATCGCCCAATGAAGTTTCATGAAAATGCGGGGCATTTCCCTTGTGGTGGTTGCTGCGCCTATTGTCATAATACCATCTCAGGCCCGTCCTGGCAGGACGATCACACTCATAACATTCATCATGCCCGATGGCACACTAACTGTGCCACATCTTATGTGGTCTACCTTCTTGTTTGTCCATGCGACCTATATTATATTGGCTGCACCACCAGACCTTTTAAAGTTCGCCTAGGAGAACATGCATCTAGACTTCGTACGGAGACTTTATCAGCGCCTATAGTGGAACACTGCCTTTCTAAGGCTCATTCCTTTGAATCGCTCACCTGGAGAATTTTGGACTTTATACCACCTGATCCACGTGGAGGCAATCGAGTGCAAATCCTACAACATCGGGAGCAAAGATGGATTTATCGTTTGAACTCTGTCTCCCCTCATGGTCTCAACGCACAACTGGACTGGTACACTATCATTTAATTCTCATTGTTGTTATGATGGCCAAGCTCAGATACAGGGGGAGGTCTTCAAATGGTGACACTCCCCCTTTTAATTCTGATTGGCTGCTTTGGTTGACGTCCCTTACAGCTGGGCGTTGGAGGGCGTGGTTATGTGACGTCTGCCGTGATAAAAAACCGGCTTCTTGAGGCACTATCATGCAATGCAAGTTCATTGAGCGAAGTCTTGGATCTGAAGCAGGGGCACACACTATGATCGGCCCCGAAACGTGCCACGTCATCTGCTATCTGCTACATTGCTCTCTGGATGAAGGACTGTTACTTCAGTTAAGTGCTCACTGATTCTTTTAAAAGTGAAGAAAATTTTTTTTTCTAAAAAAGAAATATTTATTAAAAAGGAATTTGCCACGGCGGTATGGGGTTTTCTTCCCCTTGACTGAGTTGGCTCTTCCAACAAAAAAATTATTTGCTTAATCTCACCGGTGCTAATATTTTCCGGGTTAGTTATTTATTTGATTGGTTTTACCGGGAATAGGGTATTAGTGTTTTGAGTTAAATTTAGATCAGCCTGTTTGGAGGGAGGAGGGGTCAGTGCTCAGCACTATTGGAGCCTCCTGTCTCTCCTCCGTGTCAGCCCTGCCTATCTTACCTTGTTTTCTCTTTTCTGTTCTTTCCTTTTCATTTCTATTTGCTTTTATTTCTTTTCTCACTTTCTGAGCAGGCAGTCTGGGCTCCGTGGAAGTTCTCTCCCCCCTGACCCTACGGGGGAGAGCCCTTCGGCTTCCGTTGCCTCCGGAGTTTCCCCTGGTGCTGGGCTTTAACTCTGAAGATCGCGGGGCTATTTTCTCCCTGAGCGATCTGCACGGCAACGTTGTGAGCTGCGACGGGCTTCTGGCTCCTCAGGGCAGCTATTTTTAGCGGCGAAAAGCTGATTGCTGGTTTTGGCGCCTTTTTTGCCTCAGGGCTTTTGCCGCCGCGGCCATTTTAGAGGTACTTGGTCCACCGCGTTTATTTCAGCACCTCGGGGCTCCCTGGATTCTGGTAAGTCCCTCTGTTAGTTTTAATTCCTTAGAACACTGTTTACCTTTACTGTTACATTTGCTTTTACTTTTACCTTTACTTTTGCTTTTGTTTTTGTCTTGCAAAGGCTGGTTCCCTTCCCTTTTTTCCTACGGAGTTTTGGCATAAAGGGGGTCTCCAGTAGTGTGCTCTCTGCTGGCATCGGGTTTATTTTTAAGGCCAATGCCACAGAGGCACCTCTGTATAATTTGTGGAGCCCGTAGAGGTCCTTTGTCAGTATTGGGAGTCTGCAGGGGTTGTGCAACCCTGTCTTCACTCATGGAGCAGAAGCTGGAGGTCAGAGAGCCTGAGGGGATGGCTGAGCTTCCAGAGCTTGACGCTGCGCAAACTCCGCGCCAGGGTGCGCCGGAGCACCGGTCAGAGGGGTCCGCTGGGCCCTCTGCTACACCGCCAGCAAGCATTGCTGTAGAACCCGGGGCTTTCAGTTCCGAGTTTGTTCTGTTGATGCACCAGGCGTTTTGTTTGCGGCAGCAGGGCGCGGTGCCTGGATCGGCTCCTCTGCTGCCCCTTGAAGCCCCCCGGGACATGGGGGGTGCTTCTAGTGTTACTCTGCCCGCTCCGAAGAAGGCTCGTAGGTCCGCAGCTTCGGAGGCGGATGAGGAGTGGCCTGAAGGGTCTGAAGCGGCCTGGGACCCGGAGGGGGATCCTCTAGATCTGGAAGAAGGGGAGCTTCCGGAGCCTGAAGACCAGGCCAAGATCGTTCGAGTTTTTCGCCGCGAGGAATTGGCTACGCTCATTTCAGAGTCTTTGAAGGTCTTGAATATGGCGTCTCCGGTGGCCAAGGATGTCGAGATCGAGGATCCGGTTATTCAAGCGGAGCGTCAATCGCGCATAGTTTTTCCCTTGCACCGGGTGGTGGACAAGATGATTAAAGATGAGTGGGATAAGCCGGAGGCCGGGTTGCGCGGCGTTCGCACCCTGACTCGGCTTTATCCTTTGGCGGATCCGGATAAGGACCGCTTTCGAGCACCGCGGGTGGATGCGGTGGTCTCGGCAGTCACTAAAAAGACCACTATCCCGGTTGAAGGGGGTGCGGCCTTGAAGGATGCTCAAGACAGGAAGGTAGATGGCTTGCTGCGGCAGACCTTTGAGGCCGATTCCATTTCTTTGCAGGCGTCCGTGTGTGGCGCTTGGGTGGCCCGGGCGGTGTTTACGCTGGGCTCAGCGGTTGCGTCTGTCCTCGCGTCTGGAAGAGGAGGATGTGAAGGAGTTGGATCGCTTGGAGTCCGGAGCGGCGTATCTGGCGGATATTCATTACGACTTGATTCGCGCTTTGGCCAACAGTACGGCTTCGGTGGTGGCGGTCAGACGTTCCGTGTGGCTCAGGAACTGGGCGGCGGATGGCCCTTCCAAATCTCGTCTTAGCAAGCTTCCCTTCAAAGGAGGGCTACTCTTTGGAGAGGATTTGGACAAGTTGGTCAAAGACCTGGGGGAGTCCAAGGCTGGCCGGCTCCCAGAGGATAAGCCTAAGCCGCTTCGTTCGACCTTCTCGGTTCGGGGTCAGCCTCGTGATTTTCGCCGGTTTCGGTCCCCTCGCTATGCAGGTTTCTCTAGGGGCCGCTTCCAGACCCGTGCGCAGGGCTTTCGGGGCTACAGATGTGGCGCGAGGGGATTCTCTGCGGCCTCCCCCTCCACTTCTCGCAAGCCACAATGAGATGAGGCGGGTCCCGGCGGTGAGCATTGCGGTAGGCGGCCGCCTGCGGGAGTTCCTCTCCGCTTGGACCCTCATCACAACAGATCAGTGGGTACTGGATATGATTCAACACGGGTACGCCCTCGAGTTTGCTCGACCCGTTCGGGATTCCTTTATCCGCTCGCCGTGCAAAGGGGCCTCGAAGGCGGCAGCGGTGGCCGCCACTCAACAGATTGCTACTGTTGGGAGCGGTGACGGAGGTCCCGAAAAGCGACTACGGTATGGGTCGTTATTCTATTTATTTCGTAGTTCCCAAGAAAGGAGGAGACTTACGACCCATTCTGGATCTCAAGGCTGTCAACCGCTGTTTGCGGGTGCCGCACTTTCGGATGGAGACCTTGCAGTCGGTCATCGTCGCGGTACGTCCCGGGGAGTTCTTAACGTCGCTAGATCTGACAGAGGCATACTTGCATATTCCCATTCGGGAGGCTCATCAGAGGTTTCTGCGTTTTGCTCTCCCGTGGGGGCATTATCAGTTCCAGGCACTTCCTTTCGGCCTGGCGACGGCTCCACGTATCTTCACGAAGATAATGGTAGTCGTGGCGGCGGCATTGCGGCGCGAAGGGGTTCTGGTTCATCCGTATCTAGACGATTGGTTGATTCGTGCGAAGTCCAAGGAGGAAAGTCTTCAGGTCACGGACAAAGTGGTCCGTTTTCTACAGAGTCTGGGTTGGGTGATCAATTTTGCGAAGAGTCATCTGGAACCCACTCAGGAGCTCGTGTACCTTGGAGTCCGTTTTCAACACGTGCTCGGGTCACGTGTTCCTTCCTTCCCCGCGCGCCGACGCCTTGCGCGCTCTCATTCGGAAATTCCGAGCCACTCCGGCCCCGACAGCCTGGGACTACTTGCGAGTGCTAGGTACCATGGCAGCGACTCTGGAAGTGGTTCCTTGGACGAAGGTGCATATGAGACCATTGCAGCGGGCCCTGCTCCGTCGCTGGTCTCATCAGGCGGATTCCCTGAGCAGGAGGCTACCTTGCCCTCTGGCGGTTCGCAGGTCTCTCCGGTGGTGGCTTCTCCAACAAACTTTAGCGACCGGGATGCCGCTGGATCAACCCGATTGGTTGCCTCTATTGACGGACGCCAGCCTGACGGGCTGGGGTGCGCATTGCCAGGGCAGTTTTGCGCAGGGCCTATGGTCAGGGATGGAGGCGTCGTGGTCGATCAATCGCCTGGAGCTTCGAGCCGTGTTTCTCGCTCTTCAGGCCTTTCAGCACTTAGTTCTGGGTCGGGCAGTGCGGGTTCTGTCCGACAACTCGGCGACGGTGGCCTACATCAATCGGCAGGGCGGCACGGGAAGCGCCGCCATGGAGCAGGAAGCGGATCAGTTGTTCCGTTGGGTGGAACCTCGTCTCCCGTTGATTTCAGCGGCTCACATTGCCGGAAAAGACAACGTGACGGCCGACTTCCTCAGCAGAGTTCACGTGGATGCCGGGGAATGGCAGTTGCATCCCGAGGTGTTTCGGTCAGCTTGTGGAGCGCTGGGGGACGCCAGTAATGGATCTGATGGCGACTTTTCTCTCCGCACAGGTCCTTCGCTTTTACAGCAGGCGAAGGGAAAGGATGTCGGAGGGCATAGATGCGCTACTGCAAGTTTGGCCGAGACAGGGACTTCTCTACGTTTTCCCCCCGTGGGCATTGATCGGTCGGGTCGTTCAGAAGATAGGACGACACCCGGGGAGAGTACTTCTGGTGGCTCCCGATTGGCCTCGTCGTCCTTGGTATGCGGATCTAGTTCGCCTGCTGGACGGTCGTCCCTGGCGTTTACCGGAGCGGTCGGATCTCCTGGTTCAGGGTCCTCTTTTCATGCCTCAAGTGGATCGGTTCTCGCTTACGGTTTGGCCATTGAAAGGGCACGCTTGAGAAAGCGGGGATACTCTGCGGCGGTGATAGCCACGATGTTAGCATCTCGGAAGCGATCCACGTCGTTAGCCTACGTGAGAATTTGGCGCATTTTTGAGGATTGGTGTTCTCGGCATTGGATTTGGGCGGCCACGGTTGCCGTTCCAGTTCTGGATTTTCTGCAGGATGGCTTCGCTAAAGGGCTGGCGGCCAGCTCCTTGCGGGTTCAGCTGGCGGCGTTGGCCTGCTATCGAGGTAAGGTCAACGGTGTGTCGTTAGGGTCTCATCCGGATATTCGGCGCTTCTTATCGGCGATTTCTAAGTTGTGGCCTTCCCTTCGGGTTGGCGTCCCGCCCTGGGATCTTAATCTAGTTCTCCGAGCCCTGTCTCGGTCTCCCTTTGAGCCCGTTGAAAAACGCTCTTCTCTGAAGGATCTGACCTTGAAGGCTGTATTTCTGGTGGCAATTTGCTCGGCAAGGCGTATTTCCGAGTTGCAAGCCTTATCTTGCCGGGAGCCGTTCCTGACCTTCTCGGCTGATAAGGTGGTTTTGCGTACCGTGCCCTCCTTCCTGCCTAAGGTGGTCTCTCCCTTTCACATGAACCAGGTGGTCACTTTGCCGGTTCTTGGTTCGCGCGATGAGCTCCCCCTCGATCGCGATCTGCGCCGGTTGGATGTTCGGCAGGTGTTGCGTCATTATTTGCAGGTCACGGACTCCTTTCGCAAGTCTGATCGTTTATTTGTCCTTTTTGGGGGAGTGCGTAAGGGGGAGGCCGCAGCGAAAGCTTCTATAGCCCGGTGAATTAAAGAGGCGATTTCGGCGGCTTATCTGCTTCAAGGCCGCGCGGTGCCATCGGGATTACGGGCACATTCCACCAGGGCGCAGGCTTGCTCTTGGGCGGAGCATCGCTTGGTTCCGCCGGGGGATATTTGTAGGGCGGCTACTTGGTCGTCCTTGCATACTTTCAGTAAGCATTATCGTTTAGATGTGGAGGCGGCGAAGGATTCTCGCTTCGGGTCGGCGGTGTTGTCGGTCGGCCGGAAAGATCCTGCCCATTAGGTACTGCTCTGGTACATCCCAGAAGTTGAGGACTGCACTGCGGAGCGCTAAGGAAATATTAATTACACTTACCTGGTAATTGTAGTTCCTTTAGCGACGACAGTGCAGTCCTCCATCCCGTCCTATTTCTGTCCTTTTCAGGTTTCCGTCGTGGAGTGCGGCCTAAAGAATTGTTACCGGTGAGCCGACTCCGTTTCCTGTTTGTTTTCTCTGTCTTTATGGTCTGTCTCTTGCCTCTGCTTCTGTTGCTCGGAGCGCAGGGATGGAAAGCCGGGCATTAGCACGGTTGGTATGGTAGTTTTGAAAAAAAAAAAAAAAAAAAAGTTTTTGGATGTCATGATAAGGCTACTTATTTCTTGCTCCTTTGAGTCTGCTTTGTTAATAGTTCACACTGGAAGTAGGAGGGAAGCTGACAGGATATATCCAGTGATGTCATAAATTTGCACATGCCAGTCTCCTAGCTGCAGGAGGAGGATGACAACCCAGAAGTTGAGGACTGCACTGTCGTCGCTAAAGGAACTACAATTACCAGGTAAGTGTAATTAATATTTTCCAGAAACATCAGCTCCTGAAGAGCATTAAGAGTACCAAAACTCATTCTTCGGCATCCTCAGGAAGGCAGACTCAGACCTTGGACTCCTGAAGGAGGTGTTTTCAAGGCTCGATGCCCATTGCCCAAGTGGCCTCATATCAGCTTTACTTGAGCATGTTCCTCAAGGACATAATGCAGGACCTGGTTGACCTGTCTCAGTTCCTTCCTCTTGAGAAATTGGAGCTGTTTCGCGCTCTAGTGAACCATGGCCAGGACTGCTCAAAGTTCCTGTTCTGAGCAACCTGATGCCTTTGAGACTGCTCCAGTCCTCTGACTTGGAATAGTCTGTGCAGAATAAACTAGTGGATGTACTGTGCCGCATTGAGAATTTGTTCAGTGAACAGATGGAGGAGAAAGCTGGCATTATAGAGAAGCAGCATATCTTGCTTACCAGACTCTCCAGGCACACATCTGAACTGTCTTACTGTAGGAGGTACCAAGAAGGGGGCCAGAAGACCACCTATTCCCGTAGGTGTTGGTACTTGCCTGGGCGCCAAACCTCCCAGCAGAAACAGCAGGCCCCTTGCCAGCAAGTGCAGAGAAAAGCCCCAGAGGGCCCAGCCAGCCCCGCAGTCAAAACTCAGGGGGGGGGGGGGAGCGTAGCCAATCTACCAGGGGTCACCGTGATGAAGCCTCTGGTGGGGGGGAATGCTCATTCTCTTTGCTCAGAGATGGCCCCTCATAACCTTAATCCGAAGGGATGCAGGTTGCACGTCTTTGAACTGTCTCCAAGCTGACCTCCAAGGGTGTATCGCCTTGACACTCCCTCCCCCCCCCCCCCCGGCCGACCTAGCTGTCAGTCATTCTGCAGGAACAAGTAGGGTTGGGCTTCTACTTCGTTATTTTTCTGTTTCCCAAGAAGTTGGTGGAATTCTGTCCCATCCTGGACCCCAGAGACCTAAACACCTACTTGGTGAGAGAGTGGTTCAAGATGATTTTTCTGGACACTACTCTCGTACTTTCAAAAAGGAGATTGGCTATGCTCCCTGGATCTAAAAGATGCACACACCCACATACAGATTCATCCTGCTCACAGGAAGTATCTCGGATTCATCCTGGGAGGGCAACACTTTCAGTATCACAAGTGCTGCCTTTCAGCCTAGCCTTATCCCCCTCTGAGTCTTCACAGAATGTCTTGCAGTAGTGGCAGCCTACCTCCAAATGCTAGGGGTGTATCTTTTCCCTTTCCTGGATGATTGTCTAATAAAAAAAAAACTCCGGAGTGAGTTTGGGACTCCATACAGCTGACCATTAAGGTGTTGGAGCTGTTGAGGTTTGTGATCAACTACCCTAAGTCCCGCCTTCAGCCCACCCAACAGCTGGAATTCATAAGAGCCTTACTCGATATAACTCAGGATAGGGCTTTCCTCCTGCCTTGGTACAGGACACTCAACTGTCACTGAGTGACAGCTCGCAGGATGCTATCTGTCCTGGGTCAAACGGACTCTACAGTGCATGTTACACCCCTGGCATGTCTTCAGATGCAGTGGACCCAGGTCATCGCCTCCGGGATCGGGTGTATATCAACAGTCCCCTGTTCAATTGCTGCATTCAGTCCCTCAAAATTTGTTCAAAGGTCTTACCTTTCAGAAGGTCTTGCCTCAAAAGCTCTTGAAACGGATGCATCCAAGTTGGGATAGGGAGCTCATCTCGATGGCTTCCACACTCAGGCTGCCTGGTCTGTCCAAGAGTGTCTTCACCCGATCAACTTCCTGGAATTGAGAGCCATAACAAATGCTCTAAATGCCTTCCGGGATTGGCTTGCCAACCACATTGTTCTCATTCAGACCGACATTCAAGTCACTATGTTTATCAACAAGCAGGGGGCACCAGCTCCTATCTCCTGTGCTGGGAAATAGGTTGTGGATGTTCGTCATCGCTCACAGAATGAAGCCGAGGGCCACATGTTTGCCGGGGGACCAAAACACTCTGGTGGACAGGCTGAGCAAGGTCCTTCAGCCACACGAATGAATGCTGAACAGATGTGTAGTGGCCCTTATCTTTCGGAAATGGGGCACACTCTCAGTAGACCTGTGTGCCACTCCACGAAATGCCCAGGTAGATCAGTTACGCACCAGAGCAGGATCCCACAGCAGACTGGCATCAGATGCTTTCCTCCTGCACTGGGGAGAAAGTCTTCTGTTTGCTTAGTGTCCAATACCTCTCATAGCAAAAACCCTCAGGACGCAGAGGTACGATGATACTCTTCATGCCATACTGGCCCAGACTGCCCCGGTTCCCGCTCCTACTGCAGCTCTCCATGCAGGAACTCATTCCAGCTTGGCCATGCTCCAGACCTCATTTTGCAGGACAACGGGAGGATGCTGCATCACAGCATCCGGTCCTTGGCCCTCATGGCATGGATGTTGAGAGGCTAGCCCTGTCAGTGCTCAATTTGCCTGACAACATAAGATGATCTGTTGGCCTCCAGGAAGACCTCATTGAGGAGATCCTATGCCTGTATGTGGAGGAGGTTTGCTGTCTGGTATGAAGGCCAGGCCCTGGACCCTTCTGTCTGCTGTTTGAGTATCTTGAGTATGTTCTACACCTCTCTGATTCTGGCCTGGAGTCCAACTCTGAGTTCACCTTGACACAATTGGGCATACCATAGTGGGGTAGATGGAGAAATCCATCTTAGCCATAGCCTTTGTATGCTTCATGCGAGGGCTGCTCCTCTTGGAAGTCTCCGTACAATCCCCTCGTTGTGGCTTGGGACTTCAATGTGGTGCTAGCACAACTCATGAAAGCTCCCTTTGAGCCGCTCAACTCCACTACAGTTCTTGACCTGGAAGGTCTTGTTTCTAGTAACCGTCACCTCGACGTGCTTAGTGAGCGAGCTTCATGCTCTGGTATGTCATACACCGTATACCAGATTCCACCATAATAGATTGGTTCTTCAAATGCATCCCCATTTCCTTCTGAAGGCGGTTTTGGATTTCCATCTAAGCCAGTCTATAGTGCTACTTACTGGCATACATGCAGGTCTGGTGCCTCTGAGCAGTGGTGAGGTGCATGCCAGTTGGTTCCCGAGGCGGCCAAGGTGCTATCTCTGCTAGCCTTTCTGCAGGAAGTTCTGGAGAAGGGTCTTTCTCTTTGCTCCCTGAAGGTTCTAGTGACACCTTTGGCCTGTTTCAGCGTTTCGGTGGCTAATAAGTTGCTAGCCTTACACCCAGATGTTTCACCCTTTCTTCAGGGGTTTTGGTGTTTGTATCCACTCCTCCAATCTCTAGTCTCATCCTGGGATTTGTCTAGTGAGATCACAGAGAGAGGAAGACAGGCATCTGTATTTGGAAAAACTTAGAGAAGCTAGCAAAGTAGTCAAGAAGGCAAAGATTCAAAAGGAGGAGGAAATAGCCAATGCAATAAAATGGGGGGATAAGACATTTTTCAGATATATTAGTGAGAAGAGGAAGGGCAAAAGTGGTATTGTCAGACTCAAGGGTGCAGGGGGGGAATATGTAGAAGCTGATAAGGATAAAGCGGAATTGGTTAACAAATATTTTTGTTCTGTGTTCACAGATGATGAACCAGGAGCAGGACCTCAGAAAACACCCACAAATAGGAACAGAAGCGAGGGACATCTTGAGCAATTTTCAGAAGACTGTGTTCATGAGAAACTAGCTCAACTTAAAGTAGACAAAGCAATGGGACCGGATGGGATACACCCTAGAATACTGAGGGAACTTGGGGACATTCTAGCAACGCCACTGACTGACTTTTTCAATGCCTCGTTGGAGTCAGGAGTGGTGCCAAAGGACTGGAGAGAGGCTCATGTGGTGCCTTTACACAAAACGGAAGTAAGGATGTGGTTGAAAACTACAGGCCAGTTAGTTTCACTTTGGTGGTGAGTAAATTATTGGAAAAGCTGCTGAAAGAGAAAATAGTGAGGTTTCTGGAGTCCAGCGGATTACAGGATCCGAGGCAGTATGGATTTACCAGAGGCAGGTCTTGTCAGACAAATCTGATTGATTTCTTTGACTGGGTGACCAGGGAGTTGGACCGAGGGAGAGCTCTAGATGTGGTGTATTTAGATTTCAGTAAAGCCTTTAATAAGAAACACTGTACCCCAACCCATCTATCCCTGCTAAACTGTTGGTACCCAACAACTATCTTGCCGGCCTACACTAACCCATCTCTAGGCCAGCTGCCTTGATTACACCCCACACTGCGCCACACGAATCCAAAAACCCAAGTATTTCTGGCAGACATAAAATGGAGCCTGCTCACACTTTCCTGATTTTGTGCATGTGTATACTGACATCTTCATATAGAACCATCCCACACTCACAATACTGCATTCCTCTACTATATACACCAATCTACCTTCTCCACCCCCCCCCACCATTACCCATCCTGCATCAATACAACTTAAATCCTATCACCACCACACAAACGCCAAGCAAATTACCCCAACGACACACCCATATCAAAGGAAATAGATCACAAAAACACCCTAAAACCAAAGCAAAGAACACTATTGGATCCCAAATACAACTCACACGAACAACACACCCAGAACATCACACATGTAACATTATCCTTATTAATGCTAGGTCAATAAGGAATAAAACGCATATTATCCACAACATTCTAACTGACGAACAACCAGATATCCTATGCATAACAGAAACATGGCTCACTGACTCAGACCCTGCAACAATGAACCAAATACAGAAGCCCGGATACCAACTATACAACTGCCCACGCATCAACAGAAGAGGAGGCGGAGTCCTTATAGCAGCCAAAACCAGCCTTCAACTCACAACCACATATTCGGTCACAAATCCCGATCTTGACCTACTCAAAGTCGAGAGCATGGCATTATCCATCTGCCTAATCTATCGACCTCCCTCACCACAGCACGAAACACTAGCCACAGCACTAGAAACCATCACATCCACACAAAGCAAAAAATTCCAAATCATCCTCGGAGATTTGAACCTAGCATCAATTCCTCCGTCCCACACGGACTCCTTCTATGAAGCCATCGACCAATTGGGTTTCCAACAAATAGTAAGCAACCCCACACACTATAGAGGCAACATCCTAGATATGATTTTCATACCCAGAAATCCACAACAAAGCAATGAACCACCTATAATAAACATAACTCAAGTACCATGGTCAGACCACCACCAAATCAACTGTAAACTTAAACTACAGTGCCAACCCAAAAACTCAAAGGAGATGAGAATGACCAACCCCATTAGGAAATTCAGCAAACTCAACGAGGAACACCTCATAAGCACCATTGCATCCCACATAAACCTAGATTCCACAGACCTCGACGAACTAACTAACAGATGGAACACACACATCCAAAATACATCTAACCCAACATTGAAACACACAACAAACCCACATAAGATCAACTCGGAACCCTGGTACACAGGAACTCTAATAAAATCAAAAAGGGAGCTCCGTAAAATAGAGAGAAAATGGAGACATACCAAATCCTCCGATCTCAAAACTAAATACATGGCCCATCTCGCAAAGTACAAAGACGACGTGAACAATGCAAAAAAATTACATCACACCAACATCCTAAACAATCGCCCGCGAGAGTTATTTGAACTAGTCAAATCACTAACCAAAACCGACCAAAATGCCAACCTCAACAACTCCATCAAGGTCCAAACACTGGCAAACCACTACGCGACCAAACTTACGGCCCCTAGTCCTCCACCCCCCCCACCAACACCACAAATCAGAAGTGAGAATAACACGACGCAAAACCAGTTATGGGAGCACTTCCACAAAATAGGAACCCAGCAAATCACAACCATTGTCACAAGCCTAAAAAGCACCACCTCCCCACTAGACCCCTGTCCTGCATCCTGGATCAAGGCAGTGAAACAAGACATAGCACCTCACATAGCACACATAGTTAACCTATCCCTACAACAAGGAATCATGCCCTCAGAATTAAAGAAATCAGTCATTAGACCGATCCTAAAAAACACTACACTCAACGGAGAAGACCCAGCGTCCTACCGTCCCATATCAAGTATCTCATTCCTGGCAAAGATCATAAAAAAAACGGTCCTTCTACAGCTCCAAGACCATCTGACTGACAATGCTCCTCTTGATGACCAGCAATATGGCTTCAGGCAACATCATGGAGTTGAAACCTTGTTACTAGTCCTACTTAACAACCTCCTAAAGGGCCTTGAAAACAAAAAGAAAATGTACATTCTTGTATTCATTGACATCTCCGCTGCCTTTGATACAGTCAATCATGGGACCCTCATAAATAGGATAAAATCAATAGGAATAACAGGAACACCACTAAAATGGTTCTCATCCTACATCTCAAATCGAACACAACAGGTTCAATTCAACGGAGAAAAAGCAGAATCTTTCTCCCAAACGCAGGGAATCCCCCAAGGCTCTGCTCTCTCAGCACTTCTGTTTAACATATATATGCAGCCACTATGCAAAATTTTCTCACGACACTAAATTAATTACCACATCTATGCCGATGATATCATGCTATACTCACAACTAGACACTAAAAACCCAGACTACAACCCACTAGAGACATGTATCAGAGAGATGCAAGACTGGTTGCAACAAAGTAGTATGTCAATTAATCACAAAAAAACCGAAGTAATGTATATCTCCAAAGAACCGAATTTTGACCCACCCACATCAATAACACTATGTAACAACACTTACCAAACAAAAAAAGAAATAAAGTATCTAGGAGTCACATTTGACTGTGACCTAAAGATGGAAAAAACACCTCCGAAAGACCAACAGAGCAGTTTTCCACAAGCTTAGAGTGCTCCAACCCATTCGGAATATTATTGATCCCCAAGACTTCAGAACAGTGGCCCAAGCACTCATCATGCCACATTTTGACTACTGCAACGCCATCCTACAAGGTTTACCTAAAAAAACCCTAAACATATTACAAATGGCACAAAATGTAGCTGCCAGGGTCATAATGAAGAAAAATCTAAGTGACCACATCACACCAGTGCTAATTCAATTACACTGGCTACCCATAACAGCTCGAACAAAATACAAAATACTAACAACCACCTTCAAACTCATCCACAACTTAGCACCTTCCTTCCTCAACAACCTAGTAAGATCGCAACCTCCTACCCGAAACAGAAGAACCCACAATTCCAACATCCTTCACACTCCAACAGATATAAGATCTGCCAAAGCTAACACCAGCCACAGGGCTTTCTCATATGTGGCACCAACTCTGTGGAACCAACTCCCACCAGAACTATGAGCTAGCAATGACCTTCTAGACTTCAGAAAGAAACTCAAAACGCACATTTTCCAATCTCATTTCAACCTGAACTAAATCCACAGATGGAGCAGCCCCTGACCACTGTGGCCAAAAAGCTTATCCTGTATATATGTATTTATGTATATATGTAAATGAACTCCCCCATAGCTAAGAAGTGTTAACTCTGTATGATGTGCTTTTCTGACAATCTGTATGTAAACAAAATTTGTACCTGCCTTGATTCGGCAGTTTCACAATAGTAATCCTACCCGCTTCTGATCGCTGGAAGGAGCGGGCTACAAATGCTTGCTAAATAAATAAAAATAAAAATAAACACTGTTCCGCACGGCGACTTATAAACAAACTGAGCACCCTAGGGATGGACCCTAAAGTTACTGCTTGGGTTAGAAATTGGTTGGGTGGGAGGCGACAAAGAGTACAAGTAAATGGAGCTCACTCTGAGGAGAAGGATGTTACAGGTGGTGTGCCCCAGGGAACTGTCCTTGGTCTGATTCTTTTTAACATCTTTGTAAGTGATATAGCGGAAGGGCTGTCGGGTAAGGTTTGCCTCTTTGCTGATGATACCAAAATCTGCAATAGAGTAGACACCCAGGAAGGTGTAGATAACATGAGGAGGGATCTAGCTAAGCTTGAAGAATGGTCTAGAATTTGGCAGCTGGGATTTAATGTTAAAAAATGTAAGGTCATGCATTTGGGCTGCAGCAATCCAAGGGAGCAATACAGTATAGGAGGTGAAGTACTTTTGTCCACTAAAGAAGAGCGGGACCTAGGCGTGGTTGTGTCTGATGATCTTAAAGTAGCTAAACAGGTAGAAAAGGCGACGGCAAAAGCTAGAAGGATGCTTGGGTGCATACGGAGAGGAATGGCTAGCAGAAAAAAGGAGGTGATAATGCCTCTGTATAAGTCTTTGGTGTGACCTCATTTGGAGTATAGTGTGCAATTCTGGAGACCGCACCTTCAAAAGGATGTGAACAGGATGGAGTCGGTGCAGAGGGTGGCTACTAAAATGATTAGTGGGCTTCATTATAAAGCATATGAGGACAGACTGAAGGATCTTAATATGTACACCTTAGAGGAAAGGCGGGATAGAGGTGATATGATTGAGATGTTTAAATACCTCCGTGGCATAAATGTTCAGAGAGAGCCTCTTTCAATTGAAAGCAAGCTCTGCTACGAGGGGACATGAGATGAGGGTGAAGGGAGATAGATTCAGGAGTGATATGCAGAAATATTTCTTTACGGAAAGAGTAGTGGATCCATGGAATAGTCTCCCAGTGGAGGTGGTAGAGATGAGGACAGTAACTGAATTCAAAAAAGCATGGGACCAACACAGGATCTCTAAAGGTAAAAAGTGGACTTTTGTTGTTGTTGATATGGAAGGACAGACTAGATAGGCCATGTGGTCTTTTTCTGTCATTATGTTTCTATGTAGTGCTCAGGGCCCTGATATCATTCCCTTTTGAGCCATTGAAGTGTGCTGCTCTGAAGGATTTGATGCTCAAGACTGTCTTCTTGGTCACATTTCACAAGGAGGATTTCTGAACACTGGGCTCTGTCTTGTCAAGATCCTTATCTGCCTTTTTTTTTTTTTTTTTTTTTGTGGAGGCAGTTTCCATTTGTCCTGTACCTTCCTCCTTGCCTAATGTGATTTCTCCTTTCATATGAACCAAATGGTTTGCCTGTCACCCTCCTCTAAAGAACCATATCGGGGAAGGATAAGGTTCTTTGCCTTGTGGATGTCTGGAGGGTGCTTTTCTGGTACTTGGAGGTTAGAAATGCCTTTTGTAAATCCAACCATATTTTTGCGCTGTTTGCTGGCCCATGCAAGCGTGACACGGTGGCTAAGTCTACATTGGGGCACTGGATTAAGAAGGCCGTTGCCTCATTGTATCTGTTGCAGAACCGCATGGTTCCAGAGGGTTTGTGCGCCCATTCTACCTGAGTGCCAGCATCCTCGTGAGCAGAGCTTCATCTTGCTGTTTTTCTCTAGATCAGTCATTCTCAACAAGGGCGATATCGTCCCCAAGGGGGCAAAAAGTGAGTTGAGGGGGGTGGGGGTGATAGTAAAAATGCCTCCCTTTGGAAGAAAACCCTGCACCTGTACCTTCAATCAAGCGGGCTCCCCGATCTGCTGATGAAGAAATGCCGTGCAGCTTCAGTCAAGCTAGCTCCCCAATCCTCCCCATCATCAGCAATCACTGACTGAGGGCAGTTTGAGAGGCATATGAAAACAGTGACAAACTCTCCTGCTAGAATTGGAGCAACTCCATTGTGTATGGCTGACCTGCTACTGTTCTGACAGGAAGGTACACTGCGGTGGGGACCCGCAGCAGTGTACCTTCCTGCCGGAATAGTAGCAGCTCAGCCTCATACATTAGAGCTGCTCTGGCTTTGGCGGGAGAGTTTGCCATGGTTTTCATGTGTCTCACATTGACCTCAGCCAGCGATTGCTGAAGATGGCAAGGATCGGGGAGCCGGTTAGATTGAAGCTTCAAGGCATTTCTTCATCGGCAGATTGGGGATCCCACTTGACTTGAAGGTGCCGAGCATTACTTCAACTGGAAATCAGGGAGTTGACTTGCTTAAATGACATAGTTGCAAAATTAATTCACCAGGGAGCGGTTGGCTGGGTGCTATGTATTTCCCCAGTTAAGGGGTTAATTCTCATGGTAATATTCTGAGGTTTAGTGGTGCTGGTGTTGTGAAAATAATTGAATGGCCCAGTCCAAGGACGTGGTAAAAAGGAAGGAGTTCTTTATTAAAGATTAAAATAACACGCCACAACGCCCGACACAGGCCGTGTTTTGAAATACCTTCTTCAGGGGAATTCTAGCATTCTCTATTGTTAGGTAAGCCCAAATGTAATGATCTTGTACTGAAAGACAGACCTTCATGAACATGGAGAAGTTTTGAGAAAAGGGTTTTTATCCAGGAGATGAATCTCTGACATAAGATTCTTACAGGAGTCTTTCAGTACAAGATCATTACATTTGGGCTTACCTAACAATAGAGAACGCCAGAATTCCCCCTGAAGAAGGTATTTCGAAACACGGCCTGTGTCGGGCGTTGTGGCGTGTTATTGTAAATTTTAATGAAGAACTTCTTCCTTTTTACCACGTTCTTGGACTGGGTTTCTTCTATTCATGCGGCGTTGTGCTTCTCTTGGTGAATAATTGAATGACCTACATTAAAAGTGAACAAAGCATTACTTGTTTATTATATTTTCATATGCTTCCCATTGTTAATCATGGCTGCGAAAAAGAAGTGTAGTCCGTATCTGGAGGAGTATTTCTCTCTTAGCTTTTTTTTTTAAAGCCCATTTGATTGAAGACAACCTATGTATTTTATATGTAACAGCTCAATTTCAAATGAAGCTATGAAGACTTTTAGAGCATTTAAAAAGAAAATCCTGATAAAATTGACAAACCAATTGATTATTTCAAAAATGTGAAAAAATTTTGAACAGTGAAAAACCATTCTTTCTTTCTTTATTACAAAAAGTACACAAACAAATTCAGATGGAATGATTACATCTTATGAAACTGCTCAAATCATTGCAGAAACTGAAAGTATGCATGCAGTTGCTGAAAATATTATACGGCCTGCCTTTGAAACTCTTATGAAAATTGTGTTGCATTGAGAATCAAGTGGTTTAAAAGCATTACCATTGAGCGATTATTTGGTTCAGAGAAGAATTGATGAAATGTCATCTGATGTAGAAACCCAGCTTGTTCAAATATTAGAAAGCAGAAAATTCTCAATTCCAAATTGATGAATCAATGGTTAGTGATGATAGAGCTATTCATATGGCATAGGTCTATTTTCTAGTTGAAAACTACAAACTCTGTGAAGAAATGTGGTTCCTAAAGTCTTTGGAAACCGACACAACTGGATCATCCATGTGTGAGGCTTTGAGATCTTGGTTTGATGAAAAACAAGTACTCTTTGAAAACTTAGTATCCTGCGTAACTGATGGCGCTCCATCCATGGTGGGAAAACACAAGGGATTTATTGCCCACTTAAAAAAAAATGTATGTCCTTCGATTCTTATAGTGCATTGTCATACACCGCCATCATTTAGTTGCCAAAAATATTAGTCCAGTTTTTCATGAATCATTGGAAATAGTTATTAAAACAGTTAATATAATTAAATCTTACAGCAAGTATGATCTATATTTTAGGACGTTTTGCAGTGATAACGAAGAGCAGAACATTAGACTTATTTTTCACATGGAAGTTCGATGACTTTCAAAAGGAAATTGCCTAGCAAGATTTGTAAGCCTATTTGATACAATAGTTTCTTGGAACGTGAAGGAGAGGTAGAGTTGGCAGAGGAAATAAAGAACCCAAAATATTACATTTTTGGCCTGGATTTTTCGAAAGCTCAGTGACGTTTCACTTCAGCTTCAAGGCAAATTAAATATGTTTCTAGACTGTAAATGTGTTCTGAAAGCTTTTACTGAAAACTAAGTATTTTTCAAACCATTTTACATTAGAAACATTTCAACAGCGTGCCCGAGTTTACAGAAATAATTGAACATCTCTCAGATCAAACTCTTAAAAATTTTGCAGAATATTTATTGTCATTGAAAGAAGAACTGAATAGCCGATTTTCAGATTTATTTTCTTTTGAAGTCAAGCCATGAATGTTGGATCCTTTTGACTGATATGGAATCTTTTAGTGAAATCATTCAAGAGGAACTTATTAAACTAAAATGCAATGATGAATGCAAATATAAATTTGAAAAAGCTGGAATGACTGCATTGTGGCTATCAAATACAACTAAACAGCTCTATCCAAACATGTGGTCTGAAATGGCTAAAGTACTGTTGTGTTTTCCAACTTCATATTTGGTTGAATGTGGCTTTAGTGCAGTCAATAAAATATTAACAAAGGAAAGAAGTAGAACCGATATATGCATGCGAGGAGACATAAGACTAAAACGCACAAATATTGAGCCAAACATTGAGAATCTAGCAGCAAAGAACAAGGGTCACATTGAATAAACAATATATGTAAACTGTCATTTTAGTTTCAATAAGAAATTTTTTGTAGGAGAGCAATTGCTTTAAAAACTAACCAAAAGTGGGCGATAGGGAAAAAAGGCGAAGAAACCCTGCTCTAGATACTGTTCGGTTATGATGTTGTGCAGAGCATAATTTCTGGAGGAACATGATAGAATGCAGTTCCTGCACTTATTTTCAGACTCTAGAACAGCAAGGATGTTCTGCTCCAGACCCTTTCTTCCAGGAAGTCTGCAGGGAAGAGGTGGGAAGGGGATGAGGCTGAAGCAGGGCAGAGAATAGTTTCTCAAATCTCTAATCCAGGCCCTCTTCTATTGCTCTGCCGTGTATGCTCTTCTATTGCTCTGCCGTGTGTGTGTGTGAGTGTGAAAAGCCTTTCATGATTTAGGGCAACGAATGTGACCTTTTTCTCTCTTTCTTTTAAAGGTGAAACAGAAGTAAAAGAAACCCTGGGGCCTGAAGCAGATGTAGATGAAGCCGAATGTACAGGTACTTATTGTACCTTGTATTTGACAGCAATTATTTGCCCCTCATGATTTTTTTTAAAGAATTAAAAAATGCTATGAAAATACTATAATGAAATTTTAGCCATTTTGTCTGCCAAATTCATGACCTGGAGGTGTTTGACTCTGAAATTTGCTTATGTGACAAAGATATTTGAGCTGGATTGGGGGATTTATTTCCAGTCCATAGATTTTTGGACACCACCTGAACAGCAGAATGGGAGGGCTCCTAAGGCCTGATTCAGTCAACAAATTCTTTTTGCATACATGCTGGGGTAGGCCTCAGACTCAAGCCCGTAGCATTTCATAGTTCAGGGTTTTCTTTAAAGCAGTAGATTCTCTTAAATACGTTTAATACAAATTCTGCTTTATTTTTGTTTTCTTTGGATGTTGAAATAAACAGCAAAACTGTATTTTGGCACTGCTGCTGTTGCACCATTAGAATTTTGCAGCACTCTGACTTCTCTAGTTATGAGAATGACATTTGAAGTGCAGAACTTCCTGTGTATCAAAATCCATTCCATATTGTCCTGCTAGACCTGTCCAGACAAGTGGGTTGTGTACCACTACCAGCAGATTGGTAGAGACAAAGTACCAATGAAAAGCCCAGGTTTCAATGACATCACTCCCATGCCTCTATTCGCCTCAGCTACCAAAGGGCTCTTCAGTATTTCTTTGTCTCCAGCAGGTAGTGGATAGATTTTTTTTTCCTCTCTGAAGAAAATTCTGAAGAACTGAGAGGAAAAATTTGATTAAATGCTCGTGAACACTTGAGGGTGACTCTCATGTGAGTGTGACGTGGGAGGCTCCAATAGACTGCGTTCTTTTTTTTGTAGCCATAGGAGGAGGGAAATTTGGTTCTGTTTCATGCACTTATGATAACAGCCTGTTGAGCAGCCAGAAATTGGAAGGATCTGGAACAGTGCAGCAGCTTCACATAAACTCAGTGCCCCCCTCTCTCCTCTTCTGCCCCTCTGCTCTCTCCTGAAGTTTGCAGAAGTCTCTGAGGGATCTACTTGACAGCCACCTTAAACACAGTGCTGCAAAAGCCAGTGAAACAGTATCAAGGGAGTAGAGCTGAGCCCATCATGAATCCTCTGTCTGGGGCTCTCGGGGAGTGAGTACCAAGATATGACCGCGTCATTGACCTTGTTGGGGGCTCCCTATTCTGTGTGGGACGTAATTTGGAGTCGACCACTAATGAATGCTGACGTGGTGTGGGGGTTTATCGCCATCTTCTGCACATGTTAATAGCTTTTTCTCTGGGAACAAGCAGGAAGTTGGTCCTCACATATGGGTGATGTCAGCACCGACGGCGCCCATGTGGAAGTATCTCTGCAGCTCCCAAAGAAAGCCTTTGGGAGATGCACCACACATACATGGCCCCCTTCCTGCCCAAGGGTGCCATCATGCCTCAATCTCCTTTTTTTCCGCGGATCCCTCTGGACATCTTTCCAGTTTCCCTGGAAAAAGTTGTTTTTGTCCGGTAGACTTACCAGTTTCTTTCCCACCCCCAAGCCAGCTTGCTTCGACGTCGCTCCTCAGACTCATTCCTTTGTGGGGTTTTTCCCCTCGAGATGATATCCCTCGACCGGCGCTTTGCAGCCTTTTTTCCCCACAGGCTTCAGATGCCTTTGGGAGGCAGGGCCCCCTTCTACCCGATGGCTTTCAGCGGCTTCAAAAAAAGGGGTCGTGCGGTAAGATGTCTGACTGACCCTCTTGACTGCTGCCTTGGGCCGGAGCATGACGATTCTAACTCTGAACTCTGCTGGACCATGACCACAAAGGCCATCAAGAGCAGTCAGCTGCAGCAGGAACAGTTCTTTCACAAGTTCAACTCTGCACTGGAGTCTCCAGCAATGACATGTTCCGGGGTCCCCTCTGTTACCTCTGTGCTCCACGAGGCTTGTGCTGCCTCGGAGTCCTGCAGCCCCAGGTCCTCCACCTGCAGGTCCTCCAAGTGGAAATCCCTGGAGATGGAATGCAAGAAGTCGAAACCCTTGAAGACCACCTTGGAGGACGGTTCCGGAAAGAAGGGTAAATCCCATTCAAGGCCCCACAGTCTGTGGCGTGAGTCCGAGGGGTCGGAGTGGGAGACTCCCCACAAGTTGCCGCGGAAGGAATCGTTGCTATCCAGCGACTGACCTTGGACACCTGAGGCTATCCTCGTTGAACTCCACCTCGACAGAACCAACACCAGGCACAAAGTCGTCTGTGCCTATGTCAGGTTGTGGAGCCAACTGGCATGGAGATCATGATGGCAGCCTTAGAGAGCAGCATATCTGCCCTCGTGGCCATGCAGCGTGCATTTATGTCTGGTTCCCTCCAGTTCATCCGCCCCGATAATGAGACCTTCTACAGAGGGCTTTCCCAGACATCGAGCTGATCCTAGAGTGCCACCAGCATTGAGAGACCCATCAGCATAGAACGAGGTCCCAGTCCTGCTCCTTGGGACACCGGTCCTCTCAAGTGCTCATGGTCCGGACCTCAGGGCCTCCGGAGGTCACGGGCCTTCGGGCCTGGCTTCAACCATAGTGACCACGGAGCCTCAGACTCGTCCTCGGACTTCAAGTCGGAATGGGAGACCAAGGACAAGGAGTCCCTGGACACTCGGCAACATCAAGATGTGCCCTCAGACCTATCTCACCCGGTGTCCTCTGGCAGGGAATGGCGCCAGGACATCGCTTTCCTCGACTTTGTGCGTGATATAGCTAAGGCGCTCACTATTGAGACTGAGACAGAGGAGGATCCACACACGGAGGAACTGGAGATTTTCCAGTATGAGGCCCCCACCCAAGGAAGCCCTTACAGTGCCTGTTCCTCCGATCCTTGAGCGCTTCCTTCTTCGTATGTGGGAAACACCAGCGTTGGTGCCCATTGTCAGCAGGTGACTCAACTCTATGTGCCGAGTGCGCCAATGTCCTCTGTTCCTGAAGACTCAACTATCCCACAACTTGATCATTGAGTTAGCCATGCACAGACTCAAGAGTCAAAAGGCCCATTCTTCGGTGCCCCCTGGCAGGGGGTCCCAAGCCCTCAACACCCTCGGCCGAAAGGCCTTCCAGGACTTGATGCTTGTGTGCCGAGTCCAATCCTACCAACTGTACATCAGTATGAGAGAGCTTGTGGGCTTCCCAGGCCTCGACGGGGAATCCCTTCAGCAGTTCAGGTCTCTGGCCTCGGCAGTCAAGGAGTGCTTAAAGTTTTTATCCCGAGCAGCTTATGACTGCTTCGAGTCCTCAGCCAGAGTTGCTGCTGCAGGCATCGGGGCCCAATGCCAGGCATGCTTGCAGTCGTCTGACCTCAAACAATGGGTTCAGGACAAACTTACAGATGGTCCCCTGTATCGGAGAAAATATCTTCGGGAAGCCCATGGCAGACAAGGCAGCTGAAATAGAGACTGAGTTCCTGACAAGGACAAGACTCTCTAAAAAGACCTCTGTAGCCCTGTAAGAAGGCCCCGGGGAAAAAGCCCCCCTTCTCAAGAAAAAAGGGAGGTTTTGGCAGTGCCTTAGTTCCAAACCACCTCAGCCCCGCAGCTAGGCCAACAGCACTAGAGGCAGGAACATGGTCCCCACAAACACAAAATCTCCAAGTCCCAGGCACCGGCTCTTGCTCAGCCTGGGGCAAGCTTTTGACTCATTGAGCACGACCTCTCTCCCAGGGGGTCTTCTACAGCCTACAGGGAGGCATCTGGCCCTGTTCGCCCACAGGTGGTCCACCATCACCACAGGTTCCTGGGTACTGCACGTGGTCAAGGAGGGCTATCTCCTCCACCTGCAATGGGTGCGCCACCCTCATACTTTCCAGAAGAGCCCGTAAGACTTCTCCCCCACCAGACTCTGCTCCTCACCGAGCTTGCAGGTCTTCTTGAGGACAAGGCGGTGGAACCAGTGCCCAAGCATCTCTGGAACACCGGCTTGTACTCCAGGTATTTCCTCATTCGCAAGCGAACAAGGGGGCTCAGGCCCATCTTGGACCTGCAAGACCTGAACAGATTTCTGGTAAGGGTGAGGTTCAAGATGTTCTCCCTTAGAGCACCACTGCCATACCTCCAACAGGGAGACTGGCTATGCTCCTTAGACCTGAAGGATGCCTATACTTACATCTTGATCTATTCCAACCACTGAAAATACCTCCGCTTCGTGGTGGGAGGAGGTCACTACCAATACAGGTGCTGCCCTTCGGGCTGGCCTCATCACCAAGGTGAGCTACGACCACAAGTTGCTTTTGTCTTTCCCTACATGGACGACTTACCCATAAAGGGAGTTATAGCTGCAGAGGTGCACCATGCCACCAAGCGCACCATAGACATTCTGTAGCACCTAGGGTTCATCATCATCTTTCCCAAGTCCCACCTTCCCCTGGCTCAGTGCCTGCAGTTCATAGAGGCTCAGCTAGACACCCTCCAGGCCAAGGCCTTCCTCCCTCAGGAGAGATCAGAACGCCATAGGAGGCTAACTGCAGAGGTACAGCACAGACAGTCGTTGCATGCCCGGCTTTTCCTCTGTCTGCTGGGCCACATGGCCTCTATGGTCCACATAAGCCTATATGCCCACCTGTACATGAGGGCGGCCCAGTGGTGCCTTCATTCTCAGTGGATGCGGGCTACAGGCAGGCTCCTGGACAGGGTGAAAGTGACCCACCAGCTGGCAGACTCCTTCGACTGGTCGCAGATCCCCTGCTACCTGCAGGGCAGGATGCCCTTCCGGGCACCCATTCCCCAGAGGGTCATCACCTCGAATGCCTCCCTGCTGGGCTCGGGGAGTTCTTTGCGATGACCTTCACACACAAGGCAGCTGGTCCCAGTCAGAATTGCAGCTGTAGATCAGCCTTCTGGAGCTCCAGGCAATATTCCTGGCTCTCTGAGCCTTCTGCCACCGGCTGCCGATTCAGACAGATAACCAAGTTGCAGTGTTATACATGAACAAGCAAGGGGGCACAGGGTCGTACTCCCTCTGCCAGGAGGCAGTAGTTCTCTGCTCATATGCAACATGCAATGAAACATAAACATAGAAATATGACAACAGAAAAAGACCACATGGCCTATCTAGTCTGTCCTTCCATATCAACTACTACAACAGACCCCTTTTTACCTTTAGAGATCCTCTGTGTTTGTCCCATGCTTTTTTGAATTTACTTACTGTCCTCATCTCTACCACCTCCACTGGGAGACTATTCCATGGATCCACTACTCTTTCCGTAAAGAAATATTTCCGCATATCACCCCTGAATCTATCCCCCTTCACCCTCATCCCATGTCCCCTCATAGCAGAACTTGCTTTCAATTGAAAGAGGCTCTCTCCCTGAACATTTATGCCACGGAGGTATTTGAACATCTCAATCATATCACCTCTATCCCGCCTTTCCTCTAAGGTGTACATATTAAGATCCTTAAGTCTGTCCTCATATGCTTTATAATGAAGACCACTAATCATTTTAGTAGCCACCCTCTGCACCGACTCCATCCTGTTCACATCCTTTTGAAGGTGCGGTCTCCAGAATTGCACACTATACTCCAAATGAGGTCGCACCAAAGACCTATACAGAGGCATTATCACCTCCTTTTTTTTCTGTTAGCCATTCCTCTCCGTATGCACCCAGCATCCTTCTAGCTTTTGCCGTCGCCTTTTCTACCTGTTTACCTACTTTAAGGTCATCAGACATAACCACGCCTAGGTCCCGCTCTTCTTTAGTGGACAAAAGTACTTCACCCCCTATACTATATTGCTCCCTTGGATTGCTGCAGCCCAAATGCATAACCTTACATGTTTTAACATTAAATCCCAGCTGTCAAATTCTAGACCATTCTTCAAGCTTAGCTAGATCCCTCCTCGTGTTATCTACACCTTCCTGGGTGTCTACTCTATTGCAGATTTTGGTATCATCCGCAAAGAGGCAAATCTTACCCAACAGCCCTTCCGCTATATCACTAACAAAGATGTTAAAAAGAATCGGACCAAGGACAAATCCCTGTGGCACATTACTGGTAACATCCTTCTCCTCAGAGTGAGCTCCATTTACCTGTACTTTGTCGCCTCCCACCCAACCAATTTCTAACCAAGCAGTAACTTTAGGGTCCATCCCTAGGGTGCTCAGTTTGTTTATAAGTCGCCTGTGAGGAACAGTGTCAAAGGCTTTACTGAAATCTAAATACACCACATCTAGGGCTCTCCCTCGGTCCAACTCCCTGGTCACCCAGTCAAAGAAATCAATCAGATTTGTCTGACAAGACCTGCCTTTGGTTGAATCCATGCTGCCTCAGATCCTGTAATCTGCTGGACTCCAGAAACCTCATTATTTTCTCTTTCAGCAGCATTTCCAATAATTTACTCACCACCGAAGTTAAACTAACCAGCCTGTAGTTTTCAACCACATCCTTCCGCTTTTGTGTAAAGGCACCACATGAGCCTCTCTCCAGTCCTTTGGCATCACTCCCGACTCTGAGGCATTGAAAAGGTCAGTCAGTGGAGCTGCTAGAACGTCCCCAAGTTCCCTCTATTCTAGGGTGTATCCCATCCGGTCCCATTGCTTTGTCTACTTTAAGTTGAGCTAGTTTCTCATGAACACAGTCTTCTCAAAATTGTTCAAGATGTCCCTCGCTTCTGTTCCTGTTTGTGGGTGTTTTCTGAGGTCCTGCTCCTGGTTCTTCATCTGTGAACACAGAACAGAAATATTTGTTAAACAAATCTGTTTTATCCTTATCAGCTTCTACATATTCCTCCCCTGCACCCTTGAGTCTGACAATACCACTTTTGCCCTTCCTCTTCTCACTAACATATCTGAAAAATGTCTTATCCCCCCATTTTATTGCATTGGCTATTTCCTCCTCCTTTTGAATCTTTGCCTTCCTGACTACTTTGCTAGCTTCTCTAAGTTTTTCCAAATACAGATGCCTGTCTTCCTCTCTCTGTGATCTCTTGTATTTCATGAAGGCCTCCCTCTTTTTCTTCACTTTTTCAGCTGCTTCTTTTGAAAGCCATAGCGGTCTCCTTTTCCTTTTACCTTTATTTACCATTTTAACAGAAAGATTGGTTGCCCTTAAAATATCCCCTTTCAGTTTTGCCCACTGTTTTTCTACATCCCCCAGCTGTTCCCATCCCACTAACGACTCCCTGAGGTATTGGCCCATCTTTGCAAAGTTAGTCTTCCTAAAGTCTAAGATCCTCACCTTTGGATTCTAACAGCCCTAGTCCTAATACTGAACCACACCATCTGGTGATCACTGGATGCAAAATGATCTCCCACTACAACATCAGCAACACTTCACCATTGGGAAGCACCAAGTCCAGTATGGCCCCTTCATGTGTGGGGTCTGTTACCAATTGCCTGAATAGTTCTCCCTGTAGAGAATCCAGGATCTCCTTACTTCTAGATGATACTGCAGCAGGAATGTGCCAGTCAACATCTGGCATATTGAAATCTCCTATCAGTAGCACTTCCCCTTTCCTAGCAATGCTGCGTATGTCTTCAATAAACTCTGTCCATCTCTTCCTCTTGTGAGGGAGATCTGTATATCACACCAATATTAATAGATTTCTCTTTCCCTCTTTCTAGTTTAACCCACAATGCCTCCTCTCTCCCTTTTAAGCTCTGTAATTCCAAAGCTTTAATAGTAGTTTTTACATATAGTGCCACTCCTCCTCCCCTTCTTCCTACCCTGTCCTTTCTGAATAAAGTATAGTCAGGTTTAGTTACATCCCAATCATGGTTTTCTGTGAACCATGTTTCTGTAACTGCCTCTAAATCCAAGTCAGCCACTCCCACCAAAGCTTCAACATCAGGGATCTTATTTCCCATGCTACGGGCATTTATACACACTGCTTTCCATATGTTACCCCTATTACATTAAATACCTTTATGGAAATGGGTATCACCTACCTGGGGGCTTTCTTCACCCATTCCCAACGAATCTAGTTTAAAGCCCTCCCAACGAATTTTTAAAGCCCTGGAGGAGTGGCCTAGTGGTTAGGACAAGGTACTTCAGGCCGTAGGGCCAGGGGTTCAAGTCCCACCTGGGGACAGCAATCTCAGGCCGGAGGGACTGGGATTTCTAGTCCTATAGGCACTCCTTGTGGTCTTGGGCAAGCCACTTAACCCTCCATTGCCCATGTTCCCTGTAAGTATTAGCGTATGTGTGTCATATCCCCTCGTGTTAAATGTATCTCCCAATTGACCGCTTTGACCCGGTGAAAAGCGGGATATAAATACAGCTAAATAAATAAATAAAATAAATAAAGCCCTCTTCAGTAGATTAGCCAGTCTACTACCTAAGATGCGTTGACCCTTCTTGGACAGATGGATGCCATCTCTGCTCTGCAACCCTTGGAACAGCATCCCATGGTCTAGGAAATCAAAACGCTCTCGATGACACCATCCACGCAGCCATGCATTCACTCCAGGATGCGAGCCTCTCTGCCTTGGCCTTAGCCCTCAACAGGGAGGATTGAAGAGAACACCACTTGTGCACCTAACTGCTTCACCCTCTGTCCCAGAGCCATGAAGTCACTTTTGATACGTTCCGAGGTATACCTGGCAGTATCATTTGTTCCAACATGGATTAGCAACATTGGGTAATAGTCAGTGGGCTTGATGAGGCTCGGCAAACTCTCCGTAACATCTTGGATTTTGGCACCAGGCAGACAGCATACCTCTCTGGACCTCAAGTCTGGTCGGCAGATGGACGCCTCAGTACCCCTCAGAAGAGAGTCTCCAACCACCATTACCCTTCGTTTCCTTGTGGTCACTGATTCTGCAACTTTGGGGTACTTGAGCTCTGGTTCTTCCCTTTCCAGGGATGCTTTCACCTCCTCCACTTCCAGTGAGATGCTCCTAAAGGCGGTCTACCTCCCAGGCCAGGACAATGTCCTGACAGACAAGCTGAGCAGAGTCTTCCAGCCATATGAGTGGTGCCTGGATCCCAGAGTGACACCCCTGCTGTTTATACTCTGAGGCATCCCTCTAGTGAACCTGTTCGCCAGTCTGGACAACATACAGTTGCCCAGCTTCTGCTCCCATTTCTCTGCTGGACACCTATGGAGTTGCAGATGGAGATCAAAGAGGTCCCTGAGGCCTTAGGGGTCTCGATAGGCACAGCGTCAGAAGCGGAGCAGTTTGCAGGGCAAGGATCCGCGTTGATTGAAACGGCAGGACCTTCAGGAGTTCTGGCTACACCGGGGTCGACAGATCTTGGAGATTTCTGTCCTGATTTTGTTTTACTAATGCACCAGGCCTTTTGCTTGCGGCGTCAGGGCAAGATGCCGGGAGCGTTGCTGTCTGCCCTTTCTCAGCAGTCGGAGCTAGCTGAGGGAGGGACTGGGGGTCCATCGGCTCCTAAGAAGGCGAGAACCCGCACTCTAGCGCCCGAGGACAGCGATTGGCCAGACGTTGATGAACCCGACTGGGAGCAGGAGGAAGGGTTGGAGGATCTCGAAGAGGGGGAGATCCAAGAACCCGAGGATCAGACTAAAATCATAAGTCTTCCTTAGAGAGGAACTAGCAGCACTGATCATGGAATCTATGCAGATGTTAAATCTGGCTACTCAATCCACTAGTGAGGTAGAAGTTGAGAATCCGGTGATCCAGGCAGTATGACAAACACAGGTGGTGTTTCCGATGCACCGAGTAGTGGACTGGATGATCCAGGAGGAGTGGGATTGCCCGGAAGCGGGGCTCAGAGGGATATGTACCATAAATAGGCTCTATCCATTAGCCGATAAGGAGAAGTTCCGTTCTCCTCGAGTTGATGCGGCGGTGGCGGCGGTTACGAAAAAGACCACTATTCCGGTGGAAGGCAGTACGACCTTAAAGGATGCGCAGGACCGTAAGGTTGAGAACCTGTTGAAGCAGGCATTTGAGGCAGATGCGCTATCCTTGCAAGCCTCTATCTGTGGGGCTTGGGTAGCGCGTGCCTGTCTGCGCTGTGTTCAGCATCTTCGTCTTTTGTCGCACCTCGACAAGGAGGAGCTCAAGGAGCTGGGTCGGCTCGAGTCTGGAACAGCATATTTAGCGGACGTCCATTACGACTTGATCAGAGCCCTGTCGAATAGCAGTGTCGCTGGTGGCTGCTCGCAGATCTGTTTGGTTGCGAAATTGGGCAGTGGATGGGTCTTCTAAATCACATCTCAGTAAGTTACCTTGTAAAGGACGGTTGCTGTTTGGAGAAGATCTGGATAAAGTAGTGAAAGATCTCGGGGACTCTAAGAGTGGCAGACTTCCGGAGGATAAGCCGAAACAGGGAAAGGCCGGTCAGGGATTTCGGGGCCAGTTTCGAGATTTCTGAAGATTTCGTGCAACGCGTTTCGGGAGCACTCAGAGGGGACGCTTTATCTCGCAGACCCAAGGATTCCAAGGGTTTCGTGGAGCAAATAGGGGTTTCTCCACAAGCTCCTTGTCAGCACCGCGCAAGCCGCAATGAGATGAGGCGGGTCCCGGCGGAGGGGGGAGGCTTCGGGAGTTTCTTCCTGCCTGTATCCACATTACTTCCGACCAGTGGGTATTAGAAATTATTTGTCAGGGATATGCGCTGGAGTTGGCGTGTCCGGTACGGGATTACTTTGTAATGTCGCCTTGCAGGGGGCGACAAAAAACGTTGGCGATTCGCAGTACCTTATAGCGGCTTCTTCAACTAAGGGCCCGGTACTCCATTGATCTTGTGGTGCCAAAGAAGGACGGGGCGTTGCGGCCCATTTTGGATCTGAAGGGCGTAAATCGTTGCCTTCGGGTGCCGCCTTTCCGGATGGAAACCCTACGGTCGTTCATCGTGGCAGTGCGGCAAGGAGAGTACTTGACGTCCCTCGACCTCACCGAAGCGTACTTGCACATTCCTATCCGGTCAACTCATCAGACGTTTCTGCGGTTTGCTTTCCCTTGGGGGCACTATCAGTTTCAGGCGTTGCCCTTTGGGTTGGCAGCGGCGCCGCGAACCTTCACCAAGATCATGGTGGTGGTGGCGGCGGTGGCATTGCGCAGAGAAGGAATCTTAGTGCATCCATATCTCGACGATTGGTTGATCCGGGCCAGGTCCGAGGCGGAGAGTGTGCAGCTAACCAGCAGAGTGGTGGCATTTCTGCAAAGTCTTGGTTGGGTGGTCAATCCAACCAAAAGCCGTTTAGAACCATCTCAGGATCTCGAGTATCTGGGGGTAGAATTCGACATGAAGAACGGACAAGTGTTTTTGCCAGAGCGCAGAGCCCAGGGCCTCAGACGTCTGGTTCGCAGGTTCAGGGCCACTCCAGCTCCGTCAGCGTGGTCCTATCCTTCAGGTGCTGGGCACAATGGCAGCGACTCTGGAAGCGGTGCCTTGGGCCAAAGTGCACATGCGGCCTCTACAAAGGGCGCTCCTGCGCCTGTGGTCACATCAGAAAGATCCCTTGACCAAACGGCTTCCTTGTCCGCGCAGCGTCAGGCAGTCTCTACTGTGGTGGTTGCGGACGACATCGTTGGTGGCCGGAATGCCCCTGGAACAGCCGGAATAGCTCACGTTGTTAACGGACGCCAGCCTCGGGGGCTGGGGAGCCCATTGTGAAAGCAGGTACGCGCAAGGGTTTTGGTCACCACTGGAGAAAGCTTGGTCAATCAATTGCCTGGAGCTACGAGCAGTCTGGCGGGCGTTGCAGACGTTCGAGGCTTCGGTGGTGGGTCGCTCCGTCCGAGTCCTCTCCGACAACTCGGTGGCAGTTGCCTACATAACTGCCAGGGCGGCACAGGAAGTGCAGCCATGGAGGAAGAGGTAGACTTGTTATTCAGCTGGGTGTAAAGTCGGTTGACAGCCATTTCGGCGGCACACATCACAGGAAAAGACAATGTGATGGTGGACTTTCTCAGCAGGGTCCGGGTGGATGCTGGGGAGTGGCAGCTACACCCAGACGTCTTTGTGCAGTTAGTGAGTTGCTGGGGGATGCCCATAATGGACCTAATGGCGACCTTTCAGTCAGCGAAGGCCCCTCTTTTCTTCAGCAGACAACGGGAACGAATGTTGGAAGGCATAGACACGTTGTTGCACCCATGGCCGGTCTCGGGTCTGCTGTATGTCTTTCCTCCGTGGGCGCGGATCGGCCGAGTGGTTCAGCAGATCGGGGCTCATCCGGGGAGGGTACTCCTGGTGGCTCCGGACTGGCCGAGGCATCCGTGGTACGCGGATCTGGTTCGACTTCTCGACAGCGAGCTTTGGAGGTTCCCAGAAAGAGCGGATCTGTTGAGGCAAGGGTCCCTCTTTATGCCTCAAGTGGATCGGTTCTCGCTTATGGCATGGCCATTGAATGGGCAAGGTTGACAAAGAAAGGTTATTCGCCGGAGGTCATTGCAACTTTGCTTAGGGCGCGGAAACAGTCCACGTCCCTGGCGTATATTCGTATCTGGTGTATCTTTGAGGATTGGTGCTCAAAACGGCATATCCGGCGGACACGGTTGCCATTCCCTCTGTGCTAAGTTTTCTACAGGATGGTTTTGATAAGGGTCTGGCAGCCAGTTTGTTGCACGTGCAACTGGTGGCTCTCTTGTTATCGAGGGAAGGTACAGGGAGTTGCTCTCAGCGCCCATGCGGACATTTTGCGTTTTCTCAAAGCGATTTCGCGTTTGCGGCCGTCGCGTAGGGTGACTATTCCACCTTGGGATCTTAATTTGGTGTTGGCGTCGGCGTCGTTATCCAAACCTCACTTTGAGCCGTTACATCGGGCCTCGGTGAAGGGCGTGAGCTTAAAAATGGTGGTTCTGGTGGCAATCTGTTCAGCGAGACGCATTTCGGAGTTGCAGGCGTTGTCTTGTAGAGAACCGTTCTTGACCTTTTCTAGGGAAAAGGTGGTTCTGCGGCCCGTTCCGTCTTTTTTGCCAAAGGTGGTATCTTCCTTTCACCTGAATCAGACAGTCTCTCTGCCCGTTCTGGGTTCTCTAGACGGGGACGCTGGAGAGCGAAGTTTGCATAGATTAGATGTAAAGAGAGCATTGAGGAGGTATTTGAAGGTTTCCCAACCATTTCGCAAATCTGACCGGTTGTTTGTGGTGTTCAGAGGTGTTCACAAGGGAGAAGCGGCTGTGAAAACTTCCATTGCCAGATGGATTTGGGAGGCTATTGCTTCCGCTTATCTTCAAGGTCGGCCGGTGCCGGTAGGGTTGCACGCGCATTCTACCAGAGCGCAGGCAGCTTCATGGGCGGAGCACTCTTTGGTTCCACCAGGGGACATTTGTCGAGCAGCGACTTGGTCGTCGTTGCATACCTTCAGCAAGCACTACCGTCTTGATGTCGCAGCTACGGCTGATGCATCCTTCGGGGCAGCGGTGTTGCGTGCCAGCTGGAAAGGCCCTTCCCATTGATTACTGCTCTGGTACATCCCAGAGGTAGAGGACTGAACTAGAGGAACGATAAGGCAATGATAATTACACTTACCTGTTCAGTCCTCATTCCCACCCGGGGTTCTTTCCTGGCTGGTACCGGCTCCGTAGCGCGAAGAAAGCAAGGGCAGGTAGGTCGGTCTTTGGTTTTGTTCCCTCTCACTCTTTCTTCTACCTTTTTGGTGAGTTTCACAGGGAAGAGTGTACAAAAGGTTTGCCCTTATGGTTATAGTAATGGTTCAGTTTAGTTTGCAGATATTATTGAAGCTACTTATTTGTTGCTCTTTTGAGTCTGCTTTGTTAACAGGTCTGCGACTAAAAAGCTGTTTATTTTCATCTAATTTCCGTGTATTTTGGTGTGCTGAAAACAAATAAAATATTGAAAAAACTCCTAGACGTCATGATTTGACACAACATGCAAAATTGTCTTCAAATTTATCAATTTTTTTTCAAATTACTATTAATTAATTCAAATTACTATTAATTAATTCAAATTACTATTCACATAAATGCATTTAAGATATAAAATGCCAAAAAAACCTTAAAGGGGTTGTCCGAGTTATGTAAAAAAATATATAGCACTGTAAATCTGATGGTCAGCAATATATACATAAGCTAAGCAACTTTTAAATCCGTGCTTTTCATGGTAGAAGGGATTAATCTTTCCTGAAGAATCCAGTGGGAGGGAGACACAGGGCAGATAGCAGCAGCTCCGGTCAGTGCAGGGGAGCGTGGCCAGCACTGTGACGTCTCGTGTACAGACACAGAGCTGCTCTCTCCTGCATGCCACACTTTTGCACGAATCATCATCAGGTTCTTGGTTCTAGGCTTTTCACACTTTTTCATCGCAATTTGTGTTAGCTCATCATTCTTCAACCATTATGATGTTGTTGTTAAGTGCCATCGAGTTGGAGTCTACTCATGGCGACCCTCTGGATAGCTATCCTAAATTGTGTTCGGTCTTCAGTAAGGCGGCTCATTGTTGACAGACTGGTACCCGTAGCTGCTGTTATTGTATCGATCCATCTCATTGCTGGCCTTCCTCTTTTATGTTGACCTATCTTGCCAAGCATGATGTCTTTCTCTAATCTCTCTCTTCGCATGATGTGTCCAAAGTATGAAAGTCAGTCTTGTCATCTGAGCTTCTAAAGAAAGCTTAGGTTTGATCTCCTCTAGTACCGACTGGTTTGTTCTTCGGGCAGTCCATGGTATACACAGTATTCGCCGCCAGCACCATAATTCAAAGGCATCAATTTTCTTTCTGTCTATCTTTTTCACTGTCCAGCTTTCACATCCATATGATGTTATTGAAAATACCATGGCTTGAACAAGTCGAATCTTTGTATGGAGAGAGACATCTCTGCTCTTGAGAATCTTATCTAGGTCTTTCATAGCCATTCTGCCGTTGTTATGGCTCCGCAAAAGTGTATTAATTCGCCAGACAGTTTGTTTCATCTGTGGTTAATATATAGTGTTGAAGCAACAGCAGAATATTACAGACTTTGTGAAAAAAGTATACTTTGCATACTTTGGACTAAAAATTGGAGATGAAGATAAAGTCTGGGCGCCTCATAAAGTGTGCAAATGGTGTGTTGAGGACCTCCGAAACTGGTTCAAGGGTAAGAAAAAATCTTTCCATTACGGGATTCCTATGGTATGGCTAGAGCAAAAGAACCATAGTGACGACTGTTACTTTTGTTCATGCGATGTGAAAGGGTTTAATTCCAAATGGAAGCATTCCACTTCATACCCCAATCTTCACTTGGCAATTTGTCCCATCCCCCACGGCACAGATATACCAGTACCCAAGCCCCCTGCTACCTTGGAAGAGATACCTACCTCCGATGAAGGTGAAGTCATACCTGAACCAGATGACAAATCAAGTTCTGACTGAAGATGATACAAGACCAAAATTGTTTTCTCATGAAGAGATGAATGATTTGGTAAGAGATTTGAATCTTCCCAAAGATGCCGCTGAGTTACTCGGATCAAGGCTAAAAAGCAGGAATTTATTGTTGCCAAGAGTGTCATCTTCATGGTTCAGACATCTGTCAGCATACCTGGTGTCATGGCTTTTTCCCCAGACCTTGGATTTCATGCAGCTTTGTTACTCTGGTGATATCAGTCTCCAAAGTTAATGAGGGTAGTTCCACAAGATGAGATTAACTCTGATCCCCTGGTGATGTCAGTCTCCGGGCCTGATGGGATTGGTCTGCAGCCCCTCCTTGCTAAATCAAGAATAGCAGACCTCAAAGGGAGGTGCTAGAAACGATGGCAGACCTCAAAGGGAGGTGGTAGAGAAAATTCACTATAAAAGACAGAAATACTTCCTCTTTCTCTCTCTTCCTCTATTCATCGGACATGAAGGACAGGAGGCTCTGATAATCAATTCTCTTCACCCCTCCCCCCTCTCTCTCTGATCTCTCTCACACACACATGCACACACATAGTCTTTCATATACTCTATTCTCTCTCAGCTATATAACTCTGTTCTGTACCTATGTAATAAGCCTATTTCTACATAAAGACCTGTTTCCAAGCCACACCTGGTTGGTTGTCTTATTTGTGCTGCTTACCCTACTGTCTCTGTGAAATGAACCCAGGACCAAACGGAGACTAGACCAGAAGATTACTAGACCAGAAGATTACTAGACCAGAAGATTACTAGACCAGAAGATTACTAGACCAGAAGATTACTAGACCAGAAGATTACTAGACCAGAAGATTACTAGACCAGAAGATTACTAGACCAGAAGATTACTAGACCAGAAGATTACACTGAAAAGGAGTTCGTTCCTTACTTCGCCCAGGAAGACAAGTTGGTTTATTGCATCGATGTCGAAGGTCTGATGGGTCAATTTAAAATCCGATATGATTCAGAGCAGTGGCGTCTTTTTAGAGATTCTTCAAAAAAGTCTCAAAGCAGTTTTACTCCACAATGGTTTTTACGCTTCCATATCTGTAGGTCATTCCGTACACTTGAAGGAAACCTACGAGAACTTGGAATTGGTTCTTCGTAAACTTAAATATGAAGACCATGGTTGGCAAGTGTGGTGGGACTTGAAGGTCTTTTGCATGCTGCTTGGGCAAGAAGCTGGGTATACCAAATATCCTTGTTTTCTGTGTCTATGGGACAGTCGAGACCGACAAAATCACTGGACCAAGAAGAGTTGGCAGCCGAGGGTGCTAACAGTCAGTGAAAAAAATGTCCTCCGAGAAACTTTGGTACCTTCCCATAAAGTTCTTCTACCACCTCTCCACACAAAATTGGTATTGATGAAGCAATTCGTAAAATCACTTCCAAGAGATGGAGAATGCTTCAAATACTTGGTCACCAAGTTTCCAGGCCTGTCGGAGGCAAAATTTTGAAGGAAGGTGTGTTCGTCGGACCAGACATTAGAAGGCTTATAGTTGATCAAAAGTTTGTCAATACCATGACAGATCCTCAAAAAGAAGGGTGGATTGCATTTAAAGAAGTTGTACAGAAAGTTTTAGGCAATGACAAAGATCCTCACTACAAAAAGATCGTCGGACGAATGCTGAAAGCATTTCAAGCTTTAGGTTGCCTGATGAGTTTGAAAGTGCATTTCCTCCAGTCCCACCTTGACTACTTTCCTGAAAATTTGGGAGCTGTGAGTGAGGAACAAGGTGAACGATTCCACCAAGACATTAAAGTGATGGAAAGGAGATACCAGGGAAAATGGAGCATTACAATGATGGCAGACTACTGTTGGATTATTTATTTATTTTATTTATTTACTTCTCTTATATACTGCGCTATTAAAATCAGTGCGGTTTGCAATTGAACAAAAAACATACTGCAATGTCACACGAAAATTGAGTTTTTACATTGAACATGGACGAGAGAACCTGGAGGTAACAGGGGTAACTAATTACAGAGTAATTATTCATGGAGTATGGTGAGAAATTATACATATAGTATATCTTGGTTTCAACATATAAGAGGTTTAATCAATAAGATGTGTGATCAGTACCAATAATAAATAAGAGAGGGGATATGGTGGTAGAGCTAGTCATTTTTTTTATGGTGTTAGATTTTGGGTGGGGTGGAGTAGGGTGTAGGATGTGATGATGGGTGGTTGTTTCTGGGATTGGATTCTGGGTAATGGATAAGGAAAAGGTGTTTGAGGGCTTTTCTAAATGACAATAGGTCTGGGGTGGAACGGAGCTCAGTGGGGAGGGCATTCCAGGTCATGGGTGCAAATAGGGAGAAGGCTCTATTGGCAGTAGCCTTTTTGCACTTAGAATGTTGGGGATCTCTAGAGTGTTTGCTTGATTAGATCTCCTGATCCTGTTGAACGACCGTCTTTGAATGAGTTTGCTGATGGGTGAGGTGATCTGGTTCCTTAGGGCTTTGAATGTTAATACTAGGGACTTAAACTGGATTCTAGCCTGAAGTGGAAGCCAGTGGAGATCCATCATGACTGGGGTTATATGTTTAGCTCTTGATGTACCTGCAAGTACCCTTGCTGCAGCATTCATTGCAAGGTGAAGAGGTCCTAGTGTTGACTGAGGGAGGCCATGAAGGATAATATTTGCAAAGTCTAGATGTGGGAGCACCAAGGCTTGGATGCTTCAGAGAGACATTCCAGATGCTACTCACAAGCGTAAATGCACCAAGAGGAGCCTCACAAGGAAGAAGAATAGAGTTTGTGTGTAGGTGAGCTCATTTCAGTTTAAAAGGATTTTCATGAAAATATTGTAATAAAACTTTAATTTTATAAGTCTATTTCCGTTTATTTTGAGGTATTGCCTTATTTAACATAGTTACCTAAATAGTCAGGAAACGTGATGTCCTATGACAAAATGGAGGTCATTTTCGGATTCAGCGCACCAAAAAATATAAAGATTACATGGAATAACCAAAACAGCTCTCGAAAAAAAACTTATTCAGTAAGACCTGGTGAGAAAAGGCAAGGGAACTAGAGACCGACGATACCAGCCTTAAACGGCTCTCTAGAAAAACATCTGACCCCTCCAAAAAGAAGGCACCACCTAAGAAAGCCGCCTACCCCAAGAAGAGAAGGTTTTTACCCTTCTTACCCCCAGCCAACCTACAACCCACAACAGAAGCAACAGGAACACAAGCAGGCCAAGAAGCCCAGACTCGCTAAAACACAACACCAAACTCAACCAGCTTCTGCTCAGTCAAGTTTTTGACTCCCACATAGGGAACATAGCCAGTCCCCAGCAGATTCTGCAGGATCAGATACCCATTCCAGGAAGACTCTCACTGTTCAGCCAGAAATTCACACTGGGGCTGAGGGGAAGATTCAGCAGGATATATCCAGTGATGTCAGAGTTTTGACGTACCAGTCTCCAAGCTGCAGGAGGAGGTTGACAACCCAGAGGTAGAGGACTGAACTGTCATCACTCAAGGAACAAGCAATTTGGGTCGTGTTTATAGAGTAATATAATATCAGTAGATTTATGAAAATTACTCCAAATTAACAGACTTTAACAGAAAAACTCGGAGGGTTTTGTGCTTCAGTACTTAATGATATTGCACGGAATTTGTCTCAGACTATTCGGCTGAAAAACGCTGGATTGAAAGAACTCTTCATTAACCCCAGCACAGCCTTATGACATCAATGACTTATTCCGGCATTTAGTGAAAACATCTAATATACCCTCTCTTGTGTTTCAAATTTTCTAATTTAATCTTGGTGTTCAATATAACATGAGACCAGCACTTAACTTCATAAATCTTCACAATGATGAGCGATAGTTTGTGAAAGTCATAGTGGTAACAGTTTGACACCTGAGCAGGCCCGATCCGACGCTCCAGCAGAGACCCCAACTGTATCAGAAAGGAGAGAGGGAACTCCCAGAACCTCCTCCCGAACCGTAACCTGATCCGACGATGAGAGGGGAAGGGTAAAACCCCCAATAGGAGAAGAGGCTAGGGGTGAGGGGGTACTCACTGAAGCCGAAAGCTCTAAGCTGCGATCTTCCACCACCTGGCGAATCACATGCTTATCCAGAGGGCTCTCGGTCTTTGAGGCCTTCATAGCAGCAGCAGCCGGCACACACTTCTTCCTTCTTTTTCCCATAACAGAGAGAACCACTCACACCTAATCCTCAAAGCTGCTCAAACGCTCCGAAGGGGCTCCAAAGGGGCGTGTCCTGCCCCTTTGGCCATGCCCCTTCAGGCACACGCCCGAGGTACGCGCCCGTAGCCGCGTCCCACGGTACAGCCCGATTTAAATAGGCTGAACAGACAGCAGCAAGCAGCGTCCAAACCCGCAGGTGATGTAAGGCAGCTGGGCAGGGTTAGACTCCACTCCTCAGCAATCCTGCGGTACAGCCCGATTTAAATAGGCTGAACAGACAGCGGCAAGCAGCGTCCAAACACACAGGTGGGCAGGGTCAGACTCCACTCCTTGACCACGTAATTTGTTTTTGATGTGCGGGAATAAAAAGAAGTCATTGGGTGCCAAATTAGGGCTGTACGGTGGATGACCCATCAATTTGATGTTTTGGCTGGTCAAAAATTCCTTTGTTTGAGCCGATGTGTGAGAGCTCGCATTGTCATGATGAAGAATTATTCGCCTCTTCTTCGACTTTTTCCGAATTTCTCCGAAGACTTCTGGTAAACAAATGGTCGTGTACCATTCAGAATTGACCATCCTACGTTGCTCTAACGGCACTGTCGCCACGTGACCGGTAATGCCGAAGAAACAGGCAACCATTTGCTTCAATGTGCTTCTTCCGCGAACAACTTTTGTTGGATTTGGCTCGTCTTGGAAAACCCATACAGTCGATTGCTGTTTTGTTTCGGGCTCATATGCATAGATCCATGATTCGTCACCTGTGTAGATGTTATACACAGTCTTTGATGCACCTTGAACGTATTTTTTCAACATTTCCTTGCACCAATCGACACAAGCCTTCTTTTGAGCGTTTGTCAGATTATGCGGGATCCAACGCGAACAAATCTTTTTTACGGCCAAATGATCATGCAATATCTTATTGATGCTTGTCATACTAATGCCCAAAGATGCCTCAATCTCATGATATGTCACATGACGATCTTGCTTTATCAGTTCACACACAGCATCGATATTTTCTGGCACAACAACCGGTTTTGGACGACCCTGACGGAATTCGTCCTGGAGCGAACGTCGGCCACGATTGAATTCGTTATACCAGTTTTTTACAGTGCTGTAGGATGGTGCTTTATCGCCGTATAAAAAATGAAGTTCATCGATGAACTCTTGTCTTGATAATCCACGTCGAAAGTTATGAAAAATAATCACGCGAAAATGTTCACGAGTTAATTCCATTTTTCGCCCGAGATGAATTTTTCAAGTTACTGTAAACAACAAATCGTGCTCAAATGATAATGTTATGAATAAGGTTATGTTCAACAATGTCAGTGTTCCAATGGAACCATTGGATGGCGCCTGGCAACACTTACTGTTGCTAAGACCAGAAATATAAATAGCACCCCTCGTAACTGTATTTTGGATTGTTCTTTCCTAGGTGCATAATGTTGCATTCCTTATCGTTCCTCCAGTTTAGTCCTCCACCTCTGGGTTGTGCACCTCCTCTTGCAGCTTGGAGACTGGGCATGTCAAAGTCGTGACATCACTGGATATAGCCTGCTGGTATCTCCCATCAGCCTCCAGTGTGTCCAGTCTCCATGCAGCAGGAGGACGTAGTGAGCCTAGCTTCTGGGCTCACTTGGTGAGAACAGATAAGGAGCATTTAGTGTGACAAATTCTATTCTGATTTTCTTTGATTTTTACTTTTAATTTTACTTTTAATTCAGTTACCTTTGGTTAATTGGCAATCAGGGATTAGTTCCTTTTAGTTATTAGGAACAAATTTCCTTATATTTACAGTAATTTTAAATTTGAGCCTGGCTCTTTAAATTAGTAGCAGCTCTCGCCTTCCCTCCTTGTCAGTTATTTTCACTTGCTGCAGGCATTCGCTGGTGCGGATCTCTCTCCCTGGACAGTACGGGAGAGAGCTCTGGGACCCGTACAGCCACACTGAAGCTGTGTGAGACGGAGCCTCTCCGTTGCTGTGGGATTTTAATTTTACTCTGGAACCGGCTGAGCGGTCCTCGCCGCAGCTGACAGGCGAATCAGCGCGGCTTGAGGATCGGATGAATTCAAGGTGGTAGGAGCAGGCTGCGTGGCTTTCGTCCCTGCAGGTAAGGCCTTCGGGCTCTGTCAGTCTGCTGAGGCCTCCTTTTTGCAGCGGCTGTTCTTGGCGCCAAAATTCATTGGCAAAGGGGCGGCCATTTTCTCTCTAGGTATTTGTACTGCATGGCGAGAGCTGCAGGGAGCTGCCTGTGTGAGGAAAACAGGCAGAATAGCTAGATTTTTGGGCCTAGTGTTTCTTTCTTTTGTTTGTAGGTTTTTTGAGGCTTGGGGGGTTCCTCAGCCTTAAGGAAGGGGGCTGTTGTCAGCCGTCTTTATTTTTAAGTTTATTCTTAGTTTTATAGGACAGCAGTTTTGGCATTGATCTCTGATACCACATGTTCTTTCCCTCCTAATCATGTCTCTGAGGAGCATCTGTTAAGTCCCGGGATATTAGGCAAATTGCCAGCTTTTAGGTTCAAGAACAGAGCCCTAACTTGTAGTTGGAAGGAGGGACAGGCTGGAAGTGTGCCTTTGTGTATTCTATAGTGAAAGTTGCCCAAATGCCTGTGGTTTCACAGGGACAGGTTTAGGAAACCTTACGATATAAAAAAGTATATAAGAGTTAACTGTCAACCAAGAAGTGCCTGTGCTATAGTCTATGGCCACTAGAGGGCAGCTGGTACACTCAATAGTGCCTTTCTGTGACCGTGTGTATGCAGCCATATCAGATTGATCATTCTCTGCAAGTCAGGGAAGAAATAACCACAGGGCCACCTCATGGGCTCTCAGGGGTTAGTGACTAAATAAGCAACTAATGTTCTGCAAATCAAGATTATATGACCAAGATTTAAAGCTCTTAACTTCTGTATCGTTTGTCGGGCTCTGGTGCCCTAAAGGCCACCGGATGGCAGCGCTGCTCATGAATCACATATAGTATTCAGTGCCCCCATCCCTGGGGGGGTGGTAAAATACAAAATCGTATTACTCATCAGGTTCACACTAGCAGCAACCTCTAAGTTCTCCATTAGCAAGATTGTCTGTGTATCCCACTGCTATTTCTCTGACTGCAGGAAGGCCGGGGGGGGGGGGGGAGGGGAGGGGGGTGCCTATGTGTTTCATAGCTCCACTTAGCATGCCTTTCCCAGGAAATTCTCATCTATTTCTAGAGCAGGATTTCATTTCATTTCATTTCTCTGGTTATGGTTAATGCACAGCGTTAAGGGGCTGTGTTCGAAGGCTTGGGTCCCACGGACTTTGGTGGGATTTCAAAAAGAAAAAAAACTCTCTTTAGTGAGAGATAGCCTTGTTCATTTTTTAGCTAACACTGTTGATTTATTCGGTGGCCTTTTGCGTCCTGAACCCCAAGGTCGGGACACTGTTTGCTTCCAGGGGTTCTACTCTCTATTTCGCTCTTCAGCTCCCTGGCAGACGCAGCAGGCTGGCAGGGGGTGCGCAACGCGTCCTGCAACGCTGAATCCCTCAGGATAAGGGGGGAAAGAAAGCTGGGTGCAGCGGGGGCTGGTAGCTTCTTGCAAAGCTATAGGAGCAGTTCAGGTAATTTTAGCTGATCTGCTTTGATTTCATTGGAGTTGGCGGGAACTTGGTTTTTGGGGTCCTATACTTTAAAAAAGAAAAAAAAAAGGGCATAGCTATGTTGATTTACAAGAATCTCCTTCCGCTATCCATAGAAGGTCCTATAAAGCATTAGTCGGTTTATATGGCAGGGTAATATTTTGGCTTAGCTGCTGTGATATAGCGCTATGATCGGCTGTAAACATATTCAAGTCAAAAGGAATTATGGTGATAACTCTTGGACAGTTGTAGCAGGTGCTTGGGTGCGCGCCATGGCCAGACCACAGATGTGGAATGCTCTGCCATAAGCATTATGTCATGAGAGGGGTTTTATAGTTGTGTGGTTTCTTAATGGAAAATATTCCTGTTTAGTTTAGCTTTGCCCAAATTATAAGATTTTACGGAAGATTTGTAATGTCTTAGTTTTGGCTATATGTGGTTTAATTTTACATATGGAAAAGGCAGCTCAGCGGAGAGAGGTTGCAAAATAGAACTCTGGCCTTTGAAGCTATCTATGCTCCCATTCCATTTATCAGAGGTTCTCCAGTACAGAGAGTATCTGCTAGTGTTCAGCGAATGCCTTAATGGGGGCCAGAAGCACGCAGACAGGCTAGTTCTCTAGCAGCAATAGCAGCAGCTCAGATTCTATTAGGCATACATCATATGCTGGGCTTACAAGATGGCTTCCACGCTGATCGGCATCAGCCAAGATGGCTGCCGGTTTAGACTGTGAATGTGGAGGCAGCCTGGATGAGGGACCTTGCGTTCTCTGGAAAATGCCCTGCATACACTGAATCATTTAAATTCGATCAGCTACTGGCAGGACACTGCACTCTCGCATGCTTTTTTTCTTCAGTGGTCTAAAAGTGGAGTCTGTACCAGGTGGTATAATGGGAACTTGTCTGCAGTTTCTCGGCTTCTTCATTGCTGACTCAATTGCCACTGCGGAATGAGAAAGCTGTATTTCCTAACACCAGGTGCTAGTTGAACTTAAAATATAAAGTCCATCTTTGTGCAGTCAGACGGAATGGGGCGTTACTCTAGCAGGAAGGCCGTGGATTAGTATACCTGTGAATGGGTGTTCTTTCTACTTCATATTGTTGGCACAGAAAGAGCTTCTCCTAACACATGCTGAAGGAATTTTTGGTTAAGAGATGTCTTTGTGGAAAAAAAAAAAGTATTCAGCTGTCCTGAATTTGCCTGTTCTTGATTGACATTTTGAGGCTAAGCAGGGACAGGCCTGGGTACTACGTGGGTGGATGCACACCTTGCACTACCAGGGGGTGTGGACTCACTGGATGGAAGAGAGCCCTAGCAATCTTTAGCGCAAGATAGGAAAGTAGATGGTTCACTGAAGCGATCGTTGGGGCAGTGCTCTGTCCTTACAAGCTCCCATTTGTGGAACCTGGGGGGACGAGAGCATGCTTCAGGTGGTCGCAGTGTTTATGGCAGGCTTCTTGCCTGGAGCAGGAAAGGATCAGGGCGTTGAATCGACTAGAGCCTGATTTGCTTTATGTGGCAAATGTGCATTATGGTTTAATTTGAGTGCTAGCTAATATTATTGGCTTCCTTGGGGTTCACCCGTAGGTGTCTCTGGTGGAGAAATGGGGCAGCTGATGGTTCGTCCAAGTCGAGGCTCAGTAAGCTCCCAGTTAAGTCTTTGTCTTGTCCTTTCTCCGTGGGCTCTCATATGGCAAGTAGTTAGCGTATCGAGGCTTTCGGGGAAAGGTACTCTTGGTAGTGCCCGGTTGGACGAGACGGCCGTACTAGGCTGATCTCATTCGCCTACTCGACGGGCATTTCCTAGAAGTTGCCGGTAGCGGACATTCTGCTGCGGCTAGGTCCGTGGCGAATGTCTCAGGTGGATCGGTGCCCGCCTACGGTTTGGCCTTTGAATGGGCAGGGCTGAAGAAGGGTTATTCTGCGGCAGTCTTCGCCACCTTGTTGAGAGCAAGGAGGCAGGCTGCATCTGGTACATTGGTCCATGCTTAGCGCCTTTTTGAAGGCTGCTGTTCACGGCGGCAAGTCCAGGTGACAAAGGTGTCTGTATCCTTGGTCTGAGTTCTCTGCAGGACAGTGTCTGAAGGAACTAGCGGCCAGTTCCTTAGAGGGTCCAGCTGGCGACTGTTTCCGGCTGCAGAGGTTCTGTGGAGGGAATAGTGCTAGGTGTTCGGATCGATGTGTGGCGTTTCCTTAAGTTGGGACCCGACTGCGCTCCTCAAGGAGAGTTCGGGTGCTGCCGTGGGATACCGATTGGGCCTTAGAGGCGTTAACTAAAGAGCCCTTTGATTCTTTATGCCAGGCGTCGGTAAAGGATTTGCTGTTAGACAGTGGCTTTGATAGCTCTTTGTTCGGCGCGACGAGTTTCGGAGTTTCAGGCGTTGTCATGTAATGAGCCATTTTCACCCTTTCTGGATAGAGGATGGTGTTTGCGACCAGTCCCATCGTCCTTCCAAAAGGTGGTATCTGATTTTTCTCCTGAGCCTATTGGTTTCTCTTCCAGTTCTCGGTTTTTCTGGAAGGGGAGGTTTTTATTCGTAGCTTATGCCGATAGGAAACATAAAATGCAGAGTGCAGTGTTCGTTTCTTTATTTTTGTGTGTTGGTTGGTGGTCCCCGTGAAGGGGAAGCAGCAGCGAAGGCGGCTATTTCGCACTGGGTTAAGGCGGTGGTTGCCTCAGCATTCTGGTGGCGAGGTTGTACAATTCCGGGGGGGCTTTCTGACTCTTGCTACCAGTGCGCAAACAGCTTCATGGGTGGATCACTGTCATTCTACCAGGGGGGATTGGTAGAGCAGCTTCCAGGTCGTCTCTTCATTCTCTCAGTAACCACTGCTGCTTAAATGTTGTGGCAGTAAAGGATGCCTGTTCCGGGTCGACGGTGTGGTGAGTTGGCTGGATAGGTCCCTCCCAATGATTACTGCTCTGCTACATCCCAGAGGTGGAGGACTAAACTGGAGGAACGATAAGGAAATAGAAATTACACTTACCTGGTAATTGTCGTTCCTTGAGTGACGACAGTTTAGTCCTCATTCGCGCCCAGGGGTGTGATTTCTTCAGAGTTTATTTTCAGGCGGAGTGGAGCATCAATCTCAAGGAGTAGACAGATCTTTTCAGATTCTAGATCGCAGCGAGTGTCCCATCTGCCATTTGGATGCCCATTTTCTGAATTTCTCAAGGTCCTCTTGTATTTTTTCACATTCCTCTAGTGTCTTAACAACTTAGAATAATTTTGTGTCATCTGCAAATTTGATCACCTCACTAGTTATTCCTATTTCCAGATCATTTATGAATATGTTAAAAAGCAGTGACCCAGCACAGATCCTTGGGTACTCCACTTGAGAAAACTGGCCATTTAGCCCTACTCTGTTTTCTATCTTTTAACCAGTTCCTATGAGTCAGGACTGACTCGAAGGCACACATTGCATTTGCAATCCACAATAGTAAACCGCCTCCTATCCCATGACTTTTTAATTTGACAAGAATCTCTCATGAGGGGCCTTGTCAAAGCCTTTGTGAAAATCGAGATACACTATATCAACCGGTACACCTTTATTTATTGGTTTGTTTTTTTTAAATATCGCTTTATCATTTAGTCAAAGCAATTTATATTGTAAGTTAAACGTGGTAAGGGACATTGATAACTTGGATTCTTTTGAGGCAATAGAGTGTTATGTGACTTGTTCACACCTTCAAAAAAAATGTAAGCAAGAAAGGACAGGCTTAGACCTCCTGTGTTGATTTGTCAGACACTGGACTTTGTAATCTCTCATAGGATAACACAGCCATATACCTGGTGAGGAAAAACATAACTGGTAGTCCGACTGAGTTGAGCCCTCTGGATAGGGAGGCAGCATTATGTATCTTTCAAGAGTCGAGCATCCCCTCAATAGATCTTTTTTTCCACTCCCTAGAACAAACAAGTCCTTCAGTTCTGCTCCAGAGTGGAGCCAAATGGCAAACTAGCCTCTAATGCTTTCCGCCCCCCACTGGGGGAAGAGCCTTCTGTATGCGTATATATTCATTCTTCTGACACCGAAACTCTCCTGATGTTCCAGCATAACAGAGGCACCATGATTCTTATTGTGCAGCCTTGGCCCAGGCAGCCTTGGTTTCTGCTTCTCCAAGACGTGTCCATCCTGAAGCCATTGCGTCTGGGCAAATCTTCAACTTTGTTTTTGCAATATCAGGGAAGACATCTGAATCCCAATGCTAAGTCTCTAGCCCTCACAGCTTGGATGTTGAGAGGGTAGAATTCAACTCTGAACCTTCCGGTTGGAGTGGCCAATGTCCTCTCTGTATCCAGGAGAGATTTCACTAGGATGTCTTATGAATTCAAATACCGCAGATTTGATATCTGGTGTGAGGAACAGGCTCTTGATCCATTCTTGTCCTCCACAACAACATCTTGAATATTTTCTATGCCTCTTGCAATCTGGTCTCAAGATTAACTTTGTAAAAGTTTGCCTTAGAGTAATTGGCCTATACCACCATGTAAAAGGAAAACCCATCTCTACAGCATTTAGTTGTTTGTTTCATATAGAGTGTGCTTCTTTTGAGGCCTCCTCTAAAGCCACCTGCAATATCTTGGGATCTGAATGTTTTAACTTAACTGGTGAAAGCTCCTGTTGAACTGCTAGGTACGTGTGCACTTAAGGTTTTGACCTGGAATGTTTTCTATGGTGGCAATCGTCAACACACAGACTTAGCAATCTCCAGGCTCCAGCAGCCAACACACCTATTTTGTTTTTTACAAATAAACCAAGACTTACATCTTGTACAGAAATAAGGAACACTTGCTGTAACAATAAATGAGGAAAAAAGAAATACAGAAGTAACCACAATCAAAACCATCCCTTTTCCAATCCACAATACAAGAGGGATCCAAGATAAACAAGGAAAAAAGAAACCCAGTTGATTATATGCAGAAAAAGGAGGCAGGCCCCACCAACCAGCCCTACTAAAATCCCGGAGGAGAGGGAGTCGGGATCTATAGGCTGCCGAGCATTAAGGAAGACCAGCAGTTGGGAAGGCTCATAAAATATATAGGAAAGAGATTGGTAGTTCACCATGTACTTGCATGGATAATTAAGAAAAAATAGAACCCCCAGCTGCTGGACCCCAGGCAGGCGTAGGAAAAAATCCCTTTACCTCCACTGTGTTTCCTTGGACAAGTCCAGAAAAATAAGATCTTGCAAGCTCTTAAATAATTGTCTTTTCTTAAAAACAATTTGAAGAGCCATTTCCTATCCAAAATTAATGAAAAGGAGGCTAACAATGTGGAAGGTACAACCTGCTCATGCTCATAACTTTGTAGCACAACATAAACATCAAGAAAATCTACCTGCTGCAACCCAGCCATTTCCCCCACAAACACAGACTTTTTTTCATCGACAAATAGATTCTAATCGTAGGAAGATGTGACTCTGGAGGAACACCCAGAACTTCTATTAAATAAGACCGAAACATGTCCTTTGCTTGAAGCAGTAGCAGACCTGGGAAAATTAAGAAGTCTTAAATTAGAAGCTCTGGTAGCATTATCAAGTTGCTCAATTTTAGCTTTAACAGCAATAAAGGCCTTGACGAAAGAGTCAGAATGTCCTTCCAAAGAGGTAACTTTCAGTTGCGTCTCTAATAAAGAATTCTGAAGAGAAACCACTTTCTCTGCATTGAATGGTTGCACAGTTACCTTGTACTTGAAGTGTTAGGGCTTGTACCTGTGGCACCAAAGCTTCACCTGACAGACCATATGGATTCAAGCATGAAGACCTCCAGGCGAGCCAGGGGAAAGGCAAAGCCCCCCCCCCCCCCCCTGCTGACAACACTTCACCTTCATAGCACTCAACGTCAGACCCGGACTCTGTAGGGCTGCAACGTTTGCAGCCTGCCCTCCTTCAGATACCACTGGCAAGGCGCTGGCACCAAGCTGTTCCGGGTCAGCAGAAGACATTCCCACACTTTGCCCTAGGATCGGCCCTCCCCGACAGGACTGTGCGCCGACAAGCTGGGAGCCCTCCTGCCACAGGATCTCCAGAGGATGGTGACAACTGTGCCGCCTTTGGTGGATGCCACAACTCAGGAGAGAAAGAATCAATGCCCGAGGCAGATATCGAGCAGCCCGACTCAGAAGTCTGCACCACTGGGCTTACCTCCCCTGACAACGCTGGCTGCTTCTGCAGATGGACAAGTAAAGAATCCAAAGGCACAACAGGCAATAGAGAGAAAGTTGTGGTAGTCAGAGAGGGCGTCTTAGCCCCCTTAACTTCTTCCCTATAGGAAAACACCATTACAGCGTGATGCGCCTGCCTCATGCCATCTTAGATTCCCTAGGAGCATATTTTGACCCAACATTTTTCCCAGTACCCCATATTTACAAAGGGGAAAGTGTGCTGCACACATTGGACAGCAAGAGAGCCTTAGCCGCCTATAGAAGGTCCATGCAGATTTTTGTTTGCCTTGATCTCTGATAGAGCGGGGGTTGCCATGAACAAACCCACACTTTCAATTTCAACCCTTTGCTTTGGCCCTGGCAGGTTTGACACTTGAGTCATGTCATATGGCTTATAAAGTCCAAGCCTTGGCAGCGTAGGTGGCCCCCTTGAGATCAGCCTCCACGGAGATGATATGCAAAGCTGCAAACTGGATCTTGATCCATACATTCACATCTCACTACTGTCTTAAGTCATTCTTGACGTGACTGCAGTTTTAGTCAATCTGTCCTTCACAATCTGTTCAAGGTTTAGAATCCAACTCCTTTCTCACCTAGCCTAGTTTTTATTTTTTTTTCAGGCTGCCTACAAATTAAAAAAAAAAAAAAGCACCCCAAACCTATTGCAGCACTTGCTTCTATTCCATTATTTTGTGGTGCACCCTTTAGCTAAGAATTCCCATATGTGAGGCCTTATCCCTGCTGTCCATGAAGACTACCTGCTACAGGATAAGCAGGGTAAAAACTCAGTCCACCCCCCTCCCTTTGAAGTTGTTCAGCTGAGCTTTTTACATGACTGAAATACTTGGGCATGGAGGCAGCAGGCAGGAACAGGTGCACGTGCTCAGTGGGCTTCCTGAAAGCTTCTAGAAGGAACTGATAAGTAGTAATAGTGGAGCTCCGGCAGAGATCTCACCCATAGTTGAGGACATATCCTGCTGTCCATGCAGAACAGGTGCGTAACTTTGTTTTACATTTCAGTAAAGACTGCAGCATTGGACAGTTCATTGCAACAAACTTTGAAAGAACATCAAAACCACAAACATAGCTGGAATTATAACGTGCTTTGGACTTTTTTGTGAGGCATGAAAATCAAGTACTGGAAAATTTTAACAGGAAGCTAAAACGGATAAAAAGATAAACCCGAAGTGTGAATTTTAATTAAAACCTGTATTTGCTTTTAGTAAAAGATGATGAGTGTGACTCTGATGCAGAAAATGAACAAAACCATGATCCAAATGTTGAAGAGTTTCTTCAGCAAGGAGACACAGCTGTTATTTATCCTGAAGCACCTGAAGATGACCAGAGACAAGGCACACCAGATGCTGGTGGTCATGATGAAAATGGTATGTTTATAAAATGCAAATATTCCATGAAGTTCATTCAAATTTAGTGTGGTTGTCTGGTGTCCACCGTCATCAAGTATTAGACCAGGAATAGTTTTCTAGATTATTTGAACAAACAGGGTGAATGTATTAGACAGTTATCTACCTGATGAGGCTTAATTATAAGACTGGCCATACTAGGTCAGATCGATTGGTCTATCAAGCCCAGTGTCCTTTTTTGAACAGTGGCAAATCCATGTCACACATATCTGGTAGATGCCCAGAAAGGTAGCAAGAATCCATGCTGCTTACCCTCAGAGTTAAGCACTAGCTTTCTAAGTCTTCCTAATGGTTTATGGACTTTTCCTTCAGGAACTTGTCCAAACCTTGTGTAAACCCAGCTACGCTGACTGCTTTTGTCACATCTTCTGGCAATGAATTCTCATAACTTAATTATGCATTGAGGAGAGAGATATTTTCTGCTATACATTTTAAATGTTCTACTTTTGTAATTTCATAGTGTGACATCTAGTCTTTGTACTTTTTGAAGGAATAAACAGTCGATTCATGTTTGCCTATTCCACCCCACTCAAGATTTCATAGACCTCTATCCTATCTCCCCTTAGCCGGTACTTCTCCAAACTGAAGAGCCCTAACCTCTTTAGCTTTTCCTCACAGGAGAGTTGCTCTATCAGCAGAGGGCCCAGAAATTCCAGCCTGTTTCAGGGCCAAAACTGGGACAGGATTTTGACTGTTTCCAAGAGGACAACCTGCCAGTAAGAGGGCGGCTACAGTTTTATGCAAACAGATGGGCTCTTATAACCCCTGATTAGGTGGGTTCTCAAGATAATCTGGTTGAGATGCAAATTGCATTGATTCAGTATCACATGAATGTGCTGTACAAGGGATTCTCAAATCAGCTCTCTGCATCAGGAAATACTCAAAAGGGATTTCTCTTCCCTACTGGACCATAATGTAGTTGAATTTGTTGTACCAGGAGAAGGGAAAAGGGGTTCTACTCAATATACTTCCTTGTCACATAGAATATGGGATAATCTCCAGGAACAAGCAGGAATAAGTCCTCACTTATGGGTACGTCGGAACCGACGGAGCCTGCGCGGGAAAGCTTCCCAGAAAGGAAGCTTTTGGGGCCTCCCACTGCACATGCGCGCTGCCTTCCCGCCTTCCTGACCAGCTCTCCTCAGTTTCTCTTTTTCCGCGGAGCCAGCAGGTCGTGTTCCTGTCACCGCTGAAGAAATTGTTATTTTAGTTTCTTTCTTTAGACCGCGTACCTGCCTTCCCCATACCGAAACCGGTACCGCCGGTCTCTCTTTTCTTTTCTTTCTTAAAAAAAAAAAAAAAAAAAGCTTTTATTTTTTTAGCACAACTTGGTGACTTCTGTTAGGCCTCAGGTCTACACAAAATCTCCTCATGGAGAAACCAGCTCCTGGTTTCAAGAAGTGTACCAAGTGTAGTGCTGTTATTTCTGTTACAGACACCCATGACTGGTGTCTTAAATGTTTGGGGCCTGACCACTCCATTCCGGACTGCCCATCCTGCTCCCAGATGTCTAAACGTGGTTTGCAGAACCGGGCCAACAAATTCCATGTGCTGTTTGCTTCAGATAATCCAGCATCACAGTCATCCAGGTCTTCCTCTCCGGATGGATCTCAGGTAACCAAACCTTCTTCGGGCAGGTCCTCAAAGAGCAAATCTCCTTCAAAGCATCGAGAGGCTCTCAATTTTGAATCTGAGGACCATGCCCCAGCCAAACAACCCCGGCGGGAAGCTCTGGCTTCCAAAGCACCATCTATGGGGTTACAGGTTGACATCGATGGCACGGCCTCGACCGATCACCTGTTAGACTGCTCTGGGGTACCGGCCCATGCCGGTACCGACATCCAGGCAGCAGTGGCGTCTATGGACAATACTGTTCAGACCATGCAGCAGGCCATCCTGGCTTTCCTTAAAGCTGCGACGCCCTCGGTACCGCATCCAGCGGTTCCGGGTCCGGTTCCGGTACTGGTTTCCATACCGGAACCGAGGCCATCGTCTTCCAGACGCAGATCGGTGCATGCCGGATCCGGGTTTTCACCCGATACCGATCCCATTCCCGGTACGCCCGATGTCGATACCGACCGGTATGCGTATCGTGCGTTGGAAGCGAATAGAGGATACTCTGATTCCTCTGAGGATTTTGACTCCTCTGATGAGCTCTCTTGTTCTTCCTGAAGAGCCTTCTTCCCCAAAGAGGGGAATGTCTCCACCAAAGGATTTGTCCTTTCAAGACTTCATTATAGAAGTAGCTAAAGGACTTTCTATTACTACATCCTCTGAGAAAGAACCTAGATCAAAGAAATTGGATATTTTAGGATACCCTAAGGTTCCTAAAGAGGCAGTTACCCTGCCTATCCATGAAATCCTTCAAGAACACTTGATGGACTTATGGGAGGCTCCTCTAACATTGTCTCCTCATTCTCGTAGGTTGGACACCATGTACCGGGTCCTCCCTCCTCCTGGTTTTCAAAAAACTCAGCTGCCTCACCATTCCATTGTGGTGAAGTCTGCGCTGAAAAAGATTAAGAGTACCAAAAGGCACTCTTCTACCCCTCCAAGGCGAGAATGTAAGACCCTAGACTCTTTTGGTAGGAAAATCTTCCAGGCTAGTATGCTTATAGCCAGGATTAATTCATACAGTCTGTATATGGGCATGTTTCTAAGGGAACTTGCCCTAAAAGTAAAGCATTTTGCCCCCTTTATCCCTGAACATAGAAAGGAGGAGTTCATTTCTTTAGTGAAACAGCTTCTAGATGTTTCTAAGTTCTCCAACAGAGCAGCCTTTGATTCCTTTGAGGGTGCCAGTAGAGCTTCGGGCATTGCCATTGCAGCCCGACGACTTGCTTGGCTCCAGGCCTCTGACCTAGAACCCTGGGTCCTAGATGGCTTACGGAATCTGCCCTGTACAGGTGAGAACTTATTTGGTAAAGACTGGCAAATTAAAGCCACTCAAATAGACGCAGAAAATGCTACTTTAGATAGACTTTCTAAGTCTACCTCTACTCCTACCAAGAAAAAGTCTTTCAAGAGGCCTTACTACAAGAAGACCAGATTTTCCACAAATACTGGCCAACAATCTTCTCAGCCTCGCTTTGCTGCTAAGCGTCAGCAACCTAAACAAGCAAGGTCCAAGCCTGCGGCGTCTGCTACACCCCAGCAGGCTCAACCCCCTCAGGGGTTTTGACTTGCCCCTAGAGAACTTAACCTTTCTGGCTCTAGAACAACCAGAGCCCCTCACCATTCCCGGAAGGTTAGCTCACTTTGCTCCCAGATGGGGGCAAATTACATCAGAGCAATGGACCCTCTCTATCATCAGAGAGGGTTACAAACTTCATTTTTCCAGCCTTCCTCCTCATACCATGGTGAGGCAGTTCAATTCTCCCCCATCTCTCCTGGCCCTGTTGGGTCAGGAAGTCTCTTCCCTCCTTGCCCAAGGGGCAATAGAAGAGGTTCCTCTTCTGCAACAAGGGACAGGGTTCTACTCCCCTTATTTTCTAATACCAAAGAAGACGGGGTTTCAGACCAATTCTAGATCTGAGAGAATTGAACAAATTTCTTTTCAAGGAGAAATTCAAAATACTTTCTCTGGGCATTCTCCTTCCATACCTTCAGAGTCAGGATTGGCTTTGTTCTCTAGATCTCAAGGATGCATACACACATATACTCATCCACCCATCCCACAGAAAATATCTTCGATTTCTGTTTCAGGAAAAACATTTCCAGTACAGAGTACTTCCCTTCGGTCTAGCCTCTGCTCCAAGAGTGTTCACCAAATGCATGGCAGTCGTAGCCGCATTTTTAAGAGGCCTGGGAATTTTTCTATTCCCATATCTGGACGACTGGCTCATCCGAGCTCCATCTCAGTCAGAGGCCCAGATTTCCCTGGACCGCACAAGGCGCATTCTGCAGTATATGGGACTGGTAGTAAACCTTCCCAAGTCTCAACTCATCCCTACTCAGTCTCTGGAATTCATAGGGGCCCGGTTGGACACCACCACTGCAAGGGCCTACCTACCTCAGGTCAGGGCCCAACGTCTGCTGTGCTTGGCCTCCCAAGCTCAGTCCAGCAGTCACATGACAGCCCGGGAAATGCTGCGACTTCTGGGCCACATGGCCTCCACGGTGCACGTGGTGCCCTACGCTCGTCTTCATATGAGAGCAGCTCAATGGACCTTGGCCACCCAGTGGACTCAAGCATCAGGAGCGCTCTCAGACCAAATACTACCCTCAAAACGTCTGTTTTGGTCCCTCCAATGGCGGGTATCCACCAAGAATCTGTTGTTGGGGGCCCCCTTCCAACCTTTGTTGCCCCAAGCAACCCTCACAACAGATGCCTCCCAAACAGGGTGGGGAGCCCATCTCCAAGACCTCTCCACTCAGGGCTCTTGGTCTCCTCAGGAGACCACCCTTCATATCAACCTCCTGGAACTGGGAGCAATATACTTTGCCCTCAAAGTCTTCTATTCCCTCCTTGTCAACCTGACTGTCCTAGTTCAGACAGACAATCACGTGGCCATGTTCTATATAAACAAACAAGGAGGGACGGGCTCTCTGTCGCTTTGCAACGAAGCTCTCAGATTATGATCATCAAATTCATCTTCTAGCAGTGTATCTTCCAGGAGTTCAAAACTCTCGGGCAGACAGACTCAGTCGAGTTCTGCTTCCACACGAATGGTCCCTACACAGGGACCAGATACGCAGAATCTTTCAGGAATGGGGGACCCCGGACATAGACCTCTTTGCAAGTCCGTGGAATGCCAAACTTCCCCGGTTCTGTTCCAGGACTCCGTGTCAGGGAGCTCAGGCCAACGACGCCTTTCTCCTGCATTGGGGTCAGGACTTCCTATATGCCTTTCCACCCATTCCTTTGATTCCCAAGACTCTGTTCAAACTCCAGAGGGATCACGGGTCGATGATCCTCATAGCTCCACGCTGGCCATGCCAAGTGTGGTTCCCTCTACTTCTGCATCTCTCCCAGGGACCCTCCCTGGACCTGGGAGCTGCTCCAGACCTTCTGTCTCAGGAGGAGGGGACTTTGTGGCACCCAAACCCCAAGTCCCTACACCTCAGAGCTTGGTTACTGAAGGCCTAAGCCTTCATGACTTCAATCTTTCTCAACCTGTGCAAGATATCCTGCATGCCTCTAGGAAACCTTCCACGAGGCGTTCCTATGCTTTCAAATGGAAACGCTTTTCCATTTGGTGTGCTCAGCAGGGTCTTGACCCTCTAGCACTTCCTTTGAATTCTCTACTAGACTATCTCCTGCATCTTTCTAATGCAGGCCTTAAGACGAATTCAGTAAGAGTCCATTTGAGTGCTATTGCAGCATCCTTAAAACCTATAAATGGACGACCTGTCTCCTCTCATCCTCTTATTGCAAGATTCATGAGAGGCCTGACTCTAACCAAACCTCCCATTCGACCTCCTCCGGTAGCATGGGACTTAAACCTGGTTCTGGGTCAACTGATGAAGCCACCCTTTGAACCGTTGGTCTCTACCTCCCTGAAATTTCTTTCCTGGAAGGTCCTTTTCCTTATTGCAGTCACTTTGGCTCGCCGCATCAGTGAACTACAGGCCTTAGTGGCTCATCCACCTTATACTAGGTTTCATCATGATAAGGTGGTCCTTAGGACGAATCCCCAAAGTGGTCTCGCCTTTTCATCTTAATCAAGAGGTATATCTACCTGTCTTTTTCCCGGCTCCTCATGCATCCAGTGCAGAGAGGAACCTTCATACTCTAGACTGTAAAAGAGCTCTCGCCTTTTACCTCAACAGGACTCAACCACATCGAAAGTCTTCCCAACTTTTTGTGGCTTTTGATCCTTCTCATTTGGGACTTCCAGTCTCAAAACGTACACTTTCCAATTGGATTGCTCAGTGTATTTCCTTTGCTTACCAGAGTAAAAACATTTCTCTGGAAGGCCATGTCACAGCTCACAATGTGAGAGCCATGGCCACTTCTATGGCTCATCTTCACTCTGTATCCATAGATCAGATCTGTCGAGCAGCCACCTGGGCCTCGGTTCATACCTTCACAGCCCATTACTGTTTGGACAAGGACTCCCGCCGGGATGCCTTGTTTGGTCAGGCTGTCCTCAAACACCTGTTCCATACTTAAACAACTCCTGCCCACCTTCCCTGGATGGATGCCTGAGATCCATACGAAGATGGTGAACCCTTGGGAGGGGATCTCCCAGGCATCTTAGCTAGGGAGTCCCCATATGTGAGGACTTATTCCTGCTTGTTCCTGGAGATAGCACAGTTACTTACCTGTAACAGGTGATCTCTGGGAACAGCAGGAATTAGTCCTCACAACCCACCCACCTCCCCTAGGAGTTGTATCTTCTATCTATCTTCCTTTCCTCTCTCTATTGTCTCAGCTATAAACTCGAACTGAGGAGAGCTGGTCAGGAAGGCGGGAAGGCAGCGCACATGTGCAGTGGGAGGCCCCAAAAGCTTCCTTTCTGGGAAGCTGGGGAGCTTTCCCGCGCAGGCTCAGTCTGTTCCGACGTACCCATAAGTGAGGACTAATTCCTGCTGTTCCCAGAGATCACCTGTTACAGGTAAGTAACTGTGCTTTCTGCCCCATCCTAGATCTGAGAATCTGAACAAATATCTAGTGTGAGAAGTTCAGAATGGTTTCCCATGGCACCCTTATTCCCTTTGGCTTTGTTCTCTGGACTTAAAGGATGCACACATCCACATTCAGATACACCCCACACACTACTACTACTAATTATTTGTATAGCACTACAAGGCATACGCATTGCTGTATATATAGATTTGACACAGTCCCTGCTAATAAGAGCTTACAATCCAATCAAGATGAAGAACATCACAAAACCTAGGACCAGAATATGGTAAGATACACATAAGTAGTGAACAAGAGAGGAAGAAGCATCAGGATCGAAAAGCAGCATTGAAGCATGCTCAGGGAATTTTTGAAATCTTTGCCAAAAGCAGTCAGGGTCCTAAGAAAGCAGAGGAATCAGAGCAGTAAGGGAACACAGAAAAAGGGCATCAGCAAGGTAAATTAAAATACATATCTAGAAAGTAACCCTGATGCTTCTAATTCACTGGTGTACTCGTGAGCAATCTCAAGGCAGCCAATAGCCAAGCAGCCCTAAGGCCCACAATCTGGAAAGAGGCCACTACCCTAACAAAATAAACCAGAAGCAGAGAGAACCACAGGGCCCTGATGGGATCTGAGTCACTGAAGAATGGTTGGAAGAAATGCAGACAGCCCTTAAAAGTCTGATTTATCATAGGGAAAGGCCACTAACAGTATCACATACTGCCCTTTTCCTTAGGCACCTCACATTTTCCCAAAATATCTTGCAGTAGTCACGGCGTATCTATGCGGACTGAGTACGTACATGTTTCCATATCTGGACGATTTGCTCGTCAAGAGCACATCTAAGGAAAAAGCTCTAGAATCCATGCACATAACCACTTGGGTGCGTGACTTGCTATGTCCATCATAAATTATTGCAAATCCAATTTAAGTCCATTAAATTAATTGGAATTCATTGGAGCTCTGCAAGACATGATTTGGGCAAAGGTTCTTCTTCCATGAGAGAGACTTACAAAGCTGGTCACCATCATGGAAGAAATTCAAGAGTCAGAAGTAAAGCGTAGTTTTTCCAGGACCAAGCAGGAAGTTAGTCCTCACATATGGGTGATGTTGGCGCCGACGGAGCCCTAGTGTGGAGCATTTCCCCAGCTTTCAAGGAACTGGGGAAATTTTTCACAATATTTCACAAGCAATATTTCACAAGCTGAGGGTTCTTCAACCTATACGCAGCATCATTGACCATTCTGACTTCAGAACAGTAGCACAGGCACTCATCATTCCCCACTTTGACTACTGTAATGCCATCCTTCAGGGTCTACCGAAAAAAACAATAAACATCTTACAAATGGCACAAAATGTTTCAGCCAGGATCATCATGAACAAGAGCCTAGTAGATCACATTACACCAGTCTTGATTGAGCTACACTGGTTACCCATCCCGGCATGAATAATATACAAAGTGCTAATCACAATATTCAAAATCATCCACAAAGTATCCCCCTCGTTCCTTTCTAACCTCGTCACCACTCAACCTCTCAACAGAAGCAGACGGACCATGAACCTGAACACCCTCTGCATACCAAGCAGCTTAAGAGCAGTCAATATGCGGACAAGCAACTGGGCTTTCACTTATTTGGCTCCCATGCTCTGGAACCACCTGCCTCATGAGATACGACAGATCAACGACCTAAAGGACTTCAGAAAACAGCTTAAGACCCATCTTTTCCAATCCCATTATGGCATCACCTAGACAGATCTTTGATGCAGTTATGTATATATGTGAATATGTGAATATTTAACCCCTCTTTGAGACCCCTAACTGTGTGCTATGCTGTGCTTTCCCTATCAAATCAATAGTATATTTCATCAAACTTTCTGTCATGATTTGTCATTTTCACGCCTGTAATCAAGCCGCTACTGATCGCTGGAAGTAGCGGCATACAAATGTATGCTAAATAAAATAAATAAATAAATGCAGCGCATATGCACGCGGTCCCCTTCCTGCCCAAGGGTGCCATCTTGCTCAGTCTTCATTTTTCCACGGAGCCCAACAGACGTGAGTATATGTCACCCGGAAAAAGTCAATTTTTTCTGAGATTTTTGCATTTTTGCTTATCCGGTTCGATGCCAGTTCCCTTTCCCATCTGGGCTCAGTACACCGGTATCGAGTCTGTACTTTCTTTTTTCAGTTTTTGTCCTTCGTGACTAGCGTTCACGCCTTTCTTTTTTTGTTATTTTCACTGGCAGCCCAGTCTTTTGACCTTGCAGGGGCCCTTTTTCACCCCATTGCTGCCAGCGGGTTCAAAAAGTGTGATCGGTGCAAGAAACTTATGTCTGTCACCGACACACATGACTGCTGCCTCCGATGCCTCGGGTCCGACCATGACCCGCTGGTCTGCAGACCGTGCGGCAAAATGTCGTCGAAGGCACTTTGGAGCCGTCAGCATCAACGTGAGAGAATTTTCTCTGAGTCCGCGTCCGGCCGGGCTTGGACTTCGTCAGAGGCCTCGACATCTTGGGAGTCTGACCCCAAGCGCCATCGTGGTTCCTCTGAGAGGGGGTCTCCCACCCGGAAGCACAAAAGGAAGAAGAAGCTTGTGAGGGCGGCATCGGTGGAGGCCCCTGGGTCCTCGGCCAGGTCGCGTAGCCCTGACTGCCGCCCCGGGCTCTCGTGCTGAGTCTCCTGAGCTTGGACTCAGGCTGACGGCCTTGGAGAGCAACTTGACTGCCTTCATGGAACATCAGCGGGTGCTGATCGCCAGTCTGACCGGTGCATCTGCCCCGACCACCGGGACCTCTATGTCTAAGTCGAACCCGGAGGCCGAGCCGATCCCCGAGTCCAAGTCCCGAGTCGATCCTCAATCAAGGTCCCCCTCGACCTCCCGTGCGGGGCCAAGGTCATCGACGCCGGTGCCCTCGGCGTCGGGGCGGTTGGCACTGAGGCCCACATGGCCGGAGCTGCTTGACTCCTCTTCGGAGAAGTCGGCGTGGGAGACGGAGGATGAGGAGTCTCCGAATGCCTTCTGGACCCGGTGCGTCCCTTCGGACTCCTCGGATTCCGAGCCTCGAAGAAGGTCCCCCCCCCCGGAGGATACCCGGTTCTCGAACTTTGTGAGGGACATGACCAAAGCGTTGGCATTCCCTGTGGACGCTGAGGAGGAGCCTTGAGCCAAAGGGCTCGATGCCCTCCAGTATGACTTTCCTCCAAAGGAAGCCTTTACTGTACCGGTTCCTCCGATGCTGGAACGGCTGCTCTTCCGTATGTGGGAAGCACTGGCCTCGGTGCCGGTTCTTAGCAAACGGGTCGATTCCATTTATCGAGTCCGTAAGAGCCCTGGGTTCCAAAAGACGCAGCTACCGCACAATTCCATGGTTGTTGAATTGGCCATGCACCGCCTGAAGAGTCAGAAGATGCACTCCTTGGTGCCCCCCAGCAGGGACGCCCGGAACCTGGATGCCCTCGGTAGAAAGTGCTTCCAGGGCTCTATGCTATCTTGTCATGTCCAGACTTACCAGCTGTACGTAGGCATGTACTTACGGGACCTGGCAAACGAGATTGCTGGGTTCTCAGCAGGCCAAGGGGCAGGGGCATGGGCCCCATAGGCAGAAGACCCCCAAGCCGCCAGCTCTGGCTGCTGCACAGCAGGGAGCGGGGTTTTGACTCCCACAGCATAGCCTCTCCTCCGCCGGTGGGTCAACTCGGCACAGGAGGTCGGCTGGCCCTGTACGCCTACAGGTGGCCAGCCATCACAGGGGATACCTGGGTGCTGAGCATAGTCCAAAAGGGCTACATGCTCCACTTCCACCAGCTACCCCCTCCTACTTTCCAGGGCAGCCTCCCAGACTCCCTCTACACAGGAACCTCCTCCTTCAGGAGTTGACAAGTCTTCTAAAGGAACAGACGGTGGAACCAGTGCCTCACCACCTGGAAGGGCAAGGCTTATACTTCAGGTACTTCCTGGTACCGAAAAGGACAGGAGGCCTCCGGCCTATCCTAGACTTGCAAAACCTAAACACGTTTCTAGAGAGGGAAAAGTTCAAGATGCTTACCCTTAGGATACTGCTGCCTTACCTCCAGCAGGGAGACTGGCTATGCTCCTTAGACCTAAAGGATGCTTATACTTGTACTCACATGCTCATTCATCCAGACCACAGACAATATCTCAGATTTGTGGTAGGAGGAAACCATTTTCAGTACAGATTACTTCCCTTTGGCCTAATCTCCGCCCCCAGGGTTTTCACCAAATGGCTGGCAGTGGTGGCAGCCTGTCTCAGGAATCAGCAAATTTGTCTTCCCATACCTGGACGACTGGCTCATCAGGGGCCAGTCTCTCCAGGAGGCCCGACAAGCCACTCTTCGCACTGTCTCTCTTCTTCAGCATCTGGGTTTTGTATAAACTACGCAAAGCCCACTTTGCTCCCTTCTCAGAACCTAGAGTTCATAGGGGCAAGATTAGACACCCTTCAGGCAAGAGCCTACCTGCCCGAGGACAGGGCCCACAGACTGATGGACTTTGCCTACCAGTTCCAAAGCAGTTCTCATGTTTCTGCCAGGCACTACCTGCGGCTCCTGGGCCACATGGCATCCACGGTGCATGTGACTCCTAACCCCCCGCCTGCACATGCGGGCTGCTCAATGGGGCCTCAGAGCTGGGTGGATGCAGGCCAAAGGCGACCTCCGAGACAGAGTAGAGGTGTCCAAACCACTTTTGGACTCCCTACAGTGGTGGCTACATCTCCCAAACCTTCTCAGGGGGTGTACCTTTTCAGACTCCAACACACACAAGGGTGCTGATGACCGATGCTTCCTCAAAGGGCTAGGGTGCACATTGTCAGGGCATGTGCACTCAAGGCCTGTGGTCTCCTCAGGAGACCACGCAGCAAATCAATCTTTTTCAGCTGCGAGCAATCCGCTTTGCTCTGCAAATATTTTCTCATGCCGTATCTCACCAGTCTGTCCTAGTTCAGACGGACAATCAAGTGGCAGTGTTCTATATGAACAAACAAGGGGGCACGGGGTCCAGGCTCCTATGTCAGGGGGCACTGGCCCTTTGCTCCTTTGCAGTCAAACAAGGCATGTTTCTCAAAGCAGTTTATATACCTGGTCGGGAGAATTTCCTAGCAGACAGGCTAAGCAGGATTCTCCAGCCTCACGAATGGCAGTTGAATCCATTGGTGGTCCAGCAGATCTTCCTCTGCTGGGGACTTCCATCCATCGATCTCTTTGCAAGTCCACAGAATCGTCAGCTGCCCAGGTTCTGCTCCAGAGAGCCGCATCCCCTGTGGATGGCAGCAGATGCTTTTCTGATCTCTTGGTCTATGGGCCTTCTGTATGCGTTTCCTCCCACGCCTCTGGTGGCCCAAACGCTGTTCAAGATTCTCCAGGACAAGGCCTCGGTGATTCTGGTAGCTCCCAGATGGCCCAGGCAGTCGTGGTTTCCACGTCTACTGCAGTTGGTGGTGGAAACTCCAATCTCCAGGAACAAGCAGGAATGAGTCTTCACATATGAGTCTTCACATATGGGTACGTCGGTACCGATGGAGCCTGCACGGGAATGCTCCCCAGCATCCAATCAGAAAGCTTTTGGGAGCATCCCTCACGCCTGCACGCTGACTTCCCGCTTTTCCCACTGCCTCTCCTCAGTTTTCATTTTTCCGCGGAGCCAACAGGACGTCCTCCTCTCACTGCAGAAACTTTTTTCTTTAAAATCCTTATTTTCTTGTTTTCTTGTGGTCGCGGCTGTTCTTCCCGCCGATACCGGTACCGCCGGTGCTTTATTCTTTTCTTTTCTAAAATTAGAGATTTTTTCTCCTCAGTTTTTTGTCTTAACTTTTTGGGCCTACCAGGCCTCTCCAACATGGAGCCTTCTTCCCCTAAGAAGTGTCTTCATTGTGGAAACATAGTTTTCTTTTTAGACTCCAAAGCTTGGTGTCTAACCTGTTTGGGTCCTGACCCTTTTTCCCCTGAACCATCAGGCTGTACTGTTAGGAGAAGACCTTCTCTTTTTCGAGTTTCCCTCGATGCCGTTTTTCCTCCTGAAGTGAGGACACCGGTATTTTCTTCTCTCCAGGATCAGGTAACCCACAAACAGTCTGGTAAGACTAGCCAATTCTTGAGGGGTAGTTCTCATGCTCAGCATGATGACGGCTCCGGCCTTGCCCTCAAGACCTATTTGGCAATAAAACCCCGGCGGGAGTCTTCGGGCTCCAAAGCATTCACGGGGTTTCAGGCTGTTCCTGGGGCTCACCCCTCACAGAACATACCTGAGCCGTGCCAGGAGGTGGTATCCGCTTCTAGCAGTACCGATAACCCGGCTCCGGCACCGGTGTCGAGTGTTCCACTCTTCACCTGGGATCGTCATCTGGTGTCCTCGGTACCTTCGGGACCGATCGATACAACCCAGATTGGCTTTCCTGTATCTCCGCCATGCTCGGGGTTGGTATCGGCTTTGAGCGGTACCGATACCCCGGCATCGGTGTCGAGTGTTCCACTCTTCACCAGGGATCGTCATCTGCTATCCTCGGTACCTTCGGTACCGATCGATACCACTCTGATTGACTTTCCTCTATCGGCATCGCCGATACCACCACCGATGTCGGTACCTTCTAAGCATACATCGATAGACTCGCTCCCCTCGATGCCGAGCCTAGAATCGATATCCAGTCTAGATGACTTGGTACCGACGTGTTTGGGAACCAACCCATATCGTTCCCGATTACACAGTACCGAGGATATTTACCAAGCTTCTCTGGTTACCTCGGTACCGCTGCAGCAGCCTCCAATACCTGCTTCGATGGCATTACCCTTCCCGATACCGCTACCAGTATCGATGCCGATTCCTGCAGTTCCATCGGTGCCATCGATCCTTTCTATGCCTAGCTTGGAATCGATACCGGGCACCGACGATGCAGTACTAACTGCCTCGAATCAGAACTGTCAGTGTCATTGTCCTTCTAGCAGGATTCTTTTTCTGCACCAGTCCAGTATGTCTTCTGGTGCTCAAGCTGCTCCTTCAACCTCAGCCTACCCAGGAATAGTTCCTATTGGAGATCCATCTTTTCAGAAATTTCTCCTTGACATGGCAACCTTTCTTGCCATTCCTATTCCTGGCTCTACTCTTAACCAAGGTCCTGCAGAAAAGGAAAATATAATGTTTCCTTTACATCATTCTTTGCAGGACCACCTTCTGAGGATTTGGGAATCACCTTTAAGGGTTCCTTCGCCTTCTACAGCCACTGATGTTCTGTATCAGGTGCCTCCCTCTCCAGGCTTTCAGAAAAACCAACTTCCACATCATTCCCTTGTAGTGGAATCAGCAATGAGGAAGGTAAGAAGCAAGAAGAAGCACTCTTCTTATCCGCCAGGTTGTGCATCTAAAGCACTTGATGCCTTTGGACGTCAAACCTTCCAAACTTCTATGCTGGCATCAAGAATTATTTCATATATTTTTTATGAGTCTGACACTTCAGGAGGTCACAGAGAAATTATCTCTTTTGTCCCCTTTTTTGTCAGAGCCTAAGGCCACTGACTATTCCTTGCTTCTTAATCATAGCAGGAATATCTCTTGGTTCCTTTTTCGTGCTTCTCTAGACTCCTTTGAGTCTGTTAGCAGATCCTCTGCTATTGCCATTGGAGCACGTCGTACAGCCTGGCTGCAAGCTTCAGACTTGAGCAGATGGGCACAACATACACTGGGTAATTCTCCTTGTACTGGAGAAAATCTCTTCAATAAAGAGGCTTTACGTCAGGTTGCTCATTGCTCCACTGACTTCCCTGGTTCTGGAAACCATCCTAAGCCTTCTTTTTCCCCAGGACGTAGGAAATATCCTACCAAACCTTCTGTCCCTAAGAAAAGAAGGTTTCACCCTTCTCCTGCCCATCCTCCAGATGTCTCAAAGCAAGGGACATCTCATTCTAGTCTGAAGTCTCCAGACTCTCGCCAGTCTAATCATACCCAGCAACCATAGGTTCCTGTGTATTGCAATCTACAGTTAACTTCTTCTTAGCAGAAGTTTATTTTTCAAACTCTACACTGTTTTTTTTCTTTTTCAGTATGCTAAGCTGTTAGGATACTTTTGTCCATGGGTTACAGAATTCTCCCCTTCTCACTACTATGAAGGGAGGTTACAACTATCCCATGATAGTTTCTGTCCCCACATGGACATCTTTTCCTTCAGCTGATTTACCATATAGTAAGTCACTTCCAACCCCCTCTCTTCCAGGGTTTCCCCTGCTTGAGTTGGTACCATACTGAAACACTTCTCTTTCTTCTTGTGTAGACGTTTTGTTATCCTTCAATGCATGCTCTGAACAACTCATCAGACAGGGACGGCAATATCTCCGCTCCCTTTGTCTGTTTTTCTCTCTGTTTTTATACAGGAGAATCCCCTCTGCTGTTTTGTTCAGTTGCTCTATATGCAGGAGTTCCAGTGATTGCTTTTATGCTCATTGCAAGCTACTTTCAACTATCTTGCATAATACTATTCACTGCAGGTTATCTTCTTCTAGCCATATCCTTTCCTAGGATATGGCAACACACCTGACTTCTGTCAGTTTTATCTTATGATTCTCCTGCACAATGCTCTCTGCAATCTTCAGAGAAGCTTTCTACTATGGGTCCTTGCTACAGAGCATTGAACTTTGTCTCTGGAGGTTATTTCCCATATAGTAGAAAAAGTTTATATAATCATTCCATGGCGTGAATGTCCAAGGAGTTCCCAACCTTGCAGGAATCTACCCCTTTCTTCCTTACAGCTTGGCATTATGCTTTTCTGCTCCACTTGGACAACGCATACGCTTTTAGTGTACATGATACTCCTCTGTCCCTTGGCTGGGTCATCCTGGTGTCTTAATCTATGCGTTTTTTTTTTTGTCCCTTGGACATGTCAGAGTCCTAAAGTACTCCTGACGTGCTCTTGCCAAACTGCTATTACCCTCTGTTTTTTCACGCAACCATACTGGTTATCCCACTGAGCTACATTCCTGCACCGCGCAAATAGATTCTCTATATATCTTCAGGTGGTTTTTACCCCCTCATTATTAGATGAATCTTTTCCCATCACATTCCCCATGTGAATGTTTTTGTGGGACTCAGTTGCAGGCATGTATCCTCAGACTTCTATTCATGTATGTATATGTCCTATACATACATATTTCTGTAGTCTGTGTGGGCATAACTCATGCCCATCTATATATACATATATCTATATATATCACACATATCTAGACATATATGCACATATATATAGATCTGTATGTCTCTCCATTTATTTATATATATATATATATATATATGCCTTTGGGAGATGTCCATAGGACGTTATGTATTACCTGCTATCTCCCTAACTGTCTGTGCTATAAAGCTTTTCCCTTAAGGGGTCCAGACAGTCCACTTGCCTATTCTCATACGGCTCAGTAAGTGGGAAGGGTTATACACAATATTATTGCTGTGATGTCAACAGCTTCTATTTTTGTTATAGATCTCCCTGTCTATGAAGTATCAAACTTCAATGTCTTCCTATCTCTCACCAGCTAGGACAGACAGTGTACATCTTCAGTATTTCTGAGTACACTTCTCTTCTCCTTGGGAATAGGGGCTTTTTTCCATACCCCCTCTTCCCTTTAGGACTGGCCTAATTCTCCAGATCGGTCAGTCGTCTTCTTTTAGTTCTCAATGTCAATAACTCTGTACCTAAAAGAGTTTTCAGCTTTTTCCCATAAAGCTTACCATTGAAGACCTGCTGTTCTTCTCCTACCCCAGTTGACACCTGGGTCACCTGCCCATTCCAGGTTTGGGACTTCATCCTCACTGTTGTGAAGTTCCCTTGAGGATTCCGCTACTGCATCTACAATACACTCCATCACAGTTCTACTTCCTACAATCCAGTAGGTAAGCTCTTTATTGTACTAGTTTCATTAAACATCTTAATGATACTTGACATACATTCTAAAGACTCTTTTTCCCTGTAGTCTTTAGATTTGCTGTTCCTCTACAGCTTTTCTCTTTCAACTCCTATCCCCCATCCCTCAGGGGATGCCGGGGATCCAGGTTTGGGAAATGCCGTCCTGTTCCAGGGATTCGCATTTTATGGGATCTCCCCTGGCACCCTCAGCTAGGGAGTCCATATGTGAAGACTCATTCCTGCTTGTTCCTGGAGATAGCACAGTTACTTACCTGTAACAGGTGATCTCTGGGAACAGCAGGAATTAGTCTTCACAACCCACCCACCTCCCCTAGGAGTTGTATCTATCTATTTTCTTTCCTCTTTCTCTCCTTCTGTCTCAGCTATGAAACTCAACTGAGGAGAGGCAGTGGGAAAGGCGGGAAGTCAGTGCGCAGGCGCGAGGGGTGCTCCCAAAAGCTTTCTGATTGGATGCTGGGGAGCATTCCCGTGCAGGCTTCGTCGGTACCGACGTACCCATATGTGAAGACTCATATGTGAAGACTAATTCCTGCTGTTCCCAGAGATCACCTGTTACAGGTAAGTAACTGTGCTTTCCCTCTGGGGTTGCAACACGATCTGCAAGGTTCCCTTCTGCACCCCAGTCTCAGGTCCCTCAATTTGATGACCTGACTACTGAAAGGATAGTGCTAGCTCCCTTACTTCTACCTAAGGAGGTGGTCTTGGCCTCTAGGAGGTAGTCCATCAGAAAGTCCTATGCCCTCAAGTGGCATAGGTTTTATGGTATGGTGTGTGCTCAGCACAATGAAGATCCTTTCTCTTGCCTTGTGCCAGTAGTACTGCAGTATCTGCTTCACCTGTCAGACCTAGGCCTTAAGTCTAACTCTGTTCGGGTCCACCTCGGTGCTCTGTCAGCGCACCACTCACCGGTGGAAGGACATTCTCCAGGATCAAGCAGGAAGTCAGTCCTCACATTTTGGTGACGTCGGCGCCGACGGAGCCCTCGTGCGGAACATTTCCCCAGCTTTCAAAGAAAGCCTTTGGGAATGCAGCGCGCATGCGCGGTCCCCTTCCTGCCCAAGGGTGCCATCTTGCTCAGTCTTTTTTCCGCGGAGCCCGATGGACGTGTGTCTTAGTCACCCGGTTAAAAGTTGATTTTTTTTCCTTCGAAGATTTGTGGTTTTTTGCCGGTTCAATGCCAGCTCCCCTTCCCGCCTGGGCATGGTACACCGGTATTGAGCCCGGAGCTACTTTTTCGGTTTTTGTCCTTTGAGACTAGCGTTTGCACTTTTTTTCTTTTTCACTGGCAGCCCGGTCTTTTGACCTTGCAGGGGCCCTTTTTCCCCCGATGGCTGCCAGCTGGTTCAAGAAGTGTGATCGGTGTAAGAAACTGTCTCTCGCTGACACACACGACTACTGCCTCCGGTGCCTCGGGCCAGATCATGACCCGATGATCTGTGGCCCGTGCGGCAAAATGTCCTCTAAGGCGCTGAGGAGCTGTCAGCATCAACGAGAAAGGATCTTCTCTGACTCCGCGGCCGGCCGGGCCCGGACTTCGTCAGAGGCCTCGACGTCTCGGGAGTCCGACCCCGAGCATCGTCAGGGCTCCTCTGAACTGGGGTCTCCCTCACAGGAACACAAAAGGAAGAAGAAACCCACGAGGGCAGCATCGGTGGACATTCTTGGTCCCTCGAGGGCCAGGTCGCATAGCCCCGACTGCCATCCCAGGTCCTTGGAGTCGGAGAGGCCTGCCAAAATGCCTCGTGTGGAGCCGGAGTCCCCGTGTCACGTGAGTGCTGTTGTCCTCGTGGACTCTCCTCCGGGGAGCCGAGGTCGGGCCCTATGCCGTCGGGGGCTGCTGAGTCTCCTGAGCTTGGACTCAGGTTGACAGCCTTGGAGAGCAGCTTGGCTGCCTTCATGGAACAGCAGCGGGTGCTGATCGCCAGTCTGACGGTGCATCTGCTCCGACCACCGGGACCTTGACATGGAAGTCGACCCCAGAGGCTGAGCCGATCCTCGCGTCAATGCGGTCTCGAGTTGATCCTCTGCCAAGGTCTCCCTCGGCCTCCCGTATGGGGCTGAGGTCGTCGACGCCGGTACCCTTGGCGTCAAGGCGGATGGCATCAGTGCCCGCCCGACCGGAACCGCTCGATTCCTCCTCGGAGGGGTCGGCATGGGAGACGGAGTCGTCCCCGGACACTTTCTGGACCCGGTGCGTCCCATCGGACTCACCGGAGTCCGAGCCTCGGAGAAGGTTCCCCCCGGAGGATACCTGGTTCTCGGACTTTGTGAGGGACATGACCAAGGCCTTGGCCTTCCCCACGGATCCTGAGGGGGCACCTCGAGCCGAGGAACTCGAGGCCCTCCAGTATGACTCTCCACCAAAGGAGGCCTTTACTGTACCGGTTCCTCCGATGCTGGAACGGCTGCTCTTCCGCATGTGGGAGGCACCGGCCTCGACACCTGTTCTCATCAAATGGGTCGATTCCATTTATCGAATCTGTAAGAGCCCTGGGTTCCAGAAGGCACAGCTACCGCACCACTCCATGGTTGTGGAATCGGCCATGCATCATCTGAAGAGTCAAAAGATGCACTCCTCGGTGCCCCCGGGCGGGGAGGCCCGGAACCTGGATGCCCTCGGTAGAAAGTGCTTCCAGGGCTCTATGCTGGCTTGCTGTGTCCAGACTTACCAGCTGTACATGGGCATGTACCTCCGAGACCTGGCAAAGGAGATTGCCGGGTTCTCTGCTGGCCTCTCCGAGGAACCTTTGCAGAGGTTCAAGGCTTTGTCATTGGGGATTCGAGAGTGCTCGAAGTTTATATCTCAATCAGCCTATGATGGTTTTGAGGCTTCGGCCCGAGTAGCAGTGGCCGGCATTGGTACACGCCGTCAGGCCTGGCTACAGTCATCGGACCTCGAGCCATGGGTCCAGGACAAGTTGGTCGATGTCCCTTTCTGGGGTGAGAACCTCTTTGGCAAACCCATGGCTGAAAAGGCTGCAGAAATCGAGACTGAGACTTTCACCAGGACAAGGCTGTCCAGGAAGACTTCTGCCCCTTCTCAGAAGAAGAAGGGCTTGGGGGAAAAAGCCCTTTTACCCGAGGAAGGCCTCTGCCTACAAATCCTACCCTCAATTCCAGGCCTCTACAGCTCCCCAACAGGGTCAGCAGGCCAAGGGGCAGCAACATGGGCCCTGTAGGCAGAAAACCCCCAAGCCGCCAGCTCCGGCTCCTGCAAAGCAGGGAGCGGGGTTTTGACTCCCACTGCATAGCCTCTCCCCCACAGCTGGCTCCACTCAGCACAGGAGGCCGGCTGACACTGTACGCTCACAGATGGTCAGCTATAACGGGATACCTGGGAACTGAGCATAGTCCAAAAGGGCTACTTGCTCCACTTCAACCAGTTACCCCTCTCCTATTTTCCAGGGGAGCTTCCAAGACTCCCTCTACACAGGAACCTCCTCCTTCAGGAGTTGGCAAGTCTTCTACAGGAGCAGGCGGTGGAACCGGTGCCTCACCATCTGAGAGGACGAGGCTTCTACTCCAGGTACTTTCTAGTACCAAAAAGGACAGGAGGCCTCAGGCCCATCCTAGACTTGCGAAATCTCAACAAGTTATTGGAGAGGGAAAAGTTCAAGATGCTTACCCTTGGAATACTGCTGCCCTACCTCCAGCAGGAAGATTGGCTATGCTCCTTAGATCTAAAGGATGCTTATACTCGCATCCTCATTCATCCAGACCACAGACAATATCTCAGATTTGTAGTGGGAGGAAATCATTTTCAGTACAGAGTACTTCCGTTTGGCCTAACCTCCGCACCCAGGGTTTTCACCAAATACCTGGCTGTGGTGGCGGCCTATCTCAGAAATCAGGGCATCTTTGTCTTTCCATACCTGGACGACTGGCTCAACAGGGGTCAGTCTCCACAAGAGGCCAGACAAGCCACTCTTCGCACTGTCTCTCTTCTCCAGCGCCTGGGCTTCGTCATAAATTTCGCAAAGTCCACTTTGCTCCCCTCACAGGACGTAGAGTTCATAGGGGCAAGGTTGGATACTTTACAGGCAATGGCTTATTTGCCCGGGAACAGGGCTCACAGACTGATGGCTCTGGCCCAGCAGTTTTGCAGTGATCTCTGGTCTCTGCCAGACATTTCCTGAGGCTTTTGGGCCACATGGCATCCACGGTCCATGTAACTCCAAATGCTCGTCTGCATATGCGGCCTGCTCAATGGTGCCTCAGAGCTCAGTGGATACAGGCCACGGGAGACTTACGACACAGAGTAAGAGTGTCCAAACTACTAGCGGCCTCCCTGCAGTGGTGGCTGCATCTCCCGAACCTGATCAAAGGGGTAGCTTTCCAGGCACCACCACATACACAGCTGTTGACGACCGATGCTTCTCTTTAAGGTTGGGATGCACATTGCCAGGGGGCATGCACTGAGGGCATCTGATCCCCTTGGGAGGCCAGACAGCAGATCAATCTGTTGGAGTTGCGAGCTATTCGATTAGCTCTACAAACTTTCTCTCATGTCCTCTCTCACCAGTCTATCTTGATTCAGATGGACAACCAAGTAGCAATGTTCTATGTGAACAAACAAGGAGGCACAGGATCCAGGCTTCTGTGTCAGGAAGTACAGGCCCTGTGCGTCTTTGCAGTCAAGTTCGGCATGTTTCTCAAGGCAGTTTATCTGCCTGGCCAAGAAAATTACCTGGCAGACAGGTTGAGCAGGATTCTACAGACTCACGAATGGCATTTGAATCCCCTAGTGGTCCAGCAGATCTTCCTAAAATGGGGTCTTCCAACCATCGATCTCTTTGCCAGTCCACTGAACCGTCAGATGCCCAGGTTCTGTTCCAGACAACCGCATCCTCTGCGAATAGCAGCAGATGCCTTCCTAATCTCTTGGTCTACAGGCCTACTGTATGCGTTTCCTCCAACGCCTCTAGTGGCCCGAACCCTATTCAAGGTTCTTCGGGACAGGGCCTCGCTGATCCTGGTAGCCCCCAGATGGCTGAGGCAACCGTGGTTTCCACTCCTTCTGTAATTGGCGGTGGACACTCCACTCTCTCTAGGGGTGCAACCCGATCTCCTGTCTCAGGATCAGGGATCTCTCCTGCACCCCAACCTCCAGTCCCTCCATTTGATGGCCTGGCTGCTGAAAGGGTAGTTCTAGCCCCCTTAATTCTACCTAGGGAAGTGGAGGTGGTGGTTTTGGCTTCTAGGAGACAATCCACCCGGAAATCTTATGCCCTCAAGTGGCATAGGTTCTCAGCCTGGTGTGTGCTCAGCGCCAAGACGATCTGTTTTCCTGCCTGGTACCAGTGGTGCTGCAGTATCTGCTTCACCTGTTGGACCTAGGCCTTAGATCCAACTCTGTTTGGGTACACCTCAGTGCTCTGTCAGCGCACCACTCGCCGGTGGAGGGCCGGTCTCTGTTGGTCCACCCCTTAGTAGCCCGCTTCCTTAGAAGCCTACTTTTGCTCAAGCCTCCGATTCGTCCACCAGCCCCTGAGTGGGATTTGAATGTGATCTTGCAACAGCTTACTCACCCACCATTTGAGCCGATGGCTACGTGTCATTTACGCTTCCTTTCCTGGAATGCGTTGTTCTTGGTGGCTCTTAGCTCGGCCAGGCGTGTGAGTGAACTACAGGCTCTGGTTTCTGATAGACCGTGTACACGGTTCTGTAGGAACAGGGTGGTCTTACGGACTCATCCTAAGTTCCTTCCAAAGGTTGTCTCCTCCTTCCACCTCAATCAGGAGGTGGTTCTTCCAACATTCTTTCCCAGGCCGCATGCCAGCCGGGCTGAAATGGTCTTGCATACCCTGGACTGTAGGAGGGTGTTGTCTTTCTACATTGACCGTACGCAGGGGCATCGAAGGGCTGTTCAGCTCTTCATATCTTTTGACCCTAATAAGTTGGGGTTACCTGTCTCCAAGCATACCCTGTCCATTTGGGTAGCAGACTGTATCACCTGGGCGTACAGGGCAGCCGGCCTCTCCTTGCAGGGTCGAGTCACGGCCCACCGTGTCAGGGCGAAGGTTGCGTCAGTAGCTCATCTCCGCTCTGTTCCGTTGGCATACATCTGCCGGGCCGCAACTTGGTCTTCAAGCCAGACTTTTGCGGCCCATTACTGCCTCGAGAGAGAGTTCCGTAGGGACAGTGCTTTCGGACAGGCGGTACTCCGTAATCTCTGAGGTTTAGGCAACTCCTACCCTCCGGCCCTTGTGTTGGGCTACCGTTCGGGGGCTTTCTCAGAGAAGATTCTTATCACGCATGCTGAGACTCTAGAGGGAGCTTATTTTTCAGCTTTGGGGTCTCGGTAGCCTGGAGCTGGGGAGTACCATATGTGAGGACTGACTGACTGCTTGGTCCTGGAGAAAGAGTAGTTACTCACCTGTAACAGGTGTTCTCCAGGAGCATCAGGAATCATTCCTCACGACCCTCCCTCTTCCCCTTGGAGTTGCAGTCATATATATTTCATTTTGTCTTTTTGCTGTCTTTTAGTTATGTCATCGGACTGAGCAAGATGGCACCCTTGGGCGGGAAGGGGACCGCGCATGCGCGCTGCATTCCCAAAGGCTTTCTTTGAATGCTGGGGAAATGCTCCGCACGAGGACTCCGTCGGCGCCGACATCACCCATATGTGAGGACTGATTCCTGCTGCTCCTGGAGAACACCTGTTACAGGTGAGTAACTACTCTGTCTCTTTTGGTTCCCCCCTTGGTGTCCAGATTTCTCAGAGGCCTGCTTCTACTCAAGCCTCCAGTTCATCCACCGGCAGCTGAGTGGGATTTGAATGTGGTCTTGCAGCAACTTACTCACCCACCATTTGAGCTGATGGCTACTTGCCATTTGCGCTTCCTCTCTTGGAAAACGCTCTTTCTGGTGGCTCTTACCTCGGCTAGACATGTGAGTGAACTACAAGCTCTGGTTTCTGATAGACCGTACACACAGGTTCTATAGGAACAGGGTGGTCCTACGGACCCATCCCAAGTTTCTTCCAAAAGTGGTCTCCTCTTTCCACCTCAACCAGGAGGTGGTTCTTCCGACCTTTTTTCCCAGGCCGCATACCAGCCAGGCTGAAACAGTCTTGCATACCCTGGACTGTAAGAGGGTGTCCTTTTACATAGAATGTACGCGGGGGCATTGAAGGGCTACTCAGTTCTTCGTCTCTTTTGACCCTAATAAGATGGGATTACCTGTCTCCAAGCGTACATTGTCCACTTGGGTAGCAGATTGTATCGCCTGGGTGTACAAGGCAGCCGACCTCCCTTTGCAGGGTCGTGTCGCAGCCCACTGTGTCAGGGCAAAAGCCGCATCGGTAGCTCATCTCCGTTCTGTTCCGTTGGCAGACATCTGCCGGGCCGCAACTTGGTCTTCAAGCCAAACTTTTGCAGCCCATAACTGCCTGGAGAAAGAGTACCGAAGGGACAGTGCTTTCAGACAGGCAGTACTCCGTAATCTCTGAGGTTTAGGCATCTCCTACCCTCTGGCCCTTGTGTTGGGCTACCGTACGGGGGCTTTCTCAGAGGTGGTTATTATCACGAATGCTGAGGTTCTTGAGAGGGAGCCATTTTTCAGTGTAGGGTTCCCGGTAGCCTAGAGCTGTGAAGTCCCATATGTGAGGACTGACGTCCTGCTTGGTCCTGGAGAAATAATAGTTACTCACCTTTAACAGGTGTTCTCTAGGAGCAGCAGGAATCAGTCCTCATGACCCTCCCTCCTCCCCTGGAGTTGCAGTCATATACTTCATTTTGTTTTTTGCTGTCTTTTAGCTATGTCATCAGACTGAGCAAGATGGCACCCTTGGGCGGGAAGGGGACCGTGCATGCGCACTGTATTCCCAAAGGCTTTCCTTGAAAGATGGGGAAATGCTCCACACGAGGGCTCTGTCGGCGCCGACATCACCCATATGTGAGGACTGATTCCTGCTGCTCCTGGAGAACACCTGTTACAGGTGAGTAACTACTCTTACTCACCTGTAACAGATGATCTCTGGGAATAGCAGAAATCAGTCTTCACATATGGACGATGTTGGCACCGACAGAGCCTGCATGGGAATGCTCCCCAGTATTCAATAGGAAAGCCTTTGAGGGCACTCCACTGTACCTCCATGCCTGCCTTCCCAACTCCTCTCCTCAGTTGAGTTTTCTAGCTCAGAGGAAGAGAAAAATCATAAGCGAACCCTACAACTCCAAGGGGAGGAGGGTGGGTTGTGAGGACTGATTCCTGCTGTTACTCTAGATCACCTGTTACAGATGAAGTAACTATGCTATTTCCAGGAACAAGCAGGAATGTAGTCTTCACATATGGGACTCACTATCTCCCAAGTACCAGACTGGTATTGGGGGGGGGGGGGGGGAGAGCAGTGGTCCCTGAGGCCAAAAACTTGTAGCTGAAGAGTGGTGGGCCATTGGACTCTATTCCAGGAGATGATACTCCCCTAATGATATTCTGGTCTCCTCTTGAAGTCCGGGACAGAGGGTAGGAAGTCCCAAAGAAGTGCTGGAGTACAGCTTGTCCAAAGACAGTGGGAGTCTCTGTCCAGACAATAGTGTGCAACAAAAGTGTGAATGGCGGACCAGGTAGATGCCTGACAGATCTCAATGGATGCTTAACGAAGATTGGCTACAGAGGTTGCCATAGTCCACACATTATGAACAATGACATGATCCTCCAAAAAGAGGCCTGCCTGGGCATAAGCAGAAGAAATGTAATCTACTATCCATCTGAATAGAGTACATTTTGTCATCGGTAGGCCTAGGTGACTAGGATCAAAAGAAACAAATAATTGAGAGGCTCTTCTGTGATTCTTTGTTCTATTCAAGTAGTAAGCCAGTGCCCACTTGCAGTTTTAGGGTGTGTAGTGCTGCTTTAACCCTAAACGCATGTGGTCTAGAGAAGAAAATCGTTAGGAGAAGACTACCTTTGGAAGGAAATATGCATGGGTATGCAAAATCACCTTGTCATGGTGGAATTGGGTGTAGGGCGGATCTGCCACCAGAGCAGGCAGTTCACTGATGCAATGAGCTGACATGAGGGCATTGAGGAAGATTATCTTCCAAGATAAAACTTCAGTGAAATGGTTGTTAAAGGCTCGAAAGGAGGCTTTAGAAGTTGAGCAGGAGCCACATTGAGATCCCAGGCCACCGGAGGTGGCTTAATGGGCAGCATGGACAGCAGCAGACCCCGCATGAAGTGTGCTACTAAGGGGTGTGAGGAGATAAGCTGTCTATCCAGTATGCTGTGAGAGGCTGCAAGGGCACTAAGGTGAACCCTTACTGAGTTAGTCTTAAAACCCATTTATGCATAGCGTCCCCGAAAGGGGGACGCTCAACTTTTATGCCTCAGGTCATATGAAACCACACACAAAACGATTCAATCAGACAATATTTGATTAGGAACAAATGTAGAATTCATGCATTAATGGGTTAAGACCTGTTAAGGATAAATGGTGGAGGTATTGTAGAAGGGACTCCATCGTGCAAATAAAGGGTTCATTGCCCTTTGGGGAGCATTAGAGGGCAAACCTATGCCACTTGAATGCATAAGATCGCCAGGTGGAATCAAGTGATGCAAGGAGGACATCTTTGACTGCCCGTGGCAAGTCAGGTCAGCGAGCACTATCCCTTCAGCAGCGATGCTGTCAGGCGTAGCTAGTGAAGATTGGGATGGAGGAGCATCCCATTGTCCTAAGAGAGGAGTTTGAGCGCAAATCCCAGACTGAGAGGTTGAGTCTGCGCAAGTTGAAGAAGCAGGGAAACTATGGGTGTCGAGGCCAAGAGGGGACTATGAGGATCATGGAGTCCCTGTTGTCCTGTAGCTTAAAAAGGGGATGGGTGGGAATGCGTAGAGCAGTACCTGTTCCCAATGTAAAAAGAAGGCACCTGGGGCCTGTGTGCAGCAGCGGAAGCCTGGAGCAGAAGAGTGGAAGCTGTGTGTTTTGCAGCATGGCAAAAAGCTATGCGTGAGGTTCCACATGTGCAGAAGAGCTAGGCAGCCTTCTCCTGATGTAAGGTCCTTTCGTGTGGACGAAGGATGCGACTTAGCCTGTCTGTAAGGATATTGAGTTTGTTTGGGCAATACACCACTCTGAAGTGAATGCAGTGTGAGATGGCAAAGGACCATAGGCAAAGCGCTTCCTCATAGAGGGGACGGGATCTCTCCTCCCCCGGTTTGTTAACAAAGAACATGGCAACTTGGTCCATCCTGTCTAGAGCAGGTTGCTCCAAACGTTGGGGTTGTAAAACCCGAAGAGCATTTGTCAATGCCGGTAATTCTAGGAGGTTGATCTGCAGGAAGATTCCTGTTGTGTCTACAGTCCCTATATGGTTAGGTCATTCAAATGCGCTCCCCAACCCAGCTTGGAAGCCTCTGTTGACAGTACATCAAGGTGGAGACATCTGAAAAGGTGACCCGATGAGAAGGTTTTTTTGGAGACCACCACCACTGAAGGGATTTGATCAACTAGGGGTGATGTGGATTTTGTCTCTGAGATGCCCTTTTGCTTGCATCCATTGAGAAGACAGTCCATTGCATTTGTCGCATGTTTCATAGAGAGTAGGGGACAACATGGACCGTGGAGGCCATGTGTCCTAATAGCTGTAGTATTTCTCGAGCCGTTACCCAGCTTTGCTTTTGCATCTCCTTTGCCAGTTTGATGAGGCAGAGACGGCGATCCTGTGGAAGGAAAGCGCGGGCCTGTTGAGTGTCTAAGAGCATTCTGATGGACTCCAGTCATTGGGTTGGAACTAGATGAGACTCTGGGAAGTTTGACAAAGCCCAGGTGTTGGAGCACCGTGATTGAGTAATGAAGGGATAGTCTTACCTTTCAAGGGAAGTCTCCCCTGATCAGCCAGTCATCTAAGTAAGGGAAGACGAATATCCCCAATATGTGTAAGTAAGCAGCAACTACTGCCATGCATTTTGTGAAGACTCTTGGGGCAGAGGTGAGACTGAAGGGGAGAACCCGGTACTGGTAGTAGTCTCCCTGAAACATGAAGCGCAGATACCTTCTGTGTGAGGGATGGATCAGTAAATGCGTGTACGCCTCCTTTAGGTCTAGAGAACATAGCTAATTCTGTCTCTGGAAGTACAGTAGGAGTTCCTAGAAAAATCATTTTGAATTTTTCTCCGAACATGAATTTGTCTGTCTCTGAGATCCAAGATGGGCCTGAATCCTCCTGTTTTCTTTGTAATGAGAAAATACGGAAAGTGGAAGCCCATCCCTTCTTGAGGAGGAGCTCTTTCTATGGCACCTTGGGAGAACAGGGTGGTCACCTCTTCTTTTAAGAGTGCTTTGAAGCGGTTGTGGGGATAATCCCCTGTAATGCTATTGGGGTGCAAGGTTTCAAAGTGGAGCTGATAACCCCTCTGGACATTCTGGAGTCTCCACTGCTCTGATGTTATGAGGTGCTACCTGTGGGCCTAGTGACAGTTTACCTGCTATGTAGAGAGGCTGAGAACCCTCCAGAGGCAGACTGGCAATACTGTCAAGGAAGAAGTAAGAAAACAGATGCAGGTTGTGCCTGTGCAGCTGGTTGAGGTTTAGGAGCCGTGGGCTTCTTGGGCTGGTGAGGGCCCTGCTATCTCTGCTGAGTATGTTGAGGCTAATAGGCAGCAAACAGTGGGTAAGAAGGATAGTATCTCTTCTTTCTAGCATAGAAAGATTTTTTAGGAAGATCCTTCCTCTTGGATGGGTCAGCTGTCTTCCTGGAAAGGCGTTTTAGGGTGACATTGCTGGTCTCAATCTCTCCTGCTTTTTCCCTCCAATCCTTGCCAAAAAAGGTTTTCTCCAGTACATGGGATATTGGCAAGTTTATCTTGAACCCATTGCTCGAGATCTGATGCCTGTAACCAGGTCTGTCTACAAGCCCCAATGCAGGCTGCTGAAGCTCTGCTGATTGATTTGAAAGCATCAAAAGATGTCCTTGTAAGAAACTTGGAAGTATTTTAGCTTTGCTTGTTGCAATTCTGGAAAGCACTCCACTGAATCTCATTTGGGGGTACTCAGGGCATCTTTGTTTCTGCACTGGTTTTTACTCACCTTGCCTAACTGCCTGTGTGTGTTGCTTGCACTTCCTATGCTTTATCACGCCCTTTCTGTGCCTGCCTTGTGCTGGTGGCATTTGGAGTCTCTTTGCATGTCCCTTGTGCGCATGGCTGTCTGTGCAGACTTTGGTGCATGATGCGCCAACTTAGTACGTGCCTTCAGACTGTGTTGCCTGACTGTTGGTGAATGGAGGAGGTTATTATGCTACCTTCGAAGAAGCACTGTCTAGTCTGCGAAAAGTCTCATCACTGGATTCTGGTATCTGCTCAGTTTGCAATGAGTCTTTGGATGCACTCTTAGACACATTTCTCTCTTCACAACGGGGAAGCAAGTGCTCCGGCCTTCACTGCCATGAAAGATGATCATCAGGCCTACTGTTTCAGTACTCTGTCCTCTGGACATTCCCCTTTGAGGAAGGGATCGTCATCTGCTGCTCCCCCTGGTGGGCGGGGTCCATATGGTCAGCAGGGAAGTTCCGAGTTGTCATCCTCGCAGCTTTTTCTCCTTTCTGTAGCAAGCTTGGACTTTCGATGTGGCAGTGCAGACCCTGGAGCTTCTGGATCCTCTTGATCTTTCTGCCTGTTCTGAGGAATGACAGCAGGCATGTCGAAGCCCTGCTCGGTCCCTGCCTTCTAAGCACTCTTGATGTTGGCTCTGGCAATTTTTTGTCAGCTGTCCTTTGGCCGAGGCACAGAGTTCTGTCCCAATGTGTTTGATGCTGATTCTGACCTGAAGGAAGAATTGTCTTGCCACTCTGAAAATAACGATGAGTCTGGTGGTGTTCGCCTATTATGAAAGGATGAATTGGTGGCCCTGATTGCTCAGGTGTTGTCTGCTTTAAATATGGGCAGCGGCTAAATAAGGGCTGCAATCCACTCCCTCTTGCAAGGGTTTCAGAAGTCCAAGATGGCCTTTCCTTTTCCAGAGGTTATCAAGAATATGATACACTCGGAGTGAGATCTTGCTGCATCCCCAGTGTAGGGGGGGGGGGGTCCGAAGGTTTGCAGGAGGCTTTATGTCCTGGCATAGGACAAACTCATCAAGTGGTTTTACATGCCGAGAGTGGATGCACTAGTTCAGCAGTTACGAAGTGAACTACCATTCCAGTGGAGGGTGGAATGGCCCTGAAGAGACCCCTCTGGATCGTAAGGTGGACACCGTCTTGAAGAATCAGTTTATAACCTCTGCTTTTATCCTTCACTTGGCGGTGTGTGCGGGTATGACTCCTCGAGCTCTACTCCAGTGGATTCAGTCTCTCTTGTTAGGGATTATTATGCCATTCTTCGAGTTGGCTACATCCTATTGTGATCCGCTTGGTGGCTAAAGACATTGCTCTGTTGACAGTGGCATAGCGTTGGATATGGCTTCACCATTGGGTGGCAGATTCATCCGCCAAATCCCGATTGACTCAGCTCGCCTTCAAAGAAAGGCTCATGTTTGGGGTAGAATTGGAGAAGCTGGTTAAGGACTTGGGCAAATATAAACCTTATTATATCCAGAGGATAGGCCAGATGGGCCCTTTGAGACATACGGGTGTATCCTCTTCTGCATTCCCTGTTTTCCTTGCACTGTTTGTTCAGGCTCCCATGGCTCCCGGGACATCTGTAGAAAGTGCGCCAATATGCCCGCCTCCTTCTCTTCTGGGTTCCAGTCTCGGACTCAACCCTTTTGGTGGACCATGCAGTTCCTGGGACTCCAACACCCCAAAGGTGCCGTCTCTCGTCAGATGCAATGATGGCATTGGGGCCCGTTCGAGGATGCTACCTTTTCTTCCAGGAGTGAGCCTGGATCACTGGGGATCCGTTGGATGCTAGACACATTCATCATGGGCTATGTTTTGGAATCTTTATCTTTATTCGTAAGGCTTGATAGACCGCCCAAGCCATAGCGTCAGGGCGGTGTACAATACAAAAAAAAGCAAGGCTACTGAGAAATAAAGTTGGAAAAGAACGCCAATAACAGGACAGAGAGAGGCAGAGAGAAGATAGAGAACAAAGGAGGTCCATAAAGTGGGAAGGAGGGTAGGGGACGGGAGAGACGACGAGGAAGGGCTAGTCAAAAAATACTTGCGGGAAAGCTACGGAGGGTGGGGGGGTGCGGCTGGTGACAGAGCGCCATCGGTGGTGGGGGAGAGATCAAAAGCTTGACAGAAGAGATGGGTTTTGAGGAGAGCTTTAAAGCGGGGATAAGACAGTTTAGTGCGGAGAGAGAGAGGAAGAGAATTCCATAAAGCGGGGCCTATGAAGAAAAAAGCGGAGTGACGAGAGTTCCAGACGTGCGTGAGAAGGGGAGGGGAGAAAGACGATTGCCATGTGCTGAGCGAAGAAGGCATGGAGAGGGTTGAAGACGAATGATGTCAGCCAGATACTGGGGGGTGCTGGAGTGAAGAGCTCTATGTGTGATGGTGAGTAATTTGTAAACAAATCTGAACTTCACCGGAAGCCAATGGAGGGCGAGAAGGCAGGGAGTGACATGTGAACGGTCGGGGGAGCAGGTAACGAGACGAGCAGCGGTATTCTGGACGAGTTGGAGACGGCGAAGCTGAGAGAAAGGAAGACCAGCATAGATGGCGTTGCAATAATCCAGACGTGTGATAACCAGTGACAAGACCAGAGTGACAAGACCAGAGTGACAACAAATGAAGGGGGGAGAAATGAGCGAACAGCCCTAATTTGACGGAGGTGGAAGAAGGAGCAACGTACTACAGAGGAAATGTGTTGATGAAAGGAAAGAGAAGAGTCCAAAGTGACACCCAGATAACGAAGAGTCAAAACCAGGGGAATAGAGCGAGAAGACATAGAAGGTGCCAGGGTGGGAGGGGAAAGTCCAAAGGAAAACCAGATTGCAGACGACTTAAGGGGGTTGGCATGAAGGAAGTTGAGGTCGAACCATGAGGCAACTGAAGCTAGACAGATTTAGTGGAGCGAGATCAGGGGAGGAGGGAGTGGTATGATGAACCAGAAGAATATCGTCAGCGTAGATGTAAACGGAGATACCAAATTGTTGAATGAGCACGGCAAGTGGGGCCAGAAAAATGTTGAAAAGCAACGGGGCAAGGATAGACCCCTGTGGAACACCACAGGTCGAGGGAAAAGGAAGAGAGGCAGAGGAGCCAGAGTGAACAGAAAAAGTGCGGGAGGACAAAAAGGAACGGAACCACTGCAGGACGGTGCCGTGAACACTAAAGTCAGACAGGCGGGTGAGAAGAGTGCAATGGTCGACCATGTTGAAAGCAGAAGAGAGATCCAAAGACACCACAAGAGAAAAGTCACCACGGTCATGTGCACGGTGGAGTTCAGAGAATAAAGCAATGAGGATGGTATCTGCTATGTCCAAGACGGAAGCCCGATTGACGTGGGTGGAGTGCAAAGGTGGAGTCCAGGTGGGAAGTGAGTTGAGCGAAAACAAGCTTTTCAAGAATTTTGGAAAGAAAAGGGAGGTTAGTGACTGGTCGCCAGTTGGCGGGGATGACGGGGTCAAGGGAAGGTTTCTTCGAGAGGGCGGACGATGGCATGTTTCCAACTGGACGGGAAACGACCGGAGGTGAGGCTGGAGTTGAAAATAGAAAGAATGAATGGGGACAGCCTGAGATCCGAATTGAGTAGCCAAGACGAAGGCACGGGATCAAGAGGGCAGGTGGTCTGGTGAGCAGATGAAATCGCTCTGGTGAGCTCAGAAGAGGAGATAGACGAGAGAGAGCGCCAAATGTGTGGAAAGGCACGGGAAGGGGGTGGGGAAATGACAGCAGGGAAAGTAGGGGAGTCGGGAAGGGGGAGAAAGGGGGTAAGGGCAAGAGGGGAAGGAAGAGCGGAGGGAGAGGACTTTATCAGAGAAAAAGGATGCGAGGGTAGAGGGACTAGGGAGAGAGTGGGGGGGACAAGAGGGCGTGGAGGAGGAGGTGGAATACAGAGAACCTATTCAAGATGCCTTTGTAGTCTCTTCTTGCTGCTCTGTGGCCAAGAGAACTGCAGTTCAGTGAACTCTGAACAGACCCTTCTGTCTATGGGCAGTGGTCCCAATTCCCCCAGCTGACCAGGGCCATAGCTGATACTGCATCTACTTTGTGGTGCCAGAGGAGGATGGTTCCTTGTGGCCAATCCTCGACCTTAAGGGAGTCAACACTCATCTGCGCATCCCTTCACTTCTGTATGGAGAGAAGAGTTTCTCACATCTCTGGCCTTAGCTGAGGCTTACTTCCACATCCCTATCTGGGAAGATCAATGGCATTTTCTTTGTTTTGCTGTTCTTGGCTCTCATTTTCAATTCATTGCTCTCCCCTTTGGCCTCCCCACCGCCCCAAGGACATTCTTGAAAGTGATGGTGGTGGTAGTGGTAGTGGCTGCTGCGCCAAGGTGCAGAGGAATTTGTGTACACCCTTATTTAGACTGGCTTTTTTGGGCCAAGTTGTAGTCCAAAGCGGCTTGGGTTTCAGCCAGGGTGGTGCAGTATCTAGAGAGTCTCAGGTGATAAATCAAGGAAAGAGCCACTTGGTGCCTTCTGTCACTGGAATACCTGGGAGTGTGTTTTGAAATTCAAGTAGGCCATGTCTTCCTGCCCAAAGAGAGGGTGAACAAGTTGCTGGCCCAGTTGGGCAGCCTTTTGATCTCAGCAGGCTTCCATAGTTGGGATTATCTTCAGTTTATCAGCTTGATGGTGGCAGCGATTGACATGGTGCTTTGGGCACCAGCACATATGAGGCTCCTTCAGCAGTCATTGCTTTCTTGGTGGACTTCTAGCTCTTAGGAATTCGAGGTCAGTCTGCTCCTCCAGCCGGAGGTGGTCCCCAGCCTGTGGTGGTGGCAGTAGCTGAAGCACCTGAGCAAGGGTGTGCCATTGGACGATCACTTGTGACTTCTCTTGGTGACGGATACCAGCCTGTTTGACTGGGAAGCTCAATGCAAGACCTGAGCAGCTCAGAACTGCTGGAATAATCGCGAGACAGCATGACCCTTCAACTGCTTCAAGATGGTCATTTGATTGGCTCTTCTGCACTTCTGGGCCCTGGTAAAGGGCAGAGCAGTCTGGGTCTACTTGAACAATGCTACAACTGTGGCATAAATCCATCGGCATAGGGGCACAAAGAGTGCAGGAGTGGCTCTGAAGATGAATTTCCTGGACAGAAACGAACCTGCTAGCTTAGTTGGCTCAGCACATCGCCATAGTTGACAATGTGGAAGCAGACTTCCTCAGTCGGCACTCTCTTGATCCCAGGGAGTGGGAACCGAGTCCAACGGCCTATCAGCAGATTCTGAAGGTACATCCCGAGAGAGATCTTATAGTAACTCAGTCCAGTGCCAAAGCTGAATGCTGCTTCAGTTGCTGTAGAGAAACAGGCTCAGAGGACATTGATGCTCTAGTTCAGCTCGGGCCACAATGCGGCCTGCTGTGTGTTTTTCCTCCATGAATGTTGGTAAGTTGTGCGCTTCGCATAGAGCGGCATCCATGCTGGGTGATCCTGGTGGCACTGGATTTGCTATGGAGGCCATGGTTTGGGGGCCTGATGAGGCTTCTGTAGTATCCTCTGTAACTACCCCCAACTTGAGGACTGTTGCATCACGGACTGGTTCTTCTGTGCGACCTGACTTTCTTGCTTACAGCTTGCTCTTGGTGGTTTCCCCATTCCTAAAGGCTGGGAGAGACTCTCCCAGTTTGGCCTGGTGTCCTTTTGAGCATTGGTGCCATTGACATCAGGCTAGACCTTATACAATGGACTTACAATCCTTGCTTGCCTTTCTTTAGGAGAGTCTAGGCCAAGGCCCTTTTTCTTAGGTCCCTGAAGGTTCAGGTGGTGGCCCTTTCCTGCTTCAGGGAACCAATGGCAGGGGTCCATTGCCTTGCATCCTGATGTTTCCCATTTTTTTCAGGGATATGACATCTGTGTCCCCCTCCCCTGTGTTCAGTTGTTCCTCTGCGATGTATGTCCAGACGGTGCTTCTTCAGTACTTGAAGGTTACTAGCTCCTTTCCAAAGTCAGAGCATCTATTTGTGCTGTGTGCAGGACCGCATAAAGTATCACACTCTGGGATGCCAAATCAAGGATGTGATTGCCTCGCGTGTCTGTTGCAGAACCGGCTGGTTCCAGAGGATTTGCGTGTGCATTCCACTTGGGTACAAGTGTCCTCATTGGTGTAGTGTAGCTTGGTAGCTCCCCTCAGACATTTTTCCGAGTGGCAGCATGTGAGCATCACTTTTCACTTTTGTCAAGCACTACCACTTGGATGTTGTCCATGCTTGGGCTGATGCAGTCTTTGGCTCAGATATTGAAAGCTCCCATGTCGTCTTCCTGCCCAGTGGTGGCGTAGCTTTGATACGTCCCTCTTGTCTGGACTAGTCTAGCAGGATGATATTGAAGGTGAGATTTTACTTACAAGGTAATATCCTTTCCTTGAATCCTGTTAGTCCAGTCCAGGGCCCGCCATATATAACTGCTTGGTTTGTTGTTTTTGGTGGTTGGCCCTGCGGGCTTACACCCTTCTGACAATCTGCCTATTAAAGCTGATCTTGTATATTATGATGGTGGTTCTGTTGAACCTAGTTACCTTCACTGAGATTGTGCGAGTTTTGAGGTTCCTCACCATATGCTTTCATATGAATATTACTGATGGCTCCTTTTAGAGGTGCTGGCTAATATGGCATTATGATGTCATCAAGAAAGCCTATGGAAGTTTCCTTTGTCTCCATACCTGCTGGTAGGGGGACACAACCCACTTGTCTGGACTGGTCTTGCAGGACTCATGGAAAGGATATTATCTGGTAAGTAAAATGTCACCTTTTATGAATGAATTTTTAGAGTTAAAATGTATGTGGGAGGTGTATTTTCTATAAGATGTAGTTTGTGTGAGCATAATGAGCATGATTATATATGCATGTATACAGTGTCAATACACGTAACATTTATATCAGGGTTACCAATTCTCAAGAAACATGTCTCCCGATAGCATGAGTATTTTCTGTTGCTACAATTCTTATTGTCAATAAAAATGGTCCTGTGCAGAAGTAAGTTACTGGAGAAGGCCCCCTTTGGAACACTTAACCACATTCTTCCCCTTGTCTGGGATGGGGCATTGCTGTATTCCTCAGAGCCTTCTGTCTCTTTCCCATTGCTCTTAGTGTTGGAGGCCAAAACAGGTGCAGCTGTTTTCTTAATGTTATGTTGCTGCCACTTCTGCCAACACCTCTCAGCACAATATAGCACTGCCCTGAACTACCTTCCCTACCACACCAGTGTTCGGCTTTTGGAAGCTCCTGCTTCCAGGCTTCTGCAATTTCCACCCAACATTGGAGAAAGCCAAAAGAGAACCAGTCAGGGTCCCCGACCGTCTGTAAACTTACAGACAGCATTGAGATATTTACAGAACTGAGGAACAAGTCAGTTTTGGGGCTAGTTTTACAGGCAGCCCTTAATTGTAGGGATGGTGGACAAAGTGAGGTTACTTATCATAACGGGGGTTCTCTGTGGACAGCAGAATGAGTTGGCCATGCCTAAGTGTGTCATCTGCAGGGACCGGATTAGCTCTAAGCATGCTCCCTCCCCTTTCATCCCCGTCCCTGTACCTCCTGCCTTAGTCTTTCCCTAGCTTAGCAGGCTCATCCAAAGGGGATGGGGGGTGGGTTGGCGAGGCTGACTCATCCTGCTGTCCACGGAGAACAACCGTTATGGTAAGTAACCTCACTTTCTCCATGGACAAGCAGGCTGAGTCACCCATACCTTAATGACTCCTGAGCGGGAATGTGGAGGGATGCCTTCAGCAGAAAGCATGTGATGTGCCCCCCGCCCCCCTAATATCCCAAGGATTGCTGTGGTAGGATGAGTTTGTTTGCATAGTGCCTGTATATTACAAAGTCAACAAGGATGCCGGTATGTCCTGAATATAATGCACATTTATTTATAAACCCGAACATAACATCTTTTTACCTTTAACCAAAATACACAAAGATTTTTTATTTATTTGCTTTTTTACAACTGGAGAAAACAGAACTTTTACCAGATCGCTCAAAGCTCGATTGGGAAGAGATAGATGCCTAAGGGCCAGGTTAGGTGGCTTTTGATCAAAGGCACAGTTGTAACCCCAGATCTCCCAGGGGAACTGGTTTAACCACAGATCATTACGGAGCAGATCGGGGGGGGAGGGGGGGAACTCTGGCATGGGGCCTGTTAAAAGGCATCACCTGTTGTGTGGTAAGTCAGTCTGCAAATCAGTTATGTAGATCAGTCTTGTGATTCTGCTGCCTGTAGGACTGCTCGTCCAAAGGGAACGGTGGTATTGAGTGTTTGGTCATGGCAGTAGTGTTTGATGAAGATGTGTATGGAGGCCCACGTGGCCGCGTTGCAAATGTCCTCTGCTGACACAGCATGGAAGTGGGCCAGGGTGCTCGACATAGCCCTCAGTTGGTGGGATCATGCTCGACATAGCCCTCAGTTGGTGGGCCAGGGTGCTCGACATAGCCCTCAGTTGGTGGGCTCATGCTTTGGTGTGCATAGCAGAAGGCTCTTCAGTCTGATAGCTAGTGGGATAACGTGTTTTGTTACCGGGGTGCCTGGTTTGTTAGGATCATAGGCTAGGAACAGTTGTGACGCCTTCCTGGTAGGTTTAGTCCTGTCTATAGCTGCAGAGGGCGTAAATGCAGTCCAGGGTGTGAAGGCACCGCTCCTCAAGTGTTGCATGTGGTTCTGGGTAGAAGCTGGGGAGCACAATGGCCTGGTTTGATGTGGAAGGCAGAGACGACCTTCAGGAGGAATTTTGGTTGCGTTCTGAGGATGGCCCAGTCATGTTGGAGTTGGGTGTTGGGAGGATAGTCGACGAGGGCCTACAGTTCGCTAATGCATCTCACTAAGATGATCATGACCAAGAAGAGGGTCTTCCCCGTGAGGAATTTCAGATGAGCGCCTTCCAGGGGCTTGAATGGGTTGCTCGTGAGTTGTTGGAGGATGATGATCAGGTCCCACCACAGTATAGGTGGTTTGACCGGGGGGGGGGGGGGTGGGTGCCGCAGGGGGGTGTGGGGGTGGTTGAGGCCTTTTCATGAATTTTGCAGCCAGGGGCTATACAGAGATGGACCTCCCTTCCAACTTGTCATGGTATGCAGTGATGGCGCTCAAGTGGGCCCTGATGTCTGTTTTAGTCCTGCTTCCAAGGGGCTGAGGAGGTATGCAGCAGCACTGGGATGGAGCAGGCAAATGGGTTGAGCTGAAACTTTTCCATTTGATGGTGTAGTAGCGTCTGGTTGCCAGGTGCTTGGCTGCCAGGAGAACTTCCATGATGCCTTGCAAGAAGGAGAAATGTCAAGGTGGCCCTTTCCATATCCATGCTGTTGGGGCCAGGACCCCCAGGTTGGGGTGGAGTATGTGTCCACTGGCCTTTGTGATGAGGTTTGGGCACTCTGGGAGGTGTAGGTATGGCTGACTGGACAGGAGCTATAAGTGCAGGAAAAATGCGATGAGAATGTTTGCCCTGTCGTATATGATCTTTTGCACTGACTTGGTTATGAGTGGAGTTGGCAGGTAGGCATAGCAGAGTTGGAGGCCCCAGCGTCTATCTCCAGGAACAAGCAGAAATGCAGTCTTCACGTATGGGGTGACTTCGGCATCCATGGAACCCCGCACAGGAACACACCCCAGTATCCAGTAGGAATGCTTTTGGGAGCATCCCTCCATGCATGCGTGCCTGCCTTCCTGCCTTCTTAGCAATTCTCCTCAGTTGTCTTTTTTTTTTTTCCGTGGAGTCTTCAGGACCTTGTACATCCCTGCTGGTAAAATTCATATTTAGTGCCTTCGAGTGCATTTGTAGTTCCTCCCAGAGCCTATGAATCAAGCTATGAATGTGATCGCAAACAACAAGCAATGGTCTCTATCAGTAAACTGTAAATTGTCATGGATGTATATGCCTCCCCCTGTACCCATACCTCCCCCAGTACCTATCCTCGCTCCTACCCCATAAATGTACATAACTTAGTTACGTGTAAACACTTTGATTGAAGGAAAAGGTGGTATATAAAACTGGTTAAATAAATAAATCATGCTTGCCTTCCCATTGGTCCATGGTGGTATCGGATGTTCCGGTCTCTTTCATCAGTTTTGTTTTGCTTCCCCAGCTGGTCTAGGCTGCCATTTCCCTTTTTGATTGTGCCTCAGTGGTGGTCTCCGACATGGAGAAACCACACAGTGGCTTAAAAAAAATGTACCAAGTGTCAAAGTACCATCTCGGCTACCGATAAGCACGACTGGTGATTAAAATGTTTGGACCCAGACCATGATGCTTCAGCTTGCCCCCTGTGTCAACAGATGACCTGGAGAGGACTCAAAAACAGTGAACAACTGGGAAAACTTTTTCTGTCAGTCTGTCACTTGAGCGCACTCTTCCATTACCTCCACACCGTTGCAGTTGTCGCATGGTTCCTATGCTTCCTCAAAGTCTAAACATGGCAGCAAACGCAAGTTCTCTTCAGATTCAGGAAAGGTATTGAAGGCCTCGGCATTGGCATCCGCAGAAAAGATATTGAGGGTCCTCGGCAATGGTGTCTGACTTAGATACCGGCACTCTCCAACAGGGCAACCGGACATCGACCGACCAGTAAAACAGCCCTGGTGAGAGGATACTTCCTCCAAAGCACCAGAGGAGCTTCGGGAGACTCCTAAAGTGGCATCCCCTGCGGAGCTCCTGGTGCCATGTTCCGGTTTGGTGGCACAGGGCTCCATGCAAGAGTCTCCCCAGTCACTTCCAGTTTCCCTTGATCAGTGTGTGCAAGCTATCGAGTGGAGTCTGGCCACTGTCCTAGCGAATGTAGTGCCGAAGCCCTCGGGATCCATGGACCCAATGCCTGACCTCTGTATTGGTGCATCGAGACATTCCATGAAATCGCATTGGAGCAACATTTGCACTATGGTATAGACCATCACTACTTTGATTTTCTACCAAGTTCTAGTTCCGCTTCCTCAGAATCAGACATCGAGTCAGCCGATTCCGCATCTCTCCCGGGCATTCCCTTGGACCCCTCTCCACCGCATGAGAGGTCTATCACCACCCGAAGATAGGCCCTTTCAGGATTTCATCAGGGACGTGGCAGCTGCACTCTGTGATGGTCACCATGGAGACTGAACCAAGGGCTGAAGAGCTTGAAATTCTTCAATACCCCTTGACTCCAAAAGAGGCAGCTGTGCTTCCCATACATCATATCTTCCAGGGTCTTATGGGTTCGCATGTGGGAAGCTCCCTTGACTGTTCCATCCATCAGCAAGCGGCTAGACACTCTGGGGCCCCATTCTGATCAGGGCCCATCCAGACATCCAAAATCTGGACAAGCCGGATTTGCACCCGATTCTGCACCCCTGCAGGAGCAAAATTGGGGCAAAGGGCCTGGACAGGCCAAATGGGCCCCAATTTTGTGCTGCTCAGCGTACAGACACGGCCCCGTCCACCCTAGTCAGTGCTCCTGCATGGAGCCTCGGTGCTGTGGCGTCCTGTCGTCATGGCACCAGGACACTATGCAGGAGCCCCGATGCCCTGCAACCTCACAAACCTGCTGTTCTATGCTGCTCAACCCTTGAAAGGGACTGCCAAGGCTGGGATCAGGCTGTAGGAACTACCTGGTGCTCCTCACCATTATTTTGGGGTAGGGGGCCTGCTGATGCTGATCTCTTTCGGGGAGACTTATTACACCTCCAAAGTGAAATAAGTCCCCCGTCTAAGTCCTCCATGCTGGACATAAAGGTCCACAACTGGAATCTACCCTTTACGTCTGGGGTCAGGGTCCTGCCTCTGCCCTTCCCATTCTCCTCCGGCCTGCCTCTGTCCAGAGCTCCCCATACATATCTTGTGTGCATGCAGGGAGCTTTGGGTACAGAATCGGCCCCGAGCGAATAGCAGGGATTGTACATCCGTACCGGATGTACATACCTGCTATTCCAGCATCAGAATGACCCCCTCTCTGTAGAGTTCCTCCTTGCCCAGGTTTTCAGACACCTCAGTTACCACATCATTCGATGGTTGTGGAATCAGCAGTGCATCGCATTAAGTGTTCTAAAAATCACTTCTCTGTTCCTCTGGGCAAAGAGTTCAGATCTTTTGATGCATTTGGATGTAGTTGCTTCCAGGCATTTATGTTAGTATCTAGAATAAACTCCTATATGCTTTACATGGGAATGTTTTTGAGAGATGTCCCAAAGGATCTGTTTGAGTTTGCTACCCTGTTGTCACCAGATAAGCAAGTTCCACATCTGTCCTTGATCACTCATGGTCAGAATACCACCAAATTCCTCACTAGGGCTGCCTTTGATGCTTTTGACTCCACCATAAGAACATAAGAACATAAGACATGCCATACTGGGTCAGACCGAGGTCCATCAAGCCCAGTATCCTGTTTCCAACAGTGGCCAATCTAGGTCATACGTACCTAGCAGTTTCCCCAAAAGACACAAGTTCCACAATGCTTGTACTGGGTCAAGCATTGATATCCTGGGTCCCTTTTTAATAGTGGTTTATGGACCTTTCCTCCAGGAACTTGTCCAAACCTTTTTTAAACCCAGCTATACTATCAGCCCTTACCACATCCTCCGGTAACAGATTCCAGAGTTTGATTACACGTTGAGTGAAAAAATATTTTCTCTTATTTGTCTTAAATAGTTTACCCTGTAGCTTCATTACATGTCCCCTAGTCTTTCTATATTCTGATAGCGTAAACAATTGATCCACGTTTATCTGTTCCACTCCATTCATTAATTTATAGACCTCTATCATATCTCCCCTCAGCCGTCTCTTTTCCAGGCTAAAGAGCCCTAACCTTTTTAGCCTCTTTTCATAGGAGTAGCCTTCCATCCCCTTCACCAATTTGGTGGCTCTTCTCTGTACTTTTTCTAATAACGCTATGTCCTTTTTAAGATACGGTGACCAGTAGGGCAGCAGCAGTTTGCATAGGAGCCAGAAGAATGGCCTGGCTGCAAGCATCCAACTTTGAACAATGGGTTCAGGATAAGCTTGCTAATATTCCTTGTACAGGTGAAAACCTCTTTGGAAAGGGGCGGCATGTGAAGGCGGGTGAGAGAGAGACGGATGATCTCACCATGAAACATCCATCTCTGAAGACGGCTAATCCATCTAAAAAGAAGGCTCCTGCCAAAAAGCCTTTCTATCCCAGGAAGAAAACAAATTACCCTTCATACCCACCTTATTCTTATCAGCCTCATCAGCAACATCAAAAACAGGGCCCACATCAGCCCAGGAAGCCTAAGCCTGCAAAACCTCAACCAGCCCCATAGGCACAGCCTCCAACTGTTTTTGATTGCTTCCTTGAGAGCATAGCCAATCTCCCCTTACCGGATCCCCTCTCTGCCCACATAGCCATCAGATTAATCCACTTTGCTCACAGATGGGCCCCCTCATGTCAGAATCCTGGACTCTAAAGGTTGTGAGCGAGGGCTATCAGCTCAACTTCCAGGATCTGCCGCCCAGTTTCTTCATAGGGGAGTCCCCCCATGGATCACTTGCACGCCACTCTACTTCAGCAGGAGATAGCCATCCTGGTAATGCAGGGAGCCATAGAGGAAGTCCCACTCCCTTAACAAGCCCTCGAATTCTACTCCCGTTATTTCCTCATCCAAAAAAAACCCAGGAAGGTTCAGGTCTATCCAGGACCTCCCCAATCTCAACAAGTTCCTGGTGTGGGAAAAGTTCAAAATGATCTCATTAGGGACCTTACTTCCAGGAAAAAGACTGACTCTGCTCTCTAGATCTCAAGGATGCCTATACTCACATCCTGATTCATCCATCCCACAGAAAATACCTCAGATTCTTCTTCCAGGGACACCATTACCAGTACTGTGTTCTACCGTTTGGCCTAGCATCTGCACCAAGAGTTTTCACAAAGTGTCTGGCAGTTGTGGCGGCCTACCTCCGCACTCTGGGCATCTTTGTCTTTCCTTACTTAGATGATTGGCTGATCAAGGGTGATTCCCCTCACGTAGTGACCGTATCACACTAGCGCACCATCTCAGTACTTCAGCATCTGGGCTTTGTAAACAACTACCCAAAGTCCAATCTCGTTCCATCTCAATTATTAGAGTTCATTGGGGCATATCTGGATACTATTCAGGCTTGAGCCTTCCTTCCAAGAGATTGGCTCCACTGTCTCATCGACTTGGCAACTCAATGCCAAAGTCAGTCCACTGTCAGTACAAGAGACATGCTTTGTCTTAAGGCAAGTGGCCTCCACAGTCCATGTTGTACCATATGCTCGACTTCACAAGCATCCAGCACAGTGGACTCTTTCAGATCAGTGGAAACAGTCAATAGGTTGTCTCACAGGCAAAATCACCATCATGCCTCAGTTGGTTGACTCCCTAAATAGATGGTGCACTACTCAAAATTTTCTCGTCAGGCTACCTTTTCCAATGTCTGCACCGCAGTGTACCCTGATGACAGATGATTCCAAACAAGGCTGGGGGCTCATCTCGATGGCCTCACCACACAGGGCCTATGGTCCCCCAGGGAAGCCACTTAACACATCAATCTCTTGGGAACTAAGGGCAATTGCCAACACCCTTCGTGTGTTCCATCCTCAGCTGATTGGACAAATGGTTCTCATTCAGACTGACAACCAGGTTGCCATGTTATTACCTCAATAAACAAGGGGAAAAGTGATCTCACTACCTTTGCTGGACCTTTGCGATATCTCATCAGATTCTTTTTTGAGCAGTCTACCGAGAGAGCAAGATGTGCTAGCAGACAAGTTGAGCAGAGTCCTTCAACCACACGAATGGATGCTCTACCATGAAACAGCACAGCACATCTTTCTCTGGGAACAAGCAGGAAGTCACTTTTCGCATATGGGTGACGTATGTGCAGACTGAGTCCATGCAGATCCAATCCCCAGCTTTCAAAGAATGCATGGTCACCTTTCTGCCCAAAGGTGCCATCTTGCCTCAGTCTTCTTTTTCCGTGGAGCTCTGCAGACGTGCTGTTTGTGCACCACAGATAAAGTTGAATATTTCCACCATTCATCGGTATTTTCTTTTTTCATCAATTCGATCACTTTTCTGCCACCTGAGTTCACCGCCTCGGCATCATGTTTTTCGCTTGGGTAATTTCTTTTCTTTTAGTTTTCGGCCCATGGGTTTTTTGCTCACAGTCCCAGCTGGTTGAGATATCTGAGTTTACTCTCGTAGGGCTCATTTTTCCCGTTATGTCTTCGACCAGCAGATTTAAGCAGTGTGGCAAGTGCAATCGCACTCGCTCCCGCACAAACCGCCACAACACCTGCATAAAATGCCTTGGGGCGGACCCCGGTGTGTCGTCCTGCCCGCTCTGCCTTTTGATATCTGCTAAGACCCAGAAGGAATACGAAAGGCAGCAGGGAGAGCTGTTTGGTAAGTCTGCCTCGGGATTGGGGGCAGAATCCCTGCCTTTGATGCCAGCTTCAGGCACTTGGACTCGGTCAGAGCGCTCGGAGCACATTCCTTGGACATTAAAGGCTTTGTCACAGCCAAAGTCTAGGTCAGACCTGGGCCCGGGGGGTAAGACCTCTTGGGGGGACACAGACGCAGAGTCTTCGACCTGACACAGGTGATGATGGCCAGGAGTACCCCTCAAAGTAGTCCGGCGGGAGGTGTTGTCCACAGAGTCGAGGGATTATGTCAGCTCCCCCCAATGCTATCACCATCAGGGACTCCCCTGCCAGGGACTCAACACCAGCCTCAACATCCTCTGCCGGTGCATGCCTCTGAGAAGCCCTCTGGCATCGAAGCTTGGATGATGGCTCTTGAGTGCAGCTTCACGGTGTTCGTTGAGGCACAGCGGGGCCTGACTCCTGGTCACTCTGGGTCGTCGGCACCTGCTACAGGGCCATCCTCAATCAGGACCTCCCTGGAATATGCTCCACCCATCCTCGAGAGGCTGGCTAGATTGGTGTCAACTCCATCGGCGACACAGAGCTCAGACGTTGGGTGTCTCAGAGACCAAGCCATTCCAATGCTATAAACACACCTGCCACATAACTCCATGGTGGTGGAGTCTGCTATGCGTTGCGTTAAAAGCCAGAAGATGCACTCCTCTGGGCCCCGTGGCAGGGAGGCATGCACCATGGATGTTTTTGGCAGAAAGTGTTTCCAGGGCTCCATGCTTACAGCCTGGATCCAGGCATACCAACTGTACATGAGCATGTACTCTGCGGGACCTGGCAAAGGAACTCGCCAGGTTCTCGGCTGGTTTATCAGGTGAACCCCTTGAATGCTTCAAGACCCTAGTGTCACCAGTCAAGGAGTACTTCATTTCAAACTCGGGTGGCCTTTGGCTTCGAGTTGGTGGCTTGGGTAGCTGCGGTGGACATTAGTGCCTGCCGCATTGCCTTGCTACAGTCCTCTGACTTGGAGCAATGGATTCACGACAATTTAACTATCGCCCTTTGCTGGGGTGAGAATATCTTTAGCAAGGCCATGATGGAGAATACCGACGAGTTGGAGAAGGAATTCATGACCATAACCAGAACCAGGCTGTCCAAGAAAGTGTCTGAACCTTCCCACAGGAAGACTTTGGGGGGGAAAAGCCCTTCCACCTGAAGACCAAGAAGGCTTACGGGAACTTCCCCAAGTTTAAGGCCTGTCACACTGCCCCTCAGGAGTAGCAGGCCAAAGGCCAGGGACATGGCCCCCATAAGCCAAAAGCCCCCAAACTGCGCCCCAGCTGCAGCCTCGGGGGAGCTAACATAGTAATTGATGGCAGATAAAGACCAGTATGGTCCTTCTAGTCTGCCCAGTAAGATGTACTGGGCAGACTCCTTGGGCATAGCCAGCCTCCCTTCCTCAGGAGCTCCGAGGTTCGAGGGAGGACAGCTGGTCCACTTTGCACACCAGTGACCAAGCATCACTACAAACGCATAGGTGCTGCAGCTGATCGGGGAAGTCTATTTCCTCCACTTTGACCAGCTGCCTCTTCCCTTTTTCCCAGGGGAATTGCCCATGAACCCCTTTCACAGGGAGCTCCTTCAAAGGGAACTCAAGTTCTTGCTTGAGGATCAAGCGGTGGAGCCTGTCCCCAAGCCTCTAAAGGGCCGGGGATTCTACTCCTGATACTTCCTGGTCCCCAAAAAGACAGGGGGCTTCCAGTCCATCCTGGATCTGTGGTTCCTCGGCCACTTCCTGATCAAGGAAAAGTTTAAAATGGTATCCCTTGGAACCTTGCTGCCTTACCTCCTGCAGGGAGATTGGCTATGCTCCTTGGATTTCAAAGATGCCTATATCCATATCCTGATCCTTCCAAGATACCATAAGTTCTTCCAATTTGTTGTCGGTGGGCAGCATTTTCAGTATAGGTTGCTCCCCTTCGACCTAGCCTCGACTCCTCGGGTGTTCATGAAATGCCTGGCAGTCGTGGCTGCTCACCTCTGACTCCTAGGGGTTTCATCTTCCCCTACCTAGATTGACTGGCTGATACCGGCCGGCTCACCAGAGGAGGTGCACAACATGGCCCAGCGCACCATAGGGCTGTTCCAGAGCCTGGGCATAGTGGTGAACTTCTCGAAGTCTCACCTGCTGTGCCCACCCAACACTTGGAGTTCATTGGCACCCTACTGGATTCCACTCATGTGACAGCTTTTCTGCCACTGGACCAGACGCAGCACCTCTCCGCACTAGCACAAGAGGTCCAGAGCAGCTTGCCAGTGTCAGTCCGGCAAATGCTCTGCCTCTGGGGCACATGGCATCTACCGTCCACGTAACCCCTTTTGCCCACCTCTGTATGCGGCAGGCTCAGTGGATGCAAGCTTCAGGCCGTCTGGATGACCACATCCAAATCACACTGGCCTTAGCGATGCCTCTGGCCTGGTGACAGGTTCCCCTCGACCTCAGATCTGGTTTGCTCTTCCTGGCTCCGCCAATGCAGTGCATCCTTACAGTAGACGTGTGCAAGTTGGGCTGGGGGGCCCACTATGACCACTTGCAGTCGCAACGCCTATGGTCGCCAGAGGAGAGTGCCTCGCAGATCAACCCGTTGGAACTCAAAGCAGTCTTTCCACGCCCTACAGGTTTACCAGGATCATCTGGAAGAACAAGTGGTTCAAGTCCAGATGGACAGCCAGGTGGCAATGTACTACATCAGCAAGCAGGGGGGCACAGGCTCATACCACCTCTGCTGGGAGGTGGAACTTTGCGATGGCGAAGAACATCTCTCTCAAAGCAGTGTACTTGCCAGGCCAGGACAACATGCTGGTCGACCGCCTGAGCCGAGTCCTCCAGCCCCACGAGTAGAGACTGAACTCTGCCATGCTGGGGGAGGTATTCTGTTGCTGGGAGACCCCTGCAGATCGACCTCTTTGCCAGCCCAGAGAACATGCAGCTGCCACGCTTCTGCTCTTGGAGGCCGGCCTGGGGATGGGAGGCAGCTGATGCCTTCCTCTTCCCCTGGTCCCTGATGACCTATATGCTGAGAGACTAGCTATAGTGCATCACTGCCTCTCCAGGTTGGTTGAAGATGTTCTGCTTGCCTCGCATAAGAACTCCAAGTGGTGCAGGTTTTCACACTGGTGTGCAGAGGAAGGTCTTAACACCTTCTCCTGCTCAATGCCGGATATCTTACAATACCTATTGTACCTGTTGAGGGCTGGCCTAAAATCCAACACAGAGTACACCTTTGTGCCATCTCGGCGCACCACCACATGGTGGATGGTTAAGCCGTGTCAGTGCACCCCTTTGGTAGGTCGGTTTATACAGGGCTACCTCCTTTCCTGGCCCCCGATCTTTCCGCCACCAGTGGCGTGGGACCTCAGTATGGTGTTGGGGAAGCTCATGGCTCCACCCTTTGAACCACTGATTACCTGCCATCTCAAGTACCTTTCTTGGAAGGTTCTGTTCCTGGTCGCGCTCACCTCGGCCAGGCGTGTGAGAGAGCCACAGGCACTGGTAGCACACATGCCCTACACCAGGTTCCACAGGAATAGGGTTGTTCTTCAGACACGCCCTAGTAATTGCCAACGGTTGTGTCTGCCTTCCACTTGAATCAAGAGGTGGTATTGCCCACCACCTTTCCTAGGCCTCACTCTTCCAGGGCGGAGGCCTCTCTGCACACGTTGGATTGCAAGCATGCACTGTCCTTTTACATCCAGAGGACGCAGCGCTTTACCTCTTTTGACCCCTGTCGACTGGGGGTCGCAGACTCCATGTGCACCCTCTCATGCTGGTTGGCTGACTGCATTTCCTTCGCCTGTCAACAGACGGGACTCTCTGGAGCATCATGTGACAGCTCACAATGTGCATACCATGGCGGCCTCAGTAGCAAGCCTGTGCTCAGTGCCCTTACTGGACATTGCTGGACTGCCACTTGGTCCTTGAAACAGAAACATAACGATAGAAAAAGATCACATGGCCTGTCTAGTCTGCCCTTCCATATCAACCACTATGACAGTCCCCTTTTTTCCCTTTAGAGATCCTCTCTGTTCCATGCTTTTTTGAACTCAGATATTGTCCTCATCTCTGCCACCTCCACTGGGAGACTATTCCACACCTCTACCACAGTTTGTTTCCTGGCTGCTTATTGGGTCCTGGTGTCTGCGAGACCTGTGCTGGCTGGTTGGCTGGTGCAGATTGAAAGGGCTATAACTATCTAGCCCCACCATGGGACGCGGTCACGTGCCAGGTTTTGCCCTTTGGTGCCTCTTCGGTGCACATCGGTGTAGGGACAGTTTCCCTGTAATGGGGAAAAGGAAGAAGAGGAGTGTGTTGGCTTCCCAGACCAAGGCTGTGGGGCCAATGGATGTTCACCTTAGAGTGGGTGAGATGTCAGCATTCTCTCAGCCTTCTGCTGTTGGAACGGGAGATATGTCAACCGTGAATACTTTGTCCTCATTGTCTCCTGCCGAACTTGTGGGTTTGTTAGCTCCGCCTAGCCAAGAGGTGGATTTCTCTGGTTTGCCCTCTCCACCTTTGATGGTGAGTTGAAAGTAAGCTAGTCTGTACAGGGCTGTGTACATGGCCAGGATATTCAACAATATAGTACTAGCCCTAAGAAAGAGTTAATACCATTCAGAGCTTTGCACTCAGTAACATCTTTGAAAGACTCTGCTAGGATAATTAGGTGAAAGGTTCCTAGTAATATAAACACTAGTCTATGTTTATATAAGATAAGTAAAGGGCAAGTTGTCTCCCAGTCTCGGGTTAGAGATATCAAACTGTCAGTATTAGAATTAATTAGAATTAATGCCTACATAGCTATGTCTGAGAATGTGTATGTCTCCTCGTGATGACCCATGCTAATGAGAACTGAACTATGATGGTATAGATACGTGATGTTAGACGTAGAACAATAAAGTGAGAATTATGCTGTATAATCAAATATTTACCTATAAATAAAGTGGCCTAAAGCTATGATGTCAGAGTAAACAAAGGCAGAAGCCTAGTTTGCTCTCCCAAAACTTTGGTTTGTTATAATACAAGTGTGTTGTGTATTATTTACTAAGTTTTACAGATTGCCTTCTGATTGCCTTGTATGTGGATTTCCGTTACTCCAAGAGCCCTGGTGTGTTGCCAGTGAGGGGAGGTGCAGAGTACACTTTCAGTGAGGAAGGATTTTCCATGACAGGTTCCTCTTCTTGATTCTTTTTTGACTATTGATCCCCCTGTTGGAAATTTATCTCCTTCCCTTCCTTCAGTAATTACTTTTAAATCTCTTGGGGATATTGAGACTCCACTTCAGGATGTATCGTTGAGGGATATTTGGACAATTGTTTCACGTGTGGAATCAGTACTTTGTGCTTCTCTTCAAAACGTTTGTTTTTTCAAAAGAGGTGGTAGATAAGTTTTCTGATCATGAGACGTGGCCGCAAGTTTTGGAAAGGTCAATAGAGAAGTTTGATTCCCAGTTATCCGTTCAGCAAGGGGCTTCTGCCTCCTTTTCACAGGATTCTCTTGTACTTCGTCAAGATGAATTCTTGGAGAATTCCCTGCGTTCAAAAAAACTTGCGGTGGTTAAATTTTCCACAAACTCATTTCCTCCCCTTTAATTCCCTTTCATAAATATCTTAAATATGTATTGTTATTTACTGATGTAGAATCTGTTCAATTATCTAGGATTTACTATGCTCCTTTAGGGAGGTAGGCTAGAGATAATGAGGGAGGGGAACTACAATATGATCAGTTAGTGTCTTCCTCATTGGATATTTCTGTATTTTTGTAGTCTTCATGTGATGATATTGCATCAAGAGCCACTTTATTAGTTACCTTTGTATCTAAGATTGATAAGGATAAAGTTTTGAGAACTTATTTTTCTAAGAAATCAGGGAAGTTTTATGGCCACTCTTCAGATTTTTCCGGCTGTCTCTAGGGTTACCCAGATGCGCCGAAAGGCCTTTCTGGAGGTTTGGCCACGTGTTTTGACTCTTTGTGCTTTATTTTATTTAGTTTCCCTGCAAATGTGTCATTGTTTTTCAGGATAAGAGATGTGATCTCCAGGAACAAGCAGGAATGAGTCCTCACATATGGGTACGTCGGTACCGACGGAGCCAGCGCGGGAATGCTCCCCAGCTTCCCAAAAAAGGAAAGCTTTTGGGAGCATCCCACAGCGCATGCGCGCTGCCTTCCTGCCTTTCCTAACCAACTCTCCTCAGTTCTTATTTTCCGCGGAGCCAGCAGGTTGTGTTCCTGTCACCGCTGAAGAAGTTCTTTATTTTAATTTATTTCTTTGGTCGCGTGTCTGCCTTCCCCGACGCCGGACCGGTACCGCCGGTCTTTTCTTTTAAAAAAAAAAACAACAAACTTTTATTTCTTCACTTAGTTTGTTTTTCTTCTTAGGCCTCCAGGCCCATAAGACATTTTTTCCTCATGGAAAAACCAGCCTCTGGCTTCAAAAAATGCACTAAGTGTAGCGGTACAATTTCTGTCACAGATACCCATGAATGGTGTCTGAAATGTTTGGGGCCTGAACACTCCATCCCGGATTGCCAGTCCTGTTCTCTAATGTCTAAACGAGGGTTACAGAACCGGGCAGCTAAGCTCCATGTGCTGTTTCCCACGGATGCACCGGCAGTGGCATCGACATCTTCCAGGTCTTCCTCTCCTGATGGATCCCAGGTAACCAAACATACTTTTAGCAGGTCCTCAAAGGGCCAATCTCCCTCTAAGCATCGAGATGCCTCCGGGCTTGCCCTTGAGGATCCTGCCCCAGCCAAACAACCCCGGCGGGAAGCTCCGGCTTCCAAAGCTCCTCCTATGGGGTTACAGGTTGACATCGATGGCACGGCCTCGACCGATCACCTGTTAGACTGCTCTGGGGTACCGGCACAATCTCCCGGTACCGACATCCAGGCAGTCGTGGCGTCCATGGATCACACTGTGCAATCCATGCAGCAGGCTATACTGGCTTTCATTAAGGCTGCGACGCCGACGGTACTGCAACAACCCCTGTTGTCGGTACCGGCGCCGGGACCGGTACAAACTTCGATACCGGTACCGACTGTATCGACATCGGCCAGGATGCCGATTCCGGCTCCCCGTCCTGGGCTCTTTCTCGGTACCGATCCGGTACCGGGAACACCCGATGTGGGTACCGATCGATACGCCTACCGATCTTAGGAGTCGAGCAGACGATACTTCGATTCTTCTGAGGATTCTGATTCATCGGATGAGTCTCCTGAAGTATCTATCACCCTTCCTGAGGAGCCCTCTTCTCCAATGAGGAGAATGTCTCCTCCAGAGGATTTGTCCTTTCAAGACTTCATAATGGAAGTAGCTAAAGGACTCTCTATTTCAGTAACCTCTGAAAAAGAACCTAGAGCAAAAAAATTAGATATTTTGGGATACTCCAAGGTTCCCAGAGAGGCAGTCACCTTGCCAATTCATGAAATTCTTCAAGAACATTTGATAGAATTATGGGAGACTCCTCTCACCCTTTCTCCTCATTCTCGCAGATTGGACACCATGTACCGCGTCCCTCCTCCTCCTGGTTTTCAAAAAACTCAGCTTCCTCACCACTCCATTGTGGTGCAGTCAGCAATGAAGAGGATAAAGAGTACCAAAAGACACTCTTCCATCCGCCAGGAAGAGAATGCAGGACCTTGGATGCTTTTGGTAGGAAAATCTTCCAAGCTAGCATGCTTATTGCCTGAATCAATTCATATAGCATTTATATGGGTATGTTTCTGAAGGAAGTTGCAGACAAACTGCACAACTTTCTCCCTTTTATTCCAGAGGATAAAAAGGAGGAGTTCCTTCTTTGGCTCAAGCATACTCAAGATATTTCAAAGTTTTCCAACAGAGCAGCTTTTGACTCCTTTGAAGGTGCCAGCAGAGCCTCAGGCATTGCTATAGCTGCTCGTAGAATTGCTTGGCTCCAGACTTCTGATCTAGAACCCTGGGTTCAAGATGGTTTAGGAAATCTGCCCTGTACAGGTGAAAATCTATTTGGCAAAGAGTGGCAAATTTAAAGCCACTCAAATGGATGCAGAAAATGCTGCTCTGGATAGACTTTCTAAGTCTACCTCCACTCCAGCCAAGAAAAAATCTTTCAAAAAGTCTTTTTACAAAAAGGGCAGATTTCCTTCCACTTCTGGTCAACAGTCTTCTACAGGCCGCTTTGTTACTAAGCGTCAGCAACCAAAACAAGCCAGGCTAAACCTGTAGGGACTGCTACAACCCAGCAGTCCCAGCCCCCTCAGGGTTTTTGGCTTGGTACTAGAGAACTTAACCTTTCTGGCTCTACAACAACCAGAGCCTCTCACCATTCCAGGAAGGTTAGCTCATTTTGCTCCCGGATGGGAGCAAATCACATCAGAGCAGTGGACCCTTTCTATCATAAGAGAGGGCTACAAACTTCATTTATTTATTTTATTTTATTTATTTAGCATACATTTGTATGCCGCTACTTCCAGTGATTAGTAGCGGCTTGATTACAGGCGTGAAATTGACAAATCATGACAGAAATTTTGATGAAATATACTATTGATTCGAAAGGGAATCATTCCATTTCTCAAACCTTCCTCCCTACACTATGGTGAGACACTTCAATTCTCCCACATCCCTCGACCTTCTGGATCAGGAGGTGACCACCCTTCTGGCCGAAAGGGCCATAGAAGCAGTCCCGCTTCTTCAACAGGGGTCAGGGTTTTACTCCCCCTATTTTCTCATTCCAAAGAAAACAGGGGGATACAGACCCATCCTAGACCTCCGAGAATTGAACAAATTCCTATGCAAGGAGAAGTTCAAGATGCTTTCTTTAGGAGCTCTCCTTCCATACCTGCAGAGTCAGGATTGGCTTTGTTCTCTAGATCTCAAGGATGCGTGCGCTCATATACTCATCCATCCCACAGAAAATTCCTACGTTTTCTGTTCCAGGGAAAACATTACCAATACAGAGTGCTTCCTTTCGGTCTAGCCTCTGCTCCAAGAGTGTTCACCAAATGCATGGCAATAGTTGCTGCATTTCTACGCACTCTGGGAATCTTTGTCTTCCCATACCTGGACGACTGGCTCATCCGAGCTCCATCTCAATCAGAGGCCCAGATTTCCCTGGACCGCACAAGGCGCATTCTGCAGTATCTGGGACTTGTGGTAAACCTCCCAAAGTCTCAGCTCACCCCTACTCAGTCCCTAGAATTCATAGGGGCCTGGTTGGACCCCACTACTGCAAGAGCCTACCTTCCTCAGGCTCGTTGCCAACGTCTAGTGCAGTTAGCCTCCCAGATTCAGTCAAAGAGCCACTTAACTGCCCGGGAGATGCTACAACTACTAGGCCACATGGCTTCCACAGTACATGTGGTGCCCTGTGCTCGCCTACAGATGAGAGCAGCTCAATGGACTTTGTCCACCCAGTGGACTCAAGCATCAGGAGCTCTCTCAGACCAAATAGCAACCTCCAAATGTCTCTTTTGGTCTCTCCAATGGTGGATGTCCACTCAAAATCTGTTGCTGGGGTCCCCCTTCCAACCTGTGCTACCCCAAGCAACCCTCACAACAGATGCCTCCCAAACAGGTTGGGGAGCTCATCTTCAAGACCTCTCCACCCAAGGCACTTGGTCCCCACAGGAGGCCTTTCTTCATATCATCCACTTGGAACTGCGAGCAGTGTTCCTAGCTCTCAAGGTCTTTCATACCCTCCTCAGCTACAAGACAGTCCTCATTCATATGCACAATCAAGTAGCCATGTTTTACATAAACAAGCAAGGAGGGGCTGGCTCTCTGTCGCTTTGCAACGAAGCTCTAAGATTATGGGCCTTCGCCAGAGAGCATCAAATCCATCTCCTGGCAGTATACCTCCCAGGAATCCAAAACCCTTGGGCAGACAGACCCAGTCGAGTTCTGCTTCCACACAAATGGTCCCTGCACATGGATCAGGTACTCAGAATCTTCCAGAAATGGGGAACCCCGGACATAGACCTCTTTGCAAGTCCGTGGAATGCCAAACTTCCCCGCTTCTGTTCCAGAATTCCGTGTCAGGAAGCTCTGGCCAAGGATGCCTTCCTCCTTCATTGGAGTCAGGGCTTCCTGTACGCCTTTCCACCCATTCCTTTGATTCCCAAGACTCTGTTCAAACTTCAGAGGGATCAAGGATCTATGATCCTCATAGCTCCACGCTGGCCACGCCAAGTGTGGTACCCTCTACTTCTGCATCTCTCCCAGGCCCCCTCCCTGGACTTGGGAGCTGCTCCAGACCTTCTGTCTCAGGAGGAGTGGACTTTGTGGCACCCAAACCCACTGTTTTTTTTTGGATCAGTTAGGGCCTAGTAGCAGCAATTAAAGTTTGAATTTAAAACACAGAGGAGAGCTTTCTGGTTACATTTCATACCCAGCAGAGAGCTTGTAGTTTAAATTTAATAGTCACTCAGGGCCAAGTAACAGCAAAGTACTTTTAGTTTAAATTTAACACACAAGTTAGAGCCTAGCAGCAGCTAAGAGCTATAATTTAAATCAAATCAGAATTTAGCTTACATCAGCAGCACAAGACAGGGTACTGTGTAGCAGCCCTCTTTTAATAAGTGTTATTTCCCTCCCTCCCTCCCCACACCCACCCTCCCCTGGGATAATCATAGTTTTATAGGTACTTACACATCTTAAAAGACAGGAGGTGCTTTCAGGTGAAGCTCATTACCCAAATCAGTCATACACTAAGGACCTGAGATTAATTAAGCTTCAGGTGAACAAGGTATATTAAACGTATTAGGTACAGTTTTATTGGTATAAATACCCATAGCAACCCCTAGTAAGTAAGAACTTAAAGATCTAGACACAAACTTAAAACTAAGATGCAGACAGCAGTCCAGCAGCGGGATGGGGGCTTTCCAGTCTTTTGCATTGAGTGTCACATGTATGATTTTCTCCCAGTTGGTGAGAGGTGTTAAGTGTGCACTAGGTGCATGGAGCTCTTTGCTCTCAGGGAACAAGTCCGTTCTCTAGAGGCTAAAGTAGCAGACTTGGAAAGCATAAGACAGACAGAGAGGTACATAGACGAGACCTACAGGGATATAGTCCTGAAGTCCCACCTCCAGTCTGGCAGCACCCCTGTTGCCATGGAGGAGAGAGGTCACGTGACAGGAGAGCATCACCCTGGTGTGGCAGGAAGTGATCCTGTAACTAGGACCTGTCCTCCAGGTGATGTAAAACCTTCTCGCACAGAGGAAGTTTCTCCAGGGCCATGTGCCCATGAGGGAAGGGTTAGGACAGCCATTATAGTTGGTGATTCGATCATTAGGCATGTAGATGGCTGGGTGGCTGGTGGACGTGAGGATCGCCTGGTAACATGCCTGCCTGGTGCGAAGGTAGCGGACCTCACGCGCCACCTAGATAAGGTCTTAGATAGTGCTGGGGAGGAGTCTGCTGTCTTGGTACATGTCGGTACCAATGACATAGGAAAATGTGGTAGGGAGGTTCTGGAGGCAAAATTTAGGCTTTTAGGTAGGAAGTTGAAATCCAGAACTTCCAGGGTAGCATTCTCCGAAATGCTTCCTGTTCCACGCGCAGGACCCAAAAGGCAGGCAGAGCTCCGGAGTCTCAATGCGTGGATGAGACAATGGTGCAGAGATGAGGGTTTTGGATTTGTTAGGAACTGGGGAACATTCTGGGGAAAGGAGGGGCTCTTCCGAAGGGATGGGCTTCACCTTAACCGGGATGGAACCAGGCTGCTGGCATTAACCTTTAAAAAGGAGATAGAGCAGCTTTTAAACTAGATATTAGGGGAAAGCCGACAGTCGCCCAAGAGCGGATGGTTCGGAAGAATGTATCCTTGAAGGATACTACGAAAAGCAGAGAGGTTCCACAAAAGAGTAAAGTAGCCCAAATGCCCTCAAGTATGGAGCAGACAGAGCTTAAAGATCCCAATTTACCCATGTCTAACAATAGCCAAATTAACATTAATAAAATACATTCTCTAAAATGCTTGTATGCAAATGCTAGAAGTCTAAAGAATAAGATGGGAGAGTTAGAATATATAGCACTAAATGAAAGGTTAGATATGATTGGAATATCAGAGACATGGTGGAAGGAGGACAACCAGTGGGACACAGTGATACCTGGGTACAAACTATATCGTAATGATAGAGCTTATTAAATTGGTGGAGGGTTTGCGCTCTGTTAGAGAGGGCATTGACACAGAAAGGATTAAAGTTTTGCAGGAAACAAAATCTGCTGTAGAATCTATATGGATTGAAATTCCATATAAAAGGGGGAAGGCGATGGCAGTGTTGGTGTACTATCGAGCGCCTGGCCAGAATGACCAAATGGATGATGAAATGCTCAAAGAAATCAAGGAAGCTAACAAAAGTTACTGCGCAGTAATAATAATGGGTGATTTCAATTACCCCGGTATCGACTGGGTCAGTGTCACGTCAGGACATGCTAGGGAGATAAAGTTCCTAGATGAAATAAATGACTGCTTCTTGGAGCAGCTGGTTCATGAACTGACCAGAGGGGAAGCCATATTAGACCTAGTCCTTAGTGGAACACCAGATCTAGTGCAAGAGATAAGGGTGTTGGGGCCACTTGGCAATAGTGATCATAGCATGATCGCCTTTGATTTAATTAGTGGAGGAGGGATAGTAAGGAAATCCACAGTACTACCTTTTAACTTTCGAAAGGGAGACTATGATAAAATGAGGAAAACAGTTAAGAAAAAACTAAAAGGAGCAGTTGCGAAGGTTAAAGACATACATCAAGTTTGGGTGTTGTTGAAAAATACTATCTTGGAAGCCCAGACCAGCTGTATTCCACGCTTTAAGAAAAGTGGAAGGAAGTCCAAAAAACTGCCAGCATGGTTTAAAGGTGAGGTCAGAGAGGCTGTTGCCAAAAAAGCATCTTTCAGGAAATGGAAAAAAGAGCCAAACGATGAAACCTGGAAACAGCACAAGCACTGGCAAGTCAAATGCAAGGCATTGATAAGGCAGGCAAAGAGAGAATTTGAGAAAAAGCTTGCTGCGGAAGCAAAAACGCGAAATAAAGACCTTTTCAAGTACATTCGTAGCAAAAAACCTGTGAGAGTCAGTTGGTCCATTAGATGATAAAGGGGTTAAAGGAGCACTAAGAGGCGACAAGGCGATAGCGGAGAGACTGAATGAATTCTTTGCGTCGGTCTTTACTGAGGAAGATGTAGGGATGTTACCCATGACTGAAGTGGTATTTAAAGGTGCGGAAGAATTGAAGGAAATATCGATACATCGGGAAGATGTATTACAACTATTAGATAAACTGAAGAGTAGCAAATCACCTGGGCCGGATGGTATACATCCAAGGGTGTTGAAAGAAATGAAATATGAGATTGCAGAACTGCTATCAGTAATCTGTGAACTATCATTAAAATCATCTCTAATACCTGAAGATTGGAGGATCGCCAATGTAACACCAATTTTTAAAAAGGGTTCCAGGGGTGATCCGGGAAACTACAGACCGGTGAGCCTGATGTCAGTACCGGGAAAAATGGTAGAAACCATCATAAAGAATAAAATTACTCAGCATGTAGATAGTCACAACCTAATGGGAGACAGCCAACATGGCTTTAGACAAGGAAGATCTTGTCTTACTAATCTGTTATTTTTTTTGAAGGAGTGAATAAACAGGTGGACACAGGTGAGTCGGTTGATATTGTGTATCTGGACTTTCAGAAAGCCTTTGACAAGGTCCCTCATCAGAGACTTTTGGCAAAACTAAAGAGTCATGGATTAGGAGGCAGTGTACTATTCTGGATCGGGAACTGGTTAAAAGATAGAAAGCAAGAGGGTAGGGCGAAATGGCCAATTTTCCCAGTGGAGAAAGGTGACTAGTGTTGTACCCGAGGGATCTGTGCTGGGTCCGCTGCATTTTGACATATTCATAAATGACCTGAAAAGTGGAATAACGAGAGGTTATCAAATTTGCAGATGACACAAAACTATTTAAAGTTGTTAAAACCCAAGAGGATTGTGAAAAATTGCAAGAGGATCTTGATAAATTGGAAGACTGGGCATCAAAATGACAGATGAAATTTAATGTGGACAAGGGCAAGGTTATGCACCTAGGGAAGAACAACCCAAACTATGGTTACACGATGCAAGGTTCCACATTAGGAACCACCACCCAGGAAAAAGGTTTAGGCGTCATTGTGGATACCATGTTAAAACCCTCGGCCCAGTATGCAGCGGCGGCCAAGAGAGCAAATAGAATGCTAGGTATGATAAGGAAAGGAATGGAAAATAAAACAAAAGATATAATGCCTCTATATCGTTCCATGGTGAGACCGCACCTTGAATATTGTGTGCAATTCTGGTCGCCGTATCTTATAAAGGACATAGCGATTTTAGAAAAGGTACAGAGAAGAGCAACCAAAATGGTAAAGGGGATGGAAGGATACTCCTATGAAGAAAGGCTAAAAAGGTTAGGGCTCTTTAACCTGGAAAAGAGACGGCTGAGGGGAGATATGATAGAAGTCTATAAATTAATGAACGGTGTGGAACGGGTAAACGTAGATCGATTGTTTACCTTATCAGAATATAGAAAGACTAGGGGACATGCAATGAAGCTACAGGGTAAACTATTTAAGACTAATAAAAGAGAATATTTTTTCACTCAACGTGTAATCCAACTCTGGAATTTGTTACTGGAGGATGTAGTAAAGGCTGTTAGTGTAGCTGGGTTTAAAAAAGGTTTGGACAAGTTCCTGGAGGAAAGGTCCATAAACCATTATTAAGAAGTGACCGAAGATATCAATGCTTGACCCAGTACAAGCATTGTGGAACTTGTGTCTCTTGGGGAAACTGCTAGGTACATATGACCTAGATTGGCCACTGTTGGAAACAGAATACTGGCCTTGATGGACCTTGGTCTGACCCAGTATGGCATATCTTATGTTCTTAAGTCCCTTCACCTCAGAGCTTGGTTTCTGAAGGCCTAGACCTTCAAGACTTAAATGTTTGTCAACAAGTGAAGGATATCCTCCATGCTTCCAGAAAACCTTCCACTAGGCGTTCCTATGCTTTTAAGTGGAAAAGATTTTCCATTTGGTGTGCTCAAAAGGGTCTTGACCCTCTGGCACTTCCTGTGAATTCTCTATTGGAATGTCTCCTGCATCTCTCCAATGCAGGCCTCAAGACAAATTCTGTAAAAGTCCATTTGAGTGCTATTGCAGCATCCCTTAAGCCTCTCAATGGACAACCTATTTCCTCTCATCCTCTTATTGCAAGATTCATGAGAGGCCTAACTTTAACTAAACCTCCCATTCGACCTCCTCCGGTGGCATGGGACTTAAACTTGGTTCTTGTTCAGCTTATGAAGCCACCCTTTGAACCCTTAGCCACTACCTCCTTGAAATTTCTTTCCTGGAAGGTTATTTTCCTTATTGCAGTCACTTCTGCTCGCCGCATCAGTGAACTGCAGGTCTTAGTGGCTAATCCACTTATACAAGGTTCCATCATGATAAGGTAGTCCTTAGGACCAATCCACACTTTATGCCTAAAGTGGTCTCACCTTTTCATCTTAATCAAGAGGTGTATTTACCTGTCTTTTTTTCCAGCTCCTCATTCATCTAGTGCAGAGAGGAACCTTCATACTCTAGATTGTAAAAGAGCTCTTGCTTTTTACTTGCACAGGACACAGCAACCTAGACAGTCTTCCCAGGTTTTTGTTGCTTTTGATCCTTCTCATTTAGGACTTTCAGTCTCTAAAAGAACACTGTCCAATTGGATTGCTCAGTGTATTTCTTTTGCTTACCAGAGTAAGAACCTTTCTCTGGAGGGCCATGTCACAGCTCACAATGTGAGAGCCATGGCCACCTCTGTGGCTCATCTTCATTCTGTCTCCATCGATCAGATTTGTCGAGCAGCCACCTGGGCCTCGGTTCATACCTTCACAGCCCATTACTGTTTGGACAAGGACTCCCGCCGGGATGCCCTGTTTGGTCAGGCTGTCCTCAAACACCTGTTTCATTCTTGAACAACTCCTGCCCTCCTTCCCTGAATGGATGCCTGAGATCCATAGGAAGATGAGGAATCCTTAAGGGTCTCATACCCTTGGGGATCTCCCAGGCATCTTACCTAGGGAGTCCCCCCATATGTGAGGACTCATTCCTGCTTGTTCCTGGAGATAGCACAGTTACTTACCTGTAACAGGTGATCTCTGGGAACAGCAGGAATTAGTCCTCACAACCCTCCCACCTCCTCTAGGAGTTGTATCTCTCTCTCTCTCTCTTTCCTTTCCTCTCTTTGTCTCAGCTTTAAACTCGAACTGAGGAGAGTTGGTTAGGAAAGGCAGGAAGGCAGCGCGCATGCGCTGTGGGATGCTCCCAAAAGCTTTCCTTTTTTGGGAAGCTGGGGAGCATTCCCGCGCAGGCTCCGTCGGTACCGACGTACCCATATGTGAGGACTAATTCCTGCTGTTCCCAGAGATCACCTGTTACAGGTAAGTAACTGTGCTTTCTTTGAGTGGAAAGATTCTGTTTACACTTATTCTTTCTCTTGACTTAATTTGGGCTTGTATTTTTCATTTCCAGTGACTTAGGCAGGTATTTTGTTTTCTTTGTTTATGGAACACTTCCTTGATGTGGACTTGTGATGTATGTATACTATATGTATATATGGTATATAAATTTTCCTTGGAATGTTAAAAATTTAATTTAAAAAAAAGTTCCAAATCTGACATCTGCTGTATCACAGAAACTTGGCTGTATGATACTGACACAGTACTCCTCAACCAAATCAAAGCACCTAGCTTCAACATCTTTCATTGCCCCAGACACAATAAAAAAGGAGGAGGGGTGATTATTCTCTGCAAAACTACATTACAAGCCCAATATACTTCATTTACAAGCACAGAAGGTATTGATAAGTTAATGACAGAAACCAAGCGGCTAGCAATCACTCTAATATACAGGTCCCCATTTCATTAGGCAACATTCTAGCATCTGCCTGCTCAGACACCCCATTTGGGAAGGACCGCATTATATTAGGTGACTTCAATCTTTCTTCAGTATCTACTACTCAAAGCATGTCTTTTCTCCAATCAATGGAGGATTTAGGTTTTCAGCAGATTATCGCTACCCCTACACATATAAAGGGAAACACGTTAGATCTTATTTTCATGCCAAAAGAATGGGCAAATAGCAACCAAATGTCTCCAATAAGTACGCTTCCAGTGCTGTGTCTGACCATTAGTTAATGCAATTCAATACTGTACTTAACACCAATAGTCACAAATTACATAATAGTGAACATTTCCATCACCGCTTCAAAAAATTTGATAAGGAAGCATTCCTGAAAGATGCTATTCCTGCACTGAATAATGATAGCGTCAACCTTGAGTTACTTCTGAAAAACTGGAATAACACACTACAAGCAGTTTCTGCCAGCCCGCAAAGAAACACACCCAAGAAGCTCAGAAACTCACAGCCATGGTACTCCCAGTCCCTCAGAGCCTTAAAAAGATCCTTGAGGAAAACAGAGAAGGAGAATTACAAAATCTGGCTCAGACTTAGACTTACATGGAGACATTAAAACAATACCGAATACACATCAATGATCTAAAAAAATAATTTTACTCAAAAACAGTAATGAAGTCACTGAACCGATCTAGGGAACTATTCCTCATAGTTCATGATCTAATTTAAAAAAACAAGCATAGACAACTCTAGTGATAACAAAATAAATGTGCAACAACTTGCAGATTACTACATTGATAAATCCAGATGCATAACAAAAGATCTAGTGATAACTCTTAATGAACCAACTAACACAACAATATGGGACTCGTTCTCTCTGCCCGGCAACAATCAGGTCAATATATTAAATTTATCAACACAACATCACAGCGTGACCCATGTCCAGTAAGCTGGATTAAAATAGCCATGATAGAGCTAACACTACATCCAGAAAATTGTCACTCTATCACTATCCCAAGGTCTAATGCCAAAGGATCTAAAGGAAGCCACCATCCGCCCAATTTTGAAAAATTACTCACTGGACCGGAACAGCCCCGGCTCATAAAGACCGATATAAAGTTTTCGATTTCTATCTAAAGTAATAGAAAGGTCAGTGCAGGCACAACTACAGGACTTCATTGATACAAATGCCTCACTTGATCCATACCAATATGGATTCCGAACGTACCATGGAGTAGAAACCCTCCTAAACTCCCTAGTAGATAACATCATCCAAGGAACTGAACATACAAAACAAGCTTATATTCCTTGACAAAACATCTGCCTTTGATCCTATAAATCATGAAATTCTGATCAACCATCTAAAGCATCTCAGAATAGGTGGCACCATAATTCAGTGGTTTAAATCCTACCCAACTGCACGCATTAATTCAGACACAAGAAACAAGAAGTAGGGGAGAAAATATGAAAATCTACTAGCCACCCCAACAGTTTTAAGAAGTGCAAACCAATCAACAAAGACGGACTTTTCGTTATACTCACCAATTCTATGGAACTCTCTACCCAACAACCTACGTGAAATAAAGGACCTAACTATATTCAGAAAAAAATCCCTCAAAACTGCACTATTTTCCAAATCCTACCAATCTATAATGGATAAGCAAACGTCAACGGAATAGAAAATGACCACTCCACCTTTTTGTAAAGATAACCATCAATATCTCACTCTTCGTAATGTTATCCCCTAATTGTATATAGTTGGCTGTTTATATCATTCTATAGGTCGGAGTATGTTTAACAATTTTAATTATGATGTAATTGTTATTGTTGTTCAATATGTTCCTTCACTGTAAACTGCCTAGCACAGTGTGAGATGTGTTCTCTGTAAACCACCTTGATTATGTGATAAAGCGGTATATAAAGCCAGTAAATAGATAAGTATTGTATCGCTCCCTTGGATTGCTGCAGCACAAATGCCATGACCTTGCAATTTTTGACATTAAATCTCAGCTGTTAAAATCTAGACCATTCTTCAAGCTTAGCTAGATCCCTCCTCATGTTGTGTACACCTTCCAGGGTCTCTGCTCTACTCTATTGAAGATTTTGGTATCTTCCGCAAAGAGGCAAACCTTACCCGACAGCCCTTTCACAATATCACTAACAAAGATGTTAAAAAGAATCGGACCAAGGACAGATCCTTGTGGCACCCCAGTGGTAACCACCTCCTCCTCAGAATGAGCTCCATTTACCTGTACCCTTTGTCGCTTTCCACTCAACCAATTTCTAACCCAAGCAATAACTTTAGGGTCCATCCCTAGGGTGCTCAGTTTATAAGTCGCCTGTGTGGAATGGTGTCCAAGGCTTTACTGAAATCTAAATACACTACATCTAGGGCACTCCCTGGTCACCCAATCAAGGAAATCAATCTGAATTGATCCATGTTGCCTCGGATCTGATAATCTGTTGGACTCCAGAATCCTGTCTATTCTCTCTTTTAGTAACGTTCCCAATAATGTATTCATCACAGAGGTTAGACTAACCGGTCTGTAGTTCTCAACGTCATCCTTACTTCAGCTTTTGTGTAAAGGGACCACATGTGTCTCTCTTCAGTCCTCTGGCAGCACTCCCAACTCAGAGGCATTGAACAGGTCCGTCAATGGAGCTGCTAGAACGTCCCCGAGTTCCCTCAGTATTCTAGGTTGTATCCCATCCGGTCCCCTTCCTTTGTCTACTTTAAGTTTAGCTGGTTCCTCACAAACAGTCTTCTGAAAATCGTTCAAGATACCCCTCGCTTCTGTTCCTGTTTGTGGGTGTTTTCTGAGGTGCGGCACCTGGTCCTTCATCTGTGAACACAGAACAGTAATATTTGTTTAGCAATTCCGCTTTATCCTCATCAGCTTCTACATATTCCTCCCCTTCATCTTTGAGTCTGACAATACCACTTTTGCCCTTCCTCTTCTCACTAACATATCTAAAAAATGTCTTATCCCCCCATTTTATTGCATTGGCTATTTCCTCCTCTTTTTGAATCTGCTTTCCTGACTACTTTGCTAGCTTCTCTAAGATTTTCCAAATATAGATGCCTGTCTTCCTCTCTGATCTTTTATATTTCATGAAGGCCTCCACCTTTTTCTTTACCTTTTCAGCTACTTTTTTGAGAATCATAGCGGCCTCTTTTTCCTTTTCCTTTTATTTACCATCCTAACAAAAAATTTGGTTGTCCTTAAAATATACCCTTTCAGTTTTGCCCGCTGTTTTTCTACATCCCCAGCTGTTCCCATCCTACTAACGACTCCTTGAGGTATTGGCTCATCTTGGCAAAGTTAGTTTTCCTAAAGTCTAAGACCCTCGCTTTTGAATGGATTCTAACAGCCCTAGTCCTAATACTGAACCACACCATCTGGTGATCACTGGATGCAAAATGATCTCCCACTATAATATCAGAAACACTTTCATCATTGGTAAGTACCAAGTCCAATATGGCCCCTTCACGTGTTCTCCCTGTAGAGAATCAAGGATCTCCTTACTTCTAGATGATAGTGCAGCACAAATGTGCCAATCAACATCTGGTATATTGAAATCCCCTATCAGTAGCACTTCTGCTTTCCTGGCAATGTTGCAAATAACACTTATTAAAAGAGGGCTGCTACACAGTACCCTGTCCTGTGCCGCTGAGTTAAGCTATATTCTGATTTGATTTAAATTATAGCTCTTTGCTGATTCTAGGCTCTAACTTATTATGAAATTTAAACTACAAGCTCTCTGCTGGGTTCTAAATTTAACCAGAAAGCTCTCTTCTGTGTTTTAAATTTAAACTAAAAGTATTTTGCTGATGCTAGGGCCCTGAGTGACTATGGGGATTTGGATTTACAGGAGATTTTCTCCATTAGGTATAGACCGTCTATACTGAACCAGAGGCACGAATGGCAGTTAATGATGTCTTATCTGAGCCGTTCACCCTGTGCAGGTGAAGCCAGCAAGAGTGCCCTCTATCCCCCTTGCTTTTTTTCCTGTCCTTAGAGCCGCTACTTCTGGCGCTACAGGCGGATGGACTGGTGCGGGGAGTCCGGCTGGGCCCGGAAGTGGTTAAGGTCAGCGCCTTTGCTGACAACCTCCTACTGTGCTTGCAAGATCCCATGACCTCCCTCTCCTGGGCACTACAGCTGATTGAGGAGTACGGTAATTTCTCCAGGAACAAGCAGGAAGTCGGTCTTCACATTTGGGGTGATGTCTGCGCCAACTGAGCCTGCGTGGAGCATTTCCCCAGCTTTCAAAGAAAGCCTTTGGGACATGCTACCACACATGCATGGTTCCCTTTCTGCCCAAGGGTGCCATCTTGCTCAGTCTCCTTTTTTCCGTGGAGCCCAACAGACGTCTGTCCTGTTTCCCCGGACAAAATCCTTACTAAATATCCTTAAAGTTAGCTGTTCCTGGTTTATGTACCAGTTCCTCTTCCTGCCTCGAGCCGGTGCTGAAACTGGTGCTGTTCTTGGCTCCTTTGCCCTTTTTTGATCAAGACTTGCCTTGACTGGCATTCATGCTTTTTTTTTGCCCAGGGATCATTGATCCTGGCCGGGTGCTTCCCACCATGTTTCCCGGTGGATTCAAAAGATGTGACTGCTGCAGCCAAACGATGTCGGTGACTGACACCCATGATTCCTCAGCCAGCAGGAGACCGTGCGAGGTTCCTCAAGGCTTTAGTCCTTGTCAAGGATGCACTCACCGAGTGTCGGTGCTGGGCCCGAAATCCTCTGTGCCCATTCTGAAAGCTATGGGGCCTCCTGGCTTGGAAAACAGAATGGCGGTCCTGGAGCAGAATATCACTGCTATCCTGGCCCTGCAGCAGGTAATGATGGATGGTTCATCCCCTTCATCTGCCCTGACGACCAGGCCCCCGACTGCAGGGGAGTTCCTGGTCGTTGAGCTGGACTCCAAGCACCACCGGCCTCTGAGCCCTCAGCACCGGTTAAGGTTCTGGTCCCGATCCTCAGGCATCTGATCCTCCCCAGCTAGTTTCTGCGGCTCGGACCCTAGGTTCTCCAGATGCCACAGACTCCTTGGCACCAGCCTCGAGACGGTGAATCACAGGGCCTTGGATTTGTCGTCACCACTCAACTCAGAGTGGGAGACAGCCGATGAGACATTCACGGAGACTAAACGGCACTGAGATATTCCCTCAGACCCCTCTGCTTCGGTGCCATTCCCTTCTGGAGGACGTAGTGTTCTATGACTTTGTCAAGGACATAGCTAGAGCCCTCTCAGTGCAGACTGAGACAGATGAGGACCCGCGCACCAAGGAGTTGAAGATCCTCCAATGAGTCTCCACCCAAGGAAACCCTCACAGTGTCCATGCAACTGATTCTTGAGTGGCTGCTGCTCAGAATATGGGACACCCCGGCGTCAGTACCTGTGGTGAGCTGGCGCCTTGACGCCATGTACCACGTCCGGAAGGGCCCCGGGTTCCACAAACCCCAGCTCCCACACAACTCCATGATTGTTGATTCAAACATACAAAAACTTAAGAGACAAAAGACTCACTCCTCTGTTCCTGCCGGAAGGGAGGCCAGAGCCCTCAATGGCCTCGGGCACAAGTGTTACCAGGGCTCGATGCTGGGATGCTGGATCCAAGCCTATGAATTATACATAGGTCTGTACCTGAGGGCTCTATCCCAGAAGCTTTCGGGGTTTTTGGCTGGTCTTGTCGGGGAGCCCATCCACGACGTGCTCCTTAGGGGCGCTCCTTGGGGCCGCTCCGGCAGTGCAGGCTGTGCGGCCATCCTGCTGCCTTTATTCCTCTTCTTTGCCGCTTCCGCCGTATCTGCGTTCTTATCCATTTTGCCTGTTCCGTGTCTATCTGCTGCTTTCCCCCCCCCCCCCCCCCCCCCCCCCGCTCTACAGCGTGTGCCCTCTCCTCATCTTCACTTCCTGGTGCAATTGGGATATCTTCTCCCTACCCTATGTCCTCTATCCCCGTGATATGGGGCAGGCGTCCGGGCAAATCCTTCCACTTCCACTCTCGTTGTCCTTCCATGTTTGCTCTCCTCAGTCTCTGTTCCTCCCATCCCACCCGCTGTTTCCCCTTCCTCTGTCTCTATTGGGCTGCTTAATTGCAGATCCATCCGGAACAAGACCCTTCTTATACAGGATCTTGTTCTCCAATCCTCTTTTGATCTCATGCTGCTAACTGAAACCTGGCTAAAGGACGGAGAGGATGCCCTTCTGGCTCGCTGCCTTCCTCCTGCCTTTTCAGCTCTTTCCACCCCTCGCCCTGGCCGTCCCGGTGGGGGTGTGGCAGCTCTTATTCGTACATCTCTCCCCTTCACCCAGCTTACCCCCCCAACTCTGCGTTACCCTGAATCTCTTCTGTTTCAGCTTCATTCCTTCCCCCCGACTCAGGTCCTTCTTGTCTACTCTCCCCCTGCTCTGCGACCCGACCTTTGGGATTCCCTTCTCTTAACTATCACTGACCTATCCATGGCTTTCCCTCACTTGCTGATTGCTGGGGACTTTAACCTCCACCTTGACTCTCCTTCCTCATCCCGCGATCATGCTTTTCTTTCCTTGCTTCACGATCTGTCTCTCCTACAACATGTCACCTTTCCCACCCACCAGGCCGGTCATACCCTTGACCTGTTTCTGACTTCCTCCTCATCCTCTCTTTTAATGTCCCATCTCTCCTCCATATCTCTTCCGTGGACTGATCATGTCTGTCTCTCTATCTTATGTACCCATTCTCCTGGATCCTTGTCCTTCGCTTCCTCTGCTGCGTCTCCGGTTGTTTCTCCTCCACCCCAACTTTCACGTGTCCTCTCGTCTCGCATTCGTGAACAATTCCCTGTTGCCTCTGACCTTCTTTCCTCTAACTTCTCTTCTCTTTCTTCTGACTCCCAAGCAGCCCTATGGTCTTCATCTCTTTCTTCTGCTCTTGATCGTCTTGCTCCCCTTCAACCCCGAAAGTCCCGCCGTCGCCTCCCTAGGCATCCATGGTGGTATCAGGGCCTGCGCCTCTTGCGTACCCAGCTCCGTAGGGCTGAACGCAGGTGGCGCAGGAATCCTTCCCCTCCTACTTTAGCTTTCTTCAAGTCTACTTACTCTCACTACCATTTAAATGTCCACCAAGCCAAGCATGCCTATTTCTCCAATGCAATCCTGACTGCCCCAAATCAAACCCGACATCTTTACTCGACTCTGCGCACTTTAACCTCTCTTCACTCCCCCACGTCTGTGACTCCTGCTCCTTCTCCCTCCCTTCTGGCTTCCTTCTTTGATAATAAGATTTCCTCCCTGCGAGCCTCCTTACCCGTCTGCCCTGATCCGATTCATTCTCCCCCTCCAGTGCCTTCCCCTCCCCCTACTGCTCAGCTTTCCCACTCTTGGGCTTCTTTCTCCTTAATCACTTCCTCTGAGCTTCATCACCTCATTTCCTCTTCTAAAAAGACCTCCTGTCCTCACGATCCCATCCCCTCCACGTGGCTTCTTGACCCTTCACTTGCACTCTTGCCGTATATCCTCACTATGTTTAACACTAGCTTGTCCACAGGTATTTTTCCCTCCCCCTGGAAGCATGCTCTAATCCGTCCCATTCTTAAAAATTCTTCACTTGATCCTTCAGTTCCTTCTCACTATCGTCCTATATCTAACCTTCCATTCCTTTCTAAGCTACTTGAAAAGTTTGTGTTTGCCCAGCTCTCACACTACCTTGATTCTATTAATTTTCTTCACCCCCGCCAATCGGGTTTCCGCATGGGTCACAGTGTTGACACTATTCTTCTTGCATTCACCAACGCACTACACACAGCTCACGACCGGGGTGATATCTCGGTGGCGGTTGCCCTAGATCTCTCAGCAGCCTTTGATCTTGTCGATCACTCTCTTCTCCTCCTTCGTTTACGGGAAGCTGGTTTATGTAGTACTGTGCATCACTGGTTTCACTCTTTTCTTTCTTCTCGTTCCTGTTCTGTGCTCTCCCCCTCTTCCTCTACCCCTTCTTTTAACTCTTTCCCTCTTACCTGTGGGGTACCTCAAGGTTCTGTGTTGGCTCCTCTTCTTTTTAACCTTTTCTTAGCACCTCTTGCACTCTTAATTCAACAATCAGGAATTTCTGCTTTTCTTTATGCAGATGACATTGTTCTGCTTCACCACACTTCTCCCTCTTGTCCCGATCTTACTGCACTTAACTCTTGTCTCTCCGCTCTAGCCAACTGGTTGACCCTTCATTGTCTGCACCTTAACCTCACTAAGACCGTTGCCATTTGGTTTTCCCATGGGTCTGCACCCCCTACCCTTGCCCCCTCTTTTTCTGGGTCCCCTGTTCCATTAGTTTCTACCTTTCGCTATCTTGGTGTCCACTTTGATTCTGACCTTTCTTTTCAGTCACATCTTTCTCACATTACCAAATCTTCTTTCTTCTTCCTCCGGCAAATACGTGCAGTACGCCCTTTCTTGTCCTCGGCAGCCCTCACCACCCTGGTGTTGTCTTTGGTTATCTCACGTGTCGACTTTGCAAATTCTGTTCTTATCGGTCTTCCTAAGTCTCGCTTATCCCGTTTACAACGTATACAACACACTGCCGCTCGTCTCATTTGTCATGCCTCTCCTCGTGATCACATCACTCCCCTTCTGTTTCACCTCCACTGGTTACCCTTCCCTTACCGTTCCCAATTCAAGCTCCTCACTCTGATTCATAAAGTGCTCCACACTGGCTCCCCCCAATATCTTGCTGACTTACTTACTATCCACTCCCCCCAGTACACTCCTCGTTCCTTTCATCTTCACCGACTAGCCCTTCCTTCCCCCTCCCGTGCTCATCTACAGACTACCCGTTCCTCTGCTTTCTTCTTTATTGGCCCCGCCCTCTGGAACTCTCTACCTCCTCCCCTCCGTCTCGAACCACTTTTCTCAACTTTTAAGCAAAACCTAAAAACACACCTTTTTTCTTTGGCTTTCGATGTGCCCTCTCCCTTTGTGTAATCTCCTTTTCCCGTCCCTAACCTTCCCTGTTGTTTCTTCCCTATCCCCCCCATGTCTCTCTTGTCTATTCTTTTAAATAGAAATTGTACTCTTTTAAACAGATATTGTATTTCTTTTCCTTTCCAGGCTTCGGCCTTTTTTTAGACAAATTGTTTTTATTGTACATCGCTTTGATTTCTGTAGAAAGGCGATTTTATCAAAAACTAATAAACATAAACAATGGTTTCAGTCCTTGAACTCGGGGATCAGGGACTGCTTCAAGTTCCTCTCCCGAGCAGCCTTTGATGACATTGAGTCGGCGGTTTGGGTAGCAGCAGTTGGTATCGATGCCCAATGCCAGGCTTGACTTCAGTCTTCTGATCTCGAGCAATGGGTCCAAGGCAAGCTGCTCGTCCCCTTCACTGTGGAGAACCTATTCGGCAAACCCATGGCCGACAAGGTGGCTGAGATTGAGGCAACATGGTGACATGCCAGAGGCACTCTAAAAAGAATCTCATCCCTTCCCTGCAGGAAACCAGCAGGGAAAAGACGTCCATTTCCACAAAGTCACCACTACCAGCCCTTGGGCAAGCAAGAAGGTTCCTCACACTATAAGGCAGGGCCACAGGGCTCCAAACTCAAAAACACCAAAACCTCAGGCCCCGGCTCCCACTCAACCCAGGGGAAACTTGACTCCGAGGGCAGGGCTTCCCCTCCCCTGGAAGATCTTCACCAGCCCACGGGCACGCCTAGTGCTCTTTTCCCACAGATGGGCCAGCATCACCTCGGACCAGTGGGTACTGCAAGTGGTAAAGGAAGGATACCTCCTTCACTTACTGCAGATACCACCCAGGTTCTTCCCAGGAGAGCTGGTATGACCTCTCCTTCACCATACTCTTCTCACAGAGCTCGCAGGCCTGATCAGGGACAATGCAGTAGAGCCTTTTACCCAAACGCCTGTGGGGAAAGGGCTTCTACTCCAGGTACTTTCTTAACCCAAAGGTAACTGGGGTCCTCGGGCCCATACTAGACCTGCAAAACCTGAACGAGTTTCTGGTGAGGGAGAAGTTCAAGATGCTCTCCCTTGGAACACTGCTGCCTTACTTCCACCAGGGAGACTGGCTGTGCTGCTTGGATCTAAAGGATGCGTGTATACACATCCTAATCCACCCCTCCCACATGCAGCACCTAAGATTTTGAGGTAGGAGGGCACTACCAGTAAAGGGTACTATCCTTCAGCCTGGCCTCCTCCTCAGGGCCTTTACCAAATGCCTGACAGTGGTGGCTGCCCAGCTGCACCTACCCTGGGGCCTTCGTCTTCCCCTACCTAAATGACTGGCTGATCAAGGGCAGCACATCCGCAGAGGCCAGTCAGGGGACACAGCATGCATCCCTTCTCCTGCAGCTCCTGGAGTTCATAGGTGCTCAGTTCAACACACACTGCAAGTCAAGGCGGTCCTCCCCAGAGACAGGGCAGAATGCCTCAGACAACTGGCAGGAGAGAGGTACAACGTCGCCAGTCAGTGCCAGCTCGTCGTCCCCTCCACCTACTCCACGGTCCATGTAACACCCTCAGCCCTTTGGCACATGCGGACAGCCCAATGGTGCCTCTGCTCACAGTGGATCCAAGCTACGAGCAAGCTATTGGACAGAGTTAGGTTTACCTGCCAACTGGCAGAATCCCTCAACTGATGGCAGAATGTCCACCACTTCTGGGAAGGAATGCCCATCCAAGCATCCGCACCTTAGAGAACCCTGACCCACAGATGCCTCCTTCCTAGGTTGGGGGGCGCATTGTGGGTACCACTGCACACATGGCAGCTAGTCCCAGGAGTCACGCCTCCTTCAGATCAATATTCTGGAGCTCGGGGCGATCTTCCTAGCAGTAGGAGCGTTCCGCCATCGCCTGCGACAGTGGTCCATAATCATCCAGATGTACAATCAAGTTGCCATGTTCTATATCAACAAGCAGGGGGGCACGGGCACGGGCTCGTACCTCCTCTGCCAGGAGGCGGTGGTCCTCCTCTCTTTGCAGCTCGTAACAACATACTCTTGCGAGCAGTCTACATCCTGGGTCAGGACAGCTGCCTAGTGGACAGGCTGAGCAGAGTCCTTCGACCGCACGAGTGGCGTTTGAACCACAGGGTTGCCAAGATGCTCTTCCACCTCTGGGGCAGGCCCATACTACACCTATTTGCCTCTCTGGACAACACAGCTGCCTTGCTTCTGCTCATGCCAACTGTACCCAAAGAGAGTGGCGGCAGACGCTTTCCTGATCTCGTGGTCTGCGGGGACAGTGCATTTGGCCAGGCAGTACGCCATAATATTTTCGCGGTGTAGACAACTCCCATCCACAGACTTGTGTTCAAGCTACCAGAGTGTTAGTGTCGCTGGATGCTAAGGTCTTGCAGAGTCTCTCCGTGGGGACTCACCTTCTGCAACTCATGGCTACCTGACTTGGTAGCTGTTGGTGCTGTCGTGGTTCGGTCCTCGGCAGCCTGTAGCTAGGGAGTCCCATATGTGAGGACTGATTTCCTGCGTGTTCCTGGAGAAAGCGTAGTTACTCACCTGTAACAGGTGTTCTCCAGGGACAGCAGGAATCGGTCCTCACACACTCCCTCCTCCCCTTGGAGTTGCTTCCCTACTTGATGTTATTTTTACTTCCATCCAAGCTATGTCATCTGACTGGGCAAGATGGCACCCTTGGGCAGGAAGGGGACTACGCATGCGTGGTAGCATGTCTTTCTTTGAAAGATGGCGAAATACTCCGCACTGACTCTTTCGGCACAGAAATCACCCCATATGTGAGGACTGATTTCTGCTGTCCCTGAAGAACACCTGTTATAGGTGAGTAACTATGCGCTCTCATGCCTACATATTAATATCAGTGGCCAAATACGGTTGGCCTGGTAGGGTCCCTTTCCGCTTGTGTAGGCGGAGGGGTCTGTACGGTACCTGAATATCTGGCTGCCAGCTAATCCATTGGCGCTGCATACCAGCAATGTGATACCACTATTAATACAAATGAAACACCGCCTGCAGAAGTGGATGGGGCTACTCCAGTCCCTTAAGGGGAGGGTGGCGCTATTCAAAATGATGGAGCTTCCGTGTTGGTATTATGTGCTTCGCCACCTCCCGCTGTTTGTGGCCTGTAAGCATTGGCTGAGATTGGAGCAGGGGCTCGGGCGCTTCCTGTGACGAAGGAGGTGACCGAGTATACGACTCGCATCCCTGATGCAGAAGCGGGAGAAGGGGGGATTGGAAGTGCTGTCTATGAAATAATACGGTGAGGCACTTAAAGGATGTAATTTTGTAAACTACGGAATGTGCATCAATGGCGATTTTGCCTTGGTGGTGTGCCCCACAGCACACCTCATATATGTTATATGCGGAATCTCCAGGTAGGGCAGCTGGAGTAGGGCATTGTTTGTTTTCTGCGGGTTTCATGGCAGACTCTGTCACCGCTATCATATTTCCTGGAGAGTTACGGGCCTGCTGCCTCTGGTGGGCAGTCCAGACTTTTCTCCTGGCCTGGTTAACACTGTCCTGCGGCAGTGGCATGCTCAGGGTCTCAGACATGTAACTGTCTTGCATATGGACCAGGAGGAGATGGAGTCCTTTGAGCGATTATGTCGTAAGTTTGTTACCCTCAACCAATGTTCCCTCTAATTTTCTGTAGGCTGTGTGCGCATAAAATATCAGCTGTGTAGCTTTTGAAGGAAGGTTAAATTTTTCTGCGCCACATAACGGCACTCGGAGTTATATACTTTAAAATTTGACTACACATCAGAATACAGTATGTACACCACATTGATTTTAATCAAATTAAATGAAAATAGACGATTACTAAATGAAGTGGAAAATTTCTAGTAATTACAATCACAACTTTTAAATTTTAAGATATGTGTTGTTTTCTATCAGGATCAGAACCATAATTTTTGTGCACTTTGTTTTAAAGTATGTGTGCTTGTTCGGCAAGGTGTGTGCGCGTGCACACACGCACAGCTTGGAGGGAACAGTGCCCTCAACAGATTTTTTTGTTTGCAGGCACGTTACTACCTCGCGACCTTCCGCCAGAAGGAGCCTCAGGTGATTCAGTATGGGGGTCTCTGTGACTCCCTTTGAGCCTTAGGTGCAGAGGGGGGTTCAACAGGCCTGAAGGAGTTGGTGAGCCTACCCCCAGATCTTTGATATTTGGAGAACCTGGTACAGCGCTGGAGCCACAATGACCTTAAAGAGCTGTCTGCTCAGTGTCTTGCGAGAGCTTTTGTACAAGCCTCTATTAACACTGAAAATGTGTATCTACAGGAGCTGCAGTATAAGCTATTATGTCTATCTTATGTCCACAATGTATGGTCCCATAGGGCAGGACTCAGAACATTGGATCTTTGTGGAATCTGTGTAAGAGCCACGGGAATGCTGCTTCACCGATTTTGGTCATGCCCACAACTGCAAAGGTTTTGGTCTCATGTCTGTAAGAAGCTGGGAGCCTGACTAAAACATGAAGTAGACACATCCCCGGAGATGTGTCTACTGAGCTTTTTTTCTGGGGAATGGGCTGCGCAGAAAGCACCACAGGATTTCCTACAACGAGGGTTTTTGACAACCAAGAGAGTTATCCTTAGGCTGTGGATGGTCGAGGAAGTCCCAGAGATACACCACTTGGAAAATGCTTTTCATTAATTAATGGCGATGGAACAGAGGACAGCTGATTTACTGGGCTCGAGGGCCTGAGAAAAATTTCTGGCCATTTGGGAGCTGCTTCTGAACATTACTTCTCTGACGCAGTGGAGTGCCATGCTGAATAATTAGTGAGAGGATAGTGAAAGGTGTGTAAGAGCAAGGAGTGGGCATTGAATCGAAGAATGGATATGAGAGTACTGAGATGAGGCCATGACTGGACTGCAGGGAGGGATGGGGGGATAGGATTTTTAATGTGAGCATAAGGCTGCTCAAGAAGTGTTGCATACTTGCATCTTAATAGTTATTCAGATAATGTTAAGAACTGGATGCCATATATGCTTGTACTATAGTATTCTCACCAATGCACTGCCGAATGTGAGGGGAGAGAGGAAGAATGGGTTCAGAGAGTTGAATGTGATTGCTTACTCGGTTACCCTCTTCTTGCGGTACCATGTTGTATTAGTTGACAGTGCTTTGGTGTATTATAGTTGTTATCACTCTTGCAAGAATGTTCAAAACTGTTTACTCAATAAAAAAAATTATTTGCCATTAAATCTCTGTCCACTTTCTTTTCCCTGTGAGGGAGGTCTGTATATCACGCCAATACAAATAGGTTTCTCTTTCTCTTTTTCTAGTTTAACCCACAGTGCCTTCTCTCTCCCTTTTAAGCCCTGCATTTCCATAGCATTAATAATATTTTTTTACATACAGTGTCATTCCTCCTCCCTACCCTGTCCTTTCTGAATAAAGTATAGCTTGGTGTGGTTACTCCCAGTCATGGTTGTCCATGAACCATGTCTGTTACTGCCACTAAATCCATGTCAGCTTCTCCCATTAAAGCCTCAACATCTGGGATCTTATTTCCCATGCTACGGGCATTTATACACACTTCTACCAATTCCATAAAGGTAATGTTTCACTTACCTGGGGGGCTTTCTTCACCCATCCCAAATGAATCTAGTTTAAAGCCCTCTTCAGTAGGTTAGCCAGTCTGCCTCTGAAGTCACGTCGACCCTTCTTGGACAGATGGACACCATCTCTGCTCTGCAACCCTTGGAACAACATCCCAAGGTCTAGGAAACCAAAACACACTCGACACCATCCATGCAGCCATGCTTTTATCTCCAGGATGTGAATTTCTCTGCCTTGGCCTTTACCCTCAACACCTGTGCATCTATCTGCTTCTTCCTCTGATACAGAGCCATTAAATCACTTTTGATACCTTCAGAGGGATACCTGGCAATATCATTTGTGCCGACATGGATGAGCGCAACATCAGGTGGTCTTGATGAGTCTCGGCAAACTATGTAACATCTTGGATTTTGGCACCTGGCAGACAGCATACCTCTCTGGACATCGTCTGATCGGCAGATGAACACCTCAGTACCCCTCAGAAGAGAGTGACCAAACACTACCCTTCTCTTCCTTGTGGTCACTGATTCTGCAACTTTGGGGTGCTCGAGCACGCCTTTGCTGCAAACTCCTGTTTGGAAGAGACTTCCCAAAGGGATAGTACCTTTGGCCAGGTCATACTCCATCTTTTCAGGGAATAATGCAACTCCTTCCCTCCAACTCATGATGCCTACGCTACTGGAGTAGGGATTGCATCTTTGAAGCTGCTGCTGCAATGTCAGACTTCCAGCCAATCAGCACCCCCTTCTGCCCTTTACGGTCCGCTTTTGGTCACCAGTGGCTTTTACAGGTTTTTTCGGTAGCCTGTAGCTTGGGAGTCCCATATATGAGGACTGACTTCCTGCTTGTTCCTGGATAAAGCATAGTTACTCACCTGTAACAGGTGTTCTCCGGAGACGGCAGGAATCAGCCCTCACAACTCTCCCTTCTCCCTGTGGAGGAGTTTTCTTTTTATGCTTTCTTGAGCTCTGTCATACTGAGGTAAGGTGGTACCTTTGGATGGGAAGGTACATAGACGAGACCTACAGGGATATAGTCCTGAAGTCCCACCTCCAGTCTGGCAGCACCCCTGTTGCCATGGAGGAGAGAGGTCACGTGACAGGAGAGTATCACCCTGGTGTGGCAGGAAGTGATCCTGTAACTAGGACCTGTCCTCCAGGTGATGTAAAACCCTCTCGCACCGAGGAAGTTTCTCCAGGGCCATGTGCCCATGAGGGAAGGGTTAGGACAGCCGTTATAGTTGGTGATTCGATCATTAGGCATGTAGATAGCTGGGTGGCTGGTGGACGTGAGGATCGCCTGGTAACATGCCTGCCTGGTGCGAAGGTAGCAGACCTCACACGCCACCTAGATAAGGTCTTAGATAGTGCTGGGGAGGAGTCTGCTGTCTTGGTACATGTCGGTACCCATGACATAGGAAAATGTGGTAGGGAGGTTCTGGAGGCAAAATTTAGGGTTTTAGGTAGCAAGTTGAAATCCAGAACTTCCATGGTAGCATTCTCCGAAATGCTTCCTGTTCCACGCGCAGGACCCAAAAGGCAGGAAGAGCTCCGGAGTCTCAATGCGTGGATGAGACAATGGTGCAGAGATGAGGGTTTTGGATTTGTTAGGAACTGGGGAACATTCAGGGGAAAGGAGGGGCTCTTCCGAAGGGATGGGCTTCACCTTAACCGGGATGGAACGAGGCTGCTGGCATTAACCTTTAAAAAGGAGATAGAGCAGCTTTCAAACTAGATATTAGGGGAAAGTCGACAGTTGCCCAAGAGCGGATGGTTCGGAAGAATGTATCCTTGAAGGATACTACCAGAAGCAGAGAGGTTCCACAAAAGAGTAAAGTAGCCCAAAAGCCCTCAAGTATGGAGCAGACAGAGCTTAAAGATCCCAATTTACCCATGTCTAACAATAGCCAAATTAACATGAATAAAATACATTCTCTAAAATGCTTGTATGCAAATGCTAGAAGTCTAAAGAATAAGAAGGGAGAGTTAGAATATATAGCACTAAATGAAAGGTTAGATATGATTGGAATATCAGAGACATGGTGGAAGGAGGACAACAAGTGGGACACTGTGATACCTGGGTACAAATTATATCGTAATGATAGAGCTGATCAAATTGGTGGAGGGGTTGCGCTCTATGTTAGAGAGGGCATTGACTCAGAAAGGATTAAAGTTTTGCAGGAAACAAAATCTGCTGTAGAATCTATATGGATTGAAATTCCATATAAAAGGAGGAAGGCAATGGCAATGGGGGTGTACTATCGAGCGCCTGGCCAGAATGACCAAATGGATGTTGAAATGCTCAAAGAAATCAAGGAAGCTAACAAAAGTTACTGTGCAGTAATAATAATGGGTGATTTCAATTACCCCGGTATCGACTGGGTCAGTGTCACGTCAGGACATGCTAGGGAGATAAAGTTCCTAGATGAAATAAATGACTGCTTCTTGGAGCAGCTGGTTCATGAACCGACCAGAGGGGAAGCCATATTAGACCTAGTCCTTAGTGGAACACCAGATCTAGTGCAAGAGATAAGGGTGTTGGGGCCACTTGGCAATAGTGATCATAGCATGATCGCCTTTGATTTAATTAGTGGAGGAGGGATAGTAAGGAAATCCACAGTATTACCTTTTAACTTTCGAAAGGGATACTATGATAAAATGAGGAAAACAGTTAAGAAAAAACTAAAAGGAGCAGTTGCAAAGGTTAAAGACGTACATCAAGCTTGGGTGGTGTTGAAAAATACTATCTTGGAAGCCCAGACCAGCTGTATTCCACGCTTTAAGAAAAGTGGAAGGAAGTCCAAAAAACTGCCAGCATGGTTTAAAGGTGAGGTCAGAGAGGCTGCTGTTGCCAAAAAAACATCTTTCAGGAAATGGAAAAAAGAGCCAAACGACGAAACCTGGAAAAAGCATAAGCACTGGCAAGTCAAATGCAAGGCATTGATAAGGCAGGCAAAGAGAGAATTTGAGAAGAAGCTTGCTCCGGAAGCAAAAGCGCAAAATAAAGACCTTTTCAAGTACATTCGTAGCAAAAAACCTGTGAGAGTCAGTTGGTCCATTAGATGATAAAGGGGTTAAAGGAGCACTAAGAGGCGACAAGGCGATAGCGGAGAGACTGAATGAATTCTTTGCTTCGGTCTTTACTGAGGAAGATGTAGGGATGTTACCCCTGACTGAAGTGGTATTTAAAGGTGCGGAAGAATTGAAGGAAATATCGATACATCGGGAAGATGTCTTACAACTATTAGATAAACTGAAGAGTAGCAAATCACCTGGGCCGGATGGTATACATCCAAGGGTGTTGAAAGAACTGAAATATGAGATTGCAGACCTGCTATCAATAATCTGTGAACTATCATTAAAATCATCTCTAATACCTGAAGATTGGAGGATCGCCAATGTAACACCAATTTTTAAAAAGGGTTCCAGGGGTGATCCGGGAAACTACAGACCGGTGAGCCTGACGTCAGTACCAGGAAAAATGGTAGAAACCATCATAAAGAATAAAATTACTCAGCATATAGATGTTGTTAAGTGCCGTCGAGTCGGAGTTGACTCATGTCGACCCTCTGGATAGCTATCCTAAATTGTGTTCGGTCTCCAGTCAGGCGGCTCATTGTTGACAGACTGGTACCCATAGCTGCTGTTATTGTATCGATCCATCTCATTGCTGGCCTTCCCCTTTTGCGTTGACCTTCTATCTTGCCAAGCCTAATGTCTTTCTCTAATGATCTCTCTCTTCGCATGATGTGTCCAATGTATGAAAGTCGAAGTCTTGTCATCTGAGCTTCTAAAGAAAGCTTAGGTTTGATCTCCTCTAGTACCGACTGGTTTGTTCTTCTGGCAGTACATGGTATACACCAGGGGTCTCAAACACGCGGCCCGTGAGACAACTTTGTGCGCCCCGCGAAAGAGAAAAACAAAAAAACCCCAAAACCCTGACTTCTGCCGTTGCCGCCGTGGCAGCGGCAGAATCAATTGTCAAATTAAAAAAAAAAAGACTTCTGCTGCTCAAGCAGCAATATCACCTGTCCTGCGGCCCCTTCCCCTGTGCCCGGAGATCCGAATCTGCTCATCAGCGGCGTGCTTTTCAAGCCGCGAAGAGTATTCCCCTCTCGCGCGGCTTGAAACCGCGCGAGAGGGGAATACTCTTCGCGGCTTGAAAAGCACGCCGCTGATGAGCAGATTCGGATCTCCGGGCACAGGGGAAGGGGCCGCAGGACAGGTGATATTGCTGCTTGAGCAGCAGAAGTCTTTTTTTTTTTTTAAATTTGACAATTGATTCTGCCGCTGCCACGGCGGCAACGGCAGAAGTCAGGGTTTTGGGGTTTTTTTGTTTTCCTCTGTCGGGGGGGGGGTATGACTGGAAATGGGCAGATGGGGGGTAGTACTGGAAGTGGGCTATTGGCAGGGGGGGGGTTATGACTGGTAATGGGCTATGGTGGGGGCTAGGACTGGAAATGGGCAGATGGGGGTTAGGACTGGAAGTGGGCTATTGGCAGGGGGGGGTTATGACTGGTAATGGGCTATGGTGGGGGCTAGGACTGGAGCTGGGCAGATGGGGGTTAGGACTGGAAGTGGGCTATTGGCAGGGGGGTTATGACTGGTAATGGGCTATGGTGGGGGCTAGGACTGAAAATGGGGTGATGGGGGTTAGGACTGGAGGTGGGCTGATTGGGGGGTTAGGACTGGTAATGGCCTATGAGGGGAGGTAAGACTGAAAATGGGGTGATGGGGGATACGACTGCAAGTGGGCTATGGGGGGGACTAGGACTGGTAATGGGCTATGGGGGGGTAAGACTGAAAATGGGGTGATGGGGGGGTAAGACTGGAAGTGCGCTATGGGGAGGTTAGGACTGGTAATGGGCTATGGGGGGTCTAGGACTGGTAATGGGCTGGGGGGGTTGCTAGGACTGGAAATGGGCTGAGTGGAAGGGGGGCTTGAACTGCAAATGGCTGATGTGGAGGGGGGCTTGGAATGGAAATGGGCTGTGAGGGGAGGGAGCTAGGATTGGAAATGGGCTGATGGGGGGCTAGGATTGGAAATGGGCTGATGGTGAGGCTAGGATAGGACTGGAAATGGACTGATGCAGGGACTAGAAAGGAGCAGATGCTGGGTGGGGCTGGAACTAGAAGGGAGCTGATGTTGGGGGAGGATTAGAATGGGATGGAGCTGGGAAAGTGAAATGGAGAGGGGAAAAATATTTTGTCTGGAAGAGAAGACAAATCTACAATTGGCCAGGTATTGGGAGAGTAAGTGGGGATTGAGGATGGAGGGGTAAAATTTGAGTGGATGAAATAGGAATGAGGAAAGAGCAAAAGGAGAAAGATTAGTATGTTAAAGCAGATGTAGGGAGAGAGAATGGAAAAAAAACTAGAAGAGAGAAGAAAGGACAAATGGACAGCAGACGATGGAGATAGCAGAAGACACGAAGAAACCAGAAGTGGCTGGAGCAATTGCAACTGAAAAAAAATGCACAAAAGGTAGAAAAATATCTCTTTATTTTGAATTTATTAACTGGAATATGTCAGCTCTGGGAAATGTGCATCATTAATGTTTGCGCTTTGTTTAGTACAAGAGGAAATTAATTTATAGTTTTATTTCTACAGTGTTGTTGTACATTCCAAGTTTGGCTTTTGGGGTTCCCAGTTTAATTATTGTCTTCCTATTTCTGAATCTTTTAGTCTTTCTTTATCCATACTCATTAAGAGGCATGTTTACTAAAAGTTAGTGTATGGTAACATTATGCAAATATTTATGCAAATGAGGCCCCTTATGCAAATGAGGCCCCACGTCTTATGCGGCCCCCGGGTTACTTTACAAGTCCTCATTTGGCCCTCAAAGCAATTTGAGTTTGAGACCCCTGGTATACACAGTATTCGCCGCCAGCACCGTAATTCAAGGGCATCAATTTTCTTCCTGTCTGTCTTTTTCACTGTCCAGCTTTCACATCCATATGATGTTATTGAAAATACCATTGCTTGAACAAGTCGAATCTTTGCATGGAGAGAGACATCTCTGCTCTTGAGAATCTTATCTAGGTCTTTCATAGCCATTCTGCCAAGAGCAATGCGTCGTCTGATTTCTTGACTGCTTGTTGCTTCTTTATTAATAGTTGATCCAAGTAGGTTAAAGTTGTTCACAATTTCAATTTCTTCTCCTTCAACGATGAACCTGTTGATTATGCCAGTTGTCATGATCTTTGTCTTCTTTACATTAAGGTGCAGGCCCATTTTGAGACTATGTTCTTTGATTGTGAGAAGCAAATGTTTCAGATCATCTTCACTTTCAGCCAGTAATGTGGTATCATCAGCATAGCGAAGGTTGTTGATGACTCTTCCACCAATCTTCACACCTCTGTTGTCTTCATACAATCCTGCTTCTCTGATGATTTGTTCTGCATACAAATTAAACAGGTAGGGGGAAAGTATGCAGCCTTGTCTTACACCTTTGCTTATTTTAAACCATTCTGTTTCTCCCAGAGTGTTGAAAGAACTGAAATATGAGATTGCAGACCTGCTATTGGTAATCTGTGAACTTTCATTAAAATCATCTGTAATATCTGAAGATTGGAGGGTCGCCAACGTAACACCAATTTTTAAAAAGGGTTCCAGGGGTGACCCAGGAAATTACAGACCGGTGAGCCTGACGTCAGTACCAGGGAAAATGGTAGAAACCATCATAAAGAACAAAATTACACAGCATGTAGATAGTCATCGCCTAATGGGAGACAGCCAACATGGCTTTAGACAAGGAAGATCTTGTCTTACTAATCTGATATGTTTCTTTGAAGGTGTGCATAAACAGGTAGACAAAGGTGAGTCGGTTGATATAGTGTATCTGGACTTCCAGAAAGCTTTTGACAAGGTCCCCCATCAGAGACTTTTGGCGAAGCTAAAAAGTCATGGGATAGGAGGCAGTGTACTATTGTGGATCGGGAACTGGTTAAAAGATAGAAAGCAGAGGGTAGGGCTAAATGGCCAATATTCCCAATGGAAAAAAGTGAATAGTGGAGTACCCCAGGGATCTGTACTGGGTCCGTTACTTTTGACATATTCATAAATGACCTGGAAAAGGGAATAACTAGTGAGGTTATCAAATTTGCAGATGACACAAAACTGTTTAAAGTTGTTAAAACCCAAGAGGATTGTGGAAAACTGCAGGAGGATCTGGATAAATTGGAAGACTGGGCATCCAAATGGCAGATGAAATTTAATGTGGACAAATGCAAAGTTATGCACCTAGGAAAGAACAACCCACACTATTGTTACACGATGCAAGGCTCCACATTAGAAACCACCACCCAGGAAAAGGATTTAGGAGTCATCGTGGATAACATGTTAAAACCCTCCGCCCAGTGTGCAGCGGCGGCCAAGAAAGCAAATAGAATGCTAGGTATCATAAGGAAAGGAATGGAGAATAAAACAAAGGATATTATAATGCCTCTGTATCGCTCCATGGTACGACCGCACCTTGAATATTGTGTGCAATTCTGGTCGCTGTATCTTAAAAAGGATATAGCGATTTTAGAAAAGGTTCAGAGAAGAGCCACCAAAATGGTAAAGAGGATGGAAGGATACTCCTATGAAGAAAGGCTAAAAAGGTTAGGGCTCTTTAACCTGGAAAAGAGACGGCTGAGGGGAGATATGATAGAAGTCTATAAATTAATGAACGGAGTGGAACGGGTAAACGAAGATCGATTGTTTACGTTATCAGAATATAGAAAGACTAGGGGACATGCAATGAAGCTACAGGGTAAACTATTTAAGACTAATAAAAGAAAATATTTTTTCACTCAACGTGTAATCAAACTCTGGAATTTGTTACCAGAGGATGTAGTAAAGGCTGTTAGTGTAGCTGGGTCTAAAAAAGGTTTGGACAAGTTCCTGGAGAAAAGGTCCATAAACCATTATTAAGAAGTGACCGAAGATATCAATGCTTGACCCAGTACAAGCATTGTGGAACTTGTGTCTCTTGGGGAAACTGCTAGGTACATATGACCTAGATTGGCCACTGTTGGAAACAGAATACTGGGCTTGATGGACCTTGGTCTGACCCAGTATGGCGTATCTTATGTTCTTATGAAGGTGACCGCACATGAGAAGTGTAGCGCCCAAAAGCTTGCTTTTAAAGCTGGGGATTGGACGCCACCCATATGCGAGGACTGATTTCTGCTGTCCCCAGAGAACACCTGTTACAGGTGAGTAACTACGCTTTCAATTATGGGGAACTCCCATCATCTACCTCTTTTCTACTTCAATCAACGCCCAACTTGGTTCAGTTCCAGGATTCCATCTCCACAGAGCTAGTCCTCAGATGACTTTCTCCTTCATTTGGGCAGGGACTGCTTTATGCATTTCCATCCATTCTATTGATACAGAAGAGCCTCTTCAAGTGGACAAGGGAATGATGATTCTCATCACCCCATTCTGGCCACGTCAACCATGGTTTCCTCTACTCCTTCGATTAGCACTGCACCGACTTATCAGTCTGCGATATGTGCTGAATCTCCTATCACAGGCCAAGGGACTTTCCTTCACCCCAATCTGAGTGTGCTACGGTTGATAGCGTGGCTGCTGAAAGCCTCATCTTATCTCATCTAGACCTTCCACTGGAAGTTAAAGATGTCTTAGCATCTATAGAGGACTCCACTCAATGTACTTGCACATATAAATGGTACAGGTTTTCTCTCTAGTGCTCCCAGAGAACTCTCAGCACTTTTACTTGCTCAGTGGAACCTCTACTTCAATATCTTCTCTATCTCGCTAAGGCAGAATTAAAGACAAACTCAGTTCAAGTCCACCTTAGTGCCATCTCAGCCTCTCACTGGCCAGCTGCTGGTCAACCTATTTCTGTTCATCCTCTCGTAACACGCTTTGTGCGAGCCTTTTCTTAACAAAGCTGCCTATCAGACTACCTCCACTAGTCTGGGACCTTGATGTTCTTCTGGCTCAGCTACTTAACCTTCCAAGTTAGGAACATCAGGGAAGTTGAGGAGAGGGGCTCAAAGGGAGGTTTATCTTCTTGATTGCTCTCACATCGGCTTGTCATGTCAGTGAGTTGCAAGCTCTAGTGAATTATACTCCTTACACTCGCTTCCACCATGATAGGGTGGGTCCTCCAAACCCATCTCAAATTCTTTCCAAAGGTGGTTTCCCTCTTCCACCTTAACCAGTCGGCCTCTCTTCAGACCTTTTTTCCAAGTCCTCATTTTTCTCAGGCGGAAGCTACACTGCATCCCCTGATTGCATGAGAGCTTTGGCCTATTATTTAGAGAGAACTAAAGCTCATCAACAATTCTCGCAACTTTGTGTCATTTGACCCTAGTCATTTGGGCCTACTGGTCACAAAGCATACTCTTTCTAATTGGATTGCCAACTGCATTTCCTTCACTGTAATAAAGTAGAATCAATCATTCTTATTGCAACACTGTAATAAGGTCTCAGACTTGTATCGCACTTAAATCCAGACTTGCGTCCATTCATGTAGTGCTGTATTTTGCATCAATGACCTTATAAACTATTGTAATCTGTTATTACTATTACGCTGTGCAGATTCTTTAATGGTGAGCTAAAACTTAACTTTATCGCTCCAGCAAGTCATGCCCAGCGAGCTAAACGGATCCCGACGCTCAAATTTGGCGCCACTAAGGCGTTTCAATATAGTATTTTCATCAGGAGATCCTCTCGTGTAATCTACAAAACAAACAAACATTTTTACTCCGTGAAAACTACATACTATAAGTGTCGCCCTTTATTCACTATCTTCTAAAATATTAAAAACACTTCTACTTACAAATATTTATGCTGCCCGCATCCCCTTTCACTTATCATCCATCTGTATGACTACTTCCATGTCTCCTCAGGACGCCGCGCATGCGGGATAGAACTAGCTACCATCATTTAAAAACCCTCACCGGAATTACCTAATTCACTTCAGCTGTTCCTCTAACAGTTTTCCTTACTCTTGCTTATCCCTCTTGATATGACATTCATGCTCTAGGATCATTGACTTAAAGACCAGTTAAAACTTAAAATTAAGAAGGCTGGATTTTTAAAAAAACTGTTTATATTAAACGTTAAACCACTGGTCTCATTTATCCTTCCACTATTATAAAATGTGCTCAAGCACTATTTTCACTAAATACCAATAAGTATACAAGGAAGCTAAAATATCAGTCCTAATCTTTCTGCCATTTCTATTAATCACAATTCGTTTGTACAGTATTCAAGGGAAATACCGCTGGAACTAGAATAACTGTCCTTACATTGTTTAAACTATTGCCTACATAACTTGACGTATCGAAAACTTAACTAAGGATCTATACTCATGATCTGGAGTTGTATATCTTATGAAGGGCTGGACTTTTAAGTACAGACCAACCAATCTATGGCTATATTTAAGCCGCCCGGGGAAACCTTGCCTAACTTATATATCCACTTTTGCTCTTTCAATAAGAGCGTCTCATCCAAAGTTTTGCCCCCCATGGCATGAAGTACTTGTTCTATGGCAAAACTACGAAGTTGTTCAAACTTATGCCCTTGTGATAAACAATGTGTTACAATCGGGGCCTCCACTCTCCGGCACTTCAGTCGGCTCCTATGCTCTCGTGATCTGATTTTCAAGGGACATATTGTCTTGCCGACATACATAAGTCCACATGGACATAAGATACTATAGATCACCGCCTCTGAACTACATGTGGTGTGCGAGCGAAAATAAAAAGTGGCCCCTCTAACAAAACTGTGAAGTCTCTATCATGATTTCACAAACATCACAATCACCACATTTCTTATGGCTGCCCCCCTCTCTATGTCGTTCCAATGTTGGAAGCACTGTCGGGCTAAGGTATTCTTTTAAATTTCAGCCACGTTGCCAAACACACCGTATCCGCTTGGTCTCTAATCCCGGAACCACTGTAAGGAAATTCTTGTGTTTACGTAAGAGCTTCTGTATGTGAAAACTCATCGGAGAGTAAGCTGTGGTAAGATTAACTATTTCTGAATCAGGCTGTGATAGCGGTTTCATTCTTATTAACCCTGGTCTATGATTGTATAAAGCTCTCCGGTAGGCTCGTTGTACTATTATTCTAGGATAACCCCTATCCAAAAAATCTTTTTTTAAAAGTTGTGCTCGTTGTTTGAAATCCTGAACATCAGAACAGTTTTGTCTAAATCGCAGAAACTGTGAAAAAGGAAGAGATTCCTTCAACTGTTTGGGATGTTTGCTAGTAAAATGAAGGAACGTGTTCCTATCTGTCGGTTTCCTAAAGACTGATGTATGCCAACCATGAGTGCCCCTAGTGACCTGCACATCTAAATATGTGGTTTTTTCTTTATGATATGCATGAGTAAATTTGATAATCTCTAGGAACAAGCAGGAATGAGTCCTCACATATGGGTACGTCGGAACTGACGGAGCCTGCGCGGGAAAGCTCCCCAGCTTCCCAGAAAGGAAGCTTTTGGGGCCTCCCACAGCACATGCGCGCTGCCTTCCCGCCTTCCTGACCAACTCTCCTCAGTTCTTCTTTTTCCGCGGAGCCAGCAGGTCGTGTTCCTGTCACCGCTGAAGAAATTGTTATTTTAATTTGTTTCTTTGACCGCGTGTCTGCCTTCCCCGATTCCGGACCGGTACCGCCGGTCTTTTTTCGTTTATTTCTTAAAAAAAAAAAAATAATTAATTACTTTTTCCTCACTTGGTGTATTTTTTCTGTGAGGCCTCTAGGCTTTCTCAGGTTCTCCCTCATGGAAAAACCAGCTTCTGGTTTTAAAAAATGCACCAAGTGTACCGGTACTATTTCAGTCACAGATACCCATGAGTGGTGTCTTAAATGTTTGGGGCCTGACCATTCCATTCCGGATTGTCCATCCTGCTCTCTGATGTCCAAACGGGGCTTACAGAACAGAGCAGCTAAGTTTCATATGCTGTTTTCTACCGATACTCCAGCATCAACATCCTCCAGGTCGTCTTCTCCTGATGGATCTCAGGTAACCAAACATTCTTCAGGCAGGTCCTCAAAAGGCAAATCTCCCTCTAAGCAGCGAGAGGCCCTTGCATTTGACTCTGAGGACCCTGCCCCAGCCAAACAACCCCGGCGGGAAGCTCCGGCTTCCAAAGCTCCTCCTATGGGGTTACAGGTAGACATCGATGGCACGGCCTCGACCGATCTCCTGTTAGACTGCTCTGGGGTACCGGCTAACACCGGTACCGACATCCAGGCAGTTTGGCGACTATGGGTACTACGGTACAATCCATGCAGCAGGCCTTACTGGCTTTCATTAATGCTGCAACGCCATCGGTACCGCGACAATCGGTTCCGATTCCGGTACCGATACCGGTACCCAGAGCATCTACTTCCAGTAGCATGCCGGTTCCAGTCTCCGGTTCCGGAGATTTCCTCGATACCGCTCCGATTCCCGGTACGCCCGATGTCGGTACGCGTATCGATCTCTGGAAGCAAATAGGCGATACTTTGAATCCTCTGAAGATTCTGATACATCAGATGATTCTGCTGATGTCTCTCTTACTCTTCCTGAGGAGCCCTCTTCTCCAAAAAGGAGAATGTCTCCTCCAGAGGATTTGTCCTTTCAAGACTTCATTATTGAAGTAGCTAAAGGACTTTCCATATCTGTAACCTCTGAAAAGGAACCTAGAGCAAAAAAATTGGATATTTTAGGATACTAAGGTTCCCAAAGAGGCAGCCACCTTACCCATACATGAAATTCTTCAAGAACACATGATGGACTTGTGGGAGGCTCCTCTCACCCTATCTCCACATTCTCAACGTTTGGACACCATGTATCGGGTTCCTCCTTCTCCTGGTTTTCAAAAAACTCAGCTTCCTCACCACTCTATTGTGGTGAAGTCTGCTATGAAAAAGATAGAGTACCAAAAGGCACTCTTCTACCCCTCCAGGAAGAGAATGTAGGACTCTGGATGCTTTTGGGAGAAAAATCTTCCAAGCTAGCATGCTTATTGCCAGAATCAATTCATACAGCCTCTATATGGGCATGTTTTTGAAAGAGATTGCATTAAAGATACGTCAGTTTCTCCCCTTTATCCCAGAGGATAAGAAAGAGGAGTTCCTCCTTTTGCTAAAGCAAACTCAAGATGTTTCAAAGTTCTCCAACAGAGCAGCCTTTGACTCTTTTGAGGGGGCAAGCAGAGCCTCTGGCATTGCCATAGCTGCTCGCAGACTGGCTTGGCTCCAGGCCTCTGATTTGGAACCCTGGGTACAAGAAGGCTTGGGCAATCTGCCCTGTACAGGTGAAAATCTGTTTGGCAAGGAGTGGCGAATCAAAGCCACTCAAATGGATGCAGAGAATGCTGCTTTAGATAGACTTTCTAAGTCTACCTCTACCCCTGCCAAGAAAAAACCTTTTAAGAAACCTTTCTATAAAAAGACCAGATTTTCCACAAATACTGGCCAGCAATCTTCCCAAGTTCGCTTTGCTCCTAAGCGTCAGCAAACTAAACAGGCCAGAACAAAGTCTACAGGGGCTGCTACAATCCAGCAGTCGCAACCCCCTCAGGGTTTTTGACTTGATTCTAGAGAACTTAACCTTTCTGGCTCTGCAACAACCAGAACCTCTCACCATTCCAGGAAGGTTAACTCATTTTGCTCCCAGATGGGAACAAATCACATCAGAACCGTGGACCCTCTCTATCATCAAAGAGGGCTACAAACTACTTTTCTCCAGCCTTCCTCCCCATTCCATGTTGAGACAATTCAATTCTCCCCCTTATCTCCTGTACCTGTTGGGCCAGGAGGTGACCACTCTTCTCGCCCAAAAGGCAATAGAAGAGGTTCCTCTTCTCAACAAGGGTCAGGTTTTTACTCCCCTTATTTTCTCATTCCCAAGAAAACAGGGGGGTACAGACCCATTCTGGATCTCAGAGAAATGAACAAATTCCTATACAAGGAGAAATTCAAGATGCTTTCTCTAGGCACTTTCCTTCCATACCTACAGAGTCAGGACTGGCTTTGTTCTCTAGATCTCAAGAATGCGTACACACATATACTCATCCATCCATCCCACAGAAAATTCCTACGGTTTCTGTTCCAGGGAAAACATTTCCAATACAGAGTACTTCCCTTCGGTCTAGCCTCTGCTCCAAGGGTATTTACCAAATGCATGGCAATAGTAGCTGCATTTCTACGCACTCTGGGAATCTTTGTCTTCCCATACCTGGACGACTGGCTCATCCGAGCTCCATCTCAGTCCGAGGCTCAGACTTCCCTGGACCACACCAGACGCATATTGCAGTATCTGAGACTTGTCATCAATCTGCCAAAGTCTCAACTCACCCCTACTCAGTCCCTAGAATTCATAGGGGCCTGGCTAGATACCACCACTGCAAGGGCCTATCTTCCTCAGGCCCGTTGCCACCGTCTAGTGCACTTGGCCTCTCAAATTCAGTCCAGAAGCCACTTGACTGCCAGGGAGATGCTACAACTGCTAGGCCACATGGCATCCACAGTTCATGTGGTGCCTTATGCACGCCTACATATGAGAGCAGCTCAATGGACTTTGTCCACCCAGTGGACCCAAGCATCAGGAGCTCTCTCAGATCAAATAGCAACCTCAAAACGTCTTTTTTGGTCTCTCCAATGGTGGATGTCCACTCGAAATCTGTTGTTGGGGGCCCCCTTCCAACCTTTGTTACCCCAAGCAACTCTCACTACAGATGCCTCCCAAACAGGTTGGGGAGCTCATCTCCAAGACCTCTCCACTCAGGGCACTTGGTCTCCACAGGAGACCACCCTTCATATCAACCTTTTGGAGCTGCGAGCAATTTTCCTTGCTCTCAAGGTCTTTCATACCCTCCTCATCAACATGACAGTCCTTGTTCATACCGACAATCAAGTAGCCACGTTCTACATAAACAAACAAGGAGGGACTGGCTCTCTGTCGCTTTGCAACGAAACTCTAAAATTGTGGGTCTTCGCCAGAGAGCATCAGATCCATCTCCTGGCAGTGTACCTCCCAGGAATCCAAAACTCTTGGGCAGACAGACTCAGTCGAGTTCTGCTTCCACACGAATGGTCCTTGCACATGGATCAGGTACTCAGAATCTTTCAGAAATGGGGAACCCCGGACATAGACCTCTTTGCAAGTCCGTGCAATGCCAAACTTCCCCGGTTCTGTTCCAGGATTCCGTGTCAGGGAGCTCAGGCCAAGGATGCCTTCCTCCTTCATTGGGGTCAGGCCTTCCTGTATGCCTTTCCACCCATTCCTTTGATTCCCAAGACTCTATTCAAACTTCAGAGGGATCAAGAGTCTATGATCCTCATAGCTCCACGCTGGCCACGCCAAGTGTGGTACCCTCTACTTCTGCATCTCTCCCAGGCACCCTCCCTGGATCTAGGAGCTGCTCCAGACCTTCTGTCTCAAGAGGAGGGGACTTTGTGGCACCCAAACCCCAAGTCCCTTCACCTCAGAGCTTGGTTACTGAAGGCCTAGACCTTCAAGACTTCAATCTTTCTCAACAGGTAAAGGATGTCCTCCATGCATCTAGGAAACCTTCCACCAGGCGTTCTTATGCTTTTAAATGGAAAAGATTTTCAATTTGGTGTGCTGACAAAGGTCTTAACCCTCTAGCACTACCTTTGAATTCTTTACTCGAATATCTCCTGCATCTTTCCAATGCAGGACTTAAAACCAATTCTGTAAGGGTCCATTTGAGTGCTATTGCAGCATCTCTTCAGCCTATCAATGGACAACCTGTTTCCTCTCATCCTCTTATTGCGAGATTCATGAGAGGCCTAACCTTAACTAAACCTCCCATTCGACCTCCTCCGGTGGCATGGGACTTAAATGTGGTTCTTGGTCAGCTTATGAAGCCACCCTTTGAACCCTTAGCCACTACCTCCTTGAAGTTTCTTTCCTGGAAGGTTATTTTCCTCATTGCAGTCACTTCAGCTCGCCGCATCAGTGAACTGCAGGCCTTAGTGGCTAATCCACCTTATACAAGGTTCCATCATGATAAGGTAGTCCTTAGGACAAATCCACACTTTATGCCTAAAGTGGTCTCACCTTTTCATCTTAATCAAGAGGTATATTTACCTGTCTTTTTTCCAGCTCCTCATGCATCCAATGCAGAGAAGAATCTTCATACACTGGATTGTAAAAAAGCTCTTGCTTTTTACTTACAAAGGACACAGCAATATAGAAAGTCTTCCCAGCTTTTTGTTGCTTTTGATCCTTCTCATTTGGGACTTCCAGTCTCCAAGAGAACACTGTCCAATTGGATTGCTCAGTGTATTTCTTTCGCCTACCAGAGTAAGAACCTTTCTCTGGAGAGCCATGTCACAGCTCATAATGTGAGGGCCATGGCCACCTCTATGGCTCATCTAAATTCTGTGTCCATCGACCAGATCTGTCGAGCAGCCACCTGGGCCTCGGTTCATACCTTCATAGCCCATTACTGCTTGGACAGACTCTGTCGAGACAATTGGTTACATTAAATCAAATATATATGCCCTGTTCAAATTGTACAATTTGAACAGGGCATATATATTTGATTTACAAATTGTACAATTTGAACAGGACTTATATATTTGATTTACAATTTGTACAGGGCATATATATTTGATTTAATGTAACCAATTGTCTCGACAGTGTGTGTCTGACGTGGAGTTCAATCTCACCCCCTGAAGAAACTAGTCAGTCTGTGAAACGCAAGACGGCAGCCGAAAGAAGGCGTCGGAGTCCAAAAGATAAGACAGATCGCTTTATTGTATTTTATGACATGAGCATATAGTTGAATGTCAAACAACATGAGTCTAATATAAGACAAAACTACAGTTAAAAGAAAGCACTAAGGTCATTGATGCAAAAGAGGCACATGTTACTGGTTGAGTCCACAAGATAGTGCCTATCTGAAGTCTGAGACCTGAAGTTCTTTCTTTATAAAGATTCAGAGTTACTTATTATAGGATCATAGCCCACGTTTATTTAGAGGGATTACTTCATTTTGTGACGTATTAGTCTACCCTCTACAGAGTGACCACATAACACGAATGCTCAGTCTCCAAGCAGCTGGAGGAGGTGCATTACCCAGAGGTGCGGGACTGGACTGGAGTTCCTCAAGGAGCAACATTAGCAGGTAAGTCTAATTTCGCTTTTTTTAATACCACTTTATCATTTTAGTCAAAGCGGTTTGCATTGTAACTTAAATTGGTAATGTACATTAAACAAGGACATTGATAACTTGGATTCTTCTGAAGCATTGGAAACTTAAGGTGCTGGCATTAAGGGGAACTTTTTTCTTCAGTTCCCCTGCAAGTGCCTGATTACATTGGATGGTAATTATATCTTTTGGGACCCGTCCCATCTGGAAAAATTACTACTAACATATAGTAAATGACGGCAGATAAAGACCAGTATGGTCCATCTAGTCTGCACAGTAAGATGACAGGAGTAAGATGGCAGGAGTAGGTGCACCCCTCCCCATGTATTTGTTAAGATGGCAGGAGTAGATGCACCCCTCCCCATGTCTTTGTTTAGGGGTGCACCTGTCACTCTATGCAGGCCACCCCTCCCCATGTCTTTGTTTTAGGGGTGAACCCAACGCTCCATGTAGGACACCCCTATTTGTTGAGAAATTAGATGGTTCCGTTTATTTTGATTTTATGGTGTTGCTGTAAAGGGATCCACTGTGTCTGTCCCATGCCATTTTGAATTCCATCACTGTGTTTGCCCCCACCACTTCCATCGGGAGGGCATTCCAAGCATCCACCACCCTTTCAGTGAAAAAGTATATCTCCAGGAACAATCAGGAATGTAGTCTTCACAAAAGTGTATCGTCGGTACCGACGGAGTCTGCACAGCAATGCTCCCCATTGTCCAATAGGAACGCTTTTGGGAGCATCCCTCAGCACATGCGTGCTGTCTTCCTGCCTTTTCAACTGTCCCTCTTCAGTTCTTCGTTTTCTGCAGAGCCGACAGGGTCTATTCCCTGTCACCGCAGAAAATTCTGTCTTTAAATTTCTTTTCTTGTGGTCGCATTTGCCTACCGCATGACGCCTACCGGTACCGCCGGTTCTTTTCTTTTCTTTTCATGCAAACCCCCCCCCCAAAAAACTTAGGCTTTAGACTGTTTCTTTTCAGAAACTTTTCTCTTTGGTGCTAGGCGCCATTTTGGGCACTAGGCCCCATATTCCTAAATCATGGAAAAGCCAACTAGTGGTTTTAAAAAATGTACTAAGTGTGGCGGTACCATTTCCGTCACTGACACCTATGATTGGTGTCTGAAATGTTTAGGACCTGAACATTCTCCAACTGAATGTCTCTCCTGCATGGGGATGACTAAAATAGGAAGACAGAACCGGGCTGCAAAGCTCGGTACCCTCTTTTCTTCAGATGCCAGGTCCATTGCATCGACATTGTCAAGAGCCTCTTCTTCCTCCCATGGATCTCAGGTAACTAAACATAAAAGCCGGTCCTCAAAGGATAGCTCTCCTGCTAAGCATCAAGAGGCCATTGGTGTTGCCCTTGAGGGAACCACACCGGCAAAACAGCCCCAGCGGGAGGCTTCGGCTTCCAAAGCATCGATGGGGCTTCAGGATGTTCTCGAGGCCTCAACCTCGCAAGAACTACCTGTGCCAGGTTCAGGGATACTGGCCGTCTTTACCAGTACCAACACCCAGGCATCGGCAGCGTCAATAGACCAGAGGTTCCCCGCTATCGAGCGCAACATCGCAGCTCTTCTTTCAGCTGCGGTACCGGTGGTCCCATGGGTACCGACATCGACACTGATGCCAGTACAGACACCGGTACCGACACCGATACCGGTACCAACGGTACCGGCCCCGGTGGGAACTCTTCCCATGCCATCTCTGGCTGGAATTGACAAAGTGGTACCGGGTCAGCTCGGTACCGGGATTGTGCTATGCAAGAGCATCGGGGTCATGAATACCCCGATTCTGAAGACTGACAATTCTGCTGGCACTAGAGAGTTTCTCCTAGAAGATCCCTCTTCTCCCCAACGCAGAATGTCACCTCCAGAGGACATGTCATTTCAGGATTTCATCCGTGATATGGCCAAAGGTCTTTCAATCACAGTAGCTCCTGAAGGCGAACCCAGAGCAAAGGAATTGGAAATTCTCCAATATCCTAAAGCTCCTAAGGAGGCAGCCACTCTGCCTATCCATGAAATTCTGCATAGCTTGATGCTCAGAATGTGGGAGACACCTCTGACTACTTCTCCTCACTCTAGGAGACTTGATACTATATGTATCGAGTTCCGCCATGTCCTGGATTTCAGAAAACAGCTGCCACACCATTCAATGGTAGTGGAATCAGCCATGCGTAGGATTGAAAGTGCAAAGAGGCATGCATCCAATCCTCCAGGTCGTGAATGCAGGACTCTGGATGCTTTTCAGCGCAGGACATTTCAAGCTTCTATGCTTTCAGCTAGGATCAGTTCATATATCCTATATATGGGAATGTTCCTCAAGGAAGTCACAGGAGACTTGGAACTTATGAGCCCATTTCTCCCAGATAAGAGACAAGATTTTCTTGCTCTAGTTAAGCATGCTCAAGATGTCTCCAAGTTTGTCAATCGTGCAACCTTTGACTGCTTCAGTTGCATCAGCAGAACCTCTGCTATTGCCATTGGTGCACGACGGATTGCCTGGCTACAGGCATCAGACTTGGAGACTTGGGTACAGGACAAGTTAGGCAACATTCCTTACACGGGCGAGAATCTCTTCGGCAAGAACTGGCAGGAAAAGGCTAACGAGTTAGATGCTGACAAGTCTACCTTAGATAGATTGTCAGTCTACAGCCACTCCAGCCAAAAGGAAGCCTTATAAAAGCCCTCTTTTAGCAAAAAGAGGAGGTTTTATCCTTCCTATACCCAGCAGAGTCAAACTCCAGGTCAGGTTGCCCAAAAGGGACAAACTATACAGCAAAAGAAGCCAAAAGGCCCGAGAGCCCATTCAGCTCTCCAGGTTCAGCCCCCTCAAGGGCTTTGACTCCTTCCTAGAGAGCTTTGCCTTGCTGCCTCTGAGGGGCCCCCAACATTCCGGGCAGGTTATGCCACTTTGTCAACAGATGGTATCAGATAACAGCAGAAGATTGGACATTGTCCATTGTAGGAGAGGGGTACAAGCTTCATTTTCACAGCATGCCCCCTCCTACAATTCTAAAGCAATTCAATTCACAAACCTCTGCAGGCAATCTGCTAGATCACAAGGTCTCCACACTTCTTGCCCAAGGGGCAATAGAGGAAGTACCCATTCTTCAACAGGGTGCAGGGTTCTACTCCCCCTATTTTCTTATTCCAAAGAAAACAGGAGGACAAAGACCCATTCTAGACCTCAGAGAATTGAACAAATATCTGTTTCGAGAGAAATTCTAAATGATTTCTCTAGGAATTCTTCTGCCATACCTTCAAAGTCAGGATTGGCTTTGCTCTCTAGACTTAAAGGATGCATACACTCACATTCTCATCCATCCAGATCACAGGAAATTTTTACGTTTCCTTTTCAGGGGAAAACATTTCCAGTACAGGGTTCTTCCTTTTGGTCAGGCTTCAGCACCAAGGGTATTCACGAAATACATGGCAGTAGTAGCTGCATTTCTACGAACCCTGGGGATTTTTGTCTTCCCCTACTTAGACGACTGGCTCATTCGAGCCCCTATAGTTGCAGAGGCCAGCACTGCACTGTCCCATACAATGTGAATCCTCCAATACTTGGGATTGGTAATAAACTTCCCCAAATCTCAGCTAGTTTTTTCCCAATGCCTAGAATTCATAGGAGCCTGTCTGGATACCAGACAGGCAAGGGCTTTCCTTCCACAAGCCCAGTGTCTTCGCATAATGCAACTAGCTTCTCAAGCAGCAGGCAAATCCTCCCTCACTGCCCGAGAGCTACTGCAGTTACTGGGACATATGGCATCCACAGTTCATGTAGTCCCATATGCTCGCCTCCACATGCGAGCAGCTCAGTGGACCCTCTCCACACAGTGGACACAGGCCATGGGTCATTTGTCGGACAAAATAACAGTCTCTCAATGACTAAGCAGGGCAGAACAGGCTCTCTGTCGTTATGCAACGAAGCTTTACGACTGTGGGCCCTCGCCAGAGAGCATCAGATTCACCTTCTAGTGGTATATCTTCCAGGCATTCAAAACCTTTGGGCAGACAAACTCAGTCGAGTACTGCTGCCTCACGAGTGGTCCCTCCACCTAGACCAGGTGGCAAAGATATTTCATCTCTGGGCACTCCAGACATAGACCTCTTTGCAAGTCCACTAAATGCCAAACTTCCCCGGATCTCTTCCAGGATTCCGGCTCACAACTGTCAGGCAAGGGATGCCTTCCTCTTTCACTGGGGTCAGGACTTCCTTTATGCCTTCCCTCCCATTCCCCTCATCCCCAAAACAATCTTCAAGCTTCAGAGAGACAGGAGTTGCATGATTCTCATAGCACCACCATGGCCCCGCCAAACGTGGTATTCTCCAGGACCAAGCAGGAAGTCAGTCCTCACATATGGGTGATGTCGGCGCCGAAGGAGCCCTCGCGGAGCAATTTCCCCAGCTTTCAAAGAAAGCCTTTGGGAATTGCAGCGCGCATGCGCGGTCCCCTTCCCGCCCAAGGGTGCCATCTTGCTCAGTCTTCTTTTTTCCGCGGAGCCCTACAGACGTTGTTTGTGATCGCTGCTGAAAAAGTTGATTTTATTTAGTATTCTTTTCTCTGTTCGACGCCGGATCCTTTTCCCGCCCGGGCCCGATACCCCGGTATCGAGTCCGTTCTTATCTTCGGTTTTTGTCCTTCGTGACTAGCGTTCGCGCCATTTTTCTTTTTCACTGGCAGCCCTGTCTTTTGACCTCGCAGGGGCCCTTTTTCCCCCGATGGCTGCCAGTGGGTTTAAAAAGTGTGTTCGCTGTAAGAAGCTTATGTCTCTTACCGACACACACGACTGCTGCCTCTGCTGCCTCGGACCCGATCATGACCCGATGATCTGTGGTCCGTGTGGCAAAATGTCCTCAAAAGCGTTGAGTCGGCAGCATCAAAAAGAGAGAATCTTCTCTGACTCCGCGTCCGGCCGGGCCCGGACCTCGTCAGAGGCTTCGACGTCCCAGGACTCCGGTCCCGAGCATCGTCGGAGTTCCTCTGAGTGAGGGTCTCCTGCCTGGGAACATCATAGGAAGAAAAAACCCGCGAGGGCGGATTCGGTGGACGCTCCTGGTTCCTCGAGGGCCAGGTCGCATAGCCCTGATGGCTGTCCCGGTTCTTTGGAGTCGGAGAGGCCTTCAAAACATCCTCGTCTCGAGATGGAGTCTTCTGGACACGTGAGTACTGTAGTCCTCATGGACTCGCCTCCGAAGGAGCCGACTTCGGGCCCGACGCCGTTGGGGCCCGAGTCGGGGGCTGCTGGGTCTCCTGAGCTCGGACTCAGGTTGACGGCCTTGGAGAGTAGTTTCGCTGCCTTCATGGACTAGCAGCGGGCATTAATCGCTGGCCTTGCCGGTGCATCTGCCCCGACCACCGGGACGTCGACGTCCAAGTCGACCCCAGAGACCGAGCCGATCCTAGAGTCCATGCGCACTCGAGTCGATCCTCGGTCACGGTCTCCCTCGGCCTCCCGTTCGGGACCGAGGTCATCGTCAACGCCGGCCTCGGTGTCGGGGCGGAGGGCATCGGAGCCCGCCCAACCGGAGCCGCTTGATTCCTTCTCCGAGGAGTCAGGCTGGGAGACGGAGGATGAAGAGTCACCCGGTACCTTTCGGACTCGGTGCGTCCCATCGGACTCTCCCGAGTCCGAACCTCGGAGACGATTCCCCCCCGGAGGATATCCGGTTCTCGGACTTCGTGTGGGATATGGCCAAGGCCTTGGCATTCCCCACGGATCCCGAGGAGGAGCCGAAGAGCCGAAGAGCTCGATGCCCTCCAGAATGACTCTCCCCCGAAGGAGGCCTTTACTGTGCCGGTTCCTCCGATGCTGGAACGACTTCTCTTCCGCATGTGGGAGAGCCCGGTGCCGGTGTTAAGCGGGTCAATTCCATTTATCGAGTCCGCAAGAGCCCCAGGTTCCAAAAGGCACAACTACCGCAACATTCCATGGTGGTGGAATCGGCCATGCATCGACTCAAGAGTCAGAAGATGCACTCCTCGGTGCCTCCCGGCCGGGAGGCCCGGAACCTGGATGCCCTCGGTAGGAAGTGCTTCCAGGGCTCTATGCTTGCTTGTCGAGTCCAGACCTACCAGCTCTACATGGGCATGTATCTCCGGGACCTGGCAAAAGAGATTGCCGGGTTCTATGCTGGTCTCTCTGAGGAACCTTTGCAGAGGTTCCAGGCCTTGTCCACTGGTATTCGAGAGTGCTCGAAGTTTATTTCTTGAGCAGCCTGCGATGGCTTCGAAGCATCGGCTCGGGTAGCCGGAACCGGCATCAGTGCCCGCCGACAGGCTTGGCTTCAGTCATCCGACCTCAAGCCATGGGTACAGGACAAGTTGGTCGATGTCCCCTGCAGAGGTGAAAACCTCTTTGGCAAGCCCATGGCTGAAAAGGCTGCACAGATCGAGACCGAAACTCTGACCAGGACTCGGCTGTCCAGAAAAACCTCTGCCCCTTCTCAGAAGAAGAAGGGCTCGGGGAAAAAGCCCTTTTACCCGAGGAAGGCGGCTGCCTATAAACACTACCCTCATTATCAGGCCTCTGCAGCTCCCCAACAGGGTCAGCAGGCCAAGGGACGGGGTAATGGGTCCCGTAGGCAGCAGGCCCCCAAGCCCACAACACCGGCCCCTGCTCAGCAGGGTGGGGGTTTTTGACACCGTCAGCATAGCCTCTTCCCCTCTGCTGGTTTCTCTCAGCACAGGAGGCCGGCTGGTCCACTTTGCCCACAGGTGGTCAGCCATCACATCAGATACCTGGGTGCTTCATATACTTCAAAAAGGCTATCTTCTACACTTTCACCAGGTACCTCCCTCCTACTTTCCAGGGGAGCCTCCAAGACTCCCTCTGCACAGGGACTTACTCCTTCAGGAGTTAGCAAGTCGTCTTCAGGAACAGGCTGTGGAACCGGTGCCCCACCACCTGAGATGTCACGGCTTTTATTCCAGGTTCTTTCTGGTACCAAAAAGAACAGGAGGCCTCAGACCCATCTTGGACTTGCGAAACCTCAAGTTCCTGGAGAGGGAAAAGTTCAAGATGCTTACCCTTGGAATCCTGCTGCCCTGCCTTCAGCAGGGAGACTGGCTAGTCTCCTTAAATCTCAAGGATGCGTATACTCACATCCTTATTCATCCAGACCACAGACAATATCTCAGGTTTGTTGTGGGAGGGAATCATTACCAGTACAGAGTACTGCCCTTTGGCCTATCCTCTGCCCCCAGGGTGTTCACCAAATGCCTGGCAGTGGTGGCGGGCTATCTAAGACTTCAAGGCCTTTTTGTGTTTCCCTACCTGGACGACTGGCTCATCAGAGCCCAGTCTTCCCAAGAAGCCACTCAGGCCACTCATCGCACTGTGACTCTACTCCAGCACTTGTGATTTGTCATAAACTTCGCAAAGTCCACTTTGCTCCCCTCTCAAAATCTCGAATTCATAGGTGCCAGGTTGGACACTCTTCAGGCGCGGGCCTTCCTACCTCTGGACAGGGCCCACAGGCTCATGGATCTTGCCAGCCACTTTCACAGCAATTCCCTGGTCTCTGCCAAGCAATTTCTGAGACTGCTTGGCCATATGGCTTCTACGGTCCATGTGACCCCCAATGCCCGCCTACACATGCGACCTGCTCAGTGGTGCCTTCGCACTCAATGGCATCAGGCCACAGGGAGACTGGCGGACTCAGTGCATATATCCAATCTGCTGGTCTCTTCTCTGCGGTGGTGGCTTCATCTGCCAAACCTAGTGCTAGGAGTGGATTTTTAATCTCCTCCGCCTTCTCAGGTACTGACATCCGATGCTTCTCTCCTGGGTTGGGGAGCACATTGCCAAGGGACATGTACTCAAGGCCTCTGGACTCCTTGGGAGTCTGCTCAGCAGATAAACTTCCTGGAGCTCAGAGCCATCCGCCTAGCTCTGAGAGCCTTCTCCCACCTCACTTCTCACCAGTCTGTGCTGGTCCAGACGGACAATCAAGTTGCGATGTTCTACGTGAACAAATAAGGAGGCACAGGTTCCTTCCTTCTCTGTCAAGAGGCACAAAAACTGTGCTCTTGGGCCATCGGCCACGGCATCCTTCTCAAAGCTATCTATCTCCCAGGTCAGGAAAATTACCTAGCAGACAAGCTGAGCAGGATCCTCCAACCACACGAGTGGAGATTGGACCCGTTGGTGGTTCAACGGATCTTTCTCAAGTGGGGTCTCCCCACCATGGATCTTTTTGCCAGTCCTCTAAACCGGCAACTTCCCATATTCTGCTCTCGACAACCGCATCCTCAGCAGATGCCTTTCTGATTCCGTGGTCCACGGGCCTGTTGTATGCCTTTCCTCCCATGCCACTAGTGTCTCGGACGCTCTTCAAGGTTCTCAGGGACAGAGCCTCGATGATCCTGGTGGCTCCCAGGTGGCCGAGACAACCCTGGTTCCCTCTTCTGCTGCAGCTGGCGGTGGACACTCCTGTTCCTCTGGGGTTTCAACCCGATCTCCTGTCACAGGATCAGGGGACTCTCCTACACCCCAACCTCCGGTCCCTTCATCTGATGGCCTGGCTGCTGAAAGGGTAGTCCTTGCTCCTCTCCTGCTACCTCGGGAGGTGGTAGAGGTCGTCTTGGCCTCCAGGCGGCCATCCACCCGGAAATCCTACGCTCTTAAGTGGCGTTGATTCTCCGTATGGTGTGCTCAGCAGAGTGAGAATCCTTTCTCCTGCTTTCTGGCAGTGGTCTTGCAATATTTGCTTTACCTCTCCAATCTTGGCTTTAAGTCCAACTCTGTCAGGGTCCACCTCAGTGCTCTCTCTGCGCATCACGCACCAGTGGATGACAGGCCTCTTTCCAACCACCCTTTGGTGACTCGTTTTCTCCGAGGCCTCCTTCTCCTAAAGCCTCCTTTGCGCCCACCAGCCCCAGAATGAGATCTGAATGTGGTCTTACAGCGGATTACCTGTCCGCCCTTTGAACCTATGGCTACCTGCCCTCTTCGTTTTCTCTCATGGAAAACCTTGTTTTTGGTAGCCCTTACCTCTGCTAGGCACGTTAGTGAACTGCAGGCCCTAGTGTCTGATCCTCCTTACACTAGGTTCTACAGGAATCGGGTAGTCTTACGGACTCACCCTAAGTTTCTTCCAAAAGTGGTTTCTCCTTTTCATCTCAACCAGGAGGTGGTTTTTCCAACCTTCTTTCCCAGGCCGCACACCAGCCGGGCTGAAATGGTCCTGCATGCCCTGGACTGTAGGAGGGCCTTGTCCTTCTACCTTGACCGTACGCGGGAGCATTGGAGGGCTGTTCAGCTCTTCGTTTCTTTTGACCCCAATAAGTTGGGGCTCCCTGTCTCCAAGTGTACTTTGTCCATATGGGTTGCTGACTGTATCGCTTGGGCTTATGGGGCAGCCGGCCTCTCGTTGGAGGGTCGAGTCACGGCTCATCGTGTTAGGGCGAAGGCTGCGTCAGTGGCTCATCTCCGCTCTGTTCCGTTGGCAGACATCTGCCGGGCCGCTACTTGGTCTTCAAGCCAGACTTTTGCGGCCCATTACTGCCTGGAGAGGGAGTCCCGCAGGGACAGTGCTTTCGGACAGGCAGTCCTCCATAATCTCTTTGAGGTTTAGGCAACTCCTACACCTCCGGCCCTGGTGTTGGGCTACCGGTCGGGGGCGTTTTCAGAGAAGATTCCTTCCTTCTGTGCTGCTGAGCTAGAGGGAGCTCATTTTTGTGCTTGAGGTCTCCGGTAGCCTTAAGCTTGGGAGTCCCATATGTGAGGACTGACTTCCTGCTTGGTCCTGGAGAAAGAGTAGTTACTCACCTGTAACAGGTGTTCTCCAGGAGCAGCAGGAATCAGTCCTCACAACCCTCCCTCCTCCCCTTGGAGTTGCAGTCCTATAATTTCGTTTTTGCTAATTTTTTTTGCTGTCTTTTAGCTATGTCATCAGACTGAGCAAGAGGCACCCTTGGGCGGGAAGGGGACCGCGCATGCGTGCTGCAATTCCCAAAGGCTTTCTTTGAAAGCTGGGGAAATTGCTCCGCGAGGGCTCCGTCGGCGCCGACGTCACCCGTATGTGAGGACTGATTCCTGCTGCTCCTGGAGAACACCTGTTACAGGTGAGTAACTACTCTTTCCCTGCTTCTACATCTCTCTCAAGCGGCACCTCTGGAGTTAGGGCATGCTCCAGATCTCCTTTCCCAGGAGAACGGGACACTATGGCACCCGAATCCCCAGTCCCTGCACCTCATGGCCTGGTTGCTGAAGGCTTAGACCTCCAAGATTTCAACCTGTCCCAGCCAATGTTCCCTCTAATTTTCTGTAGGCTGTGTGCGCATAAAATATCAACTGTGCAGCTTTAGAAGAAAGGTTAAATTTTTGTGCGCCACATAACGACACTCGGAGTTATATACTTTAAAATTTGACTACACATCAGAATATAGTATGTACACCACATTGATTTTAATCAAATTAAATGAAAATAGACAATTACTAAACCAAGCGGAAAATTTCTAGTAATTACAATCACAACTTTTAAATTTTAAGAGGTCTGTGTTTTCTATCAGAATCAGAACCATAATTTTTGTGCGCTCTGTTGTAAAGTATGTGCGCTCACTCAGCGAGCTGTGTGCGCACGCACACGAGCACAGCTTAGAGGGAACAGTGGTCCCAGCAGGTAAAAGATATCCTTCAGGCTTCTAGGAAGCTTTCCACAAGAAGATCTTATGCCTTAAAGTGGAAACATTTTACTATATGGTGCTCCAAGAAGGGCTTAAACCCCCTGCTCATACCCTTAGAATCGATACTAGAGTATCTCCTTCACTTATCCATTTCTGGTTTAAAGACCAATTCGGTAAGAGTCCATCTTAGTGCAATTGCATCTTCTTATAAGCCTCTAAATGGACAACCAATTTCCTCTCATCCACTCCTATCAAGATTTATGAGAGGCCTTTTATTAACTAAACCTCCCATCAAGCCACCACCGGTAGCATGGCATCTAAATCTAAGTTCTCAGGCAGCTCATGAAGCCGCCTTTTGAACCTTTGGCCACTATAGCCCTTAAGGTTTTGACCAGGAAGGTCATCTTCCTAATTGCAATCACCTCTGCCCGTCACATTAGTGAATTGCAAGCTTTAGTGGCTGATCCTCCTTATACTAGGTTTCATCATGATAAGGTTGTTCTTCGAACTCACCCACACTTCATGCCAAAGGTGGTTTCGCCTTTTCATTTAAACCAATCAGTTTATCTTCCTGTATTTTTTCTGAGGCCTCACGCCTCTAATGCAGAAGGAAACCTTCATACTTTGGATTGTAAAAGGGCCTTAGCCTTTTACATACAAAGAACACAGCAACATAGAAGGTCCTCACAATTTTTTATAGCTTTTGACCCTAGTCATTTGGGACTTCTAGTCTCCAAAAGAACTTTATCTCTAAATGGATTGCCCAATGCATATCCTTTGCTTATGAGAGTAAGGGTCTTCCTCTTCAGGACCATGTCACAGCTCATAATGTGAGAGCCATGGCAGCTTCTATGGCTAATCTCCACTCTGTGTCTATCAATGACATTTTGTCAAGCAGCCATCTGGGCTTCGGTACACACCTTCACAGCCCACTACTGCCTGGATAAAGCCTCCCCTTGGGATGCCTTCTTTGGCCAAGCTGTTCTTCAAAATCTCTTTCAGACCTAATTCAACTCCTACCCACCAACCCTGTTGGAATGCCAGAGATCCATGGGAGGAAGGATGCCTACCTTTTTAGGGTGGCACCTTCCTGGGGCTATCTCCCTGGCATCTTCAGCTAGGAGTCCCCATATGTGAAGACTGCAATCCTGCTTGTTCCTGGAGATAGCGTAGTTACTCACCTGTAACTGGTGATCTCCGGGAACAACAGGAATTTAGTCTTCATAACCCACCCACCTCCCCTAGGAGTTGTCTCTCTCCCTTTGTCTCTTTTCTCTCTCCCTCTGTCCTTTCACTCAGCTACAAACTTAACTGAAGAGGGACAGTTGAAAAGGCGGGAAGGCAGTGCGCATGTGCTGAGGGACGCTCCCAAAAGCGTTCCTATTGGGCGCTGGGGAGCGTTCCCGCGCAGGCTCAGTCGGTACAGACGATAACCCATATGTGAAGGCTAAATTCCTGCTGTTCCCAGAGATCACCTGTTACAGGTGAGTAACTACGCTTTCCTGACATTGCCTTTCAATTTACCACCTTGCAGCTTCATGTTATGCCCTCTAGTTTTACAGCTTTCCCGTCTTTGGAAGAGGTTTGTTTGTTCATTATTTCTCTAAGTATTTAAAGGTCTAAATCATATCTCCCCTATCCCTCCTCTCCTCCAAAGTGTACATATTTAGGTCTTCAAGTCTCTTCTCATAAAGCTTCTGACGGAGGCTCCAAATCATTTTAGTCTCCTTCCTCTTTACAGTTTCCATTCTTTTTATATCATTATATCAAAGGCATCTGCGGAACAGCACTCGAATGGTGCAAATCTTACCTGTCCGATAGATGGCAGCACATCCGAGTCGACGGGGATACATCTGAACCATTCCAACAAAGCCAAGGTGTACCTCAAGGATCCTCCTTATCTGCATTGATGTTTAATATATATATTCAACCCCTCTGCGACATCATCAAATCCTTTAATGTAAGTTACATGATATATGCAGACGATGTGCTACTATATATGCCAATATCATTGGATTGCCTAGATCTCACCCCGCTGACTAACTGCTTTGACGCCGTAGCAGAGTGGCTCCTATCACAAAACCTGAGAATACAACACAAAAAGACGGAAGTCCTTTTCGTCTCAAGGAACACCAACTTCACCCCTCCTAGTTGTATTAACGTAAAGGATGCCCAACTCCAAGTGAAACCTGCAATACGTTACCTTGGAGTAACACTGGACCAAAACCTTGACATGAAGGGCCACATAGCCAACACAGTCAAGGCAATCTACTTTAAAATCAGATCCCTCAGACACTTACGCACGCTACTTGAACCGGATGATTTCCGTACCATTTATCAAGCCCTTATACTTCCCCATTTCGACTTCGCAAACTCCATTCTACAAGGACTCCCCCGGTCCACCCTGAACCCCCTGCAACTGGCCATGAATAGTGCAGCGAGGGTACTCCTCGGGGCATCTAGGAGAGACCACGTGACACCACTCCTAAAACAGCTACACTGGCTCCCCATTCAAGCAAGGATCAGTTTCAAGACCTTACTGCTAACATTCAAAGCGACTAAGGGGCTCACCTCTTCCTCTCTCTCCAACCTCATACAACCACTTGCACCAAACAGGCCACGAAGAACAGCAGAAATGAACACACTAGCTATCCCAAACGATACCACAAGATGCGCCAGATCAACAGCCAACAGAGCCTTCCGACTCTGCGCCCCGACTTTATGGAACACCTTACCAGCACAAATCAGAGCAGTACCCAATTTGAGTCAGTTCAGAAAGTCACTGAAACATTTCCTCTTCCTAAAATATCTCAATGACAGCTCCGAACATAACACCCAGGCGAATAGCAGGAGTGGCCAAACAGACAGACCATCGCAACAGGCCAACTTCACAATGTAAATAACAAACAGTTCCATGTACTATTGTACCACCTTTGTATATAGTTAACCATGATATCTCTTATCAGATAACCCACCATTGTATTTAGTTTCCCCTGTTTCACCAAGTTATACTTCCTGTTAAATGTAATGACCAGACATATGTAAATTGTCGGATGTTTTCTGTTCAATGTAAACCGCGCTGATGTCTAATAGTGCGGTATATAAGAATTGTTAATAAATAAAAAATAAAATAAAATAAATTTGCAAGATATGGTCTCCAAAACCGAACACAGTGTTCCAAGTGAGGCCTCACCAGTGACTTATACAGTGGCATTAATACCTCTTCCTTTCTGCTGGTAATTCCTCTTTGTAAGCAGCCCATCATCCTTCTGGCTTTTGCCACCGCCTTGTCACACTGTTTTTCCACCTTGAGATCTACAGAAACAATCACACCAAGGTCTTTCTCCTGATCCGTGCACACCAACCTCTCACCCCCCATCGTGTACTTTTCCCTTGGATTTCTGCTATCCCAGTGCATGACACTGCACTTTGCATTAAATCTTAATTGCCAAGCATTAGACCATTCTTCCAGCTTTTGTAGATCTTTCCTCATGTTAAGCACTCCCTCGGGGGAGTCCACTGTGTTGCAAATTTTCATGTCATCTGCAGAAAGACAGACCTTTCCATTCAGTCATTCAGCAATATCACTCACAAATACATTAAACAGTGCCGGGCCCAGGACTGAACCCTGGGGCACCCCGCTAATCACCTTTCTTTCATCCGAGTGAGCTCCATTTACCATTACCGTCTGTCGTCTGTCAGTCAACCAATTTCTGATCTAGTTTACCATCTTTGGACCCATCCCCAAACTACTGAATTTATTGATAAGCCTCCTATGAGGGACAGTATCAAACGCTTTGCTGAAATCCATGTAGATGACATCCATCGTATGCCCCTGATCTAGTTCTCTGGTCACCCAGTCAAAGAACTCAATCAGATTTGTTTGGCAAGATCGTCCTTTGGTAAAACCATGTTGCCTCAGATCTTGCAACCTGTTGGTTTTGAGAAAGTTCACTATTCGCTCTTTCAGGAGCGTCTCAATTACTTTCCCCGCCACCGAGGTAAGGCTCATGGGCCTGTAGTTTGACACTTCTTCCCTGTCACCACTTTTGTGTAGAGGTACGACATCAGCCATTCTCCAGTCCTGAGGAGCTACTCCTGTTTCCAAGGAACTGTTGAAAACATCCTTTAACGGCCCTACAAGAACCTCTCTGAGCTCTTTCAGTATCCTGGGATGTATCCCATCCGGTCCCATGGCCTTGTCCATTTTCAAACACATCTTCTGTGAATGGTGTGATATCTACTTCATTCCCATTTTTATATTTGGGAGTCACAGGTGGTCCTTCTCCAGAATTTTCTTTAGTGAAAACAGAGCAGAGGTATTTGCTTAGCAATTCCGATTTTTCAATATCACTTTCCATGAGTCCGTTCCCAGCACTTCTGAGTCCTGCAATTTCACCTCTGATCTTCTTCCTTTCCCGAATATACCTGAAGAAAGTTTTGTTGCCACACTTCACATCTTTAGCCATTTTTTCCTCTGCCTTTGATTTTGCTATCCTTATTTCTCTGTCTCTTTGAGTTTGATCCTGGATTAATTTCTGTGTTCCTCTGTTTGCAAGCTTTTGAATTTTGCGAAAGCTGTGGTTTTTGCCTTTATTTGAGCAGCCACTTCTTTGGAAAACCAAATAGGTTTCCTTCTCCTCTTGTTTTTATTTACTTTTCTTACATATTTTATCTGTTGCCCCTTTTATTGCCACTTTTAGTTTAGCCCATTGCAATTCCACTTCCCTTATCTCTTTCCACCCTGTCAACTCCTCCTTTATGAAGTCAGTGTTTTTGAAGTTTAGTACTTTGAGCTTGCTCTGATTGGACTGTACCTTGGCTTTTATCTCAGACCATACTGTGTGGTGATCGCTTTTGCTCACAGGGGCACCCACCCAGACGTTCGACACGCTATCACCGTTGGTGAGCACTAAATCCAGCGTTGAGCTTTCCCTGGTTGGTTCCATCACCATTTGTTTAAGTAACGCATCTTGGAGAGCATCCATAATTTTTTTGCTTCTTTCCAGATTTGCAAAAGGAGTAATCCAATCCACATCGGGTAGATTAAAGTCACCCAATATGATCGCTTCCCTCTTTGTGGCTCTCTTGGCAATATCTATAATTAATTTGTTATGTATCTCTTCAATTTGAGTCGGAGGTCTGTAGACTACAGCAGTATGGATGACAGTGCCATCTCCTCTTTCCAACACAATCCAGAGCGCTTCTTCTTTTCCCCATGCCCCCTGCATTTCAGTAGCTTTAATATTGCTTTTAACCAAATCTAAATAACTTCTCATTCAACCTGTAAAACAGAGTTAGAATATCTGAAAAGATTCTCCAGCTGATCTCAGATCAATACGTGCACCACTCTTACGTTTCAAAGAAACTTCAACGGTGTGCCGATTTCACATCAAGGATCTGCTGAGTTTTTTAATTTGTTTCATCAAATGCAATTGCCAGTAGTTTCTAATTAATGATGTGACTGGGCTTCCAGCTTTCTTGCTTAAATGTCATAAATTTTAAAAATACTTAGCTTGATAATCAAAATGTAGCCCAGCACATACGAAGATTGTTGCTACTTGGCTATTGTCCAAATCCCAACGCTAATAATTTAGGCGCCTTGCGTTTCTCATTGAGGCGGTTCGTCAGGGGAAGTAAGGATCTCATGAACATCTGAAAAGATAGGAGAACTTAGGTGACATAACTCTTTTGTCAACTTATTTGCTCTAAAGCACAATTATCAAAAACTCATAAAAATGACCTTTCAAGATAAAATGAAACCAATAAGGAAACGTGTGGTACCTCATGATGAATGCTGCCCACGTTTCACTGAAAAGATCTTCTTGTCTTCACTGAAAGATCATCTGGAAAGACGCCGCGCATGCGGAGAGACTATTTCCCCAGCTGCTTTAAAGGGACTCTGATGTCATAGAAACTTGAGAATTACCAGCCTGGATTAATTGACTACATTTAATTCAGAGGCAAACAGACCAATCGATTTCTGAATTTAAACCCCCGGGATATACTGTAGCTAGAGAGTAGATCCACCACTGCTCTCTATATAACAACCTTTGATCCCGGGTTTTACCAGAAACTGGAGACAATATCTTTTCAATGCACCAACAGCGAAGGTCTTCAAACTTATGATCATGTGTGAGACAATGTTGGACCAACGGAGCTTCTAATCTTCTACACCGTAATCGACTTTGATGTTCTTTAATGCGTATCCGAAATTCACGAATGGTTTTACCTATATAAAGAAGACCGCAAGGGCAGCTGATGGCATAGACAACAAAAGTGGAGTCACATGTTGTGGAAGATCGTAAATGATAATGAGAATCATTATATGTAAAATCTGACTGTTCCAAGGTGATATCGCAAATTGAACAGTGTCCACATTTTCGATGTCCTGTTGGTTCCAAGTCAGTTGTGTTAAATTGTGCAGATCGTAATTTCGTGGGACTTAAATATTCCTTCAAGTTCTTACCACGCGTCCAAACACAACGTACTTTCTTATGTGTTAGTCCCGGTACTACCCGTAAAATCTCACTATGTTTTGTAATGATCCTTTGAATTTGAGCACTGAATGGAGAATAAGATGTAATCAAATTAATGGGAACATCATTTTCTTGTGGAGCTCTCCGATTTCGTGGTGTAAGTAAAAGTTCTCTATGATTATACAGGGCTCGACGGTAAGCCTGGTCTATTAACTTCCGTGGATATCCTCGTTCCAAAAAATCAGCAATAAGCCCCTTAGAGAGAACTTTAAAATCCTGGATATCAGTACAGTTTCGACGATATCGAAGGAACTGTGGAAATGGTAAACTTTTTTTCAAACGTGGAGGATGTGCACTGTCAAAGTGTAGAAAGGTATTGCGATCCATTTCTTTTTTATATACTGTTGTGCCCCAGCTGGCAGTATCTCTTGTGATTCGTATATCTAAATAAGTGATTGTGTGGCGGTGAAACTCACATGTGAAATTAATGTGAGTGTCACAACCATTTAACCAAAAAATGAAAGATTGTAGAGCTAACTCCGTTCCCTGCCATAATAAAAAAACATCGTCAATGAAACGATACCAGGCTTTTATGTGTGGCTGATATGGAGAAGATGTTAACCATTTGCCTTCGAAAACACCCATGTAGAGATTGGCGACTGATGGGGCGCAAGTCGCGCCCATTGCAACCCCCATTAGCTGATGATAAATGTCTCCTTCAAAAATGAAAAAATTCTTATATAGTGCCAATTCTGTCAGTTGTTGTAAAAACACTAAAAGCTCTTGAGATAAATCTCCTCTATTAACAAGAGCTTGATGCACTATCGCACATGCTGCTGTCTGAGGTATGCTGGTGTACAGAGATTGTACATCCAGCGTCACCAACAGGATGTCAGGTGAAGATGCCCAATCTGCCAAGGTATCCCAGATGTTCATGAGATTCTTACTTCCCCTGACGAACCGCCTCAATGAGAAACGCAAGGCGCCTAAATTATTAGCGTTGGGATTTGGACAATAGCCAAGTAGCAACAATCTTCGTATGTGCTGGGCTACATTTTGATTATCAAGCTAAGTATTTTTAAAATTTATGACATTTAAGCAAGAAAGCTGGAAGCCCAGTCACATCATTAATTAGAAACTACTGGCAATTGCATTTGATGAAACAAATTAAAAAACTCAGCAGATCCTTGATGTGAAATCGGCACACCGTTGAAGTTTCTTTGAAACGTAAGAGTGGTGCACGTATTGATCTGAGATCAGCTGGAGAATCTTTTCAGATATTCTAACTCTGTTTTACAGGTTGAATGAGAAGTTATTTAGATTTGGTTATAGAATATATCCATTCAGAAACATAATAGACCCATTGCACGTTGTGTTATTACATTAATATTGCTTTTGACATACAAGGCTACTCCTCCTCCTTTTCCATTTTCTCTGTCTCTTCTGAATAGTTTATAGCCAGCTATGGCTATATCCCAATCATGCGATTCATTAAACCATGTTTCTGTAATGGCCACAATGTCCAAGTCGATTTCCACCATTAGGGCTTCCAGGTCTGGAACTTTGTTAGCTAACCTTCGAGCATTTGTGCTCATTGCTTTCCAGCTTTTAACTGGCTTGCCTGTATTTTGCATTGAATTTGTTCTTGTTCTGCCCACTTCTTCCCACTTGTTTTTGATGTGTGGTTTAAAAGTGTGGCTGTTTCTGATGATCTGCTTTTGCAGGGAGTGATGTCCAGAACTTGACCTTCCCCATCCGTCACCCCTTTTTTCTAGTTTAAATGCATATCCACATACTGCCTGAATTTTTCACTTAGGATTCTTTTCCTTGCGACAGACAGATGTAGTCCATCAGCACAGTATAGTCTCTTGTTGGTCCATTTGTTTTCCCAGTCGCCTATAATTTTGAATCCTTCCTCTTTGCACCAGGTCTGGAGCCATGCGTTAAAGCTGTTTATGTGATGTAGCCTTTCTGCCCCCTTATTAAGAACAGGTAGAACTTCTGAGAATGCTACAGTGTTAACAAGGGGCTTTAGTTTCTCCCCCAGAGTTTGAAAGTCCCTTTGAACTGTAGTAGCACTGTTTCTAGCCAGGTCATTTGTACCCAAGTGGATGACAACATCAATTTTGGAGTGCTCACTTTCAGTGCTAAGTACATCAACAATTTGGTTTGTATTCTTGCTAGCTGAAGAGCCTGGGAGGCATTTGACTAACTTCTCTCCTTTGAACTGTGTTTCCAAGTTGGTGCCTCTGATGATGGAATCACCAAGTAGTAGTTTTCTGTTCCTTGAGTTTTTCTTCATATTTGGTGCTTTATCAGGAGATTGGTCATTGACTGTCTCATTTAAGGGCCCTTCAGTTTCCATGGATTGAGCATCCTCATTAACTAAAGCAGAGAAGGCATTATACAGTGATATCTCATGATGTACAGGTATTTCTGCATTACAAGACGGTCTACCAGAGCCCACTGTGATCCATTTGTTCCTGGGATGTTTGATTCTCTGTGGGGGCGGCGGAGAACTTTGTTTGGTTTGTATCCTAGAAGAGGTGCATTTCATTGCAGCTACTTCTTCCCTTAGAGTCAATTCTTTATGTATGACTGTTAACTTGAGGCATGTAGGGCAAGCTCTTAGGTTCCAGATGATTCGTCTCAGAATGAACGCACCACAATTATTGCACTGAATACAAGACATGTGTGGTCCTAGAAGAAGAAGAGAAGGTGGACCTATCACCAAATTAAGAGGATAGGTGTTAACGTATATGACAAGGACATTGATAACTTGGATTCTTCTGAAGCATTGGAAACGTAAGGTGCTGGCATTAAGGGGAACTTCTTTCTTCAGTTCCCCTGCAAGTGCCTGATTACATTGGATGGTAATTATGTTTTTTGGACTCTTCCCATCTGGAAAAATTACTAAATAAGAATGTTTCGGTAGTTAGAGAAGATAAGTAAGGGGTGGCTTTTATTTTTTTGTATTAGTTTTCATTGAATAAAAGGCTGATAATAAAAAGCTATGTAGTCCATCGTTTGGTGGCCTTGTTAGTATCCTTGCAATTCCTCATTCTCTCCTTGATATGGGATGTTAATTTTTACTTATTTTGAATGAATTTCCTTTATACAAACTGTTTTCTATAATTGTCTGGAATGTATTTCAAAATATCAAAAAATGCATTCTATGTTTCAAATACTTTTTGTATTTGAGAGTCAAATAGAAGGCATTTCATACCACAGAGACAGAGGGCTTGTACTGTAAATGAGCATATTAATAACAAAATTTTGTTAGCCAAAAAAATGGTGGTAGTAATTAGTGTGATGGGAATAAGTATCCTAGACAAGTATGACAGCTGGTTATTGTTAAAGGTAAATTTTAGGGAAAAAAGTATTTTAATGTCATGATTAGTTCATCCGACTCAACTGGGAATCTTGATGGGCCAAATCTTAATATGCATCTTTTGCACTTGCACCTCAAATGTAAACTATCTTATCAATTTAGTGATTTCTTTCCTTTTCTGTATTAACTAAAGATTTTGCTATAATTGAGTCACTAAACACTTAAGTTTGACAATTTCCTCCTCAAAAAGTCAGATCTGGTCATATTTTAACATGCTTACAAAATACCAGAAAACTTGCATTTTTGTCAATAGTGATAGATGCCAAACTTAGTTGTATCCATTGTTTAATGTGACAGATTTTTAGGTGGCTAGATGTTGACTTACATTTAAGTTTTATTGTGTTTCCTCCTTCAGGAACACCAGATGCATTTTCTCAACTTCTTACGTGCCCTTATTGTGATAGAGGATACAAACGCTTTACCTCTCTGAAGGAACATATTAAATATCGCCATGAAAAAAATGAAGATAATTTTAGTTGCTCCATGTGCAGTTATACATTTACATATAGAACACAGCTGGAGCGTCACATGACATCACATAAGTCAGGAAGAGATCAAGTAAGTGCCAATCAAAATTTCTTTAATTCTGTATTTCTGGTAACAGCAACACACGGCAGTATATTATCAGCTAGAACGTTTTTATGGTAGACAGTACATAATGAAATCACTTTTCATTATTTGTTAGCCATTTTTACATGTAGCACATCCATAAAATAGATGTCTTGGGTAATATGTATTTTCCGGGAACAAGTAGGAAGTCAGCCCTCACATATGGGTGACGTCGGTACTGGCTAAGCCTGTGCGGTATCCACTCCCCAGTTTTTATAGAAAGCCTCTGGGAGTTCTTCGCATGCTTGGTCACCTTCCCTCCCAAAGGTGCCATTTTACCTCAGTCTTTTATTTTCCACGGAGCCCATTGGACGTGTAGTCTGTACCCTCGGAAAAAGTTAAATTTATTTTGTGATATTTTTTGTTTGTTTATTTTTTTTGCAATCCTTTGGTCGCGTACCATCACCTTCTCAGTTCCCGGATCCATTGCTTCGGTATCATGTTTTTTCGGGTTCCCTCTTCTTTTTTTTTTCTTCAGTGCACAGGTTTTTCTCGTGGCCTCCTGACAAAGACATTGGAGTTTGACCTCGTGAGAGCCATCTTTCCTGCTATGTCTTCGGTCAGTGGCCTTAAGCAGTGCGATCGTTGTAACCATACCATGTCTTGTGAATGGATGGTTATGACTGTTGACTGCGGTGCCTTGGCACCAATTACGATGACTCTTCTGCTCTCTCTGTCTCCAGATGAGTAAGGGCCAGAAGGATTGTGAAGGGCAACGAGAGTCGCTGTTAGGCTCCAGCATTGTCTGGGGAATCGGTGCCCTCGGGGTCTGTGAATGAGGCCTTGACCTCAAGTGCGGACTCTTCTTGCTCTGAGCCCTGAGGTTGTGCGATATCTGACCTGTGATAGGCTGCGGAAGACCATCGCTGGAAGGATTGGACCCTGTCAAAGTCTGCCTTGAAGACTAATTCAGGTGCCAAGGGTAAGTCCCATGGTCATCGGCATCAGAGTCTCCGAGCCAATGCAGAAGGACGATGGCCAGAAGCAACTTTTCAAGCTGCCCTGGTGGGAAGAGACTCCCAAGGCCAAGGGGGATCTGAATCGATCCTCCAAAGTCATCTTCCTCGTGGAAACCCCCTCAGCGGAGCCGGCATCAGGCCTCATAACCTCAGTGCCCATGCCAGTGCCTGCTGGCCTTGAGGTCAGGATGGCTGCCTTGGAGCACAGCATCGCTGCCTCCCTGCCACTGCCACAGGTCCCAACGATCAGTATCTCTGGTACCTTGGGACCTGCGACCAGACCCTCCACTATGGGGATGACACCCACAGAGCTTCACTCTGTGCTGGAACGGTTCCAAACCGGCTCTGATGCCAGACATTGGTCCATGTCGCCTATGAAGGCCTGGACGTCTCCACAGAGTGCCTTGGGGTTGAATTGCCGGAAGCCTCAGCCCCTGGTGACTCCCTATGCCAGTTTCCGGGCCGATGCTTGTTGGGTCCTGGCGGTGTCTTCTGATACCGTTTCCAAGTGGGAGACTGATGACAAATTCTAAGATACTTGTCAGCACTGAGAGAGTCCCTCGGACCTGTCCCTGCCGTAGGAGCATTGGCAGTCCCTGCCTGAGGACCTCTTCTTCCAAGAGTTCATGCTGAACATATCAAAGGTGTTGGCCTTTGCTGCAAAGGACGAGTCTCGTGCGGAGAATCTTGAGATCCTCCAGAACTAGGCTCACCCAAAGGATGCACTCACAGTGCTCATTCCTCCCATCTTCGAAAGGCTGCTCTTCAAGATGTGGGAGACACCGGTTACAGTGTCTATAGTGAGCAAATGGCTTGATTCCAAGTATCAGGTCCGCAAGTGCCCTGGCTTCCAGAATACACAACTCCCACACAACTCCATGGTGGTGGAGTTGGGCCATGCATCTGGTCAAGAGCCAGAAGATACCCCCGGGCAGGGAATCCCGCACCATGGATGCCTAAAATAGAAAGTGTTACTAGGGCTTGATGCTTGTGGCCCGTATCCAGGTCTGTCAGCTGTATATGGGTATGTACTTGAGAGACTGGCAAAGGAACTTGCTCGTTTTCAGCTGGGCTATCTGATAACCTCTCCAGCAGTTCTGAACCCTGGTATCAGCGGGTGACCTATGTTTGCTTCGAGTCCATGGCCAGAGTGGCTGTGATGGGCATTGGTACCCAGTGCCTGGCATAGCTACAGTCCTCGGACCTGGAGTAATGGGTTCAAGACAAATTGGTTGATGTCCCATGTCAGGGAGAGAACCTCTTTAGCAAGCCCATGACAGACAAGGTTGCTGAGTTGGAGTCTGAGTTCATGACCTGAACCAAGCTCTCCAGGAAGAGTACAGACCCTTCCTGACACAAGGCTTCAGGGGAAAAGCCCTTTGATCCAAAAAAGGAAGGCTTACGGAACATATCCTCAATTTCTGACCTATCCCGCTCCCCACCAGGGAAAGCAGGCCGTGGCCAGGAGCACAGCCCTCATAAGCCTAAAGCCCCCAAGCCGCAGACAGCTCTTCCACTGCAGACTGAGGGGAGCTTTTGACTCCTTGGGCATAGCCACTCCTCTCCTCCGAGGTCAAGCACTGCAGCATACAGGGGGATATCTGGTCTTTTCTGCTCAACGGTGGTCCAGCATTACCACCTACACTTGGGCTCTGCACTCCACACAGACGCCACCTTCATTCTTCCCCATAGAACTACCTATGGCTCCTCTTCACCGAGAGCTGCTGCAGCAGGAACTTGTGGGTATCCTTGCAGACAAGGTGGTGAAGCCCTTTTCCCCCGCTCATAGTTGAACTGGGTTCTACTTCTGCTACTTCCTGGTTCCGAAAAGAATGAGAGGGTTTCGGCCCATCTTGGATCTAAGGGACCTCAGTCGGTTCTTGGTGAACGAGAAGTTCAAAATGGTTTCCCTTGGAACATTGCTGCCCTACCTCCAGCAGGGAAATTGGCTATGCTCCTTGGATCTCAAAGATGCCTATACCCACATCCTGATCATCCCTTGCACCGGCAGTACCTCTACTTCGTCATCAGAGGACAGCACTACCAGTGCCATGTCCTGCCGTTCGGGCTGGTATCCACCCTCCCGGGTGTTCACAAAGTGCTTGGCGGTCGTCACTGCCCAACTGCGCCTCCAGGGGGTATTTGTTTTCCCTGTCTGTCAGGCAGGGCACTGCACCATCCTTATCCTGCAACACTTGGGGTTTATCAACTACCCCAAGTTACACCTACATCCTGCTTAGCATCTGGAGTTCATAGGGGCTCTCCTGGACACAGTCCAGGCCAAGGCCTTTCTTCCCGTAGACCGAGCTAGGCGCCTAGCAGCCCTAGCGCAGGACCTGCAGGGTCACTCAGCTGCCCCGGCCCATCTGATTCTCTGCCTTCTGAGCCACATGGCCTTGACCATGCACTTCACGCCCAATGCCTGCCTCCACATGCATCCGGCCCAGTGGACCCTCAGCTCCCAATGGCCCAGGCAACAGGCCGCCTCCACGACAGGGTCCACATAACCCTGACTCTGGTGATGTCCCTCGATTGGTGCAGGAGCCGTGGCACCTCCTGGTTGGAATGCTTTTTCAGTCTCCTTCCCCTCAGGTGACCCTCACGATAGACACCTCGAAACTGGGCTGAGAAGCCCACTGCGGCGGTCGACAGACCCAGCACATCTGGTCAGCCAGGGATTATCTCCATCAGATCAACTTCCTGAAACTCAGAGCCATTGTGTACGCTTGCAAACCTTCCAGCACCACTTATCAAACTAGGTAGTTCTGGTTCAAACAGTCAAGTAGTGATGTTTTATCTCAACAGGGAAGCACGCGGTCGTACCTCTTGTGTGAGGAGGCGATTCATCTCTGGAACTTTGCACGGGAGGAGGGGTATGCTCCTTCAGGCAGTGTACCTGCCGGGACAGGAGAACATCCTCTCTGATTGCCTCAGTCGGGTTCTCCAGCCCCACGAGTGGAGGCTGAACCCTCGAGTAGTACACCGCCTATTTCAAACGTGGGGCTGTCCTACTCTTAACTTCTTCGCCAGTCCTACCAATGCCCAGTTACCACATTTCTGTTCCATGATACTGGCCCCGCACCGAGTAGCGGCCAGTGCATTCTTCCGGTTTTGGAGCGAGGGGCTACTGTTTGTGTATCCTCTAATCCCCCTGGTCTCCAAGACTCTTCTCAAGATTCAGCAGGATCGGGACTCTGTGATCTGCTCTGTCTCAGGCGCTGCTGATTGCCCTAGGCTGCGTCTTGGACCTGATGTCTCAGGAGGATGGCTCCCTCCTGCACCACAACCTCAGGTCCCTTGCCTTGATGGCCTGGCTGCTGAAAGGGCAGCCCTTGGCCAGTTTCATCTGCTCCAGGAGGTTGGGGATGGCGTCCCACAAGGATTCCACATGGCGAGCATATGCCTTCAAATGGCGTCTCTTCTCTGGTATGCGGATCAAGGGATCAACCCCTTTTCCTCATCCATACCAATAGTTTATTTATTTATTTATATTCTCTTATATACCGCGCTATTCTGCATCAGTGCGGTTTACATTGAACAAACTGAAATTACATTGAACAGGGCATTATAACTTGGAGATAACTATTTTACAGGGAACATGGGCTATGGAGGGTTAAGTGGCTTGCCCAAGACCACAAGGAGCACCTGTGGGACTAGAAACCCCAGTCCTTCCGACCCAAGGTTGCTGTCCTCTAGTGGGATTTGAACCCCCGACCTTCCGGCCTGAAGTACCTTGCCCCAACCACTAGGCCACTCCTCCACTCCACACTCTATAGTACTTTCTCAAGCTGGCTTGAAATCCAGCTTGGTGAGGGTGCACCTCAGTGTACTCGCAGCACACGATCATTTGGTGGACTGGCAGCCCCTATCCTTCCATCCTCTCGTGGCCCACTTCATGCAGTGTCTCTTGTTCTCGTGGCCTACCATTTGTCCCCCGGGACTGCCTGGGACTTAAATGTTGTTCTGGGTAAGCTTATGGTTCTGCCCTTCAAGTCGCTGGCCTCGTGTCACCTCAAGTACCTCTCTTGGAAAGTGATCTTCCTGGTGACGCTCACCTTTACCTATCGGGTGACTGAGCTGCAGGTGTTGATGGCACGTGCTCCTTACACCAGGTTTCACAGGAATAGAATGGTATTGCGCATGCATACCTGGTTCCTCCCTTTTATCTGAACCAAGAGGTGGTCCTTCCGACCTTCTTTCCCTGACCTCATGCGAGCCAGGTGGAGGCTGCGCTCCACACTCTGTATTGTAAGAGGCCATTGGCCTTCTATCTCGAGCAGACAAAACCCATCACTGCGCCTCGCAGCTCTTCGTCTCCTTTGACCCCAACAGACTTGGGGTCGCTGTCTCTAAACACACCCTGCCCGCCTAGATGGCGGACTACACCTCCTTCGCCTATGCAGAGGCTAGTCTCTCCCTGGGGGGGGGGTGATCACTGCTCACAGTGCAGTGTGCGAGTGATGGCAGCCTCAGTGGCTAACTTGTGCTCCGTTTCCTTGTTGGAGATCTGCCGAGCAGCCACCTGGTCCTCTGTCCATATCTTTATAGCACATTACTGCCTTGAGGCAGACTTCTGGTGTCATAGCGCCTTTGGCCAGGTGGTAGTCCGTCATTTGTTTGGGGATTAATGCAGCTCCTCCTTCTGACTCTTCTGTCGGTCCATGCTACCAGAGAACTGCCTCCCTGGTCAATGCTTGGATCGTGTCTGAGTTCTTGGGGCTAATCTGTGTTCTCCGCTGGTATTCATGGTTTTATTTTTCAGTCATCCGTGGCTTTTTTACAGTTTTTTTTTTGTAGCCTGTAGCTTGGCAGTCCCATATGTGAGGACTGATTGCCTGCTTGTTTCTGGAGAAAGCGTAGTTACTACCTGTAGCAGGTGTTCTCCAGGAACAACAGGAATCAATCCTCACAACCGTTCCTCCTCCCTGTGGAGTTTTTTCTTTTTGTTTCTTTAAGCTATATCATTCTGCTAAGATAAAATGGCATCTTTGGGCAGGAAGGTGACACATGCATAGTAGAACTCCCAAAGGCTTTCTGTGAAAGCTGGGGAGTGGATACTACGTGGCATCAGTGCCGATATCACCCATATGTGAAGACTGATTTCCACTGTTCCTGTAGAGAACATCTCCTCAAGGTGAACTACTCCTCTAACTGATATTTTGATTCAGACCATATTCTGGCTTATTGGATCTGATCTAATATGTTCTCATTAGAGGTCAATTTAGTCAAGCATCCTGTCTGACAGTGATCAGTCTGGGTCATAGCAGGATCTGAAAGAGTATGAGATCGATCTTGTTCATTTCCACAGCCAAGCATGAGCTTTCATGGGTATATATAACAATTGCTTATGGATTTTTCCTTCAAGAATTTGTCCAAACCCCTTATAAACGCAGCTATACTAGATATCTTGACCACATTCTTGGGCAATAAATTCCACAGCTCAGTTGTGCATGGAGTTTTGAAAAAAAACCTCTCGTTAAGCAAGATTGAGTCAGGTGCACAAGTGGATGACATCTCACTTTATTGGGACGGATCAGCTTTTCCAGAGCTCAGCACTGAATATAAATTTCCTCATTCCTTAGCTTCATTTTTACTGCTGTGCCAAACAAATGTAAAAACAATTCTCCATGAACAAGCAGGAAATAAATCCTCGCTCCCCAGTTTCCAAAGGAAGCTTTTTTGGAGGTATGCCGCTCATGCCTTTTCCAACTGCTACAGCGCCATATTCTCCAGTCGTTTTTTTTCTGCAGAGCCCCTAGGACGTGTTCCTGCAGTCTGGGGGAAAAAGTTTGAATTTCTTGCCCTTGTGGCTGAGCTTTTACTCATTATTTTGCCTTTTTCTTACCCTTTGATTTTGTGTTTTTCTGTAGTTTTTGCACTTTTTTGGCTGCTTTTTCCCTTTCGGAGGCTTTTTCCTGCCCACGACTGTTTTTCAATTTGATTTTGTCAAGGTAGTGTTTTTCAGCATGTCTGCCACTTAGCAGCTTTAAAAAAAAATGCACAAAATGTGGCAAGACCATTTCTGCCCTGGACTGCCATAATTGGTGCTTGCAGTGCCTTGGGGCCCGACCACCAGCTGGTGTCCTGCAAATTCTGCTTGCAGATGATGCGTTGAGCTGAAAGGTCAGGAAAGGCAGGAGGTGTCCTTCTTTGGCTCATCTGATTCAGTGTTCACAGCCCCAACACCCCCCGCTCCCTTTATCAACGCCTGAGATGGCCAAGGGAAAAGAGCAGAGGACTTGATCTGAGCAGAAGGGTTCAAGCGGAGATGGGCATCCCTCTACAGGAGGGGAATACAAGGGGGAAATCTGCATGTAGCGCTATCACAGCCCCTCTAGACGCAAGACGGACAGTGAAGACTGGGAACGGCCAACCAAGCTTCCCCAGCGGGAGGACCAGACCCGAATGGTGGAATCCATTCCCAGTGCCCAGGAGGGCTGCTGTATGTCTTCCAGTATTCCTATCATTGTAGTGTCCATATCTGCGGTGGTGTTGTCCTCATCGGTGGTATCTATGAGCCTTAAAAGCTCACCTGGTGGAGGTGGAAGCCCTGTGGAATGCAAGCTTTGCTGCGCAGAGTGCATCGTCACCACACTCCTTCCAGCCGATCCTGGAAACTCTTGCCCTGCCCCACCACAGCTGGGACATCTGGTGGGAGACCAGTATTGATGCTGGTGGCCAGAGTCATCTCCCTTTGCCAATGTATTGGAGTTCAAAGCCCCCCCAGGCATCGCCATCGGCATGCCAGGTGCAAGGGGGACCATCGACATCCACCTTTTCCTGAGCCATGCAATCGTCACTCGGAGGAGACACTGCATTACTTTGACTTCCTCTTGGAATCTGAATCAGAATGGGAAGCTGATGTGGTATTGACTGTTTTAGACCTTCAGACTCAGTGTCTCCCATCCGACCCATTACCACCCCCGGAAGACATGTTCTTCCAGGATTTTGTTCAGTACCAGGCCCTTTTCTCTGGAATTGGAAGAGGAATCAAGGGCAGAGGAACTAGAACCCCTCTAATACCCCTCGGCCCTTCATGAGGTGGTGTGTGTTCTCGTCCACCATGTCCTGCAGAGGTTTCTTCTGCGATTGTAGGACGTGACACTCACACTCCCGGTCATCAGCTGCAGGCTCAATTCCCTGGACTGGGTCCAGAAGGCCCTGGGGTTCAAGAAGCCTCAATTACCCCACAGTTGCATAGTGGCCAGGTCTGCCTTGAAGTAGGCAGAGTGCCACAATGCACTCCTCTATGCTGTCCACATGGGGAGGCAAAGATCCTGGGCTCCTTCGGGAGGAGGTATTTCCAGGGTTCCATGCTGATAGCCCAGATCCTGGCCTGCCAAACGTACATGGCCATGTTCCTCAAAGATGTCATGCTAGACATTGAGGACTTTGCTTCCCTCATCCCTGAGGACCACCGCGAGTCTTTTCAAGTTCTCGTAACTCATGGCAGAGATTACTTGAGGTATATAGTCCGGGGCGCTTATGACACCTTCAATTCCACCGGTAGGGTGGCAGCCATAGGGATCGCCATGCAGTAGATAGCCTGGTGGCCGTCGTCTGACCTGGAACAGTGGGTCCAGGACAGGATTGCCGAAAGCCCCTGTCGAGGTGAAAACCTCTTAGGCAAACACGTAGAAGAAAAGGCTGAAGAGCTGGAAAAGGAGCCAGATGACCCTCACCAGACTCTTCAAAAAGACTGTGGATCCTGCATGGAAGAAAGTGCCAACCAAAAGGCTTTCCTCCTGTGCCCACAGAGGTACTTTCTGTCCCAGCTGCAAGTGCAGGTTAAGGCCCAGGATTCCCGTCCTCAGCAGGCACAGCCCGCCCCCAGCCCAAGTTGTGTGGGGGGTTTTGACGGGTTCTTCAGGAGCATAGCCAGTCAACCGTTGTCCAAGGTCTCCCCCCCTCAAGTGGGAGACAGCTTGTCTACTTTGCCCACTGGTGGCCTCTGGTCAGCTCAGCTGCCTTGGTGCTACAGTCCACGTCATGCCCTTTGTCCACCTCCAAATGCAGCAGGCCCAGTGGACGCTCAGCTCTCCCTGGACCCAGGCCTCTGGCCACTTGGAGGACAGGATTCAGCTCATGCCAGCCTTTGCAGCATCGCTTACCTGGTAGCAGAGCACCTCAGGATCGGCCTACCCTTCCAGGCACACTAGGTACAGCACATTCTCACAACAGACATGTCAAAGTTGGGCTGGGGAGTCCACTGTGATCACCTGCAGTCTCAGAGCCCATGGTAGTCAGCGAAGATTGCCCTTCAGATCAGCCTGCTGGAACTCAGGGCTGTCTACAGTGCCCATCGGGTGTTTCAAGACCATCTGATAAGTGATTCAAGTCCAGGCGGACAACCAGGTAGCGATGCACTATCTCAGCAAGCAGGGGGGCAGGTGTTGTGCCACCTCTGCTGGTAATCTGTTCATCTGTGGAACTTTGCCGTGGGGAGACAGATCTCCCTGCGGGCGCTTTTCCTGCTGGGCTAGGACAATGTACTCACGGACCACCTGAGCCAGGTCCTTCAACCCCACGAGTGGCGACTCAACCCTGGGGTGCTCAGCATCTTTCGCCGCTAGGGGACCCGAGAGATGGATCTCTCTGCCAGCCTGGAGAAGGCACAACTGCCGCGCTTCTGCTCTGAGACCAGCCCGGGGGCGGGAGGCTGTGGATGCCTTCCTCTTCTCTTGGTCCAGGGTCCCCCTGTATGTGCTCTCGCCTATACCTCTGGTTCCTCAGACTCTCCTCAAGATACAACTAGAGACAGCCTCCGTTATCGTCATCGCTCCCAGGTGGCCCAGACAACCGTGCTGGACCCTGTTCCTGCAGCTGTCCTGAAGGGACCCACTGCCATTATGGATCTCCCTGGACCTACTGTCGCAGGAGAACAGGACACTTCTCCATCCCAACCTCCCGTCCCTCGCCCTGATGGCCTGGATGTGGAGATAAGCCATAGCACAACTTCGCCTCTCGCTAGCGGTGGAGGATGTCCTGCTTGCTTCACATAAGGATTTTACTCGTCGAGCATACGCCTTTAAGTGGCGCAGGTTCTCTGTTGCACAGATGAGGATCTTAACTCATTTCCTTGCTCAGCACAAAACATCCTACGGTATCTCTTGAATCTTTCCGGAGCTGGCCTGAAGTCCAGCACAGTGAGAGTGCACCTTAGTGCCATTTCAGCATACCACCGTCCCAAAGACAGCCTGGCCATGTCTGTGCACCCCCTGGTGGGCTGTTTCATGACGGCACTCTTCTTGTCATGATCCCCCAAAAATCCGTCCGCCGCTAGTGGCATGGGACCTCAATGTGGTGCTGGTGGTGCTTACCTCAGCCAGACGGGTGAGTGAGTTGCAGGTGCTGGTAGCCCACATGCCCTACACTAGATTCCACAGGGACAGAGTTGTCCTTTGGACTCACCCCAAGTTCCTTCCCAAGGTGGTCTCTACTTTCCACCTGAATCAAGAGTGTGGTGCTTCCCATCTTCTTTCCCAGGCCTCACTCCTCCTGGGCAGAGGCCTCCCTGCACATTCTCGATTTCAAAAGGGCTTTGTCCTTCTACCTCCAGAGGACACAGCCCCACCGCTTTTTGTCTCTTATGACCCCGATCTGCTTGGGGTTGCTGTCTCCAAGCGCACCTTCTCCCAGTGAGTGGCCAACTGCATTTCCTTCACTTACGAGCAGGCTGGGCTTTCTCTGCAACATCATGTCACTGTACACAATGTGCGTTCAATGGTGGCCTCTGTGGCCAGTCAGCGCTCCGTGCCCTTGCTGGACATCTGCTGGGCTGCTACCTGGTCCTCTATCCATACCTTCACAGCGTATTACTGCTTGAAGGAGAGCTCATGGCTTGATAGCGTCTTCAGCCAGGCAGTATTTCGTCACCTCTTTAGGGACTAGCATGACTCCTTCCCTCCAGCCCTCTGTGTCCAGGCTGCTGGAGGGAGGATTACACCTTCGATGTTGGTGCTACATTGCCAGACTTCCAGCCAACCAGCACTCCCTGCTGTCCTTTACAGTCCACTTTTTGGGTCGCCTGTGGCTTCTACAGGATCTTTTGGTAGCCTGTAGCTTGGGAGTCCCATATGTGAGGACTGACTTCCTGCTTGTTCCCACAGAAAGCATAGATGACTCATCTGTAATAGGTGTTCTCTGGAGACAGCAGGAATCAGTCCTCATAACCCTCCCTCCTCCCGTGGAGGTTTTTTCTTTTTCATGCTTGATTGCGCTATGTTGTCATACTGAGGTAAGATAACACCCTTGGGTGGAAATGTGGCCACACATATGCGGTGTAACTCCCAAAGGCTTTCTATGTCACCCATATGTGAGGACCAATTCCTGCTGTCCCAGGAGAACAGCTGTTACAGGTGAGTAACTATGCTTTTTAGAGAACTAAAATTCAAAATATTAAACACAATATAGAGGATTATAGAAGAAAGATTAATTTTCATGATTCTATCTATTGAGTAAGCAAAATAGTACTGAACACTGTTTTAATGATGGGTTGCCTTTCCTTTTCTGCTTTCTAGTTTTGTTGGTTTGTAAATCACTGTTACGCCTAAGGAAAGGAGATTTATTAAATATAGTAATAAATGATAGCAACATCCAGTTTGAAAAGTAAACTCATTGACCACTATAAATATGGAAAATGAAATATATGCTGGATTGTATTAGAAATAAAAGAATGTTGTCGACATCCAAATATAAACCAAAAATATTTGAAAGGTTTTTCCAATAGTGATACAATGAGTTATTTTTGAAGTCATATTCATGCTTTGGACATCTGAAAATGGGCACACACACGTCCAAATCACAGACACGTTCCTGGAGTCATTTTAGAGGCTTGTTCTATAGATGTCCCCAGAGCAAGAATATCCAAGTCATGAAGGGGCGTGACGGAGGCATGACTAGAGATGTTCTGGGCAAATTAGACATGGCCTCTCAATTTCAGGAATGGCAAGCACGTCTCCACCCACTACCAAGATCGTCCATATCTATTCTTGCTCTAGGACCAGGGTCTCAAACACGCTGCCCGCGAGAGCATCTTGTGCGGCCCGCGATGCATTTGGCCTGGCGTGTTAAGCAGCTGGCCAGTAGAGTAAAGAAAAATCCAAACTTGCTGCTTCCGCCGCAGTATCAAGCGTCCCGTGGCGCCCCCCTGCCCGTCAGAGTACTCTGCTCCCTGCAGCATCAGCTCCAAAAGCGACGGCTTTCAGAGCCGCGAAGAGAGTTTCTCTCTCACGTCTCTGAAGAGCAGCGAGAGAGATACTCTCTCTCTTCAGCTCCAAAAGCGGCGGCTCATTTCCCACCGCTTTTGGAGCCGATGCTGCAGGGAGGAGAGGACTCTGCCGGGCAGAGGGGCCCGTGGGACGCTTGATACTGCGGCGGCGGCAGCAGCAGCAGCAAGTTTGGATTTTTTAAAATCTACCTGGGCTGATGGGGGGAGGGGGGTTAGGACTGGTAATGGGCTATGGGGGGGATAAGATTGAAAATGGGGTGATGGGGGGGGTAAGACTGCAAGTGGGCTGATAGGGGGGTTAGGACTGGTAATAGGCTGTGGGGGGGGCTAGGACTGGTAATGGGCTATGGGGGGGTTAGGACTGGTAATGGCCTATGAGGGGGGTAAGACTGAAAATGGGGTGATGGGGGTAACACTGAAAATGGGGTGATGCGGTGGTTAGGACTGGTAATGGACTATGAGGGGTAAGACTGAAAATGGGGTGATGGGTAAGACTGGAAGTGGGCTATGGGGGGTTAGGACTGGTAATGGGCTATGGGAGGCTAGGACTGGTAATGGGCTGGGGGGGTTGCTAGGACTGGAAATGGGATGAGTGGAAGGGGGGCTTGAACTGCAAATGGCTGATGGGGAGGGGGGCTTGGAATGGAAATGGGCTGTGAGGGGAGGGAGCTAGCACTGGAAATGGGCTGATGGGGGGGGGAGCTAGGATTGGAAATGGGCTGATGGGCTAGGACTGAAAATGGGCTGATGCAGGGACTAGAAGGGAGCGGGTGCTGTGTGGGGCTGGAACTAGAAGGGAGCTGATGTTGGAGGATTAGAATGGGATGGAGCTGGAAGAGTGAAATGGAGAGGGGAAAAATTTTGTGTGGGAGGGAAGACAAATCTACAATTGACCAGGTATTGAGAGAGAGTAAGTGGGGATTGAGGATGGAGGGGTAAAATTTGAGTGGATGAAATAGGAATGAGGAAAGAGCAAAAGGAGAAAGATTAGTATGTTAAAGCAGATGTAGAGGGAGAATGGAAAAAAAACTAGAGAGAAGAAAGGACACATGGACAGCAGACGATGGAGAGTTAGCAGAAGGCACGAAGAAACCAGAAGAAAGTGGCTTGAACAATTGCAACTGAAAAAAAATGCACAAAAGATAGAAAAAATCTCTTTATTTTGAATTTATTAACTGGAATATGTCAGCTCTGGGAAATGTGCATCAATAATGTCTGTGCTTTGTTTAGTACAAGAGGAAATTAATTTATAGTTTTATGTCTACAGTGATGTTGTACATTCCAAGTTTAGCTTTTGGGGTTCCCAGTTTAATTATTGTCTTGTTTCTAAATTTTGATTCCTTGTTTGGTGATGGTGTATGTTCTGCATGTGTAACTGAGCTGAGGTATTCTGTTTATGTAATTCCTATTTGACATTGCTACTTGTTCTCTTTCCCCAGTAGGTCATGTATTGTTGTTCTCTGAAATGTATTGATTTAATATTTGCAGTGTTGCCTTTTGATAGGTAGGGTATGGTGCTTTGTGAGTCCTGGTAGTGCTGTTAGGATATGATGAGTTTGCTATGGGTTCTAAATGGGCAGTGTGTGTTTGTAGTAGTTCCTAATGTGCCTGACGGTTGGCACTGGATTATAGTAATGTAGAAATCGTTTAGTCTTTCTTTATCCATACACTCATTAAGAGGCATGTTTACTAAAAGTTAGGGTATGGGAACATTATGCAGATATTTATACAAATGAGGCCCTTTATGCAAATGAGGTCACGTGTCTTATGCGGCCCCTGGGTTATTTTACAAGTCCTCATTTGGCCCTCAAAGCAATTTGAGTTTGAGACCCCTGCTCTGAATAGGTATCAGAAAAGCTCTCATTTTGCCATCCAGACCCCTGGAGGGCATAGAGATAAAGGTACTCTGACATTCTGTATGTGTTCCATGATAACGAAAATTGCAGGGAAACGACACTAGAATTTGGTTTGGCAGGCTGATAAAACATCCCTGCATGCAAAATAGCCTGCATAGATATCCATTCCATTGAGCATAGGATAGATATCCCTGCCCTAAGTGTTTATAGCAGGGAAATCTATGAGGCTACCCGTGTGGATATCCATTTGGGGATGTCCACATTGCTAAAAAATCTGACCAAAACATAAATGTCCCTGACATTTTTTGGACATTTTGCTCTGTATTCCTAGCAGTAGTAGATTTCACCTTGGCGCCCTCTCTAAAATGCCACTTTAAGAATGTTATTTACATAGTCATTTTCCCCTGGAATGTGTGGCCAAAAAATGACACGTGAGCACAAGATTTGCATTAAAAGGAGAATTGAGGATATGGCTGTTTTCTTTACATTGAATATCATTTGTAGATTAAAACCTTTGATGGGAAAATAATTTTCAAACAGTAATGCAAACGTTTCTTATCGTGTCTTGATTATTTTAACAGTTTATTTTTAGGTTTGCCGACGCAAGTGATTCAGTTGTTACAAGTAGTGCAAAATGCTGTGGCATGAGTTATTTCAGGAGCAAGTTGGGTTGAACATATTGCAACAGTTACATTAGTTACCTATTAAATGGCATATTTATAATATTTTGCTTCTTCAGGAGCAAGCAAGAAGTCAGTCCTCACATGGGTAAAGTCGACACTGATGGCGCCCTCATGGAGCGTTTCCCCAGCTTTCAAAGAAAGCCTTTGGGAATGCTACCACGCATGTGTGGTCCTCTTCCCACCCCAGGGTGCCATCTTGCACAGTCTCCTTTTTGCAGCGGAGCCCAACAGACGCTTGTCCTGTTTCCCTGGAAATATTTCTCTTAAACTAGCCTTAAAAGTTGGTTCCTTAGTGTCCCTCCAGTCTAGTCCCGAACCTTAAAAGTTGTGTACGTCCTCCCACATCTTGGAGACTGAGCATGTCACAGTTTTGATGACACCAGCATAAGTATTGCAGGGACCGCCTTCTTGCTTCAGTTTTCAGTCTCCAAGCAGCTGAAGGAGGTGTGAGTTCTGAGGTTCGGGACTCACTGAAGGAATCATTAAGTATATTTTAGATAGGGACTAGGTAAAGTTAGGAGTGATGACAGGATATTGAAAAAAGAAAAAAATAGGGGCTGCGGTCCCTTTAAATCGGCAAATTTTTTTAGATTTGCAGAATTTCGTCTGAAAGGTGGAGAGCTGGCCCCCCGTCCCCCCCCCCTCTCTGAAATACTGATCAGGTACAGAGCAGAGTGTGGGAGACGAGAGCAGGGACTCCGGTATCCGATTCCCCACGGTGAGTGAGGAACCGTCGAGGGCTGCTGCTCATACTGGGTGGAAGGCAGAGTGAGCGGAGCAGCGGTAAGAAAGGGCTTCGTCGTTCCGGAGGAGACCAGGAAAGCTGGACAGCGGAGAGAAAAGTGCTGATAGCAGTGGAGCAGGGCTCCGGTGAGTGGATCTGTCTGCTCTGGGAAATTAAGCGCGGGTAGGCAGTCTGCGGTGGACAGTTGGAGGAGACAGAAGTTCCGGCGGCCATCTTACCACTGCGTGGTTTTTTTGGCGGGAAGGAAGGGCTACGACGAGTGCCTGTTTGGAAGTGGTGTTTCCAGGTTTAGGGAGCAAGTTTAGGAGGCAGGTTAACGTGAAGGAAAAGTTTTGTTAAAAAAAAAAAAGAAAAGGCAAAGGCACATTTTAAGGTGTACGAATATTTATGCCTTTTAAACCTCGCTGCCTCCTCTGTGGGATCCGGAAGGGGTCCATTTCAGAGGCAGGTGTGTGTAGTGCTTGTGCGCATGAGGCATCACGGTCAGGTATGGAAGAGCATAGTGGGGCAGAGGTGACAAAGGAGATCTTGGGGGCAGGGGAGCCCCTTGATGTCCCCATGCTGCTTCAGGAGCCGGTGCCGGGTCCTTCTTCGGCACCAGATGTTCCTTCATCCCAAGCCCCTATACAGGGGGGTTTGGGGGCAATTTTTTCCCAACAGTTTATGGTCCTGCTGCAGCAGGCTCTTGGCAGGGCTGGGGCCAACTTTGCGGGGCCTGGAATAGAGAGGTAGCTCTAGGACCCAAGAGGCAGGGGGCCCCTCTGGAGGAGGAGACGGTTCCTGAGAAAAAGGCCAAGATTGCAGTGGACAGGACGGACATGGACGTGGCACTGGAGGTACAGTCAGGGGGTTAGAGGACTTGGACTTGGACTCAGATTTGGAGGAAGACGAGTTAGCAGAACCGGAGGACCAGGCACAGGTGGTCCAGGTATTCCGGAGAGAGGAGCTTTCGGCGTTGATTGCATAGACAATGAAACTGTTGAATATGCCGGCCGAGGAACAGGGAGTGGATGCTTCTTTGGAGGATCCATTGTTACAGGCGGTATGAAAGTCTTAGCGGGCGTTTCCGATGCATAGGGTGTTTAAGGAAATGATACAGGAAGAGTGGGATGCGCCGGAAGCAAGTATTAAAGGTTCTCGGGTGTTGAACAGGTTGTATCCGTTACAAGAGGCGGAAAGGGAACTGCTTAAACCCCCTAAGGTGGATGCTGCGGCGTCGTCGTTTACTAAGAAGACTACCATCCCTGTTGAGGGAAGTGCAGCGCTTAAAGATACCCAAGATAGGAAGCTAGATACGCTTCTATGGCAGGTGTTTGAGATTAATGCTCTCTCCATGCAGGCTTCGATTTGCAGAGCTTGGGTGGCGAGGGCATGCTTGAGATGGTCCCAAAGGATGAGGGGGACTGCAGGTAGATGGAACGGTTGAGGAGGCGGCTCAGATGGAGTCAGGAGCTGCGTATTTAGCGGATAGTCAGTACGACCTTATAAGATGGTTGGCAAAAAGTATGGCGTTGGTAGTGGCGGTGGCAAGGAGATCCCTCTGGCTCCAGAATTGGGCGGCGGATGCGGCATCCAAAGCTCGTCTAGGTAAGCTCCCCTTTAGGGGTAAGCTTCTCTTTGGGGAAGATCTAGAGAAGCTAGTGAAGGATTTAGGAGACTCAAAAGGGGGCAGATTTCCGGTGGATAAGGTCAAGCTGGGGCGTCCGGTGACCCCTTCGTGAAGTCAACAGCGTGAGTTTAGGCGTTTGTCAGTCAAGATTTGGTCAGTTTCAGAGAGGACATTTTCAGTACAGAGCCTCGGGGATTCAGGGGAGCAGGCAGAGATTTTGGGGCCTCCCCCTCCCCAAGCAGTAAGAAACCACAATGGAGCGAGGGGGGCCCAGGCTGGAATGGTTCCCGTGGGAGGACGCTTAAGGGAATTCTTTCCAGAATGGGCCCAAATTACATTGGATCGGTGGGTGTTGGAAGTCGTGCAGAAAGGGTATGCACTAGAGTTTCAACGTCCAGTGAGACGCTTTTGTACAAGTTCCCTGCAGAACGCGATCGAAGTGGGTAGAAGTACAGGAAACCTTAGGTTATTGGAGCTGAAGGCGGTAGTGCCAGTGCCGAAGGATGAATACGGCTGCGGTCGGTACTCCATCTATTTCGTGGTGCCAGAAAAGGAGGTAACCTTGAGACCGATTCTGGATCTCAAAAGGGTAAACAGATGTCTCAAGGTGTCGCACTTTCGCATGGAATCACTACGATCAGTCATAGCGGCGGTTTGACAAGGCGAGTACCTCACGTCCCTAGATCTTTCGGAAGCGTATCTTCATATACCGATCAGGATAGAGCATCAAAGGTTTCTTCGGTTTGCAGTGCCGATGGGTCATTTTCAGTTCCAAGCAATGCCGTTTGGGTTGGCGACAGCGCCACGGACATTCACCAAGGTCATGATGGTGGTGGCAGCGGCGTTGCGAAAGGAAGGAGTGTTGGTCCATCCTTGGACGACTGGCTGATTCGGGCAAAGTCGAAAGACGAGTGTGTGGTGGCTACGAGACAAGTGGTACAGTTTCTGCAATCCCTAGGATGGGTAGTAAATGTGGCAAAGAGCAAACTGCATTCAGCTCAGGAGTTAGAATATCTGGGGGTGCGTTTTGACACGGACAGGGGCAGAGTGTATCTGCCGCAGGGCAGGATCAGCAAGCTAAGAATGTTGGTTCGGGCCTTCCTGGACAGAACGACTCCCTCAGCGTGGCAGAATTTGCAAATATTGGGCACGATGGCAGCCACGCTAGAAGTGGGCCAGAGCTCACATGAGACCGCTGCAAAGGTCTCTGCTCAGGAGATGGTCGCATCAGTCCGATCAGTTGTCCAAAAGGTTGGTCTGTCCTCCGGAAGCAAGACAGTCACTGCAGTGGTGGTTGCGCCCGGGTTGTCTGGAGAAGGAGATGCCTCTGGAGGCCCCAGATTGGAGGGCGTTGACGACCGATGCAAGCATGTTCGGCTGGGGCGTGCCCTTCGAGGGACAGTATGCTTAGGGGCAGTGGACGGAGCAGGAGAAGACTTGGTCAATCAACAGGTTAGAGCTGAGAGCAGTCACTCTAGCTCTGAAGGAGCCATGAAGTCACTTTTGATACATTCCGAGATATACCTGGCAGTATCATTTGTTCCAACATGGATTAGCAACATTGGGTAATAGTCAGTGGGCTTGATGAGTCTCGGCAAACTCTCCGTAACATCTTGGATTTTGGTACCAGGTAGACAGCATACCTCTCTGGACATCAGGTCTGGTCGGCAGATGGACGCCTCAGTACCCCTCAGAAGAGAGTCTCCAACCACCACTACCCTTTGTTTCCTTCTGGTCACTGATTCTGCAACTTTGGGGTACTTGAACTCTGGTTCTTCCCTTTCCAGGGATGCTTTCACCTCCTCCACTTCCAGGGCTGCATAATGGTTCTTCAATTCAAGGGCTGGAGAAGTTGGATTGGTGATTTTGTAGGCCCTGGTGACTTGTGTCCAACCATCGACATTCTGTTGGCACCCATCTTCTCCTGTGCTGGAGAGCTTGGTTGCTGCAAGAAGCATCTCATCAATGTACTTCTCACTGTCTTGAATGTTCCTCAGCCTCGCCACCTCCTCTCTGAGTTCCTCCACTTGTTTCCTCAGAGTTTCAGCATGCAGGTACCCTGCACATGGAGCAGCTGGTCCTTCAACTGACATTAGGACCTCTGTCTGGACCGAGGCAGAAGCTGTAACGGGGGCAACAGCTTTAGCAATACGATTTTTCCCAGCCATTGTTCTGTTCGTGGAGCTTAGGTATCTGTTAAAGCAAAAGAGAGAGATCTACCAAGTACCAGCCGGTTTCCCAGCTGTCCTTTCAGAGAAAAAGCAGTTAAATCTCTTTAATTATATTCAAAATGTGCTGGTCCAATTCTCTGTGATTTGTTAAAGGGGGAGGTACCCTATAAAGCAAGACTGCTCACTAGGGGTGGGTGGAAGTCGGGGTGGGTAGGGAGGGAACTAACACCTGATTAGGTGTTAGCAGTTTTCAAACCTGAGGAGGTTACTAGAGTTCAGCAACCTACTGTGCTCAAGGAAAGTTCCCCTAAAGCACCAAAAAGAAAGTAACCTTGCTTTAAAAAATATACAAAAAAACCCTTTTAAGAGCTCCCAGTCAGAGAGCTAGCAATGTAATATAATAAAAACAAACAAACCCTCAAATCATTACTGTTTGTTGATCAGTAGAGCCCTGGTTAGGAAAGCCTCAACAGGGCAGGGCACTGGAGCTTTTTATGCAGGCCTCAGCTGCACTCAGGAAATCAGGCCCACTAACTCCTGATTAGGTGTTAGCAGTTTTCAAACCTGAGGAGGTTACTAGAGTTCAGCAACCTACTGTGCTCAAGGAAAGTTCCCCTAAAGCACCAAACAGAAAGTAACCTTGCTTTAAATAATATACAAAAAACCCTTTTAAGAGCTCCCAGTCAGAGAGCTAGCAATGTAATATAAAAACAAACAAACCCTCAAATCCTTACTGTTTGTTGATCTGTAGAGCCCTGGTTAGGAAAGCCTCCATGCAGTTGATTGGGTAAACATCCAGCGGGACATGCAGGTTGTGGGGACATCCACACAAAGTTCCATTTTGAACGTTGAAATGTCCAACCCAGGTATGTGCAGATGCAAGCCATCAGGATGTTTAAACAGGGCTGCCGTATGTGCATGTGTTAGATTTTTAAAAGTTGACTGGCAGATGCCAGAGGGTCAGAGGTATTGCTATAAAGGCAAAAGTATTCAATAAAAAGGAGAACTTCTGTCCATTTGAGTTGGAGCTGTTGATGTGCCAGATCCTTGAAAAACACGACATCCTATTTGGTCCAAGTCGGCAAATGATTGTGCCCACCAAAGGAGCGCCTGTGGCGTGACAACAGTACAACGCTCAATGCAATCTATCACCGCAACTGTAACATTGAGGACTGCAAGAGGAAATAGAGGGCAATTAAACACAAGGCAAAGGTGAAGGCAGCTGAGTGAGGTCCCAATGGTCGAACACCAGCGCTGACCGAGTTGGAGGAATAGAACATAACATAAGACATGCCATACTGGGTCAGACCAAGGTCCATCACGCCCAGTATCCTGTTTCGAACAGTGGCCGTAGGTTCTCAGAAAGGCAAACAGGTTCCACAGTGCTTTCCTGGGTCCTTTTTAATAATGGTTTATGAACCTTTCCTCCAGGAATAAGGTTCTGGGCATGATGGACAAGGAATCACTGACCAGGGTTGGCTATCTGGATACCTCTTAGTCCTCGCAGCAAACAGGTGGGTAAAAACTTCCTGTAGTGTAAGGTGGATAGTCAGTCACCCAGGGACCACAGCTGGACAGTGATTCCAGAACAGTCAGCCTGACATTTTCCACTCACCTGTGGATACTGATACTATTGGCGAGATGGTGCAGCAGTCCTTTAGCGAAGGCAAAAGTGGTACAAAGGATCAACCAAGAGTCCAGGCCAGGCATTTCAAACTTGGCACTCAGCACTGTCAGAGGCAGGAGGAGATGAGCTCTGTGGTGGACAGGGCAGAGAGTGAGTACCACAGCAGCCACACCTGCAGAATGATGCAGAGGATGAGCAAATGAAGAAAACAGTACAGGTGGAGACTATTCAGAACGTAAGTGGCACAGAGGACCCACTTCATGATGAGGCAGCATCCAGGCTAGCAGAGGAGGGCCCACTGGCTAGCCGTCACAGACAGCAGCTTATCTGATGTGGGGATCGATCACTTTGCCAGAATGAGGAGTTCCTAGAGCCGCAATGAGCACGATGTCATCTAGAGGGCATTCTCTGTGTGCTGCAAGAGAAAAATGACAGTAATGTGTGCACACAGAGGCGGGAGCACCTCAGCCAGTCCTTAGAGACTCTAGAGGCACATGTGGGTGTTCTGGTGTCCCACCTTACCCAACTGGTGCCGGCTCCTAGCAATGTACCTCCATAGTTACGTGTGGCAATAACAGCAACCCCAATGGATAGCAGGGTCACAGGTCCGCAGAGCCATAACCAACATGAGCCATCCATGAGCAATATCCTTTGAACACCCCCTCCATCGGCACAGGCACCCCATGAGGTTTTCCGATTTCCACTTTGCTGTAGTGCAGGATGATGCAGGGTCAGGAGAAGAGGGTACTAGCTCATCAGAGTCCAGTGAAAGCATCCAGGATACCTCACGCATCTGCACACAGGCATTGCCAGTCACACAGGGTCAGGGCAAGAGGGGACATGGGGTAGAAGCAAGGGCAGGGGGAAATGTCCCGCATAAGCATGGATATGTTTTTGCTGTATGTGTGTGGGTATGTAGTAGTGGTGAAGGGGGGTGTCACAGGGCATGCTGGCAGGGTGGGTGATGGCAACAGAGATTTGGGGGCAGGATGCATGCTAGGGAATGGGTTGTTAGGCGGCCACTGGGGCAGGCATGCTATGAGACAGTGTGCAGGACTGTGTGGTGGAGAGGCCAGCATTAGGGTAGTGGGGTGCGCATGTGTGAGACGTTGGGCTGTTACAGCATCTGCTGGGGTGCAAGAGGGGTGGGGGGACAGGCAGGAGGCAGGCCGAGGGGGTGACAGGCAAATTGATCCTTCTGTAAGCTTGCTTTAATGCTCCAGAATAAAACACCTACCTTAGAATGGCTTCATATCAGTCTGTTTCTTTCTTGCTCCCCCTGTCTGTATGGCTGGCCTGTGATGTCTATGCCGCTGTCTGAGCCCCACTCAATATTGTCATTCTCAGGTGTGTTTCCGGGGACAGGAGCTGCCGCCTTTTGGCCAGGTTGTGTAGCATGCAGCAGACCATAAAAATCTGGCAGACCTTTTACAGGCTGTACAGCAGTTCATCCTCAACCTGTCCAGGCAACGAAAGTGAGTTTTCAGCTGGCCAAATGTGCACTCAATGATGGAATGGGTTGCTCTGTTTGCCCGGTTATAGCACTGCTCTGCCTCGCTGTGGTGGTTAGTGGGTAGCCATGATGATAGGGGTCATCAGTGGTTAGCCATGGTCACCTATATCCAGGAATGGGACGGGGGGTGACAGTCAAAGGCTATTGGCGGCAACATGTCGCAGCAAACCCTCCCCCCCCCCACACACACACACTTTTCCTTTGACTTTTCACTGCCTTCAACCCAGCCTTTTGTTTCTCATGTGCGCACTTCCTCCTCCTGATTCTTAGAACTAGCTGTAGTTATGGTGTTATGGCTCTGCCAGGAGGTTGTGACTTACCGAGGAACCAGCCACTTATGATCTCCCCACTGCTAAAGTGCTCGTGATTGTGCCAAGATTATAGGCATTGTGGCATGACCCTGTAAAATAGGGAAAGGCATAGATTATTTCACTCTCATCATTGCAAGCTACCTTCATGTTCTTGGAATGATATGACTTGCGATTCTGGTAGTTTGCTTCCCTTGCACGTGGGGGGTGAAGGCTACATGCGTTCAGTCTGAGACAGAGCACCATGAGAAATCTTGATCTCCAGGAACCAGCAGGAATGCAGTCTTCACATATGGGTGATGTTGGCACCAATGGAGCCCGCACAGGAACTCTTCCCCAATGTCCAATAGGAAAGCTTTTGGGAGCACTCCACTGTACCTGCATTCCTGCCTTCCTATCTCCTCTCCTTAGTTCTTTGTTTCCGCAGAGCCAGCAGGACACACTGTTCCTGTCACCGCAGGAAAAACTTTTTTTTGGTATAGAATCATGCTTTTTGCCTTCCTGACAACGCTAGTAAAGTCGAATCAGACACCGGTCCTGATAAAATTTTCTTCTTTTTCCTTGTTTATAAAATATAAATTCTCCAGGAACAAGCAAGAAGTCTGTCCTCACTTATGGGTGACGTCGGCACTGGCGGAGCCCACGCGGAGCAATTCCCCAGTTTTCAAAGAAAGCCTTTGGGATTGTTACCACGCATGCATGGTCCTCTTCCCGCCCAAGGGTGCCATCTTGCTCAGTTTCCCTTTTTCCACGGAGCCCTTCGGACGCATGTCCTCGTCCCTCGGGAAAAGGTTTTCATTTCCTAGCCTTAACAGGCTCTTTTCTTTTTTCTGGTTGCACCAATCCTCTACCGATCCTCCCCTTGCTCTCTTTTGGAGCTTACTGGGATACCTTTTCTAATTTTTTCTTTTCGGGCTTCGCATTCTTTTTGTCATTCCAACTGCTGGCCGCATGGGTCTTCAACCTCGCGGGGCTGTTTTTGCCCCCATGGCCACCGGGTTTAAAAAATGCGATAGATGTTCTAGGAGCATGTCGCTTACAAACACTCATGACTGTTGTCTAAGGTGTCTGGGAGCCGACCATGACAGCTGCACTGTTGGCTAGATATCTGCATTGTGATTGGTTAGTGAAACCAGCCTCCTGATTGGTCAGAAATAATGTGTGCATATTGGATAATCTTGATCCAGTTTTGACGCAGGATCCACAAAAATTGCAGTAGCTATTTCTGTCTGTAAAGTATTTAAATTTGAAGCAAGGAATGCAAAAAAGTCAACTCTAATAGCCAAATGTATCCCTTTTAACGTGGTAGAAAGATGAATATGCTGGGCTAACGCAAAATTTAAAAAAAAACGTTAAAGTACAAAAAAAACGCAAAACTCACAAGTGATTCCACACTTTTGCACACCAGTGTAGTTAAGTTTATTTTGATTTTATCCTGTTGCTGTAAAGGGATCCACTGTGTGTCTCCCATGTCATTTTGAATTCTGTCACTGTATTTGCCCCCAACACTGCCATCGGGAGGGCATTCCAAGCATCCACCACCCTTTCAGTGAAAAAGTATTTCCTGACATTGCCTTTCAATTTACCCCCTTGCAGCTTCATGTTATGCCCTTTAGTTTTACAGCTTCCCCATCTGTGGAAGAGATTTGTTCATTATTTCTCTTTAAGTATTTAAAGGTCTGAATCATATCTCCCCTGTCCCTCCTCTCCTCCAGAGTGTACATATTTAGGTCTTCAAGTCTCTCCTCATAAGGCTTCTGACGCAGGCTCCAAATCATTTTGGTTGCCTTCCTCCGAACAGTTTCCAGTCTTTTTATATCCTCTGCAAGATTCGGTTTCCAAAACTGAACACAGTATTCCAAGTGAGGCCTCACCAGTGACTTATACAGTGGCATTAGTACCTCTTCCTTTCTGCTGGTAATTTCTCTTTGTATGCAACCCAACATCCTCCTGGCTTTTGCCACCGCCTTGTCGCACTGTTTTGCCACCTTGAGATCCTCAGAAATAATCACACCAATGTCCTTCTCCTTGTCCGTGCACACCAATCTCTCTCCCCCTATCGCGTACATTTCCGCTGGATTTCTGCTTCCCAAGTGCATGACACTGCACTTTGCATTAAATCTTAACTGCCAAGCATTAGACCATTCTTCCAGATTTTGTAGATCTTTCCTCATGTTATCTACTCTCTCAGGGGAGTCCACTCTGTTGCAAATTTTCGTGTCTTCTGCAAAAAGACAGAATTTTCCATGTAAACCTTTAGTAATATCACTCACAAATATATTGAACAGTGCCGGGCCCAGGACCGAACCCTGGGGCACCCCGCTAATCACCCTCCTTTCATCCGAGTGAGCTCCATTTACCATCACCTTCTGTCATCTGTCAGACAGCCAATTTCTGATCCAGTTCTTCACCTTGGGACCCATCCCCAAACATTTGAGTTTGATAAGCCTCCTATGAGAAACAGTATCAAAGGCTTTGCTGAAATCCGGGTAGATGACATCCATCGCATGCCCCTGATATAGTTCTCTGGTCACCCAGTCAAAGAACTCAATCAGATTTGTTTGGCAAGATCGTCCTTTGTTAAAACCACGTTGCCTCAGATCATGCAACCTGTTGGTTTTGAGAAAGTCCACTATTTGCTCTTTCAGAAGTGCCTCCATTACTTTTCCCGGCACCGAGATAAAGCTCACAGGCCTGTAATTTGTCACTTCTTCCCTGTCACCACTTTTGTGAAGAGGTACCACATCCGCCCTTCAACATTCCTGAGGAACTACTCCTGTTTCAAAGGATCTGTTGAAAACATCCTTTAACGGCCCTGCAAGAACCTCTCTGAGCTCTTTCAGTATCCTAGGATGTATCCCATCCGGTCCCATGGCCTTGTTCACTTTCAGTTTTGCAAGTTGTTCTAACACATCTACTTCATTCCCATTTTTATATTTGGGAGTCACAGATGGTCCTTTTCCAGGATTTTCTTTAGTAAAAACAGAGCAGAAGTATTTGTTTAGCAATTTTGCTTTGTCAATGTCACTTTCCACAAATCCATTCCCAGCACTTCTGAGTCCTGCAATTCCATCTCTGGCTTTCCTTCTCTCCCGAATATATCTGAAGAAAGTTTTGTTGCCACACTTCACATCTTTAGCCATCTTTTCCTCTGCCTTTGATTTTGCTTTCCTTATTTCTCTTTTTGTCTCTTTTAGTTTGCACCTGTATTCCCTACTGTATTCCTCTGTTTGCAAGCTTTTTAATTTTGTGAAAGCTTTGTTTTTTGTCTTTATTTGAGCAGCTACTTCTCTGGAGAGCCAAACAGGTTTCCTTCTCCTCTTGTTTTTATTTACTTTCCTTACATATTTATCTGTTGCCCCTTTTATTGCCACCTTTAGTTTAGCCCATTGCATTTCCACTTCCCTTATCCCCTCCCACCCTGCCAACTCCTCCTTCAGGTACTTGGCCATTTTACTGAAGTCAGTATTTTTGAAGTTTAGGACTTTGAGCTTGCTATGATTGGACTGCACCTTGGCTTTTATCTCAAACCACACAGTGTGATGATCGCTGTTACTCACAGGGGCACCCACCCAGACATTCAACACGCTATCACCGTTGGTGAGCACTAAATCCAGCATTAGCTTTCTGGTTGGTTCCATCACCATTTGTTTAAGTAATGCATCTTGGAAAGCATCCACAATTGTTTTGCTTCTTGCTAGATTCTCAGGAGGAGTACTCTAATCCACATCGGGTAGATTAAAGTCACCCAGTATGATCACTTCCCCCTTTGTGGCTATCTTGGCAGTATCTATAATCAATTCATTATCTATTTCTTTGATTTGAGTCGGAGTTCTGTAGACTACAGCAGTATGGATGACAGTGCCATCTACTCTTTCCAATACAATCCAGAGCGCTGCTTCTTTTCCCCATGCCCCCTGCATTGCAGTAGCCTTAATATTGCTTTTTACATACAAGGCTGCTCCTCCTTCTTTTCCACTCTCAAGCTTCCTATGATGGCTTTGAGAGATCGGCTCGGGTGGCGGACGCGGGCATCGGAACCCGCCTCCAGGCTTGGCTCCAATCTTCGGATTTGGAGCAGTGGATGCAGGAGAAGCTCCTGGACGTGCCCTGCCTCGGCAAGCAACGTTTTGGAAAGCTGATGGAGGAAAAGGCTGCAGAGAATCGAGACGGAGTATGTCACTAGGACCCGTCTCTCCCGCAAGACGTCTACGCTGCCTCAGAAGAAGCAGCCTGCCAACAAGCCCTTCTTCTCCAGGACTAGAAAGGGGGACTGTTACTTCTGGAGAGAAATCTGCAACTGAGTATATACTTCTGGTAATTTTCTAAAAAGAATTCTTTGTATTAAAGCTACTTAATCTGTGAACCCACTGTTTTTTGTTGGATCAGTTAGGGCCTAGTAGCAGCAATTAAAGTTTGAATTTAAAACACAGATGAGAGCTTTCTGGTTACATTTCATACCCAGCAGAGAGCTTGTAGTTTAAATTTAATAGTCACTCGGGGCCAAGTAACAGCAAAGTACTTTTAGTTTAAATTTAACACACAGAAGAGAGCCTTCTGGTTAAATTTAGTACCCAGCAGAGAGCTTGTAGTTTAAATTTCATAAGAAGTTAGAGCCTAGCAGCAGCTAAGAGCTATAATTTAAATCAAATCAGAATTTAGCTTACCTCAGCAGCACAAGACAGGGTACTGTGTAGCAGCCCTCTTTTAATAAGTGTTATTTCCCTCCCTCCCTCCCCACACCCACCCTCCCCTGGGATAATCATAGCTTTATAGGTACTTATACATCTTAAAAGACAGGAGGTGCTTTCAGGTGAAGCTCATTACCCAAATCAGTCATACACTAAGGACCTGAGATTAATTAAGCTTCAGGTGAACAAGGTATATTAAACGTATTAGGTACAGTTTTATTGGTATAAATACCCATAGCAGCCCCTAGTAAGTAAGAACTTAAAGATCTAGACACAAATTTAAACTAAGATGCAGACAGCAGTCCAGCAGCGGGATGGGGGCTTTCCAGTCTTTTGCATTGAGTGTCACATGTATGATTTTCTCCCAGTTGGTGAGAGGTCTTACGTGTGCACTAGGTGCAAGGAGCTCTTTTCTCTCAGGGAACAAGTCCGTTCTCTAGAGGCTAAAGTAGCAGACTTGGAAAACATAAGACAGACAGAGAGGTACATAGACGAGACCTACAGGGATATAGTCCTGAAGTCCCACCTCCAGTCTGGCAGCACCCCTGTTGCCATGGAGGAGAGAGGTCACGTGACAGGAGAGCATCACCCTGGTGTGGCAGGAAGTGATCCTGTAACTAGGACCTGTCCTCTAGGTGATGTAAAACCCTCTCGCACCGAGGAAGTTTCTCCAGGGCCATGTGCCCATCAGGGAAGGTTTAGGACAGCTGTTATAGTTGGTGATTCGATCATCAGGCATGGAGATAGCTGGGTGGCTGGTGGACGTGAGGATCGCCTGGTAACATGCCTGCCTGGTGCGAAGGTAGCGGACCTCACGCGCCACCTAGATAAGGTCTTAGATAGTGCTGTGGAGGAGTCTGCTGTCTTGGTACATGTCGGTACCAATGACATAGGAAAATGTGGTAGGGAGGTTCTGGAGGCAAAATGTAGGCTTTTAGGTAGGAAGTTGAAATCCAGAACTTCCAGGGTAGCATTCTCCGAAATGCTTCCTGTTCCACGCGCAGGACCAAAAAGGCAGGCAGAGCTCCGGAGTCTCAATGCGTGGATGAGACAATGGTGCAGAGATGAGGGTTTTGGATTTGTTAGGAACTGGGGAATATTCTGGGGAAAGGAGGGGCTCTTCCGAAGGGATGGGCTTCACCTTAACTGGGATGGAACGAGGCTGCTGGCATTAACCTTTAAAAAGGAGATAGAGCAGCTTTTAAACTAGATATTAGGGGAAAGTCGACAGTCGCCCAAGAGCGGATGGTTCGGAAGAACGTATCCTTGAAGGATACTACCAAAAGCAGAGAGGTTCCACAAAAGAGTAAAGTAGCCCAAATGCCCTCAAGTATGGAGCAGACAGAGCTTAAAGATCCCAATTTACCCATGTCTAACAATAGCCAAATTGACATGAATAAAATACATTCTCTAAAATGCTTGTATGCAAATGCTAGAAGTCTAAAGAATAAGATGGGAGAGTTAGAATATATAGCACTAAATGTAAGGTTAGATATGATTGGAATATCAGAGACATGGTGGAAGGAGGACAACCAGTGGGACACTGTGATACCTGGGTACAAACTATATCGTAATGATAGAGCTGATCAAATTGGTGGAGGGGTTGCGCTCTATGTTAGAGAGGGCATTGACTCAGAAAGGATTAAAGTTTTGCAGGAAACAAAATCTGCTGTAGAATCTATATGGATTGAAATGCCATATAAAAGGGGGAAGGCGATGGCAGGGGGGGTGTACTATCGAGCACCTGGCCAGATTGACCAAATGGATGATGAAATGCTCAAAGAAATCAAGGAAGCTAACAAAAGTTACAGCGCAGTAATAATAATGGGTGATTTCAATTACCCCGGTATCGACTGGGTCAGTGTCACGTCAGGACATGCTAGGGAGATAAAGTTCCTAGATGAAATAAATGACTGCTTCTTGGAGCAGTTGGTTCATGAACCGACCAGAGGGGAAGCCATATTTAACCTAGTCCTTGGTGGAACACCAGATCTAGTGCAAGAGATATGGGTGTTGGGGCCACTTGGCAATAGTGATCATAGCATGATCACCTTTGATTTAATTAGTGGAGGAGGGATAGTAAGGAAATCCACAGTACAACTTTTTAACTTTTGAAAGGGAGACTATGATAAAATGAGTTAAACAGTTAAGAAAAAACTAAAAGGAGCAGTTGCGAAGGTTAAAGACGTACATCAAGCTTGGGTGGTGTTGAAAAATACTATCTTGGAAGCCCAGACCAGCTGTATTCCACGCTTTAAGAAAAGTGGAAGGAAGTCCAAAAAACTGCCAGCATGGTTTAAAGGTGAGGTCAGAGGCTGTTGCCAAAAAAGCATCTTTCAGGAAATGGAAAAAAGAGCCAAACGACGAAACCTGGAAACAGCACAAGCACTGGCAAGTCAAATGCAAGGCATTGATAAGGCAGGCAAAGAGAATTTGAGAAGCAGCTTGCTGCGGAAGCAAAAACGCGAAATAAAGACCTTTTCAAGTACATTCGTAGCAAAAAACCTGTCAGTCAGTTGGTCCATTAGATGATAAAGGGGTTAAAGGAGCACTAAGAGGCGACAAGGCGATAGCGGAGAGACTGAATGACTTCTTTGCTTCGGTCTTTACTGAGGAAGATGTAGGGATGTTACCCATGACTGAAGTGGTATTTAAAGATGCGGAAGAATTGAAGGAAAATATCGATACATCGGGAAGATGTCTTACAACTATTAGATAAACTGAAGAGTAACAAATCACCTGGGCCGGATGGTATACATCCAAGGGTGTTGAAAGAACTGAAATATGAGATTGCAGACCTGCTTTCAATAATCTGTGAACTATCATTAAAATCATCTCTAATACCTGAAGATTGGAGGATCGCCAATGTAACACCAATTTTTAAAAAGGGTTCCAGGGGTGATCCGGGAAACTACAGACCGGTGAGCCTGACGTCAGTACCAGGAAAAATGGTAGAAACCATCATAAACAATAAAATTACTCAGCATGTAGATAGTCACAACCTAATGGGAGACAGCCAACATGGCTTTAGACAAGGAAGATCTTGTCTTACTAATCTGTTATGTTTTTTTGAAGGAGTGAATAAACAGGTGGACAAAGGTGAGTCGGTTGATATTGTGTATCTGGACTTTCAGAAAGCCTTTGACAAGGTCCCTCATCAGAGACTTTTGGCAAAACTAAAGAGTCATGGGATAGGAAGCAATGTACTATTGTGGATCAGGAACTGGTTAAAAGATAGAAAGCAGAGGGTAGGGCTAAATGGCCAATTTTCCCAATGGAGAAAGGTGAATAGTGGTGTACCCCAGGGATCTGTGCTGGGTCCGCTGCTTTTTGACATATTCATAAATGACCTGGAAAGTGGAATAACGAGTGAGGTTATCAAATTTGCAGATGACACAAAACTATTTAAAGTTGTTAAAACCCAAGAGGATTGTGAAAAATTGCAAGAGGATCTTGATAAATTGGAAGACTGGGCATCAAAATGGCAGATGAAATTTAATGTGGACAAGTGCAAGGTTATGCACCTAGGGAAGAACAACCCAAACTATGGTTACATGATGCAAGGTTCCACATTAGGAACCACCACCCAGGAAAAAGATTTAGGCGTCATTGTGGATACCATGTTAAAACCCTCGGCCCAGTGTGCAGCGGCGGCCAAGAGAGCAAATTGAATGCTAGGTATGATAAGGAAAGGAATGGAAAATAAAACAAAAGAGATTATAATGCCTCTATATCGTTCCATGGTGAGACCGCACCTTGAATATTGTGTGCAATTCTGGTCGCCGTATCTTAAAAAGGATATAGCGATTTTAGAAAAGGTACAGAGAAGAGCCACCAAAATGGTAAAGGGGATGGAAGGATACTCCTATGAAGAAAGGCTAAAATGGTTTGGGCTCTTTAATCTGGAAAAGACGGCTGAGGGGGAGATATGATAGAAGTCTATAAATTAATGAACGGAGTGGAACGGGTAAACGTAGATCGATTGTTTGCCTTATCAGAATATAGAAAGACTAGGGGACATGCAATGAAGCTACAGGGTAAACTATTTAAGACTAATAAAAGAAATATTTTTTCACTCAACGTGTAATCAAACTCTGGAATTTGTTACCGGAGGATGTAGTAAAGGCTGTTAGTGTAGCTGGGTTTAAAAAAGGTTTGGACAAGTTCCTGGAGGAAAGGTCCATAAACCATTATTAAGAAGTGACCGAAGATATCAATGCTTGACCCAGTACAAGCATTGTGGAACCTGTGTCCCTTGGGGAAACTGCTAGGTACATATGACCTAGATTGGCCACTGTTGGAAACAGAATACTGGGCTTGATGGACCTTGGTCTGACCCAGTATGGCATATCTTATGTTCTTATGTAGGAAAGGCCTCCAGTACCACGGCTACCCACCGTGCCCGGCTACCCCCACGCCTGACCACTCCTGCGCAGGGAAAGCCTTGTCAGGGTCACTGTAAACCAAAGGGCCCAAAGGCCCAGACGCCAGCTCCCCCACAACCCCCTCAGGGGTTTTGACTCCAGCGCCATAGCCCCTTGCCTTCCAGCAATGCAGCAGACTGTGGGGGATGCCTGTCCTGCTTCACCCCTTCATGTGCGCTTATCACCTCAGACACCTGGGTCCTCCAGGTCATCCGGGAGGGCTATCGCCTCCACTTCGACAGGCTTCCACCTGCTTTCTCCCTGGCGGAGCCTCCTCAACTCCCTTCACACCTGCTTTTGCTGCAACAGGAATTACACTCCCTGCTTGCCCAACGGGCAGGCGAGAAGGTCCCTCCCCACGTTTGAGGTCAGGGCTTTTATTCCCGGTACTTTCTCATCCCAAAAAAGACAGGGGGTCTGCGGCCCATCCTCAACCTCCGCAGGCTAAAGAAGTTCCTGGTGCGGGAGAAATTCAAGATGTTATCTTTTGGCGTGCTGCTGCCCTTCCTCTGACAGGGCAACTGGCTATGCTCCTTGTATCTAAAGGACGCTTATGCCCATATCTTAATCCACCTACAACAGAGGCAGTACCTGTGTTTCAGGGTGCAGGGAGAGCACTTCCAGTACAGTACACTTCCACATGTCTTCACGAAGTGCCTTGTTGTGGCTGCCGCCGCTCACCTTCGGCACTGGGGCGTGCCGGTGTTTCCCTACCTCAACGACTGGCTCGTTACGGGCTCCTCCATTGAAGAGGCCCGGCAAGCGATGTCATGCACTGTCCTCCTCTTGGATAGTTTGGGGTTTTTAGTCAACTATCCAAAGTCTCACCTCGAGCTGGCACAGGCTCTTGAGTTCATCAGGGCGTGCCTCGATACTCGACAGTTAAGGTTATGTTTGTTTATATTTATTTAATGTCTTTTTTCTTTGACTTTTAAATGTTCTAAGGTTATGCTTATTTGTATTTGTTTAATGTCATTTCCTTTGAGGTCTGCTCCCTCTAAAGACCCTCTGAAGAAGGCTTTTTAGCCGAAACGCATAGGGGGCCAATAAAAGGGGTTTACTTGAATTGAACGTTCGCCAGTCTCCTTGTCTGCTTTTTGGTCTTCCTCGATATTCGGCAGGCCGTGGCCTTCTTGCCGGTGGATCGCTCCACCTGCCTCCGAGCTCTGGCGGCCCACATCCAAAGCGCCCACGAGGTCACCGCTCGGTCCATGCTACGTCTCTTGGTCCACATGGTCTCATCCGTGCATGTAGTTCCTCACTCCCGCCTGCACATGCGGACAATCTAGTGGTGTCTCAGCTCCCAGTGGAGTCAATCCCTCGGACATCTCAGGGACCCTGTCAAGGTTCTTCCCGACCTTTGTTTGTCCCTGAACTGGTGGCAAAACCCCCTGCAACCTCCTGTGGGGATCGCCCTTCCAGACCCCACAGCATGATGTGGTACTGACCACAGATGCTTCCCTGTTAGGGTGGGGAGCCCATTGTGGGTTTCTCCAGGACCAAGCAGGAAGTCAGTCCTCACATATGGGTGACGTCGGCGCCGACGGAGCCCTCGTGCGGAGCATTTCCCCAGCTTTCACAGAAAGCCTTTGGGAATTGCAGTGCACATGCGCGGACCCCTTCCTGCCCAAGGGTGCCATCTTGCTCAGTCTTCTTTTTTACGTGGAGCCCGACGGACTTGGTTCGTTTTTCCCCAAGGAAAAAGTTGATTTTCTCTATTTTTCTATTTTTTCTCCGGTTCGACGCCGGATCCTTTTCCCGCTCGGACCGATACGCCGGTATCGAGTCCTTTTCTCTCTTTTTCGGTTTTTGTCCTTTGTGACTAGCGTTCGCGCCTTTTTTCTTTTTTCCCTGGCAGTCCGGTCTTTTGACCTAGCAGGGGCCCTTTTTCCCCCGATGGCTGCCAGCGGTTTAAGAAATGTGATCGGTGTAAGAAACTTATGTCTCTTACCGACACACATGACTGCTGCCTCCATTGCCTCGGACCCGATCATGACCCGATGATCTGTGGTCCATGTGGCAAAATGTCCTTGAAGGCGTTGAGTCGGCAGCACCAGAGGGATAGAATTTTTTCTGACTCCGCATCCGGCCGGGCCCAGACCTCGTCAGAGGCCTCGACGTCTCGGGACTCCGGCCCCGAGCAGCGTTGGGGGGTCTCCTTCGCGGGAACATCGCAGGAAGAAGAAACCCGCGAGGGCGGCGTCGGTGGACGCTCCTGGTTCCTCGAGGGCCAGGTCGCATAGCCCCGATAGCCGTCCCAGGTCTTCGGAGTCAGAGAGGCCTGCGAAGCATCCTCGTGTCGAGATGGAGTCTCCTGGACACGTAAGTGCTGTTGTCCTCGTTGACTCTCCTCCGAGGGAGCCGACGTCGGGCCCGACGCCGTCGGGGGCTGATGAGTCTCTTGAGCTCGGACTCAGGTTGACGGCCTTGGAGAGCAGCTTCGCTGCCTTCATGGAACTGCTGCGGGCATTGATCGCCAGTCTCACCGGTGCATCTGCCCCGACCACTGGGACCTCAACGTCCAAGTCGACCCCGGAGGCCGAGCCGATCCTTGAGTCCATGCGTGCTCGAGTCGATCCTTGGCCACGGTCTCCCTCGACCTCCCGTTTGGGGCCGAGGTTGTCGGGGCGGAGAGCATCGCTGCCCGCCCGACAGGAGCCGCTCGATTCCTCCTCCAAGGAGTCGGGCTGGGAGACGGAGGACGAAGAGTCACCCGACACCCATCGGACTCGGTGTGTCCCCTTGGACTCACCCGAGTCCGAACCTTGGAGACGGTCCCCGCCGGAGGATACCTGGTTCTCGGACTTCGTGCGGGATATGGCCAAGGCCTTGGCCTTCCCCGCAGATCCCGAGGAGGAGCCTCGAGTCGAGAAGCTCGAGGCCCTCCAGTATTAGACTCCCCCGAAGGAGGCCTTTACTGTTCCGGTTCCTCCGATGCTGGAGCGGCTACTCTTCCGCATGTGGGAGACCCCGGCTTCGACTCCGGTGTTAAGCAAGCGGGTTGATTCCATTTATCGAGTCCGCAAGAGCCCCGGGTTCCAAAAGGCACAATTACCGCACCACTCCATGGTTGTGGAATCGGCCATGCATCGACTGAAAAGTCAGAAGATGCACTCCTCAGTGCCTCCCGGCCGGGAGTCCCGGAACCTGGATGCCCTTGGTAAAAAGTGCTTCCAGGGCTCTATGCTTGCTTGCCGTGTCCAGACTTACCAGCTCTACATGGGCATGTACCTCCGGGTCCTGGCAAACGAGATTGCCGGGTTCTCTGCTGGTCTCTCCGAGGAACCTTTGCAGAGGTTCCAGGCCTTGTCCACCGGTATTCGAAAGTGCTCGAAGTTTATCTCTCGAGCAGCCTACGATAGCTTCGAGGCTTCGGCCTGAGTAGCCGGGGCCGGCATCGGTGCCCGCCGACAGGTTTGGCTACAGTCATCCGACCTCGAGCCATTGGTCCAGGACAAGTTGGTCGATGTCCCCTGCCGAGTTGAAAACCTCTTTGGCAAGCCCATGGCTGAAAAGGCTGCAGAACTTGAGACCGAGACTCTGACCAGGACTAGGCTTTCTAGGAAAACCTCTGCCCCTTCTCAGAAAAAGAAGGGCTCGGGGAAAAAAGACCTTTTACCCGAGAAAGTCATCTGCCTACAAACAGTACCCTCATTATCAGGCCTCTGCAGCTCCCCAACAGGGTCAGCAGGCCAAGGGGCAGGGTCAGGGGCCCTGTAGGCCGAAGTCCCCCCAAGCCACCAACACCGGCCCCTGCTCAGCAGGGTGGGGGATTTTGACTCAAATAGCATAGCCTCTTCTCCTCAGCTGGCTTCTCTCAGCACAGGAGGCCGGCTGGCCCAGTTTGCCCACAAGTGGTCAGCCGTCACATCAGATACCTGGGTTCTTCATATAGTCCAAAAGGGCTATCTGCTCCATGTTCACCAGGTACCTCCCTCCTATTTTCCAGGGGAGCCTCCAAGACTCCCTCTGCACAGGGACCTACTCCTTCAGGAGTTGACGGGTCTACTAAAGGATCAGGCTGTGGAACCGGTGCCCCACCACCTGAGAGGTCAAGGCTTTTATTCAAGGTACTTTCTGGTACCAAAAAGAACAGGAGGCCTCAGACCCATCCTAGACTTGCAAAACCTCAACAAGTTCCTGCAGAGGGAAAAGTTCAAGATGCTTACCCTTGGAATCCTGCTGCCCTACCTCCAGCAGGGAGACTGACTATGCTCCTTGGATCTAAAGGATGCGTATACTCACATCCTTATTCATCCAGACCACAGACAATATCTCAGGTTTGTTGTGGGAGGAAGCCACTGTCAGTACAGAGTGCTTCCCTTTGGCCTATCATCCGCTCCCAGGGTGTTCACCAATTGCCTGGCAGTGGTGGCGGCCTACCTGAGGCTTCAGGGTCTCTTTGTGTTTCCGTACCTGGACGACTGGCTCATAAGGGGCCAATCTTCCCAGGAGGCCAACCAGGCCACCCTTCGCACTGTGGCTCTGCTTCAGCACTTGGGGTTTGTCATAAACTTCGCAAAGTCCACTTTGCTCCCGTCCCAGAACTTAGAGTTCATAGGGGCCAGACTAGACACTCTTCAAGCAAAGGCTTTTCTGCCTCTGGACAGGGCCCACAGGCTAATGGATCTGGCCAGCCAGTTTCGCAGCAATTCCCTGGTCTCTGCCAGGCAATTCCTGAAACTTCTCGGCCATATGGCTTCCACGGTTCATGTAACCCCCAATGCCCACCTGCACATGCGGCCTGCTCAGTGGAGCCTTCGAACTCGGTGGCATCAAGCCACAGGGAGCCTTGCAGACTCAGTCAGAATATCCACCCTGCTCGTCTCCTCTCTGCAGTGGTGGCTTCATCTTCCGAATCTGGTACTCAGAGTGGTTTTTCAATCCCCTCCGCATTCTCAAGTGCTGACGATGGATGCTTCTCTTCTAGGTTGGGGAGCACATTGCCAAGGGGCTTGTACTCAGGGTCTCTGGACCCCTTGGGAGGCTGCTCAGCAGATAAACGTCCTGGAGCTACGGGCGATACGCCTAGCTCTGAGAGCCTTCTCCCACCTCACATCTCCAGTCTGTACTGGTCCAGATGGACAATCAAGTTGCCATGTTCTATGTGAACAAACAAGGAGGCACAGGCTCCTTCCTTCTTTGTCAGGAGGCACAACGACTGTGCTCTTGGGCTGTCAATCACGGAATCCTTCTCAAGGCTGTCTACCTCCCAGGTCAGGAAAATTGCCTGGCAGACAGACTGAGCCGGATCCTGCAACCACACGAATGGAGATTGAACCCATTGGTGGTTCAGCAGGTCTTTCTCAAGTGGGGGCTCCCCACCATGGATCTTTTCGCCAGTCCTCTGAACCGGCAACTCCCGAGATTTTGCTCCAGACAACCGCATCCTCTCAGAGTAGCAGCGGATGTGTTTCTGATCTCATGGTCCACAGGCCTACTGTATGCGTTTCCTCCCACACCACTAGTGTCCAGGACGCTGTTCAAAGTCCTCAGGGACGGGGCTTCCTTGATTCTCATAGCCCCCAGGTGGCCAAGGCAACCGTGGTTCCCGCTTCTGCTACAGCTGGCGGTGGACACACCTCTTCCTCTGGGGTTTCAACACGATCTCCTGTCTCAGGATCAGGGGACTCTCTTGCACGCCAATCTCCAGTCCCTTCATCTGATGGCCTGGCTGCTGAAAGGGTAGTCCTAGCTCACTTACTACTACCTCGAGAGGTGGAAGATGTAGTCTTGGCCTCTCGGCGTCAATCCACCAGGAAATCCTGCGCTCTTAAGTGGCGTCGATTCTCCGCATGGTGTGCTCAGCACAGTGAGAATCCCTTCTCGTGCTTGGTAGCGGTAATGTTGCAATATTTGCTCTACCTCTCCAATCTGGGCCTTAAGTCTAACTCTGTCTGAGTTCACCTTAGTGCTCTCTCAGCACACCACTCGCCGGTGGACGGCAGGCCTCTTTCCAACCACCCTTTGGTGGCTCGTTTCCTCAGAGACCGCCTTCTGCTTAAGCCTCTTTTGCGTCCACCGGCCCCTGAGTGGGATCTGAATGTGGTCTTACAGCGGCTTACTTGTCCGCCTTTTGAACCTATTGCTACCTGCCCTCTCCGTTTTCTCTCCTGGAAAACTTTATTTCTGGTAGCTCTCACCTCTGCTAGGCGAGTGAGTGAACTGCAGGCCCTAGTGTCTGATCCTCCTTACACTAGGTTCTACAGGAATAGGGTAGTCCTACGGACTCACCCTAAGTTTCTTCCTAAAGTTGTCTCACTTTTTCACCTCAATCAGGAAGTGGTTCTTCCGACCTTCTTTCCCAGGCCGCATGCCAACCGGGCTGAGATGGTCTTGCATACCCTGGACTGTAGGAGGGCATTATCCTTCTACCTTGACCGTACGCGGGAGCATCGGAAGGCTGTTCAGCTTTTCGTTTGTTTTGACCCCAATAAGTTGGGGCTCCCTGTCTCCAAGCGTACTTTGTCCATTTGGGTCGCTGACTGTATCGCTTGGGCTTATGGGGCAGCCGGCCTCTCGTTGGAGGGTCGAGTCACGGCTCATCGTGTCAGGGCAAAGGCTGCGTCAGTGGCTCATCTCCGCTCTGTTCCGTTGGCAGACATCTGCCGGGCCGCTACTTGGTCTTCAAGCCAGACTTTTGCAGCCCATTACTGCCTTGAGAGGGAGTCCTGCAGGGACAGTGCTTTCGGACAGGCAGTACTCCATAATCTCTTTGGGGTTTATGCAACTCCTACCCTCCGGCCCTGGTGTTGGGCTACCGGTCGGGGGTGCTCTCAGAGAGGATTCCTTCCTTCTGTGCTGTCGAGTTCGAGGGAGCTCTGTTTTCCGCTTGGGGTCTCCGGTAGCTTTAAGCTGGGGAGTCCCATATGTGAGGACTGACTTCCTGCTTGGTCCTGGAGAAAGAGTAGTTACTCACCTGTAACAGGTGTTCTCCAGGAGCAGCAGGAATCAGTCCTCACAACCCTCCCTCCTCCCCTTGGAGTTGCAGTTATATACTTTGTTTTTTTGCTAATTTTTTTGCTGTCTTTTAGCTATGTCATCAGACTGAGCAAGATGGCACCCTTGGGCGGGAAGGGGACTGCGCATGCGCGCTGCAATTCCCAAAGACTTTCTGTGAAAGCTGGGGAAATGCTCCGCACGAGGGCTCCGTCGGCGCCGACGTCACCCATATGTGAGGACTGATTCCTGCTGCTCCTGGAGAACACCTGTTACAGGTGAGTAACTACTCTCTCTCTGCACACAGGGGCAGTGGTCGATAGTGGAGGCTCAGCAGCAGATAAACCTGCTCGAGCTCCGGACCATCCGGTGGGCCTTGAGGACTTTCGAGAGTCCTCAGTGGGAAGTCTGTTCTGGTGCAGACCAGCAACCGGGTAGCGATGTTCTATATCAACAAAGAGGGGGGCACGGGGTCATGCTCCCTCTGCAGAGAAGCAGTCTTCATCTGCTCTTTTGCCGCCCGACCGAGGATGTCCCTCAAGGCAACGTACCTCCCGGGTCAGGAGAATGGCCTGGCGGACAGGCTGAGCAGAATCCTTCGCCCCCACGAGTGGCGCCTGGATCCCAGAGTGGCAGGCTGGCTGTTTCTACGCTGGAGCACCCCAGCGATAGACCTCTTCGCCACCTCCCAGAACACACAACTCCCTCGCTTCTGCGGCCCGGTGCCACACCCGGGCTGTGAGGGCCCCGATGCATTTCTCCTGGACTGGTCCTCCAGTCTCCTATATGCATTCCTTCCTTTCCCCCTCATTGCGAAGACTCTGTTCAAGGTTCAGCGGGACGGGGCATCGCTGATTCTCGGCAGCCTTGGTTCCCACTCCTGCTCTGGCTGTTGTCGGATCCTCCAATTCCCCTTAGCTCTGCCAGCTACTTGCTAATGCAGGAGGCGGGTCGGGTACTACACCCGAACCTACCCTTCTTATCCCTTACAGCCTGGTGGCTGAACGGGGCTCTCTAGTCTCTCTGGCCCTTCCGGAGGAGGTCGAGGAAATCATCCTTACCTCGAGGAAGGACTCCACTAGGTGGGCTTATGCCTTTAAGTGGAAACGCTTCTCTGTCTAGTGCTCGGAGCACCAGATTGACCCCCTTGTCATTCCCGGTTCGGTGGGTTCTCCAGTACCTTCTCCACCTCATGAGGGAAGGGCTGAAGTCAAATTCTGTTAGGGTTCATTTGAGCACCATATCAGCTAATCATCTCCCTATTGAGGGAAATACCTCTCTCGAGGCAACCACTAGTCCTCTGCTTCATGCGGGGCCTTTTGTTATCCAAGCCGCCCATCCGTCCCCCTTTGGCGGAATGGGAGTTGAACGTGGTGCTCACGCAGCTCACTCGCCCACTCTTCGAGCTGATGGCGACATGTTCGCTCCGGCATTTGTCCTGGAAGGTGGCCTTCCTGGTGGCACTGACCTCGACTCTCCGAGTCAGTGAGCATCAGGCGCTCATGGCTGGCACCCCTTGCTCCAGGTTTTATCGGAACAGGGTGGTCCTCTGGACGCACCCTAAGTTTCGTACCCAAGGTCAAGTCGGCTTTTCGTCTCAACCAAGAGAGAAGAGTGCTGCCGACATTATTCCTGAGGCCCCATGCCAATCAGGCATCGGCAACTCTCTACACCCTCGACTGAAAGCGGCCCTCACCTTCTACTTTCAGCATACCCAGACTCACCGCAAGTCTGACAGACTTTTCGTGACCTACAATCTCAATAGGCAGTGGCAAGCAGTCACCAGACGCACCCTCTTTGTTTGGGTGGTGGACTGCATGGCATTCGCCCATGCGAATGCGGGCATACCTCTGGATCGTCGAGTCACTGCACATGGGGTCCGAGCCAAAGCGGCCTCGGTGGCCTTGCTGCACTCCGTGCCCATGATGAACGTCTGTTGGGCGGCAACCTGGTCTTCTACGAATACCTTCGTTGCCCACTACTGCCTGGAGAGGGAGTCCCACCGGGACAGCGCCTTCAGCCAGGCTGTACTCCGTAATCTGTTCAGGTTATAAGCAACTCCTGCCCTCTGACCCTTCACGGCTACCGAGGGCTTCACTTCGAGGACTTGTGCTCCTTTGGGCTTCGGCTTCTGCTCATGGCCTCACAGGAGGTGTTTTTTGGTTACTGGTTCAGTAGCCTGTAGCTAGGGAGTCCCATAAGTGAGAACTGACTTCCTGCTTGTTCCTGGAGAAAGCATAATTACTCACCTGTAACAGGTGTTCTCCAGGGACAGCAGGAATCAGTCCTCACTACCCTCCTGCCTCCCCTGATGAGTTGCTGAATTTTTGTCCTTCCCTTGCCATTTGCTTGGTAGGGCTCGAGCTAATGACCTGACTGGGGAAGATGGCACCCTTGGGCGGGAAGAGGACCATGCATGCGTGGTAGCAATCCCAAAGGCTTTCTTTGAAAGGTGGGGTATTGCTCCGCACGGGCTCCGTCGGTGCCGACTTCACCCATAAGTGAGGACTGATTCCTGCTGTCCCTGGAGAAGACCTCTTACAGGTGAGTAACTACACTTTCGTCACAGTTTTCACTGCTAGACTAGGCCTCAGGGCCTCCATAATCTTCTCTTCAACTCGACGACATTTCTTTTTGAAGGCATGGACAAACCAGTCACTGGTTTTAAGAAACGTATCAGGTGCGCCGGTACTATTTCAGTTACTGACAAACATGACTGGTGTTTAAAATGTCTCGGCCCTGACCATCAGCCCAACTCATGTCTTTTGTGTCAGCAAATGACAAAAAGAGACCTCAAGACCCAAGCCAACAGGTTAGGATCGTTGTTTGCCTCAGACTCAGTTTGTGTCTTCAATTACATCGAGAGCAACGGTTTTCTCTCAAGGATCTCAGGTTTCTTCTAAGTCCAAAAGCAAGAGTAAGTCACAATCTCTGCATAAGCACAGAGAACTTATACCAATGCCAGAGAGAGAGCATAAGCATCAAGACTCCCCTAGAGGTTCTTCTGATGCAGACCGGCCAATCAGACAGCCTTGGCGGGAGGATCTCTCCTCCAAAGCACAAATAGGGATCCGGGATGCTCCAAAGGGATTGACCTCCAGAGAGCTACCGGTGCCATGTTCTGGGACGGTGGTACCCAACCCTGTAGGTGACTCCACCCAAACATCGGCATTCTCCATGGACCAGCGCATGCTGTCCCTCGAGAGGAGTTTGGCAGCACTCCTAGCAGCCTCTGTACTAATAACATTGAGAGCTTCGGATGTGCAGGTTTCGGTACCAGCCCCGTGGCGAAGCCTACCAGGGCCGATGCTGACCCTCGAGACGGCATTATCGCTAGCCTCGTTGTAATGGATTGATACCCCCAGTGTCAAACTGACACTCTATTCCAAAATCTCTGAGTCTTGGTATCTTCATTGACCTTCGTCCATGAAGCATCGAGGTCGAACAAAGGATCGCCAATACTTTGATTTCTTCCCGGACTCAGATTCTAGCTCTTCTGACTCTGACCAGGGCTCACTCAGTTTCTGAGATCTTTCAGATATCCCTTCAGACCCTTCACCCTCTCAAGAGCTACTTCGATCCCCCTCCAGAAGATATGTCCTTTCAGGAGTTCATCCGGGATATGGCAGCAGCACTTGCCATTACAGTAGCCTCTGAGAAAGAGCCAAGGGCAGAGGAATTGCAGATACTTTAGTACCCTCCAACACCCACAGAGGCAGGTACTTTACCGGTGCATCATATTTTGCAGAATCTAATGCTCTGCATGTGGAAGGCCCTGCTCACTGTTCCACCTGTTAGTAAGCAACTCGATACCATGTACTGAATAACACAGTTCCCAAGCAGGCTTTCAAAATCCTCAGCTCCCGAATCACTCAATGGTGGTGGAATCGGTGATGTATCGAATTAAAAGCTCTAATAATCATTCATCCACACCACCTGGCAGAGATTCCAGGACACTCAATGCCTTTGGGCGAAAATGCTTCCAAGCATGCATGTTAGCCTCCAGAATAAACTCTTACATGCTATACCTGGGCATGTTTCTGAAGGATGCTAGCAGAGATCCTGAAACTTTCACTTCTCTCCTTCCTGACAGTAAGAGTGGGGTGCTTTTCAGATACTCATCAAGCAAAACCAGAACACTTTCAAGTTTCTCACCAGATCTTTTGATGCCTTTGAGTCAACAAGCAGAGCTTCAGCGATCTGCATTGGGGCTCTTAGGATGGCCTGGTTACAGGCATCAAACCTTGAGCAATGGAGTCAAGATAAATTGGCCAATTTCCCATGCACTGGGGAAAACCTTTTTGGAAAAAAAATGAAGGGAAAAGGCAGGGGAGATTGAGACAGGCAATCTCACCCTAAAACACTTTTCCAGGAAATTAGCTAACCCCTCCAAAATAAAGGCTCTTCTCAAGAAATCTTTCTATGTTAAAAAGGAGGGAGATATCCTTACTCGCCTTCTGCTGCCTATCAACAACTTCCACAGCAGAAACAGCAGGGTCCTTGCCAACACAGGAAGCTAAAAGCTCCTAAGCCTCACCTAGCCTCACAGCCACAACCTGCGCCTGGTTTTTGACTTTTTCCTGCCTCTGAAAGGGCCTAAGCCCCTCTACATAGCAGCAGACTTTGCGGTTATGCCCACAAATGGCTCCTCATAACTTCTAAGCACTATCTTATGAGAATAGGTGACCATCCTGTTGTCCCAGGGTGCCATAGAAAGAGTTCTTCCTCCTCAAGAAGTGGTGGTCTTCTACTATCCATATTTTCTCATTCCAAAGAAAACAGGAGGCTTTAGGCCCCTTTTAGATTTCTGAGACCTAAACAAGTTTCTGGTTCAAGAAAAAGTCAAAATAATTTCACTAGGAACTCTTCTACCATACCGCCAGAGACACGATGGGCTATGTTCTCTAGACCTAAAAGAGGCATCCACACGTATACTGATACATCCTTCCTACAGACAGTATCTGTACTTCGTTTCAGGGAAACCATTATCAATACAGGGTTCTCCTCTTTGGTCTAGCCTCTACCACAAGGGTCTTCACCAAATGCATGGCAGTAGTCACTGCCTATCTCCGCACTTTGGGCATATTCGTCTTTGCTTACTTAGATGACTGGCTGATCAGGGGAGATTCCCCTCAAGAGGTAAGACTTTCCCTTCATCACATCACGGTGCTCCAACACCTAGGCTTTGTCATAAACTTCCCAAAGTCTCATCTCACTCCAACCCAACGACTGGAGTTCATTGGAGCATTTTTAGACACCCAGCAGGCCATAGCTTTCCTTCCACAAGATCACTCTGCCCATCTCATCGAGCTAGCAGAGCACCTACAAATGGGACATATGGCTTCTACGGTTCATGTTATCCCCTAAGCTCAATTACGCATGCGTTAGGCCCAGTGGACTCTATCTACCCAGTGGACGCAAGCAAAGAAGCATTTCAGAGACAATTTCCACATCACCCCTCAACTGGTCAAATCCCTTCAGTGGTGGTGTTCCCTTCAAAACCTACTCGTCGGGTTATCTTTTCAGATGCCTCCACCTCGATGCACCCTGACAACGGATGCTTCCAAACTCGGTTGAGGAGCACATCTCAATGGCTTAACCACACAAGGACCGTGGACACAACAGGAATCTGCCATGCATATCAATTTGCTGGAACTATGAGCATTGAAAAAGGTTTTTCAACCCCCAACTTTCGGGGCAACCTGTTCTTGTCAGAATGGGCAATCAAGTTGCCAACCGGGGGGGGAGGGGTGGGGGGGGCAGGGCCCTGTCAACTCTGAGGAAGCGCTTCACCTGTGGTCCTTTGCCATCTCATACAGCATTCACCTCAGAGCGGTGTACCTCCCAGGCAAACTCAGTCCACACAAATGGACCTTGCATCGGAAGACGGCTGCTCGGATCTTTCAGATGTGGGGAACCCCTCTTGTAAATGTTTTTGCCACTCCAAAAAACACACAGCTTTCTCTCTTCGGCTCCAGGTTTCAGTCGCTACACTGATAGGCAGGGATGCCTTCCTTCTACACTGGAGACAGGGTCTGCTTTACATATTCCCCCTCATCCCCTTGATTCCCAAGATGCTGTTCAAGGGTTCCATAATCCTCATAGCCCCATTTTGGCCCCGTGACCCGTGGTTCCCTCTGCTTCGTCTGGCACAGACTCAGCCACTCAACCTGGGATGTGTGCCTGACCACCTCTCTCAGGACAACTGGACGCTCCTCCATCCCAACATCCCCTCTCCCTATGCCTGACAGCTTGACAGCTGAAGGGCTAGTTCTCACTAACCTTGACCTGCCACAGGATTTCAAGAATATACTCGCATCACGCAAAGACTCCACCAGACGATCTTCTGCATTCAAGTGGCGTAGCTTCGCACTTTAGTGCTCCCCAAAGGGAATTGACCTTTTTTCCTGCTCTGTGGAGTTCCATTTACAATACCTCCTCCACCTATCCTTAACAGGCCTTAAAACTAAATCGGTGCATCTTAGTGCTATTGCAGCTCATCACAAACCACTGCAGAGACATCTTATTTCTTCACATCCTTTAACAGCAAGCTTCATACGGGGTTTCTTGCTGTCCAAACCACCCATTAAACCACTTCCGGTGGCCTGGGATCTCAATGTAGTTCTTGCGCAGCTACTAAAGCGTTCTTTCGATCCTTTGGCCACCATTTCACTGAAAATTCTATCATGGAAGGTACTCTTCCTCATTGCCCTCACGTCAGCTCACCGCATTAATGAACTGCAAGCTCTGGTGGGCGGGGCCCACCTTATACCCGGTTCCACCATGACAAGGTAGTTCTGTTGACCTATCCACATTTCCTTCTGAACTTGTCTCCTCCTTCCATCTGAACCAATTGGTCATCCTACCGATTTTCTTCCGTAGACCAAATGCCTCTCGAGTGGAAGCAGCGCTCCACACTTTAGACTGCAAGCGAGTGTTGGCTTACTATTTGAATAGAACTAAGGATCACAGACTAGCTTCCCAATTATTTATCTCTCCTGATCCTAGTCACCTGGGCATCCCAGTGACAAAACGGACTCTATCCAGATGGATAGCAGATTGCATGCTCATTATTGCTCATAATGTATGGGCTACGGCAACCTCCATAGCCAATCTCCATTCAGTATCCATTCAGGAGATCTGCCGGGTAGCTAACTGGTCCTCCATTCACTTTTGCTGCCCACTATTGTCTGGACAGAGACTTCTGTCGGGATGCTATCTTTGGCCAAGCACCTCTTTGGGACTTAAACTCAACTCCTGCCCTCCACCTGGACTTCTACAAGAAACCAGAATACCTTTAGAGGGGGTTGTTGCCTGCTGGAATTGAACCCAAGGTCCACATTACTCTTTGGCTACAATCCTTTGGCCTCAGGGATTGCACTGCTCTACCCCATGCTTGTCTGGTCCCAGGGAGCTAATGAGCCCCATATGTGAAGACTGTATTCCTGCTTTTTGCTGGAGATAGCGTAGTTGCTCACTTGTAACAGGTGATATCTGGGAACAGCAAAAATCAGTCTTCACAACCTTCCCTCCTCCCCTAGAAGTTGTAGGATTTTTTTTATTTTACTCTCCTTCTCGCTTACAAACTCAACTGAGGATAGAGGAGTTGAGAAGGCAGGTGCAGTGGAGTGCTCCCAAAAACTTTCCTATTTGGACGCTGGGGAGTGTTCCTGCATGGGCTCCATCAGTGCTGACATCACCCATATGTGAAGACTGATTCCTGTTCCCAGAGATCACCTGTTACTGGTGAGTAACTACACTATACCTGATTAAAGTCCATAATGGTCTGTTGCTGCTTCTGGGCAGTGCTGGGAAAGCTTATAGTACACCATCCTGGGGAGGAACGATGAGGAATTGTGATTCACTGCAACACAGCAGATTGGCTAATGTCTGCCATGGCTGCCAGCACAGACTGGAAGCTGCCAGTTGCCAGGAATGCAAGGGCTGTGGTGAACTTTACAGCCACAGGTGTGGGGCGGCCTTGCTTTGTGCTAGCCTGAAGTCATGCTCTAACTCCATGCACAGTTCTATGGTGACTCCGTCAAAATGGAATCATGTCAGGCACACTTCATCTGTGAGCCCCATGAACTGGCCTCTTGGCCAGTATATTCTCCAGGACCAAGCAGGAAGTCAGTCCTCACATATGGGTGACGTCGGCGCCGACGGAACCCTCGCGGAGCAATTTTCCCCAGCTTTCAAAGAAAGCCTTTGGGAATTGCAGCGCGCATGCGCGGTCCCCTTCCCGCCCAAGGGTGCCATCTTGCTTAGTCTTCTTTTTTCCGCTAGAAAAGTTGATTTTATTTGTCTTTTTTCTCGGTTCGACGCCGGTTCTTTTCCCGCCCGGACCCGCGACGCCGGTTGCGAGTCCGTTCTTTATTTTTCGGTTTTTTGTCCTTCGTGACAGATTTCGCGCCTTTTTTTTCTTTTTCACTGGCAGCCCTGTCTTTTGACCTCGCAGGGGCCCTTTTTCCCCCGATGGCTGCCAGCGGGTTTAAGAAGTGTGATCGGTGTAAGAAGCTCATGTCTCTTACCGACACACACGACTGCTGCCTCCGCTGCCTCGGACCCGATCATGACCCGATGATCTGTGGTCCGTGTGGCAAGATGTCCTCAAAAGCGTTGAGGAGTCGGCAGCATCAGCGGGAAAGTATCTTCTCTGACTCTGGCCGGGCCCGGACCTCGTCAGAGGCTTCGACGTCTCGGGACTCTGGTCCTGAGCATCGTCGAAGTTCCTCTGAGCGGGGGTCTCCTACCCGGGAACATCATCGGAAGAAGAAACCCGCGAGAGCGGCGTCGGTGGACGCTCCTGGTTCCTCGAGGGCCAGGTCGCATAGCCCCGATAGCCGTCCTGGGTCCTCGGAGATGGAGAGGCCTTCCAAACATCCTCGTCTCGAGATGGACTCGCCTGCTCACGTAAGTGCTGTACTCCTCGTGGACTCGCCTCCGAAGGAGCCAACGTTGGGCCCGACGCCGTCAGGGCCCGAGTCAGAGGCTGCTGGGTCTCCTGAGCTCGGACTCAGGTTGACGGCCTTGGAGAGCAGTCTGGCTGCCTTCATGGACCAGCAGCGGGCATTGATCGCTGGCCTCGCCGGTGCTTCTGCCCTGACCACTGGGACGTCGACGTCCGAGCCGATCCTCAAGTCCATGAGGGCTCGAGTTGATCCTCGGTCATGGTCTCCTTCGGCCTCCTGTTCGGGACCGAGGTCGTCGACGCCGACTCCCTCGGCGTCGGGGCGGACGGCATCGATGCCTGCCCGACCGGAGCCGCTCGACTCCTCCTCCGAGGAGTCAGCCTGGGAATCAGAGTACGAAGAGTCACCTGGTTCTTTTCGGACTCGGTGTGTCCCATCGGACTCCCCTGAGTCCGAACCTCGGAGACGGTCCCCCCCGGAGGATACCCGGTTCTCGGACTTCGTGCGGGATATGGCCAAGGCCTTGGCCTTCCCCACGGATCCCGAGGAGGAGCCTCGAGCCGCAGAGCTCGATGCCCTCCAGTATGACTCTCCCCCAAAGAAGACCTTTACTGTACCGGTTCCTCCGATGCTGGAACGACTTCTCTTCCGCATGTGGGAGAGCCCGGCGTCGTCGCCGGTGTTAAGCAAGCGGGTTGATTCCATTTATCGAGTCCGCAAGAGCCCCGGGTTCCAAAAGGCACAACTACCACACCATTCCATGGTGGTGGAATCGGCCATGCATAGACTTAAGAGTCAGAAGATGCACTCCTCGGTGCCTCCCGGTCGGGAGGCTCAAAGCCTGGATGCCCTCAGTAGGAAGTGTTTCCAGGGCTCTATGCTTGCTTGTCGAGTCCAGACCTACCAGCTCTATATGGGCATGTATCTCCGAGACCTGGCTAAAGAAATAGCCGGGTTCTCTGCTGGTCTCTCCGAAGAACCTTTGCAGAGGTTCCAAGCCTTGTCAACTGGTATTCGGGAGTGCTCAAAGTTTATCTCTCGAGCAGCCTACGATGGCTTTGAAGCATCGGCTCGAGTAGCCGTAGCCGGCATCAGTGCCCGCCGACAGGCTTGGCTTCAGTCATCCGACCTCGATCCATGGGTGCAGGACAAGTTGGTCGATGTCCCCTGCAGAGGTGAAAACCTCTTTGGCAAACCCATGGATGAGAAGGCTGCACAGATCGAGACCGAGACTCTCACCAGGACTCGGCTCTCAAGGAAGACCTCTGCCCCTTCTCAGAAGAAGGGCTTGGGGAAAAAGCCCTTTTACCCGAGGAAGGCGGCTGCCTATAAACACTACCCTCATTATCAGGCCTCAGCAGCTCCCCAACAGGGTCAGCAGGCCAAGGGACGGGGTAATGTGTCCCGTAGGCAGCAAGCCCCCAAGCCTGCACCACCGGCCCCTGCTCAGCAGGGTGGGGGTTTTTGACTTCATCAGCATAGCCTCTCCCCCTCAGCTGGTTTCTCTCAGCACAGGAGGCCGGCTGGTCCACTTTGCCCACAGGTGGTCCAACATCACTACAGATACCTGGGTGCTTCACATAGTCCAAGAAGGCTATCTTCTGCACTTCCACCAGGTACCTCCCTCCTACTTTCCAGGGGAGCCTCTCAGACTCCCTCTGCACAGGGACTTACTCCTTCAGGAGTTAGCAAGTCTTCAGGAACAGGCTGTGGAACCAGTGCCCCACCACCTGAGAGGTCAAGGCTTTTACTCCAGGTACTTTCTGATACCAAAAAGAACAGAAGGCCTCAGACCCATCCTGGACTTGCGGAACCTCAACAAGTTCCTCGCAAGGGAAAAGTTCAAGATGCTTACCCTTGGAATCCTGCTGCCCTACCTCCAGCAGGGAGACTGGCTATGCTCCTTGGATCTAAAGGATGCCTACACTCACATCCTCATCCACCCCAGCCACAGACAATATCTCAGGTTTGTTGTGGGGGGCAATCATTACCAGTACAGAGTACTACCCTTTGGCCTATCCTCCGCACCAAGGGTGTTCACCAAATGTCTAGCAGTGGTGGCAGCTTATCTAAGACTTCAAGGCCTCTTTGTATTTCCATACCTGGACGACTGGCTCATCAGAGCACAGTCTTCCCAAGAGGCCACTCACGCCACGCACCGCACTGTGGCACTACTCCAGCACTTGGGCTTTGTCATAAACTTCGCAAAGTCCACTTTGCTCCCCTCTCAGGATCTCGAGTTCATCGGCGCAAGATTAAACACGCTTCAGGCGAGAGCCTTTCTGCCTCTCGACAGGGCAAACAGTCTCAGGGATCTTGCCAGCCACTTTCACAGCAATTCCCTGGTCTCTGCCAGGCAATTTCTGAGACTGCTCGGCCATATGGCTTCCACAGTCCATGTGACCCCCAATGTCCGCCTGAACATGCGGCCTGCTCAGTGGTGCCTTCGCACGCAATGGCATCAGGCCACTGGGAGCCTAGCGGACTCCGTACAGATCTCCGACCTGCTGGTCTCTTCTCTGCAATGGTGGCTTCATCTGCCAAACCTAGTGCTAGGAATGGCTTTTCAGTCTCCTCCGCCTTCTCAGGTCCTGACGACCGATGCTTCTCTCCTGGGTTGGGGAGCACATTGCCAAGGGACATGTACTCAAGGCCTCTGGACTCCTTGGGAGTCTGCCCAGCAGATCAACATCCTGGAGCTCAGAGCTATCCGCCTGGCTCTGAGGGCCTTCTCCCACCTCACTTCTCACCAGTCTGTTCTGGTCCAGACGGACAATCAAGTTGCGATGTTCTACGTGAACAAACAAGGAGGCACAGGCTCCTTCCTTCTCTGTCGGGAAGCACAAAAGCTGTGCTGTTGGGCCGTCAGCCGCGGCATCCTCCTCAAAGCTGTTTATCTCCCGGGTCAAGAAAATTGCCTGGCAGACAAACTGAGCAGAATCCTCCAGCCACACGAGTGGAGATTGGATCCGTTAGTGCTTCAGCGGATCTTTCTCAAATGGGGCCTGCCCACCATGGATCTCTTTGCCAGTCCTCTCAACCGGCAACTTCCCCGATTCTGATCTCGACAACCGCATCCTCTCAGAGTAGCGGCGGATTCTTTTCTGATTCCATGGTCCACAGGCCTCTTGTATGCCTTTCCTCCCATGCCACTGGTGTCTCGGGCGCTCTTCAAGGTTCTCCGGGACAAAGCCTCAATGATCCTCGTGGCTCCCCGGTGGCCGAGACAGTCCTGGTTCCCGCTTCTGATGCAGCTGGCGGTGGACAGTCCTCTCCCTCTGGGGTTTCAGCCCGATCTCCTGACCCAGGATCACGGGACTCTCCTACACCCCAACCTCCGGTCCCTTCATCTGATGGCCTGGCTGCTGAAAGGGTAGTCCTTGCTCCCCTCCTGCTGCCTCCAGATGTGGAGGAAGTCGTCCTGGCCTCCAGGCGACCCTCCACCCGGAAGTCCTACGCTCTTAAGTGGCGTCGGTTCTCTGTCTGGTGTGCTCAGCAGTCTCAAGATCCCTTCTCCTGTTCGGTATCAGTGGTCTTGCAGTACTTGCTTTGCCTCTCCAATCTTGGACTTAAGTCCAACTCGGTCAGGGTCCACCTCAGTGCTCTTTCTGCGCATCACATGCCGGTGGATGGCAGACCTCTTTCCAACCACCCTCTAATGGCTCGTTTTCTCAGAGGCCTCCTCCTCCTTAAACCACCTTTGCGCCCACCAGCCCCTGACTGGGATCTGAATGTGGTTTTACAGCGGATTACCTGTCCGCCTTTTGAACCTATGGCTACCTGTCATCTTCGTTTTCTTTCTTGGAAAAACTTATTCTTGGTAGCACTCACTTCTGCTAGACGCGTTAGTGAGCTACAGGCCCTAGTATCTGATCCTCCTTACACTAGGTTCTACAAGAATAGGGTAGTCCTACGGACTCACCCTAAGTTTCTTCCTAAAGTGGTTTCCCCTTTTCACATCAACCAGGAGGTGGTACTTCCGACCTTCTTTCCCAGGCCACACTCCAGCCGAGCTGAAATGGTCCTGCATACCCTGGACTGTAGGAGGGCGTTAACCTTCTACCTTGACCGTACGCGGGAGCACAGAAGGGCTGTTCAGCTCTTCGTGTCTTATGACCCCAATAAGTTGGGGCTCCCTGTCTCCAAGCGTACTCTGTCCATCTGGATTGCTGACTGTATCGCTTGGGCTTATGGGGCAGCCGGCCTCTCGTTGGAAAGTCGAGTCACGGCTCATCGTGTTAGAGCGAAGGCTACGTCAGTGGCTTACCTCCGCTCTGTTCCATTGGCAGACATCTGCCGGGCCGCTACTTGGTCTTCAAGCCAGGCTTTTGCAGCCCATTACTGCCTGGAGAGGGAGTCCCGCAGGGACAGTGCTTTCGGACAGGCAGTCCTCCGTAATCTCTTTGAGGTATAGGCAACTCCTGCCCGCCGTCCCGGATGTTGGGCTACCGGTTGGAGGCGTACTCAGAGAAGATTTCTTCCTTCTGTGCTACTGAGCTTGAGGGAGCTCCTTTTTTGTGCTTAGGGTCTCCGGTAGCCTTAAGCTTGGGAGTCCCATATGTGAGTACTGACTTCCTGCTTGGTCCTGGAGAAAGAGTAGTTACTCACCTGTAACAGGTGTTCTCCAGGAGCAGCAGGAATCAGTCCTCACAACCCTCCCTCCTCCCCTTGGAGTTGCAGTCCTATGATTTCGTTTTTGCTAATTTTTTGCTGTCTTTTAGCTATGTCATCAGACTGATCAAGATGGCACCCTTGGGCGGGAAGGGGACCGCGCATGCGCGCTGCAATTCCCAAAGGCTTTCTTTGAAAGCTGGGGAAAATTGCTCCGCGAGGGCTCCGTCGGCGCCGATGTCACCCATATGTGAGGACTGATTCCTGCTGCTCCTGGAGAACACCTGTTACAGGTGAGTAACTACTCTTTCTCTGGCATGTGTGCCCTCTTCGCACCCTCATGCTCTCCCTCTCCAGCTCCTCGTGGTTTCTCTAAACCACCAATTCACCTGCTGCATGTTTTCTTACTTCTACCTACACCCAAGGGGACCTACCACTACATGCCTCTCTCACCCACTTCCACCTGCTCTGTGCCACCATCACCAATACGCAGTGTTGTGTATAATGAAGACACTAACAGATATGGACATATACAGGGACGCATGGCAAATGGACATTCACACACTGTCCTCCGCTCCTGCACACACAGACCAACACCCACTACCACTCCACACGCTCTTGCACTGATGGGTTTACCTTGTGAAGATACTGGGTTCAGGGGTCCTGGTTTAGAAATGGGGGGATGAAGGTGGGAAAGGTGCCTGTGGCTGAAGTAGGGGGTGAGGAGCCAAGGGATGCTTATCGAGGCTGGGTCAATGGAGAGGGACGTATAGGGTGCAGGTTTGTGACATGGGTTCACTGGGCACAGCATGCAACAGACAACACCAACAGGCAGGCTCCTCTCTTTCACTCTTTCCTTTGCTCTCCTCCTAGCACAATCGAATGCATGTTCAGCATGGACAGCAAAGACCTGTTTTATAGTAGGTCTAGGTCAGGTGGTCTGGCTTCCGCACACGGCACGTCAGGGATGCTATGTGAAATGCACTGTGGGTGCCTGTGTCTTGGCTTTGACATGGCCATGTCCCTGAATACCCTTGAACATGCCCAGTTTGAAATACCAGTGTTTGTATGTGCTGGTGACTGGACCATCTGGATTTGTCCAGTTCTGAAATCACATTTTCAACATCCCAGCTGGAAACGCATCCACCTTGCTCTTTTCGGACACCCAAACCATGTCCGTCGCCTGCAAAATAAACCCCCATGTTTTGCAATAACAGTAAATATTGAACTGCTTGAGGTAAGTCAGCTCTCAGTTTAGCCCATTTGCAGCAGTCTCAGGTTGCCTGTGACAGCTGGCCATCACCTTTGCATGGGAAGCCTCTTTTTAAAATGGTAGCATGTCTATTTTTTCAGTGCTGAATGTCACTGTGATCCAACTGTTAAAGTATATTGTGCCTATTTCCTTGCAAAGTAATAGAGTAAGTATTTGATAACTTACTTTCTTAAATCTTTGTCAGCAAAGCATGACAAAAGCAGGGGTAGCTTAGGCAAACAGGAAGTAAGCCCTCACATATGGGTGACGTCCCCAACAGAGCCCCGTGCTGGAATGCTCCCCAGCTTCCACTGGAAATTTTTGGGAGGCTCCATCACGCATGCATGCCTACCTTCCCTCCTGCCGCCATGCCATCTTATTTCCAGTTGTGTTTTTCCCCTAGGACGTGTTTTGTCGTCGCTGGAAAAAAGATTGATTTCTTCTTGCCCCATCATGCATTTCTTTTCTTTTCTAGTGCCTACCACCTGTTGGGTGCGTTGAGTCCTGCCGATGCCTCTCTTTCCATTTTTTTAAATACTTTTTCATGCTTTTTGGGATTTTTCTTTCCATGCGGTTTTGCTGGCTGGAGATATTGAGCCATTCAATTTCACGGTGGCTGTCTTCCTGGTTATGTCTAAGCCAGCCAGTGAATTTAAAAATTGCACAAGGTATGCTTGCACCATTTCTGTCACCAACTGACATAACTGGCAAGCCACAACGATACCATATTAGACACTCTTAGACATCTTCCAGATATAATACCAATTCTCCCTTCAATAAACCACGTTGTCGCATACAAATTTACAACTATGTAACTGCCATGGAATTTATATAACCTCCTAATATACTATGCATGTTAGTGTTACTTTGTTATTATGAAAGTTAATTGTAACTTTATCCTGTAACCTACCCCTGTTTACTTGGAAACTTGTTTAATTTAAAATGGTTTGTTCTCTGTAACCCACTTTGATTTTATAAGGCGATATAGAAATAAATTAAATAGAGAAGCAGCGAGAGTCCCTCTTCGAGCTCTTGGACTCTGCATCCTTGGCCCCGGCTGTAGTACAAATGGATTAAAAATTGACTATTGATCATGCTTCTCAGCAGTAAGTAAGGGGTAAAAGAAACTGTTGAAACATAGGGGTAGTTGAAACTGTTCACATAACTACAGAGATGCTGGAAGACCAGAGAGGGAGGCAATTCTCTTAACAAATGTAAATACATAACAATGTAAACAAGATACAAATCAATTGTAATTATAGCGTTCTGAACTTCTGAAGCCATGGGGGGTTGGGGAGGTATGTCCTTTGAACATTGTCAGGCGCCTGGCCAGTGTCCTGGCTGTGTTTGGATAAACAGCCCCTATATGTCGCCTGATGAAAGATAGCTAGTTGTTTGCACAACAGCTGGTTGTTTGCAACAGGATAAAATGGGTGCCTGTTTCAGCTAGAGAAGAGCTACCAAGGGATCTCTTCTGGGGATGGATGCATCGCCTAGAGAAACTCCCGATTGAGAAGTCTCTCTTGTCTGGTTGAATAAGGGATCCATTCAATCGAAGTGTAACAGGAGATGAAGTTCAGAACTCTTTCGGTGAAGTATTATTCTTCTGTAATTAGCTTTCTAGTTATCTTTTTCTTCTGTAATTAAGTGCTTTTAGTTATCATTATTCTAATAGCTTTCTAGGTATCTTTTTAACTAATAATAGTTAGATAAATGAATTACTTGCCTTTCTAAATAAGTATGAATTAAGGAGTCAAATAAGTGAACTTCAAGTTATCCCTGCTTTGTTTTATAAAAATAAAGTGCTCGTCTTCATTACAAGGTGTGTTAGCTTTTGTTGTAGTAAGACACCGGCATAGACATCAGCGTTGACAACCTCGTGGGGCTCTGCCAAGGCTTCGGCATCATGCAATGCCCGTGCTCACTCTGAGCCGTGGGGCTATGGTACCCTGGTCCATTAACCTCTGGTTGGAGCCACAGAAGGAACAGTCATCCGCTCTGTCTGCATCGAAGGGGGTGTCCAGAAACTGGGCCCAAGGCCACGGACATCGACACCAGAGCCCTTCTCAATGCAACATCGAGGGCAATGGCTGGGAGTGGCCTGACAAGTTGCCTCGGTAGGAGGAGTCAACTCCCAAAGTCCCAGAGGGCCACCGACAATCTCCCAATGCACTAACCATCATGGAGTCCCTGAGACGGGTGTCGGAGTCGGTGACTGTAGTTGTCATCCTGGCACCAACGACCTCTGAGACGTCAGTGTTGGCAGAGGGGCCCTTGAGGTGCATGTGGTGGTGGTGGTGGTCCTGGCTGCATGGGCCCCAGTGGTCCCGCTGCCTTTTTGGCAGCGTTGCCCATCCAATACAACCAGTCCTGGAGACCCATGCACTCCTGCTGAGGTGGGGATGTCTGAGACTCCCCACTGTCATCTGAGTCTATTGATGAGGCAGTAGCTTCCTATAACGCTGCACCTCTCCTCTGTTCTGGATGCTCATGCTCTACCCATGCCATGTCCTGTGAGGCATACTATACCTCAGCCTTGGCTGTCTTCAACTACCCACTATCTACATTCCTGTGCCCATTCAGCGAAGTGTGCTTGGCTCAAATCCCGCACCCTTGATGATTTTTTATACTTCAAAATCTTGCTTGTCTCTTTCCAGTCAGCTATAGCACTCGCCAAACAAGACTATTATGTCCATCTAATATTCTTGCCTCTGACTTTTGCCATCTCTTTACACCTCTCTCCTCAAGGTGCTTCCACCTCTGATCTCTCTCTCCCTTTCTGCCCAAACCCTGGCTGACTATTTCCATAACAAAATCCACAAGATCACACTCCAGTTCCCCACAAGGTCAGCTACCCTTTTTTCCTTTTCTATGGTTTCTGAGGAGGAAATCATACACTTTCCTCCTCCAAACTTGCTACTTGCTCCTTTTATTCTATTTCCACCCATCTCCTAAGTTCCATCTTCTCCACTCTTGTCCCTTCTATCTCTCATCTCAACCTATCACTTTCCACTGCAACTGACCTTGCAGCCTTCAAGCATGCTGTGGTCACACCTCTCCTCAAGCCCTCACTGGACCCTTCCTGTCCTAACTATCAACCCATCTCCCTCCTCCCCTTCATTTCTAAACTACTTGAACGTGCAGTTCATCGCCATTGTCTCGACTTTATCGCCTCTCAAGCCCTCTTGAATCCTTTACAATCTGTCTTTCATCTATTACATTCTGCTGAAACGACTCTTGCCAAAGCCTCCAGCAACCTGTTCCTGGCAAAATCCAAGGGCCTTAACTCCGGTCCTCATTCTTCTTGATCTTTCTGCTACTTTTGACACTGTTAACCACAACCACCTCCTTTGATACCTTGTCCTCGCTTGGTTTTAAGGGCTCTGTGCTATCCTGGTTCTCTTCTTATCTCTCCCATCACTCTTTCAGTGTTTGTTCTGGTTGATCCTCCTCTACTGCTATCCTGCTCTCAGTTGGTGTACCCCAAGGATCTGTCTTGGATCCACTCTTTCTCTCCCTATACCAAATCCCTTGGTGCATTCATCTCTTCCCATGGCTTTCAGTGCCATCTTTATGCTGATAACTCCCAGATCTACTTCTGTACACCTGAAACCTCTGGCAATCCAGGCCCGGATCTCTGCCTGCCTTTCTGACATTGTTGCTTGGATGTCTCACTGCTGCTTGAAATTGGACATGGCCAAAACTGAGCTGCTTATTTTTCCCACTAAACCCTCCACTCCCCTTCTTCCTTTCTCATTCTCTGTGGATAACTCTACTCCTACCAGTTTCCTCAGCTCGCAACCTCGGGGTCATCTTTGACTCCTCTCTCTCCTTTTCCACACACATCCCTGCCATTTCTTTTTTATAACATCAGCAAAATTTGCATATTCTTTTCTAAACACACTACTAAAATACTTATCCACTCTTTAGTCACTTCCCATCTAGGCTATTGTAACCTACTCCATGCTGATCTCCCTCTGAATCATCTCTCTCCCCTTCAATATGTTCAACACTTCTGTGCGGCTAATCTTCTGCCAGCCTCATCATGCTCATATTACCCCTCTTCTCAGGTCACTTCATTGGCTCTCTATCCATTTCCACATTCAGTTCAGACTTCTCCTGCTGACCTATAAGTGCATTCACTCTACAGCTCCTCACTACCTTTTCTCTCTCATCTCTCCCTACACCCCTCCTCAGAAATTCTGTACGTCTGGCAAATCGCTTCTACCTGTGCCCTTCTCTTCTATTGCTAACTCCAGACTTCACTCCTTTCACCTTGCCTCTCCTTATGCCTGGATCAAACTACCTGAGTCTGTACGTCAGGTGCCGCATTTGGCCCTTTTCAAATCCAGTCTGAAAACTCACCTCTTCGCTGCCGCTTTTGGATCTTGACTCACCTGGTCTCCTTTGAATCTCCTTACCATTCCCCCTAGATGTATTCCGTGTTTACAGCTATTGTATTATCTATCTTGACTAGATTGTAAGCTTTGAGCATTGACTGTCTTTTTACATGTCTGTGCAGCACTGTGTATGTCTTTTAGCACTTTACAAATATTCAGTAGTAGTAGTAGGGTGGGCTCTTGGAGTCTCTACCATGCCCAACTGCCCTCTCTGCCCAGTGTCTTTGGCTCCGATGCCCCGACGCACCGGTGTTCTCTTGAGGAGTGGCATCACTCTCTCTCTTTGCATGATCCAGGGCTGCATCCAACATCAGAGCTCCCCTGAGGGAAAAAGAGCGCTCTGCAGCTCCAGCTCCAGAACTCCTGTTCTGCAACAGCACAGGAGGTCAGATCTCTGCTTTCTCCTCCCTTTGCTACACGAGGCTGCTCTGGCTCCGCCCACAAGGGCTTCCCCATAAAGATCAACGTGCCAAAGGCACGCCGTGCCTGGCGGACCCGCGCCGGAGGGCTTCGCTAGAGGGCCCTTTGGTGTGGAACTGAGGAGGAATACCAGGACCAACAGAACATCAATAGCCACCTCAGCAAGAGCCTGACATCGTCCTCCATAGACTGTAAGTCATACCAGCCATACCACAACTTTTCCTTCTACTGAACAAGACCCAAACTCCAGTTATATTGCTCTCCTAACAAATGAACTAGAACATAAATAAATCTCAGCCTATTACATGCACAACTCACTGCTACCTGTAACTACCTAGCAATAATCTTGAGATGAAACAACCTACCTACAATTATATACCTCAAAAACCTATAAGTATCTCAACTTCATGAATAATCTGTAACTAAACTGCTGCTGTTCCTATCTTCTGAATTACATTGCCATATTACCTACTGCATTGCATCTCTGTATTAACTGGTTGTTTTCTCTGCATGCTACTCTCAAACAGAAACCCCATCATTTCTGTACCCCCTGGCCCCACCTAACCACCTACTAACAGCCACCCTCTCTACGTAACCAGTCAGACCATCCCACTACTTCAACATTTCAGCTCAAGTGCCACATCCTTACATCCCATTACCAACCGATTACCAGAAACGTTACTCCTACTCTGCTACCAACCCAAAAATGCAATGTGTGCCTTCGAGTCAGTCCCCAAACAAAAAATCCATCATGGACGCAAAAGCAAATTTCTGGCTAAAAAAACACATTCCTCATACTGGTAATTATAATAACTCTTACAATGCAATGTGTGCCTTTGAGTCAGTCCTGACTCCTGGCGACCCAGAAGCTCCTGGGTTTTCTTGGCAGCGTCACTGGAAGTAGATTGCCAGGCCTTTCTTCCAAGGCAATGGAGGGTTAAGTGACTTGCCCAAGGCCACAAGGAGTGCTAGTGGGAATTGAACCCTGGTTGCTTGGTTACCAAGCCAGTGTTCTAACCACTAGGTTACTCCTCCACTCCAGCCCAGCCATTACTACAAACCCAGCCCAGTACAACTACATATACCCACCATGTACACCCACACCAGACACCTCTTAACCCACCACCTCCCCAGACACTCACACACCCAAACATAACTCGAATAGGCTCATCAGCTACAACTCAGACCTATCCCCCCCCCAAAAGATACAAACATAACCCAATCACAAAACACTTAAAATGTTACCTCATTAATGCAAGGTCCATAAGGAGCAAAATACCAATCTTCCAAGACGTTCTAACTGATGACTCCCCTGACATAGTATGCATAACTGAGACCTGGCTAACGGACTCAGACACAGCATTAATAAACTAACTGAACGCCCCAGGCTACGAAACCTTTTACTCACACAGACCCTCAAAAAGAAGCAGAGGTGTCCTCATGATTGTAAAGGATTCTCCAGGACCAAGCAGGAAGTCAGTCCTCACATATGGGTGACGTCGGCGCCGACGGAACCCCCGTGCGGAGCATTTCCCCAGCTTTCAAAGAAAGCCTTTGGGAATGCAGTGCGCATGCGCGGTCCCCTTCCCGCCCAAGGGTGCCATCTTGCTCAGTCGTCTTTTTTTCTGCGGAGCCCGACGGATGTGTTTTCGTTTCACCCGAGGAAAAAGTCGATTTTATTCTGCGTGAACCCGTTTTCTTCGGTTCGACGCCGGTTTCCCTTTCCCGCCTGGGCCCGATACATTGGTATCAAGCCCGGACCTCTTTTTTTGTTTTTTGTCCTTAGTGACTAGCGTACGCGCCCTTTTTTTCTGTTTTCACTGGCAGCCCTGTCTTTTGACCTCGCAGGGGCCCTTTTTCCCCCGATGGCTGCCAGCGGGTTTAAGAAGTGTGATCGGTGTAAAAAACTCATGTCTCTCACCGACACACATGACTGCTGCCTCCGGTGCCTCGGACCCGATGATCTGTGGTCTGTGTGGGAAAATGTCCTCTAAGGCGTTGAGTCGGCAGCACCAAAAGGAAAGAATCTTCTCTGAATCCGCGTCCGGTCGGGCCCAGACCTCGTCTGAGGCCTCGACATCTCGAGACTCTGGCCCCGAGCAGCGCCGAGGCTCCTCTGAAAGGAGTTCTCCCTTGCGGGAGCATCGCAAGAAGAAAAAACCCGTGAGGGCGGCGTCGGTAGACGCACTTGGCTCCTTGAGGGCCAAGTCGCATAGCCCCGAGCGCCGTCCTGGGTCTTCGGAGTCGGAGAGGCCTGCAAAACAACCTCGTGTGGAGATGGAGTCCCCGGGTCACGTGAGTACTGTAGTCCTCGTGGACTCTCCTCCAGGGGAGCCGACGTCGGGCCCGGCGCCACCGGGGCTCAGGTCGGGGCCTGCTGAATCTCCTGAGCTCGGACTCAGGTTGACGGCCTTGGAGAGCAGCTTAGCTGCCTTCATGGAACAGCAGCGGGCACTGATCGCCGGTCTCACCGGTGCATCTGCCCCGACCACCGGGACATCGATGTCCAAGTCGACCCCGGAGGCCGAGCTGATCCTCGAGTCCATACGCGCTCGAGGCGATCCTCGGCCAAGGTCTCCCTCGGCCTCCTGTTCGGGACCGAGGTCGTCGATGCCGGTACCCTCGGCGTCGGGGCGGATGGCATCGGTGCCTGCCTGACCGGAGCTGCTTGATTCCTCCGAGGAGTCCGGCTGGGAGACGGAGGATGAGGAGTCACCCGACACCTTTCGGACTCGGTGCGTCCCTTCGGACGCACCAGAGTTGGAGCCTTGGAGGCGGTCCCCCTTGGAGGATACCTGGTTCTCGGATTTCGTGCGGGACATGGCCAAGGCTTTGGCATTTCCCGCGGATCCCGAGGAGGAGCCGAGGAGCTCAAGGCCCTACAGTATGACTCTCCGAAGGAGGCCTTTACTGTTCCGGTTCCTCCGATGCTGGAACAGTTGCTCTTCTGCATGTGGGAGGTGCCGGCATCGACGCCGGTTTTAAGCAAGCGGGTCGATTCCATCTATCGAGTCCGCAAGAGCCCCGGGTTCCAAAAGGCACAAGTACCTCACCAATCCATGGTTGTGAAATCAGCCATGCATCATCTGAAGAGTCAAAAGATGCACTCCTCAGTGCCTCCCAGCCGGGAGGCCTGGAACCTGGATGCCCTCGGTAAGAAGTGCTTCCAGGGCTCTATGCTTGCTTGCCGTGTCCAGACCTACCAGCTGTACATGGGCATGTACCTTCAAGACCTGGCAAAGGAGATTGCCGGGTTCTCTGCTGGTCTCTCCGAGGAACCTATGCAGAGGTTCAATGCTCTGTCGTCGGGAATTTGTGAGTGCTCGAAGTTTATTTCTCGAGCAGCCTATGATGGCTTCGAGGCTTCAGCCCGAGTAGCCGTGGCCGGCATCGGTGCACGCCGTCAGGCCTGACTACAGTCATCAGACCTCGAGCCAATGGTGCAGGACAAGTTGGTCGATGTCCCCTGCCGAGGTGAAAATCTTTTTGGCAAGCCCATGGCTGAAAAGGCTGCAGAACTCGAGACCGAGACTCTTACCCGGACTAGGCTGTCCAGAAAAACCTCTGCCCCTTCTCAGAAGAAGAAGGGCTCGGGGAAAGACCTTTTACCCGAGGAAGTCATCTGCCTATAAACAGTACCCTCATTATCAGGCCTCTGTAGCTCTCCAACAGGGTCAGCAGGCCAAGGGACATGGGCACCGTAGGCAGAAAGCCCCCAAGCCACCAACACTGGCTCCTGCACAGCAGGGAGGGGGGTTTTGACTCCAGTGGCATAGCCTCTCCTCAGCTGGCCCACATCAGCACAGGAGGCCGGCTGGCCCTGTTTGCCCACAGGTGGTCAGCCATTACAAGGGATACTTGGGTGCTCAGTATAGTCCAAAGAGGCTATCTTCTCCACATTCACCAGATACCCCTGTCCTATTTTCCAGGGGAGCCTCCAAGACTCCCTCTGCACAGGGACTTACACCTGCAGGAGTTGGCAAGTCTTGTAAAGGCCATGGAACCGGTGCCCCACCACCTGAGAGGTCAAGGCTTCTATTCCGGTTACTTTCTGGTACCAAAAAGAACAGGAGGCCTCAGACCCATCCTAGACTTGCGAAATCTCAACAAGTTCCTGGAGAGGGAAAAGTTCAAGATGCTCACCCTTGGAATCCTGCTACCCTACTCCAGCAGGGAGACTGGCTATGCTCCTTAGACCTAAAGGATGCGTATATTCACATCCTCATTCATCTAGACCACAGACAATATCTCAGGTTTGTAGTGGTAGGAAACCACTATCAGTACAGAGTACTGCCTTTTGGCCTAACCTCCGCCCCCAGGGTGTTCACCAAGTGCCTGGCAGTTGTGGCGGCCTACCTAAGGCTTCAAGGCCTCTTTGTTTTTCCATACCTGGACGACTGGCTCATCAGGGGCCAGTCTCCACAGGAGGCCAATCAAGCCACCTTTCGCACTGTTGCTCTCCTTCAGCACTTGGGGTTTGTTATAAACTTCGCAAAGTCCACTTTGCAGCCTTCACAGAACATGGAGTTCATAGGAGCAAGACTGGACACCCTTCTGGCAAAGGCCTTTTTACCCGTGGACAGGGCCCACAGATTAATGGATCTAGCCAGACAGTTCCACAGCAATTCTCTGGTCTCCGCCAGGCAATTCCTGAGGCTTTTAGGTCACATGGCTTCCACGGTCCATGTAACCCCAAATGCCCGGCTGCACAAGAGGCCAGCTCAATGGGGCCTCAGAACTCAGTGGCACCAAGTCACAGGAAGCCTTACGGACAAAGTGAGGGTGTCCACGCTACTAGCCTCTTCTCTGAAGTGGTGGCTTCATCTTCCGAATCTAGTGCAAGGGTTGTTTTTTCAGACACCTCCACACTCTCAAGTGCTGACCACCGATGCTTCTCTTCAGGGTTGGGGTGCACATTGCCAAAGAGCATGTACTCAAGGGCTGTGAACCCCTTGGGAGGACTGCACAGCAGATCAGTCTCTTAGAACTGAGAGCTATCCGCTTAGCCCTGAGAACCTTCTCCCATCTCATCTCTCACCAGTCTATCTTGGTCCAGATGGACAATCAAGTTCCTATGTTCTTCTTGAACAAACAAGGGGGGACAGGGTCCCCCCTTCTGTGTCAGGAGGTGCAGAGACTGTGTTCCTGGGCAGTTGATCACAGCATCCTTCTCAAAGCAGTCTATCTCCCAGGTCAGGAAAATTACCTGGCAGACTGAGCCGTATCTTGCAGCTGCACGAATGGCAATTGAATCCCTTAGTGGTTCAACAGATCTTCCTGAGATGGGGCCTTCCAACCATAGATTTCTTTGCCAGTCCTCTGAACCATCAACTTCCAAGGTTCTGTTCCAGACAGCCGCATCCTCTGAGTGGCAGCGGATGCGTTTCTCATTCCTTCATCCACAGGCCTCCTATATGCGTTTCCTCCCACGCCTCTAGTGCCCAAGACACTGTTCAAAGTGCTCAGGGACAGGGCCTCGATGATTCTGGTGGCCCCCAGATGGCCGAGGCAACCGTGGTTCCCACTTCTTTTGCAACTGGCGGTGGACGCTCCTCTTCCTCTGGGGATGCAACCCGATCTCCTGTCTCAGGAGCACGGATCTCTCTTACACCCCAATCTCCAGTCCCTACAATTGATGGCCTGGCTGCTGAAAGGGTAGTTCTAGCACCCTTACTGCTGCCTAGGGAAGTGGAGGACATGGCCTTGGCCTCTAGGAGGCAGTCCACCCGAAAGTCTTATGCCCTTAAGGTGGCGTAGGTTCTCTGCCTGGTGTACTCAGCACAACGAGGATCCTTTCTCATGCCTGGTACCAGTGGTGCTGCAATATTTGCTTCACCTGTCCAACCTAGGCCTTAAGTCCAATTCTGTGAGTGTGCACCTTAGTGCTCTTTCAGCACACCACTCCCCAGTGGAGGGTCGGTCTCTTTCCAGCCGTCCTTTGGTGGCTCGCTTCTTTAGAGGCCTGCTTTTGCTTAAACCTCCACTGCGTCTTCCTGCCCCTGAATGGGACTCAAATGTGGTCTTGCAACGGCTTACTTGTCCACAATTTGAACCTATGGCTACCTGCCCTCTGCGTTTTCTCTCCTGGAAAGCATTGTTCCTGGTAGCCCATACCTCAGCGAGACGAGTGAGTGAGCTTCAGGCCCTAGTATCAGATGCTCCTTATACTAGGTTCTATAGGAACAGAGTAGTCTTACGGACTCATCCTAAGTTCCTTCCTAAGATTGTCTCCTCCTTCCACCTCAATCAGGAGGTGGTTCTTCCGACTCTTTCCCAGGCCAAATGCCAGCCGGGCTGAGATGGTCTTGCATATCCTGGACTGTAGGAGGGCGTTGTCCTTCTACCTTGACCATGCGCGGGAGCACCAGAGGGCTGTTCAGCTCTTCGTCTCTTTTGACCCCAATAAGTTGGGGTTGGCTGTCTCCAAGCGTACTTTGTCCATATGGGTAGGTGACTGTATCGCCTTGGCTTACGGGGCAGCCAGCCTCTCGTTGCAGGGTCGAGTTACGGCTCATCGTGTCAGGGCGAAGGCTGCGTCAGTGGCTCATCTCCGCTCTGTTCCGTTGGCAGACATCTGCCGGGCCGCTACTTGGTCTTCAAGCCAGACTTTTGCGGCCCACTACTGCCTTGAGAGGGAGTCCCGCAGGGACAGTGCTTTCGGGCAGGCGCGGTACTCCATAATCTCTTTGGGCTTTAGGCAACTCCTACCCTCCCGCCCTGATGTTGGGCTACCGTTCGGGGGCGTTATCAGAGAAGATTCTGTTCTTCCATGCTGAGGCTAGAGGGAGCTCATTTTTTCAGTTTTGGGTCTCCGGTAGCCCTAAGCTGGGGAGTCCCATATGTGAGGACTGACTTCCTGCTTGGTCCTGGAGAAAGAGTAGTTACTCACCTGTATCAGGTGTTCTCCAGGAGCAGCAGGAATCAGTCCTCACAACCCTCCCTCCTCCCCTTGGAGTTGCAGTCATATTATTTAATTTTGCTATTTTTGCTGTCTTTTAGCTATGTCATCAGACTGAGCAAGATGGCACCCTTGTGCGGGAAGGGGACCGTGCATGCGCGCTGCATTCTCAAAGGCTTTCTTTGAAAGCTGGGGAAATGCTCCGCACGGGGGCTCCGTCGGCGCCGACGTCACCCATATGAGAGGACTGATTCCTGCTGCTCCTGGAGAACACCTGTTACAGGTGAGTAACTACTCTAAACCTTAATGCCACACTGATAATATCAAAAAATGTTGGAAACATAGACTTACTTGCCATAAAACTCAAATCCCTTTATCTCTGCTTAACATACAGACCACCATCCACGAATACAGACAACCTAGATATAATATCCGAGATACTATGCTCATCCAACTACAGGAACCCACTAATCCTAGTAGGTGATCTCAACCTAGCATCCCTTCTACAGAACCAAGTTTCACCCCTCCTAAACTCGATCAGACATGGACTATCACCAAATCATCAACTCCCAAACCCACATTAAAGGGAATACACTTGACCTAGTTTTTCTACCCAAAGTAATACTGAACTACTACAACCCCTCCACACTCGAAGTACTCCCGGTACCTTGGTCTGATCATCACCTCATCAAATTCAACTTCCCCATTCATGACCACCCAAACAGTACACCCACTCCCATCTCACACCACAAAAAGTACAAGAAAATTTACAAAGATGACTTCCTCAACCAGACCATTCATCAATTTACAACAAATCCAACGAACCTAGATGAAGCCATATCATCTTGGAATCACACCATATCCAAAGTGTCCATTATAGACCCACCTCACATCATCAAAAAGAACAACAAACCTGCCTGATTCAGGCCAGAGCTCTAACAGCTTAAAGCAATCCTACGTAAAAGTGAACGCAAATGGCGAAGCTCAAAATCGCCAATGCATCAAGCACAATATATAGCCAAACTAAAGCAATATAGAGAAACTATCAACACCACAAAAAAGAAACACTATTCCACTATCTTAGCCAAATCCTTGAACCGACCAAGAGAGCTATTTGAAATTGTAAAATCCTTAACTAATAATCCAACAAAAAAATGACCCAAATGGCCAAGTCATAGATCCCCCAAATCTTAGCAAATTTCTACAAAGAAAAACTAAAATCTGATGCCCCACCAAACTCCAAACAAAAAATAAATCATGTAACCACAAACTCAGGCTGGTCTACTTTTCCACCCACCTCAAAAGACATGCTTATAAACCTAATATCCAAAATAAACACCACCACATCCTACCTAGACCCCTGTCCAGTAAGCTGGATAACGGCAACAAAAACCGAACTATCCCACTTCATTCTCCCAATAGTCAATCTCTCACTCAAACAGGGATACATTCCCCCTCCCCTAAAGCATGCCCTAGTGCGCCCCATCTTAAAAAGCAATACACTTGACAAGAATTCCTTTACCTCATATGGGCCAATATCCAGCCTCCCCTTTATGACAAAACTAATCAAAAAGGTAGTTCAAATACACCTCCAAGATCTTATTGAAACATTTGCACCCCTGGATGAAAACCATTATGGTTTTCATCCACACCACAGTGTAGAGACCCTCCTTACTGTCCTAATTGACCGCCTCACATGTGGTATTGACAATACCAAACAGGCATTTCTCCTTTTATTTTTAGACATTTCAGCTGCCTTTGACAGTATCAACCACCATATAATGCTCAACAGGCTACAACAGATAGGTATAAAAGATACTGTACTCCAGTGGTTTACCTCTTACCTATCACACAGAACCCAGCAAGTATGCATTGGCCCACATACCTCCCAGACATACAAACAAGAACAAGGTCTCCCACAAGGCTCTGCTCTTTCCGCACTTTTATTTAACATTTATCTACAACCCCTCTGTACAATCCTCAAAAAGTTCCAAGTACATTATCATATTTACGCCAGCGACATTATGATATACCTCCCATTTAACATCTCCAACCCTACAACTCAGCAAATCACGATTTTTTTTTCGGAAACATCAACATGGTTAAAATCTCAAAACCTCAATATCAACCTCAACAAAACCGAAGCCCTATATATAACAAAGAATCAAACCTTCAACCCCTCCCCCCAGCATTCATCACAATTCAAGATGCAAACATAGCCGTAAAAAGCGAAGTTAAATACCTAGGAGTAACCCTGGACAGGGCACTTAACATGCTAGCCCACATCAAACAAACCACAAAAAAAATCTTTTTCAGACTCAGAATGCTTAAACAGATCCGCCCACTCCTCTACCCCCATGATTTCAAAACCATTGTCAATGCTATTGCCACACCCCACTTTGACTTCTGCAATATCTCCCTTCAAGGTCTCCCTAAACAATCTATAAGACAACTTCAGCTAGCCCAAAACATTGCAGCAAGGATAACCTCTAACGTCAACTTATCTGAACACATTACACCTATTCCCTACAACCTTCACTGGCTTCCAATTCAAAGTCGCATACACTACAAAATACTAGTCACCACCTTCAAAGATATTGCCCCATCATACCTCAATACATTACTCACCAAGGAAAACAACCACTGAAACCAAAGGGAACACAACAAAAACAAGCTAGCCATCCCATCCGACTTCGAGAAATCCAGAAAATCAACTAACAGCTTTTTCCCACTTCTCTCCTGTCCTTTGGAACAATCTCCCAAACATAAGATCCATAGATGACCTCACCACATTCCGTAAGCATCTCAAATCTCATCTGTTCACTTTACACTTTGGAAATGCACATGAGCACTCTCAAACACAACTGAACCAAGACACCCCTACAATCAACACAAACACTCGCCTAACAAATATCATCCATTATAGCTCTATTTTATCAAACATAACACATCTACATGGCCAACATATACATAGTTAATTAAATTGGTTTTATCTAATTGTATATAGTTACCTGTTCTCATTCAACTATATATAGTTACCTGTTTAATGTAAATGAATATGTACTATCTATGTACAATTCAAAGTTGTGTTCTCTGTTAACAGCATTTGATCTATTGGAAAATGCGATATAAAAATTTCCAATAAATAAATCGGTGCCCACCATCCCTGCCCAAGCAGCAGGGGTGCTGGGATAAAATCCAGTGCTATTTTGACTTCCTCTCAAGAGTTGGACTCTGAGGAATGGGAGATGGAGGAGTCATCACTAGTCTCCAAGCGGGAGTCTCCGGACTTGTCCTTTGACCCTTCCCCTCCATATGAGAGAAGAAAGTCAACCCTGGAGGAGATGTCCTTCCAGGACCTCATCCAGGACATGGTGAAGGTCATTCCATTCTCGCTAGATGTGGGAGAACCTCCTAACAGTGCCGTCAATCAGCCGGCAGCTTGATTCCATCTTTGGGATTCAGAAGGTTCCTGGCTTCAAGAAGCCTCACCTACCCTACAACTCCTTGGTGGTGGAGTCTGCCATGAAACGGATCAAACGCATGAAGCCCCATTCCTCAGTGGACCAGGAAGCCAGGATCCTCTTTGCCTTTTGGAGAAGATGCTTTTAGGGCTCCATGCTGGTCGCCCACATACTCTCCTACTAACTTTACATGAGTATGTTCCTGAAGGACATCATGTGAGACCTGAATGGGTTCAGTTCTCTTATAACGGTGGAGCACCTTGATGTGTTCTGCGCCCTGTGGGCTATGGCAAGGACTGCTCAAAACACATGGTTTGTGCCACTTACGATGCCTTAGAGTCAGCTGGCTGTGTGGCGGCTGTGGGCATTGAGGCAAACCGCCTTGCCTGGGCTTCAGTCCTTGGACCTGAAACATTGGGTTCAGGGCAAGCTGGCGGATATGCTTTGCCGGGGAGAGAACCTCTTCGGCAAGCCGGTGGAAGAGGGTAGGCAAGATCAAGAAGGAGCATATCACCTTCTCCAGGTTCTCGTGGAAGACTGCTGACTCCTCAAGTTAAAAATGGCAAGGGAAAATGTCCTTTTATCAGTGAAAGCACCAGTATTCCCAAAGTCCTCAGTGTCTCCAGCTAAATGCACAGTCCCTGCACCAGCAGAGGCATGACAAGCCTCAGAAGGCTCAACCCGCTCCTCAGCCATAGCCGGGGGCAGGATTTTAATAGGTTCCTCAGGAGCACAGCTAGGGGTGCCCTCTCCAGTTGGAGGACAGCTTGTCCACTTTGCGCACAGATGGCCTCTCATCTCCACCACTGCCTGGGTCTTGCAGATTGTCCAGAATGGGTACCTTTTGCACCTTAGCCCAGCTGCCGCCTAACTTCTTCCGAGGAGAGTGCCCTCTGGACCCGCAACACTGCAGTTTCCTCCAGAAGGAAGTCCCTACCCTGTTGGTGGCTGAGCTGGCCATCAAGCTGATGCCTCTGGCTCAGGTTGGGCAGGGCTTCTACTCCTGGTACTTCCTGGTCCTTCCTCATCCCCAAGAAGACAGGGGGGGTCCAGCCCATCCTGGATCTCTGGAACCTCAACCACTTCATAGTATGGGAGAAGTTCAAAATGGTCTCCCTGAGGACAGTGCTCCCTTACCACCTCAAGGATAATTGGCTATGCTCCTTGGATCTGAAGGATACATACACACACATCCCGATCCATCCTTTTCACTGAAAGTACTTGTGATTTGTGCTGGGCGGCCAGGGTCGTCACAAAATGTCTTGCGGTAGTTGCCGCTTACCTCCAGACCCTGGGGGTCTTTGTCTTCCCTTACTTAGATGATTGCTTATAAGGACTGCCATGCCAGATGGGATTCAGCATTTGGCCCACCTGACCATTCAGGTGCTCGAGCAGCTGGGGTTTGTGATAAACTACCCCAAGTCACACCTCCATCCTCTCAGCAGCTGGAATTCATCAGGGCCATCCCCGATATCTAACCTGAGCCTTCCTTCTGATGAACCGCCTGCGGTGGCTCATGGAGGTGGTCACTGCCATCAGACAGAGGTATCACATGACAGCTCAAGGGATGCTACGGATGCTTGGCCACATGGTTTCCATTGTGCATAAGACCCCGTTGGCCCATCTACAGATGCGACAATCTCAGTACACCCTGAGCACACTCAGACGGCTGCCTGGGTGATAATCTTCACAGTCTTGGCAATACATATATTTATATGATTTTGCAAGGTATTGTGGGCAATGTAGTTCATTCACACCAGACACAGCTGCTGACAATAATTTAGTTGTGCTCTTGAGTAAAGCCAATAAGATATTTATTTATGGGGTTATTTCTCCCAACACAGATATGCTTGGTAGCACATAAATTAGGTTACTTGCTTTCAGTGTTAACTTGGAAAAAAACAAAGTCAAAATCAGGAAAACAACAAATGAAAAGCTATAAAGCAAGAAACAAACTGTTCTTTTCACTCCCCTAGCTCACAAGCAATTAGGTAAGGCTTAATTGCTAGCAGTCACCAGCTGAAACCCCTTAGCTGGCTTGCCTTCCACTGTGTGGGTCAAATCCTGCTTCAAGAGCTTTTCTGAGTAGATTAAAGAACAAATTTGTATTTCTTTGTGATGGTTGCTGTACTTTATAACAGAAAGTTACCAACGGAGTTTAGATAGAGAGCAGTCCATATAAACAGGATCCTCATCTGCTATTATTCCCCCTTGTTCAACAAGCATGGGTTCAATATCATGGATTGGCACAGATAAATCTCTCAATGGAGCATTTTCAGGAGAATACTTGTTTCCCTGCTGTCTTTCAAGGTTATAGCTAGGGCATAGATCAGTGTTCATACCTGAGCTTCCATTGCTGTTAGAGTTCCTCTCTATATAGCCTGGCCAGTATGTAGTCCAGTTCTTATGTCCAGCCTTCCAATCCAGATCCCTGGACACTGGATCTCTCTTCACATATCTTCTGGCACAGGTCTTAGGGTCCCTTCCACGTGCAGCCGTCTCCCTCACAGGTAGCCTCTGGTGATTCCTAGCTCTGCAGCACCATTCCTCTGGCTTTCCCCAGTCCAATGGTGTATACTGGCCCTTGGAATACCTCCCAGTATACGTACTGCTTTGGACTCTTCTAGACCTCTCAAAGGCTTTTCTCTTCCTTCTTCCAAAGGGTCTCTTTCCCTCTCTGTCCGTCCGGTTTGGCTTCTGCTTCTGATGATCCTTCAGATGAAACTGATGATCAAACTCAAGCTGATTCTCAGGATACTGAGGACAATTCTCTGGATATCCAAGGTGATCATGAAGATGGTCATCTGTAGAATAAACTCTACTCTTATTCTGCTTAGATGAGTGCTCCTCCCTAACACAGCGCAGCTGTGCTGAATCAGGCCCTGCCCTTTGAGATGAGTGCTTAGGGATTACCTCATAGCCCTCCTGATTGAACACACGTTTCCCCACTTCAGCTCCTCTAATGGCTGCTGGAAACCTGGTGCATTCTGGGACTGGTAGTCTTTTATGGTAAAATTCTGTTTTCTTATTTCTACCAGAACTGACAGGTTGCTTGTTCAGAGTCACTTCACCTTTCCTATAGCTCCTTCCTGAGCTATGATAAGATTCCTTATCACAGCACCCAATGGTGGTAATCCAGGACCCTCCCCGGGATTGGGTGGCGGTTACTGTGCCTCTTGCAGAATCCCTCCAGTGATGGCTGGAACTGCAGAACTTGTTCTGGGGCCTTCCCTTCCAGTTGCCACTGCCCCACCAGATGCTTACCTCATGGGGGGCCTGTGGTCTGAGCAGGAGAGCATACACCAGATAAACTACTTTGAGCTGCGAGCCATTGCGAATGCACGCTGGGCATTTCAGATGCACCTGGCCAACCAGGTAGTCCTGATTCAAACAGACAATCAAGTGGTGGTGATCTACATCAACGGGCAGGGAGACACTGGTTCGTAACTCCTGTGCTGGATAGCGGTGCGCTTGTGGAAGTTTGCTGTGGCCCATGGAATGGAGCTGAGGGCGACCTACCTGCCTGGAGAGCTCAGTGCCCTGATGGACACGTCAGCAGAGTCCTCCAGCCACACAAATGGACCCTCAACAGCAGGGTAGTGAACTGCATCATTCGAGAGTGGGGCACTCCATCATTAGACCTTGTTGCCATGCCACACAACACCCAAGTGGATCAGTTCTGCTCCCAGATGGCTTCCAGCAACTGGCTGGCTTCAGATTCTTTCCTCCTGAACTGGGGAGTGAGGTTGCTTTATGCATACCTTCTGATCCTTCTCGTGGCGAAGATGCTGCTGAAACTCTATGCAGACCGGAGTACCATGATACTCATCGCCCCGTACTGGCCCAGGCTGCCATGGTTTCCCCTGCTGCTTCAACTCTCTCAGCAGGAGCCTCTCCATCTGCGGTGTGATCCAGACCTCATTTCTCAGGAGGGTGGGACCTTGCTACATCCCAGTATCCAATCCCTGGCCCTCGCAGCTTGGATGTTGAATGGGTAGTTCTCTCAGAACTTAACCTGCCCAGGGAAGTGACATACATCCTCCTGGCTTCCCGTAGGAATTCCACACTTCGTTCCTTCACCTTTAAGTGGCGAAGGTTATCGCTTTGGTGTGCTGACAGGGCACTGGATCCCTTTTCTTGCACTGTGGAAAGGCTCCAGGAATATCTCCTACATCTTTCAAACTCGGGCCTCAAGTCCAATTCAGTCCGGGTCCACCCCAGTGCGATTGGGGCCTGCCATCGCAGCTTGGACGGCAAGCCCATCTGCTCAGTGACTAGTGGTCTGCTTCCTTTTAGGTAGGAAATTGAAATCCAGAACTTCCAGGGTAGCGTTCTCCGAAATGCTTCTTGTTCCACGCGCAGGACTCAAAAGGCAGGCAGAGCTCCGGAGTCTCAATGCGTGGATGAGACAGTGGTGCAGAGATGAGGGTTTTGGATTTGTTAGGGACTGGGGAACATTCTGGGGAAAGGAGAGGCTCTTCCGAAGGGATGGGCTTCACCTTAACCGGGATGGAACCAGGCTACTGGCATTAACCTTTAAAAAGGAGATAGAGCAGCTTTTAAACTAGATATTAGGGGAAAGCCGACAATCGCCCAAGAGCAGATGGTTCGGAAGAATGTATCTTTGAAGGATACTACCAAAAGCAGAGAGGTTCCACAAAAGAGTAAAGTAGCCCAAATGCCCTCAAGTATGGAGCAGACAGAGCTTAAAGATCCCAAATTACCCATGTCTAACAATAGCCAAATTAATATGAATAAAATACATTCTCTAAAATGCTTGTATGCAAATGCTAGAAGTCTAAAAAATAAGATGGGAGAGTTAGAATATATAGCACTAAACGAAAGGTTAGATATGATTGGAATATCAGAGACATGGTGGAAGGAGGACAACCAGTGGGATGCTGTGATATCTGGGTACAAACTATATCGTAATGATAGAGCTGATCAAATTGGTGGAGGGGTTGCTCTCTATGTTAGAGAGGGCATTGAGTCAGAAAGGATTAAAGTTTTGCAGGAAACAAAACCTGCTGTAGAATCTATATGGATTGAAATTCCATGTAAAAGGGGGAAGGCGATGGCAGTGGGGGTGTACTATCGACCGCCTGGCCAGAATGACCAAATGGATGATGAAATGTTCAAAGAAATCAAGGAAGCTAACAAAAGTTACAGCGCAGTAATAATAATGGGTGATTTCAACTACCCCGGTATCGACTAGGTCAGTGTCACGTCAGGACATGCTAGGGAGATAAAGTTCCTGGATGAAATGACTGCTTCTTGGAGCAGCTGGTTCATGAACCAAACAGAGGGGAAGCCATATTAGACCTAGTCCTTAGTGGAACACCAGATCTAGTGCAAGAGATAACGTTGTTGGGGCCACTTGGCAATAGTGATCATAGCATGATTGCCTTTGATTTAATTAGTGGAGGAGGGATAGTAAGGAAATCCACAGTACTACCTTTTAACTTTTGAAAGGGAGACTATGATAAAATGAGGAAAACAGTTAAGAAAAAACTAAAAGGAGCAATTGCAAAGGTTAAAGACGTTCATCAGGCTTGGCTGTTGTTGAAAAATACTATCTTGGAAGCCCAGACCAGCTGTATTCCACGCTTTAAGAAAAGTGGAAGGAAGTACAAAAAACTGCCAGCATGGTTTAAAGGTGAGGTCAGAGAAGCGGCTGTTGCCAAAAAAGCATCTTTCAGGAAATGGAAAAAAGAGCCAAACGACGAAACCTGGAAACAGCACAAGCACTGGCAAGTCAAATGCAAGGCATTGATAAGGCAGGCAAAGGGAGAATTTGAGAAGAAGCTTGCTGCGGAAGCAAAAACGCGAAGTAAAGACCTTTTCAAGTACATTCGTAGCAGAAAACCTGTGAGAGAGTCAGTTGGTCCATTAGATGATAAAGGGGTTAAAGGAGCACTAAGAGACGACAAGGCGATAGCAGAGAGACTGAATGAATTATTTGCTTCGGTCTTTACTGAGGAAGATGTAGGGATGTTACCCATGACTGAAGTGGTATTTAAAGGTGCGGAAGAATTGAAGGAAATATCGATACATCGGGAAGATGTATTACAACTGTTAGATAAACTGAAGAGTAGCAAATCACCTGGGCCGGATGGTATACATCCAAGGGTGTTGAAAGAACTGAAATATGAGATTGCAGACCTGCTATCAGTAATCTGTGAACTGTCATTAAAATCATCTCTAATACCTGAAGATTGGAGGATCGCCAATGTAACACTAATTTTTAAAAAGGGTTCCAGGGGTGATCCGGGAAACTACAGACCAGTGAGCCTGACGTCAGTACCGGGAAAAATGGTAGAAACCATCATAAAGAATAAAATTACTCAGCATGTAGATCAGGGGTTCTCAACCCTGTCCTCGGGACCCACTAGCAGTCGGGTTTTCAGGATAACCACAATGAATATGCATGGGAGAGATTTGCATATAATGGAGGCAGTGTATGCAAATCTCTCTCATACATATTCATTGTGGTTATCCTGAAAACCCGACTGGCTAGGTGGTTCCCGAGGACAGGGTTGAGAACCCCTGATGTAGATAGTCATGACCTAATGGGAGACAGCCAACATGGCTTTAGACAAGGAAGATCTTGTCTTACTAATCTGTTATGTTTTTTTGAAGGAGTGAATAATCAGGTGGACAAAGGTGAGTCGGTTGATATTGTGTATCTGGACTTTCAGAAAGCCTTTGACAAGGTCCCTCATCAGAGACTTTTGGCAAAACTAAAGAGTCATGGGATAGGAGGCAGTGTACTATTGTGGATCAGGAACTGGTTAAAAGATAGAAAGCAGAGGGTAGGGCTAAATGGCCAATTTTCCCAATGGAGAAAGGTGAATAGTGGTGTACCCCAGGGATCTGTTCTGGGTCTGCTGCTTTTTGACATATTCATAAATGACCTGGAAAGTGGAATAACGAGTGAGGTTATCAAATTTGCAGATGAGACAAAACTATTTAAAGTTGTTAAAACCCAAGAGGATTGTGGAAAATTGCAAGAGGATCTTGATAAATTGGAAGACTGGGCATCAAAATGGCAGATGAAATTTAATGTGAACAATTGCAAGGTTATGCACCTAGGGAAGAACAACCCAAACTATGGTTACATGATGCAAGGTTCCACATTAGGAACTACCACCCAGGAAAAAGATTTAGGTGTCATTGTGGATACCATGTTAAAACCCTTGGCCCAGTGTGCAGCAGCGGCCAAGAGAGCAAATAGAATGCTAGGTATGATAAGGAAAGGAATGGAAAATAAAAAACAAAAGATATTATAATGCCTCTATATCGTTCCATGGTGAGACCGCACCTTGAATATTGTGTGCAATTCTGGTCGCCGTATCTTAAAAAGGATATGGCAATTTTAGAAAAGGTTCGGAGAAGAGCCACCAAAATGGTAAAGAGGACGGAAGGATACTCATATGAAGAAAGGCTAAAAAGGTTAGGGCTCTTTAACCTGGAAAAGAGATGGCTGAGGGGAGATATGATAGAAGTCTATAAATTAATGAACGGAGTGGAACGGGTAAACGTAGATCGATTGTTTACCTTATCAGAATATAGAAAGACTAGGGGACATGCAATGAAGCTATAGGGTAAACTATTTAAGACTAATAAAAGAAAATATTTTTTCCCTCAACGTGTAATCAAATTTGTTACCGGAGGATGTAGTAAAGGCTGTTAGTGTAGCTTGTTTTAAAAAATGTTTGGACAAGTTCCTGGAGGAAAGGTCCATAAACCATTATTAAGAAGGGACCCAGGATATCAATGCTTGAACCTAATACAAGCATTGTGGAACCTGTGTCCCTTGGGGAAACTGCTAGGTACATATGACCTAGATTGGCCACTGTTGGAAGCAGAATAATGGGCTTGATGGACCTTGGTCTGACCCAGTATTTCATATCTTATGTTCTTATGAGCTTGCTTCTTTCTCAACCTTTGATTAACCCCCTGTTGGTGGCTTGGGACCTCACTGTGGTGCTGGCGCAGCTCCTATTGGCTCCTTGTGAGCTGCTGTTCTCTTGGCTGCTAAAATTCTTGACTTGGACGGTTGTGGTGTTTGTGGCGGTCACCTCGGCCCACCGTGTTAGTGAACTCCAGGCCTTGGTGGCTCAACCGCCATACACCAGGTTTCATCAGAATAGGGTAGTACTTCTGCTGCATCTGTTTCTTGCCCAAGGTGGTCTCCTCTTTTCACCTTAATCAGTCTGTGGTCTTACTTTTTTCCCCCAGGCCTCACTCCAACCGAGCAGAGGCTGCCTTGCACATGTTGAACTGTATACATGGCTTGACTTTGTCTGGAATGGATGACAGCACATCAGCGTTCCATCCAAAGGAGGGGACAAGGAAGGACAGATTCATCCGAAGAGAGGAGGCAATGGTAGCTCCCTCTAAGACTGAAGTGTCCAATAGTGTTATTAATATCTCCCATTATTCTTTAACTAAAGATGAGGAATCTATTCTTAATAAGGACTCTCCTTTGTTCCTAAGAACAAAGCTGATATTTTTGAGATACAAGTAGATTTGTATAAATTTTTCAGGAAGTTGAGGATCCAACAATTTTTTTCAGAACAGCCAAAGAATGCATGTGATGATTCGGTGATCAGTAGAAAGTCTACTTGGATTCCACCTCAGAATACAGACCCCATTTTGAAGGCTTTTGAAAAAATAGTTCTTAGAGAAGTGAATGAAGTTATAAAAGACACATCACCACCTTATCAGAATATTACACAAGGTGAAAGGGCTGCTATTGCATCCTTACAAAAGAATAGCCAAATTATTATTAAACCTGCGGATAAGCAAGATTATATAGCGGAAGTTAACAGACAATTGAATGATAAGACCTTTTATCAGAGACTCTATGGAGACCCCACATCAGATATAAAGAGGAGTATTGACAATTTAGTGACCACTGCTTTTGAGATTGGTTACATCGCGAGGAAAGAAAGAGAGTTTCTTATTGTTGACGCACCAGTAATTCCCACTATCTATATCCTTCCCAAAATTCATAAATCTCTAGATAAACCACCCGGACGTCCTATTGTTTCTTCCATTGGCTCAGTTTTAGAACCGGTTTCAAAGTTTTTAGACATTTTTTTACGGCCATTTATTAGAGAAATGTGGTCCTACGTACGGGACTCAGCCCATGTGATAGAAATTTTATCTACTTTTACAATGGATAATAGAGGTCATTTTGGTCACGCTAGATATGGAGTCGCTGTATACTAACATACCTCAGAAAGAGGCATTTGAGATTATAGTTTTTTATTTTCTTAAACGCACGACGTTTCGACGTATTCCCACAGCATTTCTTATCACTGGCACCGATTGTACTTTTCGAGAATTTTTTCTGTTTTAGGGATTTGTTTTATAAACAGATTAAGGGGGTAGCGATGGGGTCAGCTCTAGCCCCTGATGTGACTAATCTTTATATGTACAATTTTGAAGAAAGTTTTCTTAAGAATCATCCATTTAAAGATAATGTTGTTTTATGGATTAGATATATTGATGACATTCTGATTCTGTGGAAAGGTAATTTAGAGCGACTGCTAGAGTTTAATAATTGGATCAATCAATTAGACATCAATATGCGGTTTCAGATCACATACGATTTTCACAAGATCTCATATCTTGATCTTTTGATTAAGAAAGAACACTTTGGTTTTTCCACAATGCTTTACAAGAAGCCGACAGATAGGAATTATTTTTTACATTATGACAGCTTTCATAATCCATCTTTGAAAAATAATCTTCCGGTGAGCCAATTTTTGAGGGTTAGGAGAGCATGCCCCAATTTGCAAGATTTTGAATATGAGGCACGAAATATGAAGAATAAATTCCTAGATAAGAACTATCCAGTGCAATATGTTGAGTCTGCATATCACAGAGCTAAAGATACACCACGGGCAGAACTTTTGAAACCGAGAGAGAAAAAAAGAGGATAATAGGTATAGTCTGTCCCCTTTTATATTCCCGCTTTTCAGTACAGATACTTAAAATCCTTAAAAAAGAATGGCATATTCTTCAAACCTTACCGACATTTCAGGACAAGAATGGAGCTGCGAACCACCCTCAGCCCAACCATCAGTAGAATCCTCAACCAATCCTTCATAAAAGGCTACTTCCCGCAAAGCTTAAAGTTCACATCAATCCGCCCACTATTAAAAAACTGCAAACTCGACCCATCTAAAGTCGAGTCGTTCAGACCCATCTCAAGCATCCCTCTACTTGCAAAACTTACAGAAAAGGTAGTTCAATTACAAATCCAACAGCACATTGACACTGAAGCACCACTGGACCATTCACAACATGGATTCAGAGAAGCACACGGTATAGAGACCATCCTTACTACATTATTCAACAACCTGGTCATGGGAATCGATGATATACACCAAGGATTCATCCTTATTTTATGGACATTGCGGCCGCATTTGATTCTGTGAACCACGAGACACTTTTAATCCGCCTCAAAGAAAAAGGTATACAAGGAACAGCCTTAGCATGGTGCAGGTCATATTTGAGCGACAGGTCACAACAAGTCAGAGTAGGATCCACTACATCCGATCCATTCACACTCAAACAAGGAGTCCCCCAAGGCTCATCCCTTTCATCTCTCATGTTTAATATTTATATGCAACCCATCTGCGACCTGATCCGTTCTTTCAATATTCAGTGCTTAGCATATGCAGACGACATCCTGATGTACTCATCCTTCAAGCTTGACCGACCAGATTTCTCAGCAATAATAAAATGCTTCAATGCTGTCTCCGAATGGCTCCTATCCCAAAATCTGCGCATTAATCACAGCAAGACTGATGTCCTTTTTATCACTCGCAATCAGAACTTCATACCACCGACATCTCTGCGAGTCAACAACCACGACCTCACAGTCAAACCTACCATCCGGTACTTGGGCATCATCCTCGACCAGAAGCTGGACATGTCACCGCATATCAAAAATACTGCCAAATCTATTTACCACAAGATACGTTCACTACGACACCTACGACCACTACTTGATCCGTCTGATTTCCGCACCATATTCCAAGCACTGGTAACCCCCCACCTTGACTTCGCTGACATCATCCTCCTTGGGCTCCCACAAGCAACATTGAACCCCCTGAGGTTAGCCATGAACTCCGCTGCAAGAATACTTTCCGGAATATCTAGATCGGAGCACATAACTCCAGTGCTGATGAACCTACACTGGCTGCCTTTACAAGCTAGAATTGTCTACAAAGCCCTCGTACTAACCTTCAAGGCCTCAAGAAATCAGCCCACCACCCCGCTTACCAAGCTTATCCAACATATACCACCAAACAGATACAGACGCTCGTCATGCGTGAACAAATTAGAAGTGCCTAAAGCAATCACAAAATGTTCAAAGACAACATCCAATAGAGCCTTTTCACTATTTGTACCAGGAGCATGGAACTCCCTCCCCCCAGAAATTCGTTCCATTACCAATATAATCTCGTTCAAAAAGGCTATCAAACACCATCTTTTCCTAAAACACTATTCCGATCTTATCCCCCCTAGCCAACCCCGACATAATACACGTACTCTCCAAGATTCACAATTAACGCAACCCCAACTACAAAAACCGTTAGCCTGATACCCCTCCTGTTACATATCCACTCTTTGCATTACAACCCTTAACCATGCCCTCATTTGATCTTTAATCCTCCACTTCTATAACACTGTACATAGTTGTTCCCCTGTTTTTCCAAGTTTGTATCCCATGTTTTATTGTAAACCCAATGTAACTGCTACATTGTTTTATGTTCTGTTCCACTGTAAACCGCACTGATTGTAATAGCGCGGTATATAAGAGATGCAAATAAATAAATAAATAATTGCACATAGACGCAGTGTTAACCTGCAAAATCTATTGGTACCTTCAGCACTTACAGAGAAGAGATATTTATCAACACAGGGTCATTTTCAGTGTGGGAAGTGTTCTGTTTGTCTTAATGTTTTACCCATTAGAGAGTTTTTTATTCATCCCACTACACACAAGAGATTTTACATTAATGATTTTTCAAACTGTGACACAACTAACGTTATCTGTCATACAGTGTCCTTGTGGCTTACTGTATGTGGGTAAGACCACACGTAGTATCAAGATTAGAATTACAGAACACAAGAGTTGCATTAGGAGAAACGTGGAGGATAAACCTTTGGTTGCCCATTGGCAAGCACAGAAATATAAAGTTACAGAATTGAAATATTTTGTTATTAAGAAAGTTAGGTCTAATTGGAGAGGAGGAGAGATATGAATAAGACTATTTTGAGGCTTGAACAGAGATATATCTTTTTGTTGAATTCACTTGCTCCAAATGGCCTCAATCAAGATAAGGATTTTTCAGTTTTTCTCTGATCCTGAAGCACTCAGCCTCTCTAGTGTTCCTCTATCTCATTTTTTCTAGTTTAATGTCTGGTTTAGTTGTGTCCTCCCGACATGTTTTCACACTTTTTTACTGAGTTTTCCCATATAGAAAAGTTTTGATCCCCTCCATCGGCTTCTCATGCGTTTGTAGATAGAGTTTGCAAGTCCTTTGGTTTGGCCACGCCCCCTGTCATGGCCCCTCCCCGTTTACCCGGTTTTATTTCCTATGCGCATGAGCCGGCGTTTTCAATGTTCAATGTGGTTTAGAGGAAGAACTTGCTGTCGGTCTTTGAGCTGATGAAGTAAAGAGTGCTTTACTGAGGTATGTACATTTAGTTTGGCCTTATACAAGGTTCATTTCCAGTTCGAGAATTGGTATCTACAGACAATAATCTCTCTAATGGAGGTGCAGTTAGATACAATTCAAATTTCGCTCATAAGCCGTTTTGAAAGTGAGTGCTTGTGCACAATCATTTTCTTTGAAATAGAGTTCCAGCCATAGTCTGTATCCCATACGTACATAAGTTGTGGTTTTTGAAGTTCCACGTGGTTAGAGTGAGAACGTGGCTGTTGGCCCTTGAGCTGAGAATACAAAGAGTTTTTTTATAAGCGGGTTTGTAAGGAATACGGACTTATAGTCAGGATCCAGACTAGCTATAATTAAATGTTATATTTGAGGCCAATATCTGTAGATCAGTTTCTATTTGAAGTAAGTGCATATAGTTTTACACACGTGCGGTGTATACAGACGCCGGTTTGAAAGCTATGCTTTCATATAATTAATCCCCTTTAAAAGACTATGGAGCCTTCGTGATAGCTTTGGTTATTAATATAACTACTCCCGGTTTCGTGGATACCAATGTGTAAGTTAATGTCCCTTGTGAGTTTTAAGTTTTTTATTATTTATTTTTTTACCAGCGGCACTCCATATATTAATCTCTTTCGAGCCACTTTTTTCTTAATTGGAGTTGTCCATGTTTTTTTGTGAGCCTCTTACTCCTTCAATTTGGTTGGAACCTAGGGGTCAGTTTTGTATACATTTGTAAAGACATCTAGTACTGTTCAGTCTACGATATTTCATAGCTCCTGATAATTCGCTCCTGCTGCTTTCTGTTTTTTATTTGTAAAGACATCTAGTACATTCCGTCCATGACAGTTCATAGCTCTCGACGAGTCGCTCCTGCGGTTTTCTATTTTTCACTTTTAATTTTTTGCTTTAGCTGACTTATCCCCCGTTATATATTTTTAAATTATCTATTGAGTAAGGTATATTCATTCATGTCCAATCTAACATAAGTTTTTTATTTATTCACTAATGGATGGGCTTTTTGCTCTTGGTTTTAGTGCTATATTCAGTGATTAGTTTAGTTTGCTATAAGAAGAAAGTAGAATTTTACAATTGGGGTGATATCACATATCTCGAGGATTCAGTCTTGCTTCTTTTTAGTCATCAGTGTCTCTTGTTATATTTAGTTAGTTTTTTAACTATGGTAATCATTATGGAATAATTATTATATGTTTTAGTTATTTATTCCGATTTTGATGTTTATAATTTTTGTTCCTGGTGTTCTATCTTTGATCTCCGATTTTATTGAATATATTTTTTACTTAGATATGTATGTTTTACAAGATAGTGTATTTACAATTATCGTTTTAATTCTATGTGTGTTATGTATTTTAGCCATCAAGTTTATTTCTCCGAAGGCCATAGGTGCTGGGTCTTCATAATGAGGTATCTTGTTTGTCACATTTCTGTTCTCTTTTGATTGGTTCACAGATATTTTATGTACTTTATAAGTTGCAAGTGTATGTTAAGGTTCAAGGTAACATTCCCATTTGAGCGTCCACACTTTTTTAATGGTTTATTTTATTTTATAGATATGGTTTTTTATGTATTTATCATATATTTATTATTCTGATCATTTATGAGAGTTGTTTCTTTTATGTATGTATGTTTTATCTAATTTATTCCTTGCTCTGTTCACTCACACCATTTTTATTTTGTTTGTGTATGTTGTGTTTTAATTTCTATGTTTTTAGAATTTGACCTGTGTTTTTCCACAGTATCACGTTTTTGGACTGTGTTTTCTGGTTTGACGTGATTCTTGCCTTCTCATTGGATTTTTGCTGGTTTCCAGAAACTACAGCTTCCACACCATTCTATGGTGGTTGAATCGGCGATGCATCGCATCAAAAGTGGCAAAACCACTCTTCCATACCTCCAGGAAGGGAATCCAAGAATCTCGATTCCTTTGCTCACCAATCTGTCCAAGCGTCAATGCTAGCCAGCAGGATTAATTCTTACATCCTCTATATGGGGATGTCCCTCAAGGAACTCAATAAGAACTGGGAGGGTTTCCTTCCATTCCTTCCAGAAGAAAAGAGAACTGCTTTCCAAGCTGTATTGAGACACAGACAAAATGTGGCAAAGTTTGTTAATAGAGCGGCATTAGATGCCTTTGAGTCCACCAGTAGGGCCTCATCCATTGCAATCGGTGCACGACAGCTTGGCTCCAAGTGTCATACCTGGAACAGTGGGTCCAGGACAAACTGGGCAATATCCCCTGCACTGGAGAGAACCTCTTCGATAAGGCTGGAGAGCTGGAAACAGATGACACAACCCTTTAACGGCTCTCCAGAAAAACTGATGACCATACCAAGAAAGGCAGCAGCCAAAAACCCTTCTACCCTAAGAAGAGAATGTTCTACCCCTCCTATTCTCAACCTTCTTATCAGATCCAGCAGAAAAAACAGGGTCCTAATTAGTCAAAAAAGCCCAGATTAGCCAAGCCACAACCAGCCACTCAAGCTCCAGCAGCGCCCAGTTTTTGACTCCCACATAGGGAGCACAGCCAGTCTTCTCTTGCACGTTCAGGAACCCATCGCTATTCCAGGGAGATTTTGCACATCGATGGCACTCTATCACTACAGAACAATGGACTCTATCCATAGTTCAGAAAGTTACCAACTCAATTTTCAGGAACTTCCCCCTCACCACTTCAGGGGAGATTTCCCCACCCAACCTCCCCTAGATGCCCTGCTCAAGCAGGAAGTCCAGAATCTCCTTTCCCAAGGAGCCATAGAAGCAGTTCCTCCAAACCAGCTGCTAAACGATTTCTGCTCCCTTACAGTTCCTTGTAAAAGAGAAATTCAAAATGATCTCTCTGGGAACCCTACTTCCCTACCTACAGGAACATGACTGGCTCTGTTCCCTGGACCTCAGAGATCTACACTGATTCATCCAGATTACAGAGAGTATCTTCGCTTTACCTGTCAGGGCACCCATTATCAATACAGGGTCCTTCGGTCTTGCATCTGCACCAAGTGTCTTCACAAAGTGCATGGCTGTAGTGGCAGCATATCTTCAAAGTAACAGTCTTCATCTTCCCTTACTTAGACTGGCTAATAAAGGCAGATTCTCCTGGAGAACTCTGCTCATCTTGTCTACAAACGTTTGCACTGTTATAGTATCTGGGACTATAATAAATTTCCCAAAATTCCAGCTTGCTCCAACCCAAAGATTAGAATTCATAGGAGCAGTACTGGATACTCAGCAATCCAGAGCCTTCCTCCCTATGGACCAAATGAACAAGTTGGTGGATCTAGCCACCCACATGCGTCAGCAATAGACTGCCACAGCTCGAGAATTTCTGTGCCTCTTGGGCCACATGGCATCCACAGTCCATGTTGTCCCTTACGTGAGACTACCCATGCAACTAACACATTGGACCCTCTCAACCCAGTGGTCCCAAGCCCCACAGGGAATCTACAGGATATCATAAATTTAGCACACCCTCTGACCGAATCACTCCTCTGGCGGTGCACCCCAGCAAATCTTCTCGTAGGGTCATCTTTTTGGATGCCCCTGACTACAGATGCATCAAAGCTCAGTTGGGGAGCCCATCTGGATTCCCTCTCCACACAAGGCCTGTGGACAGCTCAGGAATCCCCCCAAACAAACCGACCTCCAATGAATGCTGTCAGAGTTTTCCAGCACCATCTTGTCAACAACTAGATAATGGTGAGAACAGACTGTTTTATATAAACAAACAAGGGGGACAGGTGCTCTCCCTCTCTACAAAGAAGCCTGCTGCCTGTAGAACTTTCCCATTCTCCATCACATGCACCTTCATGCAGTTATATTCCAGAACAGTCCAATAACTTGGCAGACAGACTGAGTCGGATCTTACAGCCTCACAAATGGACCCTGGATCTGCAGACTGTGGCAAAAGTCTTCCAGACCTGGGGAACCCCAGTGATCTCTTTGCCACTCCACAGAACTCACAACTTCCATAGTTCTGTTCCAGGATACCATCAGATGCCTTCATGATTCACTGGGGTCAGGGACTGCTTTATGCCTTTCCCCCCATACCCCTGATCCCGAAGACCTTCCTCAAACTACAAGCAGACAAGTGATCTATGATCCTCATAGCCCCTTACTGGCCCCATCAGCCTTGGATTCCCCTCCTGCTTCGGCTGAGACAGACTCCTTCGATTCCATTGTGATTCAAGCCGGGTCTTCTGTCCCAGGACAATGGAACACTCCTACATCCCAATCTGCAGTCTCTCCAACTGACAGCGTGGATGCTGAGTGCATGGTTTCTACATCTTTCTCTATAAGCAACCATAAAAGATGTCCTCCTTTCCTCCAGAAAGCCCTCCACCAGGAGAACATACTCTTCAAATGGCGTAGATACGCAGCATGGCACTCCCAAAACAATCACAATCCTTTTGAAGCATCAGTACCCATGCTTTTTCAATACCTGTTACTTCTCCAGGACCAAGCAGAAAGTCAGTCCTCACATATAGGTTACATCGACACCGATGAAGCCCTTGCGGAGCATTTCCCCAGCTTTCCAAGAAAGCCTTTGGGAATGCAGGCACGCATGCGCGGTTCCCTTCCCGCCTAAAGGTGCCATCTTGCTCAGTCTCTCTTTTTCCGTGAAGCCCACCGGACGTGTGTCCTAGTTGTCCCGGAAAATAGTTAGATTTTTTCGCGATTCCTTTGCTATTTTTTCTCCGGTTCGCCGATTCCCCTCCCGCTGGGTTGGGTACACCGGTATCGAGCCCGATCTTCTTTTTTCGGTTTTTGCCCTTCATGGCTGGCGTTCGTGCCCTTTTTTTCTTTTTCCCTGGAAGGCCGGTCCTTTGACCTCGCGGGGACTCTTTTTTTTTTTCCCCGATGGCTTCCAGTGGGTTCAAAAAGTGTGATCGGTGCAAGAAGCTAATGTCTCTCACTGACACACACGACTGCTGCCTTCAGTGCCTCGGTCCTGACCACGATCCTAAGACCTGTGGACCATGTGGAAAAATGTCTTCCAAGGTGCTTCAAAGTCGTCAGCACCAAAAAGAAAGACTTTTCTCTGACTCGGCCTCCGGCCGGGCCCGGACCTCGTCTGAGGCCTCGACATCTCGGGAATCGGATCCTGAGCACCGTTGGGGCTCCTCGGACAGGGGGTCCCCCGACAGGGAACGAAAGAGGAAGAAGCGGCTCGCGAGGGCATCGTCGGAGGAGGTCCCTGGCTCCTCGAGAGCTAGGTCTCAGACCCCCGACCATCGCCCCAGGCCCGTGGAACAGGAGAAGCCTCTCAAAGTAAATTGAGTGGAGCCGGAGTCTGCTGAACACGTAAGTCCTGTAGTCCTTGTGGACTCTCCTCCCAGAGAGCCGACGTCGGGCCCGGCTGCTGAGTCTCCTGAGCTGGGTCTCAGGCTGACAGCCTTGGAGAGCAGACTGTCTGCCTTCATGGAACAGCAGCGGGCACTGATGGCCAGCCTGTCTGGCACATCTGCCCCGACCACCGGGACATCGATGTCGACCTCGGTCGTGGTCTCCCTTGACCTCCCATTCGGGACCGAGGGTGCTCACGCCGGTGCCTTCGGCATCAGGGCGGGTGCTCACGCCGGTGCCTTCGGCATCAGGGCGGGTGCTCACAGGCTCCGTGCGGTCGGACCCTGATTCCTCATCGGACGAGTCCGCCTGGGAGACGGAGGACGAGGAGTCCCCCGACACCTTCAGGACTCGGTGTGTCCCATCGGACTCACCGCAGTCTGAGCCCCGGAGTAGATCCCCCCCCCCCCCCGAAGGATACCCGATTCTTGGAGTTCGTCTGGGATATGGCCACTGCATTGGCTATCCCTGCGGACCCCGAGGAGGAGCCTCGAGCCGAGGAGCTCGAGGCCCTACAGTATGACTCTCCTCCGAAGGAGGCCTTTACTGTTCCGGCTCCTCCGATGCTGGAACGGCTCCTCTTCCGGATGTAGGAGGCACCGGCCTCAGTGCCAGTTCTAAGCAAGCGGGTCGATTCTATCTATCGACTCCGGAAGAGCCCTGGCTTTCAGAAGGCGCAGCTACCACACCATGGTGGTGGAATCGACCATGCATCGCCTGAAAAGTCAGAAGGGATGCCCGGAACCTCGATGGTTTTGGTAGAAAGTGCTTCCAGGGCTCGATGCTTGCTTGCCGTGTCCAGTCTTACCAGCTGTACATGGGCATGTACTTGTGAGACCTGGCCAAGGAGCTGGCCGGGTTCTCTGCTGGTCTCTCCGGGGAACCCTTGCAGAGATTCAAGTCCTTGTCCTCGGGGATCCGGGAATGCTCCAAGTTTATGTCCCGCGTTGTCATCGGACCTCGTGCCATGGGTTCAGGACAAGTTGGTCGATGTCCCTTGCCGAGGTGAAAACCTTTTTGGCAAACCCATGACCGAGAAGGCCGCACAGCTCGAAACGGAGCACCTCACGAGGACAAGGCTGTCTAGGAAGACTTCTGCCCCTTCTCACAAAAAACAGGGCTCAGATTAAAAGCCCTTTTACCCGAGGAAGGGCACTGCCTACAAACAGTACCAGGCCGCCCAAGCTGCCCCTCAGGGTCAGCAAGCCAAGGGGCAGGGTAATGGGCCCCGTAGGCAGAGGACTCCCAAGCCTCCGGCCCCTGCTCCCACTCAGCAGGGTGTGGGTTTTTGACTCCTTAGGCATAGCCTCTCCGTCCCTGCTCTCCCAACCCTGCACAGGAGGTCGCCTCGCCCTGTTTGCCCACAAGTGGCCACTCATCACTGGAGACAGTTGGGTGCTCAGCATAGTCCACAAGGGCTATCTGCTACACTTCCAACAGCTGCCTCCGCCATACTTTCCAGGGGAACCTCCAAGGCCTCCGCTGCACACACATCTTCTCCTTCAGGAGCTCCAGGGCCTGTTGGTGGACAGGGCAGTGGAGCCGGTCCCTCCCCACTTACAGGGTCAAGGGTTCTACTCCAGGTATTTCCTGGTACCCAAAAGAACCAGTGGCCTTCAGCCTATTCTAGACCTCAGAAATCTCAACAAATTCCTAGAGAAGGAAAAGTTCAAGATGCTTACTCTTGGAACACTTCTGCCCTACCTCCAGCAGGGAGATTGGCTATGCTCCTTAGACCTCAAGGATGCGTACACTCACATCCTCATTCATCCAGACCACAAAGTACCTCGGGTTCATTGTGGGAGGAAACCATTATCAGTACAGAGTACTGCCTTTTGGCCTTACCTCCGCTCCCAGGGTCTTTACCAAATGCCTGGCAGTGGTGGCAGCCTACCTGCGAAATCAGGGAATCTTTGTCCTCCCCTATCTAGACGACTGGCTCATCAGGGGTCAGACATGCCAGGAGGCCAGACAAGCCACCCTCAGAACTATTGCTCTTCTGCAAAGCCTGGGGTTTGTAATAAACTTGGCAAAATCCACTTTGCTCGCCTCCCAGAACTTGGAGTTCATAGGGGCAAGGTTGGACTCTCTGCTGGCAAAGGCATTCTTGCCAGAAGACAGAGCCCAAAGACTGATAAATTTAGCAAACCAGTTTCTCAGCAGGTCACTGGTATCAGCCAGACACTGCCTGAGGCTTCTTGGCCACATGGCTTCGACAGTACATGTGACCCCCAATGCCAGGCTCCATATGAGGCCTGCACAGTGGTGCCTTCGGACTCAGTGGTCACAGGCCACAGGCACCCTCAGACAGGATAAGGGTGTCCAGACAATTTCTGAACTCCCTCAGCTGATGGCTGCACCCACCCAATCTGCTGCAAGGGGTACCTTTTCAGATTCCTAGGTTCACAGTGGTGTTGACCAATGTTCCCTCTTATTTTCTGTAGGCCATGTGCGCATAAAATATCAGCTGTGCAGCTTTTGAAGGAAGATTACATTTTTGTGCGCCAAATAATGACACTCGGAGTTATATACTTTAAAATTTGACTGCACATCAGAATACAGTATGTACACCACATTGATTTTAATCAAATTAAATGAAAATAGATGATTACTAAATGAAGCGGAAAATGTCTAGTAATTACAATCACAACTTTTAAATTTTAAGACCTCTGTTTTCTATCAAAATCAGAACCGTAATTTTTGTGCGCTCTGTTGTAAAGTATGTGCGCTCGCTCGGCAAGGTGTGTACGGGCGCACACGCGCACAGCTTAGAGGGAACAGTGGTGTTGACCACGGACGCCTCCCTGCAGGGCTGGGGAGCTCATTGTCTAGGCAAGTGCACCCAGGGCCTGCGGTCTCCCTGGGAAGCCGCACAGCAAATCAATCTACTGGAACTCAGGGCTATTCGGTTAGCCCTCAAAACTTTCTCTCCAACCCTGGCTCATCAGTCTGTCCTAGTTCAAACAGACAACCAGGTAGCCATGTTTTAAGTGAACAAGCAGGGCGGAACTGGGTCCAGGCTCCTTTGTCAGGAAGCACAGGACCTTTGCTTGTTTGCTCTCAGGCACAACATGCTCCTCAAGGCTGTGTTTCTACCTGGCCAGGAAAACTACCTGGCCGACAGGTTGAGCAGGATTCTGCAGCCCCATGAGTGGCAGCTTCATCCTTTGGTGGTTCAGAGGATTTTCCTGAAATGGGGACTTCCATCCATAGATCTGTTTGCCAGTCTACTGAACAGCTGCCAAAGTTCTGCTCCAGGCAACCGCATCCCCTGCGAATAGCAGCAGATGCTTTTCTGATTCCTTGGTCTCAGGGCCTCCTGTATGCGTTTCCTCCCACGCCCTTGGTGGCCCGAACTCTGTTCAAGATTATGCAGGACAAGGCCTCTGTCCTGCTGGTGGCTCCCAGGTGGCTGAGACAGCCTTGGTTTCCCCTTCTGCTTCAGCTGGCAGTGGATCCTCCACTGCCTCTGGGGTTGCAACCTGACCTTCTCTCTCAGGATCAGGGTTCCCTTCTGCACCCCAATCTCAAAGCTCTCAATTTGATGGCCTGGAGGCTGCAAGGGTAGTTTTGGCTCCCTGGGGCCTACCTCAGGAAGTTGAGGAGGTTGTCCTGGCCTCTAGCAAACAGTCCACTAAGAAAACCTATGCTCTCAAATGGAAAAGGTTTTCTGTGTGGTGTCAAATACGTACAGAGGATCCTTTCTCCTGTACTGTACCAGTAGTGCTTCCGTATTTACTGCACTTATCAAATCAGGGACTTAAGTCCAATTCTGTTCGAGTCCACCTCTCAGCTCTAGCAGCTCACCACTCACTGGTGGAAGGACATTCTCTGTTGGTTCACCCCTTGGTGTCCCGCTTTCTCAGAGGCTTGCTTTTGCTCAAGCCTCCAATCCGTCGTCCTGCTCCTGAGTGGGAGTTGAATGTGGTTTTGTAGCAACTGACTCACCCACCTTTTGAGCCGATGGCTATTTGTCCTCTACGCTTCCTGTCCTGGAAGACGCTCTTCTTGATAGCCCTAACCTCGGCCAGGCGAGTGAGTGAGCTTCAGGCCCTGGTCTGTGACAGGCCTTACACACGATTCTATAGAAACAGGGTAGTCCTTAGGACTCATCCAAAGTTCCTCCCAAAAGGTGTCTCCTCCTTCCACCTTAACCAAGAGGTGGTTCTTCCAACATTCTTCCCTAGGCCTCATTCTGCATACCCTGGACTGTAGGAGGGCCTTATCCTTCTACCTTGACCGTACGCAAGGGCATAAAAGAGGCTACTCAGCTCTTCATATCTTTTGACCCTAATAATTTGGGGTTAGCTGTGTCCAGGCGTACCTTGTCCACCTGGGTAGCTGACTGTATCACCTGGGCTTACAGGCGGCTGACCTTCCTTTGCAGGGTCGGGTCACGGCCCATCGTGTCAGGGCAATGGCTGCCTCAGTGGCTCACCTCCGCTCTGTACCGTTGGTGGACATCTGCAGGGCTGCAACTTGGTCTTCAAGCCAGACTTTTGCGGCCCATTACTGTCTGGAGAGAGAGTTCCGTAGGGACAGTGCTTTTGGCCAGGCAGTACTCCGGAATCTCTTTGAGGTTTAGGCAACTCCTGCCCTCCAGCCCTCCGTTGGGCTATCGGTGGAGGTTCTGTCAGTGAAAAGCCTTTCTTTGATGCTGGGACTAGAGGGACTTCTCTTGTTCAGCCTGGGTCCTTGGTAGCCCAGAGCTAGGGAGTCACCCATATGTGAGGACTGATTTCCTGCTTGGTCCTGGAGAAATAGTTGTTACTCACCTGTAACAGGTGTTCTCCAGGAGCAGCAGGAATCAGTCCTCACAACCCTCCCTCCTCCCCTGGGAGTTGCAGTTGTACATAGTTTATTTTTACATTTTGTATGCTGTTTTTAGCTATGTCATTTGACTGAGCAAGATGGCACCTTTAGGCGGGAAGGGAACCGTGCATGCATGCCTGCATTCCCAAAGGCTTTCTTGGAAAGCTGGGGAAATGCTCCGCAAGGGCTTCATCGGCGTCGATGTAACCCATATGTGAGGACTGATTCCTGCTGCTCCTGGAGAACACCTGTTACAGGTGAGTAACTACTCTATTTGTCCTCCCTGGGACTCAAAACTAATTCAGTACGTGTGCTCCTCAGTGCTATTTTGCCATTTCATCAGCCCATGAATGGTCAACCCATCTCCTTAGTACCTCTTTTGGCACATTTCTTGAGGGGTCGTCTCCTCACCAAGCCACCTCTTTGACCATTCCCAGTAGCGTGGGATCTTAACGTGTTGTTAGCTCAACTCATCAAGCTTCCGTATGAACCCCTTAGTAACCACACACCTGCGGTACTTATCTTGGAAAGTTTTATTCCTCATCACCTTGACCTCAGCCAGGCACATCAGTGAGCTGCAGACCTTAGTGGCACATACACCGTATACTAGATTTCATAATGACAGTTGTCCTTCGCACCCATCCCCACTTTCTGCCAAACATGGTCTCACCTTTCCACATTAATCAGTCAGTAATCATTCTGGTCGTCTTCCCAAGACCTCACGCATCTTGTGCAGAGGCAATCCTGCACACACTTGACTGCAAGAGGGCTCTAGCCTTCTATCTCCAAAGGACACAGGATATTAGAAAGTCCTCTCAATTGTTTGTGTCCTTTCATCCTAATTGCCTGGGTCTTCCTGTAACAAAACGCACGCTCTCCAGATGGATAGCAGATCGTATATCTCTCACTTAATGACAAAGTGAGACTTACCCTCACAGGTCATGTTACAGCACATAATGTCCGAGCCATGGCAACAACAGTGGCCAACCTACGTTCAGTAGCCATAGACGAGATTTGCCGAGCTGCAACATGGTCCTTTATCCATACTTTTGCTGCCCACTACTGCTTGAACAAGGACTACCGCCGGTATGTGGCCTTCGGCCAGGTGATCCTTCACCATCTCTTTGGAACATAAACAACTTCTACCCCCTGCCCCACTATTCTTGCCAGATCTCCTTGGCGGGAAATTCTAGGTTCAGATTACCTTGTCAGACTTTCTGACCCAGTCCAACTCTACAGAGATCTGGGAGCTAGGGAGCCCCATATGTGAAGACCTCATTCCTGCTTGTTCTAGGATATAGCGTGATTACTCACCTGTAATAGGCAATCTCTGGGAACAGCAGGAATTTAGTCTTCACAACCCGCCTTCCTCCCCTTGGAGTTGTAGGGTTGTTTTTTTGTTTTTCACTCCTTTTGTTCAGCTACAAACTCAATTGAGGAGAGGGAGTTGAGAGAGCGGGAAGGCAGTAGCGTAGGCACAGTGGAGTGCTAACAAACGCTTTCCTATTGGTAGCTGGGGAGCTTCCTGCGCGGGCTCTGTTAGTACCTGATGTCACCCATATGTGAAGACTAAATTCCTGTTGTTCCCGGAGATCACCTGTTACATGTGAGTAACTATGCTTTCCCTACACCCACTGGCATCATTTCATGAAAGGCCTAATGAACACCAAATCCCTGCTTAAGCTCCCTGCTCCAGCATGGGACTTCAACGTTGTCCTGTCAGCTAATAAAACTACCTTTTGAACCCCTTGGCTCGGCTTCCTTCAAGCATCTTACCTGGAAAACCATCTTCCTTGTTGGTGTGACGTCTGCACGAGTGAGTGAACTGCAAGCAGTGCTTCACTATCCTCTATACACTCAATTTCTGCATGACAAGGTTCTTCTGCATACCCATCCCAAGTTCCTTCCCAAGATAATCTCCAGCTTTCATCTCAGTCAATCCATTGTGCTTCCCACCTTCTTCCCGGCAGCACAGCTGGACTCACCGGAGCACACCCTACACTCCTTAGACTGCTGCCAAGCTTTGCTCTGCTACCTGTGAGCTACCCAGCAAATTTATCAAGCTTCACAGCTGTTTGTTACCTTCAAACTTAACATCCCGGGAAAGCCCACATCTAAGCAGTCTCTATATTCCTGGATCATTGACTATATAACCGTTTGCTTCACACAGGCAGGCTACACGCCCTTAGGATGTGTGGCTGCTCACTGCTTCTGAGCCACAGCAATGTGGCCAACTTGGCCTCTATTCCTCAGGTTATCTGCAGAGCTGCTACTTGGTTGTCGGGGCACATTTTTGCAAAGCAGTACAGCCTGGATTGCTCCTCACCCAGAGACTTCGTCTTTGGTCAGGTTGTTCTCCGGAACCTTTTTTCATAATTTCCTTCCACCTCCTGGATTCCAACATGGGCCACAACCATCATAAGACCACCAAGTGTCCCTTGGCTCTAAACTCACCAATCAAGTGTGTTTGAATCCTTCTGCTTTTCTCCAGAGAAAGCATAATCTTACCTGTAATGGGGGTTCTCTATAGACTGCAGAGGTATGCAGTCGCATTCACCGGCCTGCCATCCCCTCTTTAAAAAAAAAAAAAAGACAGAAAACAAAACATACACCAAGCCTGGTAACTGACAAACTGTTGCAGCACCTCTACCAGCCCTGCCTTCCTTATAATGCCTGAGAACTTTCACAGTACAGCTCCAGCGCTTCACACAGCTGCTCTAGGACAAACTGAGGGAGAGTGGGACTGCGAGGTGGGAAGGTATGCACTGGCTCGGAGAAGTCCAAAAGACTTCTCTGAGTTAGGGGAGAGCCAGCACTGGTGCTGTCATCAGCCATCACCAATCGAGTGTGGCTGTATACCCCTGCTGTCCACTGAGAACCCCTGTTGCAGGTAAGCAACTACACTTTCCAAATGTACCTTGTCAATTTGGCTAGCAGACTTCATCTCTTTTACTTATGCCCAGGCCGGCCTGAGCCTTGATGGTCATGTCACAGCTCACAATGTTAGAACCATGGCTGCGTCGGTGGCCAGTTTGCGCTCTGTCTCCATGGAGGAGATCTGCAGGGCTGCAACGTGATCTTTACTTGTCTGTTGTCTTTTTGGTAACCACAGCAAAATGTGATAGGATTGTAGTTTGCAAAGGGCATTTCACAAATATTCCAGCAACATAACATAAATATCTTCATATTCAGCTTCTCCTGCACTGTACTGTAAGCCTTGACACAGAGCAGCAATAAGTAAAATATAACAAGGTTGTAGAGTTCTTTATATCTTATGATACTTCAATAGCCTATGTACCATTGCTTCTAATATCATGGGAGAGGTGGCATTCTGAGTGGTATGTATGCAAGATCAGATGGTTCTTTTTAAGGCATTTAGTTGCACATGGAACAAGAATACTCTAAATCTGCAATACTAAATGCCACAAAAAGACTGGTTAAATTCCAGTTGACATCCAGTGTTGTCTTTATGGGATATAATGGTCCTGTGAAATGGCTTACCAAAGAGATCAATCCTACATATCCCCATCATGAAGTGTGTGTTTTGTCATGTGCTTTAACCAGAAACATGCCATGAATACTTCAGTATATATGGCTATTCTTAATTTGTCTTGACAGTACCCCACTATTGAACCAAGCCCAATCCTTATCTTTGTATTCATCCAGTATGGTATTGACATGTGTGAATATGTTGTGTTTTGTTGTATGGATTGTTTTGCCCAAACACACTAGCCAGCTGCCAAAAGATAGGTCCATACTGTATTTTTAGATATCTTTCCCTCCTGACCCCCTTTTCTTGCCTTTATCCATCACCGATCTTTTACCTGCCTCAAGCAATGTTAAATAAGTCTGTAAGCTTACTTTTGTTCTTTCCCTGAAGAATTTCAGTATGTTTCATGCTTACAGGAGTTAGCAGGACCTTCCTGTCTCACCATTGTGTATGTGCAATGTGGCATTGACTTCATCTGACACTCGAGTCAGATGATTCCAAGGAATTGCTGCTGGAACTATTGCCCCTTTCCCACTGCAGGCTGTCTGGAATGAAGGCACATGAGAAGAACATCCCTACTACTCTGGAGTCTGAAAAGAAGTGGTGAAACTACATGCCAGGCTGTTAATCCAGAAATTAAGTCCTGATAATCGCCCAGCCCAGCATCTTGTTTTTATATGTAGACTGCCAACACCCCTTAGTATCCCTTTTTTCCCCCCTGAAAGGACTCATAACCACACAGGAATGGCTGAATGCTCTCAATTCCTTTTTTAGGTGCCTTTCGCTTGTGCAATATCACTAATTGAGGAGGTTCCATCTGTCTGTCTATTCCTTGCCATGCACGGTTTGCAGAGACAAATCTGTGCATAAGGAAACCGGGAAAAGGAGTGGCCAACAATAAATTGAGCAGGGTAGCAAGGACATCAGGCCCTGTTACTTGAAGGAAAGAAAAGTTGATGTGACTGGTATCTCAGTTCAACTGACCCCAAAAAATGTAATACCCGTGGTAGGGCCATTAACAGTGTGATAACAGTACCCTAGCCCCCAGCAGTAGAGAAAGAAGAGGACCACATTTATGTCGGGAAGCTTTGGGGCTTCTGCTGGGTACCCAGCCACTGGCAGAGGAACAGGAGGGCCACATCTGTGGCAAAGAGAAGAAACCAGCTGTCAGATTTATTTATTTATTTATTTACATTCTCTTATATACCGTGCTATTCTGCATCAGTGCGGTTTACATTGAACAAACTGAAATTACATTGAACAGGGCATTATAACTTTGGAGATAACTATTTTACAGGGAACATGGGCTATGGAGGGTTACGTGGCTTGCCCAAGACCACAAGGAACACCTGTGGGACTAGAAACCCCAGTCCTTCTGGCCCAAGGTTGCTGTCCTCTAGTGGGATTTTGAACCCCTGACCTTCCGGCCTGAAGTACCTTGTCCCAACCACTAGGCCACTCCTCCACTCCACTCATTTTTGCTAGCAGAAGCAGCAAGGAAGCATGGCACTGATGGGAGAATCCCACCTGTGACTCGTAAAGGTGGGAGGGAGAGAGGAATTCAAGGGGGAGAGGAGAACTGGGGTAGAGAGAAATGCAAGGGGACTGTGTGCCAGAAGGCAGGGTGAGTGGCTCCTTCAGCATTTAAGTCCATGGCATGTGCAAGGCTGGTTTGCTTCCATTTTTACAAGAATTCAGTCTTTATTCTGATTTTCGTTTGATCATTACTCACAAGTATACTGAAATGGATCACTTAAAGGACAAGGTTTCTCTTGGGACTTTGTGATCATGTTGCAAATGTAATCATGAAGGAGGCTAATCTTTGTTTCATCACTTATCCCTGACCTATTAATTATTGCAGTTCTCAGATTAAAGTGTTAAGTGTATTGTGAAGGGAAAATGTAATAAGTGAATTAATTAAAGTTGAAATTGCAAAAAGCAATTTATTTATTTATTTATTTATTTATTTATTTAACTATTTCTTTTATACCGCCCCTTCCAGAGATCAAGGGCGGTTTACATATAACAAGTTAACAGTCTTGTACACATTTGTATACATTCTTTACATAGAACAATAGAAACTAGCTATTTACATTGAACAATAAAATTTAACTTAGTGGATATTAAAGCAGAACAAAACAAAACATCAAACTTTTTTACAAATGTATATTTACAGTGTGAGGTGTGTAGTGCGGGTATTTGTGTAGGTGCTGGAATTTAGTTCCTTTTATGTCTTCTTTGGGGCGTGTGTGAGGGTGGGCAGGCATGCGGGTATGGTGTTTGGATTAAGGGAGTTTTGTTTAATTGTTTCCACGTTTGTAGTGGGGCTGGCTTTGGGGGAGTAGGGGATTTCAAAATGTTCAGTGAACAGGTAAGTCTTTAATTCTTTTCTGAATTGGATGAGGTCTTTTATGGTGCGAAGTTCAATAGGGAGGTTGTTCCAGAGTGTAGGAGCAGTGAATGAGAATGCTCTGGAGCTAGTGGTTTTCTTAGTCTTCCGGATGGCTTTTGGTATGATGAGAGAGTGGGCTGCGTTTTGTCTGAGGGTCCTTGTCGATGTTGGAGAGTGCAGTAATGTGGATAGGTGTGAGGGGGTTATGTCATTTATAAGTTTATAGGTTGTTAGGATAATTTTGTATTTAATTCGACTGTTTATAGGGAGCCAGTGGAGTTCTAGCAGTATTGGGGTTACGTGATCTGTTAAGCGAGCTTTAGCAATTACTTTAGCACAGATGTTTTTAGCTCTTTGTAGGAGGTATGTGTTTTTTTGAGGAAGGCCTATAAGGAGACTATTGCAATAGTCGAAATGAGGGGTGATCAGGGTACTTACTACAGATCTAAAGTCTTGTGTTTCGAGGAGTGGTCTTAGGTGTTGAATAGTTTTGAGTTTGTAGAAAATAGTTTTTACTGTTTGTTTTATGTGTGGTATCATGGTGAGAGTGTGGTCTATTATTACTCCTAAGTATTTTACTTGTTTTTTAACAGGTATGGAGGTTTTGTTGATTGTGATTGTTTCAGGGTAAGTGTTTTCAGTCATAGATGACCTCGTTACAAACATTGCCTCAGTTTTTTTGAGGTTGATGCTGAGGTGGTTAGATTCCATCCAGGAGGAGGTCTCTGCCATGCATTTGGATAGTGAGTCATATGTAGGGTTTTTAATGGTTATGGGGATAGCTAGCATGATGTCATCGGCATAAATAAAATGGTTAATCTTGTGTTTTTTAAATATGTTTGTTATCGGTTGGAGGTATAGGTTAAATAGGAGGGCTGAAAGGGCCGATCCTTGGGGTATTCCCTGTCCTTGTGGGAATGTTTCTGATGCTTGTTGGTCAATTTGGACTCGTATTAATCTATGTGAGATGTAGGATTTGAACCAGTTAAGGACCGTCCCACCTATTCCTAGGTTCTCTAATCTGTTGATCAGTGTCGGGTGATTGATGTTATCGAAGGCGGCTGAGATATCTATAAATAGGAGTAAGAAACCATGGTGTTTGTCATCTGTGCCCCTGATGAGAAAGTCCATTAGTGTGATTAGGAGGGTTTCTACTCCGTGGGATGGGCGGAAAGCCAAATTGGTGTGAGTCAAGTGGTTTGTGCTCATCAATGTGTTCCTGTAACTGAATTTGGATTGTTTTCTCTATTATTTTGGCAATGAATGGAATGCTGGCTATGGGTCTGTATGAGTTCGGGTCTTTTGAGTCAAGCTTATTATTCTTTATTATTGGTCGGAGTGTTGTGAGTTTTAGGGCATCAGGCATGATGCCTTGTGAAAGGGATTGATTAACTATATCTTGTATGTTTACCGCCAGTTCATTTTTTGCACACTTAATCCATGATACAGGGCATGGGTCGAGTGGGGAGGTGGTGGTGTTTATCATTGTTATAATTTTGAGGAGTTGCTTTTGTTCTATCAACTGGAAATTTGTCCATATGTGGGTGGTTGTTGTGTTTGGTAATAATGGAGTCGGGGTAATGGTCTTGTTTTTTAGTTTTTCTGCAAAATGTTCTGCTAGTGATTGTATATTCATTGCTGCTTGTTTAGGTTCGGTGTTATTAGTTTTGGTTAGTGTTCTTACTATCGCGAATAACTCCCTAGGGCGGTTGATGGATGAGTTTATTATTTTGGAGTGGTAGTCTCTTTTTGATTTGTTGATTGCGTTTTTGTATTCTATAAGTAGGAGCATGTATTGGGATTTGTTTTCCTCAGATTTAAGTTTTCTCCATCTCTTTTCTAGTCTCCTCAGTTGTTTTTTTAGTTGTGTCAGATCTTTGGTGAACCATTTTTCAGTCTATTTTGTTTGTTTATGTAAGACTCGTGTGGGGAGCGCTGCTTTTTGAATCGTTAGATTCCAATGAGCTATGGTTGAGTTGATGTCTGATGAGACTGTGTTTAGTTTGGGTAATACTTTGTCAAGGAATGTGTCTTTGTCAAAGCGTATGAAACGTGATGTATGTGGAGTTTGTGCTTGTGTTGTTTTTTGGGATTTGTGCTGGTAGCTGTATTGTGATAAGATGGTGGTCTGACCAGGGTACTTCTGTTATATTCGGAGTGTAATGTGGTAAGTGACTGCAGAGTGTGGATGAGAGGAAGATTAACCAAAATACATGTTGCACTTTAACACAACCAAAAGCATTCAAGTATATGGTCATACATATATGGGTTTTTTGTGGTGCAGTATGAGGTGTCTTCGTTCATTTTGATCTTCTCTCTTCTTAGTCCTCAAAGCAGATTACAGTTGTGCTTGTAAAAACAGATCAAGTTGCATAACAAAAATACATTCTGGTCATAGTATTTAAACCATTCCTCCCCATACCTTTAATTCTCCACCTTACCTCTTTCTCCCTTCTTTACTACCTGAGAATTCCGAGTTAAAAAATCTCACTGCTCATATTATTCCTTATTATCTATATTAGCCCATTAAACACCTGCTCATTAGAGCCCTAGTTTTTAGCCCTTTTTCAAACTGTCCAAACTGGAATATAAAGTTCCAAAAGTATTCAAAAATATTTTTGAAATAATACTTAGTATATTTTGGCAAAAATAACGCCCTCCCTTATTTTGTAGTCTTAGCAAAAATAAAGCTAAAACAGCTATGAAACAGGAGAAAATACAGTAACCTTAACTCATGGAGTTGATGTAGAGAATAGCTTCTTAAAGGTGACCTATGTGAACTTTTAATTTTGTTTTATACATTACATCAAATTAAACGTTAGTAAAAATGTTGTCTTCTGTGGCAAGACTGCCAATATTTGTGTTTATTATTTTATTTAGCTGTATTTATATCCTCCTTTTCACCGGGTCAAAGTGGTCAATTGGGGGATACATTTAACACAAGGGGATATGAGACACATACGCTAATACTTGCAGGGAACATGGGCAATGGAGGGTTCCTTTTCGTCCCTCTAGTCCAGTCCCGGAACCATTGAGTTTAGAATCTCCTCCAGCAGCTTTGGAGACTGAAAACATGTCATCGCTTTGATGACCTCAGCATATATATAGGCAAGGACCGCCCTCTCATCTCCAGTACTTTCAGTCTCCAAGCAGCTGGAGAAGCTTCTGAGCTCTAGGCTCACTCAGCACAAATAAGCAGAGCTAAGAATATAGTTTGTATTTAAGGTTAAGTGAGTGACTTGATTTGGGTTTCTTTTGGGTGTTTTTCAGGGAAGGTGCTGCTGCTGGAGGTGTCCCTTGGCTTCTGCTGTCCGGACTCTCTCTGTCTTTCTGTTCTTTTCTCACTCCCTCCCCCTCCCCAGTTGGGTCTCTCCCCTCACTCTGACGAGCATTCAGGGGGTAACGTAGCACCTTCGCCTCCCTGCTCCCGAACCCGCAGTAACAGGTGAGGAGCAGGTTGCAGGCTCAGGATCGGAGCGTCTGAAGTGCAGCAGTCTCCGCCACCGACGAAAAGCGCTGAAAACAGCCGGAGCTGAAGCTGCAGTCCGGCTGAGCTCCGGTGCATTTAAAGACCTCCTCCCGGTCTGCAGTTGCTGGAGGTGAGTCTGGCAGTGACGGGCAGCGTGGGTTAGCCTAGGGAAGAGAGCGGGAGCGCAGACCACGACCGTGTGACCGGGCTGCCCGCTCAAATTCGCACGGGAAGCGCAGCGGCCGCCATTTTGAAGGCCACGGGGTAGTTGAGTGTTTCTGGTGAGGTTTGCCTGTCTCTAGAGGTTTTGGGGGTTTTCTGGCCTCGTTTTTAGATTTGTTTGGCAGCACGGGGCTGTGCAATTAGCGGAGACTGCAGGTGTTTAAAAAAAAAAAAAAAAGGCACAGTGCTTAACCTAGTTAAGACTGCTAGAAGAGGGCAGTCTTTCTGTTCAGAGGGGCATGCCGACCAAGCCGCGTTGTTTGGTGTGTGGCACAAGGAGAGGGGAGCTGTTGGAGTCCGGGGTGTGTAGACCCTGCACCCGCGAAGCGACCCTAATGGAGGACCCTCTGGAAGGGACCAGCGGGGACCAGTTGGAGGTTAGTAGGGAAAAGGGGGAATCCCTGCCCACTTCGGGGGGTCTCCGCAGAACAGGTATCGGGTCCTGCCTCGGGAGACAGGGGAGTTCCTCCGCCATCTAGCTAGCCAGGTGAAGGGCCCGGTGGGGATTCCGCCGGACTTCTTTTCCCTCATGCAGCAGGCCTTTGCCTTGTTGGGACCAGCGATGCTGGCGCCTCCGCAGAGCCCGCGGGGTCAGAAGCGTGGGGCGGAGGCGGAACCTCCTCCGCTCAAGAAGAGTAAAGGGGCTAGTGTAGAGAATCTGGCGTCACCGCTCTGGGAAGAGCTAGGCACAGGTGACGGGGATCTCGCAGAAGCCTCGGAGGATGAATTGGAAGAGGATGAGTTGCCTGATGCGGATCAGCAGAGTAAAGTGGTCCGGGTGTTTAGGAAAGAGGAGCTACCTGCACTGATTGCAGAGACGCTAAAGACGCTGAATATGCCGTCGGTGGAACCGGCCTCGGAGGAGGTGTTAGAGGATCCTCTGTTGCAGGCAGACCGCACGTCCCAGCGAGTGTTTCCTGTGCATAGGGTGTTTAGGAGTATGATTCAGGAGGAGTGGGACTTGCTGGAGTCGGCCCTGAGGGGCTCTAGGGCCATAGCTAGGTTATACCCGCTCTCTGACCAGGATAAAGAGCTCTTTCGCTCTCCAAAGGTAGATGCGGCAGTATCGGCAGTCACGAAAGACTACGATCCCGGTAGAAGGGGCCACGGCGTTGAAGGATGTGCAGGACCAGAAGTTGGATACTTTGTTGAAGCAGGTGTTTGATATTCGTGCTCTTTCCATGCAGGCCTCGATAGCGGGGGCGTGGGTGGTGAGAGGCTGTCTGAGGTGGTCCCAGAGATTGCAAGGGGATCAGTTGGGAGAGCAGGAGGCTGAAGTAGTGCGCCTAGAGTCGGGGTCAGCTTATTTAGCGGATATTCATTATGTTCTCATTAGAGGCCTGGCCAAGAGTATGGCGTCGGTCGTTGCGGCACCTCGTTATCTGTGGCTGAGAAACTGGGCGGTGGACGGCTCGTCTAAGGCTTGTCTCAGTAAGCTTCCCTTTCGGGGAAAGCTATTGTTTGGAGAGGATTTGGAGAAGTTAGTTAAAGACCTGGGAGAGTCCAAGGGGGGACGTCTGCCGGAGGATAAGCCTAAGCAAGGCTGGGGGGCTTCCAGGCCCAAGGGAACTCAGCAGGAGTTTCGTAGGTTTCGGTCCTCTCGGTTTAGCCAATCGCAACGCGGGAGATTTCCAGTGCGGGGTCAGGGATTTAGGGGATTTTGGGGGGGCAGGCAGAGGTTTTGCGCCCTTTCAGTCCTCAACCGTTAAGAAGTCGCAATGAGATAAGGCGGACTCAGGTAGCGGTGCTGCCCATGAGAGGTCGATTGCAGGAGTTTTACCCTGCCTGGGTCCACCTTAGGTCAGACCAGTGGGTCTTAGAGGTCATTCGAGAGGGTTATGCGCTAGAGCTCCATCGGCCCGTGTTCGATTCCTTTGTCCTGTCGCCTTGCAGGGCTCCACACAAGGTGCACGCAGTGTCAGACACGCTGGTACGCCTTTTGAGGCTCAGGGCGGTAGTCCCCGTTCCCCCGTAGCAGTGCTGGTGCAGTTGATACTCCATCTATTTTGTAGTGCCAAAGAAGGAGGGCACATTTTGTCCAATTCTGGATTTGAAGAAGGTGAATCGTTGTCTCCGCGTCTCCCATTTCCGGATGGAGACGTTGCGTTCCGTGATTGCGGCAGTCAGGAAGGGGAGTTCCTGACATCACTGGACCTCACGGAAGGCTATCTGCATATCCCTATTCGTCAGGAGCATCAGAAGTTTCTGCGCTTTGCGCTTCCCATGGGGCATTTCCAGTTTCAGGCAATGCCCTTTGGGTTGGCGACAGCGCCTCGAGTGTTCACCAAGATCATGGTAGTGGTGGTGGCGGCGGCAGCGGCGCTGCGAAAGGAAGGAGTTCTGGTACATCCGTATTTGGACGATTGGTTGATTCGCGCAAAGTCAAGAGAGGAAAGTGTCAGAGCCACCGCCTGGGTAGTAGTTATTGGAAAGCCTGGGCTGGGTGGTCAAGCGTGCAAAAAGCAACCTAGTCCCCTCGCAGTCCCTGGAGTATTTGGGGGCGCGTTTTGAGACGGGGTCAGGCGAAGTATTTCTCCTGGAGCACAGAGCTCGCGCGTTGTGGAGGTTGGTAAGACAGTTTCTGGCTTGGCAGGCACCGTCGGCGTGGCAGTACCTCCAACTACTCGGGACGATGGCGGCGTCTATCGAGGTGGTACCGTGGGCCAGGGCACACATGAGACCGTTGCAGAGGGCTCTTCGGCGGTGGTCCCATCAATTGGACCAGTTATCGTGCCGTCTCGTCTGCCCACTGGAGGTGTGGCGGGAGCTGGGATGGTGGTTACGGAAAGGGAGTTTGGAAGCCGGCGTGCCACTGGAGCCTCCATCCTGGAGACTTTTGACAACGGATGCCACTCTGCTGGGATGGGGAGCGCATTGCGAGGGCAGGTTAGCCCAGGGACGGTGGTCTCAAAGGGAGGAGTGGTCCATCAACAGATTGGAGATGCGGGCAGTGTATTTGGCCCTTCAGGAATTTCATGCTTGGCTGCAGCAGGCGGCTGTCAGGGTGCTGTCTGACAATGCGGCGACGGTAGCCTACATCATTTGTCAGGGCGGCATGGGCAGTGCGGCCCCGGAAACGGAGGCCAGTCAGCTGTTAGATTGGGCTGAACGGAGTCTGTGGAGTCTGTCGGCGCAGCATGTGGCCGGAGTGGACAGTACCGAAGGGGATTTTTTAAGTCGATGAAGGGTGGTTCTCCAGGACCAAGCAGGAAGTCAGTCCTCACATATGGGTGACGTGGGCGCCGACGGAGCCCTCGCGGAGCAATTTCCCCAGCTTTCAAAGAAAGCCTTTGGGAATTGCAGCGCGCATGCGCGGTCCTCTTCCCGCCCAAGGGTGCCATCTTGCTCAGTCTTCTTTTTTCCGCGGAGCCCTACAGACGCTGTTTGTGATCGCCGCTGAAAAAGTTGATTTTATTTGTTTTTCTTTTCTCGGTTTGACGCCGGATCCTTTTCCCGCCCGGACCCGATACGCCGGTATCGAGTCCGTTCGTGATTTTTTTCAGTTTTTGTCCTTCGTGACTAGCGTTCGCGCCATTTTTTCTTTTCACTGGCAGCCCGGTCTTTTGACCTCGCAGGGGCCCTTTTTCCCCCGATAGCTGCCAGTGGGTTTAAAAAGTGTGATCGGTGTAAAACTTATGTCTCTTACCGACACACACGACTGCTGCCTCCGCTGCCTCGGACCCGATCATGACCCAATGATCTGTGGTCTGTGTGGCAAAATGTACTCTAAAGCGTTGAGTCGGCAGCAACAAAAAGAGAGAATCTTCTCTGACTCCACATCCGGCTGGGCCCGGACCTCGTCAGAGGCTTCGACGTCCCGGGACTCCGGTCCTGAGCATGGTCGGAGTTCCTCTGAGCGGGGGTCTCTTGCCCGGGAACATCATCGGAAGAAGAAACCCGCGAGGGCGGCATCGGTGGATGCTCCTGGTTCCTTGAGGGCCAGGTCGCATAGCTCTGATAGCCATCCCGAGTCCTCGAAGTCGGAGAGGCCTTCGAAACATCCTCGTCTCGAGATGGAGTCTCCTAGACAAGTGAGTACTGTAGTCCTCGTGGACTCACCTCCGAAGGAGCCGATGTCGGGCCCGACGCTGTCGGGGCCTGAGTCGGGGGCTGCTGGGTCTCCTGAGCTCGGACTCAGGTTGACGGCCTTGGAGAGCAGTTTGGCTGCCTTCATGGACCAGCAGCGGGCATTGATCGCTGGCCTCGGCAGTGCATCTGCCCCGGCCACCGGGACGTCGACGTCCAAGTCGACCCCGGAGACCGAGTCGATCCTCGGTCGCGGTCTCCCTCGGCCTCCCGTTCGGGACCGAGGTCGTCGACGCCGACACCCTCAGCGTCGGGGCGGAGGGCATCGGTGCTCGCCCGACCGGAGCCGCTCGATTCCTCCTCTGAGGAGTCAGCCTGGGAAATGGAGGACAGAGAGTCCACTGGTACTTTTCGGACTCGGTGCGTCCCATCGGACTTGCCTGAGTCCGAACCTTGGAGACGGTCCCCCCCGGAGGACACCCGGTTCTCGGACTTCGTGAGGGATATGGCCAAGGCCTTGGCATTCCCCACGGATCCCGAGGAGGAGCCGAAGAGCTCGATGCCCTCCAGTATGACTCTCCCCCGAAGGAGGCCTTTACTGTACCGGATCCTCTGATGCTGGAGCGACTTCTCTTCCGCATGTGGGAGAGCCCGGCATTGGTGCCGGTGTTAAGCAAACGGGTCAATTCCATTTATCGAGTCCGCAAGAGCCCCGGGTTCCAAAAGGCACAACTACCGCACCATTCCATGGTGGTGGAATCGGCCATGCATCGACTCAAGAGTCAGAAGATGCACTCCTCGGTGCGGCCCGGAACCTGGATGCCCTCGGTAGGAAGTGCTTCCAGGGCTATATGCTTGCTTGTCGAGTCCAGACCTACCAGCTCTATATGGGCATGTATCTCCGGGACCTGGCAAAACAAATTCCGGGTTCTCTGCTGTTCTCCAGGACGAAGCAGGAAGTCAGTCCTCACATATGGATGACGTCGGCGCCGACGGAGCCCTCGCGGAGCAATTTTCCCCAGCTTTCAAAGAAAGCCTTTGGGAATTGCAGCGCGCATGCGCGGTCCTCTTCCCGCCCAAGGGTGCCATCTTGCTCAGTCTTCTTTTTTCCGCGGAGCCCTGCAGACGTTGTCTGTGAATCCCCGCCGAAAAGTTGATTTTTTTCTCTTTATTTCTCTTTTTTCTTCGGTTCGACGCCGGTTCTTTTCCCGCCCGGACTCGCGACGCCGGTTGCGAGTCCGTTCTTTATTTTTCGGGTTTTTGTCCTTCGTGACAGATTTCGCGCCTTTTTACTTTCACTGGCAGCCCGGTCTTTCGACCTCGCAGGGGCCCTTTTTCCCCCGATGGCTGCCAGCGGCTTTAAAAAGTGTGACCTCTGTAAGAAACTCATGTCTCTTACAGACACGCACGACTTCTGCCTCCGCTGCCTCGGACCCGATCATGACCAAATGATCTGTGGTCCGTGTGGCAAAATGTCCTCAAAAGCGTTGAGTCGGCAGCATCAGCGGGAACGTATCTTCTCTGACTCCGGCCGGGCTCAGACCTCGTCAGAGGCTTCGACGTCTCGGGACTCTGGTCCTGAGCATCGTCGGAGTTCCTCTGAAAGGGGGTCTCCTACCCGGGAGCATCATCGGAAGAAGAAACCCGCGAGGGCGGGATCGGTGGACGCTCCTGGTTCCTCGAGGGCCAGGTCGCATAGCCCCGATTCCCGTCCCGGGTCCTCGGAGGTGGAGAGGCCTTCAAAACATCCTCGACTCGAGATGGACTTGCCCGCTCACGTGAGTACTGTTGTCCTCGTAGACTCGCCTCCGAAGGATCCGACGTCGGGCCCGACGCTGTCGGGGCCCGAGTCGGGGGCTGCTGGGTCTCCTGAGCTCGGACTCAGGTTGACGGCCTTGGACAGCAGTCTGACTGTCTTCATGGACCAGCAGCGGGTATTGATCGCTGGCCTCACCGGTGCTTCTGCCCTGACCGCCGGGAAGTCGACCCCGGAGACCGAGCCGATCCTCGAGTCCATGAGGGCTCGAGTCGATCCTCGGTCGCGGTCTCCTTCGGCCTCCCGTTCGGGACCGAGGTCGTCGACGCCGACTCCCTCGGCATCGGGGCGGACGGCATCGATGCCAGCCCGACTGGAGCCGCTCGACGACTCCTCTGAGGAATCGGCCTGGGAATCCGAGGACGAAGAGTCACCTGGTTTCTTTCGGACTCGGTGTGTCCCATCGGACTCCCCCGAGTCCGAACCTCGGAGACGGTCCCCCCCGGAGGATACCCGGTTCTCGGACTTCGTGCGGGATATGGCCAAGGCCTTGGCCTTCCCCACGGATCCCGAGGAGGAGCCTCGAGTCGAGGAACTCGATGCCCTCCAATATGACTCTCCCCCAAAGGAGGCCTTTATTGTACCGGTTCCTCCGATGCTGGAACGACTTCTCTTCCGCATGTGGGAGAGCCCGGCGTCGTCGCCGGTGTTAAGCAAGCGGGTCGATTCCATTTATCGAGTCCGCAAGAGCCCCGGCTTCCAAAAGGCACAACTACCGCACCATTCCATGGTGGTGGAATCGGCCATGCATAGACTTAAGAGTCAAAAAATGCACTCCTCGGTGCCCCCCGGTAGGGAGGCCCGAAGCCTGGATGCCCTCGGTAGGAAGTGTTTCCAGGGCTCTATGCTTGCTTGTCGAGTCCAGACCTACCAGCTCTACATGGGCATGTATCTCCGAGACCTGGCTAAAGAAATTGCCGGGTTCTCTGCTGGTCTCTCCGACGAACCTTTGCAGAGGTTCCAAACCTTGTCAACTGGTATTCGAGAGTGCTCAAAGTTTATCTCTCGAGCAGCCTATGATGGTTTTGAGGCATCGGCTCGAGTAGCCGCAGCCGGCATCGGTGGACGCCGCCAGGCTTGGCTTCAGACGTCCGACCTCGAGCCATGGTTGCAGGACAAGTTGGTCAATGTCCCCTGCAAAGGTGATAACCTCTTTGGCAAGCCCATGGATGAGAAGGCTGCACAGATCGAGACCGAGACTCTCACCAGGACTCGTCTCTCCAGGAAGACCTCTGCCTCTTCTCAAAAGAAGAAGGGCTCGGGGAAAAGCCCTTTTACCCGAGGAAGGCGGCTGCCTATAAATACTACCCTCAGTATCAGGCCTCACCAGCTCCCCCTCAGGGTAAGCAGGCCAAGGGACGGGGTAATGGGTCCCGTAGGCAGCAAGCCCCCAAGCCTGCACCACCGGCCCCTGCTCAGCAGGGTGGGGGTTTTTGACTTCATCAGCATAGCCTCTCCCCCTCAGCTGGTTTCTTTCAGCACAGGCCGCCGGCTGGTCCACTTTGCCCAAAGATGGTCCAACATCACCACAGATACCTGGGTACTTCACATAGTTCGGAAGGGCTATCTTCTTCACTTTCACCAGGTACCTCCCTCCTATTTTCCAGGGGAGCCTCCGAGACTCCCTCTGCACAGGGACTTACTCCTTCAGGAGTTAGCGAGTCTCCTTCAGGAACAGGCTGTGGAACCGGTGCCCCACCACCTGAAAGGTCAGGGGTTTTACTCCAGGTACTTTCTGATACCAAAAAGAGCAGGCGGCCTCAGACCTATCCTGGACTTGCGCAACCTCAACAAGTTCCTTGCAAAGGAAAAGTTCAAGATGCTTACCCTTGGAATCCTGCTGCCCTACCTCCAGCAGGGAGACTGGCTATGCTCCTTGGATCTAAAGGATGCGTATACTCATATCCTTATTCATCCAGACCACAGACAATATCTCAGGTTTGTGGTGGGGGCAAATCATTACCAGTACAGAGTACTGCCCTTTGGCCTGTCCTCTGCCCCCAGGGTGTTTACCAAATGCCTGGCAGTAGTGGCGGCCTGTCTAAGACTTCAAGGCCTTTTTGTGTTTCCCTACCTGGACGACTGGCTCATCAGAGCCCAGTCTTCCCACGAAGCCATTCAAGCCACTCATCGCACTGTGACTCTACTCCAGCACTTGGGATTTGTCATAAACTTTGCAAAGTCCACTTTGCTCCCCTCTCAAAATCTCGAATTCATCGGCGCCAGGTTGGACACTCTTCAGGCGCGGGCCTTCCTGCCTCTGGACAGGGCCCAAAGGCTCATGGATCTCGCCAGCCACTTTCACAGCAATGCCCTGGTCTCGGCCAGGCAATTTCTGAGACTGCTCGGCCATATGGCTTCCACGGTCCATGTGACCCCCAATGCCCGCCTGAACATGCAACCTGTTCAATGGTGCCTTCGCACGCAATGGCATCAGGCCACTGGGAGCCTAGCGGACTCCGTACAGATCTCCAACCGGCTGGTCTCTTCTCTGCAATGGTGGCTTCATCTGCCCAACCTAGTACTAGGGGTGACTTTTCAGCCCCCTCCGCATTCTCAGGTCCTGACGACCGATGCTTCTCTCCTGGGTTGGGGAGCACACTGCCAAGGGACATGTACTCAGGGTCTCTGGACTCCTTGGGAACAATGTTCCCACTAATTTTCTGTAGGCTGTGTGCGCATACAATATCAGCTGTGCAGCTTTTGAAGGAAGGTTAAATTTTTGTGCGCCACATAACGACACTCGGAGTTATATACTTTAAAATTTGACTACAAGTCAGAATACAGTATGTACACCACATTAATTGCACTAGAAAATATTGTAGAACTTGTGAAAACCGTAAATACACAACAACTTTTAAATTTTAAGACGTCTGTGTTGTTTTCTATCAGAATCAGAACCGTAATTTTTTTGCGCTCTGTTGTAAAGTATGTGCGCTCGCTCGGCGAGGTGTGTGCGCGCGCACACGCGCACAGCTTAGAGGGAACAGTGCTTGGGAATCTGCTCAACAGATAAACTTGCTGGAGCTCAGAGCCATCCGCCTAGCGCTCAAAGCCTTCTCTCACCTGATTTCCCATCAGTCGGTACTGATACAGACAATCAGGTTGCAATGTTCTATGTGAACAAGCAAGGCGGGACAGGCTCCTTCCTTCTCTGTCAGGAGGCACAAAAACTATGCTCTTGGGCTGTCCACCACGGCATTATCCTCAAAGCTGTCTATCTCCCAGGTCAAGAAAATTACCTGGCCGACAAGCTGAGCAGGATCCTCCAGCCGCACGAGTGGAGGCTGGATCCGATGGTGGTTCAGCGAATCTTTCTCAAGTGGGGCCTCCCCACCATGGATCTGTTTGCCAGTCCTCTGAACAGGCAACTTCCCAGATTCTGCTCTCGACAACCGCATCCTCTAAGAATAGCGGTGGATGCTTTTCTGATTCCATGGTCCACAGGCCTCTTATATGCCTTTCCTCCCATGCCGCTGGTGTCTCGGACACTCTTCAAGGTTGTCAGAGACAAAGCCTCGATGATCCTAGTGGCTCCCCGGTGGCCGAGACAACCTTGGTTCCCGCTTCTATTGCAGCTGGCGGTAGACACCCCTCTTCCTCTGGGGTTTCAGCCCGACCTCCTGTCACAGGATCAGGGGACTCTCCTGCACCCCAACCTCCGGTCCCTTCATCTGATGGCCTGGCTGCTGAAAGGGTAGTTCTTGCTCCCCTCTGCCTCCCTCCAGAGGTAGAGGAGGTCGTCTTGGCCTCCAGGCAACCCTCCACCCGGAAGTCCTACGCTCTTAAGTGGCGTCGCTTCTCCGCCTGGTGTGCTCAGCAATCTCAAGATCCCTTCTCCTGTTCAGCATCAGTGGTCTTGCAGTACTTGCTTTCCCTCTCCAATCTTGGACTTAAGTCCAACTCGGTCAAGGTCCACCTCAGTGCTCTTTCTGCGCACCACATGCCGGTGGATGGCAGACCTCTTTCTAGCCACCCTCTGGTGGCTCGTTTTCTCAGAGGCCTCCTTCTCCTTAAACCACCTTTGCGCCCCCCAGCCCCGGACTGGGATCTCAATGTGGTTTTACAGCGGATTACCTGTCCGCCTTTCGAACCTATGGCTACCTGTCCTCTTCGTTTTCTTTCTTGGAAAACCTTGTTCTTGGTAGCCCTCACTTCTGCTAGACGCGTAAGTGAACTGCAGGCCCTGGTGTCTGATCCTCCGTACACTAGGTTCTATAAGAACCGGGTAGTCCTACGGACTCACCCTAAGTTTCTTCCCAAAGTGGTTTCCCCCTTTCACATCAACCAGGAGGTGGTGCTTCTGACCTACTTTCCCAGGCCACACTCCAGCCGAGCTGAAATGGTCCTGCATACCCTGGACTGTAGAAGGGCGTTAACCTTCTACCTTGACCGTACGCGGGAGCACAGAAGGGCTGTTCAGCTCTTCGTCTCTTATGACCCCAATAAGTTGGGGCTCCCTGTCTCCAAGCGTACCCTGTCCATCTGGATTGCTGACTGTATCGCTTGGGCTTATGAGGCAGCCGGCCTCTCGTTGGAAAGTCGAGTCATGGCCCATCGTGTTCGGGCGAAGGCTACGTCAGTGGCTTACCTCCGCTCTGTTCCATTGGCAGACATCTGCCGGGCCGCTACTTGGTCTTCAAGCCAGACTTTTGCGGCCCATTACTGCCTGGAGAGGGAGTCCCGCAGGGACAGTGCTTTCGGACAGGCAGTCCTCCGTAACCTCTTCGAGGTATAGGCAACTCCTACCCTCCTTCCCGGATGTTGGGCTACCGGTTGGAGACGTATTCAGAGAAGATACTTTCCTTCTGGGCTGCTGAGCTTGAGGGAGCTCATTTTTGCGCTTAGGGTCTCCGGTAGCCTTAAGCTTGGGAGTCCCATATGTGAGGACTGACTTCCTGCTTGGTCCTGGAGAAAGCGTAGTTACTCACCTGTAACAGGTGTTCTCCAGGAGCAGCAGGAATCAGTCCTCACAACCCTCCCTCCTCCCCTTGGAGTTGCAGTTCTATGCTTTTGTTTTTTTGCTAATTTTTTGCTGTCTTTTAGCTATGTCATCTGACTGAGCAAGATGGCACCCTTGGGCGGGAAGAGGACCGCGCATGCGCGCTGCAATTCCCAAAGGCTTTCTTTGAAAGCTGGGGAAAATTGCTCCGCGAGGGCTCCTTCGGCGCCGACGTCACCCATATGTGAGGACTGATTCCTGCTGCTCCTGGAGAACACCTGTTACAGGTGAGTAACTACGCTTTCTCTCCGAGGTACCTTTGCAGAGGTTCCAGGCCTTGTCCACTGGCATTCGAGAGTGCTCGAAGTTTATCTCTCGGGCAGCCAACGATGGCTTCGAAGCATCGGCTCGAGTAGCCGGAGCCGGCATCGGTGCCCACTGATAGGCTTGGCTTCAGTCATCCGACCTCAAGCCATGGGTACAGGACAAGTTGGTCGATGTCCCCTGCAGAGGTGAAAACCTCTTTGGCAAAGCCCATGGCTGAAAAGGCTGCACAGATCGAGATCGGAACTCTGACCAGGGCTCGGCTGTCCAGGAAAACCTCTGCCCCTTCTCAGAAGAAGGGCTCGGGGAAAAAGCCCTTTTACCCGAGGAAGGCGGCTGCCTATAAACACTACCCTCATTATCAGGCCTCAGCAGCTCCCCAACAGGGTCAGCAGGCCAAGGGACGGGGTAATGGGTCCCGTAGGCAGCAGGCCCACAACACCGGCCCCTGCTCAGCAGGGTGGGGGTTTTTGACTCCATCAGCATAGCCTTTTCCCCTCTGCTGGTTTCTCTTAGCACAGGAGGCCGGCTGGTCCACTTTGCCCACAGGTGGTCAGCCATCACATCAGTTTACCTGGGTGCTTCATATAGTTCAAAAAGGCTATCTTCTTCACTTTCACCAGGTACCTCCCTACTACTTTCCAGGGGAGCCTCCAAGACTCCCTCTGCACAGGGACTTACTCCTTTAGGAGTTGGCAAGTCTTCTTCAGGAACAGGCTGTGGAACCGGTGCCCCACCACCTGAGAGATCAAGGCTTTTATTCCAGGTACTTTCTGATACCAAAACAAACAGGAGGCCTCAGACCCATCCTGGACTTGCGAAACCTCAAGTTCCTGGCCAGGGAAAAGTTCAAGAAGCTTACCCTTGGAATCCTGCTGCCCTACCTCCAGCAGGGAGACTGGCTATGCTCTTTAGATCTAAAGGATGCCTATACTCACATCCTTATTCATCCAGACCACAGACAATATCTCAGGTTTGTTGTGGGAAGAAATCATTACCAGTACAGAGTACTGCCCTTTGGCCTATCCTCCGCCCCCAGGGTGTTCACCAAATGCCTAGCAGTTGTGGCGGCCTATCTAAGACTTCAAGGCCTCTTTGTGTTTCCATACCTGGACGACTGGCTCATCAGGGCCCAGTCTTCCCAAGAGGCCACTCAGGCCACTCATCGCACTGTGACTCTGCTTCAGCACTTGGGATTTGTCATAAACTTCGCAAAGTCCACTTTGCTCCCCTCTCAAAATCTCGCGTTCATCGGCGCAAGGTTGAACACACGTCAGGCGCGGGCCTTCCTGCCTCTAGACAGGGCACACAGGCTCATGGATCTAGCCAGTCATTTTTGCAGCAATTCCCTAGTCTCTGCCAGGCAATTTCTGAGACTGCTCGGCCATATGGCTTCCACGGTCCATGTAACCCCAAATGCCCGCCTGAACATGCGACCTGCTCAATGGTGCCTTCGCACTCAATGGCATCAGGCCACAGGGAGCCTGGCGGACTCAGTACAGGTATCCAACCTGCTGGTCTCTTCTCTGCGGTGGTGGCTTCATCTACCAAATCTGGTGCTGGGAGTGGATTTTCAATCTCCTCCGCCTTCTCAGGTGCTGACAACCGATGCTTCTCTCCTAGGTTGGGGAGCACATTGCCAAGGGACATGTACTCAAGGCCTCTGGACTTCTTGGGAGTCTGCTCAGCAGATAAACTTCCTGGAGCTCAGAGCCATCCGCCTAGCTCTGAGAGCCTTCTCCCACCTCACTTCTCACCAGTCTGTGCTGGTCCAGACGGACAATCAAGTAGCAGTGTTCTACGTGAACAAGCAAGGAGGTACAGGCTCCTTCCTTCTCTGTCAGGAGGCACGGAGACTGTGCTCTTGGGCTGTCCTTCACGGCATCCTGCTCAAAGCTGTCTATCTCCCAGGTCAAGAAAATTTCCTGGCAGACAAGCTGAGCAGGATCCTCCAACCTCACGAGTGGAGATTGGATCCATTGGTGGTTCAGCAGATCTTTCTCAAGTGGGGCCTCCCCACCATGGATCTATTTGCCAGTCCCCTGAACCGGCAACATCCCAAATTCTGCTCTCGACAACCGCATCCTCTCAGGGTGGCGGCGGATGCTTTCCTGATTCCATGGTCCACAGGCCTCTTGTATGCCTTTCCTCCCACGCCACTGGTGTCTCGGACGCTCTTCAAAGTTCTCAGAGACAGAGCCACGATGATCCTAGTGGCTCCCCGGTGGCCGAGACAACCCTGGTTCCCGCTTCTAATGCAGCGTGCGGTGGACACTCCTCTTCCTCTGGGGTTTCAACCCGATCTCCTGACCCAGGATCACGGGACTCTCCTACACCCCAACCTCCGGTCCCTTCATCTGATGGCCTGGCTGCTGAAAGGGTAGTCCTTGCTCCCCTCTTGCTGCCTCGTGAGGTGGAAGAGGTCATCTTGGCCTCCAGGCGGCCCTCCACCCGGAAGTCCTACGCTCTTAAGTGGCGTAGGTTCTCCTTGTGGTGTGCTCAGCAGTCTGAGAATCCCTTCTCCTGCTTGGTGGCAGTGGTTTTACAATATTTGCTTTACCTCTCCAATCTGGGCCTTAAGTCCAACTCTGTCAGAGTCCACCTCAGTGCTGTCTCTGCACATCACGCACCGGTGGATGGCAGGCCTCTTTCCAGCCACCCTTTGGTAGCTCGTTTTCTCCGAGGCCTCCTTCTCCTTAAGCCTCCTTTGCGCCCACCAGCCCCTAGTGGGATCTGAATGTGGTCTTGCAGCGGATTACCTGTCCGCCCTTTGAACCTATGGCTACCTGCCCTCTTCGTTTTCTTTCCTGGAAAACCTTGTTTTTGGTAGCCCTTACCTCTGCTAGGCGCGTTAGTGAACTGCAGGCCCTAGTATCTGATCCTCCTTACACTAGGTTCTACAGGAATAGGGTAGTCTTATGGACTCACCCTAAGTTTCTTCCAAAAGTGGTTTCTCCTTTTCATCTCAACCAGGAGGTGGTTCTTCCGACCTTCTTTCCCAGGCTGCACTCCAGCCATGCTGAAATGGTCCTGCACACCCTGGACTGTAGGAGGGCCTTGTCCTTCTACCTTGACCGTACGCGAGAGCATAGGAGGGCTGTTCAGCTCTTCATTTCTTTTGACCCCAATAAATTGGGGATACCTCCAAGCGTACTTTGTCCATATGGGTAGCTGACTGTATCGCCTGGGCTTATGGGGCAGCCAGCCTCTCGTTGGGTCGAGTCACGGCTCATCGTGTCAGGGCGAAGGCTGCGTCCGTGGCTCATCTCCGCTCTGTTCCATTGGCAGACATCTGCCGGGCCGCTACTTGGTCTTCAAGACAGACTTTTGCGGCCCATTACTGCCTGGAGAGGGAGTCCCGCAGGGACAGTGCTTTCGGTCAGTCAGTCCTCCATAATCTCTTTGAGGTTTAAGCAACTCCTACCCTCCGGCCCTGGTGTTGGGCTACCGGTCGGGGGCATTTTCAGAGAAGATTCCTTCCTTCTGTGCTACTGAGCTAGAGGGAGCTCATTTTTCCACTTGAGGTCTCCAGTAGCCTTAAGCTAGGGAGTCCCATATTTGAGGACTGACTTCCTGCTTGGTCCTGGAGAAAGAGTAGTTACTCACCTGTAACAGGTGTTCTCCAGGAGCAGCAGGAATCAGTCCTCACAACCCTCCCTCCTCCCCTTGGAGTTGCAGTCATATGATTTATTTTGCTAATTTTTTGCTGTCTTTTAGCTATGTCATCAGACTGAGCAAGATGGCACCCTTGGGCGGGAAGGGGTCCGCACATGCGTGCTGCAATTCCCAAAGGCTTTCTTTGAAAGCTGGGGAAATTGCTCCGTGAGGGCTCCGTCGGCGCCTACTTCACCCATATGTGAGGACTGATTCCTGCTGCTCCTGGAGAACACCTGTTACAGGTGAGTAACTACTCTATCCCGGGGAGTGGGTGCTTCATCCGGAGGTCTTCACCCTCCTGGTGCATCGTTGAGGTCCTCCAGTCATGGATCTGATGGCAACCTTCGAGTCGGCAAAGGAGTTAAGATTTTTCAGCAGGAGGCGGGAACGAATGTCTGAGGGGCTCAATGCATTGGCTCAAAGGTGGCCAAGAGTGGGCCTGCTCTGTCTTTCCGCCTTGGGCCCTCATAGGTCGGGTGGTGCAACGCATAGAGCGGCACCAGGGCCGTGTAATCCTGATCGCGCCCGATTGGCCCAGAAGGCCATGGTATGCGGACTTGGTACGGCTACTGGTGGACGACCCGTGGAGGCTTCCTCAGCGGGTGGATCTGTTGATGCAGGGGCCATTAAGGATGCCTCAGGTGGCTCGATTCTCGCTTACGGCATGGCTCTTGAGCGGGCTAGGATGAGGGCTAGAGGTTATTCTTTAGCGGTCATTTCTACTTTGCTGAAGGCGAGAAGGCGGTCTATGTCGCTGGCTTATATTTGCACATGGTGCGTTTCTGAAGGTTGGTGTGCGGAGCGAAGTCTGCGTCTGTTGGGGGCGTCGGTTCCTCAGATTCTGTCCTCCTTGCAAGATGGTGTGGAGAAGGGATTGGCAGCGAGTTCTTTGCAGTTGCAGTTGACGGCGATTTCTTGTTTCCGGGGCAAGATACAGGGCCAGGTGTTGGGGGCGCATGGCGACATCCGGAGGTTCTTGCGGGCAGTGTTGCTCATGCAGCCTCCGCGGAGAGGCTCGGTGCTGGCATGGGACCTGAACTTTGTGTTGGAGGCTTTGATCAAGCAGCTGTTTGAGCCGTTGGGAAAGGCCTCGCTAAAGGACCTGAAGTTGAAAACGGTATTTCTCATTGCTATTTGTTCTGCTCACAGGATTTTGGAGTTGCAAGCTTTGTCCTGTCGGGAGCCGTATCTCTCCTTCTTTGATCATAAAGTGGTGCTGTGCACAGTGCTGGCATTTTTGCCTAAGGTAGTCTCCATGTCAGCCAGGTAGTGTCTCTTCCGGTGTTTTCAGAAGAGCGGGGGGGGGGGGGTGCAGTCGGATAGCAGATTGCATCTTCTGGATGTGAGTCGCGTGCTCCGGCGATATCTCTGCGGTACAGCGTCTTTCCGTAAATCGGACAGGTTGTCCGTCTCATTTGGTGGTCCGCGGAAGGGGGATGCGACGGCAAAATCGTCGATCTCCAGATGGTTGAAGGAGACGATTGCGGCTGCTTACATTTTGAAAGGGAGAGTGGTGCCGGAAGGTCTCAGAGCTCATTCGACTAGGGCGCAGGCGGCGTCTTGGGCGGAGTTTAGTCTAGTGCCCGCCGTGGAGATTTGTAGGGCGGCTACTTGGTCGTTGTTGCACTCCTTCGCAAAGCATTATAGACTTGATGTGCAGGCGACGGAGTATGTGCGTTTTGGGTCGGCGGTACTTCAGGCTGGGCTTGCTGGGCCCTCCCGTTGAACTTCACTGCTCTGGTTACATCCTCAATGGTTCCGGGACTGGACTAGAGGGATGAAAAGGAAGAGGAAATTAGACTTACCTGCTAATTGTTGTTCCTTAAGGAACTCTAGTCCAGTCCCGGATCCCGCCCGGGGTATTTCCCTTTCCAGCCTGAAGTGCGACGTTTGTGGTGATGCGTTCGGCGGAGAGGGTTTTTTCCTTGGGCGGCTCCAAAGGTCCGAGCAGCTGGAACCCTTTCGCAGCAGTGCTTACTTCGATAGGGAACTGCTATTTTTTTGTCAGTCAGTTGAAAAAAAAAAAAGACGGAAATAAAAAAATTACATAAATTAAGGAATATTAGCCATTCCTCGATGGTATATTGTTAGTGGTTGAGTTATCTATTCCATTGCTTGTTTAACTACTTATTTGTTGCTCTGCTGAGTCTGCTTTGTCAATAGATACTGGAGATGAGAGGGCGGTCCTTGCCTATATATATGCTGAGGTCATCAAAGCGATGACATGTTTTCAGTCTCCAAAGCTGCTGGAGGAGATTCTAAACTCAATGGTTCCGGGACTGGACTAGAGTTCCTTAAGGAACAACAATTAGCAGGTAAGTCTAATTTCCTCTTAAGTGGCTTGCCCGAGACCACAAGGAGTGCCTACAGGACTAGAAATCCCAGTCCCACCGAGCTGAGATTGCTGTCCCCAGGTGGGACTTGAACCCCCGGCCCTACGGCCTGAAGTATCTTGTCCTAACCACTAGACCACTCCTCCCTTGCCTTAATAATCTGAATATTGCCTTAATAATCTGAATTTTGATCATCTGCACTGAATAAATAAATGCTTGGGGGTTTTCTTTTCTTTCTTTTTTTTTCCAGAGGCACGTGACCTCATCTGGTGGGAACCGTAAGTTCAAATGCACTGAATGTGGAAAGGCTTTCAAGTACAAACACCATCTAAAGGAGCACTTGCGTATCCACAGTGGTAAATATTTGTTAATATAAATACTAGATGGTATTTTCCAAACAGTACAAAAATTTCCACAATTAATTGCTCAGCAAGGGAATATTTCAGAAAGAATGAACATTTTGGGGTTCATGTTGCTAACAGCAAATAATGCTTATTTGCTTTCAGTGCCATTGACGTTGTTAGCATGCACAGTTAGTAAATGATCCTCTTTATATAGTATCACAAAGCAAAATGTCTGGACTGATCTAGCAGGATGATATGGAACAAGTGGGTTGTGTTCCCCTACCAGCAGATTGGTGGAGACAAACAATGAAAAGCCCAGTCTTCAATGACATCACTCCCATGCCTCTATTTGCCTTGGCCACCAGAGGTCTCTTCAGTATTCTTTTGTATTTCTGAAGAAAATCTGAATAATTGAGAAGAAAAGATTGATTTAAATGCTTGTGAACAACCTCCTTGAGGGTTACTCTCACTTGAGTGCAACCTGGGAGGCTCCACTAGACTGGTCTTTTCGGTAGCCATAGGAGGAGGGAAAATTGGTTCAGCTCCATTCTCTTTTGATAAGAGCCTATTAAGCAGCCAGAAAATTGGAAGGATTTGGAAGAGTTCAGCCGCATCATGCAACCTTAACGCTGCCTGCATCCCTCCTCTGTCTCTCCTGCTCTCTCTCGAAGATTGCAGAAGGATCTCTGAGGAATCTACCTGCCTGCCAGCCACATTAAATACAGTGTTTGCAAAGCAAAAGAAATAGTTCCAAGGGAGTAGAGCTGAGCCCAATGTGGATTTTCTGCCTGAAGTTCTCAAGAAGTAAGTATCAAGTCTCGATCTCGTCATTGTCCTTGTTGGGGGAGCTCCTGATTTGGTCCATCTGGGGCACATTTCAGGGTGAACCGCTGACAACCGTTGACACAGTGTGAGTTTTCGTGCATGTGTTTGTAGCGTCTTTATTATTGTGCTCCTGGTGTTCAAGCAGTCCATGCATGTGTTCTGCCTGAGTGGCTTCAATGCGTGTTCCTACCCAAGCGCCCATAACACGCATTGCTGTGTAAGCGCTGCTAATGTGTCTCTTCTGGGCTGCCATGGCTTTAGTATGCGCTGTTCTGATACGTGTCTTAACTCTTCTTTGAGGAAATGTTGTTTGGCCTGTGGCAAGTGAGGTGCCTCATCTCTGGCTTCTGGACTCTGCTCTTCTTGCATGACAACTTAGGAATTGTCCCTGGAGGGCTTCCTCCCCCTCTCTGTTAGGGAATACAGTTAGTCTAGCCTTGCCTGCTGTAGGGCAGTAGGTGGCGGATGGTGCTGTGAGTAAGGATAACCACCAGCCAGAGATTCCAGCAATTATGCTATGGGCTGCACTCCATCCTCTAGGAGATCAGCGGCAGCTATGTTCTGTGGCGTAGGGGGGTCATTTCCACAAGGAGAGCTTTCGGAGTCCAGATTGTCCTCCCCAGAATTCTTTTCCTTTTTACAGCAGGTCTGGTCATTCTGGCATGGAAATTCAGACCCTGCGGCCTTTGGGTTACCCCAAGCAGTGTCTCATGAGGGGCATGCTGAGAGTGGAAACCCTGTTTATTGATTGCTTATGGCTAGGCGTCCCTGGCAAAGGGTGCCCCCTGAAGATTGGGTATCAGCTGGGATCTATCCGAGATTTGGACTTTGAATTTGATTCAGATGTCTCAGTTCTGGACTCTGATGTGGACGAAGGAGTACTCTCACCTTCAAAGGATTGTGAAGAGGCCGGTGTTAAACGCCTGTTCCAGAAGGAGAAACTGGCAATATTGATTGCCAGGGTCTTATCCACCTTGAACTTGGTGGATGCTCCACGCATGGAGCAGGAATCAAAGGTGTATCCACTCCTATAAGAGATGTGGAAATCCACTATGGTCTTCCCATTCCTGGTGGTGATCAAGGAATGATCCGGTCAGAGTGGGATTCCTCCCACTCCCTGCCTAAGAGGCTGAGGATGTATAAGATGTACGCTCTCCTGGAGAAAGAATGCGTTGTGTGGTTTGATATTTCCAAGGTGGATGTGTAGTTATGGTGGTTACCAGATTTATTTATTTATTTGGACAGTTTTGTATACCACCAGATAGATTACCAGATAGGCCTGAAAAGTGAATTCATAGAAACATGATGGCAGAAAAAGACCACTTGGCCTGTCTAGTCTGCCCTTCCATATCAACGCCAATAGTCCCCTTTTCTCCTTTAGAGATCTTCTGCGTTTATCCCATGCTTTTTTGAATTCAGATACTGTCCTCTTCTCTACTACCTCCACTGGAAGGACTATTCCATGCATCTTCCACTCTTTCCATAAAGAACTATTTCTGCATATTCCACCCTCATCCTTTGTCCCCTTGTAGCAGAACTTGCTTTCAATCGAAAGAGGCTCTCTTGTGCATTTATGCCATGGAAGTATTTAAGTCTCTATCATATCTCCTCTATACCGCTTTTCCTCTAACATATACATATTAAGACCTTTAAGTCTGTCCTCATATGCTTTATAACGAAGACCACTAACCATTTTAGTAGCCACCCTCTGCACAGACTGCATCCTGTTTATATCCTTTTGAAAGTATGGTCTCCAGAACTACACACAATACTCCAAATGAGGTTGCATCAGTGCGCCTCTGTATAAGTCAATCACTTCCTTTCTTCTGCTGGCCATTCTTTTCCCTATGCATCCTATGCAGTCGCCTTTCTCTACCTATTTAGCTACTTTAAAATTGACACAATTACGCCCAGGTCCCACTCTTTTGTTGTGGACAGAAGTACCTCACCCCCTCCACTGTACCACTTCTTTGGATTTTTGCAGCTCAGCATTTTGTAACATTAAATCTCAGCTGCCATATTCTTGACCATTCTTCAAACTTAGCTAGATCCCTCCTCATGTTATCTACTCCTTCCAGGGTGTCTACTCTGTTGCAGATTTTGTTATCATCCGCAAACAGGCAAACCTTACCCAACAGCTAGGGCCGGCCCAACCACTAGGCAAACTTGGCAATCATTTAGGGTGGCAACTTCTGGAGGGTGGCAAAAGCAGGGCATTCAAAGCTAAATAATAGATTTTAACAACCAGAGGGGGTGTAAAGCTTGATGTGTGCCTAGGATGCCAAAACCTTGGACCAACTCTAGGGCTGGCCCTGCTGACAACCCTTACACAATATCACTAGCAAAGATGTTAAAAAGAATCTGACCAAGGACACATCCCTGCGACATTCCACTGGTAACATTCTTCTCCTCAGAGTGAGCTCTGTATCTCCAGGAACAAGCAGGAATGAGTCTTCACATATGGGTACGTCGGTACCGACGGAGCCCGCGCGGTAACGCTCCCCAGCGTCCAATCAGAACGCTTTTGGGAGCATCCCACCACACCTGCGTGCTGCCTTCCCGCCTTTCCCAACTGCCTCTCCTCAGTTTTCGTTTTTCCGCGGAGCCGGCATGACGTACTCCTGTCACCGCAGAAAATTCTTCTTTTATTTTTTTGTTTTCTTGTGGTCGCGTCTGCCTTCCCTGACGCCACCGGTACCGCCGGTGTTTCTTTTTTCTTACAAAATTTCCTTTCTGAAGAATATTTTTCCCTGTTAGTGCCTGACATTTTTTTCGGCCTGCTAGGCCTACTCACTCTCCTTCATGGAAATACCAGCCACTAACCCTAAGAAATGTTTAAACTGTGGCGGTACTAAATTAATTGTAGACACTCATAATTGGTATCAACCCTGTTTGGGTCCTGACCACCATCCGCTGGAGTGTTCCTTCTGCAGCGGTATATCCAGAAGAAGTCTTCAGCATCAAGCATGTCTCGATACGCGGTCCCCATTAAACTTCACGGTACCAGCCAACGCTGCTTCTTCACAGGATCAGGTAACCCAAAAACAGTCTGTAAAGACTAGCCAGGCCTTGAGTGGTAGATCTCATGCTCAGCATAGAGATGCCTCTGGCGTTGCCCTCGAACACCTTGGCATTAAAACCCCAGTGGGAGTCTTCGGCCTCCAAGCCATTTATGGGGTTTCAGGTTGTTTCTGGGGTTCTCACCTCTACGAACATACCTGAGCCATGCTCGGTGGCGGCATTTGCTTGATGCGGTACCGATACCCCAGCATCGGCAGTGGTGTTGGATGAAACATTCCTCACCAAAGATCGCAGTCTAGCGCTCTTGGTTCCTTCGGGGCCGACTGAGCCACTGCTGACCGATCTTCCAGTATCGGTATCGATTCCGGTACCGGTACTGTTATCGACGTCGGTACCCTCCAGATATGCATCGATAGACTCGCTTCCTTCGATGCCGAGTCTGGAATCGATCTCTAGTCTGGATGACTGGGTACTGACTCGTCTCGGTACCGACTTCAAACGGTACCGAAGACATTCTACCGATGATCCAAGGTCTGCTACGTTTGGTTACTTTGGTACCGATACAGTTATCACAGACTGATCTTCATGTATCGGTATCGATGGTACTGGTCTCTGTACCGGTATCGGCATCAACATCGGTGTCGGTGCCTCCCATGCTCGTTTCAACCGGCTCGCTTCCTTCCATACCGAGTTTGGAATCGATCCCTAGCATGGACGATTTGCTACCGACAGGTTGCGGTACTGGCTTCCAGCGGTACCGACAACTATCCTTCAAGGACAATCCGTTGTTCCACCCCTTCAGATCTTCTATTCTAGAGAATCTGAATGAACCGGTCGGTGCAGATCTAGTTCTTACTCCTCTTTCTAGAGGACTCCCCTCTGGAGAGACTTCTTTTCAAGCATTCCTGCTTGATATGGCAAAGTTACTTGCCATTTCTATACCTGGTCAATATCCTGCACCAGGGGATCCAGAACCTCTGCAGATCCCCTGCAATCCAAAGGAAGTCATTATGTTTCCTTTGCATCAGACCTTGCAGGATCTCCTATTTAGAATGTGGGAAGCTCCTTTAACGGTATCCCCACCTTCTAGGGCAACTGATCCTTCTATACATGGTGCCCCCTTCTCCAGGTTTTCAAAAGCCTCAGCTCCCTCATCATTCTGTTGTAGAATCAGCAATGAGGCGTGTTAAGAATACTAAGAAGCACTCTTCTTATCCGCCAGGTCGTGAGGCTAAGACTTTAAATGCCTTTGGACGCCAAACCTTCCAGGCATCCATGTTTTCAGCAAGAATTCTCTCATATATTTTCTATATGGGATTATCTCTTGAGGAGGTCACAAAGAATTTATTACTTTTGACCCCTTTTTTTCAAGAGCCTAAAAGAGCAGATTTTTCTATATTAGTCAATCATGCTCAAAATATTTCTAGGTTCCTTACTCGTGCTTCCCTGAACTCTTTTGAGTCTGTTAGCAGAACCTCTGCTATAGCCATAGGGGCACGACTTAGAGCCTGGCTCCAAGCTTCAGACTTGGACAAATGGGTACAAGATAGACTGGGAAATACTCCTTGTACTGGAGAGAATCTCTTTAACAAGGAGGCTTTACTCCAAGCTGCTCAGTTAACTACTGACACTATTGCTTTCAGAGGCTTGTCTACGCCTTCCTCTATCCCAGTTTGTAGGAAATCTACTAACAAACTTTGTTCCCTTAAGGGGAGAAAGTTTTATTCATCTTCTACCCATCATACAGATGTTCCCAGACAAGGGAAACATCCAACCAGGCTAAGGAAACCACAACCTCAACAGGTTCAGAAAACCCAGCATCCGCAGGGCTTCTGATATATTATTACTTCTTTCTTTCCTGTTTGGTGTTTAGAGCCTGTAGTCTGCTGCTTCTTAATAGAAGCATCTACACTGTTTCCATCCTAAGCTCTAGACCTGGATCTCTTCTCAACAGACATCCATTCTTTTTGTTCTATGAGCTCTCAGGATGATCATGCTTATAAGTAACAGGGGGTTTTCTCTTCCTCCTGGGAGGGAAAAGAGGTGTAACAACTATCAATAAGATAGTTTCCTGTTCCAACATGTATCATCATACCTTTCCAGGGACTTATCATATCGTAAGTCTCCTTCAACTCTCTTTACCTGCCCTCTTACTGAAACATTTTGTCTGTAAGAGTGGTACCATTTAGCTGGACGGGTTTTTCTAAAATCCCTGTAGGTTTCTACCTATTCCAGTAAGGGGTTTCCTTTTCAGAGTTGTCCCCCTATTTTCAATCTTACTTGGGTCAGCTTATCAGTCAGTAAGGGAGTCTTGCCACTCCTCCTTATGTCTGTTCATTCTTTTCTGCTGCCTTGGTAATAGCTGCAACGGCAGGACTTCCTAGTGGTTACCCACTGGTTCTATTTACCAAGTACCCAAGGTTTGTCCTCCATTAGCAATCCTTTCTGGCCTTAGTAGTAAGTCCAAAGCAGGTTATCGACCTTTGTTTTTGGAAATTCTATTACTACAGGCCTATCGGCTTCATTTCTACTCCTTGCCATCTCCAATTCCCTTGGCATTGGCAGAATAGTTCGTTACGTACTGGCTTTTAAACAGCCAGTTTTTTCTTCTAACCAACTTGCAACATGCTCTCTGCAACTCTACACAGTAGCTCTGCACTATGGGCCCTTGCTAGAGAGCATTTGCATCTTCCTAGCTGATAATCCCAGATGGTTAGGAAGGGCTCATCCAGTCATGCCCCCTCATGACTGGTAGGTTTTTACCATCTCCCGTAAGGTCTCCCTTTAAAACAAAGGACACATGCCTTACATCACGTGAAAATCTAAGAGTTCCTCTATTCCCTGGCTTCGTCCACATCTCCACTGGACTCCTTCATCAGGGATATTTTTTTTTCTTGCAGCTCGTCCTTATGGTTTCCATTTCCAGTTACCATACTACAGTTCTAAAAGAGCCTGGACTTGCTGCCTGCAGACTGAAGATATCTGCACTTTTTTCACGTAAATCATCCTGGTTATTCAAGGGCTAGAATTCCTAAATGAATCTAGACTGCTCCTTGTCAAAGAGAGCATTTCCTTGCATCTCTTCAAGCAGGTATTTCCCTTCTTGTTATTAGATGCACCTTTCTCTCTCTACATACTCCTATGTGGGTATAGTTATATAGGCATGTTTCTACCTACATGTCTGGAGACATGTATAGGTCTATATGCAGATATATTATATATATATATGTATCTGTCTGTATTTATGCCCATGTATATCTCTATATATGTATCCATATATGTGTGTATATATATATGTGTGTATATATATATATATATATATATATATATATACATACACACACACACACACACACACATATGTTAACACATCATCATAGGTAGATATGTACCTAGATGCTTATCTGTCTAGGTTCATATATACATATATTCCTATATGACTCTGACAGCCGGGCACTACCCTTATCAATGCTGTGCCAGCATGCATAGGGTTCTACATATACAACCAATCTCTGTGGTAATTAACAAATTTCTTACCATAACCCTTCAGGTTTAGGTACCTCTGAAGCTCTCCATGTATCATTATCTTTCCTACCTAACATCAATTAGGAAAGATGTTACTGATCTTCAGTTAATCAGAGGCTATAACACCTCGGACATCTGTCCTTATTTCTCATCGGATACAGGGGTCTTCAATACCCCTTCTCTCCTGCAAGGACTATTTTTCTATTTGTCCGTCCAAATTGGTCAAACGTATCTCCTTTTGGTCCGAGGATTGTGCTTTTCTCGAACCAAAAGACTCTAAGCCTTGTCTGATACAGCCTTCTGCGTTTTCCGCTGAAGTCCTTCCTCATTACACCACCCAGTTTTTCCCTGGGGCTACTCTCACCCTTGACAGTTCTAACCTTCACCTGTCCTCCTACAGTTTGATTACCTCTACTTCACAGTGAGGTACTCCTTGAGGATTTTCTACTGGTTCTTACTAACAGATCCATGTGAAACTCAATAAACTTTTTACAATACCACCAGGTGAGGTCCATATTGGAATATTGCTCTCCAATATTTACTTTTTATGATCACCTACACCTAGACTCCCATCCGGAAGTCCTGGTCTAGTCTAGCTGTTTCACAGCATCTCTTTTTATTTCAACCCCTACCCTCCATCCCCAGGATGCCTGAGGTTCTGAGGGAAAGCATGGCTCATCTTAGATTCGCAACATGCTAGGGCTCCCTCCAGGCATCTTATCTTGGGAGTCCAAATATGTGAAAACTCATTCCTGCTTGTTCCTGGAGATAGCACAGTTACCTGTAACAGGTGATCTCTGGGAACAGCAGGAATAAGTCTACACAACCCACCCACTTCCCCTAGGAGTTGTATTTCTCTATCTCTATCTTTCCTCTCTCTCTCTCTCTCTTTGTCTCAGCTTTAAAACTTAACTGAGGAGAGGCAGTTGGGAAAGGCGGGAAGGCAGCACGCAGGCGTGGTGGGACGCTCCCAAAAGCGTTCTGATTGGACGCTGGGGAGCGTTCCCGCGCGGGCTCCGTCGGTACCGACGTGCCCATATGTGAAGACTTATTCCTGCTGTTCCCAGAGATCACCTGTTACAGGTAAGTAACTGCTTTACCTGTACCCTTTGTCACCTCTCACTCAACCAATTTCTAACCCAGTCAGTCACTTTAGAGTCCATCCCTAGGGTGCTCAATTAGTTTATAAGTCACCTGTGCAGAACGGTGTCAAAGGCTTTACTGTTCTCCAGGAACAAACAGGAAGTCAGTCCTCACTTATGGGTGACGTCGGCACCGACGGAGCCCACGTGGAGCAATTCCCCAGCTTTCAAAGAAAGCCTTTGGGATTGCTGCCACACATGTGTGGTCCTCTTCACGCCCAAAGGTGCCGTCTTGCCCAGTCTCCCTTTTTCCACGGAGCCCTTCGGATGCACGTCCTCGTCCCTTGGAAAAAGTGTTTCGTTTTTGGCCTCTGGCCTTGGTTTTTCTGGTAGCTCCAGTCCTCTACCCGTCCTCCCCTGCTCTGTTTTTCCTTGAGCGAGGGGACGTCTTTTTCTGTAAAAGTTTTTCTCCTTTTCCGGGCTTCTTGCCCTTTTTTCCCCAACCGCTGGCTGCAAAGGTCTTCGACCTAGCGGGGCCCCTTTTTGCCCCAATGGCCACCGGATTTAAGAAATGTGACATGCTCCAAAAACATGTCGCTCACGGACACCCACGACTGCTGTCTTTGGTGTCTTGGGGCCGACCATGACCCGGAGCTCCTCTCTTTGTAAGAAAATGTCCTCCAAGGCCCTGCTAAGTCGTAAGCAGAAATCCGATGACATTTTTATTTTATTCATTTATTTTTATTTAACAGGTTTTATATACCGCTTTATCATTTCAATCAAAGCGGTTTACATTGAAACTTAAACTTGGTAATGTACATTAAACAGGGACATTGATAACTTGGATTTTTTTTCTGAGGCAATGGAGGGTTAAGTGACTTGCCCAAGGCCACAAGGAGTGCTAGTGGGAATCACACCCTGGTCTCTGGGTTCCCAAGCCAGTGTTCTTAACCATTAGGCTGCTACTCCACTGCAGAAGATAGCCTCAGAATCCCCAACGGCCCCCTCGGTTGTTCCTCCGCTGGTGGGATCTCCAACCTCAGCCCCGCATTCTCGGCGGCACTCTGACCAAGGGGTCCCCTGAAGTGGAGAGGCGTAAGAAAACTACCTTGAAGTTGCTGTCGGGGGCCCCAGACAAGCACGAGCGCTCCTGCGCTCGGTCGTTCAGCCCCCTCGGTGTTCTCGAGAGTCAGACAAGGAGGAGCGGCCTCGTAAGGTACCTTGTACAGATACGGAGGCCTCCAGCGATGGCGCCCAGTCTCCTGAGGGCCATCCCGGTGAGGACTCCCTTCTCCTCCTCCATGCCAGACCCAGTAACCCCGGTGTCGATGTTACAGGGACCCACGTCCATGTGGGAGTCCCATATGCTGGCACTGGAGCGCAGCGTTTCTGCCGCCTTAACTGCCCATCAGGTGCTCTTGCCCAGCACGGCTGGCCTGTGCCTCAACACCAAGGTTCCCTCGAGAGGGACACTGAAACCCGCCCTGGAAACCCCTGAGAGCCGTGGACCTTGTGAGGGTCCTCGGCATCTGTCTCACCCGCCTTCCAGGTCCTCAAGAGCGAGATCCTCCAAGGCTGGCTCCAAGCAGGCCTCGATGTCTGGACAGGGTGACCAGCTCAATTCGGACTCCTTCTCGGACCTCTCGGACTGGGAGTCAGATGGGGATACCTCCCCGGAGACCCGTGCCCACAGGGACCTCCCTTCCGACCCAGCCCCACCCACTTCTCGGATGCATTCGCCGCTTGAGGACACATCATTTTTAGTGTTCATGCGGGACATGGCACGAGCCCTTAGCCTGACTACGCAGGCCGAAGAGGAGCCACAAGCTGAAGAGCTCGATATTATACAGTATGAGTCCCCACCTCGCGAGTCTCTTACTGTCCCAGTTCCTCCCATTTTGTTGAGGCTGCTCCTCCACATGTTGGAGACACCCGCTTCGGTCTCCATAATGAGCAAGCACCTCAACACTATGTACAGGGTCCAACGGGGACCGGGGTTCAGGGAGACCCAGCTCTCCCACACCTCCATGGTAGTAGAGTTGGCAGTGCGGAAGCAAAAGAGCCTGAAGTCGCACTCGTCGGTCCCCCCAGGCAGGGAATCGAGAGCTCTCCGATGCCTTTGTGTTCAAGGCCTGTTAAGGGTCCATGCTCACATGCTGCATCCAGGCGTACCAATTGTATATGGGCATGTTCCTACATAACCTCGCCAAAGAGCTCGACAGGTTCTCCGCAGGTCTCGGGGATGAACCATTTCTCCTGTTCCAAACTCTCCTGAGATCCGTCGCGGAGTGCTCCAAGTACCTCTCCCATGCTGCATATGACTGATTTGAGTCCTCCGTCCGAGTGGCAGCAGCCGGCATCGGGAACTGACGCCAGGCGTGGCTCCAGTCCTCAGACCTGGAGCAGTGGGTCCAGGAGAAGCTCCTGGACTGTCCCCTGCCTCGGCGAACAGCTGTTTGGTAAACCTATGGAGGATAAGGCCACTGAGATAGAAACGGAGTTCGACACCCGAACCAGTCTCTCGCGTAAGACCTCCTCCCTCCCTTGGAAGAAACAGCAAACAAAGAAGCTGTTCTCCCAAAGGAAGGGACTCCTCTACTGAGGTTACCCTACTTTCTCCAGGAACAAGCAGGAAGTCAGTCCTCACTTATGGATGACATTGGCACCGACGGAGCCTGCGCGGAGCAATTCCCCAGCTTTCAAAGAAAGCCTTTGGGATTGCTACCACTCATGCGTGGTCCTCTTCCCGCCCAAGGGTGCCATCTTGCTCATTCTCCCTTTTTCCACGGAGCCCTTTGGACGCACGCCCTCGTCCATCAGAAAAAGTTTAATTTTCCTTGCCTTAACAGGCTCTTTTCCTTTTTTCCGGTCGCACCGGTCCTCTACCTGTCCTCCCCTTGCTCTCTTTTTCGGAGATTACGGGGATAGCTTTTCCAAAATTTTTTCTTACAGGCTTCGCGCCTTTTTTTTCTCCTAACTGCTGGCCACGTGGGTCTTCGACCTCGCAGGGGGCGTTTTTGCCCCCATGGCCACCGGGTTTAAAAAATGCGATAGTTGCTCTAGGAACCAGGTCACTTATGGACACTCACAACTATTGTCTAAGGTGTATGGGAGCCGACCATGACCCAGAGCTCTGTTTGCTCTGTAAGAAAATGTTCTCTAAGGCCCTGCTCAGCCATAAGCAGAAGTCCGAAGACATTTTTTGAAAGGCTGCCTTGGAGTCTCCGGTAGCACCCTCGGTCATCTCCCCTCCGGTGGGTTCTCCCCCTGCGGCACCACGTTCCAGGCAGCATTCTGACCAGGGGTTCCCTGAGGTGAAACAGCGCAAAAAGAAGGCGGCTTTGAATTTGCTGTGTGGGGCCACCAACTCGCGCTCCCGCTCCCGTGCCCAGTCATGTAGCCAGAGAAATGGAGGCCTCCGGCGAAGGCGCCCAGTCTCCTGAGGGCCATCCCGGTGGGGACCCCCTCTCCACCTTGACACCCAATCCGGTGACCCTGGAATCGGCGTCCCAGGGCCCCACGCCCACATGGGAGTCCCATATGCTGGCGCTGGAATGCAGCGTTTCTGCATTCATTGCTTCCCAGCAGGCGCTCACAGCCAGCTTCACCCACTCGCACCTGGAGACCGTGGGTCCCTCGTGTGGGACACTCAAATCCGTCCAGGAAACCCACGAAAGCCACAGGCCTCATGAGGGTCCTCGACATCGGTCTCGCTCACTCTGCCAGGGCCTCCGGCTCCAGGCCGCCGGTCATCAGACAGGGCGAACCGCACGGCTCGAAGCCCTCGACCGACTTTTCGGGCTGGCAATCTCATGGGGACACATCCCCGGAGACATGCACCCACCGGGATCTTCCATCAGACCCCTCGCCACCTGATCTACAGCGGCATTCACCGCCCGAGGACACATCATTTTTGGTGTTTATTCAGGACATGGCTCGGGCCCTCGACCTGGTCACCTCGGCCGAGGAGGACCCTTGTGGTGAAGAACTAGATATTCTTCAGTACGAGGCCCCGCCCAGGAACTCCCTCACCGTGCCGGTGCCGCCGATCCTCTCTCAGCTCTTGCTTTGCATGTGGAAGGCCCCAACCTCGGTTCCCATTGTGAGCAAGCGCCTTGACACAATGTACAAGATGCAGCGAGGGCCAGGCTTCCGAAAAACCCGACTTCCACACACCTCAGTGGTGGTGGAATCAGCTATGAGGAAGCAGAAAAGCTCGAAGTCCACTCATCGGTACTGCTGGGCTGAGAATCAAGAACCCTTGATGCCCTGGGCTGCAAGGCCTATCAAGGTTCCATTCTCTCTTCTCGCATTCAGTCATACCAATTATATAGTGGTATGTTCCTCCGCGACTTGGCAAAAGAACTTGGAGGTTTCTCCGCGGGCCTCGAGGGCAAGCCCCTCGACAGGTTCCGCACCCTGTTACAATCAGTGGCTGATTACTCGAAGTATATTTCTCGAGCCTCCTATGATGGCTTTAAGACATCGGCTCGGGTGGCGGCCGTGGCCATCTGAGCCCACCGCTAGGCTTGGCTCCAATCTTTGGATTTGGAGCAGTGGGTACAGAAGCTCCTGGATATGCCCTGCCTCGGTGAGCAACTTTTTGGTAAGCCGATGGAGGAGAAGGCTGCAGAGATCGAGATGGAGTATGTCACTAGGACTCTCTCTCCCGCAAGACCTCTACGCTGCCTCGAAAGAAGCAGCCTACCAAGAAGCCCTTCTTCCCCAGGAAAGGAATCCAGTACTGCGGCTTCCCGGCTACCCCTACGCCGACCATTCCCACCAAGGGGAATCCCGGCCAGGGCCACCGTAAACCAAAGGGCCCAAAGGCCCAGACACCGGCTCCCCCACAACTCCCTCATGGGTTTTGATGCCAGCAGCATAGCCCCTTGCCCTCCGGCGATACAGCAGCCAGCGGGGGGATGCCTGTCCTGCTTCGCCCCATCGTGGGCGCTTAGCCCTCCCAGATGATCTGGAGGACCCAGGTGTCCAAGGTGATAGCACCTCCACTTTGACAGGCTTTCACCCCCCTTTCTCCGTGGCGGAGCCTCCTCAACTCCCCGCACAGCAGGAATTACACTCCCTCCTTGCCCAACGGGCAGTCGAAAAGGTCCCTCCCCACCTTCGAGGTTGGGGCTTTTACTCCCAGTAATTCCTCGTCCTGAAAAAGACGGGGGGGTCTACGGCCCATCCTTGACCTCCACAGGCTAAACAACTCCCTGGTGCGGGAGAAATTCAAGATGTTATCTCTTGGCGTGCTGCTGCACTTCCTCCGGCAGAGCGATTGTCTATGCTTCTTGTATCTAAAGGACACTTACGCCCATATCTTGATCCACCCCCAACACAGGCAGTACCTGCGCTTCAGGGCGCAGGGCGAGCACTTCCAGCACAGTGTGCTCCCCTTCAGCCTTGCATCTGCTCCACGGGTCTTCACGAAGTGCTGGGGCGTTCTGGTGTTTCCCTAGTTTGACGATTGACTCATTACGGGCTCCTCCCAAAGTCTCACTTCGAGCCAACACAAGCTGTCGAGTTCATCAGGGCGTGCCTCGGTACTCGGCAGGCCATTGCCTTCTTGCCAGTGGATCTCTCCGCCCGCCTCCGGGCTCTGGCGGCTCACATCAAAAGTGCCCACCAGGTCACCTCTCGGTCCATGCTACGTCTCTTGGGCCACATGGCCTCGACCGTGAATGTGGTTCCTCACTCCTGTCTGCACAGGCGGACGACCCATTGATGAATCAGCTCCCAATGGAGTCAATCCCTTGGACACCTCAGGGACCCTGTCAGGGTTCTTCCTGACCTTTGTTTGTCCCTGAACTGGTGGAAAAACCCCCACAACCTCCTGCGGGGCTCGCCCCCCCCCCCCCCCCCCCGGCTACACAGCATGATGTGGTACTGACCACAGATGCTTCTCTGTTAAGGTGGGGAGCCCATTGTGGAAGCTCAGCAGCACATAAACCTGCTCGAGCTCTGGGCCATCCGGTGGGCCCTAAGTGCCTTCGAGGATGTCCACAGCGGGAAGTCATTTCTGGTGCAGACCGGCAACTGGGTAGCCATGTTCTATATCAACAGAGAGGGGGGCACAGGGGTCGTACTCCCTCTGCAGGGAGGCTGTCCTCATTTGCTCTTTCACCGCTCAACAGAGGATGTCCCTCAAGGCGACGTACCTCCCGGGTCAGGAGAATGGCCTGGCGGACAGGCTCAGCAGAATCCTTCGCCCCCCACGAGTGGCGCCAGGATCCCAAAGAGGCAGGCTGGCTGTTTCTACACTGGGGCACTCCTGTGATGGACCTCTTCGCCAGCCCCCAGAACACACAGCTCCCTCGCTTCTGTGGCCCGGTGGCGCACCCAGGCAGTGAGGGCCCCGATGCATTTCTCCTGGACTGGTCTTCCAGTCCTCCTATATGCATTTCCTTTTTTCCCCATCATTGCAAGGACTCTTCAAGGTTCAACGGGATGGGACATCGCTGATTCTCATGGTCTCGGCAGCATTGGTTCCCACTCCTCCTCTGGCTGTCGTTGGAGCCTCTGATTCCCCTGGGCTCTGCCAGGGTCTTGCTGACGCAGGAGGAGGGTCAGATGCTACACTTGAACCTACCCTCCCTATCCCTCACGGCCTGGCAGCTGAACGGGTCTCTTTAGCCTCTCTGGCCCTCCCGATGGAGGTCGAAGTCCTCCTTGCCTCGAGGAAGGACTCCACTAGACGGGCTTACGCCTTTAAATGGAAACACTTCTCTGTCTGGTGCTTGGAACACCAAATCAACCCCCTTCTCATGCCCAGTTCGGTGGGTTCTCCAGTACCTCTTTCACCTCTCAAGGGAAGGGTTGAAGTCGAACTCTTTTAGGGTTCATTTGAGCGCCATATCGGCATATCATCTCCCTATCGAGAAAAAAGCCTCTCTCAGGGCAACCACTAGTCTCCTGCTTCATGCAGGCCCTTCTGTTATCCATGCCGCCCATCCATCCCCCTCCAGCGGAATGGGACTTGAACGTGGTGCTCATGCAGCTCACTCGCCCACTTTTCGAGCCGATGGTGACGTGTTCGCTCCGGCGCTTGTCCTGGAAGGTGGCCTTCCTGGTGGCACTGACCTCGGCTCGACTTCAGGCGCTCATGGCTGGCACCCCTTACACTAGGTTTTATCGGGTGGTACTCCGGATGCACCCTAAGTTCTTACCGAAGGTCGTGTCGGCCTTTCATCTCAACCAAGAGATAGTGCTCCCGACCTTCTTTCCGTGGCCCCACTCCGATCATGCGTCGGCGGCTCTTCATACCCTCGACTGCAAGCGGGCCCTCGCCTTATACTTGCAGAATACCCAGACTCACCACAAGTCTGACAGACTTTTCATGACCTACGATTCCAATAGGCAGAGGCAAGCAGTCACCAAGCACAACCTCTCTGGGTGGCAGACTGCATTGTGTTCGTCCATGCTAAGGCGTGTGTCCCTCTGGATCGTCGAGTCACTGCACATGGGGTCCGAGCCAAAGTGGCCTCGGTAGCCTCGCTGCGCTCCGTACCCATGATGGACATCTGCTGGGCAACAGCCTGGTCTTCTACGCATACCTTCATTGCCCACTACTGCCTGGAGAGAGAGTCCCGCCGGGACAGCGCCTTCGGCCAGGCTGTACGCCATAATCTGTTCGGGGTGTAAGAACTCTTGCTTTCCTACCCTTCACGGCTACCGACGGCTTTGCCTCGAGGACCCAAGGACTCAGGCTCCTTCTGGCTTCGGCTTCTGCTCATGGCCTTGCGGAGGCATTTTTTGGTTACACATTCGGTAGCCTGTAGCTAGGGAGTCCCATAAGTGAGGACTGACTTCCTGCTTGTTCCCGGAGAAAGAGTAGTTATTCACTTGTAACAGCTGTTCTCCAGGGACAGCAGGAATCAGTCCTCACTACCCTCCCCCTTCCACTTATGAGTTGCTGAATTTTTGTCCTTCCCTTGCCACCTGCTTGGTAGGGCTCGAGCTGACTGAGCAAATGGCACCCTTGGATGGGAAGAGGACCACGCATGCATGGTAGCAATCCCAAAGGCTTTCTTTGAAAGCTGGGGAATTGCTCCGTGCAGGCTCCATCGGTGCCTGTCATCTATAAGTGAGGACTGATTCCTGCTGTCCTTGGAGAATACCTGTTACAGGTGAGTAACTACGCTTTCCCACCCATCCCTGCACCGGTTTCCGACACACAGGGGAAGGGAGGTGCTCATAGCCACCCCAAGCCTAAAGGCCTAAGGCCCAGCAATCAGCGCCACCCCAACCTGTGCAGGGGTTTTGCTGCCAACGGCATAGCCTCTCGTCCCCCAGCAGCACACTCGCCGGTAGGGGGACACCTGTCCCTCTTCACCCCTCAGTGGGCATTGATCACGTCGGACACCTGGGTCCTCAGAGTGATCTGGGACTGATATCGTCTCCGCCTGGACAGGTGCCCTCCTCCCTTCTCACCAGCGGAGCCTACTCAACTCCTTTTGCACCAGACCATCTTGCAGTGGGAGCTGTCCAACCTCCTCACCCAACAAGAGGTTGAGAATGTACCGCTGCACCTTCGAGGCTGTTGGTTCTACTCCCGCTACTGTCTCGTTCAAAAAAAAGACGGGGGGGGGGGGGCGCCTATGCCCCATCCTTGACCTCTGGAACCTAAACAAGTTCCTGGTGTGGGGAGAAGTTCAAAATGTTATTGCTTGGTGTCCTCCTGCCCTTCCTTCAGCAGGGCGATTGTCTGTGCTCCTTGGATCTCAAGGACGCTTACGCCCACATCCTAATCCACCCTTACCACAGGCAATACCTGTGTTTAAGGGTGCAAGGGGAACACTACCAGTACAGATTGCTTCCCTTCGGGCTCACGTCTGCACCGTGGGTTTTCACAACATGTTTCTCCGTGGTTGCTGCCTTCCTCGGGCAGCAGAGCATAACCGTCTTCCCCTACCTTGACAACTGGCTCGTCACAGGGACCTCCATCGACGATGCTGCTTGGCAGCTTTGCGGACGATCCTCCTCCTCTAGTGCCTCAGCTTCTTGTTGGTCTACCCCAAGTCCCACCTTGAGCCGGTGTGACCCTGGAGTTCTTCGGTGCCCATCTCAACATGGAGCAAGCGACCGCCTTCCTGCCCATGGACCGGGCAGACCGCCTCCAGGCCATGGCGGCCCAAGTCCAGAGCAGCGTTTGGGTTATGCAAAGGTCATGTTGCACCTCCTAGGACACATCGTCTCCACCGTCCTTGTGGTCCCCCAATGCCCGCATGCACATGCGGGCAGCCTAGTGGTCCCTCAGGACACAATGGAACCAGGCCTTCGGCCACCTCAGAGACCTTATCCGGGTCTCTTGCAGTCTCCACAACTCCCCTGGGCTGGTGGCAGGTCCTCCGAATTCTCCTTCAGGGAATGCCCATCCAGACACCATAGCACGAGCTCATCCTAACGACGGATGCTTCCCTGCTGGGGTGGGGAGCCCAGTGCGGTGCAATGTGCACCCAGGGGGGCAGTGTCACCCGAGGAGTCTCAGCAGCAGATAAACGTGCTCAAGTTCCGGGCAGTCCGATAGGCACTGAGAGCCTTCGAGAGCTAACTGAAGGGGAAGTCGGTGCTCATGCAGACCGACAACAGGGTAGCCATGTTTTATATCAACAAGGAGAGGGGAACAGGATCACGCCTCCTCTGCCAAGAGTTGATCCTCCTTTGCTACTTTGCGTCTGTCTTAGGGATGACCCTGCAAGAGGTCTCCCTCCCAGGCCAGGAGAATGTCCTCGCAGACAAACTCAGCAGGATCCTCCACCCACACGAGTGGCGCTTGAATGCGGCGGTGGCCAGCGCCTTGTTTCATTAGTGGGGGACCCCATCCATGGACCTGTTTGCCAGCCCGGTGAACGTGCAGCTTCACCACTTCTGCTGCCCGCTCCTGCACCCGAGCAGGGTGGCCTCGGATGCGTTCCTCTTGAACTGGACCTCCGGCCTTCTTTACGCATTCCCTCCCACTCCTCTCATTGCGAGGACCCTCCACAAGGCTCAGTGGGACCGAGCTTTGGTGATCCTCTTGGCCCCCTTCGTGGCCTCGACAGCCTTGGTTTCCGCTTCTGTTATGGCTCTTGTCCGAGCCTCCAGTTACCCTGGGCTGTGCCCCAAACCTGTTAACGCAGGAGGAGGGTCGGGTGTTCCACCCAAACCTGGAATCGCTGTCCCTTACAGCCTGGCAGCTGAATGGGTTGCCTTAGCTCTGCAGCACCTCCCGGTGGACCTCGAGGAGATTCTCCTTGCGTCGAGGAAGGACTCAACGAGACGGGAGTATGCCTTTAAGTGGCGACATTTCTTGACCTGGTGCTCCGAGCTTCAGATTGACCCGTTCTCCTGCTCTACCCGGTGGATCCTCCAGTTACCTCCTCCACCTCTCAAAGGTAGGGTTGAAATCCAATTCGGTTAAGGTACACTTCAGTGCCATAGTGCCATTTCGGCGAACCACCTTCCCGTCGAGGGAAAATCCCTCTCGGGGCAGCCCTTGGTCTCTCGCTTTATGCAAGGTCTCTTGCTTTCCAAACCTCCCATCCGGCCTCCGCCAGCGGAGTGGGACCTCAACATGGTGCTGATGCAGCTCACGCGAGCACCCTTTGAGCCGATGGCGACGTGCTCGCTTCGGCATCTCTCCTGGAAAGTGGTGTTTCGTGTTGCTTTGACTTCAGCTCGCCGAATCAGTGAGCTTCAGGCCCTCATGGCTGAAGCTCCATACACTATGGGAACAAGGTGGTCTTCCGCACCCATCCCAAGTTCCTGCAGAAGGTGGTCTTGGACTTTCATCTCAACCACAAGGTAGTCCTACCAACATTCTTCCCGAGACCGCATGCCGATCAGGCATCGGCGGTGTTGCATACACTCGACTACAAGAGGGCTCTTGCCTTCTACCTGCAGCGTACCCAGGTTTATCGCAAGTCTGATCGGCTCTTTGTCAACTACGACCCCAATCGCCTGGGGCAGGCAGTCACAAAGCGCATCATCTTCGTCTGGGTGGCGAACTGTATTGCATTCGCCCAAGCAGAGGCGGGTGCCCCACTGTATCGGCGGGTCACCGTGCACGGAGTCCGAGCCAAGGTGGCATCTGTGGCTTCACTGTGCTCAGTGCCTCTAACTGACATCTGCCGGGCTGCGACCTGGTCTTTAGCGAACACTTTTGCTGTCCAGTACTGCCTGGAGAGGGAGTCCCGCCAGGACAGCGCCTTCAGCCAGGTTGTATTCTGTAATCTGTTAGGGGTGTAAGCAACTCCTGCCCTATGACCCTTCTTTTACAGCTACTGACAGCTTCGCCCTGGGGACCCAAAGACTCTGGCTCCTCCGGCCATTGACTTCTGCTCACGGCCTCACGGAGGCGTTTTTGGGTTACAGGCTCGGTAGCCTGTAGCTGGAGAGTCCCATAATTGAGGACTGACTTCCTGCTTGTTCCTTGAGAAAGCATTGTTACTCACCTGTAACAGGTGTTCTCCAGGGACAGCAGGAATCAGTCCTCACTACCCTCCCACCTCTCCTGAAGAGTTGCTATTTTTGTCCTTCCCTTGCCATCTGCTTAGTAGGGCTCTAACTAGGGGACCTGACTGGGCAAGATGGCACCTTTGGGAGGGAAGAGGACCACGCATGCATGGTAGCAATCCCAAAGGCTGTCTTTGAAAGCTGGGGAATTACTCTGCGCGTGCTCCGTTGGTGTCGATGTCACCCATAAGTGAGGACTATTTCCTGCTGTCCCTGGAGAACACTTATTACAGGTGAGTAACTACGCTAAATGTAAGTACACCACATTTAGGGCTTTCCCTTAGTCCAACTCTCTGGCAGATTTGTCTGACAAGACTTGCCTCTGGTAAACGCATGCTGCCTTGGATCCTGCAATCTATTGGACTCCAGAAACCTCCCTATTCTCCATTTTAGCAGTGTTTCTAATAATTTACTCACCACAGAGGTTAGACTAAATTGACAAACTCTTGCAGCACCTCTACCAGCCCTGGTAAATTGCTGCTGCTTGCAGCTCCCCAGTGAGGGAGCCCCTATTTTTGTTTTGGGCTTTCAGTAGCCTGTAGCTGGGGAGTCCCATATGTGAAGACTGACTTCTTGCTTGTTCCCGGAGAAAGCGTAGTTACTCATCTATAACAGGTGTTCTCCTGGGACAGCAGGAATCAGTCCTCACAACCCTCCCTTGGAGTTGCTCCTTTACCATCTTTATTTTTTCCGTCTTTTAGCTGTGTCATCTGACTGAGCAAGATGGCACCCTTGAGCGGGCGGGGGACCACGCATGCGTTGTGGCATCTCCCAAAGGCTGTCTTTGAAAGCTGGGGGGATGCTTCTGCGAGGGCTCCATCTGTGCCAACGTCACCCATATGTGAGGACTGATTCCTCCTGTCCCCGAAGAACACCTTTTACAGGTGAGTAACTACGCTTTACTCCTGAAGGCAGTGGTGGTCATTCTCCTGGTTGTTCAGAGCAAGGACAGATATTACCTCTATTTTTGTGGTGCCGAAAAAGGACGGAACATTCTGGTCCATTCTGGACCTCAAGAGTGTCAATGAGCACTTGCGCATCGGTTGGAAACTTTGCGATCTGTGATTCAGGCGTGCGCCTAGGAGAGTTCCTGGCATCTCTGGGTTTGGCCAAGGCATATTCATATCCCAATTATGGAGGATCAGCAAACGTATCTGCATTCTGCCATGCTTGGCTCTCATTCAGTTCACTGCCTTTCCATTCACTCTCTCCACTGACCTGAGGATGTTTTCCAAGGTCATGGTGGTGGTGGCTGTGATGCTATGATGCCAAGGGATTTGTGTGCACCCATATCTGGACTAATGGCTTATCTGAGCCCATTCTTTTTCAGATGCATCTTGGGAAGCGACCTCACTGGTGTCCTTTTTGGAAAGTCTCAGCTGGATGATCAGTTGGGGAAAGGGCCAGTTGATGCCCTCCCAATCCCTGGAGGTCCTGGTAGCATGTTCTGATACTCGAGTGTGCAATAGAAACAGAAATATGATGACAGAAATAGACCACATGGTCTACCTAGTCTGTCCTTCCATAACAACTACAACAGTCCCCTTTAGAGATCCTCTGTGTTTGTCCCCATGCTTTTTTGAATTCAGTTACTGTCCTCATCTCTACCACCTCCACTGGGAGACTATTCCACGGATCCACTACTCTTTCCGTAAATAAATATTTCCGCATATCACTCCTGAATCTATCTCCCTTCACCCTCATCCCATGTCCCCTCATAGCAGAACTTGCTTTCAATTGAAAGAGGCTCTCTCCCTGAACATTTATGCCACAGAGGTATTTAAACATCTCAATCATATCACCTCTATCCTGCCTTTCCTCTAAGGTGTACATATTAAGATCCATAAGTCTGTCCTCATATGCTTTATAATGAAGACCACTAATCATTTTAGTCCCTCACTTGGTTTGCAGCTTGTCGTGCTGTGAGGGCTTGTGTGCATCAGTGATGCTGAGAGCTAAACTATCGGTAGTTTAACTACTGGCAGGGTCTCCCAAGATGGACAGATCTCAGCTGAGGTACCAGACAAAGACAAACCACCCATCTGGGCAGCAGCAGAATGGGATAATGTTGACGGTGGAGGATCACATTTCTGTGACAACGGCAACACCACCAAACTTAAATTGCATGGAAGAAAGGCCCGGCAATCTACTTCTGTATCTTGCCATGAAAACCCAATGGATAGTTACAACAAAACAAATTCTGCTATAGTGCTGGAAGATGAGACCCCCAGGTCGGAAGGCACTCAACTAGCTACTGAGGAAGAGCTGAAGACTTTTCAGAGTAAAGCCAGCATTTATGATGTGGTTGGATCAAAGCCCTCGGGATGTTTGACTGCTGATGTAGCTGCGCATGAAATGAGTCAGAAGCTGTAAAGATGTCTTACGCATTGGAACATGGAACGTACGAAGCATGAACCAAGGGAAGATGGAGGTGGTCAAGAATGAAATGAAACGTGTACAACTTGATCTGTTGGGTGTCAGCGAACTGAAATGGACTGGCATCAGGCACTTTGCATCAGATGATCACATGGTCTACTATGCTGGAAATGAAAGACAAAGAAGAAATGGTGTTGCATTTATAATAAAGAAAAAACTTGCAAGAACTGTAATGAAATACAATGCTTAATCTCTATTTGTCTACGAGGAATGCCTATCAACACAACTATAATTCAAGTATATGCCCCAACAACAGCTGCAGAATAGAATGAAATTGAAGAGTTCTATGAACCAAGTACAAGCTGAAATTGACAGAACATGCAAACAGGATATCCTGATAGTCATGGGTGACTGGAACGCAAAAGTTGGCAACAAAGAAGAAGGCAAAGTAGTTGGAAAATATGGACTTGGCAACAGAAATGAAGCTGGAGAAAGACTGATAGAATTCTGCAAGACCAACAATCTATTCATCTCAAACACCTTCTTCCATCAACACAAGCGGCGACTGTACACATGGACTTCACCCAATGGATTGTATAAAAATCAAATTGACTGCATCTGTGGAAGTCAACGATGGAAAAGTTCTATAACATCAACAAAGACAAAACCTGGAGCTGACTGTGGTACAGATCATCAACTATTAGTATGCAAACTCAAGCTGAAGTTGAAAAAGAGCAAACTACTCATGAATGCAGCAAAATATGACCTTGAGAATATACCACTGGAATTTAAAGACTGCCTGCAAAATCGATTTGCTGCTTTAGATACAAATGACAGAGCTCCAGAAGAGTTATGGAATGACATCAAGAAGGTTGTGTTGGAAGAAAGCGTGAAGTCTCTACAAAAGGTGAAAAAGCAAAAACGGCCAAAATGGATGACGGAAGAAATTCTGAAAATTACCCAGAAATGCAGAGAAGCTAAAGCCAGAGGAGAAAGATAGACAATAACAGAACTCAACAGAGATTTCCAATGTGTGCAGCAAGACAGGACAAGGAAAAGTACTATGACAACACATGCAAGGAAATAGAAGCAGAAACTATTAGAGGAAGAACAAGATCGGCTTTCCTAATGCTGCGAGAGTTAAAGAAGTTCCAGCCTCGAATTGGAATGTTACAAGATGCTCAAGGTTCTATGTTGAATGATGCTGAGAAGATCAAGAAAAGGTGCAAGGAATATACAGAGTTTTTATATGATAAAGATGAAGTGGACCAACAGCCGTTTCAACCTGTACCTTATGATCAGGAACCATTGGTGATGAAAGAAGTTGAGGCAGCATTGAAAGCCTTATCAAAGAACAAAGCACCAGGCATTGATAGTATTCCCATAGAAGTATTACAGCAATCTGATGTAGCTGTTACCGTACTTACAAGGCTCTGCCAAGAAATATGGAAGATAACATCATGGCCAACTGACTGGAAAAGATCTGTGTTTATACCAATACTAAAGAAAGGTGATCCAACTGACTGTGGAAATTATCACACAATCGCTCTGATCCCACATGCCAGCAAGATTCTACTGAAGATTATTCAAAAGAGACTACAACCATACCTGGAACAAGAACTACCTGAAGTGCAAGCAGGGTTCAGGAAAGGGCGAGGAACGAGAGACGACATTGCGGATGCGAGATGGATCCTCAAAGACTAAAGAATACCAAAAGGATATCTATTTGTGCTTTATCGACTATAGCAAGGCTTTTGACTGTGTAAACCTTGAGAAACTCTGGGCCACATTAAGAAGCATGGGTATACCAGAACACCTGATTGTACTCTTGCACAATCTTTACATTGATCAAGAAGCAACAGTTCGAACGGAACAAGGAGAAACAGAATGGTTTAAAATAAGCAAAGGTGTAAGACAAGGCTGCATACTTTCCCCCGACCTGTTTAATTTATATGCAGAACAAATCATCAGAGAAGCAGGATTGTATGAAGACAACAGAGGTGTGAAGATTGGTGGAAGACTCATGAACAACCTTCGCTATGCTGATGATACCACATTACTGGCTGAAAGTGAAGATGATCTGAAACATTTGCTTCTCACAATCAAAGAACATAGTCTCAAAATGGGCCTGCACCTTAATGTAAAGAAGACAAAGATCATGACAACTGGCATAATCAACAGGTTCATCACTGAAGAAGAAGAAATTGAAATAGTGAACAACTTTAACCTACTTGGATCAACTATCAATAAAGAAGCAACAAGCAGTCAAGAAATCAGACGATGCATTGCCCTTGGCAGAATGGCTATGAAAGACCTAGATAAGATTCTCAAGAGCAGACATGTCTCTCTCCATACAAAGATTTGACTTGTTCAAGCCATGGTATTTTCAATAACATATGGATGTGAAAGCTGGACAGTAAAAAAGATAGACAGGAAGAAAATTGATGCCTTTGAATTATGGTGCTGGCGGCGAATACTGTGTATAACATGGACTGCCCGAAGAACAAACCAGTTGGTACTAGAGGAGATCAAACCTAAGCTTTCTTTAGAAGCTCAGATGACAAGACTTTGACTTTCATACTTTGGACACATCATGCGAAGAGAGAGATCATTAGAGAAAGACGACATGCTTGGCAAGATAGGTCAACGCAAAAGAGGAAGGCCAGCAGTGAGTTGGATCGATACAATAACAGGAGCTACGGGTACCAGTCTGTCAACAATGAGCCACCTGACTCAAGACCGAACACAATTTAGGATAGCTATCCAGAGGGTCGCCATGAGTCGACTCCGACTCGACGGCACTTAACAACAATCATCATTTTAGTAGCCACCCTCTACACCAACTCCATCCTGTTCACATCCTTTTGACGGTGCGATCTCCAGAATTGCACACTATACTCCAAATGAGGTCGCAGCAAAGACTTATATACAGAGGCATTATCACCTCCTTTTTTCTGCTAGCCATTCCTCTCCGTATGCACCCAAGCATCCTTCTAGCTTTTGCCGTCACCTTTTCTACCTGTTTAGCTACTTTAAGATCATCAGACACAACCACGCCTAGGTCCCGCTCTTCTTTAGTGGACAAAAGTACTTCACCCCCTATACTATTTTGCTCCCTTGGATTGCTGCAGCCCAAATGCATGACCTTACGTTTTTTAACATTAAATCCCAGCTGCCAAATTCTAGACCATTCTTCAATCTTAGTTAGATCCCTCCTCATGTTATCTACCCCTTCCTGGGTGTCTACTGTATTGCAGATTTTGGTATCATCCGCAGAGAGGCAAACCTTACCCGACAGCCCTTCCGCTATATCACTAACAGATGTTAAAAAGAATCGGACCAAGGACAAATCCCTGGGGCACACCACTGGTAACATCCTTCTCCTCAGAGTGAGCTGCATTTACCTGTACTCTTTGTCGCCTCCCACCCTACCAGTTTCTAACCCAAGCAGTAACTTTAGGGTCCATCCCTAGGGTGCTCAGTTTGTTTATAAGTCGCCTGTGAGAAACAGTGTCAAAGGCTTTACTGAAATCTAAATACACCACATCTAGGGCTCTCCCTCGGTCCAACTCCCTGGTTACCCAGTCAAAGAAATCAATCAGATTTGTCTGACAAGACATGCCTCTGGTGAATCCATGCTGCCTCGGATCCTGTAATCCACTGGACTCCAGAAACCTCACTATTTTCTCTTTCAGCAGCGTTTCCAATAATTTACTCACCACCGAAGTTAAACTAACTGGCCTGTAGTTTTCAGCCACATCCTTACTTCTGCTTCTCTCTCCAGTCCTTTGGCACCACTCCCGACTCCAACGAGGCATTGAAAAGGTCAGTCAGTGGAGTTGCTAGAACGTCCCCAAGTTCCCTCAGTATTCTAGGGTGTATCCCATCTGGTCCCATCGCTTTGTCTACTTTAAGTTGAGCTAGTTTCTCACAAACACAGTCTTCTGAAAATTGTTCAAGATGTCCCTCGCTGCTTTTCCTGTTTGTGGGTGTTTTCTGTGGTCCTGCTCCTGGTTCTTCATCTGTGAACACAGAGCAGAAATATTTGTTAAGCGATTCTGCTTTATCCTTATCAGCTTCTACATATTTCTCCCCTGCACCCTTGAATCTGACAATACCATTTTTGCCCTTCCTCTTCTCACTAACATATCTGAAAAATGTCTTCCCCCCCCCCTTCCCCCCCATTTTATTGCATTGGCTATTTCCTCCTCCTTTTAAATCTTTTCCTTCCTGGCTACTTCGCTAGCTTCTCTAAGTTTTTCCAAATACAAATGCTCGTCTTCCTCTCTGTGATCTCTTGTATTTCAAGAAGGCCTCCCTCTTTTTCTTCACTTTTTCAGCTACTTCTTTTGAAAGCCATAGTGGTCTCCTTTTCCTTTTACCTTTATTTTCCATTTTAACAAAAAGGTTGGTTGCCCTTAAAATATCCCCTTTCAGTTTTGCCAACTGTTTTTCTACATCCCCCAGCTGTTCCCATCCCACTAACGACTCCCTGAGGTATTGGCCCATCTTGGCAAAGTTAGTCTTCCTAAAGTCTAAGACCCTCACCTTCGAATGGATTCTAACAGCCCTAGTCCTAATACTGAACCACACCATCTGGTGATCACTGGATGCAAAATGATCTCCCACTCAACATCAGAAACACTTTCACCATTCGTAAGCACCAAGTCCAGTATGGCCCCTTCACGTGTGTGGTCTCTTACCAATTGCCTGAATAGGTCTCCCTGTAGAGAATCCAGGATCTCCTTACTTCTAGATGATACTGCAGCAGGAATGTGCCAATCAACATCTGGCATATTGAAATCTCCTATCCGTAGCACTTCCCCTTTCCTAGCAATGCTGCGTATGTCTTCAATTAACTCTGTCCACCTCTTCCTCTTGTGAGGGAGGTCTGTATATCACACTAATGCAAATAGATTTCTCTTTCCCTCTTTCTAGTTTAACCCACAATGCCTCCTCGCTCCCTTTTAAGAGCTGTAATTCCAAAGCTTTAATATTATTTTTTACATATAGTGCCACTCCTCCTCCCCTTCTTCCTATCCTGTCCTTTCTGAATAAAGTATAGCCAGGTGTAGTTGCATCCCAGTCATGGTTTTCTGTGAACCATGTTTCTGTAACTGCCACTAAATCCAAGTCAGCTACTCCCACCAAAGCTTCAACATCAGGGATCTTATTGCCCATGCTGTGGGCGTTTACACTGCTTTCCATATGTTACCCCTGTTACCCATTTCCATAAAGGTATTTAATGTATCACCTACCTGGGGGTTTTCACCTACCTGGGGGCTTTCTTAACCCATCCCCAAAGAATCTAGTTTAAAGCCAATGTCTTCCTTCAAGAGCAGTAAGTTTAAAGGTTGTTGGATTGCCTGGCGCGGTTCTGTTTGCAGCAGGCTTCCAGAGTCTGGGATTATATTCAGCACCTTGGATTATCTTCAGCTCCTTGGATTGATCGCTGTGACAATCGAGATGGTGCTGTGGGTGTGTACTCATATGTGACTGTTCCATTTGTCCTTGCTGACTCAGTGGTTCCCGATTTCTCAGGAGTTCGAGCTCAGGCTCTGACTCCTGATGATGGTGAAGGCCAGTCGGTGCTTGTGGCAGCAGCCTAATCGTCTGATGAAGAGCATGCCGCTGGACTATTCCTCTTGCTCATGGATCCTTCTGACAGCAGATGCCAGTCTCTTGGGCTGGAGAGCCCAATGCCAAGATTGAATGGCCCAAGACCATTGGACCCACAGGGAAATAGTATGGTCCATCAACCACTTCGAAGTGAGGGCCGTCAGGTTGGCTCTTCTGCATTTCTGGCCCATGTCAATCAGCAAGGCAGTACCGGGGAATGCTGGGGTATCCCTGGAGATGGCTCTTCTGTTTGCCTGGGCAGACCAGAACCTTCTAGCTTGTCAACTCAACACATTGCCAGGGTGGACACTGAAAGCAGACTTTCTCAGCTGGCATTCTCAGGATCCAGAGAGTGGGAGTTGAGTCAGGAGGTATTTCATTTGATTTCGCGCTGCTGGTGTTTCCCAGAGATGGATCTGACAGTGACCCTTTCCATCGCCTAAGTGTGCCTCTGCTTCAGCCACCGCACAGAGATGAAGTCCAAGGGCATCAATGCCCTGGCTCAGCCTTGGCCAAGTCAATGCCTGCTGTATGCGTTTCCTCCATAGTCCCTTGTGGGGTGTGTGATTTGGCATATAGAGCACCATCTAGGAAAGATTATTCTTTTGGCACCAGATTGGCCAGGGAGAGCATGGTTTGGAGTTCTGATGTGGCTCCTGCAAACGTCACTCTTAGTTTGCCTTCATTTTGGGGCCTATTGCATCAGTGACTGATTGTCCAGGAAGACCCGGCTCCCTTCTCGCTTACGGCTTGGCTCTTGAAAGGAGACGGCTAGCGCAGAAGGGCTACTCTCCAATGCAGTTTTTCACTCTGCTCAGAGCCCTGAGGAGGTCTACCAACATGGCATATATGTGCATCTGGTTCCTCTTTGAGAGATGGTGCACCGCACAGCAGCTGGCTCCTGAGGCAGCCGAGGTGCCATCTCTGTTGGCCTTTCTGTAGGATGGCCTGGAGAAGGGCATTTCTCTTAGCTACTTGATGGTTCGGGTGGCAGCTTTGGCCTCTTTCAGGGGTCCGATAGCTGGTAAGTCTCTAGCCTTACACCTTTATGATTCACATTTTCTTCAGGGGGTTTGGCATTTGCGTCCCCCCCCCCCCTATTTCTGGTCTGTGATCCCCTCCTCGGATCTTTGGTGCTCAGGGCCCTGATGTCAGAGCCGTTGAGGCATTCTTCTCTGAAGGATTTCACACTCGAGAATGTCGTCTTAGTTGTGATTTGTTCCACAAATCAGATTTCCGAGCTGCAGGCTCTGTCTTGTCGAGATCCTTACCTGTCTTTCTGAGGTGACAGTTTCCATTCGGCCTGCGCCTTCCTTCTTTCCTAAGGTGATTTCTTCCTTTCATGGTAGCCAGGTGATTTGCCTGCCATCCTCTAAGGAACAGTGTTGGGGGATGGATAAGGATCTTTGCCTTGTGTATGTCTGGAGAATGCTTCTCCAATATGTGGAAGTTACAAATTTTTTTCGTAAGTCAGACCATCGTTTTGTGCTGTTTGCTGGCCCACGCAAAGGTAACATGGCAGCTAAATCCTCATGAGCGGAACATACAGTGGTGTGCAAAAGTCTGGAATCACTTGTGAGTTTTGTGTTTTTCGTACTTTCTAACAGTGTTTTTTTTAAATTTTGCATTAGCCCAGCATATTCATCTTTCTACCATGTTAAAAGTGATACATTTGGTTATTAGCGTTGACTTTTTTGTATTCCTTGCCTCCAATTTAAATACTTTATAGACACTGGGAGATAACTACTGCGATTTTTGTGGATCCTGCATCAAAATTGGATCGAGATTATCCAATATGCACACGTTATTTCTGACCAATCAGGAGGCTGGTTTCACTAACTAATCACAATGCAGATATCTAGCCAACAGTGCAGCTATAAAAACGCACGGAATGTTTGAATTTCATACGCTTTCTGGATCGACCATGAAGATGACTCGGACCCTGACGTTGGAGGAGCGTGTTCGTGTGTCCTTTATGAGCAAGGAAGGATTTTCAAGCTGTCAGCCAAGAAAATTGGCTGCAATCAGAGCGCTGTTAAGATTGTACAGAAGAAGAAAGAAACGGGTTCAGTGGTGGACAAGCCTCGTTCAGATCTTCCACATGCATCAACATCACGCCAGGACCGCGCACTATGACGCATTTCACTTACTAATCTCAAGTTGACCTCTCCTCAGCTACTTCGAGAGTGATCAGACAAGAGTAAGGTCAGTGTCAGCTCATCAACAATTCATCGCCGGTGCCTGCAGTTTGGTCTCTGGGGCTGCAAAGCACAGAATAAGCCACTGATGACTGACATACAAAGGCGCAACCGGATGGTGTGGGCGAGAAAGCACTCAACCTGGTCGACTGAAATGTGGGAAAAGATACTATTCAACGATGAAAGCACCTTCTGCCTGTTTGGTAACCAGACCCACACCTGTGTGAGGAGATTTCCTGGAGAGGAATTCAAGCCTGAGTGTCTCATCCTCACTGTGAAGCATCCTTTGAAGGTCATGGTCTGGGGCTGCATGGCTGCCAGTGCCATTGGACGACTTCACATCATTGATGGAATGGTCAGTGGGGCCAAGTACATCACCATACTGCAAAAGTGCATGATGCCATCAGCACACCAGCTGTTTCTTGGCCAGCTGTTTCTTGGCACTCTGCCATCGTTCCAGACAGGTAATCAGCTGGAAGCAGTGGAACAACATCAAGTCAATGGACTGGCCTGCCCAGTCTCCAGATCTGAATCCAATCGAGAACCTGTGGCACAAGGTGGACTTGGAAATAGCCAAGAGGCATACGACATCAAAGCGTGAGCTGATTGAGTCACTCATTGCAGCTTGGAACCACCTTGTCACCAACGATCACCTTGTCACCAACGATCACCTTGTCAGACTGGTTCATTCAATGCCGACAAGGTGCAGTCAGGTGATCAAGAATAAAGGGTGGCCCATCAAATACTGAGCCATCACTGACTCATAAAAACGGCGTTTTTCAAGGCCACATATATTAATTTGAAGGAAACCTGGCTTGCATCCATAATATTTTAAAGCATACTTATGATATATCGTTGGCCAACGATGTACATTCCGCCCCCCTGGAACTGTTAGCACTGTTCTTCTGCCGTAGTACCCTGGGATCCACTATGATTTATATACTTGGCTCTGCAGGTTCATCGTTTATTGACAGCCTTCTGTTTGTTTTCCTGTATGTAGTTATCTACTCTTTGATTACTCATTGTTGCCAACTTTGAGGTCGTGTGAGGCTTGCCATGTTCTCCCATGTGCTGTGGGATGGATACTGAAGAGACCTCTGGGGCTGAGGCAGATAGAGGCTTGGGAGTGATGTCATTGAAACCTGGGCTTTTTATTGGTTGTCTCCACCAATCTGCTGGCAAGGGAACACAACCCACTTGTTTGGACTGGTCTAGCAGGACTCGAGGAAAGGACATTATCTGGTAAGTAAAATGTTACCTTCAATGCCATTTGTAGATGTATAAATTTTTTAAATAGCAAAGCAAATTAGGAAAAACTGCTTTGAAAATGATTTTAACTAACAGGAATTGATACTTAAGAGCAATGAGAAAGTGGTAGAATTAGCAAAACTTATAGTAAGGATAGCTTTTCTTACAAATAGGTGACATCAGATAGAGCCCTGGCCAGAATGGTGACTGACAAGCTTCCAGAACGTTTTGGCAGTAATCAAATGGGTCTTCCCTCAGGTTTTTTTCTGCAGTGCCCAGCAATTGTGAACGATTTAGGTCCATGACTGTTCCATTTTTTAAAGAAAGTTTCTAGTGGCATCCTTTTAATTTGGCCTTTTTTTCCTTTTTGTCTGCTTAAGGATTTTGACAGTTTTAAGCATGCTTTCTATATGTCTATATATCTGCACCTAATCTGTTCATCAGCGCATCTAATGTAAGTGTGTAATGTTGGTCACTGACCTCTGCCATATATGCATTCTGTGCCCCAGAGGTCTTCATAACCAACAGAAGTGTATGGATAAGCTTTGGTTTTGTTAAGTCTAGTCTATTGACCTTGAAAGGACCCAAGAGTGGCCCTAATACTGATAATGTATCAACTTGAAAGAAGCATCATGCCTTCTTGAAGCCAAACATCAGGAAAGACCATGGAAATAGAATGTCATTTAGTTTCTCACACCCAATGAGAGCAAAGGATTTCATTCTATCAGTATCTGCATAAGAGGATGTGCGCTCATTGTAATGCATGAAGTCTAAGAATTATTATCAGTCCCCCATGAATGCGCAAAGCTGAGCATAGGGAGATGCTGGCTATGGCTTTATATCCTCCAAAGCATCCCTCAGAAGATGCTGCTCACCACCTGATGTATCTGGGGAATTGCAACAGACTGTGGCCCAATTCACTGCCAGAAATATTCTTCAAGCGACACAGGATGATATATCTCCTGCTTCTTATCTGGCATTGACATCAGCAGTTTTTAATAAGGGTTTGAACAGAAGGATCCAGCAAACTCTTCAGTGCTGTCTAACTAGTATCCATGTAGTAGCATTGGTGACAATGCAGATGGCGCTACAACTGAGCCTGAAGACTTCCAGTGTACCTGACAGCATTACATTGGATTTGATGTCTCGAAGGGGCATCTGTATTAGTGCAAGTTGCACTATTGTCATATTCCAGTGCCTTGGGAGAAGCACATATTTCTCATGCATTGGGATACATTTAATTCTGAGGGTCTGTCTGAGGTTTTGACATCTAAACAGAGGCACACTCAGTTTACTTAACCAGTCCAGTTTTCTGGCTCCATCTAAGGGTTCTTGGGGTTGTGATTAGGAGTGTGAAGACTGCTCTGATTAGGAAGAATTAACAGGTCTCTCTTCAGACCTCTCTCTTCACTGGCTTTCCGAATGTAATGACAGAAGCATTTCCATTAGAAAAACAAGCTGAGCTCGGAAACGGATAAGGTACTGATAAAACTGAAGAATGCTTAACATAAGGATGTTGGTGCATGACCCATATGTAATACCGTGAGGAGGAATGTGGGAGGCACCGTCCTCTGTATCCCTGTGGATAAGAAGGCAGACAACATGTACTGGGTCCAGTAGGCTCCTAAATTAGAGAAGCAATAGCTGCCTTATAGAAGACTTCTTTCTCAAGCAGGTCAAGAGGTCAGAGATATGCCTCTGTGACCCTTGGGGAGGGATCTGAGAAATTTTACCCTTGTTGGGTGAAAGATAGTATGCTATGCCCTATTTCTGCAGAGCTTCTTAACAGCTTTCAGATATACATGTATAATATTTTGCAGAAGATTTAAAAAAACAAAAAACTGTCAGATGTTCTTCTACAAGAGAAGTGTGGCATGCTTGCTCAACTGATAAGCATTTTTTACTCTAAACATTCATTTAAGTTTCAAGTTGGCCTTTTGTTTTGATATTTATAAAATACATTTGATTGGAAGCTTGAAATATCTTTCACCACCTGCACAAAGATGAGTAATTCAGCCATTTGTTCTACCTAAGACTACTGCAAGTTAATTTTCTGAGGTTAACTTCCTCTGCAATTATTAATATTCAACTAGTGCAAAATGTAGATGCCCGTATTATTATTTCAACTAGTGCAAAATTTAGATGCCCGTATTATTATTATGATGTTGCTTTAATGAACACAGTACTTCTATACTGAATCCTTTGCCAGGTGATTTCAGTCTGTCAGATGTTGAGTTTTGTATATCCTGGCTGCAGTATCATTTAGAATTTGGGAAGACAGAGGCAGCGGAATATCTTATCTCCAGGAACAAGCAGGAATGTAGTCTTCACATATGGGGTATCGTCAGTACCGACGGAGCCTGCGCGGGAACGCTCCCCAGCGTCCAATAGGAACGCTTTTGGGAGCATCCCTCAGCACATGCGCACTGCCTTTCCAACTGTCCCTCTTCAGTTCTTCGTTTTCCGCGGACCCGACAGGATCTATTCCCTATCACCGCAGAAAATTCCATCTTTAAATTTCTTTTCTTGTGGTCGCATTTGCCTACCGTACCCGTCGGTTCTTTTCTTTTCTTTTCTTTTCATACAAAAAAAAAAACTTAGGCTTTAGACTGTTTCTTTTCAGAAAATTTTCTCTTTGGTGGCTAGGTGCCATTTTGGGCACTAGGACCCATATTCCTAAATCATGGAAAAGCCAACTAGTGGTTTTAAAAAATGTACTAAGTGTGGCGGTACCATTTCGGTCACTGACACCCATGATTGGTGTCTGAAATGTTTAGGACCTGAACATTCTCCAACTGAATGTCTCTCCTGCATGGGGATGACTAAAAGAGGAAGACAGAACCGGGCTGCAAAGCTCGGTACCCTCTTTTCTTCAGATGCCAGATCGATTGCATCGACATCGTCAAGGGCCTCTTCTTCCTCCCATGGATCTCAGGTAACTAAACATAAAAGCCGGTCCTCAAAGGGTAGCTCTCCTGCTAAGCATCAAGAGGCCATTGGTGTTGCCCTTGAGGGAACCACACCGGCAAAACAGCCCCAGCGGGAGGCTTCGGCTTCCAAAGCATCGATGGGGTTTCAGGATGTTCTTGAGGCCTCAACCTCGCAAGAACTACCTGTGCCATGTTCAGGGGTTCCAGCCGTCCTTACCGGTACCGACACCCAGGCATCGGCAGCGTCGATAGACCAGAGGTTCCTCGCTATCGAGCACAGCATTGCAGCTCTTCTATCAGCTGCGGTACCAGTGGTCCTTCAGGCACCGGTATCGACACCGATGCCGGTACCGACGGTACCAGCCCCGGTGGGAACTCTTCCCATGCAATCTCTGGCTGGAATTGACAAAGCGGTACCAGGTCAGCTCGGTACCAACTTCGATCAGTACCGGGCAGGGCCGGATTTACGTATACGCCATGTACGCCATGGCGTAGGGCCCACAGCCGGCAGGGGCCCACAAAAAAAGAACCAGTTTTTTTTTTTAAACTCAATTTAAAAAAAAAACCTGGTGGCTGCCGCCGCGGGGCCCCCTCTGCTGCCGCGGGGGCCCCGTCTACAAGCTGAAGCAGTCCGGTCGGGTCGGGTCCGGTCGGGTCTCTCTCCCTCCCTCCCTCGCTGCAGGCTGCGAGAGACGCGAAGATAGAGCGTCTCCTCGCGTCTGTGTTAAGCCCGCAGGGGCTGATGGGATTTCCCATCAGCCCCTGCGGGCTTAACACAGACGCGAGAGACGCTCTCCCTTCGCGTCTCTCGCAGCCTGCAGCGAGGGAGGAGGGAGAGAGACCCGACCGGACCGGACCGCTTCAGCTTGTAGACGGGGCCCCCGCGGCAGCAGAGGGGGCCCCGCGGCGGCAGCCGCCAGGTTTTTTTTTTAAATTAAATTTTACTTTAGGCCGGGGGGGGTAGGACTGGTAATGGGCTATGGGGGGGGGGGTAGGACTGGTAATGGGCTATGGGGGGGGTAGGACTGGTAATGGGCTATGGGGGGGGCTGGGGCTGGAAATGGACTGGGGGGGGTAGGGCTGGTAATGGGCTATTGGGGGGCTGGGGCTGAAAATGGGCTGGGCTGGGCTGGGGGGGTTAAGGCTAGAGGTGGGCTGATGGGGTTAGGACTGGTAATGGACTGTGGGCTGTTGGGGGGGCTTAGAACTGGCAATGGGCTTTGGGGGGGGGGTTTATTACTGGTAATGGGCGGTGGGCTGATGGGGGCTGTCTGGTAATGGGCTATGGGGGGGGGCTAGGACTGGAAATGGGCTGGGGGGTTAAGACTGGAGGTGGGCTGATGGGGTTAGGACTGGTAATGGGCTGTGGGCTGTTGGGGGGGGGGTTAGAACTGGTAATGGGCTTTGGGGGGGTTAAGACTGGTAATGGGCTGTGGGCTGATGGGGGTTGTCTGGTAATGGGCTATGGGGGGCTAGGACTGGAAATGGGCTGGGGGGTTAAAACTTGAGGTGGGATTATGCGGTTAGGACAGGTAATGGGCTAAGTGCTGATGGGGGGGGGTAGGACTGGCAATGGGCTATGGGGGGCTGACTGGAAATGGGTTGATGGGGTTAGGACTGGAAGTGGGCTGATGGGGGGTTAGGACTGGTAATGGGTTATAGGGGGGGCTTAAACTGAAAATGGGGTGATGGGGGTTAAGGACTGAAAATGGGGTGATGGGGGGTTAAGGACTGTAAGTGGGGTGATGGGGGGGCTAGGACTGGTATTGGGTTGGGGGGTTGCTAGGACTGGAAATGGGCTGATGGATGGCTAGGACTGGAAATGGGCCCTGATGCAGGGACGAGAAGGGACTGGATGCTGGGTGCGGCTGGAACTAGAAGGGAGCTGATGTTGGGGGAGGATTAGAATGGGATGGGGCTGGAAGAGTAAAATGGAGAAGGGAAAAATATTTTGTGTGGGAGGGATAAAAAATCTACAATTGGCCGGGTATTGGGAGAGTAAGTGGGGATTGAGGATGGAGGGGTAAAATTTGAGTGGATGAAATAGGAATGAGGAAAGAGCAAAAGGAGAAAGATTAGTATGTTAAAGCAGATGTAGAGAGAGAATGGAAAAAAATCTAGAAGAGAGAAGAAAGGACAAATGGACAGCAGACGATGGAGAGTTAGCAGAAGACACGAAGAAACCAGAAGAAAGTGGCTGGAGCAATTGCAGCTGAAAAAAATGCACAAAAGGTAGAAAAATATCTCTTTATTTTGAATTTATTAATTGGAATATGTCAGCTCTGGTAAATGTGCATCATTAACATCTGCGCTTTGTTAAGTACAAGAGCAAATTAATGTATAGTTTTATTTCTACAGTGTTGTACATTCCAAGTTTGGCTATTGGGATTCCCAGTTTAATTATTGTCTTCCTATTTCTAAATTGTGATTACTTGTTTGGTGATGGTCTATGTTCTGCATGTGTAACTGAGCTGAGGTGTTCTGTTTATATAATTCCTATTTGACATTGCCACTTGTTCTCTTTCCCCAGTAGGTCATGTATTGTTGTTCTCTGAAATGTATTGGTTTAATATTTGCAGTGTTGCCTTTTGATTGGTAGAGTATGGTGCTTTGTGAGTCCTGGTAGTGCTGTTAGGATACGGCGGGTTTACTATGGGCAGTGTTTGTAGTAGTTCCTAATGTGTCTGGCAGTTGGCACTGGATTATAGTAATGTAGAAATCTTTTAGTCTTTCTTTATCCATACACTCATTAAGAGGCACGTTTACTAAAAGTTAGTATATGGTAACATTATGCAAACATTTATGCAAATGAGGCCCCTTATGCAAATGAGGTCCGCACCCCCCTTGGGCCGCCCCTGCTGGGGGCCCACAATTTTTGTTGGCGTAGGGCCTCACTCAAGGTAAATCCGGCCCTGGTACCGGGATTGTGCTTTGCAAGAGCATCGTGGTCAGGAATACTCCGATTCCGAAGACTCTGACAATTCTGCTGGCACTAGAGGGTTTCTCCTAGAAGATCCCTCTTCTTCCCAACACAGAATGTCACCTCCAGAGGACATGTCATTTCAGAATTTCATCCGTGATATGGCCAAAGGTCTTTCAATCACAGTAGTTCCTGAAGACGAACCCAGAGCAAAGGAATTGGAAATTCTCCAATATCCTAAAGCTCCTAAGGAGGCAGCCACTCTGCCTATCCATGAAATTCTGCACAGCTTGCTGGTCAGAATGTGGGAGACACCTCTGACTACTTCTCCTCACTCTAGGAGACTTGATATTATGTATCGAGTTCTGGAATGTCCTGGATTTCAGAAAACTCAGCTGCCACACCATTCAATGGTAGTGGAATCAGCCATGCGTAGGATTAAAAGTGCAAAGAAGCATGCATCCAATCCTCCAGGTCATGAATGCAGGACTCTGGATGCTTTTGAACGCAGGACTTTTCAAGCTTCTATGCTTTCAGCTAGGATCAGTTCATATATCCTATATATGGGAATGTTCCTCAAGGAAGTCACAGGAGACTTGGAACTTTAAGAGACAAGATTTTCTTGCTCTAGTTAAGCATGCTCAAGATGTCTCCAAGTTTGTCAATCGTGCAGCCTTTGACTGCTTCAAATGCATCAGCAGAACCTCTGCTATTGCTATTGGTGCACGACGGATTGCCTGGCTACAGGCATCAGACTTGGAGACTTGGGTACAGGACAAGTTAGGCAACATTCCTTGCACGGGGGAGAATCTCTTCAGCAAGAACTGGCAGGAAAAGGCTAACGAGTTAGATGCTGACAAGTCTACCTTAGATAGATTGTCAGTCTACAGCCACTCCAGCCAAAAGGAAGCCTTATAAAAAACCCTCTTTTAGCATAAAGAGGAGGGTTTTATCCTTCCTATACCCAGCAGAGTCAAACTCCAGGTCAGGTTGCCCAAAAGGGACAAACTAGACAGCAAAAGAAGCCAAAAGGCCCAAGAGCCCAACCAGCTCTCCAGGTTCGGCCCCCTCAAGGGCTTTGCCTTCCTGCCTCTGAGGGGTCCCCCAACCCCCCAATATTCTGGGCAGGTTATGCCACTTTGTCAACAGATGGCATCAGATAACAGCAGAAGAGTGGACTTTGTCCATTGTAGGAGAGGGGTACAAGCTTCATTTTCACAGCATGCCCCCTCCTACATTTGTAAAGCAATTCAATTCACAAACCTCTGCAGACAATATGCTAGATCACGAGCTCTCCACACTTCTTGCCCAAGGGGCAATAGAGGAAGTGCCCATTCTTCAACAGGGTGCAGGATTCTACTCCCCCTATTTTCTTATTCCAAAGAAAACAGGAGGACAGACTCATTCTAGACCTCAGAGAATTGAACAAATATCTGTTTCGAGAGAAATTCTAAATGATTTCTCTAGGAACTCTTCTGCCATACCTTCAAAGCCAGGATTGGCTTTGCTCTCTAGAGTTAAAGGATGCATACACTCACATTCTCATCCATCCAGATCACAGGAAATTTTTACGTTTCCTTTTCAGGGGAAAACATTTCCAGTACAGGTCTGGCTTCAGCACCAAGGGTATTCACAAAATGCATGGCAGAAGTAGCTGCATTTCTACGAACCCTGGGGATTTTCACCTTCCCCTACTTAGACAACTGGCTCATTCGAGCCCCTACAGTTGCAGAGGCCAGCACTGCACTGTCCCATACAATGCTAATCCTCCAATACTTGGGATTGGTAATAAACTTCCCAAAATCTCAACTAGTTCCTTCCCAATGCCTAGAATTCATAGGAGCCTGTCTGGATACCAGACAGGCAAGGGCTTTCCTTCCACAAGTCCGGTGTCTTCGCATAATGCAACTAGCGTCTCAAGCAGCAGGCAAATCCTCCCTCACTGCTCAAGAGCTACTGCAGTTACTGGGATATATAGCATCCACAGTTCATGTAGTCCCATATGCTCGCCTCCACATGCGAGCAGCTCAGTGGACCCTCTCCACACAGTGGACACAGGTCACGGGTCATTTGTCGGACAAAACAATCTCTCAACGACTAATGGTGGCAGTCACTCAAAACTCTGACAGTGGGGTCTCCTTTCCATCAACCCCTCTTTCAGGCCACCCTAACAGATTAATCACAGGTGGGTTGGGGCGCACACCTGAATCATCTCTCTACCCAGGGCACCTGGACTCCACAGGAGGTTGGTTTACACATAAACCTCCTGGAATTAAGAGCAATCTATTTAGCTCTTCGAGTGTTCCATGCCCAGCTCAGCTACAAGACAGTCCTAGTCCAGACGGACAATCAAGTAGCCATGTTCAATGCGAACAAGCAGGGCGGAACAGGCTCTCTGTCGTTATTCAACGAAGCTTTACGACTGTGGGCCCTCGCCAGAGAGCATCAAATTCACCTTCTAGTGGTATATCTTCCAGGCATTCAAAACCTTTGGGCAGACAAACTCAGTCGAGTACTGCTGCCTCACGAGTGGTCCCTCCACCTAGACCAGGTGGCAAAGATATTTCATCTCTGGGGCACTCCAGACATAGACCTCTTTGCAAGTCCACTGAATGCCAAACTTCCCCAGTTCTGTTCCAGGATTCCGGCTCACGACTGTCAGGCAAGGGATGCCTTCCTCCTTCACTGGGGTCAGGACTGCCTTTATGCCTTCCCACCCATTCCCCTCATCCCCAAAACACTCTTCAGGCTTCAGAGAGACAGGGGTCGCATGATTCTCATAGCACCACGATGGCCACGCCAAACGTGGTATTCCCCACTTCTACATCTCTCTCAAGCGGCACCTCTGGAGTTAAGGCATGCTCCAGATCTCCTTTCCCAGGAGAACGGGACACTATGGCACCTGAATCCCCAGTCCCTGCACCTCATGGCCTGGTTGCTGAAGGCTTAGATCTCCAAGATTTCAACCTGTCCCAGCAGGTAAAAGATATCCTTCAGGCTTCTAGTAAGCTTTCCACAAGAAGATCTTATGCCTTCAAGTGAAATGTTTTACTATATGGTGCTCCAAGAAGGGATTAAACCCCACTGCTCATACCCTTAGAATCGATACTAGAGTATCTCCTTCACTTATCGAATTCTGGTTTAAAGACCAATTCGGTAAGAGTCCATCTTAGTGCAATTGCAGCTTCTTATAAGCCTCTAAATGGACAACCAATTTCCTCTCATCCACTCATATCAAGATTTATGAGAGGCCTTTTATTAACTAAACCTCCCATCAAGCCACCACCGGTGGCATGGGATCTAAATCTAGTTCTCGGGCAGCTCATGAAGCCGCCTTTTGAACCTTTGGCCACTACAGCCCTTATGTTTTTGACCTGGAAGGTCATTTTCCTAATTGCAATCACCTCTGCCCATCGCATTAGTGAATTGCAAGCTTTAGTGGCTGATCCTCCTTATACTAGGTTTCATCATGATAAGGTTGTTCTTCGAGCTCGCCCACACTTTATGCCAAAGGTGGTTTCGCCTTTTCATTTAAACCAATCAATTTATCTTCCTGTATTTTTTCCGAGGCCTCACGCCTCTAATGCAGAAAAAAACTTCATACTTTGGATTGTAAAAGGGCCTTAGCCTTTTACATACAAAGAACACAGCAACATAGAAGGTCCTCACAATTTTTTATTGCTTTTGACCCTAGTCATTTGGGACTTCCAGTCTTCAAAAGAACTTTATCTAAATGGATTGCCCAATGCATATCCTTTGCTTATGAGAGTAAGGGTCTTCCTCTTCAGGACCATGTCACAGCTCATAATGTGAGAGCCATGGCAGCTTCTATGGCTAATCTCCACTCTGTGTCTATTGATGACATTTGTCAAGCAGCCACCTGGGCTTCGGTACACACCTTCACAGCCCACTACTGCCTAGATAAAGCCTCCCGTCGGGATGCCTTCTTTGGCCAAGCTGTTCTTCAAAATCTCTTTCAGACCTAATTCAGCTCCTACCCACCAACCCTGTTGGAATGCCAGAGATCCGTGGGAAGAAGGTTGCCTACTTTTTTAAGGTGGCACCTTCCTGGGGCTATCTCCCTGGCATCTTCAGCTAGCGAGTCCCCATCTGTGAAGACTACAATCCTGCTTGTTCTTGGAGATAGCGTAGTTACTCACCTGTAACAGGTGATCTCCGAGAACAGCAGGAATTTAGTCTTCATAACCCACCCACCTCCCCTAGGAGTTGTCTCTCTCTTTGTCTCTTTCCTCTCTCCCTCTATCCTTTCACTCAGCTACAAACTTAACTGAAGAGGGACAGTTGGAAAGGCGGGAAGGCAGCGCGCATGTGCTGAGGGATGCTCCCAAAAGCGTTCCTATTGGACGCTGGGGAGCGTTCCCGCGCAGGCTCCATCGGTACCGACGATACCCATATATGAAGACTAAATTCCTGCTGCTCCCGGAGATCACCTGTTACAGGTGAGTAACTACGCTTAGTTCGTTGGAGGGTTCAAACAAACCAATTTCTAGCCCTACCCCCAAGCTCTCTGGATGCTGATGCTGTATTGAGCAAACCTTTGGTAGGGCCTCGGCCCCTGTGGCCCACTTCATTCTGCTGCCTATGTGGGGAGAGCTTTTTTGGCAGCTGGTAATAGAGCCTAACAAGAGGGCCACTACTGGACCTGGTGCTTACAAATGGGGATAATGTATTTGATGCTGTAGTGAGTGATATCATTGGATGTTATAATTCAGTGGTGATGGTTCAGTCAAATCTGAGGGCCTTAAACTTAAGGAAAACAAACTTTGGCAAGATGGAATATTCCATGTTCCCTCTGTTTTTCATGGCACATGCAGGTGTTCTCTGCTGTTGGGTACATAATTTTTGCAAGTGGCAGCATAGGTGGAGATCACCCTTTTCTCCCCTCCTTGAACATCCTCTTTCCTGCTTCCTTCCTTTCCTCAGTTTTATGACTGTCCTCTTGCAAGAAGGAAAGGGAACCCTCGACTCCAGTTGTAAATCTAGTCTCTTGGGGGGTGGCTCACTTAATATATCTATTGTGTCTAGGGATGTAGAGAGGTAACAGGGAGATAGTGCTTTAAAATCAACCTGCTACTGCTGAGCTCTCCCCTCGCAGTGCCCTGGAGCAGGTTGGCTCTGCTTCCTTCTCCCTCCTACATAGGCTTACTGACAGGGAAGGGAAAGGACACACCCTTCTGTTCTCTGCCATATACTGGGACGTAAACTGCAGCTCCTCTCTCTTATTCCGCATCTTCAACATATGCCTCCCACCTGTTCTTTCTGCTCTCTACCATTGAATATGCTCCCACTTCCCCCTACCTTTCCTAGGCGGGAGTAAACACATTTGCAAACTTGAGCTGCAGCCCCTCACACACTTATATAGTTGATTGGGCCCTTTAAAGATATGGATTTTTGTTCATGCACACCGCACGTGCTCTCATACTCTTGCAGCCTGGTGAAATCAATTAACTCTTGAACTGCTTGATAGGCAGCCACATTGCCAGCCACTAGCTATACACCCCATTTTCCATATCATCCTGCTACACCAGTTCAGACAAATGGGTTGGGTTTGCCTACCAGCAGATTGGTGGAGACAACCAATGAAAACCCCAGGTTTCAGTGACATCACTCCTATGTCTATTCACCTCAGCCACCAGAGATCCCTTCAGTGTTTCTTTGTCTCCAGCAGATGGTGGATGTATTTTTTCCTTTCTGTAGAAAATGTGAGGATTGAGAGGAAGAGAGATTGATTAAATGCTCGTGAATGACCACCTTGAATACAGAAAGGTGACTCTCACTTGAGCGCAATGTGGGAGGCTCCACTAGACGGCGATCTTTCGGTAGCCATAGCAGGAGGGAAAATTGGTTCAGCTCCACACTCTTATCATAAGAGCCTGTTGAGCAGCCACAAATTGGAAGGATCTGGAAGAGTGCAGCAGCCTCACACAACCTCAGTGCTGCCTCCCTCCTCCTCTGTCCCCACTGCTTTCTCCTGAAGATTGAAGAAGGCTCTCAGAGGGATCTGCCTGCCAGTGCTGCAAAGCCAGCCAGTGAAGCAGAGCTGAACTCGGCATGGATTCTCTGCCTGGGGCTCTCAGGGGGTGAGTACCAAGGCTTGACCTCATCATTGTCCTTATTGGGGGCACCCGATCCATCTTGGAATGCAATTCAGGGTGGACCGATGGTAAACATTGGGGTGGAGGTTTTCTGCCATTTTCTGCACGCGTTAATATTTTTACCTATTTTGCACCTGGTGGTCGTGCAGTCCTAACATGCATTCCACCCAAATGGCTCCAATGTGTGCTTCTTCCCTAGCCCCTGTAGCATGATCGTCCTCATCGGCACTGATGTTTAATATCTACATGCAGCTGATATGTGATTTGATCTGATCCTTCAACGTACAATGCCTTGCTTACGCAGACGACATCCTCCTTTACATGCCGTTCACAATCGACCAACCAGTGCTCTCCCCAATAATCAGATGCTTCGAAGCTGTAGCTGACTGGCTGTTGACACAAAATGTACGGATCAACCATGACAAAACTGATGTTCTATTCATCACGAGGAACCGAAAGTTCATACCTCCCCCATCACTACATGCCAACAATGTAGAGTTGAAATCCAAATCCACAATCCGTTATCTTGGCATCACGCTTGATCAGAACCTGGATATGACAACACATGTGAAAAACGTCACAAAGGCAATATATCATAAGATCAGAACGCTACGTCACCTCCGCCCCCTACTGGATTTCACCGACTACCGAACAACCTTCCAGGCATTAGTCCTCCCACATCTGGATTTCGCTAACATCATCCTCCATGGTCTCTCACAATCAACCTTAAATCCGCTCCGCCTAGCTATGAATGCAGCTGCAAGAGTCCTTTCTGGATCATCAAGATCTGACCACATAACGCCTATCATGAAAGATCTGCATTGGCTACCTTTACATGCCAGACTCCAATACAAGTCAATAGTCCTTACTTTCAAAGCCCTAAATAACCACCCCCTACGCCAATCAGCAAGCTAATTCACGGTACCCCAGAAAATAGAAACAGGAGACCTACAACAATGAACACCTTAGTAGTCCCCAAGATGACGACTAAGTGCACAAAGACTACCTCCAACAGGGCCTTCTCCATATTTGCTCCTTTAAACTGGAATGCCCTTCCCCATGAAATCCGTGGCATCAAAAATCTAGCCCTATTCAGAAAAGCCTTGAAACACTACCTGTTCACAAAATGCTACCCAGAAACCATCCGAGGTAAACACACAACTGGCAAGCTACCCACATGCCCCAGCCGCCCTAACACCTTAATACAAACAGAAAATGATCAGCCTACACATAAGCCCAACCGTTAACCATCACATGTGTTCTATCCACCCACAAATGCACATGTAACACCTAAACGAGTTAGAGTATTGTACATAGTATAGAGTTAACTTGTACATAGTTCTCCCGGTTTATCCCATGTTTAATTTCCTGTTTCATTGTAAACTCAATGTTGCCTGTATGCATTGTAGTATGTTTTTGTTCGATGTACACCGCACTGATTATAATAGCGCGGTATAGAAGAAATGTTAAATAAATAACGTAAAAACGCAGTTAATGCACACTTGCAGGCAGAAACAACTTTAGTGTGTGCTGTTGATACTTGCCCTAACTCTGTCTTCTTCCAAGAAACATTGTTTGACCTGTGCTAAGCAAGGAGCCTCATCCCTGGATTCTGGACTCTGCTTTTCCTGCATGGCAGCTTCTGAGTCATCCATGGAGGACCTGTTTTCCTCCTCTTAGCCAGGGGATGCAGTTTGTCTGACCTTGCCTGCCTCAGGGCACAAGGTGACGAATGGCACTATGGATAAAGATATTCAGCTGGCCAGAAGTTCCAGCAACCGTGCTGTAAGCCACTCATCATCCTCTAGGGGGTCTATGGCAGCTGTGCCCCCTGCTGTTGGGGAGTCATGTCCGAAGGAAGAGCTGCTGGATTGTCCTCCTCAGAATCCTTTTCTTTTTTCAGCAGGCCTGGTCCTTCTGGCATGGAAATTCAGACCCTGTGGTCTCTGCGTGCCCCCTAGCAGTCTTGTGTGAGGCAGGCTGAAAGTGGAAGTCCTGTTCAGTTACCTTTGGCTAAGCGTCCCTAGCGAGGGGCACCCCCATGGAGATGGGGAACAGCTGGGAGCTATCTGAGATGTCGAGTATGACTAGGATTCAGATGGCTCTGTACTGGGCTCTTATATGGATGAGGACGTGCTCTCACCTTCAGAAGATTAAGCAGAGGCTGGTGTGATCCACCTATACCGAAAGGAGGAGCTGGCGGCGTTCATTGTTAGGGTCTTATCCACCTTGAATTTGACAAATGCTTCCGGCACAGAGCAGGAGCCGAAGGTACACTCGCTCAATCAAGAGGTGCGAAAATCCACTACTGTCTTCCTGATCCTGGATGTAAATGTAATCAAAGATATGATCCAATCAGAGTGGAAATCTCCTGACTCCATACCTCTAAAGGGTTAAGGGTGTGTAAGATGATCTGCACTCTCCCAGAGGAGGAATGCGTTGAGTGGTTTGGAATTCCCAAGGTGGTTACACAGATCACAGCGATGACAGACCACCATTCCTGTGGAAGGTGGGTCAGCTTTAAAAGATTTTCTGAGCTGTATTGAACCAGTTTGCCATGGAAGCAACTATTCTGCAGCTGGTGGTATGTACAAGCCTGACATCTTGAGCCCTGCTCCAGTGGATTCAGTTTCTTCTACCGGATGATACTACCCCTCTCTTGAAATCTGCTACAGCCTTTCTTTCTGATGCCATGTATGACCTGGTATGTTTGGTGGCAGGGATGGTGCCCTGGCAACTGTATCACAGTGTTGGATTTGGCTCCAGCACTGGGCAATGGACATATCCTCCAAAGCTCAGTTGGCATAACTGGCTTTTAAGAAGAAGCTTCTGTTCTGAGTTCATTTGGAGAAGCTGGTGAAGGACATGGGTGAAATAAAATATTACTGCCTTCCAGAAGAGAGGTCTAAGGGACCTGTGAAGCAGACTGGTGCCCCTTTCTCGTCAACCTCCGCCCGTCCACCAGGAGTGTGCTGTCAGGATTCCTGGGAGTCTTAGCACTCTCGTCATTACCAACCTGGAAAACATAAGAACATAAGATATGCCATACTGGGTCAGACCAAGGTCCATCAAGCCCAGTATTCTGTTTCCAACAGTGGCCAATCTAGGTCATATGTACCTAGCAGTTTCCCCAAGGGACACAAGTTCCACAATGCTTGTATTGGTTCAAGCATTGATATCCTGGGTCCCTTCTTAATAATGGTTTATGGACCTTTCCTCCAGGAACTTGTCCAAACCTTTTTTAAACCAGGCTACACTAACAGCCTTTACTACATCCTCCGGTAACAAATTCCAGAGTTTGATTACACGTTGAGTGAAAAAATATTTTCTTTTATTAGTCTTAAATAGATTACCCTGTAGCTTCATTGCATGTCCCCTAGTCTTTCTATATTCTGATAAGGTAAACAATCGATCTACGTTTACCCGTTCCACTCTGTTCATTAATTTATAGACTTCTATCATATCTCCCCTCAGCCGTCTCTTTTCCAGGTTAAAGAGCCCTAACCTTTTTAGCCTTTCTTCATAGGAGTATCCTTCCATCCCCTTTACCATTTTGGTGGCTCTTCTCTGAACCTTTTCTAAAATCGCTATATCCTTTTTAAGATACGGCGACCAGAATTGCACACAATATTCAAGGTGCGGTCTCACCATGGAACGGTATAGAGGCATTATAATATCTTTTGTTTTATTTTCCATTCCTTTCCTTATCATACCTAGCATTCTATTTGCTCTCTTGGCCGCCGCTGCACACTGGGCCGAGGGTTTTAACATGGTATCCACAATGACGCCTAAATCTTTTTCCTGGGTGGTAGTTCCTAATGTGGAACCTTGCATCGTGTAACCATAGTTTGGGTTGTTCTTCCCTAGGTGCATAACCTTGCACTTGTCCACATTAAATTTCATCTGCCTTTTTGATGCCCAGTCTTCCAATTTATCAAGATCCTCTTGCAATTTTCCACAATCCTCTTGGGTTTTAACAACTTTAAATTGTTTTGTGTCATCTGCAAATTTGATAACCTCACTCGTTATTCCACTTTCCAGGTCATTTATGAATATGTCAAAAAGCAGCGGACCCAGCACAGATCCCTGGGGTACACCACTATTCACCTTTCTCCATTGAGAAAATTGGCCATTTAGCCCTACCCTCTGCTTTCTATCTTTTAACCAGTTCCTGATCCACAATAGTACACTGCCTCCTATCCCATGACTCTTTAGTTTTGCCAAAAGTCTCTCATGAGGGACCTTGTCAAAGGCTTTCTGAAAGTCCAGATACACAATATCAACCGACTCACCTTTGTCCACCTGATTATTCACTCCTTCAAAAAAACATAACAGATTAGTAAGACAAGATCTTCCTTGTCTAAAGCCATGTTGGCTGTCTCCCATTAGGTCATGACTATCTACATGCTGAGTAATTTTATTCTTTATGATGGTTTCTACCATTTTTCCCGGTACTGATGTCAGGCTCACCGGTCTGTAGTTTCCCGGATCACCCCGGAAGCCATTTTAAAAATTGGTGTTACATTGGCGATCCTCCAATCTTCAGGTATTAGAGATGATTTTAATGATAGTTCACAGATTTATTTATTTATTTAGACAGTTTTTGTATACCGCCTTATCCTTCAATCAAAGCGGTCACAACACAATTGGGGGATACATTTAACACGCAGGGATATGAGACACATACACTAATACTTACTGGGAACATGGGCAATGGAGGGTTAAGTGGCTTGCCCAAGACCACAAGGAGCATCTGTGGGACTAGAAACCCCAGTCCTTCCGGCCCAAGGTTGCTGTCCTCTAGTGGGATTTGAACCTCCGACCTTCCGGCCTGAAGTACCTTGCCCCAACCACTAGGCTACTCCTCCTAAAACCTTTCTTCCCCTCTGCTTCTGGGCCTCAGGCTCATTCTCTCATTCGTTTTGTGGAGCATATGGGCCCAGGTACTTGGTCCCCTCCAGAGGAGGATCCTCTTGGGCTGCACAGTGAAGGTCTGGGGGCCCATTCCCTGGTTCATCCGTTTGGAGGCAGGCTTCGCTTTTTCTTTCACAAATGGGCTCAGGTTACCAAGGTTTTTTGGGTGCTAGACACTATTCAGTTCAGCTATGTCTCTGGAATACAAAGAGCCAATTTCGAATGCTTTTGTCATTTCTCCTTGTGGGTCTGCGATGAAAAGTGTCACTATGTGAACCATCTTGGAAAAGTTGCTATGCCTAAAGGTGATAGTGCCCATCCCCCTGGATGTGTGGGGCAAGGGCGGATACTCCGGCATTTGTTACCAGAAGATGCAGTAAAAGCTGTTAGTGTAGCTGGGTTTAAAAAAGGTTTGGACAAGTTCCTGGAGGAAAGTCCATAACCCATTATTAAAGAGGACCCAGGAAATCCACTGCTTTCCCCGGCCAAACATTGTGGAACCTGTGTGTATCTTTGGGAACCTGCTAGATGTGTGACCTGTTTTGGTCACGGTTGGAAACAGGATACTGGGCTGGATGGACCTTGATCTGACACAGTATGGCATATCTTATGTTCTTATATGCTCATCTATTTCATGGTGCCAATAAAGGATAGTTTCTTCTGGCCCATTCTGGACATCTAGGGGGTCAACGAGCACTTGCGCTTCCAGATGGAAACCTTGCAATCCATGATTCAAGCAGTGCACCGAGGGGAGTTTTTGGCATCTCTGGATCTGTCCAAGGTATATTTTCATATCCTGATCTTGGTAGGTCTGGAGAAGTATCAGCATTTTGCCAAGCTGGGCTCTCACTATCAGTTCACTGTCCTCCCTTTCGGGCTATCCACCGCCCCAAGAACATTCTCCAAGTTCATGGCAGCTGCGGCGTTGCAGTACCCAAGGGATCTGTGTCCATCCCTATCTAGATGACTGGCTCATGCAAGTCTTCCCTATTAGAAGGGTCTCGAGTGGTGTCTTTTTTGGAAAGCCATGGCTGGGTGATCAATCAGGGAAAGAGCCAGCTGTTGTCTTCCCAGTCCTAGGAGTTTCTGGGAGCATGTTTCGATACTCGAGTGGGCCGAGGAGAAAATCAGAAGACTACTGGATTGCCTGGCACTGTTCTGTGCACAACAGGCTTCCAGAGTCTGGGATTATCTTCAGCTCCTAGAATTGATGGCGGCTGCCACAGAGATGGTGCCAGGGGTGTATGTTCACAAGCGACTGTTCCTACGATCCTTGTTGATTCCGTGGCTTACTCTCCCATTGATGGTGAAGGCCAGCCTGCAATGGTAGTGGCAGCCCTGTCATCTGAGGAAGGGTATACTACTGGATGATTTCCTTTGGATCCTGCTGGCGACAAATGCCAGACTCTCGGGCTCGGGAGCCCATTTCCAAGATCGTACAGCCAAGGGCCATTGGAACCACAGGGAAGTGGTGTGGTCCATCAGCTGCCTTGAGGCAAGGGCCATCAGGTTGGCTCTTCTGCATTTCTGGTCCCTGGTTGAGGGCCGGGCAGTTCGAGTGTTTTCAGACAACGCCACAGCAGTTGCTTATGTCATTTGGTGCACAAGGAGCGTCAGGGTAGCTCTGGAAATGGCTCTTCTCTTTGCCTGGGCAGAGAAGAACTTCCGAGCCTTGTCAGCCCAGCTCATTGCTGGGGTGGACAATGTGGAAGCAGACTTTCTCAGCTAGCACTGGAGAGTGGGAGTCAGAAGGCGTTTTAACTGATTCTGCACTGTTGGGGTCACCCCAAAATGGATCTCATCACGACCCGCTCCAGTGCCAAAGTTTGCCACTTCTTCAGTTGCCACACGGAGATGAGGTTTGAGAGCGTCAATGCTCTGACACAGCCTTGGCCAAGTCAGTGACTGCTGTACATGTTTCCTCCATGGTCCCTAGTCAGGCATGTGATTCGGTGTCTAAAATGCCACCCAGGCAGGATTGTTCTGGTGGTGCTGGATTAGCCGAGGAGAGCGTGGCTCAGAGATCTGATGCGACTCCTGCAAGTGCCTCTTCTTTGGTTTCCTCCATTTCGGGATCTATTGTGGCAGGGACTGATTGTCCTGGAGAAGCTGTCTCCCTTCTTGCTTACAGCATGGCTCATGAAAGGAGACAGCTAGCGCATAAGGGCTACTCTCCAGCCGTGATCTCTACACTGCTCAATGCCCGGATGAGGTCAACCAAGCTAGCATACGTACAGATATGGTGCCTCTTTGAGCGTTGGTATGGTGTGCAGCAGTTGGCTTCTAAGTTGGCCAAGGGTGTCCTCCCTGTTGGCCTTTCTACAAGTTGGCCTAGAGAAGGGCCTTTCTCTTGGCTACCTAAAGGTACAGGTGGCAGCTCTGGCCTATTTCCAAGGGTCTGATGGCTGGCAAGTCTCTGGCCTTGCACCCTAACGTCTTGTGTTTTCTCAATGGCATTCGGCATCTGTGTCATCCATTCTGGTCTCTGATCCCTTCCTGGGATCTGTGCCTGGTGTTCAGGGCGCTGATGACAGTGCCCTTTGAGTTGTTGAAGCATGTTACCTTGAAGGATTTAACACTCAAAATGGTCGTCTTGGTTATGATTTGTTCCGCAAGGCGTATTTCTGAGCTGTAGGCTCTGTCTTGCTGTCTTATCTGTCCTTTTCGAAGGAGGCAGTTTCCATTCGGCCTGTGCCTTCCTTCTTGCCTAAGGTGGTGCTTCCTTTTCATGTGAACCAGGTGGTCTGCCTGCCCTTCTTTCGGAAAGAGCAGTGTCTGGGGAAAGATAAGTATCTTCACCTGGTGGCTGTCCAGGGTGCACGCCTCTGGTACCTGAAGGTTATGAATTCCATTCGTAAATCCGACCATATTTTTGTGCTGTTTGCTGGCCTGTGCAAGGGTGAAACAGTGGCGATATTGACTTGGAGAGCTGGATTAAGAAGGTCATTGCCTCAGTGTATCTTTTGCAGAACCGGCCAATTCTGGAGGGTTTGCACTCCCATTCTACCCAAGTACAAGCGTCCTGGGCAGAGCAGAGCTTGGTAGCCCCTGCAGACATCTATCAGGCAGCAATGTGGGCATCACTGCTTTTATGTCCATGTGTGGGCAGACATGCCTTTGACTCAAGGTTTTTGCAAGCTCCTATTTCTTTCCACCCAGTGGAGTTTGTATATTTGGTACATCTCACTTGTCTGGACTGGTCTAGCAGGACAATATGGAAGGTGACATTTTATTTACCAGTTAATGTCCTCCGTTTGAGTCCTGCTAAATCAGTCCAGGGCCTGCCCCTGAAACTGTGTGTGTTCTGTTCTGCTGCTTGTGTCCACTAAGATTTTTATTCTTGTCTGCAGGTTCATCTTCTACTGACAGGCAGTCTTCTGTTTGTTTTTCCTGTATATAGTTCTCTACTATTAATTACTCATTGTTGCCCACAGTTGAGGTTGTGTGAGGCTTGCCATGTTTCTCCCATATTTATTTATTTATTTAACAGGTTTCCTATACCGCCTTAGGGAAAAGGCAATTTACAAGGAACAATAGTCAGTCTCAATGGAAATGCAGTTATATTGAACTTGAGGGAGATATAACTTGGAGTTAACAGAAACAGGGATAACTTATTTCAGGGGAGAGGGGTGCTGATTATCTTGTAGAATGTTATGTGATTTCATTGGTGCTATAATGTTCTTTAGTAACTTCTTCAGGTCCTGAGTAGTCTGCGCGGATCTTATGGGGCTGGGAGTGAGTTTCAGATTGAGGGGGTGAAGAGGGTGAAGGCCCTGTTCATTTGCTGGGTGCATTTTGTCTTGAGGGTTGGGACAATGCTTGGGACAAATACTGAAGGGACCTCTGGTGGCTGAGGCAAATAGAGAGGCATAGGAGTGATGTCATTGAAACCTGGGCTTTTCATTGGTTCTTTGTCTCCACCAATCTGCTGGTAGGGGAACACAACCACTTGTCTGGACTGGTCTAGCAGGACTCGGGGAAAGGACATTAACTGGTAAATAAAATGTCACCTTTGTTTCTCTTTATGTTACGGAAAGGAATAAATGCATAGGCACATCACAACAAATATTGCAGGCGTACCTCATTACATAGAGATAAATACCCTTACTCCAGATACCACAGACAGTTTCTCTTCAGCTGACTAAGTTTCTCTTTTCCAGTCAGTCTGGTTGAACTTACCTGGCTGAACAGCCCTCTCCAGACAGGCTAGCTGATCTGGGTATATCTCTCTTCCCCAACCCTACCTCATCAGTCTCCCACTATTTTCTCCCCCCCCCCCCTTAACCTTAACAGTGCATTCCATATCGTCCTGCTAGGCCAGTCCAGACAAATGGGTTGTGTCCCCCTACCAGCAGATGTGGCAACAGAGAAAAAATCTAGAGGTTTCTTATGACCTCATCCTACATCCATATTTTAGGCAACTAGGGCCTTACTCCTCAGTATTTCTGTCTCCAGCAAAGTGTGAACACATCTGAACAGTTCTGAGAAAACTAGCCCATGAGTAACCACTCTTAAGGGTGACTTCCTCACCAGCTTGATGTGGAGGCACCTGTTGGGTCACCCTTAAAACAGGTGCCTTCCTGGGTTTGCCAAGGAGGCGGGTGTCTCTTCAGTTCACAGCCTTTATCCTGTTAAGGGCAGGATGAAGAGCCAGAATTGATGGATCAGGACCCATGAGCCTGGCATTGTCTCGATGTACCCTTCCTCTCCTCCCCTAGCTCTCCCCCAAAGATTGGATGAAGGTTTCAAGAGGTATATGGCTGCAAGCCTTGGCTACAGAGTAGTAGTATTGAGCCCAGCACTGTTGCTTCTTAGGCTCCCCGGGGATGAGTAACAGATTTAAGTTCCTGTTTTCTTTACCAGATCTATGCTTCTGTACTTGTTTAACATTGTCTGTGGGGACCCCTGATCTTGCCTATTTAGTGGGCTGACTGGTCCAGAAGCAGAACTGTTAGTTAATCATGTTTTTTTTTTCTCCCGCCGATTCCTGCCTTGTGGTTGTGCTGCATGTATCCACTACCAGTGCTGGGCTTGCCTCATCCCCTGTTCTATGCTGCATGGGTTAGTACACACAGTATGTGTGCTTTCAATGTGCATTGTGAGCACATACTATTTGAGTACTACCTCTGCAGAGTGCAGTAGTTCCACATTTTCAGTTCGTGCATTCTAAATGTGACCCTCTGCAGGGCACCTTGGTTGAGGAAGGACTTGCTAAGGAAGCTGTTCTGATTCAGATAGGCGCTTGCCTTCTGGGAGGAGATGCTGCCTTGCTGGCTTTTTTATTATCTTGGCACAGAGGGTTCTGCTGACCTCTCTGAGCTATTGTTCTTGCAGTTGGTTGACATGGACCTCCTTCCTTCCTTGTCCAGCTTTTCAGGCAGAAGTGGAGTGGACTGGAGAGAGAGACAGGGCCCCTTGGGATCCCTCTGCTTGCTCTTTTGAGCCTAGCCTGCCTGATGTTTTCCAGCAAGGTCCTCCAGTGGCCAGTCTGCCTGCTGCTAAGGGGATGACAAAGGCTGGCAGAGCGTTCCAAGCCTCCTTCCTATCATCTCCTGAATTATTTTCCTTTCTTCAACAAACATGATCTTTCTAGCATAACCATTCAGATCCAGCAGCTCTCCTGTTCCTTCAGAAGAAAGCCTATCTCCAGGAACAAGCAGGAATGTAGTCTTCACATATGAGTATTGTTGGTACCAACAGATCCTGCGTGGGAATGCTCCCCAGCGTCCAATTAGAAAGCTTTTGGGAGCATCCCACAGCGCCTGCGTGCTGCCTTCCCGCCTTTCCCAACAGCCTCTCTCCAGTTCTTCGTTTTCCTTGGAGCCAGCAGGTTGTTTTCCTGTCACCGCAGAAATTATCCCATATTTTTCATTCTTTTTTGTGGTAGCGTCTGCCTTCCTCGACGCTATACCGGTACCGCCAGTTCTTTCTTAAAAAAAAAAAAATTATTGTTATCTTTTTTTTCTGGATTTTCCAGCCTTTTTTTTTTCTCTCGGGCCACGCGCCATTTTGGGCACTAGGCCCAATTTTTCCTCAACATGGAAAAACCCGCTTCGGGTTTTAAAGTGTTCCAAGTGTGGCGGTACCATCTCCGTCACCGACACTCACGAGTGGTGCCTCAAATGTTTAGGTCCTGACCACTCCATCTCTGAGTGTGTTGCCTGTGGGATGATGTCGAAGAGGGGTCGGCAAAACCGAGCTGCTAAGCTTAGCACCCTTTTTCCCTCCGATGCAGCATCCGTGGCATCGACGTCTTCCAGGGCTTCGTCTTCCTCCCATGGATCTCAGGTAGCCAAACATAAATCTGGCCGGTCCTCAAAGGGTAGATCTCCTTCCAAGCATCGAGATGCCTCTGGCGTTGCCCTTGAGGGACTTGTACCGGCAAAATTGCCCCGGCGGGAGTCTTCGGCTTCCAAAGCACTATCGGGGCTCCAGGATGTTCTCGAGGCCTCAACCTCGGCAGAACTACTGGTGCCATGCTCTGGGGTACCGGCTGCTTCGTCCGGTACCAACACCCAGGCATTGGCAGCGTCAATTGACCAGAGATTCCGGGCTATTGAGCGCAGTCTGGCGGCTCTCCTTGCAGCATCGGTGCCTTCGGGACCGCTTCAGACAGTTCAACCGGTATCGACACCGGTTCCGGCACCGATATCGGTACCGGTACTGACAGCATCGACATCGGCAAGTGTGTTACCAACACAGAGTCATGCTATTTCCTCCGGTATCGACAGGCCGGTACCGGACCCCTCCGGTACCGACTGCAATCGGTACCGGTATCGTGCTTTACAAGAGCACCCAGACAGAAGATATTTTGAATCCTCCGATGACTCTGAGAACTCTGACAGCTCTGTCGATGCCGGAGTACTTCTCTATGAGGAGCCGCCTTCTTCTAAACGTAGGATGTACCCTCCAGAGGATATATCCTTTCAGGATTTCATCAGGGAGGTGGCTAGAGGTCTTTCCATCACAGTGGCTCCTGAAACAGAGCCCAGAGCAAAAGAGTTGGAGATTTTACAATATCCTAAAGCTCCCAAGGAGGCAGCTACTTTGCCTATTCATGAGATCTTGCATGATCTCATGTTAAGAATGTGTGAAACACCTCTTACCACCTCTCCTCATTCCCATAGGCTGGATATCATGTATCGAGTGCCTCCTTGTCCTGGATTTCAGAAAACTCAGTTGCCACACCACTCCATAGTGGTGGAGTCAGCTATGAGAAGGATCAAAAGTGCAAAAAGACATGCATCTAATCCTCCAGGACGTGAATGTAGGACTCTTGATGCCTTTGGGCATCAAACTTTCCAGGCCTCTATTGTTTTCTGCCAGGATTAGTTCCTACATCTTATACATGGGAATGTTCCTTAAGGAGGATACAGGAAATCTAGAGCTTATGAGCCCTCTCCTTCATGATGATAAGAGGCAGGTTTATCTTACGCTTGTCAAACATGCCCAGGATGTTTCCAAGTTTGTTAATCGTGCAGCTTTTGACTGCTTTGAGTCCATAAGCAGAACCTCTGCCATTGCCATAGGTGCTCGTAGGATTGCCTGGCTCCAGGCATCTGACTTAGAACTCTGGGTACAGGACAAACTGGGGAATATCCCTTGCACAGGCGCAAATCTCTTTGGCAAAAATTGGCAAGAGAAAGCTAATGAGCTGGATGCTGATAACACCACTTTGGATAGACTATCCAAGTCGACAGCTGATCCTGCAAGGAGAAAATCCTACAAGAAACCATTCTTCTCTAAAAAGAAGAGGTTTTACCCCTCCTGTACCCAGCAGGTGCATTCTGCAGGTCAGTCTGCCCGAAAGGGACAGCAGCCCCCAAAGCAAAGGAAAACAGACTGCTAAGCCTCAACCGGCCCAGCAGACTCAGCCTCCACAGGGGCTTTGACTCCCATCTAGAGAACTTGACCTTCCTGGCCCTGAACGGGCCAGAGCCTTCCACCATCCCAGGAAGGTTGTGTCATTTTGCCCCCAGATGGGGGCAGATAACAGCAGAAGAATGGACTCTTTCCATTGTAAGAGAGGGGTACAAGCTTCATTTCTTCAACATGCCGCCTCCCACAGTGGTAAGACAGTTCAGTTCTCAGACTTCACCCAACACTCAGTTGGGTCAAGAGATCAGTTTACTTCTTGCCCATGAAGCAATAGAAGATGTACCCATTTCCCAACAGGGTACAGGGTTATCTCCAGGAACAAGCAGGAATGTAGTCTTCACATATGGGTATCGTCGGTACCGACGGAGCCTGCGTGGGAACGCTCCCCAGCGTCCAATTAGAAAGTTTTTGGGAGCATCCCACAATGCCGGCGTGCTGCCTTCCCGCCTTTCCCAACTGCCTCTCTCCAGTTCTTCATTTTCCGCGGAGCCAGCAGTTCGTCGTTCCTGTCACCGCAGAAAATTCTTCCTTATTCCCAGAAAGGTTTTCCTTATTCCCTTCTTTTTTGTGGTCGCGTATGCCTTCCTCGACGCTTTACCGGTACCGCCGGTGGTTCTTTCTTTTTTTCTTTTCTTTAAAAAAAAAAAAAAATAATATATATATATATATATATATATAATATATATATATATATATACCTAGTTCTTTTTTCCACATGCACGCGCCATTTTGGGCCCTAGGCCCAAAAGTCCTCCACAATGGAAAAACCCACTTCGGGTTTCAAAAGGCGCACCAAGTGTGGCGGTACCATCTCTGTCACCGACACCCATGAGTGGTGTCTGAAACGTTTAGGTCCTGACCACTCCATCACGGAATGTATGGCTTGTGCCATGATGTCCAAAAGAGGTCGGCAGAACCAAGCTGCTAAGCTCAGTACCTTGTTTCCCTCCAATGCAGCCTCGGTGGCATCGACGACTTCCAAGGCTTCCTCTTCCTCTCATGGATCTCAGGTGACTAAACACAAGTCTAGCCGGTTCTCAAAGGGTAAATCTCCTTCTAAGCATTGAAATGCCTCTGGCGTTGCCCTTGAGGATTCTGCACCGGCAAAATTGCCCCGGCGGGAGGCTTCGACTTCCAAAGCATTATCGGGGCTCCAGGACGTTCTCGAGGCCTCAACCTCGGCAGAACTACTGGTGCCATGCTCTGGGGTACTGGCTGTTTTCTCTGGTACCGACATCCAGGCATTGGCAGCATTGATAGACCAGAGGTTCATGGCTATTGAACGCAGTCTGGTGGCTCTCCTTGCGGCATCGACACCCTCGGAACCGCGTCAGACAGTTCAACCGGCACCAACTCCGGCACCGGTACCGGTACCGACAGCATCGACATCGGTGTTGGCATTGCCGGCACCCAGTCATGCGATGCCCTCCGGTACCGATACACCAGTACCGATTACCCCCGGTACCGACTTCGGTCGGTACGGGTATCGAGCTCTTCAAGAGCATCCGGACAGAAGGTACTTCGAGTCCTCAGAGGAATCCGAGGATTCTGACAGTTCTGTCGGTACGGGAATACTTCTCCCAAAGGAGCCTTCCTCCCCTAAATGCAGGATGTCTCCTCCAGAGGATATTTCCTTTCAGGATTGCATCAGGGAGGTGGCTCGAGGTCTGTCCATTATTGTGGCTCCTGAAACAGAGCCCAGAGCAAAGGAGTTGGGAATTTTGCAATATCCCAAAGTTCCTAAGGAGGCGGCTACTCTACCCATCCATGAGATCTTGCATGATCTCATGCTAAGAATGTGGGAGACGCCTCTTACCACCTCTCCTCACTCTCGTAGACTGGATACTATGTATCCATTCCCTCCTTGTCCTGGTTTCCAGAAGACTCAGCTTCCTCACCACTCTATTGTGGTGGAATCAGCTATGAGAAGGATCAGGAGTGCAAAGAGGCATGCCTCTAATCTTTCAGGATGTGAGTGCAGAACTTTGGATGCTTTTGGACGTTGTACTTTCCAAGCTTCCATGCTTTCTGCCAGGATCAGTTCCTATATTTTATATATGAGAATGTTCCTGAAGGAAATCACAGGAGATTTAGAGGTTTTGAGCCCTCTTCTGCCTGAGTATAGAAGGCAGGATTTTCTCACATTGGTCAAACATGCCCAGGATGTTTCTAAATTTGTCAACCGTGCAGCTTTTGACTGTTTTGAGTGCATAAGCAGAACCTCTGCCATTGCCATAGGTTCACGTAGAATTGCTTGGCTCCAGGCATCTGATTTGGAGCTCTGGGTACAAGACAAACTGGGCAATATTCCTTGTACTGGTGAGAACCTGTTTGGCAAAGATTGGCAAGAAAAAGCCAATGAGTTGAATGCTGACAACTCTACCTTGGATAGATTATCCAAGGCCACAGCTGATCCTGCAAGAAAGAAATTTTTTAAAAAAACATTCTTTTCAAAAAAGAAGGTTTTATCCTGCTTATTCCCAGCAGGGATGCTATGCAGGTCAACCTGTCCGGAAAAGTCAGCAACCATCCAAACAAAGGAAAGCAAAGACTGCTAAGCCTCAACCGTCTCAGCCTCCACAAGGCCTTTGACTTTCATCTAGAGAATTTAGCCTTCCTGGCTTTCAATGGACCCAGAGCCTTCCACCATTCCAGGAAGGTTGTGTCACTTTGCCCCCTGATGGGGGCAGATAACAGCAGAGCATTGGACACTCTCCATCATAAGAGGGGTACAAGCTCCATTTTTCGAGCATGCCCCCTCCCCCAATGGTAAGACAGTTCAATTCTCAGATCTCTCTTATCAACCTATTAGATCAAGAGGTCACTATGCTTCTTGCCCAAGGGGCAATAGAAGAAGTACCCATTCCTCAACAGGGTACAGGGTTATCTCCAGGAACAAGCAGGAATAAGTCCTCACTTATGGGTACGTCGGAACCGACGGAGCCTGCGCGGGAAAGCTCCCCAGCTTCCCAGAAAGGAAGCTTTTGGGGCCTCCCACTGCACATGCGCGCTGCCTTCCCGCCTTCCTGACCAGCTCTCCTCAGTTTCTCTTTTTCCGCGGAGCCAGCAGGTCGTGTTCCTGTCACCGCTGAAGAAATTGTTATTTTAGTTTCTTTCTTTAGACCGCGTACCTGCCTTCCCCATACCGAAACCGGTACCGCCGGTCTCTCTTTTCTTTTTCTTCTTAAAAAAAAAAAAAAAAAAGCTTTTATTTTTTAGCACAACTTGGTGACTTCTGTTAGGCCTCAGGCCTACACAAAATCTCCTCATGGAGAAACCTGCTCCTGGTTTCAAGAAGTGTACCAAGTGTAGTGCTGTTATTTCTGTTACAGACACCCATGACTGGTGTCTTAAATGTTTGGGGCCTGACCACTCCATTCCGGACTGCCCATCCTGCTCCCAGATGTCTAAACGTGGTTTGCAGAACCGGGCCAACAAATTCCATGTGCTGTTAGTTTCAGATAATCCAGCATCACAGTCATCCAGGTCTTCCTCTCCGGATGGATCTCAGGTAACCAAACCTTCTTCGGGCAGGTCCTCAAAGAGCAAATCTCCTTCAAAGCATCGAGAGGCTCTCAATTTTGAATCTGAGGACCATGCCCCAGCCAAACAACCCCGGCGGGGAGCTCTGGCTTCCAAAGCACCATCTATGGGGTTACAGGTTGACATCGATGGCACAGCCTCGACCGATCACCTGTTAGACTGCTCTGGGGTACCGACCCATGCCGCTACCGACATCCAGGCAGCAGTGGCGTCTATTGACAATACTGTTCAGACCATGCAGCAGGCCATCCTGGCTTTCATTAAGGCTGCGACGCCCTCGGTACCGCATCCAGCGGTTCCGGGTCCGGTTCCGGTACTGGCTTCCATACCGGAACCGAGGCCTTCGCCTTCCAAACGCAGATCGGTGCATGCCGGATCCGGGTTTTCACCCGATACCGATCCCATGCCCGGTACGCCCGATGTCGATACCGACCGGTATGCGTATCGTGCGTTGGAAGCGAATAGAGGATACTCTGATTCCTCTGAGGATTTTGACTCCTCTGATGACTCTGATGAGCTCTCTCTTGTTCTTCCTGAAGAGCCTTCTTCCCCAAAGAGGAGAATGTCTCCACCAGAGGATTTGTCCTTTCAAGACTTCATTATAGAAGTAGCTAAAGGACTTTCTATTACTACATCCTCTGAGAAAGAACCTAGATCAAAGAAATTGGATATTTTAGGATACCCTAAGGTTCCTAAAGAGGCAGTTACCCTGCCTATCCATGAAATCCTTCAAGAACACTTGATGGACTTATGGGAGGCTCCTCTAACATTGTCTCCTCATTCTCGTAGGTTGGACACCATGTACCGGGTCCCTCCTTCTCCTGGTTTTCAAAAAACTCAGCTGCCTCACCATTCCATTGTGGTGAAGTCTGCGCTGAAAAAGATTAAGAGTACCAAAAGGCACTCTTCTACCCCTCCAGGGCGAGAATGTAAGACCCTAGACTCTTTTGGTAGGAAAATCTTCCAGGCTAGTATGCTTATAGCCAGGATTAATTCATACAGTCTGTATATGGGCATGTTTCTAAGGGAACTTGCCCTAAAGGTAAGGCATTTTGCCCCCTTTATCCCTGAAGATAGAAAGGAGGAGTTCATTTCTTTAGTGAAACAGCTTCTAGATGTTTCTAAGTTCTCCAACAGAGCAGCCTTTGATTCCTTTGAGGGTGCCGGTAGAGCTTCGGGCATTGCCATTGCAGCCCGACGACTTGCTTGGCTCCAGGCCTCTGACCTAGAACCCTGGGTCCTAGATGGCTTACGGAATCTGCCCTGTACAGGTGAGAACTTATTTGGTAAAGACTGGCAAATTAAAGCCACTCAAATGGATGCAGAAAATGCTACTTTAGATAGACTTTCTAAGTCTACCTCTACTCCTACCAAGAAAAAGTCTTTCAAGAGGCCTTACTACAAGAAGACCAGATTTTCCACAAATACTGGCCAACAATCTTATCAGCCTCGCTTTGCTGCTAAGCGTCAGCAACCTAAACAGGCAAGGTCCAAGCCTGCGGCGTCTGCTACACCCCAGCAGGCTCAACCCCCTCAGGGGTTTTGACTTGCCCCTAGAGAACTTAACCTTTCTGGCTCTAGAACAACCAGAGCCCCTCACCATTCCCGGAAGGGTAGCTCACTTTGCTCCCAGATGGGGGCAAATTACATCAGAGCAATGGACCCTCTCTATCATCAGAGAGGGTTACAAACTTCATTTTTCCAGCCTTCCTCCTCATACCATGGTGAGGCAGTTCAATTCTCCCCCATCTCTCCTGGCCCTGTTGGGTCAGGAAATCTCTTCCCTCCTTGCCCAAGGGGCAATAGAAGAGGTTTCTCTTCTTCAACAGGGGACAGGGTTCTACTCCCCTTATTTTCTAATACCCAAGAAGACAGGGGGTTTCAGACCAATTCTAGATCTGAGAGAATTGAACAAATTTCTTTACAAGGAGAAATTCAAAATGCTTTCTCTGGGCATTCTCCTTCCATACCTTCAGAGTCAGGATTGGCTTTGTTCTCTAGATCTCAAGGATGCGTACACACATATACTCATCCACCCATCCCACAGAAAATATCTTCGATTTCTGTTTCAGGAAAAACATTTCCAATACAGAGTACTTCCCTTCGGTCTAGCCTCTGCTCCAAGAGTGTTCACCAAATGCATGGCAGTCGTAGCCGCATTTTTAAGAGACCTGGGAATTTTTGTATTCCCATATCTGGACGACTGGCTCATCCGAGCTCCATCTCAGTCAGAGGCCCAGATTTCCCTGGACCGCACAAGGCGCATTCTGCAGTATCTGGGACTGGTAGTAAACCTTCCCAAGTCTCAACTCATCCCTACTCAGTCTCTGGAATTCATAGGGGCCCGGTTGGACACCACCACTGCAAGGGCCTACCTACCTCAGGTCAGGGCCCAACGTCTGCTGTGCTTGGCCTCCCAAGCTCAGTCCAGCAGTCACATGACAGCCCGGGAAATGCTGCGACTTCTGGGCCACATGGCCTCCACGGTGCACGTGGTGCCCTACGCTCGTCTTCATATGAGAGACGCTCAATGGACCTTGGCCACCCAGTGGACTCAAGCATCAGGAGCGCTCTCCGACCAAATACTACCCTCAAAACGTCTGTTTTGGTCCCTCCAATGGTGGATATCCACCAAGAATCTGTTGTTGGGGGCCCCCTTCCAACCTTTGTTGCCCCAAGCAACCCTCACAACAGATGCCTCCCAAACAGGGTGGGGAGCCCATCTCCAAGACCTCTCCACTCAGGGCTCTTGGTCTCCTCAGGAGACCACCCTTCATATCAACCTCCTGGAACTGCGAGCAATATACTTTGCCCTCAAAGTCTTCTATTCCCTCGTCAACCTGACTGTCCTAGTTCATACAGACAATCAGGTGGCCATGTTCTATATAAACAAACAAGGAGGGACGGGCTCTCTGTCGCTTTGCAACGAAGCTCTGATTATGGGCCTTCGCAGAGAGCATCAAATTCATCTTCTAGCAGTGTATCTTCCAGGAGTTCAAAACTCTCGGGCAGACAGACTCGGTCGAGTTCTGCTTCCACACGAATGGTCCCTACACAGGGACCAGATACGCAGAATCTTTCAGGAATGGGGGACCCCGGACATAGACCTCTTTGCAAGTCCGTGGAATGCCAAACTTCCCCGGTTCTGTTCCAGGACTCCGTGTCAGGGAGCTCAGGCCAACGACGCCTTTCTCCTGCATTGGGGTCAGGAATTCCTATATGCCTTTCCACCCATTCCTTTGATTCCCAAGACTCTGTTCAAACTCCAGAGGGATCACGGGTCGATGATCCTCATAGCTCCACGCTGGCCACGCCAAGTGTGGTTCCCTCTACTTCTGCATCTCTCCCAGGGACCCTCCCTGGACCTGGGAGCTGCTCCAGACCTTGGAGGAGGGGACTTTGTGGCACCCAAACCCCAAGTCCCTTCACCTCAGAGCTTGGTTACTGAAGGCCTAAGCCTTCATGACTTCAATCTTTCTCAACCTGTGCAAGATATCCTGCATGCCTCTAGGAAACCTTCCACGAGGCGTTCCTATGCTTTCAAATGGAAACGCTTTTCCATTTGGTGTGCTCAGCAGGGTCTTGACCCTCTAGCACTTCCTTTGAATTCTCTACTAGACTATCTCCTGCATCTTTCTAATGCAGGCCTTAAGACGAATTCAGTAAGAGTCCTTTTGAGTGCTATTGCAGCATCCTTAAAACCTATAAATGGACGACCTGTCTCCTCTCATCCTCTTATTGCAAGATTCATGAGAGGCCTGACTCTAACCAAACCTCCCATTCGACCTCCTCCGGTAGCATGGGACTTAAACCTGGTTCTGGGTCAGCTGATGAAGCCACCCTTTGAACCGTTGGTCTCTACCTCCTTGAAATTTCTTTCCTGGAAGGTCCTTTTCCTTATTGCAGTCACTTCGGCTCGCCGCATCAGTGAACTACAGGCCTTAGTGGCTCATCCACCTTATACTAGGTTTCATCATGATAAGATGGTCCTTAGGACGAATCCCCACTTTATGCCCAAAGTGGTCTCGCCTTTTCATCTTAATCAAGAGGTATATCTACCTGTCTTTTTCCCGGCTCCTCATGCATCCAGTGCAGAGAGGAACCTTCATACTCTAGACTGTAAAAGAGCTCTCGCCTTTTATTTTTATTTATTTATGCTTTTCTTCTATACCGCTTTTTCCCAAGATCAAAGGCGGTTTACAATTAACAAATAATGAACGTGGTTTTACATGGAACATCGTATTTTTCAAACTATATACAATTAACTTTTCATGAACAATAACATGGAACATATAGTTATAGAAATGCTGTAACTATTTACATTAGTCAATTATTTACATTCGTCAATTATTAATCATAGTTTTTAAGAGTTGTTTTTCCTAAGTGTGTTGAGGTTTGTGGCTTTTTTCCTAAGTGTGTTGAGGTTTGTGGCTTTTTGATCTGTGGTTAGGGAGGATTTTTATGGAGGTGTGGTGAGGGGGATGGGGGGGGTTCATTAAAATTTATAAAGTGTTCCTTAAACAGATATGTTTTTAGTTCTTTCCGGAATTTCTGGAGATCCTTCATTTTGCGGAGGCTTAGTGGGAGTTTATTCCATAGGGTGGGGGCTGCATATGAGAATGCTCTTGAGATTGTGGTTTTTTTTGTTTTTCAGATTGATTTTTTTATGTCTAGTGAGTGGGTTGCGTTTTGTCTGCGGGTTCTATGTTCTTTTTGAGCATGTAGTAGAGTGGTTAGATGTGAGGGTGATATGCCGTTGATAAGTTTAAATGTGGTTAAGAGTATTTTGTATAGTATTCTACTATTTATGGGAAGCCAGTGTAGTTCGGCGAGGATGGGAGTTATGTGGTCAGTGAGGCGGGCTTTTGCTGTTACTCGAGCACAGATGTTTTGAGCTCGTTGGAGTAAGTTGGTATTTGTGAGAGGGAGGCCGATAAGTAGACTATTACAATAGTCGAAGTGCGGAGTGATGAGTGTGCTGATAACAGATCTGAAGTCACGTGTGTCAAGTATTGGTCGTAGGTGTTGAATGGTCTTAAGTTTATAGAATATGGTTTTCACTGTTTGTTTTATGTGAGGGAGCATACTAAGTGCATGATCTATTATGATGCCTAGGTATTTTACTTCTTTTTTGATTGGGATTATTGTGTCGTTAATTGTTGTTGTTTCAGGGAGAGTAGTATCAACAGGACTCAACCACATCGAAAGTCTTTCCAACTTTTTGTGGCTTTTGATCCTTCTCATTTGGGACTTCCAGTCTCAAAACGTACACTTTCCAATTGGATTGCTCAGTGTATTTCCTTTGCTTACCAGAGTAAAAACATTTCTCTGGAAGGCCATGTCACAGCTCACAATGTGAGAGCCATGGCCACTTCTATGGCTCATCTTCACTCTGTATCCATAGATCAGATCTGTCGAGCAGCCACCTGGGCCTCGGTTCATACCTTCACAGCCCATTACTGTTTGGACAAGGACTCCCACCGGGATGCCTTGTTTGGTCAGGCTGTCCTCAAACACCTGTTCCATACTTGAACAACTCCTGCCCACCTTCCCTGGATGGATGCCTGAGATCCATACGAAGATGGTGAACCCTTGGGAGGGGATCTCCCAGGCATTTTAGCTAGGGAGTCCCCATAAGTGAGGACTTATTCCTGCTTGTTCCTGGAGATAGCACAGTTACTTACCTGTAACAGGTGATCTCTGGGAACAGCAGGAATTAGCCCTCACAACCCACCCACCTCCCCTAGGAGTTGTATCTTCTATCTATCTTCCATTCCTCTCTCTATTGTCTCAGCTATAAACTCGAACTGAGGAGAGCTGGTCAGGAAGGCGGGAAGGCAGCGTGCATGTGCAGTGGGAGGCCCCAAAAGCTTCCTTTCTGGGAAGCTGGGGAGCTTTCCCGCGCAGGCTCAGTCGGTTCCGACGTACCCATAAGTGAGGACTAATTCCTGCTGTTCCCAGAGATCACCTGTTACAGATAAGTAACTGTGCTTTACTCCCCCTATTTCCTTATCCCAAAGAAAACAGGAGGGGACAGACCTATTTTAGACCTCAGAGAATTGAACAAATTCCTGTTCAAGGAGAAATTCAAGATGGTTTCTCTAGGAACTCTGCTGCCATACCTTCAGTGTCAGGATTGGCTAAGTTCTCTAGATCTCAAGGATGCGTACACTCATGTTCTCATCCATCCATTTCACAGTAAGTTCCTTCGGTTCCTTTTTCAGGGAAAGCATTACCAATACTGGGTGCTTCCCTTTGGCCTGGCCTCAGCACCAAGAGTGTTCACGAAATGCATGGCTGTGGTAGCAGCATTTCTCCAGGACCAAGCAGGAAGTCAGTCCTCACATATGGGTGACTTCGGCGCCGACGGAGCCCTCGTGCGGAGCATTTCCCCAGCTTTCAAAGAAAGTCTTTGGGAATTGCAGCGCGCATGCGCGGTCCCCTTCCCGCCCAAGTGTGCCATCTTGCTCAGTCTTCTTTTTTCCGCGGAGCCCGACGGACGTAGTTCGTTTTTCTCCGAGAAAAAAGTTGATTTCCCTATTTTTTGTACTTCTCCTCCGGTTCGACGCCGGATCCTTTTCTCGCCTGGGCCTGATACGCCGGTATCGAGCCCACTCTCTCCTTTTTCGGTTTTTGTCCTTCGTGACTAGCGTTCACGCCATTTTTTCTTTTTTCACTGGCAGCCCTGTCTTTTGACCTCGCAAGGGCCCTTTTTCCCCCAATGGCTGCCAGCAGGTTTAAAAAGTGTGATTGATGTAAGAAACCTATGTCTCTTACCGACACACACAACTGCTGCCTCCGCTGCTTCAGACCCGATCATGACCCGATGATTTGTGGTCCGTGTGGCAAAATGTCCTCGAAGGCGTTGAGTCGGCAGCACCAGAAGGATAGGATCTTCTCTGACTCCCCGTCAGGACGGGCCCGGACCTCGTCAGAGGCTTCAACGTCTCGGGACTCCGGCCCCGAACAACATCGAGGTTCCTCTGAGCGGGGGTCTCCTTCGCGGTAACAGTGCAGGAAGAAGAAACCCGCGAGGGCGGTGTCGGTGGACGCTCCTGGTTCCTCGAGAGCCAGGTCGCATAGCCCCGATAGACATCCCGGGTCTTCGGAGTTGGAGAGGCCTGCCAAACAATCTCGTTTCGAGATGGAGTCTCCTGGACACGTGAGTGCTCTAGTCCTCATGGACTCACCTCCGAGGGAGCCGACGCCGTCGGGGCCCGAGTCAGGGGCTGCTGGGTCTCCTGAGCTCAGACTCAGGTTGACGGCCTTGGAGAGCAGCCTCGCTGCCTTCATGGAACAGCAGCGGGCATTGATCGCCGGTCTCACCGGTGCATCTGCCCCGACCACCGGGACATCAACGTCCAAGTCGACCCCGGAGGCTGAGCCGATCCTCGAGTCCATGCGGGCTCGAGTTGATCCTCGGCCACGGTCTCCCTCGGCCTCCCATTCGGGACCGAGGCCATCGACGCCGGTACCCTCGGCGTCGGGGCGGAGGGCATCGGTTCCCGCCCGACCGGAGCCGCTCGACACCTCCTCCGAGGAGTCAGGCTAGGAGTCACCCGACACCTATCGGACTCGGTGTGTCCCATCGAACTTGCCGGAGTCTGAACCTCGGAGACGATCCCCACCGGAGGATACCCGGTTCTCGGACTTCGTGCGGGATATGGCCAAGGCCTTGGCTTTCCCCGCGGATCCCCAGGAGGAGCCTCGAGCCGAGGAGCTCGAGGCCCTCCAGTATGACTCTACCCTGAAGGAGGCCTTTACTGTACCGGTTCCTCTGATGCTGGAGCGGCTGCTCTTGCGCATGTGGGAGACCCCGGCCTCGACGCCGGTGTTAAGCAAGTGGGTCGATTCCATCTATCGAGTCCGCAAGAGCCCCGGGTTCCAAAAGGCACAATTACCGCACCACTCCATGGTTGTGGAATCGGCCATGCATCGACTGAAAAGTCAGAAGATGCACTCCTCGGTGCCTCCCGGCTGGGAGGCCCGGAACCAGGATGCCCTCGGTAAGAAGTGCTTCCAGGGCTCTATGCTTGCTTGCCGTGTCCAGACATACCAGCTCTACATGGGCATGTATCTCCAAGATCTGGCCAAGAAGATTGCCGGGTTCTCTGCTGGTCTCTCCGAGGAACCTTTGCAGAGGTTCCAGGCCTTGTCCACCGGTATTCGAGAGTGCTCGAAGTTTATCTCTCGAGCAGCCTACGATGGCTTCGAGGCTTTGGCCCGAGTAGCCGGGGCCGGCATCGGTGCCTGCCGACAGGCTTGGCTACAGTCATCCGACCTCGAGACATGGGTACAGGACAAGTTGGTCGATGTCCCCTGCCGAGGTGAAAACCTCTTTGGCAAGCCCATGGCTGAAAAGGCTGCAGAACTCGAGACCGAGACTCTGACCAGGACTAGGCTGTCCAGAAAAACCTCTGCCCCTTCTCAGAAGAAGAAGGGCTCTGGAAAAAAGACCTTTTACCTGAAGAAGTCATCTGCCTATAAAAAATACCCTCATTATCAGGCCTCTGCAGCTCCCCAACAGGGTCAGCAGGCCAAGGGGCAGGGTCATGGGCCCCGTAGGCAGAAGGCCCCCAAGCCACTAACACCGGCCCCTGCTCAGCAGGGTGGGGGTTTTTGACTCAGAAAGCATAGCCTCTTTTCCTCAGCTGGCTTCTCTCAGCACAGGAGGCCGGCTGGCCCACTTTGCCCACAGGTGGTCAGCCGTCACATCAGATACCTGGGTGCTTCATATAGTCCAAAAGGGCTATCTTCTCCATTTTCACCAGGTACCTCCCTCCTATTTTCCAGGGGAGCCTCAAAGACTCCCTCTGCACAGGGACCTACTCCTTCAGGAGTTGGCAAGTCTACTAAAGGAACAGGCTGTGGAACCGGTGCCCCACCACCTGAGAGGTCACGGCTTTTATTTCAGGTACTTTCTGGTACCAAAAAGAACAGGAGGCCTCAGACCCATCCTAGACTTGCGAAACCTCAACAAGTTCCTGGAGAGGGAAAAGTTCAAGATGCTTACCCTTGGAATCCTGCTGCCCTACCTCCAGCAGGGAGATTGGCTATGCTCCTTAGATCTAAAGGATGCTTATACTCACATCCTTATTCATCCAGACCACAGACAATATCTCAGATTTGTTGTGGGAGGAAACCACTCTCAGTACAGAGTACTACCCTTTGGCCTGACCTCCGCTCCCAGGGTGTTCACCAAGTGCTTGGCAGTGGTGGCGGCCTACCTAAGGCTTCAAGGTCTTTTTGTGTTTCCGTACCTGGACGACTGGCTCATAAGGGGCCAGTCTTCACAGGAGGCCAATCAAGCCACCCTTCGCACTGTGGCACTTGGGGTTTGTCATAAACTTCGAAAAGTCCACTTTGCTCCCGTCCCAGAACTTAGAATTCATAGGAGCAAGGCTGGACACTCTTCAAGCGTAGGCTTTTCTGCCAATGGACAGAGCCCACAAGCTGATGGATCTGGCCAGGCAGTTTCACAGCAATTCCCTGGTCTCTGCCAGGCAATTCCTGAGACTACTCGGCCATATGACCTCCACGGTACATGTCACCCCCAATGCCTGCCTGCACATGCGGCCTGCTCAGTGGAGCCTTCGCACTCAGTGGCATCAGGCCACAGGGAGCCTAGCGGACTCAGTAAGAATATCCGACCTGCTAGTCTCCTCTCTGCAATGGTGGCTTCATCTTCCGAATCTGGTACTCGGAGTGGTTTTTCAATCCCCTCCTCATTCTCAAGTGCTGACGACAGATGCTTCTCTTCTAGGTTGGGGAGCACATTGCCAAGGGACATGTACTCAGGGTCTCTGGACCCCTTGGGAGGCTGCTCAACAGATAAACTTCCTGGAGCTACGGGCAATACGCCTAGCTCTGAGAGCCTTCTCCCATCTCGTCTCTCACCAATCTGTACTAGTCCAGACGGACAATCAAGTTGCCATGTTCTACGTGAACAAACAAGGAGGCACAGGCTCCTTCCTTCTATGTCAGGAGGCACAACGGCTGTGCTCTTGGGCCGTCAATCACTGAATCCTCCTCAAGGCTGTCTACCTCCCAGGTCAAGAAAATTACCTGGCGGACAGACTGAGCAGGATCCTGCAACCACACGAATGGAGATTGAACCCGTTGGTGGTTCAGCAGATCTTTCTCAGGTGGGTCCTCCCCACCATGGATCTTTTCGCCAGTCCTCTGAACCGGCAACTCCCGAGATTCTGCTCCAGACAACCGCATCCTCTCAGATTAGTAGCTGATGCGTTTCTGATCTCGTGGTCCACAGGCCTGCTGTATGCGTTTCCTCCCACGCCACTAGTGTCCAGAACACTGTTCAAGGTCCTCAAGGATGGGGCCTCAATGATCCTGATAGCCCCCAGGTGGCCAAGGCAACCGTGGTTCCCGCTTCTGCTGCAACTGGCGGTGGACACCCCTCTTCCTCTGGGGTTTCAGCACGATCTCCTGTCTCAGGATCAGGGGACTCTCTTGCACCCCAACCTCCAGTCCCTTCATCTGATGGCCTGGCTGCTGAAAGGGTAGTCCTGGCTCCCCTACTACTACCTCGTGAGGTGGAAGATGTAATTTTGCCTCTAGATGGCAATCCACCAGGAAATCCTACGCTCTTAAGTGGCATAGATTCTCCCCATGGTGTGCGCAGCACAGCGAGAATCCCTTCTCGTGCTTGGTAGCGGTAGTATTGCAATATTTGCTTTACCTCTCCAATCTAGGCCTTAAGTCCAACTCTGTCCGGGTTCACCTCAGTGCTCTCTCAGTGCACCACTCGCCGGTGGATGGAATGCCTCTTTCCAACCACCCTTTGGTGGCTCGTTTTCTCAGAGGCCTCCTTCTGCTTAAGCCTCCTTTGCGTCCACCAGCCCCTGAGTGGGATGTGAATGTGGTCTTACAGCGGATTACTTGTCCGCCCTTTGAACCTATGGCTACCTGCCCTCTCCGTTTTCTCTCCTGGAAAACCTTGTTTCTGGTAGCTCTTACCTCTGCTAGGCGAGTGAGTGAACTTCAGGCGCTAGTGTCTGATCCCCTTACACTAGGTTCTACAGGAATAGGGTAGTCTTACGGACTCACCCTAAGTTTCTCCCTAAAGTTGTCTCCCCTTTTCACCTCAATCCGGAGGTGGTTCTTCCGACCTTCTTTCCCAGGCCGCATGCCAGCCAGGCTGAGATGGTCCTGCATACCCTGGACTGTAGGAGGGCGTTATCCTTCTACTTGACCATACGCGGGAACATCGGAGGGCTGTTCAGCTCTTCGTTTCTTTTGACCCCAATAAGTTGGGGTTACCTGTCTCCAAGCGTACTTTGTCCATATGGGTCGTTGACTGTATCACCTGGGCTTATGGGGCAGCCGGCCTCTCGTTTTAGGGTCGAGTCATGGCTCATCGTGTCAGGGCAAAGGCTGCATCAGTGGCTCATCTCTGCTCCGTTGGCAGACATCTGCCGGGCCGCTACTTGGTCTTCAAGCCAGACTTTTGCAACCCATTACTGCCTTGAGAGGGAGTCCTGCATTGACAGTGCTTTCGGACAGGCAGTACTCCATAATCTCTTTGGGGTTTAGGCAACTCCTACCCTCCGGCCCTGGTGTTGGGCTACCGGTCGATTCCTTCCTTACGTACTGACGAGCTAGAGGGAGCTCATTTTTTCGGCTTGAGGTCTCCGGTAGCCTTAAGCTGGGGAGTCCCATATGTGAGGACTGACTTCCTGCTTGGTCCTGGAGAGAGAATAGTTACTCACCTGTAACAGGTGATCTTCAGGAACAAGTAGGAATGAGTCTTCACATATGGGTACGTCGGTACCGACGGAGCCTGCGCGGGAACGCTCCCCATCTCCCCAAAAAGGAAAGCCTTTGGGAGCATCCCACTGCGCCTGCGCGCTGCCTTCCCGCCTTTCCTGACCAGCTCTCCTCAGTTCTTCTTTGCCGCGGAGCCAGCAGGTCGAGCCCTGTCACCGCTGAAGAAGTTCTTTATTTTATTTTATTTCTTTGGTCGCGTGTCTGCCTTCCTCGACTCCGGACCGGTACCGACGGTCTTTTCTTTCTTCTTTATAAAAAAAAAAAAAAAAAAATTCTATACTTTTCATCACTTAGTGTAATTTTTTCTTCTAGGCCTCAAGGCCCAAGAGAAAATTTCCTTCATGGAAAAACCAGCCTCCGGGTTTAAGAAATGCACTAAGTGTAGCGGTACTATTTCTGTTACAGATACCCATGAATGGCGCCTTAAATGTTTGGGTCCTGAACACTCCATTCCGGATTGTCCGTCCTGCTCTCTAATGTCTAAACGGGGTTTACAGAACTGAGCAGCGAAGCTCCATGTGCTGTTTCCCGCTGATGCAGCGTCGGTAGCATCGACCTCTTCCCGGTCTTCTTCTCCTGATGGATCTCAGGTAACCAAACATAAGTCTAGCAGGTCCTGGAAGGGTAGATCTCCCTCTAAGCATCGAGATGCCTCCGGGCTTGCCCTCGAGGATCCTGCCCCAGCCAAACAACCCCGGCGGGAAGCTCCAGCTTCCAAAGCTCCTCCTATGTGGTTACAGGTTGACATCAATGGCACGGCCTCGACCGATCACCTGTTAGAATCTCCCGGTACCGATCTCCAGGCATTCATGGCGTCGATGGATCAGAATGTTCTGTCCATGCAGCAGGCTATTCAGCCTTCATTCAAGCTGCGACGCCGGCGGTACCGCAACGATCTCCGTTGTCGGTATCGGTTCCGGTACCGGCACCAGCGCCGATACCGGTACCGATCGCATCGACATCGACTAGGACAGCGGTTCCTTGTCCAGGGCTATTTTTCGGTACCGATCCGGTTCCGAAAACACCTGATGTCGATACCGCTCGATACGCGTATCGAGCGCTGGAAGAGCACCCTGACAGACGATACTTCGATTCCTCTGGTGATTCTGATTCATCAGATGAATCACCTGAAGTATCCATAGCCCTTCCTGAAGAGCCTTCTTCTCCAAAAAGAAGAATGTCTCCTCCAGAGGACTTGTCCTTTCAAGACTTCATAAGAGAAGTAGCTAAAGGACTTTCTATCTCAGTAGCCTCTGAATCAGAGCCTAGAGCAAAAAAAAATTGGATATTTTAGGATACCCTAAGGCTCCTAGAGAGGCAGTCACCTTACCAATTCATGAGATTCTTTATGAACACATGATTGATTTATGGGAGACTCCTCTCACTCTCTCTCCTCATTCTCGCAGGTTGGACACCATTCCATTGTGGTGCAGTCAGCTATGAAGAGGATAAAGAGTACAAAAAGACACTCTTCTGCTCCTCCAGGAAGAGAATGCAGAACCTTGGATGCTTTTGGTAGGAAAATCTTCCAGGCCAGTATGCTTATTGCCAGAATCAACTCATATAGCCTCTACATGGGTATGTTTCTAAAAGAAGTGGCAGAAAAGCTGCACACTTTCCTCCCTTTTATTCCAGAGGATAAAAGTGAAGAATTCCGCATGTGGCTTAAGGCATACTCAAGACATTTTCAAGTTTTCCAATAGGGCAGCCTTTGACTCCTTTGAAGGTGCCAGTAGAGCCTCAGGCATTGCCATATCTGCTCGCAGAATTGCTTGGCTCCAGACTTCTGATCTAGAACCCTGGGTTCAAGATGGCTTAGATTTTCACCTGTACAGGGCAGATTTCCTATTTGACAAAGAGTGGCAAATAAAAGCCACTCAAATGGATGCAGAGAATTCTGCTCTCGATAGACTTTCAAAGTCTACCTCCATTCCTGCCAAGAAAAAGACTTTTAAAAAGTCTTTTTTCAAAAAGGGCAGGTTTCCTTCCACTTCTGGCCAACAATCTTCTACAGGTCGCTTTACCGCTAAGCGTCAGCAACCTAAGCAGGCCAGGCCTAAGTCTACAGGGGCTGCTGCAACTCAGCAGTCCCAACCTCCTCAGGGTTTTTGACTTGATGCTAGAGAACTTAGCTTTTCTGGCTTTAAAACAGCCAGAACCTCTCACCATTCCAGGAAGGTTAGCTCATTTTGCTCCCAGATGGGAGCAAATCACATCAGAGCAGTGGACCCTCTCCATCATAAGAGAGGGCTACAAGCTTCCTTTTTCAGACCTTCCTCCCCACACCATGGTGAGACATTTCAATTCCCCCACATCTCTTCTCGACTTTTTAGGTCAGGAAGTGACTACCCTTCTGGCCCAAGGGGCAATAGAAGAAGTCCCCCTTCTTCAACAAGGGTCAGGGTTCTACTCCCCCTATTTTCTCATTCCAAAGAAAACAGGAGGATACAGACCCATCTTAGATCTCAGGGAATTGAACAAATTTCTTCTATGCAAGGAGAAGTTCAAGATGCTTTCTCTGGGCACACTCCTTCCATACCTTCAAAGTCAGGATTGGCTTTGTTCTCTAGATCTCAAGGATGCGTACACACATGTCCTCATCCATCCATCTCACACAAGATTCCTACGTTTTCTTTTCCAAGGAAAACATTACCAATACAGAGTGCTTCCTTTCGGTCTGGCCTCTGCCCCAAGAGTGTTCACCAAATACATGGCAGTAGTTGCTGCATTTCTACGCACTCTGGGAATATTTGTCTTCCCATACCTGGACGACTGGCTCATCTGAGCCCCATCCCAGTCAGAGGCCCAGATTTCCCTGGACTGCCTACACATGAGAGCAGCTCAATGGACCTTGTCCACCCAGTGGACTCAAGCATCAGGAGCTCTCTCAGACCAAATAGCAACCTCCAAACGTCTCTTTTGGTCTCTCCAATGGTGGATGTCCACTCAAAATCTGTTGCTGGGGTTCCCCTTCCAGCAGTTGTTGCCCCAAGCAACCCTCACAACAGATGCCTCCCAAGCAGGTTGGGGAGCTCATCTACAGGATCTCTCCACCCAAGGCACTTGGTCCCATCAGGAGACCTCTCTTCATATCAACCACTTGGAGCTTCGAGCAGTCTTTCTAGCTCTCAAGGTCTTCCATACCCTCCTCAGCTGCAAGACAGTCCTCATCCATACGGACAATCAAGTAGCTATGTTTTACATAAACAAGCAAGGAGGAACTGGCTCTCTGTCGCTTTGCAACGAAGCTCTAAGATTGTGGGCCTTCGCCAGAGAGCATCAAATCCATCTCCTGGCAATATATCTCCCAGGAATCCAAAACTCTTGGGCAGACAGACTCAGTCGAGTCCTGCTTCCACACGAATGGTCCCTGCACATGGATCAGGTACTCAAAATCTTTCAAGAATGGGGAACCCCGGACATAGACCTCTTTGCAAGTCCGTGGAATGCCAAACTTCTCCGCTTCTGTTCCAGAATTCCGTGTCAGGGAGTTCAGGCCAAGGATGCCTTCCTCCTTCATTGGGGTCAGGGCTTCCTGTATGCCTTTCCACCCATTCCCTTGATTCCCAAGACTCTGTTCAAACTCCAGAGGGATCAAGGATCTATGATCCTCATAGCTCCACGCTGGCCACGCCAAGTGTGGTACCCTCTACTTCTGCATCTCTCCCAAGCCCCCTCCCTGGACTTGGGAGCTGCTCCAGACCTTCTATCTCAGGAGGAAGGGACTTTGTGGCACCCAAACCCCAAGTCCCTTCACCTCAAAGCTTGGTTACTGAAGGCCTAGACCTTCAAGGCTTGAATCTTTCTCAACAAGTGAAGGATATCCTCCATGCTTCCAGAAACCTTCCACCAGGCGTTCCTATGCTTTTAAGTGGAAAAGATTTTCCATTTGGTGTGCTGAAAAGGGTCTTGCCCCTTTAGCACTACCTTTAAATGCTCTGTTAGACTTAAGACAAATTCAGTGAGAGTCCATTTGAGTGCTATTGCAGCATCCCTTAAGCCCATCAATGGACAACCTATTTCCTCTCATCCTCTCATTGCAAGATTCATGAGAGGCCTAACTTTAACTAAACCTCCCATTAGGCCTCCTCCGGTGGCATGGGATTTAAATTTGGTTCTTGGCCAGCTTATGAAGCCACCCTTTGAACCATTAGCCACTACCTCCTTGAAATTTCTTTCCTGGAAGGTTATTTTCCTCATTGCAGTCACTTCAGCTCGCCGCATCAGTGAACTGCAGGCTTTAGTGGCTAATCCACCTTATACAAGGTTCCATCATGATAAGGTAGTCCTTAGGACAAATCCACACTTTATGCCTAAAGTGGTCTCACCTTTTCATCTTAATCAAGAGGTATATTTACCTGTCTTTTTTTCCAGCTCCTCATGCATCCAGTGCAGAGAAGAGTCTTCACACTCTGGATTGTAAAAGAGCTCTTGCTTTTTACTTACACAGGACACAGCAACATAGAAAGTCTTCCCAGCTTTTTGTTGCTTTTGATCCTTCTCATTTGGGACTTCCAGTCTCTAAGAGAACACTGTCCAACTGGATTGCTCAGTGTATTTCTTTCACCTACCAGAGTAAGAACCTTTCTCTGGAGAGCCATGTCACAGCTCATAATGTGAGGGCCATGGCCACCTCTATGGCTCATCTAAATTCTGTGTCCATCGACCAGATCTGTCGAGCAGCCACCTGGGCCTCGGTTCATACCTTCACAGCCCATTACTGCTTGGACAAGGAATCCCGCCGGGATGCCTTGTTTGGTCAGGCTGGTCTCAAACACCTGTTCCACTCTTAAGCAACTCCTACCCTCCTTCCCTGGATGGATGCCTGAGATCCATAGGAGGAAGTAGACCCCTTCACAGGGTCTCATATCCTTGGGGATCTCCCAGGCATCTTAGCTAGGGAGTCCCCATATGTGAAGACTCATTCCTGCTTGTTCCTGGAGATAGCACAGTTTACTTACCTGTAACAGGTGATCTCTGGGAACAGCAGGAATAAGTCTTCACAACCCTCCCACCTCCCCTAGGAGTTGTACCTCTTTTTTTCTGTCTTTCCTTTCCTCTCTCTATTGTCTCAGCTTTAAATTCGAACTGAGGAGAGCTGGTCAGGAAAGGCGGGAAGGCAGCGCGCAGGCGCAGTGGGATGCTCCCAAAGGCTTTCCTTTTTGGGAAGCTGGGGAGCGTTCCCACGCAGGCTCTGTCGGTACCGACGTACCCATATTTGAAGACTTATTCCTGCTGTTCCCAGAGATCACCTGTTACAGGTAAGTAACTGTGCTTTCTCCAGGAGCAGCAGGAATCAGTCCTCACAACCCTCCCTCCTCCCCTTGGAGTTGCATTCATATGATTTATTTTGCTAATTTTTTGCTGTCTTTTAGCTATGTCATCAGACTGAGCAAGATGGCACCCTTGGGCGGGAAGGGGACCGCGCATGTGCGCTGCAATTCCCAAAGGCTTTCTTTGAAAGCTGGGGAAATGCTCTGCACGAGGGCTCCGTCGGCGCCGACGTCACCCATATGTGAGGACTGATTCCTGCTGCTCCTGGAGAACACCTGTTACAGGTGAGTAACTACTCTTTCTCCGCACTCTAGGGATATTCGTCTTCCCCTACTTAAACGACTGGCTCATTTGAGCCCCATCACAGTCAGAGGCCTGGACCTTCCTATTTTGCACAATGCGTATCCTTCAGTATTTGGGTCTTGTCGTAAACGTCCAAAAACCCAGTCTAACTCCCACTCAGTCCCTAGAATTCATAGGAGCTTTGTTGGATGCCAAAAAGGCAAGGGCCCATCTTCCCCAGGCCCGTTGCTTTCGCATAGTGCAGTTAGCTTCTAAAGCAGTTCTAAAGCCTCTTCTCACTGCCCGAGAAATGCTACAACTACTAAGCCACATGGCATCTACCGTGCATGTGGTTCCTTATGCTCACCTCCATATGAGCAAAAAATAGTAGAATTACTCTATTCTCCAGGACCAAGCAGGAAGTCAGTCCTCACATATGGGGTGACGTCGGCGCCGACGGAGCCCTCGCGGAGCAATTTTCCCCAGCTTTCAAAGAAAGCCTTTGGGAATTGCAGCGCACATGCGCGGTCTCCTTCCCGCCCAAGGGTGCCATCTTAGCCAGTCTTCTTTTTTCCGCGGAGCCCTACAGACGTACCCGTCGTGTCCCCGCTGAAAAAGTTGATTTTAGTGATTTATTTCTCTTTTTTCCTTCGGTTCGACGCCGGTCTTTTTCCTGCCCGGACTCGCGACGCCGTTGCGAGTCCTTCTCTATTTTTCGGTTTTTCTGATTTTTGGTCAGTTTCGTTTTTCGGTTTTTCGCTGGCAGCCCGGTCCTTTGACCTTGCAGGGGCCCTTTTTCCCCCGATGGCTGCCAGTGGTTTCAAGCGGTGTGTTCAGTGTGACAGAAATATGTCACTCACTGACACACACGATAATTGCCTCCGCTGCCTGGGCCCGGATCACGAAGAACTGATCTGTGGGGCCTGCGGCAAAATGTCCTCCAAAGCGTTAAGGAGTCAGCGGCACCAGCGGGAACGAATCTTCGCTGACCCCGGCCGTACCCGGACCTCGTCGGAGGCCTCGGCGTCCAGAGGTTCCAGCTCTGACCATCGCCGAAGTTCCTCCGACAGGGGTTCTCCCTCCGGGGACCATCGACGGAAGGTAAAACCCGCGAGGGCGGCGTCGGTGGACGCTCCTGGCTCCGCGAGGGCCAGGTCGCATAGCCCCGATAGCCGTCCCGGGTCTTTGGAGAAGGAGCACCTCCCGAAGCGACCTCGTCTGGAGTCGGAGTTGCCTGCTCGGGTAAGTCCTGTAGTCCTCCTGGACTCGCCTCCGAGAGGTCCGACGTCGGGCCCGACGCCGTCGGGGCCCGAGTCGGGGGCTGCTGGGTCACCTGAGGTCGGACTCAGGTTGACGGCCTTGGAGAGCAGACTATCTGCCTTCATGGACCAGCAGCGGGCACTGATCGCTAGCCTCGCTGGCGCCACTGCCCCGACCGCCGGGACGTCGACGTCTAAGTCGACCCCGGAGACCGAGCCGATCCTCGAGTCCATGCGAACTCGAGTCGATCCTCGGTCGAGGTCACCCTCGGCCTCCCGTTCGGGACCGAGGTCGTCGACGCCGACTCCCTCGGTGTCAGAGCGGCCGACGCCTCCGCCTGCCCGAGCCGACCCCACCGATTCCTCCTCGGAGTCGGCCTGGGAGTCTGAAGAGGAAGAGTCACCTGATTCGCTTCGGACTCAGTGTGTCCCCTCGGACTCCCCTGAGTCCGAACCTCGGAAGCAGTCCCCTCCGGAGGATGCCCGGTTCTCGGACTTCGTCAGGGATATGGCCAAGGCTTTGGCCTTCCTTGCGGATCCCGAGGAGGAGCCGAAGAGCCGAAGAGCTCGACGCCCTTCAGTATGACTCTCCCGCCAGGGAACACTTTACTGTACCGGTTCCTCCCATGCTGGAACGACTACTCTTCTGCATGTGGGAGAGTCCGGCATCGTCGCCGGTATTAAGCAAGCGGGTCGATTCCATCTATCGAGTCCGCAAGAGTCCTGGCTTCCAAAAAGCACAGCTGCCGCACCATTCCATGGTAGTGGAATCGGCCATGCATAGGCTTAAGAGCCAAAAGATGCACTCCTCGGTGCCTCCTGGCAGGGAGGCCTGTAACCTGGATGGCCTTGGTAAGAAGTGTTTCCAGGGCTCTATGCTTGCTTGTCGTGTCCAGACCTACCAGCTCTGCATGGGCATGTATCTCCGAGACCTGGCTAAAGAGATAGCCGGATTCTCCGCTGGGCTGTCCGAGGAACCTTTGCGGAGGTTCCTGGCCTTGACAACTGGTATTCGGGAATGCTCCAAATTCATGTCCCGAGCAGCCTATGATGGCTTTGAAGCATCGGCTCGAGTGGCCGCAGCCGGCATCGGTGCCCGCCGACAGGCTTGGCTTCAGTCGTCTGACCTTGAACCCTGGGTGCAGGACAAGTTGGTCGATGTCCCCTGCCGAGGTGAGAACCTCTTTGGCAAGCCCATGGCTGAAAAGGCTGCACAAATCGAGACGGAGACTCTCACCAGGACTAGGCTTTCTAGGAAGACCTCCGCCCCTTCCCAGAAAAAGAAGGGCTCGGGAAAGAAGTCCTTTTACCCGAGAAAGGCGGCTGCCTATAAACACTACCCTCAATATCAGGCCTCCGCAGCTCCCCAACAGGGCCAGCAGGCCAAGGGACGGGGTAACGGGTCCCGTAGGCAGCAAGCCCCCAAGCCTGCACCACCAGCCCCTGCTCAGCAGGGTGGGGGTTTTTGACTTCATCAGCATAGCCTCTCCCCCTCAGCTGGCTCCTCCCAGCACCGGAGGCCGGCTGGTTCACTTCGCCCACAGGTGGTCCAACATCACTTCAGATGCCTGGGTGCTTCAAGTCGTAAGAGAAGGCTATCTTCTCCACTTCCACCAGGTCCCTCCCTCTTATTTCCCGGGAGAACCTCCACGACTCCCTCTGCACAGGGACTTACTCCTTCAGGAGTTAGCAAGTCTTCTTCAGGAACAGGCTGTGGAACCGGTGCCCCACCACCTGAGAGGTCAAGGTTTTTATTCCAGGTATTTCCTAATACCAAAAAGGACAGGAGGCCTCAGACCCATCCTGGACTTGCGCAACCTCAACAAGTTCCTCGTGCGGGAAAAGTTCAAGATGCTTACCCTTGGAATCCTTCTGCCCTACCTCCAGCAGGGAGATTGGCTATGCTCCTTGGATCTAAAGGATGCCTACACGCACATCCTCATCCACCCAAGCCACCGCCAATACCTAAGGTTTGTGGTGGCAGGAAATCATTACCAGTACAGAGTACTGCCCTTTGGCCTATCCTCCGCACTGCGAGTCTTCACAAAATGTATCGCGGTGGTGGCGGCCTATCTCCGGCTTCACGGCCTCTATGTCTTTCCGTACCTCGACGACTGGCTCATCAGAGCATCGTCCTCTCCGGAAGTCACCAATGCAACACACCGCACGGTGACTCTTCTGCAGTACTTGGGCTTTGTCATACACTTCGCAAAGTCCACTTTGCTCCCCTCACAGGATCTCGAGTTCATCGGCGCAAGACTGCACACTCCTCAGGCACGAGCTTTCCTGCCTCTCGACAGGGCTCAACGGCTCATGGACCTAGCCGGCCGTTTTCGCAGCCAGTCCCTGGTCTCAGCCAGGCGCTTCCTGAGACTACTCGGCCATATGGCTTCCACCGTCCACGTGACCCCCAATGCCCGCCTGAATATGCGGCCTGCTCAATGGTGCCTTCGCAAGCAGTGGCAACAAGCCACCGGCGGACTAGCCGACTTAGTGCGCGTCTCCAGGCCGCTGGCCTCTTCTCTACAGTGGTGGCTTCATCGGCCGAACCTGGTGCTCGGAATGCCTTTTCAGTCACCTCAGCCGGCTCAAGTGCTGACGACCGATGCTTCCCTCCTGGGTTGGGGAGCACATTGCCAAGGGGCATGTACTCAAGGTCTCTGGACCGCGTGGGAGTCTGCTCAGCAGATCAACTTCCTGGAGCTCAGAGCAATCCGTCTGGCTCTCAAGGCTTTCTCCCACCTGACTTCTCACCAGTCCGTCCTTGTCCAGACAGACAATCAAGTTGCCATGTTCTACGTGAACAAACAGGGGGGCACGGGCTCCTTCCTTCTCTGCCGAGAAGCTCAGAAGCTCTGCTCTTGGGCCGTCAGTCACGGCATTCTTCTCAAGGCAGTTTATCTCCCAGGCCAAGAAAATTGCCTGGCGGACAAACTCAGCAGGATCCTCCAGCCGCACGAGTGGCGTCTGGATCCCTTGGTAGTTCAGAAACTTTTTCTGAAGTGGGGACTCCCCACGATGGATCTCTTTGCCAGTCCTCTCAACAGGCAACTTCCTCGCTTCTGCTCTCGTCAGCCACATCCCCTTCGAGTAGCGGCAGATGCTTTTCTACTCTCCTGGTCGGAGAGCCTTCTGTATGCTTTTCCTCCCATCCCGCTAGTCTCTCGAACTCTTTTCAAGGTTCTCCGAGACAAAGCTTCCATGATCCTGGTGGCTCCTCGCTGGCCCAGACAGCCGTGGTTTCCACTCCTGCTGCAATTAGCGGTAGAGGATCCGTTCCCTCTGGGGTTTCAACCGGATCTCCTAACACAGGATCAGGGGTCCCTGCTACACCCCAACCTCAGATCTCTCAATCTAATGGCCTGGCTGCTGAAAGGGTAGTCCTTGCTCCCCTTCTACTGCCGGCAGAGGTGGAAGAGGTCGTCCTAGTTTCTCGGCGACCTTCTACCCGCAAATGCTACGCCCTTAAATGGCGTCGCTTTTCCGTTTGGTGTGCCCAGCAGTCTCAGGATCCCTTCTCCTGCTCGGTGTCGGTGATCTTGCAGTACTTGCTCTACCTCTCTAATCTGGGACTTAAGTCCAACTCCGTCAAAGTTCACCTCAGTGCTCTTTCAGCACATCATGTGCCGGTGGACGGCAGACCTCTTTCCAGCGACCCTCTCGTAGCGAGGTTTCTCCGAGGTCTCCTTCTACTTAAACCACCTCTGCGCCCGCCAGCTCCTGACTGGGACCTGAATGTGGTTTTACAGCGGATCACCTGTCCGCCTTTTGAACCCATGGCTACCTGTTCTCTCCGTTTCCTTTCTTGGAAAACTTTATTCCTGATAGCCCTCACTTCCGCTAGACGCGTAAGTGAATTGCAGGCCCTCGTGTCTGATCCCCCTTACACTCGGTTCTACAAAAATAGGGTAGTCCTACGGACTCACCCAAAATTTCTTCCAAAAGTGGTCTCCCCTTTTCACATCAATCAGGAGGTGGTACTTCCGACCTTCTTTCCCAGGCCACACTCCAGCCGAGCTGAAATGGTCCTACATACCCTGGACTGTAGAAGGGCATTGAACTTCTACCTTGACCGTACGCGGGAGCACCGTAAAGCTGCTCAGCTTTTTGTGTCTTTTGACCCCAATAAATTGGGGCTCCCGGTCTCCAAGCGTACTCTGTCCATCTGGGTTGCTGACTGTATCGCTTGGGCTTATGGGGCAGCCGGACTCTCGTTAGAAAGTCGAGTCACGGCTCATTGTGTTCGGGCGAAGGCTACGTCAGTGGCTTACCTCCGCTCTGTTCCGCTGGCAGACATCTGCCGGGCCGCTACTTGGTCTTCGAGCCAGACTTTTGCGGTCCATTACTGTCTCGAGAGGGAGTCCCGCAGGGACAGTGCTTTCGGACAGGCAGTTCTCCGAAATCTCTTCGAGGTTTGAGCAACTCCTACCCTCCATCCCGGATGGGGGCTACCGGTGGGTAATAATTCAGTGAAGATTCCTTCCTTCTGTGCCGCTGAGCTAGAGGGAGCTCATTTTTGTGCTTAGGGTCTCCGGTAGCCTTAAGCTTGGGAGTCCCATATGTGAGGACTGACTTCCTGCTTGGTCCTGGAGAAAGCGTAGTTACTCACCTGTAACAGGTGTTCTCCAGGAGCAGCAGGAATCAGTCCTCACAACCCTCCCTCCTCCCCTTGGAGTTGCAATCATCTGCTTAAGTTTTTTTTGCTAATTTTTATGCTGTCTTTTAGCTATGTCATCAGACTGGCTAAGATGGCACCCTTGGGCGGGAAGGAGACCGCGCATGCGCGCTGCAATTCCCAAAGGCTTTCTTTGAAAGCTGGGGAAAATTGCTCCGCGAGGGCTCCGTCGGCGCCGACGTCACCCCATATGTGAGGACTGATTCCTGCTGCTCCTGGAGAACACCTGTTACAGGTGAGTAACTACGCTTTATTAACAGCACTTAATAAAAGTAAAAGTAAACTCATGGGTGTAGCTCCAAAAAATGGCACGGGGACGTTTCAGACTGATCGGCACAAAACACAGACAACAAGCATCTATCAGTGCCACAATAGCATCAATGACAGTCCACCGGCCCAGATCACTTTTTCAATGTTTTTTAATTGCTTGTGATAGCTTTTTTTTGTATTCAGACACGGTGCTTCCAATACACCCACAGCATATTCAGGTACCCCTTTTTTTTTTTTAACGCCAGTTGTCTCGGCGCCATTTATTGCGTTTCTCTCAATAAAGCTGAGTTTCTTCAGGGGGATTTATTACTAAAAATATGAGAGCAGCCCAGTGGACTTTATCCACTCAGTGGACCCAGGCATCAGGGTGCCTGTCAGACAAAATAGCAAACGCAGATTGCCTTATTTTGTCCCTCCAATGGTGGCAGTCCACTCAGAACCTGTTGCTGGGGTCCTCATTTCAGCACCCTTACCCCAGGCAACTCTCAACAGATGCTTCACCAAATGGGTTGGGGAGCTCATCTGCAAGACCTCTCCACCCAAGGCACTTGGACTCCACAGGAGTCTCATCTACATATCAATCTGTTAGAGCTCAGAGCAATCTTCCTTGCTCTTCGAGTGTTCCACACTCTGCTCAGCTGCAAGACAGTCCTTATTCACATGGACAACCAAGTAGCCATGTTCTACATGAACAAGCAAGGAGGAACAGGCTCTCTGTCGCTTTGCAACGAAGCTTTGCGACTGTGAGTCCTCGCCAGAGAGCATCAGATTCATCTCCTGGCAGTGTATCTTCCAGGCATAAAAAACTCTTGGACAGACAGACTCAGTCGAGTTCTGCTTCCACACGAATGGTCTCTACATGTAGACCAGGTGACCAAGATTTTTCAAATTTGGGGAACCCTGGACATAGACCTCTTTGCAAGTCCATTGAATGCCAAACTTCCCCGGTTCTATTCCAGAATCCCGGCTCAGGACTCTCAGGCCAAGGATGCTTTCCTCCTTCACTGGGGCCAAGACTTCCTTTATGCCTTTCCACCCATTCCCCTAATTCCCAGGACCCTATTCAAGCTTCAAAGAGACAGAGGCCGTATGATTCTCATAGCTCCACATTGGCCTCGGCAAGTGTGGTACCCTCTGCTTCTACATCTCTCTCAAGCTCCCTCCCTGGAGTTAGGGTCTGCTCCAGAGGGTCTATCTCAGGAGAACAGAATGTTATGGCATCCCAATCACCAGTCTCTGCATCTCAGGGCTTGGTTGCTGAAGGCCTAGATCTCCATGGTCTTAACCTCCCTCAGCAAGTAAAGGATATCCTTTATGCTTCCAGGAAGCCTTCCACAAGACGCTCTTATGCTTTCAAGTGGAAAAGGTTTACCATATGGTGTTCGCAGGAGGGTCTTAACCTCCTTGCGGTACCTCTGGAATCATTACTGGAGTATCTCCTTCATTTATCCAATGCAGGACTTAAGACTAGCTCAGTTAGGGTCCATTTGAGTGCTATTGCAGCTTCCTTTAAGCCCCTAAATGGACAACCTTTTTCCTCCCATCCTCTTATAGCAAGATTTATGAGAGGCCGCCTGCTGACTAAGCCTCCCATTAAGCCACCACCTGTGGCATGGGACTTAAATTTGGTTCTTGGTCAGCTTATGAAGCCACCTTTCGAACCCTTAGCTACTACCTCCTTGAAATTCCTTTCTTGGAAGGTTAACTTTCTCATTGCAATCACATCAACACGTCGCATCAGTGAGTTGCAAGCACTAGTGGCTGATCCACCTTATACAGGGTTCCATCATGACAAGGTAGTCCTTAGGACTCATCCACACTTTATGCCAAAGGTGGTCTCGCCTTTTCATCTAAACCAAGCGATCTACCTACCTGTGTTCTTTCCAAGGCCTCATGCATCAAATGCAGAAAGGAATCTTCATACTTTGGACTGTAAAAGAGCTCTAGCCTTTTACTTACAAAGAACACAGCAACATAGAAAGTCCTCTCAACTCTTTGTTGCTTTTGATCCTTCTCATTTGGGACTTCCAGTCTCCAAGAGAACACTGTTAAACTGGATTGCTCAGTGTATTTCCTTTGCCTATCAGAGTAAGAATCTTCCTCTGGAGGGCCATGTCACAGCTCACAATGTGAGAGCCATGGCAGCTTCAATGGCTTATCTACACTCTGTGTTTATCGACGACATCTGTCGAGCAGCCACCTGGGCCTCAGTTCATACCTTCACAGCCCATTACTGCTTGGACAAGGACTCCCGCTGGGATGCCTTGTTTGGTCAGGCTGTTCTCCAACACCTGTTCCATACCTAATCAACTCCTACCCACCATCCCTGGTTGGATGCCAGAGATCCATGGAGGGAAGTGGAGCCCTTTCTCAGGGACACACAACTTCTGGGGTTTTTCCCTGGCATCTAAAGCTAGGGAGTACCCATATGTGAAGACTACATTCCTGCTTGTTCCTGGAGATAGCATAGTTACTCACCTGTAATAGGTGATCTCCGGGAACAGCAGGAATTTAGTCTTCACAACCCACCCACTTCCCCTAGGAGTTGTATCTCTCTATCTCTTTCTCTTTCCCTCCCTCTCTCTCTCTCTTTGTCTCAGCTTTAAAACTCAACTGGAGAGAGGCAGTTGTGGAAGGCAGCAAGCAGGTGCTGTGGGATGCTCCCAAAAGCTTTCTAATTGGACGCTGGGGAGCGTTACCGCGCAGGCTCCTTCGGTACCGATGATACCCATATGTGAAGACTAAATTCCTGCTGTTCCCGGAGATCACCTGTTACAGGTGAGTAACTATGCTTTACGCCCCCTATTTCCATATTCCGAAGAAAACCGGGAGGGACAGACCCATTTTAGACCCCAGAGAATTGAACAAATTCCTGTTCAAAGAGAAATTCAAGATGATTTCTCTGGGAACTCTGCTGCCATACCTTCAGAGTCAGGATTGGCTTTGTTCTCTAGATCTCAAGGATGCATACACTCATGTTTTCATCCATCCAACTCACCGAAGATTGCTTTGTTTTCTTTTTCAAGGAAAGCACTACCAATACAGCAGGGGTGTCAAACTCAAATACACAGTGGGCCAAAATGTAAAACTTGAACAAAGTCGCGGGCCAGCATTGAACAAATGAACCTTTTAATATGGACCCAAACAAGATTTGCTTTAACATTGAATATGAAGCAACACTTATTACTATACAATTTATAACTTAATAGTTCAGATATGCAAAAACCAATTTCAAATAAAAAAAACATCAATGACATTCATTTATTAAATAAGATTTAAATAATAATAATAATAATTTTTAAAATAAAATAACAATAATAAAATTAATCAACCATTCAAGCCCATGTCTTGGAGTAGCAAGAAAAAGTGCATAAAGAAAACGTTAATTATTGCTCAGTTTGCTGCACACTGATCTAATCTGATGTGCCCAAGCCAGATACCTGGCATCTCTTCTTGGATGATAGTTCATCAATGTCTGGGCTCAAGCTTTGAGCTGAGGAAATCCTCAGTATCGAGCGAAGGTGTTCATCAGTCAGACGTCTCCTGTGAGATGTTTTGGTCATCTTCATCGAGGAGAAAAGTTGCTCACATAGATAAGTGCTGCCGAACATGGAGAGCATCTGAGCAGCTTGGGTGCGGAGCTGAGGCATTGTGTCAGGGATGAACTGTGGAAACTGGGCGGCGCCCACAGCATCATACTTTGACTTCAGCGTGTCATTACACTGGAGTTCAATTAGCTCCATTTGGAGGTTGGTTGGTGCGTTTTCCACATTAACTGCAAAGGGATTACTGAGCAGTTCAAACCTACATTTCTGGACATCAAAGTCGGCAAATCGCCCGCTAAACTCAGCGCCGAGTACACTGAGTTTTTCAGCAAACTGTGCGCATGGGAACAAGTTGGCAAAGAACTGCGTTTTCATGGTTTGGCAGCAGGGAAAATGGCCAAGGTTTCCTTGCAGCATCTGATTCTCCCACAGGCACAGTTTAGTTTTAAAAGCCCTCACTGCAGCGTACATGTCTGTGATGATGCGCCCCCGCCCCTGAAGCTGCAGGTTCAGCGCATCGAGATGGCTCGAGATGTCACACAGAAAGGCCAGCTCACACAGAAACTTTTTCTCCCGAAGCTCTGCTGTGTCCTTCCCTTTGCTTTCCAGAAACTGACATATTTCCTCATGCAGCTCAAAACATCTATTCAGTACTTTTCCTCGGCTTAACCATCTCACCTCTGTGTGATACGGCACGTCTGCGTATTCCGAACCACACTCCTCCAGAAAAGACTTAAACTGGCGGTGATTCAGACCTTTGGCTCTTATAAAGTTAACTACTTGTGTTACTGTGGTCATAACATGTTCCATCTTTAGGGCTTTGCCACACAATGATTCCTGATGTATGATGCAGTGATAAACAGTTAGTTCACCTGCACAGTTCTCTTCCTGCATCTTCTCCCGGACCCTGCCCACCAGTCCACTTGTTTTGCCGCACATCGCTGGCGCACCATCTGTCGTTAATCCCACGAGTTTATCCCACGGCAGCTTTATTTCAGTTACGCATTTGGAAACCTCCTCAAAAATTTCCTTTCCTGTGGTTGTGCCATGCATTGATTTGAATCCCAATAGCTCCTCCGTAACACACATATTTGAGTCCACTCCACGGATGAAGACTGACAGCTGAGCAGTATCAGATGCGTTGCTGCTCTCATCCACAGCAAGGGAGAATGCAACGAAATCTTTTCCCTTTTCCAAAAGCTGGTCATACAGATTGGTGGCAAGATCACATGTGCGATCAGCTACTGTGTTTCTGCTCAGGCTCACGTTTGAAAAGGCTTGCTTTTTCTCTGGGCACACGATGTCACAAACTTTCAACATGCACTTTTTCACAAACTCTCCCTCATTAAAGGGCCGGGCTGATTTTGCGATCTCTGCTGCCACAATATAACTAGCCTTTACAGCAGCCTCACTTTGTGATGTGGCTTTTTTGAACATATTCTGTTGTGAAACCAAACTTCTTTTCATCTCCTCCACTTTCTGGCTCCTTTGAGTCATGTCCAGGTCCTTGTACTTGTCATGGTGTTTTGTTTCATAGTGTCGTCGAATGTTATACTCCTTAGTTATAGCCACGTTGACTCCACAAATCAGACAAACAGGTCTGTCTTTTACATATGTAAACAAATATTCTGTCTCCCACCTGTCCAGAAAGTTCCTGTTGTCTGCCTTTCTTTTTGCCATTTTTGGGAAGGGGTTCCACAGTGACAGTTGTAGCTTGAGATCGCTATGACTTCTGTCACACAGGAGAGGGCGTTTCTGGGACCTGTCCTGATTGACGCGCCAAAACAACAGCAAGGCATTATGGGATTTGTAGTATTAGCGATGAATGAATGCGCTGTATAATACCGGCGGGCTAGCTCTAGTAGTCATTTGGTATAGCCTCGCGGGCCAAATATAATTACACTACGGGCCAAATTTGGCCCGCGGGCCAGAGTTTGACACCTATGCAATACAGGGTGCTTCCTTTTCACCTTGTCTCAGCACCAAGGGTGTTTACGAAATGCATGGCTGTGGTAGCAGCATTTCTTCGCACTCTAGGAGTATTCGTCTTCCCCTACTTAAATGACTGGCTCATTTGAGCCCCATCAGAGTCAGAGGACAGAATTTCCCTATCTTGCACAATGCGTATCCTTCAGTAATTGGGCCTGGTCATAAACATCCCAAAATCCAGCCTAACTCCCACTCAGTCTCTAGAGTTTATAGGAGCTTTGCTGGATACCAGAAAAGCAAGGGCCTGTCTTCCACAGCCCCGCTGCCTTCGCATTGTGCAGTTAGCCTCCCAGGCAGTGTTAAAAACTCATCTCACTGCTCGGGAAATGTTACAACTACTAGGCCACATGGCATCTACCTTGCATGTGGTTCCCTATGCTCGCCTCCATATGAGAGCAGCCCAATGGACTCTATCCACTCAGTGGACTCAGGCATCAGGCTGCCTATCAGACAAAATAGCAAACACAAGTTGCCTTATTTTGTCTCTACAATGGTGGCAGTCAACCCAGAACCTGTTGGTGGGGTCCCCTTTCCAGCAACCCCTACCCCAGGTCACTCTAACAACAGATGCCTCACAGGTGGGTTCAGGAGCTCATCTGCAAGATCTCTCTACCGAAGGCACCTGGACTCCACAGAAGACCCACTTACATATCATTCTCCTAGAACCCAGAGCAATCTTCCTTGCTCTTCGATGTGTTCCACACCCAGCTCAGCTACAAAACAGTCCTAATTCAGATGGACAATCAAGTAGCTATGTTCTGTCTGAACAAGCAGGGAGGAACAGGCTCTCTATCGCTTTGCAACGAAGCTTTGCGACTATGGGCCCTCGCCAGAGAGCATCAGATTCATCTCCTTGCGGTGTATCTGCCAGGCATTCAAAACTCTTGGGCAGACAGACTCAGTCGAGTACTGCTTCCACACAAATGGTCTCTCCATGGAGACCAGGTAGCAAATTATTTTTCAAATTTGGGGAACTCTGGACATAGACCTCTTTGCAAGTACATTGAATGCCAAACTTCCCCGGTACTGTTCCAGAATTCCGGCTCAGGATTCTCAGGCCAGGGATGCTTTCCTCCTCCATTGGGGTCAGGACTTCCTATATGCCTTTCCACCCATTCCCCTAATTCCCAAGACCCTATTCAAGCTTCAGAGAGACAAAGGCCACATGATTCTCGTAGCTCCACATTGGCCACGGCAGTTGTGGTATCCTCTGCTCCTACATCTCTCTCAAGCTCCATCTCTGGAGTTAGGATCTGCTCCAGACCTCCTGTCTCAGGAGGACGTGATGTGGCATCCCAATCCCCACTCTCTGCATCTCAGGGCCTGGTTGCTGAGAGCCTAGACCTTCATGGTCTTAACCTTTTTCAACAAGTAAGGGATGTCCTTTGTGCTTCCAGGAAACCTTCCACAATACGCTCTTATGCTTTCAAGTGGAAAATGTTTTCCATATGATGTTGGCAAAATGGTCTTCACCCCCTTGCGATACCTCTGGAATCATTACTGGAGTATCTCCTTCATTTATCTAATGCAGGACTTAAGACTAACACAGTAAGAGTCCATTTAAGTGCTATTTCAGCTTCTTTAAAGCCTTTAAATGGGCAGCCTATTTCCTCTCATAGCAAGAATAATGAGGGTCCTTCTTCTAACTAAGCCTCCCATTAGGCCACCTCCAGTGGCATGGGACCTGAATCTGGTTCTTGGGCAGCTCATGAAGCTGCCTTTTGAACCTTTAGCTACTACCGCCTTGAAATTCCTTTCCTGGAAAGTTATCTTTCTCGTTGCAATCACATCAGCACGTCGCATCAGTGGTTTGCAAGCATTAGTTGCTGATCCTCCTTACACGAGGTTCCATCATGATAAGGTAGTCCTTAGGACTCATCCACATTTTATGCCAAAGGTGGTATGACCTTTTCATTTAAACGGTTTACCTGCCTGTGTTTTTTCCAAGGCCTCATGCTTCAAATGCAGAAAGGAATCTTCATACTTTGGGCTGTAAAAGAGCACTTGCCTTTTACTTGCAGAGGACAAAGCAACATAGAAAGTCCTCCCAACTCTTTGTTGCATTCAGTTCTTCTCATTTGGGACTTCCAGTCTCCAAGAGAACATTGTCCAACTGGATTGCACAGTGTATTTCTTTTACCTATCAGAGTAAGAACCTTTCTCTGGAAGGCCATGTCACGGCTCACAACGTGAGAGCCATGGCAGCCTCAATGGCTCATCTACACTCTGTCTCTATTTACGACATCTATTGAGCAGCTACTTGGGCCTCTGTTCATACCTTCACAGCCCATTACTGCTTGGATAAGGACTCCCGCCGGGATTTCTTGTTTGGTCAGGCTGTTCTACAACATCTGTTCCATACCTAATCAACTCCTACCCACCATTCCCATTAGGATGCCAGAGATCCATGGGGGGAAGTGGAGCCCTTTCACAGGGGCACACAACTTCTGGGGTCTCTCCCTGGCATCTCTAGCTAGGGAGTCCCCATATGTGAAGACTACATTCCTGCTTGTTCCTGGAGATAGCATAGTTACTCACCTGTAACAGGTGATCTCCGGGAACAGCAGGAATTTAGTCTTCACAACCCACCCACCTCCTCTAGGAGTTGTATCTCTTTCTTTACTTTCCCTCTCTCTCTCTCTCTTTGTCTCAGCTTTAAAACTCAACTGGAGAGAGGCAGTTGGGAAAGGCGGGAAGGCAGCACACAGGCGCTGTGGGATGCTCCCAAAAGCTTTCTAATTGGACGCTGCGGAGCTTTCCCGCACATGCTCCGTTGGTACCGACGATACCCATATGTGAAGACTAAATTCCTGCTGTTCCCGGAGATCACCTGTTACAGGTGAGTAACTATGCTTTCTTCACAGGGCGGGCAGAGCCCTGCAGAGGCTTCTCTGCAGAAGTGCCTTTGGAAAAGGATGGATATGGGGGACTTGTCATCTCTTATTTATATGTTTTTATATACCTCCCCTTCCATAGATCAAGGGCTGTTTACAATTAACAAAACCAATTACATTAAACTTGTGAATTGAACTTAGAATAGTGAAGTTACATTGGAATGAATTTTATGCTTGGGAATTTTGCCTTGCATTCCAAGAAATCCGACAGTTACTCTACATGTGATGAAGGTGAACCTCTAGTGTGGGATGACCAAGATGAGTCTCTCGTCATTCATTTCTTTTGTAAAAAGGAGCTGGCAGCACTCATTGATCATTTCCTCTTCCCTGCAGCTGTCAGATGCTGCGTTGGCAAAACAGGAGCCTCAAATGCATCCCTTCTTACGTGGGGTTCATAAACCCTACAGGATGTTTCCTTTCCTGGAGGTTCTTAAGAGCATGTTGTACACGGAATGGGACTTGCCTGTCACCCCACTGAAAGGGGGCAGCATCATGAATAGGCTCAACACACTCCCTCAGGAGGATCTTGCTGCCTGGATTTGGTTATACCATTTGAATGCACAGCGGATGACTGTCACCAGACACACCACCATCCCAGTTGGAGGGTGGTGTGGCCCTCAAAGACCAAGTGGATTGCAAGATCGTAACTTTCATAAAGAGCCAGTTTTCAACCACCTCCCTTATTCTCCAGATGGTGATTTGCGGGGGGCTTATGTTATGTTCCCTTCTTCATTGGATCCAGTCACTCCTCTAGCTGACACTTCAGTACTTTGGGAGCTGGCAGTAGCCTTCTTGTCAGATGCCATGTGTGATCTGGTGCACCTGGTGGTCAAAGATATTGCATTTTTCATGGTGGCATGTTGCTGGCCTTGGCTTTGCATTGGGCAGCAGACACTGCATCCAAGTCCCGCTTATCTAAACTTCCTTTCAAGGGGAAACTCGTGTTTGGGGAGGACTTGAAGGAGCAGGGAACATCCAATCGTTTGGTGCAGAGATCTCATAGTCTTCTAAAGGATAGACCTAAAGGACCTGAGAAGCCTGCCCCCCCCCCCCCCCGCTCCTCTACATCACGTTCTCCTTATTCCCACTACCAGGATTCCCAGGACTCCCAGAAGTATTGCTCAAGAAGGCCTTCCTTTCCTTCATCTGACTTTCGTTCCTGGATTTGAACATTTCAAGAGACTCATGGACCCCGGCAAGGCTTCCTTCTCCTGATCTGGGTTTGTCCATCAGATGCAATGATGGTTTGGGGCCCATTCCGGGGTTCCCTCCTGTAGGCGATTGGCCCCATCACGTCTTCCAAGAATGGACCTGTTTGACCTCAGACCCCTAGATGTGCGACATCATTCAATACGGCTATGTGCTGCAATGCAAAGATCCCATCTCAGATGCCTTCATGAAGTCTCCATATGGGTCAGCTGCCAAGGAAGTTGCCATTCAGTCTATCTTGGAGAGACTGTCCAGCCTTCAGGCTGTCCTACTGATTCTGGTGCCTTCTGCCAAAAGGGACAAGGGGCTAGCATTACATCTATTTTGTGGTGCCGAAGAAGATGTCCTGCCTGATTTTGGATCTCAAGGGCATCAATGTTTACCTAAGGAGGCCCTTTCGCTTCATCATGGAGATGTTTGAGGTCAGTCATCCCAGTGGTCTGGTGAGGAGTTTCTTGCATAACTGGACTTTGCAGAAGCCTGTTTCCACATCCACTATTAGGGAGGATCAGCAGTGCTGATCCTCCCTAATAGTGATATACCTGTTCACACTAATACCTGCCTATGCACTCAATCAAAACATATACCAACCCCTCTCACACCCTTACACCCCTTTCTACAACCTCTACACCATACAAACCCCACAACCACTCATACTCACACCATACTACTTCACAGGAAAGATTGTATCACACACGCCCAATCATAGGCTCTCCACTAGAAGTTCGACAAGAACTCGGAGACACCGCAAGCCCAATGCAGCATTGACCCGCTCACTCAACCTAGCTACATCAAAAACCACTAACAACCAGGCTACGCCAGCCCTACATGAAACCTGTAAAATTATACTCATCAATGCTCGCTCAATCAGGAACAAAACCCATATAATCTACGACATCATCACAGACGAAAAACCGGACATCCTATATATAACCGAAACATGGGTCACAGAAACAGATTCAGCCATATTGAACCAGATTAGCAAACCTGGATACAACCTGTATAACTGTCCCCGATCCCACAAAAAAGGTGGAGGCGTCCTCATAATAGCAAAGGACAACCTGAAACTCTCCAGCACATATCAGAATTCAAACCCAGACATAGACCTACTCAAGATCGAAAACTCCGCATTATCCATCTGCTTGATATACAGACCCCCCACGCCGCAACATGAGATATTAGCATCAGCATTGGAAACAATTTAATCAACGCAACCTAGAAAATTCCAGATCGTACTAGGGGACCTAAATCTAGCATCAACATCAGCCACGAATACAAACGCCTTCCTAGAAGCCATGTCCCAGCTAGGGTACCAGCAACTAATTACAGAACCAACCCATGAAAAAGGACACACACTAGACATGGTTTTCACGCCCAAAAGTGAACAAGCCAATGATGAGAAGCCCCTGATAGAGATCAATCCACTACCCTGGTCAGACCACCACCAAATCAAGATACAGATAAAGCTGCCAAACTTGACTAAAGACACAAGCAAAAAGAACATCACACCAACAAAGAAGATTCAACAAACCAAACATAGAAGGTCTGATCGAGACCATCAAATCCCACATAGACCTGGGTAAAACAGACCTCGATGACTTAACAAGCAATTGGGATGCCGGAATTCAGACCATAGCAATCCCCAATGGGAATCGGACACCAAACACATCCAAACACCAATCTGAACCTTGGTACACCATAACATTGACCAGAATGAAGAGAGACCTCAGAAAGCACGAAAGAAAGTGGAGACACACCAAATCCACCGAACTCAGGGCTGTGTACCTTAATCTCCTCTCAAAATACAAAGAGGAAATAAACACAGCAAAAAGGATACACCATACCAACATCCTAAACAAAGCCATCAACAAACCACGTGAACTTTTTGCACTAGTAAAGTCACTTACCAAAACAGCACAACCGGAACATCAAGATAGCCCTATACATCCACAAACACTGGCAAATCACTACGCGAGCAAGCTGACTACCACCACCCCCACGTTCAACGTAGGCACAACGCACCAACGAACGAAGACGAAGCAAGAATCTACATGGAGCACATTCCACAACATTGATGAACAACAAACCACCAACATTCTAACCTCCATAAATACCACCACCTCACCACTTGACCCCTGCCCAACCGCATGGATCAAAGCGGCAAAAAAAGAGATAAACCAGCAAATAGCCCACATTGTAAATCAGTCACTAAGTCAAGGAATAATGCCTGACCAACTAAAACAATCTATAATAAGGCCAATCCTAAAAAACAACTCTCAACAAGGAAGACCCGACCTCATACCGCCCCATATCCAGCATCTCATTCCTGGCAAAAATCATAGAAAAGGCAGTGCTCCTACAACTTCAAGACCACCTTGACGACCATGATACCTTAGACAAACAACAATACGGGTTCAGAAGAAACCATGGAGTTGAAACACTTTTGATAGCACTAATGAACAACCTCCTCAAAGGACTAGAAGAGACAAAGAAAATATTTATACTCATTTTCATTGACACCTCCGCCGCCTTTGACAATGTACATCATGGGATCCTCCTGAGTAAACTGGAATCCATAGGAGTTGAGGGAACCCCCCTCAAATGGTTCTCCTCCTACATATCGAACAGAAGGCCTCAAGTACAATTCAATGGGGAACAAGCTAAACCGTTCACTCAAACGCAGGGCATACCCCAGGGTTCAGCTCTCTCGGCACTACTGTTCAACATTTACATGCAACCACTCTGCGACATTTTTAAAAGGCATAACATCAACTACCACATCTATGCGGATGATATTATGCTCTACACGCAACTGGACGCCGCTGACCCCAAATATGCACAGCTCGAAAGCTGCATGGACGAGATGTTGCTGTGGCTACAGAAAAATAACATGACGATTAACCACAAAAAAACGGAGGTCATGTATATATCCAGCAAACCCAACTTCAAGCCACCTGATTCAATCACCCTGTGCAATAACACGTACAAAGCAAAAGATGAAATCAAATATCTAGGAGTCACACTCGACTGCAACCTAAAAATGGAGACACACCTGCGTAAAATAAACAAAGCCATCTTCCATAAACTTAGGGTGATACAACCTCTAAGGAAAATTATAGCACCATGCGACTTCCGGTCAGTGGCTCAAGCACTCATTATGCCACACCTCGACTACTGTAATGCCATCTTGCAAGGTCTGCCCAAAAAATCACTAAATATCATTCAAATGGCTCAAAATGTGACAGCCAGGATCATAATGGGAACAAGAATATCTGATCACATCACCCCAATATTAATCGACCTACATTGGCTTCCAATTGCAGCTAGGGTACAGTACAAGATGCTAGTAACAACATTCAAACTTATCAACAACATAGCCCCCTCATTCCTGTCCTCGCTTATCAGCACACAACCGGCAAATAGGAACAGAAGAACTAACAACTTGGGCACCCTGCAGGTCCCCAACACCATCAGATCTGTGAAAACAAGTACATGTCGCAGAGCCTTCTCTTTCTCTGCGCCTACTATATGGAATCAACTCCCTTTTGAACTGCGTTTAATCCAGGACATTAAAAGTTTCAGGAAAGAGTTAAAAACCCACCTATTTAAATGCTACTACAACCAGCCATGTGTCTCAAGATCCATGGAATCGTAGCAAAGCAAACTGATAATTATATGCATTTGAATCTGCCTTATGTATAATCATGTAAAATATGTGAAATCCTAAAATGTGTAAATATGTATGTATAAATGTAAATATGTATAAATCCAGTCCCCAAAACATTAACCATGTGTGCTGTGACCCCCCTCAGACCTATGTATTTACTGTCCTCCCCCTGTCCTGATTGACAAACCCCAAAAGAAGAATCGAACCGCTGCTGATCGCTGGAAGCAGCGGTATATAAATGTGTACTAAATAAATAAATAAATACTTGCGCTTCTTTGTTTTTGGCTCGCACTTTCTTTACCATTCTACCCTTCAGCCTCTCCACCATACCAAGGACGTTCACCAAGAATCATGGTGGTGGTGGCTGCTGCCGGTTTGTGGAGCAAAGGCATTTGTGTTCATCCTTATCTGGATGCCTGGCTTATACGAGCCAGTTCAAGTTGAGGCTGTTCGGGCATTGACCTGAGTAGTGCATTTCCTAGAGCCTACCAGTTGTTAGAGTACCTTGGAGCATGGTTTGACACTGCTTCAGGAAGGCTCTTTCTGCCCGAGAATAGAGCAGAGAAACTGATGTCTCAGTTTGTCTTTCTGAAAGCAGCAGGCTCTCAAGGAGTGGGACTGCTTTCAGCTCCTAGGATTGATGGCAGCAACAATCAAGATGGTCCCCTGGGTGCAAACGCATATGAGACTGCTGCAAAGGTTCTTATTGTCCCGCCAGTCAGCTCCTTCACAGGATTTTGAGATCAGGCTTCCTCCTCTTCCATCGGTGGCATCCAGCCTGTGATGGTGGAAGCAACACATTCATCTCTTGAAGAGCCTTCTCTTGGTAGATGCTGTACAAGTGGGCTCACCCCAAGATGGATCTGATGGTGATTTGGGCCAGTGCCAAAGTACAACGGTTCTTCAACCACTGCAGAGAAGCAGGCTGCAAGTGCTGGATGCCCTAGCTTAATCTTAGCCAAGGCAAGTTCTTCTACTACTATTAATAATAATAATAATCATTGATATAGCACTACAAGGTATACACAGCGCTGTACAGATACATATAAAAGATGATTCCTGCTCTTTAGAGCTTTCAATCTAATCAAGACAGACAGTGCAATACATGAAAACAAGGGTTCAAACAGGGAAAGGAGGCACAAGGAGAACAAGAGATTAGGATCCAACAGCAGCCTCAAAGAGGTGAGCCTTTAACATGGATTTGAAAAGGGGGAGAGATGAGGCCTGATTTACAGATTCAGGAAGTTTGTTCAGGCATAAGGAGCAGCAAGGTGAAAAGATAGAAGTCTGTATTTAGCAGTGTAAGAAAAGGGCATAGAGAGAAGAAAGCCAGAGGAAGTGGAGTTCACGAGGAGGGGTGTAGGGAGAGAGGAAAGATAGTGAGGGGCAGTAGAGTAAATACATTTAAAGGACAGGAGGAGACGTTTGAAATCGATACGAAAATGGAAGGGGAGCCAATGAAATGATTTGAAAAGAGGGGTTATACTGTATGAGTGTATCGGGGCTGGGGGCTGGTGGAAGATTAGCCGCGCAGCAGAGTTCTGAACTGATTGAAAAGGGGAGAAATGACTCTGAGGGAGATCAGCAAGGAGGAGGTTGCAATAGTCGAGATAGGAGTGACAAGTGGATAAAGTTTTAGTAGTGTGTTCAGAGAGGAAGGGATGAATTTTGTTAATGTTATAGAGAAAGAAACGACAGGTTTTAGCTATCAGTTGGATAGGTGTGGAGAAGGAGAGAGAGGAGTCAAAGATGATCCCGGCTGAGGAAACAGGAAGTAGAAGAGTGTTATCAACAGAGATAGAGAAAGGAGGAAGGGGGAGGAGGGTTTTGGGGGAAAAATAAGAAGTTTGCCTTTGGCCATGTTCAGTTTCAGATGGCGGTGAGACATCCAGGCAGCGATGTCAGATAAGCAGACAGAGATACAAGCTTGGTGTGTCATAGAAATGTCAGGTGTAGGTAGATTTAAGAGTCATCAGCATAAAAAAGATACTGAAAGCCATGGGAAGAGATGAGGCACCAAGGGACTGGGTGTAGAGAGAGAAAAAAGATCAGAACAGATCCTTGGGGGTACACCAACTGAGGGGGGGAATGGAAGTAGAGGAGGAACCACCAGAACAAATACTGCAAGAGCTATGGGAGAGATAAGAAGAGAACCAGAACAGCACACAGCCCCTAAAACCAAGAGAAGAGAATGTGTTGAGGAGAAGATGGTGGTGGTCAACAGTGTCAAAAGCAGCAGAATGGTTGAGAAGAATGAGAATGGAGTAAAGGCCCCTGGTCTTAACCAGGAACAAGTCACTAGGGACTTTGGCAAGAGCCGTTTCAGTAGAACGAAAGGGATGAAAACCAGACTGAAATGGATCTAGGAGGGCATGAGAGGAGAGAAATTCAAGGCAGCGATGGAGGAACTGCATGTTCAAGAAATGTGGACGTGAAGGGAGATGGATCAATAATTAGAAGGATAAATAGTGTCAAGTAAAGGTTTAAGGACAAGTGTGACAACAGCATGCTTGAAGGCTGCAGGGAATGTTTCAGTGGAGAGCGATAGGTTGAGAATATGTGAGATGGAGGGGATGACAGAGGAGGAGAAGGCGTTAAGGAGACAGGTAGGGGTATGAGTAGATGAACAGGTAGTGAGTTTAGAGGAGGAAAGGAGAGAAGTTTCCTCTTTGGAGATCTTAGAAGAAGATGAAAGGGTGACTGAGGTTGAGGTTTTGATGTATGTTTCCTCCATGGCAACTTGTAGGGCAAGTGTTTTATTGCATAAAGCACCATCAAGGTCCAGTAGTTCTGGTGGTGCTGGATTGGCCAAGAAGGATGTGATATGTGTATCTGTTGTGCCACCAGTAGGACCTCCTCCCATGCCTCCCATCGACTTGGGGGCTCTTGAGGCAGGGGCTGGTCTGTTAGACGATCTGGTTCCCTTCTCGCTTATGGCTTGGCTCTTGAGAGGCAATGCTTAGTGTGTAATGGTTATTCTGCTGTGCTTTCCATGCTTTTGAAAGCAAAGAGAGGTTCCACTCGTCTCGTCTCGTCTGTGCGTTTAGTGCCTTTTTGAGCACAGGTGTCATGAGCATCAAGTCAGCCCTAGTGCTGCAAACTTGCCGGCTCTGCTCCCCTTTCTTCAGGAACCCTTAGGGTTCAGGTGGAGGCCTTATCTTTTTTTCAGAGAGCTGATGGCAGAGCGCTCACACCAAGGTGTGGTCAGTTTCCACTTGTGTCCTCTCCTGCAATTGGTGGTTGTTTCATTGGATCTCAGTTTGGTTATTTGGGCCTTGATGGTGACAGGGAAGAAGTGTCAAACTACAGGCCCGTGAGCCTTACCTCGGTGGCGGGAAAAGTAATGGAGGCGCTTCTGAAGGAGCGAATAGTGAACTTTCTCAAAACCAACAGGTTGCAAGATCCGAGGCAACATGGTTTTACTGAAGGACGATCTTGCCAAACAAATCTGAGTTCTTTGATTGGGTGACCAGAGAACTAGATGAGGGGCATGCAATGGATGTCGTCTACCTGGATTTCAGCAAAGCCTTTGATACTGTCCCTCATAGGAGGCTTATCAATAAACTCAGTAGTTTGGGGATGGGTCCCAAGGTGGTAAACTGGATCAGAAATTGGTTGACTGATAAGACAACAGAAGGTGATGGTAAATGGAGCTCACTCGGATTAAAGGAAGGTGATTAGCAGGGTGCCCCAGGGTTCGGTCCTGGGCCCGGCACTGTTCAATGTATTTGTGAGTGATATTGCTGAAAGACTGAATGGAAGGGTCTGTATTTTTGCAGATGACACGAAAATTTGCAACAGAATGGATGCCCCCGAGGGAGTGCTTAACATGAGAAAAGATCTACAAAAGCTGGAAGAATGGTCAAATGCTTGGCAATTAAGATTTAATGCAAAGAAGTGCAGAGTCATGCACTTGGGTAGCAGAAACCCAAGGGAAATGTACACGATAGGGGGCGAGAGGTTGGTGTGCACGGATCAGGAGAAAGACCTTGGTGTGATTATTTCTGTAGATCTCAAGGTGGCAAAACATTGCGACAAGGTGGTGGCAAAAGGCAGGAGGATGTTGGGCTGCATACGAAGAGGAATTACCAGCAGAAAGGAAGAGGTTCTAATGCCACTGTATAAGTCACTGGTGAGGCCTCACTTGGAATACTGTGTTCAGTTTTGGAGACTATCTTGCACAGGATGTAAAAAGAATGGAAACTGTTCAGATTAAAGCGACCAAAATTATTTGGAGCCTGCGTCAGAAGTCTTATGAGAAGAGACTTGAAGACCTAAATATGTACACTTTGGAGGAGAGGAGGGATAGGGGAGATATGATTCAGACCTTTAAATACTTAGAGAAATAATGAACAAACAAACCTCTTCCAAAAACGAGGAAGCTGTACAACGAGAGGGCATAACATGAAGCTGCAAAATGGAAAATTGAAAGACAATGTCAGGAAATACTTTTTCACTGAGAGGGTGGTGGATGCTTGGAATGCCTTCCTGATGGAGGTGGTGCGGGCAAATACAGTGACAGAATTCAAAATGGCATGGGACAGACACAATGGATCCATTTATAGCAGCAGAATGAAATCAAAATAAACTGAACCATCTAACTTCTCAACAAATAGGGGTGTCCTGCATGGAGCGGTGGGTTCATCCCTAAACAAAGACATGGGGAGGGATGGCCTGCACAGAGTGGCACCTACTCCTGCCATCTTACTCTGGCCATCTTACTTGGCAGACTAGATGGACCATACTGGTCTTTATCTGCTATCATTTACTATGTTACTATGTTGATGGCTGAGCTATTTGAGTTCTTGAGGAGAGGGCTAAGCTCGGATGTGTCTCTCAAGGCTGTCTCTTTGGTCGCAATCTGTGATGGAACAATGTCAGGAGAAGGATAAGGACCTTCGCCTGCTGAATGTTAGGTTGTTGCTTTTTCAGTACCTGAAGGTCACTGACTCCTTCTGAAAGTTAGATAGACTTTGTCCTTTTTGTAGGCCTACCTAAAGGTGAAGCAGCACAAAATCTATCTTAGGCTACTGGATAAAGGAGGCGATAGCCTTGGCCTATCTGTTATGGTACCAGCTGGTCCTAGAGGGTTTGTGCGCGCATTCCACGTGGGCTGAGGCTTCCTCCTGGGCGAAGCGGAGCTCAGTCACTCACATAGACATCTGTTGGGTGGCAGCGTGGTCATTGCTTTCCACTTTTGTCAAGCAATATCACTTGGATTTCAAACATTAGGTGGGCATGGCCTTCAGTGCAGCGATCTTGAAATCTGCTGTCTTTCTGCCCAATAGAGATGTAGATTTGCTACATCCGACTTGTCTGGACTGGCCTAGCAGGATAATATGGAAGGTGACATTTTACTTACCAGATAATATCCTTTCCTTGAGTCCTGCAAGACCAGTCCAAGACCCGTTCCCATAATCTGCCGTTTTCTGCAATTTGGCCCTGCGGGGCTTGGCAGACCACCTATCCATAGTTATGTTCCTTGGACTGTTGGTTCTTGTTACCCTCATTGAGGTCTTGACCATGGCATGAGCATGAATGCTGGGATAGTATGCCCCTAGCTGACTCAGATATGGTTGCAGGATAAGGTCATAAGAAATCTCTAGATTTATTCTCTCTCTACCTCTGCTGGTAGGGGAACACAACCCACTTGCCTGGATTGACCTAGCAGAGCTCAAGAAAGACATTATCTGGTAAGTAAAATGTCACCTCTTTTTATTCTGGCAACTACAGTTGCTGTTTATCTGCCAGCCTGTAGCTGCTCCCAGACTGCCAACTTAACTTCCAGCCCATGCTGCTATACCTATCGCTTGCTAGACTGAGTTTGTTCAAAACTCATGGGAGGCCTTTCTTATTGGCTAATCTTATTACAGGGCATGCTACCTGTGTGTTTTGAAACTGCTTGCAGGCATACGGGTTGAGAGGAATGGTGGAGATAGCACTGGTTCTTTTGCTATCCTGGCTCCTTCTTGCGCAATTCCAGGTGTGCAAATAGCTGCCATTTTACAGGGAACAATGGAGAGTTCTAAATGTAGTTGTCAGCTGGATGGAACAATCTAGGTGAAATAGGAGAGATCATAAGAGCACCAAACCACCTAATTAGGAAAACGTTTAAAGATAAGAGGTAAGAAGGGCCCTATGGTTTTCCAAAAAAAAAGTAGATGAAAAGATAAGGGGGAATATTGTTCAAACTACAAGAGATTTCAAAAGAGTACAAGCAACAATATCGTAGAAGCTAAGAAAATAGAAGAGCAAAGATGCAAATGGAAGAAAAAATAGCTGATACAGGAAAACTCCTTTAAGCTTCCTTTATGACAAGAGAAAATACAAAGTGGCATTGGTAGACTGAGGTAAAAGGGAGAAATATGTAGATGCTGAGGAAAAAAATGGAATTGCTTAACAAATATTCCTGTTAGGTGTTCACTAAGGAAGAACTTGGAGTATGACCACAGAAAACAGACACAGATAAGAATTGAAGTAAGGTAGAGAAAACTATTTTTGAGGACCATGTACATGAGAAGCTCACCAAACTAGAAGTAAATAAATTGATGGGACTGGTCAGGCAGGGCTGGCCAAGGAGATGAGGTGCCCTAGGTGAAGCTCATCCCTCGTAGCGCTCATTGCCACCACTGCCACTCCTCTTCAGGAGGGACAGCGGTGGCAATAGCTGCAAACAGCCCTGCAGTGCTTAGTTTCAGCGCCACAGGTCAGTTTGCTTCTGTTGCTCTCGTATGTCCAATGCCAGCTTCCCGTGCAAACAGGAAGTCAACATCAAGAGTCGGAAAGGGGCGGAAGCAAACAGCCCCACGGCGCAGAAGCTTGAAGGTAAGCTCTGAAGGGCAACAAAGGTGGCATTGGCACCCCCCTTCCCCCCCATCGACGGTGCTCTAGCTGACTACCTAGTTTAGCTAATGGTAGCACCAGCCCTGTGGACAGAACATAACAAATGCCATACTGGGACAGACCAAGGCCCATCAAGCCCAGTATCCTGTTTCCAACACTAGCCAATCTAGGTAACAAGTATCTGGCAGTTTCCCAAAAAGGTACTTGGGTTCCACAATGCTTGTCCTGGGGTAAGCAGTGGATGTCCCAGGTCCTCTTTAATAATGGTTTATGAACCTTTCCTCTAGGAATTTGTCCAAACCTTTTTTAAACCCAGATACGCTAATAGCCTTTACTACATCCAGTAATGAATTCCAGAGTTTGACTACACGTTGAACAAAAATATATTTTCTCTTATTAGTCTCAAAAGGGTTACATTGTAGCTTCATTGCGTGTCTCCTAGTCTTACTTTTTGATGGTGTAAACAACCAATCTATGTTTACCCATTCCACTCCATTAATTTATTTATAGATCTCTATCATATCTCCCCTCAGCCGCCTCCTTTCCAAGTTGAAGAGCACCAAGCTTTTAAGCCTTTCCTCGTAGGTGTATCCTTCCATGTCCTTTATTATTTTAGAGGCTCTTCTCTATCTTTTCTAATTCTACTATATCCTTTATAAGATATGGAAACCATAATTGTACACACTATTCAAGGTGCAGTTGCATCGTGGAACGATACAGAGGAATTATATAATATCCTTGGTTTTCCTGATCGTCCCTCCTGTCTAGTCCTGAACCTCTGGGTTTAGCACCTCCTCTCGCAGCTTTGGAGACTGAGCACTTCACTCTTTTGGTGACTCTTGGTATAAATAGGCTGGGATCTGCCTTCCTACTCCAGTAAGCTCAGTCTCCAAAGCAGCCAGAGGAGTGTTAACCCAGGGTGGGGGGGGGGGGGGTTCAGGACTCACTTGAGAAGTAACTAAGGAGCTGTAGAGATTAATTGAATTTAGGGTTTCTTCTGGAGTGCCTTTAATGGTTAAAAAAAAAAAATTTAAAAAAAAAAGAAAATCTAAGGACAGGTTGGAACTGGCCCCTGGGGTCTGTGGAGCTGCCGGGGTGGTCTCTTCACTCTCCCTCCATCCCCAGGGGGGTTAACAGGTCCCAGAGATTACAGGAGCAGCGCCCGGTAGGAATCAGCTCCTGACTCCCGAATTCACCACATGGGTGAGTCGTCGGGTGGAAGAGCGCGCCGGTAGTGTGGTCGCTGTTCTGCTGCCGGGGATCGAGGCGGTGGCATCACGCACTTCGGCAGAGTTCGGGGCTTCATTGTGTTCTTCGGCTCTGCCGACGCGGAAGCCGCTGGCAGGCTGAGCGCGGTGGAAGCAAGCAGTTCCGTTGTTGCACGCTGCAGCTGGTGAGGTAAGAGCCGGCAGGCAGTGGGAACTGAAGCCGCGCAGACAGCTGGAGGGCGGGCAGGACCGCGCACGGCTGTTTCGGGGCCACTCAGGCCTAAATCGCTTGGAGAAGGAAAAGCGCGGGAATGCAGTCTGCAGCCTCGCGGCTGTCTGAGGAGATACAAGCCGAGTGAAAGCTCAGTGAGGGGAGAGAGAGAGTTTTTACGAATGATCTCTGTGTAGAGTTTAAAAAAAAATAAATAAATTAAAAAATATATATTTGTTTTAAATAGAAGCTAAAGAGAGATTTACAGTGAAGTTGGTTTCTGTAGACAGTGGGAGGTATGCCTTCTAAACCGGTGTGTTTGCTCTGTGGGGCTAAGGGATCACTGTCTGAGGTGGGCCTGTGTAAGGGATGTTTCCTGGAGGCAGCCGCTGCAGAGTTAGACAAGGGGGAGGTTGGAGAGTGCCCAGGAGGGTTTCCTGGGGGCTTGCCTGCTCCTCTCTCTGCTTTAGTTCCCCCTATGGAGCCGATACCAGAACTGTCTTCGGCTGCAGATAGCCCCGCTGCTACAACCTTGGTGCAGGGAGGATTAGCGGCAATATTCTCCCCGCAATTTGTGGCCCTGCTACAGCAAGCCCTAGTTGGGGTGAAGGTAGCGGCAGGGGCAGGAGCGAAAGAACAGGAGAAGCGTCCTAGTCCTCAGCTGGACGAGGAGATGAATAGCGTCCCAGTTAAAAAAAAAAAAAAAAAAAAAAAAAAAGACTCCAGAATGAGAAGGAGCTATTGCTGGAGCCGGAGGAGCAGTCGGAAGCTCTGGAGGAGTTGGAAGTAGAAGAAGATTTAGAAGAGGGTGAGCTTCCGGAGCAGGAAGACCAAGCAAGAGTAGTTAGGGTGTTCCGGCGAGAGGAGTTGCCGGCCCTTAACATGGAAATGCTGAAGGCCCTCAACATGCCGGCTGCGGGTCCAGGGGAGGACGATACCCTAGAGGTCCCGTTATTGCAGGCGGTGCGCAAGTCCAAGAGGGTTTTTCCCCTGCATAGAATGTTTATGGAGATGATTCAAGAAGAATGTGACATGCTGGAGTCGGGAATGAAGGGGTCGAGAGCGATGGCTCGTCTTTATCCTTTGGCAGACCAGGATAATGATCTTTTCAAGTCCCCTAAGGTGGATGCGGCGGTGGCAGTCGTAACGAAGATGACGACCATACCTGTGGAGGGTAGTGCGGCCCTTAAGGATGCACAGGATAGGCGCCTGGACACCCTGTTGAAACAGGTGTTTGATGTTAATGCCCTTGTCATGCAGGCTTCTATTTGTGGGGCATGGGTGGCCAGGGCCTGTATGCGATGGTCAAGAGGATTAGGGGACCTCAGGTGGACGATACGACTGAGGAAGCTGCCCGGTTAGAGATGAGAGCTGCTTATTTGGCGGATGTCCAGTATGATTTTATCCGAAGTCTGTCCAGAAGTATGGCTTCGGTGGTAGTGGCTAGGAAGTGCTTGTGGCTTCGTAATTGGGCGGCTGACCGCGGTAAGCTTCTATTTGGAGAAGATTTGGTTAAGATAAGGATCTTGGAGAGTCTAAGGGCGGAAGGTTGCTGGAAGATAAACAGAAGCCAGGACGGACTCTGGGAGTGGCGAAGAATCAGCAGAGGGAGTTTTGGCCAGTTTCAGCGGGGATGTGTGGTTTTCCGGTTCCAGAATTTTCGAGGTTTCAGAGGAGTGGATCGAGGTTTTGGAGCGTCCTCGACCTTCAAGAAGTCGCAATGAAGTGAGGGGGATCCAGGCGGGATGGATACCCTTGGGGGGTCGATTGAGGGAGTTCTATTCCACCTGGGTCCGGGTCAACGTCAGATCAGTGGGTGTTGGACGTCATTCAGAAGGGGTATGCACTAGAGTTCCAGCGTCCAGTGGTCAACGCCTTCGTCCTTTCTCCTTGCGGGGTCCGATCAAAGAGGGTGGCGGTGCAGGAGACATTGGAAAGGCTTCTGGCTCTCAGAGCAGTGGTAAGGGTGTCGGAGCAGGAGTGCGGCTGCGGTTGATACGCCATATATTTTGTAGTCCCAAAGAAGGAGGGCACCTTTCGACCAATTCTGGATCTAAAAAGGGTGAATCGGTGCCTCCGTGTATCGCACTTTCGGATGGAGACCCTGCGATCGGTCATAGTAGCAGTAAGACAAGGGGAGTTTCTCACGTCATTGGATCTGACAGAAATCTATCTGCACATACCAATTCGCAAAGAGCATCAGTGGTTTCTGCGCTTCGCAGTCCAGATGGGTCATTTTCAGTTTCGAGCGTTGCCGTTCGGATTGGCGATGGCTCCATGTACATTCACCAAAGTGATGGTGGTGGTAGCGGTGGCGTTGAGAAAGGAAGGCGTTTTGGTTTATCTTTACCTGGTTGATCTGAGCGAAGTCGAGAAGAGAGCAACTCCGGGCGGCCATCTGCTCTCCTCTGGGTGAGGATCGAGCCCGCCGGAGCACCGGACAGCCCCTCCTGCACGTGCTGCCCAATCGGGGCAGCCTGAGACCAACTTAAAAGGAGCACCGATCAGGCGCGCCCGCGCCTGTCAGGCCCGCGCCTGAGGGCCCTTTGGCGTGGCCCTTAGGCATGAGCCCTCTCGAACCCCAAGCACGTCCAGACCATCAACCTCAACATTCCCTGAAAACTCTTCACTGCCTCGTCATTTGATTTATCCCTAGGGAACAGAAAGAAAACGCTCCGGACCACGAGGTAAATCAACGGTTCAAAGAGGACACCACCTCATATAACTACATATCTATACTGAACTCTAAATTGTTTCCTTGTACCCCTTTAAGTTAACCGCCTGCATAGCTGTTGATATACTGATGTACTGTTGATATATAACTATATATCTATACTGAACCAGATACATCTTGTACCCCTTAAGTTAACCACCTGCATAGCTGTTGATACACTGTTGACATATTGTTGATATACTGTTGCTAATCCCTGCTACATTTGGATTAGACCTGCCCCAATTGTCACAGTGCTGATAAAGTTCAGATAAACTGCTGATACATTGTTATCTTCCAGAACCTTGCTCAAACCTGCCTTACTGTCTGCCCTTCATAATCTGGTACCTAAAATCTGCCACCTTTTACCTAGAGTACGTCGCCTACTCAGATCACCCCAAAAATGCACCCAATCCTGTCCTTAACCCTTATCCTCCTTACCTTCTGGGCCCCCAACCTAGCCCATGCACTTAACTCTGGTATCAATCACATCCCAATCCTCCATAACACTGGTAGAAGATGGTCTGAAACCCCTCGTTAACACCACCACAAGAACCAGTATATTCCATCCACACCACCTGCACATCCCTCTGCAGAGCATTAAGAAGAACCAACCCGAGAAACACAAGCACCAGTGCCTACTCAAGTGCGCACTTATAAATGCCAGATCAATTCGCTCAAAATGGCCTGTAGCCAATGACTTGATAACCTACCATGACCTTGATCTACTAATGATAACTGAGACATGGCTATCCAATTGCGACAATGTTCTCATCAACCAGATGTCACCACCAGGATTCTCGCTCTATGCCTGCCATAGGACCAATCAGAGGGGAGGCGGTACACTCATCCTCGCTAGATCCACACTCCATTTTAAACTAAGCAGCACCACCAGCACAACCCACTTGGACACGCTCTCCATATCAAACGAGCACTGTACAATCAACCTACTGTACTGAGCTCCAACTCCATCACCAGATGACCTACCGTCCATAATCGACCTTGCCTCTAACTCCACCAACCCACGCTCCCTAAATTGGCTAATAGGTGATTTCAACCTGCCTTCCCTCCAAGATACACATTCATCGGCCTTCCTTGAAGCAATGAACCAGTTGGGCTACGAACAACTCATTGACTCTCCCACCCACAATAAGGGGAGTACACTGGACCTGATCTTCGCTCCCCAGGTTGCTGTCAACTCAACCCAAAGCCTTCTGATCTCAATAACACCAGTACCCTGGTCCAACCATAACCTACTCCTATTCCACATTCCCACCAACCACTTCAGCGATAGCAGCAATAAAATATGTGGCCCCCCCCCCCCCGAACCATAACATCACGTTTTCAGCCCCTTGTTAAGGATAAAGCTCTCAAGAAGATCCTTCCTCTCCTCTCCAACACCTCCCTAGACCCTGACGAATTGGTGTCCAACTGGGATGACGCCCTCAGAGCCGCCGCTTGCCTTCCACCTACCAGCAAGAAACCAACGAAACGGGAACACACACCATGGTACTCCCAAGACCTACGAACATCCCTTCTCCACCTGCGCAGGCTCGAGAGACAGTGGTGCCACACCCGGACCTCCGAGGCACTTTGTGCATACTCCTCACACCTACAAACACACTGACAAAAGATGATGGATAAGAGAAAACAATACCACTCAGAGTTAATAAAGCGGTCAAAAACAAACCACACGACCTATTTTCTATTGTAAAGTCCTTAACAGGTGATCTAACCCTAGGTCAACCACACATGCCCCACCCACAAGACTACTCCAACTATCTACAATCGAAGATGATCCAGACTAATATGAATACTACCTCCATATCCCCCTCCACCCCGCACATCACTTCCCAGCCAGCCGCTCTGCTGAAATTCTGCGAGATATCCAACAAAGAGATTGAAGACATCATTTCCTCCATTAACCTCACCACCGCACCCAATGATCCCTGTCCAGCCAGTTGATTTAAAGAGCTGCGCCATGCCCTCAGCCCAACCATAAACAGAATCTTGAACCAATCCTTCTTAACAGGATCCTTCCCACAGAGCCTAAAGTACACATCAATCCGCCCACTACTGAAAAATAGCAGACTCGACCCATCTAAAGTCAAATCATTTAGACCAATTTCGAGCATCCCCTTGCTAGCCAAAATCATTGAGAAGGTAGTCCAGCGTCAAATTCAACAGCATGTCGACACCGAAGCACCACTTGACCCTTCCCAACACGGTTTCAGAGAAGCACATGGTGTCGACACCATCCTCACAACCCTCTTTAACAACCTAGTCACCGGACTCGACAACATTCATCAAGGATTTGTCCTCATCTTTATGGACATTGCAGCTGCTTTTGATTCAATGAACCACGAGACACTACTACTTCGCCTCAAAGACAAAGGCATACAAGGCTCAGCCCTAACCTGGTGCAGATCTTACCTGTGCAACAGATGGCAACAAGTCAGAACAGGCTCCGCTACATCAGAACCATTTACACTGAAGCAAGGTGTACCTCCAGGGATCATCCCTATCTGCCCTTATGTTTAACATCTATATGCAGCCCATCTGTGCTTTGATTCGCTCTTTCAATATCCAATGCCTGGCCTATGCAGACGACATCCTGATGTACACACCTTTCAAGATTGATCAACCAGGACTTCTCACCAATAATAAGATGCTTTGAAGCAGTAGCAGACTGGCTCCTAACACAAAACCTACGTATTAACCACAGCAAAACTGACATCCTATTCATCATGAGAAATCAGAGGTTTACGCCGCCTCCTTCACTTCAAGTTAACAACATTGAACTTAAGGCCAAATCCACAATTCGCTATCTGGGCATTACACTCGACCAACGACTTGATATGTCAGTGCACGTCAAACATACCATGAAAGCAATTTATCACAAGATCGGAACACTGCGCCATCTCCGCCCATTACTTGACTTCACCGACTAACGCTCAATCTTCCAGGCCTTGGTTATTCCACACCTTGACTTTGCCAATATCATCCTCCACGGACTCCCACAGTCTACACTAAGCCCACTCCGACTTGCCATGAACTCAGCGGCAAGGGTACTTGTAGGAGTATCAAGATCAGACCACATAATGCCTGTCCTGAAGAACCTACACTGGCTACCTCTGCAGGCTAGAATCCAATACAAGACTCTAGTCCTGACATTCAAGGCCTCAAAGAATCAGCCCCCCACGCCCATCACTAAGCTTATCCACAGCACGCCAGTCAACAGGAGCAGGAGGTCCTCATTTTTGAACACATCAGAAGTCCCTAAGATGTTGACAAAATGCTCAAAGACAACAGCCAGCAGAGCCTTCTCCTTATTCGCACCTAGAGCTTGGAACGCCCTCCCACCTGAAATCCGAGCCATCACGAACCTAATGCTATTCAGAAAGGCTCTCAAACATCACCTGTTCCTAAAATACTACTCTGATTCTGACTCTGAAAGACCCACAGCCGTCACCCTGCCCCCCTACCCAGACTGCCCCATTCCCAAGCCTCCTGCAGAAAATGGTTAATCAGCTCTCCCTTCCTCTTCCACCACGTCCTATATACCCTTCCGATAAACGCTCCATCTATGTCTCTCGCATAAACCTACATTTATGTACATAGTTACCATAATATGTAAATAGTTCCTCCGGTTACGTCCATGTTTGCTACCACTGTTCACTGTAAAACTCAATGTAGCCTGTTACATTGTGGTGTGTTCTGTTAAAATGTACACCACACTGATTATAATAGCGCGGTATATAAGAAATGTAAATAAATAAATAAATACCCACTGGGTGGTGGAGTTCCTGCGAAGTCTGAGCTGGGTAGTCAATGCGGAAAAGAGCAGGCACGAGCCCGCGCAGGTGCTGGAGTATTTGGGGGCCCGTTTCGGCACAAGGGCAGGAAGAGTCTTCCTACCGAGCAGCAGAGCACAAGATCTAAGAGGACTCATTCGCACCTTTCTGATGAAGAGGGCTCCCTCGGTGTGGCATTATCTACAACTGTTAGGAAAAATGGCGGAAACCCTAGAGGTGGTGCCGTGGGCCAGGGCCCACATGAGACCGTTGCAGAGAGCCTTACTCAGGAGATGGTCAAATCAGTCGGATTGGTTGACCCAGAGGTTGCCCTGTCCGTGGGAAACAAGGGAAGCTCTTCAGTGGTGGTTGGAGCCCGGCAGTCTGGAGAAAGGGATGCCCTTGGAGTCGCCGAGGTGGCTGCCTCTCACGACGGATGCCATTTCGAAGGGCGGTTTGCTCAAGGACAGTGGACGGAAACAGAGACAGTGGTCAATCAACAGGTTGGAATTAAAGGCGGTAAAGTTGGCGCTTTGGACCTTTCAGCACGATCTGCAGGGGAAAGCGATCCAGGTGCTGTCAGACAATGCCACAGCGGTGGTGTATGTCAATCGCCAAGGCAGCACCAGCAGCGTGGCTCTAGAGAAAGAGGCAGAGAGGAGCTGGTAGGTTGGGCCAAAGAACACCTGGAGGCCTTGTCGGCGGCACATGTAGTGGGAGTGGACAATGTGACAGCCGATTTCTTGAGTCGGGTCAAGGTGGATCCAGGAGAGTGGGTTCTCCAGCAGGAAGTGTTTGACTTGCTGGTGCAGCGCTGGGGAACGCCGGTGATGGACCTCATGGCGACCTTCGAGTCGGCAAAAGCCGCACGATTTTACAGCAGAAGGAGAGAGAATGTCAGAAGGACTAGACGCGCTGATGCAGAGCTGGCCGGAGGAGCAGCTTCTCTACGTGTTTCCGCCCTGGGTGTTAATAGGCGGGTTCTGCAGCGCATAGAAGATCACAAGGGCCAAGTCATCCTGATTGCTCCGGATTGGCCACAGAGACCATGGTATGCGAACCTCGTCCGTCTCCTGGTGGGGCAACCATGGCATCTGCCGGTGAGAGAGGATCTGCTAGTGCAAGGGCCGTTGAAGATGCCGCAGGTGGATCGATTCTCGCTTACGGCCTGGCTCTTGAAAGGGCGAGGTTCTATGTTTCTAAATTTAATTTGCCATTTGGATCTCTAGTCTTCCAATTTATCAAGGTTCTCTTGCAGTTGTTCACAATCCTCTTGTGTTTTAACAACTTTGAATAATTTTGTGACATTGAAAGATTTGATCACCTCACTCATTATTCCCATTTCCAGGTCATTTACGAATATGTTAAAAAGCAGCGGGCCCAGCACACATATCCCTGAGGTACTTCACTATTCACCTTTCTCCATTGAGAAAATTGTCCATTTAACCCTACTCTCTGCTTTCTGTCTTTTAACCAGTTCCTGATCCACAATAGTACACTGCCTCCTAGCCCATGACTTTTTAATTTCCCCAAGAGCTTCTCATGCGGGACTTTGTGAAAGGCTTTCTGAAAATCTGGATACACTATATCTACCGGCTCACTTATTAGTAAGACCAGCCTTTTTTGGCTAAATCCATATTGGCTTTCTCCCATTAAACCATGACTATCTACATGTTCGGTAATTTTGTTCTTTATAATGGTCTCTACCGTTTTGCCCGATACTAACATCAGGTTCATCGGGCTGTAGTTTCCTGGATCACCCCTGGAACCCTTTTTAAAAATTGGCATTACATTGGCTATTCGCCAATCTTTCAGTCTTCCGATGCTACAGATGAGTTTAATGATAGTCCATAGATTATTTTATTTTTATTTAACATTTCGTATGTACCGCCTTTCATGATATCAAGGCGGTTTACATTGAACAAACTGAAATTACATTGAACAGGGCATTATAACTTGGAAATAACTATTTTACAGGGAACATGGGCAATGGAGGGTTAAGTGGCTTAACCAAGACCACAAGGAGCACCTGTGAGACTAGAGACCCCAGTCCTTCTGGCCCAAGGTTGCTGTCCTCTAGTGGGATTTGAACCCCTGACCACCTGGCCTGTGGTACCTTGCCCCAACCACTAGGCCACTCCTCCCTCAATTACTAATAGGTCTGCAATCTCAAATTTCAGTTCTTTCAATACCGTCTGATGTATGCCATCCAGTCTAGGTGATTTGCTACTCTTCAGTTTATCAAATAATTATAATACATCTTCCCACTTTATTGATATTTAGAAACATAGAAATATGACGACAGAAAAAGATCACATGGCCTATCTAGTCTGTCCTTCCTTAACAACTACAGCAGTCCCCTTTTTACCTTTAGAGATCCTCTGTGTTTGTCCCATGCTTTTTTGAATTCAGTTACTGTCCTCATCTCTACTACCTCCACTGGGAGACTATTCCACGGATCCACTACTCTACTCCTGAATCTATTTCCCTTCACCCTCATTCCCTGTCCCCTCGTAGCAGAACTTGCTTTCAATTGAAAGAGGCTCTCTCCCTGAACATTTATGCCACGTAGGTATTTAAACATCTCAATCATATCACCTCTATCCCGCCTTTCCTCTAAGGTGTACATATTAAGATCCTTCAGTCTGTCCTCACATGCTTTATAATGAAGACCACTAATCATTTTAGTAGCCACCCTCTGCACCGACTCCATCCTGTTCACATCCTTTTGAAGGTGCGGTCTCCAGAATTGCACACTATACTCCAAATGAGGTCGCACCAAAGACTTATACAGAAGCATTATCACCTCCTTTTTTTCTGCTAGCCATTCCTCTCCGTATGCACCCAAGCATCCTTCTAGCTTTTGCCGTCGCCTTTTCTACCTGTTTAGCTACTTTAAGATCATCAGACACAACCACGCCTAGGTCCCGCTCTTTAGTGGACAAAAGTACTTCACCCCCTATACTATATTGCTCCCTTGGATTGCTGCAGCCCAAATGCATGACCTTACATTTTTTAACATTAAATCCCAGCTGCCAAATTCTAGACCATTCTTCAAGCTTAGCTAGATCCCTCCTCATGTTATCTACCCCTTCCTGGGTGTCTACTCTATTGCAGATTTTGATATCATCTGCAATTTTTAATTTCTTTCGATACGTCACCTTTAAATATGATTTCAGGCATGCGTAATTTCCCTACATCATCTTCAGTAAAGACTGAAGCAGAGAATTCATTTGGTCTTTCCACTATGGCCTCGTTCTCCCTTAGCGTCCCTTTTATCCCTCCATCATCTATTTGTCCAACTGATTCTTTCACAGGTGTTTTGCTGCAAATGTACTTGAAAAAGTTTTTATTATGTGTTTTTGCTTCTATGGCAAGCTTTTTTTCAAATTCTCTCTTTGACTGCCTTATCAGTGCCTTGCATCTAACTTGCCAGTGCTTGTTGTTTCCTTTGGATACATCCAAGGGTTTTATTAAGATATCTTAATAAAACCCTTGGATGTATGCAAGTTAGATGCATATACCGCCTTGATTGTAAGATAAAGCGGTATAGAAATACTATTAAATAAATAAATAAATAGATGGTGGCCATTTGAAAGGTCGTCACACTTAAAACTCTAAGTGCGCTGAGGGAAAAGTAAGATAAGGGAGGTAACATTTAAATACCTCCAAGGTATAAATGCAAAAGAGGTGGGCCTCTTTTTCAACAGGAAAGTTTGGTCTGTGGGATCAGGCGGGGACAGTCTCAGATGAAGGCGTCTGTCTGGGCTGTCAGCAGGAGGCTACGGCCTTAGAGAAGGACCTTAGTAAGAAGCAGGAGGGGTCCTCTTCTCCAGCGGGGGAGGTCTAGGAGCCAGAAGGGGCCTCGCCTGTAGCTTTGGAGACGGTCTCCGTCACAGAGCGTGGCAGAGGGAGGATGACCAGGGGACTTTTCACCGGAATTCGTTCTGCTCCTGCACAAAGCCTTTTGCATGCGTCAGCAAGGGTTAGGGAGTGGACCTCTGGTGCATGACTACGCTGCGAAAAGAGCAGCGGATAAGGAGGATGGCGAGACGGAGATGTCGGCTGCTAAGAGGGATTCGCTCTATTCTCGTTTATGGCGTGGTTCTTGAAAGGGCAAAGCTGAGGCAGAAAGGGTATTCCGGTCCAGTAATAGCCTCTTTTTTGAAGGCCTGGAAAATATCTACGTGTCTAGCTTATATCCGGGTGTGGTACTGCCCTGCCTCAAGTTTGGTACCAGATATTCTGGCCTTTCTGCAGAATGATTTCGATAAGGGACTAACCGCTAGTTCGCTACGAGTGCAGCTGACGGCGATCTCCTTTTATTGAGGGAAGGTTCAGGGACTGGCATTAGGTGTGCACCCTGATATGCTGCACTTCCTGAGGGCGGTGATTCACTTACAACCACCGAGGAGGGCAGTAGTGTCTCCATGGGAGCTGAACCTGGTGTTGATGGCACTTTCTGGTGAACCATTTGAGCCATTGGGGTGAGCGTTATTGAAGGATGTGACGCTGAAAGCAGTTTTTCTGGTGGCGATTTGCTCGGCGCGCAGGATCTCAGAAATCCAGGCTTTATCGTGTCGGGAGCTCTTCCTCTCATTTTCCTGGGAAAAGGTGGCTCTCCAGACAGTACCTTCCTTCCTGACCGCCTAAGGTGGTTTCACCTTATCTCAATCAGGCAGTGTTTCTATCGACCCTCTCAGGAATGGACTTGGGCTCCACTTGTCTGCAGTTGTCATTTGGATGTCTCAACGGTTCTGCAGCATTCTCCAGGAACAAGCAGGAAGTCAGTCCTCACTTATGGGTGACCTCGGCACCAACGGAGCCTGCGCAGAGCAATTCCCCAGCTTTCAAAGAAAGCCTTTGGGATTGCTACCACGCATGCGTGGTCCTTTTCCCGCTCAAGGGTGCCATCTTGCTCTGCCTCCCTTTTTCCACGGAACCCTTCGGACGCATGTCCTCGTCCCTTGGAAAAAGATTTGTTTTCCTTGCCTTAACAGGCTCTTTTCCTTTTTTTTTTTTTTTTTTTTCAATTTCAATTCCATTTATTAAGAAACTTTAGAGAAAATACAGACATACCAGCAATAGCATCATATAACTATTACAAAGGAAAACCAACAACCAGACATCCGCAAGAAAGTCCACGTCAAGAGAAACATGTAAGGAAACAGAGGATGCTAACTCACTTGGTTTGCAGCTTGTTGTGCTGTGAGGGCTTGCGTGCATCAGTGATGCTGAGAGCTAAACTATCGGTAGTTTAACTACTGGCAGGGTCTCCCAAGATGGACAGGTCTCAGCTGAGGTGCCAGACCAAGACAAACCACCCATCTGGGCAGCAGCAGAATGGGACAGTGTTGACGGCGGAGGATCACATTTTTGTGACAACGGCAACAACACCAAACTTAAACTGCGCGGAAGAAAGGCCCGGCAATCTACTTCTGTATCTTGCCATGAAAACCCAATGGATAGTTACAAGAAAACAAATTGTGCTATGGTGCTGGAAGATGAGACCCCCAGGTCAGAAGGCACTCAACTAGCTACTGGGGAAGAGCTGAAGACTTTTCAGAGTAAAGCCAGCATTTATGATGTGGTTGGATCAAAGCCCTCGGGAAGTCTGACTGCTGATGTAGCTGCGCATGAAATGAGAGTCAGAAGCTGTAAAGATGTCTTACACATTGGAACATGGAAAGTACAAAGCATGAACCAAGGGAAGTTGGAGGTGGTCAAGAATGAAATGGAACGTGTACAACTTGATCTGTTGGGTGTCAGCGAACTGAAATGGACTGGCATGGGGCACTTTGCATCAGATGATAACATGGTCTACTATGCTGGAAATGAAAGACAAAGAAGAAATGGTGTTGCATTTATAATAAAGAAGAAACTTGCAAGAACAGTAATGAAATACAATGCAGTCAGCGAACGCTTAATCTCTATTCATCTACGAGGATTGCCTATCAACACAACTATAATTCAAGTATATGCCCCAACAGCTGCAGAAGAGAATGAAATTGAAGAGTTCTATGAACCAAGTACAAGCTGAAATTGACAGAACATGCAAACAGGATATCCTGATAGTCATGGGTGACTGGAACGCAAAAGTTGGCAACAAAGAAGAAGGCAAAGTAGTTGGAAAATATGGACTTGGCAACAGAAATGAAGCTGGAGAAAGAGTGATAGAATTCTGCAAGACCAATGATCTATTCATCTCAAACACCTTCTTCCAGCAACACAAGCGGCGACTGTACACATGGACTTCACCGAATGGATTATATAAAAATCAAATTGACTGCATATGTGGAAGTCAACGATGGAAAAGCTCTGTAACATCAACAAAGACAAAACCTGGAGCTGACTGTGGTACAGATCATCAACTACTAGTATGCAAACTCAAGCTAATGTTGAAATAGAGCAAACCACTCATGAATGCAGCAAAATATGACCTTGAGAATATACCACTGGAATTTAAAGACTGCCTGCAAAATCGATTTGCTGCTTTAGATACAAATGACAGAGCTCCGGAAGAGTTATGGAATGACATCAAGAAGGTTGTGTTGGAAGAAAGCGAGAAGTCTCTACAAAAGGTGAAAAAGCAAAAACGGCCAAAATGGATGACGAAGAAACTCTTAAAATTGCCCAGAAACGCAGAGAAGCTAAAGCCAGAGGAGAAAGAAAGACAATCGCAGAACTCAACAGAGATTTCCAACGTGCAGCAAGACAGGACAAGGAAAAGTACTACAATGACACTTGCAAGGAAATAGAAGCAGAAACAATTAGAGGAAGAACAAGATCGGCTTTCCTAAAGCTACGAGAGCTAAAGAAAAAGTTCCAGCCTCGAATTGGAATGTTACAAGATGCTGAAGGTTCTATGTTGAATGATGCTGAGAAGATCAAGAAAAGGTGGAAGGAATATACAGAGTTTTTATATGATAAAGATCAAGTGGACCAACAGCCATTTCAACCTGTACCTTATGATCGGGAACCGTTGGTGATGAAAGAAGAAGTTGAAGCAGCGTTGAAAGCCTTATCAAAGAGCAAAGCACCAGGCATTGTTAGCATTCCCATAGAAGTATTGCAGCAATCTGATGCAGCTGTTACCGTACTCACAAGGCTTTGCCAAGAAATATGGAAGACAACATCATGGCCAACTGACTGGAAAAGATCTCTGTTTATACCAATACTAAAGAAAGGTGATCCAACTGACTGTGGAAATTATCACACAATCGCTCTGATCCCACATGCCAGCAAGATTCTACTGAAGATTATTCAAAAGAGAATACAACCATACCTGGAACAAGAACTACCTGAAGTGCAAGCAGGGTTCAGGAAAGGGCGAGGAACGAGAGACATAATTGCGGATGTGAGATGGATCCTTGAAAAGACTAAAGAATACCAAAAGGATATCTATTTGTGCTTTATCAACTATAGCAAGGTTTTTGACTGTGTAAACCATGAGAAACTCTGGGCCACATTAAGAAGCATGGGTATACCAGAACACCTGATTGTTCTCTTGCGCAATCTGTACATTGATCAAGAAGCAACAGTTCGAACGGAACAAGGAGAAACAGAATGGTTTAAAATAAGCAAAGGTGTAAGACAAGGCTGCATACTTTCCCCCCTACCTGTTGATTTGTTCTGCATATAAATTAATCAGAGAAGCAGGATTGTATGAAGACAACAGAGGTGTGAAGATTGGTGGAAGACTCATCAACAACCTTCGCTATGCTGATGATACCACATTATTGGCTGAAAGTGAAGATGATCTGAAACATTTGCTTCTTACAATCAAAGAACATAGTCTCAAAATGGGCCTGCACCTTAATGTAAAGAAGACAAAGATCATGACAACTGGCATAATCAACAGGTTCATCGTTGAAGGAGAAGAAACTGAAATTGTGAAAACTTTAATCTACTTGGATCAACTATCAATAAAGAAGCAACAAGCAGTCAAGAAATCAGACGACGCATTGCTCTTGGCAGAATGGCTATGAAAGACCTAGATAAGATTCTCAAGAGCAGAGATGTCTCTCGCCATACAAAGATTCGACTTGTTCAAGCCATGGTATTTTCAATAACATATGGATGTGAAAGCTGGACAGTGAAAAAGATAGACAGGAAGAAAATTGATGCCTTTGAATTATGGTGCTGGCGGCGAATACTGTGTATACCATGGACTGCCCGAAGAACAAACCAGTCGGTACTAGAGGAGATCAAACCTAAGCTTTCTTTAGAAGCTCAGATGACAAGACTTCGACTTTCATACTTTGGACACATCATGCGAAGAGAGAGATCATTAGAGAAAGACATTATGCTTGGCAAGATAGAAGGTCAACGCAAAAGAGGAAGGCCAGCAATGAGATGGATCGATAAAATAGCAGCTACGGGTACCAGTCTGTCAACAATGAGCCGCCTGACTGAAGACCGAACACAATTTAGGATAGCTATCCAGAGGGTCGCCATGAGTCGACTCCGACTCGACGGCACTTAACAACAACAACTCAAAAATATAAACTCTTTTTCATACCAATCTACTACTGAAACACTCAATATTTCAAGAAATCAGCGGGCCCTTAGATTGGAGGAAGGATTCTAATGCCGAGGTCTCCAGAAAAACATACTTGGTGCTCTGAAAGGTAACTAAACACTTACATGGAAATTTAAGAAAAAAAGTGGCACCAAGGGCTAGGACGCGTGGCTTCAACATCAAAAAAGCCCGGCGACGTAGCTGAGTTTTCCTGGAGACATCAGGAAAGATACTCACCCTCCCCCCACAAAAAGCCTATGTCTTATTCAGAAAATATAAACGCATCACAGCATTCTTATCAACTTCTGAGGCGAAGGACACCAGAAGGGTAGCCCTAGTTGAAATGTTATCTTGAGAAGATTCAATAAACTCTGAAATATTAAGGGACTCCTGCAACCGAGGTGGGGCAGGCTCACCAGAGCCCACCAGCTCGGAGGCCCCTTTAAAGGGAATGTAATACACTTTAGTCAAAGATGGTTTATTATCTTCTCGATATCCCAAAATATCTATCAAATACTTATCAAATAATATCTGAGGAGATAAAAAACGTGTGCAAGGAAAATTTAAACAACGCAAATTTAAAGCACGCAAACTATTCTCCAATAGCTCATGCTGAGTATGGAGAATAATGCTATTTTTCATAAAAGACAATAAAGAATTTTGTAATACAACAGATTGGGCTTCCAATTTCTGGCATCTCTCCCCCAGCACATCAATCTGAGAATCATGTTGGGTAAATTTAGCCACAGAGTCTCTGGTAAAGTCCGACATTTGCACAACGACGGAACTCAACGAAGACTCTTTCCTGGTGAGAATAGACCAAACATCCAAAAGGGAAACATCCTTTGGGTCCGCAGATGAAGAAACGCCGTCCCGTTGCATCAAAGCAAAGCTCTCAGGAACTGATAGTATCTGGAGCAGAGGAACTCTCCCGGTAACCACCACAGGACCTGGAACAGGTAAAGCCGATGGTAAGGCTAATTGCGAGGATGCAACCCTCCTCACTGGAGAGGAAGTAACGGGAACAGCATTACAAACAGCAGCAGAGGGGGAAGAGGTACTAACCCCCAAAAAAGACGAGGAATCATAACTGGGGAGCTGAGTCGGGATTGCAGTAACGGCCTCTCCCTCCTTACCACTCAGAGTCACAAGATGACGATCCATAGGGCCAGAGATTTTAACAGCTTTAGTTGGATTCTCAGTACTCACATTTAGAGGTCGTTTTCTCCGTCTACCCATGCTGCACAGTCACAAGCCAGCTCCCAAGCTCCTCGAGCGCCCAAGGAGCGCATAAGGAGCAAGCCCCTTAATAACGTGCCCCTTTAGAACGCGACCGCTTCCACGTACCGCTTAGAGATCAGATTTTAAACCCCCAGTGATGACGTCAGAGGTAGGCGCCGCCAAGGTGGACCGTGCACTCCGACGCGGCGAAGAGGAACACAGCGGGGCACAATGGTGAGCAACAGCCTCCTCTCTTCACACGCTCCCCAGGCTCTTTTCCTTTTTTCCGGTTGCACTGGTCCTCTACCCGTCCTCCCCTTGCTCTCTTTTTCAGAGCTTATGGGGATAGCTTTTCCAAAAAAAATTTTTACGGGCTTCACGTCCTTTTTTTCTCCTAACTGCTGGCCACGTGGGTCTTCAACCTCACAGGGACCATTTTTGCCCCCATGGCCACCGGGTTTAAGAAATGCAATAGATGCTCTAGGAACATGTTGCTTACGGACACTCATGACTGTTGTCTAAGGTGTCTGGGAGCTGACCATGACCCAGAGCTCTGTTTGCTCTTTAGAAAATGTCCTCTAAGGCCCTGCTCAGCCATAAGCAGAAGTCCGAAGACATTTTTCGAAAGGCTGTCAGCGGCATAGCCCCTCGCTCGCAGGTGATACAGCAGCCAGTGGGGGGATGCCTGTCCTGCTTTTCCCCATTGTGGGCACTTACCACCTCGGACACCTGGGTTCTCCAGATCATCCGGTATTGGCGTCCCAGGGCTCCACGCCCGCGTGGGAGTCCCGTATGCTGGCGCTGGAACGCAGTGTTTCTGCGTTCATCTCTTCCCAGCAGGCGCTCACGGCCAGCTTTGCTGACTCACGCCTGGAAACCGTGGGTCCCTCATGTGGTACACCCAAATTCTTCCAGGAAACCTCCGAGAGCCACGGGCCTCATGAGGGTCCTCAATGTCAGTCTCGCTCGTTTCTCGGGGGCGAGATTGTCCAGGGCCTCTGGCTCCAGGCCTCCGCCATCAGACAGGGAGAACCGCCTGGCTCGGATCCCTTGACAGACTTTTCGGACTGGGAATCCGATGGGGTCACATCCCCAGAGACTTAACCTACCACCATTATCTTCTGTCGGACCCCTTGCCACCTGATCTACAGTGGCGTTCACCGCCCGAGGACACCTCCTTTTTGGTGTTTGTTCGGGACGTGGCTTGGGCCCTCAACCTGGTCACCCAGGCAGAGTAGGACCCTCATGCTCTACGAGGCCCTGCTCAGGGAATCCCTCACCATGTCGTCGCCGATCCTCTCTTGGCTCTTGCTCTGCATGTGGGAGACCCCGGCCTCAGTTCCCATTGTGAGCAAGTGCCTTCACATGATGTACAAGGTGCAGCGAGGGCTAGGCTTCCGAAAGACCCAACTTCCACACACCTCGATGGTGGTGGAATCAGCCATGAGGAAGCAGAAAAGCCCGAAGTCCCACTCATCGGTACCAACAGGCCAAGAATCAAGAGCCCTTGATGCCCTGGGCCGCAAGACCTATCAAGGTTCCATGCTCTCTTGTTGCATCCAGGCATACCAATTATATATTGGTATGTTCCTCCGTGACTTAGCAAAAAAACGTGGAGGTTTCTCTGCGGGCCTCAAGGGCGAGCCCCTCGACAGATTCCGCACCCTCTTGAAATCAGTGGCTGATTGCTCCAAGTATATCTGCAGCACGAATCATATCAGGAACTGCAAGACAGGAGCACATCACACCTACCTTAAAGGACTTACACTGGCTTCCAATCGGTGCTCGCATCAGATACAAAACTATCATAAACCTATTTAAGATAAAACAGCACACATCAGCCAACAGCCTGCACTCCCTCATACAACCAGACACCAGCACACGTCCCAGAAGAAAACAAACACACAACCGAGTCAGCACCCCCAGTGAATACAAACACACACGCAAGGACACAACGGACAGAGCACTCTCCATGGCTGCTCCAACAATATGGAACAAACTCCCGGACGATTTGAGGGCTACTACAGACCTCAAAGACTTTAGAAAACAGCTAAAAACCATGCTGTTCATAGAACACTATGGACACCATCACATAACCTCAGAGAATGCATAACAGCACAGATACCGCCTAAACAATGTATGTATGGAATATATTTTTTGCACCACTGTATATAGCCCACTCTGTTCATAGCTCACACCAATCTAGCACACAATACAACACTCACTCAATTTCACCCTCACTGCATGTATAACACACTCACTTTACCCGATTGTTTGCTGTGATACCACCTTAATTATTAAGATAAGGCGGTTTAGAAATACTGTTAAATAAAATAAATAAATAAATATCTCTCGAACCTCCTATGATGGCTTCGAGACATTGGCTCGGGTCGCGGCCATCGGAGCCCGCCGTCAGGCTTGGCTCCAATCTTCGGATTTGGAGCAGTGGGTACAGGAGAAGCTCCTGAACGTGCCCTGCCTCGGTGAACAGCTTTTTGGTAAGCTGATGGAGAAGGCCACGGAGTTTGAGATGGAGTACGTCACTAGGACCCATCTCTCCCGCAAGACCTCTACGCTGCCTCGGAAGAAGCAGCCTACCAAGAAGCCCTTCTTCCCCAGGAAAGGCCTCCAGTACTGCGGCTACCCGCTTTACCTGGCTACCCCCATGTCGACCACTCCCAAGCAGGGGAAGCCCGGCCGGGGCCACCATAAACCAAATGGCCCGAAGGCCCAGACGCTGGCTCCACCACAACCCCTTCAGGGGTTTTGACGCCAGCGGCATAGCCCCTTGCCCACCGGTGATACAGCAGCCATTTCGGGGATGCCTGTCCTGCTTCGCCCCATTGTGGGCGCTTATCACCTCTGACACCTAGGTCCTCCACATCATCCGGGAGGGCGATCGCCTTCACTTAGACAGGCTTCTACCCCCTTTCTCCCCAGTGGAGCCTCCTCGACTCCCCGCACACCAGCTTTGGCTTCAGCGGGAATTACACTACCTCCTTGCCCAATGGTCAGTCGAGAAGGTCCCCTCCCCACCTTCGAGGTCGGGGCTTTTACTCCCGGTACTTCCTCGTCCCGAAAAAGACAGGGGGTCTGCGGCCCATCCTTGACCTCCACAAGCTAAACAAGTTCTTGGTGCAGGAGAAATTCAAGACGTTATCTCTTGACGTGCTGCTGCCCTTCCTCCTACAGGGCGATTGGTTATGCTCCTTGGATCTAAAGGACGCTTATGCCCATATCTTGATCCACCCCCAACACAGGCAGTAACTGCGCTTCAGGGTGCAGTGAGAGCACGTCAGTACACAGTGCTCCCCTTCGGCCTTGCATCCGCCCCACAGGTCTTCATGAAGTGCCTCGTCGGGGCTGCTGCACACCTTCGGCGCCATGGCATGCCGGTGTTTCCCTACCTCGACGATTGGCTCGTTACGGGCTCTTCCACCGAGGAGGCCCAGTAAGCGATATTGTGCACTGTCCTCCTCTTGGAGAGCTTGGGTTTCTTGGTCAACTACCCAGTCTCACCTCGAGCCGACACAAGCTCTGGAGTTCATCGGGGCGTGCCTCGATACTCAGCAGGCCATTGCCTTCTTGCCGGTGGATCGCTCCACCCATCTCCAGGCTCTGGCGGCTCGCGTTCAAAGGCCCACCAGGTCATAGCTCGGTCCATGCTACGTCTCTTGGGCCACATGGCCTCAACCGTGCATGTGGTTCCTCACTCCCATGTGCACATGCGGACGACCCTGTGGTGTCTCAGCTCCCACTGGAGTCAATGCCACGGACACCTCAGGGACCCCGTCAGGGTTCTTCCCGACCTTCGTTTGTCCCTGAACTGGTGGAAAAACCCCTGCAACCTCCTGTGGGGATTGCCCTTCCAGGCCCCACAGCACGCTGTCATACTGACCACAGATGCTTCCCTGTTAGGGTGGGGAGCCCATTGCGGATCTCTCTGCACGCAGGGGCAGTGGTTGCCTGTGGAAGGCCAGAAGCACACAAACCTGCTCAAGCTCCAGGGCATCCGGTGGGCACTGAGGGCCTTCGAGGATGTTCTCAGCGGGAAGTTGGTTCTGGTGCAGACCGGCAACTGCGTAGCGATGTTCTACATCAACAAAGATGGGGGCACGGGGTCGCGCTCCCTCTGCAGGGAGGCAGTCCTCATCTGCTCTTTCGCCGCTCAACGGAGGATGTCCCTCAAGGTGACATACCTCCTGAGTCAGGAGAATGGCCTGGTGGACAGGCTCAGCAGAATCCTTCGCCCCCACGAGTGGCGCCTGGATCCACAAAGTGGCAGGATGGCTGTTTCTATGCTGGGGCACTTCAGCGATGGACCTCTTCACCAGTTCCCAGAACACACAGCTTCCTCGCTTCTGTGGCCCGGTGCCGCACCCGGGCAGGGAGGGGCCCGATGCATTTCTCCTGGACTGGTCCTCCAGTCTCCTCTATGCATTCCCTCCTTTCCCCCTCATTGCGAGGACTCTGTTCAAGGTTCAGCAGGACGGAGCATTGCTGATTCTCGTGGCTCCTTGTGACCTTGGCAGCCTTGGTTCCCACTCCTTCTCCGGCTATCGTCGCAGCCTCTGATTCCCCTGGACTCTGCCACAGACCTGCTGACGCAGGAGTAGGGTCGGGTACTACACCCGAACCTATCCTCCCTATCCCTCATGGCCTGGCAGCTGAACGGGTCTCTCTAGCCTCTCTGGTCCTCCCGATGGAGGTCGAGGATATACTCCTTGCCTCGAGGAAGGACTCCGCTAGGCAGACTTACGCCTTTAAGTGGAAACGCTTCTCCGTCTGGTGCTCGGAACACCACATCGACGCCTATTTGTGCCCGGTTTGGTGGGTTCTCCAGTACCTCCTCCACCTCTCAAGGGAAGGGCTGAAGTCAAACTCTGTTAGGGTTCATTTGAGCGCCATATTGGCTAATCATCTCCCTATCGAGGGAAATCTTCTCTCGGGGAAACCACTAGTCTCCCGCTTCATGTGGGGCCTTCTGTTATCCAAACCGCCCATCCGTCCCCCTCCAGAGGAATGGGACTTGAATATGTAGTGCTCACGCAGCTCTCGCCCACCCTTCAAGCCGATGGTGACGTGTTCACTCCTGCACTTGTCCTGGAAGGTGGCCTTCCCCTTATGGCGCTGACCTTGGCTCGCCGAATCAGTGAGTTTCAGGCGCTCATGGCTGGCGCCCCTTACACCAGGTTTTATCGGAACAGGATGGTACTCCGGACGCACCCTAAGTTCTTACCATCTGTACCAAGAAATAGTACTTCCGACCTTCTTCCTGAGGCCCCACACGGATCAGGTGTCGGCGGCTCTCCACACCCTCGACTGCAAGCGGGGCCTCGCCTTCTACTTGCAGCATACCCAGACTCACCAAATGTCTGACAGATTTTTTTGTGACCTACGATCCCAATAGGCAGGGGCAAGCAGTCACCAAGCACACCCTCTCTGGGTGGCAGACTGCATCACATTCGCCCATGTGAAGGCGGGCGTCCTTCTGGATCGTCGAGTCACTGCACATGGGATCCGAGCCAAAGCGGCCTCGATGGCCTCACTGCGCCCCATGCCCATGATGGACATCTGCTGGTCGGAAACTTGGTCTTCTACTAATACCTTCATTGCCCACTACTGCCTGGAGAGGGAGTCCCACCGGGACAGCACCTTCAGCCAGGCTGTACTCCATAATCTGTTCAGGGTATAAGCAACTCCTGCCCTCTGACCCTTCTTCACGGCTACCGAGGGCTTCACTCCGAGGACTTTTGGGTTCCTTCGGGCTTTGGCTTCTGTTCATGGTCTCGAGGATTCGTTTTTTGGTTACTGGTTTGGTAGCCTTTATTTAGGGAGGTCCCATAAGTGAGGACTGATTTCCTGCTTATTCCTGGAGAAAGCGTAGTTATCACCTGTGACAGGTGTTCTCCAGGGACAGCAGGAATCGGTCCTCACTACCTTCCCGCCTCACCTGATGAGTTGCTGAATTTTTGTCCTTCCCTTGCCATCTGCTTTGTGTAGGGCTCAAGCTAAGGGACTTGACTGAGCAAGATGGCACCCTTGGACAGGAAGAGGACCTCCCATGCGTGGTAGCAATCCCAAAGGCTTTCTTTGAAAGCTGGGGAATTGTTCCGCGAGGGCTCTATCGATGCCAATGTCACGCATAAGTGAGGACTGATTCCTGCTTTTCCTGGAGAACACCTCTTACAGGTGAGTAGCTACACTTTATCTGAAGAGGACTGTGTCCTTCAGGAAGTCCAATTGCTTGTTTGTGCTGTTCGGGGGACCACGCAAGGGAGAAGCTGTTCCCAAGGCTTCTATTTCCAGGTGGATTAGAGAGGCAATCGCGTCAGCTTATATCATGAAGGGCAGAGTGGTGCTGATGGGGTTGTGGGCACATTCCGTGAGAGCGCAGGCGGCCTCGTGGGCAGTGTTTAATTTGGTGCCGCCGGTGGACAATTATAGAGCGGCGACATGGTCCTCTTTCCATATGCTCGCAAAGCATTATTGCCTGGATGTTCAAGCGGCGAAGGACGCATGGTTTGGAGTGGCGGTTCTTCAGGCTGGTGTGGCAGGTCCCTCCCGTTAGATTCTTACTGCTCTGTTACATCCCAGAGGTTTCGGGACTGGACTGGAGGAATGATAAGGAAAGAGAAATTAGACTTACCTGCTAACTGTGGTTCCTTGAGGAGCTCCAGTCCAGTCCCGAATCCCACCCTTAGGTGTTAGTACAAGAGTTTGGTCCAAAAAATAGAGGAAAAATATATTATACTACCATATGTTTAAATGTTGGAGTGTTCACTTAGAAGGGGAAAAGGAAAAAAAAAACCCTCCAACCGGTGAGAAACTCAGTTTTAATCATTTTTAATTGAAGTGTATAATCAATGACATCTTAGAAATAGCTACCCAGAGCCAACAAGCCAAGATTCAGAAACCACCAAGGTTTGCACAGTATACTTAGCTGGCAATCGGAGCTCAAAATCTGAAATGATTAAATTGAAGAGCTGTTGTAATATTCTCTTTAAACACGGTTTCTCCTAATGGTCTTAATTCTGAGATTTATTTTATTTTTATTTTAACAGACACTTATATACCGCACTTTCCCATGGATCAGGTGCGGTTTACAAAGAACAATGGAATGAACCGGCGAAACAATAAGTGCCTGTTCATCTTACATATAACATCTGTGAATTTTATACAAAGAACATAAGCTTTAATACAGAGAACTAGAACTTGTGATTGACTGGTGGAGTATCCTTGGATTGTGAAGGCTTTTGTTTTTTTATCCTTTTTTTGGTCCTTTTTGTCCTTTTTGAGTTATCATAGTTGGGAATTGGGCTATTTAAGTTTCACCTGTATTGGTGATGTCAGACACTATCCCTATTGAGGGAACGACTGTGACACTCGGAGCACGAAGATCTCTGTTATTGAAGAGCATTTTGTCAGCAGTTTCTACTTTTGTCTATACGCTTGAGACAGACTCTTGGGACCCGAAACACAGTGCTGTGTCGCGGTGGATTGATGAACTTGCCAACTTCAGGTGTTTTCCTTGACACTTCTGCGTTCAGCTGTTGTTGAAGTTAACCTCTGACGAATATTACAACAGCTCTTCAATTTCATCATTTCAGATTTTGAGCTCCGATTGCTAGCTAAGTATGCTGTGCAAACCTTGGTGGTTTTTGAACGTTGGCTTGTTGGCTCTGGGTAGCTATTTCTAAGATTTCATTGATTATACACTTCAATTAAAAATTATTAAAACAGAGTTTCTCACTGGTTGGAGGGGGTTTTTCCTTTTCCCCTACTAAGTGAACTCTCCAACATTTAAACATATGGTAGTATAATATATTTTCCCTCTATTTGTTGGACCAGATATTTTTGAGTATTCACGGTTCTGTTTTTTTGTTATGGTTTCTTTTTTGTTGGTTGTTAGTACAAGCAGGGCCGGATTTACCTTGAGTGAGGCCCTACGCCAACAAAAATTGTGGGCCCCCAGCAGGGGCGGCCCAAGGGGGGTGCGGGGCCTCATTTGCATAAGGGGCCTCATTTGCATAAATATTTGCATAATGTTACCATATACTAACTTTTAGTAAACGTGCCTCTTAATGAGTGTATGGATAAAGAAAGACTAAAAGATTTCTACATTACTATAATCCAGTGCCAACTGCCAGACACATTAGGAACTACTACAAACACTGCCCATTTAGAACCCATAGCAAACCCGCCGTATACTAACAGCACTACCAGGACTCACAAAGCACCATACTCTACCAATCAAAAGGCAACACTGCAAATATTAAACCAATACATTTCAGAGAACAACAATACATGACCTACTGGGGAAAGAGAACAAGTGGCAATGTCAAATAGGAATTATATAAACAGAACACCTCAGCTCAGTTACACATGCAGAACATACACAGGGAGGAGTGTGGCCTAGTGGTTGGGACAAGTTACCTCAGGCCGGAAGGTCGGGGGTTCAAATCCCACTAGAGGACAGCAACATTGGGCCGGAAGGACTGGTGTTTCTAGTCCCACAGGTGCTCCTTGTGGTCTTGGGCAAGCCACTTAACCCTCCATTGCCCATGTTCCCTGTAAGTATTAGTGTATGTGTCTCATATCCCCTCGTGTTAAATGTATCCCCCAATTGTGGTGTGACCACTTTGATTGAAGGATAAGGTGGTATACAAAACTGTCTAAATAAATAAATAAATAGACCATCACCAAACAAGTAATCACAATTTAGAAACAGGAAGACAATAATTAAACTGGGAATCCCAAAAGCCAAACTTGGAATGTACAACACTGTAGAAATAAAACTATACATTAATTTGCTCTTGTACTAAACAAAGCGCAGACATTAATGATGCACATTTACCAGAGCTGACATATTCCAATTAATAAATTCAAAATAAAGAGATATTTTTCTACCTTTTGTGCATTTTTTTCAGCTGCAATTGCTCCAGCCACTTTCTTCTGGTTTCTTCGTGTCTTCTGCTAACTCTCCATCGTCTGCTGTCCATTTGTCCTTTCTTCTCTCTCTTCTAGTTTTTTTCCATTCTCTCTCTACATCTGCTTTAACATACTAATCTTTCTCCTTTTGCTCTTTCCTCATTCCTATTTCATCCACTCAGATTTTACCCCTCCATCCTCAATCCCCACTTACTCTCCCAATACCCGGCCAATTGTAGATTTTTTATCCCTCCCACACAAAATATTTTTCCCTTCTCCATTTTACTTTTCCAGCCCCATCCCATTCTAATCCTTCCCCAACATCAGCTCCCTTCTAGTTTCAGCCTCACCCAGCATCCATTCCCTTCTAGTCCCTGCATCAGCCCATTTCCAGTCCTAGCCACCCATCAGCCCATTTCCAGTCCTAGCAACCCCCCAACCCAATACCAGTCCTAGCCCCCATCAACTCACTTCCAGTCCTAACTCCATCAACCCATTTCCAGTCAGACCCCCATAGCCCATTGCCAGTCCTAACCCCCCCCATCAGCCCACAGCCCATTACCAGTCCTAACCCCATCAGCCCACCTCCAGTCTTAACCCCCCCAGCCCATTTCCAGTCCTAGCCCCCCCATAGCCCATTACCAGACAGCCCCATCAGCCCACAGCCCATTACCAGTCTTAACCCCCCCCCAAAGCCCATTACCAGTTCTAACCCCCCCACCAGCCCATTACCCGTCCTAACCCCATCCGCCCACCTCCAGTCTTAACCCCCCAGCCCCTTTCCAGTCCTAGCCCCCCCATAGCCCATTACCAGACAGCCCCCATCAGCCCACAGCCCATTACCAGTCTTAACCCCCCCAAAGCCCATTACCAGTTCTAACCCCCCCCAACAGCCCACAGCCCATTACCAGTCCTAACCCCATCAGCCCTCCTCCTGTCTTACCCCCCCAGACCCTTTTTTGTACTTGCCACCCCATAGCCCATTACCAGACAGCCCACATCAGCCCACAGCCCATTACCAGTATTAACCCCCCCCCAAAGCCCATTACCAGTTCTAACCCCCCCCCAACAGCCCACAGCCCATTACCAGTCCTAACCCCATCAGCCCACCTCCAGCCTTAACCCCCCCAGCCCATTTCCAGTCCCAGCCCCAGCCCCCCCCATCGGCCTAAAGTAAAATTTAATTTAAAAAATAAAACTGCTGGCTGCTGCTGCGGGGCCCCCTCTGCTGCCGCGGCAGCATGGACCCGCGGGGGCCCCCTCTGCAAGCTGAATCCGTCGGTCCCTCCGTGCAGGCTGTGAGAGGCGCGAAGGGAGAGTGTCTCCCTCGCGTCTCTGTTAAGCCCGCAGGGGCTGGTGGGAAATTTCCCATCAGCCTCTGCGGGCTTAACAGACGCGAGGGAGACACTCTCCCTTCGCGCCTCTCACAGCCTGCACGGAGGGAGGGAGGGACCGAGCTTGCAAAGGGGGCCCCGCGGGTCAGTCCATGCTGCCGCGGCAGCAGAGGGGGCCCCGTGGCGGCAGCCAGCAGTTTTGTTTTTTTTTTATTTAAAAAAAAAAGCTAATTTTTTCCAATTTTGTGGGCCCTTGCCAGCTGTGGGCCCTACGCCATGGCGTACATGGCGTATAGGTAAATCCGGCCCTGAGTACAAGAGTTTTTGCACGTCTTCCTTGGCAACCGGTTTAGCCAAAAGGTTAGGGGTCAAGGGGGGTCAGAGAGAAGGCCAGGAAGTCGGCTCCTGGGGGGGGGGCGCGTATCGGACTGGCTGTCAGTCCTGCGCTCCGTATGGGGAAAACTCTTCCCAGGGTTCCTGTAGGGAGACCTTCCTGGTCAGGGGAGGTATGGGAATGTCTCCTCGGCAGGGGAAGGAAGGAGTAGCGGTGATGTAAATGTTTTGTTTAACTACTTATTTGTTGCTCCTGTGAGTCTGCTTTGTCAATCGGTACTGGGGCTGGTAGGCGGTGTCAGCTACTTAAGTACAGGGGTCATCAAAAGATGACATGCTCAGTCTCCAAGCTACTGGAAAAGGTGCACTACCCAGAGGTTTCGGGACTGGACTGGAGTTCCTCAAGGAATCACAATTAGCAGGTAAGTCTAGTTTCTCTACCGTAGTGAATCCAGAAGGGCTTGAGAGGAAAGAAAATCAAGACAGCGATGGCAAGACACACATTCAAGTAATTTTGAAACAAAGGAGAGGAACGAAATAGGCCAATAACTGGAAGGACAGCTAGGGTCTAGTGAGGGGTTTTCTTTTGGAGAGGTGTAACCACAGCATGTTTGAAGGCTGCAGGAACAATTGCAATGGAAAGCAATAGGTTAAGGATATGGCAGGTGGGAATAGGATCAGAGAAAGCAGGCGGTTAGTTTGGAAGGGGAGAGAAATTAGTAAATTGGGTATCCCATGAGTGAGGAACCTCTATAATAGATTTTATCTTCTTTGAGCGAGAAGGTTCTGCAGTACTGCTCAAAGAAAAGGGTTAAAACACCATCTATCCTTGGATGCTTCTCCCTAAATTGGAGCAAAGCTTTTCCGTGCATTTATCCTGTTCTACATCTTTTGACTTTGTTAGTTCACCTTGGTGCAATTGGTGGTTAACTTTACCAAGTACAGCCTTTATCATACAGGATTTGCTGTGTTGAAATCTCCCATCACACCACTTGCAGTGACTTGTGATTAACCTTGATCATGAAAAATCTCCTTTTAAGACATTGACTTTTGAGCCAAAGTATCTGATCTAGGAGGTCATATTTTGATGGCAGTCACTTTGGTACACAGAATCTGTGAGTTCCAGTGATTTATTTTCTATCTTTATATGAAATTGTTCCATAATAGAGAAGGGAAGGGGTTTTGTGTTTAGCTCAAAGCGAGTTACATTCAAGTATAGTAGGCATTTTTCCTGTCCTTGGAGGGCTTACAATATGTTTGTACCTGACTCGGTGAGGGTTTTAATAATTGCCCAAAATCACAAAGAGCTGCAGTGGGATTCAAACCTTGCTTCCCTGGTTCTGAGCCAGCTGCTCTAGCCATTAGGTGGCTACTCCACTCCATTTCTATGTGTGCATCGGACATTTCTGCCTGTTAGCAGCTGATTTCTACCATAATTCGTCAGTCAACCTTCCAGCATTTTCCCAAGGGTATGTATCCACAAAAGTGAACAAGTCTCCTTACATGGTTTCTATTGCAAAAGAGCTTTAGATATTAACCTGGAGCAGACTACAGTTCCTTAAAGTCCACCCAGCATTTTATTACGTTTCTTTTATCTCAGTAGATCTGGCCTTGCTGTAGCCAAACTCACACCATCTAATTGGATTGCGGATTGCATCTACATCCGTTATGTTTAACAGGTTTGACTCTGGATGGACATATCAAGGCTCATGATAGAACCATGATAGTATCGGTGGCAAACCTGAGGTTGGCCTCCATGGAGGAGATTTGTAAGGATGTCAATATGGAGTTCAGCCTACACATTCACATTCAGGTGAGTTGCATTCAGGTGTAGTAGGCATTTTCCTGTTCTCAGAGTACTTCCCATCTTTATAGATGAAGTAACGGAGGGTTAAGTCACTCGCCCAAGGTCAGAAGGAGGAATTGTGATTTGAATCCTGGTCTCCCTGGTTCTCAGTCCACTGTTCTAACCACTACACTACTCTTCCAAATAAGAGAGTAGGATTGGTCAATCTGTCTTAAAAAGTATTTGAATACAACTCTATCCTTTCTTGGGTCTGTTTGTATTTACATGTAGCTAGAGATTCTTGTATGTGATATGTAAGACTTCTAGCCTAGTTGTCCTCAAAGTAAAATAAATTGTCTCAGGACAGCAGGATATCTGTCTCCACAGAATCCATTCCTTCCCACCTCCCCAAGGAGACAGATTCCCTAACAGTAGCTCTATATAGAATGGAGGCAAAGTGGTCTATACAACATTCATGGCACAAGATGTTCTGCTAATGCTTTCTAGATCATGTCAGAAAGCCTTAGAAGCTTGTTAAGGTACTGTTCTGTCTAGTGCTCTGTTTGATATCACTCATGTTCAAGGACTGAGATCTTGCTGTCCTTGGAGAACATCTGTTACAGGTAAGCAAGTTTGCTTTCATATTTCTTAGTGGCTGTTGTACAAAAATAGCTGTAGGTAGAAATTACTGCTGCTAAAAACCATATAGCTACACCTAGCTAAGTTTCAAATCCTGTCAATCTAATGCTTTTCCGTTTGCTTTAAAAAAAAAAAAAAGTTATAATCCTCATTTTCTAATTCATAAATGTTTTAAAGGCATGTACATATAATGATTATGGCATTAAGGATATATGCTATAAAACAATTATGATAAGGACATACACTTTAAATTATTTCAAAATATAGTTACACTTCTAATTTCCAGTACTTCTACTGTATATTGTACATATAAGTGTTTCTCTAGGAACAAGCAGGAAGCCAGTCCTCACATACGGGTGACGGCGCCAATAGAGCCTGCGCGGAGCATTTCCTCAGCTTTCAAAGAGAGTCTTTGGGACATGCTACCATGAATGCGTGATCACCTTCCCGCCCAAGGGTGCCATATTATTCTCCTTTTTTTTCCGCGGAGCCCTACGAACGTCTGTCCTGTTCCCTGGAAAAATCCTTGCTAATTATCCTTAAAATAGTTTCCTGGTTTTCATACCGGTTCCTCTTCCTGCCTCAAGCTGGTGCAGTTTCCGGTGCTTTTCTCGGCTTCTCTTGTCTTTTTTGATCGAGGCTTGCCTCAACAGGCGTTTGCGCCCTTCCCCCAGTGAGTTAAAAAAATGTGACCGCTGCAGTCAAACAATGTCATTGACACACACCCATGACTGCTGCTTACGCTGCCTGGGTCCAGACCATGACAGCACCTCCTGCGACCTGTGCCAGACCATGACGCCTAAAACCAATAAAAAAGAGGTCAGCGTCGCAAGAAAAATAGTTCCCTAGGTCTGACTCAGTACTGGCCTCTCCGACGTTGAGCTCTAAGCCCAGCACTTCCCATGAGGCCCAAGCGTCCTGAGAGTCCTGCGGCAGCACCTCCTCTGACCCCAAGAGAGAGAAGAAATAATCCTCAAAGTCCATTGAGGCTGCACCGGAGAAACCCAGTAAAACCACTCAGAGGGACTCGGGCAGCTCCTAGAAGTTACATTCAGGTATAGTAGGCATTTTTCCTGTCCTTGGAGGGCTTGCAATCTGTTTGTACCTGACTCGGTGAAGGGTTTAATAATTGCCCAAGAAGGATTCCTTGGCCGGCGGAGACCATCCGAGGTTCCTCGAGACTGTAGTCCTCATCGAGGACGCACTCGCTAGAGTGCCAGCACTGGGCCGAGGTCCTTTGTGCCCGTACCAAAAGCTGATGGCACCTTCTGGCTTGGAAACCAGAATGGTGGCCTTGGAGCAGAACATCACTATTATCCTGGCCCTGCAGCAGGCAGTAATGGCTTGTTCGTCTGCATCATCTGCCCAGACGACCGGACCTCTGACTGTGGGGGAGTCCCTGGTTGTCAAGTTGTGCTCCAAGCGCCATCAACCTTGGGTAAGTCCTCTGCACCAGTCGAGGTCTCTGTCCCGTTTCTCGGACATCTGGTCCTCCCTGGCCAGTTTCCGTGACTCAGATCCCAGGTCCTCCAGAGGTCACTGGCCACTCGGCCCTGTCCTCGGCATTATGAGTCGCAGGACCTCGGACTTGTCACTGCTCGACTTGGAGTGAGAGACCAACGAGGCGTGCCCAGAAACCAAGCAGCACTGAGATATTCCCTCGGACCTGGCACCCCGGTGTCATTCTCCTCCAGAAGATGTGGCCTTACACGACTTTGTCAAGGATATGGCCAGAGCCCTCTTGGTGCAAGCCGAGGTGGAGGAAAATCCATGCACCGAGGAACTGGAGATTCTCCAGTATGAGTTTCCACCCAAGGAAACTCTCATGGTGCCTGTGCAGCAGATCCTCAAGCAGCTGCTACTCAGAATGTGTCTGTAAGGACCCCAGGTTCCACAAGTCCCCAACTCCCATATAACTCCATGGTTGTCGAGTCAACCATGCAGAAACTTAAGAGCCAGAAGACCCACTCTTCAGTCCCTCCTGAGAGGGATGCTAGAGCCCTTGATGCTCTCGGGTACAAGTGTTACTAGGGCTTCATGTTGCGTTGCAGGATTCAAGCCTGTGAATTGTACATAGGCATGGATCTAAAGGCCCTAACGCAGGAGTTGTCTGGGTTTTCAGCAGAGTTTACGGGGGAATGCCTCCAGCAGTTCCAATCCCAGACCGCCGGGATCATGGACTGTTCTAATTTTCTCTTCCAGGTGGCCTATGATGGCTTTGAGTCAGCAGCTCGGGTAACAGCAGTCTGCATCGTCTCCCGATGCAATAACTGGCTGCAGTCTTTGGACCTCAAGCAATGGGTCCAAGACAAGCTGCTTGATGTCCCCTGCACTGGGGAGAACCTGTTCGGCAAACTTATGGCCGACAAGGCGGTCGAGATCAAGGCAGATGTGGTGACTCCGTAGGAAGCCATCAGGGAAAAGACACATGTTCCTGAGGAAAAAGAGGCCCTTTCAGCAGAGTCACCACTACCAGCCCTTCTCGGGCCAGAAACAGGGTTCTAGCCCTAAAAGACAAAACTATGGGGCTCAGAATCCAAAGGCACAGAAGGCTTTTGACTCCCGGGGCAGGGCCTCCACTCCCCTGGGAGACCTTCACCAATCCGCAGAGGGCTGCTTGGCACTCTTCACTCACAAGTGTGCCAGTGTCATCTTGGACCAGTGAGTACTGCAGGTGGTAAGGGAAGGATACCTCCTCCACCTACAACAGGTTCTTTCCAGGAGAGCCAGTGTGACCTCTCCTAAACCAGACCCTTCTGCTCGCAGGTCCGCTTAGGGACAAAGCAGTAGAGCCTGTACCCAAACATCTATGGGGAAAGGGCTGCTTCTCCTTTTCCCAAAGAAAACTGGGGGCCTCAGGCCCATTCTAGACCTGAGAAACTTTAAACAAGTTTCTGGTGAGGGAGAAGCTCAAGATGCTCTCCCATGGAGCACTGCTCCCTTACCTCCACCAGGGAGATTGGCTGTGCTCTTTGGATCTAAAGGATGAGTACACCCACATCCTAATCCACCCCTCCCACAGGCAGTAACTATGGTTTGTGGTGGGAGGAAGGCACTACCAATACAGGGTGCTACCCTTCAGTCTGGCCGCCTCGCCAAGATTCTTTACCAAATGCCTGGTGGTGGTTGCCACCTACCTGCGCCTACGAGAGGCTTTTGTTTTCCCCTATCTGGACATCTGGCTCATCAGGAGCAGGACGGCCTCAGAGGTCAGTCAGGCCACAGAGCGTGCAACTCTCCTTTTGCAGCACCTGGGGTTCGTCATCAGCTACCCCATATCCCATTTCTCTCCAGCCCAAAGCTTGGAGTTCATAGGTGCTCAGTTGGACACGTTACAGGTCAAGGCCGTCCTCCCAAGAGAGAGGGCAGAATGCCTCAGGCAACTGGCAGGAGAGGTATAGCGCTGCCAGTCAGTGCTGGCTCATCGTCATCTCCGCCTACTGAGCCATATGCCTTTGATGGTCCATGTCATGCCCTCAGCCCGCTTACTCATGCAGATAGCCTAGTGGTGCCTACGCTTACAGTGGACTCAGGCCATGGGCAGGCTATGGGACAGGGTCAAGATTACCCGCCAGCTGGTGGAGTCCCTCAAATGGTGGCAAAATTTGTTCCACCTCCAAGCGGGAATGCCCTTCCAGGCACCCGTACCGCAGAGGATCCTGACCACAGATTCCTCCCTCCTGGGTTAGGGGGCACATCATGGAGACCACCGCACACAGGGCAGCTGGTTTCAGGCGTCATCACTCCTACAAATCAATCTCCTGGAGCTCAGGGCAGTCGTCTTGGCCCTACAAGCGTTCTGCCACCGCCTGCAACACCAACCCGTACTGATCCAGATGGACAACCAGGTCGCCATGTTTTATATCAACAAGCAGGGGGGCATGGGTTCATACTTCCCCTGCAAGGAGGCAGTGGCCCTACTCTCCTTTGCAGCACATAACAGCATGCTTCTGCAAGCTGTGTACCTCCCGAGCCAGGACAACTGCTTAGCGGACAGGCCAAGAAGAATCCTTTGCCCACACGAGTGGCGCTTAAACCCCAGAATAGCGAAGCCTATTTGCCTCTCTGGACAACACGCAGCTACCCCACTTCTGCTCCCATTAGCCGCACCCGGAGAGAGTGGCGGCAGTAGCAGCAGATGCCTTCCTGATCTCATGGACAGAGGGCTTACTCTATATGTGTTCCCACCAACACCCCCTCCCCTCCCGGTTCACCAGGACCCTCTTCAAGGTTCAAAGTGAAAAGGCATCTGTTATACTGATCGCCCCAGGTGGCTCAGGCAACCTTGGTTCCCTCTGCTGCTTTCCCTGTTGGTGGTGCTCCCAGTCCCTCTCGGCTGAGCCCCGGACCTCCTGTCCCAGGATGAGGGCCCTCTCCTGATTCCCAATCTGGGGTCACTAACACTAACAGCATGGCTACTGAAATGGTAGCATTGGCCCCTTTCAGTCTTCCAGGAGAAGCTGAGGAGGTCCTCCTGAAAGCCCTTCACCAGACTGGCTTATGCCTTTAAGTGGAGAAGGTTCTCCACCTGGTGTGCAGAAAAGGGGGAGAATCCCTTCTCCTGCGAGTGTGACTAGTACTTAAGTACCTACTGCACCTGTCGTACACCATACTAAAATCTAACTCTGTGAGGGTGCATCTGAGCACCATAGTCGCTCACCACTACCCTGTCGAAGGAAAACCCATCTCAAGCCAGCCCGTGGCCTCAAGTTTCCTCCGGGGCCTCCTGTTATCCAAACCCCCTTTCCACCCTCCAGCAGCGGAGTGGGACCTCAACATGGTGCTCTCCCAGCTCACCAAACCGCCATTTGAGCCACTTGCAGTATCTGTCTTGGAAAGTGGTCTTTTCTGATGGCCCTCACGTCCGCTTGAAGAGTGAGTGAACGCCAGGCCCTGGTGGCGGATCCACCATATTCAAGTTTCTATAAGAACAGGGTAGTGCTCCGCACACACCCCAAATTCCTTTCGAAGGTGATATCTCCTTTCCACCTCAACCAAGAGGTGGTCCTTCCCACCTTCCCGCAGTCTCACGCCAGCAGGGAGGAACTAGTACTTCATACACTAGATTGCAAATGGGCCCTGTCCTACTTACAGCAGGCTCAGGCCCATTGCAAAAATCCTCAGATTTTCTTGTCTTATGACCCCCAGCAGACTGGACCTCCCCGTGACTAAATGAACTCTGTCCACTTGGGTGGCAGACTGTATTTCCCTTGCCTGTGAGTGAGCTGGTGTCTCCTTCAAGCACCAGATCACAGTGCATCGCATGAGGACTTCGGCTGCATCAGTGGCCAAACTCCACTCCGTGCCAGTGAGGGAAATCTACAAGGCCGCCACATGTCCTTCAGTCCATACATTCGCAGCTCACTACTGCCTGGAGAGTGAGTCCTGCAGGTACAGTGCCTTTGGATAGGCAGTACTCTATAATATTCTCGGGTTGTAGGCAACTTCTCCCTCCGACCTTTCTGCATTCAGGCTACTGGAGTGATAGTGTTGCTGGATGCTAGGGTCTTGCAGAGTGTCTCAGTGGGGACTCACCACCTGCAACTCACGGCTACCCGTTTGGTCACCATTGGTGCTGTCCTGGTTCGGTCCTTGGCAGCCTGGAGCTAGGGAGGTCCTATATGTGAGGACTGACTTCCTGCTTGTGTTCTCCAGGGAGAGCAGGAATCAGTCCTCACAACCCTTCCTCTTCCCCTGGAAGTTGCCTTCCTACCTTTTTTTAGTTTTTACTGCCGTCCTTGCTATGTTATCTGACTGATCAAGATGGTACTCTTGGGTGGGACGGGGACCACACATGCGTGGTAGCGTGCCCCAAAGACTTTCTTTGAAAGCTGGGGAAATGCTCAGCGTGGGCTCTGTTACCCATATGTGAGAACTGATTTCTGCTGTCCTGGAGAACACCTGTTACAGTTGAGTAACTATGCTATATCTAAACACATTGTGGTGATTTCCTGAACAGGATCACTGAGTTATGCTTAGTGATTTAAATTCCCTGCTGGAACAAGTCACTAGTAGAAATACTAACCAAAGCAGGCCTGCAACTGAAACTTTTTGTTGCATCTCATTAGAGCTTAGAACTTATACATACAAGCTGACATTGTTATGATGATGATATTATTCAACATATATACAAGTTTATTGCATTATAGAAATATTTTTCTTGTTTTTTTCTTTTTATGTAAAGGAGAGAAGCCATATGAATGCCCAAACTGCAAGAAACGTTTTTCCCATTCTGGTTCTTATAGCTCTCACATTAGCAGTAAGAAATGCATTGGGTTGATGCCTGTAAATGGCAGGGTACGTTCTGGACTCAAGACATCTCAGTGTTCTTCACCATCCCTTTCAGCTTCTCCAGATAGCCCAGGAAGACCACAGATACGTCAGAAGATGGAGAACCAGTCCTTACAAGAACAACTTCCAGTTAACCAAATTAAAACTGAACCTGTGGATTATGAATTTAAACCCATAGTAGTTGCTTCAGGAATTAACTGTTCAACCCCTTTGCAAAATGGGGTTTTTAGTGGTGGTAGCCCGTTACAGGCAGCCAATTCTCCTCAGGGTGTGGTACAAGCAGTTGTTCTACCAACTATGGGTCTTGTATCTCCTATTAGCATCAACTTAAGTGACATTCAAAATGTTCTTAAAGTGGCAGTGGATGGTAATGTAATAAGACAAGTGTTTGAGAATAATCATGCTAATCTTTCATCCAAAGAACCAGGAACAATCAGTTCTGCATCCATACAGCAAAGTGGCCATTCCCTCATTTCAGCCATCAGTCTTCCTTTGGTTGATCAAGATGGAACAACAAAAATCATCATTAACTATAGTCTAGAGCCATCTAGTCAACTTCAAGTTTTGCCACAGAATCTGAAAAAAGAAAGTTCTAACCCACCAGAAATTTGTAAAACTGAAAAACTACCAGAAGATCTCACAATCAAATCTGAGAAAGATGCAAACTTCGAAGGAGAGAACAGTAATAGCACTTGCCTTCTCTGTGAAGACTGCCCAGGCAATCTCGATGCACTTCAAGAAATTAAGCACTACGATTTAAAACACCCCATTCAGCATACTCAGCTCTGTGGCAATGAATCAGCAAAGTCTGAAGTGCCTGCTTCAGACATAGAGGACACCAGTTTAACTCCTAATCAGCCACCCTTAAAGAACCTCTTATCTCTTCTGAAAGCGTATTATGCTTTAAATGCACAGCCAAGTTCAGAAGAACGTTCCAAAATTGCTGATTCTGTTAATCTACCATTAGATGTAGTAACAAAGTGGTTTCAAAAAATGCAAGCTGGAGAAATATCTGTCCAATCTTCCGGACCATCTTCTCCAGAAACAGGTAAATCAAATAATGACCATGGCAGACCTATAAACTCAAGTGAACTGCGAAACAGCACAAGTAATTCTCAAAACTCTCCGAAGATAATTAAATCCCAAACTTCACCAGTGGTATCACGGATAGTAAATGGTTCAAGAAGGAGCACTCCTCCTTCCCCCCTAAACCTCTCTTCAGTAAAAAATGCACAGGATTTTGCATTTTCAGCTGATAGTGCACAGGAAGAGCCACAAATAGAACCTCTTGATCTTTCACTACCAAAGCAGCATGGAGACTTTCTGGAGCGATCTACTATAACTAGTGTTTACCAGAATAGTGTTTATTGTGTTCAAGAAGAACCTCTGAACTTAACCTGTGCAAAAAAAGAACAGCCTCAGTCAGACAGTATTACAGACTTTGAACCAGCTATAATTGTAAACACACCAAGTGCCAATGCCATAAATATTGCTATACCTGCAGTCACTGCCCAGTTACCTACAATTGTTGCCATTACTGACCAGAATAATGTTCCATGTTTAAGAGCTCTGGCTGCCAATAAGCAGGCTATTCTGATCCCCCAGGTGACTTATACATATTCAACTACAACTAGTGCTATTATTCCAGAGCCTCCACAAACACAGGTCCAACCTAATGGAAATCAGGTATGGTATTAAATTGTTCATTATAGAACATTTGAGTGATACTATAAAAATAGTAATAGTGCTATTTTCTTTTTTATACTAAACTCCACATGTTTCTAATATATTGCTTGAAGCCAAGATTAAGCAAATTTGTTTTGAAAGTAAATATATTTGTAAAGAAACTACCTGATCAGTTTGCTTATTAAAATATTTTATACAAAATATTAAAACTTGCATCTTCAGTATTAGTGTGCTTGTGTATCATAATATGTAGAAAATCATATAGGTGAGAGTAAAGCTCAATGGCTTCTCTGTCTAGAACAGGGGTTCTCAACCTAGGGGCTTGTTTACAAAGCTGCGGTGGCGGTTCGCGATCGTTATCGGAGCCGCGGCCCCATTGATTTCAATGGGGCCGCAGCTCCGATAACGACTGTGAACCGCTACCCCGGCTTTGTAAACAAGCTCCTTAGTTTTCAGGACACACCTAGCCAATCAGATTTTTAGGATAGCCACAATGAATATGCATGAGAGATTTGCTTACAGTGGAGGCAGTGCATACAAATTTTTCATATGCGTATTCATTGCGGTTAATCTGAAAACCTGACTGGCTAAGTGTGTCCTCAGGGCAAGATTGATAACCACTGGTTTATAATAACAATCTGTTTAAAACTAAAACAAAAAAAGTCTAGTTATATTCTAGATTGCAAAAAAAAAAAATCACTCATTTGCAAGTGTGTTAATTCTATAAACTACAGAAAATCAGCAACTGAATACTATAGTAACGTGTTAAGTGCAGCAATAATGTGTGTTAACCTTTAGTAAACATGCTCCTAAGTTAGTGTTTGTTGTTTTTTACTTTTTTTATATGTTGCTGATGTTTTAGATGCTAGGGATCAGTGTGTTTAACTAAAATTTAGTATATATCTAATACTTAGGATGAAAGACAAGACACTAGTTCAGAAGGTGTTTCAAATGTGGAAGACCAAAATGATTCTGATTCTACCCCACCTAAGAAGAAAATGAGAAAAACAGAAAATGGAATGTATGCTTGTGATTTATGTGATAAGATATTCCAAAAAAGTAGTTCATTATTGAGACACAAATATGAACATACAGGTATGTTTAAAATTGACAGCTATTTCTTGTATTTTCTTTGTAAAGTAGTGGCTTTATTTACTAAGCCATCATGCATTTACAAGCTTTGCTTTATTTGTACTTGAGTGCAGGAGGTAGGGCCTGTGAATGCATATTGGCTTAATTTCATCCCATGCTTGCTTCCAACTGCTGAATCTACTGCTGCCATTGAGGTCTTCCATGGCAATAATCACAGGTCCAGAGGAGGGGAAAGATGTGAAGGACTTGAAGGTCTCGATAGGGGGGGAAGGTGGGCAGCTCAAATTCCATCTCTTCAACAAGTACCTTATAGAGTCAACGACACCCATAGACCTCAGTGAGTCCACCCATTAATACAATTCCTTGGTGTCTCAATAACACGCCAAGACTGATTCTCTATAAGTAAAGATTATATTCTTAGTAACCGCTCCTAGAAACAGGTACCTATGCAGTATTGTTATCCTTGTAAATAGATTGTAAATAATTACCCTTGTTATCCAAGTTCCTTCCCTTGTTATCTGTAAACTCATGCACGTTGACTGTACTGAGATTTTTGTTCTATGTGAACCGCGCTGATGCTGAATAGTGCGGTATATAAGAGAATATAAATAAATAAATAAATTCTGGCAAAAGTGTCAGATAGGTGGCATGTGTGCATATGTTGCGAACCTCCGGATTTGAAGGATCAAACTAAAGCGAAAACAACTTGATTTTTTTTTTGTTCTTTAAATCTAGTAGGATTTAACCTAGTAGAACTGGCTTAAAATTATGTAAATTAATAGTAGTTAAATATTGAAGTAAGATTGAAGCATGTCACCCTTGTTTGGTATTTAGAAACTCTAGCCTCTCCCCTCTGGTAAAGAATTTTGTGAACATGTTGAATAAAGAATTGTGATTGATGCATTAGTCCACGTGGATCTATGGGAATTAGGGTCAGTAAGCAAGTTGTTGGTGATACCTTTTTATTGAACTAAAAACAAATATCTGTGAGACAAGGGTTGTTATCAAGTGGTGAAGAAACATTTAGCTGACGGTACTAAATTATTCTGTACTATTTAAACCTTGTTTGACTGTGGAGATGGCGTTTTCATTGACCTGATGAAGAGGGCCACAGATATGGTAAGTTAGTTCAGTAAAGAGCTATCACCAACAACTAGTTAACTGACCCTCATTTCCATATTCAAAATCTTGAGCATCCTCTAAATCTTGTGCATTTTATTTGGTGGTAAAAGTAAATCTTTCTGAAGGAGGAGTAGGTAGCTTGATGGACTTTGAGGTTGGAATTTCAACAAATAGAATTCTACCTGCCTGTGTTCTGGGGCTGATTATTAATGAATGGACTTGCTCTGACAAACCCACTTTAGAATTAAAGGAGCCTATTTTGTGGAATACAAGAATGCATATGTCTACAGCCCACACATGGATCTGAAAAAGCACACCTGCCAGAGTTCTTATGTCCTCACAGTAAGTCTCAAAGTTTTGGTGTGGATGAGACACCAAAAAATGTTATATGGGGGAGACAAAAAATGCAATGTGTGCCTTCGAGTCAGTCCTGACTCCTGGCAACCCAGAAGCTCCTGGGTTTTCTTGGCAGTGTCACCGGAAGTAGATTGCCAGGCCTTTCTTCTGAGGCAATGGAGGGTTAAGTGACTTGCCCAAGGCCACAAGGAGTGCTAGTGGGAATTGAACCCTGGTTGCTTGGTTACCAAGCCAGTGCTCTAACCACTAGGCTACTCCTCCACTCCCATGACAAATTGATCTTATAAGTTGCCTTGTGCTTTGTGAAGTTGCCCAATAAATTGCAGATGCCCTAGATTATGAATAAGATTAAATGTCAACTTAAATGATTAAATGGAATTGTGATACAAAAACCCAAAAGGAGTGACCAGTACCGAGTATGTGTTTAAAAAATGCAGATTGTGCTCTGTAAAGGAAATAAGCAATATATGGGTTAAAATGTTTAATGCTATGGATTGACCTCTCGAGCAATAATATGCCTAGCCTATAAATTTATCTCCAGGAACAAGCACGAATAAGTCCTCACATATGGGGTATGTCGGTACCGACGGAGCCTGCGCGGGAATGCTCCCCAGCTTTCCAGGATGAAAGCTTTTGGGACATCCCACAGCGCATGCGCGTTGCCTTCCCGCCTTTCCTACCAACTCTCCTCAGTTCTTTTCCGCGGAGCCAGCAGGTCGTGTTCCTGTCACCGCTGAAGAAGTTCTTTATTTTAATTTATTTCTTTGGTCGCGTGTCTGCCTTCCCCGACGCCGGACCGGTACCGCCGATCTTTTTCTTTTCTTTTCTTCTAAAAAAAAAAAAATATTTCTCCTCACTTGGTGTATTTTTCTTCTTAGGCCTCCAGGCCCACAAGAAACTTTCCTTCATGGAAAAACCAGCCTCTGGTTTTAAAAAATGCACTAAGTGTAGCGGTACAATTTCTGTTACAGACACCCATGAATGGTGTCTTAAATGTTTGGGGCCTGAGCACTCCGTCCCGGATTGCCAGTCCTGTTCCCTAATGTCTAAACGGGGGTTACAGAACCGAGCAGCCAAGCTCCATGTGCTGTTTCCCACGGATGCACCGGCGGTGGCATCGACATCTTCCAGGTCTTCCTCTCCTGATGGGTCTCAGGTAACCAAACATACTTTTAGCAGGTCCTCGAAGGGCAAATCTCCCTCCAAGTATCGAGATGCCTCCGGGCTTGCCCTTGAGGATCCTGCCCCAGCCAAACAACCCCGGCGGGAAGCTCCGGCTTCCAAAGCTCCTCCTATGGGGTTACAGGTTGACATCGATGGCACGGCCTCGACCGATCACCTGTTAGAATGCTCTGGGGTACCGGCACAATCTCCCGGTACCGACATCCAGGCAGTCGTGGCGTCCATGGATCACACTGTGCAATCCATGCAGCAGGCCATACTGGCTTTCATCAAGGCTGCAACGCCGTCGGTACCGCAACAAGCCCTGTTGTCGGTACCGGTACCAACCTCAATACCGGTACCGGCTGCATCGACATCGGCCAGGATGCCGCTCGCGGCTCCCTGTCCTGGGCTTTTTCTCGGTACCGACCCGGTACCGGGGACACCCGATGTCGGTACCGATCGATACGCCTATCGATCTTTGGAATCGGGCAGACGATACTTTGATTCTTCTGATGCTTCTGATCATCGGATGAGTCCCCTGAAGTATCTGTCACCCTTCCTGAGGAGCCTTCTTCTCCAAAAAGGAGAATGTGTCTCCTCCAGAGGATTTGTCCTTTCAAGACTTCATAATAGAAGTAGCTAAAGGACTCTCTATTTCAGTAACCTCTGAAAAAGAACCTAGAGCAAAAAAATTAGATATTTTGGGATACTCTAAGGTTCCCAGAGAGGCAGTCACATTGCCAATTCATGAAATTCTTCAAGAACATTTGATTGAATTGTGGGAGACTCCTCTCACCCTTTCTCCTCATTCTCGTAGATTGGCACTATGTACCGTGTCCCTCCCTCCTCCTGGATTTCAAAAAACTCAGCTTCCTCACCACTCCATTGTGGTGCAGTCAGCTATGAAGAGGATAAAGAGTACCAAAAGACACTCTTCTACTCCTCCAGGAAGAGAATGCAGGACCTTGGATGCTTTTGGTAGGAAAATCTTCCAAGCTAGCATGCTTATTGCCAGAATCAATTCATACAGCCTTTATATGGGTATGTTTCTGAAGGAGATTGCAGAAAAGCTGCACAACTTTCTCCTTTTTATTCCAGAAGATAAAAGGGATGAATTCCTTCTTTGGCTTAAGCATACTCAAGACATTTCAAAGTTTTCCAACAGGGCAGCCTTTGATTCTTTTGAGGGTGCCAGCAGAGCCTCAGGCATTGCTATAGCTGCTCGTAGAATTGCTTGGCTCCAGGCTTCTGATCTAGAACCCTGGGTTCAAGATGGTTTAGGAAATCTGCCCTGTATAGGTGAAAACCTATTTGGCAAGGAGTGGCAAATTAAAGCCACTCAAATGGATGCAGAAAATGCTGCTCTGGATAGACTTTCTAAGTCTACCTCCACTCCGGCCAAGAAAAAATCTTTTAAAAAGTCTTTTTACAAGAAGGGCAGATTTCCTTCCACTTCTGGTCAACAGTCTTCTACACGTCGTTTTGCTACTAAGCGTCAGCAACCTAAACTGACCAGGGCTAAACCTGCAGGGGCTGCTGCAACCCAGCAGTCCCAAGCCCCTCGGGGTTTTTGACTTGACACTAGAGAACTTAACCTTTCTGGCTCTACAACAGCCAGAACCTCTCACCATTCCAGGAAGGTTAGCTCATTTTGCTCCCAGATGGGAGCAAATCACATCAGAGCAGTGGACCCTCTCCATCATCAGAGAGGGCTACAAACTTCATTTCTTAGACCTTCCTCCCTACACCATGGTGAGACATTTCAATTCTCCCACATCTCTCCTCGACCTTCTGGATCAGGAGGTGACTACCCTTCTGGCCCAGGGGGCCATAGAAGAAGTTCCTCTTCTTCAACAGGGGTCATTGTTTTACTCCCCCTATTTTCTCATTCCAAAGAAAACAGGGGGATACAGACCCATTCTAGATCTCAGAGACTTGAACAAATTCCTATGCAAGGAGAAGTTCAAGATGCTTTCTCTAGGCACTCTCCTTCCATACCTGCAGAGTCAGGATTGGCTTTGTTCTCTAGATCTCAAGGATGCGTACACTCATGTCCAATTCCTACGTTTTCTGTTCCAGGGAAAACATTACCAATACAGAGTGCTTCCTTTCGGTCTAGCCTCTGCTCCAAGAGTGTTCACCAAATGCATGGCAATAGTTGCTGCATTTCTACGCACTCTGGGAATATTTGTCTTCCCATACCTGGACGACTGGCTCATCCGAGCTCAAACCCAGTCAGAGGCTCAGATCTCCCTGAACAGCACCAGGCGCATTCTGCAATATCTGGGACTTGTGGTAAACCTCCCAAAGTCCCAGCTCACCCCTACTCAGTCCCTGGAATTCATAGGGGCCTGGTTGGGCACCACTTCTGCAAGGGCCTACCTTCCTCAGGCCCGTTGTCAACGTCTAGTGCAGTTAGCCTCCCAGATTCAGTCAAAGAGCCATTTAACTGCCAGGGAGATGCTACAGCTGCTAGGCCATATGGCTTCCACAGTACATGTGGTACCATATGCTCGCCTACACATGAGAGCAGCTCAATGGACTTTGTCCACCCAGTGGACTCAAGCTTCAGGAGCTCTCTCAGACCAAATAGCAAACTCCAAACGTCTTTTGGTCTCTCCAATGGTGGATGTCCATTCAAAATCTGTTGCTGGGGTCCCCCTTCCAACCTTTGTTGCCCCAAGCAATCCTCACAACAGATGCCTCCCAAACAGGTTGGGGAGCTCATCTACAGGACCTCTCCACCCAAGGCACTTGGTCCCCACAGGAGACCTCTCTTCATATCAACCTCTTGGAACTTCGAGCAGTGTTCCTAGCTCTCAAGGTCTTTCATACCCTCCTCAGCTACCAGACAGTCCTCATTCAAACAGACATTCAGGTAGCCATGTTTTACATAAACAAGCAAGGAGGAACTGGCTCTCTGTCGCTTTGCAACGAAGCTCTAAGATTATGGGCCTTCGCCAGAGAACATCAAATCCATCTCCTGGCAGTATACCTCCCAGGAATTCAAAACTCTTGGGCAGACAGACTCAGTCGAGTTCTGCTTCCACACGAATGGTCCCTGCACATGGATCAGGTACTCAGAATCTTTCAGGAATGGGGAACCCCGGACATAGACCTATTTGCAAGTCCGTGGAAACCTTCCACTAGGCGTTCCAATGCTTTTAAATGGAAAAGATTTTCCATTTGGTGTGCTCAACAGGGTCTTGATCCTCTGGCACTTCCTGTGAATTCTCTATTAGAATATCTCCTTCATCTTTCCAATGCAGGCCTTAAAACAAATTCAGTAAGGGTCCATTTAAGTGCTATTGCAGCATCCCTTAAGCCTATCAATGGACAACCTGTTTCCTCTCATCCTCTTATTGCAAGATTTATGAGAGGCCTTACTTTAACTAAACCTCCCATTCGACCTCCTCCGGTGGCATGGGACTTGAATTTGGTTCTTGGTCAGCTTATGAAGCCACCTTTTGAACCCTTAGCCACTACCTCCTTGAAATTTCTTTCCTGGAAGGTTATTTTCCTTGTTGCAATCACTTCTGCTTGCCGCATCAGTGAACTGCAGGCCTTAGTGGCTAATCCACCTTATACAAGGTTCCATCATGATAAGGTAGTCCTTAAGACAAATTCTCACTTTATGCCTAAAGTGGTCTCACCTTTTCATCTTAATCAAGAGGTATATTTACCTGTCTTTTTTCCAGCTCCTCATGCATCCACTGCAGAGAGGAACCTTCATACTCTAGATTGTAAAAGAGCTCTTGCTTTTTACTTACACAGGACACAGCAACATAGAAAGTCTTCCCAGCTTTTTGTTGCTTTTGATCCTTCTCATTTAGGACTTCCAGTCTCTAAAAACATTGTCCAATTGGATTGCTCAGTGTATTTCTTTTGCTTACCAGAGTAAGAACCTTTCTCTGGAGGGCCATGTCACAGCTCACAATGTGAGGGCCATGGCCACCTCTATGGCTCATCTTCATTCTGTGTCCATCGACCAGATCTGTCGAGCAGCCACCTGGGCCTTGGTTCATACCTTCACAGCCCATTACTGTTTGGACAAGGACTCCCTCCGGGATGCCTTGTTGGTCAGGCTGTCCTCAGACACCTGTTCCATTCTTGAACAACTCCTGCCCTCCTTCCCTGAATGGATGCCTGAGATCCATAGGAAAACGAGGAATCCTTCAGGGTCTCATACCCTTGGGGATCTCCCAGGCATCTTAGCTAGGGAGTCCCCATATGTGAGGACGTATTCCTGCTTGTTCCTGGAGATAGCACAGTTACTTACCTGTAACAGGTGATCTCTGGGAACAGCAGGAATTAGTCCTCACAACCCTCCCACCTCCCCTAGGAGTTGTATCTCTCTTTGTCTTTCCTTTCCTCTCTCTCTATTGTCTCAGCTTTAAACTTGAACTGAGGAGAGTTGGTAGGAAAGGCGGGAAGGCAGCGCGCATGCGCTGTGGGATGTCCCAAAAGCTTTCATCCTGAAAAGCTGGGGAGCATTCCCACGCAGGCTCCGTCGGTACTGACATACCCCATATGTGAGGACTAATTCCTGCTGTTCCCAGAGATCACCTGTTATAGGTAAGTAACTGTGCTATATCTCTGTGAGAAAAGACCTGTGGCTGTAATGGCTTTTTTTTTTTTTTTTTTTTTTACAAACCTTGTTTCCTTTCTGTTTGAAGGAAAGCTCCTGTTTTGGTGGTGAACTTGATAAGGCCAGAAAACAATAAGACTAATTTTCCCTCAAGGTAGGACTAAACAGGAGCAGTTTTCCATACATATTTTTAGGAGGAACACAAAGATTAAATCTTCAATTCCAATACAGACTTTTTTTTATATGATAATTCCTTATCTCCAGGAACAAGCAGGAATGAGTCTTCACATATGGGTACGTCGGTACCGACTGAGTCTGTGTGGGAACGCTTCCCAGCGTCCAATCAAGAGCTTTTGGAAGCATCCCAGCACGCCTGGGTGCTGCCTTCCCACCTTTCCCAACTGCCTCTCCTCAGTTTTCGTTTTTCCGCGGAGCCGGCAGGACGTCCTCCTGTCACCGCAGAAAATTCTTGTTTTTAATTTTTAGTTTTCTTGTGGTCGCGGCTGTCTTCCCGATGCCACCGGTACCGCCGGTGTTTTTCTTTTCTTTTCTTGAAAAATTTTCCTTTTCCACGGGATATTTTTTCTTCATAGTGTCCCACAGGCCTTTTAGGCCTCTTCTTTTTCCTTCATGGAACCGCCAGGCACTTTCTCCAAGAAATGTTCACACTGTGGCGGTACAACTTTATTTTTAGACCCTCAAAGTCGGTGTCTAACCTGCTTGGGTCCTGACAACAGTTTGGTGAGAAGAGGTCTTCAACATCGAGGTTCCCTCGATACACGGTTGCCCTCCAACTTCGGGGCACCGTCCCCTTTTTCTTCCACACAGGATCAGGTAACCCACAAACAGTCTGTTAAGACTAGCCAGTCCTCGAGTGGTAGGTCTCATGCACAGCATGAAGACGGCTCCGGCCTTGCCCTCGAGGGTCCACTGGCTTCAAAACCCCGGCGGCAGTCTTCGGTCTCCAAAGCAGATAAGGGGTTTCAGGTTGTTCCTGAGGTTCACCCCTCACAGAACTTACCTCAGCCGTGTCCGGTGGTGGCATCCGCTTCGAGCGGTACCGGTACCCTGGCAACGGCACTGGTGTTGGATGAAACACTCCTCACCAGGGATTGTCATCTGGCGTCCTCGGTGCCTTCGGGACCGGTGGATACACTCCAGACTGACTTTCCATTATCGGTACCAGTACCGATACTACCACCGCCGTTGGTACCCTCCAGACGTGCATCGATAGACTTGCTTCTTTCGGTGCCGAGTCTGGAATCGATCTCCAATCTGGAGGACTGGGTACCGACTCGCCTTGGTACCGGCTCTCGGCGGTACCGAAGGCTCGGTTCCGATGATTCAGATCCACAACTCTCAGTTCCTTCAAGGCCGATTGAGTTGCCACTGGTTGACCTTCCTTCACCGGTGTCAGACACGGTACCGAAATCGGTACCGACGACCTCATTACCTTTACGGTCAGTGCCTTCCATGCTTCGCTTATCAGGCTCTCTGCCCTCGATGCCGAGTTTGGAATCGATCTCTAGTCTAGAAGACTCGGTACCAATAGGTTTTGGTACCGACATCGATCGATACCGGTGCTTCGGTACCAAGGATACTGGCCGGAGGGTTTCGATCACCTCTGTACCGATTGAACTGTCACTGATGACTACTCCGATGTCTTTGTCGGGCTTGACTCCGACATCAGTACCGGTATCGACATCGGTACCGGTATCCACAGTAGCATCGTGGCCAACTCCTGCCATGCTTTTTTCAACAGGATCGCTCCATTCTTTACCAAGCTTGGAGTCGATACCTGGCATGGACAATGTGGTAAGGACGGTTGCTGCTCCTGTTACCCAGTACCAGCAACCATCCCTTAAGCATTCCACACTGCACTGTGCACGATCTTCTAGTCCTATATATTTGGATACCTCTGTGGGTGCTCAGGCTAGTTCTTTAAATCTAACCTGTCCAAGAGAGATTCCTGTTGGGGATCCCTCTTTTCAGAGTTTCCTCCTGGATATAGCAAGATCCCTTGCCATTCCTATCCCAGGACATGATCCTGCACAAGGCTCTCTTTCTAACAAAGCAAAGGGGAACATAATGCTTCCTTTGCATCATTCCTTGCAGGATCTCCTTCTAGGAATGTGGCAAACACCTTTCAGGGTACCCCCACCTCCCAGGGCAACTGATCTGTTATATCAGGTGCCCCCCTCTCCAGGGTTTCAAAAGACTCAACTTCCTCATCATTCCATAGTAGTGGAATCAGCAATGAGGCGGGTAAAGAGTAACAAAAAGCACTCTTCCTATCCACCAGGTCATGAGTCTAAAACACTAGATGACTTTGGACGTCAAACCTTCCAGACATCTATGCTTTCTGCAAGAATTCTCTCATATATTTTTTATATGAGTCTTTCTCTTGAGGAGGTCACAAAGCAATTGCATCTTTTGTCTCCTTTCCTTTCAGATTCCAGGAGTACAGACTATTCCTCACTGCTTAAGCATATCCAGAATATCTCTTGGTTTCTTTCTCGTGCTTCCCTAGACTCTCTTGAGTCTGTTAGCAGAATTTCTGCTATAGCTATAGGGGCACGACGTAGAGCCTGGCTCCAAGCTTCAGACTTGGACAAATGGGCACAACAAAGGCTGGGACATACTCCTTGCACTGGAGAAAATCTTTTCAACAAGGAGTCTTTACGTCAGGTTACTCAGTTGTCCACTGATTTACCTGTTCCTAAGGGTTGTTTTACCCCTTCCTCTGTCCCAGTAGGTAGGAAATGTCCTACCAAACTTTCTTCCCACAGGAGAAGGTTTTATTCATCATTTGCCCATCATACAGATGTTCCCCAACAGGGGAAGCATCGTCCTGGTCTGAAGAATCCAACCTCTCACCAGGCTCAGCAAACCCAGCACCTGCAGGGTTTCTGATCATTCATCATCAGATGCTTGTGACTCTTGGGGTTAGCATCTACAGTTGCTTCTTCTCAATAGAGGCAATCCACTGCTTTATTCTAACCCCTACACATGGATCTTTTTCCAAAAGATATCCATTTTTTCTATATTTCTTTGAGCTGTCAGGATGTTCATGCCTATAAGTCACAGGTTTCTCCTCTTTTTTCCTTCCAGGGAAAGAGGTCTAACCACTATCAAATGATAGTTCCTGTGCCGGCATGTATTTTTCCTTTCTATAGACTTCCTACTTCGTAAGTCGTCTTCAGCTCCATTCTCTTCACCCTCTTACCAAGTTTTTCCCCTGTAAGAGGGAATTACTTAATGGGAGGCTTTTTCTTCAGCCTCTCTACTTTTCTCACTTTCCAGTGCGGAGTTTACCTCCTCTGCTCAATCTTGCTTTGGGGCAGCTCATCAGACATGTCCAGAGTGTCCTACTCCTGTTCTGTCTGTTCTTTCTGTTTTTGAACAGTAAGATTATTTCTGCTGTCTTGCTAACAGCTGCCTATGCAGGAGCTTTAATGTTTGGACCACTGGTTCTTGTCCACAAACAACCAGATTGTCCTCCACTAACATTCTGTCTAGTCTTAGTAGTGGCTCCAAGTCAGTGCTTCATCTCTCTTGGAGATCATCTCACTACAAGTTTTCTAGATTGTCTTCTATTCTGCCATCTTCTTTTCCCTGAGTTTGGCAGCATAGTTGGCAGAGATACTGGCTCTCTAACAGCCAGTTCTATCTCCTCATTCTCCTGCATCATGCTCTCTGCAATCTACAGAGAAGCTTTCCACTATGGGCCCTTGCTAGAGAGCATGGGGGGGGGTTCTCCAATAACTATCCTAGCTGGTTAGAAAAGGCTTTTCAGTCATGTCTCCCATGACTAGAAGGTTCTCCCTTCTTTTACTATCTCCTTTTTTGATATAAAGGACATAGGCCTTCTCTTACGTGAAAGCTCAAGGAGTTGCCAGTTCCCTGCTTTGGTCCATAGTATTCTCCAGGACCAAGCAGGAAGTCAGTCCTCACTTATGGGTGACGTCGGCGCCGACGGAGCCCTCGCGGAGCAATTTTCCCCAGCTTTCAAAGAAAGCCTTTGGGAATTGCAGCGCGCATGCGCGGTCGTCTTCCCGCCCGAAGGTGCCATCTTAGCCAGTCTTCTTTTTTCCGCGGAGCCCTGCAGACGTCCCCGTCTTGTCCCCGCGAAAAAGTTGATTTTCCTCTTTCTTTTATACTTTTTTCTTTCGGTTCGACGCCGATCGTTTTCCCGCCCGGACTCGCGACGCCGGTCTCGAGTCCTCTAGCGTTTTTTCGGTTTTTCTGACTTAGTCAGCTTTCATTTTCGTTTTCCCTGGCAGCCCGGTCCTTTGACCTCGCAGGGGCCCTTTTTCCCCCGATGGCTGCCAGTGGCTTAAGCGGTGTGGTCGGTGTGACCGAAATATGTCACTAACCGACACACACGACTTTTGCCTCCGCTGCTTGGGCCCGGATCATGAGGAACTGATCTGTGGGCCCTGCAGCAAACTGTCCTCGAAGGCGTTGAGAAGTCGGCGGCATCAGCGCGAGAGAATCTTCGCTGACCCCAGCCGTACCCGGACCTCGTCGGAGGCCTCCGTGTCAAAGGGCTCCAGCTCGGACCGTCGCCGGAGCTCCTCCGACCGGGGTTCTCCCTCCGGGGACCATCGTCGGAAGGAAAAACCCGCGAGGGCGGCGTCGGTGGACGCTCCTGGCTCCGCGAGGGCCAGGTCGCATAGCCCCGACAGCCGCCCCGGGTCCTTGGAGAAGGAACATCTCCCGAAGCGACCTCGCCTGGAGTCGGAGATGCCTGCCCGGGTAAGTCCTGTAGTCCTTCTGGACTCGCCTCCGCGACAGCCGACGTCGGGCCCGACGCCGTCGGGGCCCGAGTCGGGGGCTGCTGGGTCACCTGAGCTCGGACTCAGGTTGACGGCCTTGGAGAGCAGACTGTCTGCCTTCATGGACCAGCAGCGGGCACTGCTCGCTGGCCTCGCTGGCGCCGCTGCCCCGACCGCCGGGACGTCGACGTCCAAGTCGACCCCGGAGACCGAGCCGATCCTCGAGTCAATGAGAACTCGAGTCGATCCTCGGTCGAGGTCACCCTCGGCCTCCCGTTCGGGACCGAGGTCGCCGACGCCGACTCCCTCGACGTCGGGGCGGCTGGCGCCGCACCCTGCCCGGGCCGACCCCACCGAGTCCTCGTCGGAGTCGGTCTGGGAGTCTGAGGAGGAAGAGTCACCTGATTCTTTCCAGACTCGGTGTGTCCCATCGGACTCACCGGGGTCCGAGCCTCGGAAGCAGTCCCCCCCGGAGGATGCCCGGTTCTCGGACTTCGTTAGGGATATGGCCAAGGCTTTGGCCTTCCCTGCGGATCCCGAGGAGGAGCCTCGAGCCGAAGAGCTCGACGCCCTCCAGTATGACTCTCCCGCGAGGGAGCACTTTACTGTGCCGGTTCCTCCTATGCTGGAACGACTACTCTTCCGCATGTGGGAGAGTCCGGCCTCCTCGCCGGTCCTGAGCAAGCGGGTCGATTCTATCTATCGGGTCCGCAAGAGCCCTGGCTTTCAGAAGGCACAGCTGCCACACCATTCCATGGTAGTGGAATCGGCCATGCATCGTCTTAAGAGCCAGAAGATGCACTCCTCGGTGCCTCCTGGAAGGGAGGCCCGTAACCTGGATGGCCTTGGCAAGAAGTGCTTCCAGGGCTCTATGCTCGCATGTCGTGTCCAGACTTACCAGCTCTACATGGGCATGTATCTCCGGGATCTGGCTAAAGAGCTAGCCGGATTTTCCGCTGGTCTCTCCGAGGAGCCTTTGCGGAGGTTCCTAGCCTTGTCCACGGGCATTCGGGAATGCTCAAAGTTCATGTCCCGAGCAGCCTATGATGGCTTTGAGGCCTCGGCTAGAGTGGCCGCAGCCGGCATCGGTGCCCGCCGACAGGCTTGGCTTCAGTCGTCGGACCTTGAGCCCTGGGTACAGGACAAGTTGGTCGATGTCCCCTGCCGAGGCGAAAACCTCTTTGGCAAGCCCATGGCGGAAAAGGCTGCACAAATTGAGACTGAGACTCTCACCAGGACCAGGCTTTCTAGGAAGACCTCCGCCCCTTCCCAGAAAAAGAAGGGCTCGGGAAAAAAGTCCTTTTACCCGAGGAAGGCGGCTGCCTACAAACAGTACCCCCATTATCAGGCCCCTGCAGCTCCCCAACAGGGCCAGCAGGCCAAGGGACGGGGTAACGGGTCCCGTAGGCAGCAAGCCCCCAAGCCTGCACCACCAGCCCCTGCTCAGCAGGGAGGGGGTTTTTGACTCGCTCAGCATAGCCTCTCCCCCCCCGCTGGTCCCTCCCAGCACCGGAGGCCGGCTGGTTCACTTCGCCCACAGGTGGTCCAGCATCACCGCAGATGCCTGGGTGCTTCAGGTCGTGCGAGAGGGCTACCTTCTCCACTTCCATCAGGTCCCTCCCTCCTATTTTCCGGGAGAACCTTCGCGCCCCCCTCTGCACAGGGAGTTGCTCCTTCAGGAGTTAGCAAGTCTTCTGCAGGAACAGGCGGTGGAACCGGTGCCCCACCACCTGAGAGGTCAAGGTTTTTATTCAAGGTATTTTCTGATACCAAAGAGAACAGGGGGCCTCAGACCCATCCTGGACTTGCGCAACCTCAACAAGTTCCTGATGCGGGAGAAGTTCAAAATGCTTACCCTTGGAATCCTTCTGCCCTACCTCCAGCAGGGAGATTGGCTATGCTCCTTGGATCTAAAGGATGCCTACACGCACATCCTCATCCACCCAAGCCACCGCCAATACCTAAGGTTTGTGGTGGCAGGAAATCATTACCAGTACAGGGTACTGCCCTTTGGCCTGTCCTCCGCACCGCGAGTCTTCACAAAATGTCTCGCGGTCGTGGCGGCCCATCTCCGGCTTCACGGCCTCTATGTCTTTCCGTACCTCGACGACTGGCTCATCAGAGCAGCGTCCGCTCAGGAGGTCACCAACGCCACGTGCCGCACGGTGACTCTGCTGCAGCACTTGGGCTTTGTCATAAACTTCGCAAAGTCCACTTTGCTCCCCTCACAGGATCTCGAGTTCATCGGCGCAAGGCTGCACACTCCTCGGGCACGAGCGTACCTACCGCTCGACAGGGCTCAACGGCTCATGGACCTAGCCGACCGCTTTCGCAGCCAGCCCCTGGTCTCCGCCAGGCGCTTCCTGAGACTGCTTGGCCATATGGCTTCCACCGTCCATGTGACCCCCAATGCCCGCCTGAACATGCGGTCTGCTCAATGGTGTCTCCGCCAGCAGTGGCGACAAGCCACAGGCGGCCTGGCAGACCTAGTGCGCGTCTCCGAGCCGCTGCTCTCGTCTCTCCGGTGGTGGCTCCGGCAGCCGAACCTGATATTCGGAATGCCTTTCCAGTCACCTCAGCCGACCCGGGTGCTGACCACCGATGCATCCCTCCTGGGCTGGGGAGCACATTGCCAAGAGGCACGTACTCAGGGCCTCTGGACCACGTGGGAGTCTGCTCAGCAGATCAACTTCCTGGAGCTCAGGGCGATCCGCCTCGCTCTCAAGGCCTTCTCCCACCTGACTTCCCAACAGTCCGTCCTTGTCCAGACGGACAATCAAGTTGCCATGTTCTACGTGAACAAGCAGGGGGGCACGGGCTCCTTCCTCCTCTGCCGGGAGGCACAGAAGCTCTGCTCTTGGGCCGTCAGTCACGGCATTCTCCTCAGGGCAGTTTATCTCCCGGGCCAAGAAAATTGCCTTGCAGACAAACTCAGCAGGGTCCTCCAGCCGCACGAGTGGCGTCTGGATCCCTTGGTAGTTCAGAAGCTCTTCCTCAAGTGGGGTCTCCCCACGGTGGATCTCTTTGCCAGTCCTCACAACCGGCAGCTTCCTCGCTTCTGCTCTCGTCAGCCACACCCCCTTCGGGTTGCGGCGGACGCCTTTCTGATCTCGTGGTCGGGGAGCCTTCTGTACGCTTTCCCTCCCATCCCGCTGGTCTCTCGGACTCTTTTCAAGGTTCTCCGAGACAAAGCCTTCATGATCCTGGTGGCCCCTCGCTGGCCCAGGCAGCCGTGGTTTCCCTCTCCTGCTGCAACTGGCGGTGGAGGGCCCAATCCCTCTGGGGATACAACCGGATCTCCTCACTCAGGATCAGGGGTCCCTTCTGCACCCCAACCTCAGGTCTCTCAACCTTATGGCCTGGCTGCTGAGAGGGTAGTCCTTGCTCCCCTTCTCCTGCCGGCGGAGGTGGAGGAGGTCGTCTTAGCTTCGCGACGGCCTTCTACCCGCAAATGCTACGCCCTTAAATGGCGTCGCTTTGCAGTCTGGTGTACCCAACAGTCTCAGGATCCCTTCTCCTGCCCGGTGTCGGTGATCTTGCAGTACTTGCTGCACCTCTCTAATCTGGGACTTAAGTCCAACTCCGTCAAAGTTCACCTCAGTGCTCTTTCAGCACATCATGTGCCAGTGGACGGCAGACCTCTCTCCAATGACCCTCTCGTAGCGAGGTTTCTCCGAGGTCTCCTTCTACTTAAACCACCTCTGCGCCCGCCAGCGCCTGACTGGGACCTGAATGTGGTTTTGCAGCGGATCACCTGTCCGCCTTTTGAACCTATGGCTACCTGTTCTCTACGTTTTCTGTCTTGGAAAACACTGTTCTTGATAGCCCTCACTTCCGCTAGGCGCGTAAGTGAATTGCAGGCCCTCGTGTCTGATCCCCCCTACACTCGATTCTACAAGAATAGGGTAGTCCTACGGACTCACCCAAGTTTTTGCCTAAAGTGGTCTCCCCTTTTCACATGAATCAGGAGGTGGTACTTCCAACCTTCTTTCCCAGACCACACTCCAGCCGAGCTGAGACGGTCCTCCATACCCTGGACTGTAGAAGGGCATTGAACTTCTACCTTGACCGTACGCGGGAGCACCGTAAAGCTGCTCAGCTTTTTGTGTCTTTTGACCCCAATAAATTGGGGCTCCCGGTCTCCAAGCGTACTCTGTCCATCTGGGTGGCGGACTGTATCTCTTGGGCTTATGGGGCAGCCGGACTCGCCTTAGAAAGTCGAGTCACGGCTCATTGCGTTCGGGCAAAGGCCACGTCAGTGGCTTACCTCCGCTCTGTTCCGCTGGCAGACATCTGCCGGGCCGCTACTTGGTCTTCGAGCCAGACTTTTGCGGTCCATTACTGTCTCGAGAGGGAGTCCCGTAGGGACAGTGCTTTCGGACAGGCAGTCCTCCGTAATCTCTTTGAGGTCTGAGCAACTCCTACCCTCCATCCCGGATGTGGGCTACCGGTGGGTGATAATTCAGCGAAGATTCTATCCTTCTGTGCTGCTGAGCTAGAGGGAGCTCATTTTTGTGCTTAGGGTCTCCGGTAGCCTTGAGCTTGGGAGTCCCATAAGTGAGGACTGACTTCCTGCTTGGTCCTGGAGAAAGCGTAGTTACTCACCTGTAACAGGTGTTCTCCAGGAGCAGCAGGAATCAGTCCTCACTACCCTCCCTCCTCCCCTTGGAGTTGCAATCGTCTGCTTATGTTCTTTTTGCAAATTTTTATGCTGTCTTTTTTAGCTATGTCATCTGACTGGCTAAGATGGCACCTTCGGGCGGGAAGACGACCGCGCATGCGAGCTGCAATTCCCAAAGGCTTTCTTTGAAAGCTGGGGAAAATTGCTCCGCGAGGGCTCCGTCGGCGCCGACGTCACCCATAAGTGAGGACTGATTCCTGCTGCTCCTGGAGAACACCTGTTACAGGTGAGTAACTACGCTTTCCCAATCGGGGATATGCTCGTCCTCATGGTAAGAACGCATGATACCTTTGCCCTTAAGCAGGTCAATATGGTATCTCATCTCTAGGCGTCTTCTGTCTACTTACCATGCTAGAGTCCTGGAAGACTCGGGACTTGCTGGCTGCACTTTGACATTATCCTTTGTTTTTCACGTAACAGTCCAAGGTTATTTTTCACTAACTAGCATTCTGCAAATCATGACCAGGAGGAATAGATTCTCTATATGTCTTCTCAAGTAGGTTCCACCTCCTTGTTGTTAGATGAATCTTTCCTCTCCACATATCCTATGTGATCACTGTGCTGTAGGCATATCTGTCTGTTTAATTGCAGACACCCATATGTAGGCCTACATATCCATATTTATTTTTGTGTGTATTTTATGCCCTGCCATATCTCACTATAGATATATTCTTAATGTCTGTCTATCTATATATCTATATATATATATCTATATCTATCTATCTATCTATATATATATATATAGTGTATCTGTTGAGATATTTTATTAGAGATAGATATGTATCCACATACTTATCTATCTCACTGTCTATCCTCATATAGCTATATGATCTGACAGAGGGGCTTTACCCATACCTATGCTATCTAGCAGGTTTGGGGTTCTACACACACAACCACTCCTGTGGTAGTCAACCATTTTTATACCATAACCTAACGGTTTAGGTACCTCTGAAGCTCTCCGTGCCCAATATCTCTCCTAGCTTACCCCAGTTAGGAGAGACATTGTGGATCTTCAGTTAATTACAGGCTTTGACGCCTCAGGCATTTGTCCTCTCTTTTTGGGATACAAGGAGTTCCCACACCTTTTCTCCCTACAAGGACTGTGCCTGTTTGTCCAAATCGGTTAGCCTTCCCTTTTTGCTCCTAAGAATGGCTCACTCTGCCTCCAAAAGAACTAAGGTTTTTCTCATAAAGCCTTCCGCCGAAGGCCCACCGTTTTTTGGACTACCCCAGTTTCCCTACTGGGGTTACCTGTTACCTTTCAAGATTCTTACCTCCACTGGTTTTCCTACAGGATTATTACCTCCACTTACAGTGAGGTCCTCTTCAAGGTTCCTCTACTAGGTTTCCCAGTAGATTCATGAACCTCCATACTTCTCTGAAATCCTGTCAGGGGAGGTTCATATTGCAATATCCTTTGCAATATTATTGATGACCATCATCATCCACACATGGACTCCATCTCTGCAGTCCTATGCTAGGTTAGCTGTTCCACAGCATTCTTCTTTCTTCAACTCTTACCCTCCATCCTCAGGATGCCTAGTGTTCTGGAAGATAGCATGTTCCAGCCTATGACATGCTGGGATTCCAGGCATCTCAGCTTGGGAGTCCTCATATGTGAAGACTCATTCCTGCTTGTTACTGGAGATAGCACAGTTACTTACCTGTAACAGGTGATCTCTGGGAACAGCAGGAATAAGTCTTCACAACCCTTCCACTTCCCCAGGAGTTGTATCTCTATCTATCTTTCCTTTCCTCTCTCTCTCTCTTTGTCTCAGCTTTAAAACTTAACTGAGGAGAGGCAGTTGGGAAAGGCGGGAAGGCAGCACGCAGGCGTGCTGGGATGCTTCCAAAAGCTCTTGATTGGACGCTGGGAAGCGTTCCCGCGCAGACTCCGTCGGTACCGACGTACCCATATGTGAAGACTTATTCCTGATGTTCCCAGAGATCACCTGTTACAGGTAAGTAACTGTGCTTTACTGACAAAACCACAAAGAATAGCAAGGATTTCAAGGAAAGCCTCTCAAACAGCATCCTAGGTTCCAGTTGACATTGAAGAATGGGAATCTAGCACAGCGAATGTCAGAATATAAGGATCTTTTGGCCAGTCTTACTGCCCGGGCTAATACTACTTTAGTTATCCTTATTTCTTATTGCCCTTACCACCATGCTAAAGCTAAAGGTGCTCTGTCAACCTCCTACAAAAGGCCACCCCTTATCCTTTTTGTGATTTAATATGCATTAAGTTGATTAGTGGATGTTAAAATGTTATACTTTGTGTTAAAAACAAAAAAAAAAATTGCTGTTAAAACTGATGTGTGAAATTTAAACCCCAAAAAACCTGAAAATCATAAAGAATTTAGACATGAAAATTAATCATAATTTTTTTTTGCCTGCGTATATCCCTGCATACTTGTCGCCCATGCTAGGTGACCTGTCAACACCATCACTACCCCCTTAAAGATGTATGAGATCGTGCCAAAACTCTGCCATCACTTTGTGCTGCTTAACCCAGCTATTCCAGTGTTCCTTTCAAGTTAACTGTTGTATTCTCCTTTTGGCCCTCTACTGTTATGAGTATATGAACATTTATTTTTTTCATATCCCTAGCCTAAGATCCAGATCACGCCCCTCCCCCTCCTGCTTTTAACACTGTTTTCCTCTATTTCTGTATGCATGAGTCAAGGTCAGAATTTTGAAAAAAAATGCAAGCAGTGCCTAGAAGCTAATGTTTGACAGCCAGCAATGGGGATACATAGTCTTATTTATGAGCACTGAATAATTATTTCACAGTGTTTTGGATGTAACATATAGTAACACAGTATATGATGGTAGATAAAGACCAGCATGGTCCATCTAGTCTACCCAGTAAGGTGGCAAGAGTAGGTGTACCCACCGCTCTGTGCAGGTCATCCCTTTTTCTTGAAATATGGGATAGTTAAGTTTATTTCAATTTTATCTTGTTAATATAAAGGGATCCACTGTGTCTGTCCCATGCCATTTTGAATTCTGTCACTGTATTTGCCCCCACCATTTACATCGGCAGGGCATTCCAAGCATCCAACACCTTTTCAGTGAAAAAGTAATCTCCGGGAGCAAGCAGGAATGTAGTCTTCACATATGGGTGACATTGGTACCGACGGAGCCCAAGCAGGAACGCTCCCCAGCGTCCAATAGGAAAGCTTTTGGGAGCATCCCACTGCACCTGCATAGCTGCCTTCCCAGCTCTCCCTCCTCAGTTCTTCATTTTTCGTGGAGCTGACAAGAAGCATTTCCTGTCACCGCAGAAAATTCTTATTTTTTTTGTGGTCGCATCTGCCTTCCCGTTGACGCTGGTACCGACCCCCATCAGTGCTTTCTTTCTTCCTTTCTTTCTTTAAAAATAAAAAAATCTGTGAGGGAAAGAATTATTTCTTTCCCTCAGGCACATCAATGCCATCTTAGGCTTAGGCCTCCCCTTTTGTCACAGACAAAATGGAAAAACCATCCACTGGTTTTAAGAAGTGTTCCAGATGTGGCAGTACCATTTCTGCCATAGACACCCATGACTGGTGTCTAAAATGCTTAGGACCGGATCATCAACCATCAGAATGTCCTCTTTGTAGGAAGATGACAGAGGCCTACAGAATCGAGCTGCAAAGCTGGGCACCCTCTTTGCCTCTGATGCAGTATCTTTAGCATTGACATCATCAAGAGCTTCATCTTACTCCCAAGGATCTCAGGTATCGAAACCTAAGTCTTCATCGAAGACTTGCCGGCTCTTCAAGGGTAGATCTCCTAAGCATCGAGATGCTTTGGGCGTAGCCCTGGAGGAGGGACACACAGGCCAAACACGCCCGGCGGGAGGACCTTTCCTCCAAAGCCTTAGTGGGGGTCCCAGGATGCTCCCGAGGCCTCCACCTCTGGAGAGCTCCTGGTGCCATGCCCAGGGATCGTGGCCTGCAATTCTGGTACCAATACCCAAGCATCGGCAAGCTCCATGGATCAACATATCCTGGCCATCGAGTGGAGCTTAGTGGCCTTACTGGCGACTTCGGTACCAGTAAAACCTTTTACAGTTGATTCCGCAGGCATCGGTACCGGCTCCGGTACTGACATATAACCTGCATCGACTTTTTTGCCACTTATCATGCTACCGCCCATGCTGGCCCTCAAATCCATTTCCGTTATAGAGGTTCCGGCACCGCAAGCCTCAGTTACCAGTTTTGATCGGTACTGAGTACTTGCAGAGCAGGAACACCCTGCCTATCGATACTGAGTCTTCGGATTCTGATTCGTTGGGTGATGAAGTGGCCGATACACGGGACATGAGAACTGTTCCGGAAGACCCATCTCCATCTCCATCTCCACAAGGCTTTATTCGTGATGTTGCTCGGAGTCTGTCCATAAGTGACATCGGAGAAAGAGCCTAGGGCCGAAGAACTTAAAATTCTCCAGGAACAAGCAGGAAGTCAGCCCTCACATATGGGTGACGTTGGCGCCGACAGAGCCCCCATGCGGAGCAAATCCCCAACTTTCTAAGAAAGCCTTTGGGATTGCATCACACATGCGTGGTCCCCTTCCCGCCCAAGGGTGCCATCTTCAGTCTCCTTTTTTCTGCAGAGCCCAATGGACGTCGTCTAAGTTCCCTCGCGAAAAAAGTGTTTCAAGTCAGAAAACTTCTTTTCTGTCTGACCGGTTCGATGCTGGTTCCCCCTCCCGCCTTCAGCTCGGTATGCTGGTATAGAGTCCGGTCCAAATTTTCATTTTTTGTCCTTTGTGACTAGCGTTTGCGCTCTTTTTCTTTTTCACTGGCAGTCCGGTCCTTTGACCTCGCAGGGGCCCTTTTTCCCCCGATGGCTGCCAGTGGGTTTAAAAAGTGTGATCGGTGTACAAAGTTAATGTCCCTCACCGACACACACGACTGCTGTCTCCGTGGCCTCGGTCCCAACCACAACCCGAAGGTCTGTGGCCCGTGTAGGAAAATGTCCTCCAAGGCCTTAAGGAGTAGGCAGCAGCAACATGATAGGATTTTTCCTGAGTCCGCACCCGTCTGGGCCCGGACCTCGTCAGAGGCCTCGACATCTCATGAGCTCTCTGATCCTGAGCAGCGTCAAGTGTCCTCCGAAAGGGGGTCTCCCTCATGGGGAACACTGGAGGAAGAAGAAATCTGTAAGCGCGGCGTCATTAGATGGCTCCGAGCGGCCTGGTCCGTCGTGGAGTCCTGATCGTCGCCCCAGATCCTCAGAGTCAGAGCGCCCTGTGAAACTCCCTCGCAAGGAACCAGAGATGCCGAGGCAGGTAACCACAGTCCTCGTCGTGGACTCTCCTCCGGGAGAACCGGCGTCGGGACCCGACCTGGGGGCTGCAGAGCCTTCTGAGCTCGGTCTCAGAATGGTAGCCTTGGAGCGCAGCATGTCTGCCTTCATGGACCAGCAGCGGGCACTGATTGCCGGTCTCACCAGTCCATCTGCCCCATCCAAATCGACTCCGGAGGCCGAGCCGATCCTCGAGACAATCAGAACTCGAGTCAATCCTCAGCCAAGGTCCCCCTCGACCTCCTGTTCGGGACCGAGGTCATTGCCGATTCCACCAGCATCAGGGCGGTCGAGGCCAGAGCCGCTCGATTCCTCTTCAGTGGAGTCCGGATGGGAGGCAGAAGATGAGGAGTCAACGGACACCCACGGAACCGGATGTGTTCCCTTGGATGCCCTGGGTTCTGAACCTCGGAGAAGGTCCCCACCAGAGGATACTCTGTTCTTGGACTTCATCCGGGACATGGCCAAGGCGTTGTCATTCCAAGCGGAGGCCGAGGAGGAGCCTCAAGCCAAAGAGCTCGAGATCCTCCAGTATGGCTTTCCCCCTCGGCAAGCCCTTACTGTACTGGTGCCTCCATTTCTGGAATGGCTGCTGCTCCACATGTGAGAGACACCGGCCTCGATACCGGTACTCAGCAGGCGAATAGATTCCATTTACCAAGTTCGCAAGAGCCCTGGGTTCCAGAAAGCACAACTACTACAACTCCATGGTTGTGGAGTCGGCCATGCGCTGGCTCAAGAGCAAGAAGATGCACTCCTCGGTGCCTCCTGGCCGGGAAGCCCGCAACATGGATGCTCTCAGTAAGAAGTGCTACCAGGGTTCAATGCTGTCATGCCGAATCCAGACATACCAGCTGTACATGGTATGGGCGAGACCTGGTGAAGGAGATTGCCGGGTTCTCAGCTGGGCTCTCCGAGGGACCTTTGCAGTGTTTCAAGGCCTTGTCCACTGGGATCCATGATTGCTCGAAGTTTGACTCGAGCAGCCTATGACGGCTTCAGAGCGTCAGCCTGGGTAGCTGCGGCCGGCATCGGTGCACGCTGCCAGGCATGACTACAGTCGTCAGACCTGGAGCAGTGGGTGCAGGACAAGTTGGTCGTTGTCCCTTGCTGAGGTGAAAACCTCTTCGGCAAGCCCATGACAGAGAAGGCTGCTGAACTCGAGTCCGAGTACCTGACCAGGACAAGACTCTTGAAGACTTCTGCCCCTTCTAAGAAGGGCTCGGGTAAAAAGCCCTTTTTCCCGAGTAAGGGTACTGCTTACCGCAACTACCCCACATATCAGGCCTCCCCAGCTCCTCAACAGGGGCAGCAGACCATGGGACAGGGGCATGGCCCGCGTAAGCAAAAAGCCCCCAAGCCCCAGGCACTGGCTCTGGCCCAGCCTGGAGGGGGGTTTTGACTCCCAAAGCATAGTCCCTCTCTCCAAAGAAGAAAGGCCATGCACAGGAGGAAGTCTGACCCTGTATGCCCACAGGTGGCCAGACATCACAACAGATGCCTGGGTTCTCCAGATAGGTCCGAATGGGCTATCTGTTAGATTTCACCCAGACACCTCCCTCTTACTTTCCAGGGGAGCCTCTTAGACCCCCTCTTCACAGGGACCTCCTCTTGAAGGAGTTAGCAGGTCTTCGAGGATCAGGCGGTAGAACCGGTGCCCCACCATCTGCAGGGAAAGGGCTTCTACTCCAGGTATTTCCTGATACCAAAGAGAACTGGAGGCCTAAGACCCATCCTTGACCTGCGCAACTTAAACAAGTTCCTGGTGAGGGAAAAGTTCAAGATGTTTTCCCTTGGAATATTGCTGCCTTACCTCTGCCAGGGAAACTGGCTATGCTCCTTAGACCTAAAGGATGCTTACACATACATCCTAATTCATCCAGACCACAGACAATATCTACAATTTGTGGTGGGACGAAGCCACTTTCAGTACAAAGTGCTTCCATTTTCCTCGCCTCAGCACCCAAGGTGTTCACAAATTGCCTAGCAGTAGTGGCAGCCTTCCTAAGAAACCAAGGGGTATTTGTGTTCCCCTACTTGGACGACTGACTCATCAGAGCCCAGTCAGCCCTGGAAGCCCAACAGGCCACATCTCGCACTATCCAGTTGCTACAACACCTAGGGTTTGTGATCAATTACACAAATTCCACTCTAGTTCCCACTCAAGGGCTGGAGTTCATAGGAACAAGACTGAACACCCTTCAAGCAAGGGCTTATCTACCGGAAGACAGGGCACAAAGACTTTTGGCCCTAGTGCAGCAAGTGAGTCTCAGATCTCAGCAAGACGCTTTCTGCGCCTCCTCGGTCACATGGCCTCCACAGTACATGTGACCCCCAATGCCCGCCTCCACATGAGAACAGCTCAGTGATGCCTCAGGGGACCAGTGGACAAAGGCCACAGGCAGACTCAGAAGCAGAATCAAGGTGTCCAAACGACTGGTACAGTCGTTGACCTGGTGGCTTCAACCACAAAACCTACTGGAGGGAGTGCCTTTTCAACCTCCACCGCACACGAGAGTGCTGACTACAGATGCATCCTTGCTGGGCTGGGGAGCCCATTGCCAGGAATTCTGCACTCAGGGTATGTGGTCTCCACAGGAGAGCACACAACTGATCAATCTCCTTGAGCTTCGAGCTATCCGCCTAGCTCTACGGACCTTTTGCCAAACCCTGGCTCACCAGCCTGTCTTAATTCAGACATGCAACCAGGTGACAATGTTCTATGTGAACAAAGAGGGAGGGCACAGGGTCTCGCATCCTATGTCAAGAGACCCTGGACCTATGCTCTTTTGTAGTCAGCCAGGGTATGCACCTCAAAGCTGTTTACTTGCCAAGTCAGGAGAACTTATTAGCTGACAAGCTAAGCAGAATTCTTCAGCCGCACGAGTGGCAACTGGATCCCAACATAGCCCAGAAGCTGTTCCAGTGCTGGGGGCGACCATCAATAGATCTGTTTGTGAGCCCCCAGAATCGCCAGTTGCCCCATTTCTGCTCCAGACAGCCACACCCATGCAGGGGGCTGCAGATGCTTTCCTAATATTATGGTCTGTGGGCCTCCTGTATGCGTTTCCTCCCACACCCCTGGTGGCCAGGACTCTGTTCAAGATCCTTCAGGACAGCCTCGGTCATTCTGGTAGCTCCCAGACAGCCATGGTTTCTGCTGCTGCTTCAAATGGTGGTAGAGGCCCCAACTCCTCTGGGATTACATCCCAACCTCTTGTTGCAGGAGGGGAGGCACGCTCCTGCATCCCAACCTCAGGTCTCTCGACCTGATGGCATGGCTGCTGAAAGGGTAGTCCTCACACGACTTCTCCCTAAAAATGTGGAGGATGTACTGCTAGCCTCAAGAAGGCAATCGACTAGGAAAACCTATGCGTTTAAGTGGCATAGGTTTGAGGTGTGGTGTGATAAGCAGAGCGAAAACCCTTTCTCCTGCCAAGTATCAGTGGTGTTGCAGTACCTGCTTCACCTCTCAGATTTAGCCCTCAAGTCAAACTCTGTCCAAGTCCACCTTAGTGCCTTATCAGCACACCACTCCCCAGTGGAAGGACAACCTCTATCTGCACATCCCTTGGTGTCCAAGTTCCTGAGAGGTTTACTTCTGCTGAAGCCCCCGGTTCGCCCCCCCGGCGACCGAATGGGATTTGAATGTGATCTCAGAGCAGCTTTCTTGCCCACCTTTTGAGCCGATGGCTACTTGCCATCTCCACTTCCTCTCTTGGAAAGTGCTTTTCTTGGTGGCACTCACATCGGCCAGATGAGTGAGTGAGTGAGCTGCAGGCTCTGGTTTCCGATAGACCATACACATGGTCCTATAGGAACAAGGTGGTGCTTCGCACTCACCCCAAGTTCCTTCCGAAAATGGTCTCCTCCGTTCCACCTCAACCAGGAGGTGGTACTTCCAACCTTCTTTCCCAGGCCACATGCCAGTTGGGCAGAAGCAGTTCTGCACACCCTGGACTGTAAGAGGGCTTTGGCCTTCTACATGGAGCGTACGCGGGGACATAAAAGGGCTTCTCAGCTGTTCGTCTCTTATGACCCCAGTAAGCTGGGGATGCCTGTCTCCAAGCATACATTGTCCACTTGGATGGCGGACTGTATCGCCTGGGCATACAGGGCGGCCGATCTCCCATTGCAGGGTCGAGTCACGGCCCACTGGGTCAGGGCTAAGGCCACATCAGTGGCTCACTTCCGCTCTGTTCTGCTGGCAGACATCTGCCGGGCCGCTACCTGGTCTTCGGGTCAGACATTTGCGGCCCATCACTGTCTGGATAGGGAGTCCCAACAGGACAGTGCTTTCGGCCAGGTTGTACTCCATAACCTGTTCGAGGTTTAGGCAACTTCTACCCTCCGACCCTTTGGTGTCAGGCTACTGGAGTGTTAGGTTCTCAGTTGAACTCCTATTACGGCTGCTGCGGCTCTTCTAGAGGGAGCCTATTTTCAGTTATGGGTTCTCGGTAGCCTATAGCTAGGGAGTCCCATATGTGAGGACTGACTTCCTGCTTGTTCCTGGAGAAAGCGTAGTTACTCACCTGTAACAGGTGTTCTCCAGGAATCAGTGCTCACGACCCTCCCTCCTCCCCTGGAGTTGCAGTCCTGCTATTATATTTTATTCTTTTTGCTGTCTTTTAGCTATGTGATTTGACTGAGCAAGATGGCACCCTTGGGCGGGAAGGGGACCGCGCATGCGTGATGCAATCCCAAAGGCTTTCTTAGAAAGCTGGGGATTTGCTCCACATGGGGGCTCCATCGGCGCCAACGTCACCCATATGTGAGGACTGATTCCTGCTGATCCTGGAAAACATCTGTTACAGGTGAGTAACTGCGCTTTCTTCAGTACCCTACAGCCTCGAAGGAGGCTGCTATGCTCCCTATCCATACCAGGTACCGAAGTGTCCCGGTTTTCAAAAGACGCAATTGCCGCACCATTCCATGGTGGTGGTGGAATCAGCAATGCATCAAATAGAGAGTGCTAAGACACATTCTTCAAACCCTCCAGGTAGGGAATCGAGAACCCTCGATGCCTTTGGTCGACAACGTTTTCAAACATCCATGTTATCAGCCAGGATCAGTTCCTACATATTCTACTGTTTCTCCAGGACCAAGCAGGAAGTCAGTCCTCACTTATGGGTGACGTCGGCGCCGACGGAGCCCTCGCGGAGCAATTTTCCCCAGCTTTCAAAGAAAGCCTTTGGGAATTGCAGCGCGCATGCGCGGTCCTCTTCCCGCCCAAGGGTGCCATCTTAGCCAGTCTTCTTTTTTCCGCGAAGCCCTACAGACGTCCCCGTCTTGTCCCCGCGAAAAAGTCGATATTTTTTCCTTCGGTTCGACGCCGGTCTTTTTCCCGCCCGGACTCGCGACGCCGGTCACGAGTCCTCTTCCTTTTTTTTTCGGTTTTTCTGACTTAGTCAGCTTTCGTTTTCGATTTTTCCCTGGCAGCCCGGTCCTTTGACCTCGCAGGGGCCCTTTTTCCCCCGATGGCTGCCAGTGGTTTTAAGCGGTGTGGTCAGTGTGACCGAAATATGTCACTAACTGACACACACGACTTTTGCCTCCGCTGCCTGGGCCCGGATCATGAGGAACTGATCTGTGGGCCCTGCGGCAAAATGTCCTCCAAAGCGTTGAGAAGTCGGCGGCATCAGCGTGATAGGATCTTCGCTGACCCCAGCCGCACCCGGACCTCGTCGGAGGCCTCCACGTCCAAAGGCTCCAGCTCGGACCGTCGCCGGAGTTCCTCCGACCGGGGTTCTCCCTCCGGGGACCATCGTCGGAAGGTGAAACCCGCGAGGGCGGCGTCGGTGGACGCTCCTGGTTCCGCGAGGGCCAGGTCGCATAGCCCCGACAGCCGCCCCGGGTCCTTGGAGAAGGAACACCTCACGAAGCGACCTCGCCTGGAGTCGGAGACGCCTGCTCGGGTAAGTCCTGTGGTCCTTCTGGACTCGCCTCCGCGACAGCCGACGTCGGGCCCGACGCCGTCGGGGCCCGAGTCGGGGGCTGCTGGCTCACCTGAGCTTGGACTCAGGTTGACGGCCTTGGAGAGCAGACTGTCTGCCTTCATGGACCAGCAGCGGGCACTGCTCGCTGGCGCCGCTGCCCCGACCGCCGGGACGTCGACGTCCAAGTCGACCCCGGAGACCGAGCCGATCCTCGAGTCGATGCGAACTCGAGTCGATCCTCGGTCGAGGTCACCCTCGGCCTCCCGTTCGGGACCGAGGTCGCCGACGCCGACTCCCTCGGCGTCGGGGCGGCAGGCGCCGCGCCCTGCCCGGGCCGACCCCACCGAGTCCTCGTCGGAGTCGGTCTGGGAGTCTGAAGAGGAAGAGTCGCCTGATTCTTTCCGGACTCGGTGTGTCCCCTCGGACTCACCGGAGTCCGAACCTCGGAAGCAGTCCCCCCCGGAGGATGCCCGGTTCTCGGACTTCGTCAGGGATATGGCCAAGGCTTTGGCCTTCCCTGCGGACCCCGAGGAGGAGCCTCGAGCCGAAGAGCTCGACGCCCTCCAGTATGACTCTCCCGCAAGGGAACACTTTACTGTACCGGTTCCTCCTATGCTGGAACGACTACTCTTCCGCATGTGGGAGAGTCCGGCCTCCTCGCCGGTCCTGAGCAAGCGGGTCGATTCTATCTATCGAGTCCGCAAGAGCCCTGGCTTTCAAAAGGCACAGCTGCCACACCATTCCATGGTAGTGGAATCGGCCATGCATCGTCTTAAGAGCCAGAAGATGCACTCCTCGGTGCCTCCTGGCAGGGAGGCCCGTAACCTGGATGGCCTTGGTAAGAAGTGTTTCCAGGGCTCTATGCTCGCCTGTCGTGTCCAGACTTACCAGCTATACATGGGCATGTATCTCCGAGATCTGGCTAAAGAGCTAGCCGGATTCTCCGCTGGTTTGTCCGAGGAACCCTTGCGGAGGTTCCTGGCCTTGTCCACTGGCATTCGGGAATGCTCAAAGTTCATGTCCCGTGCAGCCTATGATGGCTTTGAAGCATCGGCTCGAGTGGCCGCAGCCGGCATCGGTGCCCACCGACAGGCTTGGCTTCAGTCGTCAGACCTTGAGCCCTGGGTGCAGGACAAGTTGGTCGATGTCCCCTGCCGAGGCGAAAACCTCTTTGGCAAGCCCATGGCTGAAAAGGCTGCACAAATTGAGACTGAGACTCTCACCAGGACCATGCTTTCTAGGAAGACCTCTGCCCCTTCCCAGAAAAAGAAGGGCTCGGGGAAAAAGTCCTTTTACCCGAGGAAGGCGGCTGCCTACAAACAATACCCCCATTATCAGGCCCCTGCAGCTCCCCCACAGGGCCAGCAGGCCAAGGGACGGGGTAACGGGTCCCGTAGGCAGCAAGCCCCCAAGCCTGCACCACCAGCCCCTGCTCAGCAGGGTGGGGGTTTTTGACTCACTAAGCATAGCCTCTCCCCCCCCGCTGGTTCCTCCCAGCACCGGAGGCCGGCTGGTTCACTTCGCCCACAGGTGGTCCAGCGTCACCTCAGATGCCTGGGTGCTTCAAGTCGTGCGAGAAGGCTATCTTCTCCACTTCCACCAGGTCCCTCCCTCCTATTTTCCGGGAGAACCTCCACGACCCCCTCTGCACAGGGAATTACTCCTTCAGGAGTTAGCAGGTCTTCTGCAGGAACAGGCGGTGGAACCGGTGCCACACCACCTGAGAGGTCAAGGCTTTTATTCCAGGTATTTTCTAATACCAAAGAGAACAGGAGGCCTCAGACCCATCCTGGACTTGCGCAACCTCAACAAGTTCCTTGTGCGGGAGAAGTTGAAAATGCTTACCCTTGGAATCCTTCTGCCCTACCTCCAGCAGGGAGATTGGCTATGCTCCTTGGATCTAAAGGATGCCTACACGCACATCCTCATCCACCCAAGCCACCGCCAATACCTAAGGTTTGTGGTGGCAGGCAATCATTACCAGTACAGAGTACTGCCCTTTGGCCTGTCCTCCGCACCGCGCGTCTTCACAAAATGTCTCGCGGTGGTGGCGGCCCATCTCCGGCTTCACGGCCTCTGTCTTTCCGTACCTCGACGACTGGCTCATCAGAGCGGCGTCCGCTCCGGAGGTCACCAGCGCCACACGCCGCACGGTGACTCTTCTGCAGTACTTGGGCTGTGTTATAAATTTCGCAAAGTCCACTTTGCTCCCCTCACAGGATCTCGAGTTCATCGGCGCAAGGCTCCACACTCCTCAGGCACGAGCGTACCTACCGCTCGACAGGGCTCAACGGCTCATGGACCTAGCCGACCGTTTTCGCAGCCAGCCCCTGGTCTCCGCCAGGCGCTTCCTGAGACTGCTCGGCCATATGGCTTCCACCGTCCATGTGACCCCCAATGCCCGCCTGAATATGCGGCCTGCTCAATGGTGTCTCCGCCAGCAGTGGCGACAAGCCACAGGCGGCCTAGCAGACCTAGTGCGCGTCTCCGAGCCGCTGATCTCGTCTCTCCGGTGGTGGCTTCGGCAGCCGAACCTGATATTCGGAATGCCTTTCCAGTCACCTCAGCCGACCCGGGTGCTGACCACGGATGCATCCCTCCTGGGCTGGGGAGCACATTGCCGAGGGGCACGTACTCAGGGCCTCTGGACCACGTGGGAGTCTGCTCAGCAGATCAACTTCCTGGAGCTCAGGGCGATCCGCCTGGCTCTCAAGGCTTTCTCCCACCTGACTTCCCACCAGTCCGTCCTTGTCCAGACGGACAATCAAGTTGCCATGTTCTACGTGAACAAGCAGGGGGGCACGGGCTCCTTCCTCCTCTGCCGGGAGGCACAGAAGCTCTGCTCTTGGGCCGTCAGTCACGGCATTCTCCTCAAGGCAGTTTATCTCCCGGGCCAAGAGAATTGCCTGGCGGACAAACTCAGCAGGATCCTCCAGCCGCACGAGTGGCGTCTGGATCCCTTGGTAGTTCAGAAGCTCTTCCTAAAGTGGGGCCTCCCCATGGTGGATCTCTTTGCCAGTCCTCACAACCGGCAGCTTCCTCGCTTCTGCTTTCGTCAGCCACACCCCCTTCGGGTTGCGGCGGACGCTTTTCTAATTTCATGGTCGGGGAGCCTTCTGTACGCTTTCCCTCCCATCCCGCTAGTCTCTCGGACTCTTTTCAAGGTTCTCCGAGACAAAGCCTTCATGATCCTGGTGGCCCCTCGCTGGCCCAGACAGCTGTGGTTTCCGCTCCTACTGCAATTAGCGGTGGAGGATCCATTCCCTCTGGGGGTGCAACCGGATCTCCTCACTCAGGATCAGGGGTCTCTATTACACCCCAACCTCAGGTCTCTCAACCTCATGGCCTGGCTGCTGAGAGGGTAGTCCTTGCTCCCCTTCTCCTGCCGGCAGAGGTGGAGGAGGTCGTCTTAGCTTCGCGACGGCCTTCTACCCGCAAATGCTACGCCCTTAAATGGCGTCGCTTTGCCGTCTGGTGTACCCAACAGTCTCAGGATCCCTTCTCCTGCCCGGTGTCGGTGATCTTGCAATACTTGCTACACCTCTCTAATTTGGGACTTAAGTCCAACTCCGTCAAAGTTCACCTCAGTGCTCTTTCGGCACATCATGTGCCGGTGGACGGTAGACCTCTCTCCAGCGACCCTCTCGTAGCGAGGTTTCTCCGAGGTCTCCTTCTACTTAAACCACCTCTGCGCCCGCCAGCGCCTGACTGGGACCTGAATGTGGTTTTGCAGCGGATCACCTGTCCGCCTTTTGAACCTATGGCTACCTGTTCTCTCCGTTTTCTGTCTTGGAAAACACTGTTCTTGATAGCCCTCACTTCCGCTAGACGCGTAAGTGAATTGCAGGCCCTCGTGTCTGATCCCCCTTACACTCGGTTCTACAAAAATAGGGTAGTCCTACGGACTCACCCAAAATTTCTTCCAAAAGTGGTCTCCCCTTTTCACATCAATCAGGAGGTGGTACTTCCAACCTTCTTTCCCAGACCACACTCCAGCCGAGCTGAAACAGTCCTCCATACCCTGGACTGTAGAAGGGCTTTGAACTTCTACCTTGACCGTACGCGGGAGCACCGTAAAGCTGCTCAGCTTTTTGTGTCTTTTGACCCCAATAAATTGGGGCTCCCGGTCTCCAAGCGTACTCTGTCCATCTGGGTTGCGGACTGTATCTCTTGGGCTTATGGGGCAGCCGGACTCTCCTTAGAAAGTCGAGTCACGGCTCATTGCGTTCGGGCAAAGGCTACGTCAGTGGCTTACCTCCGCTCTGTTCCGCTGGCAGACATCTGCCGGGCCGCTACTTGGTCTTCGAGCCAGACTTTTGCGGTCCATTACTGTCTCGAGAGGGAGTCCCGCAGGGACAGTGCTTTCGGACAGGCAGTCCTCCGTAATCTCTTTGAGGTCTGAGCAACTCCTACCCTCCATCCCGGATGTGGGCTACCGGTGGGTGATAATTCAGCGAAGATTCTTTCCTTCTGTGCTGCTGAGCTAGAGGGAGCTCATTTTTGTGCTTAGGGTCTCCGGTAGCCTTGAGCTTGGGAGTCCCATAAGTGAGGACTGACTTCCTGCTTGGTCCTGGAGAAAGCGTAGTTACTCACCTGTAACAGGTGTTCTCCAGGAGCAGCAGGAATCAGTCCTCACTACCCTCCCTCCTCCCCTTGGAGTTGCAATCGTCTGCTTATGTTCTTTTTGCAAATTTTTTATGCTGTCTTTTTTTAGCTATGTCATCTGACTGGCTAAGATGGCACCCTTGGGCGGGAAGAGGACCGCGCATGCGCGCTGCAATTCCCAAAGGCTTTCTTTGAAAGCTGGGGAAAATTGCTCCGAGGGCTCCGTCGGCGCCGACGTCACCCATAAGTGAGGACTGATTCCTGCTGCTCCTGGAGAACACCTGTTACAGGTGAGTAACTACGCTATATGGATACGTTCCTTACAGTAGGTGGCTAAGGATTTGGAGTTAATAGCTCCTCTTCTCCCTGATGACAAGAGAGCAGATTATCTCACCCTTGTAAGCATGCTCAGAATGTTTCAAAGTTTAACAGGGCAAGTTTTGACTGTTTTGAGTGCATCAGCAGAACTTCATCCATCTGCATTGGTGCAAGCAGGATTGCTTGGCTCCAAGCATCGGATCTTGAACAACGGGTTCAAGATAAGCTGGGTAATAGTGGAGGAGTGGCCTAGTGGTTGGGGCAAGGTACTTCAGGCCGGAAGGTCAGGAGTTCAAATCCCACTAAAGGACAGCAACCTTGGGCCGTAAGGACTGGGGTTTCTAGTCCCACAGGTGCTCCTTGTGGTCTTGGGCAAGCCACTTCACCCTCCATAGCCCATGTTCCCTGTAAAATAGTTATCTCCAAGTTATAATGCCCTGTTCAGTGTAATTTATTTGTTCAATGTAAACCGCACTGATGCAGAATAGCGCGGTATATAAGAGAATGTAAAGAAATAAATATCCCTTGCACCGGTGAAAACCTTTTTGGCAAGGATTGGCAAGACAAAGCCTCTCAATTAGAATCCGAGAACACCACTCTTAATAGGCTATCTAGATCTACTGCCAACCCAGCTAGGAAAAAAGCAGCAAAGAAAGCTTTTTTTCAATAAAATTACTATCCTTCTTACACCCCTGCTGTACAGTGTCACCATGCTCCTCGGAAGGGGCAGCAATCATCAAAGCAGCAAAATAAGGCTCAGACTCCTAAGTCACAGCCACCTCAGCAGACCCAGCCTCCTCAGGATTTTTGACTCCTTTCTGGCGAACATAGCTGTTCTGCCTCTGGAGATTCCAGATCCCATCCACATCCCCAGCAGACTCTGTCACTTTTTTCCCATAGGTGGCATTTTATCACATCAGAGCAGTAGACACTGTCCATAGTACGGGAGGGGTAAAAGCTTCATCTACAAAGTCTACTCCCCCGGACTTCTCCAAGAGAGTTCCGCTCTCAGTCCCCTCTCACTTCTCTGTTGCTGAAAGCGGTTACTTCTCTTCTCTTACATGGCGCAATAGAGGAAGTTCTACTAGCCCAGCAGGTAATGGGCTTTTATTCTCTGTACTTCCTCATTCCAAATAAAACAGGAGGGTACAGGCCCATTCTGGACCTCAGAGAACTGAACAAGTATCTACTACAGGAGAAGTTCAAAATGATCTCCCTAGGGGCCCTTCTCCCCTATCTCCAGAGTCAAGATTGGTTCTGTTCTCTAGATCTAAAGGAGTCATATACTCACATACTTATTCACTCACAGCACAGAAAGTTCCTGCACTTCATGTTCAAGGGAGACATTATCAATACAGAGTCCTGCCTTTCGGCCTCACCTCTGCCCCTTCACAAAATGCATGGCGGTAGTAGCCGAATTCCTAAGGACTCTCGGGATATTTGTCTTCCCTTACTTAGACAATTGGCTTATTCGAGCAAACACCTCTCTAGAAGCCAGCCTTTCCCTCTCGCGCACCATGCAGGTGCTGCAACATTTGGGATTTGTAATAAATCTTCCAAAGTCCCAACTCATCCCCTCTCAAACTCTATTTATAGGGGCTCTCCTAGACACTCAGCAATCAAAGGCATTACTGCCCCAACTCCGCTGCGCTCGACTCAATCAGTTAGCATCTCAGGCATGCCTCAAGAACTTTCTCACTGCTGGAGAAATGCTACAACTTTTGGGTCATATGGCATCAACAGTGCATGCTGTTCCATATGCTTGTCTACATATGCGCGCAGCTCAATGGACACTGGCTTCCCAGTGGTCTCAGGCATCAGGTTGCCTGGGAGACAAAATAATGGTCTCTACCTGCCTAATCTCGTCTCTCCAGTGGTGGCAATCCCCAGAAAACTTCCTTTTCAGATGCCAGCACATCAATGTACCCTGACCACAGATGCGTCCAAATTGATCTGGGGAGCTCATCTGGGCAATCTCTCCACTCAGGCTCTGGTCTCAACAGGAATCACAACTCCACATAAATCATCTGGAGCTCAGAGCCATTCGCAATGCTCTGTGTGTTCCAAGACCATCTTCGATTCCACACAGTTCTAGTCCAGACGGACAATCAAGTAGCCATGTTCTACTTGAACAAGCAGGGAGGAACAGGCTTTCGGACCCTCTGCAGCGAGGCCCTGCATCTGTGGTCTTTTGCTATAAAGCATCGCATTCACCTGCATGCTGGGTATCTTCCAGGCAAACACAATGTCTTGGCGGACAAACCGAATCGAGTCCTGCTACCCCATGAGTGGTCTCTCTATGCAGACAAGGTTGCTCACATTTTTCAGATCTGGGGAACCCCAGAGATAGACTGTTTGCAAGTCCTCAGAATGCCAAGCTTCCTCGCTTCTGCTCCAGGACTCCTGCACCGGACAGCCAACAAGTGGATGCTTTTCACCTCCACTGGGGTCACGGCTTCCTATATGCCTTCCCTCCCATTCCCCTCATTCCCAAAACTCTTTTAAACTCCAGAGAGACAGGGTCTACATGATACTCATAGCCCTACACTAGCCACGACAACCGTGGTATCCTCTCTTACGTCTGTCTCGGGCTCAACCCATAGATCTGGGGTCTGCTCCAGATCTATCTCCGGAGGAGGGGACATTGCTCCATCCCAATCCGCAGTCCCTCCATCTCACAGAATGGCTGCTGAGGGTTCCAGGACGTTAACTTTTCCCAGGAGATTAAGGGCATCCTCTTGGCTTCTAGGAAGCCATCCACCAAGTGCTCCTATGCCTTCAAGTGGCGTAGATTTGCTCTCTGGTGTTCTGAGAGGGATCTTAACTCCTTCTCAGCTCCGGTGGAGGCAAGTAGTATAATGGGTACACTACTCATCAAACTGATTGACAGGTGAGATAAGCTGATTGACAGGTGAGATAAGGATGACAGGAGCCAATCAGCGTTCACTTCCAGTGTATGTCCTGCCTTAGGCCATGCCCCCTCCCATAGAAGTGAATGGTGAGTTAGCCCCGCCCACTCCCGCCCCAGGCATGGCCACCGCCCCCACTTGACACGCCCCTGCCCCACCCCCAAGGATACACAAGATTATAAAGCCAATATCAAAGCCTCAAAAATGATACTCCATACAATTAGAAAGAGACTTCATTAAACTTAACAATATGCAACATTTAAATCTTAGCCAACGAGTGAAAGCCTCAGCAGAAACTCACTGATAAAACACAATCAGGAGTACTCGTAACATCAATGGCTAACACTCGTTCATCATATCAATCCCAATTCACAGGACCATGTTCAAACAAACATTGCAGTAAGTTTTATACAAACTATAATCACTACAGCCATTAAGACTGCACTTATATCACCAGGTCCGTGGATCGAGAGAAAATTTTCTCTCGATCCACGGACCGGGTGATATAAGTGCTGTCTTAATGGCTGTAGTGATTATAGTTTGTATAAAACTTACTGCAATGTTTGTTTGAACATGATCCTGTGAATTGGGATTGATATGATGAACGAGTGTTAGCCATTGATGTTACGAGTACTCCTGATTGTGTTTTATCAGTGAGTTTCTGCTGAGGCTTTCACTCGTTGGCTAAGATTTAAATGTTGCATATTAAGTTTAATGAAGTCTCTTTCTAATTGTATGGAGTACCACCCCCAAGGATGACATCATCCAATCAGCACCCACTTCCAGGTTTGTGCCACGCCCACGCCCTGCCCCACAATATTGGCATTAGCCAATCAGCATCCACTTCCGAGTTTGTGCTACACCCACAGCCTCCCAACCTCAACCACGCCCCTGCCTACATCATCGGAAATGACGTCACCGGAAACAGGGTGTCATCAGAAATGGACTGTCACTTTTTGCTGACATCACCGGAAACAGGGTGTCATCAGAAAAGGGCCGTGTCGCTTTTCTGATGACCTCAGCGGAAGAAGAGTGACTGACTCCGGAAATGTGTTTTGCTTCTGGTTAATGCTTACATCTGCAAAAAGCAGGAACCCTGGAAAACAAAAAATGCTTTTTTCTCTCCCACTGCCCCAGTTCTTTTTTTCTCACAAAAGATTCTTAGCACAGGGGTATACAGGCTTTTCACAGAGGCACAGACAGGGTAGAAGCTTGTACAAATGTTAAACCTCAATTAACACATCTTTTGTTAGAGAAACCAGTTGTTTCCATGTAATAGAATTTTGCTTTTAAGACCTCATGGTTAGAGACAAGTATTCTGGCAAACATAGAAATACAGAGAGAGAGAGGGAGAGACCTGAGTTCAAATCCCCCTAATACAGCTGTTTTTTGGAGAGAGAGAGCTGAGTTCAAATCCCCCTAATACAGCTGTTTTTTAGTGGCTTTGAAAAAACCAATACGGAGAGACAAGTCTGAACATGCCTCTCTAGGGTGTGGTAACACGTGATTGGTTGAAACAAGAGGTCTGTTCTGAGCATGCTCCAGGTGTTCTGAGCATGCTTCTGGTGTAAGGCTGTGTGCCCTGTGTAAGGGAAACATTTTAACACAGAGATTTCAAAAAGAAAAAATTGCTCTTTTTGGAACACCAAGCAGGAGTGACTGACTCCGGAAATGTGTTTTGCTTCTGTTTAATGTTTACATCTGCAAAAAGAAGGAACCCTGGAAAACAAAAAATGCTTTTCTCTCTCCCACTGCCCCAGTTCTTTTTTCTCACAAAAGATTCTTAGCACAGGGGTATACAGGTTTTTTACAGAGGCACAGACAGGGTAGAAGCTTTTCTTTACAAATGTTAAACTTCAATTAACACATCTTTTGTTAGAGAAACCAGTGCTGTCCATGTGATAGAATTTTGCTTTTAAGACCTCATGGTTAGAGACAAGTATTCTGGCAAACATAGAAATACAGAGAGAGAGAGGGAGAGACCTGAGTTCAAACCCCCCTAATACAGCTGTTTTTTGGAGAGAGAGAGCTGAGTTCAAATCCCACTACTACAGCTATTTTTTGGGGAGAGAGCCGAGTTCAAATCCCCCTAATACAGCTATTTTTTAGTGGCTTTGAAAAAAAAATACAGAGACACAAGTCTGAACATGCCTCTCCAGGGTGTGGTAACACGTGATTGGTTGAAACAAGAGGCCCGTTCTGAGCATGCTCCTGGTGTAAGGCTGTGTGTCCTGTGTAGGTGAACATTTTAACACAGAGATTCAAAAAGAAAAAAATGTCTCTTTTTGGAACACCAAGCAGAATTTCCAGCAGGGCACACAACATTAATTTGGTCAGATATTATTCGATTCTCAAGAACCCTGCGATTCTGACACCGAAATTGACTTAACAACTGACAACACAATGGATCCCAGAGGATATAGAATTATATTACGCCGCTGCAAATGTAGAAACAAACTGTTTATTGGAAGAACTAGGATCAGCAGAGGTAAGAGAAGGGGTTTTTTTTTATTTAGAAAAGTGTTATAGAAGAGGTGGTTCACAATTTCACACTGGCATTGTTTCTGTATGTCCTGGCATTGTTTCTGTATGTCCTACAAGAGCTAGAGAACATACAGGCAACCAATCTATGCTGTTTGTGCTTTCTCTGTACATATCAAAGGGAGACATTTGATGTCATAGACAGCCAAAAGGACTACACAAAACCTGATGAAATAAACACATTTAAATCTGTTCTACAAACTACGGTGGGCTGTATTATCAAGAAATGCTGGCAGGGCGTTATGCATAGAGACTGTGCAGCTTGTGTAATACATGCTCCAGGGCAAAGACATCAGGATTGCCTAAGGTGGGGACACAAGGAAATACAACAGAAAATCCATAAAACTTGTAACAGGTTGTGTCTAGGACCTATTGTAAATGTTGCCATGATTGTTGGTCATAAAATGAAAGCAACTGCCCTAGTTTATGAAAATTTGAATTTTTTGTTTGAGCTCATCAGAGATTTTAATACCAGTAGAAATCCAGGACAACTGTTCAATATTTTGCTTAGATCTGTGGCAGACTGTTATATGGAACTAGTAGAATGTTTAATCTGTGACAGAGATTATAGATCGTTCTTTAAAAAACACCAAGTTCTGTAAAAATTGACTTTTTATGAAAATGTATTTATTTCCAGAATCTATTAGTTAAACCTACAGATGAACAAAAATTATATGTATGCCTTTATATTTTTTTAAAAACTTGTAATGCTCAAATGAATCATTTCTCAAGATGAAAACATTTTATTTGAAATAAAACATTTTGAACCTACAGTTTTGTGTGGTGTGTGTTAGAAATTCCTAGTTAATTAAGCCTACAATGGGGAGTCTGGAAAAATGGGACCTTGTGATTTACACAATAGGCCATATCATAAGAATGTGGAGAGCAGAGCTCTATTGTAGAACTAAAATCCACTTAAGGCGTCTGGGGATGGGGGAATGTGTATTAGCCACATACACAATATATAGCATCTATTACAATGTACTCTCTGCGAAAAAAAATGGCAGTGTGAATTAGCCAGGTCATATGATAAGATTACAAGATCCAGAGATGTTTCAGTTAAAGAGTCTGGGGGCTGTAAACCCCATCAAAGAATTTAATTTAAAAAGGCGCAGTACATTTCAGCTGCCAGAAAAGACCACATAGTCTCTATAGCTTGTAACATCTGCAACTCTCTTCAGACATGGTGAGTAGATATGAGTCTTACTTTTTGAAAATATTGGCTATGTAATGTTTCTATCTCTCATGATTGTCTTTAAAAATAGGAGCAGAAATCGTGGGGTACAAATAAACTCTCTCTTACAAAAAGAAGACAGCAAAGAAAGTTAAAAGTTATGTCTGGTTTTTAATTTTCCAACAGCTATTCTCTTTTATAATGTGTCTTATGTTTTTTTTTTAATATTAAAGACCAGGAAGCTGCTACAAAACAAGGTGACCAGCCTAATGAACAGACGGCACCTTACAGAAAGCCAAAAGACAAGCAGAATAGTGAGTATTTCGGTTTTATCCAGCACCTAGATTTTAAGGCCGCTGTAAAAGGAAAAAAAGTATTAGCCCCTACGTTTTTCTTTTTCAGATCGAGAAAATGTTAGAAAACCAACGGCTATGGGAGAGAAGTCTAACAGGAAAAGATCACACAGCGAAAGTTTTTCTGCCGGTGAATCTACACACGCCGGTACAGAATACGGAGGGCGTGGTGAAAGCCATGTCTTTGATCACAGTGTTTCAGAGGACAGCGCAAATAATCATGCATTAGGCCCCGCTGAAGAATCAGAACCAGTTAGCTATGTTCAGTTTGTGAAAAGGTGGGATCGTAAATTGGACAAGTTTAATGGTGTAATTTATTCAGAGGAATTTTGGTTTATTAATTTAGACAGGGTAACATCATTATCTGAGGCTCAATTCGCCATTCGGCAAGGTATCCAGCATATTCTGGATGAGGTTAGCAGCAGGGTTTCACCCGGTGATTATGTACAGATGCATCTACACTCATCTCTTTTTCACAATTCCTTGTAGTCTGGAAAGTTAAACCCAGAAGCATTAGACACTGATGATTTCTTAAATCAGATTGCTAAACTCCTTCAGAGTCACAGAGAAATCCAGGTTTGTGATATATTCCGTGTTGTTGTACTTGTCATAAGAAATCAGGGTGGAGGAGCTCGCAGGCGTCTTAAAGACTATACCGTTTAGCCAAATATTCATAAGAAAAGGCTGTATTTGATAGACTTGAACAACACTGATAATAACCTGTGTTTTGCAGGTAGCCTCACAGCCCTCATGTCACAGGTAAAAATGACCGATGTCGAATTGTTAGAAGGTGCTAAAAAAACTACATAATGAGTTTGGATGGCCGGTGCATAGAAAAGTCATGCTCGATGATGTAGCAATATTTGAACAGCATTTAAAGATAAACATACGCGTTGTGCTTTACACAAATTCATGGGTTTGTTTTAAGACATCAGACAGACCTATGTTCCCTAAGACTGTTCTTGTTGCTACACGATGACCATTTCTATGGTATAACCAATGTCAAAAAATTCTATGGGGTGCGCAACTTCTGTAGTTACTGTCAGAAACCGTACAGTCACGATCATAATTTTCGTGTAAAAAAAGAAAAGAAAATGGCGTGAATTAGCTGTTGGACTGGACACAGAGTCTGTATCGTGGTACAGGCAGCTCTCTTGCAAACTATCTAGAAGATTGTACAACTCCAGGCGTGCATAAGCCGATGTAAAACATGCAATGAAAACATTGGTGCTACCCCGGCAATATACAGCAGTCTTTTGAGTGTCTCCAAGACACACAGGCTGTTTCATCATCAATAAAATCGCATGATGAAACCTCAAATTCAGGAGAAAACAGATATTTAAAGAGATCATCAGGTTCTCTCATAATGCTTGTGGTAGGCAGGTTTGTTCTTTGACCAAATTTACCCCACCGGGAATTTAAGAAAAGTTTTGCTATTTGATGCTTAGCAGGGTTTACATTAATCTGGTCTGCACGCAAACACACCCCCTCTTTTCTAAAGAAATCAGCTATGTACACATTTTGTTTTTCAGTATCATTGCAGCATCGAGGGTATCCAGAAGCCTCTTGTTTTTGACGGAGGTGCACTTTGATGTATTCGGAAAAGAGATTATCAGATTTTTGCTCAAAATGCCAGATTTCATAGTTTTCAACAACCACATTTTATTTATTTATTTTATTTATTTACATTCTCTAGAACAAACTGAAATTACATTGAACAGGGCATTCTAACTTGGAGATAACTATTTTACAGGGAACATGGGCTATGGAGGGTTAAGTGGCTTGCCCAAGACCACAAGGAGCACCTGTGGGACTAGAAACCCCAGTCCTTACGGCCCAAGGTTGCTGTCCTCTAGTGGGATTTGAACCCCCGACCTTCCGGCCTGAAGTACCTTGCCCCAACCACTAGGCCACTCCTCCACATACCCTTTTGCAATGGCTAAATTCATCTCCACCGTACACCAAGTCCACACAAAAGCTCTCTCCTCATCCTTGTGGGCACACATTTCCTGTTGCCGTGTGTCAGCGCACATATGACACTGGAAACATAAGCTTGCCGCCCAACCGTATGGGTAACATCAGGAAAAAAAGCTTTCGTGGTGGATATACTTTTGTTTTTATAAAACCAAAGTAATTTGTAGGGGGACCAAATTTGTCATAAATGATTTGTGGATGGCCTATTGGATATTCCTTTGTTTTATTGACAAAAGGGTATAGACTAGTAAAAGAATAGTAGTGTATTTTTTCCCCAGGTCTTGTTTTGTGGTACAGACAAATGGAATTTGTTCTACCCTCCAAAAAGGGGCATCTCGTGGAATCAGAGGTTGCGGTAATGCGGAGTCAGCCAGGAAATCTGCACAGCCCCCGTCATTTTCTTTTACCACCCGCTTCCACTCGTGCTCCCATAGACTTATGACCTTGAACCCCCAGCTTTCCAGGAATGCAGCTTTTAGCTTTGTTTTGTAATAAAGAAAACCATAGGTCGTGGCTGTTACAGGATTCTGGTCTTTATCATTATGACAGCTTGGACAGCCGTGGTGAAAACAACCATTAAATTCAAAAGCTGTTGCTACCCCATCGATCACTGCATAGCCATCAAGAAAATAAGACCCCACCTTTTTTTCGCCACCTTTCAGAGCATGTGTGATCTGTATATTATCTTTGGCCTCTACATACAGCAGCCATTGAATAGAGGGGGATGAATCTCTCTTTGCCGGTGATAGTTATCCGGTGGAATGAGTGCCACAGTCTCGGGTTCTAAAAACATTAATCTGAACATAGCCATACATACAGATGCAAGGGTTATATATTGGAAAGGGTCTAAACACCTTGTTTGAATTTCTGAGATGTCACCCTGCTCTACAAACACTTCTTTCTCTGTCATTTTCATGATTTCAGCTCGGTAGAGAACACAGGCCTGCCACAAAATAGATAACATCCTGCTGGCAGTATTAAGCCAGCTCTTTTTGCAAATTAAAAGTTTTATGCTGATTGTCCTTGTACCATTGTAAAAATTCCTCTTTTTCTTCAGTCAACATGTTATCCACACCGTAATGTTCAACACCTGGCATGGGGCCCACATAATTTTGATTTTCCAGAGTATTAAAAAAGTGTGGAAAGTACCCCTTGCTGCCTGTAAAACCCATGGCTTATGGAAGTTTGCTAAGTTTTTCATAGGCAGGAAATTTAGAGAGTCTATAAAACGGAATGGTTTAAAATAAGCAAAGGTGTAAGACAAGGCTGTATACTTTCCCCCTACCTGTTTAATTTATATGCAGAACAAATAATCAGAGAAACAGGATTGTATGAAGACAACAGAGGTGTGAAGATTGGTGGAAGACTCATCAACAACCTTCGCTATGCTGATGATACCACACTACTGGCTGAAAGTGAAGATGATCTGAAACATTTGCTTCTCACAATCAAATAACATAGTCTCAAAATGGGCCTGCACCTTAATGTACAGAAGACAAAGATCATGACAACTGGCATAATCAACAGGTTCATCATTGAAGGAGAAGAAATTGAAATTGTGAACAACTTTAACCTACTTGGATCAACTATCAATAAAGAAGCAACAAGCAGTCAAGAAATCAGACGACGCATTGCTCTTGGCAGAATGGCTATGAAAGACCTAGATAAGATTCTCAAGAGCAGATATGTCTCCATACAAAGATTCGACTTGTTCAAGCCATGGTATTTTCAATAACATCATATGGATGTGAAAGCTGGACAGTGAAAAAGACAGATAGGAAGAAAATTGATGCCTTTGAATTATGGTGCTGGCAGCGAATACTGTGTATACCATGGACTGCCCGAAGAACAAACCAGTCGGTACTAGAGGAGATCAAACCTAAGCTTTCTTTAGAAGCTCAGATGACAAGACTTCAGCTTTCATACTTTGGACACATCATGCGAAGAGAGAGATCATTAGAGAAAGACATTATGCTTGGCAAGATAGAAGGTCAACGCAAAAGAGGAAGGCCAACAATGAGATGGATCGATACAATAACAGCAGCTACGGGTACTAGTCTGTCAACAATGAGCTGCCTGACTGAAGACCGAACACAATTTAGGATAGCTATCCAGAGGGTCGCCATGAGTCGACTCCGACTCGACGGCACTTAACAACAACAACAACATAAAACGGATAGCTAAAGGTTCAACGGTAATTTGTAAAGGTTTAGCACCTTGAACCAGCAACCCTGTGTTCATCTTTTCCTTAAGCAGTTGTTTAAGAACAAAATATCCGTCATAACCTTTGGAATTATGGGCTATGAAGATGTAGCCTTTAAATTTTTTGTCACAAAAAATCTGTATAAGGGCAGAAATGCATTCGAGACCCTTGAATTCCCAGTTTCTTTCATCATTTAAGTCTGTTGCATATATGTAATTAGGGACATGCCAGCCTGTTTCTTGCATACATTCACAATCATAAAAAAATATACTTTTCAAATGTTTCAGTTTTACCAATAGGGGTCATAAAACATAAGTGGACAGTGGACACCATCCTCGGTTAGGGGTTCACGACATAGTTTACAATGCCGGCCCTTGCACTTATGTTTCTTGTCCACATAAGACTCACATTTCTGGCACAGTATCTTAGATAAACACGCCACTTCTTATTTTAGAGCCAGATACGTGTGTCTATCTAAACACTCTTTAGAACGACAAAAGAGTTTGCAATTAGGGCATCTCTGTTGTACACCAACATTATTCGCACACATTAGTGTCAAACAAAGACGGCACCACAATGTGCAATTATGATCGTGACTGTACGGTTTCTGACAGTAACTACAGAAGTTCGCTCCCCATAGAATTTTTTGACATCGGTTATACCATAGAACATACAGCAACAAGAACACAGTCTTAGGGAACATAGGTCTGTCTGATGTCTTAAAACAAACCCATGAATTTGTGTAAAGCACAACACGTATGTTTATCTTTTAATGCTGTTCAAATATTGCTACATCATCGAGCATGACTTTTCTATGTACCGGCCATCCCAACTCATTATGTAGTTTTTTAGCACCTTCTAACAATTCGACATCGGTCATTTTTACCTGTGACATGAGGGCTGTGAGGCTACCTGCAAAATACAGGTTATTATCAGTGGTGTTCAAGTCTATCAAATACAGCCTTTTCTTATGAATAATTTGGCTAAACGGTATAGTCTTTAAGACCCCTGCGAGCTCCTCCACCCTGATTTCTTATGACAAGTACAACAACACGGAATATATCACAAACCTGGATTTCTCTGTGACTCTGAAGGAGTTTAGCAATCTGATTTAAGAAATCATCAGCGTCTAATGCTTCTGGGTTTAACTTTCCAGAATACAAGGAATTGTGAAAAAGAGATGAGTGTAGATGCACCTGTACATAATCACCGGGTGAAACCCTGCTGCTAACCTCATCCAGAATATGCTGGATACCTTGCCGAATGGCGAATTGAGCCTCAGATAATTGTTACCCTGTCTAAATTAATAAACCGAAATTCCTCTGAATAAATTACACCATTAAACTTGTCCAATTTACGATCCCACCTTTTCACAAACTGAACATAGCTAACTGGTTCTGATTCTTCAGCGGGGCCTAATGCATGATTATTTGCGCTGTCCTCTGAAACACAGTGATCAAAGACACGGCTTTCACCACGCCCTCTGTATTCTGTACCGGCGTGTGTAGATTCACTGGCAGAAAAACTTTCACTGTGTGATCTTTTCCTGTTAGACTTCTCTCCCATAGCCGTTGGTTTTCTAACATTTTCTCGATCTGTAAAAGAAAAACGTAGGGGCTAATACTTTTTTTTTTCTTTTACAGCGTCCTTAAAATCTAGGTGCTGGATAAAACCGGAATACTCACTATTCTGCTTGTCTTTTGGCTTTCTGTAAGGTGCCGTCTGTTGATTAGGCTGGTCACCCTGTTTTGAAGCAGCTTCCTGGTCTTTAATATTTAAAAAAAAAACATAAGACACATTATAAAAGAGAATATCTGTTGGAAAATTAAAAACCACCGGACATACCTTTTAACTTTCTTACAAAAAGAAGACAGCAAAGAGAGTTTATTTGTACCCCACGATTTCTGCTACTATTTTTAAAGACAATCATGAGAGACAGAAATATTACATAGCCAATATTTTCAAAAGGTAAGACTCGTATCTACTCACCATGTCTGAAGAGAGTTGCAGATGTTACAAGCTATAGAGACTGTGGTCTTTTCTGGCAGCTGAAATGTACTGCGCCTTTTTAAATTAAATTCTTTGATGGGGTTTACAGCCCCCAGACTCTTTAACTGAAACATCTCTGGATCTCGTAATCTTATCATATGACATGGCTAATTCACACTGCCATTTTCTTTTCGCAGACAGTACATTGTAATAGATGATATATATTGGATCTTAATATGTACACCTTAGAGGAAAGGCGGGATAGAGGTGATATGATTGAGGTGTTCAAATACCTCCGTGGCATAAATGTTCAGGGAGAGGGCCTCTTTCAATTGAAAGCAAGTTCTGCTACGAGGGGACATGGGGTGAGGGTGAAGGGAGATAGATTCAGGAGAGATATGCGGAAATATTTCTTTACGGAAAGAGTAGTGGATCCATGGAATAGTCTCCCAGTGGAGGTGGTAGAGATGAGGACAGTAACTGAATTAAAAAAAGCATGGGACCAACACAGAGGATCTCTAAAGGTAAAAAGTGGACTGTTGTAGTTGTTGATATGAAAGGACAGACTAGATAGGCCATGTGGTCTCTTTCTGTCGTCATGTTTCTATGTTTCTATTGTGTATGTGGCTAATACACATTCCCCCATCCCCAGACGCCTTAAGTGGATTTTAGTTCTACAATAGAGCTCTGCTCTCCACATTCTTATCATATGGCCTATTGTGTAAATCACAAGGTCCCATTTTTCCAGACTCCCCATTGTAGGCTTAATTAACTAGGAATTTCTAAAACACACCACACAAAACTGTAGGTTCAAAATGTTTTATTTCAAATGAAATGTTTTCATCTTGTGAAATGATTCATTTGAGCATTACAAGTTTTTAAAAAAATATAAAGGCATACATATAATTTTTGTTCATCTGTATGTTCAACTAATAGATTCTGGAAATAAATACATTTTCATAAAAAGTCAAATTTTACAGAACTTGGTGTTTTTTAAAGAATGATCTATAATCTCTGTCACAGATTAAACTTTCTACTAGTTCCATATCACAGTCTGCCACAGAGCTAAGCAAAATATTGAGCAGTTGTCCTGGATTTCTACTGGTATTAAAATCTCTGATGAGCTCAAACAAAAAATTCAAATTTTCATAAACTAGGGCAGTTGCTTTCATTTTATGACCAACAATCATGGCAACATTTACAATAGGTCCTAGACACAACCTGTTACAAGTTTTATGGATTTTCTGTTGTATTTCCTTGTGTCCCCACCTTAGGCAATCCTGATGTCTTTGCCCTGGAGCATGTATTGCACAAGCTGCACAGTCTCTATGCATAACTCCCTGCCAGCATTTCTTGATAATACAGCCCACCGTAGTTTGTATAACAGATTTAAATGTGTTTATTTCATCAGGTTTTGTGTAGTCCTTTTGGCTGTCTATGACATCAAATGTCTCCCTTTGATATGTACAGAGAAAGCACAAACAGCGTAGATTGGTTGCCTGTATGTTTTCTAGCTCTTGTAGGACATACAGAAACAATGCCAGTGTGAAATTGTGAACCATCTCTTCTATAACACTTTTTTCTAAATAAAAAAAAAACCTTCTCTTACCTCTGCTAATCCTAGTTCTTCCAATAAACAGTTTGTTTCTACATTTGCAGCGGCGTAATATAATTCTATATCCTCTGGATCCATTGTGTTGTCAGTTAAGTCAATTTCGGTGTCAGAATCGCAGGGTTCTTGAGAATCGAATAATATCTGACCAAATTAATGTTGTGTGCTCTGCTGGAAATTCTGCTTGGTGTTCCAAAAAGAAACATTTTTTTTCTTTTTGAATCTCTGTGTTAAAATGTTCACCTACACAGGACACACAGCCTTATACCAGGAGCATGCTCAGAACAGGCCTCTTGTTTCAACCAATCACGTGTTACCACACCCTAGAGAGGCATGTTCAGACTTGTCTCTCTGTATTGTTTTTCTCAAAGCCACTAAAAAAATAGCTGTATTAGGGGGATTTGAACTCGGCTCTCTCTCAAAAAAATAGCTGTAGTAGTGGCTTTTGAACTCAGCTCTCTCTCCAAAAAATAGCTGTATTAGGGGGATTTGAACTCAGGTCTCTCCCTCTCCCTCTCTCTCTCTGTATTTCTGTGTTTGCCAGAATACTTGTCTCTAACCATGAGGTCTTAAAAGCAAAATTCTATCACATGGACAGCACTTGTTTCTCTAACAAAAGATGTGTTAATTGAGGTTTAACATTTGTAAAGAAAAGCTTCTACCCTGTCTGTGCCTCTGTGAAAAGCCTGTAGACCCCTGTGCTAAGAATCTTTTGTGAGAAAAAAGAACTGGGGCAGTGGGAGAGAAAAAAGCATTTTTTGTTTTCCAGGGTTCCTGCTTTTTGCAGATGTAAACATTAACCAGAAGCAAAACACATTTCCGGAGTCAGTAACTGCTTCCGCTGAGGTCATCGGAAAAGGACACGGTCCATTTCTGATGACACACTGTTTCCGCTGATGTCAGCAAAAAGCGACAGTCCATTTCGGATGACACCCTGTTTCTGGTGACATCATTTCCGATGATGTAGGCAGAGGTGTGGTTGAGGTTGGGAGGCTGTGGGTGTGGCACAAACCCGGAAGTGGGTGCTGATTGGCTAATGCCAATATTGTGGGGCGTGGGTGTGGCACAAACCCGGAAGTGGGCGCTGATTGGATGATGTCATCCTTGGGGGCAGGGAGTGTCAAGTGGGGGCGATGGCCACGCTTGGGGCGGTGGCTATGCCTGGGGTGGGAGTGGGCGGGGCTAACTCACCATTCACGTCTATGGGGGGCGTGGCCTAAGGTGGGACATACACCGGAAGTGAACGCTGATTGGCTCCTGTCATCCTTATCTCACCTGTCAATCAGTTTGACGAGTAGTGTACCCATTATACTACTACTGAGGCATTACTTGAGTATCTTTTCCACCTATCTTCTTCTGGACTCAAAACCAATTTGGTAAGAGTACACCTAAGTGCAATTGCGGCCTCTCGCATGCCCTTAGATTGCCAGCCCATCTCCTCTCAGTCGCTTGTAGCACGCTTCATGAGGGGTCTTCTATTAACCAAACCTCCCATGAAGCCCTTTCCAGTGTTATGGGATCTTAATGTTGTTTTAGGACAGCTTCTCAAGCTGCCATTTGAACCTCTAGCCACTACCTCACTGAAGTTTCTCATGTGGAAGGTCACCTTATTGCCCTCACTTCAGCAAGACGCATTAGTGAGCTTCAGGCTTTGGTGGCTGACCCTCCTTATACACGATTCCACCATGATAAGGTAGTCCTTCGGACTCATCCTCTCCAAGATAGTCTCACCCTTCCATTTAAACCATCAGTCTTTCTTCCTGTCTTTTTCCCTAGACTTCATTCCTCTAGAGCAGAGGCAACCCTTCACTCTCTGAATTGCAAACGTGCCTTTGGATTTTTATCTCCAGAGAACTCGAGAGCATAGAAAAGCTTCCCAACTTTTCATCTCCTTTGACTTGAGTCACCTGGGGTTGCCAGTATCCAAACGTACTCTTTCCAGGTGGATATTGGACTGTATCTCCTTTGCTTATGAAAAGGCAGGACTCTCTCGAGAGTGTCATGTCACTGCACATAATGTTTGTGCCATGGCTGCCTCTATGGCAAATCTATGCTCTGTAGCGATTGATGAGATATGCAGAGCAGCAGCTTGGTCTTCTGTCCACAGTCTTGCTGCTCACTGTTGCCAGGACAAGGATTCCTACTGGGATGCCTTGTTTGGCAAAGCTGTTCCCCTGCATCTCTTTCAGACTTAGATCAACTCCTACCTTCCGTCCCGGGTTTCGATACCAGACATCCTTGGAGGATACATGACCTCCTTAGTCATACCTGTGATTCCACAGCTGACTCTGAGGTCATCTCTCTGACATCTCCGAGCTAGGGAGTCCCGTAGGTGAAGGCTACATTCCTGCTTGTTCCTGGAGATAGCGTAGTTACTCACCTGTAACAGGTGATCTCCGGGAACAGCAGGAATTTAGTCTTCACAACCCACCCTCCTCCCCTAGGAGTTATAGGTCGTCGTCTTCTCCTTTTATCTCAGCTAAAAACTCAACCTACTGTAGGAGGGAGTGCTGGAAAGGCGGGAAGGTAGCTATGCAGGCACAGTGGGATGCTCCCAAAAGCTTTCCTATTGGACCCTGGGGAGTGTTCCCGCGTGAGCTCCGTCGGTACTGACTTCACCCATATGTGAAGACTAAATTCCTGCTGTTCCCGGAGATCACCTGTTACAAGTAACTACGCTTTTCCTGAAGTTGCCTTTCAGTTTACCCCCTTGCGGTTTCATGTTATGGTCTAGTTTTACAGCTTCCCCGTCTTTGAAAAAGGTTTGTTTACTCATGAGTTGTAGACATTTGAACACTGATACTGGAAGACTGTTAGTGGCCTCTTTTTCCTCTTGCCTTAAATTTGTTTTTCTAATAAGGTTTGGTGCACTTAAAATCTCTCTTTTCAGAGAGAGAGAGTGTCTTGCAGTAATCAAAGATTTTGAGTGCCCCTAGCAAGAGCCAAGTCGTAACAAAACTTACTTTCCAAAGAGTTATGAAGGATGATTTCACTACATTAATTTGGTTTAAATATAAGAGCAGTATCCAGTCTGAAGCCTAAAGAATAGATTGTCATGTAACATCAGATGATCCTTTAACTGAAGAGGCCAGAGAAGGAAAGGAAGAGGGCGAGAGCATGCAAACCAGCTGGCTTCACTTTTTGTGGTATTCAACACCAGTTTATTTAACAACTTTTTTTATACAGTCTTTCTACAAGTCAAGACTGTTTACAGACAACTCAGTGCATGAACATTAAATGACCTTAGCAAAAGGTGCATCTTACGTTGAACATTACGTTTAACAGTAACAGTGACGCAACAAGAATGCAGTCATTCACTAACTATATACATAAAATGTGCCTGACTGGTTGTGTGGTGGGAAATCCCTTATGTTGGGTAAGGTCTAAAGTAATCAAGGAATAGTATGGTTTTCAGATTCTCTCAGAAGTCACCAGTGTGTTGGGCGGCTCTTGTTTGGGGTAGTAGGGGGTGTACGGCGAGAATGTTCTGTTAGCTCTTTGGCTGCTCGTGGGCTTGTCCGGTGGTATTTCCAGCAGGAGGTTGATGTTTTGTCTCCTGGGTCTACTGTTAGTATGTTAAGGGTGTGAGGCTGCCTGCTGAAAGATTGATTATGATCTTGTGTGTGCTGAGGATGAGTTTATATTGGATTCTGCTCATAATAAGTAACCAGTGAAGCTGTTTAAGGAGTGGAGTGATGTTAGTTTGCTGTGAATTTGCTAGTATATCTGGCTATGGTATTTTGTGCCAGTTGTAAGGGATATAGTGTGCTTTTGCGTAGACCATGATATATTGTTTAGCAGTTGGCAATTGCTTGCACAATCATCCATCAAAGAGATATCAAGGGAGAACAGATCCACTGGTAATAAAATTTGAATGTTATCTGCGTAGATGTAAGAACTGCAATCTAGTAGTTGTATGAGAGAAGCTAAGGGAACAAGAAAGATGTTAGAGGGTGGGTGCCAGCAGAGAGCCCTGACGGACACCACAAGGCAGATAATATTTATCTCCAGGAGCAAACAGGAATGTAGCCTTCACATATAGGTGACGTCTACCGACAGAGCCCATGGGGGAAAGCTCCACACTGTCCAATAGGAAAGCCTTTCGAAGCACCTGCGCCTGCGCGTCTGCCTGCCCACCTTCCCAACTCCTCTCCTCTGTTCATTTTCTGCTGAGCCAGAGGTTGCAAAATCCTGTCGCCCCTGAAAACATTTTCTTTTGGTGTATTACCGTGCCCTGCCTTTCTGTTGACACCGGTTCCATCAGAATTGACACTGGTCCTGATAAATTTTTCTTTTTTAGTTATAGCATTTTCTATTTCTTTTCTTTCCTTTTCCTGCGGGTTAACCACTAACTAGGCCTTCAGGCCTTCATATCCTTCAGTCCTGAGGGATAGTTTTTCTAAAATGGAAAAACCAACTAGTGGTTTAAAAAAAAAAACCGAAATGTGCCGGTACCATATTGGTTACAGATAAAAATGACTGGTGTCTAAAATGTTTGGGCCCTAACTGTTTACCAAATTTTTGTCTTTTTTGCCAACAAATGGCAAAGAGAGACCTAAAGAACAGAGCCAGACAGTATGGATCCCTGTTTGCCCCGGACTCTATTTCAGAAGCTTCCACATCAAAGACATGGACTTCCTTTCACGGGTCTCAGGTCTCTTCCAAGCCCAAACATAAGAGTAAGTCTGTGATTTCTAAAAAGTCATAGACATTGAAAACCGATACCAAGACCAGAGGAAAATCACAACATAAGCATCGAGACTCCCCTAGGGGTGCTTCCGATGCAGACCGGCCAGCCAAGCAGTCCCAGCAGAAGGACCTGTCCTCCAAAGCACAGGAGGGGCTCTGGGATGATCCTGAGGAATTGGCCTCTGGGGAGCTACCGGTTCCATGTTCTGAGACGGTGGCTCAAAGCCCCATTGGTGATTCAACACAGCATGTGCTGGTCATCTCCCTGGCTCTCAAGCATGCTGGCTCACAATTCAGGAAAGCCATAAAACATCATTTATTCCTCTCATACTACTCACAATCCAACGGTTCCCCTACACCTTGCACAAACACAACCACCCAACAGCTATAAGAATGTAACAGCGACACTAGTAAGCTGTCATTGTTCAGATGTAAATAGTTCAGTGTTATGAATCCCAGTTAATATGTCCTGTTTGATGTAAGCACAAGGCACTTCCCCGCCTTGTGTAAAATTGTTGACTGTAAACCGCACTGATGTCAAATAGCACGGTATAGAAAAGCTAGAAATAAATAAATAAATATCGAGAGGAATTTGGCTGCACTCCTGGCAGCCTCAGTACAGACAGTACCGACAGCTCCAGCAGTGCAGGCTTTGGCACCCTGCCTTCAGCCAAATGTATCAGCCCCGATGCCAGCCCTTAAGCCCGCATCGTTAAAACTCCTGAGGCTGATGCCTCCCATTGGAACAGACAGATACCACCGATGTCCAACAGCCTAAGAGTGACATGGCTCCCGATGCCGATACCTCTGAGCATTAGTATTGGCATCAGCCCTCGACATCAACAAAACATCAAGGTCAAACACAAGACCGCTGATACTTTGACTTTTTGTCAGACTCCAATTCCAGTTCTGATTCTGACTAGGGATCACTGGATTCCCAAGAACTTCCAGACATCCCTTTTTCCATTTTTTTCTAAAATGGAAAAATCAACTAGTGGCACAGGTCCCCACCAGAGGATGTGTCTTTCCAAGACTTCATCCGTGACATAGCAGCAGGACTAGCCATCACAATAGCCTCAGAGAAGGAATGAAGGCAGAGCAATTGGAGAAACTCCAATATCTTCCCACGCCCAAAGAGGTGGCTACTTTACCAGTGCATCACATCTTACAAGATCTTATGCTCCACATGCTCACTGTTTTGCCTATCAGCTAGAGGCTCAATACCATGTATCGAGTTTGAGTGTCCAGGCTTCCAGAAACCTCAGCTTGCACACCACTCAGTGGTGGTGAAATCGGTGATGCGCCGAATAAAGAGTTCAAAAAATCATTCATCCATGCCTCCAGGTAAAGACTCGAGGACACTCGATGCCTTTGGACGTCAATGCTTTCAGGTATGCATTCTGGCCTCTAGGATAAAATCCTACATGCTGTACATGGATATGTTTCTAAAAGATGTCACCAGGGATCTGGAGACGTTTGCCCCCATGCTTCCTGATGTGCATTAAAGACACTCATCAAACAAGGTCAGAATACTTCAAAATTTCTTACCAGGGCATCTTTGATGCCTTTGAGTCAACCTGCAGAGCTTCAGCAGTATGCATTGGGGCTTGGAGGATGGCCTGGTTACAGGCATCAGATCTCAAACAGTGGGTCCAGGACAAGCTGGACAACATCACATATATGGAAGAAAACCTTTTTGGAAAACCTTTCTATTCTAAGAAGAAAGAGATATTATCCTTCCTACCCACCTTCATCTGCTTAGCAGCTGCAGCAGGGCCCTTGCCAGCCCCAAAAGCCCAAGGCTCCAAACCTCATCCACCAGCTCAGTCACAACCTGCATCTGGTTTCTGACTCCTTCCTAGAAAGCATTGCCATTCTGCCTCTGGTAGGCCGTAGTAGGTTGACTCTTTTCCTGTGCTCGCAGGTGGCACCTCAGAACTTCAGAACAGTGGATTCTCAACATCGGGGTATCTGCTTCACTTTGAGACCTTACCCCCTACCAGCTTCATAGGGGACTAACCCACCCATCCCCTTCAAAGCACTCTTAAGAGAAGAGGTGACCACCCTGTTGTCCCAGGGTGCCATAGAGAGTTCTTCCTCCTCAGGAAGGGATGAGGCTTCTACTCTCCATATTTTCTCATTCCAAAAGAAACAGGAGGCTTCAGGCCGAACTTGGATCTCAGAGACCTAAACCATTATCTCCAGGAACAAGCAGGAATCTAGCCATGACATATGGGTATCGTCGGTACCGACGGAGCCTGTGCGGGAACACTCCCCAGCGTCCAATCAGAAAGCTTTTGGGAGCATCCCACAGCGCCTGCGTGCTGCCTTCCCACCTTTCCCAACTGCCTCTCTCCAGTTCTTCTTTTTCCGCGGAGCCAGCAGGTTGTGTTCCTGTCACCGCAGAAGAATTTCCTTATTTCTTTATTTCTTTTGTGGTCGCGTCTGTCTTCTCCGACGCTCTACCGGTACTGCTGGTCTTTCTTTTCTATTTAAAAAAAAAAAAATCTGTTTTCCTTTTCTTCAGGTGCACCCGCCTTTTTGGACCCTAGGCCCAAAAACTTTCCTTAACATGGAAAAACCTGCTTCAGGTTTTAAAAAGTGCACAAAATGTGGCGGTACCATTTCCGTCACCGACACCCATGAATGGTGTTTAACATGTTTAGGTCCTGACCACTCCATCACAGATTGTGTGTCCTGTGCTATGATGTCTAAAAGAGGTCGACAGAACCGAGCTGCTAAGCTCAGTACCCTGTTTCCCTCTGATGCGGCTTCGGTGGCATCGACGTCTTCCAGGGCTGCTGCTGCTTCTCGTGGATCTCAGGTAACTAAACATAAATCCAGCCGGTCCTCGAAGGGTAGATCTCCTTCTAAGCATCGAGATGCCTCTGGCATTGCCCTCGAGGATTCTGCACCGGCAAAATTACCCCGGCGGGGGGCTTTGGCTTCCAAAGCACCATCATCGGGGTTCCAGGATGTTCTCGATGGCTCAGCCTCAACAGATCTCCTGGTGCCATGCTCTGGGGTACCGGCGGTTTCCACCGGTACCGACTTCCAGGCATTGGCAGCGTCTATGGACCAGAGAATTCTATCCATAGAACGCAGTCTAGCGGCTTTCCTTGTGGCATTGACGCCCTTGGTACTGCGACAGACAACTCCACCGGTACTGGCATCGGTATCGCAACCGGTACCAATAGCATTGACATCGGCATTGGTGCCTGCTATGGCCTGCCCTCTGATGCCCGCCAGTACCGATTCCCCGGTACCGGTTATTCCTGATACCGATTTTGCTCGGTACAGGTATCGGGCTCTGCAGGAGCATCCGGACAGACGATACTTCGATTCCTCAGAAGAATCTGAGGACTCTGAAAGTTCTGTCGATGCAGCGATGCTTCTTCCACAGGAGTCCTCCTCCCCTAAACGCAGGATGTCTCCTCCAGAGGACATGTCTTTCCAAGACTTCATCCGAGAGGTGGCTCGGGGCCTGTCCATCACTGTGGCCCCTGAGACAGAGCCAAGGGCCAAGGAGTTGGATGTTTTACAATATCCCAAAACTCCTAAGGAGGCAGCTACCCTACCCATTCATAAGATTCTATATGATCTCATGTTGAGGATGTGGGAAACACCTCTTACCACCTCTCCTCATTCTCGTAGGTTAGATACAATGTATCGTGTCCCTCCTTGTCCTGGCTTCCATTAAACTCAGCTTCCTCACCACTCTATTGTGGTGGAATCTGCTATGAGAAGGATTAGAAGTGCAAAAGGACATGCCTCTAATCCTCCAGGACGTGAGTGCAGAACTCTGGATGCTTTTGGATGTAGAGTCTTTCAAGCTTCCATGCTTGCTGCAAGAATGTTCCTAAAGGAAGTTACTGATCATCTACAGACTTTGTCCTTTCATCTCTGACAATAAAAGGCAGGAGTTTCTCACTTGGCTCAAACATGCCCAAGATGTCTCTAAATTCTCCAACCGTGCAGCCTTCGACTGCTTTGAATGTATAAGCAGAACCTCGGCTATTGCCATAGGTGCACGTAGAATTGCTTGGCTCCAAGCATCTGATTTAGAGCTCTGGGTACAAGATAAATTGGGAAATATCCCTTGTACTGGTGAGAACCTGTTTAGTAAAGATTGGCAAGAAAAAGCCAATGAAATGGATGCTGAAAATTCCACTTTGGATAGACTATCCAAGTCTACTGCTGATCCTGTTAGGAAAAAGTTGTTCAAGAAAACACCTTTTTCTAAAAAGAAAAGATTTTATCCTGCTTATGGTCAGCAGGCATCTTCTGCAGATCAGTTTTCAACCAAACGTCAGCAACCACCCAAACAGAAGAAAGCAAAGGCTGCTAGGCCTCAACCGGCCCAGCAGCCTCAGCCTCCTCAGGGCCTTTGACTTTCAGCTAGAGAACTTAGCCTTTCTGGCTCTGGAAGGACCAGAACCGTCCACCATTCCAGGAAGGTTATGCCATTTTGCTCCCAGATGGGGGCAAATAACAGCAGAGCATTGGACACTCCATCATAAGAGAGGGGTACAAACTTCATTTTTCAAGCATGCCCCCTCCCACAATAGTAAAGCAGTTCAATTCTCTGACCTCTCTCATCCACCTGTTAGGTCAGGAGGTTACCATCCTCCTTGCCCAAGGGGCAATAGAAGTGCCTCTTCATCAACAGGGCACAGGGTTCTATTCCCCTTATTTTCTTATCCCAAAGAAAACAGGGGGATACAGACCTATCTTAGATCTCAGAGAATTGAACAAATTCCTTGTCAAGGAGAAATTCAAAATGATTTCTCTCGGGGCTCTGCTTCCATACCTTCAGAATCAGGATTGGCTTTGTTCTTTAGATCTCAAGGATGCGTACACCCATGTTCTCATCCATCCAACCCACAGAAGGTTCCTTCGGTTACTGTTTCAAGGAAAGCACTACCAATACAGGGTGCTTCCTTTCGGTCTGGCCTCTGCACCAAGGGTGTTCACGAAATGCATGGCTGTGGTAGCAGCATTTCTATGCACTCTGGGAATATTCATCTTCCCTTACTTAGACGACTGGCTCATTCGAGCTCCAACACAGTCAGAGGCCAAGACTTCTCTATCCTGCACAATGCGTATTCTTCAGTATTTAGGGCTGGTAATAAATATCTCAAAATCCAATCTAACGCCTACTCAGTCTCTAGAGTGCATAGGAGCCTTGCTGGATACCACAAAGGCAAGGGCCTATCTTCCCCAAGCCCATTGCCCTCGCTTGGTGCAATTAGCTTCTCAAGCAGTCCTAAAGCCCTTTTTAACTGCTCGAGAAATGTTACTAGGCCACATGGCATCCACCGTGCATGTAGTACCATATGCTCGCCTTCACATGAGGGCAGCTCAGTGGACTTTATCCACCCAATGGACCCAGGCATCAGGTTGCCTGTCAGACAAAATAGCAAACACAAGTCGTCTCATTTTGTCTCTCCAGTGGTGGAAGTCCACTCAAAACCTGTTGCTGGGGTCCCCCTTTCAGCAACCCCTGCCCCAAGCAACTCTTACAACAGATGCTTCTCCAATGGGTTGGGGAACTCATCTGCAAGACCTCTCCACCCAAGGCACTTGGACTCCACAAGAGAGTTGTCTAGATATCAATCTCTTGGAGCTCAGAGCAATCTTCCTTGCTCTGTGAGTGTTCCACACCCTGCTCAGCTACAAGACAGTCCTTATTCATACGGACAATCAGGTAGCCATGTTCTACGTGAACAAGCAGGGGGGAACAGGCTCTCTGTCGCTTTGCAACAAAGCTTTACGACTGTGGGCCCTCGCCAGAGAGCATCAGATTCATCTTCTGGCAGTGTATCTTCCAGGCGTTCAAAACTCTTGGGCAGACAGACCTCAGTCGAGTTCTCCTTCCACACGAGTGGTCTCTACATGCAGACCAGGTAGCCAGGATTTTTCAACTTTGTGGAACCCCGGACATAGACCTCTTTGTAAGTCCGTGGAATGCCAAACTTCCCTGGTTCTGTTCCAGAACTCTGGCTCAGGGAGCTCAGGCAAAGGATGCTTTTCTCCTTCACTGGGGTCAAGATTTCCTGTATGCCTTTCCACCCATTACCCTAATTCCCAAAACCCTGTTCAAGCTTCAGATTGACAGAGGCCACATGATTCTCATAGCTCCACATTGGCCACGGCAAGTGTGGTACCCTCTCCTTCTACATCTCTCTCAAGCTCCCTCCCTGGAGTTAGGGTCTGCTACAGATCTCCTATCTCAGTAGAACGGAATGTTATGGCATCCCAATCCCCAGTCTCTGCATCTCAGGGCTTGGTTGCCGAAGGCTTAGATCTTCAAGATCTTCATCTTTCTCAGCAAATGAAGGATGTTCTTTATGCTTTCAGAAAACCTTCCACTAGACGTTCTTATGCTTTCAAGAGGTTTACTATTTGGTGTTCTGAAAAGGGTCTTAACCCCCTTGCCATACCTCTGGAATCTTTGCTGGAGTATCTCCTCGATTTGTCTAATGCAGGCCTTAAAACAAATTCAGTAAGAGTCCATTTGAGTGCTATTGCAGCTTCCCTAAAGCCTCTAAATGGACAACCTATTTCCTCTCATCCTCTTATAGCAAAATTCATGAGAGGTCTCCTAACTAAGCCTCCCATTAGACCACCTCCGGTGGCATGGGACTTGAACCTGGTTCTTGGGCAGCTCATGAAGCCACCTTTCGAACCCTTAGCTGCTACCACCTTGAAATTCCTTTCTTGGAAGGTTATTTTTCTCATTGCAATCACATCAGCACGCCGCATTAGTGAATTGCAAGCACTAGTAGCTAATCCACCTTATACAAGGTTCCATCATTTATTTATTTATTTTATTTATTTAGCAAGCATTTGTAGCCCGCTCCTTCCAGCGATCAGAAGCGGGTAGGATTACTATTGTGAAACTGCCGAATCAAGGCAGGTACAAATTTTGTTTACATACAGATTGTCAGAAAAGCACATCATACAGAGTTAACACTTCTTAGCTATGGGGGAGTTCATTTACATATATACATAAAAACATATATACAGGATAATCTTCTTGGACTGTCGAATCAAGGCAGGTACAAATTTTGCTTACATACAGATTGTCAGAAAAGCACATCATACAGAGTTAACACTTCTTAGCTATGGGGGAGTTCATTTACAGATATACATAAATACATATATACAGGACAAGGTAGTCCTTAGGACTCATCCATACTTTATGCCTAAGGTGGTCTCGCCTTTTCATCTCAACCAGGAGGTCTACCTACCTGTCTTTTTTCCAGAACCTCATGCATCAAATGCAGAGAGGAATCTTCATACCCTAGACTGTAAAAAAGCTCTAGCTTTTTACTTACAAAGGACACAGCAACATAGAAAGTCCTCTCAACTCTTTGTTGCTTTTGACCCTTCTCATTTGGGACTGCCAGTCTCCAAGAGAACACTATCTAACTGGATTGCTCAGTGTATTTCTTTCGCCTATCAGAGTAAGAACCTTTCTCTGGAGGGCCATGTCACAGCTCACAATGTGAGAGCCATGGCAGCCTCAATGGCTCATCTGAACTCTGTGTCTATTGACGACATCTGTCGAGCAGCCACTTGGGCCTCTGTTCATGCCTTCACAGCCCATTACTGCTTGGACAAGGACTCCCGCCAGGATGCCTTGTTTGGTCAGGCTGTTCTCAAACACCTGTTCCATACCTAATCAACTCCTACCCACCATCCCTGATAGGATGCCATAGATCCATGGGAGGAAGTGGAGCCCTTCTCAGGGACACACAACTTCTGGGGTCTCTCCCTGGCACCTAAAGCTAGGGAATCCCCATATGTGATGACTACATTCCTGCTTGTTCCTGGAGATAGCATAGTTACCCACCTGTAACAGGTGATCTCCGTGAACAGCAGGTATTTAGTCCTCACAACCCACCCACCTCCCCTAGGAGTTGTATCTCTCTATCTCTTTCCTTTCCCTCTCTCTCTCTTTGTCTCAGCTTTAAAACTCAATTGGAGAGAGGCAGTTGGGAAAGGCGGGAAGGCAGCACACAGGCGCTGTGGGATGCTCCCAAAAGCTTTCTGATTGGACGCTGGGGAGCGTTCCCACGCAGGCTCCGTCAGTACCGACGATACCCATATGTGAGGACTAAATTCCTGCTGTTCCCGGAGATCACCTGTTACAGGTGAGTAACTATGCTTTCTGGTCTGAGAGAAATTCAAAATGATTTCCCTGGGAACTCTTCTCCCATATCTCAAGAGACAAGATTGGCTATGTTCTCTAGGCCTAAAGGAGGCATACATGCATTTACTGATTCATCCTAAGCACAGACAGTATCAAGTTCTGTTTGTTGTAAACCACCTTGACCGCTAGATAAGGCGGTATATAAGAATGTGAAATAAATGTTTCAGGGGAGCCGTTATCAGTACCGGGTGCTGCCCTTCTGCTTAGCCTCTGCATAGCGAGTATTCACAAAATGCATGGCAGTAGTTGCTGCCCATATCCGCACTTTGGGGGTCTTCGTCTTCCCTTACTTAGACTGGCTAATCAGGAGAGACTTCCCTTAGGAGAGAAAACTCTCCTTTCATCGCACCATCACGATGCTCTAACATCTGGGATTTGTCTTAAACTTCCCAAAGTCTCACCTCGCTCTAACCCAATGTCTGGAGTTCACTGGAGCATTCTTAAATACTCAACAGGCCCGAGCTTTCCTTCCACACGATCGCTGTACTTGCCTCGTCGAGCTGGTGAATCAAATTAAACAGCAAAGCCGCATAATGGCTCGATAAATACTCCGTCTGTTGGGACACACGGCCTCTACGGTCCATGTTGTCCCCTATGCTCGACTACAAATGTGTCAAGCCCAATGGACTCTGTAATTTCAATGGACGCAAGCAAAGGGACATTTCAGAGACAAGATCCACGTCACCCCTCAACTAATGAAGTCTCTTCAGTGGTGGTGGTCTCCACAGAACCTACTTGGCAAGTCACCTTTTCAGATGCCTCCACCTCAATGCACCCTGACAGCGGATGCCTCCAACCTGGATTGGGGAGCGCATCTGAATGACCTAACCATACAGGGACTGTTGACACAAAAGGAATCTGCTCTGCAAGAAAGTCTCTAATTGTTGTTGTTGTTGTTAAGTGCCGTCGAGTCTGAGTCGACTCATGGCGACCCTCTGGATAGCTATCCTAAATTGTGTTCGGTCTTCAGTCAGGCAGCTCATTGTTGACAGACTGGTACCCATAGCTGCTGTTATTGTATCGATCCATCTCATTGCTGGCCTTCCTCTTTTGCGTTGACCTATCTTGCCAAGCATGATGTCTTTCTCTAATGATCTCTCTCTTCGCATGATGTGTCCAAAGTATGAAAGTCGAAGTCTTGTCATCTGAGCTTCTAAAGAAAGCTTAGGTTTGATCTCCTCTAGTACTGACTGGTTTGTTCTTTGGGCAGTCCATGGTATACACAGTATTCGCCGCCAGCACCATAACTCAAAGGCATCAATTTTCTTCCTGTCTTTTTCACTGTCCAGCTTTCACATCCATATGATGTTATTGAAAATACCATGGCTTGAACAAGTCAAATCTTTGTATGGAGAGAGACATCTCTGCTCTTGAGAATCTTATCTAGGTCTTTCACAGCCATTCTGCCAAGAGCAATGCGTCGTCTGATTTCTTGACTGTTTGTTGCTTCTTTATTGATAGTTGATCCAAGTAGGTTAAAGTTGTTCACGATTTCAATTTCTTCTCCTTCAACGATGAACCTGTTGATTATGCCAGTTGTCATGATCTTTGTCTTCTTAACATTAAGGTGCAGGCCCATTTTGAGACTATGTTCTTTGATTGTGAGAAGCAAATGTTTCAGATCATCTTCACTTTCAGCCAGTAATGTGGTATCATCAGCATAGCGAAGGTTGTTGATGAGTCTTCCACCAATCTTCACACCTCTGTTATCTTCATACAATCCTGCTTCTCTGATGATTTGTTCTGCATATAAATTAAACAGGTAGGGGGAACGTATGCAGCCTTGTCTTACACCTTTGCTTATTTTAAACCATTCTGTTTCTCCTTGTTCCGTTCGAACTGTTGCTTTTTGATCAATGTACAGATTTCGCAAGAGAACAATCAGGTGTTCAGGTATGCCCATGCTTCTTAATGTGGCCCAGAGTTTCTCATGGTTTACACAGTCAAAAGCCTTGCTATAGTCGATAAAGCACAAATAGATATCCTTTTGGTATTCTTTAGTCTTTTCAAGGATCCATCTCACATCCGCAATGATGTCTCTCATTCTTCGCCCTTTCCTGAACCCTGCTTGCACGTCAGGTAGTTCTTGTTCCAGGTATGGTTGTAGTCTCTTTTGAATAATCTTCGGTAGAATCTTGCTGGCATGTGGGATCAGAGCGATTGTGCGATAATTTCCACAGTCAGTTGGATCACCTTTCTTTAGTATTGGTATAAACACAGATCTTTTCCAGTCAGTTGGCCATGATGTTGTCTTCCATATTTCTTGGCAGAGCCTTGTAAGTACGGTAACAGCTGCATCAAATTGCTGCAATACTTCTATGGGAATGCTATCAATGCCTGGTGCTTTGTTCTTTGATAAGGCTTTCAATGCTGCTTCAACTTCTTCTTTCATCACCAATGGTTCCCGATCATAAGGTACAGGTTGAAACGGCTGTTGGTCCACTTGATCTTTATCATATAAAAACTCTGTATATTCCTTCCACCTTTTCTTGATCTTCTCAGCATCATTCAACATAGAACCTTGAGCATCTTGTAACATTCCAATTCGAGGCTGGAACTTTTTCTTTAACTCTCGTAGCTTTAGGAAAGCCGATCTTGTTCTTCCTCTAATAGTTTCTGCTTCTATTTCCTTGCAAGTGTCATTGTAGTATTTTCCTTGTCCTGTCTTACTGCACGTTGGAAATCTCTGAGTTCTGCGATTGTCTTTCTTTCTCCTCTGGCTTTAGCTTCTCTGCGTTTCTGGGCAATTTTCAGAGTTTCTTCCATCATCCATTTTGGCCGTTTTTGCTTTTTCACCTTTTGTAGAGACTTCTCGCTTTCTTCCAACACAACCTTCTTGATGTCATTCCATAACTCTTCCGGAGCTCTGTCATTTGTATCTAAAGCAGCAAATCGATTTTGCAGACCGTCTTTAAATTCCAGTGGTATATTCTCAAGGTCATATTTTGCTGCATTCATGAATGGTTTGCTCTTTTTCAACTTTAGCTTGAGTTTGCATACTAGTAGTTGATGATCTGTACCACAGTCAGCTCCAGGTTTTGTCTTTGTTGATGTTACAGAGCTTTTCCATCGTTGACTTCCACAGATGTAGTCAATTTGATTTTTATACAATCCATTGGGTGAGGTCCATGTGTACAGTCGCCGCTTGTGTTGCTGGAAGAAGGTGTTTGAGATGAATAGATCATTGGTCTTGCAGAATTCTATCAGTCTTTCTCCAGCTTCATTTCTGTTGCCAAGTCCATATTTTCCAACTACTTTGCCGCCTTCTTTGTTGCCAACTTTTGCGTTCCAGTCACCCATGACTATCAGGATATCCTGTTTGCACGTTCTGTCAATTTCAGCTTGTACTTGTTCATAGAACTCTTCAATTTCATTCTCTTCTGCAGCTGTTGTTGGGGCATATACTTGAATTATAGTTGTGTTGATAGGCAATCCTCGTAGACGAATAGAGATTAAGCGTTCGCTGACTGCATTATATTTCATTACAGTTCTTGCAAGTTTCTTCTTTATTATAAATGCAACACCATTTCTTCTTTGTCTTTCATTTCCAGCATAGTAGACCATGTAATCATCTGATGCAAAGTGCCCGTTGCCAGTCCATTTCAGCTCGCTGACACCCAACAGATCAAGTTGTACACGTTCCATTTCATTCTTGACCACCTCCAACTTTCCTTGGTTCATGCTTCGTACGTTCCATGTTCCAATGTGTAAGACATCTTTACAGCTTCTGACTCTTGTTTCATGCGCAGCTACATCAGCAGTCAGACTTCCCGAGGGCTTTGATCCAACCACATCATAAATGCTGGCTTTACTCTGAAAAGTCTTCAGCTCTTCCCGAGTAGTTAGTTGAGTGCCTTTCGACCTGGGAGTCTCATCTTCCAGCACCATAGCACAATTTGTTTTGTTGTAACTATCCATTGGGTTTTCATGGCAAGATACAGAAGTAGATTGCCGGGCCTTTCTTCCGCGCAGTTTAAGTTTGGTGGTGTTGCCGTTGTCACAGAAATGTGATCCTCCGCCGTCAACACTATCCCATTCTGCTGCTGCCCAGATGGGTGGTTTGTCTTGTTCTGGCACCTCAGCTGAGACCTGTCCATCTTCGGAGACCCTGCCAGTAGTTAACTACCGATAGTTTAGCTCTCAGCATCACTGATGCACTCAAGCCCTCACAGCACGACAAGCTGCAAACCAAGTGAGAGGTCTCTAATTGATTTGATTCAAAAAAGATATAGGATTTACCCTGATGTGTGATAACACATTTACAAGGATATTTGAGTATAAAGGAGGCCCCTAAAGCTACAACACGAGGACGGAGCAAAAGAAAGGCTTTCCTCTTCAATTGCGTAGCACGACACACATCAGGGAAAACCTGTATGAACTGCCCGAAAAACTTTTCCTGTCTTTTTTGAATCAACTCAACTAGAGACTCTCTTACATAGTGTTGGTTGATAGTCGGCTTTTTGTTTAGTATAAATGGGGTTTTTGTTTAAATGTCTCCATCTCAGTTTTGGATTTAGTGCTTAATTTTTTCTTTTCACACTCCATATTGTGGGCTGGGAGTAAATTGTGTAAATTAGTTTGGATTATGTATTATTGCCTTTTATTTCTTTTGTATTTTCTGTATGTAAAGGATTGAAATTTCAATAAAATATTTAAAAAAAAAAGTAATCTGCTCTGCAGATCAATCTTCTAGAACTATGGGCTCTAACAATTGCCCTTTGGGTTTTCAACCCCAACTGTCGGGGCAACAGGTATTAAGACAGACAATTAGGTTGCCAAGTTCTATGTGAACAAGCAGGAGGGGACAGGATCCTATCCCCTATGCAGGAAGTGCTTCGCCTATGGTTGTTTGCCATTGCACACCACATTCACCTCAGAGCAATGCACTTGCGGAAAGGCTAAGCAGAATCCTTCGTCCACACGAATGGACCCTATATCGGGAGATGGTGGCTTGGATCTTCCAAATGTGGGATACCCCACTCATAAATCTTTTCACCACAGAACGCACAGCTCCACTCTTTTGCTCACAGCTTCCATCTCTGCACCGACAGGCCCTGGGCGCCTTCCTTCTCCATTGGGGACAGGGTCTGTTCTATGTATGCCCTCCTATTCCCTTGATTCCCAAAATGCTGTTCAAGCTACAGGCCAACAAGGGCTCCACGATCCTAATAGCCCCTTTCTGGCCCCATCAACCGTGGTTTCCTCTGCTTGTTCGCCTTGCGCAGATTCATCCTCTCAGACTTGGATATGCATCCGAAAACGCCTCTCCCAGGACCAAGGGACGTTTCTCCATCCCAATCTTCACGCCTTTCGCCTCACAGCATGGCTGCTGAAAGGATAGTGCTTGCTGACCTTGAGCTGCCACAAGAAGTCAAGGATATCCTGCTTGCATCACGCAAGCAGTCCACCAGATGATCTTTCTTTTTTTTTTATATACTTTATTTGATAACCAACAACAAATTCCATACACAATATACAAATTTCCTCAGAGGGGTGTACTCTGATCCCCTCACAGAGGATAAACAAAACAAAGATAACAGGTGGAATGTTTTCTCCCAGTAGAGTCCCCCACTCCCCACCACCCGCTACCCTCCCCCGCTATCCCCTTACCCAAAGCACACCACCCTATGCCCTCCGTACCCACCCACCGTGCTACATACACTCTACTTCGCTCACCAACCAACTGTCTCCTCAACTACCAACATGTAAGACCTCATTGCGACATCTAGTGCTCAACTGTTGTATATAAGGCTCCCAGACACGTATAAATGATGACCAGCGTTTGACACTGCCCCGTGCACCCCATCTCTCTATGAGCATCATCTGATGAAAGCAATTACGCCACTCACCAAAGGAAGGTGGACTGCTTTCCCTCCAAAGACGTAGAATGGGCCCCTTCCCAACCAAGCAGGCCTTGCGCACCAGCAGTCTCTCCCCCTCCGCCACTGGGCATGGGGGATCAAGCCGATCAAACACCACAAGGGCCCCAGTCCATCTCACACGTCGCTGTAATACGCTATTCAGAAAAGTATTTATCCTTGCCCAATAGGGGCGTATTGATCGACAACCCCACCACATATGGAATAGAGTTGCCATGGGTTCTGAACATTTCGGGCAAGTCCCGTCCATGGTTAATCGACTGCGGAATGCCCTCCGTGGGGAAAAATACACCCTGGTTACACATTTAAATTGTGTCTCCCTCCAACGGGCCTCCAGGGACAGCTTTACTATCCTACGTAAGGCCTGATGTACAGTCCCGGGGGGCACTTCCTCTCCCGATTCCCTTTCCCAAGCTGTCTCAACTCCCCGATAATCAAAGGCAATACGAAGGATAGCCAGACGCTTCTTAAAATCCGAGATCGTTGGGGGGCGCTCCTCCCCCAGTCCAAAGAACTGCAGAATCTGCGCAGAGCGATCCACATGCAGCGCCTCGCAGGGAAGGGAAGACACATAGTGCGCGAGCTGCATATAAGCGAAGCAATGCCTAGAAGATAACTCGTATTCTCTGCTTAGAGCCAAGAAGGATTTACATAGCCCGGAAGGCTCGACCACGTGCCCGACGTTCTGGATGCCCCGGGCGGCCCACTCCCGGAAAACCGTCGTCTCCGAGCCCGGGAGAAAGGTGGCGTTGCCTTGTAAGGGGAGCCAGCTGGTAACCCTCCACGGGGTGTTCCAACGGAGGTTAAGGTACTTCCAGGTTCGCAGAGCAGAACCAATCAGCTCACTGCGCACGACATGGCGAGGAAGGGTATGGCAAGTCCCATGCAGAACCCCCAACAACGTCAAGGGCGCCACAAAACACTCCTCCAGAACTCGCGGGGTATACACTTCTGTCCCACCCAGCCAGTCGCCGAGGTGTCGAGCCTGACACGCCAGAGCGTATCCCATAAGGTCCGGAAGACCCATCCCCCCTTCACGCCAAGACCCCACCATTCGTGCCCACGAGATACGCGCCTTCCCTCCTTTCCAAAGGAACCGTCGAAGGGCGACCTCAAATTGCAGAATGTCGCGTCGGAGCACCAGATGATCTTATGCTTTCAAATGGCGAAGGTTTGCCCTCTGGTGCTCTCCAAAGGGTATTGACCCCTTTGCCTCCCCAGTGGAATCTCTTCTACAGTAACTCCTCTACTTGTCCTTGGCATGTCTTAAGGCTAACTCAGTCACTGTTCATCTTAGTGCCATTGTGGCCTATCCTCCTTACACCTGTTAGTAGCATGCTTCATGCAGGGTCTCCTGCTGTCCAAACTACCCATTAAGCGGCTTCCAATGGCCTGGGAACTCAGTGTGGTTCTAGCTCAACTTCTAAAACCTCCTTTCAAGCCTTTAGCTACCACTTCACTGAAGTTATTGTCTTGGAAGGTAATCTTCCTCATTGCTGTCACATCAACTCGCCGCATCAGCAGACTGCAGGCTCTGGTGGCAGATCTGCCATATATCCGGGTCCACCATGACCAGGTGGTCCTCTGTACCCATCCACATTTCCTTCCGAAGGTAGTGGTCTCCTTCAATCTGAACCAGCCGACTTTCTTGTTGAGACCACATGCGTCTCGGGCTGAAGCAGTGCTACATACCTTAGACTGTAACCGAGTGCTAGCTTACTACGTGGATAGAACTAAGGTTCACAGAAGATCCTCTCAATTGTTCATTTCCTTTGATCCAAGTCATCTTGGCTTACCAGTAACAAAACATACTCTATCCAGATGGATAGCAAATTGTATTTTTTTTGCTTATGCACAGGCAGGACTCTCCCTGGAGGATCATATTAATGCTCATAATGTGTGGACTGTGGCAACCTCCGTAGCCAACCTCCGTTCAGTATCTATTGACGAGATCTGTCAGGCCTCCATTCATACTTTTGCTTCACATTATTGTCTGGACAGGGACTCCCGTCGGGATGCTGTCTTTGGCCAAGCTGTACTCCAGCACCTCTTTGGGACTTCAGCAGAACTCCTACCCTCCGTCCTGGACTTTGAGACCAGACTATCATTAGAGTGGGTATAGCCTTCTGGAATTGAGTCCAACAGGACGACACATGTCCACACTCTTCGGCTTTAACCTTTAGCCTCAAGGAGCACACTGCTCTCCCCCTATGTCAGTCTGCTACCTGGCAGCTAGTGAGTCCCATATGTGAAGACTGCATTCCTGCTTGTTCCTGGAGATAGCATAGTTGCTCACCTGTAACAAGTGATCTACGGGAACAGCAGGAATCAATCTCCACAACGTGCTCTCCTCCCCCTAGGAGTTGTAGGGTCGGTGTATTTTTTTTTTTTTTATCATCTTCCTCTCAGCTACGAACTCAGTTGACGAAAAGTGATGGGAAGGCAGACGTGCAGGCATAGTGGAGTGCTCCCAGAGGCTTTCCTATTGGATGCTGAGGAGTGTTACCGCGCGGGCTCTGTCGGTACCGATGTCACCCATATGTGAAGACTGATACCTGCTGTTCCCGGATCAGCTGTTACAGGTGAGTAAATATGCTTTGAGAGTATGTCCATAGGGAACTTGAAATGAGCATCTTGATAAATTAAAATGAAACTATTTTAAATCTGTGCCTCTGTAATGCCCAATTTCTGAAGACACTGAAGCAGCAAAAATAGTCAAATGCCAAGGAAAGATCAAGTCTAAGTCAAATGCCAAGACCAGATTTCAGTATCCAGAGTAGTCCATATCTCTTCTAGTGTACTCAACAATGATGCTTCTGTTCTGTCTCTTTCAAGAAATGACTTCAACTGGAGGGGGGAAAAAAGTTTCCTAAATTTTAGATAAAAATGGTAATTAGAGATGGGGCACTAAGTTGATAGAACAGTAAGGTCAGAGCAGGGCTTTTTTGGGTAGGGGACTATAATATCCAATTTCTAAGGTTCTGGGACATATCCTTGTGAGAAACTGGATTTGCTAATTGATCTGTATTAGGGAGCAGCTTGGCTGAAATTTCCTTAACCAGAAAGGTAGGAATTACATCCATGAGTGAGGACGTTGGGCATAGGCTATAAAAACATAGGCCATGTGGTCTTTATCTGCTGTCATGTTTCTGTCTAGTCTGTCCTTCCATACCAACCACTAAGCTTTAGTCCCTTTTCTTTTGAGATCTGCTTTTCCATGCTTTCCTGAATTCAGATACAGACCTTCTCTGCTATCTCCACTGAGAGACTATTCCATGCATCTACCATTCTTTCCATAAAGAAATATTTCCTCAAATGGTTTTAGTGTTGCCAAAGAAGATGGGAGAAGAAACTCTTAGGGAGACCCTCATCTAAAAGAAAATCATAAAAATAGAAGGTATCTGAGGTGGTGATTGAGTGAAATAATCTTGGCCAAACTGAAGAAAGACTTCCTTAGAAGCTGAGGCATCAGATGAGGGGAAGTAATGTATTGGAGTGAGGGGCATCTACTAAGGAAAAGGAAGCTCATGAGAGATGATGACTGCCTTTCAGAGGCCAGTTAATAGTCCCACAGGTGCTCCTTGTGGTCTTGGGCAAGCCACTTAACCCTCCATAGCCCATGTTCCCTGTAAAATAGTTATCTCCAAGTTTTATAATGCCCTGTTCAATGTAATTTCAGTTTGTTCAATGTAAACCGCACTGATGCAGAATAGCGCGGTATATAAGAGAATGTAAATAAATACATAAAATAAATAATAGCAGAAGTTTGCAAATGCCTTATGGGACCTGATATGAGCTATTGCAGGCTGCAGAAAGTGGAACAACCTGTTCTAGTATTTGAAAGAGTAAATGAGGAAGGACTCAGAATAACACATCTGCGGAGTAAAAGTGAAAACTTTCTCTCCTGTGTTCCGTCTGATGAATTGGAACATGCACTAGTTGAGTAAGGCCCAAAGCCTCAAATAAGGACAAAGTTGTTTGCAATACGATCTGTAACAGAATCTACTTGCAGATTAAAATAACAAAAAATTAAAAAGGGGGGGGGGGCACGTTGACATCACATCGGCTATTAGAGGATTGGTGGGCCTGTCTGAGGTCACCATTAAAGTTTTGTATTTAACTTATGCCTTTTCATTAGTAGCTCAGGATGAGTTATTTGAGGTCAGAGGGGAGCACTAGCAGCAGTTGGTGAATTGCTGTGCATCTCTTAAGGGGAGAGAAGAACATTTCCTCTTGAAGTTTCAGTGAGTATCTATATCGTGACCCCATTGTATAAAATATATACTAAATATCAGCATACAGTTGAAGTATGATAGAAAAAGAAAAATACATACTGGCCACTTGTCGCTCAGGATTAAAAGATGCCCACTCATAGCTTATGCATTAGGGCTAATGATAGTGGTAGACATAGTGCAGCCACTACAGTTGAAAAAAATATCCTTGCCACAGATAAAAGCCATGGTGAACATATTCATGGACTCACTGTGGCAGGAAATAAACCACACAGACTAATGAAAAAGTTGAGGATTAACTACAATTAAGAGGACTTCTGCAGATAGAGATAATATACTGCTACTTTTATGCTACAAATATATTGACACAGCAGTATATAAACACAGCTAAATAAATAAATAATACAAAGAGTCTGCCAAAATCTGGAAGAAAGTTCCAGAAGGAGGCTCTCTAGCACGATGCAAGTACTACGCCGAACATTACCAGTTAATTTGAGAGACCGAGATCAGTGTAAACCGCTTTGACTGAAATGATAAAGCGGTATAAAAAAGCATCTTAAAATAAATGCTCCACATACCCTGGCTTAGAAGTGAGGTTCGTGACTGTCATGGTATGCACAGAACTAACCCAATTTGGAGAAATTGCCCCAACTTATCTAAGTTTACACCCGAGGCAATGGAAGATGAAATGATTTGTACAAGATTACAAAAAGCATAAATACAAGCTGTTAGTGTAGTTGGAGGAAAAGTACATAAACCATTATTAAAGAGGATCAGGGAAAACCACTGTTTATCCTGAGATAAGCAATGTGGAATCTATATACCTTTTCCTTATCGTCCCTCCAGTCCAGTCCCGGAACCTCTGGGTTTAGCACCTCCTCCAGCAGCTTGGAGACTGAGCACGTCATCGCTTTGATGACCCTGGTATAAGTAGCCCAGGACCGCCTCTCCGCTCCAGTAGTCTCAGTCTCAAAGCAGCTGGAGAGGTGGTGAGCCTGTAGGTCAGGACTCACTTGATGGCAACTAAGGAGAGTTCTTGGGGTTAGGTTTTTTGTTTGGCTGGTAAAGGATGAGAGAAATTAGCAGCTGCAAAGGTTTGCTTCTCCCTCCCATTTCTTATGATTTAATTTTCTCTCTCTCTCTCTCTCTCATTTTCCTCCTTTTTCCCTCCTCCCCCCTCCCCCCTCCCCCCCCCTTCTCTTTCATGCTGTCAACGGGGAGTGTGAGTGATTAGTCTCCCGGCTACCGATCCCGCATTCACGGGTGAGGAGCCGGTTGCAGGCTTACCGGGCAGTGTGATTGCAGAGGGAGCAGAGCCCACGGCTGAATCGCAGTTGCCTCTCCTCACCCGACGCTGAAGCCGCGACTCCGGCTGAGCGCGGGAAGAGGATTGAGGCACATCTCTTCGAGGCTTCGTTTGGCGCAGAGGTGAGCTCTGGGGCAGTTAAAGCCAGGTTGTTTTCTCACCGGAGAATGGTTGTTTTCAGCGGTGCTCGGTGCAATCGCTAGTGCGCCATTAGGGAAGGCCTTCCCGTGTGGCGTTTTCAGCGGGAAGCGCAGCTGGCGGTAGTTAGCTTGGGGGGGGGGGCATATGTTCGGCTCTGAGAGTTTGAGTGGCTGCCCTGCATTTATGAGCTTCCGTTTCGGTGGGGTCTCTTCAGTTTTAGGTCAGACAGTTGATTAAAAGTAAAAAAAAAACAGTTTCTTCTTTCTGGTGCTTGTGACAGTTGGACTTAAAACAATCTTGGTGGTTTTTTCCTGTGTAGTACTTAGGGTACTTAGATCTGGGGGAGGCATTGCCGTGGACGCGATGCCTTCCAGACCCCAGTGTTTAGTTTGTGGTATGCGTCGTGGGGCAGTGTTAGATACAGGAGTCTGCAGGCACTGTACCCAGGAGGCAGCTTCGATGGAGCAAGCTCTAGAGGAAGGATTGGAGGTGCAAAAGGAAGCCTCTCAGGGTACTGCGGAGCCTATGTTCCCTTCCTTGGTGGCTCAGGATCCGGTGGCAGGTCCTTCGTCAGCAGTATCTGCGGGGACTCAGTTTGGATTAGGTCAGGAGGGGTATACCGCCTATTTTCCCCCCTGATTTCTTTCTGCTGCTGCATCAGGCCTTTAGTCTACGGCAGACTACTCAAGTAGCCGAGGCTTCAGAGACACAGCAAGGGGCTAAGCAGCCAGGAACTCCAGTCAGTTTAGTGGCTGGAAGTGTCCCCTCTAAAAAGCTGAAGGGCTTGAGAGAGGGGGTAGAAAGGCTGGAGGATCTGGATAATGCAGACTGAAATCCGGATGCAGATTCAGAAGATACGTTAGAGGAAGATGAGCTGACAGAGATGGAGGTACAGGCTAGAATGGTTCAAGTGTTCAGGCGGGAAGAATTGCCGGCACTCATTACGGAGACCCTTAAAGCTCTAAACATATCCTCCAATGCTCAGGGAGGGGATGACACTTTAGAGCAGGGGTCTCAAACACGCGGCCCGCGAGACAACTTTGTGCGGCCCGCGACGGAGGAAAACAAAAAAAACCCCAAAACCCTGGCTTCTGCTGCTGCCGTGGCAGCGGCAGAATCAATTGTCAAATTAAAAAAAAAAACTGACTTCTGCTGCTCAAGCAGCTGTCCTGCGGCCCCTTCCCCTCTGCCCGGAGATCCGACTCTGCTCTATCAGCGGCGTGCTTTTCAAGCCGCGAAGAGAGTATTCCCCTCTCGCGCGGCTTGAAAAGTGAATAGGCTTAAACCGCGCGAGAGGGGAATACTCTCGTTGCGGCTTGAAAAGCACGCCGCTGATAGAGCAGAGTCGGATCTCCGGGCAGAGGGGAAGGGGCCGCAGGACAGCTGATTTTGCTGCTTGAGCAGCAGAAGTCAGTTTTTTTTAAATTTGACAATTGATTCTGCCGCTGCCACGGCGGCAACGGCAGCAGCAGAAGCCAGGGTTTTGGGGGTTTTTTTTGTTTCCCTCCTTCGCTGGCCGGTAATGAGCTATGGAGGGGCTGACTGAAATGGGGTAATGGGGGTTAGGACTGGAAGTGGGCTATTGGCAGGGGGGGGTTATGACTGGTAATGGGCTGGGGGGGTTATAACTGGTAATGGGCTATGGTGGGGGCTAGGACTGGAAATGGGCAGATGGGGGTTAGGACTGGAAGTGGGCTATTGGCAGGGGGGGGTTATGACTGGTAATGGGCTGGGGGGGGTTATAACTGGTAATGGGCTATGGTGGGGGCTAGGACTGGAAATGGGCAGATGGGGGTTAGGACTGGAGGTGGGCTGATTGGGGGGTTAGGACTGGTAATGGCCTATGAGGGGAGGTAAGACTGAAAATGGGGTGATGGGGGTTAGGACTGGAGGTGGGCTGATTGGGGGGTTAGGACTGGTAATGGCCTATGAGGGGAGGTAAGACTGAAAATGGGGTGATGGGGTAAGACTGGAAGTGCGCTATGGGGAGGTTAGGACTGGTAATGGGCTATGGGGGGTCTAGGACTGGTAATGGGCTGGGGGGGTTGCTAGGACTGGAAATGGGCTGAGTGGAAGGGGGGCTTGAACTGCAGATGGCTGATGGGGAGGGCCCTTGGAATGGAAATGGGCTGTGAGGGGAGGGAGCTAGGATTGGAAATGGGCTGATGGTGAGGCTAGGATAGGACTGGAAATGGACTGATGCAGGGACTAGAAAGGAGCAGATGCTGGGTGGGGCTGGAACTAGAAGGGAGCTGATGTTGGGGGAGGATTAGAATGGGATGGAGCTGGGAAAGTGAAATGGAGAGGGGAAAAATATTTTGTCTGGCAGAGAAGACAAATCTACAATTGGCCAGGTATTGGGAGAGTAAGTGGGGATTGAGGATGGAGGGGTAAAATTTGAGTGGATGAAATAGGAATGAGGAAAGAGCAAAAGGAGAAAGATTAGTATGTTAAAGCAGATGTAGAGAGAGAGAATGGAAAAAAAACTAGAAGAGAGAAGAAAGGACAAATGGACAGCAGACGATGGAGATAGCAGAAGACACGAAGAAACCAGAAGTGACTGGAGCAATTGCAACTGAAAAAAAATGCACAAAAGGTAGAAAAATATCTCTTTATTTTGAATTTATTAACTGGAATATGTCAGCTCTGGGAAATGTGCATCATTAATGTCTGTGCTTTAGTACAAGAAATTAATTTATAGTTTTATTTCTACAGTGCTGAGGTATTCTGTGTAATTCCTATTTGACATTGCTACTTGTTCTCTTTTCCCAGTAGGTCATGTATTGTTCTCTGAAATGTATTGATTTAATATTTGCAGTGTTGCCTTTTGATAGGTGTAGGGTCTGGTGCTTTGTGAGTCCTGGTAGTGCTGTTATGATACGGGGGGTTTGCTATGGGTTCCAAATGGGCAGTGTTAGTAGTAGTTCCTAATGTGCCTGGCGGTTGGCACTGGATTATAGTAATATAGAAATTTTCTAGTCTTTCTTTATCCATGCACTCATTATGCAACATTATGCAAATATTTATGCAAATGAGGCCCCGTGTCTTATGCGGCCCCCGGGTTACTTTACAAGTCCTCATTCGGCCCTCAAAGCAATTTGAGTTTGAGACCCCTGCTTTAGAGGATCCGTTATTACAGGCGGTTTCCAAAACGTAGAGGGTTTTTCCGATTCACAGAGTGGTCAGAGTTATGATTCAGGAGGAATGGGATATGCCTGAAGCAGGTCTTAAGGGATCTATAGCATTGTCCTGGCTCTATCCCTTGTCGGATCAGGATCGGGAGCTGTTTCATTCTCCGAAAGTAGATGCAGCCGTGTCGGCTGTTAATAAAAAGACAATTCCGGTTGAGGGCAGTACAGCTCTCAAGGATGTCCAGGATAGGAAGTTGAACACGTTGTTGAAGCAGGTTTTTGACATCAGCGCCCTGTCGATCCAGGCTTCAATTCTCCAGGACCAAGCAGGAAGTCAGTCCTCACATATGGGTGACATCGACTTCGATGGAGCCCTTGCGGAGCATTTCCCCAGCTTTCCAAGAAAGCCTTTGGGAATGAAGGCACGCATGCGCGGTTCCCTTCCCACCTAAAGGTGCCATCTTGCTCAGTCTCTCTTTTTCCGTGAAGCCCATCGGACGTGTGTCCTAGTCCTCCCGGAAAATAGTTGGATTTTTTCACAATTCCTTCGCTATTCTTTCTCCGGTTCGATGCCGGTTCCCCTCCCGCCGGGTTCGGTACACCGGTATCGAGCCCGCTCTTATTTTTTCATTTTTTGCCCTTCGTGGCTGGCGTTCGCGCCCTTTTTTTCTTTTTCCCTGGAAGGCCGGTTCTTTGACTTCGCAGGGACTCTTTTTTTTTTCCCGAAGGCTTCCAGTAGTTTCAAAAAGTGTGATCGGTGCAAGAAGCTGATGTCTCTCACCGACACACACAACTGCTGCCTTCGGTGCCTGGGTCCTGACCACGATCCTAAGATCTGTGGACCATGTGGAAAGATGTCTTCCAAGGCGCTTCAAAGTCGTCAGCACCAAAAGGAAAGGCTTTTCTCCAGCTCGGCCTCCGGCTTGGCCCATACCTCGTCTGAGGCCTCGACATCTCGGGAATCGGATCCCGAGCACCGTCGGGGCTCCTCGGACAGGGGGTCCCCCGACCGGGAACGAAAGAGGAGGAAGCGGCTCGCGAGGGCGTCGTCGGAAGAGGTCCCTGGCTCCTCCAGAGCTAGGTCTCAGACCCCCGACCGTTGCCCCGGGCCCGTGGAACAGGAGAAGCCGCCAAAAGTACCTCGTGTGGAGCCGGAGTTTGCTGGACACGTAAGTCCTGTAGTCCTCGTGGACACTCCTCCCAGAGAGCCGACGTCGGGCCCGGCACCACCGGGGCCCGAGTCGGTGGCTGCTGAGTCTCCTGAGCTGGGTCTGCCTTCATGGAACAGCAGCGGGCACTGATGGCCAGCCTGTCTGGCGCATCTGCCCCGACCACCGAGACATCGACATCGAAGTCGACCCCGGAGACCGAGCCGATACTCGAGACCATGAAGGCTCGAGGTCGACCTCAGTCGCGGTCTCCCTCGACCTCCCATTCGGGACTGAGGGCGTCGACGCCGGTGCCTTCGGCGTCGGGGCGGGTGCTCACAGGCTCCGTGCGGTCGGACCCCGATTCCTCATCGGACGAGTCCGCCTGGGAGACGGAGGACGAGGAGTCCCCCGACACCTTCAGGACTTGGTGCGTCCTGTCGGACACACCGCAGTCTGAGCCCCGGAGTAGATCCCCTCCGGAGGACACCCGGTTCTCGGAGTTCGTAGAAAGTGCTTCCAGGGCTCGATGCTTGCTTGCCGTGTCCAGTCTTACCAGCTGTACATGGGCATGTACTTGCGGGACCTGGCCAAGGAGCTGGCCAGGTTCTCTGCTGGTCTCTCCGGAGAACCCTTGCAGAGGTTCAAGTCCTTGTCCTCGGGGATCCAGGAATGCTCCAAGTTTGTCCCGTGCTGCCTACGATGGCTTTGAGGCTTCGGCCCGTGTTGCGGCAGCCGGCATCGCGGCTCGAAGCCAGGCATGGCTGCAGTCATCGGACCTCGAGCCATGGGTTCAGGACAAGTTGGTCGATGTCCCTTGCCGAGGTGAGAACCTTTTTGGCAAGCCCATGACCGAGAAGGCCGCACAGCTCGAAAGCGAGCACCTCACGAGGACAAGGCTGTCTAGAAAGACTTCTGCTTCTTCTCACAAAAAGAAGGGCTTGGGTAAAAAGCCCTTTTACCCGAGGAAGGGCACTTCCTACAAACTACCCACAGTACCAGGCCTCCCAAGCTCCCCCGCAGGGTCAGCAGGCTAAGGGGCAGGGTAATGGGCTCCGTAGGCAGAAGACTCCCAAGCCTCCGGCCCCTCCTCCCACTCAGCAGGGTGGGGGGTTTTGACTCCTTAGGCATAGCCTCTCTGTCCCTGCTCTCCCAACCCTGCATAGGAGGTCGCCTCGCCCTGTTTGCCCACAAGTGGCCACTCATCACTGGAGACAGTTGGGTGCTCAGCATAGTCCACAAGGGCTATCTGCTACACTTCCAACAGCTGCTTTCTCCATACTTTCCAGGGGAGCCTCCAAGGCCTTCCCTGCACACAGACCTTCTCCTTCAGGAGCTCCAAGGTCTGTTGGTGGACAGAGCAGTGGAGCCTGTGCCTCCCCACCTACAAGGTCAAGGGTTCTACTCCAGGTATTTCCTTGTACCCAAAAGAACCAGTGGCCTTCGGCCTATTCTAGACCTCAGAAATTTCAAGTTCCTAGAGAAGGAAAAGTTCAAGATGCTTACTCTTGGAACACTTCTGCCCTACCTCCAGCAGGGAGATTGGCTATGCTCCTTAGATCTAAAGGATGTGTACACTCACATCCTCATTAATCCAGACCACAGAAAGTACCTTAGGTTCATTGTGGGAGGAAACCATTATCAGTACAGAGTACTGCCCTTTGGCCTCACCTCCGCTCCCAGGGTCTTTACCAAATGCCTGGCAGTGGTGGCGGCCTACCTGAGAGATCAGGGAATCTGTCTTCCCCTATCTGGATGACTCGCTCATCAGAGGTCAGACGTGCCAGGAGGCCAGACAAGCCACCCTCAGAACTATTGCTCTTCTTCAAAACCTGGGGTTTGTAATAAACTTTGAAAAAGTCCACTTTGCTCCCCTCCCAGAACTTGGAGTTCATAGGGGCAAGGTTGGACTCTCTGCTGGCAAAGGCATTCTTGCCAGAAGACAGAGCCCAAAGACTGATAAACTGAGCAAACCAGTTTCTCAGCAGGTCACTGGTCTCCGCCAGACTCTGCCTGAGGCTTCTTGGCTACATGGCTTCGACAGTACATGTGACCCCCAATACCAGGCTCCATATGAGGCCTGCACAGTGGTGCCTTCGGACTCAGTGGTCACAGGCCACAGGCAGCCTCAGAGACAGGATAAGGGTGTCCAGACAATTTCTGAACTCCCTCCGCTGGTGGCTGCACCCACCCAAACTACTGCAAGGGGTGCCTTTTCAGATTCCTGGGTTCACCGTGGTGTTGACCATGGATGCCTCCCTGCAGGACTGGGGGGCTCATTGTCTAGGCAAGTGCACCCAGGGCCTGTGGTCTCCCTGGGAGGCCGCACAGCAAATCAATCTACTGGAACTCAGGGCTATTCGGTTAGTCCTCAAGACTTTCTCTCCAACCCTGGCTCATCAGTCTGTCCTAGTCCAAACAGATAACCAGGTAGCCATGTTTTATGTGAACAAGCAGGGCGGAACTGGGTCCAGGCTCCTTTGTCAGGAAGCACAGGACCTTTGCTTGTTTGCTCTCAGGCACAACATGCTCCTCAAGGCTGTGTGTCTACCTGGCCAGGAAAACTACCTGGCCGACAATTTGAGCAGGATTCTGCAGCCCCACGAGTGGCAGCTCCATCCTTTGGTGGTTCAGAAGATTTTCCTGCAATGGGGACTTCCATCCATAGATCTGTTTGCCAGTCCACTGAACAAACAGCTGCCAAAGTTCTGCTCCAGGCAACTGCATCCTCTGCGGATAGCAGCAGATGCTTTTCTGATTCCCTGGTCTCAGGGCCTCCTGTATGCGTTTCCTCCCACGCCCTTGGTGGCCCGAACCCTGTTCAAGATTCTTCAGGAGAAGGCCTCGGTCCTGCTGGTGGCTCCCAGGTGGCCGAAACAGCCTTGGTTTCCACTTCTGCTTCAGCTGGCAGTGGATCCCCCACTGCCTCTGGGGTTGTAACCCGACCTTCTCTCTCAGGATCAGGGTTCCCTTCTGCACCCCAATCTCAAAGCTCTCAATTTGATGGCCTGGAGGCTGTAAGGGTAGTTTTGGCTCCCTGGGGCCTACCTCAGGAAGTTGAGGAGGTTGTCCTAGCCTCTAGGAAACAGTCCACTAGGAAAACCTATGCTCTCAAATGGAAAAGGTTTTCTGTGTGGTGTCAGCTACGTACAGAGGATGCTTTCTCCTGTACTGTACCAGTAGTGCTTCAGAACTTACTGCACTTATCAAATCAGGGACTTAAGTCCAATTCTGTTCAGGTCCACCTCTCAGCTCTAGCAGCTCACCACTCACTGGTGGAAGGACATTCTCTGTCGGTTCACCCCTTGGTGTCCCAGTTTCTCAGAGGCTTGCTTTTGCTCAAGCCTCCAATCCGTCATCCTGCTCCTGAGTGGGAGTTGAATGTGGTCTTGCAGCAACTGACTCGCCCACCTTTTGAGCCGATGGCTACTTGCCCTCTATGCTTCCTGTCCTGGAAGACACTCTTCTTGATAGCCCTGACCTCGGCCAGGCGAGTGAGTGAGCTTCAGGCCCTAGTCTGTGACAGGCCTTACACCTGCTTCTATAGGAACAGGGTAGTCCTTAGGACTCATCCAAAGTTCCTCCCAAAAGTTGTCTCCTCCTTCCACCTTAACCAAGAGGTGGTTCTTCCAACATTCTTTCCTAGGCCTCTTGCAAGCCTGGCTGAAGCAGTTCTGCATACCCTGGACTGTAGGATGGCCTTATCCTTCTACCCTGACCGTACGCAGAGGCATAGAAGGGCTACTCAGCTCTTCATATATTTTGACCCTAATAATTTGGGGTTAGCTGTGTCCAAGCGTACCTTGTCCACCTGGTTAGCTGACTGTATCACCTGGGCTTACAGGGCGGCTGACCTTCCTTTGCAGGGTCGGGTCACGGCCCATCGTGTCAGGGCAATGGCTGCCTCAGTGGCTCACCTCCGCTCTGTACCGTTGGTAGACATCTGCAGGGCTGCAACTTGGTCCTCAAGCCAGACTTTTGCGGCCCATTACTGTCTGGAAAGGGAGTCCCGTAGGGACAGTGCTTTTGGCCAGGCAGTACTCCGGAATCTTTTTGAGGTTTAAGCAACTCCTGCCCTCCAGCCCTCCGTTGGGCTACCAGTGGAGGTTCTGTCAGTGAAAAGCCTTTCTTTGATGCTGGGACTAGAGGGAGTTCTCTTGTTCAGCCTGGGTTCCTGGTAGCCCAGAGCTAGGGAGTCACCCATATGTGAGGACTGACTTCCTGCTTGGTCCTGGAGAAAGAGTAGTTACTCACCTGTAACAGGTGTTCTCCTGGAGCAGCAGGAATCAGTCCTCACAACCCTCCCTCCTCCCCGAGTTGTACATAGTTTATTTTTACATTTTTGTGTGCTGTTTTTAGCTATGTCATTTGACTGAGCAAGATGGCACCTATAGGCGGGAAGGGAACCGCGCATGCATGCCTGCATTCCCAAAGGCTTTCTTGGAAAGCTGGGGAAATGCTCTGCAAGGGCTCCATCGACGTCGATGTCACCCATATGTGAGGACTGATTCCTGCTGCTCCTGGAGAACACCTATTACAGGTAACTACTCTTTTCGGGGGCTTGGGTGGCTAGGGCTTGCCTTCGCTGTTCTCAGAGACTTCAGGTTGATCCGGTTGGAGACGAGGTAGAGGAGGTGTATCGGTTGGAGTCCGGAGCTACGTATCTGGTGGACATTCATTATGACTTGATCGGAGGTCTATCGAAGAGTATGGCCTCAGTAGTAGCGGCTCGGAGATATTTGTGGTTGCGTAATTGGGCGGCTGACAGTTCCTTTAAAGCTAGATTGAATAAGCTGCCGTTTAGAGGAAAGCTTCTGTTTGGTGAGGACTTGCACAAGCTAGTAAAGGACCTTGGGGAAGCCAAGGGGGGTCGTCTTCCCGAAGATAGACCAAAGCAGAGTTGGCCCACTCAGAACCAGAAAGGGATGCAGAGGGAGTTTCGAAGATTCTGATCGTCTCGGTTTGGTCAGTTTCAGCGAGGAACCAGGGATTTTGAGGAGCAGGTAGAGGTTTTGTGCCTTCCTCGGCCCCGAACCTTAGAAAGACACAATGAAATGAGGGGGACTCAGGTAGAATTGCAGCTGGTAGGAGGGCGCCTACGAGAATTTTATCCTGCCTGGGTCCAAATCACGGCAGATCAGTGGGTGTTGGAAGTTATAAGAGACGGTTATGCTCTAGAGTTTCAGCGCCCATTAGTCAGTTCTTTCATTCAGTCCCCCTGCAAAGCTCGAACCAAACGGATAGCGGTGCAGGAAACATTAGACAGATTGTTATAGCTCAAGGCAGTGGTTCCGGTACCACCAGATCAGTGCGGCTGCGGTCGATATTCCATATATTTTGTGGTTCCAAAGAAAGACGGGGCGTTTCAACCTATCTTGGATCTCAAGTGGGTAAATCGTTGTCTGTGTGTCTCATTTTCACATGGAAATCCTTCGGTCGGTCATAGTGGCAGTCAGAAAGGGGGAATTTCTTACTTCTCTGGACCTGACGGTGGCTTATCTGCACATTCCGATCCGTCGGGAACTTCAGCAGTTTCTTTGGTTTGTTGTACCCATGGGACACTTCCAGTTCCGGGCATTACCGTTTGGACTGGCCACGGCCCTGCAGACATTTACCAAGGTTATGTGGTAGTGGCGGCGCAGTTACGCAAGGAAGGTGTGTTGGTTCATCCCTACTTAGACGACTGGCTGATTCGGGCGAAGTCAAGGTTCGAGAGCCAATCAGCTACGGCCCATGTCGTGAGTTTGCTTCAGACCCTGAGTTGGGTGGTCAATTTTTCCAAAAACAGGCTGATCCCATCACAGACTCTGGAGTACTTGGAGCTTGTTTCGATACGTATGAAAGGGAAGTGTTCTTACCGCAACTAAGGGTGCAAGGGCTGAGAAGGCTTGTGCGAGGTTTTTTGGGCAAAGCGACTCCCACGGCGGGACAGTATCTGAAGCTTCTAGGAACCATGGCGGCCACTCTCGAACTGGTCCCATGGGCAAGGGCGCATATGAGGCCCTTACAAAGAGCTCTGCTGCGGAGGTGGTCACATCAAACAGATGCGCTGTCTCTAAAGCTGCACTGCCCATCGGAGGTCCAGCGGGAGCTAAGTTGGTGGCTGGTTCCAGGGAACCTGGAGAAAGGAATGCCTTTGGAGTCTCCGGCCTGGGAGCCACTAACAACAGACACCAGTCTTGTAGGCTGGGGAGCGCATTTTGAGGGCCGCTTTGCTCAGGGGCAGTGGAGTGTCTTGGAAAAAGAATGGTCCATCAACAGACGAGATGCGGGCGGTGTCCTTAGCTCTCCAGGCATTTTGGCCTTGGTTGCGGAAGAGACCGGTTTGAGCGCTTTCGGACAACACAACCACGGTAGCCTACATAAATCGCCAGGGAGGCACGGGAAGTGTGTCCTTGGAGGAGGAAGCCGATTACCTGCTAGCTTGGGCCGAGGAGAATCTTCCGGCGCTTTCGGCACAACATGTGGCAGGAGTGGACAATGTAGAAGCAGATTTTTTGAGTCGAGTCAGAGTGGATCTGGGAAAGTGGGTTCTCCATCTGTTTTTGTTAATTGCGCATTGCTGGGAAACTCCAATTATGGATCTGATGGCGACCTTTCAATTGGCAAAAGCCAGTCGCTTCTACAGCAGGAGGCGAGAGAGAATGTCAGAGGGCCTCAACGCTCTGATGCAAAGGTGGCCAGAGGAAGGGCTCCTATATGTCTTTCCTCCTTGGGCGTTAATAGATTGCGTGGTTCAGCGCATAGAGGTCCACCGCGGCAGGGTGATTTTGATAGCGCCGGATTGACCGCAGAGGCAGTGGTATGCGGATCTGGTTCGGCTTCTGATGGACAGTCCCTGGCGGCTGCCAGTACGGACGATTTGTTTATTCAGGGGCTGCTACGAATGCCTCAGGTGGATCGATTCTCGCTTACAGCTTGGCTATTGAAAGGGGACACACATGAGAACCAGAGGATATTCTGCAGCGGTGATTTCCACTTTGTTGAGGGCCAGGTGTGGATCTACTTCTTTGGCGTATATTCGCGTTTGGTGCTTTTTTGAAGCCTGGTGTGAGGACAGGCAGTTTCAACCATTACGGGCTTCAGTTCCGCAGATTCTCTCGTTTTTGCAGGATGGTTTCGAGAAAGGCTTGGCGGCTAGTTCTTTGAAAGTAAGGTTAACACAGCTTTCCTGTTACCAGGGGCAGGTGCAGGGAAAGGCGCTGGGCGCGCATGCAGATGTTAAGATTTCTGAGAGCTGTATCTCTCTTGCGACCGCCGTGCAGGTTAACGGTGCCGACGGATCTCAATCTGGTCCTGGAAGCATTAGTTCGGGAACCATTTGAGCCTTTAGGTAAGGCTTCATTAAAGGATCTTACTTTAAAGGCGGTGTTTTTGGTGGCCATTTGTTCCGCACGTAGAGTATTGGAGTTGCAGGCCTTGTCTTGTAGGGAGCTTTTTCTGTCTTTTTCAAAACAGAAGGTAGTGTTGAGGCCGGTACCTTCTTTTCTGCCCAAGGTGGTATCGGTTTTTCATGTCAATCAGGTGGTGACGTTACCAGTGTTCGATGGAGGAGAGGATGAGTCAGCAGGAGGGAAGCTGCATTTTCTCGATGTTCGTCAGACACTCAAAAAGTATCTGCATCATACAGCGTCAGTTCGGAAGTCAGATAGACTGTCTTATTTGGCGGCCCTAGGAAAGGGGAAGCAGCGGCTAAGTCTTCCATATCCAGATGGCTCAAGGCCATAGCTTCAGCTTATATTCTAAAGGGTAAGGTTGTTCCCGCAAGGGCTAAGAGCGCATTCGACCAGGGCACAAGCTGCATCTTGGACGGAGTATAGTTTGGTGCCTGCCGTAGAAATTTGTAAGGCCGCGACTTGGTCATCTTTGAATTCTTTTGTCAAGCATTACCGTCTGGATGTTCAGGCGTCAGGGGACGCTTGTTTCAGATCAGCAGTGCTTCAGGCTGGTCTGAAAGGTCCCTCCCATTGATATTTACTGCTCTGTTACATCCCCAGAGGTTCCGGGACTGGACTGGAGGGACGATAAGGAAGATGAAATTAGACTTGCCTGCTAATTGTAGTTCCTTGAGGAACTCCAGTCCAGACCCGGATCCCACCACTCGACCACAGCCTGAAGTGAGGGAACTCCAAGAGGGAAATGAAGCTTTCATTTAGGGTAAGTGGTTCTTAGGGGGGATGTGGAGTCAATACCTTCTGGTGGGTCCGCTGTCATCTTCAGGGGGGGAAAAGATAAACCTATGCAGTGATTGTTTGGATGCTTTCTCTTTCGAGGGAGTCTTCCATTAAATTTTAGTTTAAAGGTTAAGTTAAGGTTAAGTTACAGCCTAATTTGGCTACAGGCCATTGAATATTGAGATTGGTTATGATAACTACTTATTTGTTGCTCCGGTGAGTCTGCTTTGTCAATAGGTGCTGGAGCGGAGAGGCGGTCCTGGGCTACTTATACCAGGGTCATCAAAGCAATGACATGCTCAGTCTCCAAGCTGCTGGAGGAGGTGCTAAACCCAGAGGTTCTGGGACTGGACTGGAGTTCAAGGAACTACAATTAGCAGGTAAGTCTAATTTCATCTTTGGGTACTTGTGGCCAGGATTGGTGGTAGTTTGAAAAGAATACTGGGCTTGATAGATCCTTGGTCTGATTCAGTATGGCATATCTTATGATGTTATTTTCTTAACTGAGGTTAAAACCCTTGCTTTCCTGGTTCAATTCATTGCTATTATCTCCATGCTGATGTTCCAGTCTTATGGAAATAGCTTCTGTAAGTCACACTAGGTCTCTTTATTTTCCACTGATGTTCGCTACTCTACCATGGAAACTAGGCTGCCCTCTAGTATTACTAAGTCCAATACATGTCCTATTGCCTTCTGGGGAAGCCCTCAGTGCCACACTCACCATCAAACCATTGACAACTGATAGCATCTTTCCAGTGGAGTGTTAAAGAAACAATTCATCCAAGAAATTAAAAGGCTTAATTTAGAGAGCAATGTGAGAGAAAATTATCACCCAATTTTGAACTTGTCTTTTCTAGCTAAAGTGGTTAAATTTGCCGTAGAAAAGCAGCTTTGGAATGTGCTTGAGCAATCAAGCTTTTTAGATATTAGTAGTTTGGTTTAAATCAGGATTTAGTATAGAGTCCATTACAGTGGCTATAGTAGATAATTTGCATAGGTCTTTAGATAGTGGTCAGAGTATGATAGTTGTATATCTGACTATTTCAACCTACTACTACTGCTACTACTATTTAGCATTTATAAAGTGCCACATATGCAGCGCTGCACAGCTAACCTACAAGAGGTAGCCAACATACAAGAGAGAGTCCCTGCCTGTCAGAGTCATGCTCATCAGAGCTTACAGTCTAGTTAGAACAGTACAGAGCATTAGTCAGTTCTGCGCAAGGTATGGTGTGGTACAGTTTGGTCAATAGTTTGGTCATGACCGTTGACGGGGGTTAAGGTGAGGTGAGGATGGAAGTCAGGATCTGAATGCAACGGTGAAGAGATGGGTCTTCAACCTAGATTTGAAGAGGGCCAGGGAGAATGCCTGGCGCACAGAAGCAGGTAGGCTGTTCCGGGCATGTGGTGCAGCAAGGTGAAAGGAGCGCAGTTGGGAGTTCGCAGTGTGGATGAAAGGCATTGATAGAAGTAATTTGTTAGCAGAGCGCAGATGTCGAGAGGGGTAGGGAGAGAGAAGAGGTATTGAGGGGCCATAGAGTGAATGCATTTATAGCTCAGTAGGAGAAGCTTGACTTGGATGCGGAATTGGACAGAGAGCCAGTGAAGCGACTTGAGAAGAGGAGTGATGTGAGCATGGCGAGGCTGGCAGAAGATTAGTCGAACAGCGTGATTTTGTATAGATTGAAGGGGAAAGAGGTGGCTCATGGGGAGACCAGAGAGGAGTAGGTTGCAGTAATCGAGGCGAGAGGAGATTAAGGAGTGAATAAGCGTTTTGGTGGTGTGTTCAGAGAGGAAAGTGCGGATTTTGCTGATGTTGTAGAGAAAGAAGCGACAGGTCTTAGCTACGAGCTGGATATGAGCGGTGAAGGAGAGAGAGGTGTCAGATAACGCCTAGAGTGCGGGCCGAGGGAACAGGAAGGATAGTAGATCCATCCACATGGACTGAGAGAGGGGGAAGGGGGGAGGAGTTGGGTGGAAAGACAAGGAGTTCCGTCTTGGTCATGTTCAGTTTCAATCGGCGATGAGACATCCAGGCAGCGATGTCCGAAAGACAGGTAGAGATCTTGGACTGGGTTGCCAAAGAAATATTAGGTGTAGAGAGGTAGATTTGGGAGTCATCGGCATAGAGATGGTACTGAAAGCCATGGGAGGAGATAAGCGTGCCAAGGCCTTCGGTATAGAGAGTGAAAAGGAGGGGGCCCAAGATGGATCCCTGAGGTACACCTACATGGAGCGGGGTAGGGGAGGAGGAGAAGCCACCAGAGCATACACTGAATGAGCGATGGGAGAGGTAGGAGGAGAACCAGGATAGTACGGAGTCCTTGAAGCCAAGCGAGGAGAGGGTGGTGAGGAGAAGGTTGTGGTCAATGGTGTCAAAGGCAGCAGAAAGGTCAAGAAGGATGAGGATATAATAGAGGCCCTTAGATTTAGCCAGGAACAGGTCATTGGTGACTTTTGTGAGTGCCGTTTCAGTGGAGTGTAGGGGACAGAAGCCGGATTGTAGTGGGTCCAGGAGGGCCTGGGAGGTGAGGAAGTCGAGGCAGCGACAGTGGACTGCTCGTTCTAATAGTTTGGATATGAAGGGAAGGAGGGAGATGGGTCGATAGTTAGAAGGGCATGTGGGATCAAGTGAGGGTTTCTTGAGGAAGGGTGTGACAGCAGCATGTTTGAAGTCAACGGGGACAGTTGCAGTGGAGAGTGAAAGGTTGAGGATATGAGTGATGGAGGGGACAATGGTGAGGGAGATGGGTGGGGATAGGGTCTGATGAACAGGTGGTGGGTTTGGAGGAGGAAAGGAGTGTGGTTTCTTCAGAGATCGGAGGGAAGGAGGCGAGGATGGCAGTGGGGAGTATGGATGGGGGGAGAATTGGGGAGGAGGGGGAGGTAGATGAGGGGATAGGGAATTGGAGGGTAATCTTGTGGATTTTGTCGTGGAAGTAGTCGGCTAGGGTTTGGGCAGAAAGGGAGGGTGGGATTGGGGGCGGGGGACCTTGAGAGAATTGAGGGTATTAAAGAGACGGCGGGTTTCAGAGGCAAGGGAGTTGGTCAGGTGAATGTAGTAATCTTGTTTGGCAAGTGCTAAGGCTGACTGGAAGGAGCCAAACATGAATTTGAAGTGTAGAAGGTCTTCCGGGGAGTGGGATTTGGACCAAGCTTGTTCGGCAGAACGGGTGCAGATGCGTAGGTAACGGACTGTGGGTGAAAGCCAGGGTTGGGGAGTAGATGGTTTGACAGGACATAGGGTGGGAGGGGCAAGCTGAGGATAGTGTAGCATTGTATGAAAATAATGCCTCGTCGACGGACTTGGAGGATATAATGGAGGTAAGAGATGGAGAAATGGTGGAGGAGAGAGTCAGGGGATTAATATTATGAAGGTTTCTAAATAGGTCGGAGGAGACAGGATGAGGTTAGGACGGCAGAAGCTGAAGAATAAATGTTAAGAGGTGATGGTCAAATGAGGGAAGGATTGATTTGCGGAATTTTGAGGGAGAGGAATTGGAGAAGAGTATTAGATCAAGGCAGTGGCTGTGTGGAGCAAAGTTGGAGGTCGAACGAGGAGGTAAGAGCGAGGAACTTTGAGGCATGGGGGTCGGAGTGGTTGTCGATGTGAATGTTGAAATCGTCAAGAATAAGAGTGGGGGAGGAGGGATCCATAAAGGCAGAAAGCCAGGAGTCGAAGTCGGTGAGGAAGGTTGATTTGGATTTGTGGGGTGGGTGATAAATAACAGCTACTCGGAGGGGAAGTGGTGTGAGGAGGCGAATGGAGTGGACTTCGAAGGAGAGGGGGGAGTATGATTGGGGTGGGAATTGGCAGGAGGGAGAGAGTAGGAGGCCAACGCCACCACCATGACCAGTAGATCAAGGTATATGGGAGAACTGGTAGCCCCCATAGCAGAGAGAGGCAATGGATGCGGTGTCGTCTGGGGGGTGGGGGGGAGCCAGGTCTTGGTCAAGGCAAGAAGATGTAGGGCATTAAAGATAAAGAGATTGTGAATAAAAGGGTTGTTTTTAATGACTGAGCATGCGTTCTATAGGGCGCATGAAAACGGGAGAGTGGAGGGGGGAAGGAGAGGGATATGGATAAGGTTGGATAAGTTGCATGTGGATTTCTTATCAGAGTAGCGTGGGGGTCTAATTCTAGGGTAATACCGAGATTTAGAGGGAGCAGGGTGTGGGTGTGTATGTCTGGGTGTGTGTGCTCTCCAAGAGGGACATGAGGGAGGGGAAGTGAGGGGCAAATTGATGGTATCAGGTAGGTTATGTGAGGATTTATTTTGGGGGGTATCTATGGATGAGTGATTGTGGGATGAATGAGGGAGGGCGGGAGGAGCAGGATGTGGATGAGATTAGACAGGGTACGTGAGGAACTTTTTTTAGTGTGAGAGAGAAATCGGGGGGGGGGCAGGGTTGGGGTTAATATTACCTGATGAGAGAAGGAGAATGAGTATTAGCGAGCATGGTAAAGTGGAGATAGTACGGCGGAAGCGAGGGTGGGGTTACCTTAAAGAGAGGGGGGCTGGTTGACTGCGGCGGATGGTGTGAAGAAGCTCAAGAGCAGATGCTAGGCTAGGGGGCAGAATGGAGGGAGAAGTGAGGAAGGTAGGGGGAGGGGAGGGGGAAGCGGAGAGAGGGTGTTGATAGGAGGGGAGGCAGTTGGGGAGGATGAGGAAGAGAAGGACAATGAGGTGTGGGGCCATGGTGGTGGGCAGCAAGGTCTGAGCAAGCAGTGGGTAGCGGGTTCTGGGCACACAATGGGTAGCAAATACTAGGCATACAATGGGTAGTAAATACTAGACAAATAATGGGTAGCAAGTACTAGGCATACAATGGGTAGCAAGTACTAGGCATACAATGGGTAGCAGGTTCTATGCAGGCAATGGGTAGCAAGATCGCAGCCAGCAGTGAGAAGCAAGACCAGAGCAGAGATACGTGTAGGCTGGTAATCGTGAGATGGTTGGGGTGTGGAGGAGCGATCGTACCTGCTCGGCTCTTCAGAAGCTATGGTGATTTGTTGGAGCCGTGTTAACGGTTCACACAGGAGCGGGTCTTGGGTTTTCTCCTGTTACCCCCAGGATTATGCAGTTTTTCCTGCTAATTCTTTTGTGGGAATCTGTTTTTCTCTCTCAGCTTTGGGTCATGTGAATCTTGATTTGTTCGTATTGCAAAACCGGCAATGGATTGTCAGGTAAAGCAGCAGTATTTGCGTGGGGGCAGAGAGATGAGTGCGGCCAGTCCCCGGTATCAGCTGGTGAAGATGCAGCGGAAATGGTGTGAATGGAGGAGGGCCCGGGATGCGGGTCATTGGCCGCTACTTGGCTAGTGCCTAAGGGCCACGCCAAAGGGCCCTCTGGCACAAGTGCGCCGGGAGGCTCTTCCTTTTAAGTTGCTGCACGGCGTGCAGAGCCACTATGGTGTTGGCGCCAGGAGGCGCTTCCTTTTAAGTTGCTGCATGGCGTGCAGAGCGGCAATTGCAGTGAGTCAAGATATCTTATTTGTAATAAACAGTAGGTAATTTTATTTTAAAAATGTTTCCATATCGTCCTGCTGGACTGGTCCAGACAAGTGGATTGTGTTCTCCTACCAGCAGAACCAATGAAAAGCCCAGATTTCAATGGCATCACTCCTATGCCTCTATCCGCCTCAGCCACCAGAGGGTCTCTTCTATTTCTATTCTATTTAATTGCCTCCAGCTGATGGTGGATGGATTTTCTCCTCTCTGAAGAAAATCTGAAGAATTGAGAGGAAAAGATTGATTTAACCGCTTGTGAACGACCACCTTGAGGGTGACTCTCACTTGAGCATGACGTGAGAGGCTCCACTAGAATGCAGTCTTTTCGGTATCCATAGGAGGAGAGAAAATGGTTCAGCTCCAGGCTCTTATCATAACAGACTTTTGAGCAGACAGAAAAATTGGAAGGACTGGAAGAGTTCAGCAGCCCTACACAACTTCAACACCCCCTCCCTCCTCCTCTCTCCCCCATGCTCTCTCCCGAAGATTGCAGAAGGCTCTCAGAAGGATCTTCTTACCTGCCTGCCACCTTAAACGCAGAGCCTGCAAAGCCAGGAAAAACAGCTTCAGAGGAGTAGAGTTGAGCCCGGCACATATTCTCTGCCTGGGACTCTCAAGGAGTGAGTATCAAGGCTTGACCTCATCATTGTTTTTATTGGGTGCTCCCAATTCCATCCATCCGGGGTGCAATTCAGGGTAGATCGCTGGTGATCGTTGGCACGTTATGGGGGTTTCCCGCCATTTTCTACATGCATTAGTAACATTTTTTATTATTGCGCAACTGGCGCAGTCTGTGCGCACATTCTTCCCAAGCGGCTCCAATGCACATTCTTCCTGTAGAGTCTAACACATGTTGCTGTAATAGTGCTGTTAATGCGCAGCTTCCAGGCCACCATGGCCTTATTGCACATGGTTGTGATACTTGCCTTGACTCTTGTCTTCCAGGAAACATTTTTTAACTTGTGGCCAACAAAGTGGCTCATCTCTGCCTTCTGGACTCTGCTCTTCCTGCTTGGCAGCTCCCGAGTTTTTTATAGAGGGCTTGCTCCCTTTCTCTCAGCTGGGGAATGCAGTTAATCCAGCCTTGCCTGCCTCAGGGCAGGAGATGGCAGATGGTGCTGGGGGTAAGAATATACAGCTGGCCGGAGGTTCTGGAGACCATGCTGTGGGCCGCTCCCAGTCCTTTAGGGATCTGCAGTGGCTGTGACCCCTGGGGTTGGGGGGTCATTTCTGAGAGGTGAGTTTCCAGACTCCGGATTGTCCTCCCCAGAATTCTTTCCTTTTTACAGCAGACCTGGTCATTCTGCCATGGCAATTTTAGATGTCCCTAAGGAGCAGTCCTTTGAGGGGCAGGCTGAGAGAGAAAGCCATGTTCGGTTTCCTAAGGCTAAGCATCCCCAGCGAAGGTCACTTCCTGGAGATGGAGATCAGCTGGGAGCTGCTCGAGATTCGGACTGTAACTTGAATTCTGATATGTCGTGCTCAATGGCGGCCCAAGGGAGGGTGCGAGGCAATGTGCGGAGACTCGGTGAGGGGCCTCATTTGCATAAATATTTGCATAATGTTACCATACACTAACTTTTAGTAAACATGCCTCTTAATGAGTGTATGGATAAAGAAAGACTAAAAGATTTCTACATTACTGTAATCCAGTGCCTACCGCCAGGCACATTAAGAACTACTACAAACACTGCCCATTTAGAACCCATAGCAAACCCGCCGTATCCTAACAGCACTACCAGGACTCACAAAGCACCATACTCTACCTATCAAAAGGCAACACTGCAAATATTAAGCCAATACATTTCAGAGAATAATTCATGACCTACTGGGGAAAGAGAACCAGTGGCAATGTCAAATAGTAATTACATAAGCAGAATACCTCAGCTCAGTTACACATGTAGAACATAGACCATCACCAAACAAGGAATCACAATTTAGAAACAGGAAGACAATTAAACTGGGAACCCCAAAAGCCAAGCTTGGAATGTACCACAACACTGTAGAAATAAAACTATAAATGAATTTCCTCTTGTACTAAACAAAGCGCAAACGTTAATGATGCACGTTTCCCAGAGCTGACAGATTCCAGTTAATAAATTCAAAATAAAGAGAGTTTTCTACCTTTTGTGCATTTTTTTTTAGTTGCAATTGCTCCAGCCACTTTCTTCTGGTTTCTTTGTGTCTTTTGCTAACTCTGCATCTGCTGTCCATTTGTCCGTCCTTCTCTTGTTTTTTTTTTTCCATTTTCTCTCTACATCTGCTTTAACATACTAATCTTTCTCCTTTTGCTCTTTCCTCATTCCTATTTCATCCATTCAAATTTTACCCCTCCATCCTCAATCCCCACTTACTCTCCCAATACCCAGCCAATTGTAGATTTGCCACTCAGCCCATTTCCATTCGAAGCCCCCATCCCCATTAGCTATTTGCAGTTCAAGCCCCCCCTTCTACTCAGCCCGTTTCCAGTCCTAGCAACCCCACCATAGCCCATTACCAGTCCTAGCCCCACCATAGCCCATTACCAGTCCTAGCCCCACCATAGCCCATTACCAGTCCTAGCTCCCCATAGCCCATTACCAGTCCTAACCCCCATCACCCCATTTTCAGTCTTAGCCCCCCCATCACCCCATTTTCAGTCTTAGCCCCACCATAGCCCATTACCATTCCTAGCCCCCCATCAGCCCATTTTCAGTTTTAGCCCCCCCATAGCCCATTTCCAGTCCTAAGCTCCCCCATCAGCCTATTTCCAGTCCTAACCCCCCATAGCCCATTACCAGTCCTAGCTCCCCATAGCCCATATAGCCCATTACCAGTCCTAAACCCCATCAGCCTACTTCCAGTCCTAACCCCCATGAGCCCACTTCCAGTCCTAACCCCCCATGAGCCCACTTCCAGTCCTAACCCCCCATCAGCCCACTTCCAGTCTTAGCCCCCCCATCACCCCATTTTCAGTCTTAGCCCCCCATAACCCATTTCCAGTCCTAAGCTCCCCCATCAGCCCACTTCCAGTCCTAACCCCCACATCAGCCCATTACCAGCCCTAACACCCCTCCCCCATCAGCCCAGGTCCCGCGGGGCCCCCCTGCCTGGCAAAGCCCTCCCTGCCCGGCAGAGCCCTCCCTGCAGCATCAGCTTGCTCAGCGCGGACTTTTCAGAGCCGCAGAGGGAGAGTTTCCCTTTCTTGCGACGCTGTTAAGCCCACCGGGGCTGATGGGAAACAGGAAATGACCTGATTCCCATCAGCCCCGGTGGGCTTTACAGAGCCGCGAGAGAGAAACTCTCCCTTCGCGGCTCTGAAAGCTGACGCTGAGGGAGCTGATGCTGCAGTGAGGGCTCTGCCGGGCAGGGGGTGCCCCGTGGGACACTTGATTCTGCCGCTGCCACAGCAGCAGCCAGTTTGTTTTTTGGGGGGTTTTGTTTGTTTTTTTAAATCTACCTGGGCTGATACAGAATGTTGTTTGCGCCTGGCCCCCTGAATCGCGGGGCCCTGTGCAGACAACATTCTTTCTCAATGGACGGGCTGGCCCTGGTCGTGCTGGGCTCTAATGTGAAAGAAGTACTCTTGCCTACGGAGGATTTTGCAGACTCCAGTGTGATCCACTTGTTCCAGAAGCAAAATTGGTGGCGATGATTGCCAGGGTCTCCTCCACCTTGGGCTTGGAGATGCCCCTGACACAGAGCAGGAACTGAAGGTGCATCCACGCCTCCAAGAGGTGTGGAAATCCACTACTGTCATCCTGTTTTCGGAGGTGATCAAGGACATGATCCGGTTGGAGTGGGCTGGCCCTGACTCCTCACCTAAGGGGCTAAGGGTGTTTAAGAAGATGTCCAATCTCCTTGAGAAGGAGTGCATTTTGTGGTTTGATATCCTCAAGGTGGATGCGCAGGTCATGGTGGCCTTTTCTGAGGCCATGTATGACCTGGTATGTTTAGCGACCAGAAATTGTGCCCTGTCTACGATGACACAGCATTGGATTTGGCTCAGACACTGGGCAGCAGATGCGTCTTCCAAAGCCCAACTGGCCTTAAAGGAAAGCTGTTTTTCAGGGCTGATTTGGAGAGGCTGGTGAAGGACCTGGGTGCAACAAAATCTTACCATCTTCCGGAGGACAGGTCTAAGGTGCCTGTGAAGTGTCCAGGAATCCCCTATTCTCCAGGACCAAGCAGGAAGTCAGTCCTCACATATGGGTGTCATCGACGCCGATGAAGCCCCAGCGGAGCATTTCCCCAGCTTTCTATGAAAGCCTTTGGGAATGCAGGCACACATGCGCGATTCCCTTCCCGCCTAAAGGTGCCATCTTACATCAGTCTCTCTTTTTCCAAGAAGCCCACCGGACGTGTGTCCTGTCATTCCGAATAAAAGTTTGATTTTTTTCAGCGATTCTTGCTATTTTTTCTTCCCGGTTCGACGCCGGTTCCCCTCCGCCGGGTTTGGTACACCGGTATCGAGCCTGATTCTTCTTTTTCGGTGTTTGCCCTTCGTGGCTGGCGTTCGTGCCCTTTTTTTGCATTTCCCTGGAAGGCCGGTCCTTTGACCTCGCGGGGACTCTTTTCCCCGAAGGCTTCCAGCGATTTTAAAAAGAGTGATCGGTGTAAGACGTTGATGTCTCTCACTGACACACACGACTGCTGCCTTCGGTGCCTTGGTCCTGATCACGACCCTAAGACGTGTGGACGATGTGGGAAGATGTCTTCCAAGGCACTGCAAAGTCGCCAGCAGCAGAAAGAAAGGCTTTTCTCGGACTCAGCCTCCGGCCGGACCCGGACCTCATCTGAGGCCTCGACATCTCGGGATTCGGATCCCGAGCGCCGTCGGGGCTCCTTGGGCAGAGAGTCCCCCCGACCGGGAACTCAAGAGGAAGAAGCGGCTCGTGAGGGCGTCGTCGGATGACGACCCTGGCTCCTCGAGGGCCAGGTCTAAGACCCCCGACCGTCGCCCCGGGCCCGTGGAACAAGAGAAGCCTGCCAAAGTTCCTCGCGTGGAGCCGGAGTCTGCTGGACACATAAGCCCTGTGATCCTCGACTCTCCTCCCAGAGAGCCAACGTCGGGCCCGGCACCACCGGGGCCCGAGTCGGTGGCTGCGCATCTCCCGAGCTGAGTCTCAGGATGACAGCCTTTATTTTATTTTATTTATTTATTTATAGTCTTTTCTATACCGCACTATTCAGCATCAGCGCGGTTTACAGTGAACAAAGAATTTACACATTTCCGAATGGTACTTTGTGTTTACAGTTGAACAGGCATAAACAACTTGGATAACAAGGGTAACTATTTACAATTAATAACATAAACATGAACTCTTCTTGGAGTGCAGACTGTCTGCCTTCATGGAGCAGCAGCAGGCACTGATGGCCAGCCTGTCTGGCGCATCTGCCCAACCACCAGAGACACAAGGAGGAGCGACCACCAGGACATCGAAGTCGACCCCGGAGACCGAGCCGATACTCGAGTTCGATGGCTCGAGGTCGACCTCAGTCGCGGTCTCCCTCGACCTCCCGTTCGGGACCAAGGGCGTCGACGCCGGTGCCTCCGGCGTCGGGGCGGGTGCTCCAGGGCCCCGCGGGGTCGGATCCTGACTCCTGTCGGACGAGTCCGCCTGGGAGACGGAGGATGAGGAGTCCCCCAACACATTCAAGACTCGGTGCGTCCCGTCGGACTCACCGCAGTCTGAGCCCCGGAGTAGATCCCCTCCGGAGGATACCCGGTTCTCGGAGTTTGTCTGGGATATGGCCACCGCGTTGGCTATCCCGGCGGACCCCGAGGAAGAGCCTCGAGCCGAAGAGCTCGAGGCCCTGCAGTACGAGACTCCTCCGAAGGAGGCCTTTACTGTATCGGTTCCTCCGATGCTGGAACGGCTCCTCTTCTGGATGTGGGAGGCACCGGCCTCGGCGCCGGTTCTAAGCAAGCGGGTCGATTCGATTTATTGACTCCGGAAGAGCCCTCGTTTTCAAAAGGCGCAGCTACCACACCATTCCATGGTGGTGGAATCGGCCATGCATCGCCTGAAAAGTCAGACGATGCAGTCTGCGGTGCCCCCCCCCCCCCCCCGGCAGGGAGGCCCGGAACCTCGATGGTGTTGGTAGAAAGTGCTTCCAGGGCTCGATGCTTGCTTGCAGTGTCCAGTCGTACCAGCTGTACATGGGCATGTACTTGCGAGACCTGGCCAAGGAGCTGGCCGGGTTCTCCACTGGTCTCTCCGGGGAGCCCTTGCAGAGATTCAAGTCCTTGTCCTCGGGGATTCGGGACTGCTCGAAGTTTGTCCCGCGCCACCTACGATGGCTTCGAGGCTTTGGCCCGGGTTGTGGCAGCCGGCATGGCTGCAGTCATCGGACCTCGAGCCATGGGTTCAGGACAAGTTGGTCGATGTCCCTTGCCGAGGTGAGAACCTTTTTGGCAAGCCCATGGCCGAGAAGGCCGCTCAGCTCGAGACTGAGCACCTTACAAGGACAAGGCTGTCTAGAAAGACCTCTACCCCTTCTCACAAGAAGAAGGCCTCGGGTAAGAAGCCCTTTTACCCGAGGAAGGGCACTGCCTACAAACAGTAGCCTCAGTATCAGGCTACCCAAGCTGCACCCCAGGGTCAGCAAGCCAAGGGGCAGGGTAATGGGCCCCGTAGGCAGAGGACCCCCAAAGCCTCCGGCCCCTTCGCCCACTCAGCAGGGTGGGGGGTTTTGACTCCTTGAGCGTAGCCTATCAGTCCCTGCTCTCCCAGCCCTGCACAGGAGGTCGCCTCGCCCTCTTTGCCCACCAGTGGCCTTACATAACTGGGGTCCACAAAAAAAACAGCACTAGCCACTCAACCGAGCAGGAACAAAGAAAAAAAGCGGCAGAAACACACCCAATAAACTTAAAAACTTTATTAAACCAAAGGGGTGGCCAAAGCCCAACACAGGCCGTGTTTCGCAATCACTTCATCAGGGGCTATCCAGGCACACTAAAAAACAAATTATATAAATTAATAAAATCAAACTTAAAAACAATAATCATATGAAAATAGTGGGTTAAGAAAATTAAAATAAAATAAAAATGATAGTGAAAATGAAATTATAAACATTAATATACAATAAAAATATAAAGGCAAAAATGGACTATATCAATGAACAGATATCTTAAGGACCTTAATAAAAATCATAAAGACCATATATAATCTGAATATATCTAACGTATTCGATTAACCAACCGCTCCATGAATAAAATAACACAAATTCATTTATATACACATACATAATTGTATATGAAAATGTATATAAGATAAATAAATAAATAATTAAAAATATGAACACTAGTTGGAATACAAAGAATAATAAAATAACTAAAACATTTATAATTATAAAATACATTATACAAAAATACACAATAAATATTAAAAACACAACTATATGCTATTGCGAAACAAGAAGGGATGAGGAGACTAAAAGAGTAGGACCGATCCAAAACTAATTGTGTGAATGCTGAATAAATAACATACTATAAGGATGGATATTACCTGTGGGTGTGAAGTACAAGGACTCCACCAGGCTCAATAGAAAAAATGGAAGACACTAATATCAGAATAGCTTCTAGAAAAATAAAAAAAATAAAACCATGTCCCATACGCCACATTAGACAATAGTAGAGGTTATATAAGTTATTTAAAACAATATCTTACGTTGCAAGGGTAATAACAAATAAAATTATAAGTATGTTTATATTATTCATAAGTTGTCAAAAAACCATGGATATTGCCCCCATAAAAATATGAATTATATATCTTTATTTTAAAATATAAACGTGCTATCCCTCTTCAAAATTCATAACCATAAATATAACCAATAATAAACCCGTACGCTAATTGAGTGAATTAAAATCATCTTTGTGAGAGGCTCAATGAACACTAATTTAAATATATTTCTGAAAAAATGTAGATATTACTCTCATAAAAAAATATAAATATATAAATATAAAAAATTTTGTTAATACTGTACCTATTAAAAAACTCATGAGCAAAACATGGTCAAAAATAGGGCTGAAAGGGCTCAATGAACATAATATAATTACATTATTATATTTCTGTAGTTATAAAACATTAGGGGCTATAAATCTTGCCCTTATAAAAATAAATACATTCTTTAATTTTAAAAGGTAGATGTTATACCCATAAAAATATAAATATATTACTTTATTTTAAAATATAAAAATTTTTAAGAATACTATACTCATTAGAAACCCATGAGCATGAACATGACCTATGAAAGAACAAAGAAGGGTCAATAAACGTAATATAATTATATAGTTGTATTATTTCGAAATATTAAAGGCTATAAATATTGCCCTTATAAAAATAAATAAATAGATTCTTCTATTTTAAAATATAGAAGGTTTTGGATGCTATACCCACTAAGAGCTCATGAACATAACCATAAGCAATCATAAATAATACAACAATCAAATGAATGAGAATCATCATTATAAAAGGCATGGTATATTGAATGTATGAACAGAAGAGGGGGGGGTTATCTAAAAAAATGTAGAAATCTTATATAAAATAAACAGAACTCCCATCGGTTGTTGAAACTAATGAGAAAGCATTGAACACCGTAAAACATTATGGAACCAAATAAAAATCAAAAAGGGAGGATCGGAAAATGTTCAAAAGAAATCCAAATAAACTTGTAGACTCATTAGAATCTTTCTTGCCTTTATAACGTCCGGTGGACTCCTTGCACCACGTTATCCACTCAGAGATTCAGACGCATTATCCGGAAAACCTTAAAAGTGACACAAATATATTAATACAACGTCGAAAATACCGGGTGCAAGGGGAGTCCAATAAACGCTGAACCAAGAGGCACATTCTTGTATATTCAAAATCAAAAAACAAAAAATATGATCAATTCCTGGTGTAATGAATGCTAACCTAGCTGCTGATGGCTATATTAAAATTAACCGAACTGCCATAGGAAATTGATTTATGCTTAAAAATGAGGCGTATGAACAATCATGTAGGAAAACTCAAAAAACATTACGTATAAGAAACAATTACCTCCCACCAGGGAGGGGGGGGGAAGAGAAAAACACCAATTTTGACCATAACCTTAAAGGGGGTTTGTTGTGGACAAAAGACTCCCTTTAAACATCGAGGTTTTTAAAACTTCATTAAAATACTACAAACCATAATGGTGAGTTTCATACATGAATGTAGAGATATACAAATACCAAACCTGATACTTTTCAACACTAAAAGGGTAACAAACCAAAGGACCATCTGTAGAAAGCCGTTTGAAGTTTCTCAAAGAGTTGGAGAACGCCGACACATGCGCATTTAAAAGGGAACCTGAACCGGAAGTATGACGATAAAGAGCTTTAAAAAAAATAGATGGAAAACCAACTACTACAAAGTAGAAAACACAAACACTGATCCATCACTTAATTAAATCTGTATAAAATTATAACCCACAGATAAAATCCTAGTGACATACACAAGCTAAAAGATTTTATATAACAATGTATGGTGCAAACAAATAGGTTAACCTTTAAATGTCTGAGGCAGGGAAGGAAGGGGTGGGAGAGGGGAGAGGGAAAGGGGAGGGAAGGGGAAGGGAAAGGGGGGGAGGAGGAAAGGGGGGGGAAGGGGAAGGGAAAGGGGGGAGGAGGAAAGGGGGGGAAAAGGGGGGAGGGGAAGGGGGGGAGGAGGAAAGGGGGGGGAAAGGAGGGAGGGGGGAGGGGGAGGAGGGGAAGAAGGGGGGGGGAAAAAGGGAAAACGTGCAAAGGATGCAGCTAAACCTATGAATCTCAAGACAACAATGAAGACTTCTAAAGGAACACGGATAAATCTTTTTCTAAATTTAAACCCCGAGGGGTGAACGTATCTAACAAAAAAATGTATCTCTGTTCGAGCCTCAATAATGTCTTCTCATTGTCCCCACCCCTCCAATTGGGTATAACCTTCTTGATCACAAAAAAACGTAAATCGGAGAGAGAGTGATTCTTCTCAAGCCAATGCTGGACAAGTGGTTTATCTTCTAACTTTCTTCTGATGCTACTCTTGTGCTCAACGATCCTGACACGTATTGTACGTTTGGTTTTACCAACGTATAGCATCTTGCATGGACATATAATAACATATATTACATTTGTAGTGTCACAGTTGGAGTGATCATGTATGTAATGTTTTTTCTGGGTGGTGGGATGTGTAAAGAACTTCCGGACCGGAAGGGAATGTGTACAAACAGAGCAGTGCCCACACTGATATTGACCTTTATAACTTGAGAGGGGTTTTCTCTCCGTAAGAGCCGAAGAAACAAGAAGATCCCGGAGATTGGCACCACTTCTATGTGCGACCATTAAATCTATTTTTTCAAAACCTGGAATGGCTTGTATCAAGTGCCATTCTTTTTTGAGAATATCTATAATCTTATGAGAAAACAAGGAATAGTTCAAGGGACAGACCATTTTATCCTGGCCTTTTTTCCTACCATGTGGTCTAAGTAAATCTGCCCTTGACGAATCTCTCGCTCGCAAAGCTACAGATTGATATTCAAATTCTTCATCCAAGGTACAGATCCTCCTAACCCGTAGGAATTGTCCTACCGGTAGATTATTTTTAAAAGCAGGATTATGAAAACTTGAATGATGAAGAAGGGTATTGCGGTCGGTCGGTTTTCTATATAGAGTCGTAACAAAACCTGACCCCTCTCTCTTAATCAATAAATCCAAATAAGAAATCTTAGTCACATCAAAGGTAACCTGAAACCGTAAATTACTATCTAGGCTATTGATCCATACATTAAATTCCTCTAATAACTCAACTGAGCCTTCCCATATAATAAAGATGTCGTCGATGTATCTAATCCACAACCGGACATTATCTTTATATAAGAAATCTTTCAAAAAAGTTCTTCAAAATTATGTACATAAAGATTTGCCACATCTGCCGCAAAAGATGACCCCATGGCTACACCCTTAATCTGTTGGTAAACCAACCCTCTAAAGCAAAAAAAATTTTTGCAGAGAGCAATTTCAGCTAAGCCAAATAAAAAAGCAGTCGGGATGCGCTGATGAGTCTCCCTATTCAAAAAACACTGTTCAACAATACGTAAGGCTTCTTCCTGTGGCACGTTAGTGTACAATGATTCTACGTCCAACGTAACCATAATTGTATCAGGGCCCAAATTGTGAAAGCCAGAAAGAATTTCAATTACATGAGCTGAGTCTCTAACATATGAACTCATTTTCAACACAAAGGGTCTAAGGATAACATCCAAAAACTTCGAAATAGGTTCTAATAAAGACCCTATAGCCGAAACTATGGGTCTGCCGGGGGGATTTTCCAGAGACTTGTGAATCTTAGGTATTACATATATGGTAGGCATAATAGGATCCTTGACGGTGAGAAAATCTCTCTTTTTTCGTCAAATGTCCGGTTTCATAGGCAATTGAAACTAAATTGTCTATACTGCCCTTAAGGGCGTCTGTCGGATCTCCATTTAATCTAAAGTAGAATGCTTTATCATGAAGTTGTCTATCAATTTCTGCAATATATTTTTCCTTGTCAAGGACAACAACAGCACCCCCTTTATCAGCAGGTTTGATGATAATTTTAGAGTTAGTTTGTAATGATCTTATAGCTTTTCTTTCATCTACGGTTAAATTATTAAATGGTAAATGAACATTAATTTTTAAATCGTGTATCTGTTTGAGAACGAGTTTTTCGAATGACTCTATTAAGGGATCCGTTTTAGGGGGAGGTACCCAAGTAGAAGCCTTACTGATAATAGATAGATCACCTGTCGGGGTCCTAGGTTCTTTAAAAAAATCTCGTATTCTAATTCTACGGAAAAATTTATATAAATCAATCTCTGTTTCGAAAGGATCAAAATGATGCACAGGTATAAAGGATAAACCCTTAGCAAGAACTGATATCTCTGCGGTGGTCAGATTATAATTTGAAATATTAATAACATTATTGTGATCTAATACCGCCTCTCGTGCGACTCGTCTCTCGTCCATCCCCCCCCCCTTCCGCGGCCCCGACCACGTCCTCTGCCTCTCATTGGAAATTGATTGTACTGTCTCTGGTCGTGGTTCGACCAAGAGTTCTGAAAAAACTGGGGCTGCTGTTGATATTGGCGTGTCTTGGAGGAACTTCGTCCGCCCCCCTTCCACAGGCTGTCCATACTTTAAAAAATCATTTTTCTTTTTACTTTGCTGCTTATCAAGTGTCTTATTATCTTTCTGTGTATGTGAAGTAGAAGCTGAGCCTTCGAAACATTCAGCAGACTCACTTCTAATTTGTTTCTTTTTATGTTCAATAGTTGAAGGATCTGGTGTTAATTCTTCATTAATGCTATCACGACGGTCAAAAAAGGCAGACCTTCTCTTGACCCAGATTCTCTCACTATCCAATTTCTTAGACCAATGATATACATAGCCTACTCTGTAGTCCTCCTCATCCCTTACAAATTTCTCCCTTTTCTTGTCTTTAATTTCTTTTTTAAAATGTATCATATTATCATTGTATTCCATATGCATCCTATCAAAATTTTTATCCATTTTCTTTAACTCTTTCAACTTCTCATCAAACTCAATCTTATATAGCTCAGATTTTTTATGAGCTGTTGAAATCAATAAAATCATCAGATCAAGTGAACATTTGTTTAAAATTGCATTCCAACAGGAAACAAAACCTTGTTCATTTTGATATAGTCCTGGAGCCTTATTAACCCGAAGGCCACGGGGAATAATTTTGGATCTACAGCACTCAAGGAGATAGGAGGAATGCATTTCCTCTTTGATCATCTGTTTAGTTAGTCTTAAAATAAAGTAATATATTTATATTTTTATGGGTATAACATCTACCTTTTAAAATTAAAGAATGTATTTATTTTTATAAGGGCAAGATTTATAGCCCCTAATGTTTTATAACTACAGAAATATAATAATGTAATTATATTATGTTCATTGAGCCCTTTCAGCCCTATTTTTGACCATGTTTTGCTCATGAGTTTTTTAATAGGTACAGTATTAACAAAATTTTTTATATTTATATATTTATATTTTTTTATGAGAGTAATATCTACATTTTTTCAGAAATATATTTAAATTAGTGTTCATTGAGCCTCTCACAAAGATGATTTTAATTCACTCAATTAGCGTACGGGTTTATTATTGGTTATATTTATGGTTATGAATTTTGAAGAGGGATAGCACGTTTATATTTTAAAATAAAGATATATAATTCATATTTTTATGGGGGCAATATCCATGGTTTTTTGACAACTTATGAATAATATAAACATACTTATAATTTTATTTGTTATTACCCTTGCAACGTAAGATATTGTTTTAAATAACTTATATAACCTCTACTATTGTCTAATGTGGCGTATGGGACATGGTTTTATTTTTATTTTTTCTAGAAGCTATTCTGATATTAGTGTCTTCCATTTTTTCTATTGAGCCTGGTGGAGTCCTTGTACTTCACACCCACAGGTAATATCCATCCTTATAGTATGTTATTTATTCAGCATTCACACAATTAGTTTTGGATCGGTCCTACTCTTTTAGTCTCCTCATCCCTTCTTGTTTCGCAATAGCATATAGTTGTGTTTTATATTTTATTGTGTATTTTTGTATAATGTATTTTATAATTATAAATGTTTTAGTTATTTTATTATTCTTTGTATTCCAACTAGTGTTCATATTTTTAATTATTTATTTATTTATCTTACATACATTTTCATATACAATTATGTATGTGTATATAAATGAATTTGTGTTATTTTATTCATGGAGCGGTTGGTTAATCGAATACGTTAGATATATTCAGATTATATATGGTCTTTATGATTTTTATTAAGGTCCTTAAGATATCTGTTCATTGATATAGTCCATTTTTGCCTTTATATTTTTATTGTATATTAATGTTTATAATTTCATTTTCACTATCATTTTTATTTTAATTTTCTTAACCCACTATTTTCATATGATTATTGTTTTTAAGTTTGATTTTATTAATTTATATAATTTGTTTTTTAGTGTGCCTGGATAGCCCCTGATGAAGTGATTGCGAAACACGGCCTGTGTTGGGCTTTGGCCACCCCTTTGGTTTAATAAAGTTTTTAAGTTTATTGGGTGTGTTTCTGCCGCTTTTTTTCTTTGTTCCTTACATAACTGGGGACAGTTGGGTGTTGAACATAGTCCACAGGGGCTATGCACTACATTTTCACCATCTGCCTCCGCCATACTTTCCAGGGGAGCCTCCAAGGCCTCCCCTGCACACAGATCTTCTCCTCCAAGAGCTCCAAGGTCTGTTGGTGGACAGGGTGGTGGAGCCTGTGCCTCCCCACTTGCAAGGTCAAGGGTTCTACTCCAGGTATTTCCTGGTACCCAAAAGAACCGGTGGCCTTCGACCTATTCTTGATATCAGGAACCTAAAAATTCCTAGAGAAAGAAAAGTTCAAGATGCTTACTCTTGGAACACATCTGCCCTACCTCCAGCAGGGAGATTGGCTATGCTCCTTAGATCTAAAGGATGCATACACTCACATCCTCATTCATCCAGACCACAGAAGGTACCTCAGGTTCATTGTGGGAGGAAACCATTATCAGTACAGAGTACTGCCTTTTGGCCTAACCTCCGCTCCCAGAGTCTTTACCAAATGCCTGGCAGTGGTGGCGGCCTACCTGAGAAGTCAAGGCATCTTTGTCTTTCACTATCTGGACGACTGGCTCATCAGAGGTCAGATGTGCCAGGAGGCCCGACAGGCCACCCTCAGAACTATTGCTCTTCTTCAAAGCTTGGGATTTGTAATAAACTTCGCAAAGTCCACTTTGCTCCCCTCCCAGAACTTGGAGTTCATAGGGGCAAGGCTGGTCAGCAAACAGGGCCCAAAGACTGATGGACTTAGCAAATTGGTTTCTCAGCGGGTCAGTGGTCTCCGCCAGGCTCTGCCTGAGGCTGCTTGGCCACATGGCTTCGACAGTTCATGTAACCCCCTATGCCAGGCTCCATATGCGGCCTGCACAGTGGTGCCTTCGGAGTCAGTGGTCACAGGCCACAGGCAGCCTCAGAGACAGAATAAGGGTGTCCAGACCATTTCTGGACTCGCTCAGCTGGTGGCTGCACCCACCCAATCTACTGAAAGGGGGGTGCCCTTTCAAATTCCTGGGTACACAGTGGTACTGACCACAGATGCCTCCCTGCAGGGCTGGGGGGCTCATTGTCTGAACAAGTGCACCCAGGGCCTGTGGTCTCCTTGGGAGGCTGCACAGCAGATCAATCTCCTAGAACTCAGGGCTATTTGATTAGCACTCAAAGCTTTCTCTCCTGCCCTGGCTCATCAATTTGTCCTGGTTCAGACAGACAACCAGGTAGCCATGTTTTATATGAACAAACAGGGCGGGACTGGGTCCAGGCTCCTTTGTCGGGAGGCTCTGGACCTTTGTTCATTTGCCCTCAAGCACAACATGCTCCTCAAGGCTGTGTACCTTCCAGGCCAGGACAACTACCTGGCGGACAGGTTGAGCAGGATTTTGCAGCTCCACGAGTGGCAGCTGCATCCCTTGGTAGTTCAGAACATCTTCCTAAAATGGGGTCTCCCTTTGATAGATCTGTTTGCCAGTCCACTGAACAATCAACTGCCAAAGTTCTGCTCCAGGCAACTGCATCCTCTGCGGATAACAGCGGATGCTTTTCTGATTCCCTGGTCTCAGGGCCTCCTGTATGCGTTTCCTCCCACGCCCTTGGTGGCCCGAACTCTGTTCAAGATTCTTCAGGAAAAGGCCTCGGTCCTGCTGGTGGCTCCCAGGTGGCCAAGACAGCCTTGGTTTCCACTTCTGCTTCAGCTGGCGGTGGATCCCCCACTGCCTCTGGGGTTGCAACTCGGCCTTCTCTCTCAGGAGCAGGGTTCCCTTCTGCACCCCAATCTCAAAGCTCTCAATTTGATGGCCTGGAGGCTGCAAGGGTAGTTTTGGCTCCCTGGGGCCTACCTCAGGAAGTCGAGGAGGTTGTCCTAGCCTCTAGGAAACAGTCCACTAGGAAAACCTATGCTCTCAAATGGAAAAGGTTTTCTGTGTGGTGTCAGCTACGTACAGAGGATCCTTTCTCCTGTACTGTACCAGTTGCGCTTCAGTACTTACTGCACTTGTCCAATCAGGGACTTAAGTCCAATTCTGTTCGGGTCCACCTCTCAGCTCTAACAGCTCACCACTCACTGGTGGAAGGACATTCTCTGTCAGTTCACCCCTTGGTGTCCCGCTTTCTCAGGGCAGGGCCAGCCCGTCCATTGAGCAAGAATGTTTTTTGCACAGGGCCCCGCGTTTCAGGGGGTCCCGCGCAAAGAACATTCTGCTTTTTTAAAATTTAAATTAAAAAAAAAAAAGCTGGCTGCTTCCACCGCAGCAGCAGCAGAATGGAGTGTCCCGCAGGGCCCCCTCTGCCCGGCTGAGCCCCTCTGCGCCGGCTTTCAGATGCGCGAAGGGAGAGTGTCTCCCTCGCATCTCTGTTAAGCCCGCAGGGGCTTAGGGGCTGATGGGAAATTTCCCATCTTCCCCTGCGGGCTTAACAGAGACGCGAGGGAGACACTTTTTCTTCGCGTATCTGAAAGCCGACGCAGCGGGGCTCAGCCGGGCAGAGGGAGCCCCGTGGGACACTCCATTCTGCTGCTGCCGCAGCAGCAGCCAGCTTTTTTTTTTTTTAAATTTTCCATGAGCCAGTGGGGGGGGGTTAGGACTGGTAATGGGCTATGGAGGGGGTTAGGACTTCACTTGAGGTGGGCTGTGGGCTGTTGGGGGGGGTTAGGACTGGTAATGGGCTATGGGGGGTTAAGACTGGTAATGGGCTGTGGGCTGAATGGGGGCTGTCTGGAAATGGGGTGATGGGGGGTTAGGACTGGTAATTGGCTGTGGAGTGGGTTAGGACTTGAGGTGGGCTGTGGGCTGTTGGGGTTAGGACTGGTAATGGACGATGGAGGGGGTTAGGACTGGTAATGGGCTATGGGGGGAGGTTAAGACTGGTAATGGGCTGATGGGGGCTGTCTGTAAATGGAGTGATGGGGGGTTAGGACTGGTAATGGGCTATGGAGGGGGTTAGGACTTGAGGTGGGCTGTGGGCTGTTGGGGGAGGTTAGGACTGGTAATGGGCTATGGGGGGGTTAAGACTGGTAATGGGCTGTGGGCTGATGGGGGCTATCTGGAAATGGGGTGATGGGGGGTTAGGACTGGTAATGGACTATGGAGGGGGTTAGGACTTGACTTGAGGTGGACTGTGGGCTGTTGGGGGGGTTAGGACTAGTAATGGGCTATGGGGGGTTAGGACTGGTAATGGGCTGATGGGGGCTGTCTGGAAATGGTGTGATGGGGGTTAGGACTGGTAATGGGTTATGGGGGGGCTAGGACAGGAAATGGGCTGATGGGGAGGGGTTAGGACTTGAGGTGGGCTGATGGGTTTAGGACTGGTAATGGGCTGTGGGCTGTTGGGGGGTTAGGACTGGTAATGGGCTATGGGGGGTTAGGACTGGTAATGGGCTGTGGGCTGATGGGGGGATTAGGACTGGCAATGGGCTATGGGAGGCTGACTGGAAATGGGCTGATGGGGGGTTAGGACTGGTAATGGGTTATAGGGGGGGCTTAAACTGAAAATGGAGTGATGGGGGGGTTAGGACTGCAAGTGGGTTGATGGGGCTAGGACTGGTAATGGGTTGGGGGGTTGCTAGGACTGGAAATGGGCTGAGTGGAAGGGGAGGCTTGAACTGTAAATAGCTGATGGGGAGGGGGCTTGGAATGGAAATGGGCTGTGAGGGAAGGGAGCTAGGACTGAAAATGGGCTGATGGAGCAGCTAGGATAGGACTGGAAATGGGCTGTTGGGGGGAGCTAAGATTGGAAATGGGCTGTGATGGGGGCTAGAACTGGAAGTAGGCTCATGGGGGGGGCTTGGACTGGAATTAGGCTGAGTGGAGGGGAGCTAGGATTTGACATGGGCTGATGGTGGGGCTAGGAAATGACTAGAAATGGGCTGTTGGGGGGCTAGGACTGGAAATTAGCTGATGAAGGGACTAGAAGGGAATGGATGCTGGGTGAGACTGGAACTAGAAGGGAGCTGATGTAGGGGGAGGATTAGAATGGGATGGGGCTGAGAGAGGAAAATGGAGAGGGGAAAAATATTTTGTGTGGGAGGGATGAAAAATCTACAATTGGCCGGGTATTGGGAGAGTAAGTGGGGATTGAGGATGGAGGGGTAAAATTTGTGTGGATGAAATAGGAATGAGGAAAGAGCAAAAGGAGAAAGATTAGTATGTTAAAGCAGATGTAGAGAGAGAGAATGGAAAAAAAAACTAGAAGAGAGAAGAAAGGACAAATGGACAGCAGACGATGGAGAGTTAGCAGAAAACATGAAGAAACAGAAGAAAGTGGCTGGAGCAATTGCAACTGAAAAAAATGCACAAAAGGTAGAAAGATATCTCTTTATTTTTAATTTATTAACTGGAATATGAAAGCTCTGGGAAATGTGCATCATTAACGTCTGCACTTTGGTACAAGAGAAAATTAATTTATAGTTTTATTTCTACAGTGTTGTTGTACATTCCAAGTTTGGCTTTTGGGGTTCCTAGTTTAATTATTGCTTTCCTGTTTCTAAATTGTGATTCCTTGTTTGGTGATGGTCTATATTCTACATGTGTAACTGAGCTGAGGTATTCTGTTTATGTAATTCCTATTTGACATTGCCACTTGTTCGCTTTCCCCAGTATTCTCTGCAATGTATTGGTTTAATATTTGCAGTGTTGCCTTTTGATAGGTAGGGTATGGTGCTTTGTGAGTCCTGGTAATGCTGTCAGGATATGGCGGGTTTGCTATGGGTTCTAAATGGGCAGCGTTTGTAGTAGTTCCTAATGTGCCTGGCGGTTGGCACTGGATTATAGTAATGTAGAAATCTTTTAGTCTTTCTTTATCCATACATTCATTAAGAGACATGTTTACTAAAAGTTAGTGTTTGGTAACATTATGCAAATATTTATGCAAATAAGGCCGCTTATGCAAATGAGGCCCCTCACCGAGTCTCCGCACATGGCCCCGCACCCCCCTTGGGCCGCCGCTGTCTCAGGGGCTTGCTTTTGCTCAAGCCTCCAATCCGTCGTCCTGCTCCTGAGTGGGAGTTGAATGTGGTCTTGCAGCAGCTGACTCGCCCACCCTTTGAGCCGATGGCTACTTGCCCTCTACGCTTCCTATCCTGGAAGACGCTCTTCTTGATAGCCCTTACCTCGGCTAGGCGAGTGAGTGAGCTTCAGGCCTTGGTCTGTGATAGGCCTTACACCCGCTTCTATAGGAACAGGGTAGTCCTTAAGACTCATCCAAACTTCCTCCCAAAAGTTGTCGTCTCCTTCCACCTTAACCAAGAGGTGGTTCTTCCAACATTCTTCCCTAGGCCTCATGCAAGCCAGGCTGAAGCAGTCCTGCATACCCTGGACTGTAGGAGGGCCTTATCCTTCTACCTTGACCGTACGCAGGGGCATAGAAGGGGCTATTCAGCTCTTCGTATCCTTTGACCCTAATAAGTTGGGGTTGGCTGTGTCCAAGCGTACCTTGTCCATCTGGGTGGCTGACTGTATCACCTGGGCTTACAAGGCGGCTGACCTTCCTTTGCAGGGTCAGGTCACGGCCCACCGTGTCAGGGCAATGGCTGCCTCAGTGGCTCATCTCCGCTCTGTACTCTTGGTAGACATCTGCAGGGCTGCAACTTGGTCTTCAAGACAGACTTTTGCGGCCCATTACTCTCTGGAAAGGGAGTCCCGTAGGGACAGTGCTTTTGACCGAGCAGTACTCCGGAATCTCTTTGAGGTTTAGGCAACTCCTGCCCTCTGTTGGGTTACCGGTGGAGGGTGTTGTGTCAGTGAAAATCCTTTCTTTGATGCTGGGACTAGAGGGAGTTCTCTTGTTCAGCCTGGGTTCCTCGGTAGCCCAGAGCTAGGGAGTCACCCATATGTGAGGACTGACTTCCTGCTTGGTCCTGGAGAAAGAGTAGTTACTCACCTGTAACAGGTGTTCTCCAGGAGCAGCAGGAATCAGTCCTCACAACCCTCCCTCCTCCCCTGGGAGTTGCAGTTGTACATAGTTTGTTTTTACATTTTTTGTGTGCTGTTCTTAGCTATGTCATTTGACTGAGGTAAGATGGCACTTTTTGGCGGGAAGGGAACCGCGCATGCGTGCCTGCATTCCCAAAGGCTTTCATAGAAAGCTGGGGAAATGCTCCTCTGGGGCTTCATCGGCGTCGATGACACCCATATGTGAGGACTGATTCCTGCTGCTCCTGCAGAACACCTGTTACAGGTGAGTAACTACTCTTTCCATCAGCCTCTACCTTCTCCTCGTGGGCATGCTGGTCAGGCTCCCGGGTCTTGCGACTCCCATCACTACTGGCTTGGAAAGCTTTTCTTCCCCTCTGTTTCTTGGTTTCGGACTCGTTCTCAGTCCTTTCGTGGAGCACGCAGGCTGCGCTATGAAGGTTTGGGGTCCCATTTCTTGGTTCCGCTGATTGGGAGCAGGCTTTCACCTCTTCTTTCAGGAATGGGCCTGGTTCACCAAGGATCGTTCACTGCTAGACTGCATTCCAGGACATCGTTATACGGAATGGTAAGATTCGCTCCCAGATTTTTTTTTTCATGTTTTATTAGCAAATTAACATACAACCCATAACTCCTTGCTCACATCAATACAGCTTGTCTTCCCCTTCCCACCCCCCCTTTTCCACCCCACCCACCATCCTTCTGAATTTGCTATTCAAGTTTAGGTAGGCAAATTTTTATACACTATATAACACAGAAACTAACTGCTAACAGATTTACTGTTAACAAATTCTGCTACTGGCTTTTTAGGTAAAGTCCTTGTTGAGGTTCTGGTTGTTAGGACCAAAGAGAACTGCCACTCCATTTGTGTCCACTCAAACTGGTGGTGGTTTTTGTGCTGCTGACCAGTTTATATAGGGAGTCCACATCTTCAGGAATGACACAGAGCTCTTACGGCGTAGTGCCGTTAATCGGTACATTAGATATAGATGTTCTATCTTGGTTTGCACTTCCATGATTGTAGGAACCTCCACGCTCTCCCACAGCCGGGCTATTGTTAACCTGGTTGCTGTACAAGCTGTTTTACGCAAAATGTACAGATCTGCAGTCACCACATCATCCTTAATATTCAATAAAGCCATACATGGACCAAGTTCTAAAATTTGACCTTTTGGATCATTTAACCAAGTTCCCACGCTCTCCAATAGTGGGCGCAGTTTCTTGCATTCCCACCACATATGCATGAACGAGCCTATTGATCCACACTCTTTCCAACATAACGCTGGTCCTAATTTCTATTTTTGCATCCTTTGGGGTGTAAGGTACCAACGGTACAGTATTTTGTAATTATGTTCTAAAATATTACTGGCCACTTTTCCCCCTAAACAGTTTCTTGAATATACTCTCCCACTGGTGATCATCCCAAGATTTATTAAGATCTTTCTTTCAGGCTGCCTTATGGGTCCATGCCAAATTGTTCATTGCCTGATAAATTTTTGTGATTGCTCCCTTTATTTCTCAGTATTCAAACATCCCATCAATCTCCACTCCCATCTTGGTTTTCCCTTCCTTTTCCCCACTGCAAGCATAATGTAATGCTTGGTTATATCTAAATCTATCATTTGATGGTAGTTGGTACTCACTCTGTAACTCATTGAAGGGGGATCCACTCCTCTCCTTCCATTAATTGGCCTATATACCTTATCTCTTTCAAGGCCCATTTCTTAAAGGCTGGATCCTGACTTCCTAGGGGGAACCCTGGGTTATTCATCAAAGGAAGGAAATTAGAATACCCCCCGGGAGCCATATCACCTGACCTTCCATTTCCACTATATTTGTAGGGTGGCGCTTACAAAGGGGTTCCCTTTCTCTATCCCACGTTTATTACTTTCCCTTGGCCAGATTAGCTCTCCCATATGGGAACACCCCTGACTCACCCTTTCCAACTCCACCCATCTATATTTCTCATGAGACCACCATTCTAATACTGCGCGGATCTGGGCAGCTTCATAGTATCTCCTCAACAGGGGGACTCCCATACCACCTTTATTTCTTCCCATACAAAGAATGTTTTTAGCAACTCGTGGTCTTTTCCCTTTCCAAATATATTTCATAATTCTTTCTTGCATCTCATTAAGAAAGGAGTTAGGAACCTCTATTTGTAGATTCATAAACAAGTATAGGAGCCTGGGCAGTACTATTATTTTAATCAGGGCAATTCTCCCCATCCATGACACATCTAATATGTCCCATCGTTCCAGTCCTTTTAATAGGATACTTCTTAACGGTGTAAAATTAACTTGGAACAATTTTGCCCTTAGCAAGGTGATATGGACCCCCAGATACTTTATACTTTCTCGTACCATCAAAATGGGAACAACTGCTTCATTTTGTCTACGTGCTCTTTGCTCCCAGTTATATTTAATAACTCTGATTTTGAGGTGTTCATTTGCAACCCAGAGGCCTCCCCATAATCCACCAGCTCCTGGAGAACAGCAGCCAGTGAATGTTCTGGATCAGTTACAAAAAAGAGGGACATCATCCACAAACAAGGATAGCTTGTGGTGTTTGCCTTGTATTTTAAGCCCCTCAATGACTGGGTGGTCTCTGATTCGCTGTGCCATCGGTTCCATGGCCAAAATAAAAAGTAACGGGGATAGAGGGCACCCCTGCCTAGTCTCCCTGAATAGCTCAAACGATTTAGTAACAGACCCATTTATTTTTAAACATGCAAGTGGTGATTTCTATAGTATTTGAATCCATTTTAGATACGGCCCAGAAATTCCTATTTTTTTCTAAGGTTTTAAACAGGAAGGAACAGCACACTATCGAAAGCCTTCTCTGCATCCACTACTAGCAGGGCTAGGCTTTCTCCCTTATTCTCCCCTTGCCACATTAGGTTCAAGACTCTTCTTATATTGTCTGACGTCTGCCGGCCCAGGACAAACCAGATTGATTTCGGGTGGATCAGCCTAGAGAGGCTAGGCAAGAATCTGTTCGCCAGGATCCTTGTAAAGATTTTTAAATAACTGCTGAGTAAAGAGAGAGGTTGGTAAGATCCACACTCGCTTGGATCTTTGCCCTCTTTATGTAGGGTACTCACCCCTTTCAAGCGGAGTGTGAGTTGGGCATCTGGGGAGCTGATGCAAAGGAGTTAAACATTTTTGTAAGTGGGCCCACGAGTACTCCTCCAAAAACTTTATAGAAGCGCTTTGGGACCCCTTCAAGGCCTGAGGCTTTATAGGACGGAAGGTGTTTTATCACACTGAGAATTTCTTGTTCTCGTATAGGGTTAGATAGCTTTTCTGTTTTTTCTTTGGTAAGTTGGGGTAAAGTTATTTTATCAAGATACTTCTGTATCTTTCATCTGCTGGAGCTTCAAGGGTATAAAGATTTTGATAGAATTGAACAAAGCATTCCTCAATATCTTTTTCGAACCACAACACCTTTCCTTTTGTACTTCTTATTTTCATTTTAAAATTCCTAGTTAACTTTTTAAGCTTATTGGAAAGCAGCCGTCCCGCTTTCTTGCTATACTCAAAATGTTGCTGCTTCAGCAAGTTAAGTTTCTGATTGATTTCATAGAGGTCAAGTTCTTTCAATTCTCTGTGTAATGTCCCTAATTCATTTTTCAACAGTCTATTAGAAGGTATCATTTTGAGCTTTTGTTCTAATTCACTAATGGCCATCAGCAAGTGGTGGTGGTTGTATTCTCTAAGCCTTTACCTATGGGCCCCTATAGCTATAAATTTACCCCTCCGAACCGCTTTGAGGCAGTCCCAGATTATGCCTGGCGTATGTGCCTCACAATCATTTAGGGCCAGAAAATTGCCTGTTTCCTCCAGGACCTGTTCTACCACAGATTGGTCCTCCAGCAAAGATTCGTTCAATTTCCACCAAGCCCTATTATATTTCTGAACCCCCATCCGAAGGCTACAAACCATAGGAGCGTGGTCCAACCATGGCTCTCTTGGATGTCAGTTTCCTTAACCTCTGGTCCTATGGACCTATCTAAAAGAAATAAGTCTATCCGGGAGTATAAGTCATAGAAACAAACATGACAACAGAAAGACCACATGGCCTATCTAGTCTGCCCTTTCATATCAGCCACTACATCTGTCCCCCTTTTTTCTTTTAGAGATCCTCTGTGTTTGTCCCATGCTTCTTTGAATTCAGATACTGTCCTCATCTCTACCACTCATCTCTACCACCTTCACTGGGAGACTATTCCACGGATCCACCACACTGTAAAGAAATATTCTCCAGGACCAAGCAAGAAGTCAGTCCTCACATATGGGTGACGGCGCCGACGGAGCCCCCGTGCGGAGCATTTCCCTAGCTTTCATAGAAAGCCTTTGGGAATTCAGCACGCATGCACGGTCCCCTTTCCGCCCAAGGGTGCCATCTTGCTCAGTCTTCTTTATTCCGCGGAGCCCGACGGATGTATATTCGTTTCACCCGAGGAAGAAGTTGATTTTCTCTGCATTAACCTGCTTTTCTTCGGTTCGACGCCGGTTTCCCTTTCCCGCCTGGGCCCGATACATCAGTATCGAGCCCGGATCTCTCTTTCGTTTTTTGTCCTTAGTGACTAGCGTTCGTGCCATTTTTCTTTTTTCACTGGCAGCCCTGTCTTTTGACCTTGCAGGGGCCCTTTTTCCCCCAATGGCTGCCAGCGGGTTTAAAAAGTGTGATCGGTGCAAGAAACTTATGTCTCTCACCGACACACATGACTGCTGCCTACGGTGCCTCGGACCCGATGATCTGTGGTCCGCGTGGGAAAATGTCCTCTAAGGCGTTGAGGAGTCAGCAGCACCAAAAGGAAAGAATCTCTGATTCCGCATCCGGTTGGGCCCAGACCTCGTCATAGGCCTCGACATCTCGGGACTCCGGCCCCGAGCAGCATGGAGGCTCCTCTGAAAGGGGGTCTCCCTCACGGGAGAATCGTAAGAAGAAAAAATCCGCGAGGGCGGCGTCGGTGGACGCACTTGGCTCCTCGAGGGCCAAGTCGCATAGCCCCGAGCGCCATCCCGGGTGTTCGGAGTCAGAGAGGCCTGCAAAAGAACCTCGTGTGGAGATGGAGTCCCCAGGTCACGTGAGTACTGTAGTCCTCATGGACTCACCTCCAGGGGAGCCGACGTCGGGCCCGGCACCGCCGGGGCTCGAGTCGGGGGCTGCTGAGTCTCCTGAGCTCGGACTCAGGTTGACGGCCTTGGAGAGCAGCTTGGCTGCCTTCATGGAACAGCAGCGGGCACTGATCGCTGGTCTCACCGGTGCATCTGCCCCGACCACCGGGACATCGACGTCCAAGTCTACCCCGGAGGCCGAGCGATCCTCGAGTCCATGCGAGCTCAAGTCGATCCTCGGCCAAGGTCTCCCTCAGCCTCCTATTCGGGACCGAGGTCGTCGAAGCCGGTACCCTCGGCGTCGGGGCGGATGGCATCGATGCCTGCCCGACCGGAGTCGCTAGATTCCTCCTCCGGGAGTCTGGCTGGGAGACGGAGGATGAGGAGTCGCCCGACACCTTTTGGACTCGGTGCGTTCCGAACCTCGGAGAAGGTCCCCCTCGGAGGATACCCGGTTCTCGGATTTCGTGCGGGACATGGCCAAGGCTTTGGCATTCCCCGCGGATCCCGAGGAGTCTCGAGCCGAGGAGCTCGAGACCCTACAGTATGACTCTCCTCCGAAGGAGGCCTTTACTGTTCCGGTTCCTCCGATGCTGGAACGGTTGCTCTTCCGCATGTGGGAGGCGCCGGCCTCGACGCCGGTTTTGAGCAAGCGGGTTGATTCCATCTATCGAGTCGGCAAGAGCCCCGGGTTCCAAAAGGCACAATTACCGCACCACTCCATGGTTGTGGAATCGGCCATGCATCGCCTGAAGAGTCAAAAGATGCACTCCTCAGTGCCTCCCGACCGGGAGGCCCAGAATCTGGATGCCCTCGGTAAGAAGTGCTTCCAGGGCTCTATGCTTGCTTGCCGTGTCCAGACCTACCCAGCTGTACATGGGCATGTACCTTCGAGACCTGGCAAAGGAGATTGCCGGGTTCTCTGCTGGTCTCTCTGAGGAACCTTTGCAGAGGTTCAATGCTCTGTCCTCGGGTATCCGTGAGTGCTCGAAGTTTATATCTCGAGCAGCCTATGATGGGTTCGAGGCTTCGGCCCGAGTAGCCGCAGCCGGCATTGGTGCACGCCGTCAGGCTTGGCTACAGTCATCGGACCTTGAGCCATGGGTGCAGGACAAGTTGGTCGATGTCCCCTGCCGAGGTGAAAACCTCTTTGGCAGTCCCATGGCTGACAAGGCTGCTGAACTCGAGACCGAGACTCTTACCCGGACAAGGCTGTCCAGAAAGACCTCTGCCCCTTCTCAGAAGAAGAAGGGCTCGGGGAAAAAGACCTTTTACCTGAGGAAATCATTTGCCTATAAACAGTATCCTCATTATCAGGCCTCTGTAGCTCCCCAACAGGGTCAGCAGGCCAAGGGGCAGGGTCATGGGCCCCGTAGGCAGAAGGCCCCCAGTCCTCCTACTCCGCCTCCTGCTCAGCAGGGAGGGGGATTTTGACTGCATTGGCATAGCCTCTCCTCCTCAGCTGGCTCCCATTAGCACTGGAGGCAGGCTGGCCCTGTTTGGCCACAGGTGGTCAGCCGTCACAAGGGATACCTGGGTTCTAAGTATAGTCCAGAAGGGCTATCTCCTCCACTTCCACCAGGTACCCCCCTTCTGTTTTCAGGGGAGCCTCCCAGACTCCCTCTGCACAGGGACTTACTCCTGCAGGAGTTGGCAGGTCTTCTAAAGGATCAGGCAGTGGAACCGGTGCCCCACCACCTGAAAGGTCACAACTTCTATTCCAGGTACTTCCTGGTACCAAAGAGAACAGGAGGCCTCAGACCCATCCTAGACTTGCGAAACCTGAACAAGTTCCTGGAGAGGGAAAAGTTCAAGATGCTTACCCTTGGAATCCTGCTGCCCTACCTCCAGCAGGGAGATTGGCTATGCTCCTTAGATTTAAAGGATGCTTATACTCACATCCTTATTCATCCAGACCACAGACAATATCTCAGATTTGTAGTGGGAGGGGAAACCATTATCAGTACAGAGTACTGCCTTTTGGCCTTACATCCACCCCCAGGGTATTCACCTAGTGCCTGGCGGTGGTGCGGCCTACCTCAGGGTTCAGGGCCTCTTTGTCTTTCCATATCTGGACGATTGGCTTATCAGGGGTCAGTCCCTGCAAGAGGCCAATCAAGCCACCCTTCGCACTGTCGCTCTGCTTCAGCACCTGGGGTTTGTCATAAACTTCGCAAAGTCCAGTTTGCATCCCTCCCAGAACATGGGGTTCATAGGAGCTCGACTGGACACCTTTCAGGCAAAAGCCTTTCTACCAGTGGACAGGGCCCACAGATTCATAGCTCTAGCCAGGCTATTCCACAGCAATTCTCTAGTCTCTGCCAGACAATTCCTGAGGCTCTTAGGCCACATGGCATCCACGGTCCATGTGACTCCAAATGCCCGTCTACACATGAGACCAGCTCAGTGGGGCCTCAGGACTCAGTGGTACCAGGCCACAGGAGTCCTCGCGGACAAAGTGAGGGTGTCCAGCCTACTACAGTCTTCTCTGCAATGGTGGTTTCGTCTTCCGAATCTAGTGCAAGGGGTGCCTTTTCAGGCACCTCCACACTCTCAGGTGCTGACAATCGATGCTTCTCTACAAGGTTGGGGTGCACATTGTCAAGGGGCATGTACTCAAGGCCTGTGGACTCCTTGGGAGGCCGCACAGCAGATCAATCTCTTAGAACTGAGAGCTATCCGCTTAGCCCTGAGAACGTTCTCTCATCTCCTCTCACCAGTCCATCTTAGTTCAGACTGACAATCAAGTGGCTATGTTCTACGTAAACAAACAAGGGGGCACAGGGTCCCGTCTTCTCTGTCAGGAGGCTCAGAAACTGTGCTCCTGGGCAGTCGATCATGGCATTCTTCTCAAAGCAGTCTACCTCCCAGGTCAGGAGAATTACCTGGCGGACAGATTGAGCAAGATTCTGCAGCCGAACGAATGTCAGTTGAACCCTTTAGTGGTTCAACTGATCTTCCTGAGATGGATCTCTTTGCCAGTCTTCCAACCATGGATCTCTTTGCCAGTCCTCTGAACCGTCAACTTCCAAGGTTCTGCTCCAGACAACCGCATCCTCTGAGTAGCAGCGGATGCGTTTCTCATTCCATGGTCTACAGGCCTCCTATATGCGTTTCCTCCCACGCCTCTAGTGTCCAAAACACTATTCAAGGTGATCCGGGACAAGGCCTCTGATTCTGATGGCCCCCAGGTGGCCCAGGCAGCCCTGGTTCCCACTACTGTTGGAACTAGCGGTGGACACTCCTCTTCCTCTGGGGATGCCACCCAATCTCCTGTCTCAGGAGCAGGGATCTCTCTTGCACCCCAATCTCCAGTCCCTCAATTTGATAGCCTGGCTGCTGAAAGGGTAGTCCTAGCGCCTTTACTACTGCCTAGGGAAGTGAGGACGTAGTCTTGGCTTCTAGGAGGCAGTCCACTAGAAAGTCTTATGCCCTTAAGTATTGTAGATTTTCTGCCTGGTGTACTCAACACAACGAGAATCCCTTCTCATGTCTGGTACCAGTGGTGCTGCAGTATTTGCTTCACCTGTCCAACCTAGGCCTTAAGTCCAATTCTGTTAGAATTCATCTTAGTGCTCTTTCAGCACACCACTCACAGGTGGAGGGTCAGTCTCTCTCCAGTCATCCTTTGGTGGCCTGCTTCCTCAGAGGCCTGCTTTTGCTTAAGCCTCCAGTGCGTCCACCTGCCCCTGAATGGGATTTAAATGTGGTCTTGCAACGGCTTACTTGCCCACCATTTGAACCTATGGCTACTTGCCCTATGCGTTTTCTGTCTTGGAAAATGCTATTTCTGGTAGCTCTTACCTCAGCTAGGCGAGTGAGTGAGCTTCAGGCCTTAGTTTCAGAAGCACCTTATACTATGTTCTATAAGAACAGGGTAGTCTTACGGACTCACCCTAAGTTCCTTCCAAAGGTTGTCGTCTCCTTCCACCTCAATCAGGAGGTGGTTCTTCCGACTTTCTTTCCCAGGCCTCATGCTAGCCGGGCTCAGATGGTCCTGCATATACCCTGGACTGTAGGAGGGCGTTGTCCTTCTACCTTGACCGTACGCGGGAGCACCGGAGGGCGGTTCAGCTCTTCGTCTCTTATGACCCCAGTAGATTGGGGTTGGCTGTTTCCAAGCGTACCTTGTCCATATGGGTAGCTGACTGCATCGCCTGGGCTTACAGGGCAGCCGTCGTTGCAGGGTCGAGTGATGACTCACCGTGTCAGGGCGAAGGCTGCGTCAGTGGCTCATCTCTGCTCTGTTCCGTTGGCAGTCATCTGCCGGGCCGCTACTTGGTCTTCAAGCCAGACTTTTGCGGCCCACTACTGCCTTGAGAAGGAGTCCCGCAGGGACAGTGCTTTTGGGCAAGCGGTACTCCATAATCTCTTTGAGGTCTAGGCAAATCCTACCCTCCGGCCCTGGTGTTTGGGCTACCTATCGGGGGCGTTATCAGAGAAGATTCTGTTCTTGCATGCTGAGGCTCTAGAGGGAGCTCATTTTTCAGTTTGGGGCCTCTGGTAGCCCTAAGCTAGGAAGTCCCATATGTGAGGACTGACTTCCTGCTTGGTCCTGGAGAAAGAGTAGTTACTCACCTGTAACAGGTGTTCTCCAGGAGCAGCAGGAATCAGTCCTCACAACCCTCCCTCCTCCCCTTGGAGTTGCAGTCATATGATTTATTTTTGCTTTTTTTGCTGTCTTTTAGCTATGTCATCAGACAGAGCAAGATGGCACCCTTGGGCGGGAAGGGGACCGCGCATGCGCGCTGCATTCCCAAAGGCTTTCTATGAAAGCTGGGGAAATGTTCCGTACGGGGGCTCCGTCTGCACCGACGTCACCCATATGTGAGGACTGATTCCTGCTGCTCCTGGAGAACACCTTTTACAGGTGAGTAACTACTCTTTTCTGCATATCACTCTTGAAATCTCTCCCTTTTCACCCTAATCCCATGTCCCCTTGTAGCAGAGCTTGCTTTCAATCACAGGAGGTTTAAATACCTTCTGTGCATTTATGTCACAGAGGTATTTAAACGTCTCAATCATATCACTTCTATCCCGCCTTTCCTCTAAGGTGTACATATTAAGATCTTTAAGTCTGTCCTCATATGCTTTATAATGAAGACCACTAACCATTTTAGTAGCCACCCTCTGTACTTGACTCCAGCCTGTTTATATCTTTTTGAAGGTGCGGTCTCCAGAACTGCACACAATACTCCAAATAAGGTCGCACCAAAGACTTATACAGAGGCACTCTCACCTCCTTTCTTCTGCTGGCCATTCCTCTCCCTATGCACCCAAGCATCCTCTTAGCTTTTGCTGTCGCCTTTTCTATCTGTTTAGCTACTTTAAAATTATCAGACACAATCACGCCTAGGTCCCGCTCTTTTTTAGTGGACAAAAGTACTTCACTCCCTATACTATATTGCTCCCTTGGATTGCTGCAGCCCAAATGAAGGACCTTGCATTTTTTTAATATTAAATCTCAGCTGCCAAATTCTAGACCATTCTTCAAGCTTAGCTAGATCCCTCCTCATGTTATCTACATCTTCCCGGGTGTCTATTCTATTGCAGATTTTGGTATCATCCACAAAGAGGCAAACCTTACCCAACAGTCCTTTTGCTATATCATTAACAAAGATGTTAAGAATCGGACCAAGGACAAATCCCTGGGGCACACTACTGGTAACCTCCTTCTCAGAGTGAGCTCCATTTACTTGTACCCTTTGTTGCCTCCCACTCAGCCAATTTCTAACTCAAGCAATAACTTTAGGGTCCATCCCTAGGGTACTCAGTTTGTTTATAAGTCGCCATATGAGGAATGGTGTCAAAGGCTTTACTGAAATCTAAATACGCCACATCTAGGGCTCTCCCTCAGTCCAACTCGCTGGTCACCCAGTCCAAGAAATCAATCAGATTTGTCTGACAAGACCTGCCTCTGGTGAATCCATGCTGCCTCGGATCCTGTAATCCACTGGACTCCAGAAACCTCACTATTTTCTCTTTCAGCAGTGCTTCCAATAATTTACTGACCACTGAAGTTAAACTAACTAGCCTGTAGTTTTCAACCACATCCTTATTTCTGCTTTTGTGTAAAGGGACTACATGTGCCTCTCTCCAGTACTTTCGCACCACTCCCAACTCCAATGAAGCATACCAACTGTACATTGGTATGTTCCGCACGATTTGGCTAAAGAGCTCGGGGGGTTCTCCACAGGCCTCGAGGGAGAACCCCTCAACAGATTCGGCACTCTGTTAAAGTCCGTCGCAGACTGCTCTAAGTACCTCTCCTGAACCTCCTATGATGGATTTGAGACATCGGCTTGGGTGCCGGCCGTGGGCATTGGGGCATGGCCAGGCATGACTCCAGTCTTCGGATTTGGAGCATTGGGTGCAGGAGAAGCTCCTGGATGTGCCCTGCCTCGGCGAGCAGCTCTTCGGCAAGCCCATGGAGGATAAGGCGGCGGAGATAGAGACAGAGTTCATCACCAGAACCCGTCTCTCCCGCAAGACCTCCACTCTGCCTCGAAAGAAGCAGCCAGCCAAGAAGCCCTTCTTCCCTAGAAAGGGCCTCCAGTACCGTGGCTATCCGGCTGCCCCCACGCCGACCATACCAGCACAGGGTAAATCCGGACAAGGGCATTGTAAGCTGAAAGGGCCGAAGGCCCAGACACCGGCTCCCCCGCAACCCACTCAGGGGTTTTGACACCACCGGCATAGCCCCTCACCCTCCGGCGACACAGCAGCCAGTGGTGGGGCACCCGTCCCATTTCGCCCCCTCGTGGGCCTCCATCACCTCAGACACCTGGGTTCTCCAGGTCGTCCGAGATGGCATTCGCCTTCACTTCGAAAGGCTTCCTCCCCCTTTCTCCCCTGCAGAGCGTCCTTGACTCCCTGCGCACCAGCTCCTGATGCAGCGGGAATTACACTCTCTCCTTGCCCAAAGGGCAGTCGAGAAGGTCCCTCCACACCTTCAAGGTTGGGGCTTCTATTCCCGGTACTTCCTCGTTCTGAAAAAGACTGCGGCCCATCCTCGACCTCCACAGGTTAAACAAGTTCCTGGTGCGGGAGAAATTCAAGATGTTATCCCTTGGTGTTCTGCTGCCCTTCCTATGACAGGGCGACTGGCTATGCTCTTTGGATCTAAAGGACGCTTATGACCACATCCTAATCCTACTACTACTACTATTTAGCACTTATATAGCGCCACGCACGCAGCGCTGTACAGGGAAAAATACAAGAGTGGTGCTCGTATGAGCTTACAATTAAGTTGAGACAATACAGAGCATTGATCCACCCCCAGCACAGGCATATCTGCGCTTCAGGTTACAGAGAGAGCACTTCCAATACAAAGTGCTCCCCTTCGGCCTCGCGTCTGCCCCGCGAGTCTTCACAAAGTGCCTAGTCGTGGTTGTGACTCACCTTCGGCGTCAGGGCATACCGGTCTTTCCCTACCTCGACGACTGGCTCGTTACGGGCTCCTCGGTCGAGGAGGCTTGGCGGGCAACGTCGCGCACCATCCTCCTCTTGGAGAGCTTGGGGTTCTTGATCAACTCCCCAAAGTCTCACCTTGAGCCGGTGCAGGCTCTCGAGTTTATCGGGGCGTGTCTCGATACTCAAGAGGCGACTGCCGCCTTACTGGTGGATCACCCCGCTCGCCTCAGTGCTCTGGTGGCTCGCATCCAGAGCGTTCCCCAGGTCACCGCTCGGACCATTCTGCATCTCCTAGGCCACATGGCCTCGACTGTTCATGTGGTCCCCCATGCTCGCCTGCACATGCAGACGGCTCAGTGGTGTCGCGGTGCCCAATGGAACGCACAATGAGCAAGAGTCGAGAGACGTTAGGATAATTGCAGTATCTTTATTAAGCAGTCCCCAACGCGTTTTGGCATGAAATGCCTTCTTCAGGGGGTAACAACTAAAATATAAACATAAAAACTTAACAATAATAATAACAAGCCCAATGGACACTAAAAATCATAAAAAGATCATAAAATCAAAAAGAGAACTATAAAATACAAACTTAGCTCCATACATGATTATAAACACAGAACACAAATAAATAAATAAATACTTGCCAAAATGATGAGAAACATTAATAAATATAAATTATTCAAATATATAAACATATAAAGTCGTGACTTGGAATTTCGTATATGAGAAAACTCATGAGTGAAGACAGACAAACAAGAGGGACAGAGTTGAAGAACAATCATATGTACTCACATTGACCCACTTCTAAAATTTGATAATTTATCCTGGAAAAAGACGAAATCTTACTGCTTCTGAAGCACTAGCATGGCAAAGCATCAATCAAGCTTCCACAGGATTGAACCATCTTTATGTGATCTAATGAGTGAAAAGGTAAAAAAAAAACATATATACATGTGAGGAGATATTGTTAAAAACGACTATCTAAATACAAATTCTACTAATATATTACTCTGGTAATGAATGCAAACCGAGGGAACAAGGACAGTACTAAATTGAAATCAGTTTGTACATAATTGTAAATTAAATACGACCCCTATTAAGGAGCCCTGCTTCTAAAAAGTGTAACCTTAAGCTTAATGATCTTACTTCACTGTGTTGTGAGAATAGGTAAATGGCTCGACAACCAAGATTGTGTCTCATTTGATCTTATATACATGTAGAAATCATCACAGCTGAGTCTGTTGACTACTATAATCATTGAACACTATGGTGCACCATGGAGCCATAGCAAATTGTAGATGTGGAAAAAGGAATAATTGCAAGAATAAAATTTGTAGCTAACTTAAAAACTGAACTAAGGTTGTGTTGCCACTTAAGAGGGACAAACATTATGACAATGGTAATTCCAACAATATTGATTATGGTTGGAAAGTGAAAATGATAACCCATCTCCTAAAACCATAATCTCCAGGAACAAGCAGGAATGAGTCCTCACATATGGGTACGTCGGTACCGACGGAGCCTGCGCGGGAATGCTCCCCAGCTTCCCAAAAAGGAAAGCTTTTGAGAGCATCCCACAGCGCATGCGCGCTGCCTTCCCGCCTTTCCTAACCAACTCTCCTCAGTTCTTCTTTTCCGCGGAGCCAGAAGGTCGTGTTCCTGTCACCGCTGAAGAAGTTCTTTATTTTAATTTATTTCTTTGGTCGCGTGTCTGCCTTCCCCAACGCCGGACCGGTACCGCCGGTCTTTTCTTTTCTTTTCCTTCTAAAAAAAAAAAAAAAGTTATTTCCCTCACTTAGTGAATTTTTCTTTTTAGGCCTCCAGGCCCATAAGAAAATTTTCCCTCATGGAAAAACCAGCCTCCGGGTTTGAAAAATGCACTAAGTGTAGCGGTACAATTTCTGTCACAGATACCCATGAATGGTGTCTGAAATGTTTGGGGTCTGAACACTCCATTCCGGATTGCCAGTCCTGTTCTCTAATGTCTAAACGAGGGTTACAGAACCGGGCAGCCAAGCTCCATGTGCTGTTTCCCACGGATGCACCGGTGGTGGCATCGACATCTTCCAGGTCTTCCTCTCCTGATGGGTCTCAGGTAACCAAGCATACTTTTAGCAGGTCCTCTAAGGGCAAATCTCCCTCTAAGCATCGAGATGCCTCCGGGCTTGCCCTTGAGGATCCTGCACCAGCCAAACAACCCCGGCGGGAAGCTCCGGCTTCCAAAGCTCCTCCTATGGGGTTACAGGTTGACATCGATGGCACGGCCTCGACCGATCACCTGTTAGACTGCTCTGGGGTACCGGCACAATCTCCCGGTACCAACATCCAGGCAGTTGTGGCATCTATGGATCACACTGTCCAATCCATGCAGCAGGCTATAATGGCTTTCATTAAGGCTGCGACGCCGTCGGTACCGCAACGAGTTCCGTTGTCGGTACCGACACCGGTACCGGTACCAGCTTCAATACCGGTACCGGGGGCATCGACATCGGCCAGGATACCGACTCTGGCTCCCTGTCCAGGGCTTTTTCTCGGTACCGATCCGGTACCGGGGATGCCCGATGTCGATACCGATCGATACGTGTATCGTTCGTTGGAAGTGGCTAGTCGATACTTTGATTCCTCTGATGATTCTGATTCATCGGATGAGTCTCCTGAAGTATCCATCACCCTTCCTGAGGAGCCCTCTTCTCCAAAAAGGAGAATGTCTCCTCCAGAGGATTTGTCCTTTCAAGACTTCATAGTAGAAGTGGCTAAAGGACTCTCTATTTCAGTAACCTCTGAAAAAGAACCTAGAGCAAAAAAATTAGATATTTTGGGATACTCCAAGGTTCCCAGAGAGGCAGTCACCTTGCCAATTCTTGAAATTCTTCAGGAACATTTGATAGAATTATGGGAGACTCCTCTCACCCTTTCTCCTCATTCTCGCAGATTGGACACCATGTACCGTGTCCCTCCCTCCCCTCCTGGTTTTCAAAAAACTCAGCTTCCTCACCACTCCATTGTGGTGCAGTCAGCAATGAAAAGGATAAAGAGTACCAAAAGACACTCTTCTACTCCGCCAGGAAGAGAATGCAGGACCTTGGATGCTTTTGGTAGGAAAATCTTCCAAGCCAGTATGCTCATTGCCAGAATTAATTAATATAGCTTTTATATGGGTATGTTTCTGAAGGAAGTTGCAGAGAAACTACACAATTTTCTCCCTTTTATTCCAGAGGATAAAAGGGAGGAATTCCTTCTTTGCCTCAAGCATACTCAAGACATTTCAAAGTTCTCAAACAGGGCAGCCTTTGATTCTTTGAAGGTGCCAGCAGAGCCTCGGGCATTGCTATAGCTGCTCGTAGAATTGCTTGGCTCCAGGCTTCTGATCTCGAACCCTGGGTTCAAGATGGGTTAGGAAATCTGCCCTGCACTGGGGAAAATCTCTTTGGCAAAGAGTGGCAAATTAAAGCCACTCAAATGGATGCAGAAAATGCTGCTCTGGATAGACTTTCAAAGTCTACTTCCACTCCTGCCAAGAAAAATTTTTTCAAAAAGTCTTTTTACAAAAAGGGCAGATTTATTTCCACTTCTGCTCAACAGTCTTCTACAGGTCGCTTTGCTACTAAGCGTCAGCAACCTAAACAGGCCAGGTCAAAACTCGCAGGGGCTCCTACAACCCAGCAGTCCCAACCCCCTCAGGGTTTTGACTTCCTACTAGAGAACTTAACCTTTCTGGCTCTACAACAACAACCAGAGTCTCTCACCATTCCAGGAAGGTTAGCTCATTTTGCTCCCAGATGGGAGCAAATCACATCAGAGCAGTGGACCCTCTCCATCATAAGAGAGGGCTACAAACTTCATTTTTTGAACCTTCCTCCCTACACTATGGTGAGACACTTCAATTCTCCCACCTCCCTCGACCTTCTGGATCAGGAGGTGACCACCCTTCTGGCCCAGAGGGCCATAGAAGCAGTTCCGCTTCTTCAACAGGGGTCAGGGTTTTACTCCCCCTATTTTCTCATTCCAAAGAAAACAGGGGGATACAGACCCATTCTAGATCTCCGAGAATTGAACAAATTCTTATGCAAGGAGAAGTTCAAGATGCTTTCCTTAGGAACTCTCCTTCCATACCTGCAGAGTCAGGATTGGCTTTGTTCTCTAGATCTCAAGGATGCGTACACTCATATACTCATCCATCCATCCCACAGAAAATTCCTACGTTTTCTGTTCCAGGGAAAACATTACCAATACAGAGTGCTTCCTTTCGGCCTAGCCTCTGCTCCAAGAGTATTCACCAAATGCATGGCAATAGTTGCTGCATTTCTACGCACTCTGGGAATATTTGTCTTCCCATACCTGGACGACTGGCTCATCCGAGCTCCATCTCAGAGGCCCAGATTTCCCTGGATCGCATACGGCGCATTCTGCAGTATCTGGGACTTGTGGTAAACCTCCCAAAGTCTCAGCTCACCCCTACTCAGTCCCTAGAATTCATAGGGGCCTGGTTGGATACCACTACTGCAAGGGCCTACCTTCCTCAGGCCCGTTGCCAACGCCTAGTGCAGTTAGCCTCCCAGATTCAGTCAAAGACCCACTTAACTGCCCGGGAGATGCTACAACTGCTAGGCCACATGGCTTCCACAGTACATGTGGTACCCTATGCTCGCCTACATATGAGAGCAGCTCAATGGACTTTGTCCACACAGTGGACTCAAGCATCAGGAGCTCTCTCAGACCAAATAGCAACCTCCAAACGTCTCTTTTGGTCTCTCCAATGGTGGATGTCCACTCAAAATCTGTTGCTGGGGTTCCCCTTCCAGCCTGTACTACCCCAAGCAACCCTCACAACAGATGCCTCCCAAACAGGTTGGGGAGCTCATCTTCAAGACCTCTCCACCCAAGGCACTTGGTCCCCACAGGAGACCTCTCTTCATATCAACCACTTGGAACTTTGAGCAGTTTTCCTCGCTCTCAAGGTCTTTCATACCCTCCTCAGCTACAAGACAGTCCTCATTCATACGGACAATCAAGTAGCCATGTTTTACATAAACAAGCAAGGAGGAACTGGCTCTCTGACGCTTTGCAACGAAGCTCTAAGATTATGGGCCTTCGCCAGAGAGCATCAAATCCATCTCCTGGCAGTATACCTCCCAGGAATCCAAAACTCTTGGGCAGACAGACTCAGTCGAGTTCTGCTTCCACACGAATGGTCCCTGCACAGGGATCAGGTACTCAGAATCTTTCAGGAATGGGGAACCCCGGACATAGACCTCTTTGCAAGTCCGTGGAATGCCCAACTTCCCCGGTTCTGTTCCAGAATTCCGTGTCAGGAAGCTCTGGCCAAGGATGCCTTCCTCCTTCATTGGGGTCAGGACTTCCTGTATGCTTTTCCACCCATTCCTTTGATTCCCAAGACTCTGTTCAAACTTCAGAGGGATCAAGGATCTATGATCCTCATAGCTCCACGCTGGCCATGCCAAGTGTGGTACCCTCTACTTCTGCATCTCTCCCAAGCCCCCTCCCTGGATTTGGGAGCTGCTCCAGACCACCTTTCTCAGGAGGAGGGGACTTTGTGGCACCCAAACCCCAAGTCCCTTCACCTCAAAGCTTGGTTACTGAAGTCCTAGACCCTCAGGACTTAAATGTTTCTCAGCAAATGAAAGATATCCTCCATGCTTCCAGAAGACCTTCCACTAGGCGTTCCTATGCTTTTAAGTGGAAAAGATTTTCTATGTGGTGTGCTCAAAAGGGTCTTGACCCTCTAGCACTACCTGTGAATTCCCTCTTAGAATATCTCCTGCATCTCTCCAATGCAGGCCTTAAGATGAATTCAATAAGAGTCCATTTGAGTGCTATTGCGGCATCCCTCAAACCTCTCAATGGACAACCTATTTCCTCTCATCCTCTTATTACAAGATTTATGAGAGGCCTAACTTTAACTAAACCTCCCATTCGACCTCCCCCGGTGGCATGGGATTTAAACTTGGTTCTTGGTCAGCTTATGAAGCCACCTTTTGAACCCTTAGCCACTACCTCCTTGAAATTCCTTTCCTGGAAGGTTATTTTCCTTATTGCAGTCACTTCTGCTCGCCGCATCAGTGAACTACAGGCCTTAGTAGCTAATCCACCTTTTACAAGGTTCCATCATGATAAGGTAGTCCTTAGGACAAATCCTCACTTTATGCCTAAAGTGGTCTCACCTTTTCATCTTAAAGTAAAGATTATATTCTTAGTAACCGCTCCTAGAAACAGGTACCTATGCAGTATTGTTATCCTTGTAAATAGATTGTAAATAATTACCCTTGTTATTCATGTTCCTTCCCTTGTTATCTGTAAACTCATGCACGTTGACTGTACTGAGATTTTTGTTCTATGTGAACCGCGCTGATGCTGAATAGTGCGGTATATAAGAGAGAATATAAATAAATAAAAAATCAAGAGGTGTATTTACCTGTCTTTTTTCCAGCTCCTCATGCATCCAGTGCAGAGAGGAGCCTTCATACTCTAGATTGTAAAAGAGCTCTTGCTTTTTACTTACACAGGACACAGCAACATAGAAAGTCTTCCCAGCTTTTTGTTGCTTTTGATCCTTCTCATTTAGGACTTCCAGTCTCTAAAAGAACACTGTCCAATTGGATTGCTCAGTGTATTTCTTTTGCTTACCAGAGTAAGAACCTTTCTCTGGAGGGCCATGTCACAGCTCACAATGTGCGAGCTATGGCCACCTCTATGGCTCATCTTCATTCTGTCTCCATCGATCAGATTTGTCGAGCAGCCACCTGGGCCTCGGTTCATACCTTCACAGCCCATTACTGTTTGGACAAGGACTCCCGCCGGGATGCCCTCTTTGGTCAGGCTGTCCTCAAACACCTGTTCCATTCTTGAACAACTCCTGCCCTCCTTCCCTGAATGGATGCCTGAGATCCATAGGAAGACGAGGAACCCTTAAGGGTCTCATACCTTTGGGGATCTCCCAGGCATCTTAGCTAGGGAGTCCCCATATGTGAGGATCGTTCCTGCTTGTTCCTGGAGATAGCACAGTTACTTACCTGTAACAGGTGATCTCTGGGAACAGCAGGAATTAGTCCTCACAACCCTCCCACCTCCCCTAGGATTTGTATCTCTCTCTCTTTCTTTTCCTCTCTTTGTCTCAGCTTTAAACTCGAACTGAGGAGAGTTGGTTAGGAAAGGCGGGAAGGCAGCGCGCATGCGCTGTGGGATGCTCCCAAAAGCTTTCCTTTTTGGGAAGCTGGGGAGCATTCCCGCGCAGGCTCCGTCGGTACCGACGTACCCATATGTGAGGACTAATTCCTGCTGTTCCCAGAGATCACCTGTTACAGGTAAGTAACTGTGCTTTAGTGAGTAACTAATATTACACTGGTACTTAAGAACTTGAAAAATCTGTGCTAACATGGGAAAGCTCCTTATTGAAAACAATATAATACTGTAAAAGATTTATTCAAGTGGCCCTTGCCGTGGTACATATGATTAATGTAGAACTAGCTAATAAATGTATTGTTTTTAAAAAACTATATAAGTAGACTAAATAAACTAAAACCATGAAACTGTAGTGAAAATTAAATTATTCGCTATACCACTATAAATACATTAGAAATAGTTAGCCGGAATGGCAGTCTATTTATACCAATGAATAACCTATGTATACATTAAAAATATGTACATTGATTATCCCATTGTCAAATTATTTATTGTGACCGTTTGAATCTGGCAGAACCATAATCTTGTATTGGCATCTTGTCTGGGTAACGTGTGTAGTCTGACCTAATGAGTAAACTAAAAAACCTGATTGGGGATGTATCCTTGAGGTAGTAGTGTAAGTCAGACAGACAGCCAATCGTAATGTTAAAAGAATTATTCTGGTTCAGCATTCTAACCTCACCAAACTGTAACAGTAAATTGTGCCAGTAGGGTTACTTCAAAAAAGGAGAGTCAATATCAACCGATGTATCTTGCTTGCAGTGAACCAATTATTAAATGCTGAAATCACACGAAACGCACATTAGAAGTACATTTAAAGCTACTTTTACCGTGCCATCTTCGCGGAATAAACTCGATAATTAAACCTTATAGTACATGAATTATGAATTGTTGGTTAAACAGATAAAAAAGATCTATTTTGAACTAACTGCCTCGCATAGTGCTAGCCACTGTCGAACAAAATCGCTTGCATATAGTGAAACAGAATGTAAACTGCTGAAACCACATGATTCTCCCATTAGAGCTTTGACTGGTGCCGCTACTGCCGTGCTGTTCTCTCAAAGTGAAATTGAGGACCATGGGCTCTATTTTAAAACTTGACAAATTAATCTGGGTATCGTGTACTCATCACAAAATATAAAAATTGAGCTATGTAAAAAATAATGTAAAAAACTATGATAAAACTATGAAAAAATCAATTACGATGAAAAAATACTTCCAATTCTACATGTACAAACATCGAGGCTTACTAGGAAAGGGTAGAATCCAACGTCATATACACTGTCTCGTGTGGATACAAAATGCCCACTAGAACTCAACCCGCATGGTGGTGCTGCACTTATGCTTAAAATAAAACCATTATCCTACGTGTCTACTTGTGCGAAGTGAATTGGGTTACGGAAAACTTGAAACATCCTAAAAATTCTGAAATATTGGTTACAGAAATAGGAAACCTGATCTGTACTTTAATAATAAAGCAATAAAAACTCTGTATCAAACTGTGCCGCATAAGCCAGAGATAAAATTACCTCAAGAGAGCAAGAGCGCTGTACTCGTTGTGTACTTCAAAGTGAAACCAAAATGGCTCCAGGATATCCATTATAACAGCTGCTATTCGTGCCAAAGGAGGAGGGGTCAAAGTGGGTGGAGCTAGCAAAAACTAGCAACCCATTAGTATATCTCTTAAATACAGCTCATGGAGCTATATAACCATGTTGTGCTGTAACTAGCTTCTAAAGTAGGCTTATATATCTAAATTGATAACAACTGACTGACTGAGTATAACTTATGAACAGTAAATAAATAATCCCAAAACTAATTACTGCTTCGTATTTATGTGGTGCTTATAAAAAAACAGAGAGGTCAATTTCCTGGTTTAAACCATGTGGAGTCAGGCTGCATAAGTGCAGCACCACCATGCGGGTTGAGTTCTAGTGGGCATTTTGTATCCACACGAGACAGTGTATATGACGTTGGATTCTACCCTCTCCTAGTAAGCCTCGATGTTTGTACATGTGGAATTGGAAGTATTTTTTCATCGTAATTGATTTTTTCATCGTTTTATCATAGTTTTTTACATTATTTTTTACATAGCTCAATTTTTATATTTTGTGATGAGTACACAATACCCAGATACCCGACTTTCTTTCCAAGGCCCCACGCCAACCAGGCATCGACTGCTCTCCATACCCTTGACTGCAGACGGGCTCTCGCCTTTTACTTGCAGCATACCCAGACTCCATCGCACGTCTGGCCAGCTTTTTGTAACCTATGATCCTAATAGACCGGGCAGGCAGTCACCAAATGCACCCTCTCAGTTTGGGTGGCGGACTACATCGCTTTCACCCATGCGAAGGCGGGTGCCCCGCTAGATCGTCGAGTCACTGCACACAGGATTCGGGCCAAGGCGGCCTCGGTGGCCTCACGCTCTGTGCCCCTGATGGACATCTGCTGGGCGGAGACCTGGTCTTCTACGAATACCTTCGCTGCCCACTACTGCCTGGAAAGGGACAGCGCCTTCGGCCAGGCTGTGCTCCATAACCTATTTGGGATATAAGCAACTCCTGATCTCCGACTCTTCTTCACGGCTACCAAGGGCTTCGCCCCGAGGACTCGGGCTCCTTCGGACTTCTGCTTCCGATCACGGCTTTGCGGAGGCGCTTTTTGGTTACAGGTTCGGTATCCTGTAGCTAGGGAGTCCCATAGCTTTCTGCTTGTTCCTGGAGAAAGCGTAGTTACTCACCTGTAACAGGTGTTCTCCAGGGACAGCAGGAATCAGTCCTCACTACTCTCCCACCTCCCCTGATGAGGTGCTGAATTTTTGTCTTTCCCTTACCATCTGCTTGGTAGGACTCGAGCTAAGGGACCTGACTTGAGCATGATGGCGCCCTTGGGCGGGAAGAGGACTATGCATGTGTGGCAGCAATCCCAAAGGCTTTCTTTGAAAGCTGGGGAATTGCTCCGTGCGGGCTCAGTCGGTGTCAGCCATAAGTGAGGACTGATTCCTGCTGTCCCTGGAGAAAACCTGTTAGAGGTGAGTTACTACACTTTATCCTCATCAGCTTCTACATATTCCTCCCCTTCACCCTTGATTCTGACAATACCACTTTTGCCTTTCCTCTTCTCACTAACATATCTGAAAATCTTAATTCTCTCTCGCTCCCCCCCCCCCCCCACAATTTTATTGCATTGGCTCTTTCCTCCTCTTTTTGAATCTTTGCTTTCCTGACTACTTTGCTAGCTTCTCTAAGTTTTTCCAAATATAGATGCCTGTCTTCCTCTCTCTGTGATCTGTTATATTTCATGAAGGCCTCCCTTTTATTCTTCACCTTTTCAGCTACTTCTTTCAAAAACCATAGCGGTCTTTTTTTCCTTGTACCTTTACTATTTTAACAAAAAGGTTGGTTGCCCTTAAAATATCCCCTTTCAGTTTTCCCCACTGTTTTTCTACATCCCCCAGCTGTTCCCATCCCACTAACGACTCCCTGAGGTTTTGGCCCGTCTTGGCAAAGTTAGTTTTCCTAAAGTCTGACCCTCGCTTTTGAATGGATTTTAATAGCCCTAGTCCTAATATTGAACCACACCATCTGGTGATCACTGGATGCAAAATGATCTCCCACTATAATATCAGAAACACTTTCACCATTGGTAAGCACCAAGTCCAGTATGGCCCCTTCACATGTGGGTTCTGTTATCAGTGGCCTGAATAGTTCTCCCTGTAGAGAATCCATGATCTCCTTACTTCTAGGTGATTCTGCAGCAGGAATGTGCCAATCAACATCTGGCATATTGAAATCCCCTATCAGTAGCACTTCCCCTTTCCTGGCAATGCTGCATGTTTCTTCAATTAACTCTGTCCACCTCTTCCTCCTGTGAGAGAGGTCTGTATATCACGCCAATGCAAATAGATTTCTCTTTCCCTCTTTGTAGTTTAACCCACAGTGCCTCCTCTCTCCCTCTTAAGCACTGTAGTTTCAAAGCTTTAATATTTTTTTTACATATAGCGCCACTCCTCTGCCCCTTCTTCCTACGCTGTCCTTTCTGAATAAAGTATAGCCTGTTATAGTTACATCCCAGTCATGGTTTTCTGTGAACCATGTTTCTGTAACTGCCACTAAATCCAAGTCAGCCTCTCCTATTAAAGCTTCAACATCTGGGATCGTATTTCCCATGCTCTGGGCATTTATACATACCGCTTTCCATATATTGTCCTGTTTACCCTTTTCCATAAAGGTATTTAATATTTCACTTACCTAGGGGCTTTCACTTACCTGGGGGCTTTCTTCCCATCCCCAACGAATCTAGTTTAAATCCCTCTTCATTAGATTAGCCAGTCTGCTTCTGAAAACACGTTGACCATCTCTGTCTGAAACTCTTGGAAAAGCATCCCATGATCAAGGAAACCAAAATGCTCTCAATGACATCATCCACGCAGCCATGCTTTCATCTCCAGGATGCGAGCTTCTCTGCCTTGGCCTTTACTCTTAACAGGGAGGATTGAAGAGAACACCACCTGCGCCCCTATCTGCTTCACCCTCTGTCCCAGAGCCATGAAGTCATTTTTGATATGTTCAGAAGGATACCTGACAGTATCATTTGTGCCGCCATGGATTAGCATCATTGGGTAATAGTCAGTGGGCTTGATGAGTCTCAGCAAACTCTCTAACATCTCGGATTTTGGCAACTGGCAGACAGCATACCTCTCTGGATGTAAAGTCTAGTCGGCAGATAGATACCTCAGTACTCCTGAGAAGAGTGTCACCAACCACCATTACCCTTTGCTTCCTTCTGGTCATTGATTCTGCAACTTTCGAGTGCCCGAGCTCTGATTCTTCCCTTTTCAGGGATTCTTTCATCTCCTCCACTTCCAAGGCTGCATACTGGTTCTTCAGTTCAGGGGCTGGAGAAGTTGGATTGTTGATCCTGCAGGCCCTGGTGACTTGTGTCCAACCTATGTCATTCTGTAGGCTTCCGTCTTCTCCTCTGCTGGAGAGCTTGGAAGTTGCAAGAAGCATCTCATCAATGTACTTCTCACTGTCTTGAATGCTCCTCAGCCTTGCCACCTCCTCTCTGAGTTCCTCCACTTGTTTCCTAAGAACTTCAGCATGCAGGTATTCTTTACATGGAATCGGTCCTTCAATGGCATTGGGACCTCTGTCTGGGCAGAGGCAGAAGCTGTAATGGGGGCAACAGCTTTGGTAATACGATTTTCCCATGGGCCGGGAAATAGAATAAGTAATCCCTCTTTTTGCCATTCTTCACTCTTCAAATGTCTACAAGATCCAGCCCTATCTTTAATTGTTTTAGCTTAATTCTGTGAATTCTAGAGGTTGAGGTGGAGCCCCTAGAGGTGTCAACTGGGATTAAGCGCTACATTAAAATCTCCCCCATTACTAGTTTGCCTTCGGCAATGCTTAATTATTGGTGATGCATTCTCTGAAAAAACTCTACTTGGTTGGTATTTGGGGTGTAAATATTTATTAACGTGTATATCATAGTTCCCCATTTGATTTTGACAATCAAATAACACCCCCCCCCTTTATCCTTGTGCACCTCCAAGATGTGACAGGATGCTCTATTTGCGAAAAGGATCCCCACACCCCCTTTCTTCTTTTCAATCTTATTAGAGGCAAATATTCTTTGTGGGTAATAGGGATGATTGACTCTGCACTCATCTTTGGATAGCAGGTGAGTCTCTTGGATAAACACTATATCGCTCTGTAACCATTTGTATCCTTTAAATAAGAGTTGACGCTTTATATACGAGTTAAGTCCCTTAACATTGAAAGTCATGAGCTTAACTTCGGCCATGACCAATTACAAATCACTTTTCCCTACGCTTTGGGGACTTGGGAAATCCTTCCATACCCACCCTCCCTCCTTCGCTCCCCTTAGTTCCCTTAACCCCCCCACCACCAACCCTCCCTTCCACTAGGTCCATCTGCTTTTGGACCGGAGAAGTGCTTTGCCAGTCCCAAATAGCCTTGCAGCTGCCATCATTCTATTTATTCTCCAGGACCAAGCAGGAACCCGGTCCTCACATATGGGTGATGTTGGCGCCGACGGAGCCCCCGTGCGGAGCATTTCCCCAGCTTTCAAGGAAAGCCTTTGGGAATGAAGCGTGCATTCATAAGAACATAAGATATGCCATACTGGGTCAGACCAAGGTCCATCAAGCCCAGCATTCTGTTTCCAACAGTGGCCAATCTAGGTCATACGTACCTAGCAGTTTCCCCAAGGGACACAGGTTCCACAATGCTTGTACTGGTTCAAGCATTGATATCCTGGGTCCCTTCTTAATAATGGTTTATGGACCTTTCCTTCAGGAACTTGTCCAAACCTTTTTTAAACCCAGCTACACTAACAGCCTTTACTACATCCTCCAGCAACAAATTCCAGAGTTTGATTACACGTTGAGTGAAAAATATTTTCTTTTATTAGTCTTAAATAGTTTACCCTGGAGCTTCATTGCATGTCCCCTAGTCTTTCCATATTCTGATAAGGTAAACAATCGATCTACGTTTACCCGTTCCACTCCGTTCATTAATTTATAGACTTCTATCATATCTCCCCTCAGCCGTCTCTTCTCCAGGCTAAAGAGCCCCAACCTTTTTAGCCTTTCTTCATAGGAGTAGCCTTCCATCCCCTTTACCATTTTGGTGGCTCTTCTCTGAACCTTTTCTAAAATCGCTATATCCTTTTTAAGATACAGCGACCAGAATTGCACACAATATTCAAGGTGTGGTCTCACCATGGAACGAGATAGAGGCATTATAATATCTTTTGTTTTATTTTCCATTCCTTTCCTTATCATACCTAGCATTCTATTTGCTCTCTTGGCCGCCGCTGCACACTGGGCCGAGGGTTTTAACAAGGTATCCACAATGACGCCTAAATCTTTTTCCTGGGTGGTGGTTCCTAATGTGGAACCTTGCATCGTGTAACCATAGTTTGGGTTGTTCTTCCCTAGGTGCATAACCTTGCACTTCTCCACATTAAATTTCATCTGCCATTTTGATGCCCAGTCTTCCAATTTATCAAGATCCTCTTGCAATTTTCCACAATCCTCCTGGGTTTTAACAACTTTAAATAGTTTTGTGTCATCTGCAAATTTGATAACCTCACTTGTTGTTCCACTTTCCAGGTCATTTATGAATATGTCAAAAAGCAGCGGACCCAGCACAGATCCCTGGGGTACACCATTATTCACCTTTCTCCATTGGGAAAATTGGCCATTTAGCCCTACCCTCTGCTTTCTATCTTTTAACCAGTTCCTGATCCACAGTAGTACACTGCCTCCTATCCCATGACTCTTTAGTTTTGCCAAAAGTCTCTCATGAGGGACCTTGTCAAAGGCTTTCTGAAAGTCCAGATACACAATATCAACCGACTCACCTTTGTCCACCTGTTTATTCACTCCTTCAAAAAAACATAACAGATTAGTAAGACAAGATCTTCCTTGTCTAAAGCCATGTTGGCTGTCTCCCATTAGGTCGTGACTATCTACATGCTGAGTAATTTTATTCTTTATGATGGTTTCTACCATTTTTCCCGGTACTGATGTCAGGCTCACTGGTCTGTAGTTTCCCGGATCACCCCTCGAACCCTTTTTAAAAATTGGTGTTACATTGGCGATCCTCCAATCCTCAGGTATTAGAGATGATTTTAATGATAGTTCACAGATTACTGATAGCAGGTCTGCAATCTCAAATTTCAGTTCTTTCAACACCCTTGCATGTATACCATCCGGCCCAGGTGATTTGCTACTCTTCAGTTTATCTAATAGTTGTAAGACATCTTCCCGATGTATCGATATTTCCTTCAATTCTTCCACACCTTTAAATACCACTTCAGTCATGGGTAACATCCCTACATCTTCCTCAGTAAAGACCGAAGCAAAGAATTCATTCAGTCTCTCCGCTATCGCCTTGTCGCCTCTTAGTGCTCCTTTAACCCCTTTATCATCTAATGGACCAACTGACTCTCTCACAGGTTTTTTGCTACGAATGTACTTGAAAAGGTCTTTATTTCGCGTTTTTGCTTCCGCAGCAAGCTTCTTCTCAAATTCTCTCTTTGCCTGCCTTATCAATGCCTTGCATTTGACTTGCCAGTGCTTGTGCTGTTTCCAGGTTTCATCGTTTGGCTCTTTTTTCCATTTCCTGAAAGATGCTTTTTTTGGCAACAACAGCCTCTCTGACCTCACCTTTAAACCATGCTGGCAGTTTTTTGGACTTCCTTCCACTTTTCTTAAAGCGTGGAATACAGCTGGTCTGGGCTTCCAAGATAGTATTTTTCAACAACACCCAAGCTTGATGTACGTCTTTAACCTTTGCAACTGCTCCTCTTAGTTTTTTCTTAACTGTTTTCCTCATTTTATCATAGTCTCCCTTTCGAAAGTTAAAGGGTAGTACTGTGGATTTCCTTACTATCCCTCCTCCACTAATTAAATCAAAGGTGATCATGCTATGATCACTATTGCCAAGTGGCCCCAACACCCTTATCTCTTGCACTACATCTGGTGTTCCACTAAGGACTAGGTCTAATATTGCTTCCCCTCTGGTTGGTTCATGAACCAGCTGCTCCAAGAAGCAGTCATTTATTTCATCTAGGAACTTTATCTCCCTAGCATGTCCTGTTGTGACACTGACCCAGTCGATGCCGGGGTAATTGAAATCACCCATTATTATTACTGCACTGTAACGTTTGCTAGCTTCCTTGATTTCTTTGAGCATTTCATCATCCATTTGTTCATTCTGGCCAGGCGGACGATAGTACACCCCCACTGCCATCGCCTTCCCCTTTTTACATGGAATTTCAATCCATAGAGATTCTACAGCAAATTTTGTTTCTTGCAAAACTTTAATCCTTTCTGACTCAATGCCCTCTCTAACATAGAGCGCAACCCCTCCACCAATTTGGTCAGCTCTATCATTACGATATAGTTTGTACCCAGGTATCAGTGTCCCACTGGTTGTCCTCCTTCCACCATGTCTCTGATATTCCAATCATATCTAACCTCTCGTTTAGTGCTATATATTCTAACACTCCCATCTTGTTTTGTAGACTTCTAGCATTTGCATACAAGCATTTTAGAGACTGTATTTTATTCATATTAATTTGGCTATTGGTAGACATGGGTAATTTGGGATCTTTAAGTTCTGTCTGCTCCATACTCGAGGGCATTTGGGCTACTTTACTCTTTTTTGGAACCTCTCTGCTTTTTGTAGTATCCTTCAAGGTTACATTCTTCCGAACCATGCGCTCTTGGGCGACTGTCGGCTTTCCCCTATTATCTAGTTTAAAAGCTGCTCTATCTCCTTTTTAAAGGTTAATGCCAGCAGCCTGGTTCCATCCCGGTTAAGGTGAAGCCCATCCCTTCGGAAGAGCCCCACCTTTCCCCAGAATGTTCCCCAGTTCCTAACAAATCCGAACCCCTCATCTCTGCACCATTGTCTCATCCACGCATTGAGACTCCGGAGCTCTGCCTGCCTTTTGGGTCCTGCGCGTGGAACGGGAAGCATTTCGGAGAACGCTACCCTGGAAGTTCTGGATTTCAACTTCCTACCTAAAAGCCTAAATTTAGCTTCCAGAACCTCCCTACCACATTTTCCTATGTCATTGGTACCGGACATGTACCAAGACAGCAGACTCCTCCCCAGCACTATCTAAGACCTTATCTAGGTGGCGTGTGAGGTCCGCTAGCTTCGCACCAGGCAGGCATGTTACCAGGCGATCCTCACGTCCACCAGCCACCCAGCTATCTACATGCCTAATGATCGAATCACCAACTATAACTGCTGTCCTAACCCTTCCCTCATGGGCACTTGGCCCTGGAGAAACCTCCTCGGTGCGAGAGGGGTTTACATCACCTGGAGGACAGGTCCTAGTTACAGGATCACTTCCTGCCACACCAGGGTGATGCTCTCCTGTCACGTGACCTCTCTCTCCTCCATGGCAACAGGGATGCTGCCAGACTGGAGGTGGGACTTCAGGACTATATCCCTGTAGGTCTCGTCTATGTACCTCTCTGTCTGTCTTATGTTTTCCAAGTCTGCTACTCTAGCCTCTAGAGAACGGACTCGTTCCCTGAGAGCAGAGAGCTCCTTGCACCTAGTGCACACGTAAGACCTCTCACCAACTGGGAGAAAATCATACATGTGACACTCAATGCAAAAGACTGGAAAGCCCACATCCCGCTGCTGGACTGCTGTCTGCATCTTAGTTTTAAGTTTGTGTTTAGATCTTTAAGTTCTTTATGTACTAAAGGGTGCTATGGATATTTATACCACTAAAACTGTACCTAAGAAGTTTAATATACCTTGTTCACCTGAAGCTTAATTAATCTCAGGTCCTTAGTGTATGACTGATTTGGGTAATGAGCTTCACCTGAGAGCACCTCCTGTCTTTTAAGTTGTGCAAGTACCTATAAAGCTGTGATTATCCCAGGGGAGGGAGGGAGGGATATAACACTTATTAAAAAAGGGCTGCTACACAGTACCTTGTCCTGTGCCGCTGAGGTAAGCTATATTCTGATTTGATTTAAATTATAGCTCTTTGCTGCTACTAGGCTCTAACCTATTAAGAAATTTAAACTACAAGCTCTCTGCTGGATTCTAAATTTAACCAGAAAGCTTTCTTCTGTGTTTTAATTTGAAACTAAAAGTACTTTGCTGATGCTAGGCCCTGAGTGACTATGAAATTTAAACTACAGCTGTCTACTGGGTATGAAAGGTAACCAGAAAGTTCTCTTCTGTGTTTTAAATTAAATCTTAAACTGTTGCTACTAGGCCCTGACTGATTTAACAAAAAAAAAAAATAGTGGGTTCACAGATTAATTAGCTTTAAAAGAAAAAAAAATTCCTTTCAGAAAAATTCCCAGAAGTATATACTCACAATTTCAGATTTCTCTCCAGAAGTAACAGCCCCCCTTTCTAGTCCCCTTCCCACACAAGGATGCCATCTTGCTCAGTCTTTCTTTTTCCGCAGAGTCCGTTAGACGTGTGTTCGTGTCAACTGGGAAAAGTTGATTTTTTTTCTGCGATTTTCATGTTGTCTTATCCGGTTCGACGCTGGTTCCCCTTCCCGTCTGGGCTCGGTACACCGGTATCGAGTCCGGAGTTTTGATTTTCGTTTTTTGTTCTTTGTGACTAACGTTTGCGCTCTTTTTGTGTTTCACTGGCCGCCCGGTCTTTTGACTTTGCAGGGGCCCTTTTTCCCCCGATGGCTGCCAGCGGGTTCAAAAAGTGTGGTCGGTGCAAGAAACTTATGTCTCACTGACACACATGACTGCTGCCTCCGATGCCTCGGGCCCGACCATGACCTGCCTGCCTGTGCCCGTGCAGCAAAATGTCGAAGGCGCCAACATCCAATGTGAGAGAATTTTCTCTGACTCCACGTCCGGCCAGGTCCAGACTTCGTCAGAGGCCTCGACATCTCGGGAGTCCGACCCCGAGCGCCGTCGGAGTTCCTCTGAAAGGGAGTCTCCCACCCGGGAGCACAGAAGGAAGAAAAAGCTCGCGAGGGTGGCATCGGTGGAGACTCCTGGCTCCTCGAGGGCCAGGTCGCATAGCCCTGACCGCCGCTGCGTGCTCTCAGTCTCGGAGAGGCCTTCCAAGCTACCTCGTGTGGAGCCGGAGTCCCCGAGTCACGTAAGTGCAGTTGTCCACGTGGGCTCTCCTCCGGGGGAGCCGCCGTTGGGGCCCGAGTCGGGGGCTGCTGAGTCTCCTGAGCTTGGACTCAGGTTGACGGCCTTGGAGAGCAGCTTGGCTGCCTTCATGGAACAGCAGCGGGTGCTGATCGCCAGTCTGACTGGTGCATCTGCCCCAACCATTGGGACCTCGACGTCTTAAGTTGACAGAGCCAATCCTCGAGTCGATGAAGTCTCGAGTCGATCCTCGGTCAAGGTCCCCCTCGACCTCCCGTGCAGGGCCGAGGTCGTCGACGCCAATACCCTTGGCGTCAGGGCGGGTGGCACCAAGGCCCACATGGCCAGAGCCGGTCGATTCCTCCTCGGTGGAGACGGAGGATGAGGAGTCCCCGGACACCTTCCGGACCCGGTGCGGCCCTTCGGACTCAACGGAGTCTAAGCCTCAGAGACGTTCTCCCCCCCCCCGAGGATACCCGGTTCTCGGACTTCGTGAGGGACATGGCCAAAGCCTTGGCCTTCCCTGCGGACGCCGAGGAGGAGCCTCGAGACGAGGAGCTCTATGCCCTCCAGTATGATTTTCCTCTGAAGGAAGCCTTTACTGTACCGGTTCCTCCGATGCTGGAATGGCCGCTCTTCCATATGTGGGAGGCACCAGCCTTGACGCCGGTTCTTAGCAAACGGGTCGATTCCATTTATCGAGTCCGTAAGATAGAAGGTCAACGCAAAAGAGGAAGGCCAGCAATGAGATGGATTGCTACAATAACAGCAGCTACGGGTACCAGTCTGTCAACAATGAGCCGCCTGACTGAAGACCGAACACAATTTAGGATAGCTATCCAGAGGGTCGCCATGAGTCGACTCCGACTCGACGGCACTTAACAACAACAAGAGCCCTGGGTTCCAAAAGGCAGAGCTACCGCACCACTCCATGGTTGTGGAATCGGCCATGCACCGTCTGAAGAGTCAGAAGATGCACTCCTCGGTGCCCCCCCCCACCGGCCGGGAGACCCGGAACCTGGATGCCCTCGGTAGAAAGTGCTTCCAGGGCTCTATGCTATCTTGCCGTATCCAGACCTACCAGCTGTACATGGGCATGTACCTACAAGACCTGGCAAAGGAGATTGCCGGGTTCTCAGCTGGCCTCTCCAAGGAACCTTTGCAGAGGTTCAAGGCTTTGTCAACAAGGATTCGAGAGTGCTCGAAGTTTATTTCTCGAGCAGCCTATGATAGCTTCGAGGCTTCGGCCTGGGTAGCCGTGGCCGGCATCAGTGCACGCCGTCAGGCCTGACTACAGTTATCAGACCTGGAGCTATGGGTGCAGGACAAGTTGGTTGATGTCACCTGCCGAGGTGAAAACCTTTTTGGCAAGCCCATGACTGAAAAGGCTGTGGAAATCGAGACTGAGACTCTCACCAGGACAAGGCTATCCAGGAAGACTTCTGCCCCTTCTCAGAAAAAGAAGGGCTTGGGAAAGAAGCCCTTTTTTCCGAGGAAGGGTGCTGCCTACAAATCCTACCCTCAATACCAGGCCTCTCCAGCTCCCCAACAGGACCAGCAAGCCAAGGGGCAGGGGCATGGGCCCCGTAGGCAGAAGACCCACAAGCCGCCAGCTCCGGCTCCTGCACAGCAGGGAGCAGGGTTTTGACTCCCACAGCATGGCCTCTTCTCCACAGCTGGCTCCACTCAGCACAGGAGTTCGGCTGACCCTGTACGCCTGCAGGTGGCCAGCCATCACAGGGGATACCTGGGTACTGAGCATAGTCCAGAAGGGCTACTTGCTCCACTTCCACTAGCTACCCCCCTCCTACTATCCAGTGAAGCCTCCAAGACTCCCTCTACACAGGAACCTCCTTCAGGAGTTGGCAAGTCTTCTAAAGGAACAGGCGGTGGAACCAGTGCCTCACCACCTGAAAGGGCAAGGCTTCTACCCCAGGTACTTCCTGGTACTAAAAAGGACAGGAGGCCTCCAGCCTATCCTAGACTTGCGAAACTTAAGTTTCTGGAGAGGGAAAAGTTCAAGATGCTTACCCTTGGGATACTGCTGCCCTACCTCCAGCAGGGAGATTGTCTATGCTCCTTAGATCTAAAGGATGCTTATACTCACATCCTCATCCATCCAGACCACAGACAATATCTCAGATTTGTGGTGGGAGGAAACCATTTCCAGTACAGAGTACTTCCCTTTGGCCTAATTTCAGCCCCCTGGGTTTTCACCAAATGCCTGGTGGTGGTGGCGGCCTATCTCAGGAATCAGGGAATTTTCGTCTTCCCATACCTGGACGACTGGCTCATCAGGGGATAGTCTCTCCAGGAGGCCAGACAAGCTACTCTTCACACTGTCTCTCTTCTTCAGCATCTGGGCTTTGTCATAAACTACGCAAAGTCCACTTTGCTCCTTTCACAAAACCTAGAGTTTATAGGGGCAAGATTAGACACCCTGCAGGCAAGAGCTTACTTGCCCGAGGACAGGGCCCACAGACTGAGGGACTTGGCCAACCAGTTCCAAAGCAATTCTCAGATCTCCGCCAGGCACTTCCTGCGGCTCCTGGGCCACATGGCATCCATGGTACATGTGACTACAAATGCCTGTCTGCACACGCGGGCTGCTCAGTGGTGCCTCAGAGCTCAGTGGGCGCAGGCCACAGGCGACCTCCGAGACAGAGTAAAGGTGTCCAAACCACTTTTGGACTCCTTGCAGTGGTTGCTACATCTCCCAAACCACCTCAGGGGGGGTACCTTTTCAGGCCCCAGCACACACAAGGGTGCTGACGACCAATGCTTCCTTATAGGGCTGGGGTGCACATTGCCAGGGCACGTGCACTCAAGGCCTCTGGTCTCCTCGGGAGGCCACACAGCAGATCAATCTGTTGGAGCTGCGAGCAATCCGCTTGGCTCTCAAGACTTTTTCTCATGCCCTCTCTCACCAGTCTGTCTTAGTTCAGACAGACAATCAGGTAGCAATGTTCTATGTAAACAAGCAAGGGGGCACAGGGTCCAGATTCCTATGTCAGGAGGCGCAGGCCCTTTGCTCCTTTGCAGTCAAACATGGCATAAGAACATAAGATATGCCATACTGGGTCAGACCAAGGTCCATCAAGCCCAGTATTCTGTTTCCAACAGTGGCCAATCTAGGTCATACGTACCTAGCAGTTTCCCCAAGGGACACAGGTTCCACAATGCTTGTATTGGTTCAAGCATTGATATCCTGGGTCCCTTCTTAATAATGGTTTATGGACCTTTCCTCCAGGAACTTGTCCAAACCTTTTTTAAACCCAGCTACACTCACAGCCTTTACTACATCCTCCAGTAACAAATTCCAGAGTTTGATTAAACGTTGAGTGAAAAAATATTTTCTTTTATTAGTCTTAAATAGTTTACCCTGTAGCTTCATTGCATGTCCCCTAGTCTTTCTATATTCTGATAAGGTAAACAATCGATCTACGTTTACCCGTTCCACTCCGTTCATTAATTTATAGACTTCTATCATATCTCCCCTCAGCCGTCTCTTTTCCAGGTTAAAGAGCCCCAACCTTTTTAGCCTTTCTTCATAGGAGTAGCCTTCCATCCCCTTTACCATTTTGGTGGCTCTTCTCTGAACCTTTTCTAAAATTGCTATATCCTTTTTAAGATATGGCGACCAGAATTGCACACAATATTCAAGGTGCGGTCTCACCATGGAACGATATAGAGGCATTATAATATCTTTTGTTTTATTTTCCATTCCTTTCCTTATCATACCTAGCATTCTATTTGCTCTCTTGGCCGCCGGTGCACACTGGGCCGAGGGTTTTAACATGGTATCCACAAGGACGCCTAAATCTTTTTCTTGGTGGTGGTTCCTAATGTGGAACCTTGCATCGTGTAACCATAGTTTGGGTTGTTCTTCCCTAGGTGCATAACCTTGCACTTCTCCACATTAAATTTCATCTGCCATTTTGATGCCCAGTCTTCCAATTTATCAAGATCCTCTTGCAATTTTCCACAATCCTCCTGGGTTTTAACAACTTTAAATAGTTTTGTGTCATCAGCAAATTTGATAACCTCACTCGTTATTCCACTTTCCAGGTCATTTATGAATATGTCAAAAAGCAGCGGACCCAGCACAGATCCCTGGGGTACACCACTATTCACCTTTCTCCATTGGGAAAATTGGCCATTTAGCCCTACCCTCTGCTTTCTATCTTTTAACCAGTTCCTGATCCACAGTAGTACACTGCCTCCTATCCCATGACTCTTTAGTTTTGCCAAAAGTCTCTCATGAGGGACCTTGTCAAAGGCTTTCTGAAAGTCCAGATACACAATATCAACCGACTCACCTTTGTCCACCTGTTTATTCACTCCTTCAAAAAAACATAACAGATTAGTAAGACAAGATCTTCCTTGTCGAAAGCCATGTTGGCTGTCTCCCATTAGGTCATGACTATCTATATGCTGAGTAATTTTATTCTTTATGATGGTTTCTACCATTTTTCCCGGTAATGATGTCAGGCTCACCGGTCTGTAGTTTCCCGGATCACCCCTCGAACCCTTTTTAAAAATTGGTGTTACATTGGCGATCCTCCAATCCTCAGGTATTAGAGATGATTTTAATGTTTCTCAAAGCAGTTGATCTACCTGGTGAGGAGAACTTCTTGGCAGACAAACTAAGCAGGATTCTCCAGCATCACGAATGGCAGTTGAATCCACTGGTGGTCCAGCAGATCTTTCTACGATGGGGAATTCCATCAGTCGATCTCTTTGCAAGTCCACTGAACCTTCAGATGTCCAGGTTTTGCTCCAGACAGCCGCATCCCCTGAGAATGGCAGCAGATGCGTTTCTTATCTCTTGGTCTACGGGCCTCCTGTATGCGTTTCCTCCCACGCTCCTGGTGGCCCGAACTCTGTTCAAGATTCTACTGGACAAGGCCTCGGTGATTCTGGTAGCCCCCAGATGGCCAAGGCAACCATGGTTTCCACTTCTTCTGCAGTTGGCGGTGGAAACTCCATTCCCTCTGGGGTTGTAACCCGATCTCCTGTCTCAGGATCAGGGTTCGCTTCTGCACCCCAATCTCAGATCCCTCAATCTGATGGATTGGCTGCTGAAAGGATAGTGCTAGCTCCCTTACTTCTATCTATGGAAGTTGAGGAGGTGGTCTTGGCCTCTAGGAGGCAGTCCACCAGAAAGTCCTATGCCCTCAAGTGGCGTAGGTTCTCAATATGGTGTGCTCAGCACAGTGAAGATCCTTTCTCCTGCCTTTTGCCAGTAGTACTACAGTACCTACTTCACCTGTCAGACCTAGGCCTTAAGTCCAACTCTGTTCAGGTCCACCTCAGTGCTCTATCAGCACACCACTCACCGGTGGAGGGTCAGTCTCTGTTGGTTCACCCCTTGGTTTCCCGCTTCCTCAGAGGCCTGCTTCTGCTCAAGCCTCCGATTCGTCCACCAGCCACTGAGTGGGATTTGAACGTGGTCTTGCAGCAACTTACTCGCCCACCGTTTGAGCCGATGGCTACTTGCCATTTACGTTTCCTTTCTTGGAAGGCGCTCTTCCTGGTAGCTCTTACCTCGGCCAGACGTGTGAGTGAACTACAAGCTCTGGTTTCTGATAGACCGTGTGCACGGTTTTATAGGAACAGGGTGGTCCTACGGACCCATCCAAAGTTCCTTCCAAAAGTTGTCGTCTCCTTCCACCTCAACCAGGAGGTGATTCTTCAGACATTCTTTCCCAGGCCGCATACCAGCCTGGCTGAAACAGTCTTGCATACCCTGGACTGTAAGAGGGCGTTGCAACACTGCAAAAGCAACAATCACGAAGAGCAGAAAACAACCAGTCCAAGGTGTGATAAAAGGAAAGGCAGAGTACTTTATTAAGCCTTCAACTGCCCGACACAGGCCGTGTTTCGTCACCCTTCGTCAGGAGCTAGCTAGGCATAACACTAAAAACATAAATACACAATAATTAAAAATGCCAAAGAACAGACTTATGACAAAAAATATATATCATAAAAAATAATAGAATCAATATAAAAAGCATTATATCATATAAAAACAACTCAAATATGCTCGAGATTTGAAACATATAAACAATGTACATGTATGAATAAACATTTAAAAATATCTCTGTTGGAGACCGTTTCAAACAGTTGGTCTAACATCAAGCTCTTATGAGACTGAATGAATAAACATGCTAAAAGAAACATAAGAGGATTAAAAACAAATACATAATGTATCATAAATAATTAAATAAATCATTAAAATGAAAAAATGGAGAGACAGGAGGAGGAGGCAGGACTTGATAAAAAGAATATGTTTAAAAACTGAATAATAGACACACAAACAACAGGTATAATACACTTCTATTGAAGCAGGAGCGAGTCAGTAGAAAAGGAGACCCTTTAAACAAACCGGCATGAGGAAACAAAAGTGCTAAGATAATATGAAACGTAGAGCATAAATACAACATGTAAGTTATAAAGAGTATGTGGGATCAGCGGGAAAGCCCCCGATATAGCTAATCTTTATATGTCTCATTTTGTGGAAAGTTTTTTGAAATCTCATACTTTTATGTCTAATATCGCCCTTTGGATACGGTATATAGACTATATATCTCCAGGAACAAGCAGGAATGAGTCTTCACATATGGGAGATGTCGCCGACGGAGCCCGCACGGGAATGCTCCCCAGCATCCAATCAGAAAGCCTTTGGGAGCATCCCCCGCGCCTGCGCGGTGGCTTCCCGCCCTTCCTACTGCCTCTCCCCAGTTTTTCGTTTTCCGCGGAGCAGGCAGGACGTCCCTCCTGCCACCGCAGAACTTTTCACCTTCTTTTTCTTGTTTCTGTAGTCGCGGTTTCCCGCCGACAGCGGCACCTCTGTGCCCCTTGTTTCCTTATTTTTTCTTAATTTTTCTTGATTTTTCTTCGTCGCCTAACGAGACCTTTTTTCCCCTCTGGGCGCCGAGGCCTACCGGGCTTACAGCATGGAGCCCCAGAAGTGCCCTCGCTGCGGGGACTTAGTTTTCCACATGGACTCCGCCTGGTGCCTCTCTTGTTTGGGGCCTGATCCTTCCCTCCCAGGCTCTCTGGGCTACGGTGTCGGGAGAAGACCTTCCCTTTTTCGGGATGACGTTTTCACGCCCAAGGCGCGGCCATCGGGTTTTTCTTCTTCTTCTTCTTCTTCTTCTTCTTCTTCTTCTTCTCTCCAGGATCAGGTAACCACACAACAGTCTGTTAAGACTAGCCAAGTCTTGAGGGGCGAGTCTCATGCGCGGCATGGCGACGGCTCCGGCCAACCCCTCAAGCCTCCCTTGGCGATTATACCCCGGCGGGAGTCCTCGGGCTCCAAAGCATTTACGGGGTTTCGGGATGTTCCTGGGGTTCGCTCCTCACAGAACATTCCCGAGCCGTGCTCGAGGGAGGTACCCGCTTCAAGCGGTGCCGATTCCCCGGCATCGGCGCCGGTGTCGAGTGTTCCACTCTTCACCAGGGACCGTCAGCTGGTGTCCTCGGGGCCGATCGACTCGACCGAGTCTGACCTCCCTCTATCCAAGCCACGCTCGGGTGCGCTACCCGATCTGGGCGGCGCAGACCCCCCGGCGGCGGTGTCGAGCGTTCTGCTCCTCGCCGAGGATCGTCAGGGGCCGCTCGATTCGGTCCAGTCTGGCATTCCTTCACCCCTGCCATCCGCGGGGGTGGTATCCGCTACGGGCGGTGCCGACCCATCGACGTCAGCATCGGTGTCGAGCGTTCCGCTCCTCACCGGGGGTTGTCAGCCGCAGTCCTCGGCGCCTCTGGGGCCGACCGACTCCTGCCGGTATGGCGTTCCTACGAGGGTGCCGCTCCCCACAGGGGATCGCCGGTCGCTGCCCCCGGCACCTCTAGGGCCGACCGACTCGACACGATCTGGCGGCTCTACGTTTATGCCATGCGCGGAGGTGGTACCCGCTTCGGGCACGTCGGCGTCGATGGTTCCACTCTTCGCCGGGGATGGTCATCTGGCCTCGCTCCCTTCGGGGCTAGTCGCTTTGACCCGCGCTGGGTCGCCGGTATCCCAGCCCTGCGCGAGGGTGGTACCGGGTTTGAGCGGCACCGCTCCACCAGTGATGGCAGAGGCGTCGAGAGCCAGGGACCGCCGTCAGCCTTCCCCGGGGCCCTCGGGGTGTGTTGATCAGCCCCAGACGGGCGACCCCCCAGCATCGTCGCGGCCGTCGAGGGCCCCGCTCTTTCCTAGAAAGGGGGCCTCGGGGCCTTCGATCGCTTCAATCCAGACTGGATCCGCGCCGTCACGCACCGGTACCCCGGCGACGGCGAGGGAGTTTTGCACTTCTCTCCCCGCAGGGACTCGCCGTCGGACGACCTGGGTACCCTCGGGGACGGGTCGCGTGCCCCGGAAGGATTTCCCTCTGGGCCGGACAGACTCGAGAAGGGGCCCGGCATCTGGCAGTGCCCGCTGCCCGACATCGGCGCCGGCGTCGGATGACTCCCTCTCCACCAAGCTTGGTCCTCGGGGGCCCGTGATGCTCATGACGCCGATCGGCACGGTTCCGGCCCCGGGATCAGCACCGCCGGCACAGCCGCCCCCGCCGGGGCCCTCTAGAAGGGAGTCGATCTCATCGCTCGGTTCGATGCCCAGCCTGGAATCGGTATCCAGCCTCGAAGGCTCGGCCACGACACATCTCGAAATCGGCCCCTGTCCCCTCTCGCGATGCGGAGCGGAAATCGTTGGCCACTGCCCTTCGGCTGCCGCAGAACCGCTTCAGTGGCCGGGGGCAGCGCCGCGCCGGGGCCGATTCTGGCGGCCCCATCGGTGCCATCGACCTCCTCGATGCCTAGCTTGGAATCCATTCCAGGAGCCGAAGACACCATGTTGACCGCCCCGATCCGGGGCTCTTGGTCCCCTCCTCTGCCCAGCGGGCATCAGCCCGAAAGGCTTCTCGGTGCCCTGGCGGCCCCTCCCGCCACCGCCTCCCACGACATAGCCCCTCCGGGGGAGCCGTCTTTTCAGAATTTCATACTTGACATGGCGGACTTGCTGGCCATCCCTATCCCGGACCTAGCTCTGGGCCCTGCGGAACAGGCCGCCGTGATGCTTCCTCTGCACCCCTCCCTACAGGATCTCCTGCTGGGGGCTTGGCGGTCGCCTTTGAGGGTTCCGGCACCGTCGACTGCGATGCATGCTCTGTATCAGGTGCCCCCCCTCCCCGGGTTTTCGGCAGCACCAGCTTCCACATCGTTCCATTGTGGTAGAATCGGTGCTGAGGAAGGCCGGAAGCAAGGAAAAGCATTCCTCCCGCCCTCCAGGCCGTGCCTCGAAGACGCTAGATACCCTAGGACGCCAAACCTTTCAAACGTCTATGCTGGCGTCCAGAATTATTTCATATATTTTTTATATGAGTCTGTCGCTCCGGGAGATCACCGAGAGATTATCTCTGTTGTCTCCCTTTTTATCTGCAACCAAGGCCTTTGAGTATTCCCTGCTCCTTTATCACTGCAGGAATATCTCTGTGTTCCTTTCTCGTGCTTCTCTAGACTCCTTCCTGTCGGTCAGCAGATGTTCTGCTGTTGCCATTAGAGCACGCCGTACAGCATGGTTGCAGGCGTCCGAGTTGTGTAGACGAGCACAGCATAACCTGGGTAATTCTCCCTGTGACGGAGATCATATCTTCAATGGCGAAGCCTTACATCAGGTCACGCAGTGCTTCACTAACCTTCCCAGTGTTAGAAGCCACCCTAGGGCCCGGCTTCCCCCCGGTGGTGGTACACACCTGTCCAGACCTTCCTTCCCTAGGAAGAGGAAATGTCACCCCTCAGCCCACCCGCCAGGTGCGCCCAAGCAAGGGACCTCTCACCCTGGGTTGAAGTTCCCGGGTCCGCATCAGGACTCTCATACCAAGCAGGTTTAGGCTCCGGTGGGCGGCTGCCTGCGGTTTACCTTCTTACCAGAAGTTTACAATTGGAATGGGGCTCGTTCAGTAGGGGAAATGGCTCGGGGGCTTATCCAGGGGTTTAGGTATTCTCCTTCTGCTGGTAGAAGGAGACCACCTCTGCTCCTTGATAGCTCTGGCCCGCGGTCAGCTGGCTTACCCTTCGGTACGGCCCCTAACCCTTCTCGACCAGTATTCCCCTGCTGATTGCTTCCGTACCGGAATTTTCCTTCCAGCCTATAGTCCCCCAATGATTACCAAGGACTATGCCCTCATGTTCCCCGATTAGTACGGGGAGCGAGCTCTGCGTGCAGGTCCTGGGGACGCCTATAGGGCCTCATGCCCCCTGATGTGCTCTTCCGGACGGACGCTATTCTCTGTCATGCACGCTACCGTGCTATTAGTTCGCCGATCTGCCCTTGTTCCACCGGGGTAGATCCCTCTTCGGACGGATCTTGACGCCACCTCCCCAGGTGGACGTTCTGTGGATCAATGGCAGGTTCCTCGGCGTACCTGCGTTAGTGCCGGGGTGGGGCGTTCTATATGCCCAACGGCCTAGATAGGCCACATATCACCTGCTCTATCGGCACTTTTTGGGGGATGCCCACGGTGCCTGTGTTCTGCCGCCTATTTTTTCCCAATGGCTGGTATTCATGCACCCCTCCCCCCCTCCTCCGGGGTCCCACCAGTCCACCTGCCTATTCCTTAGTTCGGCGCTCGGACTGGTTGTACTCTACTGCTGTGAAGTCAACAGCTTCTTTTTCAGTTATACCCTCCTCCCGGAGGTTCAGTCCCTTGTCTCCCTATCTCTTCGCTAGGGCAGACTGTGTACTCCTTCTGCTTCGGGGTACTCCCCTACTCTTCTCCGGAATAGGCTATCCAGATCGGCCAGTCTTCTGCTGTTAGTCCTCTGAGTTATGGACTCTGCTCCTAAGGGAGTGCTCAGCTTTGCATAAAGCTCCTTGAAGACCTGCCGTTCTTCTCCTGACCCAGCTGCCTCCTGGATCTCTTGGCCTTCCGGATTTGGAACTTCCTCCTCGCTGCGGTGAAGTTCCCTTGAAGACCTCGCTACTGCATCTACCGTACCTTCATCACCGTTCTACTTCCTACAACTCAGTAGGTAAGCTCTACATGGTACTAAGTTATTAATTCCTTAATTACTTGCTGATGCTTCCATGCATTCTACTGACTACATTCCTTGTAGTCTTTGGATTTGCTGTTCTCCCTCTCAACTCCTACCCTCCATCCCTTCTCAGGGGATGCCGGGGTTTCAGGTTGGGAAAATGCCATCCCGTCCTGGGCCGGGCTTGCGGGATCTCCCCTGGGCATCCTCAGCTAGGGAGTCCCCATATGTGAAGACTCATTCCTGCTTGTTCCTGGAGATAGCACAGTTACTTACCTGTAACAGGTGATCTCCGGAACAGCAGGAATTAGTCTTCACAACCCGCCCACCTCCCCTAGGAGTTGTATCTCTTTCTCTCTCTTCCTTCCTCTCCTCTCCTTCTGGCTCAGCTATGAAACTCAACTGGGGAGAGGCAGTAGGAAGGGCGGGAAGCCACCGTGCAGGCGCGGGGGATGCTCCCAAAGGCTTTTTGATTGGATGCTGGGGATGCTCCCATATGTGAAGACTAATTCCTGCTGTTCCGGAGATCACCTGTTACAGGTAAGTAACTGTGCTTTTAATCCTTTGGAGAGGATCTATAGATACTCTTACTCATTTTCATTCATGTATTAATCAATTGGCTGATTTGCGGTTTCAGATGACCTATGATCCTCATACAATTTCTTATCTAGATTTATTGATTAAGAAGGAACAAGATACTTTTTCTGCCACTTTGTTTAGAAAACCAACAGACCATAACACTCTATTACACTATAGAAGTTTTCATAACCCATCTCTTAAAAATAATCTTCCAGTTAGTCAGTTTTTGAGGGCAAAAAGGATCTGCACCAGCAATCAAGATTTTGAAGTACAAGCTCAAGATATGAAGGATAGATTTTCAGCAAGACAATATCCCGTTTCTTTATCAATAAAGCTTATAAGAGAGCTTGTGATACTCCTCGAGAAGATCTACTTAGGGTTAAAGTACGTAATGAAAACCTGGGCATTGTTTGCCCCCTTATATATTCCTCACAATCTCGTAGTATAATTAAGATATTACAAAAAGAGTGGCATTTGGTTCAGACCCTTCCTGCTTTCCATAATTTAAAATTAACTGTGGCTCATAAGCGCAATATTAATCTGCATAATCTTTTAGTTCCCTCAGCTTTCACTGAAAGGAAGTTTTTATCTAATTTTAAAGGGCAATTTCAGTGCGGTAAATGTTCAGTGTGTTTGAACTCTTTACCAGTATGCAACACTTTCGTTCATCCTTTTACCAATCAGATATTTTATATTGATGATTTTGCTAATTGTGAAACCAAGAATGTCATTTACATGGTCCAATGTCCCTGTAAAAAACTATATGTAGGGAAAACTGTCCGCAGCATAAGGACTAGAATAGTGGAACATAAGAGCTGTATAAAAAGGTTTGGTTGACAAACCCCTCGTCCAGCACTGGTTGGAAGCTCACCATAAGATCATGGATTTAAAGTTTTTTGTTATCAAAAAGGTGAGAACCAACTGGAGAGTTGGCGATATCAACAAAACCATCATGCGACTGGAGCAGAAATTCATTTTTTTGCTTGATACGATGGCCCCTACAGGATTAAACTTGGATAGGGATCTATCTGTGTTTCTTTGATCCTTTTTATACATTATTAATATGACCTTTTATAGTCCCCTCCTTTGAAGCTTTTAATCATTATGATTTATTATAAGTGTCATCTATACCATCAATGGAATTGCATTTAAGCATTTTATTTATTTATTTATTCTTTTATAATACCTTAGATATTATCGGTTCTCGTATCACAAGTATGTTTTTAAGTTGTGCTTTATCATTCTCATGAGTTTTCCCTGGTATACACTCCTATGGTTTCATATTCAATAGTGTTTCATGTTTTACGCTATTTCTAGTGTCCGCTTGTTTATTGTGATTCCAATTGGGTATTTATATATTTATTTATTTGTTCCCCTTTTTATGCATCATTTTTCGATGCTGTTGATTTTTTATTTGATTATCACATTTTTTTGCATGCTTATCATTGTTTTTTATTGTCAGTATTCTAAACCGGTTTATAAACTTATCTTTTCCACGAGTTTTCACTTACATGTATTTTTACGGTTCCACATTTTATTTTAGCAATTTCATATGATTTTTTCTTGGTTTGTTTAAACTTTGCTTCTTTGCTTATACTAGAAAATTTGTAGCGATCCCCCTTCCTGCCGATCGACTTAGCTCCGCCCTCTTTAGCTTCCTTTTCTACGCGCATGAGTCAGCGTTTCTTTGTTTGCTGTGGGTGTGCATGCTACAGGCGGCAGCTCGATGTGGATATTTCTTCTCGTATGATTTTGCATCGCATGAAGCTGTATGTATCAAGGGCATTGCCTGTTCCATTCAAATGATTATATCTCCATGTCTGATTTTTTTCCTTATGTCATTTTTAAACGCAGTTTAGCTGCTTGAGAATTTGACGGTAGTTTTTTCCTTTTATATTCATTATGAAAATCTCAGGTTCTTATCATTATAAGAAAGTTCACAGCTTTCCCGCTGATCCCACATACTCTTTATAACCTACATGTTGTATTTATGCTCTACGTTTCATAATATCTTAGCATTTTTGTTTCCTCATGCCGGTTTGTTTAAATGGTCTGCTTTTCTACTGACTCGCTCCTGCTTCAATAGAAGTGTATTATACCTGTTGTTTGTGTGTCTATTATTCAGTTTTTAAGCATATTCTTTTTATCAAGTCCTGCCTCCTCCTCCTGTCTCTCCATTTTTTCATTTTTAATGATTTATTTAATTATTTATGATACATTATGTATTTCTTTTTAATCCTCTTATGTTTTTTTAGCATGTTTATTCATTCAGTCTCATAAGAGCTTGATGTTAGACCAACTGTTTGAAACGGTCTCCAACAGAGGTATTTTTAAATGTTTATTCATACATGTACATTGTTTATATGTTTCAAATCGCGTGCATATTTATTTGAGTTGTTTTTATATGATATAATGCTTTTTATATTGATTCTATTATTTTTTATGCTATATATTTTTTGTCATATGTCTGTTCTTTGGCATTTTTAATTATTGTGTATTTATGTTTTTAGTGTTATGCCTAGCTAGCCCCTGACGAAGGGTGACGAAATACGGCCTGTGTCGGGCATTTGAAGACTTAATAAAGTACTCTCTCTTTCCTTTTATCACGCCTTGGACTGGTTGTTTTCTGTAAGAGGCCATTGTCCTTTTACATAGAACTTACGCGGGGGCACAGAAGGGCTACTCAGCTCTTCGTCTCCTTTGACCCTAACAAACTGGGGTTGCCTGTCTCCAAGCGTACCTTATCTACTTGGGTTGCAGATTGTATCACCTGGGCATACAAGGCAGCCAGCCTCTCCTTGCAGGGTCGAGTCACGGCCCACAGTGTCAGGGCGAAAGCCGCGTCAGTAGCTCATCTCCGCTCTGTTCCGTTGACAGACATCTGCCGGGCCGCTACTTGGTCTTCAAGCCAGACTTTTGCGGCCCACTACTGCCTCGAGAGAGAGTCCCGAAGGGACAGTGCTTTCAGACAGGCGGTACTCCGTAATCTCTTTGAGGTTTAGGCAACTCCTACCCTCCGGCCCTTGTGTTGGGCTACCGTACAGGGGTGTTCTTGGAGGATATTCTTATCACGGATGTTGAGGCTCTTGAGAGGGAGCTATTTTTCAGCTTTGGGTTCCCAGTAGCCTAGAGCTGGGGAGTCCCATATGTGAGGACTAACTTCCTGCTTGGTCCTGGAGAAAGAGTAGTTACTCACCTGTAACAGGTGTTCTCCAGGAGCAGCAGGAATCAGTCCTCACGACCCTCCCTCCTCCCCTGGAGTTGCAGGCATATACTTCATTTTGTTTTTTGCTGTTTTTTAGCTATGTGATTAGACTGAGCAAGATGGCACCCTTGGGCGGGAAGGGGACTGCGCATGCGCGCTGCATTCCCAAAGGCTTTCCTTGAAAGCTGGAGAAATGCTCCGCACGGGGGCTCCGTCGGCGCCGACGTCACCCATATGTGAGGACTGATTCCTGCTGCTCCTGGAGAACACCTGTTACAGATGAGTAACTACTCTTCCTTTAAAGACACCCAGTATTTAAAAACACACTTTCCCATGCTAAAACCTTAATAAATTATAGACTCTGAATATGGAACAAAAAACTCTAAGCTGGCTAAACATGGAGCACCATTGCACCATAGAAGCTTCCAAGGTGGACAACATATTATACATTTACCCACAATCCTATCTAATCAGGTCTTAGGAAAGGCTTCATATATTATTTTCTCCAGGAGCAAGCAGGAAGTCAGTCCTCACATATGGGGTGATGTCGACGGAGCCCCATGCGGAGCAAATCCCCAGCTTGCGAAAAAAGCCTTTGGGACTGCATCACGCATGTGCGGTCCCCTTCCCGCCCAAGGGTGCCATCTTGCTTAGTCTCCTTTTTTCCACAGAGCCCAACTGACGTCGTGCTAATTCCCCCATGGAAAAAGTAGATAAAAGTTGGAAAATTAATTTTCTGCTTAGCCGGTTCGGCGCCGATTCTCCTTCCCGCCTTGGCTCGGTACACCGGTATCGAGTCCGGTCCATTTTTTGTCCTTAGAGACTTAGCGTTCGCGCTCTTTTTATTTTTAGCTGGCTGTCCAATCCTTTGACCTTGCAGGGGCCCTTTTTCTCCCGATGGCTGCCAGCAGCTTTAAGAAGTGTGATCGGTGCACGAAACTGATGTGTCTCACCGGCAAACACGACTGCTGCCTCCGTTGCCTTGGGCCCGACCACGACCCTGTGGGCTATGGCCCGTGCAAGAAGATGTCTTCCAAGGCCTTGAGGAACAAGCAGCAGCAACATGACAGGATTTTTCCCAAGTCCACACCCGCCTGGGCCCGGACCTCGTCAGAGGCCTCGACCTCTAGGGAGCTGTCTGACCCCGATCAGCGTCGGGTGTCCTTTGAAAGGGGGTCTCCCTCGCGGGAACACCGGAGGAAGAAAAATCCATGAGGGCGGCGGCGTCTGAGAGCTCCAAGCAGCCTGGTCCCTCGTGGGCTCGGTCGCGGAGCCTGGTGCACCACCCCGGATCCTCAGAGTCGGAGAGGCCTGCCAAACTCCCACGAAAGGAACCGGAGACACTGAGGAAGGTAAGTCCTGTCCTCGTTGTGGACTCTCCTCCGGGAAAGCCGGCATTGGTACCCTATCCCGGGGGCTGCGGAGCCTCCTGAGCTCGGCCTCAGGTTGACAGCCTTGGAGCGCAGCGTGTCTGCCTTCAAGGACCAGCAGCGGGCACTGATAGCCGGTCTCACTTGTCCGTCCGCCCCGACCACCGGGACTTTGATGTCGAAGTCGACCCTGAGGCCGAGCCGATCCTCGAGACATTAAGAACTCGAGTCGATCCTCAGCCGAGGTCCCCCTCGACCTCCCATTTGGGACCTAGGTCGTCAACGCCGATCCCCTCGGCGTCGGGGCGGTCGAGAATGAAGCCCTCGAGGCCGGAGCCGCTTGACACCTCCTCGGAGGGGTCCGATTGGGAGACGGGGGATGAGGAGTCTCGGGACACCCACTGTACCAAGTACGTCCTGTCCTGTCAGACTCCCCGGGATCTGAACCTCAGAGAAGGTCACCCCTGGAGGACACCCGTTTCTTGGACTTTGTCTGGGATATGTCCGGGATATGGCAAAGGGTTTGTCTTTCCCGGCGGATGCCGAGGAGGAGCCTCGAGCTGAGGAGCTCGCGGTCCTCCAGTATGACTTTCCTCCGAAGGAAGCCCTTACTGTATCGGTGCCCCCCATTCTGAAACGGCTGATGCTCCGCATGTGGGAGACACCGGCCTCTGTGCCGGTCTTCATCAGGCGAATCGATTTCATCTATCGAGTTCACAAGAGCCCTGGGTTCCAAAAGGCACAGCTGCTGCACATCTCCATGGTTGTATAATCGGCCATGTGCCGGCTCAAGAGCCAGAAGACGCACTCCTCGGTGCCTCCTGGCCGGGAGGCCCACAACATGGATGCACTCAGCAGAAAGTGCTACCATGGTTCGATGCTGTCATGCCGAATCCAGACGTACCAGTTTTAAATGGGCATGTACAAGACCTGGCAAAGGAGATTGCCGGGTTCTCAGCTGGTCTCTCCGAGGGACCTTTGCAGCGCTTCCAAGTTTTGTCCACTGGGATCCGAGAGTGCTCGAAGTTTGACTCGAGCAGCCTATGACGGCTTCGAGGCTTCGGCCCGGGTAGCTGCGTCCGGCATCGGTGCCCAACGCCAGGCATGGCTACAGTCAGACCTGAAACCATGGGTTCAGGCTAAGTTGGTCAGTGTCCCTTGCCAGGGTGAAAACCTCTTTGGCAAGCCCATGACTGAGAAAGCTGCCGAGATAGAGTACCTGACCTGGACAAGACTCGAGAAGAAGGCATCTACCCCTTCTAAGAAGAAGGGTTTGGGTAAGAAGCCCTTTTTCCCGAGGACAGAATCAGCTTACCGAAACTACCCCACGTATCAGGCCTCCCCAGCTCCTCAGCGGGCAGCAGGCCAAGGGATGGGGGCAAGGCCCATGTAAGCAAAAGGCCCCCAAGCCCCAGGCACCGGCTCCGGCCCAGCCTGGAGGGGGCTTTTGACTCCCAGAGCATAGTCCATCTCTCAAAGGATGCAAGGCCCTGCACAGGAGGAAGGCTGACCCTGTATGCCTACAGGTGGCCAGCCATCACAACAGACACCTGGGTTCTCCAGCTAGTCCAAATGGGCTATCGGTTACATCTCACCCAGGCACCTCCCTCTTACTTTCCAGGGAAGCCTCTCAGACCCCCTCTCCACAGGGACCTCCTCATGAAGGAGTTAGCAGGTTTTCTCAAGGATCAGGCGGTAGAAGTGGTGCCCCACCACCTGCAGGGCACAGGCTTCTACTCCAGGTACTTGCTGATATCAAAGAAAACTGGAAGCCTGAGACCTATCCTCGACCTGCGAAACTTAAACAAGTTCCTGGTGAGGGAAAAGTTCAAGATGCTTTTTTATTTATTTATTTAGACGGATTTAGTATACCGCTTTATCATTAAATCAAAGCGGTTTGGCACATCAAACAATTAATATTTTGTGGTCTGTAGCATGCAGTGGACGATTTGTTCAGTGTGATGTGTGGTGCAGTGTGTTTAGATTTTGTCCGTGAGCTATATACATAGCGAGCAATATACATATATACAAGCATGTGGTCATGATCTGGTATTGCCTTGAATAGGAGTCATTTATGTGAGGTCCTTGAAATGTTCTGTAAATAGAGCAGTTTTAAGCAGTTTTCGGAAGTCCTTGAGTTCTTAGTTGATCTTAAGTGGTCTGGGAGGGAGTTCCATATAGCGGGAGCTGCCAGGGAGAATGCCCTTCTTGAAGTGGCCTGGTTCGTTTTAGTATATTCTTTTGGGGTTCTGAAGGTGTCTGAAGTTCCTTTTCTTCTTGGTCTTTTGCTGTCATTGGTTTTTATGAGTGGTTGTAAGCTGTCAGCTGAGAGGTTGTGTATTATTTTGAAGATGTATATGAGTACTTTGAAACGGACACAAGAGCTGATTGGGAGCCAGTGAAGGTGGTACAGTATGGGAGTGATGTGGTCGTAATTTATAAAGTCTGTTATGAGTCGTGCAGCTGTGTTTTGTGCTAGCTGGAGTGGTCGGATGTTTTTTTTTTTGGTAGTCTCTGGTAGATGTGATTGCAATAGTCTAGAGTGGAATATTGCTGCCTTACCTCCGCCAGGAAGACGGGCTATGCTCCTTAGATTTCAAAGATGCGTATATGACAAGTGCAAAGTTATGCACCTAGTAGGAAAGAACAACCCACACTATGGTTACACGATGCAAGGTTCCACATTGGGAACCACCACCCAGGAAAAAAGATTTAGGAGTCATCGTGGATAACATGTTAAAACCCTCTGCCCAGTGTGCAGCGGCGGCCAAGAAAGCAAATAGAATGCTAGGTATCATAAGGAAAGGAATGGAAAATAAAACAAAGGATATTATAATGCCTCTGTATCATTCCATGGTACGACCGCACCTTGAATATTGTGTGCAATTCTGGTCGCCATATCTTTAAAAGGATATAGCGTTATTAGGAAAGGTACAGAGAAGAGCCACCAAACTGGTAAAGGGGATGGAAGGCTACTCCTATGAAGAGAGGCTACAAAGGTTAGGGCTCTTCAACCTGGAAAAGAGACGGCTGAGGGGAGACATGATAGAGATCTATAAATTAATGAATGGAGTGGAACGGGTAAACGTAGATCGATTGTTTACACTATCAGAATATAGAAAGACTAGGGGACATGTAATGAAGCTACAGGGTAAACTATTTAAGACAAATAAGAGAAAATATTTTTTTCACTCAACGTGTAATCAAACTCTGGAATTTGTTACCAGAGGATGTAGTAAGAGCTGTTAGTGTAGCTGGGTTTAAAAAAGGTTTGGACCAGTTCCTGGAGGAAAGGTCCATAAACCATTATTAAAAAGGGACCCAGGATATCAATGCTTGACCCAATACAAGCATTGTGGAACCTGTGTCTTTTGGGGATACTGCTAGGTACGTATGACCTAGATTGGCCACTGTTGGAAACAGGATACTGGGCTTGATGGACCTTGGTCTGACCCAGTATGGCATATCTTATGATATGTTCTTACGTACATCTTGATTCATCCAGACCACAGACAATATCTAAGCTTTGTAGTGGGAGAAAACCACTTTCAGTACTAAGTGCTTCCATTTGGCCTAGCCTCTGCACCCAGGGTATTCACAAAGTACCTTGGGGTGGTGGCTGCTTTCCTAAGAACTCAAGGGGTGTTCGTTTTCCCCTACTTAGACGACTGGCTCATTAGAGCCCATTCAGCTCTAGAAGTTCAACAGGCCACGTCCCACACTATCCAGTTGCTCCAGCCCCTGGGCCTTGTGATCAACTACACAAAGTCCACTCTGGTTTTTACTCGGGGACTGGAGTTCATAGGGGCAAGGTTAGACACCCTTCAGGCAAGGGCTTATCTACCAGAAGACAGGGCACAAAGACTTTTGTGGCCCTAGTACAGCAAGTGAGTCGCAGATCCCGAATCTCAGCAAGACACTTTCTGCGCCTCCTTGGGCACATGGCCTCCAAAGTGCATGTGACACCCAATGCCTGACTACACATGAGAACAGCTCAGTGGTGCCTCAGGGACCAGTGGATTCAAGCCACAGGCAGACTCAGGGACAACATCAGTGTGTCCCAACACCTGGTGAGGTCGTTGGAATGGTGGCTTCAGCCTCACAACCTTCTGGAGGGAGTGCCTTTTCAGCCTCCCACGCACTCGAGGGTGCTGACTACGCATGCATTTCTGCTGGGATGGGGTGCCCATTGCCAGCAGGTCTGCGCTCAGGGTGTGTGGTCTCCATGGGAGAGCGCACAACAAATCATTCTCCTAGAAGTTCGAGCGATCCGCCTAGCTCTTAGGACATTCTGCCAAACCCTGGCTCATCAAACTGTCTTGATTCAGACAGACAACCAAGTGGCAATGTTCTATGTGAACAAGCAAGGGGGCACAGGCTCTTGCATCCTATGCCAGGAAACCCTGTACCTATGCTCCTTTGCGGTCAGCCAGGATATGTACCTCAAAGCAGTTTACTTGCCAGGTCAGGAGAACTTCTTAGCCGACAAGCTAAGCAGAATTCTCCAGCCGCACGAGTGGCAACTGAATCCCAACATAGCCCAACAGCTCTTCCAGTGCTGGGGGCGCCCATCCATGGAGCCCACTAAATCACCAGTTGCCCCGTTTCTGTTCCAGACAGCTGCATCCACTCAGGGTTGCTGCATATGCTTTTCTAATATCATGGTCTGTGGGCCTCCTATATGCGTTTCCTCCCACGCCCCTGGTAGCTCGGACCTTATTCAAGATCCTTCAAGACAAAGCCTCGGTCATCCTGGTGGCACCCAGGTGGCCGGACAGCCATAGTTTCTGCTGTTCCTGCAGCTGGCGGAGGAGGCTCCAATTCCTCTGGGATTACAACCCAACCTCCTGTCGCAGGAGGGGGGCTCTCTTCTGCATCCCAACCTCAGGTCCCTCAACCTGATGGCATGGCTGCTGAAAGGGTAGTCCTTGCACTGCTTCTCCTCCCTGAAGAGATAGAGGATGTGCTGCTAGCCTCTAGGAGGCAATCAACTAGGAAAACCTACACATTTAAGTAGCGTAGATTTGAAGTGTGGTGTACTCAGCAGAGTGAGAACCCATTTTTCTGCCAGGTGGCAGTGGTGGTGCAGTATCTGTTTCACCTTTCAGATTTAGGTCTTAAGTCAAACTCGGTCCGAGTTCACCTGAGTGCTTTATCGATACTGTCAACCACAACCTTCTGCTTACCCAACTCTATCAAAAAAGGCGTAAGAAACTTAGCCTTAGACTGGTTCAAATCTTACTTATCTGACCGACAAGAAGTCGTCCAAATAGACAACCAAGCATCCAGGCCTTTCCAACAAACACAAGGATCTTCCCTTGCATCCCTACTCTTTAACATCTGCATACAGCCAATCTGTGATATCATTCAACATACTTTACCACATCTACGCCAACGATGTGTTACTATACACGCCATTCAACACTGATAAACCTGATTACTCGACCATAATTGAATGCTTCAAGACAGTCTCAGACTGGCTCATGACACGCAACCTGAAGGTCAACACCAATAAGACTGAGGTCTTATTCATATCCAAAGACCCCACATTTACCCCACCGCCCTCCCTCAAAGTGAAAGACTTTGACCTCACAACCAAGCAAGAGGTCCGCTATCTGGGAGTAAAAATCGACCAACGCCTGTCATGGGAGACCCACACTCAAAATATCTCCAAGACAGTCTACCATAAATTAAGAATCCTACGGCACTTACGCCCTCAACTCGAAACCTCAGACTTCCGCTCGGTGGCACAAGCTCTCATCCTCCCTCATCTGGAATATTCCATCATCATCCTGCATGGTATACCGAAGCATACCCTCCAGCCACTACAACGCGCCATGAACACAGCTGCCCGCACAATCCTAGCTGCATCCAAATACGACCACATCACCCCCAATCTAATTCAGCTTCATTGGCTCCCCATAGCAAGTCGCCTGACCTACAAAGCAATGCTATTCATTTTCAAGGCCATGCATACAATGTCGGCAACCTCGTTTTCAGAACTGATACAAAGAACGCTGGAGACCAGGACCAGGAGAACGAGTATGGTAAACTCGCTCATGACCCCATCAACAGTAAGGACCTGTACCCAGTCAACCAAGAACTGTGCATTTTCCCTATTTGCGCCAACACAGTGCCCTACCTTCAACAATACGTTCTATCCCGGATCTCTCAACTTTTAGGAAGGCATTGAAGACTCATCTCTTCAAACTAACGTACAACCACCCACTCTAGACCAGAGACACAAACGAAAACAGCTGACGGCACATGACTTTAAATATGTGCCATTGTATAATACTGTAACCTCATCTCACCCTGTTCTACCCTGTCTCGCCCCCTGTTTCGCCCCCTGTTTTACCCATTTGCACACTCTAGGGTTGTCTTGATTAGATTGTGAGCTCTGATGAGTAGGGATTGTCTCTTGTTTGTTCTTATGTAAACCGCGCTGATTTTAAATAGCACGGTATATAAATCCAACCAAATAAATAAATACCACTCTCCAGTGGAAGGACAACCTCTCTCTGTACACCCCTTGGGGTCCAGGTTCCTAAGAGATCTGCTTCTGCTGAAGCCCCCGGCCTGTCCCCTGGCGACCGAATAGGATTTGAATGTGGTCTTTACAGCAGCTTACTCACCCACCTTTTGAGCCGATGGCTACCTGCCATCTCCGCTTCCTGTCTTGGAAGGCACTTTTCTTGGTGGCACTCACATCGGCCAGACGAGTGAGTGAGCTGCAAGCACTGGTGTCCGATAGACCATACACACGGTTCTATAGGAACAGGGTGGTGCTTTGCACACACCCCAAGTTCCTTCCGAAAGTGGTCTCCTCATTCCAACTCAACCAGGAGGTGTTTCTTCTGACCTTCTTTCCCAGGCACCATGCCAGCCGGGCAGAAGCAGTTCTGCATACCCTGTACTGTAAGAGGGCGTTGGCCTTCTACATGGAGCGTACACGGGGACATCGAAGAGCTCTTCAGCTCTTCGTCTCTTATGACCCCAGTAAGCTGGGGATGCCGGTCTCCAAGCGTACGTTGTCCACCTGGGTGGCAAATTGCATTGCCTGGGCATACAGGGCGGCTGATCTCCCGTTGCAAGGTCGAGTCACGGCCCACCGGATCAGGGCTAAGGCCGCATCAGTGGCTCCTCTTCTGCTCTGTTCTGCTGGCAGACATCTGCTGGGCTGCAACCTGGTCTTCAAGCCAGACTTTTGTGGCCCATTACTGCCTGGATAGGGAGTCCCAACGGGACAGTGCTTTCGGCCAGGCTGTACTCCGTAATCTGTTCGAGGTTTAGTCAACTCCTACCCTTCGACTCTTTGGTGTCAGGCTACCGGAGTGTTACGTTCTCGGTTGAACTCCTATCATGGCTGCTGCGGCTCGTCTAGAGGGAGCTTAATTTTCAGTTATGTGTTCTCAGTAGCCTATAGCTAGAGAGTCCCATATGTGAGGACTGACTTCCTGCTTGTTCCTGGAGAAAGCGTAGTTACTCACCTGTAACAGGTGTTCTCCAGGGACAGCAGGAATCAGTCTTCACGACCCTCCCTCCTCCCCTGGAGTTGCAGTCCTTTGATTAAATGTTATCCTTTTACCGTCTTTTTAGCTATGTCATTTGACTAAGCAAGATGGCACCCTTGGGCGGGAAGTGGACCGCGCATGCGTGATGCAGTCCCAAAGGCTTTGCTCCGCATGGGGCTACATCGACGTCGCCCCATATGTGAGGACTGATTCCTGCTGTCCCTGGAGAACACCTGTTACAGGTGAGTAACTACGCTATGTTGCTGTCCTTTAAGGGTTTTCTGGCGATGCAAACACTTGTCTCCCCCTGGAGCTCGATGCCATTGGGACTGTATTCCAAGATTTGTCCTTTCTCCACCAGGGGCTTCTGATATGCCGGGGGGGGGGGGGGTGCAGGTCGGTAGGTTCGCCAGCCTGCCTGCCTGTTGCAAACCCGAGATCGCTGCTTCCACTGATCTAGCAACTGTAGCTTTTCCACAAATAGTGAATTGGAGGCCTAATAGGAAAAGCCATTTATAATGTACATTTTTTTCCCTCAGTCTTTGTTACAGCCTGATATTCCCTGCTTTTCCTCACTTCCACTTCTATTTTACACTTCACCTTCTATTTTTCTCCACTGGATTTTACCTAACTTCCATGCAGCTGTCATCAGTTCTTTTGTTCTAAATTCATGGAGGTATGCGATTATGTCTCGGGGGCTATTCTCCCTCTGGTGGCCCAATGTTCGGTGTGGAAGATCAATGGTAAGGCAGACGCCCTCGAGGGGCACTTCTGTTGCATGGAGGATGGCCCTACAGAAGTCCTCCACTTCTTTAGGGTAGTTTATGGTGTCTTCTCCTTCCGGCAGCCCCCGGATTCTAATATTGAATCAACGGGAGCTTTTGAATAATATCATTGTGTGCTAAAGTCAGGGTTTTCATTTGTTGCTGAAAAATCAAATGGTGACCTCTCGGTTCTCCACTTCTTCTATCCGAGCACCCGTCGTTGCCACATCCATTTTCAGCTCATTTAACCACTCATGCACTTCCATTTTTAGGGTGCTCAGTTCCTGTTTAGTGCTGTCGAACCACTCTTTCAAATCTTCGTGCAAGCTTTGTATCTCACTAGCGCTAGCTTTTTTGGGTTTGGCGCTGTGGGTTTCAAGAGTCTCACTTCCCCTGCCGCCTTTTTTTTTCTGTGTTAGACTTGGCTCCTGGTGTGCTTTTGTAAGAGAGAGTCTTTAAATCTATCCCAGACTTATTTATTTACGTTTTCTTATATACCGCGCTATTTTCCATCAGTGCAGTTTACATGGAAAATTTTACATACACATTTCAGGCACCCCTCGTTACTTAGCAGATTCCATTTCCTTACATTCGCCTCACCGCCAGCTTCGTTCAATCCATGCCAACCGGCTTTCTCTTCCCTCACCTTCCCAAGCCCGTTTAGAACAGACCCGCCACTCTGCTTTCTTCTTTTTTGGACCCCTCCTATGGAACATGCTACCCACTCCCCTCCGGTTAGAATCCTCTTACTCTCAGTTCAAGTCCCTACTTAAGACCTACGTCTTTCAGAAAGCATACGACCTCCCCCCAGAAGCCCCTCCCTGATTGCCTGCTCGTCTTTTCTCACTAGGCTGTCCTTGTCTGTCCCCTGTTCGTCTGCCCCTGTTATCCGTGTTGCCCGGCTGGGCTATGTCTGTCCTATGATTTGGTGATTACTGTGATGTTACTGCTCTGTCCTGCCTCTTTCTTTCCTATTTTATTATTGGCGTTCCTTTTCATGGTTTGCAGTGTGTAACCCCTCCTTTTTATTGTACACCGCTTAATGTTATTTACAATAGCGGTTTATCAAATATGAATAAAGATAAAGATAAAGATGACTTGATTTGTGTTTACAAATAACAGGAATAGGAACTTGGAAAGAAACAGGGGTAACTATTTACATCTGTACAATGCGAATTGATTGGACATTTGCGTAGATTTGCCTAGCTGGATGGTGAGTGATCAGTGGTGCTGTCATCCGGGTAATGTAAGAGGAAGAGGTAATGTTTCACGGCTTTTCTGAACTGGGTTAGATTGGTGATATCACGGATTACTGTGTGGAAGGGTGTTCCAGCATTTAGGTGCGGTGAGCTTAAAAGCCCTGTTCGTTGTGCTTTGGCAACACTTGGTCGTTTCTTTTGGGACTAGTAGTTTATTGGCGGCATGAGATCTTCTAGATCTATTAGGGGGGTTATCAGTATGAGATCTGATAAGGAAGATGGGGCGAGTCCGTTTATGATCTTGAAGGTCATTAGTATGACTTCTTGCCTGCCATCTGCCCAACTTCCGGGTGTTACTCCAACCCTCTTGATTTTGTCCTGGCTTAGAAGGTGCCAGTGGCCTCCAATCAATTCAGTATGGGTGTTTATTTAGCTGGCTGTATCGGAGCTTACTCTTCAGGTGTCCGTTCGGGTGCTGACGTCACTCCCCCCGCTCCTAGGTGCTTTTGTTGTCTCCATCTGTGGGTCCACGGACAAAAGGGGCCGCTGTGTGAATCACCTTATTTACTTTATTTACCTTAGACAAGTTGCTACTCCTGAAGGCAGTGGTGCCAATTCCCCTGGACAATCGGGGCAAGGGCAGGTATTCCATCTATTTGGTGCTGCCAAAAAAGGATGGATCATTCTGGACCAGAGTGCATGCACATCCTGCACCTCCAAATGGAAACTTTGCGATCCGTGATTCAAGCAGTGCGCCAAGGGGCATTCTTGGCATCTCTGGATTGGCCAAGACGTATTTTCATATCCCAATCCAGGAGGATCAGCAAAAATAGCTGCGTTTTGCTGTTCTTGGCACTCGCTTTCAGTTCGTTGCACCCTCCCCCTCCCCTCCCCTCCATTCGGATTGTCCACTCTTCGAAAGACATTCTCCAAGGTCATGGTGGTGGTGGCTGCAGCACTACGCCACCAAGGGATCTCTGTGCACCCATATTTGGACAGCTGGCTCTTCCGAGCCTGTTATCTTTCAGAGGCATCTTGGGAAGCGATCCGAGTGGTGTCCTTTTTGGAAAGCCTAGGCTGGGTGATCAGTCGGGAAAAGAGGCAGTTGATGCCTTCCTAGTCCATGGAGTTCCTGGGAGCATGTTCCGATACTCAAGTAGGCAGAATCTTCCTGCCAGTGGAGAAAGTCAAAACATTGTTGGATTGTTTGGTGCTGTTCTCTTCGCAGCAGGTTCCCAGTGTCTGGGATTATCTTCAGCTCCTCAGATTGATGGCGGTGACAGTTAAGATTATGATATGCGACTGCTCCAACTATTCTTGCTGACTCTATGGTCCCAAGTTCTCAGGAGTTTGAGCTCAGGCTCCTGTTCCCATTGATGGTGTAGGCCAGCTTGCGGTGATGGCAGCAGCCCAGTCATATGAAGAAGGGAGTGCTGCTAGAAGATTACTCTTGGATCCTTCTGACAATGGATGCGAGTCTCTCAGGCTGGGAGCCCATTGCCAAGACAGAATGGCTCGGGGCTGTTGGAGCCACAGGGAGGCGGTGCGGTCCATGAACCACCTCGCGGCAAGGGCCATCAGGCTGGCTCTTCTGTGTTCTGGCCTCTGGTCAAGGGCTGGGCAGTTTAAGTGTTCTCAGGCAATACCACGGTGGTAGCTTTTGTCAGTCGGCAGGGCTGCACGAGGCGTGCCGGGGTAGCCCTTGAGATGGCTCTCTCCTCTTTGCCTGAGTGGAGAAGAACTTCCTTGCTTGGTCAGCTCAGCACATAGCTGGGGTGGACAGTGTTGCAGCAGACTTTCTCAGCCATAGAGTGGAAGTTGTCAGGAGGCGTTTCAGTTGATTCTATGCCAGTGGGGTCGCATCAAGATGGATCTAATGGCAAACCCACTCCAATGCCAAAGTGTGCTGCTTTTTCAATCACTGCACAGAGATGGGAATCCGAGGGCATCACCACCATGGCCTAGTTGATGCTTATTGTATGTGTTTTCTCCATGGCCCCTGGTGGGGCGTGTGATTCAGCATATAGAGTGCCACCTGGAAAGAAATATTCTGGTGGTGCCGCATTGAAAAAGAAAAGCATGGTTTGGAGATCTGATGCGGCTTCTGCAAACATCACCTCTTCGTTTGCCTGCATCTTGGGGCTTCTTGCATCGGGGACCGATCATCCTGGAAGGACTCGGTTTCCTTCTTGCTTACAGCTTGGCTCTTGAAAGAAGATGGCTACAAACCTGGCATGGTATAGTGTACCCACGTAAAAAATTGGTCTTCTTATGAACGTACTACCTCTCGGTATAACTGCAAAAACACGTTCAATGAAACAAATTCAAAGGAATGTATCTTAAAAATAACAGTCTCTCTTCTCCTTGTTCACCAATATAAATTACTTTAAAATTTTCTGCCCGGAGGTCTCAGAATAGCACCTATTCCCTGGACAAATCGTCTGCAAAGGAATATGTGTGCTGTGTCACATCATCGACCTCTGCAATGGCATACTAAACAGCTAGTGGGTATAGCAAAAACTGTCAAAATTCACCGGGGTTTCTTCAAACCTAATTTTGCTTACAATTGTAGTTTATATATCAAATAGTATCTAATATGCCCCTCTCTAATTTTCAAATGCCTTCCACAAAGCTGGAAATCTCTTCTATCATATTCAATGATCCCTATTATTCAGTAATCCCGACGCTTCCCTTCAGCGCCTTTGAGCGTTTCTCCAATTCGGGTTCTTCACGGGATCTGTTAAGGATCCTGTGAACAAAACGAATACAACAAGAGATCATTCCCTGTATAACTCTTGCAATAATAAATTGTAAACTCCAGGAGGTAAAACTCATGATCAGGCTTTAGTCCAGAGGGAACAACGATGGATTTATAATTTGGATACTGTGATACCAAATGGATTAAATGCCATGATAGAATGGCCGGCCTGTTTATAAGTATGGGAGTTAGCAAGGGGATTAGGTGTTACACCGTAGTAGGAGGAGTCAGTCCGCGTCATGTTGACATAAGCCCTTTTAAATACCACTAGTTAGTTTCAGACCGCATGCGCGGCGTCTTTTTTGTTACTGTGAGACATGATATACTTGTGCAAAGAGGAGAAGTTTTGTATTAGATGCGGGCAGCATTTTTGTAAGTACCGTTGTTTTCTGGCTTTGGCTTGATGTGTGGAGTTTACAATTTATTAGAGAGACTGTTATTTTTAAGATACATTCCTTTGAATTTCTTTCATGGTATGGTGTACGGCAGCTGGCTCCTGAGGTGCACAAGGGGCCGGCCCTATTGGCCTTTTCTGCAGGACAGTCTGAAGAAGGGCATTTTTCTTGGCTCCGTGAAGATTCAGGTGGCAGCATTGGCCTTTTTCAGAGGTCAAGTGGCCAGTAAGTCTCCAGCCTTACACCTGGATGTTTTGTGCTTTCTTTAAGGGGTTCAACATCTACGTCTTCCCCTCCGGTCTGTGGTCCCTTCCTGGGATCTGTGTCTGGTACTACTCAAGGCCCTGATGTTGGAACCCTTAGTCATTGAAGTACACTGCTCTGAAGGACTTGATACTCATGGCAGTCTTAGTTTCAATTGTTCCACAACACGTTTTCAAAACTGCAAGCTCTGTCTTGCCAAGATCCTTGCCTATCTTTTTCTGAGGAGGCTGTTTCCATTCGACCTGTGTCTTCCTTCTTGTCTAAGATGAATGATTTCTCCCTTTAATGTGAACCACGTGATTTGTCTGGTCTCCTTCTCTAAGAGGCAGTTCGGGGGGGGAGGATAAGGATCTCTGCTTTTGCATGTCTGGAGGGTGCTTCTCCAATATTTGGAGGTTACAGGTGGTTCTCTGGGAACAAGCAGGAAGTCAGTCCTCACTTATGGGTGACATCGGCACCGACGGAGCCCGCACGGAGCAATTCCCCAGCTTTCAAAGAAAGCCTTTGGGATTGCTACCATGCATGCGTGGTCCTCTTCCCGCCCAAGGGTGCCATCTTGCTCAGTCTCCCTTTTTCCACGGAGCCCTTCGGACGCACGTCCTCGTCCCTCGGAAAAAGTTTCGTTTTCCTTGCCTTAACAGCCTCTTTTCCTTTTTTCCGGTTGCACCGGTCCTCTACCCATCCTCCCCTTACTCTCTTTTTCGGAGCTTACGGGGACAGCTTTTCCAAAAAAAATTTTTACGGGCTTTGTGCCCTTTTTTTTTCTCCTAACCACTGGCCGCGTGGGTCTTCGACCTCGCAGGGGCCGTTTTTGCCCCCATGACCACCGGGTTTAAAAAATGCAATAGATGCTCTAGGAACTGTTTAAGGTGTCTGGGAGCCGACCATGACCCAGAGCTTTCTTCGCTCTGTAAGAAAATGTCCTCTAAGGCCCTGCTTAGCACAGGCGAAAAACATTTTGGCAAAGACTGTCAGGATAAGGCTTCTCAGTTGGAATCTGAGAACACCACTCTAAAAAGGCTTTCTAGAACTACAGCCAACCCTAATAGGAAAAAGGCAGCTGTAAAGAAAACTTTATTTGTAAGAAAAAGATGTTTTACCCTTCTTATTCCCCTGCTTCTCAGTACCAACCCTCAGGGTCCTCCCAAATAGAAGAAGCCACAGGCTCCTAAGGTTCAACCAGCTCAACAGATTCATTCTGCACCTGGTTTTTTACTTTTTCCTAGAGAACATAGCCACCCTGTCTCTGGAGGTTCCCCACGCCCTCCACATAGCAAGTAGACACTGTCATTATGCCCACAAGTGGCACTTCACCACCTCAGAGCAGTGGACACTAACCATAATGAGGGAGGGCTACAGACTTCATCTCCACACCCTGCCCCTGCCACCGTAGTAAGAGAATATCATGCTCAGCCCCCTCTCACTGTTCTCCTGCTGCAAGAGGTAACTTCTCTTCTATCACACTGTGCCATAGAAGAGGTTCTTACACCTCAGCAGGAAATGGGGTTCTACTCTCCGTACTTTCTAATACCAAAGAAGAGTGGGGAGGGTACAGGCCCATCCTGGACCCCAGGAACCTAAACAAGATTCTGGTTCACAAGAGGTTCCAGATGGTCTCACTGGGGATCCTCCTTTCCTTCCTCCAGAGTTAGGACTGGCTTGCTTCTCTAGATTGTAAAGAAGCGTACACGCATATCCTCATTCATCCAGAACACAGGAAATATCTATGCTTCATCTGTCAGGGAAGACGCTATCAATAAGAGTCCTTTCTTTCGGACTCACTTCTGCCCCAAGAGTCTTTACATAGTGCATGGCGGTCATAGCTGCATATCTTAGATTTCTAGGGATATTTGTCTTCCCTTACTTAAACTGGCTCATAAAGTCAGGCACTTCCCAGGAGGTCCACCTCTCTCTCTCTTTCGAACAATGTAGGTACTGCAACATTTGGAATTTGTCATAAAACTTCCAAAAATACCATCTTGCTCCAACCCAAACACTAGAATTCATAGGAGCTCTTCTAGACACACAATAATCAAGGGCATTCCTGCCCCAACCCCATTGTACTCGTCTCATGGAGCTAGCATCCCAAGTGCAACTCAGAGATCATCTGACTGCCCAGGAAATGCTTCAACTTCTGGGTCATATGTCCTCAACAATGTATGTGGTTTCATATGCCCTTCTACATATGCGCACAGCCCAATGGGTACTTGTCTCCCAGTGGAAACAAGCCTCGGACCATCTCAGGGACAAGATCCGAGTCACTGCCCCACTTACCACATCTCTCCAATGGTGGTTTTCAACAGAAAATCTTGTTGGGTCACCTTTTCAGATGCCTCCACATCAATGCACCCTGACGATGGATGCCTCCAGACTGGGTTGAGGGGCACATTTGGGCACTCTCTCCACTCAGGGCCTCTGGACAGAACAGGAGTCCCAGCTCCAGATAAATCTACTGAAACTTTGTGCTATCTCCAATGCCCTCAGGATGTTTCAGGATCATCTACGATCCCACGGGGTCCTGGTCCAGATGGACATCCAGGTGGCCATGTTCTATGTGAACAAGCAAGGAAGAACAGGCTCTTGCCCCTCTGCAAGGAGGCCCTTCATTTCTGGTCCTTCGCCATTGCTCATTAGATACACCTCCAAACAGTGTATCTCCTAGGGGAGCAAAATGTCTTGGTGGACAAATTGAATCTGATCCTTCTTCCCCACGAATGACTCTCCATCTGGATACAACCTCCTTCATCTTTCAGACCTGGGGGACTCCAGAAATAGATCTGTTTATCATTCCGCAGACTCAACCTCTGTGTCTCGGATCTGCTCCCAATCTTCTCTCCCAGGAAGAAAGGACGCTGCCCCAACCCAATCCGCAGTCTCTCTATCTCACAGCTTGCTGAAAGCATAGCATTACAAGATCTTCTCCTTTACCTCCTGAGTAAGGTTATCTTAGCTTCCAGGAAGCCATCCATCAGACATTGATACACTTTTAAGTGGCATAGATTTTCTACCTGGTATTCCCGAAAAGATCTCAATCCTTTCCTGGCTCCAGTGGAGGTGCATCTTCAGTGTATGCTCCATCTGTCCTCATCTGGTCTCAAGACCAACTCGGTGAGAGTTCACCTCAGTACAATTTCCGCCTCTCATCATTTATTTATTTATTTATTCTATACCGCGCTATTCGGCATCAGTGCGGTTTACATGGAACAAAATTCTCAGAACAGGATAACAGGTCTGAGTTTACAATTAACAGGACAGCAAAACTTGGATAACGGTGGGGTAACTAGTTACACACAGGTGTCATAGAATAATATGTAACATAGTGGATAACTCCCTTGGATGGGCAGCCCATCTCCTCACAACCGCTTGTAGTTCACTTAATGAGAGAGCTTTTGCTGACCAAGCCTCCGATCAAACCACCACCAATGGTATGGGATCTCAATGTCGTTCTAGCGCAGCTTCTCAAGCAGCCCTTTGAATCCTTGGCAATGACCTTGCTAAAGTTTCTTACATGGAAGGTCATCTTCCTCATTTCCCTCACTTCAGCTAGATGCATTAGTAAGCTTCATGCTTTGGTGGCAGACCCACCTTACAACGGGTTCCACCATGAGAAGGTCGTCCTTAGGACTCACCCACATTTTATTGCAAAGGTTGTCTCCTTTTCATTTGAATCTGTCAATTTACCTTCCTATGTTTTTTCCTAGACCACATTCGTCTAGGGCAAAAGCAACCCTGCATACTGTGTTGACTGCAAACGTGCCTTGGCGTTCTATCTTCAAAGGACTCGAGAGCACCATAGAGCTTCGCAGTTGTTCATGTACTTGGACCCCAGTCACCTGGGGTTGCCAGTATCTAAACATACTCTCTCTAAATAGGTAGCAGATTGCATCTCATTTGCTTATGATAAAGCAGGGCTGTCACTTGAAAGTCACGTCACCGCTCATAATGTTTGTGCCATGGCTATCTTGATGTTAAATCTACACTCTGTAGCCATTGATGAAATCTGCAAGGCAGCAACTTGGTCTTCGGTCCATACTTTTGTTGCTCATTACTGTCTAGACAAGGACCCCCACTGGGATGCCATGTTTGGTCAGGCTGTTCTCCAGCACCTCTTTCAGACTTAAGGGCAACTCCTATCCTCTGTCCTGGAACTTAATGATACCAGACATCCTTGAAGGATTCATGACCTCTTGAAACCTACCCTGAGGCAAATCTCCACTGGTTTTGAGATCATTTCTCTGGCATCTTCGAGCGAGAGAGTTCCATATGTGAAGACTACTTTCCTGCTTATTCCTGGAGATAGCGTAGTTACTCACCTATAACAGGTGATCTCCGGGAACAGCAGGAATTTAGTCTTCACAACTCACCCTCCTCCCCTAGGAGTTGTAGGGTCTCTTTTTACTCTCGGCTACAAACTCAACTGAGGAAGCAGAGTTCAGAAGGCAGCTACGCAGGCGCAGAGGGATGCTCCCTAAAGTTTTCCTATTGGACGCCGGGGAGCATTCCCGTACAGGCTCCATTGGTACCGATGTCACCCATATGTGAAGACTAAATTCCTGCTGTTCCTGGAAATCTCCTGTTACAGGTGAGTAACTACGCTTTACTGTGCTGATGCCCTTTTTCTGTGTTCCCTTGCTGCTCAGATTCCTCTGCTTTCTCAGGACCCTGACTGCTTTTGACAAAGGTTTCAAAAATTCCCTTAGCATGCTTTGAGGCTGCTTTTGGATCCTGATGCTCTTCCCTCTCTTGTTCACTACTTATGTGTATCTTGCCATACTCTAGTCCCCAGTTTTGTGATGTTCTTCATCTTCATTAGACTGTAAGCTCTTATGAGCAAGGACTGTATCTCTCTATATGTGCAATGCTGCATACCCTTGTAGCGCTATACAAATGATTATTATTAGTAGTAAGGTTCAATAAGGTCTGAAAGAGTTTCAGGTCTCTCTTCAGCCTAATGCACTTTAGTGGAGAGCAATAAAGCTTCAAAAAATAATTCATTTAGTTCAGTCTCCCGGCCATCTACATTTTATACAAATTGATATAACGTTTTAATTTATATGCAGACTCCCTGGGAAATTAGTCCTTTGCAGAAACCATAATATAAGCTGCCTGTTGTGCTGCCACAGCGTTACTGTAGGGTCCATAATACTACTTAAGGGCTTCTTCAAAGTATTCCAAATCTCTTTTGTCATGAGCAGACATTGCACTAATTTCTTGTAAATGATCATGAGATCAGTGAGATCTTATCCTACTTTGAGTGAAATTTATGGTATGTAATGTTGCCTGGCTGCAGGCCTCCAACTTGAAGCAATGAGTGCAAGACAAGCTAGCCGATGTCCCACGCTGGGGAGATAACCTCTTCGGCAAGCCCATGACCGACAAGACTGATAGAGATCTATAAATTAATGAATGGAGTGGAACGGGTAAACGTAGATCGATTGTTTACATCATCAGAATATAAAAAGACTAGGGGACATGCAATGAAGCTACAGGGTGACCTATTTAAGACTAATAAGAGAAAATATTTTTTCACTCAACGTGTAATCAAACTCTGGAATTTGTTACCGGAGGATGTAGTAAAAGCTGTTAGTATAGCTGGGTTTAAAGAAGATTTGGACAAGTTCCTGGAGGAAAGGTCCATAAACCATTATTAAAAGGGACCCGTGATATTGCTTGACACAGTACAAGCATTGAGGAACCTGTCTTTTGGGGAAACTGTTTAAGACTTGAGACCTAGATTGGCTACTGTTGGAAACAGGTTACTGGGCTTGATGGACCCAGTATGGCATATCTCATGTTCTTAAAAACAATAGGTGGTAGTTGTACATGCTCAACAATATCAGTCTTACCTTTCTCAAACACTGGAATTAAAATTTTAATTTAATATAATTTGTTAGCTTTTGCAGAAACACGCTGCATTTGCTGTCACTGGATCTGTCTCGTCTGAGTGGTTGAGCATAGGAACAGTTTCTGCATTCAGGTTTAGTTCCTCTGAGAGGCTTGAAGCCATGTATTTTTTTTTTTTGTCTTTTAGCTCCCTCTTGTGGGATAGCACTTCTCTTTCCTGACTGGCTAGCCTGGTTCCCTCCAATTTCCCCTGCCTTCTTTTTTTTCATCTGTGAAAGATGGACAGCTTTTGTCTCTCAAGAGACTTAAGTGATTTATTGTTTGTAGATAACTATGTTCAACTTTATACAGTATCAGGTAAATTGTCAGGATTGTTTCTTTCCAATTCAAAGCTTTCAATTAACCACTCTGTTGTGAGTTTTTGAATTTGTCTCTCACAATCAGTAGCTTAGTCTTGCAGTGTATTAAGTCTTTCATGCAATCTTTCTAAATTCCTTGTTTTGGTAGTTTTACACAAGTCTTCAGATAATTTTAACCTCCTCCCTGTAATTTATCAGTATGTGCTTTTAAAGTTTCTCTCTCTTTATCCATTGTTTTGCAGGTTCATGAAGCCTGAGCTAGTACATGCTTTAATCAAGCATTGTCTTGCTTCAAATTTTTGTCTAAGAAGTCCTGCATCAATTGGTATAATTCAGTTGTCTGAAAGTTAACTAATTTCTCCAGGCTCAAAATGCGTAATGCCAATTGTTGAGACTATAGCCTATCGCGATCAACAGTGAGTGACTTTAGTTTCTCCGGGAATAAGCAGGAAGTCAGTCCTCACATATGGGTGACTTTGGTGCTGACGGAGCCCGCATGGATCCATTCCCCAGTTTCCAAAGAGAGTGTTTGGGGAGCTACACCACGCATTTGTGGTCATCTTTCCACTCAAAGCTGCCATCTTGCCTCAGTCTGTCTTTCCGTGGAGCCCTGCAGACATCCTGTCTGTGCACCCCGGTAAAAGTAGATTTTTTTTTTCAACCCTTTACTCATCATCTTTTCTCCATCGAGTGCTTGAATCAGTCACTTTTCGCGCCAGAGTCTTCACCTCGGCAACTAGATTTTCGCTCTGATATTTTTTTCTTCAATTTTTCTTCTTTCAGCGCGTGGGATTTTTCTCGCGTGGCCTACCTGGTCGAGACGTCTGAGTTTGATTTTGCTGGTCTCGTTTTGCCCCGCTATGTCCTCTACCAGTGGTTTTAAGCAGTGTGGCAAGTGCAATTTTTATTTATTTATTTATTTGCAAATCTCTTATATACCACCAATTCCCAAGATCAGTGGCAGTTTACATCAAACAATGTTAAAATACATAGAACAATGTGCAACTATAACAGATACATGGAAACTGTAAAGAACTATATACAAGAATTATAACATTTAGAACTATTTACAAGATACTACATATTTAAGGATTCATCTTAATTTGAGTTATCAAAAATTGTAGTGAATCAATTTGAATGGGTATATTCATGCCGATTTATGGAGGTTGGGAGGCCATAGCTAAGTCATAATCTGTGTTGGAGTAGTGCTGAGTGAACAGATATGTTTTAGGTCCTTTCGGAATTTTTGTAGATCTTTCATCTCTCTTAATTGATCTGGGAGGTTATTCCATAGGATTGGTGCTACAAATGAGAAGGCACTGTTGCTTGTTATATGTTTTGTCTTCTTTATAATGTCAGGTACTATGATGGTATTTAGATTCCTTCTTCGTCTTATTCTATTTTCAGGGGGGCTATGGATAGGAGTGGATAGGTAAGATGGGACAATTTTATTAATTAATTCGAAGGTGGTCAACAGTATTTTATATTGAATCCTGCTGGAGATAGGTAGCCAATGAAGAGAGTAAAGAATCGGGGTAATGTGGTCAGAAACCTTGGCTTTAATAATTATTCTTGCGGTAACATTTTGGGCCATTTGGAGAATTTTTAGATTCTTCTTTGTTATGCCTTGAAGTATTCCATTACAAAAGTCAAAGTGTGGGGTTATTAAGGCTTGTGTGATAGCTCTAAAATCATCATTTTCTAAAAAAGGCCTCAGTTGTTGAATGGAACGAAGTTTGTAATGTTTATTTTCTTAATGTGAGTTGTAAAGCTAAGGGTCTTGTCAAGGGTGACTCCTAGGTATTTAATCTCTTCTTTCACTGGTAGGGTAAAATTTAGAAGTTTGATGTCTGTTGGTGGTGTAAAATTTGTATTTCGTGTTGTAAAGAGAACTTCAGTTTTTTTGAAATTAATGGTCAGATTGTTTGATCTAAGCCATTTATCAGTTTCTATGAGGCAGTTTAATTTATTGTAGTTGGGGTCATGCAAGTTGATTGGGGAGAATAACATAATGTCGTCCGCATATATGTGGAAGCTTATCTTATGTTTTCAGAATATGGTGCATATTGGCTGTAGATAAAGGCTAAATAGAAGGGCAGATAGAGCGGAGCCCTGGGGTATTCCTTGTTCTTGAGGAAATGGAGGTGATTTGGTTTAGTTGTACATATTGTGACCGATCAGATATGTATGATTTAAACCAATCTGTTTGAGTCTTGAAATGAGTATATTATGGTTTACACTGTCGAATGCAGCGGATATATCAAGGAATACCAGAATGAATGCTTGTTTTGTGTTGTCTAGGCCCTTAATGAGAGTATCGAGTAGGGCTTAGAACAGTGATGGCTAACCTTTTTGAGCCTGAGTGCCCAAACTGCCGCACAAAACCAAAGAATTTCCTCAAAGTGCCAGCACGTCAATTTGCATAAATATTTGCATAATGCTAACATACACTAACTTTTAGTAAACATGTCTCTTAATGAGTGTATGGATAAAGACAGACTAAAAGATTTCTACATTACTATAATCCAGTGCCAACCGCCAGGCACATTAGGAACTACTACAAACACTGCCCATTTAGAAACCAATAGCAAACCCGCCGTATCCTAACAGCACTACCAGGACTCACAAAGCACCACACCATACCTATCAAAAGGCAACACTGCAAATATTAAACCAATACATTTCAGACAATAACAATACATGACCTACTGGGGAAAGAGAACAAGTGGCAATGTCAAAAAGGAATTACATAAACAGAATACCTCAGCTCAGTTACACAGTTGCAATTGCTCCAGCCACTTTCTTCTGGTTTCTTCATGTTTTCTGCTAACTCTCCATCATCTGCTGTCCATTTGTCCTTTCTTCTCTCTTCTAGTTTTTTTTTCCATTCTCTCTCTCTACATCCGCTTTAACATACTAATCTTTCTCCTTTTGCTCTTTCCTCATTCCTATTTCATCCACTCAAATTTTACCCCTCCATCCTCAATCCCCACTTACTCTCCCAATACCCGGCCAATTGTAGATTTTTTATCCCTCCCACACAAAATATTTTTCCCCTCTCCATTTTACTCTCCCAGCCCCATCCCATTCTAATCCCCCCCAACATCAGCTCCCTTCTAGTTCCAGCCTCACCCAGCATCCATTCCCTTCTAGTCCCTGCATCAGCCCATTTCCAGTCCTAGCCCCCCATCAGCCCATTTCCAGTCCTAGCAACCCCCCAACCCAATACCAGTCCTAGCCCCCCTCCCATCAACCCACTTCTAGTCCTAAACCCCCATCACCCCATTTTCAGTTTAAGCCCCCCCTATAACCCATTACCAGTCCTAACCCCCATCACCCCATTTCCAGACAGCCCCCATCAGCCCACAGCCCATTAGCAGTCCTACCCCCCCCGCCCGCCCATTAGCAGTCCTAACCCCCCCAGCCCATTAGCAGTCCTACCCCGCCCGCCCACCCATTAGCAGTCCTAACCCCCCCCAGCCCATTAGCAGTCCTTCCCCCCCGCCCGCCCGCCCACCCACCCATTAGCAGTCCTAACCCCCCCCCCAGCCCATTAGCAGTCCTACCCCCCCGCCCGCCCGCCCGCCCATTAGCAGTCCTAACCCCCCCTAGCCCATTAGCAGTCCTACCCCCCCGCCCGCCCATTTCCATTCCAAACCCCCCCCTACCCCATTAGCATTCCTAACCCCCCCCCCCCCCCCCCTCTGGCAAATTTTTTTAAAAAAAAGCAGGCTCTGGCTGCTGCCGCGGCAGATTGCAATGTCCCGCGGGGCCCCCTCCGCCCGCTAAGCCCCTCTGCAAGGGCTTTCAGATTCGCGAGGGAGAGCATCTCCCTCGCGTCTCTGTTAAGCCCGCAGGGGCTAATGGGAAATTTCCCATCAGTCCCTCGTGTCTAAAGGGGCTGATGGGAAATTTCCCATTAGCCCCTGCGGGATTAACAGAGACGCGAGGGAGACGCTCTCCCTCGCGAATCTGAAAGCTCTTGCAGAGGGGCTTAGCGGTCGGAGGGGGCCCCGCGGGACGCTGCATTCTGCCCTTGCCGCGTCCGCGGCAGCAGTCAGAGCCAGCTTTTTCTTTTTTTGCGGACCTTCCCGCGTGCCAGCTGCAAGGCCTTCGCGTGCCACAGGTTCGCCATCGCTGGCTTAGAAGTAGGGTTTCAACGCCATGGAAGGGGCGGAACCCGTATTGGTGATCATCAAGGGGAGCGGAAGTGTCTATATAATCCTGGAGTTGAAGTTGAACAGCTTTTTCAATGATTTTGGTTATAAAAGGAATACTGGCAATCAGACGATATGATGATGGGTCATTTCCATTTAGAGCTTTGTTTTTTAAAATTGAGCGGATAGCAGAGAATTTGAGCTGTTTAGGTAGTACACCTTGCTGAAGGGATTGGTTTACTATGTCTAAGATAAAGGGGGCAAGTTCTTGTTTTGTTGTCTTAATCCAAGAAACTGGGCAAGAATCAAGCAAGGACGTGATTGTGTTGATTGTAGATATTATATTGAGTAATTGCTTTTTATCAATAAGCTTTAAAGAGTTCCATGCCTTGTTTATTAAGTTTGGGGAATCAGGTATTGGTATTAGAGATACCGTATTTTTCGGACCATAAGACGCACTTTTTCTTCACCAAAAAGTGGGAGGAAAAGTGCCTGCGTCTTATGGTGCGAATAGAAGAAGTTGCAGAGCGGCAGCGGGTCCCCCGGGACCTTCCGTGTCCCTGGGGACTGCATCATCCCTCCCCCCCCCCCCCCGGCTTCTCCTGCTGCTGCGTGGCAGCGGCAGAATCAACTGTCCCGCGGCCCCTTCCCATCTGCCCGGCAAAGCATCTTCTGAGCTCCATCAGCGGCAGCTTTCAGGGCCGCGAAGAGAGTAGTATTTCCCTCTCGCGGCTCTGTTAAGCCTGCCGGGGCTGATGGGAATTCCCATCAGCCCCGGCAGGCTAACAGAGCCGCGAGAGGGAAATCTCTCTTCTCTTCGCGGCCCTGAAAGCTGCCGCTGATGGAGCTCAGAAGATGCTTTGCCGGGCAGATGGGAAGGGGCCGCGGGACAGTTGATTCTGCCGCTGCCACGGCAGCAGCAGAAGCCCGGGGGTTTTTTTTCATTTTTAAATTTACTTGGGCTGATGGGGGGGAGGGGGTTAGGACTAGTAATGGGGGGGGTAGGACTAGTAATGGGGGGGGGTTAGGACTGAAAATGGGGTGATGGGGGGATAGTACTGAAAATGGGGTGATGGGGGTTAGGACTGCAGGTGGTCTGATTGGGGGGCTAAGACTGAAAATGGGGTTATGGGGGGGCTAAGAATGAAGATGGGGCGATGGAAGGGTTAGGACTGGAAGTGGGCTGTTGGGGGGCTTAGGACTGATAATGGGCTATGGGGGGGGGCTAGAACTAGTAATGGACTGGGGGTGGTGCTAGGACTGGAAATGGGCCAAGTAGAAGGGGGAGCTTGAACTGCAAATAGCTGATGGGGACAGGGTTTTGGAATGGAAATGGGCTGAGTGGAAGGGGGCTTGGAATGGAAATGGGCTGATGGGGAGGGGGGCTTGGAAAGGAAATGGGCTGATGAGGGGGGGGCTATGACTGGAAATGGGCCGAGTAGAAGGGGGAGCTTGAACTGCAAATAGCTGATGGGGACAGGGTTTTGGAATGGAAATGGGCTGAGTGGAAGGGGGCTTGGAATGGAAATGGGCTGATGGGGAGGGGGCTTGGAAAGGAAATGGGCTGTGAGGGGAAGGAGCTAGGACTGGAAATGGGCTGATGATGCGGGGACTAGAAGGGAGCGGATGCTGGGTGGGGCAGGAGCTAGAAGGGAGTTGATGTTGGGGGACGATTAGAATGGGATGGGGCTGGGAGAGTGAAATGGAGAGGGGAAATATATTTTGTGTGGGAGGGAAGAAAAATATACAATTGGCCGGGTATTGGGAGAGTAAGTGGGGATTGAGGATGGAGGGGTAAAATTTGAGTGGATGAAATAGGAATGAGGAAAGAGCAAAAGGAGAATGATTAGTATGTTAAAGCAGATGTAGAGAGAATGGAAAAAAACTAGGAAAGAAGAAAGGACAAATGGACAGCAGACAATGGCACGTTAGCAGAAGACACGAAGAAACCAGAAGAAAGTGGCTGGAACAATTGCAACTGAAAAAAAAATGCACAAAAGGTAGAAAAATCTCTTTATTTTGAATTTATTAACTGAAATATGTCAGCTCTTGGAAATGTGCATCTTTAACGTCTGCACTTTATTTAATACAAGAGGAAATCAATTTATAGTTTTTATTTCTACAGTGTTGTACATTCTAAGTTTGGCTTTTGGGGTTCCCAGTTTAATTGCCTTAGATGGAAGTGAAGACTGTATTTTATACGAAGACAGCGAAGAAAGTGATGTCAGTGATTGTGACCAAATGAGCTTCATGAATTCTGACTCTAGCGAAGAAGAGTTCTTGGGGTTTTCCGAAGACTAGAGTACTCAAACCTTTGTCTTTATGTGTTAATGACAGTGATAATGGTTCTTAATGCCACTGTTGACTGCTGTTCAGTTTATATGGTTCAAATATTATTCTGTTATACTTTATTAAATATTTTATTACACTATTTGGTTCAGAATATTTTTTTTCCTATTTTTCTCCTCTAAAAACCAGGTGCGTCTTATTGTCGGGTGCGTCTTATGGTGCGAAAAATACGGTAATTTAAGTTTGCTAGCGAAATAGTTAGCTAGATCGTGTATGTTGATAGGGACTAGTTGACAGTTATTAGCAGGGGTTTTAGCTAAAGATTTTACAATATCAAACAATTCCCTTGGGCGGTTAATAGCTTTAGATAAGATGGTTGTATGATATTGTTTTTTGGCATTGTTAGTTGCTGATCTGTATGAATTGAGGGTTGAAAAGTATAAATCCCGGAGTTCTGGTGTTTTTCTTGTACACCATTTATTTTCTATTTTTCATAGTTTTTTTTTAATTGAAGCTAGTTCCTGTGTGTACCATTTTTCTGAAGTTCTTTTATAGAGATTTTTAGGTTTGGTAGATAAAGGTTTGGATGCTGTTTTTATTACAGAGTTCCAATTAGCAATGGCTATGTCAAGGTTGTTATTGTCTGTAACAAGCTGAGGTACAATTGTATCGAGGAAAACCTCTGATATAAAAGGGCGAAATCTAGGTCCTTGATGTGTTTTAGGTTGTTGAGGAGTGGGGGTGGAAGAGATAGGAATAGAAAATTGAATCATAAAATGGTCAGACCATGGGATTTGGATTATGGTAGGGGGAGCATATTGAGGCATTTTGGTCATATGATCAGGAAGGAAAACTAAGTCAAGAGTGTTTCCTTTGATGTGAGTAGGGTGTCTGATTGTTTGGTTAAAGCCTATATCTTTCATTGATTCCAAGAAAATTGAGGGTTGATTGTTATTACAGGTTGCTAAGTTAAAATCTCCCAGACTCTTGGAGCTGCTTCTTTTGATTTCCTGATTGCTTACCTGAGGTTCCTGCGTGCCTAGCTCCTCATTGGGCCACTGGACTGGAGGAGGGCCATTAAAGACCGGCCCCTACGTGGGACGCGTTAAGCGGGCGCGTTCCTGCAGTTCCGTGACCGAAGGGGCGTGACCAAAGGGGCAGGACATGCCCCTTTGGTGCACGAGGTGCATTGGTGATATTCAGGTTATGGGGAAGCGGAGGAAACAGCACTCTCAGCCAGCGCAATCGAAGGCAGTTAAGATTATTGGCCCCATGGATGCCCACGTACGTGCGGAGAACTCTCCGGCACTGTTGGGTTCCTTCCCATCGGATTCGCTGGACTCATCAACTGTGAGTACCGCCTCCTCATCCACCTCTGCTTCCGCTACGGGTTTAGTTCAGCCCGATCAAGAGATAACTGTTCTTGATAGTTGTGCCGTTTCTTCTCCTGTGGATACGAAGGGCTTGGATGTATCTCCAGCTTTACTTCCAGATTCGTTTTTGCAAGTAACTTCTTCTAATCTACCATTGTCATTACCGTTACCATCGGTGGTTTCCTTTCCGGGTTTTGCTGAACGATGTTCCCCTCCTGAACATGTTTCTTTGAAAGATGTCTGGCTTGTCGTTTCACGGATGGAAACAGCGTTAAGTGCTTCATTGCAGAAGATATCTGTTTTCTTGAAAGAGACGGTAAACTAACTGATCATGAAGCTCGGCTGACATCTGTGGAAAGGCTTGTTAATTCTACTGAGCAATTTGTTTCCTCTCAAAGTGAAGTTAATTTGAAATTTTCCCAGGGTTTTAGTTCTTTGCAACGACAGGATGAATTTCGAGAAAATGTATATCGGTCAAAAAATTTACGTTTTCTAAATTTTCCTAGGACACATTACTTATCCCCCTTGTTGTTGTTGCAAAAATACTTTAAGGAAATTCTGATATTTAAAGATGCTTCGGATATTTTAATTTCGAAATTGTATTATTTACCTAGAGTTAAAAGATTTTGGTCAGACCATGGGATTTGGGTTATGGTAGGGGGAGTATATTGAGGCATTTTTGTCATATGATCAGGAAGGAAAACTAAGTCAAGAGTGTTTCCTCTGATGTGAGTAGGGTGTCTGATTGTTTGGTTAAAGCCTATATCTTTCATTGATTCCAAGAAAATTGAGGGTTGATTGTTATTACAGGTTGCTAAGTTAAAATCTCCAGAATGATGTGGGGCTTGTTTGTTGAGGCTTTACATGCCGTTTCTAGAATGGTGGTTATGTTTTGGACATCAGGTGTGGGGGGTCTGTAGAAGAGGCAGATGGCTAAGTTTCTGTTCTCTATTTTCAGGATCTCTATATTTTCTTTAGTATTACAGATGGTAGTGGAACAGTTCAGGTTTGATTTTGCTAATATTAGTACGCCACATCCTTTTTTTTGGTTGCGGTTGCAATTGAATAGAGAGTATCCTTTTGTTTTTATTTGATTTAATAAGACTGTGTCAGAATTGCTTAGCCAGGTCTCAGTTAAGCAGAGATAATCTGGTTTCTCATCAGAGATGAGATCTGTAATTAATGGGATTTTATTTCTAATAGATCTTACATTGATAAGAATAATTTTTAGGTTTTGAGTGTGTGTAATTAGTTCTTTAAGTTCATTTTCATGCTTTACTTTTATGTGGATTAATCTTCTAGTATGCGTATCTGGGTGCCGAGGTGGTGAGGTTTTATAAGTATATGAGGATGAGTTGTAGTTATTAAGATGTTTTTGTATATGGTGGTAGGGAATATTGTGTATGTGAGCCATTCCAACTTGATCAAGAGGTGGGTATGGCAATTGAAGGCATATGCTGGAGGAGAGTAGTAAACACATAGCAATACTTAGGGCATATAGAAATTGCATGGTAATGTATACAGGATCCATTTTGAGTTAGGTTAAGACTCAGTTATGGAATATATAGTATGAATAAAATAGAGGAATACAAAATACTAATATTTCAAATTGTAGCAGATTGATGTTTGGTTTTAAATTCTACTCTACTTTGTACAGCAGATCAATCACTTTAAACAGCTATTTTGCAACAGTTATATTGAGAGGGCTGCATTGTATCCACTACTTACAGCAAAACAGCTACTTTGTAACAGTTACCTTGGAAGAGCTACCTTGCAACAGTTAGTTTGATACAGCTATGTTGTAACAGATATTTTGATCAGCAAACTTAATTATATCAAGTTGGTACAAAGGATAGTTAAACTTGCAATGGTGGTTATTATAATTTGTTTACAGCTTATCACATTATATGTTAGAATTCAAGTAAACTTAGTCTCTGTTGCGGTGCTTGAGGCAGACTTGCTTTTGATTTTTCAGTGCAGTTCTTTCATTCTTTTGGCGTTGAATGTTAGCAGGGTTCAACCTGCTCTTCGTAGATCATACCTTGCCGGCCAAGGGGAAGAACAGTTCTAGGTGCAGTTTTTTACATGGTTTGGCCTTTGCCTAAGGGCCGTGCCAAAGGGCTCTCTGGTGAGGCCCTCAGGTGCGGGCCCGCCAGGCGCGGGTGCGCCCGATGGCGCTGCCTTTTATGTGTCCCCGGAAGCCCTGATTGGGCAGCTCAGCCTTGCAGCGATGCACGTGTTGCTCCGGTGTGCTCGATCCCCTTCAGGGAGAGCTGATGGACTCCGGAGTGAAGGAGGAGGCAGAGAGGATGAAGCGCCCGATGGCGCAATCGCATTATGTCTCATATGGACCGCCACAACACCCACATTAAGTACCTCAAGGCAGACCACATCTGGTCTTCCTGCCCACTTTCCCTCCTCATGTTTGCCAAAACCCAGAGGGAAAATGAAAGGCGGCAGGAGGAGCTGTTTGATAGCTCTAGCTCCGGTTCGGCATCGGGGATCGAAACCCTTCCTTTGATGCCGGTGCTGGGTGGACACTGTTCTATATGCAACATTACTTTAGAAATCTCTCAGTTTACTCATAAAGACAAAATTTATATTTTGAGACATGAGACGAACTGTGAATCAAAATCGGTGGTATATGCTATTTGTTGTCCCTGCTCCTTGCTATACGTTGGAAAAACAACTCGTACACTGAAGACACGCATGCAGGAACATAGAAGTAGATTACATTGTAAGCGGTTGGAAGCTCCGATTGTGCAACATTGCTTAACTATGGGCCATGAGTTTGAATCTTTAAAATGTTGGAGCATTGAGTTAGTTCTACATGGATTTCAAGGAAAGTCACCTGAACAAAGACTACTTTATCGTGAACAATGGTGGATTCACCAGCTCCACACAATACAACCTGAGGGTTTAAACGTCGATATTGATTGGGCAGTGTGTGCATGACAGAGCCCCAATCAGATGACAGCATAAAAAGGATTTAAACAAGGTGCACTACGCATGTGTAAGCGTCTTCATTGCAAATCTTTTGAAACGATTCTCGAGAATAAGAGAAAATCGCTCGAGGAAGCAGGTTGGTCGGTCTATGAATGTTAATGATATGATAGATCACAGGAGCCAATGTGTTTTAAGATGAACCAGTTGAGAATCTCACTTAATATTGCTTCATTTGTTTTAGAAACATCAATAGCTATGATATAATGAAGATTGATATAGTGAAGATTTCAAGTCCCATGTAGTAACGGACATTATTCCCCTTGATAAACCCAAACGGTGAAACGCCAAAGCGCTGGAGAAAGAGAGGCGTCGGGGTCTTCATACCTTTTGTGGTACAAAAGAGAAATACAAGGGACACTGGCTACAGAGGTTCTACATGAGTTAAGTAGACCAATTTAAGCCATATTTGTTTTTAATCACAATTCAAAAGGGTATCTACCCATTAAGAAAAATGCAAAAAATTCTAATTAAGAGCAATATTAAATAAAATAATTAATAAGGCCGTGGTCATTGATGCTAAACGAGCACTGGTTTGGGTGCAAGTTATTGCCCCAAAAAAAGTGTAACAGCAAGTGGTTGACAAAAGAACATAAAAACTTGCCGTTTATCTGAGACCACATTAAGGCCATGGTAGTATATATGTATGAAAAAATTTTAGATTAAATAACACACGGGTGATATTTTTTAGCTTGGTTATTTGATTATTCACCCCTACGAAGTCCTATACACGTTTGTCTTGTATATAATGGCAAAACGACACGAGTGATTAAAACTCGCTTGAGCGAGCATGCCTCGAGGATTCATCAGAAGATTGTCTGCCCCGATAGTTGAGCACTGTTTAATACATAACCATGATTTCAAGGATCTGCAATGGTCAGTGATTGTTCCCCTGGATTCTAGAGGGGGTGATCGGACTACCATGCTTCAACGGCGTGAGCAAAGTTGGATATTTAGACTGAATACAGTGACTCCTCTGGGTCTTAATAAGGAAATTGATTGGACCAGTCTCTTCTGATGTCATCTAGGACGCGGTGGGGTTTCCCACCGTTTCATTGGTGTTCTACTTTGAATGAAGGCTTGCAATAGCCAGTGATAAGTAGTGTGCCCTTTAAAAAACAGCTGAGTATATTACCTCAGTGTTCTATGGCGGTTAAACAGTACTTGATGGAAGCAGCACTTGATACAGGGAGAGAATCCCGAAACATGCACGTCGTGCTTGAGTTTGGATGCCGCACTGAGAGATGTTGAAATAAGTTCTTCTAATAAGCTAAGTCTTTTGAAAGTTTTTACAATATGATTAAAATGGATGGTGCCGTCTGGTGGGGATAGATAGTGGTTCTTACCTCCCTCGGCAATATCCGACAAAACAAATTTTCACTAAAAGGTTTTTTAGTGGGCGTGTTTGGTGATTTTGTTTGCTCTGATATTTATTTATCGCTAAACCAAGGGTGATTGAGGTGGTCTTTTAGCTATGTCATTTGACTGAGCAAGATGACACCCTTGGGCGGAAGGGAACCACGCATGCGTGGTAGCAACTCCCAAAGGCTTTCTTTGAAAGCTGGGGATTTGCGTGGGTTCCATCGGCATCGACGTCACCCATATGTGAGGACTGATTTCTGCTGTCCCTGGAGAACACCTGTTACTGGTGAGTAACTATGCTTTCTTGCACTTCCGCACCTGTGGCAGGCTACGTGTTACTGGCCACGCAGCCTCTCCTTCCAGGATGCAGATATACAACAAAGGGAGTCAGAAAGTTATTACATACAAAATTATATTATAAAGTGGTAAATGAGTGGAATACATAAATTATATTACATTGTAAAAATAACATATCACATTTGTTTATATCAAACCCCTCTCTCTTTCTTTTTAGAATTTTCTTGTTACTTTTTACACTTACTCTACGGTTCCATAGGAAGCTTCTAATTTAGATAACATCCTTCCTGACTTTCTCTTCCCCTTTATTGTCCATTATTAACATTGTATCCCCTCCAGTGCACAAGGATGCAATCATTTGATCAGTGCTTGCTGTTTCTATCAGTCTTTGAGTTAGCCCTCCTATACATGGTATTATGCAACACCACATCGTAATTAATACTCCAGTTACAAGTACAGAGGTAAATATAGATACTACCACCCCTTTCCACTTCCCAAACCATGACTCCAACATCCAGTGAGAGAGACATCCGTACCTGAATTTTCTGCCAATACCTCTGCCGAGGTAGGTTGTCCTCATAGGGCTTTAGTGATAATGCCATCAGGGGCCGTGTTATTGGGGATGAACATACATTTCCCCCCCCAACATCACACACACGCCCCCTTTTTTCAATCGCCATCATATCTAAAATCATTTGGTTCTCCCAGGCCATTCTGCTAGTGGTGTCCAGTTGTTCCATGATCCCCTTTATTGAATCCCGGGTATAATTGATAAACCGCTTTTGGTTATATATAATTTATCCAATCTACATTTTTGTTTATCGTGATTACCCATAACAGGGATTCGAATCCAGCTGCAATCTGGTTTCGGGCTTTATGCTCATCCGGAACTCCCCGAGGGACTCCTATTGCATCTATATATATATCCTGTCATCAAATGAGATTCCCAAGGTATTCCTCCTTTTTATTTTTATTCGCCCCTTGTCCTGTTCTGTGAACGCCAAGGTGAAAGGAACTGCCAGTTGAACTATTGCACATGTTCCCGACCATAGGGTGGGCAAAGTTGGTCTCACCGTCCACCCTCCACAATACCACCACAGGTCTGCCGTAGGGATTACCAAGTTGGAGTAGTTCTTCTCTTCTCCTTCCATCCCTGTCAGGTTTAAGCTTAGAACACAGGTATTCAGTTCCTCCACTTCCCTCGTGTAGTTCTTCCCCCACCTGGTGAGACAGGCAGAGTGAATTCCAAACACTGCTAAAAATATGGGGGGGGAACTTTCACCTCCAAGTCTGTAGGGGGAAAGAGCAAATTCAATGATTTGCAACTTTCATTTCCCCAAGCCGTTTTTTACTGATACAGAGAGATGAGGCATCTTACTCTGTCAGGATCTGTATCCCACCTCAAGGGTAAGGGCACAACCTGTGCAATGGGCCTCCCAGAGGCACATGCGTAGCAATTGCTATGGTTGAGACTTCCTACAGTATATTTAACCCATTCCACCCAGGTGTTCACATCCCCTTAACCCGTTTCCACCTCTAGAGTGTCCCTCAAATCTTTAATCTCCACTATCTTGACTGCCTTAGGATCCTTATTAGGTTCAAAGGATACGCTGGGGAATGGTGTGGAGACCTGAGTCTGATTCTTGAGGGGTATTTTTATCCTCAGACTTCACAGGGGATCTTGCCCACTAATGTCTATTCCTAGTCCATAGTTCCCATCCAGTGAGTCATCCCTTCCAGAGAGGGTGACCACGATGGGGTTGCAACTTCCTGGATTACATTGCTGAATGCTGTGTTTCTTTATCATTGTTGTTTTCGTTTGAACTGGGTGCCCCTTCCTCTCTGGAGAGACCCAGCCTCCATCCTCAGTGGTCCACCAAACTTGTGACCACCCGTAACAGGGCATCCCATACACAAGTATCTGGGCAATCTCTGGACACACATACTTATGACTATTTTCCCACAACTTTTCGTAGTATCCCCCATCACAACTTATCATTTGGCAGGCATCAAATTCTAGGTTCACTGGTCCCTCTCCCTCTGGTACAGTTACAGTAAATATGTTAGGGTACACCCTTCCCCGTCGTGTCTGTTTGTATCTGTTCATCCGTCCATCCTTTTCCCTGTCCTAAATCCCATGTCATTCCCCTTAACAGAGAAAGTGATCCCCCCATCATAGCAACACCATCTACTTTTCTTTGTCCATGTTATAAAGTTTATTAGTCCTTTTAACCAACCCCCCTCCTGTTGTTTTTTTTTCCTTGTTATTTTCAGGCGCAGAGGGTCATTAGTTCCCTGGACCTTCCATTGGTCGTCTGAAGGAGCTTTGACCAGATCTTTAATTTGTGTATGATGAGTCCAACCTTTTTCCGCAGTTCTTACAGCAGTCTCAGTACAACCTGGAATGGGCCTTCCCAGTCTGGTTGCAATTTGGACTCCTTCCAGGATTTTATCAAGACCCACTGTCCTGGTTTGAGACACTGAACTGCAAACTCCAATGGGGGGGGGGGGGGGATTGTGCCAACAGTCCTTTATTCCTGAGAACAGATAAAGAAGAGGACAGCCCAAATATATATTCTTTAAGAAATTTATCTTTAGTTTCAAACTGAGGAGGTTCCTTTAATTGTCCCATTTAGGGTAATCCGAATAACATTTCGTAGGGGGACAATCCTAAATCTTTCCGAGGGCTGTTCGGATTCTTAACAATGCTAAGGGCAAACACTTAGTCCAAGGTAATTTTGTTCCTAACATCAATTTGACTAGCTGCTTCTTTATAGACTGATTCATGTGTTCTACTCTCCCTGAGGAGGGTGGATGCCATGGAGTATGGAAATCCCAGGATACTCCCAGAGTTTCCATTACGATTTGCAATACCTTGGCTGTGAAGTGACTTCCCTGGTCCGAGTCCATGTGACCTATCATTCCATATCTTCGAATGATTTGTTCCAAGACTATTTTTGATACTCCTATTGCTGTGGCAGCTACCATGGGATATGCCTCCACCCATCCCGTCAAATGATCCACTATTACCAAAAGGTACTTCACCTGCCCAACCAGGGGCAACTCAGTGAAATCAACCTGTATTCTTTGGAATGGACAAAGACCAGGGTATCTGCCTCCCTGTGGGTGTTTTGTAAGGACCTTTTTGTTGATTTTCTTACAGGTTATACACCTCTCACACACTTGCTTGGCTACTGTGTATTTTCCCATACACCCATAGTGCCTTAGAACCAGATCACACATTGCCTGTACACCCCAATGACTCCCTTGATATAGAATGGCCATAATTTCTCTCATTATTTGTTTATTTACCATCTGCCTGCCATCAGGTAAAGCCAATTTTCCCCCTTCAGTTTCTGCTGCCCCTATATCTTCGAGTTGTCGTTTTTCCCTTTCAGTAAATATGGGATTTGCTGCCTGACTCACAATTTCTGGGGTTAAATTGTATATAGGGGTTAAGTCTTCCTCTAGGGCAGGGGTCTCAAACTCAAATTGCTTTGAGGGCCAAATGAGGACTTGTAAAGTAACCCGTGGGCCGCATAAGACATGGGGCCTCATTTGCATAAATATTTGCATAATGTTGCATAATGAGTGTATGGATAAAGAAAGACTAAAAAATTTCTATATTACTATAATCCAGTGCCAACCGCCAGGCACATTAGGAACTACTACAAACACTGCCCATTTAGAACCCATAGCAAACCCGCCATATCATAACAGCACTACCAGGACTCACAAAGCACCAGACCCTACCTATCAAAAGGCAACACTGCAAATATTAAATCAAAACATTTCAGAGAACAACAATACATGACCTACTGGGAAAAGAGAACAAGTAGCAATGTCAAATAGGAATTACATAAACAGAATACCTCAGCTCAGTTACACATGCAGAACATACACCATCACCAAACAAGGACATTTCCCAGAGCTGACATATTCCAGTTAATAAATTCAAAATAAAGAGATATTTTTCTACCTTTTGTGCATTTTTTTTTCAGTTGCAATTGTTCCAGCCACTTTCTTCTGGTTTCTTCGTGTCTTCTGCTAACTCTCCATCGTCTGCTGTCCATTTGTCCTTTCTTCTCTCTTCTAGTTTTTTTTTTTCATTCTCTCTACATCTGCTTTAACATACTAATCTTTCTCCTTTTGCTCTTTCCTCATTCCTATTTCATCCACTCAAATATTACCCCTCCATCCTCAAGTTTCACTTACTCTCCCAAAACCTGGCCAATTGTAGATTTGTCTTCCCTCCCGCACAAAATATTTTTTCCCTCTCCATTTCACTTTCCCAGCTCCATCCCATTCTAATCCTCCCCAAACATCAGCTCCCTTCTAGTTCCAGCCCCACCCAGCATCCGCTCCTTTCTAGTCCCTGCATCAGTCCATTTCCAGTCCTAGCCCCCCATCAGCCCATTTCCAACCCTAGCTCCCCCCCCCCCACTCAGCCCATTTCCATTCCAAGCCCCCCTCCCCATCAGCCATTTGCAGTTCAAGCCCCCCTTCCACTCAGCCCATTTCCAGTCCTAGCAACCCCCCCAGCCCATTACCAGTCCTAACCCCTCCTCCCCCCATCAGTCCAGGTACATTTAAAAAAATCCAAACTTGCTGCTGCTGCCGCCGCCACCGCAGTATCAAGCTTCCCCAAGCCCCCCCCTCAATAAAAGTCAACATAATAAGAACATAGTGCTTTACAAACTTTAATTATTTTAAACCATTTATTATAACCGTAATGTGTAACGTGAATGTAATTATCATGTAAGTTTTACGTTTCAGTTAGTTTTTTCTGGCTACTTAGCTGGCAGCGTTTTGCATCAACAAGGACTTCGATATTAGGCTTTAATTTATTAGAAAAAAGCAATCTCAGTGTTGCTTGCAAATGTTCATCAGTGAGCCGTGACCTTAGCACAGACTTGTTAATCTTCATGGATGAGAAAAATTGTTCACATACATATGTACTTCCAAACATTGCAAGAATCCTTGCTGTAGCAGAGAGTAACCTCGGAAACCTGTCTCGTGGAAGAAACGTGTAGAATTCTGGAATCCCTAATTCTACATATTTTTGCTTCAAGATAGTATCACACTGAAGTTCCACCAACTCCATTTGCAATTCCTCTGCAACATTATCAACTTCTACAGCAAACGGCGTTGAAAAAAGTTGAAATTGTGGCTCCAGTATCTTAAAGTCTTCAAAACGCACATCAAACTGTTGAAGTAAGTTAGACAACAAATCTGTATATTCTTTCAAGCATTTGGGTTCAACTTTTTGTAAAGAATTCAGGGTTGGGAAATGGACCAAATTGCCCTCACCCACCTGCTTCATCCATAAACGTAGTTTAACTTTGAACGATTTCACATTGTCATACATCTGTGTGATGATCTGTTTTTTACCTTGAAGCTTCAAGTTCAATCCATTCAAGTGATCCATAATATCAGTTAGAAAAGCAAGGTTGCATTGAAAAATAGAATCAGTTAGCAAAGGAACTGCCCTATTTTCCATTATCATGAATGAAGCGATTTCATCTCTAAGTGCAAAGAAACGCTTCAAAACATTTCCACGACTTAGCCATCTAACTTCAGTGTGATAAAGAAGTTCACCATACTCAGAGTCCATATCTGCAAGAAATGATATGAACTGCCTGTGATTCAGCCCCCGAGAACGTATAAAATTGATTGTTTTAACTACTACATCCATCACTTCTTTAATTTGTAGGCTTTTACTACAAAGAACTTCTTGATGCAAAATGCAATGTATACTAGTGAAGTTGATTCCTACTGTTTCAAGACTGTTTAATTTGTTTTTCAACAATCTAACTACACCTACATTTTGAGAGCACATTGACGGTGCACCGTCTGTGGCCAAAGATACAAATTTTTCCCATGGTAAGCAATATTTCTCAATGCATTTTTCCAAGGATTGAAACAAATCACGTCCAGTTGTAGTACCCTTCAATGGTATTAATTCTAGGAATTCTTCTGTCAGATTTAAACTGCAGTCTACACCTCTGATGAACACAGCACATTGTGCGGTATCAGGCACATCTGTACTTTCATCGAGAGCAATTGAAAATGCTTCAAAGTCCTTAGCCACTTCAATTAATTGTTTCTCCACATTATCTGCTAATTCTGTAATCCTGGTGGCAACTGTATTGGGTGACAAGCTTAAGCTTTCAAACAGTTTCTTTTTGTCAAGACATAAAATGTCACTTGCCTTTAAAAGACATTCTTTTATGAACAAACCTGTAAAGGGCCGTGAAGACTTTGCAATAAGTTCACTTATAACAAAACTTGCTCTTACTGAATCTTCGTTGGACTGATTAATAGTGGTAAATAAACGTCTTTGCATAATGCTGATTTAAGTTTCGTAACTTTGCCCACGTACACGTCATACTTCTCATGGTGTTTTGTTTCGTAGTGCCTACGCACGTTATACTCCTTCGGAACAGCTAATGTTTGTTGACAAATGAGACATTGAATTGTATGGCTGATCTCAGTGAAAAAATATAACTCCCATTTTTCTTGAAAAATTCTGTTTTCGTTCGCGATTTTTCTCTTTTTACTGCTATATCCATTGTCCTTGCATCCAGACTTTTCTGATCGTAATCTCTTCATTATAAATTATTAGGATTGCAATCACAATCCTTTTCCGGTACAGTAATGTTCTCACGTGTTAGCCTTGGTCGTCGTGACTCGTGTGCCCTCTTAGATTTGAAACTTTGCCAAATTTAAATATTTGAATCTCTGCCCTTCTGATGAAACAGTGGTCTGGAAAAAGAGGTGTGTTAAAACAATATTAGAAGCAATGTGCCCACAAAGCGGAAGTCCCCTGGCAGCGCTGCTGCCGGTGGAGGGAGATGCTGCAATATCGTGTTTTCGGTCACATTACCAGTCCTAAACCACCCCAGTGGCATTACCAGTCCTAACCCCCTCCCCATCAGCCCACATCACATTACCAGTCCTAACCCCCCCCCAGTGGCATTACCAGTCCTAACCCCCCCCCCATCAGCCCACAGCACATTACCAGTCCTAAACCACCCCAGTGGCATTACCAGTCCTAACCCCCTCCCCATCAGCCCACATCACATTACCAGTCCTAACCCCCCCCCAGTGGCATTACCAGTCCTAACCCCCCCCCATCAGCCCACAGCACATTACCAGTCCTAAACCCCCCAGTGGCACAGCCCACAGCACATTACCAGTCCTAAACCCCACCCCATCAGCCCACAGCACATTACCAGTCCTAAACCCCCCCAGTGGCATTACCAGTCCTAACCCCCCCCATCAGCCCACAGCACATTACCAGTCCTAACCCCCCCCATCAGCCCACAGCACATTACGAGTCCTAAACCCCCCCCCCGTGGCATTACCAGTCCTAACCCCCCCCCATCAGCCCACAGCACATTACCTGTCCTAACCCCCCCCCCCCCCCCATCAGCCGTGGCAAAATCAAATGTCCCGCGGGGCCCCCCTGCCCGGCAGAGCCAGCCCTCCCTCCCTGCCTGCTTGCTTCCCTCCCTCCCTCCCTGCCTGCCTCGGTCCCTCTCCGCTTCGGCTTAGAACCGCGAAGGGAGAGTTCCTCCCTCGTGACTCTGTTAAGCCCGCTGAGACTTATGGGAAATTTCCCATCTGCCCCGGCGAGCTTAACAGCGTCACAAGGGAGAAGCTCTCCCTTCGCGGCTCTGAAAGCCGAAGAGGAGAGGGACTGAGGGAGGCAGGGCTGGCTAACATCGGGGAATTCCAGGGGCAGGGAAGACTGCCTCCTTACCTGTCCGCGGAGAGCTGTGCACACTGCTACAAGAACAGGCCGCCTAACTGCAAAATGGATCCTCGAGGGCGCGTGGTGCCTCGTGGCGTTCGGCTGGCTGTTCAGACTGCTTCTGGGCCCACCCCATCAGCCCACAGCACATTACCAGTCCTAGCCCCTCCAGTGGCATTACCAGTCCTAACCCCCCCATCAGCCCACAGCACATTACCAGTCCTAAACCCCCCCAGTGGCACAGCCCACAGCACATTACCAGTCCTAAACCCCCCCAGTGGCATTACCAGTCCTAATCCCCCCCATCAGCCCACAGCACATTACCAGTCCTAAACCCCCCCAGTGGCATTACCAGTCCTAAACCCCCCCAGTGGCATTACCAGTCCTAACCCCCCTCTCATCAGCCCACAGCACATTACCAGTCCTAAACCCCCCCCAGTGGCATTACCAGTCCTCAGCCCACAGCACATTACCAGTCCTAACCCCCCCCCCCCCCCATCAGCCGCGGCAAAATCGAATGTCCCGCGGGGCCCCCCCTGCCCGGCAGAGCCAGCCCTCCCTGCCTGCCTGCTTGCTGCCCTCCCTCCCTGCCTGCCTGCTTGCTTGCTGCCCTCCCTCCCTGCCTGCCTGCTTGCTTGCTGCCCTCCCTCCCTGCCTGCCTGCTTGCTTGCTGCCCTCCCTCCCTGCCTGCCTGCTTGCTTGCTGCCCTCCCTGCCTGCCTGCTTGCTTGCTTCCCTCCCTCCCTGCCTGCCTGCTTGCTTCCCTTCCTCCCTCCCTGCCTCAGTCCCTCTCCGCTTCGGCTTAGAACCGCGAAGGGAGAGTTCCTCCCGCGCGACTCTGTTAAGCCCGCTGAGGCTTATGGGAAATTTCCCATCTGCGCCGGCGAGCTTAACAGAGTCGCGAGGGAGAAGCGCTCCCTTCGCGGCTCTGAAAGCCGAAGAGGAGAGGGACTGAGGGAGGCAGGGCTGGCTAACATCGGGGAATTCCGGGGGCAGGGCAGGTTGCCTCCTTACCTGTCCGCGGAGAGCTGTGCACACTGCTACAAGCACAGGCCGCCTAACTGTAAAATGGATCCTCAAGGGCGCGTGGTGCCTTGTGGCGTAACACCACGCGGCCGCGCCGCACCGGCAATCATCAGGTGAGAAAGGCAAGTAAAACCCACTTGAAAAAAGTTGTGGCGTCGCGGGCCGCACAAAATGCTACCCGCGGGCCGCGTGTTTGAGACCCCAGCTCTAGGGCATCCTCCTTAGCAGTTTCATCTGCTAATCTATTTCCTCTGGCTTCAAAAGAATTCCCTACTTAATGTCCATTTACATGCACCACTGCTATTTCTTGTGGCAGCAGCAAATTATTTAACACTTGCTGATTTAATCTTTTCACTATTTACGTCCATGCCAAATTTCAGCCAGAAGAATGCAGGTAGCATTATGCTTTCTTTTGTCCATGTAAAACAGCAATACTTAAAATATTTCTTTGCTTTATTCTTAGTGCATTCATTACTCTGCCAATACTTCAACCACCTCCCTAATGGAAATGGGTAACAGGGGTAACATATGGAAAGCAGTGTGTATAAATGCCCGTAGCATGGGAAATAAGATCCCTGATGTTGAAGCTTTGGTGGGAGTGGCTGACTTGGATTTAGTGGCAATTACAGAAACATGGTTCACAGAAAACCATGATTGGGATGTAACTATATCTGGCTATACTTTATTCAGAAAGGACAGGGTAGGAAGAAGGGATGGAGGAGTGGCACTATATGTAAAAAATAATATTAAAGCTTTGGAATTACAGAGCTTAAAAGGGAGAGAGGAGGCATAAGAACATAAGACATGCCATACTGGGTCAGACCGAGGTCCATCAAGCCCAGTATCCTGTTTCCAACAGTGGCCAATCTAGGTCCTACGTACCTAGCAATATCCCCAAAAGACACAGGTTCCATAATGCTTGTACTGGGTCAAGCATTGATATCCTGGGTCCCTTTTTAATAGTGGTTTATGGACCTTTCCTCCAGGAACTTGTCCAAACCTTTTTTAAACCCAGCTATACTAACAGCCCTTACTACATCCTCCGGTAACAGATTCCAGAGTTTGATTACACGCTGAGTGAAAAAATATTTTCTCTTATTTGTCTTAAATAGTTTACCCTGTAGCTTCATTACATGTCCCCTAGTCTTTCTATATTCTGATAGCGTAAACAATTGATCCACGTTTATCCGTTCCACTCCATTCATTAATTTATAGACCTCTATCATATCTCCCCTCAGCCGTCTCTTTTCCAGGCTAAAGAGCCCTAACCTTTTTAGCCTCTCTTCATAGGAGTAGCCTTCCATCCCCTTCACCAATTTGGTGGCTCTTCTCTGTACTTTTTCTAATAACGCTATGTCCTTTTTAAGATATGGCGACCAGAATTGCACACAATATTCAAGGTGCGGTCGTACCATGAAGCGATAGAGGCATTATAATATCCTTTGTTTTATTCTCCATCCCTTTCTTTATGATACCTAGCATTCTATTTGCTTTCTTGGCCGCCGCTGCACACTGGGCGGAGGGTTTTAACATGTTATCCACGATGACTCCTAAGTCCTTTTCCTGGGTGGTGGTTTCTAATGTGGAGCCTTGCATCGTGTAACTATAGTGTGGGTTGTTCTTTCCTAGGTGCATAACTTTGCATTTGTCCACATTAAATTTCATCTGCCATTTGGATGCCCAGTCTTCCAATTTATCCAGATCCTCCTGCAGTTTTCCACAATACTCTTGGGTTTTAACAACTTTAAACAGTTTTGTGTCATCTGCAAATTTGATAACCTCACTAGTTATTCCCTTTTCCAGGTCATTTATGAATTTATGAATGAAGGCACTGTGAGTTAAGCTAGAAAGAGGGAAAGAGGAATCTATTTGCATTGGGGTGATATACAGACCTCCCTCACAAGAGGAAGAGGTGGACAGAGAGTTAATTGAAGACATACGCAGCATTGCTAGGAAAGGGGAAGTGCTACTGATAGAAGATTTCAATATGCCAGATGTTGATTGGCACATTCCTGCTGCAGTGTCATCTAGAAGTAAGGAGATCCTGGATTCTCTATAGGGAGAACTATTCAGGCAATTGGTAACAGACCCCACAAGTGAAGGGGCCATACTGGACTTGGTGCTTACCAATGGTGAAAGTGTTTCTGATGTTGTAGTGGGAGATCATTTTGCATCCAGTGATCACCAGATTGTGTGGTTCAGTATTAGGACTATGGCTGTTAGAATCCATTCAGAGGTGAGGATCTTAGACTTTAGGAAGACTAACTTTGCGAAGATGGGCCAATACCTCAGGGAGTCATTAGTGGTATGGGAACAGCTGGGGGATGTAGAAAAACAGTGGGCAAAGCCGAAAGGGGATATTTTAAGGGCAACCAACCTTTCTGTTAAAATGGTAAATAAAGGTAAAAGGAAAAGGAGACCGCTATGGTTTTCGAAAGAAGTAGCTGAAAAAGTGAAGAAAAAGAGAGAGGCCTTCATGAAATACAAGAGATCACAGAGAGAGGAAGACAGGCATCTGTATTTGGAAAAAAACTTAGAGAAGCTAGCAAAGTAGTCAAGAAGGCAAAGATTCAAAAGGAGGAGCAAATAGCCAATGCAATAAAATGGGGGGATAAAACATTTTTCAGATATATTAGTGAGAAGAGGAAAGGCAAAAGTGGTATTGTAAGACTCAAGGGTGCAGGGGGGGAATATGTAGAATCTGATAAGTATAAAGCGGAATTGGTTAACAAATATTTTTGTTCTGTGTTCACAGATGAAGAACCAGGAGCAGGACCTCAGAAAACACCCACAAATAGGAACAGAAGCGAGGGACATCTTGAACAATTTTCAGAAGACTGTGTTCGTGAGAAACTAGCTCAACTTAAAGTAGACAAAGCGATGGGACCGGATGGGATACACCCTAGAATACTGAGGGAACTTGGGAACGTTCTAGCAACTCCACTGACTGACCTTTTCAATGCCTCGTTGGAATCGGGAGTGGTGCCAAAGGACTGGAGAGAGGCTCATGTGGTGCCTATACACAAAAGCAGAAGTAAGGATGTGGTTGAAAACTACAGGCCGGTTAGTTTAACTTCGTTGGTGAGTAAATTATTGGAAACGCTGCTGAAAGAGAAAATAGTGAGGTTTCTGGAGTCCAGCGGATTACAGGATCCGAGGCAGCATGGATTCACCAGAGGCAGGTCTTGTCAGACAAATCTGATTGATTTCTTTGACTGGGTGACCAGGGAGTTGGACCGAGGGAGAGCTCTAGATGTGGTGTATTTGGATTTCAGTAAAGCCTTTGACACTGTTCCTCACAGGCGACTTATAAACAAACTGAGCACCCTAGGGATGGACCCTAAAGTTACTGCTTGGGTTAGAAATTGGTTGGGTGGGAGGCGACAAAGAGTACAAGTAAATGGAGCTCACTCTGAGGAGAAGGATGTTACCAGTGGTGTGCCCCAGGGATCTCTCCTTGGTCCGATTCTTTTTAACATCTTTGTTAGTGATATAGCGGAAGGGCTGTCTGGTAAGGTTTGCCTCTTTGCAGATGATACCAAAATCTGCAATAAAGTAGACACCCAGGAAGGGGTAGATAACATGAGGAGGGATCTAGCTAAGCTTGAAGAATGGTCTAGAATTTGGCAGCTGGGATTTAATTTTAAAAAATGTAAGGTCATGCATTTGGGCTGCAGCAATCCAAGGGAGCAATATAGTATAGGGGGTGAAGTACTTTTGTCCACTAAAGAAGAGCAGGACCTAGGCGTGGTTGTGTCTGATGATCTTAAAGTAGCTAAACAGGTAGAAAAGGCGACGGCAAAAGCTAGAAGGATGCTTGGGTGCATACGGAGAGGAATGGCTAGCAGAATAAAGGAGGTGATAATGCCTCTCTATAAGTCTTTGGTGCGACCTCATTTGGAGTATAGTGTGCAATTCTGGAGACCGCACCTTCAAAAGGATGTGAACAGAATGGAGTCGGTGCAGAGGGTGGCTACTAAAATGATTAGTGGTCTTCATTATAAAGCATATGAGGACAGACTGAAGGATCTTAATATGTACACCTTAGAGGAAAGGCGGGATAGAGGTGATATGATTGAGATGTTTAAATACCTCCGTGGCATAAATGTTCAGGGAGAGAGCCTCTTTCAATTGAAAGCAAGTTCTGCTATGAGGGGACATGGGATGAGGGTGAAGGGAGATAGATTCAGGAGTGATATGTGGAAATATTTCTTTACGGAAAGAGTAGTGGATCCATGGAATAGTCTCCCAGTGGAGGTGGTAGAGATGAGGACAGTAACTGAACTCAAAAAAGCATGGGACAAACACAGAGGATCTCTAAAGGTAAAAAGGGGACTGTTGTAGTTGTTGATATGGAAGGACAGACTAGATAGGCCATGTGGTCTATTTCTGTTGTCATATTTCTATGTTTCTAATGGACTGTCTGGAGGAATGTCCCCGGGACCTGTACTGCCAGCTTCGTCCTTACTCGAGTTTCCTTTAGAATTCCTAATCCCATCAAGACTCCTTTCACCAATGTGCTTTTCACTTCGTTTCTCTCCGGCTGCACTCCTTGCGGATGTGTTGGAACCGCGGATTGAGACTCCACACTCACTTTGTGTCTAGGACACATCTCATACACACAACAATCTGTCTCGATACCCAACCACTAAGGCAATACTTTACAGTCTGGTCCGTGCACGGAGTTGCCTGGTTGACACGTTTTTGCCTACTTAATACCTGGTCTGCTTCACTGAGTCTGTATTGATTTTTCCTTCATGGTCTCAGGATTCTGCTGTCAGTACGATGTCAGAGCCCCCCGGTCGTCGATACACGAGGCCGTTGAACTCAACGGTATGCGTCTCCCCATCCTCAGCGGCAGTGGTCTCCTCCAGCGATGACAATCCTGGATGAGCGCCCAATCTGTAATAAAACATAACTTTTTTACACATTAACAGACTCCTCAGTGAAGCAAGGGTTAACTTTATTATATTCTTTCAAGAATGGATGACTGAGCAGACACACCTCTCCTCTGTTTCACAGTTCTTTTATAGTATACTATGTCCTCTCCCTCTTTCCAGCATGTCTATAACTCATTGGTTAATACTGTCTCACTCCACTTCTTGCACTTCCGCACCTGTGGCAGACTATGTGTTACTAGCCACGTAGCCTCTCCTTCCAGGATGCAGATATACAACAAAGGGAGTCAGAAAGTTATTGCATACAAAATTATATTACAGGGTGGTAGATGAGTGGAATACAAAAATTCTCCAGGACCAAGCAGGAAGTCAGTCCTCACATATGGGTGTCATCGACGCCGATGAAGCCCCAGTGGAGCATTTCCCCAGCTTTCTATGAAAGCCTTTGGGAATGCAGGCACGCATGCGTGGTTCCCTTCCCGCCTAAAGGTGCCATCTTACCTCAGTCTCTCTTTTTCCGAGAAGCCCACCGGACATGTGTCCTGTCATCCCGGATAAAAGTTTGATTTTTTCGGTGATTCTCGCTATTTTTTCTTCCCAGTTCGACGCCGGTTCCCCTCCCGCTGGGTTCGGTACACCGATATCGAGCCCGATTCTTCTTTTTCGGTTTTTGCCCTTCTTGGCTGGCATTCGCACCCTTTCCCTGGAAGGCCGGTCCTTTGACCTCGCGGGGACTCTTTTTTTCCCCGATGGCTTCCAGCGGTTTGAAAAAGTGTGATCGGTGTAAGAAGTTGATGTCTCTCACCAACACACACGACTGCTGCCTTCGGTGCCTCGGTCCTGATCATGACCCTAAGACGTGTGGACCATGTGGGAAGATGTCTTCCAAGGCACTGCAAAGTTGCCAGCAGCAGAAAGAAAGGCTTTTCTCAGACTCAGCCTCCGGCCGGGTCCGGACCTCGTCTGAGGCCTTGACATCTCGGGATTCGGATCCCGAGTGCTGTCGTGGCTCCTCGGACAGGGGGTCCCCCGACCGGGAACACAAGAGGAAGAAGCGGCTCGTGAGGGCGTCATCGGAGGAGGTCCCTGGCTCCTCGAGGGCCAGGTCTAAGACCCCCACCGTCGCCCCGGGCCCGTGGAACAAGAGAAGCCTGCCAAAGTTCCTCGCGTGGAGCCGGAGTCTGCTGGACACGTAAGTCCTGTGGTCCTCGAGGACTCTCCTCCCAGAGAGCCGACGTCGAGCCTGGTGCCGCCGGGGCTCGAGTCGGTGGCTGCTGCATCTCCCGAGCTGAGTCTCAGGATGACAGCCTTGGAGTGCAGACTGTCTGCCTTCATGGAGCAGCAGCGGGCACTGATGCCCAGCCTGTCTGGTGCATCTGCCCCGACCACCGGGACATCGACATCAAAGTCGACCCCGGAGACCGAGCCGATACTCGAGTCCATGATGGCTCGAGGTCAACCTCGGTCGCGGTCTCCCTCGACCTCCTGTTTGGGACCGAAGGTGTCGACGCCGGTGCCTCCGGCGTCGGGGCGGGTGCTCCAGGGCCCCACGGGGTCGGATCCTGACTCCTCGTCGGACGAGTCCACTTGGGAGACACATTCAAGACTTGGTGCGTCCCATCAAACTCACTGCAGTCTTTGCCCCGGAGAAGATCCCCTCCAGAGGATACCCGGTTCTCGGAGTTTGTCCGGGATATGGCCACCGCGTTGGCTATCCTGGCAGACCCCAAGGAAGAGCCGAAGAGCTTGAGGTCCTGCAGTACGACTCTCCTCTGAAGGAGGCCTTTACTGTCCCGGTTCCTCCGATGCTGGAACGGCTCCTCTTCCGGATGTGAGAGGCACCGGCCTCGGCACCGGTTCTAAGCAAGCGAGTCGATTCGATTTATCGACTCCGGAAGAGCCCTGGCTTTCAGAAAGCGCAGCTACCACACCATTCCATGGTGGTAGAATCGGCCATGCATCGCCTGAAAAGTCAGAAGATGCACTCCGCGGTGCCCCCCCGGCAGGGAGGCCCGGAACCTCGGTGTGGGTAGAAAGTGCTTCCAGGGCTCGATGCTTGCTTGCCGTGTCCAGTCTTACCAGCTGTACATGGGCATGTACTTGCAAGACCTGGCCAAGGAGTTGACCGGGTTCTCGGCTGGTCTCTCCGGGGAGCCCTTGCAGAGATTCAAGTCCTTGTCCTCGGGGATTCGGGACTGCTCGAAGTTTATGTCCCACGCCACCTACGATGGCTTCGAGGCTTCGGCCCGAGTTGTGGCAGCTGGCATCGCGGCTCGACACCAGGCATGGCTGCAGTCATCGGACCTCGAGCCATGGGTTCAGGACAAGTTGGTCGATATCCCTTGCCGAGGTGAGAACCTTTTTGGCAAGCCCATGGCCGAGAAGGCCGCACAGCTCGAGACTGAGCACCTTACAAGGACAAGGCTGTCTAGAAAGACCTCTGCCCCTTCTCACAAGAAGGCGGCCTCGGGTAAGAAGCCCTTTTACCCGAGAAAGGGCACTGCCTACAAACAGTACCCTCAGTATCAGGCTGCCCAAGCTGCACCCCAGGGTCAGCAAGCCAAGGGGCAGGGTAATGTGCCCCGTAGGCAGAGGACCCCCAAGCCTCCGGCCCCTGCTCCCACTCAGCAGGGTGGGGGTTTTTGACTCCTTGAGCGTAGCCTCTCAGTCCCTGCTCTCCCAACCCTGCACAGGAGGTCGCCTCGCCCTCTTTGCCCACCAGTGGCCCCACATCACTGGGGACAGTTGGGTGTTGAACATAGTCCACAGGGGCTATGCACTACATTTTCACCAACTGCCTCCGCCATACGTTCCAGGGGAGCCTCCAAGGCCTCCCCTGCATACAGATCTTCTCCTCCAAGAGCTTCAAGGTCTGTTGGTGGACAGGGCGGTGGAGCCTGTGCCTCCCCACTTGCAAGGTCACGGGTTCTACTCCACGTATTTCCTGGTGCCCAAAAGGACCTGTGGCCTTCGACCTATTCTGGACCTCAGGAACCTCAAGTTCCTAGAGAAAGAATAGTTCAAGATGCTTACTCTTGGAACACTTCTGCCTTACCTCCAGCAGGGAGATTGGCTATGCTCCTTAGATGTAAAGGATGCGTACACTCACATCCTCATTCATCCAGACCACAGAAAGTACCTCAGGTTCATTGTGGGAGGAAACCATTATCAATACAGAGTACTGCCTTTTGGACTCACCTCCACTCCCAGGGTCTTTACCAAATGCCTGGCAGTGGTGGCGGCCTACCTGAGAAATCAGGGAATCTTTGTCTTCCCCTTTCTGGACGACTGGCTCATCAGGGGTCAGACGTGCCAGGAGGCCAGACAAGCCACCCTCAGAACTATTGCTCTTCTTCAAAGCCTGGGGTTTGTAATAAACTTTGCAAAGTCCACTTTGCTCCCCTCCCAGAACTTGGAGTTCATAGGGGCGAGACTGGACTCTGTCCTGGCAAAGGCATTCTTGCCAGCAAACAGGGCCCAAAGACTGATGGACTTGGCCAATCAGTTTCTCAGCAGGTCAGTGGTCTCCACCAAACTCTGCCTGAGGCTGCTTGGCCACATGGCTTCGACAGTTCATGTAACCCCCAATGCCAGGCTCCATATGCGGCCTGCACAGTGGTGCCTTCGGAGTCAGTGGTCACAAGCCACAGGCAGCCTCAGAGACAGAATAAAGGGTGTCCAGACCATTTCTGGACTCCCTCAGCTGGTGGCTGCACCCACCCAATCTACTAAAAGGGGTGCCCTTTCAGATTCCTGGGTACACAGTGGTACTGACCACAGACGCCTCCCTGCAGGGCTGGGGAGCTCATTGTCTAGACAAGTGCACTTGGGGCCTTTGGTCTCCCTGGGAGGCTGCACAGCAGATCAATCTCCTGGAACTCAGGGCTATTCGCTTAGCTCTCAAAGCTTTCGCTCCTACCCTGGCTCATCAATCTGTCCTGGTTCAGACAGACAACCAGGTAGCCATGTTTTATGTGAACAAACAGGGCAGGACTGGGTCTAGGCTCCTTTGTCGGGAGGCTCAGGACCTTTGTTCATTTGCCCTCAAGCACAACATGCTCCTCAGAGCTGTGTACCTTCCAGGCCAGGAGAACTACCTGGCCGACAGGTTGAGCAGAATTTTGCAGCCCCACGAGTGGCAGCTGCATCCCTTGGTAGTTCAGAAGATCTTCCTGAAATGGGGTCTCCCTTGGATAGATCTGTTTGCCAGTCCACTGAACAAGCAACTGCCAAAGTTCTGCTCCAGGCAACCGCATCCTCTGCGGATAGCAGCAGATGCTTTTCTGATTCCCTGGTCTCAGGGCCTCCTGTATGCGTTTCCTCCCACGCCCTTGGTGGCCCGAACTCTCCAAGATCCTTCAGGACAAGGCCTCAGTCCTGCTGGTGGCTCCCAGGTGGCCGAGACAGGCTTGGTTTCCACTTCTACTTCAGCTGGCTGTGGATCCCCCTCTGCCTCTGGGGTTGCAACCCGACCTTCTCTCTCAGGATCAGGGTACCCTTCTGCACCCCAATCTCAAAGCTCTAACTTTGATGGCCTGGAGGCTGCAAGGGTAGTTTTGGCTCCCTGGGGCCTACCTCAGAAAGTTGAGGAGGTTGTCCTAGCCTCTAGGAAACAGTCCACTAGGAAAACCTATGCTCTCAAATGGAAAAGGTTTTCTGTGTGGTGTCAGCTACGTACAGAGGATCCTTTCTGCTGTACTATACCAGTAGTGCTTCAGTACTTACTGCACTTATCAGATCAGGGACTTAAGTCCAATTCTGTTCGGGTCCACCTCTCAGCTCTAGCAGCTCACCACTCACTGGTGGAAGGACATTCTCTGTCGGTTCACCCCTTGGTGTCCCGCTTTCTCAGGGGCTTGCTTTTAGTCAAGCCTCCAATCCGTCCTCCTGCTCCTGAGTGGGAGTTGAATGTGGTCTTGCAGCAGCTGACTCACCCACCTTTTGAGCCGATGGCTACTTGCCCTCTACGCTTCCTGTCCTGGAAGACACTCTTCCTAGTAGCCCTTACCTCGGCCAGGCGAGTGAGTGAGCTTCAGGCCCTGGTCTGTGATAGGCCTTACACTCGCTTCTATGTGAACAGGGTAGTCCTTAGGACTCATCCAAAGTTCCTCCCAAAGATTGTCGTCTCTTTCCACCTCCACCAGGAGGTGGTTCTTCCAACATTCTTCCCTAGGCCTCATGCCAGTCAGGCTGAAGCAGTTCTGCATACCCTGGATTGTAGGAGGGCCTTATCCTTCTACTTAGACCATACGCAGGGGCATAGAAGGGCTACTCAGCTCTTCGTATCCTTTGACCCTAATAACTTGGGGTTGGCTGTGTCCAAACGGACCTTTTCCATCTGGGTGGCTGACTGTATCACCTGGGCTTACAAGGCGGCTGACCTTCCTTTACAGGGTCGGGTTACGGCCCACCGTGTCAGGGCAATGGCTGCCTCAGTGGCTCATCTCTGCTCTGTGCCCTTGGTAGACATCTGCAAGGCTGCAACTTGGTCTTCAAGCCAGACTTTTGCGGCCCATTACTGTCTGGAGAGGGAGTCCCGTAGGGACAGTGCTTTTGGCCAAGCAGTACTCCGGAATCTCTTTGAGGTTTAGGCAACTCCTGCCTTCTGTTGAGCTACCAGTGGAGGTTGTGTCAGTGAAAAGCCTTTCTTTGCTGCTGGGACTAGAGGGAGTTCTCTTGGTCAGCCTGGGTTCCTCAGTAGCCCAGAGCTGGGGAGTCACCCATATGTGAGGACTGACTTCCTGCTTGGTCCTGGAGAAAGAGTAGTTACCTGTAACAGGTGTTCTCCAGGAGCAGCAGGAATCAGTCCTCACAGCCCTCCCTCCTCCCCTTGGAGTTGCAGTTGTACATAGTTTATTTTTCATTTTTGTGTGCTGTTCTTAGCTATGTCATTTGACTGAGGTAAGATGGCACCTTTAGGCGGGAAGGGAACCGCGAATGCGTGCCTGCATTCCCAAAGGCTTTCATAGAAAGCTGGGGAAATGCTCCGCTGGGGCTTCATCGGCGTCGATGACACCCATATGTGAGGACTGATTCCTGCTGCTCCTGGAGAACACCTGTTACAGGTGAGTAACTACTCTTTTTATTACATTGTAAAAATAACATCACATTTGTTTTTATCACCAAAAAAAGGAAGGCTTATGGAAACTGCCTTCGGCACTTGGCCTTCCCAACTCCCCAGCAGGCCAAGGGACAAGAGCATGGCCCTCATAAGCCTAAGGCACCCCAGTCTGCGCCTCAGTTACAACCTGGGCGAGGGGTTTTTGCTGTCCACTGGCCCGCCATCACCACAGACGGGTGGGCTTTGCAAGTGGTAAAGGAGGGGGGTACTCCTCCACCTCAGACACCTCCGCCATTCTTTCCAGGAGAGCTCCTGATGCATTCCCTTCACTGGGATCGGCTTCAGCAGGAACTCGCAAATTTCATGGCAGACAGGGCAGTAGAACCCATCCCCCTCCATCTCAGAGGCATGGGGTTCTACTCTCGTTACTTTCTAGTACGCTAAAGGACTGGAGAGTTTCGGCCTATCCTAGACCTGTGAGATCTTAACAGGTTTGTGAAGAGGGAGAAGTTCAAGATGCTCTCCCTTGGAACATTGCTGCCATACCTCCGGCAGGGAGACTGGCTATGCTCTTGGATCTACCCCCATCACAGGCAGTACCTCCGCTTCATGGTGGGAGGCAGGCAATATCAATACAGAGTTCTCCCCTTCAGTGTGGCCTCTGCCCCTAGGGTCTTCACCAAGTTCTTGGCAGTAGTCGCTGCCTTCCTGTGCCTTTAGGGGGTGTTGGTCTTCCTGTACCTGGACAACTGGCTCATAAAGGGTGGCACTAGCGTAGAAGCCCATCAGGCGATAGTCCACACCATCCTCATTCTTTAACATCTGGGGTTCATCATAAACTTCCCGAAGTTTCATCTCCAGCCAACACAATGCCTGGAGTTCATAGGGACAATGCTGGACACCATCCAGGCCAAGGCCTTCCTCTGGACAAGGCATGGCACCTCGAGGTGCTCGCAGGGCACGTCCATAGTCAACCCTCTGCCTCTGCCCGCCTCATGCTTTGCCTTCTGGGCCACATGGTGTTCACGGTGCACATCACCCCAGATGCTCGCCTGCACATGCGGCCGGCCTAGTGGGCTCTCAGCTCCCAGTGGTCACAAGCAACTGGGCACATTTGGGACAGAGTGGTTGTGACTTACCCTCTGGCTGACTCCCTCAGCTGGGGGCAGCAGCTGCAGCACCTGCAGGCCGGAAAGCCCTTCCAGGCCCCCATCCCTCAGACGATCCTCACATGGATGCCTCTAAACTAGGCTGGGGAGCCCATTGCGACAACCTCCACACTCAGGGCAGCTGGTTGCAGGAGGAGAGCCTCCAGCAGATCAATCTTCTGGAACTCTGAGCAACAGAGCTTGCCCTCCTGGCTTTCCAATACCACCTTCAACATTACGCGGTTCTGATCCAGACTGAAAACCATCAACAAGTAGGGAAGGATGGGGTCTTCCCCATGTGCCAAGAGGCGGTGAGCCTCTGTTCCTTTGCCAGCAGCAGTGGGATGCTCCTGTGGGCAGTCTGCCTCCCGGGCCAGGACAATGTCCTGGCAAACCAGCTCAGCTGAGTCCTCCAATCACATGAGGCGACTGGACCCCAAGACGGCCAGTCGACTGTTCCATCTCTGGGGGGCTCCCACAGATAGACGTCTTCGCCTGCACAACCAATGCCCAGCTGGCCTGCTTTTGCTCCAGGGAGCCGCATCCCTCGTGGGTAGTGGCAGATGCGTTCCTCATCCCATAGATGGAGCGTCTCTTCTATGCCTTCCCACCCACTCTGCTGATCGCCAAACCCTGTTCAAGGCCCAGCTCGAAAGAGCCACATTGATACTGTGGCCCTTCTGTGGGCCCGGAAGCTGTGGTTCCCACTGCTCCTTCACCTTTCCCAGGTGCCCCCAGTGCCTCTAGGGTGCAACCTGGGTCTTCTCTCACAGGACGATGACTTACTCCTGCACTCCAACTTGGGGTCCCTATCTCTGACAGCTTGGCTGCTGAAAGGGGTAGTCTTGGACTACGTTGACCTCTCCCACGAGGTGGAAGCAGTTCTCTTGGCATCACGCAAACCTTCCACCCTCTGGGCCTACACCTTCAAGTGGTGAAGGTTCTCAATCTGAGGTGGAGAGTGGATTAGCCCCTTCTCCTGTTTGGTCCAGCTGGTACTCCAGTACCTGCTCCACTTGTCCCAGATAGGGTTGAAGTCCATCTCCATCAAAGTTCACTTCTGCGTGCTTTCAGTGCACCATCATATGGTTGAGGGCAAACCTCTCTCTGCCCAGCCCCTCGTAATTTGATTCTTGATGGGCCTACTACTCTCTAAGCCACCTGTCCACCTCCCCAGCAGTGGAGTGTCACCTTAATGTAGTTCTTTTGAAACTCACTGCGCCACCATTTAGCCTCTCGGCTCCTGCCAACTTAAGTATCTCTCCTGGAAGGTGGTCTTCCTCGTGGCACTCACTTCAGCTTGCACTGTCAGCGAGCTCCAGGCCCTGGTGGATCACCCACCTTACACAAAGTTTCTACAATAACAGGGTCGTGCTCCACACGCACCTCAAATTTCTCTCAAAGGCGGTTTCTCCATTACACCTCAACCAGGAGGTGGTGCTTCCCACATTCTTTCCACTGTCCCATGCCAGCGGGACTGAGGCCGCTTTCCACACTCAGGACTGTAATCGGGCCCTGTCCTCCTATCTGGAGCATACTCAGGCCCACCACCGTTCCTCACAGCTCTTCGTCCCTAGGACCCGAGTAGGCTGGGGACAGTGGTCTCTAAGCCTACCCTATCCACTTGGGTGGCGGACTGCATTGCCTTCGCTTAAGGGCAGATACGTCTTTCACTAGAGCGCCCAGTCATGATGCACAGCGTCCGGGCCATGGCAACATCTGTGGTGAACTTGTGCTCCATCCCCTTGGCGAATATCTGCCAGGCCGCCACCTGGTCCTCTATTCATACCTATTGCCTGGAAAGGGAGTCCCGCTGAGACAGCGCCTTCGGGCAGGCAGTATTCCATCATCTGTTTGGGGTGTAAGGCAACTCCTGCCCTTTGGTGTGTTCTGGCTACCGGAGATCTAGTTCCTCGCTGCACATTTGGGCCGGTCGTGGGTCTGTTTTTCTTCTCAGTTGCTGCTTCTCATGGCTCACCTTTTCTGGTCACCTGTGGCTTTTTACAGGTTTTTTTTTTGGTAGCCTGTAGCTGGGAAGTCTCATATGTGAGGACTGACTTCCTGCTTGTTCCCGGAGAAAGCGTAGTTACTCACCTATAACAGGTGTTTTCTGGGGACAGTAGAAATCAGTCCTCACAACCCTCCCTCCTCCCCCTGGAGTTGCTTTTTCGTTTTTTTGCTGTCTTGTGCTGTTATCTGCCTGAGTCAAGATGGCACCCTTAGGCAGGAAAGAGACCATGCATGCGTGGTACATCTCCCAAAGGCTTTATTTGAAAGCTGGGGAGAGGTTACCGCAAGGGCTCTGTCAGTGCCGATGTCACCCATATGTGAGAACTGATTCTTGCTATCCCCAGAGAACACCTGTTAAAGATGAGTAACTACACTAATCGTGTGGGGGGAGGGGTTGTAAAAGCGGGTGCGTAAGTATATCTGGAATTATGCACTGTGGTATACAAGCAGCATCCCCTCCCCCCCAAGTTAATGTAATCTGACTGAGTAACAAAAATTATTGTACCAAATTGGGATTTATTCCATTTTCCTTCAGGAGGATCATAGAATGATGTAAAAAGCAGCCTAGGTGTATTGCATAGTTAGAGCTGACAGTAGAGCATTCACTCTATCATTATTATTCCCACAAAATAGACAAATATGCACAAGCTATCACACTATGGAAGGCAAAAAGTATTTATGCTGCATCTCGGAGTGAATTGCTTGAACGTTGGCCCTCTGCTGCAGAGAGACACAGAGAAACAGACGGTTTCAAACAGGTGATCTCACTGTGAGCAAAGGCATGGAAGATACTTATGATAGGCACAGGGCATGCAGAAAGACAGAATCACAGGGAGAGATCACAGCAGGTGTTTGAAGGATCAGCATTTTGGCAGGAAGGTGTGACAGAAACCCCTTTCTTTGTTTTCTCTGTCATTCTTTTGCTTTGGCCACACCAGTTCACTGGTGTCTCCAAGTGGATGGCCCTGTCCTAGGTCCAAAGTTTGTATTGGTGGATCCAGAAATATTCTTTGACTACTGGATAGTTGCACGAGAGCCTCTGATAGTGGTTAGAAATTCTGTGACTCATGGAATTTATGGCTAGTCTGGTTAAGATCAGGAGTGAAACAGGGCCTCCTGGAGAGAGTCCCAAGGTATTTGTTTTATGTTAATTTTCCCAGCTTAAGTCAATTGTTTCAGTTTTTGTCTGTGTTCACTGAAACCGTGTACAGTGCAGGCTGTCAGCATTCTAATTGTGCAAAGTTAATTTAATATGACCCAGATTTCGCAGACAGTCCTCTGTCTTCTGTGTCTAATTTGTGCAGTTTGCAGCCATAGACACTAAAGAATCGTTTGAGCAAAGGTGTTTGTGAGCAACGCTGTCTGTTTGCATTGCAGCTTATCAAATTATATGGTACAGTACATAAGAACATAAGATATGCCATACTGGATCAGACCAAGGTCCATCAAGCCCATATCCTTCGAACAGTGGCCAATCTAGATCTCAAGTACCTAGCAGTTTCCCTAAAAGACACAGGTTCAACAATGCTTGTATTGGGGCAAGCAGTGGATTTCCCAGGTCCCCTTTCCTCCAGGAACCTCTCCAAACCTTTTTTAAACCCGGCTACACTAATAGCTTTTATTACATTTTCCGGTAACGAATTCCAGAGTTTGATTACATGTTCAAAAAATATTTTTTTATTAATCTTAAATAGGTTATGCTCTAGCTTCATTGCATGTTCCCTAGTCTTTCTGTGTTTTAATGGTGGAAACAATCGATCTACGTTTACCCCCTTTACTATTTTGGTAGCTCTTCTCTGTACCTTTTCTAAGAATGCTATATCCTTTTTAAGAAACGGCGACCAGAATTGCACAAAGTATTCAAGTTGCAGTCACATCATAGAACGATACAGAGGCATTATAATATCCTTTATTTTATTCTCCATTCCTTTCTTTATGATTCCTAGCATTCTATTTGCTTTCTTGGCCGCTGTTGCACACTGGGCGGAGGGTTTCAACATGTTATCCACGATAACGCCTAAATCTTTTTCCTGGGTGGTGCGTCCTAATGTTGAACCTTACATCGTGTAACTATAGTTTGAGTTGTTCTTTCCTAGGTCCATGACTTGTCACTTGTCCACATTAAATTTCATCTGCCATTTGGATGCCCATTCTTCCAATTTATCAAGGTCCTCTTGCAATTTTTCACAATCCTCTTGGGTTTTAACAACTTTAAATAGTTTTGTGTCATCTGCAAATTTGATAACCTCACTCGTTATTCCACTTTCCAGGTCATTTATGAATATGTCAAAAAGCAGCGGACCCAGCACAGATTCCTGGGGTACACCACTATTCACCTTTCTCCATTGGGGAAAATTGGCCATTTAGCCCAACCCTCTGCTTTCTATCTTTTAACCAGTTCCTGATCCACAGTAGTACACTGCTTCCTATCCCATGACTCTTTAGTTTTGCCAAACGTCTCTGATGAGGGACCTTGTCAAAGGCTTTCTGAAAGTCCAGATACACTATATCAACCGACTCACCTTTGTCCACCTGTTTATTCACACTTTCAAAAAAACATAACAGATTAGTAAGACAAGATCTTCCTTGTCTAAAGCCATGTTGGCTGTCTCCCCTTAGGCCATGACTATCTACATGCTGAGTAATTTTATTCTTTATGATGGTTTCTACCATTTTTCCCGGTACTGACGCGAGGTTCACCGTTCTGTAGTTTCCCGGATCATCCCTAGAACCCTTTTTAAAAATTGGTGTTACATTGGCGATCCTCCAGTCTTCAGGTATTAGAGATGATTTGAATGATAGTTCACAGATTACTAATAGCAGGTCTGCAATTACTAATAGGTCTGCAATATTTCAGTTCTTTCAACACCCTTGGATATATACCATCTGGTCCAGGTGATTTGTTACTCTTCAGTTTATCCAATAGTTGTAATACATCTTCCCGATTTATCGATATTTCTTTCAATTCTTCTGCACCTTTAAATACCACTTCAGTCATGGGTAACATCCCTACATCTTCCTCAGTAAAGACCGTAGCAAAGAATTCATTCGGTCTCTCCGCTATCGCCTTGTCGCCTCTTTAGTGCCCCTTTAACTCCTCTATCATCTAATGGACCAACTGACTCTCTCACAGGTTTTTTGCTACGAATGTACTTGAAAAAATCTTTATTTCGCGTTTTTGCTTCCGCAGCAAGCTTCTTCTCAAATTCTCCCTTTGCCTGCTTTATCAATGCCTTGCATTTGACTTGCCAGTGCTTGTGCTGTTTCCAGGTTTCGTCGTTTGGCTCTTTTTTCCATTTCCTGAAAGATGCTTTTTTGGCAACAGCCTCTGACCTCACCTTTAAACCATGCTGGCAGTTTTTTGGACTTCGTTCCACTTTTCTTAAAGTGTGGAATACAGCTGGTCTGGGCTTCCAAGATAGTATTTTTCAACACCCCCCAAACTTGATGTAAGTCTTTAACCTTTGCAACTGCTCCTTTTAGTTTTTTCTTAACTATTTTCCTCATTTTATCATAGTCTCCCTTTCGAAAGTTAAAAGGTAGTACTGTGGATTTCCTTACTATCCCTCCTCCACTAATTAAATCAAAGGCGATCATGCTATGATCACTATTGCCAAGTGGCCCCAACACCCTTATCTCTTGCACTAGATCTGGTGTTCCACTAAGGACTAGGATTAATATGGCTTCCCCTCTGGTCGGTTTATGAACCAGCTGCTCCAAGAAGCAGTCATTTATTTCATCTAAGAACTTAATCTCCCTGCTGTGACACTGACCCAGTCGATACCGGGGTAATTGAAATCACACATTATTATTACTGCGCTGTAACCTTTGTTAGCTTCCTTGATTTCTTTGAGCATTTCATCATCCATTTGTTCATTCTGGCCAGGCGGTCGATAGTATACCCCCACTGCCATCGCCTTCCCCTTTTTACATGGAATTTCAATCCAGAGATATTCTACAGCAAATTTTGTTTCCTGCAAAACTTTAATCCTTTCTGACTCAGTGCCCTCTCTAACATAGAGCGCAACCCCTCCACCAATTTGATCAGCTCTGTCATGATATAGTTTGTACCCAGGTATCACAGTGTCCCACTGGTTGTCCTCCTTCCACCATGTCTCTGATATTCCAATCATATCTAACCTCTCATTTAGTGCTATGTATTCTAACTCTCCCATCTTATTTTTTAGGCTTCTAGCATTTGAGTAGCGGAGTGACCTAGTGGTTGAGGCAAGGTACTTCAGGCCGGAAGGTCGGGGGTTCAAATCCCACTAGAGGACAGCAACCTTGGGCCGGAAGGACTGGGGTTTCTAGTCCCACAGGTGCTCCATGTGGTCTTGGGCAAGCCACTTAACCCTCCATAGCCTATGTTCCCTGTAAAATAGTTATCTCCAAGTTATAATGCCCTGTTCAATGTAATTTCAGTTTGTTCAATGTAAACCGCACTGATGCAGAATAGCGTGGTATATAAGAGAATGTAAATAAATAAAAACAAAATAAATTTTGCATACAAGCATTTTAGAGACTGTATTTTATTCATATTAATTTGGCTATTGGTAGACATGGGTAATTTGGGATCTTTAAGCTCTGTCTGCTCCATACTCGAGGGCATTTGGGCTACTTTACTCTTTTTTGGAACCTCTCTGCTTTTGGTAGTATCCTTCAAGGATACATTCTTCCGAACCATCCGCTCTTGGGCGACTATCGGCTTTCCCCTATTATCTAATAGCTGTCCTAAACTGTGTTCAGTCTTCAGTCAGGCGGCTTATTGTTGATAGAGCGGCACCAATAGCTGCTGTTGTATCAATCCATCTCATTGCTGACCTTCCTCTTTTGCATTGACCTTCAACCTTGCCAAGCATGTCTTTCTCTAATGAGCTGTCCCTTCTATTGTTGTTTACTGTTTATTCTTTTATGTTTTTATATTTGTTTTTAAGATGTGATCCCTGAAGAAGACATAACTGAAACATGGCCATATAGAGTACCAGAAAAAAAAAATTTCTGAAGAAGCAATAAATCCATCTTTATCATTGATCTGTGGTCATTTGTTACAAGTTATCAAAGATCAGTTTGCAAACAGATGCTTTGGGCTCACCATTTGCTTAAACGAGTCATGTCCTCTTGCAGGACCATAGCGTGAATTGCGCCCTGTGTGACTGGCATATTGGGCTTGTGCTCCCCGCCCCCCCGCACCTCCATCTAGCTACTTTCTGGATGGTGGCGGGAGAGAAGAGGCGCGCCTGATGTGCAAGTCACTGACGTGCTAAGCAGATCTGTCCCTCCCTTCTCTGACGTCTGCTTAGAGTGCCGCGAGAAGGCTTAAGAAGAGCTGTTAAAGCTGGGGAGCGGCTTGAAACACTATTAATGTCGCGGGAACCCTGTTGGGAATGAACTTGGAGGGGCTCCTTTGGAACAATTAAAGAGAAGTGTGACAGTTGTCCTCCATGATATGGATTCAGCTAAGTAATTTTTTTCCTTGTCCTTTCCGTGTGGAACGGAGGGATTGAAATTGACGACGATGTTGAGAATTCCATCGAACAATGCCTTGGGGAATCCATTTTTTAACGAAAAACTGTTGACAGCAACAAGTGTTGTTTGGTCTGGTTCTGACCGGGTATTCGGTCTATTTAAATTGATTAAAAGGAGGGCTCACTTCGAGAGAAGAAATGTTTCTTTTCACGGTGAGCGATCCAACAACAAAAAAAAAAAATGTTTATAGTTGTCCTCGCTTGGTGTGGGGTAGTGTATGGTATGGGGGTTCAGTTCCTGTAGTTGAGGCAGGTAGGGAAATCGAGATTTTTTGGAATTTGTGTGGTTGGTTTCCACGGGTGTATAATATTGATACTTTGCGAGAAGGCTTAAGGCAAAGGTACTCAAATCCAGTCCTGGAGGGCCGCAAACCAGTCAGGTTTTCGGGATATCCCTAATGAATATGCATGAGATAGATTCAAATACAATGGAGGCAGTGTATGCAAATATATCTCATGCATATTCATTAGGGATATCCCGAAAACCGACTGCTTTGTGGTCCTCCAGGACTGGCTTTGAGTACCTCTGGCTTAAGGGGTGCATTTCAGCTGTCTGTCGTTGCCTGCCACCGCTGAAAGAAGAAAACGTATCGGTGGCAGGCAACAGCAGACAGCTGAAATGTGCCCCTTAATGCTTTGCGCCTGTGCGGTTGCACCATTTGCACAGGGCTAGATATGGTCCTGTCCTCTTGTATAGTAGCTTGGATGCATGTTAAAAGTACTCAGCTGAATGCAAATGGTAAATAATCTCATAAGCCAAATTAACATAATTATATTATGTTACCTATGTAGTTAATGTACTTTTATGTTGCCTTCCTCAATAAGTCAGTGTGGTTTAGGGATCTTTTCATGGCACACATCTTTTCCTCCACTGCAACTCCAGCTCTTATCTTCCTATTGAGTGTAGCTCAATCCCTGATTATCCTCATTCACTTAGAGACAAATTCCTATAGTTCTTCAGTTATCAAATCTCAGTATTCTGTTTCCTGCCTTTGCCCCTCCCCTCTCCCCCTCCCCTCCCCCAGTAGTGAGGACAAAGAGGAGGGGGGTTGCACCCACACCCTCTTTTATCCCCTTTCTGATATGCTTAGCCACTTCTGTGATTTCAGCAACATATTATGTCCATGTCTACTCAGATTAAGGGCGAGCATGGAAGAACTCTTACAATGCAGCTGAAACTGTGTAATATGCTTTTCAGCAGTATTTAAGCATACCTACCCCCTAGAAACCAATGGGGAAATAAAATAATTAAAAATGAATGTATATTTGGAGAAAAAGGCATGTTAAGAAGTTATACCATACATGTCAGGAGGTAAGGAAGTTAAACATTGTGTAAAGCAAAAACTCTTTCTTTGTATATTTGGATAGGCCTCATTACCTTATCAGCAACAATGTATGTTAGAATATCATTCCAGTTATTAAACATGCCAGAGATTTCCCAAACAACAAAGATGGATTCTCTGCTCAAGTTTTCCTGAGCTACGATATCTGCATCTCAACAGAACAATATAGATAAGTCTAGCATAGGAAGGGTAGGGAGATGGGTAAATAGGCGCCCATTGGCAAAGTAAACTCTTCCTTTAGCTACTCCATCATCTGTGGGATGTGAGTGCTGAAACTGCCAACTGTGATCAAAGTGTACTAGGTAGTAGTATTATCTACTCTCTCTCATGGGTGTGACTCCCCTGCATTCTATACTGCAGATACCTCAGACAACATGAACAATTTCATAAGTTCTCTCTAAAAGCCAGCTGCAGTATAACGTGTCAAGACTGGATCTCCAATAGAAAATCCTTGCAAGGTGTCAAATTTCAAATGTAGAGGGACTGATGATGAAAGTTCATAAGGTTGGAGGACACTGGAACTCCCAAATTTGTTCTATGACCAACTGTATCATGGGCACAGATATATGGAAAACCATTCCTTCAGTTTAAAAACATATTGAAGTAAAGTCTTAAAAATCTGCAAGATTGACCTTAGCAGTTGAGAGACATGACCTTGAAAAAGGTTAGATGGAGACAGTTCTGTCACTTGGCTATCTAGATGATGGAAACCAAGTAAGCACAAAGAAAGAGTGAACAGAAGACTAAATCTGCAAATTCATTGTTTCATTTGCATCATGCATGTTTTTCATTTACAGGTCAAATATTAGCCTTATTAGTGGGCAAAGAAATCTACTTAGTTGCCATTGTTACATGTTGTCAAAAGGAGATACCATCATCAAGTTTTCTCCATATCTGCAGTAGTGTCTTCCATAATTCTACACACTGGCTTTTAGGGATCTGGAAGAGAATGCCTCCAGAACCATATCAAGCTGTGCAACTAATGAATCTGGTGCTCCCCTCTGCCTCAACCGCATGCAGTTACTCACTCTTTTTGAGCTTTCTGGAGGCCCAATGATTATATCTGCGTACTTTCTGTAGTTGCATCCTGTGCGACTGTACTGCTCACACAGCCCTTGGTGTACGGACCTGGAATGCCGTATTAGTGTTTCAAAATTATACCCTTACACAAGTTGAATAATGCGTTTTCAAGGGAGCATTACATGAAAATTTTTAACTTTGCAGTTTCAACTTCATAGTGTTTTTGGGATATGTTTAACTCTTGTAGCTTTATCATAGGAGTACAGATACTTATACTTGGTCATCCTGGAACCAGATATTTTAGTGCATCTCAAAGTTGAGTACCTCTGCTGTGTAGAATTTAAGCTTGTCACTACAGAAGTTCCTGCCACCTGGGATCTCTTAAATTAAGTTGTCTTCTTGGGATCCTTCATCTCCTTTCTAGGAACATCCATAGTTTCCTTATTCCTTTCAATGAAAATAACTTTTCCAATATGTATTGAATTGTAATTATTCATGAAAAATACTATTCATACCATCCATCCATATCCCCTTTGAAAGCTGCACACTAAGTTCATTTGACAGAGAGGTAAGAGCTGAAACAAATATTTGCTTTTGTTATATTAAGTGTACTGCAGAAACGTTATGAGCGCCAGTACTCTAAGCTTCCATGTTTGAGCATGTGACCCATTATGAATCTATATTTAAAAAAAAAATTTCAGAAAATAATTAGTAATGAGAAATAATTCTCTTCCATGTGGACTACTTTGTCTCAGATGTCACAGAAGCCCTAATGTGAAATTTCAGCTTCTTTTTTTTTTGCAGGATCAGTTTTATTTCATCATACATTGTGTATCAAAATTTCAATCTGTTTTCATTCTGTTTGTTTTTCTGATTAAAAAAGAGATACTTCAGGTTTGAGAAAGATGTTTAATGGGGGTGGAAAGGGTTGAATTTGTCATGAAGGTTGCATGCTGAAACCCAGGAAGGGAGGAAAGAACATGTAAGCCATCCAAGCATTACTGTCTGAGGGAACATGGTATGGATGTTTTGTTATTTCAAGCTGTGTTCATTTTTCCCAAGATTGAAACAAATGATAAAATAAATTTTGACTGTAGTTGTACACAATTATACATGTACATATATTGGACAAACAGGGGCAATGTACTAAAGTAGAGTAACATCAGCCGTTAGTGTCTTGTTCTTTGTATGTTGTCAACTATTGCTATGGATGTTCAAGTACATGTGTAGTTTTGCCTATGGACATTATTACAAAAATTTAACTACGTCCTCCAAAGTGCATCTGTGTGAAACAATTAGTATGTGTACTTTTTTGTGGCACTAATAGTTAATGAGCGTTTTTCTACAGATTTTTATATCATTACCTCATTAAAATAGCTTTTGCATTAAACCTTAAACCCATAGTCCTCATGTATTAAACCCATAGTCCTCATGTATTAATGAAGGGCCTTGCATATGAGAGTACCTTTTTCTTTTAGGAAAAATACACTGATTAAAACACTTACATAAGCACTTTTCATTCTTCCCTAAGCATTAATACATTGGTGACACAGAAAGTTTGAAACATGTGCAGATAAAATCTGTGTGTGAGCATGTTTTATATATCACAGCAATGCATACTAAGAATTCTGATCACAGATGTAATCTAGGTCTAATCCTAATGAGGTAGTTTATGAAAAACCAAGCACATACTTGCACTCTGAGTACTTTTAACCCATAGAATTTGCACCAGTTTTTAAAGGAAAAGTACATGCATACTTTGAGAATTGCCTAGGGAAAAAAACACCTGCAAATCTCAGCATCTGTATTTTCTTCAGATACTCTTTCCTTTCCAAACAAAGGGACATGTTTACTAAAGTGCTGCGAATAGCGTGAGCAAACGTGAGCATGTGATTTTACCACAATGAGGGCATGGCATCTGTTGTAAATGCAGGGATGCAGCCACGTTGGGAAGATATGTCATCCTAGACGCATCAGTTGCATGCTCATTGCAAATGCGCAACCATTAGGCATGTGTGCTGTAAAGCCCTTCACTTGCTTGCTACCAATGTGCTGTTATGGGCAGTAATAGGCTACCAATTTATTTAAAAGTTTTTCTATACCACCCATTTCAAGGGTGGTTTACAATAAACAAAAAACAGATATATTAAAATATGGAACATAGATGTTACAATAAACTGCTCAAACTGTTTACAGTGAACATATATTACAATATTTACATTGAACAATCTCCTGCAGACAGATCAGACAGCAATACATTGACCCAGACCCTATTAACAAGTGATGGAGAGAATGGCCAGTGAAAGATAGAGGGATGACTTGGAAAATATGCACATCCTGCAGCATTGTGCCGAGCTAAGGGGGTATGCAGATCAGGAAAGCAAACACATACCACAGAGACTGTGCTGCAGCCCTTTCTGTGGGAGATAGGGTGCAAATGCAGCATCTTGAATGAGCAGGAGGGCCCCATATGGATGCTGGCAGTGCCCAGTATGTGGAATTGGCATATGCACCTCTCTCAGCCTGAAGCACCCAGTGTGTCTGATTACCTAGGCTGCAGTAGACAGGTTACTAGGCCTTTCATGTGGGAGGGGGTTGGGACCACTCCTTGTCATTCCCCTTATGCATATGGCACAGTACTCTTGCTGGTGAGGAGTGTGCAACCCCCATGTGGGAGAAGGGGAGGCGCTAGAACCTGGTGATCTACAGGCTCAGTACAGGAACCACAAAGCATTGTGGAACTTGTGTCTCTTGGGGAAACTGCTAGGTACATATGACCTAGATTGGCCACTGTTGGAAACAGAATACTGGGCTTGATGGACCTTGATCTGACCCAGTATGGCATATCTTATGTTCTTATGGGGAATTTCTCCGGGAACAAACAGGAAGTCAGTCCTCACATATGAGTGACATCAGCGCTGATGGAGCCCCCATGGAAGCATCTCCCCAGATTTCAAAGAAAGCCTTTGGGAGATGCACCACGCATGCATGGTCCCCTTCCCACCCAAGGATTCCATCTTGCCTCAGTCTCCTTTTTTCCACCGAGCCCTCCGGAGTCTTTCCAGGAGTTTGTTTCTTGGTTTTCCCTTTTTTTATCTCGAGGTGTTCCTTGTACAGTGTTTGCACCCTTTTTCAGCTGAAGGCCTCAGACCCTACCGGGTGATGGGGACCCCTAGAGGTTGCGGCCCGCCCGGCACAGACCTCAGCCGTGGTGATCACAGAGCGTCAGACTCATACTTGGACTTTGAGTCCAACTGGGAGACAGAGGACAGGAGTCCCTGGACACTCAGCGACACCGAGACGTGCCTTCGGACCCATCTTCTCCGGTGTCTCGATGCAGTTCCCTCCCCGAGGATGTTGCCTTCCTTGATTTTGTGCGGGACATGGCTAAGGCTCTCACCACAGAGGCCGAGGAAGACCCATGCACGGAGGAACTGGAGGTACTCCAGTACGAGGCCCCCCTCACTAAGGAAACCTTTATGGTATCAGTGCCTCAGAGCTTCGAGTGCCTCCTCTTCCAGATGTGGGAAACACTGGCATCGGTACCTATTGTCAGCAGACACCTCGACTCCATCTACTGAGTTTTCCAAAGTCCTGGGTTCCAGAAGACCCAACTTCCACACAACTCGATGGTCATTGAGTCAGCCATGCACAGGCTCAAGCCAAAAGACTCATTCCTGATCGTATCTCCAGTCTAGTCCCGGACCTCTGGGTTGTCTACCTTAATCAGCAGCTTGGAGACTGAGGAACCTCCTTCTTTTCATGATGTCACCAGTATAACATCCCGGGAGCCGCCTTCACTTCCCAGTTACCTCAGTCTCCAAGCAGCTGAAGGGTGGTGAGCCCGGAGGTCCGGGCTCCGTGGAGGAACAATTAAGTGTTTTTGTATTGCTTTGGTTAAAGTAAAAAGGATAGTGTTAAAGTGCAGGGGGGCAGCAGGGTACAGCTCAATAATTTGGCAGCTATACCTTTAAGTTGCGCAAGAGATCTTCTACCCCCCCCCCCCTCCCTTCCTTTTTCTCCCGCCTCAGCTTGGCTGCAGGTTCAGGAGTGGGGAAAGAGGGTCCGCTTTGGCTGACTGCAGGAGCATCTGAGTCTGCTGGTGAGCAAGTCCAGATCGGTGCCCTCAGTCTATTCAGAGCCGGCGCTTAGCAGACGTTTTTCCTGGCAGTGCTTGGGGCTCTAGCGGCAGCGGGAGAGCCGACAGTGGTCAGGGGGGAAGTTGCTGCCTGAGGCCTCCCGGGTGTAAGACCGACGCGGCAGAGCACGGTTCGCGGCAAAGGTGAGTGTGCGTGAGGCGTGCCGCATCCCGACAGCTCCTTAGGCCCGGTTGGCACCACTGCTCATCTGCGTATTTGGGCGCGAAAACGGAAGTGCGCCTGACCGCGTGGCACAGGCCTTGCGGCGCCGGGCAGGAGGGCCCGGATTTGTGAAATTACTGTGCTAGCCTCGTTTTTTTTCGTTAGATTTTGCTGCGTTCGGGTAGAATTAGTGATTCTTGTGAGAACCCAGGTCTTGGGGTTTAAAAAAAAAAAAAGCCGCTTGAACCGGAGTTTTTTTTTCCTGTTTGGGATTGCAGGTGCTGGGACCTCTAGCTCTTCGTTTGTGGGGAAGAGTTTCCAGCCTCCAGCAGCTGAACGCTGAGAGATTATTTCTTTTTGCAAGGTCTGCTCTCCAGGATGCCATCTCGGCCCCAGTGCTTTGTGTGTGGGGCCAGAAGAGGCTCGGTGACTGACTCAGGTGTGTGCAAAAGCTGCACGAAGGAAGCCGCAGTGCTAGAGCAGATGCCAGGAACCAAGGAAGGCACTCTGCAGGAAAGGGATGAGAGCTCAGGGGATCAGACGGCGTGTAGGTCCCTGGAGGAGCCGGTAGCTGGGCCGTCTTCGGCCCCGGACTTGCCTCCCGCCCCAGCAGCATGGCCCGACGGGCTGGCGTCCATTTTTTCCAAGGACTTCGTGGCTCTGCTTCAGTAAGCAGTGGGAGGAGGGCCCGCTGGTCAAGGAAAGCCTAAGCGGGAGAGCAAAGGTGTTAAACGTCTCTCAGTGGTTGGTGAGACGGAGGACGGGCCCGAAAAGAAAAGGCGTCTGGAGGAAGACCTTAGCGCCCCTTCTCTGCTCTCTGAGGGGCATATCTCGAATGAGGAACGCCTGAGCCTGGTGGAGGATGAATTGGAGGAAGGTGAGCTAACGGAAAAAGAGGACCAAGCGAGAGTAGTGCGGGTGTTCCGTAGGGAGGAGCTCCCGGCACTTATAGTGGAGACGCTCGGGACCTTGAACATGCCGGTTCCCGGGGCGGCGGAGGAGGAGACCCTTGAGGATCCGTTGTTGCAAGTCTTTCGGAAGACTCAGAGAGCCTTCCCGGTGCACAGAGTTTTTCAGGAGATGATCCAAGAGGAGTGGAATGTCCCGGAGGCTCCTCTGAAGGGGGCCAGAGTGATGCGGCGTCTATACCTTTTAGTGGATCGTGACACCGAGATCTTTAAGCCACCTAAGGTAGATGCTGCGGTGTCAGCGGTTACTAAGAAGACCACGATCCCGGTGGAGGGCGGAGCTGCCCTCAAGGACACTCACGATAAAAGGTTGGATGCTCTGCTGCGGCAGATCTTTGATGTCAATGCCCTCACGCTTCAGGCGGCCATTTGTGGAGCATGGATGGCCAGGGCCTGTTTGAGATGGTCACAGCGCGTCCAAGGGGATCACGGGGGTGACATAGCTGGGGAGGCTTCCAAGCTAGAATTGGGAGCGGCTTATCTGGCGGATATACAGTATGACCTGATGAGAGGTTTGTCGAAGAGTATGGCATCGGCAGTAGCGGCTCGACGCTATCTGTGGCTTCGTAACTGGGCGGTAGATAATGCCTCCAAGTCGAGGTTAGGCAAACTGCCGTTCAAGGGGAGGCTTCTCTTTGGCGAGGACCTAGAGAAGTTAGTTAAGGACCTAGGAGAATCGAAGGGCGGTAGATTGCCAGAGGATAAGCCTAAGCAGGGCAGAGTGGCCCAGGGCGGCAAGGGGCCTTTGAGAGATTTCCGGAGATTTCGGTTTCAAAGGTCTAATCCCGTCTAGAGAGGTAGGTTTCCCTACAGAGCCCAGGGCTTTCGGGGGTTTCGTGGAGCCGGTAGGGGATTTGGTGCCTCTTCCTCCTCGTCCCCGTCCAACATTCGAAAGTCACAATGATGCCAGGGGGACCCGGGCGTCCTTAGTAGCCGTGGGAGGGCGGTTGCAGGACTTTTATGCTGCCTGGGTCCGCGTCACGTCAGATCAGTGGGTGTTAGAGATTATACGAGAGGGGTATGCCTTAGAGTTTCGAACCCCGGTGCGTGACGCCTTCGTGCGGTCCCCTGGCAAGTCACCCGGCAAACGCAGGGCGATGAGGGAGACGGTTCGGAGGCTTCTCGACCTCGGGGCGGTGGTTCCAGTGCCGCGAGACCAACTCGGGTCGGGTTGATTCTCCATCTATTTCGTGGTACCAAAGAAGGATGGCGGTTTTCGACCAATCCTGGATCTCAAAGGCATGAATCGCTGTCTCCACGTGTCGCACTTTCATATGGAGACACTACGGTCGGTGATAGTGGCGGTTCGAAAAGTGGAGTTTCTCATGTCCCTAGATCTGTCAGAAGCGTATCTCCACGTTCCCATTTGCCCAGAGCATCAATGCTATCTGCGCTTCGCGGTGCCCTTCGGTCAGTTTCAGTTCCGAGCCCTGCCGTTTGGCCTGGCGACTGCTCCCCCTATGTTCACAAAAATTATGGTGGTCGTGGCGGCGGCCCTTCGGAAGGAAGGAATCATGGTACACCCGTATCTGGACGATTGGCTCATTCGAGCAAAGTCGAGGGTCGAGAGCGAGCGGGTCACGGCCAGAGTGGTAGCCTTCCTGGAGAGTCTAGGTTGGGTAGTGAACCTGGGGAAGAGCCATCTCACTCCGTCTCAGCATCTCGAGTACCTCGGAGCTCGCTTCGATACCGAGACGGGGCAGGTGTTTCTCCCTCGGCTTCGAGCACAGGGGTTACGCAGGCTGGTTCGGAGCTTCTTGAGCAGCCGGGCGCCCACGGCCTGGAAGTACTTGCAGCTGTTGGGCACGATGGCGGCCACTATAGAGGTGGTACCGTGGGCAAGGGCGCATATGCGACCCTTGCAGAGGGCTCTCCTCAGACGATGGTCGCACCAGCGGGATTCGCTGGCAAAGAGATTGCCTTGCCCAGAGGAGACGTCGGTGGCCCTCCAGTGGTGGTTACGGCCGGGGTCGCTGGAGCATGGCCGACCCCTGGAAGCGCCAGACTGGGTAGCGGTGACGACGGATGCCAGTCTGGTGGGCTGGGGGGTGCATTGCAAGGGCAGATTCTCGCAGGGGCTGTGGAGCGTGGAGGAGAGGTCCTGGCCAATCAACAGACTAGAACTGAGAGCTGTAGCCCTCGCGCTGCAAAGCTTCAGAAGCTGCCTGGCCGGGTCGGCGGTCAGAGTGTTCTCGGACAACGCGGCGGCGGTTGCTTATGTAAATCGTCGGGGGCACCAGCAGTGTGGCACTAGAGGAGGAGGCCGAGCCTCTGTGCAGTTGGGCCGAGGAAAATCTGCTGGCTCTCTCGGTGGCGCATGTGGCAGGAGTAGACAATGTGCAGGCGGACTTCCTCAGTCGGGTGCGAGTGGACCCAGGGGAATGGGTTCTGCATCCGGAGGTGTTCAGGTGCCTAGAGAGACGGTGGGACACGCCAGTGATGGATCTCATGGCAACGTTCCAGTCTGCAAAGGTCGCTCGTTTTACAACAGGCGAAAGGAGAGAATGTCGGAAGGGCTGGATGCGCTCCTTCAAGAGTGGCCGGAGGGTCAACTGCTGTATGTTTTCCCTCCTTGGGCCCTAATAGGCAGAATTCTGCAGCAGATAGAAAGGTACCGGGGTCTGATGATACTCATAGCCCCGGACTGGCCGCGGAGGCCCTGGTACGCCGACTTGGTGGAAAAGCCGTGGAGGCTCCCGAAGTGTGCCGATCTGTTATCGCAGGGTCCGTTGGTCATGCCTCACCTGGATCGATTCTCGCTTATGGCTTGGCTATTGAAAGGGCGCACTTAAAAGCGAGAGGTTATTCGGCGGCGGTAATCTCCACGTTGTTGAGGGCCAGGAGACGATCTACAACGTTGGCGTATGTGCGGGTCTGGAGAGTGTTCGAGGCCTGGTGTGCAGTCCGCGATTGCGAGGCGTTACGTGCGACGGTGCCGCAGCTTTTGCAATTCCTGCAGGATGGCTTTGAGAAAGGGTTGGCGGCGGCTACGCTGAGGTTGCAGGTCGCAGCGCTGGCTTGCTACAGAGGCAGGATAGGGGTGCGGTCGCTAGGAGTGTATGGGGATATTAAGCGTTTCCTCTGGGTGATTTCGCTGTTACGGCCTCCCGTGAGGTGGTCCGTGGCTAACTGGAGTCTTCCGTTGGTCTTGGAAGCGTTGGAAGGAGAGCCTTTTGAGACCTTGGTTAGGGCATCGGTTAAGGATTTGACCCTGAAGGTGGTATTCTTAGTGGTGATCTGTTCGGCGAGACGGATCTCTGAATTGCAAGCTTTGTCCTGCAGGGTACCGTATCTGTCCTCCTTTGAGTCTAAGGTAGTTTTGAGGACAGTGCTTTCTTTCCTGCCAAAGGTGGTCTCGTCATTTCACGTGAACCAGGTGATTTCGTTGCCCGTATTTTCTGGTAGCGAGGGCAATTCGGGCGCGAAACATCAACGTAGTTTGGATGTTAAACGGGTCTTGAAGTATCTGCGCCGTACGGAATCATTCCGCAGGTCAGACAGGCTGTTTGTGCTCTTTGGGGGGCCGCGGAGAGGTGAAGCGGCTTCCATTGCCAGATGGATTAAGGAGGCTATCGCTTCGGCCTATCTGCTGAAGGGCAGGTCGGTGCCGGAAGGGCTGAGGGACCATTCTACAAGGGCGCAGGCAGTGTCTTAGGTGGAATTGCGCCGAGTTCCGCCATTGGAGATTTGCAGAGTGGCGACTTGGTCGTCGTTGAGTTCATTTGTGAAGCATTATCGTTTGGACGTGCAGGCACAGCAAGACGTGTGTTTTGGAGCGGCTGTTCTGCAGGGAGCTACTGCTCTGGTACATTCCCAGAGGTCCGGGACTAGACTGGAGATACGATCAGGAAGGTTAAATTAGACTTACCTGCTAATTGTTGTTCCTGGAGTAGATACAGTCTAGTCCCGTATCCCTCCCCGGTGCTGTGTTATCCAAGAGAGATGAGTTGCACAGGATTCCAGTGGTCACAGGTAAGAGAGTTCTGTTTCTGACATTGTCTTAGGTGGGGGGGGCGTCGCTGGCGCTTTTCACGCCCTCAGGAAGGGCGGGTGGGCAGCGATACTTCGCATGTTAAAGGTTCATGAGTTGCCATTTGCAAATGTGCGGAACAGAGAATAAGTTTCCGCTAGTTTAGAGAAGTTTGTAATTCATTGAATTTTGCTGTAATGCTTACTTGTTGCTCCGGTGAGTCTGCTTTGTCAGTAGGGAACTGGGAAGTGAAGGCGGCTCCCGGGATGTTATACTGGTGACATCATGAAAAGAAAGAGGTTCCTCAGTCTCCAAGCTGCTGATTAAGGTAGACAATCCAGAGGTCCGGGACTAGACTGTATCTACTCCAGGAACAACAATTAGCAGGTAAGTCTAATTTAACCTTCCTCTGTGCCACCTGGCAGGGAGGCCTGAAACCTTGGCAAAAAACCTGTGAGAGAGTCAGTTGATCCATTAGATGATAAAGGGGTTAAAGGAGCACTAAGAGGCGACAAGGCGATAGCGGAGAGACTGAATGAATTCTTTGCTTCGGTCTTTACTGAGGAAGATGTAGGGATGTTACCCATGACTGAAGTGGTATTTAAAGGTGCGGAAGAATTGAAGGAAATATCGATACATCGGGAAGATGTCTTACAACTATTAGATAAACTGAAGAGTAGCAAATCACCTGGGCCAGATGGTATACATCCAAGGGTGTTGAAAGAACTGAAATATGAGATTGCAGACCTGCTATCAGTAATCTGTGAACTATCATTAAAATCATCTCTAATACCTGAAGATTGGAGGATCGCCAGTGTAACACCAATTTTTAAAAAGGGTTCCAGGGGTGATCCGGGAAACTACAGACTGGTGAGCCTGACGTCAGTACCGGGAAAAATGGTAGAAACCATCATAAAGAATAAAATTACTCAGCATGTAGATAGTCACAACCTAATGGGAGACAGCCAAAATGGCTTTAGACAAGGAAGATCTTGTCTTACTAATCTGTTATGTTTTTTTGAAGGAGTGAATAAACAGGTGGACAAAGGTGAGTCTGTTGATATTATGTATCTGGACTTTCAGAAAGCTTTTGACAAGGTCCCTCATCAGAGACTTTTGGCAAAACTAAAGAGTCATGGGATAGGAGGCAGTGTACTATTGTGGATCAGGAACTGGTTAAAAGATAGAAAGCAGAGGGTAGGGCTAAATGTCCAATTTTCCCAATGGAGAAAGGTGAATAGTGGTGTACCCCAGGGATCTGTGCTGGGTCCGATGCTTTTTGACATATTCATAAATGACCTGGAAAGTGGAATAACAAGTGAGGTTATCAAATTTGCAGATGAGACAAAACTATTTAAAGTTGTTAAAACCCAAGAGGATTGTGAAAAATTGCAAGAGGATCTTGATAAATTGGAAGACTGGGCATCAAAATGGTAGATGAAATTTAATGTGGACAAGTGCAAGGTTATATACCTAGGGAAGAACAACCCAAACTATGGTTACACGATGCAAGGTTCCACATTAGGAACCACCACCCAGGAAAAAGATTTAGGCGTCATTGTGGATACTATGTTAAAACCCTCGGCCCAGTGTGCAGCGGCGGCCAAGAGAGCAAATAGAATGCTAGGTATGATAAGGAAAGGAATGGAAAATAAAACAAAAGATATTATAATGCCTCTATATCGTTCCATGGTGAGACCGCACCTTGAATATTGTGTGCAATTCTGGTCGCCGTATCTTAAAAAGGATATAGCGATTTTAGAAAAGGTTCAGAGAAGAGCCACCAAAATGGTAAAGGGGATGGAAGGATACTCCTATGAAGAAAGGCTAAAAAGGTTAGGGCTCTTTAACCTGGAAAAGAGACGGCTGAGGGGAGATATGATAGAAGTCTATAAATTAATGAACGGAGTGGAACGGGTAAACGTAGATCGATTGTTTACGTTATCAGAATATAGAAAGACTAGGGGACATGCAATGAAGCTACAGGGTGTAAACTATTTAAGACTAATAAAAGAAAATATTTTTTCACTCAACGTGTAATCAAACTCTGGAATTTGTTACCGGAGAATGTAGTAAAGGCTGTTAGTGTAGCTGGGTTTAAAAAAGGTTTGGACAAGTTCCTGGAGAAGGTCCATAAACCATTATTAAGAAGTGACCGAAGATATCAATGCTTGACCCAGTACAAGCATTGTGGAACTTGTCTCTTGGGGAAACTGCTAGGTACATATGACCTAGATTGGCCACTGTTGGAAACAGAATACTGGGCTTGATGGACCTTGGTCTGACCCAGTATGGCATATTTTATGTTATGTTCCAGGGCTCTATGCTGACTTGCCAGATCCAGTCATACGAGCTCTATATCAGTATGTGTCTTAAGGAGCTGTTGAGGGAGCTCGGCGGATTCTCAGCAGGCCTCAACGAGGAACCTCTGCAGAGATTTAAGTCTCTGGCCTCGGCGTTCAAGAGTGCACGAAGTTCTTGTCTCAAGCAGCCTACGATGTCTTCAAGTCTTCGGCCAGGGTGCCCACTGCAGGCATCGTGGCATGGTGCCAAGCATGGCTGCAGTTGTCTGACCTAAATCAATAGGTTCAGAACAAACCTATTGATGTCCCTTGCATCAGAGAGAACCTCTTCAGGAAACCCATGCCAGACAAAACTGCAGAGATAGAAACCGAGTTCCTAACGAGAACCAGACTCTCAAAGACAACCTTGGTGTAGCCCCATAAGAAGGCCCTGGGGACGAAGCTTTTGACTGCCTGGACATGACCTCTTCTCCCACAGGGGGTCCACCATCACCACTGATACAGGGTGCTACAAGTAGGCAGGGAGGGCTATCTCCTCCACCTACAGCAGGTACCACCTTTGTACTTTCCAGGAGAGCCCATTGGACCTCTCCTTCACCAGACTGCCTGGCCAGAATGAACAAATGGATGATGAAATGCTCAAAGAAATCAGGGAAGCTAACAAAAATTTACAGCACAGTAATAATAATGGGTGATTTAAATTATCCCGGTATCGACTAGGTCATTGTCAAGGCAGGTCATGCTAGGCAGATAAAATTTCTAGATGAAATAAATGACTGCTTCTTGGATCAGCTGGTTCATGAACCAACCAGAGGGGAAGTCATTTTGGACCTAGTCCTTAGTGGAATACAAGATCTTGTGCAAGAGATAAGAGTGTTGGGGCCACTTGGCAATAGGGATCATAGCATGATCGTGTTTGATATAATAAACGGAGGAGGGGGAGGTTAAGGAAATCCACAGTAAAACAGTTAAGAAAAAACTAAAAGAAGCAGTTGCAAAGGTTAAAGATTTACATCAAGCTTGGGTGTTCTTTAAAAATACTATCCTGAAAGCCCAGACCAACTCTGTTCCATGCTTTAAGAAAAGTGGAAGGAAGTCCATAAAACTGCCAGCATGGTTTAAAGGTGAGGTCAGAGATGCGGCGGTTGCCAAAAAATCATCTTTCAGGAAATAGAAAAAGGAGCCGAATGACAAAAACTGTTAACAACACAAACACTGGCAAGTTAGATTCAAAACATTGATAAGGCAGGCAAAGAGAGGAATTTGAGAAGAAGCTTGCTGTGGAAGCAAAAAACGTGTGAGAGAGTCAGTTGGACCATTAGATGATAGAGGGGTAAAAAGGGCACTAAGAGGGGACAAGGCCATAGTGGAGAGACTGAATGAATTCTTTGCTTCGGTCTCTACTGAGGAAGATGTAGGGATGTTACCCATGACTGAAATGGTATTTAAAGGTGATGCTGCGGAAGAACTGAAAGAAATATCGATAACACTGGGAAGATGTATTACAACTATTTGATAAACTGAAGAGTAGCAAATCACCTGGACCAGATGGTATACATCCAAGAGTGTTGAAAGAACTGAAATATGAGATTGCAGATCTATTAGTAATCTGTGAACTATCATTAAAATCATCTGTAATACCTGAAGATTGGCGGATGGCCAATGTTACGCCAATTTTTAAAAAAAGGTTCCAGGGGTGATTCGGGAAACTACGGACTGGTGAGTCTGACATTAGTACCGAGAAAAAGGGTAGAAACAATCATAAAGAACAAAATTACTGAACATGTAGATAGTCATAGCTTAATGAGAGACAGCCAACATGGCTTTATCTAAAGAAGGTCTTGTCTTACTAATCTGTTGTGTTTTTTTGAAGGTGTGAATAAACAGGTAGATAAAGGTGAGTCGGTTGATATAGTGTTTCTGGACTTTCAGAAAGCCTTTGACAAGGTCCCTCATGAGACTTTTGGCAAAATTAAAAAGTCATGGGATAGGAAGCAGTGTACTATTGTGGATCAGGAACTGGTTAAAAGATAGAAAGTGGAGGGTATGGCTAAATGGCCATTTTTCCCAATGGAGAACGGTAAATAGTGGAGTATCTCGGGGATCTGTGCTGGGTCTGCTGCTTTTTAACATATTCATATATGATCTGGAAATGGGAATAACGAGTGAGGTTATCAAATTTGCAGATGAGACAAAACTATTCAAAGTTGTTAAAACCCATGAGGATTGCGGAAAATTGCAAGAGGATCTTGACAAATTGGAAGACGGCATCCAAATTTAATGTGGACAAGTGCAAAATTATGCACCTAGGAAAGAAAAACCCAAACTATGGTTCCACATTAAGAACCAGCACCCAGGAAAAAGATTTAGGCGTCATCGTGGATAACATGTTAAAACCCTCCGCCCAGTGTGCAGCGGTGGCCATGAGAGCAATTAGAATATTAGGTATCATAAAGAAAGGAATGGAGAATAAAACAAAGGATAGTATAATGCCTCTCTCATTCCATTGTGCGACCGTACCTTGAATATTGTGTGCAATTCTGGTCGCCATATCTTAAAAAGGATATAGCGTTATTAGAAAAGGTACAGAGAAGAGCCATCAAAATGGTAAAGGGGATTGAAGGATACCCCTATGAAGAGAGGTTGAAAAGGTTAGGGCTCTTCAACCTGGAAAAGACAGCTGAGGGAAGATATGATAGAGGTCTATAAATTAATGAATGGAGTAGAATAGGTAAATGTAGATCGATTGTTTACGCCATCAAAATATAGAAAGACTAGGGGACATGCAATGAAGCAACAGGGTAAACTATTTAAGACTAATAAGAGAAAATATTTTTTCACTCACCGTGTAATCAAACTCTGGAATTTGTTACCGGAGGATGTAGTAAAAGCTGTTAGTGTAGCCAGGTTTAAAAAAGGTTTTGACAAGTTCCTGGAGGAAATGTCCATAAACCATTATTAAAAGGGACCCAGAATATCCACTGTTTGACCCAATACAAGCATTGTGGAACCTGTGTCTTTTGGGGAAACTGCTAGGTACTTGTGACCTAGATTGGCCACTGTTGGAAACAGGATACTGGGCTTGATGGACCTTGGTCTGACCCAGTATGGCATATCTTATGTTCACCGAGCTCTCAGGCCATCTCTAGGGCACCAGCTTCTACTCCAGTATTTCCTCATCCCCAAGAGGACAGGGGGCCTCAGGCCCATCCTGGACCTGCGGGAGCTGAACAGGTTTCTGGTAAGGGAGAAGTTCAAGATGCATTCCCTTGGAACACTGCTGCCATTCCTCCAGCAGGGAGATTGGCTATGCTCCTTAAACCTAAAGGATGTCTTCACACACATCCTGATCCATCCCAGCCACAGAAAATACCTCCGGTTCATGGTGGGAGGAGAGCACTACCACCAATACAGAGTGCTGCCCTTCAGTCTGGCCTCATCACCAAAGGTCTTCACCAAGTGCCTTGCAGTGGTCACAGCCCACTTCTGGCTCCAAGTGCCTTCATCTTCCCTTACCTCGATGACTGGTTCATAAAGGGAGGCACAGCTGCAGAGGTGCAATGGATTGTAAAAGGGCACTGTCCTATCTGCCCTGCAGCATCTGGAATTCATCAACTATCCCAAGTCCCACCTCGCTCCGGCCCAATGCCTGGAGTTTATAGGAGCGCAGCTAGACACCCTCCAGGACAAAGCCTTCCTCCCTGAAGAGATGTTGGAGCACCTCAGGGGGCAAGCCTCAGAGGTGCACCAATGGCAGGCGCTACCCGCCTAGCTTCTCCTCCACCTGCTGGGCCACATGGCTTTTATGGTTCAAGTGACCCCATATGCCAGACTGCACATGCAAGGGGCCCAGTGGACACAAGTCACAGGTAGGCTCCAGGACAGAGTGAGAGTAACCCACCAGCTGGCAGACTCCCTCGAATGATGGCAGATCCCTTGTCACCTTCAGGCCGGGATGCCCTTCCAGGCACCTATCCCCCAAAAGGTCCTCACCACAGATGCCTCCTTACTGGGCTGGGGAGCACATTGTGAGGGCCTCCAGACGCAAGGCAGCTAGTCCCATATCAAATCCCAGATGCAAATCAATTTGCTGGAGCTCAAGGTGATATTTCTGGCTCTCCAAGCCTTCTGCCACCGGCTACATCATCAGTTGGTGCTGGTTCAAACCAACAACCAAGTCGCAATGTTCTGCTTGAACAAACAAGGTGGTGTGGGGTTATACTCCCTCCGCCAGAAGGCGGTAGTCCTTTGCTCCTATGCGACATGCAGAGGGATGCTCTTAAGAATGGTGTACCTCCCTAGCTGCACGAGTGGCGCCTGGATCCCTAAATGGCCTTCTGGCTGTTCTGGCGTCCCCCCCTAATGGACCTGTTCACCAGCCCGGAAAATGTATAGTTACCCCGCTTCTGTCTGCCACATCCATCCTGGGTGGTAGTGGATGCGTTCCTCCTTCCGTGAACGGAAGGCCTTTTATATGCCTTCCCGCTGACACAGCTGGTTGCCAAGACCCTCTTCAAGGTTCTCTTCTACACCCCAACCTGGGCTCCCTGTCACTCAAGGCTTGGCTGCTGAAAGGGTAGCGTTAGCTCCCTTAAACCTCCCACAGGACGTGGAAGAGGTTCTTCTGGCCTCCCATAAGGCTTCCACAAGAAGGGTGTACGCCTTCAAGTGGCGTAGATTCTCAGTGTGGTATTCCAAAAGACGGGCTAATCTGTTCTCCTGTTTGGTACAAGTGGTACTCCAGTACCTGCTCCATCTGTCAGAGTCAACATGACCGCCATCGCAGCACACCACCATTCCGCTGAGGGCAAGCCCCTCTCAGCTCAGCCCCTTGTTCTCGGTTCTTGCAGGGTCTCATACTATCCATTTCCCCCGTCAACCCTCCAGCGGTGGAGTGGGATCTCAATGTGGTGCTCTCCCAGCTCATTAAGCTGCCATTTGAGCCTCTGGATACCTGCCACTTGAGGTACCTCTCCTGGAAGGTCGTCTTCTTTGTAGCATTCACATCAGATTGCAGAGTCTGAGCTCCAGGCTCTGATGGCAGAGCCCCCCTACACAAGGTTCTACAAGGTCATGCTCCACACACACCCAAAGTTTCTGCCGAAGGTGATATCCCCATTCCACCTCAATCAGGAAGTGGTGCTCCCTCCCTCCTTTTTGAGGCCTCACGCAGGCAGGGCAGAGACCGTTCTCCATATTCTGGATTGTAAAAGGGCACTGTCCTATCTGCAACAGACTCAGGGCCACTGCAAAGCACCTCAGCTTTTCATATCCTATGAGTCATATGACCCCAGTCAGCTGAGACTGCAAGTAACTAAGCAGAGACTCTCCATTTGGGTGGTGGACTGCATTATCCTCACCTATGAGTAGGCAGGGATTTCACTGGCCCAGAAGGTCATGGTGCACTGCGTCAGGGCCATGGCTACTTCTGTGGCAAATCTGCCTTCTGTCTCTGTGATGGAGATCTGTCGGGCTGCCACCTGGTCTTTCGTCCATACTTTCACAGCTCACTACTGTCTGGAGCGGGAGTCCCGATGGGACAGTGTTGTCGGCCAGGCGTACTCCATAATCTCTTTGGGGTGTAGGCTATTCCTGCCCTCTGACCCTTCTATGTTCAGGCTACTGGCGTGCTGATTTTCTACCAGACACTTGGGTCTTATGAGAGTCCCTCAGTAAGGACTCAACTGCTGCTGATCACGGCTCACGCTTTGCAGGTCGCTGTGGTGTTTTTAAAGATTCTCGTTAGCCTATAGCTGGGGAGTCCCATATGTGAGGACTGACTTCCTGTTTGTTCTCTGAGTAAGTATACTTACTCACCTGTAACAGGTGTTCTCTGGGGACAGCAGGAATCAGTCCTCATAACCCTCCCTCCTCCCCCTTTGAATTGTTTCTTTACCATATTTTAATTTTTGCTGTCTTAGCAATGTCATTAGACTGAGGCAATATGGCACACTTGGGTGGGAAGGGGACTATGCATCTGTGGTGCATCTCAAAAAAGGCTTTCTTTGAAAGCTGGGGAGATGCTTCTGCGGGGGCTCTGTCTGCGCCATTATCACCCATTTGTGAGGGCTGATTCCTGCTGTCCCTGGAGAATACCTGTTACAGGTAATGGCTAGAGCACCATGGTGTCCAGATGCAACCCCTTAGCCCACCACATAGGATATGCACTCCTGTGGCCTAACCTCAGCCAGGGGTGGTAGTAGGCAGTCCACAAATGACACCCATGCTCCCACTATGATGAATGCTCTGGGGTCACACTGCAGGTTATCCTTCACACCCTCATGAAAACAGGCTACCCCAAGCAGCTCCTAGCTAGAGCATACCAGCACTAAGGAAAATACAGGCCCCTGGTGCCTCAACAGCTTCCCAGGTTTGCAGAATACCTCAGCCACTAGGCAAAGGGTCAGGGGAGGGAACACTGATCAGGGACTTCTAACCAAGCTAGCCCATGTTCAGTGGTGGAAATTTAGATATCTGCACTGAGCTAGTAGACCAAAGACCTATCCTCCTATGATCATATGCCCACAGAAATGGGGCCCATGACACTGGTATAGCCCCCCTGATGCATGTACATCAGGTACCTTCTCTGGCCCTTTTCAAATCTAGGCTAAAAACTCACCTCTTTGCTGCTGCTTTCGGATCTTTACTCTCCTGATCTCCTTTGTGTTTCCTTCCCATTCCCCCTAGATGTATCCCATGTCTACGTCTACCATGTTGTCTGTCTTGACTAGATTGTAAGCTTGACTGTCTCTTACATGTTTGTGCAGTGCTGCGTACATCTTGTAGCGCTATAGAAATGCTCAGTAGTACTAGTATACTCCAACCCCGCCTCCCCCCCCCCCCCAAATGCTGGGGTGGTGGTAGTCTGACAGCACATTTTGGTGTCAAGCCTTCATTCTGTTAGTAGTAGCAGCACCTCATTTGCATGCCGTGCTCATTCCAATCCTGGCTATTTGGCTAGTACTGGCTCTTTCACTGAGCACATGCCCTGCTTTCCATCTCCTCCACAGCTCATCACAACAGCGGTCCCCCAACATCTATCTAGTGCATATGCAGATATGCATATTCTATCGTTAAGATAGCTGTTGCTGTGTATGTTGATGTGTGCCCACTCTCCCAGCTGGTACATTCATGTGCTGTAGGCCCTGGGTTTGTGTCTGTCAGCCTATGCTGCATTCCTTCCATGGCAGCTATGCCATCCTGCATCTCCAATACTGGTGCCACTAGGCAAGCACCTGAATCAAATAAGAAACTTGCCAGCCAGCATTGTCAAGAATAGTGTGTATATATATATATATATATATATATATATATATATATATATATAGGATGTTTCTGGCCTTTAGACTTAGAGATTCGCAATATGCTCTCAAGGCATGTGTAACTACTGCCTTGTCAGAGGCTGGTGGTAGTTGTACCCATGCAAATGGCGTCTTTGGGCCTCAAACACACCATTAGAGTGGTCACGCCAAGCCATACAATTGCTATCGCCCTAACGTTGCCTATTTGTATGGTGCTCAAATAGCCGTTTTAACATGGGAACCTTTTGACCATATGCTCCTAGCTACAGCAGGCCCAAGATAAGCATTGACCAGGGCTGGGCCAACCATTAGGCAAGCTAGGCGGTTGCCTAGGGAGACAATGTTTAGGAGGTAAAAAGAACAGGGCATTCAACACTAAACAATAGATTTTGACAGCCAGGAGCTGTAAAGGGATCTAACACCTTGAACCAACTCGGGGGTTGGCCCTGGCATTGACAGTGTGCTAAACCCCATGCTCGCAGCTACTGTGCTTTAGTAAACATGCCACAATATGTATAGTTCTAAAAATGCTAAATTATATATAGAGAACCTTTTACTAAGTTAGCGTGAGTATAGGCATGCGGTAACTGTGCTTAGGCTCACAGGACCTGTTTGCATGGGGCCAGGACAGTTACTGCATGGTGATTTACATGCTATCTGCAACTCATGCGTCATGGTCGTGGTGAGTGCATTACAATCGCATGTGCAATTGCCTCCACCTCAATAGGTGGAGCTGTGTGCTTGTAGTAAAAAGCACCTCGCTTTAGGGTACAGGGCTGGGGAATATGCTGTCCACGCCCCCAACAGTTAATGCTGTGGCTTTGCGTCTACCACGCAAACATTTTCACACTATTGATTGATGCATTAGGTGCAAATCCATAGCTCCCTTTTAATAAAGAGCCCCATAATATATCATTTCCCAGCCCCATGAACACTTCCACGAGTACTGGTATAATTATGTGCACCGTGGAAACAACATGTATACTTTTACTCTGAGAGACTGCCGTTTTCAGACAGCCAATTCACTTGAGTGTATAGCCACTTACCAGCACAAATAGCTTTTGAAAACTGCATTTTTTATTTTTGTGCATTTTGTAATAGGTTTTCAGTCCTCCAAGAATGTGCTCATTGTAGGGCTAAGGTAACTAGTAATTTGTAGTGATGTGATTATTCAAAACTCTGAATACTGCTACATAACTCTGTTGATTTCTTGCAGGTAAAAGGCCTCATGAATGTGGAATATGTAAAAAAGCATTTAAACATAAACATCATTTGATTGAACACATGCGTCTTCATTCTGGAGAAAAGCCCTACCAATGTGACAAATGTGGCAAGCGCTTTTCACACTCTGGATCTTACTCACAACATATGAATCACCGTTACTCTTATTGCAAAAGAGAAGCAGAAGAGCGTGATGGTACAGAGCAGGAGGAAGCTGGACAGGAAGTCCTAAACAATGAGCATATGGATTCCAGGGCATCTCCTTCTCAAATTGACTCAGATGAGCGAGAAAGTATAACGAGGGAAGATGAGGATGATGACAGTGAAAAGGAGGAAGAGGACAGAGACATGGATGTAGTACAGGAAGACAAAGAATGTGGAAAAGCACTTGAAAGGACAGAAAAATGTGAAGGTACTATGAAGGAAGAGGTAACTGTACATGAAGTAAGCAACTTGGAACAAGAAATAAAGAATGATAAGCAAGTGATAGAAGAGAAAACAAACCAAGCCTAGTTGGTATTTTTTTCTATAAATAAAAGAAATTTGAATGAGTAATGAAGTTCTATACTTAACATTTTTTCTTGGAAACACAGTTGCTTGTATACTGTGGCTTCTGTTCACTACTGTGTATAAAAAAAATCCAGGTGTGCCTGAACCTCAAACTTAGTAATTTTTCACAGCAATTTTCAAAGTTAGTAAACAAATTTGTAACATGAAAGCAACTTGGGGGGGAAAAAACCTATGGAAACCATGACTCTAAAAGCTAATATGGATCAGGTTATAGAAAACCTGATTTTATTACACACATCTGGAATTTCTCTGATCAGTATTAATTTTAATTCATACGTTCATTTTTAAGCTGTACAGTTGGGAGAAATTTCTGTATTTTTTGTTACTGCTGGTAAAAACATTTACTAAATCCGCTTCAGTATTTTATTATGTTAAAATAAGGGTGCAGAGTTCTGTACTATGGAATTCCCTTTTGCAGATAATGCAGTTCCTAACAGTACCAACTACCTTTGTAAATTCAAGCTAAAGGTAGCAATTTATAACATTAAGGTATTATAGTATAGCCTATCATTTAAAGCGTATTGTTAGCCTTAAGGAAACAGCCTGTAGGAAAACTGGTGTTAAAATATAGTGAAGAATATTGTTGTCAAGTTTTGATTGCAGGGACTAACAGTGTTAATACTGGCAAGGATGACAGAAATCAGTGTTTGTAATTGAGTATGTAGTAAAATATGAAGGATATGATATGAAGCTTTGTATCTTTGGCCTTATGCAAGACCTCTGCTGCAAGTGCCATGTTTCAGTATTTTAAAGGCTTTTGCAAGCCTTTGTTCAGTGTGTGGACTACAATAACTAGCATTTGTATAAAAGTTATAAAATCACTCTAGACAACCAATATTAAATCAATTGGAATGCCAAAAAACTTTGGTAAACTTCATTTTATGCCAAATATTTTATATAAACTTAACTTGAATTTCTATTATTATAAAAAAAATACAGTGAGGCATTTTAATCTTCATCGGGCCCCTTTATTTTCCAAAATGTACAGGAGATAGAATTTAGAAGCTGAAAAATCATGATCTTAAACTACACACTTGCGGTCTGGTTTACCACAGATCTTTTCCTTATGCTGTGTCTAGGGGGAGGGGAGAAGCATAGTTATTCAGGCCCTTAATCTGGGGATTGTCAAATGAGTGGGGGTGGGGATAAGATCACTTGAAATTTAGTAAAAGATAGCAAATTTTCTGGTCATTTCAGAGACTTTATCATTTTTCTCCAATTTCAATAAATTCTATTGGGATTATGATTCAATAAACCCTACTGACTGGAAAATTTCAGATTATTAGTGAGATTTAGGAACACACTCTTAAATCAGTTTTTTAACCTATTATAAATTGTGCCTCATGTCAAATGGTAGTTATTCTGGACCCCATTTAACAGCCATGTTAGATTTTACCTATCAGTATTATATTTTTATTTCTTTTTAGTTTAGAGATCTGTGCAGCATTTTGTACTGTATGTCTTCAAACCTTGCAGTATTAATACCCTTCTTACTGACATATGTACCTTTTTAGTTTTAGAAAACTTTTATATTTATGTGTCTTATTTTTATATTTCTTTATTTATTACACAGTGTAGTGTATAATATTGTAGTTTGTATTAATACAATAATATATTTTAGTATGAAATTTTGGAAAGTTGATAAGATTTAAAGTAGAAATGCAATTGGTTCTCTTGCATTGAGATTTGATTTAACAGTGTTATGTTAACATTTATACTTGCCTTGGACTGTAGAACAGAAAAAATGGGAATGTATTAGTTTTACAATTGCGATCAGTTCACCTTTCCTTTACCTGGGTTTTAATATGAAACTCCTAAATTTTGAAGTTCACTGTGTGACTAATAGCATGATGCGCTGCAATTTTATTAAAAGAATAGCCTAACCATAAGACCTGTCACTTTCTTAATAAACCAAACTAGAATAATCTTATGAACATTGTTGGGAAGTGGGAACAACATTTAACATTTTTGTGCCATTTGTTCCTGTATTCATGTATGTAAGTTAAAAAAAAAAAAAAATCTTCCTTTTAAGTTCCTTGTCACATCATGGTCATTTTTTAGGGGGTTTTTTTTTTGGGGGGGGGGGGTTGTTTTGTTTTGTTTTTTACCAGATTCCCCATCTCACAATAAAATACGTCAGCAAACCTGAGTCACTGCCTTTTATTTTAATAAAGAATGCTTGTGCTGTGAATGCCATTTTTAAGGTAATTGTTGAACCCAACTGAGTGAAGTGTGTTTGTGTTAAGGTGAAAAAAAGCTATATACATACTATATAGACACACAAACACAGTATATATTATGACTGGGAGAATTCTGCGCAACAGTGCAATGCAAAATTTGCACAGAATTCCCCATCTGCACAGAATTCTGCATTTGCTGTGCAGAATTCTGCGCAGGCACTGGTGATCCAGACAGTGAGGCAGGATGGGGTGCACAAGCTTCGAGTACCCAATCCTGCCTCACTGTTAGCAGCAACACAGCCACGGGAGCACTTCTGCTTGCTCCTGCAACTGTGCTAAAGTCCAATGCCGGCATGTTTTCAAAGGTACAAATGAAGCACTTCTGTGTAGCTTTTGAAAAAGTGCCAGCATCGGACTCAGCAGGAACAAGTGGAAGTGCTCCTGTGGTTCTGTTGCTGCGATCGGACTGCTGCTGAATCAAGGTGGGGCTAGCAGGGGCAGGAGAAGGGTTGCTGGTGAGCAGAGGGTTGTTGGGGGCAGGAGAAGGGCTGCTGGTGAATGGGGGGGGGGTAGGAGAAGGGCTGCTGGTGAATGGGGGGTTGTTGGGGGGCAGGAGAACGGCTGCTGGTAAGTGTCGGGTTGCTGGGGGTAGGAGAAGGGTTGCTGGAGAATCAGAGTTCCTGAGCGGTCCTCCAGTTTAGTCCTCCACATCCGGGTAGTGCACCTCTCCCGCAGCCAGGAGACTGGACCAATCAAAATCCTGCCATGTATGATGTATGCAGTCGGAGCTCCCATCAGCCCCCAGTGTGTCCAGTCTCCTTGCAGCTGGAGGACGTGTGTGCCTGGTACAGGCTCACTTAGGATCATTTTAGGGAGCAACACTGGGGATTTTAGTTATAGAGGGTTTTGTTTTGTTTCCTGTTTTCCCTTTTTTCAGGTAGCTGTCCCTTTAATTTAATTTCATTTCATTTCATTTAATTCTGTGTAAAGCCCACTAGGGGGCAGGCCGGTAGTAAGGAACCAGAACTGCATAAGACTTCTGCCTTCACTCGAGGTTTTAGCAGTCTGTCAGGCTGCATCTTTCCCCTTAACTGCACGGGGAACAGAGCTGCCTTGGGCCAGATCTCCCTTCTCCTTTCGCTGGTCTCTGAGCTCCTGCGGTCCCGTTTCAGTCTTGTCCTGCCTGCTGGTAAGTCCGCGGGTTGATTTCCGCTCCCGATTTGGTCAGGGAGCCGGGTTTCAGCAGAGCTCCGTCTCCTTCGGCGGGTTGCTAGTCGGCGCTACTCGCGGGTTTTATTTATTTATTTATTTATTTCGTTCTTTATTTAGTTCTGTATTTTTCTGCGCTCTTACCCGTTCTTCTCCTCCGTGGATTTTCGCGCCTTTTTTCCTGTGCCGGTAAAGACTGCCGGCGGCCATTTTGGGTTTATTTTGCTGTTTCTCGGGGGCAAATTTAGATGTGCATGGGTCCCCCTTGCTTTTTTTCGGGGTTTTAACGTGGCAAATTTACTGGCCTACATCTCTGCTTGCTGACCAGATACCTTTTAAACGAAAAAAAAAAAAAAAAGTTCACAGGCACGGGAAGTTTTTTGTTTTTCCTTTCCTTGGGGGTGCCTTAGGGCAGAATTTGGTTTCTACAGCTACTCCTACGCTGGAATGGCCGCTAAGCCGCAGTGCATGATCTGCGGATCGCGCAAGGGAGCGGTGGCTGAGTCTGGAATCTGTCGGGGCTGTGCCTCCGTTCCTGCGGCCGTAGAGCATCAGGTGGAGTTGAAGCACATTCCTGACGCTGTTGGCTCCCCGGTCTTGCCGGAGGGAGAGCCCACGCCTGGCCCACTGCCCTCTACTTCGGCAACCCTGCCTAAAGGTCTAGCTGGTGCTTCTTTACTGGAGACTGCGGAATGCCCTTCCGGGGGTTTTTCCCCGAAGTTTGTTCTTCTTATGCACCAGGCATTCCGCTTAAGCCGTTCTGGCAAGCTTCCGGATTCCTTGTCTGCTTCGCTCCCCCCCCGGCTTGCTTCTCAGCCTGCGGCAAAGCGCCTTCGGACTATGGACCCGGAACCGGAAGATCTGCCTTGGCAGGAGTTGGAGGCAGATCTGGAACCGGATGCTGATCCTGAGGAGTTGGAAGATGGTGAAATTCCGGAGCCTGAGGATCAGGCCCGAATTATTCGGGTGTTTCGTAGGGAAGAGCTGGTTCCTCTGATCACGGAGTCCCTCCAGACCCTAAATCTAGCGGTAGCTCGGCCTCTGGAGGAGGAAGGCTTGGAAGATCCGCTCATACAAGCCGTGCGAGATTCTCAAGTGGTGTTCCCAGTGCACCGTGTGGTAGAGCAAATGATTCAGACTGAGTGGGATCAGCCTGACTCTGGGCTGAAGGGGATACGGACTATGAACCGGCTGTACCCCTTAGCCGACAAGGACAAGGATAAGTTTGTCGCCGCGTGTCGATGCAGCTGTTTCGGCAGTTACAAAAAGACCACCATTCCAGTTGAGGGCAGTGCTGCCCTGAAGGATGCGCAGGACAAGAAGGTGGATAACTTGTTGAAACAAGCCTTTGATACCAATGCTTTATTCTTGCAGGCTTCTATCTGCGGCGCGTGGGTCGCCAGGGCCTGTTTGCGCTGGGCTCAGCAACTGCGGTCGCTGTCTGGCTTAGACCCCTCAGGGTTTGCTGCAGCTGACACGTCTGGAATCGGGGTCAGCGTACCTAGCCGATGTGCATTATGATTTGATCAGGACTTTGGCGAATAGCATGGCTTCGTTAGTGGCGGCTCGCAGATCTATTTGGTTGAGGAACTGGGCGGCCGACGGCTCTTCCAAATCCCGCCTTAGTAAACTTCCTTTTAAGGGCAGATTATTGTTTGGTGAAGCCCTGGATAAGTTGGTTAAGGACCTCGGTGAGTCTAAGGGTGGTAGGCTACCGGAGGATAAGCCGAAACTCAGTAGGACCGCTCCGCCCACGCGGGGTCACTTTCGGGACTTTTGCAGATTTCGTTCTTCCCGCCTCTGGTCTTCCCAACGCGGCCGTTTTGGTTCCAGATCCCAAGGCTTTCGTGGGTTTCGAGGAGCGGGCCGAGGCTTCTCGGGTGCTTCCGCCTCCTCCGTTTCTTCCTTTAGTCGCAAGCCACAATGAAGCGAGGCGGGCTCCGGAGGGACCTCTAATCATTGGGGGTCGCTTGCGCGATTTTCTTCCCTCTTGGGCCCGAATTACATCCGATCAGTGGGTGCTGGAGATCGTGGGAGAAGGCTACACGCTGGAGTTTGCTCGCCCGCTCCCCGATTCCTTTGTTCTCTCCCCCAGCAAGGGCGAGCAGAAACTAGAGGCGATCCGATTAACGTTACGCCGCCTTTTAGCCTTGGGAGCCGTTATTCCCGTCCCGCCTGCCGAGCGCGGCGTAGGTCACTACTCCATTTATTTTGTGGTGCCAAAGAAAGACGGGTCGCTTCGCCCCATCCTGGACCTCAAGGGGGTGAACCGTGTTCTCAGGGTTCCTCATTTCCGAATGGAAACCTTACGGTCAGTCATTGTAGCAGTACGTCGCGGAGAGTTTCTCACGTCCCTCGACCTCAAGGAGGCCTATCTACACATTCCTATTCGGCCGTCTCATCAAAAGTTCCTTCGCTTTGCTTTTCCGTGGGGACACTTTCAGTTTCAGGCCCTGCCCTTTGGGCTAGCTACCGCGCCTCGCACCTTCACGAAGGTTATGGTGGTGGTTGCGGCGGCCTTGCGACGGGAAGGCATCTTGGTTCACCCGTACCTCGACGATTGGTTGACTCGCGCGAAGTCCAGAGACGAGAGTGTGCACGTCACGGACAGAGTGGTTACTCTTCTGCAATCTCTCGGCTGGGTGGTCAACGAGAAGAAGAGTCACTTGACGCCGACTCAGTCCCTAGAATATCTCGGGGTTCACTTCGACACAGCGTGGGGGTTGGTGTGCTTGCCGGAGCGCCATGTCCTAGCATTAAGGGGCCTGGTGCGCGCTTTCCTAGCGATGCCCGCTCCATCCGCCTGGTGGTACCTTCGGCTACTCGGCACTATGGCAGCGACCCTGGAAGTAGTGCCGTGGGCGCGTTCTCACATGCGATCACTCCAGAGCGCCCTGTTGCGGCGCTGGTCCAACCAGTTCGACTCGTTGAACAGGAGATTACCCTGCCCGAGAACGGTGCGTCGCTCGCTCCGGTGGTGGCTGAGCTCGGAGAACCTGATGAAGGGGCTTCCGTTGGAGATGCCTCTGTGGGTTCCGTTCCTCACGGATGCCAGTCTGTCAGGCTGGGGAGCCCATTGCGAGGGCCGCTTTGTTCAGGGGACGTGGTCTCTCCTCGAGGCCTCTTGGTCAATCAACCGTCTCGAACTGCGAGCAGTGCGACTCGCCCTGCTTGCCCTCGAAGAATTGGTGGCGGGGCGACCGGTGCGGGTTCTCTTAGACAACTCGGCGACCGTGGCCTACATCAACCGCCAGGGGGGCACCGGAAGTGTGGCTCTGGAGGCCGAAGCGGCGGCTTTGTTCAATTGGGTCCAGTCCCGGCTACCGGCCATCTTGGCAGCACATATCGCAGGACGGGACAACGTGACAGCAGATTTTCTAAGCAGGGTGCGGGTGGATCCCGGGGAATGGGAACTGAACCCGCAGATTTACTCCCAAATAGTTCGTCGCTGGGGGTCGCCCGTCATGGACCTCATGGCGACGTTTCAGTCGGCGAAAACCGGACGCTTCTTCAGCAGACGCAGGGAGTGCATGTCGGAGGGGATCGATGCCCTTCTCCAGCCGTGGCCAGAGGGCGGTCTCCTTTATGTCTTTCCTCCTTGGGCGCTAATCGGCCGAGTCGTTCAGCGCATAGAGGCTCACCGGGGGCGAGTGTTACTGATTGCTCCGGATTGGCCCCGCAGACCGTGGTTCGCGGACTTGGTGCGGTTGCGCGACGGGGTTCCCTGGCGTCTGCCACCGTTACCAGATCTTCTGCTTCAGGGTCCCCTTCGGATGCCCCAAGTGGATCGGTTCTCGCTTACGGTTTGGCCATTGAAAGGGCTCGGCTTAGAAAGCGGGGTTATTCCCCTGCAGTGGTTTCCACTCTTCTTCAAGCACGAAAGACTTCCACCTCTCTCGCATATGTTCGGGTATGGAGGATTTTTGAAGATTGGTGTTCCCGGCGTGGGATCCGTGCGGCGACAACATCCGTGCCCGTGGTACTCAGTTTTTTACAGGATGGGTTCGATAAGGGTCTTGCGGCCAGTTCTCTCAAAGTTCAGCTGGCGGCTATTGCTTGTTACAGAGGCAAAGTGCTGGGTGTTAGCCTAGGGTCTCACCCCGACGTACTGCGTTTTCTCAAAGCCGTTTTTCGTTTGCAACCTTCGCGTCGGGTGTCTATTCCTTCTTGGGATTTAAACTTGGTGTTGCGAGCACTGGTTCGCGAACCTTTTGAACCTCTCCGACGGGCGTCTCTTAAGGATCTGACCCTGAAGACCGTTTTTCTGGTGGCCATCTGCTCGGCGAGGCGTATTTCCGAATTGCAAGCGCTCTCGTGCAGGGAGCCTTTCTTATCCATCTCTAGGGATCGTGTAGTGCTTCGGCTGGTTCCCTCTTTCTTGCCCAAAGTGGTATCGCCTTTTCACTTGAATCAGGCGGTGTTTCTTCCGGTTCTGCGGGCTGGTCCGGAGAGCACTGCTAGCAGTGGCCTTCACTGTCTGGATGTCCGGCGCGTTCTTTGTCGTTACTTGAAAGTGTCTGAGTCTTTTCGAAAAACTGACCGTCTCTTCATGCTCTTTGGAGGGGCACGGCGTGGTGAAGCAGCTGCTAAGGCCTCTATTTCTCGGTGGATTAAAGAGGCGATTGCTTCGGCGTATCTTTTGCAGCATCAACCGGTCCCGGTGGGTATACGCGCCCACTCGACCAGGGCTCAAGCGACCTCTTGGGCGGAACATAGTCTGGTTTCTCCTGCAGAGATCTGTAAAGCGGCTACGTGGTCCACGCTGCATGCCTTCAGTAAGCATTACCGCTTGGATGTGCTTGCCGCTCAGGATTCTCGTTTTGGTTCTTCAGTGCTGCGCGCCGGATGGCAAGGTCTCGCCCGGTGTTGACTGCTCTGTTACATCCCGGATGTGGAGGACTAAACTGGAGGACCGCTCAGGAAATGGAAATTACACATACCTGGTAATTGTAGTTCCTGGAGGGTCCAGTTTAGTCCTCCTTCCCTCCCATATCTCAGATTCGCTTGCGGCGCGCTTTTTTGGTGTTGCGGACGGAGCGCTCGTCTGGCGGGCGTCCTTCTTTCCTTTTCCTCTTTTGCCCGAACTCAACTGTCTTTTTCTTCTGGAGTGCGGGTAGAAGCGCTGTGTAGCGTTCTGGCTTCCTCGTTTGGGGAGGGAGCCAGTGTATTCATTTCGTTCTGGGGGGTCTAGTTGGTTTTCAATATGTATTTTTTTCATAGTCTCACGTGTTGCTTCTTTAAGTCTGCTTTGTTACTAGTTTACTGGGGGCTGATGGGAGCTCTGACTGCATACATCATACATGGCAGGATTTTGATTGGTCCAGTCTCCTGGCTGCGGGAGGAGGTGCACTACCCGGATGTGGAGGACTAAACTGGACCCTCCAGGAACTACAATTACCAGGTATGTGTAATTTCCATTTGCTGGGGCAGGAGAAGGGCTCTATGTGAATGGGGGGGTGTTGCTGGGGCTGGAGATGGGCTGCTGGTGAGTCGGGTGGCTGGGGGCTAGAAAGTTAGAGGGAGAGAAAACAAAGGAGACTAGAATGGGTTTGGGACAGCTGTGATTGCAACAAGAGAGCTGAGAAAAAAGGCAGGGGAAATTTCAGGTCTAGAGGAGGAGTTAAGCTTTATGATGGGGAATACTGAGCAAAAATTTACTAATCATGCAGAATTTTAAAATACTGTGCATAGAATTTTAAAGTTTTTGTGCAGAATTCCCCCAGGTGTAATATATTCTTATTGATCTCCATAAAGGAAACAGTCTGTTCTCCAGGAACAAGCAGGAAGTGAGTCCTCACATATGGATGATGTCAGCACTGATGGAACCCGCATGGTAACCACTCCGTAGCTTTCATAGAAAACCTTTGGGATTTCTACCACACATGCATTGTCACCTTCCTGCGCAAGAGTGCCATCTTACCTCAGTCTTCTTTTTTCCATGGAGCCCATCAGATGCTGGTCTGTTTTCTCAGGAAAAACTTGGCGTTCCTTATCGTTCCTCCAGTTTAGTCCTCCACCTCTGGGTTGTGCACCACCTCCTGCAGCTTGGAGACTGGGCATGTCAAAGTCATGACATCACTGGATATAGCCTGCTGGTATCTCCCATCAGCCCCTAGTGTGTCCAGTCTCCATGCAGCAGGAGGATGTAGTGAGCCTAGCTTCTGGGCTCACTTGGGGGGAACAAATAAGGAGCATTTAGAGTGACAAATTCTATTCTGATTTTACTTTTGATTTTTACTTTTAATTCAGTTACCTTTGGTTAATTGGCAATCAGGGATTAGTTCCCTTTAGTTATTAGGAACAAATTTCCTTATATTTACAGTAATTTTAAATTTGAGCCTGGCTCTTTAAATTAGTAGCAGCTCTCGCCGTCCCTCCTTGTCAGTTATTTTCACTTGCTGCAGGCATTTGCCGGTGCGGATCTCTCTCTCTGGACGGTACGGGAGAGAGTTCCGGGACCCGTACAGCCACACTGAAGCTGTGTGAGATGGAGCCTCTCCGTTGCTGCGGGATTTTAATTTTACTCTGTGGAACCGGCTGAGCGGTCCTTGCCGCGGCTGCCAGGCGCATCAGCATGGCTTGAGGATCAGATGAATTCAAGGCGGTAGGAGCAGGCTGCGTGGCTTTCGGCCCTGCAGGTAAGGCCTTCGGGCTCGGTCGGTCTGCTGAGGCCTCCTTTTTGCAGCGGCTGTTCTTGGCGCCAAAATTTGTTGGCAAAGGGGCGGCCATTTTCTCTCTAGGTATTTGGACCGCATGGTGAGAGTTGCAGGGAGCTGCCTGTGTGAGGAAGACAACAGGCAGAATAGCTAGATTTTTGGGCCTAGTGTTTCTTTCTTTTGTTTGTAGGTTTTTTGAGGTTCGGGGGTTCCTCAGCCTTAAGGGGGCTGTTGTCAGTCCTCTTTATTTTTGAGTTTATTCTTAGTTTTATAGGACAGCAGTTTTGGCATTGATCTCTGATGCCACATGTTCTTTCCCTCTTAATCATGTCTCTGAGGAGCATCTGTTAAGTCCCAGGATATTAGGCGAATTGCCAGCTTTTAGGTTCAAGAGCAGAGCCCTAACTTGTAGTTGAAAGGAGGGACAGGCTGGAAGTGTGCCTTTGTGTATTCTATAGTGAAAGTTGCCCAAATGCCTGTGGTTTCACAAGGACAAGTTTAGGAAACCTTAGGATATAAAAAAGTATACAACAGTTAACTGTCAACCAAGAAGTGCCTGTGCTACGGTCTATGGCCACCAGAGGGCAGCTGGTACACTCAATAGTGCCTTTCTGTGACTGTGTGTATGCAGCCATATCAGATTGATCATTCTCTGCAAGTCAGGGAAGAAATAACCACAGGGCCACCTCATGGGCTCTCAGGGGTTAGTGACTAAACAAGCAACTGTAATGTTCTGCAAATCAAGATTATATGACCAAGATTTAAAGCTCTTAACTTCTGTATCGTTTGTTGGGCTCTGGTGCCCTAAAGGCCACCGGATGGTAGCGCTGCTCATGAATCACATATAGTATTCAGTGCCCCCATCCCTGGGGGGGGGGGGGTGGTAAAATACAAATTCGTATTACTCATCAGGTTCACACAGGCAGCAACCTCTAAGACCTCCATTTGCACTGCTATTTCTCTGACTGCAGAAAGGCCGGGGGGGTGGGGGGGTACCTGTGTGTTTCATAGCTCCACTTAGCATGTCCTTCCCAGGAAATTCTCATCTATTTCTAGAGCAGGATTTCATTTCATTTCTCTGGTTATGGTTAATGCACAGCGTTAAGGGGCTGTGTTCAAAGGCTTGGGTCCCACGGACTTCGGTGGGATTTCAAAAAGAAAAAGAAACTCTCTTTAGTGAGAGATAGCCTTGTTCATTTTTAGCTAACACTGTTGATTTATTCGGTGGCCTTTTGCGTGGGGGTTTTCTCGTGCCCTTCCCTGACAAGGACCTTGGAGTTTGATCTCGCAGGTCTCCTTTTTCCTGCTATGTCCTTGGTAAGTGGTTTTAGGAAGTGCAGCAGTGGTGCCCACACCGTGTCCATAATGGACCAGCACAACTGCTGTCTTCAATGCATCGGGACCGACTACGATGACTGCCTTTGCCCACTCTGTCTCCAGATGACGAGCAAGGGTCGGAAGAATTGTGAATGGCAGAGGGAGGCGCTGCTTGGCCTCAAGGCCTTGTCTTCTGCCCCAGCCTCGACCATGGAATCGACACCCATGAGGGCTGCTGCAGGGGTCACCGTCCTCGCATGGTGACTGTGTTCACTCTGAGCCCCCGGGTTCATGGAGCATCAGATCAGGGGTCATCTGCAGAAGATCTTCCCCAGAAGGACCAGGCTCTGCCCAAGTCGAATTTGAAGGCCGGTGCTGGCACCAGAGGTAAGACCCACTGTCACCAGCACTGCAGTCCTCGACGCAATGCTGAGGACGAAGGCCAGGAGTGGCCATTGAAGCTGCCCCAGCGCAACGAGACTCCCTCTTCTTCGTAGAGCCATAAGAAGCTCACTGAGGCCATTGCTATCAGTGAGTCCCCACTGAGGGAACTGGCGTCGGGCCCGAGGCCATAGGAGCCTACAGCGGTGGCTGTGGAGACATCTGCTCTTGAGACCAGGATGGCTTCCTTGGAGTGTAGCCTTGCGGCTTTCCTCCAGCAGCATACTGCCTTGATGCCCGCCACCTCCAGTTCAAGTCCAGCCACTGGAACCTCTACCGCATGGTCATCACTGGCAGAGGTGCAGCTGGTGTTGGAGCAGTTCAGGTCGGGTTCTAATGCCTGGGTTCGATCCCACTCCTGGTCTGCTCACCATTCATCCCCGCTGAGCATGTCTGGTTCAGAGTGCCAAGGATCTAGACCCCCGGCTACCCTACCTGGCCATTGGCACAATGCCTGTCAATTGTTCAAGCTGCTCTCAGAGTCTAATTCTGAATGAGAGACGGCAGATGAATCCCACAAGCAATGTTCCCTCTAATTTTCTGTAGGCTGTGTGCGCATAAAATATCAGCTGTGCAGCTTTTGAAGGAAAGTTAAATTTTTGTGTGCCACATAACGACACTCGGAGTTAAATACTTTAAAATTTGACTACACATCAGAATACAGTATGTACACCACATCGATTGCACTAGAAAATATTGTAGAACTTGTGAAAACTGTAAATACACAACAACTTTAAAAATTTAAGACATCTGTGTTGTTTTCTATCAGAATCAGAACTGTAATTTTTGTGCGCTCTGTTGTAAAGTATGTGCGCTCGCTCGGTGAGATGTGTGCGCGCGCACGCGCACAGCTTAGAGGGAACAGTGCCCACAAGACTATTCAGCATTATGATGCTCCTTTGGACCCTTCTCCACAGGAGCACTGGTGGACCCCGCCTGAGGACATCTCCTTCCTGGACTTTGTCCAAGACATGTCAAGACATGCCCTAGGCTTCACAGTGCAATTGGAGGAGGAACCTCGGGCGGAAGACCTCGAGATCCTCCAGTTCAATTCCCCTCCTAAGGAGGCCCTCATGGTGCCGGTTCCCCCTATTTTATAACTGCTCCTGTTCAGAGTGTGGGAAGCACCGGCTATGGTTCCTATTTTGAGCAAGCAGCTCGATTCTATGTATCAAGTCCACAAGAACCTGGGATTTCAAAAGGCACAGTTACCACACACATTCCATGGTGGTAGTCGGCCATGCGCCAAAAGCCAGAAGATGCACTCTGTGCCCCCAGGTAGGGAGGCCTGCACCATGGATGACTTTGGTAAACTGTGCTTCCAGCCTGATCCAGCACCCGATCGAGGGAGAGCGGACAGGTAAGCTCCTCCCCACTCCCCTCCGATGAGGCCAATCGGGCCTGCAGCGGACACCACACTCACCGGACCCTTTAAAAAGGCACAAGCTGCACATTTCAAGCCTTTCCAGTCCGATCCAGCACCCTATCGGCGGCATCAAGCGAGCAGGCAGGTAAGCTCCTCCCCGCTCCCCTCCGACGAGGCCAATTGGGCTTCACACCATCCCTTATACACCCTTCACCAACTGGCATGCCCTCGCCTGAGGGCCTCACCAGAGGGTCCTTTGGCGTGGCCCTTAGGAGGGGCTATGTAGTGGATAGGAGGAGGAAAGCCTAGGAGCCGCACCGTAAGTGGCCAGGCATCATTACTGAGATATTGGAGGAGCTGTAGGTTTTAAATTTGGAGCGCCCTTGGTTCGAAGGCTGCAGAGACCAGCACCATCTCCAGGACACCACTGGGGCCTGATTCGGCATTGGGGAGTTGAGCGGGAGGATCACTCCTTCCCATTCAGCTCCCCAAGGCCAATCCGGCCCAGCCTGCAAGTTTTAAATTCAGAGTGCCTGAGGCGTGGACCGCAATTGCTACCCCTCCAACATAAACTCTTCCATCTACCAAAGTGACCGGAACCTACTCACCCTAAGACAAGCTGTCCCAAACTGGGCCACCACTGAGCCACCCAAACTGGTAAGCATTACACGATAAGCAAGACATCCTGCACTACATAGCCTATAGGACCCATTGCTACCTCATTCCCACCTCATTGCTTGCAAAAGAACATATGCTGCATGGCCTGTAAAATCCATTGCTACCTCATTGCTTGTAAGACAACATATGCTGTATAGCCTGTAGAATCCATTGCTACCTCATTGTAAGATAACCTATACTGCATGGCCTGTAGAATCCATTGCTACCCCATTGCTTCCAAATAACATATGCTGCATAGCCTGTAGAATCCATTGCTATCTCACTGCTTGTAAAATAACATGCTGCATAGCATCCATTGCTTGTAAGATAACATATGCTGTATTGCCCCTCTCTTTTCCTCTTCTTTGGCTCCACATCACATTGTCTTCCTCTTCTTCATACTCCCTAACTGTTTCCACTCTTACCAGCACCTTCACTCCTCCCCTCCTTGTCTCACCTTTACTGTCCTCACTTCCCCTTCCATTCTGTCTTCTACCCTATCATCGGCTCTTGAACTTCATCACTTTCTCCCTCTCCTTCAACCATCTCCTCTCTCTCTAAGGCAACCTCACTCTTGTTTCTGCCATACTGTCTCCTCTCTACCCCTTACTCTACTACTTTCATCCGGAGATATCAACCCCAATCCAGGCCCCCCTAGACTTCTGTCTCACTCTGAGAAGAGATCTTCATGCAACATGTCCAATCTCATCCATATTCCACTTCTTTCCCCTTCCATTCTCCCTTTCTCATGTGCCTTGTGGAATGCACACTTTGTCTCTAATAAACTTGCTTTTACTCATAACCTCTTTATCTCTAATGCTCTACACCACCTTGCTCTAACTGAGACCTGGCTCCTCCCTGATGATACCGCATCTACTGCTGCTCTCCCACACGCCTCGTCCCACTTTCTGTGGTGGTGGTGTTGGGCTTCTACTCTCTCCCTCTTGCCAATTCCAACCCCTCCTGCTGCCTCACTCCTTTCTCTCCTTTGAAGTCCACTCCATCCGCCTTTTCACTCCACTTCCTCTCCAGGTAGCTGCTGTTTGTTGTCGTCCTGACAAGTCTGCTTCTACCTTTCTCACTGACTTTGACTCTTGGCTTTCCTTCTTTCTGGATTCCTCTTACCCCACTCTTATTCTTGGGAATCTTAACATTCATGTCGACAACCCCTCTGATCCTTTTGCTGTAAAGCTCCTCCCTTACTTCCTCGTTTGACCTCCAACTTTGTTCCACTGCCCCCACTCACCAACACGGCCACTGCCTTGACCTGATATTTTTCTCGAGTTGCTTACCCTCGAACTTCTGTAGCTCAGTTCTCCCCTTATCTGACATTCACCTTTTAAGCTTTAATCTTCATTGCCCGCTGCCTCAGCCTTGTCCTGTCTCCTCCAACCTATTTAGAAATCTTCATGCTATTGATCCCTTGGCTCTCTCGTCCACCATTTCTTCATCTCTTTTTTCCACTATGTCATCCAAGTCTGTTGACGAGGCAGTAACTTCCTTTCTCCAGGACCAAGCAGGAAGTCAGTCCTCACATATGGGTGTCATCGGTGCCGATGAAGCCCCAGCGGAGCATTTCCCCAGCTTTCTATGAAAGCCTTTGGGAATGCAGGCACGCATGCGCGGTTCCCTTCCCGCCTAAAGGTGCCATCTTACCTCAGTCTCTCTTTTTCCGAGAAGCCCACCGGACGTGTGTCCTGTCATCCCGGATAAAAGTTTGATTTTTTCGGCGATCCTCGCTACTTTTTTCTTCCCGGTTCGATGCCGGTTCCCCTCCCGCCGGGTTCGGTACACCGGTATCGAGCTCGATTCTTCTTTTTCGGTTTTTGCCCTTCGTGGCTGGCGTTCGCGCCCTTTTTTGATTTTTCCCTGGAAGGCCGGTCCTTTGACCTCGCGGGGACTCTTTTTTTCCCCGATGACTTCCAGCGGTTTCAAGAAGTGTGATCAGTGTAAGAAATTAATGTCTCATCGACACACACGACTGCTGCCTTCGGTGCCTCGGTCCTGATCACTACCCTAAGATGTGTGGACCATGTGGGAAGATGTCTTCCAAGGCACTCCGAAGTCGTCAGCAGCAGAAAGAAAGGCTTTTCTCGGCCTCCGGCCGGGCCCGGACATCGTCTGAGGCCTCGACATCTCGGGATTTGGATCCCGAGCGCCATCGAAGCTCCTCGGACAGGGGGTCCCCTGACCGGGAACGCGGCTCGTGAGGGCGGCATCGGAGGAGGTCCCTGGCTCCTCGAGGGCCAGGTCTCAGACCCCCGACCGTCACCCCAGGTCCGTGGAACAAGAGAAGCCTGCCAAAGTTCCTCGCGTGGAGCCGGAGTCTGCTGGACACGTAAGCCCTGTGGTCCTCGAGGACTCTCCTCCCAGAGAGCCGACGTCGGGCCTGGCGCCGCCGGGGCCCGAGTCGGTGGCTGCTGCGTCTCCCGAGCTGAGTCTCAGGGTGACAGCCTTGGAGAGCAGACTGTCTGCCTTCATGGAGCAGCAGCGGGCACTGATGGCCATCCTGTCTGGCGCATCTGCCCCGACCACCGGGACATTGACATCGAAGTCGACCCCGGAGACCGAGCCGATACTCGAGTCCATCATGGCTCGAAGTCGACCTCGGTCGCGGTCTCCCTCGACCACCCGTTCGGGACCAAGGGCGTCGATGCCGGTGCCTCCGGCATCGGGGCAGGTGCTGCAGGCCCCGTGGGGTCAGACCCTGACTCCTCGTCGGACGAGTCCGCCTGGGAGACGGAGGATGAGGAGTCCCCCGATACATTCAAGACTCGGTGCGTCCCGTTGGACTCACCGCAGTCTGAGCCCCAGAGTAGATCCCCTCCGGAGGATACCCATTTCTCGGAGTTTGTCCGGGATATGGTCACTGCCTTAGCTATTCCGGCGGACCCCGAGGAAGAGCCTCGAGCTGAAGAGCCCGAGGCACTGCAGTATGACTCTCCTCCAAAGGAGGCTTTTACTGTCCCGGTTCCTCCGATGCTGGAATGGCTCCTCTTCAGAATGTGGGAGGCACCGGCCTCGGTGCCAGTTCTCAGCAAGCGAGTCCATTCGATCTATCGACTCCGGAAGAGCCCTGGCTTTCAGAAGGCACAGCTACCACACCATTCCATGGTTGTGGAATCGGCCATGCATCGCCTGAAGAGTCAGGATATGCACTCCGTGGTGCCCCCTGGCAGGGAGGCCCGGAACCTCGATGGCGTCATTAGAAAGTGCTTCCAGGGCTCGATGCTTGCTTGCCGTGTCCAGTCTTACCAGCTGTACATGGGCATGTACTTGCGGGACCTGGCCAAGGAGTTGGCCGGGTTCTCTGCTGGTCTCTCCGGGGAACCCTTGCAGAGATTCAAGTCCTTGTCCTCGGGGATTCGGGACTGCTCAAAGTTCATGTCCCGCGCCGCCTACGATGGCTTTGAGGCTTCGGCCCGAGTTGCGGCAGCCGGCATCGCGGCTCGACGACAGGCATGGCTGAAGTCATCAGACCTCAAGCCATGGGTTCAGGACAAGTTGGTCGATGTCCCTTGCCGAGGTGAGAACCTTTTTGGCAAGCCCATGACCGAGAAGGCCGCTCAGCTCGAAACCGAGCACCTTACAAGGACAAGGCTGTCTAGAAAGACCTCTGCCCCTTCTCATAAGAAGGGCTCGGGTAAAAAGCCCTTTTACCCGAGGAAGGGCACTGCCTACAAACAGTACCCTCAGTATCAGGCTGCCCAAGCTGCACCCCAGGGTCAGCAAGACAAGGGGCAGGGTAATGGGCCCCTTAGGCAGAGGACCCCAAGCCTCCGGCCCTTGCTCCCACTCAGCAGGGTGGGTGTGTTTGACTCCTTGAGCGTAGCCTCTCCGTCCCTGCTATCCCAACCCTGCACAGGAGGTCGCCTAGCCCTCTTTGCCCACCAGTGGCCCCGCATCACGGGGGACAGTTGGGTGTTGAACATAGTCCACAGGGGCTATGCACTGTATTTTCACCAACTGCCTCCGCCATACTTCCCAGGGGAACCTCCAAGGCCTCCCCTGCATACAGACATTCTCCTTCAAGAGCTTCAAGGTCTGTTGGTGGACAGAGCGGTGGAGCCTGTGCCTCCCCATTTGCAAGGTCACGGATTCTACTCCAGGTATTTCCTGGTGCCCAAAAGAACCGGTGGCCTTCGACCCATTCTGGACCTCAGGAACCTCAACAAGTTCCTGGAGAAGGAAAAGTTCAAGATGCTTACTCTTGGAACACTTCTGCCCTACCTCCAGCAGGGAGATTGGCTATGCTCCTTAGATCTAAAGGATGCGTACACTCACATCCTCATTCATCCAGACCACAGAAAGTACCTCAGGTTCATTGTGGGAGGAAACCATTATCAGTACAGAGTACTGCCTTTTGGGTTTTTACCAAATGCCTGGCAGTGGTGGCGGCCTACCTGAGAAATCAGGGAATCTTTGTCTTCCCCTATCTGGACGACTGGCTCATCAGGGGTCTGACGTGCCAGGAGGCCAGACAAGCCACCCTCACAACTATTGCTCTTCTTCAAAGCCTGGGGTTTGTAATAAACTTCACAAAGTCCACTTTGCTCCCCTCCAAGAACTTAGAGTTCGTAGGAGTAAGGCTGGACTCTCTGCTGGCAAAGGCTTTCTTGCCAGAGGACAGAGCACAAAGACTGATAGCATTAGCAAACCAGTTTCTCAACAGGTCACTGGTCTCTGCCAGACTCTGCCTGAGGCTTCTTGGCCACATGGCTTCGACAGTACATGTGACCCCCAATGCCAGGCTCCATATGAGGCCTGCACAGTGGTGCCTCCGGACTCAATGGTCACAAGCCACAGGCAGCCTCAGGGACAGGATAAGGGTGTCCAGACAATTTCTGAACTCCCTCAGCTGGTGGTTGCACCCACCCAATCTGCTAAAAGGAGTGCCCTTTCAAATTCCTGGGTATACGGTGGTACTGACCACAGATGCCTCCCTGCAGGGCTGGGGAGCTCATTGTCTGAACAAGTGCACCCAGGGTCTGTGGTCTCCTTGGGAGGCTGCACAGCAGATCAATCTTCTAGAACTCAGAGCTATTCGATTGGCACTCAAAGCTTTCTCTCCTACCCTGACTCATCAATCTGTCCTCGTTCAGACAGACAAGCAAGTAGCCATGTTTTATGTGAACAAACAGGGCGGAACTGGTTCCAGACTCCTCTGTCGGGAGACTCAGGACCTTTGTTCATTTGCCCTCAAGCACAACATGCTCCTCAAGGCTGTATACCTTCCAGGCCAGGACAACTACCTGGCCGACAGGTTGAGCAGGATTCTACAGCCCCACGAGTGGCAACTGCATCCTTTAGTAGTTCAGAAGATCTTCCTAAAATGTGGTTTCCCTTGGATAGATCTCTTTGCCAGTCCACTGAACAAACAGCTGCCAAAGTTCTGCTCCAGGCAACTGCATCCTCTGCGGCTGGCAGCAGATGCTTTTCTGATTCCATGGTCTCAGGGCCTCCTGTATGCGTTTCCTCCCACACCCTTGGTGGCCCGAACTCTCTTCAAGATTCTTCAGGACAAGGCCTCGGTCCTGCTGGTGGCTCCCAGGTGGCCGAGACAGCCTTGGTTTCCACTTCTGCTTCAACTTGCGGTGGATCCCCCACTGCCTCTGGGGTTGCAACCCGACCTTCTCTCTCTCAGGATCAGGGTTCCCTTCTGCACCCCAATCTCAAAGCTCTCAATTTGATGGCCTGGAGGCTGCAAGGGTAGTTTTGGCTCCCTGAGGCATACCTCAGGAAGTTGAGGAGGTTGTCCTAGCCTCTAGGAAACAGTCCACTAAGAAAACCTATGCTCTTAAATGGAAACGGTTTTCTGTGTGGTGTCAGCTACGTACAGAGGATCCTTTCTCCTGTACTATACCAGTGGTGCTTCAGTACTTACTGCACTTGTCACATCACGGACTTAAGTCCAATTCTGTTTGGGTCCACCTCTCAGCTCTAGCAGCTCACCACTCACTGGTGGAAGGACATTCTCTGTCGATTCACCCTTTGGTGTCCCGCTTTCTCAGGGGCTTGCTTTTGCTCAAGCCTCCAATCCATCCTCCTGCCCCTGAGTGGGAGTTAAATGTGGTCTTGCAGCAACTGACTCGCCCACCTTTTGAGCCAATGGCTACTTGTCCACTGCGCTTCCTATCCTGGAAGACTCTTTTCCTGATAGCCCTTACCTCGGCTAGGCGAGTGAGTGAGCTTCAGGCCCTGGTCTGTGATAGGCCTTACACCAGGATTTATAGGAACAGGGTAGTCCTCAGGACTCATCCAAAGTTCCTCCCAAAGGTTGTCTCCTCCCACCTCAACCAGGAGGTGGTTCTTCCAACATTCTTCCCTAGGCCTCATGCAAGCCAGGCTGAAGCAGTTCTGCATACCCTGGACTGTAGGAGGGCCTTATCCTTCTACCTTGACCGTACGCAGAGGCATAGAAGGGCTACTCAGCTCTTTGTATCCTTTGACCCTAATAAGTTGGGGTTGGCTGTGTCCAAGCGTACCTTGTCCATCTGGGTGGCTGACTGTATCACCTGGGCTTACAAGGCGGCTGACCTTCCTTTGCAGGGTCGGGTTACGGCCCACCGTGTCATGGCAATGACTGCCTCAGTGGTTCATCTCCGCTCTGTGCCCTTGGTAGACATCTGCAGGGCTGCAACTTGGTCTTCAAGCCAGACTTTTGCAGCCCATTACTGTCTGGAGAGGGAGTACCGTAGGGACAGTGCTTTTGGCCAAGCAGTACTCCAGAATCTCTTTGAGGTTTAGGCAACTCCTGCCCTCTGGGCTACCGGTGGAGGTTGTGTCCTTGAAAAGCCTTTCTTTACTGCTGAGACTAGAGGGAGTTCTGTTATTCAGCCTGGGTTCCTCGGTAGCCCAGAGCTTGGGAGTCACCCATATGTGAGGACTGACTTCCTGCTTGGTCCTGGAGAAAGAGTAGTTACTCACCTGTAACAGGTGTTCTCCAGGAGCAGCAGGAATCAGTCCTCACAACCCTCCATCCTCCCCTTGGAGTTGCAGTTGTACATAGTTTATTTTTCATTTTTGTGTGCTGTTCTTAGCTATGTCATTTGACTGAGGTAAGATGGCACCTTTAGGTGGGAAGGGAACCGCGCATGCGTGCCTGCATTCCCAAAGGCTTTCATAGAAAGCTGGGGAAATGCTCCGCTGGGGCTTCATCGGCGCCGATGACACCCATATGTGAGGGCTGATTCCTGCTGCTCCTGGAGAACACCTGTTACAGGTGAGTAACTACTCTATAATGCTGCACTCTCCTCGGCTCTGGATGCCCTTGCTCCACCCATCCTATGTCCTGTGAGACATTCTGCACCCTAGCCCTGGCTTTCACCCACTACCCACTATCTACATTCCTGTGCACATTCTGCTGAGCATGCTTGGCTCAAATACCGCTCCACTGCAGACTTTCTACACTTCAAATTCATGCTTGTCTCTTTCCAGTCAGCCATAGCTCTTTCCAAACAAGACTACTATGTCCATCTGACTAACTCTCTTCCCACTGATCCTCGCCGTCTCTTTACTACTCTCAACTCTCTCCTCAAAGTGCCTCCACCTCTGATCCCTTACTCCCTTTCTGCCCAAACCCTAGCTGACTATTTCAATGACAAAATCCACAAGATCACCCTCCAATTCCACACAATCTCAGCTACTTCCCCTCCTCCCCCCTCCACGCCCAACTCTTTCCCCCCCCCCCCCCCCCCACTTCTGCTACCCTCTCTTCCTTTCCTGTGATCTCTGAAGAGGAAACTGCACACCTTTCTTTTTCCAAACTCACCACCTGCTCCTCTGATCCTATCCCCACCCGTCTCCTAAGCCCCATCTCCACCGTTGTCCCTTCTATCGCTCTCCACCGCAACAGTCCCTGCAGACTTCAAGCATGCTGTGGTCACACCTCTCCTCAAGAAACTCCCCCCCCCCCCCTTGATCCCACCTCTCCTAACTATTGACCCATCTCTCTGCTTCCCTTCATTTCTAAACTATTCGAACGTGCGGTTCACTGCTGCTGCCTCGACTTCCTCTCCTCTCATGCCTTCCTGGATCCCTTACAGTCTGGCTTTTGTCCTCTACACTCTACTGAAACGGCTCTTGTCAAAGTCCCCAGTGACTTGTTCCTGGCAAAATCCAACGGCCTTTACTCTGTCCTTATCCTTCTTGACCTCTCTGCTGCCTTTGACACTGTTGACCACAACCTTCTCCTTGATACTCTGTCCTCGTTTGGTTTTAGTGGCTCTGTAATTTCCTGGTTCTCCTCCTATCTCTCCCATCGCTCCTTCAGTGTGTGGTTCTGGTTGCTGCTCCTCCTCCTCTGCTACCCCGCTCCCAGTTGGTGTACCCCAAGGATCTGTCTTGGGTCTGCTCCTTTTTTCTCTCTATACCCAGTCCCTTGGTGCGCTTATTTCTTCCCATGGCTTTCAGTACCATCTGTATGCCGATGACTCCCAGATCTACCTCTCTATGCCTGAAATCTCTCCGGCAATCCAGACCTGGATCTCTGCCTGCCTCTCTGACATTGCTGCCTGGATGTCTCACCACCGCTTGAAATTGAACATAGCCAAGACTGAACTTCTCATCTTTCCCACTAAAACCTCCCCTCTTCCTCCTCCTTTCTCAGTCTCGGTGGATAACTCTGTACTCCTTCCTGTTTCCTCGGCCTGCAATCTGGGGGTTGTCTTCGACTCCTCTCTCCACACACATCCAGCTCATAGCTAAGACCTGCTGTTTCTCTATAACATTAGCAAAATCCGCTCTTTCCTTTCTGAACACATTACTAAAACGCTTATCCACTCCTTAATCACCTCCTGTCTTGACTACTGTAACCTACTTTGCTGGTCTCCCTTTGACTCATCTCTCTCCCCTTCAATCTGTTCAACACTCTGCTGTGCAACTAACCTTCTGCCAGCCTCGTCATGCCCATATTACTCCATGTCACTTCATTGGCTCCCGATCTGCTTCCGCATACAGTTCAAACTTCTGCTGACCTATAAATGCATTCACTCTGTAGCTCCTCAGTACCTTTCTTCTCTTCTCTCCTTACAACCCCTCTCGGGAACTCTGCTCTTCTAGCAAACTATGTCTATCTGTGCCCTTCTCTTCTACTGCTAACTCCAGACTTCGCTCCTTTCACCTTGCTGCACCTTACGCCTGGATCAGGATGCCTGTGTCTGTGTGCCAGACACCCTATCTAACCCTCTTCAAATCCAGGTTGAAAACTCACCTCTTTGCTGCTGCTTTTGGATCTTGACTCACCTGATCACCTTTCTTTCCCCTAGTTCTATCCCTGCTTCCACCTTCTGTGTTTTGTCTTGACTAGATTGTAAGCTCTAATGGCCATGGACTGACTCTTACATGTCTGTACAGCACTGCATACGACTGGTAGCGCTTTACAAATGCTTAGTAGTAGTAGTAGTAGTAGTAGTGGTGGTGGTGCTTCCAGGGCTCAGTGCTCTTTGCCTGTATCCAGGCATACCAGTTGTATATGGGCATGTACCTGAGAGACCTGGCAAAATAGTTTGTTGGGTCTCAGTCTCTGATGATTGCTTCAAGAACCTGGTGGCAGTGGTCAAGGACTGCTCCAAGTATGTCACTCGAGCAGCCTATGGCTAGATTGACTTCTGTGGATATAAATGCCCACTGTCTGGCATGGCTACAGTCATTGGACTTGGAGCAATGGATCCAGGACAAACTGGTCAGTGTCCCATGTCGGGAAGAGAACCTCTTTGGCAAGCCCATGACTGACAAGGCTGCCAAGCTAGAGACTGAGTTGCTGACCAAGTCCAGGCTCTCATGGAAGACCGCTGATCCTTCCCAACGAAAGGCTTTGGGGGGAAAAGTCCTCAAATAAAAAGGCCTATGGATAATACCCCCCAGTATCCAGCCTATCAAGCTCCTCCATGGGGGCAGCAGGCCAGGGACAGGGCCCCCATAGGCCTAAAGACACCAAACCACAGACAATCCTCAGCTGCAACATGGTGGGGGCTTTTGACTCCTTGGATATGGCCACTCTTCCGGGGGGGGGGGGGGAATCTGGTGTTCTTTGCTCACCTGTGGCCCAGCATCACCACCAGGTGATGAAGGATGGATATCTCCTCCACTTTGAGCAGGTGCCACCGCCCTTCTATCCAGGGGAGCTCCTGATGGACCTTCACTCCATCAAGAACTCCTTCAGTGGGAACTTGCTGGTCTCCTTGACAAGGTGGTGGAGTTTGTCCCCCAGTATCAGATAGGAGAGGGATTCTACTCCTGTTACTTCCTGGTCCCCAAAAAGACCGGAGGGTTTCGGCCCATCTTAGATCTGTGGCACCTCAACCGCTTCCTGGTAAAGTAGAAGTTCAAGATGGTCTCCCTTGGAACCTTGCTACCCTATCTCCAGTGGGAAGATTGGCTATCCTCCTTTGATCTAAAAGATGCTTATACCCACATCCTGATGCATCTCGTGCATCAGCAGTACCTCCAATTCATCATCTAAGACTGCCACTACCAGTACTGGGTCCTTCCCTTCGGACTGGCATCCACTCCCAGGGTCTTCACAAAGTGCTTAGACGTGGTTACTGCCTTCCTGCAGATGCAGGGCGTGTTCGTCTTCCTGTATCTGGATGACTGGCTCATCCAAGGGAGCACACCTAATGAGGTCTCTCATGCGGTGTGCCACACCATCCTCATGCTCAAACACGTGGGGTTTGTCATCAACTATCCCAAGTCCCACCTGCAGCCCATGCAGCACAGAGTTCATCGGCGTCCTCCTTGATACTGTTCAAGCCACAGCATTCCTTCTGACTTACAGGGCCTTACGACTTTTGGATCTCTCCCAGGCGTTGAATGGCAATACATCGGTCTTGGGATACCTCATATTCTGCCTCCTGGGGCACATGGCTTCCACGGTTCATATCACCCTGTACGCTCGCCTCAGACTGTGGCAGGCCTAGTGGAGCCTTTCCACTTAGTGGACACAGGAATCAGGGCACCTGGAGGACAAGATCCTCCTCGGGTGACAGAAGTTGCTGAATCTCCTAGCGGGGCTTCCTTTTCAGGTGCCCCCACATCAGCACATAGTACAGATGCCTTAATGCTCGGATGGGTGCCCATTGGAACGGCCTCCAGACCCAGGGCATCTGATCGCAGAACGAGACTCGACTATACATCAACCACCTCAAGCTCAGGGCAATTGCGAAAGCCTTGTGGGTGTTTCAAACCTACCTAGCTATCCAGATCATCCTGGTGCACACAGACAAACAGGTGGCAATGTTCTGCCTCAACAAGCATGGTGGAACAGGCTTGTACCCTCTCTGTCTGGAGGCAGTACGCCTCTAGAACTATGCCATCAATCAAGGTATGCTTTTCAGGGTGGTATACCTTCTGGGGAAGGATAGTGCCTTAGCGGACCGGCTCAGCCAGGTACTCCAGCCCCATGAGTGGTGGCTCGATCCACATGTTCTCCGAAGCATGTTCACAGGTGGGGCACCCTGATATTGGACCTTTTTGCCTGCCATAGTAATGCCCAGTTGCCTTGTTTCTGCTCCAAGCTTCCGGCCCCTACTTGAATAGTGGTTGATTCCTTTCTCCTGCCTTGGGGAGAGGGTCTCCTGTATGCATACCCCCCCCCCCCCCCCCCGGTAGCCAAGACTCTCTGCAAGATACCGACGGACTAGGCCACAGTCATTCTCATGGGCTCTAGCTGGCCCAGACAACTGTGGTTCCCCATGCTGCTGTGGCTCTCTCTGGCACCCTGGTTCCTCTGGGCTGAGCCCCAGATATGCTCTCACAGGGGGAAGGGACTCTGACAGCGTGGCTGCTGAGACAGTAGCCCTGGCCCAGTTTCACCTGCCCAAGGAGATCGAAGATGTCCTCCTCGCATCCTGCAAGGATTCCACCAGACAGGCATACATCTTCAAATGGCATAGGTTCATGGTCTGGTGTGCGGATAGGGCTCTTGGCCCTTTCTCCTGCCCAGTGCAGGAGGTCCTGCAGTACCTCCTCCACCTTTCTGGTACTGGTTTGAAGTCCAACTCTATTCGGGTCCACCTCCGTACCCTCGTGGCTTACCATTATCTGGTTGACAGGCAATCCCTGTCCATTCACACTCTTGTTAGCCAGTTCATTAGAGGGCTGCTACTTTTGTGGTCTCCCATTGCCACCTGTGGTGGCATGGGACTTGAATGTGATTCTTGGAAAGATCATTGCTCCTCCCTTTGAATCCCTTGCCTCTTGTCATCTCAAGTATCTCACTTGGAAGATAGTCTTCCTTCTGGTGCTCACGTCTGCATGCAGGATCAGTGAGTTGCAGGCTCTAGTGACCCATGCTCCTTACACCAGGTCCTTTATAATAGGGTGGTCCTTTGTACTCACCCTAAATTTCTGCCTAAGGTGGTCTCATCCTTTCACCTCAACCAGGAGGTAGTTCTGCTCACCTCTTTTTCTAGGCCTCAAGTGAGCAGAGCTGAGGCCTCTCTTAACATTCTCAATTGTAAAAGAGCTTTGGTCTTCTACTTTGAGTGCACAAAACTTCACTGCCATGCTTCTCAGCTGTTCATCTCTTTTGACCCAAACAGACTGTGTTGCAGTCTCTATATGCACACTTTCTACTTGAGTGGCTGACTGTATCTCCTTTCCCTATCGGCAGTCTGGTCTCTCTCAGGAGCATCATGTGATGGCCCATAATGTCTGGGCCATGGCCACCTCTGGCGCATCTATGCTCAGTCTCCCTTTTGGAGATCTGTTGAGCTGCTACTTGATCTTTGACCCACACCTTCGCAGCTCATTATTGCTTTGATGGGGATTCCCGTTGGACAGTGCCTTTGGACAGGCTGTGTTGTGGCATTTCTTTGGGCATTGATACAACTCCTCCCTCCTGCCCTTCTGTCTGTCCAGGCTACTGGAGATTTGAAGCTGGGGCTGCATTCTGACCACCTGGCCTCTCAGCACTCTTCACTATCATTAAAAGTCAGTTTTGTCAGTTCCCTGTGGTTTTACAGGTTCTCAGTAGCCTGTAGCTAGGGAGTCCCATATGTGAGGACTGACTTCCTGCTGGTTCACTGAGAAAGCGTATTTACTTACCTGTAGCAGGTGGTGTTTGGGGACTGCAGGAATCTGTCCTCATTACTCTCCCTCCCCATGGAGGAGTATTTTTCTGCTTGATTAAGCTAAGAAAACCAATGTCGTCATACTGAGGTAAGAAGGCACCCTTGGGGGGGGAGAGGTGACCATGCATGTATAGTAGAACTCCCAAAGGCTTCCTATGAAAGCTGGGGAATGGTTACCATGAGGGCTTTGTCAGTGCCAACATCACCCATATGTGAGGACTGATTCCTGCTGTTCCTGGAGAACACCTGCTACGGATGACTTTGCTTTTTTTTTGTGCCAGTTATGAACCTTTGAGTTTTTAGATCAGTTTAGAATAGTTTTAAAAAGCTTAACTGTGTTTTCTCCATGGAAAGCAGGATAATGTGCCCTCACATATGGGTGATAGAACCAGAGCATGAGAGTAGCTTCCCAGCTTAATAGTTCCAGAAGCTTTTGGAAGTGCATCATTGCACAGGTGTGCCACCTCCCACCTGTCCCTGTTGTGCAGGACTACATGAGGTTTCATTGTACTACAGAGCCAAATCGATGTGTCATTGTATTTCCACGGTTGGCAATCTCGTTTGCAATTAAACATTATCATATTTCTTTTCTGCTGCAATGCAGTCTTTTACCTGTAGCCTCCCTGGGTTCTCTGGTCCTTTTTAATTTTCCTTATTTCTGTCGCATCACATCACTACTATAGGCCTCAGGTGTCCTGGCCTGGGATTTCTTTGTAAAATATGAGGAGTTTGATTTTGCTGCAGCTATTTTTCCTAGTGATATTTCTGAGAAACCACAGAGATTGAGTTTCTCCAGATGTGACAAGGCCATATCTATGACAGATACTGGTGCTTGACATGCCTGGGCCCCATCCATGAGACCTGTTTTCATAATTTTTGTTCCCAGAGGACAAAGAGAAGACTCAAGGGTCATGAAGAACAATGCAAAAAGATGGATAAGTGACATCAGTCCACATGGCCCATGGAGCTCAATCAACATCAAGCAGATATGTCATACTTGACATTGAGCATTGATAGGGCCCATCAGGAACAGTCATTTTCCAGGACCAAGCAGGAAGTCAACCCTCACATATGGATGACGTCGGCACCGATGGAGCCCTCATGCAGAGCATTTCCCCAGCTTTCAAAGAAAGCCTTTGGGAATGCAGCACGCATGCGCGGTTCCCTTCCCGCCCAAGGGTGCCATCTTGCTCAGTCTTCTTTTTTCCGCGGAGCCCGATGGACGTGTGTCATTGTCAGCCGGTAGAAAGTTGATTTTCCTGCGTGGATTCGTGTTTTTGCCCGGTTTGACGCCGGTTCCCCTTCCCGCCTGGGCCCGGTACACCGGTATTGAGCCCGGAGCTAAGTTTTTCAGTTTTTGTCCTTCGTGACTAGCGTTCCCGCTTTTTTTTCTCTTTTTCACTGGCAGTCCGGTCTTTTGACCTTGCAGGGGTCCTTTTTCCCCCAATAGCTGCCAGCAGGTTCAAGAAGTGTGATCGGTGTAAGAAGCTGATGTCTCTCACCAACACACATGACTGCTGCCTCCGGTGCCTCGGGCCCAACCATGACCCGGTGGTCTGTGTCCCGTGTGGCAAAATGTCCTCTAAGGCGCTGAGGAGCCGTCAACATCAGCGTGAAAGACTCTTTTCTGACTCCGCGTGCGGCCAGGCCCAGACTTCGTCAGAGGCCTCGACATCTCGGGAGTTCGACCCCGAGCACCGTTGGCTCCTCTGAAAGGGGGTCTCCTTTGAGGGAACACAGAAGGAAGAAGAAACCCGCGAGGGTGGCGTCGGTGGATGCTCTTGGCTCCTCGAGGGCCAGGTCGTATAGCCCCGACCACAGTCGTGGGTCCTTGGAGTCGGAGAGGCCTGCCAAGTTGCCTTGAGTGGAGCCGGAGTCCCCGAGTCACGTGAGTGCTGTTGTCCTCGTAGACTCCCCTCCGGGGGAGCTGACGTCGGGCCCGACGCTGTCTGGGCCCGAGTCGGGGGCTGCTGAGTCTCCTGAGCTGAGTCTCAGGTTGACGGCCTTGGAGAGCAGCTTGGCTGCCTTCATGGAGCAGCAGCGGGTACTGCTCGCCGGTTTGACCGATGCATCTGCCCCGACCACCGGGACCTCGACGTCCAAGTCGACCCCGGAGGCCGAGCCGATCCTCGGCCAAGGTCCCCCTTGGCCTCCCTCTCGGGGCCGAGGTCGTCTACACCAGTGCCCTCGGCGTCGGGGCAGATGGCATTGGTGCCCGCCCGGCCGGGGCTGCTTGATTCCTCCTCGGAGGGGTCAGAGTGGGAGACGGAGGACGAGGAGTCCCTGGATACTTTCCGGACCTGGTGCATCCCATCGGACTCACTGGAGTCCGAGCCTCCGAGACGGTCCCCACCGGAGGATACCCGGTTCTCGGACTTCGTGCGGGACATGGCCAAAGCCTTGGCCTTCCCCGTGGATCCCGAGGAGGAACCTCGAGCTGAAGAGCTCGAGGCCCTCCAGTATGACTCTCTGCCTAAGGAGGCCTTTACTGTACCGGTTCCTCCAATGCTGGAATGGCTGCTCTTCCGCATGTGGGAGGCACCGGCCTCTGCGCCGGTTCTCAGCAGACGGGTCAATTCCATTTATTGAGTCCATAAGAGCCCTGGGTTCCAGAAGGCACAGCTACTTCACCACTCTATGGTTGTGGAATCGGCCATGCATTGTCTGAAGAGTCAGAAGATGCACTCCTCGATGCCCCCTGGCCAGGAGGCCTGGAACCTGGATGCCCTCGGTAGAAAGTGCTTCCAGGGCTCTATGCTGGCGTGCCGTGTCCAGATTTACCAGCTGAACATGGGCATGTACCTTTGGGACCTGGCAAAGGAGATTGCCGGGTTCTCAGCTGGCCTCTCCGAGGAACCTTTCCAGAGGTTTAAGTCTTTGTCATCTGGGATATGAGAGTGCTCAAAGTTGATCTCTCGAGCAGCCTATGATGGCTTTGAGGCTTCGGCCCGAGTAGCCACGGCCGGCATTGGTGCACGCCGTCAGGCTTGGCTACAGACATCGGACCTTGAGCCATGGGTACAGGACAAGTTGGTCAATGTCCCCTGCCGAGGTGAGAACCTTTTTGGCAAAACCATGGCTGAAAAGGCTGCAGAACTCGAGTCTGAGACTCTCACCAGGACAAGGCGTCCAGAAAAACTTCTGCCCCTTCTCAGAAGAAGAAGGGCTCAGGGAAAAAGCCCTTTTACCCGAGGAAGGCTACTGCCTACAAATCCTACCCTCATTTTCAGGCCTCTGCAGCTCCCCATCAGGGTCAGCAGGCCAAGGGACAGGGACATGGGCCCCGTAGGCAGAAAATCCCCAAGCCATCAGCTCCGGCTCCTGCACAGCGGGGTTTTGACTCCCATTGCATAGCCTCTCCTCCTCAGCTGGCTCCTCTCAGCAAAGGAGGCCGACTGACACTGTATGCCCACAGGTGGTCAACCATAACAGGGGATACCTGGGTGCTGAGTATAATCCAAAATGGCTATTTGCTCCACTTCAACCAGTTACCCCCTCCTATTTTGCAGGGGAGCCTCCGAGACTCCCTCTTCACAGGAACCTCCTCCTTCAGGTGTTGGCAAGTCTTCTAAAGGAGCAGGCGGTGGAACTGGTGCCTCACCACCTGAGAGGGCAAGGCTTCTATTCAAGGTACTTTCTGGTACCAAAAAGGACAGGAGGCCTCAGGCCCATCCTAGACTTGCGAAATCTCAACAAGTTCCTGGAGAGGGAAAAGTTCAAGATGCTTACCCTTGGGATACTGCTGCCCTATCTCCAGCAGGGAGATTGGCTATGCTCCTTAGACCTAAAGGATGCTTATACTCAGATCCTCATTCATCCAGATCACAGACAATATCTCAGATTTCTAGTGGGAGAAAATCATTTTCAGTAAAGGGTGCTTCCCTTTGGCCTAACCTCCGCTCCCAGGGTTTTCACCAAGTGCCTGGCGGTGGTGGCGTCCTATCTCAGAAACCAGGGCATCTTTGTCTTCCCATACCTGGATGACTGGCTCATCAGGGGTCAGTCTCCACAGGAGACCAGACAAGCCACCCTTCGCATAGTATCTCTTCTCCAGCATCTAGGCTTTGTCATAAACTTTGCAAAGTCCACTTTGCTCCCCTCACAGAACATAGAGTTCATAGGGGCAAGACTCGATACCCTTCAGGCAAAGGTTTATTTGCCCGAGGACAGGGCCCACAGACTGATAGCGGTGGCCAGTCAGTTCCAGAGTGGTTCTCTGGTCTTCGCCAGAAACTTCCTAAAGCTCTTGGGCCACATGGCATCCACGGTCCATGTAATTCTGAATGCCTGCCTGCACATCTGACCTGCTCAGTGGTGCCTCAGAGCTCAGTGGGTGCAAGCCACAGGTGACTTGAAAGACAAGATAAGGGTGTCCAAACTGCTGACAGCCTCCCTACGGTGGTGGCTGTATCTCCCAAACCTGGTCCAGGGGGTGCCTTTTCAGGCACCTCCCCACACACAGGTGCTGACAACCGATGCTTCCCTTCAGGGCTGGGATGCACATTGCCAGGGGGCTTGCACTCAGGGCCTCTGGTCTCCTGGGGTGTCCACACAGCAGATCAATCTATTAGAATTGCGAGCTATCCGCTTAGCTCTACAGACTTTCTCTCATGTCCTCTCTCACCAGCCTGTCTTAGTTCAGACAGACAATCAAGTGGCAATGTTCTACGTGAACAAGCAAGGGGGCATAGGCTCCAAGCTTCTGTGTCGGGAGGCACAGGCCCTGTGCTCCTTGGCAATCAAACACAACATGTTTCTCAAGGCCGTTTACCTGCCTGGCCAGGAAAATTGCCTGGCAGACAGATTGAGCAGGATTCTACAGCCTCACGACTGGCAGTTGAATCCTCTGGTGGTCCAAGGGATCTTTCTAAGATGGAGTCTTTCAACCATCGATCTCTTTGCAAGTCCACTGAACCGTCTGCTACCCAAGTTCTGTTCCGGACAACCGCATCCTCTGCGAATAGCAGCAGATGCGTTTCTAATCTCTTGGTCTACGGGCCTACTGTATGCATTTCCTCCTACGCCTCTAGTGGCCCGAACCTTGTTCAAGGTTCTTCAGGACAAGGCCTTGCTGATTCTGGTAGCCCCCGGATGGCCGAGGCAGCCGTGGTTTCCCCTCCTGAAGTTGGCGGTGGACACTCCACTCCCTCTGGGGATGCATCACGACCTCCTGTCTCAGGACCAGGGATCTCTCCTGCATCCCAATCTCAAGTCCCTCAACCTGATGGCTTGGCTGCTGAAAGGGTAGTTCTAGCTCCCTTACTTCTGCCTAAGGAGGTGGAAGAGGTGGTTTTGGCCTCTAGGTGGCAATCCACCTGGAAATCTTATGCCCTCAAGTGGTGTAGGTTCTCCACCTGGTGTGCTCAGTGCAAGGAGGATCCTTTTTCGTGCCTGATTCCAGTGGTGATGCAGTACCTGCTCCACCTCTCGGACCTAGCCCTTAAATCCAACTCTGTTTGGGTCCACCTCAATGCTCTATCGGCACACCACTCACAAGTAGAGGGCCAATCTCTGTCGGGTCACCCCTTGGTGTCCTGTTTCTTCAGAGGCCTGCTTCTGCTCAAGCCTACGATCCGTCCACCAGCCCCTGAGTGGTATTTAAATGTGGTCTTGAAACAACTTACTTGCCCACTGTTTGAGCCAATGGCTACCTGTCCTTTGCGCTTCCTTTCCTGGAAGACCTTGTTCTTGATGGCTCTTACCTTGGCCAGGCATGTGAGTGAACTACAAGCTCTGGTTTCTGATAGACAGTACACACGGTTCTATAAGAACAGGGTGGTCTTGTGGACTCACCCTAAGTTCCTTCCGAAGGTTGTCACCTCCTTCCACCTCAATCAGGAGGTGGTTCTTCCAACATTCTTCCCCAGGATGCTTGCCAGCTGGGCTGAAACAGTCCTGCATACTCTGGACTGTAGAAGGGCGTTGTCCTTTTACATAGACCGTACACAGGGGCATCGAAGGGCTGCTCAGCTCTTTGTGTCTTTTGATCCTAATAAACTGGGGTTGCCTTCTCCAAGCATATGTTGTCTCTTTGGGTAGCGGATTGTATTGCCTGGGTGTACAAGGCAGCTGGCCTCTCCTTGCAGGGTCGAGTCACGGTCCACTGTGTCAGGGCGAAGGCCATGTCAGTAGCCCACCTCCACTCTGTTCTGTTGGCGGACAACTGCCGGGCTGCTACCTGGTCTTCAAGCCAGACTTTTGCAGCTCAGTACTGCCTTGAGAGGGAGTCCTGTAGGGACAGTGCTTTTGGACAGGTGGTACTCCATAATCTCTTTGAGGTTTAGACAACTCCTACCCTCCAGCCCTTGTGTTGGGCTACCGTACCGGGGTGTTCTCAGAAAGGATTCTTTCACGGATGCTGCCGTTCTAGAGGGAGCATATTTTTCAGCTTGGGTTGCTGCTCTAGAGGGAGCTTATTTTTCAGCTTGGGTTCCCGGTAGCCTGAAGCTAGGGAGTCCTATATGTGAGGACTGACTTATTGCTTGGTCCTGGAGAAAGAGTAGTTACTCACCTGAAACAGCTGTTTTCCAGGAGCAGCAGGAATCAGTCCTCACGACCCTCCCACCTCCCCTCCCTTTGGAGTTGCAGTCATATGATTCATTTTGTTATTTTTGCTCTCTTTTAGCTATGTCATCATACTGAGCAAGATGGCACCTGTGGGTGTGAAAGGGACTGCTTCCCAAAGGCTTTCTTTGAAAGCTGGGGAATTGCTCCGCACGAGGGCTCTGTTGGTGCTGATGTCACCCATATGTAAGGACTGAGTCCTGCTGCTCCTGGAGAACACCTGTTACAGGTGAGTAGCTACTCTTTATCTTGTTCCCAATCAAGGAAGTGGAAAGATTTGCCCTTGCTGATGTTGAGGGCCTGCATTATCAAGCACAAGATACAGGCTGGAGTACATTAGGATCACAGTCCATTGCAACACCATGTGGTAAGTATCGAGGTGTCAGGGAAGCCAGTGTTTTCAATGTGTCCCTAATATAAGGGCCTCTCATCCTCCTTGGTACCAGAGGGGACTGTGCCAATTTCCAAGGGGTCAGGACCAGTCTGTCAATACACACCTGTCAGTTTAGGAGGATGTAGTTGCACCTATTACACCTCCCACACCTTTGTTATAGTTTAACTTTATTTGATATTTTGCCTATTATAAATAACATCTGGGTGGTTAACAGTTAAAATTGTTAACCGTTTAGATTAACAAGAACAAGACAGCAATTGAAATTGTTAACTGGCTAGAGTAAAAAGAACAAGACAACAAATAAGGATGATGGGGAAGGACACCTCAGTGAAAGTCCTCAAGGAGCAACTCATAAAGAGATTTGAAGAGAAGATGGAAGGGTTCTTTGCATGGCACAAGACAGATGTTTTGACTGCATTGAGATACAGACAATCCTGGAAACACATGCCCTGACTCTGTGAGAGACAATCATTGAGGTTTCAAAGTACCTTGATTTTGATGATTACCAGGCTAGTGTCCATTTCTAGTATATCAGGAGGGTAAACGTCACCAAGGCATAGGAGACCATAGGTGTATTCAAAATCTTGGTCAAGATGTGCATCCCAAGAGGACTGGAGATCAAGCCAGGCAATGGCTTGAATATTTCTCTAAATCTGAATCGGAGTGCTCTTGGGTGTACAACTATGAGCTCGAGGTGTTCTCAGAGGAGAAATTTCCAGGCTTAACCATTAAACCTCTCTTTTTTTTCCCACAAGAGAAGGAAATCACCTTCTGAGGAGCTGACCTTCAAGTCCATTCCATTTAACTTAGCCAAAGGAGAAACCCAGGGCTGAAGTCTTGGAAATACTCCAATTCATTAAGAACATAAGATATGCCATACTGGGTCAGACCAAGGTCCATCAAGCCCAGTATCCTGTTTCCAACAGTGGCCAATCTAGGTCATACGTACCTAGTAGTTTCCCCAAAAGACATAGGTTCTGCAATGCTTGTACTGGGTCAAGCATTGATATCCTGGGTCCCTTCTTAATAATGGTTTGTGGACCTTTCCTCCAGGAACTTGTCCAAACCTTTTTTAAACCCAGCAACACTAACAGCCTTTACTACATCCTCCGGTAACAAATTCCAGAATTTGATTACATGTTGAGAGAATATATATTTTCTTTTATTAGTCTTAAATAGTTTACATTGTAGCTTCATTGCATGTCCCCTAGTCTTTCTATATTCTGTTAACGTAAACAATCGATCTACGTTTACCCGTTCCACTCCGCTCATTAATTTATAGACTTCTATCATATCTCCCCTCAGCCGTCTCTTTTCCAGGTTAAAGAGCCCTAACCTTTTTAGCCTTTCTTCAAAGGAGTATCCTTCCATCCCCTTTACCATTTTGGTGGCTCCTCTCTGAACCTTTTCTAATAATGCTATATCCTTTTTAAGATACGACGACCAGAATTGCACACAATATTCAAGGTGTGGTCTCACCATGGAACGATATAGAGGCATTATAATATCTTTTGTTTTATTTTCCATTCCTTTCCTTAAGATACCTAGCATTCTATTTGCTCTCTTGGCTGCCGCTGCACACTGGGCCGAGGGTTTTAACATGTTATCCACAATGACGCCTAAATCTTTTTCCTGGGTGGTGGTTCCTAATGTGGAACCTTGCATCGTGTAACTATAGTGTGGGTTGTTCTTTCTTAGGTGCATAACTTTGCACTTGTCCACATTAAATTTCATCTGCCATTTGGATGCCCCGTCTTCCAATTTATCCAGATCCTCCTGCAGTTTTCCACAATCCTCTTGGGTTTTAACAACTTTAAACAGTTTTGTGTCATCTGCAAATTTGATAATCTCACTAGTTATTCCCTTTTCCAGGTCATTTATGAATAAGTCAGAAAGCAGCGGACCCAGTACAGATCCCTGGGGTACTCCACTATTCACCTTTTTCCATTGGGAATATTGGCCATTTAGCCCTACCCTCTGCTTTCTATCTTTTAACCAGTTCCCGATCCACAATAGTACACTGCCTCCTATCCCATGACTTTTTAGCTTCGCCAAAAGTCTCTGATGGGGGACTTTGTCAAAAGCTTTCTGAAAGTCCAGATACACTATATCAACCGACTCACCTTTGTCTACCTGTTTATGCACACCTTCAAAAAAACATATCAGATTAGTAAGACAAGATCTTCCTTGTCTAAAGCCATGTTGGCTGTCTCCCATTAGGCCATGACTATCTACATGCTGTGTAATTTTGTTCTTTATGATGGTTTCTACCATTTTCCCTGGTTCTGACGTCAGGCTCACCGGTCTGTAATTTCCCCGGGTCACCCCTGGAACCCTTTTTAAAAATTGGTGTTACGTTGGCGACCCTCCAATCTTCAGGTATTACAGATGATTTTAATGAAAGTTCACAGATTACCAATAGCAGGTCTGCAATCTCATATTTCAGTTCTTTCAACACTCTGGGATGTATACCATCTGGTCCAGGTGATTTGCTACTATTCAGTTTATCAAATAATTGTAATATATCTTCCCGGTGTAGCGATATTTCTCTCAATTCCTCTGCAGTATCACCTTTAAATACCACTTCAGTCTTGGGTAACATCCCTACATCTTCCTCAGTAAAGACCGAAGCAAAGAATTCAGTCTCTCTGCTATAGCCTTGTTTCCTCTTACTGCCCCTTTTACCCCTCTATCATCTAATGGTCCAATTGACTCTCTCACAGGCCTTTTGCTACGAATGTACTTGAAAAAGTCTTTATTTTGTGTTTTTGCTTCCGTAGCAAGTTTCTTCTCAAATTCCCGCTTTGCCTGCCTTATCAATGCTTTGCATTTAACTTCCAGTGCTTGTGCTGTTTCCAGTTTTCATCATTTGGCTCTTTTTTCCATTTCCTGAAGGTTGCTTTTTTGGCAGCAACAGCCTCTCTGACCTCACCTTTAAACCATGCTGGCAGTTTTTTGGACTTTCTTCCACTTTTCTTAATGCGTGGAATACAGCTGCTCTGGGCTTCGAGGATAGTATTTTTAAATAACACCCAAGCTTGCTGTAAGTCTTTAACCTTTGGAACCGCTCCTTTTAGTTTTTTCCTAACTATATTCCTCATTCTATCATAGTCTCCCTTTTGAAAGTTAAAAGGTAGTACTGTGGATGCCTTTACTATCTGTCCTCCACTAATTAAATCAAACATGATCATACTATGATCACTATTGCCAAGTGGTCCCAACACCCTTATTTCTTGCACCAGATCTGGTGTTCCACTAAGGACTAGGTCCAGTATGGCTTCCCCTCTGGTCGGTTCATGAACCAGCTGCTCCAAGAAGCAGTCATTTATTCCATCTAGAAACTTTATCTCTTTAGCTTGTCCTGCTGTGACACGGACCCATTCGATACCGGGGTAATTGAAATCACACATTATTACTACTCTGTTGTGACTTTTGTTAGCTTCCTTGATTTCTTTGAGCATTTCATCATCCATTTGTTCATTCTGGCCAGGTGGTCGATAGTATACTCCCACTGCCATCACATTCCCCTTCATAAATGGAATTTCAATCCATAGAGATTCTACAGCAAATTTTGTTCCCTGCAAAACTTTAATCCTTTCTGACCCAATGCCCTCTCTAACATAGGGCGCAACCCCTCCACCAATTTGATCAGCTCTATCATTACGATATAGTTTGTATCCAGGTATCAGTGTCCCACTGGTTATCCTCCTTCCACCATGTCTCTGAGAGTGCAATCATATCTAACCTCTCATTTAGTGCTATATATTCTAACTCTCCCATCTTATTGTTTAGACTTCTAGCATTGGCATACAAGCATTTTAGAGACTGTATTTTATTCATGTTAATCTGGCTATTGGTAGGCAGAGGTAATTTGGAATCTTTATGCTCTGTCTGCTCCTTACTCAAGGGCATTTGGGCTACTATACTCCCTTTTGGAACCTCACTGCTTTTGGTAGTATCCTTCAAGGCTACCTTCGTCCGAACCATGCACTCCTGGGTGACTGTCGGCTTTCCCCTATTTTCTAGTTTAAAAGCTTCTCTATCTCTTTTTTAAAGGTTAATGCCAGCAGTCTGGTCCCATCCTGATTAAAGTGAAGCCCATCCCTTCGGAAGAGCCCCCCCTTTCCCCGGAATGTTCCCCAGTTCCTAACAAATCCAAAACCCTCATCCTTGCACCATTGTCTCATCCACGCATTGAGACTCCGGAGCTCTGCCTGTCTTTTGGGTCCTGCACGTGGAACAGGAAGCATTTCGGAGAACGCTATCCTGGAAGTTCTGGATTTCAACTTCCTACCTAAAAGCTTAAATTTAGCCTCCAGAACTTCCCTACCACATTTTCCTATGTCATTGGTACCAACATGTACCAAGACAGCAGACTCCTCCCCAGCACTATCTATGATCCTATCTAGGCTGTGGGTGAGGTCCGCTACCTTCGCACCAGGCAGGCATGTTACCAGGCGATCCTCACGTCCACCAGCCACCCAGCTATCTACATTCCTAATGATTGAATCACCAACTATAACAGCTGTCCTGACCCTCCCCTCATGGGGACATGGCCCTGGAGAAACGTCCTCAGTGTGAGAGGGTTTTACATCACCTGGAGAACAGGTCCTAGTTACAGGATCACTTCCTGCCACACCAGGGTGATGCTCTCCTGTCACGTGACCTCTCTCCTCCATAGCAACAGGGATGCTGCCACACTGGAGGTGGGACTTCAGGAATATATCCCTGTAGGTCTTGTCCATGTACTTCTCTGTCTTTCTTATGTCTTCCAGGTCTGCTACTCTAGCCTCTAGAGAATGGATTCGTTCCCTGAGAGCAAAGAGTTCTTTGCACTTAGTGCATACGAAAGACCTCTCACCAACTGGGAGAAAATCATACATGTGACACTCAATGCAAAAGACCGGAGAACCCCCATCTTGTTGCTGGACTTCTGTCTGCATCTTAGTTTAAAGCTTGTGTTTAGGTCTTTTAAATTCTGTATATAATAAAGATTGGTGTAGATGCTTATACCAATAAAATTGTATCTAATACCCCTAATACACCTTGTGTACCTGAAGCTTAAGTAATTAATCTCAGGTCCTCTGTGTATGATTGATTTGGATAATGAGCTGCACCTGAGAGCAGCCCCTTTCCTCTAAGATGTGCAAGTACCTATAAAACTACAATTACCCCAGGGGTGGGTGGGTGCCGGGGAGGGAGGGAGATAAGTCCTATTAAAGAGGGCAGTTACAAGGTACCCTGTCCTGAACCCTCAGCAGGGGCGAGGGGGGGTACCACACAAAGCCCAGTTAGTTGAGAGAGGCAAGGTAAGTTATAACTGAGAAGGCTGAACTAGCACACCACTAAGACAAACAATAAATAATTAAATAAACAGACAAACAATAAATAAGTAATAAACAGCTAGAACTCACAGCAAGGTGTCACAGGAGGCAATATCCTCTTCTCTAGAAGAGCACTGTAAAAAGCACTGCTCTTCTCTGATCAGAGAAAAGCAGATTAAAACAGACTATGCACACGTGGAGGAAACAGGAAGAAGGCTACACAATACCTCAGCAGGGGGGGGGGGGGAGGATTCACTCAGGCAGGCTAGGACAGGAAAAAAAGTTTAACACAGAGCAGGTTAGCAAGGTGTCACAGGAGGCAATATCCTCTTCTCTAGCAGAGCACTGTAAAAAGCACTGCTCTTCTCTGATCAGAGAAAAGCAGACTGTGAGCATTGGTGTCTGAAGAATCTCATGGTTCCGGGTCTCAGATTTTCAGTTTGATGTACAGGAAAAATGTGCTGTGCCATGAGGAGATAAGGTGCAAGAGGCTGCACCTCTAATCAAACAGTATAGTGATGGCATTAAGACTGTCTCCAGGCCCGCTTCAAGGACTATATGTAAATGAGGAAAGGTTTGTGAAATGTTGGAACACAATTCTTAAGTGTTCACTCGATTTAATGATTTTACTTATTACAACAGCGAATAAAAAATCTGAAATTTTGAAGAGCTAATTGGATGATAAATTAAACACTTTGAAAGGATGTGACAACAATTTTGAGAAGATTTACATTGATTATGTGAAAAACATAAAAGATTTCAAAAAGGAAGTTAAAAACAAAAAGGTGGATAAATTTAAAAGGGATGAGGAAGATTACAGAGTTGGATATGTATATCATTGGTGGAAAAAGGTGGAAAACGATAGATTGTGGACCAAAAAGAGATCCACAGTGTTTGACCACAAAGAAAGTATCACAGATGATCAAGATAAAGAGAATCCTTTTGAACACAAAAAGAAACGAAGCAGGAGTGAATCAGTTGAGGCTATTGACCCCTCGGCATCACTGTTTTCTACCCAAAGGGATAGGCCCAAACCTCCAAATGGGTCTAATTTTTAAAACATGGATCAATTATGGAAGGGGGGAGGGCGGAGAAGGTCCCGCTCTCGCCGCCCACCAGCAGAAGAAGACAATATGAGGGAGCAAGAAAAAACACATTTTGACTTTCATCCCCAGAGAGGGAGGGGTCTTGGATGGGGAAGAGGGTCGGAGAGATCATACGAAAGGAGATATTAATTACAAATGAAAAAAGTAATGTGATTAATATTTTGAGTTACATACTTACATCTGATGAGGAATCAATCTTAAACAAAGGTCTGTCATTTGTACCAGCAAAAAGGTCCAGATGCTTTTGAAATCAAAGTAGATTTATATAAATTTTTCAGTAGCAGTACTTTCAGAATTTAACAAGTGGATAAATAGTTTGGATGATAACTTGCGGTTTGAGATCACTTATGATTCCCAGTGTATTCCATTTTTAGATCATCTAATAAAGAAAGATGACAATAAGTTGGTTACCACATTATATAGAAAACCTACAGATCGAAATCATTTATTGCATTACCAGAGCTTTCACAATCCAGCATTAAAAAAGAATCTGCCAGTAGGACAATTCTTGAGAGCGAAAAGAATTTGTACTACGGAACAAGAATTTGAGAGACAAGCTACAATAACCAAGGCAGGCGGACCCGGCGCTGCAGGCCCCTACCTTACACCCCCCGCTCCCCAACAACCCACCCCCCCCCCCCCCCCCCAAAAAACACCACACACTAACATTTTATGGAACAAAACTGGTCGCAGCTTTTATTAGCCAACAATTTAACAGTCCAACAAATACATTTTCAAAACCACTCAATTAGCGGCACCGGCTGCACCAGCCATACCTCAGCAAAGTGCCTGCCACCGCTAATACCGTAACTCGCCACCCGGCAAGTTACCATACCCCTCTCCCCGACTTCGCCATGCTAAGCAAAAGTCGTCCGAGGGTTTGACCGGGTCAGGGGCACCCTGCCCCCGCCCAATTGTAGCCTGCTGCTCCGGACCCCGGAAACCTCCGGGATCCCGCCCCGCCTACCCCCCAGCTGCAACACCCCAAAAAACCCCAACGCCTAATGTTAGGGAGGGAGGGAGGGACGCCGGCACCGAAGCAGCTTCCGCACGACTGACCACGCGGAGGCTGCTCGGCCCCGATCCCCCCTCGCGCCCCAAACCCGCGGCTCTAATTGGCTCCCGTGGGGCTGCCGCCCCAGGGAGCCAATCAATTTAAAGGACGCGCGCTCGTGCCAGTCAAGGGCCGAGCACGCACACCCCGACCAGGCCGCGCACAGGGTCCCCGTGCCAGGCCGCGCGCCCGGTTAGCCTCGGCTGCCGGGACCCTGCCCGCGGCCTCGTAATAACCAAGGCAGGCGGACCCGGCGCTGCAGGCCCCTACCTTACACCCCCCGCTCCCCAACAACCCACCCCCCCCCCCCCACAAAAACACCACACACTAACATTTTATGGAACAAAACTGGTCGCAGCTTTTATTAGCCAACAATTTAACAGTCCAACAAATACATTTTCAAAACCACTCAATTAGCGGCACCCGGCTGCACCAGCCATACCTCAGCAAAGTGCCTGCCACCGCTAATACCGTAACTCGCCACCCGGCAAGTTACCATACCCCTCTCCCCGACTTCGCCATGCTAAGCAAAAGTCATCCGAGGGTTTGACCGGGTCAGGGGCACCCCGCCCCCGCCAAATTGTAGCCTGCTGCTCCGGACCCCGGAAACCTCCGGGATCCCGCCACCGGCACATAACCCTGTTCATGTGCCGCCCCCCCCGGCCCGAAGCTGCGACCAGCGAACATCATGGCCAGACATGTATTCCAAGGCCTCCTGCCAATCATTAAGAAGTAGGTCCATGCCAACCGGCGACAAATGAACCCCATCAGCCCGATAAAGTCCCGAACACCCCACATCCACCCAGTCATGCAGGATCTGATACCCACCCCTCTCACATACCCAACGACCAATCTGACGATTGACCTTGGTCAACCCCCGTGACCAGCGACGCTGCTCACGACAGGCCGGCCTTGGAACAATGTCTGACCATAGAACAATAACCCCAGGAAACATCCGCAACACAAGTCCCAGATCCTCTTGCACCGCCCGGATCAGCTGCAGGCAGGACCAGGACGATAGATCGTTTCCGCCCAGATGCACCAACAGGGCGGACGGCCACCGCGACGTCCTCCCGTGGCGTCGCAGCAAAGGCAGCAGATGCGACCACCGCATGCCTCGCACACCCAGCCATTGGACAGCCACCGACGACGGGTTCAATCCCAAATTGGTGCCGATAGGGCGGTCCACCGCACGCAGACTCGCCCAATGGACGAAGGAGTGGCCAGCAACCCAACATCCACCAGGTCCGACACCCCTCATCTGAAAAAGAAATAAACAGTTAAAGCCCCCACCCAGCAAAACCCCAGCACCTACAGCCGCACATACCCCTTCAAAGCCGAAGAACGCCACCTCCCAATGGCCTGGATGACTTGCGCCGGCAACCACGCAGCCGCCGCACTAGTGGCTGCACCAATCCAAAAAGAGTGGGGAGCAAATCGAAGCGGATCTTCCCCCACCGCGGACAACGCCAGCCGCAACACCGCAGAAACCTGGAAACGGGTTACAACCCGCGAATTCGCGTGCACGAAAAACCCAACTGCACCCGCCGGACGCACTGCAACATACTGGAGCAGCGCCCGAACCGGGCAAGTCCGTGGTTCCGCGCCCACACCAAGGCATACCCACAAAGCCTTACCCATCGGATCTGCTTTGGACCTAGCTAAAAGAATCCGCGCCCCCTCCCCTTCCACTACCCGGACATGACAAGCCAACAGACCCCCAACACCCCCCCCGCCCAGATCCCGCAACCAGTTCCCCGATACGAAACACCCCAAAAAATGCCAGGCAAAAAAACGCCCGGAACAAAAAGGCCTCATACTCAGACGAAGTCACCTGCTCCAAAGCTCCACAAACCCGCACGAGGAGCCCGTGCGTGATCGGCAACCGCGCATCACGCGGAGACGGCTGCGCCCGCTCCCAACCTTGCATCAGCCTGCGCGTTAAGGCCCCCCCAGCCGGGAGACCCCAGCCTACCGTGCTCGCAAAAAAGTGAAACCCCGCCAAATGCGCGCGCACCGCCGATCGCGAAAACCCGGCGCTCTTGGCCGCCACAATATATTGGCCAAGCAAACCCTCCGGGACCCCCCCCAGCCAACCACCCGCACGAGCACAAAAAAGCGACCACCCGGTCGCACCCCCTCCGGTACGCAGACCAGGTCCCTGCAGACACCGAACTCCTCAGAAGGTCTAGCATCTCTCGAGGCCAATGCTCCACAATTTCTCTGGGACCACCGCTCCATCCTCGTCCACTTCGGGGGCCAACGCCCGGAACCGCTCCCACTGAAAACGAGAAAGAGCATCAGCAATCTCGTTAGTGGACCCTGGTATGTGCTGCGCACGCACCGCCACATTCAGCCGCAGACACGCTAGGGCAACTTCCCGCATCAAGCTAGTCAGCCACACGCACCTTGGAGTGTATCGGTTAATCACACTGACCACCGCCGCATTATCACACCACCAAAGCACCCTCCTGTTCCGAAGTTGCTCCGGCCAGAGCTCCAAAACTACCCGAAGCGGAAAGAGCTCCAAAAATGTGATATTCCTGGTCAGCCCTGCCGCACACCAAGACGCCGGCCACCGATCAGCGCACCAGGCCCCCCCGAAATACACTCCCAATCCCGCCCCCCCTGCCGCATCAGTGTACAATTGTAAATCGTTACTGGATACTTCGGGCTCCAAAAGCACTGAAGTCCCATTGAAATCCTCCAGAAAACGATCCCACACCCGCAAATCCGTGCGCATTGCCGCCGTCACCCGAATCTGATGATGAGGTTTCCGCACCCCAGCCGTCGCACAGGCCAACCTCCTGGAAAACACTCTCCCCATCGGAATCGTCCGACAGGCAAAATTTAAGGACCCCAAAAGGGACTGCAACTCCCGCAAGGAAACCTTACCAGCCGACAACACATTAGCCACTGAAATCCGCAAGCGAACGACTTTGTCTTGAGGCAACCGCGCCACCATATCCGCAGAATCCAACTCCACACCCAAAAAGATCAACCGCGTAGCCGGACCCTCAGTCTTCCCGTCAGCTAAGGGAACCCCGAACTCCTGCGCCAGCTGCACAAAGCCAGATAACAGACTTTGACATTCCCCAGAGTCCGCTGCTCCTACAAACAAGAAATCACCCAGGTAATGCACCACAGACGACAAGCCAGATTCCTGAACCAACACCCACTCCAAGAAAGTGCTAAACATCTCAAAGTAAGCGCAGGAGATAGAACATCCCATCGGCATACACTTATCAAAGTAATACTCGTCCTGAAAACAAAACCCCAACAATGGGAAGGAAGCCGGATGGACGGGTAACAAACGAAACGCCGATTCAATGTCCACCTTCGCCAGTAACGCCGACCGACCGGCCCCGCACACCAGCGAAGCCGCTTTGTCAAAGGAAGCATAACAAACCGAACACAATTGACGCGGGATAAAATCATTCACCGAAGCCCCGACAGGACAGGACAAATTGTGAATCAAGCGGAATTTACCCGGTTCCTTCTTGGGCACAACACCCAAAGGCGAAATCACCAGGTTAGGAAATGGCGGCTCCGCAAAGGGGCCCGCCACCCTACCCAACCGCAATTCGCTCAACAATTTGTCCTGCACCACCGTCACCCAACGACGAACTGAGGGGGAGTTCCGAGCCGATGGTGCCAACACCACCCCCCTCACCGGGATCACGAAACCGTTTCGAAACCCAGAGCCCAAAATCGCCGCCTCCCGCCGTCGGGGATAAAGACTTAGCCATCCTGCCAACGCCTCCACCCGCACCGGGGAGGGGGCGCGCCCGCGCCACTCACTGCCCTTTTGGTGCAGGGGCGGCCATGCCAGAGGTGCCTTTCTTGATGCACTTGACCGCGGAATGGGGACCCCCGCACAAGGAACAGACGTGCTGGAACTTGCAATCGGGAAAGGGACAGGTGGAACGGTTGAAACGCCAGCATACGTCACCGCTCCCAGCCGAGACTGCCTTTGCAGGCACCCCGGCCGCCCCTCCTCGAAAGGGCCGTGCCGCCCCCCCCCACTGCCCCGACGCCACTCTTGGCCCCGCCACCCGAACTCGCACCGGACCTAGCCGACATCTGGGTCAACCACAGGTTAATATCCTGCGTGCCCCACGAAAGCGCACGGCTTTCTTCCATCCGGTCCCTAAACTTCTCATCATAATTAAGCCAAGACCAGCCCTCGTGCGTCTGAGACGCCTCAAGGATGGAATCGGCATACGCCAACAACATCTCATACTGCGACGGATCGTTCTGTCCCCACACACTGGCCAACCGTAAAAAGGAGCGCGTCCAGTTAACCACGTTACACACTACCTTTCGAACCCGCCCGGCCTTCTCATCGTCCCTTCTCTTTTTCCTGCTTTCGCCCGAGCGCTTCTGCCCATCCAGCAAACGAAAGATGTCAATATAGCGCCGCTTGCGGATTTTACGCCTCAGCTTCCGTGGCACCCCCGCCCATAATTCCGGCAAAAACACCACCGAAGAGACCCCCCACCTACACCCACTCCCCCCCCACCACCCGAAAGCTGCCGATCCCCCCGCCTGTCCGACCCCCCGGACGAACTACTCGAGGACGAGGAAGACGAGGACGAGTCGGAGCTGCGACGTCGCCGACACGACCGCCGATGCTTTTTTCGCAAAAACCCCCCTGCCTCCCTGGATGACACACCCCCTTCACCCATTAACTCACCCGGCGAAGCCAGCCGCTCACCAGCCACCGCGAGGTCCCCGCCATCTGCGCAGGCCAAATCCCTTGAACACCGCTGGGCCGCCTCCGCTGTCGCTCCACGCTGCGACTCCGCTCCAACCGGGGAACTCACCCAGCTCTCTCCGCGAGCTGTGCCCACGGGCCACGAAGTCTGCGCCATAAACTGGCCCTGCGGAGACAAAAGGGGAAAAACAGGGGGGGAAACTGACACCGGCCATGCCTGCGGCCAAGAACCCCCCCACCCCGCCCTAGATGTACCCTGCCCCCCTGACATCCACTGCTCCCATGTGGAAGACCCCCCCCCCGGCGAGCCAAACCCCCGGGGCCTGAGAACCACCCCACGGGCCCACCACAGCTCGCAACCCAAGGTGCCCCATCGGGCCGCAACCCACCCCCTTGTCCCGGTGCCCCGAAGTCACCCCCCACTCCCCCAACAGCCCCCGCCCCAGCCCCCCCTCGAACATCCCCCCCCCTCACCTCTCCCGCCCCCAGCAGCCCCTCTCCCACCCCCTGCGAGCCACAGGGAGGGAGGTAACCCCTCCTGCCTTTTCGGCCACGCACCCCACTTCCGCGGCCCCTGTCACCCCCTTCCTCCCGATGCTGCAACCCCTGCCCCCCCCCCTCACCAACCTGCCCGGGCAACCCCCCACCCCTCACAGTGCCCCCCTGCAACCTGGACCCCCGCCCCTTAGCTGAAGCTTTTTTAGGGGCCAGGCCCCCAGCCTTTGCCCTGCCAGGCATCCCGTGAATGATTATTATATATTTTATTTTATTTTTTTTTTATTTTTTTTTTTTTAACAGACAGACACCGGCAGCCCCCAAAATCCCCCCGGAAGCCGCAACGCTGAAAGGCCCCCCCCCCGCGCAGAACCCGACGTAAGCCGGCCAGAGCACACTGCCAGCACACTCACCCAGCCCCTCCGCACGACTCTGCCGCTCTACAAAACGACGTCGCACCGGAACCAACACGCAGCCACGAGGTAGGGACGCCGGCAGCGAAGCAGCCTCCGCACGACTGACCACGCGGAGGCTGCTTGGCCCCGATCCCCCCTCGCGCCCCAAACCCGCGGCTCTAATTGGCTCCCGTGGGGCTGCCGCCCCAGGGAGCCAATCAATTTAAAGGACGCGCGCTCGTGCCCGTCGAGGGCCGAGCGCGCACACCCCGACCAGGCCGCGCACAGGGTCCCCGCGCCGGGCCGCGCGCCCGGTTAGCCTCGGCCGCCGGGACCCTGCCCGCGGCCTCGTAATTATGAAAGATAGGTTTTTAGCATGAGAATGTCCAATTAAACATATTAACAATGCATATAAAAGAGCTAAAGAATCTTCTCGTGAAACATTGCTAATACCCAGGAACAAAAAAGAAGAGATAGGCATGGTATGCCCACTTATATATCAAATCACATAACATTATAAATATCCTTAAAGAATGCATCTCATTCAATCTATCCCTGGTTTTGAAAAGCACTGATCTAAATAGCGCGGTATAGAAGAAATGTTAAATAAATAAATATCCCTTACAATAGTGCATAAACGGAATCCCAATTTGCGTAATTTGTTAGTACCCTCTGCCCTCACTGAACGAAAATTCCTGTCAAAATACAAAGGTCAATACCAATGTGGACACTGTTCTGTGTGTGTGCATGCACTGCCAGTTTGTAATTTTTATATTCATCCTATTACTAAACATAAATTTATAATAGATGATTATGCAAATTGTGAAACTACTCATGTTATTTATGTTATTCAGTGCCCATGTAATAAATTATATGTAGGGAAAACCAATCGAAGTATACGTGTAAGAATCATAGAGCACAAAAGCTGCATTAAGAGAGGCCTAATAGATAAGCCGTTGGTTATACATTGGCAAGAAAAGTCACATAAGATAACAGATTTGAAGTTCTTTGCTATTAAAAAAGTTAAGCAGAATTGGAGAGGAGGAGATTTAAATAAAACAATAATGCGTTAGGAACAAAAGTGTATTTTTTTGTTGAATACTCTAAATCCAGGACGACTTAATATGGAAAGAGATTTATTAGTGTTTTTGCTATAATAACGATGGTTTGGTACAGGGATAATATCGAATGCATAATCGATTTACTTATAAATTAGAGCTTTTAATCAAACATACAGAGTATAAAGTAACTATGAGTTAATTAGTGAGGGCCTTCGTTGCTGGTGGTCCCGTCACTCAGTATAGCAGTATTGGATTCTGTTTATATGTAATTAGTTTATCTAAATATCATGGGTTACGCTTATAATATTATATAATTCATAATATTAGTATTTTTTGTTCCTATTATGAATGGAAGGTTATAGTGCCACAGGAGGGGGCATATTAGGGTCAACTGTAGCAGGATAAGTGAAAACGTAACAAAATATTATAGAGATACTGCATTACAATCATATTTAGTCTGGTGATTATTTTACATTTTAACTATAATCAATGTTCAAAAGTTTTCTTAGAATAAGCCCCCACTATAATGGATAGTATAGTCAATTTTTATTTCTTTGTTTTTCACTTTTTACTTATAAAGTATCATCACTAATACAGGTTATAAGTGTATTTCTCTGATAGTATCTAGTAATTTTAATTTGATTTTTAAAGTATATTGATACCAATTGCATATCACAAACAATGTGTTGTCAAATAAGCAGCAATGCCAACCCTTTACGATCGCAAGCACTTTGAATAAGAAGAGCATTTATTTTAGAATGTGGGCTGCTTGGTAACAAGTTATGTCACTTTTCCCGCGTTTGAGAGCATTTAGAAGAGCGCATGAGCCGGCGTCCAAAAGAATTGTTATTTCTGCAACTGATGTGCGCTCGTGCTTATGGTAGTGTGGCACAGCGAAAAGAGAGCAGTCGAGGTAATATTATTTTTAAATATAGAGTTTAGTTTTAAATATAAGAGCGTGATTTAGCAAATTATGAACAGTAGATTTCTACCAAGTAATGCGTGACTAATGTGCATATGCTATAACAAATATTGGATAATAATGAGTACGGCATACAAGGTCTCTTGTTATGCAATAACGCTGCAATTATTTATCATGCCATAAAAATAATCGTTTATGAACCTGTACGTTTATCATGATGCTGTGGTAGTCTCTCTAAACATAGAAATGGCACAAAAACTTATGATATTAGGTTGATTGGTTACAGATCTGTATGGTATTTATGTTGCCACTTTAGAACCAAAAATAATATATAAAAAGTTTAAAAAAAATTTTTTATTTAGGTGATATAGCTTTTATTTATGTTACAAATTAGGATCGATAATAGAGTTATTTAAAGTCCATCTAAAAGGAGTTTGAATACATACTGATATAAATTAGTTAGCTTGATTTAAAGCACACAGAGATATATTCATGCAAATTGCTTTTGCAAATTTCATAGTCGCACGCTATATGTCGAGTATATGAGTTAGGTTCGCTAGTCTTCTTAATCGATTTAAATGAGATACAAAATTGCATATGTCCTTATCGTTTAGTTACAATACTCAATGGCTTTTGGGTCCTACAGCTGGTCATACAAGGTTTTACACAAGGTCTGTTATGCCCACATGGTCAATTCACTCCTGCTTCCTGGTAATCATGTCATCCTTTTATCTTTTTATCTTTCTATCCTTTTATGATTGTATGGGTCAATCCTTTTTGTTTTATCTTTTTATGTTTGGCTTATTTATTGACTTATTTTATTTGACTTCAAAATTTTAATTTTTAGTACATGATAATTGTGCACAATTGGCACAACTATCCGAAGTGAAATCAGAAAAATTATCCAAGTGTTAATAACAAATACTGCACAAGACAGCCAAGAGAGGTAATTGCATCATTTTTTAGTTGTTGTCTCATCATTCAAAGTGTTCACATATTAAAGATTTTATTGTTATTTATTGTTTTAGTATGAATACATTTATCATGTAGTAAGTAATATATGTATGTGTGCATAAATATTATTTTCATTCCCTTCCTTTTTTTATTTATATATATTTTTTATGCATTTCATATATTTTATTGATTATTATTTATGGTTTTAATGTATCTTTTTATTATTTATATGTGTTTTAATCATGTTTGTTTTATGATTTTAGTATGCCAATACCCCTGATGAAGTGGTGACGAAACACGGCCTGTGTAGGGTCTTTGGCACACAATCTTTATTATAAATAAAAATCTTTTAAGCTATTCCTTCTTGGTGCTATGTTTTTGGACTTGGGATCCTGGTTAGCGTGGCACAGTGCTTAGTTGTTGGTACAAGGATTTTGACTATCTCCAGGAGAACGTTAGCCAGGGTCCAATTCTTTGCCAAAGAACATTTCTGTAGAAGAGCGACTAAGGTTTCATGAAAACTATTGGACCTCTTATAACCTCTGACAGGTTATAAAAATCATCCGGCTAGGATACCATTTACATCTACTGGATATTCCATACATTTGCCCTCTGACAATATCTTGGACAAACAGTGCATCAGGATGTGCTAGCAAAGGAGTTTGCTTCCCTTCCAGAGACCAATGCAGTTGAACCTGCCTTCAGGGAAATAAGGGAAGGGATTGTACTCCAAGTACTTCCTGATCACAAATCGGGGGGATTCTGGCCCATCCTAGACCTAAGAACTCTGAACAAACACCTGGTATGAGAAGTTTAGAATGATTTGCCTAGGCACCCCAATTCCCTATCTGCAAAAACAGAATTGGCTATGTTTTGCAGATGACACAAAATTATTCAGAGTTGTTAACTACTATTACTACTACTATTGAGCATTTATATAGTGCTACCAGTCGTACGCAGCGCTGTACAGACATGTAAGAGAGACAGTCCCTGCTCGTCAGAGCTTACAATCTAGTCAAGACAAAACACACAGAGCAACAATCTAGTCAGGGCAAATGCACAAACACGGCACTTATAATCTAGTCAAGGAAAAGTACAGAAGTCAAGATCTGAAAGCAACAGTGAAGAGGTGGGTTTTCAACCTGGATTTGAAGAGGGCTAGGGAGGGTGCCTGGCGTATAGACACAGGTAGCTTGTTCCAGGCGTAAGGTGCAGCAAAGTAAAAGGAGCGAAGTCTGGAGTTAGCAGTGCGAGTGGGGGGCATAGATAGAAGTAGTTTGTTAGAAGAGCAAAGTTCCCGAGAGGGGATTTAGGTAGAGATAAGAGATTAAAGGTACTGAGGAGCCGAAGAGTGAATGCATTTATAGGTCAGGAGGAAAAGTTTGAACTGGATGCGGAAATGGATAAGGAGCCAGTGAAGTGACTTGATAAGAGGAGTAATGTGGGTATGGCCAGGCTGGTGGATAATTAGTCGAGCAGCAGAATGTTGAATAGATTGAAGGGGAAAGAGATGGTTCGCAGGGAGACCAGCAAGGAGTAGGTTGCAGTAGTCAAGGCGGGAGGTGATTAAGGAGTGGATAAGTGTTTTAGTAGTGTGTTCAAAAAGGAAGGGGCGGATTTTGCTAATGTAGAGAAAGAAGCGGCATTTCTTAGCTATGAGCTGGATATGTGTGGAGAAAGAGAGAGAGGAGTCAAAGATAACCCCCAGATTGCGGGCCGAAGAAACAGGAAGGATTACAGAGTTATCCACAGAAACTGAGAAAGGAGGAAGAGGCAGGGAGGTTTTGGGGGGAAAGGTAAGGAGTTCAGTTTTGGCCATGTTAAGTTTCAAGTGGCGGTGAGACATCCAGGCAGCAATGTCAGAAAGGTAGGCAAAGATCTTGGTCTGGATTGCCGGAGAGATGTCAGGCGTAGAGATGGTAATGAAAGCCATGGGAAGAGATAAGCGCACCGAGGGATTGGGTATAGAGAGAGAAAAGGAGCGGACCCTGGATGGATCCCTGGGGTACACCAACTGGGAGCGGGGTAGGAGTTGTTAAAACACAAGAGGATTGTGAAAAATTGCAAGCAATCATTGAGAAACTAGAAGACTGGGCATCTAAATGTCAGATAAAATTTAATTTGGAGAAATGCAAAATTATGCACTAAGGGAAGAAGAACCCAAACTATGGTTACACAATGCAAAGTTCCACATTAGGAATCACCATCCACAAAAAGGACCTAGATATTATGGATAATACCTAGAAACATCTGCCTGGCCCTAGTGTGTAGCGGCAGACCAGAAAGTAAATAAAATGCTAGGAATCATAAGGAAAGGAATGCAGAAGAAAACCAAGGATATTATAATGCCTCTGTATTGCCGTATGGCACGACCACACCTTGAATATTATGTTCAAGTCTGGTCATCATATCTTAAAAAAGATATAGTAGAATTAGAAAAGGTACAGAGAAGAGAGGCAATGCTTAAAAGGTTAGGGCTGTTTAGCTTGGAAAAGAGATGGCTGAGGGGAGATATGGTAGAGAGCTACCAAATAATGAATGGAGTTGAATGGGTAAACAGAGCTGCTGTTTAGGGGGTTATTCTGAGCCACGAATAGCGGGGATAGACGGCCATGCCTGCTAGTCGTGGCTTCACCTGCCCCCGAATAACTTCCCCGCCAGTTGTGCAGGGAAATTAGACGGGGGCAGAGAGTGGTCGGGGAGTGGGTGTTCACTGGCCCCGGACGTACAGAGCCAATTCTAATGTCGGCCCTGTACATCCGTGGCCAACGAAATGTCCGGGGAAGTTCTTCCACTTCCGAGGTGGAATAGCTTCCCTGGATGTTTGTTTTTCTGCTGCCGGGGCGCAGATATGGCGGGGGGGGGGGGGGGGGCAGGGTAGGGCTGCGGGAAATAAACCCTTTTTCTCCAGGACCAAGCAGGAAGTCAGTCCTCACATATGGGTGACGTCGGCGCCGATGGAGCCCCCGTGAGAAGCATTTCCCCAGCTTTCAAAGAAAGCCTCTGGGAATGCAGCGCGCATGCGCGGTCCCCTTCCTGCCCAAGGGTGCTGTCTTGCTCAGTCTTCTTTTTTCCGCGGAGCCCGACAGATGTGTTTTCGTTTCACCCGAGGAAAAAGTTGATTTTATTCTGCGTGAATCCGTTTTCTTCAGTTCGACGCCGGTTTCCCTTTCCCGCCTGGGCCCGATAAGTTGGTATCGAGCCCGGACCTCTTTTTTCGGTTTTTGTCCTTAGTGACTAGCATACGCGCCAATTTTTATGTTTTCACTGGCAGCCCTGTCTTTTGACCTCGCAGGGGTCCTTTTTCCCCCGATGGCTGCCAGCGGGTTTAAAAAGTGTGATCGGTGTAAGAAACTTATGTCTGTCATCGACACACATGACTGCTGCCTCCGGTGCCTCGGACCCGATCATGACCCGATGATCTGTGGTTCATGTGGGAAAATATCCTCTAAGGCGTTGAGGAGTCGGCAGCACCAAAAGGACAGAATCTTCTCTGACTCCGCGTCCGGTCGGGCCCGGACCTCGTCAGAGGCCTCGACATCTCGGGACTCCGGCCCCGAGCAGCGTCGAGGCTCCTCTGAAAGGGGGTCACCCTCGCGGGAGCATCGCAAGAAGAAAAAACCCGTGAGGGCGGCATCGGTGGACGCACTTGGCTCCTCGAGGGCCAAGTCGCATAGCCCCGAGCGCCGTCCCGGGTCTTCGGAGTCGGAGAGGCCTGCAAAACAACCTCGTGTGGAGATGGAGTCCCCGGGTTACATGAGTACTGTAGTCCTCGTGGACTCTCCTCCAGGGGAGCCGACGTGGGGCCTGGTGCCGCCGGGGCTCGAGTCGGGGGCTGCTGAGTCTCCTGAGCTCAGACTCAGGTTGACGGCTTTGGAGAGCAGCTTGGCTACCTTCATGGAACAGCAGCGGGCACTGATCGCCGGTCTCACCGGTGCATCTGCCCTGACCACCGGGACCTCGACGTCCAAGTCGACCCCGGAGGCCGAGCTGATCCTCGAGTCCATGCGCGCTCGAGTCGATCCTCGGCCAAGGTCTCCCTCAGCCTCCCATTCGGGACCGAGGTCGTCGACGCCGGTACCCTGGGCGTCGGGGCGGATGGCATCGGTGCCTGCCCGACCGGAGCCACTTGATTCCTCCTCCGAGGAGTCCAGATGGGAGACGGAGGATGAGGAGTCACCCGACACCTTTCGGACTCTGTGCGTCCCTTCGGACTCACCCAAGTCCGAGCCTCAAAGAAGGTCCCCACTGGAGGATACCCGGTTCTCAGACTTCGTGTGGGATATGGCCAAGGCCTTGGCATTCCCCGCGGATCCCGAGGAGGAGCCTCGAGCCGAGAAGCTCGAGGCCCTACAGTATGACTGTCCTCCGAAGGAGGCCTTTACTGTTCCGGTTCCTCCGATGCTGGAACGGTTGCTCTTCCACATATGGGAGGCGCCGAGGTCAACGCCGGTTTTAAGCAAGCGGGTCGATTCCATCTATCGAGTCCGCAAGAGCCCCGGGTTCCAAAAGGCACAATTACCGCACCACTCCATGGTTGTGGAATCGGCCATGCATCGCCTGAAGAGTCAGAAGATGCACTCCTTGGTGCCTCCCGGCCGGGAGGCCCGAAACCTGGATGCCTTCGGTAAGAAGTGCTTCCAGGGCTCTATGCTTGCTTGTCGTGTCCAGACCTACCAGCTGTACATGGGTATGTACCTTCGAGACCTGGCAAAGGAGATTGCCGGGTTCTCTGCTGGTCTCTCCGAGGAACCTTTGCAGAGGTTCAATGCTTTGTCGTCGGGTATTCGTGAGTGCTCGAAGTTTATTTCTCGAGCAGCCTATGATGGCTTCGAGGCTTCGGCCGGCATCGGTGCACGCCATCAGGCCTGGGCACAGTCATCGGACCTTGAGCCATGGGTGCAGGAGAAGTTGGTCGATATCCTCTGCCAAGGTGAAAACCTTTTTGGCAAGCCCATGGCTGAAAAGGCTGCAGAACTCGAGACCGAGGCTCTTACCCGGACTAGGCTGTCCAGAAAAACCTCTGCCCCTTCTCAGAAGAAGAAGGGCTCGGGGAAAAAGACCTTTTACCCGAGGAAGTCATCTGCCTATAAACAGTACCCTCATTATCAGGCCTCTGTAGCTCTGTAGGTTTGAATGGCTGAGAGGTTATTGCGCGGCAGCTTTGACCTGAAGCAGGGGATTATCTTATATACCCCGAAACGTGTCACGTCGTCTTTCCGCTGACTGCGGCATTATTATACAGCCTTCTACATGCAAAGGATTCAGCTAAGTAACACGTTTTGACGCTGCTTCCGAAATGGATTATAAGTGTTCTCTTTTTAATTAAATAAAATGGACGGGCCATGACGGCATGAGGCATGATCCTCTTAGCTTGGTTGGCCTTTCCGACAAAAAAATTGGTTACTTGAAATGATTTTGAGGAATGGGTTTCTAAGCACCAGGGTTTGTTTCTATATTTGAATACTTTAACCTGGTTGGGGGTATTTAGTTTGCTCTGTAGCTCCCCAACAGGGTCAGCAGGCCAAGGGGCAGGGACATGGGCCCCGTAGGCAGAAAGCCGCCAAGCCCCCAACATCGGCTGCTGCACAGCAGGGAGCGGGGTTTTGACTCCAGTGGCATAGCCTCTCCTCCTCAGCTGGCCATCAGCACAGGAGGCCAGCTGGCCCTGTTTGCCCACAGGTGGTCAGCCATCACAAAGGATACCTGGGTGCTCAGTATAGTCCACAGGGGCTATCTTCTCCACTTTCACCAGGTACCCCCCTCCTATTTTCCAGGGGAGCCTCCAAGACTCCCTCTGCACAGGGACTTACTCCTGCAGGAGTTGGCAAGTCTTCTAAAGGAACAGGCCATGGAACCGGTGTCCCACCACCTGAGGGGTCAAGGCTTCTATTCCAGGTACTTTCTAGTACCAAAAAGAACAGGAGGCCTCAGACCCATCCTAGACTTGTGAAATCTCAACAAGTTCCTGGAGAGGGAAAAGTTCAAGATGCTCACCCTTGGAATCCTGCTGCCCTACCTCCAGCAGGGAGACTGGCTATGCTCCTTAGACCTAAAGGATTCGTATACTCACATCCTTATTCATCCAGACCACAGACAATATCTCAGGTTTGTAGTGGGAGGAAACCACTATCAGTACAGAGTACTGCCCTTTGGCCTAACCTCCGCCCCCAGGGTGTTCACCAAGTGCCTGGCGGTGGTGGCAGCCTACCTAAGGCTTCAAGGCCTCTGTGTGTTTCCATACCTGGACGACTGGCTCATCAGGGGCCAGTCTCCACAGGAGGCCAATCAAGCCACCCTTCGCACTGTGGCTCTTCTTCAGCACTTGGGGTTTGTTATAAACTTCACAAAGTCCGCTTTGCACCCTTCACAGAACATGGAGTTCATAGGAGCAAGGCTGGACACCCTTCAGGCCGAGGCCTTTTTACCCGTGGACAGGGCCCACAGATTAATGGATCTGGCCAGGCTGTTTCACAGCAATTCTCTGGTCTTCGCCAGGCAATTCCTGAGGCTTTTAGGTCACATGGCTTCTACAGTCCATGTAACCCCAAATGCCCGGCTGCACATGAGGCCAGCTCAGTGGGGCTTCAGAACTCAGTGGCACCAAGCCACAGGACGCCTTACGGACAAAGTGAGGGTGTCCACGCTACTAGCCTCTTCTCTGAAGTGGTGGCTTCACCTTCCCAATCTACTGCAAGGGGTGTTTTTTCAGACACCTCCACACTCTCAAGTGCTGACCACCGATGCTTCTCTTCAGGGTTGGGGCGCACATTGCCAAGGAGCATGTACTCAAGGCCTGTGGACCCCTTGGGAGGCTGCTCAGCAGATCAATTTCTTAGAACTGAGAGCTATTCGCTTAGCCCTGAGAACCTTCTCCCATCTCATCTCTCACCAGTCTGTCTTGGTCCAGACGGACAATCAGGTTGCTATGTTCTACGTGAACAAACAAGGGGGCACAGGGTCCCTCCTTCTATGTCAGGAGGCGCAGAGACTGTGTTCCTGGGCAGTCGATCACGGCATCCTTCTCAAAGCAGTCTACCTCCCAGGTCAGGAAAATTACCTGGCGGACAGACTGAGCCGGATCTTGCAGCTGCATGAGTGGCAATTGAATCCCTTAGTGGTTCAACAGATCTTCCTGAGATGGGGCCTTCCAACCATAGATCTTTGCCAGTCCTCTGAACCGTCAACTTCCAAGGTTCTGTTCCAGACAACCGCATCCTCTCCGAGTAGCAGCGGATGCGTTTCTCATTCCTTGGTCCACAGGCCTCCTATATGCGTTTCCTCCCACGCCTCTAGTGCCCAAGACACTGTTCAAAGTGCTCAGGGACAGGGCCTCGATGATCCTGGTGGCCCCCAAATGGCCGAGGCAACCATGGTTCCCACTTCTTTTGCAGCTGGCGGTGGACACTCCTCTTCCTCTGGGGATGCAACCCGATCTCCTGTCTCAGGAGCACGGATCTCTCTTACACCCCAATCTCCAGTCCCTAAACTTGATGGCCTGGCTGCTGAAAGGGTAGTTCTAGCACCCTTACTGCTGCCTAGGGAAGTGGAGGACGTGGTCTTGGCCTCTAGGAGGCAATCCACCCGAAAGTCTTATGCCCTTAAGTGGCGTAGGTTCTCTGTCTGGTGTAATCAGCACAACGAGGATCCTTTCTCCTGCCTGGTACCAGTGATGCTGCAGTATTTGCTTCACCTGTCCAACCTAGGCCTTAAGTCCAATTCTGTGAGAGTGCACCTTAGTGCTCTTTCAGCACACCACTCCCCAGTGGAAGGTCGGTCTCTTTCCAGCCATCCTTTGGTGGCTCGATTCCTCAGAGGCCTGCTTTTGCTTAAACCTCCACTGCGTCCTCCTGCCCCTGATTGGGACTTGAATGTGGTCTTGCAACGGCTTACTTGTCCACCTTTTGAACCTATGGCTACCTGCCCTCTGCGTTTTCTCTCCTGGAAAGCGTTGTTCCTGATAGCCCTTACCTCAGCGAGGCGAGTGAGTGAGCTTCAGGCCCTAATATCAGATGCTCCTTATACTAGGTTCTATAGGAACAGAGTAGTCTTACGGACTCACCCTAAGTTCCTTCCTAAAATTGTCTCCTCTTTCCACCTCAATCAGGATGTGGTTCTTCCGACTTTCTTTCCCAGGCCGCATGCCAGCCGGGCTGAGATGGTCTTGCATAACCTGGACTGTAGGAGGGCGTTGTCCTTCCACCTTGACTGTACACGGGAGCACCGGAGGGCTGTTCAGCTCTTCGTCTCTTTTGACCCCAATAAGTTGGGTTGGCTGTCTCCAAGCGTACTTTGTCCATATGGGTAGCTGACTGTATCGCCTGGGCTTACAGGGCAGCCAGCCTCTTGTTGCAGGGTCGAGTTACGGCTCAACGTGTCAGGGCGAAGGCTGCATCAGTGGCTCATCTCCGCTCTGTTCCATTGGCAGACATCTGCCGGGCCACTACTTGGTCTTCAAGCCAGACTTTTGCGGCCCACTACTGCCTTGAGAGGGTGTCCCGCAGGGACAGTGCTTTCGGGCAGGCGGTACTCCATAATCTTTTTGGGATTTAGGCAACTCCTACCCTCCGGCCCTGGTGTTGGGCTACCGTTCGGGGGCATTATCAGAGAAGATTCTGTTCTTGCATGCTGAGGCTCTAGAGGGAGCTCATTGTTTCAGTTTGGGGCCTCTGGTAGCCCTGAGCTGGGGAGTCCCGTATGTGAGGACTGACTTCCCGCTTGGTCCTGGAGAAAGAGTAGTTACTCACCTGTAACAGGTGTTCTCCAGGAGCAGCAGGAATCTGTCCTCACAACCCTCCCTCCTCCCCTTGGAGTTGCAGTCATATGCTTTATTTTTGCTATTTTTGCTGTCTTTTAGCTATGTCGTCAGACTGAGCAAGATGGCACCCTTGGGCGGGAAGGGGACCGCGCATGTGCGCTGCATTCCCAAAGGCTTTCTTTGAAAGCTGGGGAAATGCTCCGCATGGGGGCTCCGTCGGCACCGACGTCACCCATATGTGAGGACTGATTCCTGCTGCTCCTGGAGAACACCTGTTACAGGTGAGTAACTACTCTTTCTTGACAACTGGCATTGTGGCTTTTAAATGGAGCTGCGGCGCCATGGCAACATGATGCCATGGTGCCGCAGCTCCATTTAAAAGCCCTGACTGAGTTAGCCGGGTGCAGTCCTGCATGTGCAGACCGGACAGTATTGCTGTCTCGGCCTGGACGTGCAGGACTGTTTGTGATTCTGATCCCGCGGGGCTAGACGTGCCCTGCAGGATCAGAATCGCGATCCCCACTGTGCATCCGGTTCAGACCAGACACACACACGGGATCTACATCTGGAACAGAATCAGGCCCTTACTCTTCCTTAAAGTAGAAAGACTAAGAGACATGCAGTGAAGGTACAGTGTAGCACTTTTAAGACAAATTTGGGATAAAAATGTTTTCACTCAGCGTGCAGTCAAACTCTGGAATTCATTGCCAGAGAATGTAGTAAAAGCTGTTAGTGTAGCTGGGTTAAAAAAAAAAACATTTGGATGAGTTCCTGGCGAAGTCCCTGAATCATTCACTGTGTAACACAATTTTTGTTCTTGGGTCGTGACTGGGTAGGTTATTTCCTAATTGTTTATAACTTAAAAGTATGGAAAATGGTGGTTATTCTCATTAAACTTTGCTTTTGTGAACAGGAGATTGATATTTATGAAATTTACGTATTCCTATTGTTAAAACAGGCTTATTTGTGCACTTTTGTTCACACAAAATAAAAAAACACAACATATATTTACTTATATTTAAGTTATTCAAGAAAGGCCATAAAGCATTTAGAAGTGAGTAGATTTTTGACATTTATGATTGTATTGTAAATCACTTTCACAAATAAGCCCCCAGATGTATTTTATTTATTTATTTAACAAATTTTTCTGTACCGCTTTTCTCATATTCAAAGCGGTTTACATTCAATAAAGCAAAGGAGCTTTACATAGAACAAGGGTATAGTCCACAAAGAGTGTGGATGAGATCATATTTTTATTGTAATGGGTATGTTCCGCATGATGTTTCAGTCTGATCCATAGAATTCCAAAAAGAGGTGTTTTTTTAAAGCTTTTTGGAAGTTCCAGAAGTCATTAGTGATTCTTATGCTTTCTGGAAGTGCGTTCCAAAGTGATGGAGCATATATTGAGAAGGCTCTGTGGCAAGTTGTCTGTTTTGCTTTAGTTTTGTTCTTGGGTATTATTAATTGACTTTTATTGTTTTTCCTTTTTGTTCTGTCCTCAGAGTCTTTGCTTATGAGAGTTTGTAGTATAGGTGGTGATAGTTGGTGGAGGATTTTAAAGATAGTATTGCTTTGTATTTGGTCCTGGTAATTATAGGGAGCCAATGGAGTTGTTTTAGTGTTGGGGTTATATGATTGGTTCTTGACTTCCCAGTTATAATACGAGCCATTGTATTTTGGAGTAATTGCAGAGGGTAGATAGATTGGATAGGTAAACCCTGATAGCTGATGTTACAGCAATCCAGGACGGGCAATATCAATGCCTGACAGACTGTGCGGAAGTCATTGAAGTTTAAAAGAGTTTGAGCTTTTGTATTGCTCTTAGTTTGAGATAAGCAGCTTTGTAAACTTGGCTATATGAGTTTGAAAGTTTAATTTTTGATCAAGGTATGTCCCCAAGTATTTGATTTCTGTTTTCACTTCTATGATGATATCTGATATTTGTAGTGATTTTGGTGGGACATAGGAAGAGCTCTTTGTAACCGAAGTAGGTCGGACTCAATGCTCCTCAAATACCCACTCTTCCCTCCCCTTTTATTCCTCCCCCTCCCCCACCCCCACTTTCCACAAACACTCTGACACAATTCTTTTTGGGAAACCTCTGGTCGCAGCTTTATTATCCATTAAACAGATTAACAATCAACACCAATAACAATCCTTTTAGCATACCACCAGCGGAATGATGCCTCACCAGCTATGTCACTAGCAAGGTGCGCTCGCCTCTGTTTTTTACAACATCCCTCCCCCATTTGGCCCTGACTTCTCCATATAATTAGCAAAAGCCAGCCAGGGGTTGTCCGGGTCAGGGGTACCCCACCCCCGTCCCAAGATTATCCTAAGGCTCCGGACCCTGTAAACCTCCAGAATCCCGCCTTACCCCCCCCCCCCACACTGCGACACCCCTAGTCAACTCACCCCCTTAAAGGGCAGGCGGGCGGGACCATCAACCGGACCTCTTGCCTGGCTAACCCTGGCTGCTAGAGCCGTCATGCTGGGCCTGGCTCTTCCCTCCAGTTCATTGGCTCCCCCTTCGTTCCACACGATGGGGAGCCGATGCTTTTAAATGGGCTTCATTATAAAGCATATGAGGACAGACTTAAGGATCTTAATATGTACACCTTAGAGGAAAGGCGGGATAGAGGTGATATGATTGAGATGTTTAAATACCTCCGTGGCATAAATGTTCAGGGAGAGAGAGCCTCTTTCAATTGAAAGCAAGTTCTGCTACGATGGGACATGGGATGAGGGTGAAGGGAGATAGATTCAGGAGTGATATGCGGAAATATTTCTTTACGGAAAGAGTAGTGGATCCGTGGAATAGTCTCCCAGTGGAGGTGGTAGAGATGAGGACAGTAACTGAATTCAAAAAAGCATGGGACCAACACAGAGGATCTCTAAAGGTAAAAAGTGGACTGTTGTAGTTGTTATGGAAGGACAGACTAGATGGGCCTTGTGGTCTTTTTCTGTCATCATGTTTCTATGTTTCTATGACGCCGCCGCATCACCGCTTCTCCTCCCACACACCCCCCCTCCCTGCCCCGTGGACCCGCATCCGGGCTCCGCATCTCGCCGAGCCACCCGGTTACGGGTGGCCGGCCTAGACCTTGCCACATGGCCTTCATTAACCGAAGTAGGTTGGACTCGATGCTCCTCAAATACCCACTCTCCCCCTCCCCTTTTATCCCCCCACCCCAGCCTTCCACAAACACTCTGACACAATTCTTTTTGGGAAACTTCTGGTCGCAGCTTTATTATACATTAAACAGATTAACAATCAACACCAATAACAATCCCTTTAGCATACCACCAGCAGAATGATGCCTCACCAGTCATGTCACTAGCAAGGTGCGCTCTCCTCCGCTTTTTCCAACATCCCTCCCCCACTTGGCCCCGACTTCGCCATATAATTAGCAAAATCCAGCCAGGGGTTGTCCGGGTCAGGGGTACCCCACCCCCGTCCCAAGCTTATCCTAAGGCTCCGGACCCCGGAAACCTCCGGGATCTCGCCACTGGCACAGGTGACCTCACTGTCCCTGCGTCGCCCCACCCACCAAAAGCTGTGACCAGCGAGCATCATTCAGTACTACCCACTCCAATGCCTTCTGCCAGTCGTTCAATAGCAAATCCCACCCCACCGGGGATAAGTGTACCCCATCTCGGCCGTACAGTCCCACACAGCCTACCTCCACCCATGCATGCATTACTTGGTACCCCCCATGGGCACATACCCAGCGGCCAATCTGGCGATTGATTTTAGTCAAATCTCTCAACCAGCACCACTGGTCCCTGCAGACTGGCCATGGTATAATATCTGACTACATTATTATTACTCCCGGGAACAACTGAAGCACCTCCCCCAGATCTTTCTGCACTGCTCTGATCAGTTGCTTGCAGGTCCAGACTGACAGATTGTTGCCCCCCAAATGTATTAGCATCAAGTCCAGTGAACTCCGCAGACGCCAGTGGTGCCGAAGCAAAGGGAGCAACTGTGTCCATCTGAGACCTCGCTCACCCAGCCATAATACGGACACCACCTCCAGATCCAGGCCAAGATTAGTCCCCAAAGGCCACACAGCCGCTCGCTGACCTGCCCAATGAACAAACGAATGGCCAATGAGCCAACAGCCATGTGGACCTCGCCCTCTATCTGTAAAAGAAAACAGAATTAGCCACAAAATTATCCTTCCAGACCACCCTTACAGTCGGACATATCCCAAGAAAGCCCTCAAACACCATCAACTGATGCGTTGGACGTCCTGGTCAGACAAACCTGCCACCGCTGCACTAGTTGCCGCCCCAATGTGGAAGGAGTGTGCTGCGAACTGATGCGGTGCCTCCCCTATCCGCTGTAGGGCCATTCTTAATACCGCTGTAACCTGGAAACACATCAACAAACGTGCATCTGCATGGAGAAAGAAGAAACCTCTAACCGCAGATTGCCAGTGCAAGTACTCCCGCAATGCAGCCACCATGCAGGTTGCCACACCCACCATCTCCTTTAACACCACCCACCAACCACGCCCGTGATGGTCCATCTTAGAGTGAGCCAACAGAACCCACATGTGCCCCCTCTCAACCTGCACCTGCTGAAGCAGCAGGCCACCGCGACTACCCGACCTCCCCAAGCTTGCTATCAGTTCCCCAATACGGAAAGCCCCAAAAAACACCAAACAAAAAACAGCCTTGAATAATGCCGCTTCATAAGCGGACGACGCCACCAAAGGGAAAGCAGCACATAGCTTCACCAGCAAGTCGTGCATCATCGGCCGTCTGCCTTCCCTAGGCATTGGCCTCACTCTCCCCCACCCTTGTAACAGGCGCCGGGTTAAAAACCCGTCTGCTGCAGGAACCCATCCAACCGCTTTTGCAAAAAAACAAACAAACCCTGCTAAATGCGCACGGACCGCTAATTTGGACATCCCCCTTTTCCTTTGCATCCACTATTTTGCTAACATCCAATCGGACACCGCGTCCGGCCGCCATCCCTGCGCCAGCAAAAACTCCACCACCTTGTCACAGCCCCGCTGATACGCCGACCATGTTGTTCTCTCCACCGAGCCTCAGAGCAAACTCAGCATCTCTTCAGGTCAACCTGCCATAAGTGCTCTGGGACCAGCAATCCAATCGCCTCCGCTCCCAGCGCCTTTTTCCAAAACCGGTCCCACTAAAAACGAGAGAGCATCCGCGATCTTATTAGTACACCTCGGAATATGTCGCGCTTTGATCGCAACATTCAATCTTAAACAAGCTAAAAACACCTCCCGCATTAAGTCAGCCACTGGAACACGGGGTGGGGTATAATAATTGATCACACTCACCACTGCTGCATTATCACACCACCAAAATACTCGTCTGTTACGCAGGCGATCAGGCCACAAATGCAATTCTGCCAGCATGGGAAACAGCTCCAAGAATGCAATATTATTCACTAAACACACTTCGTGCCACGACTGTCGCCATCTGTCTGCACACCACGCCCCACAAAATGAATGCCCAAACCCGACCCCCAGCCACATCCGTGTATAACTGCAATTCCCTGAGGAAATCTCTCCCTCCAGCATCACAGATGTCCCATTGAATTCCTTCAAAAAGATATCCCAAATCCACAAATCGGCCTTCATCACCCTCGACACCTTAATACAGTGATGCGTATTGCGCACCCCTGCTGTTGCCCCTGCCGTCTGCCACAGAAACACCCTACCCATCGGGATGACGCGGCATGCGAAATGCAAAGCACCTATCAATGCCTGCAACTCCCTCAAGTTCAACTTGCTGGAAGCCAGAGCATTGGCTACCAACACCCACAACCTAGCCACTTTCTCCTTCGGAAGCCTAGCCACCATTACCCCCAGAAATTTAGTTGTCTAGTAGGACCCTCCATCTTTTCCTCTGCCAATGGCACACCTAGGTCCCTGGCCAAGTCCATAAAACCGCTCAATAGGCTCTGGCACTCTGTAGACTGTGTGGCTCCCACAAATAAAAAATCGTCCAAATAATGCACCACGTTCTTACAACCCACCTCCTGGACCAACGCCCAATGAAGGAAGGTACTGAATTTTTCAAAATAGGCACATGACACCGAGCATCCCATAGGCATACATTTCTCAAAATAAAACAGATCCTCAAACCGAAAACCCAACAACGGAAAACTAGAAGGATTCACTGGCAACAAATGAAACGCCAACTCAATATCGACCTTCGCCATCAGCGCACTAGCCCCCTGCGAGTCTTACCAACTCCACTGCCCGGTCGAACAACGCATATCTAACCGCATAACTATCCCTAGGTATATGATCGTTGACCGAGGTTCCCTCTGGAAATGACAAATTATGAATTAATCTAAACTTCCCCGTTTCCTTTTTGGGTATAAGACCCAACGGGGACACCACCAAATCCGGAAACGGCTTCTCAACAAATGGGCCAGCAATCCTCCCTAACTCTAGTTCTTTTAATAATTTATCCCACACTACTGGTGCCAAATGCCGTACAGAGAGCGAATTGTGCGATGTATATGCGACTACCGCACCTGACACCGGGATGACAAAGCCTTCCTGAAACCCCTTTTCCAAAACCCCTCCCTATCTCCACGTCTCAGGTATTGCCGCAGCCTGGTCCCTAGCGCCTCCACCCATATCGGGGTATAGGCCAGACTGCCTAAGTCAAGCTTATTTAGGGGCCGACCCACTAGCCGGTGCGGTCCCTTTTTTAAGGCATTTTGCCACTGAATGCCCCTCTCCACAACTCGAGCAGGTATGTCGGAACTTGCAATCAGAAATGGACACGAGGCCTTATTGAATCTCCAGCACACGTTCCCCACTCCCGTACCTCCCACTTTCTGCTGCAAAATGGCTCCTGCCAGCCGAAAGGAATGTCCCGACCCCCCCGGTTTCCCTCCCCCGATACCCTCAGCCCCCGGTTTGGCGGACATTTGCGGCAGCCATAAATTAATATCTTGCGAGCCCCATGACAAAAACCGGTTCTCCTCCATTTTATCTTGGAACCTCTCGTCATAGTTCAACCACGACCATCCCTCATGCGTCTGCGCAGCCTCCAGAATGGAATCTGCGTAGGCCAACAACATCCCGTACTGTTCCAGATAATGATGTCCCCACACGCTTGTCAAACGCAAAAAAATCTAGCCTAGTTCACCACATTCCTAGATACCTTCTTCATTCATCTGGCATTTTCATCCTCCTTTCTCTTCTTTTTGCTATCCCCCGACCGCCTCCTTCCTACTAACAACCAGAAGATATCAATATAGCTCCTTTTCCTAATCTTACGACGCAAATTCTTCGGTACTCCTTCCCATAACTCCGCATACACCGCTAATGAAGGAGCTCCCCCTACCGACTTGCTTAAACCCCCCCTGCCCACGCCCTTTTGTCCTATCCCGCTGTCTTCCGATGCGGTGACAACGATACCGATGAAGAAGAAAAGGAGGAATCTGAACCATGCTGCCTCCGACATGCGTGCTTCCACTTCTTACGCACCTTTCCCCCATTCCTACCTCCGGCTCTGCAACCACCCCAGGTTCTTCTCGCAACTCACCTACTGCCCTCGGCTCCACCGCCTGCACTGTAGATGACACTGTCGCCGCTGGGCTGTCAACCACACCGCGCTGCTGCAGCTCCCATGGTCTCAGGCCCGCTAGCTCCTCGCAGACATTCATCTGGCTCAGTGCTCCGACTGCAGGCTGTTCCGCTCCACCGTGTCCTCCACCTCCAGGCATTGTGGGTTACGGAACCATCGCAGGCACCTGGGGAGACATAAAAGAAAACACCAGGGGAAGGACCACCGACTGCTTTGCGGGTTGCCAAGCCCCAAGCCACTCTGACCCTGATGGACCTTGCCCACCCCTTAGCCAATGCTGCCAGGACACCGCACTCCCCCCGGCCGATCACCCCCCTTGTCCCACCATCCCTCCTACCGATGGGTAAATACCCTGTCCCCTCAAATGAAGCGCAGCTGAACCCAAAGCGCTCGTGCCTCCCCTGAACCCTTCCCCCCCCTCCCAAGAGCCCTAGCCCTTGCTGACCACCGGCCACCTCTGCCTCCCCCGCACTATGCATACAAGGAGAGCGCCCCGGCACTCCACTCGGTCCACCTCTCAAATCGCCACCCTGTATCCCCGCTGGCTGAGGCACCAATCCACCACCTCGAGCCCCCCCCCCCCCCGCTTCTGGGCTCTCGCACCGGACCCCCATGCTCTTTCCATGCCCCCCCTTATCCCCGAAGGTAACCCTGACCCTCGCACTCTTCTACCAGCCCCAGCAGCTCTTTGTCCATGACAGCCAGCTGCCTCCCTTAACTGCTCAGCTTCCCCCCCTCTCTTGCCATGACTCGTCCTCCAGCCTGGCTTGCTCGCAGCCCGGTGGCCTCCCAGCCCTTCCCATCCCTCTCATCCAGCCCCGCTGCCTCCCCCGCACTGGCATGACTGCAAAGTATGTGCTCACTGCCCCGTGACACCTTGCCTGCCATTTTTTCAAGGGTTTGTTCTTTTTTTTTTTTTTTAAGCCAGGCCTACCAGCACTTGCCTGGGGGCAATCTTCCACACCAACAGCTACCGAAACGAAGAAGTGTGCCGGTCACACTCCTGCATGCTGTGAACAACGAAGCCACGTGCTCCTGCGCCTCTGCTCCAACCGTACTGCCAAACACCCGACCACCGCCGCTATCAGCCTCTCCGCCGCCTGCCTTGCCACTCCGCCACCACAAAATCTCTGCACTCCGGCACACCGTCCACTCCTTCTGCAGCGCCCAAGGAAGTGATGTCAGAGGGGGCGGGTGCTGCAGAAGGAGTTTCCTAGGACAACCGGAGGGCTTCTCACAGGTTTCTTTTCCTTTTCAAATTAACTTTATTGCAGCCGCTGCTCTGTGAAAAGCAGAAGCAGCGGCTGCACGGGGGATAGGGGATCGCGTTCATGGACTGCGGGAGAAAAGTCGGAGGTTGGCTGGATCGGGCCAGGCCAGTGTAGAGCAGTGTTTGCCTCCGAATGTAATGCGCACCCTGAGTTTAGAGCCTCTTTTTGGCCAGAAAAGGTGCGCATTACATTCAAGTAAATACGGTAGTTTCTCAATTATTTTTGCTGTAAATGGCAGGCTTGAAATTGGTCGGTATAAGCTGTGATCACCGGAATCTAGGGTGGTGGTCTTTATAATTAGTCTTACTATTGATTGTTTGAGTATGGGGGGTATAGTGCCTTGTGTAAGTGAAAGTTGTACTATTTTGAGTAGAATGGGGGCCAGTTGTTCAGTTGTCATTTTGATCCAAGATATTGGACAAGGATTGAGAAAGGAGGTTGTGGTGTTGAGATTGGTTATGATGTGTTTTAATTCTTTTATGGATGGTATGTTAAATGAGTTCCATAGTCAGGCTTGCTCTGTTATTGTTTGGTTTTCTGTTGTTAATAGTTTTATTTTGCTTAGACTAGGTTTAACCTTTAATTGAAGGAAGTTTGACATGGTTTGGGGTTCAGTTAGCTTGTGCTCTTCAGGTTTGATTTTTGTCAAGGTTCTTATTATATTGAATAGCTCTCGTGGTTAATTCAATGAACCCATGATTACATTTGTGTGGTATTCCTTCTTGCAAGCATTTATTAGAGACTGGTATTCTTGCATCTTGTTAGTGTAGTTAATTCTGTCTTGTGCATCTTTCATTTTTCTCCATTTTCGTTTTGTTTTTTGCAGGGCTTGTTTCAAGATGTTGATCTCCCTGCAATACCATGCAGCGGTGTCCTTTCTGATGGCACATGTCTTCTTAGGTAGGGCAATGGCTGCTTTGTAAATTGTGGAGTTCTAGCTGTTTATTATCTCATTTAGGTCTGCTGAGTCATAGTTTATTTGTAGGAACTTCTCTTTGTTGAACTTTTTAAATCTTCTTTGTGTGTTTATTGCTTCTGTTGGGATGTTTGGTATAGAAGTAATTATCTGAAGGGTTATGATGTTGTGCTCTGACCAAGGGACGGGCGTCACTGATGTAGTCTCCTATCATGTTCTCATTATATTGTCCTCGGTAGTGGCGTTCAAATTCCAGTATACCTTGCTGGAAATGTTTGCCTTGCTCCTCTGAGTACGCTCCCATGCTCTCTTTGAATTTATCAAGATGAGCATCAAGGATATGGACTTTGAGAGACGTGGGCATCATGAGGGTCCTCGGTGCCGGTCTTGCTCGCCTTCCCGTTCCTTGGGGGGGAGATCCTCCAGGGCCTCTGGCTCCAAGCGGGCCTCGGCTTCAGGATGGGGTGACCAGCCGGGATCAGATTCCTCATCCGACTTCTCAGACAGGGAGTCCGATGGGGATACCTCTCCGGAAACCTGTACCCATCGAGACCTTCGGTCAGACCCTTCCCCACCTGCTTTTCAGTCCACTCGCCACCCGAGGACGACACCTTCCTTGTGTTTGTCCGGGATATGGCACAAGCTCTCTACCTGGCCATCCAGGCTGAGGAGGACCCTCGAGCTGAAGAGCTCCACATTCTCCAGTAGGAATCCCTACCTCAGGAATCTCTTACTGTCCTGGTTCCTCCCATCCTGTCCAGGCTGCTACTCTGCATGTGAGAGGCACCTGCCTCGGTTCCCATCATGAGTAAGCACCTCGACTCCATGTACAAGGTCCAGCGCGGCCCCGGGTTTAGCAAAACCTAGCTGCTTCACACATCCATGGTGGTGGAATCAGTCATGAGGAAACAAAAGAGCCCGAAGTCACATTCTTTGATTCCTTCAGGCAGGGAGTCAAGAGCCCTTGACACCCTAGGCCACAAAGCCTAGCAGAGGTCCATGCTCTCCTGCCATATTCAGGCATACCAGCTATATACAGGCATGTTCTTGCACGACCTGGCCAAGGAACTCGGGGGTTTCTCCGCAGGCCTCGAGGGCGAACCTCTCAATAGGTTCCAGACCCTGTTAAAGTCCATTGCAGAGGACTCAAAGTACATCTCCAGTGTCGCATATGATGGTTTAGAGTCCTCAGCTCAAGTAGCAGCCGCTGGCATTGGGGCCCATTACCAGCCATGGCTCCAATCTTCAGATTTGGAGCAGTGGGTACAGGAGAAGCTCCTGGACATACCCTGCCTCAGTGAGCAGCTCTTCGGCAAACCGATGGAGGACAAAACTGCTGAGATAGCGACAGAGTTTGTCACCCGAACCCGTCTCTCATGCAAGACCTCCACCCTCCCTTGAAAGAAACAGCAAACTAAAAAGCCTTTCTTTCCAAGGAAGGGCCTGCCCTATCAGGGCTACCCACCATACTTGCCCACTCCCATGCCGACAACTGCGGCACAAGGGAAGCCCAGGCCTCAGGGTCACCGCAAGCTGAAAGGGCCCAAGGCCCAAACCCTGGCACCGCCTCAACCCTCACAGGGGTTTTGACGCCACCTGCATAGCCTTTCAGCCCCCGGCAACACAGCAGCTGGTGGGGGGTTGCCTGTCCTCCTTTGCTCCTCAGTGGGCTTCCATCACCTCAGACACCTGGGTCCTCCAGGTATTCCGAGATGGCTATCGCCTCCGCTTGGACAGGCTTCCCCCTCCCTTCTCCCCAGCGGAGCCTCCTCGACTACCCGTGCATCAGGTCTTCCTGCAGGGGGAACTAGTCAACCTCCTCGCCCAACGGGTGGTTGAGAGGGTGCCGGCGCACCTCTGAGGTTGGGGCTTTTATTCCTGGTACTTCCTCATCCTGAAAAAGATGGAGGGTCTGCAGCTCATCCTCGACCTCCGAAAACTAAACAAGTTCTTGGTGCGGGAAAAGTTCAAGATGTTATCCCTTGGCGTTCTGCTGCCCTTCCTCCGGCAGGGTGACTGGCTATGCTCCTTAGATTTTAAAGACGCTTATGCCCACATTCTGATTCAACCCCAGCACAGGCAGTACCTGCGCTTCAGGGTGGAGGGGGTGTACTTCCAGTACAGGGAGCTCCCCTTTGGCCTCATGTCCGCCCCGCGAGTCTTCACGAAGTGCCTCTCCGCGGTCGCCGCATCCCTCAGACGACAGGGCGTACCGGTCTTCCCTTACCTCGACTACTGGCTCGTCATGGGATCCTCGGTCGAGGAAACCTGCCTGGCGGCATCATGCACAATCCTGCTCAAGCGTCTGGTCTTCTTGGTCAACTATCCCAAGTCTCACCTCGAACCAGTACAGACCCTAGAATTCATCGGCGCACACCTTGACACTCAGCGGGCGACTGCTCTTCTGCCAGCAGATCATGCCCACTGCCTCTGAGCCCTGGCAGCCCAGGTCCAGAGCACCCCTCGGGTGACAGCCCGGACTATGCTGCGCCTCCTGGGGCACATGGCCTCTACCGTCCATGTTGTTCCCCATGCCCGCCTGCACATGCGGATGGCCCAGTGGCACCTCAGCGCCCAGTGGAGTCCATCCATCAGCCACCTCAGGGACCCTGTCCAGGTCTCTCACAACCTTCGCCTGTCCCTGGACTGGTGGCAGGACCCCCGCAACCTTCTCCAGGAGTTGCCCTTCCAGGCATCGCTGCACGAGCTAGTGCTGACACGGATGCCTCCCTGCTGGGGTGGGGATTTCATTGCGATGTATTGTGCATGCAGGGACAATGGTCACCTGAGGAGTCTCAACAGCAAATAAATTTTCTCGAGCTCCAGGAGGTTCAGTGGGCCCTAAGGGCTTTCGAGGATCACCTCAAGCAGAAGTCAGTGCTTGTGCAGACTGACAACTGAGTGGCGATGTTCTACATCAACAAGGAAGGGAGCAAAAGATCATGCCCCCTCTGCCAGGAAGTAGTCCTCCTCTGCTCCTTTGCCTTCCATCGGGGGATGACCCTCAGAGCGGTCTACCTCCCAGGCCAGGAGAATGTCCTCGCGGACAAACTCAGCAGGATCCTCCGCCCTCATGAATGGCAGCTGGACTGGGGGGTAGTGGGCTGGCTGTTCCATCGTTGGGAACTCCGACCATGGACCTATTTGCCAGTCCGTCAAATGCACAGCTATCCCGCTTCTGCGGCCCAGTACCGCACCCGAGCAGGGAAGGCCCGGATATGTTCCCTCTGAGCTGGTCTTCCGGCCTGCTCTGTGCATTCCCTCCCACTCCTCTCATTGCGAGGACCCTCCATAAAGCTCAGCAGGAACAGCCATCGATGATCCTCGTGGTCCCCCCATGGCCTCGACAGCCATGGTTCCCGCTCCTGCTCCGGCTGTCATCGGAGCTTCCAGTCCCCCTGGGCTGTGCCCCGAGCCTACTAATGCAAGAGGAGGGGCGGGTACTACACCCGAACCTGACTCTGTCAGCATACATCAGCATGACATTATGCCTAGCATAGGTGTCATGGCTTTTCCCAGACCTTGGATTGCAAGCAGCTTTGTTACTCTGGTGATGTCAGTCTCCAAACTTAATGAGCGTAGTTTACCCCCTGGTGATGTCAGTCTCCAGATAGTTTAAACAGCCCCTCCTTGCTAATCAAGTGATAGCAGACCTCAAACAAACCAAATTATGACAAAGGGAGGTGCTGAAGAATTTCACTATAAATACAGAGAAACACAAAATATCTTTCTCTTTCTTATTCATCAGACATGAGGGACATGAGGCTCTGACACCCACTTCTCTCTCTCTCTCTCCTCCCCCTTGTTCTCTCTTTCTCTCTATATTCTTCTTACTATGAGACTCTGACACACACTTCCCCCCACAGGCACACACACACAGACGCAGCTCTGTAACAACCTTATAACTCTGTTCTGTACCTATGTAATAAGCCTATTTCTATATAAAACTCTTTTTCCAAACCACACCAGTTTTGGTTGTCTTATTTGTGCTACTTACCATACTGTCTCTGTGAAATGAACCCAGGACCAAACGGAGAGTAGATACCAGAAGATTACATTTTATGGGGGCCCGTCTCAGACTTCACAGCAGATCTCCAGTTGGGTAAGTAATAATTTTGTTTGATACATTAAAGTGGATTTCAGACAGGGTGCGACAGGAAAATTAAAAGCCCTTGTGACCATTTGTTTTATGGGTTAGACAAGGTGAGATTTTTTATTGTCAAAAGGCTCCGTAATAATCCTGAATTTTAATTTTACCTACCCCTAGTGACAGTACATAGGGTGGCTTGCAATTTTCTTATTTGTATGTATAGGCTTGTTACGTTTGTTACAAGGCACAGATTTTTCTATAGTATTTGAGCTGCTAAGAAAAGACAGAGTTACACAAGCAACTGATACAGTATCTGACAATTCTGTTAATCTCCTAACAATCTTCTTACTATAATTCCACCCTAAAACTTCCACCCTGTTAAAAGGTGGTAAGCGCTTTTTACTCTCTAACTGAACACCCATAAAATTTATGCCATTCCAACTATAATTCTAAGTCTCACTTCTTCATAAAAGTGAGCATTCCTCCTTCCAAGGTTGCACATTTGAGATAGTCACATAAAACCAAATAAAAACATAATAAGCTAGGCCCCTGTACCAACTACAGTCTTTCTTCAGTCTCAAATATGGAAGCCTTTGATTTTAAAGAACTTAAAGAAATAGTATTGACATACTGTAAGAGAAAAGGTAGTCCCTTTGAAGGGGAATTCCCTGAGGCATCATGGTATAATATTCAAAGACAAATGGTAAACCATTATCAAGAATTCAAAAAGGAAACAAATAAAAGAAAATGCCTTTTTATCCAAGGCATGTGCAGGGGGCTCATTAGCATGAAACAGGACAATACTGAACTGACTTCTCATTGTACACAACCAAAGACCTAGAGGAGGCACAAATTAGCATTTCCATGCAAAGGGCTCAGGTGATACAAGCCACAAATTCCTTTATAAATGTTAGTGAGCAATTAGAAGCACTTAAACTTGAATTGAGGCATGTTAAGGATGAATTGGCCTCTGAAAGACAAAAGAAATATAAGCTCTGCACTATTTCACCCTCAGCCCCCCCTGCCTATGACACACCCTATAAACAAAAGAATACTGAAGTATTTATAGCTGGGCTTAGGAATGGGAAAAATAGAGAGGAAAACTGCACAGAAGAAAATCCTAATAGTTTATCTCAGCCAGAACAGAGCAATAACTAGGACCTGTGTCAGGAGGATAATTCAGATGACTCAGACCCGGCACCCAGTACCAAACTCAGAGCACCAGTTAAAGTGATGCTGCAGGACTCATTAAAAGATAAGGACATGGAAAGGATAGTTGAGAAAGCGGGCCCTATGCCTTGTAATGTAAATGAATGGTGCAAATGGGCCACTGATATTCTGATTCACTGGGGTCTAGGGAAATACAGAAGAAAACAATCAGACTTTGATAGACTTATGCATCTGGCTCTGGGGCCACATTGTTATAAACTTGGCTCTCTCACTCACCCATACCAGTTAGTTAAAAGGGGTATTGAGAAACTATTTCACTGTTCCTCAATGCAAGTATTTAAAATTATTTCACCTCTACCAAATGATACACTGGAAGAGTTTGCATATAGAGCCTGGATTTTAAAAGCAGTTCTTAATGAGCAGGAGTCCTGGCCCAATGCAGAAGATTATGGGGAGAGCACGCATAAGGCATTTTTATTAGACTTACTATCCCCTGAGATTACAAAACACCTTCTGTTATTTTCTGAAGACCTTAAAGCAACCCCTTTTGATATTTTAATGCTCAGAATTGGGTCTGTTTGGAAGACCCAGCCCTCGCAGGTCATAACCGTATCAGAAGCACGGAACTAGATATCCCCTCCAAGAAATGACCCAATCTAGAAATGCCCTCACACTGCAGTGTAGATAGATTATGTATATAGTTAACCCAGTTATCCAAGTTTGTACTCCTGTTCAATGTAAAACCTGACAGTTTGTCGTTATGGTCGTTGTTGTTATGATGTAAACCGCGCTGATTCTAAATAGCGCGGTATATAAGAAACTGTAATAAATAAATAAATAAATAAATAAAGTGGCAAGCTGAGGGATCCTCTCAATACACAAAAAACACAGACAAAGGATACAGAGGACAGACACCTTGGAGAGGACAAAGCAGAGGTACTTTTAGAAATTCCTCAGGGTACATTCCCTTTCAGGAGCTCAAAGCACAGAGAGATGGATTAGAAAAGGAGAAAATTAAATGGGAACAGGACAAACACATACTGCAGGTAGAAATAGATAAATTAAAACAGGACATACGAGCAGCTCAGGACAAACACAAGGCTAGTGCATAGGGGTGTCCTGACCTCCTGGGTTCAGATATCAAAATGTCTCAAGCCTTCCTAGCCCAGCCTGCCTCCGTTCCCTCAGCAGAGGACTTGATTCCAGAGCCTCTGGATGATGAAACAGATACAGGCCCAGAATACAGTTTAAGGCTTGTAACATCCTTGATACTGGACTCTTGTGGACGCCCCAATGTTAACAGCAGAATAGGGGGTCAGGATAAACTAGCTTTGATTGACACAGGGGCTGGAATTAGTTTTACAAACAGAGCTTCTCCCACTGCAGATCAGAAAAATATGGAAATTTATGAAATTCAAGGAATTAATGACACAGCTTCCAAGTGTGTGGCTATCCCAGTTAAATGGGGTATCCCTGTGTACAGTGAACAAAACAAGGAAATGTTGGAAACCACTGCCTCCACTATAGTGAACACACCAAAAGAAATAATTGGAATTGACGTTCTCAACCAGTTAAATTTGGTGGTGGATATGGCTAATCTCAAGTTGTGGCAGTATTCAGGAACTTCAAGTGCTTCTAAAACTTTAGTGCATGAAGTCATTCCCATGCAGTTAGCAACTCAGTGCACCAAGGCAGCTCAGCAGTATGATCTGTGTGTAATTCCCTCAGAGGTGGCTGATATTCCAGTCTGGGCACAAGACAAGTTAGATTGTGGGAAAATGCACACTGAAATACAGTTGGAAGGTGAGGATCCTCCACCACAGAAACAATACCCAGTACCTCATCAGGCTATAGAACCTGTGACTAAAATTGTGAAGATACTGGAGGAGAGGTGTCTGATTAGACCTATTTCTTCCACATGCAATTCACCAGCCTGGCTGATAGTTATACCGGGGGGTTCCTTCAGGCTCACTATGGACTTCCGTGCCCTGAATCAAGTTTCAAAATCTGTAGTGCCCGTGGTAGCCTCATATCCTGAAATGATCTCTAAACTGAACCCCAAATGTAAATTTTTCTCTGTTTTAGACATATCCAATGGGTTTTGGAGTCTGCCCCTGGCCCTTGAATGCCAGTACAAAACAGCCTTTCAGTGGCTGAATAAACAATATGCATGGTCTGTGCTTCCACAGGGCTATAAGGATTCACCATCGATCTTCCATAAATACATGCAGGAAACCCTATCACTATTGTCTTGCAGAGATAATATAATTCAGTATGTAGATGACATTCTGATTCAGTCTGAGAATGAAGCTGTACACTGGAATCATGTAAGAGAAGTTTTAAAAGCCCTCTTACAAGCTGGTCTTAAAGTTAATGCTGCCAAGGTTCAACTGTGCAAATCACAGGTTTGCTTTTTAGGGGTTACAATTGGCCAGGATGGTAAATCTGTAGATTCTCAGAGAATAGAGCTGATACAGAAGCTTCCACTTCCTACAGATCAGAAATCACTCCAGTCATTTCTAGGGCTCACTGGTTTCTATTGTGACTTCATGCACAATTATGCTGAAGTGGAAGCTCCACTTTACTCCCTGCTAAAAAGTAAAAGTTATGTTTGGGAGGAAGAGGCTGTAACTAAATTAATTCGTTAAAACCTAACATACAGTTTACTGAACACATTGAACCATCGAAGATAGATTTTTTAGATATTACAATATTTGTTGAAGCAGGGGTTTTGTTGACCACCCTATTTAGGAAGACCGTACAATGTAATAGTTTGCTTCATTACTGGAATTTTCATCCCGGTCCTCTTCGTAGAGGTTTACCGTATGGTCAGTTTCTTAGATTGAGAAGAATATGTCATTCTATACAGGATTTTAAACATTATGCTTCTGATTTAAAACAACGTTTATTAGATAGGGGTTATCCCTTTCAAGTCATAGCTAAGGCTTACCGCCGAGCTTCTCATGTTCATTGGGAATGGCTTTTGGACCCTCAATATACCACATCAAGGTCTCCACCCGCAGAACAGATTGTGGGTGTTGTACCATTTACTGATCGTGGCACTGCGGTAGTACGTATTTTGCATACTCACTGGTCTGTTTTGCGTTTACATGAATGCTTCAATAAACCATTGATGATAGCCTATTCTAGAGGTTCTAATTTAAATGATCGTTTAGTAAAATCTACAACTATCAGGGACCAGCCGTCACCAATTTTGTTTAGGGGAATCATTCCCCTTGTGGAGAATGTGTTTACTGCTCACAGACGATTTCGGGCACAGAATGGCAACATCCGATCACGACTCAGGTTTTTGTACGCCGTTGGGACACCACATGTTTATCAACTTATGTTGTCTATATGTTGCAATGTCCTTGCAAACTTTTATATGTGGGTAGAACCACCCGTCAAATTAAGAAACGATTGGCTGAACATGCTTCGCGTTTGCGGCAAAAAATCACTTCAGCTCCGATGGTTCAGCATTGTATCACTAAAGATCATCAGTTCACTGATCTACAATGGACAATCATTGACCACATTCCTCTTAACCCTCGGGGTGGTGCTAGGATTAAAAAACTACAATGGACAGAACAGCGATGGATTTTTGTTTTAAATTCCATACACCCCCACAGTCTGAATCGGGAGATTGACTGGGGAAGTCTATTGTAGGGATTTGTGGCGAATAATAGCTTTGTCCAATCGCAGTAGGGATTCCTCTTTGACGATGAGGAAACCCCTATTCTGGTTGGTGGGTTCTCTGTTTATAAACTGGTCCTATCAGCCTTGATAACATAGTCCTGAGCCGCGGGGACGGCGTTTTTTCAACCACAGTTGCTGGATAATACGACTACCAGGCACTTGAGACAGGGTTTTATCCCGAAACGTGCACGTCGTGCAAAGCAATTTTCTTGGGCAACGGTGTGGCATACACTTATGGAACATGGACTTTTTTCAGATAAGTTATGTCTTTTATGAGATTTATAAGGTGGAGAACCTAAATTTAAATAAAAGTAGCTTGCCGCTTGGTGTGGGTGGATTTCAGTTCCATTCCTCCTCCGGTACACTTCGACAAAAAATATAAGAAATTTGGTGACTGGTTTTATGGTGAATTCTATTTTGTATTGTAACTAAATTAAAGCACATTTTGACTTCTGCTCCTGTTCTTGCACACCCAGATCACACACAACATTTTTTCCTGTACCCTGTAGTTGGAGAGAACAGTATAGGTGCAGCTCTAACACAACGCCTAGGAGGAGTAGATCGCCCTATTGCTTTCTGTTCCAGAGTTCTCACTTCTCCTGAACTCAAAATGGGAAACTGTGAAAAACATGTACTGGCTTCCTATGCTGCTATGCAGAAATTTACATACATCATTGGTGCTCAAACCACATACATATGCAGCCATCACACCCCCCTCAAATTCATTGTAGAGGGAAAGTTAGCATGTAGCAAGATTAGGACTGAGAGAATAGTCCAGTGAACTCTCATGTTGCAAGCACAGAATGTAAAGTTTGAATTGTTGAAAGAACCTAACGTGCAAGTGGCTGGAATCTTGCTGGAGGGGCAACCTCATGACTGTCAGTCCTCACCCAGTGCCCCTAATCACATGATCTTTAGGGAACTGGGACTAGACAAAATTTCACCTTTTCTTCCTACAGTATATATTGATGGTAGTAGCCAATGTGAAGGAGGCAGGCGACTAGCAGGTTTTGCAATTGTACAATTGGACCCAAATAACCAAGTGGTACTGCAGAGACAGTATTCCTGTGGGTCAGCGTCAGCACAGTATTGTGAGCTGGCTGCTTTTGTGGCTTGTATGCAACAATATCAGGATTCACACCCAGAGATACAAATCATTTTAGATTCTGATTATGTCTTTAAGAGTGCCATTGCCCTGTTACCCTGGTGGCTGGCAAATAAATTTAAATCCACAGATGGGTCCACGGTGAAAAATTCATCACTGTGGACTATGGCACAAGAACTGAGTGAGATGTTTCAGAGAGTCCATTTAATTAAAGTAAAGGCACATAGGAAGAAAGGCCCTTTAGTGAAAGGAAACACATTAGCAGACTCACTAGCCAAGGAAGCATGCCATATAGGCCTCATATGGCCCTGGTATGAGCAGACATGCATGGTTGCTATTGCTACACGTTCCACAGATTATGATCAGATAATACCACCAGATTACTTCGTAGCACTGCAGACAAAGGACCCTGAACTTTCCAATTTGAGGAAGCTTGTGCAGGACGTCCCAGATAACCTATATCAGCACACGCCCTTTCTCACACTCGCTATAGAGAAAGACATTCTATGTGCAAAAAGAGAGGAAGGCTTGGTTATAGCTATCTCCAGAGCTCGAGGTAAAGAGTGGATGCATTGGGTTCATGGTGCAGGTCCTATGGGACACCCTAAAGCAGAAGAAATGCAGACTATCCTTAATAGGTTGGTATGGTGGCCAGAAATGAAACATGATATACAGGATCATGTTTCCTCCTGTGTAATCTGTGTGTCATTTGGGAGGCAACCTAAAAAGAGAAGGGGACAGTTAATGAGAGCACCTCCTCGTGGCCCATTTGAGAGATTGCAAATAGATCATGTGGGCCCTCTTCCGTTAACAGCTAGGAAAAATAGATTTTTACTCACTGTTGTTGATTCCTTTTCTCATTGGGTAGAAGCATTCCCTGTCCCAGATCAAACTGCTCGAACCACTGCAGAAATCCTAACTATGCAATTTTTTACACGCTGGGGCATTCCTAAGACTATTGATTCTGATAATGGTCCTGCATTTGTTTCTCAGCTGATCAAGGAATTGTTTGATTTTCTAGGCATAGAACAACAACTCCACATTCCGTACCATCCACAGGCAGCAGGGCAGGTAGAAAGAATGAATCAAACAATTAAGGCCCACCTCAGACCTATGCTTAATCTGATTGGGAAAAATTGGGATCGGGTGCTCCCCTTAGTCCTTATGCATATCAGAGCTAATGTCTGTAAATCCACAGGCTTGGCACCCTATGAAGCCTTAATGGGAAGGCCAATGCCACGGTGGGAAAATCTGCTGCATCCTTTTTTTCCAGAGGACCAGACTGTAATTCTCACCAATGAGTGGATGAAATCCCTGCAAGAACATCTAAAAGAAATTCAGACTACTGTGCTAACTAACACAGAAAAAGCTAGAGATTATTTGCAGGAGGTTCCGATTTAAGGCCCCTCAAGGTTGGGAGTAAAGTGATGATTCTGAGACCTAGACCAAACCTCCCCTTTGGAACTGCAAAGTGGGAAGGACCATACTTAGTTACTGATACCTTAGGCCCAAGCCTATACCAGATCCTAATGCCCGACAACCAGCAGTATTGGAAACACATCACCCAGTTGAAACCATATGGGTAATACGTGTTTTATCAGTGTTTGTTTTCAGATACCACCTGAAGACAGCACAGACAGCTGCTTTCTGAAGACAGCACGACAGCTGCTTTCTGAACAAAAGTTGCTTGAGGATGGGAACTATTTACTTCTGCTGTATATTTGATGTGTCCTATATACTGGACATGTATCTAATAGTTATGTAAATAAGTAGTAAACATTATTTCTGTTGTTGCATAGTATAAGTGGGGAGCACTAGTTTACTCCCTAGTAGAGTGAAACGTTAGCATTTTATTATGTCTCGGTTTCCTGTTGTTCTTGTATCTGCTCTCTTCTACCCAAGTCTCATTACAGGAACTATCATCCGAATATGCACGATTTCCTGGGCTAACTCCACAGGTGGGGTATATCGCTATCAAGAAATACCCCCACCTTTCCCAGAAGGAAAGGATCTGGTCATTCTGAGTTTCTGTTCCATACAGGACAAGCCAGTGTTCTACTCATTGAGCATCACTCGGGTACAGTGGGCGCCACCAGTTTCCACTTCTCTAGAAAGGACACAAGAATTGAGGGCACCTCCAGAACATTACTTTCTAGGTCCTCCTGCCTTGATTTTGTACAATACTTCCTGTCAGGACAAAGAATGTTTCTTTTTCAGTTGCTCCCAGAATGCATGACACCCGCCTTCCTAAGAACACTTTGTTGTACAGTTCAAACAATACCTGGTGCAGTCATACACCACTGGTCTCCATCACCATTAATGGGACAACTTATTCCACACCGCTGGTTGCCAATTACTCTATGGACATTCCAGACTTTATCTCATATGCTGTGCATCCATTACCACTTGGCATGGGAGAAGAGACACTACATAAACTGCTCAACTTTACAGAACTCTATGCCTATATTGATCACCTTAAAACAACATCCACTGAAGTGAATCACACCATCACTTATGAGAATGGGCACATTCAACAAACTGTTGGACACTTGCTACAAGATTCTCATGTGTCTGTGTGGGAATAATTTGGTTACTCACCTACTGCTGATCATGTCTTTAATGTTTTTATTCACCCTATTATTATTTGAACTGCTGTACAAATATTGCTATGCATTATCATAATTTTCCTGTGTTGTAAAATGAAACACATGTACATCTCCTTGCAGCGCATGTCCTACAGAATACCATCAACATTTTAAGGTAGTTACATTGAATTTCTCGAGCATCTACCTCTACATCCAGGCTCATTTGGCCTGCTAATTTGGCATTTCCTACTACACTGAATACCAGAGTCAGCTGCAGTCTAGTATTGCTTCCTACCCTCACTCATAGCATCCTGGTACCTTTCGGCTTTAACCTCCTCAGAAATTCCTGCATCCCTTATGCACTGTTCACTCTCTCTAAGACGGGCACTGAGGTGGCATATTGGGTTTCCCCACCCAGTAGTGGCTGCCCTACCTAAGACAAGAGGTTTGGACTCATAATGGGACTTGCTTATCTCTAGAACACTAGAGACAGTACTGTGCAGGACAGGGGACCTGCTGGACATAGCAAGGTATTTAATACAGGAGGTATTAGACAAGCTGGCTACTATCATGTAATTGCAGCTGGGACAGGTACCACAGGTTTGCTTCCACCATTTCCAGGCACAAATAATAAATAAAAAAAAAAAAGGTGTGGGAGATGTCAGCATACATCAGCATGACATTATGCCTAGCATAGGTGTCATGGCTTTTCCGAGACCTTGGATTGCAAGCAGCTTTGTTACTCTGGTGATGTCAGTCTCCAAACTTAATGAGCGTAGTTTACCCCTTGGTGATTTCAGTCTCCAGATAGTTTAAACAGCCCCTTCTTGCTAATCAAGTGATAGCAGACCTCAAACAAACCAAATTATGACAAAGGGAGGTGCTGAAGAATTTCACTATAAATACAGAGAAACACAAAATATCTTTCTCTTTCTTATTCATCGGACATGAGGGACATGAGGCTCTGACACCCACTTCTCTCTCTCTCTCCTCCCCCTTGTTCTCTCTTTCTCTCTATATTCTTCTTACTATGAGACTCTGACACACACTTCCCCCCACAGGCACACACACACACAGACGCAGCTCTGTAACAACCTTATAACTCTGTTCTGTACCTATGTAATAAGCCTATTTCTATATAAAACTCTTTTTCCAAACCACACCAGTTTTGGTTGTCTTATTTGTGCTACTTACCATACTGTCTCTGTGAAATGAACCCAGGACCAAACGGAGAGTAGATTCCAGAAGATTACAACCTCGTTATCCCTCACAACCTGGCGGCTGAATGGGTCTCCCTAGCCCTACTAGGCCTCACGGAGGAGGTTGAGGAGGTCCTCATCACGTCGAGGAAAACCTCGACTAGACGAGCTTATACCTTGTCAGATGGCTGCCTGGGTGAGAATCTTCACAGTCTTTGCAAGTGCATATCGCTATATGATTTGCAAGGTATTGTGGGCAATGTAGTTCATTCACACCAGACACAGCTGCTGACAATAATTTAGTTGTGCTCTTGGGTAAAGCCAATAAGATATTTATTTATGGGGTTATTTCTCCCAACACCGATATGCTTGGTAGCACATAAATTAGGTTACTTGCTTTCAGTGTTAACTTGGAAAAACAAAGTCAAAATCAGGAAAACAACAAATGAAAAGCCACAAAGCAAGAAACAAACTGTTCTTTTCAGGTTAACTTCTGATTACTTCCCACATAGATACAGAAGTGATTCTCTCCTAGCTCACAAGCAATTAGGTAAGGCTTAATTGCTAGCAGTTACCAGCTGAAACCCCTTAGCTGGCTTGCCTTCCACTGTGTGGGTCAAATCCTGCTTCAGGAGCTTTTCTGAGTAGATTAAAGAACAAATTTGTATTTCTTTGTGATGGTTGCTGTACTTTATAACAGAAAGTTACCAACGGAGTTTAGATAGAGAGCAGTCCATATAAACAGGATCCTCATCTGCTATTATTCCCCCTTGTTCAACAAGCATGGGTTCAATATCATGGATTGGCACAGATGAATCTCTCAATGGAGCATTTTCAGGAGAATACTTGTTTCCCTGCTGTCTTTCAAGATTATAGCTAGGGCATAGATCAGTGTTCATACCTGAGCTTCCATTGCTGTTAGAGTTCCTCTCTATATAGCCTGGCCAGTATGTAGTCCAGTTCTTATGTCCAGCCTTCCAATCCAGATCCCTGGACACTGGATCTCTCTTCACATACCTTCTGGCACAGGTCTTAGGGTCCCTTCCACGTGCAGCCGTCTCCCTCACAAGTAGCCTCTGGTGATTCCTAGCTCTGCAGCACCATTCCTCTGGCTTTCCCCAGTCCAATGGTGTATGCTGGCCCTTGGAATACCTCCCAGTATACGTACTGCTTTGGACTCTTCTAGACCTCTCAAAGGCTTTTCTCTTCCTTCTTCCAAAGGGTCTCTTTCCCTCTCTGTCCGTCCGGTTTGGCTTCTGCTTCTGATGATCCTTCAGATGAAACTGAGGATAATTCTCTGGATATCCAAGGTGATCATGAAGATGGTCATCTGTAGAATAAACTCTACTCTTATTCTGCTTAGATGAGTGTTCCTCCCTAACACAGCGCAGCTGTGCTGAATCAGGCCTTGCCCTTTGAGATTTGTGTTCCATCCTAGCACAGCGCAGCTGTGCTGAATCAAGCCCTGCCCTTTGCAATGAGTGCTTGGGGATTACCTCATAGCCCTTTTGATTGAACACACGTTTTCTCACTTCAGCTCCTCTCATGGCTGTTGGAAACCTGGTGCATTCTGGGACTGGTAGTCTTTTTTGGCAAAATTCTGTTTTCTCATTTCTACCAGCACTGACAGGTTGCTTGTTCAGAGACACTTCACCTTTTCTATAGCCCCTTCCTGAGCTATGATAAGTTTCCTTATCACATCCTTCAAGTGGTGACGCTTCTCGATCTGGTGCTTCGAGCTCCAGATCGACCCATTCTCCTGCCCCACTCGGTGGGTCCTTCAGTACCTCCTCCATCTCTCGAAGGAAGGCCTGAAGTCAAACTCTATCAGGGTACACCTGAGTGCCATCTCGGCGAATCACCTCCCCGTCGAGGGAAATCCCTCTCGGGGCAGCCCTTGGTCTCCCGGCTTTATGCGGGATCTCTTGCTCCCCAATCCTCCCATCTGGCCACCTTCAGCAGACTGGAATTTGAGTGTAGTGCTCATGCACCTTATGCATTCGCCCTTCGAGCCGATGGCGATGTGTTTGCTTCGGCACCTATCCTGGAAGGTGGTCTTCCTGGTGGCTCTGACCTTGGCCCGCTGAGTCAATGAGCTCCAGGCTCTCATGGCTGAAGCCCCTTATACTAGATTCTATAGGAATGTGGTGGTCCTCCGTACCCACCCCAAATTCCTGCCGAAAGTCGTCTCAGATTTCCATCTCAATCAGGAGATAGTCTTTATTTTATTTATTTACTTGAAAAATTTTCTATACCGCCCCTTCCAGAGATCAGAGGCGGTTTACAGAGAACAGAAGGATAATGATGACATGGAACATTTTTGAAACATAATAACTATTCACAATTAAAACAACAGCATCGTAACTATTTACAGTGAACAGGAAACAGCAAACATATTAACTATTTACAAGCTTGTATATTAGACTTATGTTTCAAGTTGCCTTATGTGAATTATATGGAATGGATTAAGGAATGACTATATGGAGGACCGAGGATATTGAGCTGGTGCCTGCAGTGTCTTAGGTCCTTACGCAGTGTCTTACTGAGCTTCTTCCTGAGTCCCCATGCCAACCAGGAGTCGGTGGCTTTGCAAACACTCGACCGCAAAAGGGCTCTTGCCTTCTATCTGCAGTGCACCCAGGCTCATTGCAAATCTGTCCGACTCTTTGTGACTTGCGAACCCAATCGACTGGGTCAGGCAGTCATTAAACGCACCCTCTCTATTTGGGTGGCGGACTGCATCACCTTTGCCCATACAAAAGCGGGTGCCCCTTTGAATCAACAAGTCACCGCACACGGTGTCTGAGCTAAAGCGGCTTCGGTGGCCTCGCTGCTTTCAGTCCCCCTGCGGGACATCTGCCAGGTGGCGACCTGGTCTTCAGCGAACACCTTCACTGCACACTACTGCCTGGAGAGGGAGTCCTGTCGGGACAGCGCCTTCGGCCAGGCCGTACTCCGTAATCTCCAGGAACAAGCAGGAATGTAGTCATCACATATGGGGTATCGTCGGTACCGACGGAGCCTGCGCGGGAACGCTCCCCAGCATCCAATTAGGAAGCTTTTGGGAGCATCCCACAGCGCCTGCGTGCTGCCTTCCTACCTTTCCCAACTGCCTTTCTCCAGTTCTTCGTTTTCCGTGGAGCCAGCAGGTCGTGTTCCTGTCACCACAGAAAATATTTCTTCTTTTTTGTGGTCGCGTCTGCCTTCCTCGACGCTTTACCGGTACCGCCGTTTTTTCTTTCTTTCATTCTTTTCTTTAAAAAAAAATAAAAAATTTTCTTAGTACTTTTCCTTTTCTTTTCAGGTGCACACGCCATTTTGGGCCTTAGGCCCAGGATTTTTTCCATAATGGAGAAACCCTCCTCGGGTTTTAAAAAGTGCACCAAGTGTGGCGGTACCATCTCCGTCACCGACACCCATGAGTGGTGTCTGAAATGTTTAGGTCCTGACCATTCCATCTCGGAATGTATGGCCTGTGCCATGATGTCCAAGAGAGGTCGACAGAACCGAGCTGCCAAGCTCAGTACCCTGTTTCCCTCTGATGCAGCTTCGGTGGCATCGACGTCTTCCAGGGCTTCGTCTTCCTCCCGTGGATCTCAGGTAACTAAACATAAGTCTAGCCAGTCCTCAAAGGGTAGATCTCCTTCTAAGCATCGAGATGCCTCTGGTGTTGCCCTTGAGGATTCTGCACCGGCAAAATTGCCCCGGCGGGAGGCTTCTGCTTCCAAAGCATTATCGGGGCTCCAGGATGTTCTCGAGGCCTCGACCTCGGCAGAACTACTGGTGCCATGCTCTGGGGTACCGGCGATTTTCTCCGGTACCGATATCCAGGCATCGGCGTCGTCGATAGACCAGAGAGTCCTGGCTATTGAGCGCAGTCTGGCAGCTCTCCTTGTGGCATCGATGTCCTCGGAACCGCGACAGACAATCCAACCGGTACTGGCACCGGCACCGGTATCGGTACCGATAACATCGACATCGGTGTCTGCATTGCCGGTACCCAGTCATCCGATGCCTTCTGGTACCGATACTCTGGTACCGATTACTCCCGGTACCGGCTTCGGTCGGTATGGGTATCAGGCTCTTCAAGAGCATCCGGACAGACAGTACTTCGAGTCCTCAGAAGAATCTGAGGATTCTGACAGTTCTGTCGATGCAGGAATGCTTCTCCCAGTGGAGCCCTCCTCCCCTAAGTGTAGGATGTCTCCTCCAGAGGATATTTCCTTTCAGGATTTTATCAGGGAAGTGGCTCGGGGTCTGTCCATTACTGTTGCCCCTGAAACAGAGCCCATAGCAAAGGAGTTGGAAATTTTACAATATCCCAAAACTCCTAAGGAGGCAGCTACCTTGCCCATTCATGAGATTTTGCATGATCTCATGTTAAGAATGTGGGAGACACCTCTTACCACCTCTCCTCATTCTCGCAGACTGGATACTCTGTATCGAGTCCCTCCTTGTCCTGGTTTCCAAAAAACTCAGCTTCCTCACCATTCTATTGTAGTGGAATCAGCTATGAGAAGGATCAAGAGTGCAAAGAGGCATGCCTCTAATCCTCCAGGACATGAGTGCAGAACTCTGGATGCTTTTGGACATCGTGTCTTCCAAGCTTCCATGCTTTCTGCTAGGATCAGTTCCTATAGTATATACATGGGAATGTTCCTGAAGGAGGTCACAGGTGATTTAGAGGTTTTGAGTCCTCTTCTTCCTGAGGATAGAAGACAGGATTTTCTCACATTGGTCAAACATGCCCAAGATGTTTCTAAAATTTGTCAACTGTGCAGCTTTTGACTGTTTTGAGTGCATAAGCAGAACCTCTGCCATTGCCATAGATGCATGTAGAATTGCTTGGCTCCAGGCATCTGATCTGGAGCTCTGGGTACAAGACAAATTGGGAAATATCCCTTGTACGGGTGAGAACCTGTTTGGTAGAGATTGGCAGGAAAAAAGCTAATGATTTGGATGCTGACAGCTCCACCTTGGATAGATTATCCAAGTCCACAGCTGATCCTGCTAGAAAGAAATCTTTCAAGAAACCATTCTTTTCTAAGGAGAAAAGATATTGTCCTGCTTATGCTCAGCAGGGACATTCTGCAGGTCAGCTTGTCAGGAAAAGTCAGCAACCACCCAAACAGAAGAAAGCAAAGACTGCTAAGCCTCAGCCGTCCCAGCAGTCTCAGCCTCCACAAGGCCTTTGACTTTCAGCTAGAGAACTTAGCCTTCCTGGCTGTCATTGGACCAGAGCCTTCCACCATTCCAGAAAGGTTGTGTCACTTTGCCCCCAGATGGGGGCAGATAACAGCAGAGCATTGGACACTCTCCATCATAAAGGAGGGGTACAAGCTTCATTTTTCGAGCATGCCCCCTCCCACAATAATAAGACAGTTCAATTCTCCGACCTCTCTCATCAACCTGTTAGGTCAGGAGGTCACTATGCTTCTTGCCCAAGGGGCAGTAGAAGTACCCATCCATCAGCAGGGTACAGGGTTTTACTCCCCCTACTTCCTTATCCCAAAGAAAACAGGGGGATACAGACCTTTTCTGGACCTCAGAGAATTGAACAAATTCCTTGTCAAAGAGAAATTCAAGATGATTTCTCTCGGAACTCTGCTGCCATACCTTCAGAGTCAGGATTGGCTTTGTTCTCTAGATCTCAAGGATGCATACAAACATGTTCTCATCCATCCAACTCACAGAAGGTTCCTTCGGTTCCTTTTTCAAGGAAAGCACTACCAATACAGGGTGCTTCCTTTTGGCCTGGCCTCAGCTCCAAGGGTGTTCACGAAATGCATGGCTGTAGTAGCAGCATTTCTCCACACTCTAGGGATATTTGTCTTCCCCTACTTAGACGACTAGCTCATTCGAGCCCCAACAGAGTCAGAGGCCAGGACTTCTCTATCCTGCACAATGCGTATCCTTCAGTATTTGGGTCTGGTAATAAGCATCCCAAAATCCAGTCTTTAGAGCTCATAGGAGCTTTGCTGGATACCAGAAAGGCAAGGGCCTATCTCCCCCAGGCCCACTGCCTTCGCATTGTGCAGTTAGCTTCTCAAGCAGTGCTAAAGCCTCTTCTCACTGCCCGAGAAATGCTACAACTACTAGGCCACATGGCATCTACTGTGCATGTGGTTCCCTATGCTCGCCTTCATATGAGGGCAGCCCAGTGGACTTTATCCACTCAATGGACCCAGGCATCAGGATGCCTGTCAGACAAAATAGCAAACACAAGTTGCCTTATTTTGTTCCTCCAATGGTGGAAGTCCACTCAAAACCTGTTGCTGGGGTCCCCTTTTCAACAACCCTTACCCCAAGCAACTCTCACAACAGATGCTTCTCCGATGGGTTGGGGAGCTCATCTGCAAGACCTCTCCACCCAAGGCACCTGGTCTCCACAGGAGACTCATCTACATATCAATCTCTTGGAGCTCAGAGCAATCTTCCTTGCTCTTCAAGTGTTCCACACCCTGCTCAGCTACAAGACAGTCCTCATTCATACGGACAATCAAGTAGCCATGTTCTACGTGAACAAGCAGGGGGGAACAGGCTCTCTGTTGCTTTGCAACGAAGCTTTGTGACTATGGGCCCTCGCCAGAGAGCATCAGATTAATCTCCTGGCAGTGTATCTTCCAGGCAAACAAAACTCTTGGGCAGACAGACTCAGTCGAGTTCTGCTTCTACACGAGCGGTCTCTGCATGCAGACCAGGTGGCCAAGATTTTTCAAATTTGGGGAACCCCGGATATAGACCTCTTTGCAAGTCCGTGGAATGCCAAACTTCCCCGGTTCTGTTCCAGAATTCCGGCTCAGGGGGCTCAGGCTAGGGATGCTTTCCTCCTTTACTGGGGTCAAGACTTCCTGTATGCCTTTCCACCCATTCCCCTAATTCCCAAAACCCTGTTCAAGCTTCAGAGAGACAGAGGCCGTATGATTCTCATAGCTCCACATTGGCCAAGGCAAGTGTGGTTCCCTCTGCTTCTACATCTCTCTCAAGTTCCCTCCCTGGAGTTAGGGTCTGCTCCAGATCTCCTATCCCAGTAGGACGGAATGTTATGGCATCCCAATCCCCAGTCTCTGCGTCTCAGGGCTTGGTTGCTGAAGGCCTAGATCTCCATGATCTTAATCTCCCTCAGCAGGTAAAAGATATTCTTTTTGCTTCCAGGAAACCTTCCACAAGACGCTCTTATGCTTTCAAGTGGAAAAGGTTTACCATATGGTGTTCACAGAAGGGTCTTAACCCCCTTGCGATACCTGCTGGAGTATCTCCTTCATTTGTCCAATGCAGGTCTTAAGACTAACTCAGTAAGAGTCCATTTGAGTGCTATTGCAGCTTCCTTTAAGCCTCTAAATGGGCAGCCTATTTCCTCTCATCCTCTTATACCAAGATTTATGAGAGGCCTTCTTCTAAGCCTCCCATTAGGCCACCACCGGTGGCATGGGACTTAAACCTGGTTCTTGGGCAGCTCATGAAGCCACCTTTTGAACCCTTAGCTACTACCTCCTTGAAATTCCTTTCTTGGAAGGTTATCTTTCTCATTGCAATCACATCAGCAGGTCGCATTAGTGAGTTGCAAGCGCTAGTAGCTGATCCACCTTATACAAGGTTCCATCATGACAAGGTAGTCCTTAGGACTCATCCACACTTTATGCCAAAGGTGGTCTCGCCTTTTCATCTAAACCAAGCAGTCTACCTACCTGTGTTTTTTCCAAGGCCTCATGCATCAAATGCAGAGAGGAATCTTCATACCTTGGACTGTAAAAGAGCTTTAGCCTTTTACTTACAAAGAACACAGCAACATAGAAAGTCCTCTCAACTCTTTGTTGCTTTTGATCCTTCTCATTTGGGACTTCCAGTCTCCAAGAGAACACTATCCAACTGGATTGCTCAGTGTATATCCTTTGCTTATCAGAGTAAGAATCTTCCTCTGGAGGGCCATGTCACAGCTCACAATGTGAGAGCCATGGCAGCTTCAATGGCTCATCTGCACTCTGTGTCTATCGACGACATCTGTCGAGCAGCCACCTGGGCCTCAGTTCATACCTTCACAGCCCATTACTGCTTGGACAAGGACTCCCACCGGGATGCCTTGTTTGGTCAGGCTGTTCTCCAACACCTGTTCCATACCTAATCAACTCCTACCCATCATCCCTGGTAGGATGCCAGAGATCCATGGGGGGAAGTGGAGCCCTTCTCAGGGGCACACAACTTCTGGGGTCTCTCCCTGGCATCTAAAGCTAGGGAGTCCCCATATGTGATGACGACATTCCTGCTTGTTCCTGGAGATAGCATAGTTTCTCACCTGTAACAGGTGATCTCCGGGAACAGCAGGAATTTAGTCTTCACAACCCACCCACCTCCCCTAGGAGTTGTATCTCTCTATCTATCTCTTTCCCTTTCCTTCTCTCTCTCTTTGTCTCAGCTTTAAAACTCAACTGGAGAGAGGCAGTTGGGAAAGGTGGGAAGGCAGCACGCAGGTGCTGTGGAATGCTCCTAAATGCTTCCTAATTGGCTGCTGGGTAGCGTTCCCATGCAGGCTCCGTCGGTACCAACAATACCCCATATGTGAGGACTAAATTCCTGCTGTTCCTGGAGATCACCTGTTACAGGTGAGTAACTATGCTATCTGTTCGGGTTATAAGCAACTCCTGCCCTCCGAGCCTTCTTCATGGCTACCGAGGGCTTTGCCCCGAGGAATCGGGCTCCTGTGGGCATCGGTTTCTGCTCACGACCTCACGGAGGCGTTTTTTGGTTACAGGTTCGGTAGCCTGTAGCTGGGGAGTCCCATAAGTGAGGGAGAAAGTGTAGTTACTCACCTGTAACAGTTGTTCTCCAGGGACAGCAGGAATCAGTCCTCACTACCCTCCCACCACCCCTAATGAGTTGCTGGATTTTTATCCTTCCCTTGCCATCTGTTTGGTAGGGCTCAAGCTAAGGGACCTGGCTAAGCAAGATGACACCCTTGGGCAGGAAGAGGACTATGCATGCGTGGTAGCAATCCCAAAGGCTTTCTTTGAAAGCTGAGGAATTGCTCCGCATGGGCTTCTTCGGTGCAGACGTCACCCATAAGTGAGGACTGATTCCTGCTGTCCCTAGAGAACACCTATTACAGGTGAGTAACTACACTTTCCTCGTCCTTTCCTGAGCCCTGCTTGCACTTCAGATAGTTCTCGTTCCAAGTATGGTTGTAGTCGCTGCTGAATAATCTTGAGTAGAATTTTGCTGGGATGTGGGATCAGAGCAATTGTGCAATAATTTCCACAGTCAGTTGGATCACCTTTCTTTAGTATTGGTATAAACACAGATCTTTTCCAGTCAGTTGGCCATGATGATGTCTTTCAAATTTCCTGGCTGAGCCTGGTAAGTATGGTAACAGTTGCATCAGATTGCTTTAATATTTCTATGGGAATGCCATCAATGCCTGGTGGTTTGTTTTTTTATAAGGCTTTCAATGCTGCTTCAACTTCTTCTTTCATCACCAATGGTTCTGGATCATAAGGTACAGATTTATCATATAAAAACTCTATATTCTTTCCACCTTTTTTTGATGATCTCAGCATCATTCAACATGGATCCTTGAGTGTCTTGTAACATTCCAATTCGAGGCTGAAATTTTTCCTTTAACTCGCAGCTTTAGGAAAATCGATCTTGTTATTCCTTTAATAGTTTCTGCTTCTATTTCCTTGCATTATTTATAATTAATTTAAATAAATTTTATCATAATTATGTTTATAATTATGATGATAAAATTAATTTAAATTAATGATGTTCTTGCTAAATATTTTATACATTATATAAAAATTCAGTAACAATAAAGATTTTATAACATAAAATGTCACAGTCTAAGCCAGTATCAATTCCATCTTACCTTCCAGAGTTTTCTTGCAGTTCTCGCAAGTGAGATGAGGCACTGTGGGTTTGTCCTGATCCCCAAAAGGCATGCCAAAATATGCAGATGCTTCCACGGAATACTTTTGTGCTCTTCTCTTGATAAAATCACCACAGACTTAGCAAAATGCATATGCCAGATTCTTACAGCCTCTTGATGCCATGTCATTTCACTTAAGAAGCTACAATGAAAATAAACTGGTGGTCTTAAGACACGTTTTTTTGCTTGCTCCTAGGTTTCCAGTCTGTAAGGAGGCTGCTGTATGACTGTGCTCACTCCACGCAAATCCATTGTTATATAGACACGAAGCGGAAGTGAAGTTATAACGGTCACCAAAAGGCTTTTATTAAAAGTTCTCAAAAGTTATACAAAGTTCCAAAAGTTTTGCAAATTTCTGGAAAACTCTAGAAAGTTCTACAATTTTCTATAAGGAACTCCAAGTTTACTTTGCATTAAATCTATCTAGAATGTCCTGCAAAATAGGCAATTTTCAAAAATATCACTCTCCTGGTCCCAAAAGCAATGTTTGTGGGACATAATTGCCATTTCCTATGGTTTTGAGATATAAGATATCGGAAAATAACACTTATTATCCAGGAACAAGAAAAACATAAAAATTTGTTACATAGTGAAGTGGACTGGGAAATCCACTGCTTACCTCTGAATAAGTAGTATGGAATCTGTCTACCTTTTGGGATTCTGCCAGGTACTTGAGACCTTGATTGGCCGCTGTTGGAAATAGGATACTGAGCTCAGTGGACCATTGATCTAACCCAGTATGGCATATTGGGATTTTTCAAGGGTTCCGATGAGGGGGGAGTGAGGTTGTGGTTTTTGCTTTTTAGCTTTCCTGCGAAGTAGTCAGCGAGGATGTGGGGTTCAATGCTGCATATGTCTTGAGTCATTCTGGTTGGTTTTGGTTAAGGATTGAACAATGGCAAACAACTCTCTTGGTTGATTAAGGGCACGATTTATGATTCTGGTGTGGTGTTCTTTTTTTAGCTTTGTTAATTGTGTCCTTGTAGGCAGTAAGTAAGTTAAGGTATTGAAGTTTGTTTTGTGTTTTGGATATATGCCGTTTCTTTTTGAGTTTTCTCAATTGTCTCTTTAGTTTTAGGAGTTCTGGGATGTACCATTTTTCTGAGCGCTTGGAGGAGTGCCTTGCAGGATTGTTAGGGGGGGATGTTGCTTTTTGTATAGTGCTATTCCAGGTGCTTAGTGAGGTGTTTAGGTCTGTGGTATTGTTTGAGAGCTGGGGTAGGATGTTGTGAAGGAAGGCATCTTTTTGAATTGGGTGAAGCGTTTGGTGTGTGGTGGGCTATTCCGTGTATTGGCAGTAGTGTTCATTAGTGGGATCTTGAAGGTTACAAGGTGGTGGTAGGACTGCAGATATGGATGGTGGGTTGTAGTGGGGGTGATGTGCAGTTGAAGCAGGGAGGAAGACAAGATCCAGGATGTTTCCCTTATTGTGGGTGGGTATAGTTAAAATTTGTTGGAATCCCATGTCGGCCATTGAGTCCAGGAAGGAGGTTGCCTGGGAGGTGTCCAGTGAGGGGAGGTTTAGGTCTCCTACAGTAGAAGGATGTGTGATTTGCTGAGGGAGGCCATGCAAACTGATTCAAGGATATGGGTTAAACTGTTGTGGTCAGGTGCTGGCGGTCTATAAATGAGACAGATGGAGCCATTCTTATTTTGGATCTTGAGCATGTCCATCCCATCTAAGTTACTAGCTAGGGAGGGTGTAGCTTTGTGTTCTGTTTTGCATAGTATAAGTACTCCACCTCCTCTTTTGGAGTCCCTGTAGCAGGTTTGTTATTTGTTAGGACATTGTCAGTGGGGGAGAGCCATGTCTCTGTAAAACAGAGGATGTCTGTGCTCTCTTCCTCTAGCATTTCTGTGATTATTGTTATTTTATTCCTTATCAGTCTTGCATTAATGAGGATGCATTTCAGTGATGTGTGTGTGCGGGGGGTATAATGTTTAATATGGCTGTGTTGTGTTGATGCGTACTAGTCTGTTGCGGTATTTATGGTAATTTGTGTGGGGCTTGGAGGTATGTTATGTTAAATAGTGGTGCATCTAGCTTGTGTCTGGGTGTGATGTGAATGATGGGAATGTGACAAGCGGGATAAGCATAACATGTCCATAGGTGGTGAGTGAGAATGTGCTTGTTAACTGATGTGATGTGAGAAGAAGGTAGAGTATAGCAAGGGCTAATTTGTGGGTATCCATTGTGTGGGTTTCTGTTCGGTGCAGTGTCATGGATTTGTGTGAGTTACAGGTCAGCAGGTAATTTTCAATGCAATTAGATAAATATATTACAGTGCACTATATGAATGACATTGTTGGAGGACAGTGTACATCGTGTAGTAGTGGATTATAGGAGTAAAAACATTAAATGTTACAGATCAGAGGTTTGGTTGAGTTTTTGATGTTGATTCATGCGTGGAGAGGACTTATGTTTGTGCTGGTCGGGCAAGCCACGCTGTTTTTCTTGAACCTAGATGAGTCTTGGTCAGATCTTGTTTTGCATTCTTAACCAGCTGAGGTGTTGGATTGGATGCTCCCCCTGGTTGGAATTGTAGGTTTCTTCTGGCGGGACCCTCAGGTGCAGGCGCGCCTTTAAATTTAAATTTCTGCAGCAGAGACCTGATTGGCCTTGTGGTGTTGATCGGGGAGGAGCGTTCCTTCCCGCTTGACTGTCTGATGCTGATCAGGTCAGCCCCGACGAGCTGGGGTGTGCAGCAGCTCCTCTTTGCGCCTCGGGGCGCTTTTAAATTTAAAGTTCTGCAATGGAGGCCTGATTGGCCTTGTTTCTTCCCGCTTGACTCCGCAATGCTGATCAGGTCAGCCCCGGTTTTACTAGAGATAATCCAGGAGAAGGACCACCTGTGATTGACAAATATACAAATGGGAATGGAGTAGATACCACACCAGTCACAGAAGATGGTGTGTTAGCAGCTTGCAAAACTGAAAGTGGCCAAGGCCATGGGACAGATGGGATACATCCCAGGATACTGAAAGAGCTCAGAGAGGTTCTTGCAGGGCCATTTAAAGGATGTTTTTCATAGATCCTTGGAGACAGGAGAAGCTCCACAGGATTGGAGAAGGGCTGATGCGGTACCTCTTCACAGAAGTGGCAATAAGGAAGAAGAGACAAACTAGAGGTCAGTAAAACCTTACCTTGGTGGTGGGAAAAATAATGGAGGTGCTCTTGAAAGAGCGAATAGTGAACTTCCTCAAAACCAACTAGTTGCATGATCCAATGCAACATGGTTTTACCAAAGGACGATCTTGCCAAACAAATCTGATTGAGTTCTTTGACTGGGTGACTAGAGAACTAGATCAAGGGCATGCGATGGATGTGATCTACCTAGATTTCAGCAAAGCTTTTGATACTGTTCCTCATAGGAGGCTTTTCAATAAACTCAGAAATTGGTTGACTGACAGACGACAGAAGGTGATGGTAAATGAATCTCACTTGGATGAAAGGAAGGTGATTAGCAGTGTACCCCAGGGTTTGGTCCTGGGGTCGGTACTGTTCAGTGTATTTGTGAGTGATACTGCTGAAGGACTGAATGGAAAAGTCTGTCCTTTTGCAGATGACATGAAAATTTGCAACAGAGTGGACTCCCCTGAGAGAGTGGATAACATAAGGAAAGATCTACAAAAGCTGGAAGAATGGTCTAATGCTTGGCAGTTAAGATTTAATGTGAAGAAGTGCAGTGTCATTCACTTGGAATGCAGAAATCCAAGGGAATTGTATGTGATAGGGAACGGACCAGGAGAAGGACCTCTGAGTGATTGTGTCTGAGGATCTCAAGGTGGCAAAACAGCGTGACAAGGCAGTGGCAAAAGCCAGAAGGATGCTGGATTGCATACAGAGAGGAATTACCAGCAGAAAGGAAGAGGTACTAATACCACTGTACAAGTCACTGATGAGGCGTCACTTGGAATATTGTGTTCTGTTTTGGAGACCATATCAAATAAAGGACATATAAAGGCTGGAAACAGTTCAGAGGAAGGCAAAGAAAATGACTTGGAGCCTGCATCAGAAGTCTTATGAGAAGAGACTTGAAAACCTAAATATGTACACTCTGGACAAGAGGAAGGACAGGGGAGATATGATTCAGACCTTTAAATACTTAGAGTATTAATGAACAAAGAAGCCTCTTCCAAAGACGGGGAAGCTGTAAAATTAGAGGGCATAGCATGAAGTTGCAACGGGGTAAACTGAAAGGCAATGTCAGGAAATACTTTTTCACTAAAAGAGTAGTGGATGCTTGGAATGCCCTCTTGATGGAAATGGTGAGGCAAATACAATGACAGAATTCAAAATGGCATGGGACAGACACAGTGGATCCCTTTATAGCAACAGGATAAAATCAAAATAAACATAACTATCTCTTATATCTCAGTAAATAGAGGTGACCTACATGGAGCGGCGGGTGCACCTAATCTTGCTGCCTTGCAGGGCAGACTAGATGGACCATACTGGTCTTTATCTGGCGTCATACACTATGTATCTGTATCTGTCTCCTGTATCAGAGAGAATCTCTTTGGGAAACCCATGGCAGACAAAGCAGCTGAAATAAAGACCGAGTTCCTGACAAAAGACCTCAGTGCATCCCCTTAAGAAGGGCCCGGAGAAGAAATCCTTCTTCCTGAGGAAAAAGAGGGGCTTTGGCGATGCCCCACAGTTCCCAAGCCTTCTCTGCTCCGCAGCATGGCCAGTAGTACAAGGGGCAAGGGCATGGCCTCTGAAAGAAGAAGACCCCCAAGAGTTGGCCCCGGCCTAGCCTGGAGAGAGTTTTTGACTCCTTGAACTTAACCTCCATCACCCCAGGAGGTCCCTTACAGCCCACAGGGGGGCATCTGGTTCTGTTTGCCCACAGGTGGTCCTCCATCACCACCAATTCCTGGGTACAGCAAGTTATCAGGGAGGGTTACCTCCTTCACCTGCAACTGATGCCACCCTCTTACTTTACAGGAGAACCTGTCAGGCCTCTCCTTCACCAGGCTCTGCTCCTCATAGAGCTCGCAGGCCTCCCTCAAGGACAAGGCAGTAGAGCCAGTGCCAAAACACCTCTGGGGCAAAGGCTTCTACTCCAAATATTTTCTCATTCCCAAATGAATGGGGGAGGGGGGGACCTCAGGCCCATCCCAGATCTGCAGAACCTGAACAGATTCCTGGTGAGGGAGAAGTTCAAGATGCTCTCCCTTAGAACTCTGCTGCCATACCTCCAGCAAGGAGACTGGCTATGTTCCTTAGATCTGAAGGATGCTTATACACACATCCTGATCCATCACAGCCACCAAAAATACCTCTGGTTCGTGGTAGGAGGAGGAGGTCACTACCAATACAGGGTGCTGCCCTTTGGGCTGGCCTCATCACCAAGGGTCTTTACCAAGTGCCTAGTGGTGGTCGCAGCCCACCTTCGTCTCCAAGGGGTCTTCGTCTTTCCCTACCTGGATGACTGGCCCATTGTGATAGGCAATGGCCTAGAATAGCCTGCATAGCTTGCAGGAATAAGAAGGCCTGTAAGTTAGGCCTGAGTCCCAACCCCCACTTGAGAATATTATAGCTGAGCAGAGCGGAAAGCCAGTAGAAGTTAGAAAACTGTTTTAAACTGCTTTGATAAGAATGCAAGAATCTTCTATTTAGCTCCTTTATGTTGATAACAGATGTGTTCCAGTATCTTGCTTTCACACATTCTCTAAGCCGAGGAGGGACCTTGTAGCAGAATGTGTTATGTCTAGAAACTGAGCCATGGCTAGGGAGGCCTGAGCAGAGGGAACAGGTGTTAAGCCCGGTCAGAGATCCCCATTGGATGGGGGTGGGAGGGGGCACCGGGACCAATGAGGAGTTTGTCTGTATAGAACTGATGAAGAAAGGTATAAAAGATGTTTTGTTGAACTCCATTGCTCAGACCATTTTGAATGTGACAGTGCCTGAGACTGTGCACAAATAAATTGGCTTGAATCTTAGTAAATAGACTCCTGGTTTTATTTATTGCGGACACTTCACTACAACATATTCCTGGTGCATTGGCCGGGAAGGTGGGGTACGTGAATGGTGCGCAAGTGAATACTACCACGTATTACCTCCTCCGGGTTTGGTCCGGCTGGAACTGCGGCCGACCGACAGCGGAGAGGATCCCAGGCGCCACCGGTCCCCTTGCATCGGAGGGTTCCGCCCTGCCTCAGCGGCTTGCTGGGTCCGGCCGGCCAACACCTTGAACCCTGAGGGGAGTCCAGGATTCAACCCAAGGAGGGTTTGGTTGTGCAGCGCCTTAGCTACCAGATCCGGTGAGTAATGATTTTTCTGGTTCTTAGTCAGTTAGCTCTGGGAATGTCTCGAGACTAATATGGTATGGTAATGGTAAAGGGATTCTGATCAACTTCCAGGGCGGTCCTAGTAACCCTGCATGAGTGTGCGCGGGACAAAGCCACTGACCCTTTTGGTTTGGTAAATTTTGGTTTAGTCAGTTAGCCCGGGAATTTGGAATTTGGGAAATGCTAGCCTTTTTGGTTGTGTGACGTGTGCTGAGAGGTCTTACAATACAGACCAAGCGAGAGCGGACTCCTAAGTAGCGCAGTTCCTGGCCAGGCGACCGCGCCCAGGTCGCGAAAAGGAGGAAGTATTCGGTGTTTGTCCCCCTTATTGTTCTGTGGACTGTGCGGACCCCTTACCCGCAGCCATCCTACCCACCCTTTCTGTTTGCTGTCTTGTACGTCATACGTCATAATGGGAGGGGCAGAGTCCGTACAAACTCCACTGAACTGTATGATCACGAATTTTAAGAAGGGATTTAGTGGTGATTATGGGGAAAAAATGACACCGACCCGCTTAGAAATATTGTGTAGTAGGGTGTGGCCGGTGCTGGACGCCGTGTGGCCACCAGAAGGTACTTTTGATGTCAAAATTGTGTCCTGAGTGCACAAGGTGGTGCGCAGATATGGTCCCGAACAGTTTTCCTATATAGACTCCTGGCTAGATATCTGTGAGAAACAACCCCCTTGGATGAAGCGTTGCCGTGAGGGGCAGTGTAGAATTATGTTAGCAACTGCAATGGGAGCCCCTGCTAAGAAAGAAAAGCCCCCTATTTATGCAGCCCTAGAGCCTCCAGAGGTCCCGGGTTATCCACCCACATTTCTGTATACTCCAGTCCCGTCAGCTCCATTAGTACCCCGAGTAGAGCCAGAGGTGGAAAGACTACCTCCAGCTGAGGTACCCCCACCCGATCACCCACCTCCACCACTTCCAACACCTGAGGACCAGATCCCTCCCCCAATGAGAAGTCGGAGCCCTAGTCCTGAGCAGAGCTCTGCAGCAGAACCATCATCCCCTGAAGGATCTGCCAGCGGAGGGTCAGATGCCAGTCCAGGTACGTCCACTAATCCAAGCACCAGCAGCAGAATTACCACCAGGTCCGTAAATCTGTGTTGTGACAACACAGATTTACGGACCTTAGAAGCAGGGCAGCGGACCATGAGCTGACTCTGACACAACATGCTACTTGGCTGGAAGAAGTGGAAGCTACACTGGAGAATATCCAGTCCATGAGTAATGCTCAGATGAGGGAAAAAGAAATCTTAAATAGGAAACTGTTGTTCCTGGAAAATCAGGTTCATAAGAACAATTTAAGATTTCTTAACTACCACCTATGGACATGTTAAGAACATATCTAGAAGAAAGTTTGAAAATACTTGGGGAAGCAGTTCCACCAATTGTTTGGGTCCAGCATCTGTCCCTTAGCCCTTGTATGAGGGAAGCTGGGGGCAGTCCTGAGCTAAATCAGAGCCCTGAGGCTTGGAATTTGACTGCCTTTCTGGAATCATCATTAGAAGTCATCACTGAAAACACTACCCTGATAGGATGTTTTGCATTTGAGTCAGACAGGAATGCTGTTCTTCAGTTATTCTTTCGTAATATGTCTGCATTATTCTTTGCATCTAAGATTTATGTATTTCCTGATGTACCTAAGGGATATACAAAAGAAGTGCCTTGAGTTCTTGACTCTGAGGTCCAGGGCCTTGAAACTTGGCATGTCTATGTAATTGTTTCCTTGTAAATGTTGATTTCATGGTAGTCTAAATAATTTGTTTTCTTTGATTTAGATCAGTTAACTTCAATTTCTTGTGGCCAGAGAGGGTCCCAGGAACCAGGTGGCTACCTCAGATGAGATCGCTAGCTAAGGCCAGCTGGAATTGCTACATTTTGGGTAGCCGCTGCTAGATGTACTTTTACATTTCTTTAGGTGTATCATCTTTTCTTTAATGTTTCCTACTCATGCCTCACTTGTAATATATTTGGGGTCTATATTTGTTTGATATATTTGATTCATGTTTATTTCCTTTGTATTATTTCCAATATTACTGGGTTATTCACTTTGCTGGATTTATATTAGTTGAAATTATATAAATAAAAACTAAAAAAAAATACTAATTACCGTCTGCTGTTGTGAGGCTTCATTACTTTGTATATTCCTCTCTTTTTTTTCATTTAAGGTAGCCTGTAGCTAGGGATTACCATATATGAGGATTTTCTATCCTGCTTGTTCACGAGAAAGCATTTAACTGTAGCCAGGTATTCTCCATGGACAGCAGGATATGCAGGGATAGTGTGCATTTTTGGTGCCATGCTAAAAAGCAGCAGAGACCCTGTGCCAAAAAACTCTCCTTATCCAGGCAGTGCACGTATGGGTGTTTTCATCGTAGTGCTGCTAGCATTGTCCTTGAACCAGGCTGCCAGCACTTGCTGGAGAGCAACTTCAGTCAGCATAGTGGGTGGCAGTAGTTGCTCCCTGTGGTGGTACTACCATGGCAAGCTGCGCTAAATTCAGAGGGATGGCTGTGTCCGCATACCTGCATCTAGCACGGTGCCCTGTGCTGGTAATGCAGCCCAAACCCACGTTACTGGTGTGGGGCTTAGTAAACATGCCCCATACAGTGGTGTGCAAAAGTCTGGAATCACTTGAGTTTTGCATTTTTCGTACTTTCTAACGTTTCTTTTTTTTTTTAATTTTGTGTTAGTCCAGCATATTCATCTTTCTACCACATTAAAAGGGGTACATTTGGCTATTAGAATTGACTTTTTTGCATTCCTTACTTCCAATTTAAATACTTTACAGACAGTGGGAGATAGCTACTGCGATTTTTGTGGATCCTGCGTCAAAACTGGATCAAGATTATCCAATATGCCCATGTTATTTCTGATCAATCAGGAGGCTGGTTTCACTAACCAATCACAATGCAGATATCTAGCCAACAATGTAGCTATAAAAACGTGCGGAATTTTTGAATTTGATACGCTTTCTGGATCGACCATAAAGACGACTCGGACCCTGACGTTGGAGGAGCGTGTTCATGTGTCCTTTATGAGCGAGAAAGGATTTTCAAGCTGTCAGATAGCCAGGAAAGTTGGCTACAGTCAGAGTGCTGCTGTTAAGATTGTACAGAAGAAGAAAGAAACGCGTTCAGTGGTGGACAAGCCTCGTTCAGGTCATCCACATGCATCAACATCATGCTAGGACCGCACACTACGATGCATTTCACTGACTAATCGCAAGTTGACCTCTCCTCAGCTACTTCGAGAGTGGTCAGACAAGAATGAGGTCAGTGTCAGCTCATCAACAGTTCGTCGCCAGTGCCTGAAGTTTGGTCTCCGGGGCTGCAAGCACAGAATAAGCCACTGATGACTGACATACAAAGGCGCAACCGGATCATGTGGGCGAGAAAGCACTCAACCTGGTCAACTGAAATGTGGGAAAAGGTGCTATTCAGCGAAGAATGCACCTTCTGCCTGTTTGGTAACCAGGCCCACACCTATGTGAGGAGATTTCCTGGAGAGGAATTCAAGCCTGAGAGTCTCAACCTCACTGTGAAGCATCTTTTGAAGGTCATGGTCTGGGGCTGGATGGCTGCCAGTGGCGTCGGATGTCTTCACATCGTCGATGGAATGGTCAATAAGGCCAAATACATCACCATACTGCAAAAGTGCATGGTGCCATCAGCACACCAGCTGTTTCCTGGCCAGTTCCTGTTCCAAGATGACAATGCATCCTGCCATCGCTCCAGACAGGTGATCAGTTGGAAGCAGCGGAACAGCATCAAGTCAATGGACTGGCCTGCCCAGTCTCCAGATCTGAATCCAGTTGAGAACCTGTGGCACAAGGTGGCCTTGTAAATATCCAAGAGGCATCCGGCAACAAAGCGTGAGCTGATTGAGTCACTCATTGCAGCTTGGAACTGCATTGTCACCAACAATCACATTGTCAGACTGGTTCATTCAATGCCGACAAGGTGCCGTCAGGTGATCAAGAACAAAGGGTGGCCCATCAAATACTGAGCCATCACTGACACATAAAAATGGCCTTTTTCAAGGCCACATACATTAATTTGAAGGAAACCTGGCATGCGTCCATAATATTTTAAAGCATACTTACAATAATATATCGTTGGCCAACGATGTACATTACGCGATTTTCACAGAAAATCTATCAACAGGACAACTATGGGGATCAAACTCAGAAAGTAAGGGCCAAACGAATACTAAAAGTTGGCCCTAATAGCCAAATCTATCATCATGAGATACACAGAAAAAGCTACTGGGAGGAAAAAGAAATTAAGATATAAGGTCACAAAGTTGAAAAAACCCATCAAATTTACAAGTGATTTCAGATTTTGCACACCACTGTAGGTTATAAGCTCTCTGGGGCCTGAAAAATACGTACTTCCTGCACCTGAATCTAATTCATCTTGAATCTTGAGAAAGGTGAGCTAATTTCCAATGACTTTAAATGTAATGTGACTATATTTTGCATAATAGGTTATCAGGGTAAAGTGGTTATAAAAAGTATGAAATTGCATCTATTAATGCAAGTTAACATTTGTAAAATGGGATCTAAAAATTGTTCTGGCCCTCTATTCAGAAGCTTAGGGTAGGTCATAAGAAGTTGTTGGTAAATGTTGTTGAGTCAATGTTGACTCCTGGTGCCCCTATGGGAGAGTTGTCCTAAACTGTGTTCAGTCTTCAGTCAGGCAGCTAATTGTTGATAAAGTGTCATCCATAATTGCTGCTATTGTACAAATACATTGCATTGCTGGTCTTCCTTTTTAGTGTTAGCCTTCAACCTTGCTAGGCATCATGTTCCTCTTCGTTCCTTCAGTTCAGTCCCATACCGCTGGGTAGTGCACCTCTTCCTGCAGCATGGAGACTGGGCATGTCAGAAGTCTGGTACATCTACTGGTTGAAAGTGGTTTAATAAAAGTATTCTTCCTTTGCTATCCACATTTTTGACTGGGTTTGTTTGTTGCACGTGGATTCGTGCTTTTGTGTTGGACGTACTTCAGTAGCATGTTTTCCCCCTGGAAGGATGTGCTCAGCTTCGGGGAGGATGCCCTGGACAAATTTAATTCTCAAGAGGCCTTAATTTCCCACACAGAAGATGATACTGATACGATGATTCATCAATGGGAAGATGTTGTACGAATTACTCAAAAACAAGTAAAAGAAGAACTACATGCTGCATATCTTCTCGAATGCTGCAGATCTAAGATCATTCCTCGAGGCTTGAGAATAAATAAGGCACCAGGCTTGTATTTGGAAGAAAATGGTTTTGTAAGGTGTTGGAACGCAATTTTAAAAAAAAGTTCATTAGATTTAATGATTTTATTGATTAGTACAGCTAATAAAAAAAATCGGAATTATACAAAGCTGAAATAGATGAGAAACTTGTCGCAATAAAAGGATGTGACAACAATTTTGAGACGACGCATAAAGATTTTGAACAAAATAATTTAGCCTTTAAATATGAGGTTAAGAATAAGAAGATGGATACATTTAAAAGGGATGAAGAGGACTACCTGTATGGATACGTCTATCCATGGTGTAAAAAGGTAGAAGGTGATCGGTTGTATTTTAAAAAAAGATATACTATATTTGATCGTAAGGATACTGATAGGGAAGAATACAATGGTGACATTCCCTGTGAACAAAAGAAGAAGCACAATAGAAGTGAATCAACGGAAGTTATTGATGATTCTGCATCACTTTTTTCATCTCAAAAGGAACAGTCCAAGGTAGTAGATGAGCATGAAAGGAAGAAGAAAAGAAAAGATAAGCATTTTTTGAATATGGATTCCCTTTGGAAAGGGGGTGGTCAAGATCACTCACAGACGCGCCCCCAACAGATGGAATCACATTGGAACAAGGACCAGAATCAAGAGAGACCCAATGCCCCCCCCCCCTTTTTATCAGTTCAGGGGCCGCGGTCGGGGGCGAGGAAGGGGGACGCAGAGGGTCCGAGAGATCCATAGAGAGGAGATATTAAATCCTGATATGGAAAGTAATGTTATTAGTATATCTTACTATAAGTTCACTTCTGAAGAATCCCTCTTGAATAAAGGGTTGTCTTTTGTGCCAGTAAAGAGATATAATCCGTTTGAAACACAAATAGATCTCTACAAATTTTTTCGGAAGATCCATATACGATAATTTTTTTTTAACCATGAACCTCCCCATAATGAACAGTCTGTGATAAAGAAGAGATCGTGCTGGATTCCTCCATCAAATACTGACCCCTTGACTGAGGCCTTTGAAAAAGTAGTTCTAAAAGAAGTTGATAAATTAAGCACTGACGGACGGTTGCCATATCACAATTTAACTATCAAAGAGAGGGAAGCAGCAAAATCTCTGCAGAGTAATAATAATATCATCATAAAACCAGCAGATAAAGGGGGTGCGACAGTCATTTTAGATAAAGAATGGTATATTGCTGAAGTACAGCGGGGCAATTAAAAGATACTACATTTTATTCCCGACTGGATGGTGATCTTACACCTTCTTTGAAAATATCTATTGACAACATAATTCTGACTGCATTCAAATTTGGACATATTACAGAAAAAGAAAAGAGCTTTCTCATGGTAGATTCCCCTGTGATTCCTACTATTTACATTAATCCCAAAATTCATAAATCTGTAGAAACCCCACCTGGCCAACCGAGTATATCTGCCATTGGGTCTCTTATGGAGCCCATTTCACAATTTATGGATGTTTTATTACGTCCATTTGTTGAAAGTATGTGGTCGTATGTCCGTGACTCATCGCATGTCATTAACATCTTAGCTTCCATTCAAGATTTTGGTTCAGAGGTAGTTTTAGTCACATTGGATGTTGAGTCACTATATACAAACATTCCGCAGGAGGCGGCTTTAGCAATAATAGAGCGATGTTTGTATAATAGAAAAGTTCATAGACGTATTCCCACAGCATTTCTAATAGGCCTGGCCTGGTTTGCCCTTTGTGAAAATTTTCTGTTTTCGTGATTTATTTTACAAACAAATTAAGGGAGTAGCCATGGGCTCCTCTATGGCCCCAGACATCGCCAATCTATGTTTTTGAGTTTGAACATAAGAACAAAAGATATGCCATACTGGGTCAGACCAAGGTCCATCAAGCCCAGTATTCTGTTTCCAACAGTGGCCAATCTAGGTCATATGTACCTAGCAGTTTCCCCAAGAGACACAAGTTCCACAATGCTTGTACTGGGTCAAGCTTTGATATCTTCGGTCACTTCTTAATAATGGTTTATGGACCTTTCCTCCAGGAACTTGTCCAAACCTTTTTTAAATCCAGCTATACTAACAGCCTTTACTACATCCTCCGGTAACAAATTCCAGAGTTTGATTACACGTTAAGTGAAAAAATATTTTCTTTTATTAGTCTTAAATAGTTTACCCTGTAGCTTCATTGCATGTCCCCTAGTCTTTCTATATTCTGATAAGGTAAACAATCGATCTACGTTTACCCGTTCCACACCGTTCATTAATTTATAGACTTCTATCATATCTCCCCTCAGCCGTCTCTTTTCCAGGTTAAAGAGCCCTAACCTTTTTAGCCTTTCTTCATAGGAGTATCCTTCCATCCCCTTTACCATTTTGGTGGCTCCTCTCTGAACCTTTTCTAATAATGCTATATCCTTTTTAAGATACGACGACCAGAATTGCACACAATATTCAAGGTGCGGTCTCACCATGGAACGATATAGAGGCATTATAATATCTTTTGTTTTATTTTCCATTCCTTTCCTTATCATACCTAGCATTCTATTTGCTCTCTTGGCCGCCGTTGCACACTGGGCTGAGGGTTTTAACATGGTATCCACAATGACGCCTAAATCTTTTTCCTGGGTGGTGGTTCCTAATGTGGAACCTTGCATCGTGTAACCATAGTTTGGGTTGTTCTTCCCTAGGTGCATAACCTTGCACTTGTCCACATTAAATTTCATCTACCATTTTGATGCCGTGTCTTCTAATTTATCAAGATCCTCTTGCAATTTTTCACAATCCTCTTGGGTTTTAACAACTTTAAATAGTTTTGTGTCATCTGCAAATTTGATAACCTCACTCGTTATTCCATTTTCCAGGTCATTTATGAATATGTCAAAAAGCAGCGGACCCAGCACAGATCCCTGGAGTACACCACTATGAAGAAAAGTACATAAAAGATAATCCATTTAAAAGCAGTATTAAATTGTGGATAAGATACATAGATGACATTTTTGTCATATGGGATGGATCATTGCAATCTCTATCAGAATTCAACGATTGGATAAACAGCTGTGACGTTAATTTGCGATTTCAGGTAACTTATGATTTTCAGCAAATATCATATTTAGATCTACTTATTAAAAAACAAGGGAGGGATTCAGTAATACACTTTATAGGAAACCCACGGATAGGAATCAATTGTTACATTTCAAGAGTTATCATAATCTAGCACTCAAGAACAATTTACCCACTGGACAATTTCTGAGAGCACGGAAGATATGTACTTCCAATGAAGAGTTTGAACAGCAAGCTACCATCATGAAAGAAAGATTCAAAATGAGACAATACCCTGTGAATCAGATTAATAAAGCCTATAATGGCGAGGCCGCGGGCCTCCCTGGTGTGCGCGTGGCCGGCGTTAACCGGGGGGGGGTGGCCGGTCGCGTGCCGCTCCGTGCTCATGCGAGTCCGCGGTGGCGAGCTCGCGGCGTGCGGGGTTCTCATTGGCTCCCGCGGAGCCCGGAAGGCGGCGGGAGCCAATGAGAGGAGCTGGAGCCGGGCGTGAGGGGGGAGTGTGTTGGGGGCGTCGGGGCTCCTCCGGCCTTTCCCTCGTGGCAGCCGGAGGAGTCAGACGTGTGCGGGACCAGCACAGGGCTCGGGCCACGTGGCGAAGGACTCGGTGAGCGGCTACAATTATTTGGGGATTTAGGTGCTCGGGACCTCTCCTTCCTTTAGGGTTAAAAAAAAAAAAAAAGGAGAAGCGCCTATTTCAATTTAAACGGGCAGGAGTTTCTTTGGTGGCATGGGGAGGCAAAGCAAAAAGGGGGCCCACGGGGTAGCGGGGTGGGGGCTCCTCAGGGGCATGGGGCCAGGGGGGTATTGGGGCGGGGGGCTCCTCAGGGGCGTGGGGCCACGCGGGATGCGGAGGGGGGGGCGCGGGCGTCCTCTGGCGGTAGGGGGTGCAGTTGAGCAGTGTGGCCAGGGGGCGCAGTGCTGGGCAGCGCAGTAGGCCTGTTCCCAGTTCATCAGGGCGCAGAGGTGTAGCAAACGGATAAGCCTCCTGGGGTAGCAGTCTCAGGGGGAGCGCGGAGCTCAGAGGGGTTCCTGCACCGCCTCCGGGCAGATCAGGGGAGCTTTCCCGAAGGGGCACCACACGGGAGGCTGGGGGGTCGACAGGGTCAGTTCTGGCTCCGGCTACAGCAGGAACGGATAGGGAGGCAATGGGGCTAGGGCTGCCACAGGTACCGCTTGGGGGTGGGGGAGGGTCCCCCGATGGGTGACGTCCAGGCAGCAGGGGTCGTGAACTCTAGTAATTGGGCGGGTTGGCGGGGTTGTATGGGTGGGCCAGGGTTTCTCGGCGGGGACGGCTCGCTGAGCTGGGAGCATTGGCAGGGGGGGGGCAAGGCTCCTCGAGGGCGGACTGGCTGGGGGTGTGGCAGCAGCCTTGGGCCGTTGCGGGTGCCGCTGCGCCTTTTCCGTTTTTCTCTCTGCAGGTACCTCCTGGATGGCCGTACCCAGGATCACAGCGGCCTGGCTTATCGCAGAGAGCGGAGGAGGCTCCACTCCCCCAGGAAGCGGCTGACTTGGCGCAGGGCCTGGCAAATGCAGCGTCGGAGCGGCATGGGGCCAGTACAGCTGCGGCGGAGGCAGCCGGTACAGCAGGTGAGTCTCTCGGTCAGGTCACTTTAGCGGCCGCATCGTCTGATGGTCCGGGGAGGGGGGCATCCAAGAAAAAGCGGCGGCATTCGCGCCGTCGGCGTCGGGCATCTGGCTCCGAGTCCTCCACATCTTCGGGTTCTTCGACACCTTCATCCGCGTCTGCGGGTAGCAGGGGCGAGGGGGGCGGCGTGTTGGGGCCGGTGCCTACCGTGGCAGCTTTCTCGGAGTTTTGGGAAGGCGTGCCGAGGAAATTGAGGCGGAGAATCCAGGAGCGCCGTTACGTTGACATTTTTCGGTTGCTTGAGGGTCGTAAGCGTTCCGGGGACAGTAGGAGGAAGAGGAAAGCTGATGAGAAGGTGGGAAGGGTGCGCCGGGTTGCGCATAACGTGACCAATTGGACACGTGCCTTCTTGCGGTTAGCCAGTGTTTGGGGCTGGGTTCATCCGGAGCAGTATAGGATGCTATTGGCTTACGCGGACTCCATCCTGGAGGCATTTCAGTTGCACGATGGTTGGGCGTGGCTCAACTACGATGAAAAGTTCTGTGATAAGATGGAGGAGAATCGGCCACTGTCGTGGGGCACTCAGGACATTAATTTATGGCTCACGCAGATGTTGGTCAGAGCAGCTAGTGGGCCAGCGATTGGTGCAAAAGGCGGGCTAGTCACCGCTTCTGTGGCGCCGCGGCCCTTTCGGGCGGGGGATTCGGCGGCGGGGCAGAAAGCGGTTGGGAGGCACAGGGGACGTATGTTGGCGTTTCAACAAGTCCTCCTGCCCCTTTACGGACTGCAAATTCCGGCATGCGTGTAACGGGGGGCATTCCGCCCTTAAATGTGTTAAGCGAGGTGCGGGCACTGCCGGCTTGCCCCCCACGAAGCAGTGAGAGCTGGTGGGGAGTAGCCCCGACTCCTGTTAGGATTGATGCTTTCAGAGGGTTGTTGAGGAGATATCCCAGAAAACAGGATAGGGTTATTTTGGAAGGGGGCTTTTAGGAGGGGTTCAGATTCCGACGGGCGGGTGGATGGCGGTGAGCGCAGTGCGGAATGCTCCTTCGGTGAGGTGCTTTGCCAATGTCGTGCGGGAGAAGTTAGCGGAGGAGATCGCATTGGGGAGGGTAGCGTGACCTTTCGGGCAACTGCCCTTCCCAGATTTTGTGGTGTCCCCTTTGGGGGTCATCCCAAAAAAGGAGCCTGGGAAATTCCGGCTTATTCATAACCTGTCCTACCCCTGCGGGGCTTCGGTTAACGACCTGATCCCTAAGGGTCTTTGCGAAGTTCGGTATGCATCTTTTGACTCTGCTGTTGACCTCGTCCGACACTGCGGGAGGGCATGCTTGATGGCAAAGGCCGATATAGAATCTGCGTTCCGTTTGCTACCGGTTCACCCTTCGGCTTTTCCTTTGTTAGGATTTCATTTTGAGGGCCACTATTACTTTGATAGGTGTATGCCTATGGGGTGTTCGATTTCCTGTGCTCACTTCGAGCGATTCAGCACGTTTCTGCACTGGGCTCTGGTGGACCTAGTTGGTTTCGATCAGGTGGTGCATTATCTTGATGACTTCCTGGTCGTCGGAGCAGCCGAGACGGAGCAGTGCCAGGCATTGTTAACGGGTTTTATGCAGCTGGTGCAAGCGTGGGGAGTCCCGTTGGCGGCTGGAAAAACCGAAGGCCCAACGATACGGCTCACCTTTTTAGGCATTGAGTTGGATTCCGTGGAGATGGTGGCGCACTTGCCGGTGGTCAAGTTAATGAAACTCCGAGTATTGGTGGCGAATGTCTTGTGCTCTAAACGGATGACTTTGCGCGAGATGCAGTCATTGATCGGGTCTTTGAACTTTGCATGCAGAGTGATTCCGATGGGTCGTGTGTTCATGAGACGATTAGCAGCGACTACTGCTGGAGTCACTAAACCACATCACCGGCTGCATGTGTCACAGAGCATTCGGGCCGACCTAGCCATTTGGGATGAATTCTTGCGGGATTTCAACGGCATTACAGTGCTCAGGGACAAGGAGATTTCCAATCAAGATTTGCAATTGTTTACTGATGCGGCTGGAGGTCGGGGCCTTAGAGTTTACGTTGGAGGATCCTGGTGTGCGGCGGAATGGCCCAGTTCCTGGAAGGTAGCGGGTCTCACGGCTAACATAACTTTTTTAGAGTTATTCCCTATCCTTGTCTTGTTGTTATGGCCGGACAAGGTTCGCAATTGTCGGATTGTGTGGTGGTGCGACAACGAGGCGGTGGTATCAGTGATAAATCATTACACTCCGCGCTGCAGGCAGGTGGCCGACTTGATGCGGCAGGTTGTGTTAGCTTGTTTGAGATTGAATACTGTGATCCGAGCTCGGCATATTCCGGGGAGTTCTAACAAAGTCGCCGATGCTCTTTCCCATTTCAAGTGGGAGCTGTTCCGATTGTTGGCGCCAGAGGCAGAAGAGGAGGGACTGTCTGTCCCAGATCACTTATGGCAGATTGGCCTCCAGGGATGACCGAGCTTTTGAAGCAGTCAGTTTCGGCAGCTACTTGGACGGCTTACCAACGGGGCTGTGACAGCGTGGTGGCCTTCCTGGAGGAGCATGGATGGCATGGCGGTCTGCCACCTGATCAGCTTACGGGTCTGTATGTGTCAGCAGCGAAGGCTGCGGGATTTTCTCGGGCTACGGTGAGTAGAAATTTGGCGGGCTTCGCTTTCTTTGCCAAGGCGGCGGGATGGGGGGCTGTCGGGGGGGGGGGGTTCTTAACGCGTAGACTTTTACAAGGCTGGGGCCGAGCCTGTCCTGCGCCGAGGGATGGCCGACGGCCCATTACTTACGAGTTGCTTTAACGTTTGTGTGCGGCCCTGACTCAGGTGGTTTCTTCCGTTTTTGAGGGCGTCCTTTTTCGGGCGGTATTTTCCTTGGCCTTTTTTGGTGCTTTCCGCGTGGGGGAACTGATTGCGGATTCGCAGAGGGCGGCCGGAGCGGGCGGCCTGCAGGTGCACCAGGTGAAGTGTGAGGTCAGTATTTATCTAGCGCGTTCCAAGACAGACCAGTTGGGGCGAGGTGTGTGGATTCGGTTGCGAGCATTACGGGGGGCGGGCAGTTGCCCAGTTGATCGGGTAAAGGCCTACTTGCAGGTGAGGCCTAGGGGAGGGGGGAATTTGTTCATCCACGAGGATGGCCGGGTGCTTACGCGCTTTCAATTTACGGCGGTGCTGAGACTGGCGTTACGCTGGCTCGGAGAGGATGCGGGGTTGTTTGCGCCGCACTCCTTTCGTATTGGGGCGGCGATGAGCGCGGCGGCCTTGGGGTTACCCGAGGAGGCAATTCGGCGCTTAGGCAGATGGAAGTCGGGGGCCTGTCACAGATATGTGCGCTTGTAAGGGCGGTGGGGGGCTGGCTAACTGTGACTCTCTTTATCTTGCAGACGTTTTTCCAGAGTCTTGTCACTGTTGGGTTCTTGGCCACTCGTTTGTTTTCTGGGCCAGCCGACGAGCAGCGGCACGCCCGGTCGGGCTGTATTTGGGATTGGAGGCCTTCGGGGTGACTGTCTCATGGCTGGGCGAGCGCGGACTGCGATGGATTCAGCTCTTGCCTTTGCTGCGGCACCACGAACGGCTCAGAGGGACGCCAGATGCCTTGTTGATACATTTGGGTGGCAACGACCTGGTGTCCTGGACCTGCCGACAGTTGATTCGGACTGTTATTAAGGACTTGGGAGTGATCCTGAGGATGTTCTCTGGGGTATTTCTGCTTTGGTCGGATATCATTCCAAGGCCAGCTTGCAAAACTCAGAGGCGGTGGTCGCGCGGGTTGACGAAGATTAATCGCCAAATTGGCAGATGGGTGGGGGAGCGGGGGGGGGTGTCAAATATTGCACTCCTGGGCCGAGGTGGAGTGCGCTGGTTTGTATAGGGCGGATAGAGTGCATCTGTCCCCGGTGGGGATGGATTTGCTCCTCAATGATTGGCAAGAGGCCTTGGAAGGTATGCTGAAGAAACGGGGCGCTGGTCGCAGCTTGGCCGGGGGGGTGGCTCAGGTCGGGTGGGGCTTGAGCCGGTGGTGGGATCCCGGAGGTTTCCGGGGTCCGGAGCCGGAGCCAAGTAGTAGGGCGGGGGTGGGGTACCCCCAACCCGGACAGTCCCTCTGGCTTTTGCTAATAATATGGCAAAGTCGGAAGAGGGAGGCTAGGCAATTTGCCGGGGCCTGGACACGGCGGAAGCGGAAGCGGCGTCACTTTGCTACCCACATGGCTGGTGAAAGTACGCTCTGCTGGGGGGGGGGGGTAAAGTTAATGTTTGAATTGTTGATGGTTATTGTAATTTTGTTAATGGGGCAATAAAGCTGCGACCAGTTGAATTCCCAATAAGTGTTGTGTATTATTTGTCATTCAATGTCGAGGGGGGGGGGCCGATGGGCGGATGTAGCGGACCGGTCCGCCTTACCCAGTTATAGAGCCCACCAGTCCTCCTGAGATCAATTGTTGCAGCCACAAGAAAAGAGGACGAATGTGGGAATAGTATGCACCCTTCTTTATTCCCAGCACTCGCATAATATTGTGAAAATTTTAAAGAAACATTGGCATCTAATTCAAATTCTCCCAGGATTTCATGATTTAACCCTTACTGTAGCACATAAATGTAATATAAATTTATGCAACATGCTAGTCCCATTGGCATTTACTGAGTGAAAATTTCTCTCAAAATACAAGGGGCAATTTCAGTGTGGTAGATGTTCCATGTGTGTTCACGCCATTCCGGTCAGGAATCAGTACATCCATCCGATTAGTAAACAAGTATTTTACATTGATGACTTTTCAAATTGTCTCACAAGTCATGTGATCTATGTTATACAATGTCCCTGTAATAAATTATATGTTGGCATGTCCACTCGTCCTATTTGCCATAGAATCATCGAGCATAGAAGTTGTATCAATAGGAGTTTGGTTGATAAACCCCTGGTCACTCACTGGTTAGAGTATAAACATAAAATATCTGATTTAAAGTTTTTTGTGATCAAAAAAGTTAAGCTAAATTGGAGAGGAGGTGATGTTGTTAAAACCATTCTGCGTTTGGAGCAATGATATATTTTTGCCCTGAACACTCTATGCCCAAATGGATTAAATATGGAAAATTACTTATTGGTTTTCCTGTAGTGGTTTCCCTATAGGATATAACCATAAATCTTGGATAACCGTTCTTGTATATAGATTCTTCCTTTTACGATTTGTTAAATTTACACTGGTGGAGGTTTTAATATTTTTAAACAATCAAAAAGGAGTATGCTGGGGTGTCAGTATGGTTTATATGGCATCAGCGTTTTTAGTTTTTTTACAATTCATTGCCGTTGTTGTGTGATATTTATACCATCAATGTTTTAGTCCTTTTTTAGTTCTGGTGGGTCCTGCACACACATTCAAACACATACCAGGCTATTTTTGTATATCCAGCCCTTAGACTTTTTAATCATGGTGAGGCTTTCAAGATTCAGCTTTGATACAAAGGTTTAATAATAGCCGTTTTTCAATTTTAGCATCTGTTGTGGCTACGGGTAAAAATTGACATAGTTCTGTCAATCTTTATTGATGGCCTTATTTCCCGCTCAAACCATCTGCTCCATAGCGCAGACGCTGGTATTTTTAGTACAGTTGGCTGAAGGATCTGTCTGGCAAGTGATTAAAATGTGTCTCAGCATTCATTGCCCTCTCTTGAAATTACACAAAGAGTGCGGGTAAGTCTTGGATTGTTTTTTTATGATTCGGCTTGTTGACTTCTGTTAAATTGACTGATCTTAGAGTCGCACGGTATTTTAACATCTTTAAACGGTGAATTGTAAACATATATATGGCATTGGGTGCAAGTTTTAGGTTCCAATGCATTATTTGTAATGCGGAGCAGACCAGTCACTTTTAGTTTCTTTGCAAATTTTACAGCAGGTATATTAACTTTTTTATTTTTTATTTAATATGAAAGGGGTAATATTTGCTTACAGTTTCAAACTTTCATGAGTTCTTTCATCATGATGTTTAAGTTATATACTTCGAGTAAGGCCATCGGTGATTTTATGTTGTTTGGAATTTATTTTTATAGTGTACATGCCGGCGGTTCATAGTATAATCAGCTGTGTCTATTGTGTGCAGAGCGTTTTAGAAATATATATCGCATCTTGAGCTTTTGAAGCCACATATACAGCACAGGTATGTTTAACATTTAATTGGCATGGCTCACCTTATCATGCCCCCTCTTATGATGTTACTGTTTTTTATAAAAAAAAATCTCTTAAGGGTATTAAACACACCCCTATGATGACGTCCGTATGAAGGCTATTGTAAATTTAAATGATGTATCTTGGCCATGTCTGCCCTCAATCTTCAATATTCACCTATTTGTTGATGACGAGCCATCTTGGGATAGTTTACAGTATTTTGTTTTTTAATTAGATGCAGTTATGGTACTATTGATGATAGAGTATGTGTGTTTTGTGTAGCGTTAAGACACTAGCACAAATTAATAATGAGGGCCTCTGTAGAAATGATATTATAAGGGGCTAATTTGGATAAAAAGGCTTTGAGTCAGCTTGGTCTGAAAGACATATGTCAACAATCTTTCCTTGGTCAATTTTTGTTCCTTTTTTCCCCCGCATATTGCGCTTCTCCTTTTTATTGCTTAATAATGCACTTACATATAGTACAATTTTGAACCCCTACCTTTTTACACAAATATTGATTGTGTTATAAGTATAAGAGAATACAAAGATATGTCCTTTTCTTTGTCAAGTTTTTTAGTCACATTGATGTTGAATTTAATGTTATTATATCATATTTTTGACCTTACCTATTGTTTGCTAGTTAATACATTAACACACAAAATTCATAAACAGCTGTACATCTAAAGTTATTTTGTGTATGTTACATGTTTAAATGGCTTTTGCATACATTGTTTACATATTTATGTATTATGTACTAATGGGTTCACATGTACGTTATTTCTCTTTTATGGTGCTTTATTTGTTTTTAAAGTGTTTTTAAACTATTGATTTTATATTTACATGATTTTATATGTTGCATTTTTAGCCAAATTTAGCCCCTGATGAAGGCATAGCGAAACACGGCCTGTGTTGGGCCATTGGCTGAAAGTGGTTTAATAAAAGTATTCTTCCTCTGCTATCCACGTTTTTGACTGGGTTTTTTCCATCAAATACTGAGCCATCACTGACACATAAAAATGGCCTTTTTCAAGGCCACATGCATTAATTTGAAAGAAACCTGGCATGCGTCCATATTTTAAAGCATACTTACAATAATATATCGTTGGCCAATGATGTACATTATGCGATTTTCACAGAAAATCTATCAACAGGACAACTATGGGGAACAAACTCAGAAAATAAGGGCCAAACCAATACTAAAAGTTGGCCCTAATAGCCAAATCTATCACTTATCATGAGATACACAGAAAAAGCCACTGGGAGGAAAAAGAAATTAAGATATAAGGTCACAAAGTTGAAAATACATCAAATTTACAAGTGATTCCAGATTTTGCACACCACTATAGGTTATAAGCTCCCTGGGGCCTGAATAATACGTACTTCCTGTACCTGAATCTAATTCACCTTGAACCCTGAGAAAGGTGTGAGCTAATTTCCAATGACTTTAAATGTAATGTGACTATATTTTGCATAATAGGTTATCAGGGTAAAGTGGTTATAAAAAGTATGAAATTTCATCTACTATAAGTTAACATTTGTAAAATGGGATCTAAAAATTGTTCTGGCTCTGTATTCAGAAGCTTAGGGTAGGTCATAAGTTGTTGGTAAATGCTTTTGAGTCAATGTTGACTTCTGGTGCCCCTATGGGATAGTTGTCCTAAACTGTGTTCAGTCTTCAGTCAGGCAGCTCATTGTTGATAAAGTGTCATCCATAACTGCTGCTATTGTACGAATCCATTGCATTGCAGGTCTTCCTCTTTAGTGTTAGCCTTCAACCTTGCTAAGCATCATGTTCCTCTTCGTTCCTTCAGTTCAGTCCTGCACCACTGGGTAACGCACCTCTTCCTGCAGCATGGAGACTGGGCATGTCAGAAGTCTGGTACATCTACTGGTAGAACCTCCCACCAGCTTCCAGTGTGTCCAGTCTCCATGCAGCAGGAGGTTGTGAGCCTAGGAATTAGGCTCAGCAGGAGGAGCATATAAGTAGTGTTAGGATTTTCTATTTGGGATTTCTTTACTTTTTGTGTGGGTCTTGTACCTTTTATTTATTTTTAGAGGAGTTGGGGGGGAAAAAAAACATTTCTCAGAGCAGAGCCAGGCTGGATAGGAAACAGAGGGGGATCCCTGCTCTCCCTTTCCACCAATTTCAATTTCTGGTGTCTGGCTGCACTCCCTGCCTAGTCAGCACGGTGGGGAGTTGCTATTTCTTGCTGCTCTGCCTGCCTTCGTTTCTGTGCCGGGATTTGAATGGCACAGACGTCGGTGCTGATCCAGCCCTCAGGACCTGTCTGCTCGTTGCTGGAGATCCAAGATAAGCTTAAAGACGGGGGCTCCTCCAAAGCCCAGGGGGATGGAGGGCTTTTGGAGGGAGGAGGGGGGCTAGAAGCCCCTTCCTCTCCGCAAGCTTCAACCTTGTCGGGTCCCGGGCCAAGTAACACTCAGACGGCTACTGCCTCCCTGATGGAGGATTTTTCGCCAGATTTTGTGTTGCTGTTGCATCAGGCTTATTTATTTATTTATTTAATACTCATTTTTATACCGCATCTTCCAGAGATCAGTTGCGGTGTACAAATAACAACAATTAACAAAGCGAAGTTTGTTTTACATAGAACATCTTAAAATATCATAGAACATAGAACATCTTAAAATATCATAAATTAAACAAAGTTAAGTCTAGGAAACTAAACAGTGAATTTAAACTGGAACCGTGTAAAAACAATTAACTAACAAAAGGTAGTGTCTATATACATAAGATAGTACATAACATTGCCTTCATCGCCAGGGGCGACGCCTATCACGCCGCCCGCTCCCTAACCTTGGGGGTTTAAGGAGGGGTTGCCTTGTGATGCCCTGGAGGCAATTAGTTGTAGTTGTGTTTAGTGCTTCGAGCAGTAAGGCATGGCAAAGAGAAATTTATTTTTCATGAGGTTTATTTGCCCGTTGTGCAGTTCAAATGGTACAGACGGTGCAGAAGTATAAATCCAAAACAAGAGTAAAGAAACTTGCTAAACAGACTTGCAATGCTGTGCTATATTCAGGAATTCACATTCCCTTCATGTGATCCAATCAAAAAAAGGGTGAGACAGAAAAGTTCCTACAACAGTAGTGCTCCTGTTATAGCAATCACTGGTACATTGACTCATTCACTTTCTACCAGCTTCTTGTATAGGACGAGTTAAGTGCCTCTGCTATATTGCTTCATATAACAGGTAAACTTTTCCCCTTAATTGTCTTTCTCAATTAAGCATGTAGAACAGTCCATTAACATATCCTCTTCTGAGGAAGGCAGAGAATTAGAAATAGGCATTCCTTCTTTACAGCCAATAACTGGTTCTGGAGCACTGTAGTTAAAACTTGCCTTATGTTCTAAAAACTCTCTGAACTCGTGGAGAAGTGATTCAGCTGGTGACTTCCCTTCACTTAGCTGGCGTTCCTTTTCTCCCGTGAGCAATTGTTTGCTGAGCCTCTCTATCTCAGGCTGATTAGCATATTTGTTTGTGTGAGGAAAACAAACATTCAATGTGCTGCTAACGTTATCTCCCCACCTTTCTCTACCCGTGGGTGCTGTGCTTAGATACTTAGCAGTAATGGGAGAGTCTTTAAAGAGATATTTAAAAGCACTGACGTCAGCCCTTTCCTGGCTAGGTTCTTCAGCTAGCTTGTAAGAATATTCACTTTTATTCAAAGCTTCTCCTTGCTGAAAACAGCTGCCACCATTTTGTCTGACTTGGCTTTTAAAACTAGGGCACACTCTCTCTGGCTTTGGAGCATAACACTTATCCACTACTTCTCCCCCACTGGGTACCTTGTATAGAAGTTTCTCTTGGAGAATTCTTTGTCCTTCTGCCTTTTATTCCATAGCTCTGCCTGGTCCTGTAGCCTTGGATCTCTCAGCGTTCTGAAAGTATTCTGCCTCCAGCAGTTCCTTTCCTCTTCTGAGTCTTCCACCACGCTACCTGCTAGTTGCAGATTATTGGAGGAATCACAGCAGCAAAGATATTTCCTTCCAGACTTTCCCTCTGAAACTCTTGTTTCTCCTTCTGGAAATTCTCTCCGTCCCTGTTGTTCTCTTGGCTTCTCTCTTAGCCTCTGTGGCTCTCCTAGTTTCCTTTGCTCTCTTTCACTTCCTGGTTTCAGACTATTTAACCAGGTGCTTCTAGCTTGCACTGCCCGCCTCCTCTTGGGGCGTGCCCAATCAAGAACTTTACTACTCCCTTCCCCGAGGTGAGTTGTTCTGCTTGATTAGTTCTGAGTTTTTTTCTTTCTGCAGAGAAATCCCTGCTTTCTCCTGCAGTACCGGCTTCTACCACCGGATGCTTATCTGTGTCCATCGGTTCCTGGGGAGCTACTGGGTCACACGCCGGACACCTCTGTTTTACCTCAGAGGGTGGTTTGGGTAGCGGCAGAAACAGCAGTTGGAGCTGAAGTGAGTGCAGCTAAGAGACCGAGGATGCAGGATGAGACCACGCTGGCTTCAGATTGGTTGGAAGGAGATGATTTGGAGACAGAATTAGAGGAGCCGGCAGGGGACCTGGAAGAAGGCGAAATCTAAGAACCGGAGGATCAGGCACGGATTATCCGGGTGTTCAGAAGAGAGGAGTTAGCAGCTCTGATCACGGAATCTCTGCAGGTGCTTAACCTTCCAGGGATCTCGGTGGAGGAAGAGAGTGTGGAAGATCCGCTCATCCAGGCGATGCAGAAGACTCAGACGGTTTTTCCGGTGCATAAGGTTGTCAGACAGATGATTCAGGATGAGTGGGATTTGCCGGAGTCAGCTCTTAGGGATGTAAGATCCATGTCTCGGCTCAATCCTTTAGCGGATCAGGAACGGGAGTTGTTTCGTTCATCTCAGATAGATGCGGCCATGTCTGCAGTCACAAAAAAGACTACCATCCCGGTGGAAGATAGTGCAGCGCTGAAAGATGCTCAGGATAGAAAGGTGGACTCTTTGGTGTGAGGCAGTGCACGTTTTGCAAAGTCTCGGTTGGGTGGTCAATGCCGCCAAGAGTCGGTTGGTGCCTTCTCAGGTCTTGGAGTATCTCGGAGTTTGGTTTGACATGTGGGTTGGGGTGGTGTTTCTTCCGGAACTGCAGGTTCAGAGCCTTCAGTCCTTGGTACGCAACCTCCGGAAACGGCTCCGATGGCCTGGCATTTTCTTCAGGTGCTGGGAACCATGTCAGCTACCTTGGAAGTGGTGCCTTGGGCCAGAGTGCACATGCGGCTGTTGCAAAGGTCTCTGCTTCAATGCTGGTTGCACCAGAACGACTTGCTGAACAAATGCTTGCCCTGTCCAGGGCATGTCCAAGCATCTCTCCTTTCGTGGCTATGGACGGAAATGCTGACAGCAGGGATGCCATTCAAATAGCCACAGTGGGTTCCGTTATTGATAGATGCCAGCCTAGTGGGCTGGGAAGCTCATTGCGAGGGATGATTTGTGCAGGGAGTGTGGAGTGTGCAGGAAGCTCAGTGGTCTATCAACTGTCTGGATCTACGGGCGGTAGCTCTCGCTCTGAGAGCGTTCGAGACCGTGCTACAAGGGTGCGCAGTTTGAGTGCTGTCGGACAATGCTTCAGCAGTAGCATACCTGAATTGGCAAGGCAGCATGGGCAGCGTGGTGCTCGAGGCGGAGGCGCGAGCTCTGTTCGAGTGGGTGGAGCTCTGGCTGGTGGCTCTGTCAGCGGCGCACATTGCAGGCGTAGACAACGTGATGGCGGATTATCTCAGCAGAGTTTGTATGGACTCCAGAGAGTGGGAGTTGAACCCGGAAGTGTTTCAGCAGCTGGTAGTCAGGTGGGGGTTGCCTGTCATGGATCTCATGGCCACCTGGCAGTCGGCCAAGGTCAGATGCTTCTTCAGCAGGAGAAGGGAAAGGATGTCTGAGGGGATCGATGCTTTGATTCAGAAATGTCCCTCTTTGGGACTACTGTATGCCTTTCCTCCCTGGGCGCTCCTTGGCTGAGTGATTCAGCGCATCGAGGCGCATCAGGGTTCTCTGATTCTCATAGCTCCGGATTGGCCATGTTGTCCCTGGTATGCGGACCTGGTGAGACTTCTCGATGGCAACTCTGGCTGTTACTGATGCAGGAGGATCTGCTTCTTCAGGGGTCTCTTCGCATGCCGCAGATAGCTCAGTTCTCGCTTACGGCTTGGCCATTGAAAGTGCTCGGTTGTGGAAGAGGGGCTATTCTTTGGCGGTAATTGCTACTCTGCTTTTGGCCAGAAAGCATTCTACGTCCTTGGCGTATGTTCGGATCTGGCGTATCTTTGAAGACTGGTGTTCAGCGAAGCAGCTGCGACCGTCCTCGGTGTCCATTCCGGTGGTTTTGAGTTTTCTTCAGGATGGTTTCTATAAGGGGTTAGCTGCCAGTTCATTGAGAGTTCAATTGGCGGCGATTGCCTGTTATCATGGTAAAATTCAAGGTGGTTTGGTGGGAGCTCATCTGGACGTTTTGCGGCTTATGAGAGTGGTGGCTTGGTTGCTGCCTCCATGCAGGGTGGTGGTTCCTCCTTGGGATCTCAATCTGGTGTTGGGGGCTCTGACAAGGCAACCTTTTGATCCTCTGAAGTTGGCGTCTATGAAGGATGTAACATTGAAGACAGTTTTTCTGGTGGCCATTTGTTCGGCGCGAAGGGTGTCCGAGTTACAGGCGTTGTCATATCGAGAGCCTTTTTTGTCGTTCTTGAAGGAAAAGGTAGTCTTACGTCCAGTACCATCCTTTCTCCCAAAGGTGGTTTCACCATTTCATGTAGACCAGTCTGTTTCCTTACCGGTGTTGAGGTCACAGGATGGCAGCGTAGCAGGCCATAGTTTGCGATTGCTTGATTTGAAAAGGGCGCTCCAGTGTTATTTGAAGGCGATGGAGTCGTTTTGCAAATCAGAGTGTGTTCTCTTTTTGGAGGTTCACAGAAAGGCGAAGCGGCGTCTAAGGCTTCTATTTCTAGGTGGCTTAAGGAAGCGATTGCATCAGCTTATATTCTGCTCGGTTGGCAGGTGCTGGTGGGGTTAAATGCTCATTCCACTAGAGCTCAGGCAACTTCTTAGACGGAACATGGTTTGGTTCCGACGGTGGAAATATGTAAGGTAGCCACATGGTCCTCCTTGCACACCTTTAGTAAGCATTACTGTCTGGATGTTCAGGCGGCAGGCAATGCCTGTTTCGGATCAGCGGTCTTGTGATCCGGTTTGGCAGGTCCCTCCCATTAGTGTACTGCTCTGTTACATCCCAGCGGTGCGGGACTGAACTGGAGGAACGAAGAGGAAAGTGAAATTAGACTTACCTGCTAATTGTTGTTCCTTGAGGAACTCCAGTTCAGTCCCGATTCCCTCCCGAGAAATGTTGGGGAGGGTTAGCAGTCGATGGATGTGTACAAAGACCGTCCGAAGGAAGTCACATATTTCAGTAAGTTGACAGTTATGAAAGGTAAGTGTCTAGTTTTTGTCTTTCCTATTCTTTATCTCTAACATCTTTTTGCTAACTTGTTTCTTGGTGGAGCGGTAGAGAAGTTATCCTCTCTTTTCTCCAGGGGGGATCAGTTTAGTGGCAGTTCGAGCCATCAGTTGAAATTTTAAATTGGTTTATCACTACTTATATGTTGCTCCTTAGAGTTTGCTTTGTCAATAGATCACTGGAAGCTGGTGGGAGGTGCTACCAGTAGATGTACCAGACTTCTGACATGCCAAGTCTCCATGCTGCAGGAAGAGGTGCACTACCCCAGTGGTGCGGGACTGAACTGGCGTTCCTCAAGGAACAACAATTAGCAGGTAAGTCTAATTTCACTTTTTTCTCTAATGATATCTCTCTCTGAGTCATTAAACCTTGTTGTGCATGTTTGAATCTGGGACACTCCAAGTAGACCTAACTGCCAGCACCTAAAATGTTAAACTGCCCCTCTATTGTTCAATATACCATCCCCAGATTGGCTGGTGAGGAGTGCACTGGCCATAAAATGAAACTGACCACTCCTCTATATTTATCCTATCCACATTCTAATAGCAAAAATCCTTGTCAAGTTCAGAAAAAGGACTGGCACGATGATCCTTTTCGAAAAGCCATCATTTAATAGTACTTATCTCCATTTTTGAGCATTTAAACGTACTGTGCACTTTGACAGATTAGAGCAGAGATTTTTTTGTTTTAGGGATTTTGCAAACTTCAGTACAGTCAAACCTCAGTTTTTGTATGCCCTAGTTTTCGTACGATTCGGTTTTTGTTGGCTTTTTTTCATCAAGATTTTGTCCCAGTTTTCGTACATTGTCTCGGTTTTTGTACAGTTGAAAATGGAGCACCATCTTGTGGCCAGAAGTGGGATTTTCTTTATTTTGATTCTCTTGCTGATTGACTGTCTTCCATGTGCCAACAAGAGTCTTCAATAAAGGTAAAAGTGATGTTAAATGTTCATTTATCCATTTCATTAGTCATTTTATATTTATTTCTCATTGTTTTCTGTATGTAAAAATATAGTTATTATCTTTAAAATGTATTTTTTGTTAATATTTTTGGGTGTCTGGAACAGATTACTTGGATTTACATTATTCCTTATGGGAAATATTGCTTCAGTTTTCATACATTCGGTTTTATTTTTATTTATTTTATTTATTTTATACACATTTATATACCGCATCTTCCAAAGTTCAGTTGCGGTTTACAGTGAACAATAGTTAACAAAGCAAGTTTGTTTTACAGGGAACGTCATATTATAACAGAACATATTTACAAGGAACATCATATTATATATAGAATATACAGTCTAAACAATGTGGGATAATACAGAACAGAATAAACTATATACAGTTTTATATATGTATTTATATACATGGAAGTGAAAGGACATAAGCTGTGAAGTCATCATGATTGTGTGTCAATTGTGTGGGTTAGGGTTTTTGCTTGATGCAGATAGATACCTGTTTAACCTTTGTCTAAAGCAGGTTGTGAGTTATCTATGTTATAGTGTTTGGTGAACAAATAAGTTTTTAATTTTTTGCGGAGTTCCATGATCTCCGTTAGTGTTCGTAGCTCCTCTGGGAGGGAATTCCAGATCGTTGGGGCTATGTGGGAAAAGGCTCTGTTATTTGTTGATTTATGGGCTCTTGTATAATCTTTCGGGATCTTTAATCTGTTCAATTGTCCTTTTCTGTGTGTGGACTTAGATGGTTCTTTGTGTATTAAGTTACATAGCATAGTTGGGGCCATATCATATAAGGCCTTGAATGAAGTTATTATTGTTTTGTAGATTATTCTACTTTGAATTGGTAGCCAATGGAGAGAGGCTAGTATTGGTGATATGTGTTGGAGTGAGTTAATTTTCAATATGATTCTGGCCGCTGCGTTTTGCGCTAATTGCAATCGTTTGATGTTTTGTTTTGATATGCCTATTAGAATTAGATTGGCAAAGTCAAAATGTGGAGTTATGGTGGCCTGGATTATGTTGATAAAGTCTTGTGTAAATACTAGCGGACGAAGTTGTTTGAGGGTTTTGAGTTTGAAATAAATTTTCTTTATGGTATTGCTAATGTGTGTTTCCATCGTAAGGTGTATGTCTAGAATTACGCCTAGATATCTTATTTCGTTTTTTATTTTAATTTCTTGGTTTTGAAGTCTTGTGTGTGTTGGGGGGATATAGGATTTGTTCTTGGTCACGATTAGAACTTCAGTTTTAGTGTGGTTTATGTGGAGGTTTTGTGCTTTTAGCCAAGTAGTAATTTCATTATAACAGTCCGATAGGAGTTGTAGCGGTAGGTTGGGTATCGTGAATGGAATATACATCATAATATCGTCTGCGTATAGATGATATTTTACTCCAAATTTTTTGAAAATGTTGCAGACTGGTTTTATGTAGATATTAAAAAGCAGGGCTGATAGCGCTGAACCTTGTGGTAATCCAATTTCTTGTTTATATGTGGTTGAGTTTTGATTTCCAATTCTTACATTTTGCGTTCTATTATCTAGGTAGGATGAGAACCATTTATGTACTGTAGAGTTTAAGCCTATTTGTCTCAAGCTATTGAGCATTATTGTGTGGTGTACGCTGTCAAACGCAGCTGATATATCAATGAAAAGTAGAATGAAGGCCTGTTTATTATTGTCAATTCCTCTTAGGAGCGTATCTATTAAAACTGTGAGGAGTGTTTCAACTCCATGGCGTGGCCGAAAGCCATACTGTTGCTCATCAAGAGGGTAAGATGAGTCTAGAAAGTCCTGTGTCTGTAATTGGAAGGCCTCGGGTCTGCGTCCTGTGGCCGCCGCTAACCGGGGGGCGGCAGGCTGCCCTCCCCCTCGGGATTCGGCGGCGCGCGGGCACAGAGAAGGCCGCGCTGTCCGGCGGTCTCATTGGCTCCCGTGGGTTTTTCAAGCGTGCGGGAGCCAATGGGAGTCCGAAGTCTGCGGGCCACGGAGGGGGGGGGATGCGGGGACCCGGCGCTGCTCCAGTCTCTCGGTTGTTGAGGCTGGAGGCGCTGGACGTGTTTTCTGTTACCTCGTGCTTGGCCTGACGATTGCTGTGGCAGCCGGGAGCGGAGAATCCAGGTGGCGTGACAGGCGGCTGGAGAGTCGGGGCGGCAGCGTTCTCATAGCGCTGCTTCTGTGGAACAAAACCTGTTTGTTGGCTGGGGCCCGGGTGGAGAAGGACCCCAGGGGCAGGCACGTGGTGCGATTTGCAGGCAAGTGTTCCGTGGTAGGCAGGGCATTTAAAAAACAAAAAACATACCAAGAATACTTTATAAATTACATAAATTAATTAGAAATCCTGAGGAGCGGTTCCAGCCTACTCCTATGTCGGCTAAAGGGAAAAAAGGGGGCACCCGGCAGATGAAGAGGTCTGTTCCGGCTGCCCCGGGTGAGGCAGGAGCTCGTGGGGCTTCTTCTTTAGGGCCTGCCCAACAACCGGCCCAGGGGAGGAGGGGTGGGTGCAGGGCTTCTGGAGGGCCTCAGGAGCTGCCTTCTCCTGTCACCCGGGGGCGGGGGGTAGTCAGGGGCAGAGCCCCTAGCCGGAGCGGCGCTTCCAAACGAGGCTCAGGCTCTGTAGGCGGCTCCGGCCGGGGTAGGCACGGGCATAGGGGGAGTTCTGGGGCCCCGGTTGAGCGGGGTGGTCGAGGGCGGTCTAGGGGGTTAGCGAGAGGTGGGCTGGGGTTGAGTGAGGATCACGGGTCTTTGGGTAGCGGTGGTGTGGCCCCGGCTCCTGTACTCAGTGGTGCCGGGTCATGCCAGCAAGGGGGCGTTACTCTGGTTGGGTCATCGAGTCAGGGGGGTTTATCGGCCGCTTCGGGAGGGGGTTACCCGCCAGCTTGGGAGCATTGGCAGAGCGGGGGGCAAGGCTCTTCGCATGCGGAGTGGCTAGGGGCGTGGCAGCCTCCGTGGGCTCTGGCAGGTGTTCCTTCGCCCTTTCCTGTTTTCTCTCCGCATGTACCTACCGGATGGCACTACGCAGGACCTCCTTGGACGGCAGCTGCTGGACAGATGGATGGCGGGACGGTGCCTGCTGGGCGTAGTCCCTTGCCTGGTGGGACAGTTGGAGGAACTGCCGCTTCTGCTTCGACGCAACGGGAGACTGGAGCTGCTACCGAGGTGGTGTCAACGGCTGCAGGTGAGTTGGATGCTGGCGCAGCGACGGGTGTAGCTGGTGCCGCAGCAGGGAGTGATACTAGGGCGGCCGGAAAAGGTAAGAAGCGGTCGCGGAGGGGCAGGCGGCATTCATGTCATCGGCGACGGCGTTCGGGATCCTCCTCTTCGTCAACCTCGGAGTTTTCATCCAGTTCCATCTCCGATGGCGGGGGGCGGGGTCGTGAGGGTCAGGGAGATCCAGAAAAGGCCGTACCGGTTGTAGCAGCGCCTTCGGTCGTGGCTTTCTCGGAGTTATGGGAGGGAGTGCCAAAGAATCTTCGTCGGAGAATTGTTAAGCGTCGCTACTTAGATATCTTCCGTTTGTTGGAGGGTCCAAAACGGTCGGGGGATAGTCTGAGGAAGAGGAAGGAGGACGAAAAGGCGGGTAGGGTTCGGAGAGTAGCGCGGAACGTCGTCAATTGGACGCGTTCCTTTCTGCGTTTAGCTAGTGTATGGGGTCATGCGCATCCGGATCAGTATGGGATGCTACTGGCGTATACGGATTCCATCTTAGAGGCGTCACAGACTCATGAAGGTTGGGCTTGGCTCAACTATGATGAAAAATTCTGCGATAAGATGGAGGAGAATCACCTGCTTTCCTGGGGGACGCAAGACATCAATCTTTGGCTGACGCAGATGGCGATCAGACCAAGTGGAGGGAGTTTGGGTGGGCAAAAGGGGGGACTGTCTGGCCCGGTGAGGGTGGACAGGCCCTTTCGATCTGGCGTGCCCCCGGTTTTGCAGAGGACCCCAGGGGGGGGGGGGGTGCGGGTGACTTGTGCTGGCGGTTCAACAAGTCTTCCTGCCCCTTTCCGGATTGCAAATTCCGGCACGCCTGCTCTCTCTGTAACGGCAGCCACTCAGCGATCAAATGTATCAAAAAGGGTGGTGGAGGCGCCGCGCCCCCCCCCCTCACCGGCAATAGACACCTGTTGAATTTGGCTCCCACTCCGATTGTGATTGATGTTTTGGGTCCTTGGCTTAGGAACTATCCTAAGCGACGGGTAAGCAGCATTTTAGAGCATGGCTTTCGGGATGGTTTTCCTATTCCGGTGGTCGGCAGCGTGGAGGTAGCCAGGGCCCGGAATTCGCCTTCAGTTCGGCGTTTTGCGCAGTTGGTCAAAGATAAGTTGGCATCTGAGATTGCTTTGGGTAGGGTAGCGGGCCCTTTCGGCGAGCAGCCTTTTGCTGAATTTGTCGTATCTCCGCTGGGTATTATCCCAAAGAAGGAGCCGGGCAAGTATCGCTTGATACATAATCTGTCCTTTCCCATTGGTTCCTCGGTCAATGATCACATTCCCAAGAAATTGTGCGCGGTACGCTATGCATCCTTTGATGAGGCGGTCGAACTCGTGAGAACCTGTGGGACTGGATGTTTGTTGGCAAAAGTGGATATTGAATCCGCCTTCCGGTTATTGCCCGTGCATCCGTCGTCATTTCCTTTGTTGGGGTTCTGCTTCGAAGACCAATTTTATTTCGACAAATGCATGCCTATGGGTTGTTCGATTTCATGTGCTTATTTCGAACAGTTTAGCTCCTTTTTGCATTGGGCATTTGTTGACTGGATGGGGTGCGATGCGGTCGTGCATTATTTGGACGACTTCCTTTTCGTTGGACCGGCGCATACAGAGCAGTGTAAGGCGTTGCTGGACGGTTTTGTACAATTAGCCCAGATATGGGGGGTTCCCTTAGCGTCAGGGAAAACTGAGGGTCCTGCGACTACCCTTACCTTTTTGGGTGTAGAGTTGGATTCAGTAGCGCGGGTGGCTCGCCTGCCAAATGAGAAAGTCGTGAAGTTGCGAGTGTTAGTTGCGAATGCGATGGTTTCAAGCAAGCTAACATTGCGTGAGATGCAGTCCTTGATAGGTTCGCTTACTTTTGCTTGTAGAGTTATCCCGATGGGGCGAGTTTTCTTGCGTCGGCTAGCAGCGGTTACGGCGGGTGTGGTGAAGCCCCATCACAGGATTAGGATGTCACGCAGCCTGCGGGCAGACCTCAGCGGGGTCGGGAGGAGACTACTGCGGAGCTGCAATTGTTTACTGATGCGGCTGGGGGTGTGGGCCTGGGGATTTATTTTGGGAGATCTTGGTGTGCGGCGGGGTGGCCACAGTCCTGGCAAGATGCCGGCCTTACGAATAATGTTACCTTCCTTGAGTTGTTCCCCGTGTTGGTGGTGCTTTCATTATGGCCGGACAGACTTCGCAATCGTAGAGTTCTGTGGTGGTGCGACAATGAAGCAGTGGTGTCCGTGATCAATAATTATTCCCCACGATGTAGGCCTGTCGCCGACTTAATGCGGCAGGTTGTGCTCGCTTGTTTGCGGTTGAACTTGGTGATTAGGGCTCGGCATATTCCAGGCAGTCATAACACGATTGCTGATGCTCTTTCTCGTTTTAAGTGGGAGCTGTTTCGAACCTTGGCCCCAGAGGCGGATGAGGAGGGAGCGTCGGTCCCGGATCACCTTTGGCGAATTGGCCTAGTGACATGATGGAGCTGCTGCGGAATTCAGTCTCTCCGGCGACGTGGGTAGCTTATCAGCGAGGCTGCAGCAGTGTGGTGTCCTTCCTGGTACTGCAAGGGTGGCGAGGTGGTCCAGCGTCAGATCAGCTTGTGGGTCAGTATGTGCTGGCGTCAAAGGCGGCGGGACTGTCGCGGGCTACCGTTCGGCGGAATCTGGCGGGGTTTTCCTTTTTTGCACGCGCCATAGGCTGGGGGGCAGCGGGTGGGGGATTTTTAACGCTTATGCTTCTGCGTGGTTGGGAGCGATCCAGTCCTTCGTTGGGTGATTGGCGGCACCCTATCACGCACGAACTGCTCGAGCGTTTATGCGGTGTTTTGCCTCAAGTGGTTTCATCCTCCTATGAAGGGGCGCTCTTCCGTGCGTTTTTTTCGGTGGCTTTTTTCGGCGCTTTTAGGATGGGCGAGTTGGTGGTGGAGTCGAGTAAGATTTGCAACGGGAGGGAGGTGCAGATACATCATGTGCAATTCCTCGGGGGAGGGGTTCGTATCCGCCTTGCTCGCTCTAAGACGGATCAGGCAGGGCGAGGTACGTGGGTGGCCTTGACAGCGGTGCAAGGCTCCTCCTCGTGTCCCATGGCTTTATTGCAAGCGTACTTACGCGTTCGTCCGGACACCGGCGGTAGCCTATTTATGCATCGGGATGCGCGGGTTCTTACGCGTTTCCAATTTTCGGCGGTTCTGCGACTGTCGTTACTGAGGTTAGGTGAGAACCCAGGTGCGTTTGCCCCTCACTCCTTCCGGATTGGGGCGGCGACCAGCGCCGCAGTTGCTGGACTGTCCGATCAGGAGATACAATGGATTGGGAGATGGAGATCGCGGGCTTTCCAGAGCTATGTGCGCCCGTAGGACATGGGGGGGGGGGGGTTTACTAACTGTTTTGTTGTTCTTTCTTTGCAGATACATGCCGAGGATCGTGTTGCTGTTGGGTGATTGGCCACTCCTTTGTGTTCTGGGCTGGTCGGCGAGCAGCGACACGGCCGATCGGGTCGGATTTGGGACTTACTGAGCTCGCGGTGACCGTCTCATGGCTGGGCGAGCGCGGACTCCGGTGGATCCAGTTTTTGCCTTTGCTGCGGCATCACCAGTGTTCCAGAGGTGCACCGGACATTTTGCTGATACATTTGGGTGGCAACGATTTAGTTTCCTGGACTTGTCGACAGTTGATTCGGGCAGTCAAAAAGGACTTGGGGGTGGTGTTCGGGATGTTTCCGGGAGTGTTATTGTTGTGGTCTGATATCATTCCAAGGCCATCCTGTTGGGCTCAACGGCGGTGGTCACGGGGTGTGACAAAGATTAACCGTCAAATTGGCAGATGGGTGGGTGAGCAAGGGGGCATGCAAATTTTGCACCCTTGGGTTGACGTGGAGTGCTCGGGCCTGTATAGGCCAGACGGCGTGCACTTGTCCCCGATAGGGTTGGATTTACTTCTCAACGATTGGCAGGAGGCCTTGGAAGGTATTAGGTTCAGGGTGAGGGCTGGTCGCAGCTTACCTTTGGGGGGCGGCTCCGGTCGTGGCTGACCTGAGCCGGTGGCGAGATCCCGGAGGTTTCCGGGGTCCGGAGCCGGAGGCAAGCAGGAGGGCGGGGGTGGGGTACCCCCGACCCGGTTAATCCCTCAGGTTTTTGCTAATAATATGGCGAAGCCGGAAGAGGGAGGGCGTGGAAAATTATTGGGCCTGTGCCCGGGGAAGCGGAAGCAGCGTCACCTTGCTAATAACATGGCGGGTGATGGCTCGCTCTGCTTGGCGGGGGGGGGGGGGGGGGGGGGGTGTTATGATATTTGTATTTATATTAATTGGTTTGTTAAAAAGGTTATTAAAGCTGCGACCAGTGTTGAAATCCAAAAATGTTGTCGTGTGATTGCTAACATGTATCGGTTTAGAGTAAATGAAAGGGGGGTGATGAGGGGCGGAGGGTGACGTGTCCGCCTTACCCGGTTATTGAACCACTTTTTCAATTATTTTAGCCAAGAGTGGTATGCTTGAAATGGGTCTATATAATGCAGGTAAAGTTTTATCAAGTTTGCTGTTCTTGAGGATTGGCCGTATTTGTGCGTGTTTGAGTGATGGTGGGAGGTAGCCTTGGGTTAGTGAGAGGTTCACTATTGAGAGAATGTAGGGTAATAAAATTGGTAGGGTATTTTTTATCCATGTTACTGGACATGGATCTAGATATGAAGTTGTGGTGTTGAGACTGGTGATAATGTTTTTTAGTGTCTCTTTAGTTATGGGATGGAACTCAGACCATTCATCTTGTGGCTGGTGTGATAATTTGGTAATGTCTATAGACATTGACGGCATTTTTGCTTTGTTTTGATAATGGTGGGCTAAGGTTTGAACTGAGATGTCTGTAATTTCGCTGTCGGAGGTTTGAGGGTTGGTTAGATTTCTGACAATGGTGAATAACTCTCTTGGCCTGTTATATGATTTTAGTCAGACTTTTTCGAACAGATTAATCACGAAAACCGAGGTTCCACTGTATAAGAATTAAAGTGCAGACCTTTCCAAAACAGTGATACATCTTTAGCTGTGCTTCCACCCACCCTAAAAAATGCATATGCTCCACTTGGCCAAAACACAGCAAATTCTCAAAGTGCCATACTGGCCTCTTCAGAACTGGTTCCCTCTTTACAAAAGACTCAGCTCATCCTTTCCATCTTTAGTAATGCTTTTTGGGGGCTCCCTGCTCCATCTGAATCTCAAATCATTAGCTTTAATGACATGGAAATTCAACAGCATTTAATTTTCACCCTGGTCTTCCAATACTCTTTCAAAATAATTTGGTGGCAGCAAGGAGACCTTCCACTAGATGTATCTAGGCATTTAAATGGAAGAGACTGTCCTCTGATGTTCACCAGTGGATATAATACCATATTGTATCTCCAAACACCATATTGCAGTACTTATATCATTCCTATTGCCTTAAACTGCAAAGGTCCTCCAGAGTGCACCTCAGGATCCTCCCAGCTTATCATATCCCTTAGAATTTTGACTTTACAGTGTTCAGTCATTTAAAGATTCATGAAAGGGCTTCTTCATATCAGACTACCCATAGAAAAGCCTCCAGTGCTTTGGGACCTCCGTATTGTCCTCACCTCTCTCATGAAACTGTGATACTTTTCCATGTGAATGAGGAAACCTTGCTTCCTGTGTTTTACCCTAAACCACACAAGCACCCACACAAGAAGTCCCTTAATACTCTGGACTATAAAAGGGCACTTGTTTACTTCCCACAATAAACTCAATACATCAAAGTCTATGCAACTGTTTGTCTCCTTTGATCCTAATAGACTTGGCATTCCAGTGTATAAATGGGCCTTAGCCATTTGATTGGTACCTTGCATTCATCTCTGTTTTAATCATACTAATACTCCTCTAGCTAGTAAAATTAGCTGTCATCAAATTAGGTCCATTGCCGCTACTGTTGTTTTCATGAGTCTGTTTCTCTAGACAGTATGTGCAAGGCATGGCCTTCCTGTGCACTACTGCTTGGATCAGTCTTCATTCGGGAACAGTGCATTTGTTCATGCTGTTTTATCCAACCTATCTCTAATTTCAGCAACTCTCACTTAATTATTTGTGAACAGGCTGCTCATGGACAATAATTAAGTTACCTATAATACATCTATGAGTTTGGGAGTCACCTAGTTGTGTTCCCTGACTTAATTCTGTTTATCAACAAAAAAAAATGTTTCTCACCTGTAAAATATTTTTCCTATGGACGGCAAGAATTGACCATGCACATGATCCCTCCCACCTCCCCAGAAGCTGCATTCCTTCTTAACCTGTGGAAGTAATTGAAGGGACTGCTGCTTGTGGGAAGAGCAGTGCATGCTCAGAACTTTACACTTAGTTCGCAGCAAGCTGTTTCATCCTGGTGCCATTGGATGATACTTATTATGCTTATTATTACATTTGATATACCGCTCAGGCTGAAGCATCAGAGCGGTTTACAATACTACATCATTGTTACAGAAAGTATGAAAAGAACGCCATTTGTAAGATAAGATAGAATAAGAGACAGAAACAGTTAAAAAGACAAAAGAGAAGCAAAAAGAAAGGAAATAGCAGGTTACCACGATATAACAGCATGACAATCAAGTCCATACCTTTAATGTAAACCTCTGATCAAATGTCACAGACTCACGCCTAAGGGTCACCTGGCGAGGCCCTCAGGCATGGGCCTGCAAGCCGCAGGCATGCCTCAGAAGTGGCGGTTTTAAGCTGTTGTGGGGAGATGTTGATTGGCAGGCTGTGAAGGGAAGGAGGAGCCCCTGCTCATACCCTCCGATGGAAGCTGCTGCTCTCCCATTCTCTGGCATGCCTCAGAAGCGGCGGTTTTAAGCTGTTGTGGGGAGATGTTGATTGGCAGGCTGTGAAGGGAAGGAGGAGCCCCTGCTCATTCCCTCCAATGGAAGCTGCTGCTCTCCGGTTCTCTTGATACCACTTAGTTGCATGTCTGATCAGTTCTGCTATTATGGAAAACACATTACAAGTGAAAAACATTGCTTCTCCAGGAACAAGCAGGAAGTCAGTCCTCACATATGGAATGAAAGCTATTTATTCTAGTAAAAAATGGGAGGAAAAAAGTGTAGTTACTCGCCTGTAACAGGTGTTCTCCAGGGACAGCAGGAATCAGTCCTCACATATGGGTGACGTCAGCACCAACGGAGCCCACGCGGAGCATTTCCCCAGCTTTCAAAGAAAGCCTTTTGGAATGCCACCATGCATGTGTGGTCCCCTTCCTGCCCAAGGGTACCATCTTGATCAGTCTCCCTTTATCCGCGGAGCCCTTCGGATGCACATCTCTGTACCTCTTCCTGTCGTCCCCAGTGCCCCTGCTTCGGCAGCAGACCCCAGGACTTTGTTATTTTTTCTTTTCCCTTTTTTCTTCATAAGTTCGCCTCCAGCACGTTTCATGCCCTTTTCAACCGCTGGCCAAACCAAAGGTCTTCGACCTTGCGGGGATCCTTTTTGCCCCCATGGCCTCTGGTTTCAAAATGTGTGACAGATGCTCCAGAAACATGTCCCTCACGGACACCCAAAACTGTTGTCTCAGGTGTCTAGGAGTAGACCATAACCCGGAACTCTGCTCCCTTTGTAAAAAAGATGTCCTCCAAGGCCATCCAGAGCCGGAAGCAGAAACTGGATGATATTTTCTGCAAGATGGTCCTGGTGTCCCCAGTAGCTTCCCGCTCCATGACCTTCCACCTCTGGGATCTCCCGCAGCCGCTCCATGGCCCTGGTGCCACGCTGAGCAAGGGCCCCCAAAAGGGAGCAGAAGAAGAAGTAGGCCTCGAGGACCCTGTTGGGGGCTCTGGAAAGAGTGAGTGTTCTCGCACTCAGTCCCTTAGCCCTCCTCAGCAGTCCCTGGAGTTGGAGAAGGAGCAGCCCCAAAAGGTACCTCGTACAGATAAGGAGGCCTCTGGCAATGGTGCCCAGTCTCCTGAGGGTTATCCCAGCAAGGACCCTCTCTCCTCTTCAATGCCCGACCTGGTTACCCTGATGTCAGCATCTCAGGGCCCCACTCCTGAGTGGGAGGCCAGAATGCTGGCACTAGAGCGCAGAGTTTCTGCCTTCCTTGCTGCCCAGCAGGCGCTGGTGCTAGGATCTGCTGGCACATGCCCTGAGACCTCAAGGGCGACGCCTGCCTTGGCTCTCCAGACTGCTGTGACAACCCCCAAGAGCCAAGGGCCTCATGAGGGATCCTGACAGAGGTCTCAATCTCCTTCCTGGTCCTCCAGTGCGAGATCTTCCTGAGCCAGTGCCTCCGGCTCCAGAGGGTCTTCGGCTTTGAGAGCCCATCATGCTTCACAGGCTCTGCTTGAGCAGCCTAGCTCCAAGTCTCCCTCAGAGATTTTGGGTTGGGAGTCCAATGGGGATACTTCCCCTGAATCCCGAGCTCATTGGGACCTCCCCTCGGATCCTTCCCCGCCCGCTCAAAAGCAGCGGTCGCCTCCCGAGGATACCTCCTTTCTGGAGTTTGTGCGGGACATGGCTCGAGCCCTGGCGCTCTCTACACTATCCGTAGAGGAGCCCCATGCAGAGGATATTTTACAATATGAAGCCCCGCTGAGAGAATCCCTCATGGTTCTGGTCCCACCCATTCTGACCCAGCTGCTCCTCCGCATGTGGGAGACCCCTGCGTCTATCCCCATTGTCTGCAAGCACATGGACACCATGTACAGGGTCCAGTGAGAGCCCAGCTTCCGGAAGGTCCAGCTCCCCCCATACCTCAATGGTAGTGGAGTCTGCCATGTGGAAGCAGAAGAGTCCAAAAACCCACTATTTGGTCCCGCCGGATAGGGAGTCTCGCACCCTCAACGCCCTCAGGCGTAAAGCCTACCAAGGCTCCATGCTGGCTTGCTGCAACCAGGCTTACCAGCTATATATAGGCATGTTCCTTTGTGACCTCACGAAGAAGCTCGGAGGCTTCCAGGCGGGCCTTGACAGCAATTACCTCCGCCGTTTTCAGTCCCTCCTGAAATCAGTGGGGAAGTGTTTGAAGTACCTTTCTCATGTTGCATATGACAGATTTGAGTCCTCTGCTTGGGTACCAGTTGCGGGTACTGGAGCCAGGCAACAGGCCTGGCTCCAGTCCTCGGACCTCGAGCAATGGGTCCAGGAAAAGCTGTTCGATGTACCTTGCCTGGGTGAACAATTGTTCAGCAAACCTATGGAGGACAAAGCAGTGGAGATAGAGGCGGAGTACATCACTCATACCTATCTTTCCTGGAAAACTTCCTCTCCCCTGTGGAAGAAACAGCAGGGCAAGAAACCTTTCTTCCAGAGGAAGGGGCTCCCTTACCGAGGCTACTCACCTTACCCTCCAGCGCCAGCCCCATGCCAGGGCGGGCAAGGCAAGAGCAGTCCCCAGGGTCAGCGTAAGCCTAAGGGATCCAAGAGCCAGACCCCAGCTCTGACCCAGTTTGCCCTAGGTTTTTGACGCCAGATGCATAGCCATCCACCCTTCGCCGACCCAGCTACCAGTGGGGGGGGGGGGGGGGGCGCGTGGTCCACTTTGTTCCCCACTGGGAGTCCATAACTTCGGACGCCTGGGTACTCCAGGTCGTCCGGGAGGGTTACCTCCTTCACTAGGACCGGCTTCCTGCACTGTTTTGCCCCACGGAGCCCACTCAGCTCCCTGCGCATCAGACCTTGGCGCAGGAGCTCGCTAACCTCCTCGAGGAAAAAGCAGTGGAAGTGGTCCCACTGCACCTCAGAGGTCACGGTTTCTACTCCTGCTACTTCCTTGTGCCAAAGTGGATGGGTGATTTCCGACTCATCCTTGATTTAAGAAATCTCAACAAATATCTGGTGTGGGAAAAATTCAAAATGCTATCCATTGGCACATTGCTGCCCTTCTTCTGGCTGGACCGCTGAGTCACGGCACACAGTGTCCATATGAGGGCAACGCCGGTGGCACATCTACGCTCCGTGCCCCTGGTGGACATCTGCCGAGCCACATCCTGGTCCTCAGCTAACACCTTTGCGATGCATTACTGCCTGGAGAGGACGTCTCATCGGGACAGAGCCTTTGGCCAGGCTGTACTCCATAATCTGTTCGGAGTTTAGGCAACTCCAGCCTTCTGACTCTTCTGCAGCTGCCGGGAGTGTGGTTTTCCGGGGTCCTCGGGCTGTCTTCGGTTACCAGTGTCTGCTCATGGCTCGCCATGGCACATTTTTACATATCTGACTTATCAAGATGACACCCTTTGGCGGGAAGGGTACCATGCATGCATGGTGGCATTCCCAAAGGCTTTCTTTGAAAGCTGGGGAAATGTTCCACGCAGGCTCTGTCGGTGCCGATGTCACCCATATGTGAGGACTGATTCCTGCTGTCCCTGGAGAACACCTGTTACAGGCGAGTAACTACACTTTTTTCCACCCATTTTTTACTAGATTAAATAGCTTTCATCCATCTTCCTGCCACTGACTGTACAGATGATGCAATGCCGTAACTCCACTAAAGTTCAATGATGAACAGATACTGTCTTTTATTGTTTGTTGGGGGGGGGGGGGGGTTGTTATAGTATTCTCACTTGTAATCTTTGTTTTGCCAGCCAGATATGTTTTAGATTTGTTTAAAATTTTACTCCCAAGGTCATTCTTCAACTGTACATGAGTCATACTCTGGAAATGACAGATACTAAGGTAATATAGATTTTTGATGATAAATATATACTTGCATAGGTTAAGTCACCCATTCCAGCTTGAAGTTAGCTTATTAAGGGGACTGCTATTCTGCTCCATCTTTGAGAGGAATTCTGAGTTCTGAGAGAGAACTGTTCTGCAGCGGCGCCATCAGATAACTTCACTCATTTGTTTGGTTGATTTGTCTTGCATTCTACAGAGAGCCTCTGTTATAGGTAAGCAACTTAGTTTTGCTAGAATCCACTCGTCACTCTGCATTTCTTAGTCCCTTTCTCTGGAACAACCTCCCTCCTTCCCTCCAGTTAGAATCCTCATTTCCAAAATTCAAATCACTGCTCAAGACTCACCTGTTCTCCATAGCCCTTCCCCCTGACCGCCCATAATCTTTGCCCCTCTTTGCTTCCCATCTGCTCCTTCTGTATGTGTCTCCTGTATTAAGCCTCTTTCTTTTACTTTTCTGTCTACCACTGGCATTATTTTCTTTTATGTTTTCTTTTATTGAATTTAAATTGTAAACCTCTCTGATGTCCCCACTAAGGGCAGAATAACAAGTTTTAATAAATTAAATGAAATGAAATGGATGCATGGAAATGGGTTTGCCATCCTCATGACGATGGAATGCTGCAATAGCAGAGAGATGGTAGCAAACTAATGAAGTCTGAAGACCAGAGTTGGATAGGTGAGCATATGACTGAGGGAGCATGAGGCTGGGTCCAGGTCCTGCTGTGCATCCCAATGGGAGAAGTGAATCCATTTGTGCTGATAGGAGCACTATGTAGAAGGTCAGTGAGATGCTTGGAGTAGAGCTTGAACATTAGCTGGTATGGGGGAAACAGCAGCATTCAGCTGGTCAGCTTCCAAGCAGCTAGAGCTAGTGACTGCAGGATGGGATGTAGAAGACAACCTTCGTGCTGCGTAAGAAGGAAGAGATGAAGTGGTAATGGCCAGGAGCTGTGTCATGCCATGGCAAGGAGATGTGAGTACCAGATCTGTCTAGGCCACTGAGGAGCAATGAGGATTAGAGTTGCCTTGTCTGTGTGGACCTTGTGGAGGGTTTGAGGAATTAGCGGGAATGGTGAAAATGTATAGAGGAGACAATCTGTCCAAAAAATGAGGAAAGCGTCCATTGCCCATCTTATGGAAGTGGGATGAAGGGAGCAGTAGAGCGGACACTTCACATTGTTATCTGTGGCAAAAAGATCCACTTCTGGGGTCCTCCAGGCTTGGAAGATTGGAGTTAGAACCATGGGATCCAAAGACCATTAATGTGGATCCAGATGACAACTGAGGGAGTCTGCTAATTGGTTCTGAATACCTGGAAGATAGACTGCAGTGGATTGAGCATAAGCCATAGGCAGACGGCTTTGTGGCAAAGGCGGAGGGACTCCAAGCCACCTTGCTTGTTGATATAGAACATGGTGACGTAATTGTCAGTCTGCAACAGAAGCGATTTGTTGCAGACCCAATGATGGAAGGCGTGCAGGGCATAGTAAACTGCATGCATCTCTACTAGGTTGATGTGCAGAGAGGTCTCTCTGCTGAACCAATGTCCTTGAGTCATAAGATGCAAAAGATGGGCTCCCCAGCCCATATGGGAGGCATCTTTATTTATTTTATTTATTTGGACAGTTTTCTATACTGTCTCTTCCAGAGATCAGGGGCGGTTTACATAGAACACAAGTTACATAGAACTAAGTGTAACTATATATATAGAACACAACAAGTTACATAGAACCAAGCATAACTATATACATTGTAACAACTGAACTATGTACATTGTATCTTGTTATGTATTTACACTGAGACATAAAGCAACATTGTAGCAGTTTTTTAATGATTGTTATACCGATCAGGTGCTGAATATGCTTTTGGGGAGTTTGTCAGGTATGTAGTTTTGCCTCTGATTAGTTTATGCCTTGTGTTGGGGGTGGGGGGAGGGGGGGGGGTTGCTGTAGTGTTCAATGAAGAGTAGAGTCTTTAATTCCTTCCTGAATGTTTGTATGTCTTTGAGTGATCGTAGTGCTAGCTCTAGAATAAGCTCGTTTAAATTTGTTGATTTTAATATCTTTAATTTCCTTCCTATATTCCGTAGTATTTTTATCAAACTTTCTCTTTTCTGCCTCAAATTGGGCATCTTGTTTCTTCAATTTATCTATAGTAGAGTCAATTGAGGGTTTTAATACTTCTGCCCTACGCTGGATGTATTGATAATTAAAATCATTAATTCTAGGGAACATTTGTTGAGTATCTTAATCCAATCAGTCATAAAACTTTTGTCATCCCTAAACATGCCCGGAGCTTTTTGCACTCAAAGTCCTCTGGGTATGATTTTCTTCCGACAATATTCGAGCAAAGATGCAGCATGGAGTTCCTCTCTAATATGCCGCTGGGTCATGCAGATAAGATTCCCCCACTCTTCTTCTAAGTCAGGTGTGGTTTCTTCCTCAGTAAAGAAGGGGTCCTCAGGTAATAAAGATCGAAGTGCATCTTCTTTGAAGCTCAGGACATCCCTCCAGGGGGAAAACATGGCTCAGAATCGAGACAGAGACACAGAAAGAGCACCAGCTCTTGAAGGGCCAAACAGGAAACACAAAAAGCAAGAGCGATGATAACGGAAAGGCCGCGGGGCCACGTACAGGCAGGCCGCTGTTAACCGGGGGGGCGGCGGGTGCATTGTCCCCGGCCCGGAATGGGGCATGGTGGGGGGGGGGGAGGGGCTAAGGAAGCGGGGCAGGCATCATTTAAATCCATTGGCTCCCGCGGTGAGTAGTAGGCGCAGGAGCCAATGGAAGGAGCAGGAGCTGGTGGGGGGCCCCGGGGCAGGCGGGAGCGCGTAGGCAGGACGCCAGTTTCGGGGAGGCGCAGGGCGAGGAATGGTGTCCCCTCCCTCCCACCCTTAGGACGGTTGGATGCGAGAAGGGGGGTTGCAGCTGGAGGGGGGCGGGATCCCGGAGGTGTCCGGGGTCCAGAGTATTGGCAACAGGCAGGGCGGGGGTGGGGTACCCCTGACCCGGAGAACCCCCTCGGGGCTTTTGCTAATAATATGGCGAAGCCGGAGGAGGGGGGGGGGGGGTGGTAGTTGCCGGGGGATGGTTCCGGCGGAAGCGGGAGTGAACTCACTTTGCTACTCACATGGCTGGTGAGGGTTCGCCCCGCTGCCGGAGCTGTTAGGTCCGAAGTTGGTTGTTGCTAGATGGTTTGATAATGTTTATGGTTAATAAAGCTGCGACCAGTTGAATGCCAATAATCGTGTTGTGTGTTTCTTGGGGGGGGGGGGGAGGATGATGAAGAGGGCGGGGCAGGAGCACCCGTCCGCCTTACCCGGTTACACAGCGGCTTTATTGGTTGTCCCCGACGCGTTTCGGCAATAACTCTATAATAATCAAACCAGCAGATAAGGGTGGTGCCCTGGTCATACAAAATTGTACTGCATATATTGCAGAGGTATTAAGACAACTCAATGACACCCAATTTTATCTTAAGATCTATGACGACCCTCCACAATCTTTACAACAACAGATAGATACACTTTTATATATAGGACAGGAAGCGGGGTACCTTACATCCAAAGAAAAAGATTTCCTGACAGTTCCATATCCTATTGTCCCCACGGTGTACATGATCCCTAAGATTCATAAGTCTCTTCATAATCCACCTGGCCGCCCAATAGTCTCTGCCATCGGTTCACTCCTCGAACCTATTTCCAAATTTCTCGATGTGTTCCTGAGACCCTTTGTCATCAAAATAGATTCTTACGTTCAAAACTCCACACACATCATTAACATTCTACAGGATTTTCCAAATTATCATAACCAATTGTTATTAGTCACCTTGGACATTAACTCCCTATATACCAACATCCCACAGAAAGCAGCCTTAGAGATCTTAGCAAATACTCTTATTCAGAGACCCAAACCCATCCGCACACCAACATTCTTTTTGACGCAACTGGCGACCATAGCAATGACTGAGAATTATTTTGCTTTTAAAGGGATTTTTTATAAACAGATCAAAGGAGTGGCCATGGGGTCTTCTATGGCCCCTGATGTGGCCAACTTATACGTGGAAGATTTCGAGAGCAAGTACCTTAAGGTTCATCCATTTCAATCCCAAATCTGTCTTTGGAAGAGGTACATCGATGATGTTCTGGTAATATGGGATGGTCCTGAACATACACTGTTTGAGTTTTTTGAATGGCTTAATACTTTGGATTCAAACCTTCAATTTGAGGGTACATTCAGCAATGACCAAATAGCATACTTAGACATCAAGATTAAAAAAGGAGATACAGGTTTCCTCACTGAATTATATCGAAAACCCACGGATAGAAACACTTTGCTTCAGTATGACAGTTTCCACAACGCATCTTTGAAAAATAACTTACCTGTAAGCCAGTTCCTTAGAGTTAGGAGACTCTGCACAATGAATCAAGATTTTGAGAAACATGCTACTGATATGGTAGATAGATTCCGGCAACATGGTTATCCTAGGCGTTATATTAAACATGCTTATTCTAGAGCTAGCACTACAGATAGGACATCACTGCTACAAAAAAAAGCACGTCCCAAACATGATAGTATTGTGTGTTCCCTAACATTTACCAACCATACTAGAGAGATCACTGGTATTCTCAAACAACAATGGGACTTACTTGCACCCTTGATGCCATTTGCTAACAAGAAAGTCATGATAGCGTACAAACGCAATCCGAACCTTTCTGATATTCTGGTTCCATCTGCCCTTACCTATCGTACACCAATTTCAAGAGTAAAGGGCCATTTCAAATGTGGCAGCTGCTCTGTCTGCACTCATGCCCTAGTAACTAAAGAGGTGTTTATCCATCCTGCCTCACAGCACAAGGTTTATCTACAGTCTTTTTCCAATTGCCGCACGGAATATGTGATCTATTTAATATGCCCGTGCAATTTGCTTTACGTAGGTAAAACAAAAAAGCAGGCTTTACCAGGATCATTGAGCACCGGAGTTGTATCCAGAGAGGGGTTCCGGATAAACCATTAGTAGCCCACTGGATAGCTAAGAACCATAACATTAGTGATTTGAAGTATTTAGTTTTGCGAGTTGTCACACCAAACTGGAGAGGGGGAGATATTAATAAAATATTGCTGAAATTGGAACAAAGGTATATCTTTGAATTAGACAGCCTGGAACCCAGAGGTTTGAACCAAGAAATGGACCTATCAGTCTTCTTGTGAATTAATTTTTCTATATTCACATTTCGCTCTCTTTAGGTCTAGTACCATTCATCCAATAGGCTGCCAGCCTTAAAAGATTTTTCTGCTCTGTAATTCGATCTTAGCCACGCCCCCTTTTTTTGGCACGGTTTTCAGCGTTTATATTCTCACTCTCCTGACCAGATCTCTTCTTGTGATATTGGATGGAAGGTATGCTTTTTCTTCAAGTCTACTTGTTGGGTAAAATAGTTGTATTCTACTCTTTAACATTTGTTTTTAAATATGTTAGTGTTTAGCAGATCCCTTATCACTAAAAGATTTTGATTTATTTACAATATTCTATCCCGGGGCCACCTATTGATCTCAGTTCTTTGAAAGGTATTTTATGTGCATTTGCTGCCATGTCGGGTTTAGAATGACGTCTTCATTTGTGTATTTATGTATAATGTCCTTCTTTTAGATTGGCTGAGTCAATATTATTCCCGTGTGGCGTTCCACCATGCTTCATTTACCATGTCTTAAGGTGTCCATAATGTTTAGATTTCACGTGAAACTCCCTTGTTTTAACCATTTCAGACATGTACGGCACCATCTCTTTCCCGTTTTTGAGAGAGTAACCCGTGGCACTACAATGCCGATTGTAAATTCATGCCATTCAAATTTTGATTCAGTCCAGCTACTTCCCAGAGCGATCCGTGCTGATACTCTCCGTTATGCACCACACTGCCGGCTGCACTTTATGCCATTTACATTTTGACTTTGCTAGAGCGGTCCGTGTTGATACTATCCGTTGTTTTTAAGTCCTAGATGATTCTGCCGCAAGCACACTCTACATTATCCTCACGCTGATCTGCCCCTTCTTTTAAGCATTTGTTAACACATCATGTTCAGTGATAATTTTAAGAGCTATAGTACAAATGTCTTCTAGATGGGTCTCCTTCATCCAAGGTTTTTTGTTTAATTAATTAATTATTAACGATTTACCACCACAGTTCCTCTATGTTCCCTCTTTGGTAATTAATTTCATTTTATATGGTTTTATCCGTTCCATAGATTTGGATGCGTCACATCTTACATTGATGAGGATATAATTTACAATACAACATCGTGCTGGTTACCTTACCGATTCCATTCGGTGCAGTAAGTAGCGCTCAATCTTCCTTTCTTATGGTTGCTAGAATATGATACAAGCCATAATGCCAAGGTGCTGCCATACTCTACAGTGTTGAGTGATATGCAACATTTAACATTTATAACATAGGTTCACTAAAAAAAATTTTTTTTAAACTGCCTCTAATGTTTCGATTGATTTTTACGTTTTTTGGTGCGCTGAATCCAAATCTGGTAACCAATTTGCTCCATCACATACAGATTTTTTGCTACATTGGGTTAGCAGTTTGAGGTGAACGTTTCAGATTGAGTGCGATCGAGATAAAAGTTTCTTGGATGAATTCTTTATACTAATTGTTTAGTAGTTATTCAAATAAGAATAAAGAAAATTGTAACAAGGCAGCACATAAGAATAGAGTAATGTCAACAAAACACACTGTGATGGTAGCAAAATTGTCTGCACTTAAAACAGCCACATACATGTGCACAAACATTGAGCATATAAGAGCGAGGTTAGACACAAAGCAAAGCAAAGAAATGTGCAAAAAATGTTGTACAGGTATGTATGTAAGAATAGAAAACGCAAACCGCACCATTGCAATACATGAAGACAAACACCCGATGGTGTGAAAATAAAATTCTAATAAATGAGATCCGACACTGTGGTAATAACTAGCAAATTTTTATTTAAAGTTTAGTAAAAACACGATATTTGTCAACACAGTTTAGATTTTAAAGTCATTCTTGGGTCAATCAATCTCCTGGTGGGCCCGTTTCTTCTTCCCCTGAATGCTTCTCTTGGTGCGCTGCTTGGCGTATTTTTCATTTGGGGTTTCCCGCAGCAGCAACCAGCAGAAATCAGCCATCATAGTGGTGTTCCATCTTCCTTGGTACCTTCTCTCTGCGTCCTTGATGTCCTGGTGAAACCTTTCACCTTGTTCTTCACTGTACGCCCCCAAGTTTTCGGGAAAGTAGTTCACATGGGAGTGCAAGAAATGGACTTTCAGGCTCATGTTACAGCCTTGTTCTTTGAAGGCATTGAGCATCCTGGCAACAATATCCTTATAGTTCTCATCCCGCCTGTTCCCCAAGAATTTGAGAACAACATCCTTGAAGGAATCCCAGGCTTCTTTTTCCTTCTCAGACATCGTTTCAGCGAATGCTCCATCTGAAATGAGTTTCCTTATATCAGGGCCAACAAACACTCCTTCCTTTAGCTTTGCTTCAGAAAGTCGGGGGAACTTTGAGCAAAGGTACCGAAAGCACTCACCATCTTTTGGAAGGGACTTGATGAATTGCTTAATGAGACCCAACTTAATGTGGAGAGGTGGTAATAGAATTTTATCATGAGGTACCAAGCTCTCATGAAGAACATTTTTCTCACCGGGTCTCAAATACTCCCGAATTGGCCAGTCTTTTTTCCCCCAGTGTAGGTCGCGGGCCCAGCTATCCCACAAGCAAAGGAAGCAGGGATATTTGGTGAAACCGGATTGCTGCCCTAATAGCATGGATAGAATTTTAAAGTCTCCACAAATCATCCATTTATGCTCATCATAACGAATCTTCTGAAGAATCAGGGCCAAATTCTCGTATTTTTCTTGGAGAATAACAGAGTGAGCAATAGGAACTGAAGCGAATGTGTTGCCATTATGAAGAAGAACACCTTTTATGCTGTCTTTTGACGAATCAATGAACAGCCGCCATTCAGCAGGATCATACTTGAGTTTAAACTTTTCCATCACTCTGTATATACCGTTGCAAAATACCAAATCTTCCTCTTTGCTGAAATACTTCAAAAATTGTGTCTCGCGGTTGCGGTACCAATAAAAAGTTGTTCCTGGTGACAATAGATTTTTCTGTTTAAGCCAAGAACCTAGCAGTTGGGCAGCATCTTTTGGGAGTCCTAAATCCCGGACTAAATCATTCAATTCAGCTTGAGAGAAAAGTTCAGGTTTCGGATCTGGTTCAGTTTCAAACTCGGAAGTACTGGACTCATCGGGAAAAGCCATCTGATGAGTCTCATCATGATCAGAACCGTCCACACAAATATGATCCAAAGATTTTGGTGGTTCAGGCACAGGTACTTCGTTGCTATGAGGCATAGGCCTAATTGCTGAGGGAAGGTTGGGGTAACTTATTACGTTCTTATTTTTTAAGTTGTATCCCTTCACAATGCAAGAGCAAAAATAGCAGTCACTGCTGTGGTCTCTTTGTTCACGCCACATCATAGGTATTCCAAAACAAAATGCTTGTTTTTTACCTTTCATCCATAAGCGTAGATCTTCCTCACATGTCTTGCACACTTTGTGAGGAGCCCACGGTTTGTCTTGATCGCCTAACTTCAAACCGAAATAGGCGAAATATACTTTTTTAATAAATGCAGAAATGTTCCTCTGCCGCTTTTTCACGGTATATTCCCCACAAATAAAACAAAAACTGTCCGGAGAGTTGACGTAACCTCTGGCTCTGTGAGCCATCACAAATACACAGCACTGCAAACTACAACTGTAGTGAACCACTTCGGAATAAAGCTGGATTACGACTGAGCAAACAAAAGGTAATAATGAACTTGCAAGAAACTGAAATTTGACAGGAACGTTCATGTCGCAATCACCGTGTTTGAGCGAGCGAACGAGGCGAGGCGAACAGGAAAGAACATGCGCCAGCGCGAGTACTGGATTTAGCTCCCCGCCTCCCAATTGTCCTGTTAATGTATAAAATGAATACAAAACACTCTAAAATATCATGAGGGAGTGTTTCTAGTTACTTAACCATTACAACCTCTATTTTGGGCCAAGAAAATAAACTGCAGTCGGCTAAAAAGAAATTATGTGAACATTCCTTATATGGGTAAGAAATCTAATTTTGCAAGAAAACGTGACGTGATGGAACATTTTGGCTATTTTTCCTGGATTCAGCACCCAAAAATCTATAGGAATCAGTTGCAAAACTGGAGGCAGTTTTTTGGTAGTGTACCTGTGTAATTTATAATCTGCATTGAGTTGTGTCTCCTCAATCTTTTTCAATAGATTGGTTATAACCATTCTCTGGCCCATTGGCCCCACCACATATTACCATCGTATGTCTGGTTGATGGCGATAGTGCAGTGAGTATTATTTGTTATTATAACTAGTTTTTATCACCAATCTCTCAATTTCCTCTGTATGGTTTAACATTAGAGTCTCACATTCAGTTTCCGAGGTCACTTCTACCCTACCTTGTTTTATTTACAAACAATAGGGACATCTCCTATAACGCAGAATACGTTTTAACTGTTTGGGTTTTTATTGTTTTTATTGTTATAAGTTTAGCCTTCCTATGTCCACATTGGATTCATTATTGATTATACTATAGTTGTATAGTTTTTTTAGTGTTCTGGTTTACGTATGTGTGCAAAATGATTTAACTTTACATGTTCCCTATTTATTGACATTACCTCGTTTACCATTTTTATCGTTTTTAATTATTTATTCACTATTTATTAGGTGCTTAATATTTATTGATTTACATGTGGTTTTTAACTATTTATAGTTATTTATGTATTATTTTTATCATTTTTAATTATTTATTGTTGTATTTTGCGTATTACAAGAATGTCATTTGAATCTAACATCATGCCCGGTTAGCTTTAATTTGTTTGATGCTATGTCTTAATAGAAGTTGTTAATATTTTATGTTTTTATTGTTTGTTTGTGAGTGTTTTTTCCCCCTGAGGAAGGCATATTGCCGAAATGCGTCGGGGACAACCAATAAAGCCGCTGTGTTATCATCGCTCTTGCTTTTTGTGTTTCCTGTTTGGCCCTGCAAGAGCTGGTGCTCTTTCTGTGTCACTAACATGGTTGGTGCCACTGAATATATCTGGCTGTCAGCCCTACATGCCCCAGTGCTAACCGCTTTGCACAGGGGCATTCTGGGGCAGAGTAGAGGCAGCACTGCTCACTAGCTGGGCAGCAGTGATATTGAGCCACTGCCTGGTTGGCAATATGTGGCGAAAGCAGAGCACAGGTAACCCTGGCTTAACTTTCACCACATATTGCTGGCTGTGGAGCGGCTTGGTATTGCCGATGCCTTGTTGGCAAGTGGTCTATGCAGCAGTCCTGGATACACTGGTCAACACTGAAATCGTTACTGACTTTAAAAGGCCCTAATCTGTAGTATCATGGTGAGCTGAACACGAATATAACATTTAAAAAATTGTATTTGCTCTCGTTTTGAAGATATTGCATGTAGTTCCATTTTTGACATTTCACCTTGTAAATTTATCCAGTAGGACATCAACAAGCATCCCAAATAAGCCTTGAATGATGTAATATTGCATCACATTGCATAATACCAGCATGCACACATCATCCAGAGTTGATTGCATCATTTTCTGATGCAATGCAATACTACTGCCAGACGGAAAGGAAAGTAATCTGGTATTCTGTTCCGATATTGAAAGCCTCATGAATGCCTTAAAAATCACTCATGACCCACAAGACTGGAGACTATTTATAGACTCTTCGAAACTGAGTCTGAAGGCTGTGCTTATGAACAATGGAAACAGTCTTCCATCTATTCCAGTAAGAGACATGCGATAACTTAAAGCATCTACTGACTTCCATTAACTATAACAAGTACAGCTGGCACCTCTGTGGTGACTTGAAGGTAGTTGCCCTTTTAATGGGACTGCAGCAGGGATATATAAAATACATGTGTTTCTTATGTGAGTGGGATAGCCGAGCAAGGGATTGGCACTACTTGCGGAAGGAATGAAATCACAGACAAAATGTAACAGTTGGAGAGAAGAATATCCAGCACCCAGCTCTGATTGAGGCTCACAAAATCCTGCTACCACCCCTTCACATCAAACTAGGTTTGATGAAAAACTTTGTGAAAGCCATGGACCGCACTTCACCAGCTTTCCGATACCTGCATGAAAAATTCCCTCGACTCAGCGAAGCAAAGATTAAAGAGGGAGTTTTTGTGGGTCCTCAGATTTGAGAGCTCTTCAAAGATGACCGGTTCAACAACTTGCTGCAGGGTGATGCGAAACAAGCATGGAATGCTTTTCGCCTAGTGTCAACAAACTTTCTCGGGAATGTTAGGGCAGAAAACTACAAGGAACTAGTAGAAGACATGCTGATGCAGTATCAGAAACTTGGCTGCAATATGTCTCTAAAGATCTATTTCCTTGATTCCCATCTCGATTTCTTTCCTGACAACTGTGGTATGGTTAGTGATGAACAGGGCGAACCTTTTCACCAGGATATTGTAACGATGGAGCAAAGATACCAGGGAAAATGGTCCACTACAATGCTGGCTGACTACTGCTGGACACTCCCCAGAGAAGCTCCCGAACAGCTGTACAAGAGACAGCTGAAACAATCTAAGAAGTAGTCCATGCTTCTTTGAGTGCTCTTTGCTATTGGAGGGACTGTCCTGCAGGGTTTGTGTATTGGCTCGGTTAAATCAGGTCAGTCTGGTGCAGCATGAGTGTACCGGCTTCCGGAGGGGCTATGAGCTCAGTTATTCTATTGTAATGTCTGTTTTAGTAAATTGTGTACGTATGTTTGGAAGCGACCTAGTATTTTAGATGGGCAGCATATACATTTTTAAATAAATTATATGTATGCAAATGAGGTCCAACAGCTATGTACTACTACTACTACTAGTGTAGTGCTACAAGGTGTACGCAGTACTGTACCGAGACATATCCCTGTGAAGAACAGAAGGAAAACCCTTCCTGCAGCGTCAACGGGAACAAAGAGCAGGACACAATTCACCATGGAAGGACTACTTTAATCAGCCAATCATGAGGTCCCCCAACATGTGTTTTGGCCGGGGGGGGGGGGGGGGGGCGTCTTCAGGGGAATAAGATCTCTATAATAAGATAACAATTCAATAATTAAAAACATCATAGGAAGGACACATAATGGGGGATCCAAGATGGCTGACTAGGCTGCCGTTTTGCCGGGCACAGTTTCTAGTATGTCAAATGGAAAATAAAACAAAGGATATTATAATGCCTCTGTATCGCTCCACAGTGCGACCTCACCTTGAATATTCTGTGCAATTCTGGTCACCGTATCTTAAAAAGGATATAACGTTATTAGAAAAGGTTCAGAGAAGAGCCACCAAAATGGTAAAGGGGATGGAAGGATACCTCTATGAAGAAAGGCTAAAAAGGTTAGGGCTCTTTAACCTGGAAAAGAGACTGCTGAGCGGAGATATGATAGAAGTCTATAAATTAATGAATGAAGTGGAACGAGTAAACATAGATCGATTGTTTATGTCAGGCATGTCCAACTTTGAACAGGTCGTGATCTACATTTTCAGGCCAAAAGTGTCGGTGATCTACCACCATGAAAATTAAGTTTCAAATTAGTTTCAAATTAAATTTTAACCCAATAAAGTTGGAGGATCCCCCCCCATTTTTAATATCACCAAACAATCATCAAAAAAACTCAAACACCTATCCAGCAAACCAGATAAAATCAAATACCGCCAAACAAGTTCAAATACCACCACACACGATTTAATAAATTCTGCACACAGTGTAGCATCAACGCACAGGCTAGGCAAAATAAAATTGCAGAGGCAAGCAAAAGTCACAGTGGTTTGAACCAATCAAAGGCAAGGCATAGGTAAGTTAGAACAAAATTGGAAAAGCCCGCTAAAATCACCAAATTCTTGACACTTTGTTGTGTCTGCCTGAAAACATTTAATGAAAGCGAACTATAAAGCGACCAATGACCAGCACACGACACAACTAATACAGTAAGTGTATTCAGGTAAAGCCCGGGCAAATGGATATTGCCCATTATATAACACACTGCTAAAGGGAGTTGGGGCGGGGGCAGGAATGGGTGATTCTGAAAGACAGGAGACCAGGTATGACGCCGGGCCTGTGGCATCTCATTGCAGGGCAGCGGCCCCCTGGGGTACCCACAAACTATTGGCACGAAAACAACAAGCGCCCCCAATACACCCGCAGGCAAAATTCCCGCAGGCAGGGAAAAAAGACATGCAAAGGATCAGCAGCGTCAGCAAGCCCTCGGTAGATGACCTGCCGGCATGAGCTCTCTCTTAGCGACGGGGCGAGCTGCTGGAGAGATGGAGCCAAGAGGGGCTGGCGATCTACCTCTGACCCCTCCGCGATCTACAGGTAGATCGTGATCTACCTGTTGGACATGCCTGGTTTACGTTATCAGAATATAGAAAGACTAGGGGACATGCAGTGAAGCTACAGGGTAAACTATTTAAGACAATTAAGAGAAAACATTTTTTCAGTCAACGTGTAATCAAACTCTGGAATTTGTTACCGGAGGATGTAGTAAATGCCGTTAGTGTAGCTGGGTTTAAAAAAGGTTTGGACACGTGCCTGGAGGAAAGGTCCATAAACCATTATTAAAAAGGGACCCAGGATATCAATGCTTGACCCAATACAAGCATTGTGGAACCTGTGTCTTTTGGGGAAACTGCTAGGTACGTATGACCTAGATTGGCCACTGTTGGAAACAAGATACTGGGCTTGATGGACCTTGGTCTGACCCAGTATGACATATTTATTTATTTTCATAAACATTTTTATACCATGCTTTCCAAAGATGAAGTGCAGTGTACAAAGAACAAGGTATGAAATGCATGGAAATGCAAGTTCATTTACATAAAACTTGTAGAACTATATACATATAAAATACATTTATGTTCTTATGTCAAAAAGGAAAGGGAAAACCCATTGGAAGCCTCCCTCAGCAGTGGGAATTCCCTTACCTTCGTTTTTAACAGGTCCTTTGGATCGCTACTTCTGCCCAGGGAGCCAGCATGCAGGAACTGGCACTTTAGCTCAACCAAGGAGCAGACACAAGAAGAGCGAGACCCTCTTGCAAACCAACCAGAGATACACACGAAGCAAGAGTGGAGGATGAACACAAATACTTTATTGAATCCCCAAAGCGTTTCGGCAGATGCCTTCTTCGGGGGGAAGGTACTATGATACAAAAATATATTAAAAACCATTTATTAAAAACCATGTATTAAAAACATGAGAAAGACAAAGCATAATTAAGTAGGCATGACCACTGTTAGTGTTCGGGGTTACAGTACAATAACATCAAACCACAAATATAAATAAATAAGTTAACAAGTATATAAAAAGATAATATAGATTAAAATAAAGATTAAAATAAAATGAAATAAAATAGACGCAGGGCATAAACATTGTAAAAAAAAATATAAAATCAATGTATAAACATACAATACATTACTCACAGAGAAAAACTTGTGGGTACAGAGACCCTAGTGGTGAGTCTTCTTATGTTGTAGCAATCACCATCTAGAAACAATGGGCTTTACAAAATGAAACTGTAGTGTATCTATTGAAACTGCAACATCAACAATTTAAAATTGACACAGAGATCTATAAATAAAGTTACAAATTTAAATAATGAAAACCAAAACTGTATAAAAAAGTTAAGTGTGCCCTCTAGCACATCGGAAAGGAACCGAAGTGACACTTATCGTCAGTGACTAGAAGGTAAGAAAATATATCTAAAAATGAGAGTACTTTCAAAAAACTAGCTGATCTTATATAAAAAGGTCGGCACCCATTGAACATACTAAAAAAAGTGTGAAAATAGTGTACTAAAAAATATCAATAGAATGCCTTTAAAAACACGTGAAATCAAATGATATTTAAAAAATGATATTTAAAAATTATAAGGGACAAAAGCAATATCTAGCTCATAAAGAATCCCTCTCTAGAGATCAAACTATATTAAAAAACCACTATCCATGTGCCGTGCTAGAAAATATGTATAGTGACAGACATAATAGCATGCGCGTGCCGTTGCGAGACTGCATCAACCGTATTCTGTATGTAACCCGCACTTATTCAGATTGCAGTCAACGTAAAGGAAAAGCCTAATATACTAGTAAACGGCATGGAGCTAACTTTATCAGATAACTTAAAAATAATGAATAATGCTTTTAGCTAAAAAACATTAACAGATAGCATCTTGGGAAAATGCCGCCACGCCGTAGGGCAGGGTCCCGAGGCCAGTTGTAACCGGGTTCCCGGGGCCCAGCCTCCTTGCGGCAGCAGCGTGGTTCAGGGTGAAGGGGGGGAGCGCGGAGGAGAGGGCCGGCCGGCACCAGCGACCTACGTGGGGACGCGGGAGAAGGTGATTGGTGCTGGTGCCGGCTGGGGGGCGGAGCAACGGCGCGCGAGGGAGATCGCCGGCGTGCGTTGTCCCTCTTTCCAGTGTGCTAGTCGTTGAGAAGGTGTCCCTACCCACCCTCCCTTCGCTCATGGTAGTAAGGAAGGGGGCGGTCGTCGCAGCTGGGTGAGGGGGGGGTCATTGTTTAGTCGTGGGGCTGGTGGGGTAGCGAGCCGGTGCTCGCCGACCCGGCGGGGCATTTGAGGTGGATGCCGCTTGGCAGGGGAGCGGCAGTGCTTTAGGTTGGGAGAGACATCACGGTTGTGGTCTCTGCCCGGTGGAAGGAAATTGCCTGCCTTTGCTAATAACATACTCAAAACAAATCCCGAATCAGAGATAACAGGAAATACCCCACCAAAAATCTCCCCAAAAGACTCCTTAGTGAAACAATATAATAACTTTTTGTCGGGCCGCAGTGAGGGAGGTTCAGATAAGGTTCAAAAACCCCACCAGACAACTGCGGACCATTTTAATCACCCCAATAGTTCTTCAGTGAACGTCAGTGAATTACTTAAAAATAGCTTAAACTTAGCTTAAATTGATGTAGAGAAGAAACGCAGTTCACTGTATGAAATGTCCAAAATCAAGATCACAGCACAAGTCAAGATCACACAGTCCCTGTATCAAGTGCTCTCCTGAAGATCAAAACAGACGTGATTCTTCTCCCTTGTTTCACGCATGAAACAAGGGAGAAGAATCACATCTGTTTTGATCTTCAGGAGAGCACTTGATACAGGGACTGTGTGATCTTGACTTGTGCTGTAATCTTGATTTTGGACATTTCATACAGTGAACTGCGTTTCTTCTCTACATCAATTTAAGCTAAGTTTAAGCTATTTTTAAGTAATTCACTGATGTTCACTGAAGAACTATTGGGGTGATTAAAATGGTCCGCAGTTGTCTGGTGGGGTTTTTGAACCTTATCTGAACCTCCCTCACTGCGGCCCGACAAAAAGTTATTATATTGTTTCACTAAGGAGTCTTTTGGGGAGATTTTTGGTGGGGTATTTGCTAATAACATGGCAAGGCGGGCGGTGGGGGAATGGGGGGGGGGGTGAATGATGCACCGCTTTGCTATAAATGGCTGGTGGGGGTATCATCCGGAAATTTAGGAAGCGGAGGGTGGGGGGGGGGGGTAATGTTTGATTTAAGAACGTTTGGTTGGCCTATGTTGGGCCGGTTTGTAATGTTTTGAATAAAGCTGCGACCAACTAATTGTTCACCAAAGTTATAGTGTGTGTGTTTTCTGTTCTGGGAGATAGAGGCGGAAAAGGGGGGGGGGGGAGGGCTGCCCATGAAGCAATTTGGGCTCGGATTGGAGAGTGGGGGTGGGAGGGCGTTGGAGTGGAGGTAAAGTGGCATGGCTGCTTGTAGGCAAGGGGTGGGCATCCGGATACCTCGGTTACATATAAACTGAGACTAATACTGAAACGCTGTCATTACTCGTAAAAATGTGTCTCTTGAGGCAGAAAACAAATGCTGAAATAGTACTACTAATATTCGTGCATCTAGCTAAAAAAGTGTCAGAGAGATATTATGATACCATACATATGCAATGAGAATGTAACATCAGCCATACCTGTCAGAGAACTTGCGTTGATCAGAATGCGATCAGTAAAAACTAGTGCTGCGGTAGAAGAGTGAATTTAAAGATGCCAGAAAACGCACCAAACCTGGGGGCGTGGCCAACTGATCGCTACACTCGCTAACACACTCAAAACAGGGATGATTGGTATTGTATACAAACTTATATGGCGCAAAATGTATAACGGATAAAATTGCTTAATAACAATTGAAACCAGAGGAAGCATGGCAATCACAACTGAAGAACAAAGGTTACACTGAATTGGATCTACGTGATAGAAATCGATAAAAGTGCCACTTGTGTGTAGAGATGGATGTATAAATGAATCAATAGCTAAAATTTGTAGATAAATAAAATCATTTGTATAAAAGTGTATAAATATACATGAAAATAAATCATATCAGATATAAAATAGTCAATTTAAAAGAAATATAGTTGGCATAAAGAATGAACATTGGATAAACCATAGACAGTAAATTACAGTCAAAACATGAAACTGAATAACTACGGGTAACATGTGAAGACCAACATTATTGATGGTATTAATCTAAAAGATGTGTATAAATAACTTTAAAACATAAACATCAAAAAACCATGAATTAATCACATATAATTAATAAAAACACTGATAAATCTGTTTCTTGATTTAATCCATTAGGTTCCAGACTGTTAAGTTCATAGATATATCTCTGCTCTAATTTGAGCAATATCTTATTGGCATCTCCAACTCTCCAATGGGGAACCACAGTCTTAACAACTAAATATTTCAAATCGTTAATGGTGTGTTGTTTTTGTAGCCAATGTGACACAAGTGGACTATCTAAAATTTTCCTTTGTAGGCAGCTCCTATGCTCTATAATCCTGGTGCGTACCTGACGTATAGTTTTACCAACATAAATTAAATTGCAAGGGCATATTATCAAATAAATCACTTTTTCTGTTTTGCAGTTAGAAAAATTATTTATATAAATTTTCTGTTGCGTGACTGGATGTATAAAAACTTCCTTAACTGTAATTGTATGTGCGCATACGGAACTCCTCCCACATTTAAAATGGCCCTTAATTTTAGGTAATGGCTTATGATATGTAAGGGCAGATGGTACTAGAATGTTAGCTAAATTGGGGTTACGTTTATGAGCAACCATGACCTTCTTAGATGTAAATGCTGGTAAAGTAGTTAATAAATACCATTCTTGTTTCAATATGTTGATGATTTCCTTAGAGTAGTGAGAAAAAGTAAGCGAGCAGACGATTTTTTCAGTATTTTGATGTTGCTTCTTCTGCAAAAGGCTAGTGCGATCTGTTGAGCAGGCCCTAAAATAGGCCTTCTTGATACACTGTTTGGGATACCCACGTTGTTGAAATCTATTATACATATCAACTGCATGTTTCTCAAAATCTGTATTAGTAGTGCACAGTCTTTTAATTCGCAAGAACTGATTTATGGGCAAGTTATTTTTCAAAGAAGTATTGTGAAAACTATCATACTGTAAAAAATTATTGCGGTCAGTAGGCTTACGATATAAGTCTGTGATAAAACCACCTGTTCCCTTTTTAATCATTATGTCAAGGTAGGCTATACGTTCAGAACTAAATGTGCCCTCAAATTGTAAATTGGGATCCAAATTTAACCAGGGTATCCGGATGCCCGGTTCGCCTGCTGACATATGGACATCTAACCCCCGCCTTGTCCTTTCACCCCCCCAAACCCAATTACCAGAAAATACATCACACTAGCATATTTGGAATAACCATTTTTGGTCGCAGCTTTATTAACAAATCCAACACCGGCCCAACATGGGCCAACACAACATTCAAATTTCAAATAAACATTCCCCCCCCCAATCCCCCCCCAGTCTGGATGATGCCCCCCACCAGCCGTATATTAGCAAGGTGGTGCATCATCCACCCCCAATCCCCCTACCGCCTGCCTCGCCGTATTATTAGCAAAGGCAGGCTCCAGTTGCCTTCTACCGGGCAGAGACCCCAACAGTGATGTCTCTCCCAACCCAAGGAGCACCCCGCTCCCTTCAATGCGGCATCAGCCTTATATGTCCTGCCGGGTCGATGAGCGCTAGCTCGCTACCCCGCCACCGGCACAAGGTCGCCCTACCTATCCTTGTGCCGCCCCCCCTAAAGAAAGCTGCGACCAAACCCAGCCCTCAAGTACTTCCTGCCAGTCATTGAGTAACAGGTCTTGTCCCACCGGGGCCAGATGCACCCCATCCGTGCAATACAGCCCCAAGCACCGCACCTCAGCCCACCGGTGCAAGACCTGCCTCCCGCCAATTTGCTGCACCCAACGTCCGATCTGCCGGTTAATCTTGACCAGGCCACGGGACCACCGCCGCTGCCACCAGCAGGCCAGGCGCGGGATGATATCAGACCAAATAATGGCAACCCCCGGAAGTAGATCACATAAAAGTCCAATGTCCTTCTGAACCGCTCGAATGAGCTGCCTACAAGAACAGCTTGACACATCGTTGCCACCCAGATGAAGCAGGAGCCCGACTGGCCGCTGCCGTTGTCCGATTTCCGACCGAATAAGGGGCACAAGCTGGTCCCATCTCATGCCACGCTCTCCCATCCAGCGCAGCCGGACTCCCAACGCCGCCATGCCAAGGTGCCTTCCCAGAGGCCGTAACACCACCCGGCGTTCATCCCAATAGACGAAGGAATGGCCGATGATCCACCACTCTCCGGGGAAGACACCATCTGTAAGAAGACAAAGCGGGCTGCAACCAATGGGCAACTCTGCAAAAGAATGAACAGATTAAAACCACCCCCCCACCCCTTCCCACAGAAAGAGCACACTGCATGACCGCATGTCAAACAGCCCAAACCCGCCTGACCACTCTTAGCCCAAACCCGCCTGACCGCTCTTAGCCCAGGTCAGGATCCAGCAGCCGGACATAACCTTCGTAGGCGCCCGAGCACCACCTGCCGATGCGCTGTATGACTCTCCCTTCAAGACCCGCCACCGCCACACTGGTAGCAGCACCGATCCTGAAGGAGTGCGAGGCAAAACGCCTCTCATCACAGCCCAATCGGCGCAAAGCCAAACGCAACACAGCAGTAAACTGGAACTGCGTCACCGGCCTCCCATTCTCATGAAGAAACAGATAACCCGAAGCACGAGAACGCCGCTGTAAATAGATGCACAGGTTGTGCACCGGGCAGGATGACAAAGGAAAAATAGCCTTCAGTATCACCCAACCCCCTCTTCCCGCCTGATCTGTCTTGGATCGCGGGATAAAGATGCGCACCTGAGCCTCCTCCAGAGCCACATGCCTAACTTCCAAGCCCCCAAACGCGCCCACTCTCGCAGACCTCGGGACCAGCTCGCACACGCGGAAAGCTCCGAAAAATGCAGTCACGAACAGTGCGCGAAACAGCACAGACTCAAAATCCGAAACCGCGATGTGCGGGAGCATCTCCCAAATCCGAAGGAGCAGTTCATGCGACACCGGAAGCCGCCAATCACGCAACTGGGGTCCCCCCCGCGCCCACCCAGCCAGCAAGCGCTTCACCAGAAAAGCTACACGAAGGTTACCCCACCCAGCCGCCTTACAGAAAAAGGAGAACCCGGCTAACGCCGACACAACCGCTGATCTGGCCCAGCCCTCCCGTTTAGCCCAGACCACAAAGTGACCCATAAACTCGTCTGGGACTCGCTCCCCCCTCCATCCCAACAAACCCAAGAAGCTACTCACCTGAGAGTATCCACGCAAATACTTTTCCCATGTTCCACGTGCTACCGACGCCGCCAACAATGCCATCACGCCAGGGTCCCAACCTGCCAAAGATGGTCCGGCACCACTGAGGCTGTTTCTTCTGCTTCCGGAGCCAACAACCGGAACTGAGAACACTGAAAACGGGACAAAGCATCAGCAATGGAATTCTGAATGCCCGGAACGTGCCGCGCCCTTGCTGTGACATTTAACCGCAGACAAGCCAGAACGAACACCCTTGTCAGTGCTGGCACCCTCGCACACTTAGGCGACAAGCGGTTAATAACCTCCACCACCGTGGTATTGTCACACCAAAATACCACCCGCCTGTTCCGTAACCGCTCCGGCCACACCTACAGTGCCACCATGATGGGGAACAGCTCCAAAAATGTAATGTTGCGGGTCAACCCAGCCGCCACCCAGGTGGCGGGCCAAGCCGCAGCACACCAAGCCCCTTGGCAGTAAGCCCCGAATCCAGAACCACCCGCCGCATCCGTAAACAGTTGCAGATCTGCGTTCGTCAGCTCCAGCAACTGCACCACCGAGCATCCATTAAAATTGGCTAAAAAAGCATCCCAGACTCGCAAGTCTTCACGCATGCCGGGCGACACCCGAATACGGTGATGTGGCTTCCGCACTCCAGCCATTGCCAAGGACAACTGCCGGGCAAAGGGACGCCCCATAGGAATAACCCGACACGCGAAGTTGAGATGCCCGACCAGGGACTGCAGAACCTTGAGGGTAGTCTTGTTTGCAGAGCCAACTGCCCTCACCAACTCCTTCAGCTGCTCAACATTTTGCCCCGGCAAATGCACCGCCATATCCCCCGAATCTATCTCTATTCCCAAGACGGTAAGGCACATCATGGGACCCACGGTTTTGTCTGACGCTATAGGGATTCCAAAGTCACCTGCCAGGCGGTGAAAAGCTTTGAGCAACGCGGCACACGTCCCAGCCGAGCCAGGCCCCACAAAAAAGAATTCATCCAGGTAGTGGACGATGGTGGAAAACCCCGTGAGCTGCTCCAAGACCCAATGTACAAACGTACTGAAGGCCTCAAAGTAAGCGCACGATATCGAACAGCCCATCGGCATGCACTTATCAAAGTAAAACTGCGAGTCGAACTGAAACCCCAGGCACGGGAATGCCGAGGGGTGCACCGGCAACAAACGGAAAGCTGACTCAATGTCGACCTTCGCCATCAGGGCCCTGCACCCGCACTGCCGCACCAAGGCAACCGCCGCATCGAAAGAAGCATAGCGCACCGTGCACAACTCCTTAGGAATATGGTCATTTACCGAATCGCCAGGCGGACAGGACAGGTTATGAATTAACCTATAACTACCCGGCTCCTTCTTCGGCACCAATCCCAGTGGCAAAACCACAAAAGGGGAAAAAGGAGGCTCCTGAAAAGGCCCAGCAATATGGCCCAACGCACATTCAGCCACGATCTTCCCATGCACGACGTCAGCCAGCGCTCTTACAGAACTAGCATTCCTGGCCCACCTGTCCTCCACCATACCCGCCAGCGGTATGCGGAAACCCTCCACAAACCCAGACAAAATCATCTTCCACGCCCGCCCCCGACGAGACCCCCCATAACGGACCAACCAAGGACGCATAGCATTGACTCTGATGGGCGTAGGAGAAAGCCGGAGAAAGGGGTGGTAGGATGAGCAGTAGCCTCGCTGCTGTGGCAACAGCGATGACCTCACTTTGCTACCCACATGGCTGGTGAGTCATTACTGTTGGGGTGGAGGCGGAATGGGATTGTTTGGAATTGTTGTTCAAGTTTGTTAAGGTCAATAAAGCTGCATTTGATGCCAATAATGGATTTGTGTGTTTTATTGGAGCATGGGGGGGGGGGGGGGGAAGGGGGGGGGGAAAGGGGGAAAAAGGGGGATGCACTGAGTCCGCCGTGCCTCGGTTAACTTTGTTCAGTTGTGATTGCCATGCTTCCTCTGGTTTCAATTGTTTTTAAGCAATTTTATCCGTTATACATTTTGCGCCATATAAGTTTGTATACAATACCAATCATCCCTGTTTTGAGTGTGTTAGCGAGTGTAGCGATCAGTTGGCCACACCCCCAGGTTTGGTGCGTTTTCTGGCATCTTTAAATTCACTCTTCTACCGCAGCACTAGTTTTTACTGATCGCATTCTGATCAACGCAAGTTCTCTGACAGGTATGGCTGATGTTACATTCTCATCGTATATGTATGGTATCATAATATCTCTGACACTTTTTTAGCTAGATGCACGAATATTAGTTGTACTATTTCAGCATTTGTTTTCTGCCTCAAGAGACACATTTTTATGAGTAATGACAGCGTTTCAGTTTTAGTCTCAGTTTATATGTTTCCCAAGATGCTATCTATTAATGTTTTTTAGCTAAAAGCATTATTCATTATTTTTAAGTTATCTGATAAAGTTAGCTCCATGCCGTTTACTAGTATATTAGGCTTTTCCTTTACGTTGACTGCAATCTGAATAAGTGCGGGTTACATGCAGAATACGGTTGATGCAGTCTCGCAACGGCACGCGCATGCTATTATGTCTGTCACTATACATATTTTCTAGCACGGCACATGGATAGTGGTTTTTTAATATAGTTTGATCTCTAGAGAGGGATTCTTTATGAGCTAGATATTGCTTTTGTCCCTTATAATTTTTAAATATCATTTGATTTCACGTGTTTTTAAAGGCATTCTATTGATATTTTTTAGTACACTATTTTCACACTTTTTTTAGTATGTTCAATGGGTGCCGACCTTTTTATATAAGATCAGCTAGTTTTTTGAAAGTACTCTCATTTTTAGATATATTTTCTTACCTTCTAGTCACTGACGATAAGTGTCACTTTGGTTCCTTTCCGATGTGCTAGAGGGCACACTTAACTTTTTTATACAGTTTTGGTTTTCATTATTTAAATTTGTAACTTTATTTATAGATCTCTGTGTCAATTTTAAATTGTTGATGTTGCAGTTTCAATAGATACACTACAGTTTCATTTTGTAAAGCCTATTGTATCTAGATGGTGATTGCTACAACATAAGACGACTCACCACTAGGGTCTCTGTACCCACAAGTTTTTCTCTGTGAGTAATGTATTGTATCTTTATACATTGATTTTATATTTATTGACAATGTTTTTGCCCTGCGTCTATTTTATTTCATTTTATTTTAATCTTTATTTTAATCTATATTATCTTTTTATATACTTGTTAACTTATTTATTTATATTTGTGGTTTGATGTTATTGTACTGTAACCCCGAACATTAACAGTGGTCATGCCTGCTTAATTATGCTTTGGCTTTCTCATGTTTTTAATACATGGTTTTTAATAAATGGTTTTTAATATATTTTTGTATCATAGTACCTTCTCCCCGAAGAAGGCATCTGCTGAAACGCATTGGGGATTCAATAAAGTATTTGTGTTCATCCTCCACTCTTGCTTCGTGTGTATCTCGGAACTGGCACTTTACCAGACTTGATGACGCTGGGGCTGGAGAGCTCGTCGTCGTCCTCTGATTGTGAGCTTTTGCCGGTGCTACATGCACCTCCTGGTTGTTTTGCTGGATTGTGCAATTCAGGTGCATTTGAGGCGGCCCTGATAGGATACGGGTTGCGGCCTCAGCTGGGGGTAGCTCTCCTGTCTTGGCTCCAGCTACTGAGCAGATTGGGGGATCTTGGAGTCTGCTACAGGAGATGTTTCTCTTCCAGTGGGCATGGAGACCGAAGTGGCTGATGAACTTACGACTGGAGTAGAGGAGCCCGCATCATCTTCAGGGGGTTCTGCAGTGGCTGGACAGGATTTTTCCTTTTCTTTTCACTTGGAAAAGCCCGCAGTTATTTCTTTGGATTCCATTAGGACTGCTATTTCATCGTTGGGTAACGTATTGGTTCAACAATCTAATTAGTTAGCCTCACAAGTAATGTCTAATGCTGCATTAATGTCTGGTGTTTCTGTAGAGCTTGGTGAGCTTAAAGTATCTGTAAAGAGTACAATCAGAAGGAATAAAGCATGATAATTACTGTTCCTTGATGGTTAAGGATATGGCTGCGATGAAACGGAAAATGGAACTTTTGGAAAATCAGGACCGCTCCATTAACCTTCGTTTGATGAATATTCCTCGCTCTTCTTTGATTTCTGTGAGGGACATGTTGAAATGTTATATGATTGAGACTTTGGGAATAGCTACAGAATCTTTGCCTCCTTTCTAAAGTGTATTCTATATGTACCTATGGGGAAGAAATGTTCTGCCGTATTACCGCAGCCTTGTCCTTCTGATTTACAACAAAAAAATGTTTTAAATGTATTTGAGTTACTAGAAACTTCAGATTCTGAAGCTGTGGTTGTACCTGCTACAATGTTAGTTACGTTTGTGATACCCATTGATAGGGAGTGTTTTTTTAAGACATATTTTCACAAGCGCTCTATTTCATTTAGAGGGCTTCAAGTTAGAATTTATGCTGTTTTAGCCCTGAAACCCAGAAACGGCAGCATGAGTTTTTACTCTACAAACCTTCTGTTGCACAGATGGGTGGTCAATTTTTTCTTAAATTTCCTTGTAAATGCCTAGTTAAATAACATTCTGAAAGTTATATTTTTTTTATCCTACCCAGTCGGGGGTGTTTATCAGTTCACATTTGCCTCCGGCCCTGGATTGAGTAAAGGTGGAGCATTTGAAGTAAGCTTGCTGTTCAGGCAGTCTGCATATTACCTTACAGTTTTGGTTTTGTATCTTATTTCCTTTTTGGATCTCCTGTACCCTTGTTAGTGGGCTGGTGGGCCAGGGCTGGTATGCTGAATTACCTCTGATTATTACCTCCTTATATCTTTTGAATTGTTATGTCTAGTCTTTTTCTGTTCACAAATGTAAATGCTTGAGTTATATTTTGTGAAAATTGTATTAAAAATAAAATAAAAATAATAATAATTACAAACATCACAATAAATAAATTGATCATAAATACATAAATAAATACAAGCTATATATACATACATAAGAGATAAAACCAGAGGTACAACCCAACATTGCAAAATAAAACAATGCATATATATATATATATATATATATATATATATATATATATATATAAAGCATGCTGAATATAAATACACAGAGATATGTCAATTTTATAGTGATAAAAATCCAGTGCAAAGGGAGAGAGACCCATCAAAGGATAAACCATGAATTCCACAAGCAGAGTTAAGTTGTTCATGAAAATCAATTGTTATGTATACTAAAGAGTAAATGATAAACAATGCAAACCATTGGAAATTAATTCAAGGAGTACATGTATGTATTTGTAATAACCCAGAGAATGGTCTGGTGCAGCATGAGTGTACCGGCTTCCGGAGGGGCTGCAAGGTCAGTTATTCTATTGTAATGTCTGTTTTAATAAATTGTGCATGTATGTTTGAAGCTACCTAGTATTTTAGATGAGCAGCATATAAATTTTAAAATTAATTACATTTATGCAAATGAGATCCAACTACTATGTACTACTACTACTGTACTTATTTGTATAGCGTTACAAGGCGTAAGCTCATCAGAGCATGTCCCTGCTCATCAGAGCTTACAGTCTAGTCAAGACAGAACACAACTGGGGACTAGGATATATCTAGCGGAATGGTAAGGAAACCCATAGGAGGTGAACAGGAGACTAGTAATTATTTATGCAAATGAAGCCTACAGTGAGTCTCTGCACATGGCCCCACATGATCCCTGGGCCACCCCTGTTTTTGAAGGTGTGAATAAGCAGGTAGATAAAATGAGCCGATTGATATAGTGCAGGCATGTCCAACAGGTAGATCGCGATCTACCTGTAGATCGTGGAGGGGTCAGAGGTAGATCGCCAGCCCCACTTGGCTCCAGCAGCTCGCCCTGTCGCTTGCCACCGCCGCTGATCCTTTGCCTGTCTTTTTTCCCTGCCTGCAGGAATCTTGCCTGCGGGTATATTGGGGGCACTGCTTTTTTTTGTGCCAATAGTTTGTGGGTACACCAGGGGGCCACCGCCCACGCCCCGCAATGAGACACCACAGGCCCGGCGTCATACCTAGTCTCCTGCCTCTTAGAATCACCCATTCCTGCCCGCACCCCAACACCCCTTAGAAGTGTGTTATATACCGGGCAATAACCATTCACCCGGGCTTTACCTGAATACACACTTACAGTATTAGTTGTGTTGTGTGCTGGTCGTTGGTCACTTTATAGTTCGCTTTCATTAAAGGTTTTCGGGCAGACACAACAAAGTGTCAAGAATTTGGTGATTTTGGTGGGCTTTTCCAATTTTGTTCTAACTTGCCTATGCCTTGTCTTCAAATTGGTTCAAACCACTGTGATGTTTGCTTGCCTCTGCAATTTTATTTTGCCTAGCCTTTGTGTGGATTCTACACATTGCAATTTTATTTCGCTTTGCCTTTGCGTTGATTCTACACTGTGTGCAGAATTTATTAAATCGCGTGTGGTGGTATTTGAACTTGTTTGGCGGTATTTGATTTTATCTGGTTTGCTGGACAGGTGTTTGAGTTTTTTTGATGATTGTTTGATGGTATTTGATTATTGGTGCCAGTATGATGAATTCTTATTTTTACTTTTAGAACTGCATGTGTGGTTTTGGCATCTCCAGTCCTTATGTTGCACATCATCCAGAGGTCTTCATTTCTTGTTAATCTTTAATACTTTGGGACAGTGACAGTTTTGGACCAGATTCAGCCAGTGTTTATACTAACAGCAGATTTGGCCTTCTTACATCCAGCCACCCCAGTATAACGAAGATGAGTGTTACAAAGAAGAGCAAAACCTACCACTTTCATGATGAATGGGAAATGGACTACTTCTTCATCATGGTGAAAGACAAGTGGTGTTGTCTAATTTGTAACGCCCCAGTATCCTTGCCCAAAAAGGGTAATCTGGAAACGTCATTATAAGGCTCTGCATAGCAATATTTTTATGCTAATTTTCCACCCAAAAGTGAACTTCGTAAACTGAAGCTCAAAGAACTTAAATCGAAATTGGCTACTCAGCAACAGTTGATGGCAAAGCCAAGGTCACATTCGGTCAATGCAACCATAGCATCCTTCAAGGTCAGCAACCTGATCGCAAAGAAATGCAAACCTTTGACTGAAGGGGAATTTCTAAAAGATTGTTTTCTTAAAGCAGCTGACAATCTTTTTGAAGGATTTAAAAATAAGAAAGAGATCATAGCTGACATTCAAGATGTACAATTGTCAAGAAACACCGTCGTGCGGCAAATAGAAAATGTGTGGAGACACAACTAAACAATTGTTGGAGGATGTTTCAAATTGTGTTGCTTTCTCACTCCAACTGGATGAATCTACAGACATAAGAGACATAGCCTAGTTACTAGTCTTTATCTGCATGGTTTTTGAAGACTTCAGTGTTAAAGAAGAACTACTTGGGATGATTTCTTTAAAAGGGAGAACTACTGGTCAGGAAATATTCAGTTCTTTCCATTCTTTTGTGACAAAGTGTAATCTTCCATTGCATAGACTTGTTTCCATCACTACTGATGGAGCAAGAGCAATGACAGGTGAGGTTAACAGTTTCATAGCCCTCTGTAGACAGCATGACGACTTCCCAGATTTCCTTTCTTATCATTGCATCATTCACTAGCAAGTTTTGGCAAGCAAGGGACTCAATACAAAGACTGTGATGGACGTTATTTTCAAAATTCAAATTCAGTTTGTGGAAGATCACTTCAAAGACGGCTTTTCAATCTTACTCTTGATGAAGGGGCAGCGGAAATCATTTTGCACACAGATGTAAGGTGGCTAAGTAGGCACAAATTTCTTCAAAGATTTCGTGATTTGCTGAATGAAATAAGAAGTTTTTTGAAGGAGAGGGGAGATGACCAAGCAGAGTTGGAAGATGAGGAGTGGTTATGTGATCTGGCATTTCTCACTGACTTTACAGGTGAACTAAGTTATATAAACCTTGAACTACAAGGTAAAAACAAATGCATTGGCGAGATGAGTACTGTTTCATCCGACAAGAGCAAATTTGAGCTAATGATGACTGACCTTGCAAACAATACTTTTGATCATTTTCCTAATACGCAGGACCATCTGGGAAAATATCCAAATTTTGTTTTTCAGAACGAGAAGTATGTGACAGAAATCTGTTCTGTTATCCAGGAATTCGAAAATAGATTCTGTGACGTCCAAAAAATTGAAACAGTTGTGGAGTACCTGTCATACCCATTCAAAGTAGATGTGGACATTAAAGAAACTGCAGCTGCTATCAGTAAAAATGACTCATTGAACAAGCCATCTCTTGAAAATGAAATATTAACCCTTAAAAATGACATTTTTCTCAAGACCCGTGCTGAGCAAGAATCATTTTGGAAGCTAGTGCCTAGAGACAAATTTCCCAACTTGAGAAGATGCAGTGAAGCTGTACACTCCTGTTTCGGTTCAACTTATTTGTGTGAATTTGCGTTTTCCCATCTGAAAATGACAGAGTACACAATGTTCCAACATGACAGATGAACATCTCCAGGATTCCCTGAGACTGACCCTCAGGCAATATTCACCCAACTTCAAAAAGCTGGTTAATGAAATGCAGGCTCAGACGTCTCACTAATGAGCAAGAGCGAAATATTAAAGATTGTGCAAGATCAGCCTGGATCAATACTCAACCTAAATTTAACACAAATTAATCAATAAAAGTTAAAGAAAGTTATTAAGACGGTTAAAGAATGTTATTACTCAATAAAACTTTAAGAAAAAATGTACTTTCCATTTCCCCTCGCAGTTCTTGCTGGATCTTCGTCTCTGTTTTGTTTTTGCTTAATTTGCTTAACAGCTGATGACATCCAAGTAAATGGCAGAAGGTTCATTAAAATGGGGGGGGAGGGGGGGAATCCTCTAACTTTATTTGGTTAAAATTTAATTTGAAACTAATTTGAAACTTAATTTTCATGGTGGTAGATCAGCAGCACTTTTGGCCGGAAAAAGTAGATCATGACCTGTTCGAAGTTGGACATGCCTGATATAGTGTATCTGGATTTTCTGAAAGCCTTTGACAAGGTCTTTCATGAGAGACTCTAGGAATTTAAAAAGTCATGGGATAGGAGGCAGTGAAAAGACAGAAAACAGTAGGGCTAAATGGCCAATTTTCTCAATGGAGAAAGATGAATAGTGGAGTACGCCAGAAATCTATTAGGCCTGCTGCCTTTTAACATATCATAAATGACCTGGAAATGGGAACAAGTGAGGTGATCAAATTTGCAGATGACACAAAATTACCAAAAGTTGTTAAAATTCAAGAGGATTGTGAAAAACTGCAAGAGGACCTTGAGAAATTGGGAGACTGGTCATCCAAATGGCAGATGAAATTTAATTAATTAATTTCTCTTATATACCGCGCTCTTCGATATCAGTGCGGTTTACATGGAACATCGGGGTGTTTACGGTGGGGGATTACACCGTAATTACATATAACAGGTAGCTCAACTTGGATAACAGTATTAACTATTTACATCTGTATGGTTAACAGAGAAGTATTTACACGTATATATATTACTTTGAAGGTAGTTACATGTGGTCATGTAGCTTTGCTGTGAGTGAGGGGGTTGGTGTGCCTACTTCCGGGTAGCATTTGAGGAAGAGGTAGTGCTTCAGTGCCTTCCTGAATTTAGCTAGATCAGGGATCGCTCGTATATTGGGTGGAAGAGCGTTCCAGCATCTGGGTGCGCAGAGACTGAAAGCCCTGTTTACAGTTGTTTGTGTACTGTGGGTCATTGCTTTGGGGATTGCCAAGGTGTTTATTGCAGAAGGTCATCTGACTCTGTTTGGGGGGGTAATGTGCGTGAGGCCAGCGAGTGAAGAGGGGGCGAGGCCGTTGATGGTCTTGAATGTTAGTAGCAAGATCTTGAAGGTGATCCTACAATGGAATGGAAGCCAGTGGAGACTTTTGAGGATGGGTGTTATATGGTCTCGCCTTGAGGTCCCAATTAGAACTCTGGCTGCAGCGTTCATGGCGAGTTGGAGCGGGCTCAGGGTGGATTGTGGAAGCCCTTGGAGGATTGCATTGGCGTAGTCGAGATGAGGAAGGGTTAGTGCCTGAAAGATTGCTCTAAAGTCATCCGGTTGTAGTAGGGGGCGTAGATGTTTGAGTGACTTGATCTTATGGTATGTAGATTTTACAATGTTGCCAATGTGTGTCTTCATATCTAGTCTTTGGTCCAGTGTAACACCCAGGTAGTGGATTGAGGGTTTAGTTTGCAGTTCTATCTCTCCGATTTTTAGTCAGGCTGGAGGGGAAAAGTTGGGGTTTCTGGAGATGAACAGCACTTCGGTCTTTTTGTGTTGTATTCGGAGATTCTGGTTTTGGAGCCATTTTTCCACTGTGCTAAAACAGTTAGTTAGTGATGTGAGGTCAATCTGGAATGGCTTGTAGAGTAGCACGTCGTCGGCATAGATCATGCATTCGATGTTGAATGATCGTATGAGGTTGCAGATAGGCTGCATATAGATGTTGAACAATTAGGCTGATAGGGAGGATCCTTGCGGGATGCCTTGTTTCTGGTGGAACGGTTTGGAGGTGGAGGTTTCTGTTTGCACATGTTGCCATCTATCGGATAGGTATGACTTACACCAGGTTAGTGCTAGGTCGCAGATGCCCTTCTCTTTGAGCCGTTCCAGAAGGGTTTCATGGCATACAGAGTCAAACGCTGCAGCTATGTCCAGGAATATGAGGGCAACCCCATGATGGATGTTATCTATTGCGCTGAGAATATTGTTGAAGAGGGTGGTAAGTAACGTCTCCACACCATGGGATTCTCTGAATCCATGTTAGCAGTGGTCTAGTGGCGAAGTATTGTTGATGTGTTGTTGTATCTGGTATAGGACTTCTTTTTCGATTATTTTTGCCAGTAGTGGAATGCTGGCAATTGGTCTATATGAATCCACTTTCTGGGGATCCAACCTGCTGTTCTTTAGCAGAGGTCTGAAGGATATGTGTTTGAGATTTAGGGGGAAAGAGCCATGTGGACAAATACAGGAGGCTTCTGATCAGATCATTATTTGATTGAATTTACGCTTTGGGTTCCTTCATACAGAGAGCATTTTTGCTCTCCGGTGGAATATATATCCATGCATAAATGTAGCCTCAGAATTGTATTGGAAGAAGCTGAGGGAAAAAGGATTTTCTCCAGGAACAAGCAGGAAGTCGGTCCTCAGATAAAAAAGCCTTTGGGACCTACACCATGCATGTGCAGTCACCTTCCCACCCAAAGGTTCCATCTTACCTCAGTCTTCTTTTTTCCGTGGAGCCCTGCAGACGTCCTGTCTGGGCATCCTGGTTAAATTAGATTTTTTGCACCGTCTCTCAGTAACCTTTATTCGGTATCTATCCCCTTCTGCCACCCGAGTCCAATGCCTCAACGTTGTGCTTTTCGCTCGGGTACTTTCTTTTCTTTTCTTTTTTGGCCTGCAGGTTTTTTGCTCAAGGTCTAGCTGGTCGAGATATGGAGTTTAACCTCGTGGAGCTCGTTTTTCTGATATGTCTTCGACCCGCGGATTTAAGCAGTGTGGCAAGTGCAGCTACACTATGTCCCGCACGGATTGCCACAGCACTTGCATAAAATGCATTGGGGTGGACCACGATGTGTACTCCTGCCCTCTTTGCCTTTTGATGTTGGCTAAGACCTGAAAGGAGCATGAAAGGCGGCAGGGGGAACTGTTTGGCAAGTCTGCCTCAGGATCAGCATCGGGGCGGAATCCCTGCCTTTGATGCCAGCGTCAGGTGATTCGACGTCCCGTCCTAGCTCGGTAAGAGCCGTGAGACCAGCATGCATTGGATTCATCCCCAGAGGACCCTCCCCAGGTGTCATAAGCTCCACCAAAGCCAAAGTCGAAGTCCGACCCAAGCCCGGGGGTAAGACCTCTGGGTCATGGAGGCAGAGCCCTTGACTCGATGTCAGTGATGGGGGCCAGGAACGCCTCTCCAAGAAACCCCAGAGGGAGGTGTCATCCGTGGAGACAGGGGATTGAGTCAGTTCACCGACGCTATTACCATCTGGGACTCCTCTACCCGGGATCCGACATTGGCCTCGTTGTCCTCGAAGATGGTGCCCGCCTCGGCAGAACCATCAGGCATCGAGGCTAGGATGCTAGCCTTGGAGCGCAGCTTTGCTGTGCTCACTGAGGCCCGACTCCCGGTCACTCCAGGTCGTCATCGTCTATGATGGGACCATCCTTGTCCAGAACTTCCCTGGAGGATGTCCCTCCCATCCTTGAGAGGCTGGCCCACTCGGTATCAACACCATCGGTGTCTGAGTCGAGGACCGGCATGGAGTCAGGTGTGGCACCGCCGGAACCCCAACACCAAGGATTGTCAATGTCGAGTCTGTCCAATGACAGCAGAGTGCTAGCCGACTCTTCCAGCTCTGAGTCAGCCTGGGAGATGGATGAGGAGTCTCTTGACACCATCCTCTATTGGGACATGCCCTCTGACCCATTTCCACTACACCATCAGTGGTGGTCAGCTCCAGAGGACCTGGCTTTCCTGGCGTTTGTTCGGGAGATGTCCTAAGCACTAGCCTTTATGTCAGTGCTTGAGGACGAGACGCATACTGAGGATTTTGAGATCCTCCAGTACAAAGTTCCTCCTTGAGAGGCACCGATGGTGCCCATGCTCCCCATCCTTGAACGGCTATCATTTCGGATGCAGGAGACCCCGGTTATGGTGCCAATTGTGAACCAGAAGATGCACTCCTTGGTGCCTCCCCAGCAGGGAGGCACACACTATGGATGCATTTGGCAGGAAATGTTTCCAGGGCTCTATGCTCACAGCCAGGATCCAGGCATACCTGCTGTACATTGGCATGTACCTCAGTGACCTGGCGAAGGCGCTTGCTGGGTTCTCGGCTGGGTTAGCAGGCAAACCTCTTGAACACTTCAGGACCCTGGTGTCATTGGTCAAGGAGTGCTCCAAGTTCCAAACTTAGGCAGCCTTCGACGACTTTGAGTTGGTGGCTTAGGTAGCTGCGATGGGCATTAGTGCCCGAAGCCTTGCCTGGCTACAATCCTCTGACTTGGAGCAGTGGGTTCAGGACAGGTTAGCCAATGTCCCTTGCCGGGGGGCAAGTCCATGACGGTGAAATCGGATGAGCTGGAGAAAGAATTTATGAACAGAACCAGGCTGTCCAAGAAAGTGTCTGAACCTTCCCATAGGAAGACTTCAGGGAAAAGGTTCTTCCACCTGAAGACTAAGAAGGCTTGTGGGAACTACCCCAAGTTTCAGGCCTATCACGTTCCCTCACAGGGGCAGCAAGCCAAGGGCCAGGGGCATGGCCCCCATAAGCCAAAGGCCCCCAAATCCCAAACAGTGCCCCAGCCACAGCCTGGGGGTAGCTTTTAACTCCTTAGGCAAAGCATCCCTTCCCCGGGAGATACAAGACCCAAAGTTCACAGGAGTATGGCTGGTCCGCTTTGCACACCAGTGACCAAGCATCATCACAGACACCTGGGTGTTGCAGGTGGTCAAGGAAGGTTATCTCCTCCACTTTGCCCAACTGCCCCCTCCCTTCTTCCCTGAGGAATTACCCTTGGACACCTTGCACAGGGAGTTTCTGCAAAAGGAGTTGAGGTTTTGCTTGAGGATCAAGTAGTAGAGCCCATTCCCCAACCTCTCCTAGGCAGGGGATTCTACTCATGCTACTTCCTTGTCCTCAAGAAGACCGGGGGCTTTTGGACCATCCTGGATCTATGGGATCCCAACCACTTCCTGGTCAAGGAAAAGTTCAAAATGGTAACCCTTGAAACCCTGCTGTCTTACCTTCTGCAGGGAGATTGGCTATGCTCCTTGGATCTCAAAGATGCCTATATCCATATCCTGATCCATCCAAGGCACCATCAGTACCTTCGATTCATCATCAGTGGATGACATTAGTACAGGGTACTCCCTTTGGCTTCGCCTTGGCTCCCAGGGTATTCACCAAATGCCTAGCAGTCATGGCCTCTTGCCTCAGACTCCAGGGGGTGTTTGTCTTCTCCTATCTGAATGACTGGTTCATACAAGTCAGCATGCCAGGGGAGGTATGCAACGCAGCATTGCACACCATAGGATTGCTCCAGTACCTGGGATTCATGATGAACTTCCCGAAGTCTCATCTACTGCCCACCTAGCATTTGGAGTTCATTGGCACCCTGCTGGATTCCACTCAAGCAAGGGCCTTCCTGCCTTTCGATTGGGCACAGCACCTATCCAGCCTGGCCTAAGCCGTACAAGGTAGCTCAGCTGTGACGACCAGATAGATGCTCTGCCTATTGGGGCACAGTCCATGTCACCCCGTTTGCCCATCTACACATGAGGTAGGTGCAGTGGATGCTAAGCACCCAGTGGACATAAGCTTCCGGTTGTCTAGAAAACCGCATCCTGGTCATGCCAGCCCTGGCGACATCCCTTGCCTGGTGGCAGGACCCCCTTAACCTCAAAGCCGGCCTGCCTTTCCAGGCTCCCCCAGTGTACCGCATCCTCACAATGGACGTGTCCAAGTTGGGCTGGGGGCCCACTAGAACTCCAAGCAGTCTACCATGCTCTGCGGGTCTTTCAGGATCATCTGGAAGGGCAGGTGGTTCAGGTCTAGATGGACAACCAGATGGTGATGTATTACATCAACAAGCAGGGGGGGCACAGGTTTGTACCACCTCTGCTGGGAGGCGGTGCACCTCTGGAACTTCGCGAAAGGGAAGAACATCTCCCTCAGAGCGGTGTCCTTGCTGGACCAGGACAACATGCTGGCCGACCGCCTGAGCCACGTCCTGCAGCCCCACGAATGGAGACTGAACCCAACCATACTGGCAGAGGTTTTTCGGCACTGGGGGACCCCAGAGGTCAACCTCTTTGCCAGACCAGAGAACGTGCAGCTGCCATGCTTCTGCTCTCAGAGGCTGACCAAGGGTCGGAAGGCTGAGGATGCCTTTTTCCTTCCCTGGTCCAGGGACTTCCTGTATGCATTCCTGCCCACACCCCTGGTGCCTTGGGCCCTCCTCAAGATACAAGCAGAGGTGGCCTCAGTCATCTTCATTGCACCCAGGTGGCCCAGGCAGCCCTGGTTCCCCCTGCTTCTGCAGCCATCCCGGAGGGACCCATTGCCTTTGGGGAATGCCCCGAACCTGCTCTCTCAGGAGGATGGGATGCTACTACACCCCAACCTCCAGTCCCTGGCCCTGATGGCCTGGATGCTGAGAGGCTAGCTATAGCACCCCACTGTCTCTCCAGGCTGGTGGAGGATGTTCTTCTTGCCTCGCATAAGGACTCCATGTGTTGGAAATATGCCTTTAAATGGTGCAGGTTCTCACACTGGTGTGCAGATGAAGGTCTCAACCCATTCTCCTGTGCAATACCAGACATTTTATGATACCTTCTGCACCTACTGGAGACTGGCCTCAAGTCCAACACAAAAACAAGGAAGCACCCCACCTGCAGTCAAAAGATATGGAAACAAAGCAGGCAGACAAAGAACCCTTGGAAGGAATGCTACTTTATTGAGGAGGTCAGCCCTACACGTGTTTCAGCCAATCAGACCTTCATCAGGGGACTGTGACCACTAAAAACAAAAATACAAAAACAACAAATAGTAGTAAACATAGCAGTTGTAACACATAATGGCCAATGGTGATCTCACAACAAATACAAATATAAGAATATAAATAAGACAATAATAAAATAATATGGCTTCATATTGGAAAATTATATGATATAAAACCAAATAAATAACTCAATAAATATAGAAATATAAATATAAATGTAAATATCAATGATAAAATAAAATAAAACATGGAGACTCATATGGAACTGTGACATGAACTGTAAATATAGAGGACTGCCAATGTTACAAATACGAGGTGTGACAAAAAAGAAAGGAGACTGTGGCAGCCACGCCCATGACTCAATGCAAATTGGCTAACTGCTTATGTCACTGTGTTGTGCAACATCTCGCCACTATTCTGCTATAATATTTTTCATCTCTCTCACTCTGTTTTTCTCTTTCAGGTTTTTTTGTAGTACACTGCTCCATCACTTTGTCACGCAACTGGAGGTGGCAGAAATATGGAGCAAAGAATCAACTTGAAATTTCTGGTTAAGTTGGAGAAGGGCCAAACTGAGTGTCTCCAATTTCTCCAAAAGACTTATGGAGAATATGCAATGTCAAGGCCGCGAGTCTTCAAGTGGCACAAACGCTTCAAGACTGACCCCAAGTCAGGACGGCCTTCCGCGACAAAGACGGCTGAGAACATTGACAGAGTGAACCAGCTGGTGCGGTGTGATCGCAGATTGACAGTGCAGATGATAGCTGAGAAGCTCAGCCTGAACAGGGAGTCAGTGCAGACCCATCTTAGTGCAGAAGCTGGGGATGCGGAAGGTGTGCACCAAGATGGTGCCCAAGCTTTTATTGGACAACCAGAAGGAGCATTGGGTCAATGTTTGTCGCGACTTGCTAGAGAAGATTGGATAAGATCCAGAGTTCGTTGGCCAAGTCATCACAGGAGACGAGACTTGGGTCTTCCAGTACGACCCTGAAAGCAAGAGACAGCGCTTGCAAGGGAAGACTCGACTATCACCCAGACCCAAGAAGGCATGCATGTTCAAATCAAGGATCAAGGTCATGCTGTTCGCATTCTTCGACCAGAAGGGAGTAGTCCATCATGAGTTTGTGCCTGAGGGTCAGACAGTCAACCAGCACTTCTACCAGCAGGTCCTCAATCACCTCCATGACCGGGTTCGGTGCAGCAGGTGGGCTCTGTGGAGAGACAAGTCATGGCTGCTCCACCATGACAATGCGCCCACACACACCGCGCTCAGTGTGAGGCAGTTCTTGGCCAACAAACAGATCACAGCTCTCGACCACCCTCCTTTTTCCCCAGATCTCGCACCATGCAACTTCTGGCTCTTCCCCAGGCTGAAGACTGTGCTCAAAGGAACTAATTTTGTCTCTGTAGAAGAGATCAAGGCCACTGTGACGAGAGAGCTGAGGGACCTCAAGGAAGAGTGCTTCCATATGTGGCAGAGATGAATGCAGAAGTGCATTAACTCTGGGGGGATTTCTTTGAAGGGGATAATGCATAATTTCTCTGTAGATTTTGTAATAAAACATTTATGGGACAGTCTTGTTTCTTTTTTGTCACAGCTTGTATATATGAGAACCAAATACATAGATAGAAATAAAACTAGCAAACTTACCAATAGATGAAATATCAAATGTTATACACCCACAAGGTGAATTAAACAGAATACTGGAACTAGGGACAGAACAATATATAATATAAAATAAATTTGCAAAACAGCATGAAAACATCATTGTAGTATGAGGAATACTGAAACTTATCAGAAGAATGGTTGGTAACCGTGGTATCCGGATGCCCTACTCGGCATGGGTCCTCCCCCCCCCTTCCATCACCCCGCCTCCCCCCCAACCATTGACAAAGCACACGGACGTCGAGTATTGGTGTTAAAGCATGGTCGCAGCTTTTATTAACAGTAAGAACACCGGCCCAACATGGGCCAACTCAGCAATTCAAACCATAACAGAGAAGAGACCCCCCCCTTCCACCCGTCATCCGGATGATGCCCCCCACCAGCCGTATAGCAAAGTGGAGCACCATCCAACCCAACCCCCCCCAGTTACCCCTTCACGCCCGCCTCGCCATGTTAGCAAAGGCCGGCTGAAGGGGTTGCCTAATTCCGGGTAGAGACCCCAACCGGGATGTCTCCCCCAACCCGCATAGCCATGCCGCTCACATGAAAGCGGCCTCCAGCTGAAATGAGCCGCCGGGTCAACGAGCACCAGCTCGCCACCCCGCTCGCAAGGCCCGAAGAACGCCACCCTATCGCCCCCCCCCCCACCAGCTGCGACAAGAAACCACCTCCCCCAACCCAACCGAAAACAAAGGGCGGGAGGGAGGGAAACCTTTTTAGTCACGAGCAAGGAGGAAAAGGGGAGATCGCCGGCCGGCGTTCCCTCCTTGCTCGCGCTGACTCCGCCCCGCGACCGTCAAACGGCCAATCATTGGGCTCCCGCTGTAGCGCGTGGAGCCCACAGGGCGCATGCCTGGCTGCGCCTCACCCCCCCCCCCCCGAGAAGCGGCCTGCCTCGTGGCCGGGCCCCGGGAACCCGGTTACCAGGCAGCCGCGGGACCGGGGCCCGGCGGCTAAGCCGGTACTAACCGTGGTATCCGGATGCCCTACTCGGCATGGGTCCTCCCCCCCCCTTCCATCACCCCGCCCCCCCCAACCATTGACAAAGCACACGGACGTCGAGTATTGGTGTTAAAGCATGGTCGCAGCTTTTATTAACAGTAAGAACACCGGCCCAACATGGGCCAACTCAGCAATTCAAACCATAACAGAGAAGAGCCCCCCCCCCTTCCACCCGTCAACCGGATGATGCCCCCCACCAGCCGTATAGCAAAGTGGAGCACCATCCAACCCAACCCCCCCCAGTTACCCCTTCACGCCCGCCTCGCCATGTTAGCAAAGGCCGGCTGAAGGGGTTGCCTAATTCCGGGTAGAGACCCCAACCGGGACGTCTCCCCCAACCCGCATAGCCGTGCCGCTCACATGAAAGCGGCCTCCAGCTGAAATGAGCCGCCGGGTCAACGAGCACCAGCTCGCCACCCCGCCACCGGCGCTAGGTAGCACGCTATCCTAGCGCCGCCCCACCAATGAAAGCTGCGACCAGCACCACGACTCTAGCGCCTCCTGCCAGTCGTTCAAGAGAAGGTCCTGCCCCACCGGGGCAAGATGAACCCCATCAAGCCTGTACAAACCAGCACAAGTAATGCCCGCCCAAGGGTGCCGGACCTGGAGCCCACCCGTCTGCTGGACCCAGCGCCCAATCTGCCGGTTAATCTTGCACAAACCCCTCGACCAACGCCGCTGGGTCCAGCAAGCAGGGCGGGGTATAACATCCGACCAAACAATGGCCACCCCAGGGAGGACCCCTCGCAAGAGGGCAATGTCTCTCTGAATAGTCCCGATGAGTTGCCGGCAAGCCCAACCGGCAATGTCGTTGCCACCCAGGTGTAACAGCAGCCCGACCGGCCGCTGGCGCCGTCCAAGCTCCGCTCGAACACAGTCCAGGAGCTGGACCCAGTGCATGCCGCGGCGGCCCATCCAGCACAGCCGCACACCGGCGCCGGCGAGACCCAGGTGAGGACCCAGCGGCCGAACCGCAGCGCGCCGCTCCACCCAGTAGACAAATGAATGCCCGATGATCCACCAGTCGCCGGAAGCCGCACCATCTGAAAGCAGAAAGAACGGACTACCACCAGCACGCAACCCTGCAATAGGAAACAAAGGATTAGTGCCCCCCCAGCCCCCACCCCCCTGCTCCCCCCACACCGCAGGCAGGCCTCTGCCTCGGCAGCCCACCACGCTACTCCGCACCACCACCAACCGACGGGCGAATGTACCCGGCGTAAGCACCCGATCGCCAAAGGCCAATACGCCTAATCACCAGCGGGTCTAACCCCGCAGCTGCCGCGCTGGTAGCCGCTCCGATCCGGAACGAGTGCGAAGCATAACCCCGCTCGTCACAACCCAAAGCCCGCAGGGCCAAGCGTAGCACAGCTGTGAACTGAAACTGCGTCACCGGCTTGCCGTCTGCATGAATGAAAAACTGGCCACGCGCCACAGGGCGCTGCCGCGCGTACGCTCTAAGAGCCTGAACGGGACAGGACAACAAGGGAGGGATGGCGCTCAGCAGGACCCAGCCCCCTTTTCCAGACTGGTCAGTCTTAGAACGTGAAAGGAAAATGCGAACACGCGCAAGATCCACCCGGACGTGCCCCACAGCCAGCCCCCCAAAAGCCCCACGCCGCGCCGACCGAGGAACCAGCTCGGACACCCGGAAGGCGCCGAAAAAAGCCGTGGTAAACAATGCATGAAACAGCACCGCCTCAAAGCCCGAGACAGCCACCCGCGGCAAAACCTCACAAAGCTGCAACAGGAGCTCATGGGAAACCGGGCGCCGCCAGTCTGGTGGCCCCGGCTGTGCGCGGGCCCAACCGGCAAGCAACCGCCCAACTAAAAATGAGACACGCGGATTCCCCCAACCAGCAGCCTTGCAAAAGAAGGAGAAGCCCGCAAGCGCCCCGGTGACGGCCGACCGTGCCCATCCCGCCGTCTTCGCCCACAGCACAAAACGGCCAACCATGTCATCGGGCACCGCCCCACCAGACCACCCACGCGCACGCAAAAAAGCACTCACCTGAGAGTAGCCCCTGCGATACGTTGTCCAGGTACTGCGAGCCACGGACGCCGCCAACAGAACCATCAGGTCGGGGTCCCAATCGTCCAGAGATGCTCCGGGACCCGTGAGGGCAGCTCGTCCGCCCCAGGAGCCAGCCGCCGAAACTGTTCCCACTGAAAACGTGATAAAGCGTCAGCGATTGAATTCTGAGAACCCGGCACATGCCGTGCCCGAGCGGTGACATTTAGACGCAAGCAGGCCAACACAAACACCCTCATCAAGGCAGCCACCCTGGGGCATCGGGGAGCATGACGATTAAGAACCTCAACAACCGCTGCATTGTCGCACCAGAAGACGACCCGCCGATCACGCAACCGGTCAGGCCATACCCAAAAGGAAACCACGATCGGGAAGAGCTCCAAAAAGGTGATATTCCGCGTCAAGCCGGAGCGCACCCAGGCTGCAGGCCAAGGCTCCGCACACCAGGCACCGTGACAAAAGGCCCCGAAACCGGAACTCCCAGCCGCGTCAGTAAACAACTGAAGGTCAAGATTCGATAACTCAGGCCACTGAAGGATGGAGCTGCCATCGAAGCCAGCCAGGAACGCGTCCCAAACCCGCAGATCCTCCCGCATCCCTGATGACACCCGAATCCGGTGTTGCGGCAACCGCACCCCCGCCATTGCCAGGGAGAGGCGCCTCGTAAAGGGGCGCCCCATGGGACGGACGCGGCAAGCGAAGTTGAGATGCCCAACCAACGACTGCAAGACGCGAAGGGAAGTCTTCGTAGCGGCGCAGACAGAGGCCACCAGCTCGCGGAGGCGATGCACCTTCGACGCCGGCAAGCGGACTACCATCGCCACCGTGTCAATCTCGATGCCGAGAAAGGTGAGGCAAGTAACCGGTCCCACTGTTTTGTCAGCTGCTACGGGAATGCCAAATGCAGCAGCCACGCGCAGGAAGGTGCTCAAAAGAGCGGGACAGGTCGGGGCCCGCTCGGGCCCGACAAACAGAAAATCATCCAGATAGTGTACGATGCTGGAGACTCCCGACTGCCGTTCCACCACCCAATGCAAAAAGGTACTGAAGGCCTCAAAATAGGCACAGGAAATTGCACAGCCCATGGGCATACACATATCGAAGTAGTACCCCGCCTCGAAGCGAAAGCCAAGCAACGGGAAAGCTGAGGGATGAGCCGGCAACAAGCGGAACGCCGATTCAATATCCACTTTGGCCAGAAGGGCCCCCGGGCCGCACTGACGGACCAGGGAAACGGCGGCATCGAAAGAAGAGTAGTGGATCGTACAGAGCTTGCGAGGTATATGGTCGTTGACCGAGTCGCCCGGAGGGCAGGAGAGGTTGTGTATCAACCGGAACTTGCCCGGCTCCTTCTTGGGGACCACACCCAACGGCGAGACCGTGAACGGGGAAAAGGGGGGGTCCGAGAAGGGGCCCGCCACGCGGCCCAGAGCACACTCCTCAGAGATCTTGCGCCGCACAAAATCCCCGTGGAGCCGCACTGAGGCGGCGTTACAAGATCCACCCGGCGCGGAGGACCCCCGGACAGGGATGCGAAAACCCCGTGTGAACCCCCCCAGAATCAATCCGGCCGCCCTACCCCGGCGGGAACGCCCGTACTCGAGGAGCCACGGTCGCATCGCCGCGACTCGCACCGGGGTAACAGCCAGGACACGCAGCGCCTCACTTCCCCCCCGCAGGGGACCCTGCGACCCCCTTCCTGCTGCACTTCACAGCCGCGTGCGCGCCGCCGCACAAGGAGCAAGCATGCTTAAACTTGCAATCCGGGAAGGGGCAAGACGCCTTGTTGAAGCGCCAACAAACGTCCCCCCCGACGACCGCCGCCTTTTGCTGTGGCAGAGTAGAGGCGGAGGCACGAAAGGACCGGCCCCCCAGCGACAGCGGAGATGAGCCCGCCTTGGGCCCCCCCGCACCGGTTCCAACACCCCGGCCCCTCGCGGACATCTGGGTCAACCACAGGTTGATGTCCTTGGTCCCCCAGTGCAAGAGACTATTTTCTTCCATCTGGTCCCGGAACTCCTCGTCGTAATTCAACCAGGCCCACCCCTCGTGGGCCTGGGACGCCGCGAGTATATTGTCGGCGTAGGCCAACAACGCCCCGTATTGGTCCGGGAAGTAACGGCCCCAGACACTCGCCAAACGCAAAAAAGCGCGGGTCCAATTGAGTGTGTTGCGAGAGACCTTGCGCACCCGGCCCGCCTTCTCATCGTCCTTGCACTTTTTCCTGCTCTCCCTGGAGTGCTTCCGGCCGTTGAGTAGGCGGAAGATGTCGATATACCTACGACGCTTGATCCGCCGGCGCAACTTCCGTGGAACCGACTCCCAAAGCTCGGCGCAGCGAATGACGGAGGTCCCGCCGGGAACTCCACCATCCGCCACCCCCGGAACAGAGCTGTGCGATGAGGCCGAGGACGACGATGAGGAGGAAGAGGACGAGGATGCCCGCCGACAGCGATGAGCCCGCTTGTGCTTCCCTTTCCCCTTGCCCACCCCCACGGCACCCGGCACAGAGTCGAGAACCCCACCCTCAGCCCCAACAGTGTACTCACCACTCCCCCCGGAGGAGGCGACCGGAGCGCCCCCAGTGGACGCAGCAGGGGCCGGAACAACTGCTGACGCCGTGGAACCCGAAGGGCCCACTCCCACCAGCCTGTCGGAAGCAGCCATGGCAGTGGCAGGCGTCGAACTCCTCGGAACCTGCGGAGATAAAGAAGAAAAACCAGCAGCCGGGGCCCCAGGGGTACTGAGAACTGCGGAGGGCCCAACCCCCCAGGCGCGCACCGAAGGCCCCAAACCCCCAGCATCCCACGCCGCGGCCCCCCCATCCCCCCCGTGCCTCCCCGAACCACACCCCCCCCAGCCACCCCCCCAGGGCCCTAAACCCCCCCACGGAACGCCCCATACGCCCAAGGGGCTGAGGGACCGAGAAACCCAGGAGGAGGAGGGGAGACGAGGGAGGGGGGGGGAAGGCCCCACCCCAAAACAGGAAGGGGATGGGGCAGAAAGCCACCCACCCCCCGTCCCGGGTGACGGGTTGGGCACCAGCGCCCGCGGGAACCCCGGCCCAGAGACGGCCGGGCAGTCCTGCTCTTGCGTCCCCCCAAGCAACACCAAATCACCGTCCCCACCCGAAATACCCTCAGGAGGAGCCGGATCACCCACAGAGGCGCCCTCAGCCGGAGGCACAGGCACGAGGCGCCCCCCCAGAAGCCCCTCCCCCCGAGCCCCGCCTACTCTGTTGCGCCCTCGCCGGGCCCCAGCTCGGGTACCGGTAGCCGAGGCAGCCGGGAGCACCCCCCTACCACGGCCCCCGGGAGCGGACCCGCGCCGCACTGCCCCACGCCCGCGAGCACCGGCCCGCGGCCCCTTGGCCACGCCTCGCGCTGGAACCTGTCTGGCCATGAATCCACACAGTGCCAGCCGCCTAGGGGCCTGCTGGGCAGGTCGGCGTCCTCAGACTGGCCTAGCTGACTCTGCCTGTGCTGTCAGGTAGTCTTTGGATAAATTATAATTTCCTTTCGTTTTTTTTTTTTTTGTGCTGGGCTGAAGGAAAAGCAAGAGAGGAGAAGGAGCAGGGCCCGCCTAGAAACCCCCGACCTCAAGCCCGCTAAACAAATTCCCCGTCGGCAGCAGCATGCAAGCCCGCCGAGCCGCAGAAACAGGGAACCGAGCACCCCACGTGCTCCATAGCGCTCGCGCACACGGCGCGGAAAATCGGGGCTGGACCGCAGCGCGGGCTGGCGTCGGCGTCCCGTTTGGGGAACCCCCGAAGGCCCAGCAGACAACGAGGCACCCCGAGGCCTAACCGCAAAGAAAACCCCGACAAACCTTTTTAGTCGCGAGCAGGGAGGAAAAGGGGAGATCGCCGGCCGGCGTTCCCTCCTTGCTCGCGCTGACTCCGCCCCGCAACCGTCAAACGGCCAATCATTGGGCTCCCGCTGTAGCGCATGGAGCCCACAGGGCGCATGCCTGGCTGCGCCTCCCCCCCCCCCCCCCCGAGAAGCGGCCTGCCTCGTGGCCGGGCCCCGGGAACCCGGTTACCAGGCAGCCGCGGGACCGGGGCCCGGCGGCTAAGCCGGTACAAAGGACGAGAGAACTTGGATGGTAGAGCAAGCTATGTCCTAAGCCTGGTAATTGTATAAAAAACATCAAGTCTGACCGAAGGTGTCCAAATCTGAGATGATCATTCAGTCAAGATCTAAATATCTAAAATGCTTAACCACATAATCTAAATAAAAGGGTGCCTCTTAAAATATATATCAAAGAGCTATACAGTAAAGGTCATGGCACTGACAAGGTGAGTAAACAAGGGCAATTAAAGTGTTAGTGAAAGTGCCATGAAACCCGCTGTACACGTTAAAAGTGATCGGAATAAAAGTATAGGAGACACATTACAGACGAAATTATAGGTGTGTGAGTACATAAAATCAAAATATTTTTAATATAGTAATATAATGGCCATAAAAGTTAATTGATAAAAACTATAGAGTAAAAAGAACATAAACTGTTAAAGCATGAAATTCCATCATGAAAGTATAATCATGAGATGAGTGAGGAAACAATACCGAACTGTAGTATATACTTAGTATAAAAAGGGCCATTCTATTTGGATACAAAATACAAAGTACTAAAAGCGTTTAATCAATAATATGTCTCAGAAATACATAGCATATTAAAATAAACTTAAGTAAAAGTGATAACATTTTCTCCCTAGAAAAACGGCATCCAGCCTTACACTCACCTACACGAACCGCACTGGATTCAAACAGAAACCAGAGCCCACGCAAAGGGGATTTAAATCGAATGATGCAATCATTGACTTCAGCTAGGGACAAATATAATTAGCAGTGAAAATATAGTCATACATACCATAGTAACATTATTTATTTATTTATTTATATTCTCTTATATACCACGCTATTCTGCATCAGTGCGGTTTACATTGAACAAACTGAAATTACATTGAACAGGGCATTATAACTTGGAGATAACTATTTTACAGGGATCATGGGTTATGGAAGGTTAAATGGCTTGCCCAAGACCACAAGGAGCACCTGTGGGACTAGAAACCCCAGTCCTTCTGGCCCAAGGTTGCTGTCCTCTAGTGGGATTTGAACCCCCGACCTTCCGGCCTGAAGTACCTTGCCCCCAACCAATATGAACAGTAAAAACTAAGGGGTATGTTTACTAAAGGGCAGTATTTGCACTGCTGTCATATTATCGGGTGATAAGGTAGCTTTACGGGGCGATAAGGTGCGCAGCGGCGCAAACGAGCGCTGAAGGCGGAGAAAGGCTCCCGGAGGGCCAAGGGCGGAGAGAGAGGGTCAATGGGTGGAGAGTGGGAGGGGAGAGGCTCCCTGCACACTAATGCTGTGGAATCCGGGGCTGAAAACTAACGCCAGTGAAACCCTGGTGTTAGAGCAGATTTAAAGGGAAAAGAAACCATTTCCGTCAGCAATGTACAGCAAAACCAGGGAAACCTACAAAAAGTGATAAGTGTGATACATGTGCACGGAACAAAAGGGCAAATAAACATTGAAAATGACCTGAACAAAATGGAAAAAAAACATAACCAAGCTGGCCAATAGTGATATTAATGGGAAACAGCCAAAAACACTACCAAAAAAGCTCCAAAATAAAGATATTAATTTTGGAAGGATCTATGCTCTGTCCCCATACAAGGTGAATGATCCCACAGTGAAATAGCACTGATCAGGGTTTTCCCTTTCCATTGGACAGGTTTCCTATGGCATGCACATGTTCCGCAACAGCAGGGTGGACATGTTGGAACAGGCAACTGGACAGATGCTGGAAAAGGGGACACAGAGGGCTGCAGGCGGCACATGCTGTGGTGCAGCTGGGCCACAGTGCGGACTAGGGTGATGCCTAGGTGGCCCATAGGAATGCTGAAATAGTAGAGCAGACAGACAGCAACTGATGAGGCCCAACATGGGCATGAGTGTGTTTCCCACAGTGTCACAGGGGATAGTACCCAGCAGGTACCCCCAAGGGCACAGAACATTGGCAGGCGGTGCTGGGGGGAAGCGTGGACATCTATGCAGGCACTACTACCCCAGAATCCGCACCATAGGCAGCCACCTACCCGCACACTGGATGGCCTGAGACTGCGCATCACCAGCAGAAGGGTATGTCAGCATGGTGGCAGAGGGGTACTGTTGGTGGAGGGGGCAGTGGAAGCTGCCCAGAGCAGACCATGGCCTAGCCCTGTGTAGGTGGGTGCCATGCACTGCAACAGATAGGCCCTGTCTAATGAACAGTCATGGTATCCCCAGGGAATGAACTGTCTCTGTGGCGACAGTGTGGTGCAGTACGCACAGCCAGTGTGTTCAGGAGCAGAAGGTCACAGGTTCAAGTCCCAGCTGTGGCTCCCACCAACCCAGTCCCCATATTTTACTCAGTACTAAACCGTGGTAATAAAGAGGGAACCTTTATTGCAGATAACATAAACATGAAATGCCTATATTTTACCCTACAGAGCACAGACACCATAGACATGTGCAATACCTAGAGCAGAGTTTCCCAAATGCAGTCCTGGAGGGCCAAAAATCATTCAGGTTTCATGCTGTCTCTAATATAAGGACATGTTAGCATGGTGGCGGAGGGGTACTGGTGGTGGAGGGGGCAGTGGCAGCTGCCCAGAGCAGACCATGGCCTAGCCCTGTGTAGGTGGGTGCCGTGCACTGCAACAGACAGGCCCTGTCTAACGAACAATCATGGTATCCCCAGGAAATGCACTGTCTCTGTGGCAACATAGTGGTGCAGTACACACAGCCAGTGTGTTCAGGAGCAGAAGGTCACAGGTTCAAGTCCCAGCTGTGGTTCCTGCCAACCCAGTCCCCATATTTTGCCCACTACTAAAACATGGTAATATAGACAGAACCTTTATTGCAGATAACGTAAACATGCCCAAAACACCTACATTTTACCCTACAGAGCACAGACACCATAAACATGCGCATTACCTAGAACAGTCTCTCCCAAATGCAGTCCTGGAGGGCCAAACACCATTCAGGTTCCATGCTGCCTCTAATAAATATGGCTGTGCTGCATTTCTATGCACCGCCCCCATGGTATGCAGATGTATCTCATGCATATTCATTAGGGACAACATGAAAACCCAAATAGTGTTTGGCCCTCCAGGACTGGAGTTGGGAACCTCTGCCCTAGAGCAACAGCCAACAGGAGCAGACACACCGGCACCCACAGGCTCCATTATCCAAAGCCTCCTGGAGAGGCAGGATGTTGGGCCCTGCGTACTTCTCCCAATACTAGCACTTGCATACCTTAGCAATGCCACCCTAAACCTGGGAATACGGTACACATCTATCAAAAGGTTGCTATGATTACTGGCAGATAGCAATTCCTAAGTTAAGCACAATTTGCTGATTGAGCTTCATCATAGCAACCTTTCTGATGTCTGTGGAGTGTGCTTCAGGTCTGGTGTCTGACAGTGTCTACCACCCTGGGGAGTGACCCCAACAGTATTGCGTACCATAGCCATGCCTGCACTGTACCCAGGACTGGTGCGGTGGCCAGGGCTGCCAAACACCTCTATAGTTGCACAATGCTAGCATAGGTGTGGGAGTGTGTGTCTGTCTACCCAGTGTGTGGTGGCTGCCAACACCATCCTCAGCCCACACTGCTTGCATTGTTGCCAGTGTCAGCCTGCCAATGTGCATAATGAGGAGCAAGGCACCTTGGGTATAGCCCGGACAGGGTGGGCTGCCCAGGATGCATCTGCACAGGGCATAGGGCAATGACTCGGACATTGTAGTGGCCAGCCACCACCTGCACAGACAGGGTGGCCACAGCATATCCTGCTGGGAGGTCACTCTCACCCTGACTGACCAGTGACCACGGCATGGCTGGGCTCCCCCATACTGCTATATTGTATTTCTCTTAAGTGAAATGTATGGGTTCCCTCTTCTGAGGCCCAATCACTGACCTATCTGCTTGGTGGGTGTGCTTACATCCCAGTTTTGGGTGCACACATCTCCTCCAGGAACATGCACTGTGGATTAGCTAGCAGACTGTCTGCAGTTATATGTGTATGGCTGGAACACCTTGCAGGGTGCAGTGGCTGGTGACTCACTGTGCTTGCTGCTGGAGAATGTCAGATGATGGGGGGGGGGGCAGCTGAGCATTCCCAGGCCTACTGTCTGTTTGCCATTGCCTTAGGGATGTGTATAGCTCTGCATTGGCTGCCCAGCAGGATTGGGGTTGATGGCCCCCCTCCACTGCCACCATTGCAGAGAGGTAGAATGTGGATCTGTTGGTGGGGGATCCTGTCTCCCACCCTGAGCCACAGAGGGTGGGTTGGGTGGTGGTACATAATCTGTCTATGGGTCCAAACACCACCCCCCCTTCATGTACATCATGTTACCATGGCACCCACACAGAATATGCACTATTCTGGGTGCATCATAGCCCATAAGGGCTAGACCTGATTGACAACTACAGATGGACACTGATGTATCCTAGGTGTGTCTGCAGGAACTACCTATCACACACACACTGGCACTGATGGGTACCTGCAACATGGCCTATTCCTGCCATGAAAGGTGCTGCAGACCTGGTGCTGGCCGCCCCACCTCACCCTCAGGGTGAGCATAATACTCACACAATGTGATGGTGCGTAGCTACTCTGTGCCACTAACACACACCGTCGGCACCCCCTACTAGGCTGAGGTGCTGTGGGGGTGCACTCGGTCAGTTTCCCCTACCAGGATGAGGTGCTGTGGGGTGCATATCCTATCCTGTGATCATCTGTAGACTGCTGATTTGCATGTGCTGTGCATCATGGGTACGGGCAGGTTAACCCTATCCTGGTAGCCACAGCAGACAGTTTGTGTGGTGACCTGCAGTCCTTCTGTAGCCAGCCAGGGGCTTGTTAGCAAATATAGAGATGTAGCCCACTGGTTACTTCACTGCCTGTAGAGCCAAAGGTCATGGGTTTGATCCCACCAAGGTGTTATTTGGTAGGGCTGTCTGAGGCATTTTCTTTTTTTAATTTAAATTAGTGCTGCCATCAAAAACACACTCACAGTGCTGTAACCTTAAGGTGCCCTATAAAGCGCCTTATAAGGCGTCCTCTAGGAGACATTCTAGGGTGCCTTGGCGGACAGTGCACCTTATAATGTGTCCTCTGGAGTGCCGTATAGGGCGCCTTATGCGGCACCTTAGGTTACGGCACTGTGAGGGTGTGTTTGCATACAACCAATTAGGTCTGATCTTCTGGACGAATTACTGCTGTATACTAAAATGTTCGTCCAATCTCAACTCGAGAATGAGTTACAATACTGGCTATAGTAACACTGTTTATAGGTCTCAGATTCGATAAGCACTCATTTAGGACCCGCGTCCTTTCGCTCGGTGACATTGTAAGTTTATGTCAAAGTAGAGGGTTTTAAGTAGAATGAGTATTAATAATTTGGTGTGAGGGATAGTTTTTTTAGAGTGTTGTTTGTGTATTTTTAGGTTTGGGGAAGGATCTCCTGAAGAAAACTAGTTTGAAACGCCGGTAAGGCGCCATAGCAGAGCATCGGGATCCAGTTCACCAGCACTGTTCTTAAGGCTGTGAATAAGGGCTGCGGTTTTAAGTTAAGTTATATTTTAAAAGTAATACAGCACTTGTATTCATAAAGCACCTGATAGCTAAGAAACACTGGGGTCATTGATGTGAACGACAGCACCGAGCGAAAGGACGCGGGTCCTAAATGAGTGCTTATCGAATCTGAGACCTATAAACAGTGTTACTATAGCCAGTATTGTAACTCATTCTCGAGTTGAGATTGGACGAACTTTTTAGTATACAAGGGTGTGTTTGCTGGCAGCACTAATTAAAATAAAAATAAAATGCCTCACAAACCACTGCTTAAACGTAAAGGGTAATGCCTCAGCCAGCCTTATGCATTAGCCGCACTGGGGGATCGAACCCATGACCCCTGTACCATCAGGCAGTGTATCAACCAATGTGCTACACTTCTGCTGCTCTGTTTGCACGTCAGCAGACCTACTTACGATTAACGCGCATTAACGTGGCACGCCTCAGTCTATCATGTGATAATGTGCACCATGCAACCTATTGCACGATTGCTACATTTAGACCGGAACGCCCCCTCTCCTTATGGCATCCTGCACATTATTGCTGGGTGCACATTAAGACGGTTTAGTGAACATACCCCCTGGTGTAACTGTTTAGCCAGCCATTACTATGTGAAAAGGCATAGCACACCGGTTAATACAATGCCCTAAGAGCCAGTGGTGATGGGTTTGAGACCCAAGTGTGGCAACAACCAGAGAAATGCATAATAAACAAATTGTGTTTTAAAATGTCAGACACATCACTGCAATGTGTGTCTGCAGCATAGATCCTTATATATATTGTTGGTGACACCATTTCCTGTGTACCAGCTGTGGCATAGGCAAGGGCACGTTGCTAGTGTGCCGCAATGATGCGCGCTGTGCTCGTTGGGGCGCGTAGGCCCTACGGCACATTGTGGCATGCATGCGCGTGCATCCGTGAGGAGGGCATTGGTGAAAATGGCCACCAGATCAAGGAAGCCAGCATTTACCAGCCGGGAGCTTCGCCACCTCGCAGGCCTCATCTGTACCAGGCAGCACAAGCTGTTCCCAGGTTCCTCCAGGCGGCAGGACATGGGGAGAGTCCAGAGGGCCTGGGACCGCGTGACACAGCACTGTAATCGTGTGGAGGACTACCCACGTGAGGTAAGTGTATGGGGACAGGTCAGTATATCCATATACATATCCAGTGTCGATTGTAGCTGTGCATGCTGCTGTGTGTAGGTAGTCCATCTCATTTATGTTTATTAGTTAAACCCACATGATATATTGTCTATGTATCACATCTGAGTGGTTTGCCCTATAACCAGGAGGCTAAGGACCTGATCACAGAGTTCTAGATGCCATCCTGGTGTCATGGCAGCTGCTGCTATTGATGTGCTAAAACACACTGTAACACAAGGAGCCCATAGATCTGCCTAAGGAGGTTTTGTAAACATCATGCTGATATGGTAGGTTCCGCATTTGCAGGGTCACACATCTGCCCTACCCCCAGGGGTCCTGAGACGTGCTCCAAATGGTCTGTCAGTCCCCCTGGTGATATGGTTGTGTGTGCCCTTGCAGTTTAAAACATCTGCCCTACCCCCAGTTGCCCTGAGAGTCCATTAAAGTGGGCTCCCAGTCACCCTGGTGGTATGGATTATGCCGCTGTTGCTGTTTTCTAATTCCCCCTACCCCCAGGAGTCCTGAGAGCCCATTAAAGTGGGCTCCCAGTCACCCTGGTGGTATGGATTATGCCGCTGTTGCTGTTTTCTAATTCCCCCTTCCCCCAGGAGTCCTGAGAGCCCATTAAAGTGGGCTCCCAGTCATCCTGGTGGTATGGTTAATGCCGCTGTTGCTGTGCTATCTTCCACCCTACCCCCAGGAGTCCTGAGACCTGCTGAAAGTGTCCTGTCAGTCACCCTGGTGATATGGTGTATGTTGCTGATGGTGTGTGCTAAGGCACCCTACCCCCAGGAGGCCTGAGACCTGAGTGCAAAGGTGGGTATGGCATCTAGATATTGTGGTAGGTGATGCCGGGTTGGGACACACATTGGCCTTATTCCCCAGAGGCCCAGACCCTAGTACACATGTCTGTTATGGCTCATGATTGTATGGTAGGTGCAGCTGTGTATGTGCTGTAAACCATCACACCCCCAGGACCCATGAGACCTGCTTACGAAGGTCTGAAACAAACCCATATATCATTGATGTGTATGCAGTTTCAGGTCAGACATCTGCCCAATCCCCAGGAGCCCCGTAACTGATCGCAGAGGAACATCATAGATGCTGGTGTAAGGGTACAACACCTCACAATGCCCACACCACAAAAACAAAACGTACCGGTCCAAAACTGTTCCATAATCATCATCATCATCATTCAACATCCAAGTATATATATCAATGTTCATTATATGGTGTTAAACACACAATACTGCACATAAGATCTCAGTAACCACGGGCCTACAACACGCATACAACAGACTAAACTGTCATAATGCACAAGCCCTTATAACATCACTGACCTTCCGTGCAGACCCTGACAAGCCACCCAAACTCAATCAACGAGACAGCACTTAACTGTCAGAAACATGCTTTGTGTCTCAAAGGGTAGCCGTCCTGCTTACCCCTCCCCAATGCCGCAACCCAGAGCTGAAAGGTGTTCTGCACACATCCTTGCCCCATCAGGGCAAAAGTACCTGTCCAACAAAACATATAACCAACAGGAAATACACAAGCAATGAAGAACAACAGCACAAGCCAGCACACCCAACTCAGGCCCCGCACTCACCCCTATTCAAAGTTAGTAAGGCAAAGAGCCAGTGGATTGTGGACGTCATGTTGGTTATATGTTCTGAACACACATGCACAGACCCACAGCCACAGATGCAGGTGGCACTGGCAACCGTTAGTAGAAGCAGCACTGAGCAGGAGCAGCACGATGCTGCGCACAGAGATGTGTGATATGTGTTTGCCACCCACCAGAGATATATGGTCATTAATGCACCCTCGCATTGTCTTCCCCCCCTAGGTGGAGGACCTACGGAAAAAGGGCCGGGAGATGCGGCTGAAATGCCCTGTCCTCCTGAAGCGGCTGCAAAGGCGGGCAATGTCCCAACGTGGTGGTGAGTGACGCAACCTCTACAGCTCTTTATCTTTATCTTTATTTACATATTTGATATACCGCTAGGGCATAAGCATTAAGCGGTGTACAATAAAAAATTTGATTAAACACTGCACACCAGGAAATAGAACGCCAAAGTTAGATAGGAAAGAGAGGTACAGAAAGGGCAAACAAATCATATAGTGAAACCAACTCATAATAAACCATACAGGCAAAGTGGGAGACAAACAAAGACAATTTATAACATATTAGACAAAACATAGGACAGTCAGGAGGGGACTTCGGGGAGGAGGTCAAAGGCTTTCTGGAATAAATATGTCTTAAGCAAAGACTTGAACTGGGGGTATGATGACTCTAGCCGAAGATAAGTGGGTAGCGTATTCCATAACATAGGTCTGAGAAAGAACCAGGCAGAGTGTCGTGTCTGTTCTAGGCGGGCTTGGGAGGGCGAGGGAAGGGATAGGCGATTAGTGTTGATGGAACGGAGTTGACGATGAGGAGAATGTAGAGAAATGCAATCAGCCAAATAGAGAGGAGTACTGGTGTAGATGGCCCGATGAAGAAGAATCAGAAATTTGTAATGGAAGCGGTAATGAAGGGGAAGCCAGTGCAACTGAAGGAGGATAGGTGTAATGTGGTCAAATTTACTGGAAGAGGTGATGAGGCGAGCGGCAGTATTCTGGATGCGCTGCAGCCTTTGCAGGCTGTATTTAGGGAGGTTGGCTAAATAAACATTACAGTAATCTAATCTGCTAATGACGAGAGCAATGACAAGAGTGATTAGGGAGCTAATGGGTAATATGGATCGGACGGCCCTGATACGCCGTAGAGCAGCAAAGGAACGGCGGGAGATCATGGAGATATGTTCGTGAAAGGACAGAGAAGGATCTAGAAGAATGCCCAAGTAACGGAAAGAGGATGTGAGAGGAATGCTGGTTGAATCGATGGAGGGAGCTAGAGTGGGACATGAGCCACCCAAGGAAACCCACATTGCGGAGGACTTTGCAGGATTGAGGTGAAGAAAATGTTCTGATAGCCAAGAAGCGATATGGGAAAGGCAGAGATTTAACTGAGTAACATCGGGGGATAAAGGCGAGGTATGAAACAGGAGAACAATGTCATCTGCATAAATGTAAGAGGAGACCGGATATTGCTGAATGATCAAGGGCAGCGGAGCAAGAAAGATATTGAATATGGGGGAAAGCACAGAGCCCTGCGGGACACCACAAGTGAGGGGAAGGACGGGAGAGGCCTGGTCATTAACGTGTACAGAGAAGGAACGGGAGGAGAGGAAGGAGCGAAACCAATGCCAAACAGCACCACGGAGACCAATATCAGAGAGTCGGGACAGAAGTGTAGGATGATCAATCAGGTCAAAAGCCGCGGACAGATCTAGTGATACAAGGAGAGTAATATTACCACGGTCATGGGCGATGTGCAATTCGTTTAGTAAGGCAAGGAGAACGGTTTCGGTGCTGTGTCCCTGGCGGAAACCAGCCTGACGTGGGTGGAGGGAATTGGTAGATTTAACATGGGCACTCAGTTGATCAAAAGCGCAGCGTTCTAGGAGCTTAGTGAGAAATGGGAGGTTGGATACTGGGCGCCAATGTGAAAGGACAGATGGATCGAGGGAAGGCTGTTTCAATAAAGGGTGAAGGATAGCAGACCACTGGACAACATTCCCTGTAGATAATGTCACAGTGGCCCACCAGCCTCTGCGGCGCCAAACTATTTATATGTGTTTTGTGACTCACATACTAGTGTGCTAATGATATCCCCCACAGAGGAGGGCTATGCTGGCGAGGGGACAGCAATGTCTGAGCGCCCAGGGAGAAGGCCCACTCCCCAACGCAGAGCAGAGGAGGAGGAGGAGGGAGGAGGAGGTGGAGGCTATGGAGGAGGAGGTGGTGACAGGGGAGGAGGCAGCAGAGGCCCCTGAGGCTGATGAGGGCAATGGGGGACTGGAGAGGGTGGAGGGTGGGGTGGGAGGGGAGGGTGAGTGTGTGTGGGTCATGTCGGGGGTGAGGAGGAGGAGGGGAGTGTGGAGTGTGCTGAGGGTGGGTGGGTGGGAGGTGCTGGGGGGGAGGGGGAGGTGGTTGCTGTTGAGGGTGGGGAGGGAGGTATAGAACACAGGACAGCACAGGACACTGTGGGTCCCTGCCAGCCCCCGCATGTGTACAGGAATGGTGCCCGTGTGGGTGTGGCTATGCTACCCCTTGCCACAGACAGGGCCCACGCACATGTCATCACATACACACCTGGCACCATGTGTGTATGTGGTGGTAGGTGCGTCCAGGACCTGTTTGTGGCAATGGACGGCGTGGTGCAATGCCTGGGGGCCCTGGAACGCACCATGCAGGTGCTGGCAGGTACCGTTCAGTGGGTGGCTGTCGAGATGCAGCGTGTGGTGGGTAGGGACACTGCAGCTCAACAGCCATCCACTGATGGGCGTCCCAGGAGCATTTGATGGCCCCTGTGGCACCCACACATGTGCCCTGTGCTGTCCTGTCTTCCGGGACACAACAGTACAGCTGTGTGCCTACAGTGTGGATTGGGGAATGTTGTCCAGTGGACACTGGGCTTGATGGACCATGTTCTCACACAGTATGGCATATGTTATGCCCAAAAGTGTTAATGTACATATTTTAATGTACCTGTTGTAATACCCTATAAATACATTTTTGATACCAAATCACAATGGTCATGTGTCTCCCTTACACACAGACTATGGACGTAAGCATGGAACATGTGTGTAGATAGGTATGTGTATGTAAGGTTGACATGGGTATCATACATGGACCGTCTCCACACGCAGTTGTGGGGGCTGGCCATGTGCGTAGGCGTGTGAGTCCAAGGTTAACCCTGAGATGTGGCAATGTGGAGCATGTCCTAAAATACCTAGGGACCTGTTTACAAAGCCACGGTAGCGGTTTGCGATAGTTATCGGAGCCGCGGCCCCATTGAAATCAATGGGGCCGTGGCTCCGGTAACGATCGTGAACCGCTACTGCAGCTTTGTAAACAAGCCCCCTAGTCATGTGCATGCTGTGTGTAATGTGTGGGAACCATATCTGATGCACCATGCATGTGTGCCAATAGCGGAACCGGCAAACAGCAAATTCTTTGCATGGAGGGTAAGATGTACTGATAAACCCAGGAGCTGCTCAGGGGGATAGCTGTTGAGGGCGGCCTGGGACAATGCATGTCACAGGGATGGGTGGTGGGTGACTATATGCGCTTACAAAGGATGAGCAGTCGACCTACGCAAGCCACCCTTGTCTGCCTGTGCCACATGCGAGCCTATGTGGGAAAGCAGCTACATAGGCCGTGGTGTGGACAGGGAGAATGGTCACACATGTGTGTCCAATGTTGGGGGGTATATGGGGTGGGAGACGGTGACAGATCCCAACACCAGACAGGTACCATCATGACAGTCGCCCTGTGCAACAGGGGAGGGTGGGTATACCCCCACGCTGAGGTCCTGGGGCTGGGACCTGCCACAGTCCATGACAAACAGGGCATGTTATGACCTATGTGCTCTGATAACTGGCAGTACAGACACCCCACCACTGAGGGGCATGGGTGTGTGTCATGTGGGCAGGGGGACAACATGCGGTGCAGGCTATGTAGGGAACCACAGTGCCACACATTGGAAACAGACACATAGGATGTATAGGTTCATGATGTTTTATTTTTCCCCCTCACCTCCTGCGTGGACGCCCACGCCAACCACGGCCCAACCCAACCCTCTGTTGTGGCTCTGGTGCTGCAGCCTCCGGTGCCAGTGCTGGCTGCTGCATCCGGGCTGCTATGACCTCCAGCACTGGTCTCATTTGTTGCCCGCAGCTGTTGTGTGTTCGCCACCAGGTCCAGGTGTATCTGCACCAGTGCCTGTCGAGTGCCTGTGGGTGGGACAGAAGGTGATATGTGAGATACCTCTCTAGTAGTCAACTATCACACATGCACATGTCAGGCATATCCCACCAGATCAGTCTGCAGAACATTCATGCATGCCACAACTAGCAACGCATGACCATGGTTAGACCTGTGTGTCCCATGAGACATTCTCATGCCTGGAAGGGGTCCTGATTGAGGGGTCATGGGAATCACAGATCTCACACATGCCAGCGTGGCAGGTTAATGTGTTGATGCTTGATCTGCACACTGGTTGTCTGAGATAGGTCAGATGACATGAGGAGTCATTGCACACACATACATATATTTGGAGTTCCCTGCTCTCTACAATGCTGGTGCACATTGCAGATCATGTTGACAGACTATGCTGCATAACAATACCAATGGAGGGGTGTCTGTCGGGCAGGGTGTCTGGGTGGCCTGTTATCAGTGGTTCCCGCTGTCTGATCACCTGAGGTATATGGCCATGCACAGTATGTGTGTGTCTGAGCCCCTCAAACATGCTGACACCTGACAAACCATCCGACAGGAGGGTGGAAGACACCTGGCACATAACACTCCTCCCCCTACATTGTAAACAATCTGCTATGTTGTCAACATCCATTCCCCTTGTGGATGTTGCCAACACACCCATGGGGATTGGTGTATATGATGTTACTCACCTTCAGCATCGTGCTGTGCTGAGGCACTGTAGGCCCTCTGCTCCGCAAGTATCGTGGCCATGGTTGTGGGTGTTGTGCCTGATGAGCCTGGCGCCTGCATGGGGTGGTGGCTGTCCTCCATTTCAGCAGCTGCTCCAGCCTGTGTGGTGCTGCCAGCATCCCCCAATGTGGCACTTTCACCGGTGGCCGTGTCCTGTGCCTCTGGCACCTCATAGATTGGCGGTGTCTGTTCCCCTTCACTTGTGGTGTCCCCCGATACTGTGGCCTCTGGTTCCTCCCCACCCTGAGGCCCTGCCACATCCTCCTCCTCCGGTGCCTCCATGAAAGTGTAGTCACCTGGTATGTGGGAAAGCATACACATCACAGATAGGTTTGCACAGTACAACTATGTACACATGTGTAGTACATCCACCCCACGATCAATGTGTGCTTGGTGGTGCCCTATACGTGTGCTGCATAGATACTACTACACCTCAAAATACTACTATTAAGCAACTATAGGGCACTGCCAAGCACACGCATCACTGTGATTATAGTATGACAGACAGACATTCCCTGTTCAGCGGGCCTTATAATCGTAACGGACATAGCAATAATAGGTGTGGGAGGAGGTTTGTAGCAGGAGTGAGGAGACATGTGTAGAGCAGATAGAAAAAGGGATGGTGTTAGAAACACATGTGAGAGGAGGACACAAACATGGGAATTAAAAGGGGTGTGATGGAGTACAGCACACCCATGTGCCACCGGCATAGACAAATGCTTAAGCTGCAGAAACAGGTATGAGAGTTTGCAAGCAGATGGCTGACGCATAGACAAAGGGCATTGCAGGGATGGGTGGGAGCATCAAGGTGTACATTGCATACATACCTGCCTGGGGATGGGCGGTGTCCAGGGCCTCTGGCAGTCCCCGCAGGTATATTGGCCCAAGCCGGTTGGCCAGTTCCTGCTCCAGGGGTGTGAGGGTTGGAGTGAAGGGGCCACCCCCACCGATGCCCATGGCGTGTTGCCTTTCGGCAACCATGTGTGCTCGCACACCACGTTTTATGTCACTGAAGTGCTTCCTGAGGCTGTCAAGGTCCCTGGGTGGCCCCCCTGCCTCTGCCACAGCCACCTGCACCTCCTCCCACACTTCTGTGCGTGTGGCCACTGTGGTGGTGCTGCTGAGCCGCCCATAGAGAACCTCGTAGTTCTCCAGAACACTGGCCAGCAGGATATGGTTTTCCTGAGGGCTGAACCTCACAGCCCTCCTCTGTTCTGCAGCTGACACCGGTATCCACCTTCTCTTGGCAGTGGGGGGCCCCCTGTGTGGGCTGGGACCCACCCGATGTGCCTGCTGCCACCACTCCAGGCCCACCACTCCCTCCCTGCTGAGTAGATGGCTGCCCCTCCCCCACTCCAGCCATGTGCTGCTGCTCCATCACCCTATGCTCCTCTCCCTCTCCCTCCCTATCACTCATTCCTGCTCCTAACCCCCTGGGCTCCACCTCACACCTACTTGCCGCCCCCCTCCTCTCCCTGCTGTCTGCTACACACCTCTCCTGTCTCTCTCACCTGCTGCTCTCCTCCCCTCCTCTCTCCCTCCTCTGCTTGGCCACACACCTTTCCACCTGCCTCTGCACTCTCCAACACCTCTCCACCTGCCTTTCACTTTCTCCACCACCACTACTCACAAACACAGCCTCCTACGCCTCACAATTTCTCCTGAGACTATCTGAACCTTGCTAACACCACACGCCTTCTCTCTCTCCTACACAAACCCCTCAACGTGACCCAGGTGTGCAGGTGTATTTATAGGGTTTTTTAATGTAATGCACATTGTGCATGTGCGCATGGCTGCTGCGTGTGTTGCGCATGCACCATCGCATGAGCGTGGCAGTTGCTCGTGTATGCCTCGCAACTGGCACGCTCGTTCCTGCGCATGTGCAACTGGCACACTCGTGTGCCGGCGCATGTGCAACGCATGCAACTGCCACGCTCGTGTGCCGGCACATGCACAACGCACGCAAATGCCACGCTCGTGTGCCAGCGCATGCACAACGCGCGCAACTGCCACATTCGTGCGGCGGCACATGCACAACGCACGCAACGTAACCATACCCTTTAAATTTATTTTATTTTATTTTATTTATTTAGTGTACACTTGTATCCCGCTACTTCCAGCGATCAGCAGCGGTTTGCTATACATAAGGTGCGGCTGTACAGGCCGGGAATTGAAACATACAACATGATTTAGTGGAAATGTACAGGTCAAATCACTCGAATTATATGATTTACACTTGATTGCAGGCTAGTAATTTCACATGTATACATATTTACATGACGCTAGTGTATATTGCTGGCCAGAACACGGAGTTCTTTCTTTGTGCCTGTTGTGATCCAGTGTGAGTACATGGTGATTAGGCAGGATAGAAATGCATCTGAAAAAGATGAGTCTTAAGCTTTTTTCTGAAGTCCATCAGGTCACTGCTTGCTCTCAGTTCACATGGTAGTTGATTCCATAGCAGAGGCGCTAAATACACCTACACACCTGGTTCACATTAAGGGTTTTGTGTAGGAGAGTGAAAGAGGCTGTGCCGTGTTAGTGAAGCTTGTGGAGAGTCAAAGGAATGTGTATTGTGTGTAGTGGCTGTGTTTGTGAGTGTTGTTTGGATTGTGTGGCTGGCTGTGTGTGTGTGTGGTGTGAATGGTGTGTGGCTTGCTAATTGAGGTGACTGTCTGTGTTTGAGTGTTGTAGAGAGGTTGGACAGGTTGAGTCTATGGCGGTCTTCGTGGTTGCTGTGGGTGCAGAGGGAAGTGAGCAGGGGCTGCGGTTGCCTGATGGGGGAGATGGTGTCTATGGGGCTGAGGCTCAGGACATGGGTGTAGTCCTGCTGCAAAACAGACCTGCAGCTGTGGGGGCAGGCCAGGCAGGGGCTGTGCCGGCACGGCACAGGAGGCATGCTGAGGTGCAGGCTCACCAGCCTCGCCTCTACAGGCCCAGGGCATCCGTGAGGACCAGGTCATCTCCCTCTACCGCCTGAGCATGGGGGCTATTAGGGAGCTCTATGAGGATCTAAGACCTGACCTCGAGTCCCTGACTGATCGGTCAAATGCCATACCGGGTTTGGTCAAGCTCCTTGGTGCCCTACATTTCTTTGCCTCTGGCTGTTTCCAGTCATCTGTGGCCGCAGTGGGTGTCATGAGCCACCCCACCTTCTCACGCTGTCTCCACCAAGTACTGCGTGCCATGGTCAGCCGGGTGGGGAATTACATTGCCATTCCCCACACTAGGCAACAGTGGGGGACCCTGAACCAGGCCTTTGAGGCGTTAGCCGGGATACCACACGTGATGGGAGCTATTGATTGCACACATGTTGCCCTGGTCCCGCCTAGAGACAGGGAGATAGTGTTCCGCAACCGCAAACACTATCATTCCCTGAATGTTCAGGTTGTATGTGCTGCAAATTTGCATATTCTGAATGTGGTCCCCAGGTTTGCAGGGTCCACCGATGACTCCTATATTCTGCATCACTCAGCACTTTTCACACAATTTGAGACAGGACAGTATGAGGACTGTCTATTGCTGGGTGTGTAGTTCTCATTTCTGACGTGCACATGCTGTTCATGTGACTAACCGTATGTGCAAATGTCTGTCTTGGAGGTGTATCCCTCGTTGTGTGGGTATGTCATCTGTCTGTGTGTGATATAAGTGGGGGGTGGTGCCCTCCAGCTCCACCTTGCTATGGAGCTTTGTGCTGATAGTGGAATGGATGCTAGCATTTGTGTCGTGGTTACAAATTATGTTGTTTCCAATCTGTACACCTACCCCTTGTCGTGTGTGTCTGACCTTCACACCCTGATGCATAGTTGTGATGTCCCATCATGTGATGTCATATGTTTATGTCTGGTCATGTTATGCATTTGTGCTGCACATATATACCTGTGTCCGTTTGGGTGGACATGAGCTCCTGCTTTAACGTCGCACATTTCTGTTTTGCAGGTGATGCAGGATATGGGTGTTGCCCCTGGTTGCTGACCCCTGTGCGTCAACCACGGACATGTGCAGAGAGGGGGTACAATGAGGCCCATGCCACCAGCCGCTCCGTCATGGAGCGCACCTTTGGCGTATTAAAGAGTCACTTCAGGTGTCTGGATAGGACAGGCGGGGCCTTACAATACAAACCACAGACTGTGGCAGAGATCATTATAGCCTGTTGCATCCTGCACAACATTGCTCTCAGGAACCATATCCCTGTCGATATTAATGAGGATCTGGAGGATGACCCTATGTGCCCCCCTGCACGTGCCCGTGGTGACACACGTGACGGCACAGCAGTCAGGCGGCAGCTGATTGCAGAGCTCTTCTCATGTAAGTACTGCATATGTTCCCACCTACATTTGTTTGAATATGTGTGTACTGCTAATAATAGTTTGCATTTGTATTACGACATGTAACTGAGACTGGCTAGACATACCAGCTTCAAATGTACTCATGCCTGATACACATTAGATGTGGGCAGGGTACAACAGCAGGTGGAAGTGAATTATTTGTGTGTGGCGTTTTAGGCTTGGGGAAGGTGTTGGGCTGCCATACCTGGTTTGTGGCTGCATGTGATAGGGGCTAATGTGCAGCCACACGTAGTTAGTTTTTATACTTTGGGTGCAGCAAGGTGGAAGGCATGTGGTATGGCGTTAACAGTGGGAGAGCATGCTATGGATGGGGCCAGTTGTCTAGATGTGTGTGTTTTTCATTGAGTGTTCTGAGCTGATTGTGAGGTTGGTATGCTCTGATGTGCAGGGTCTGTGTGTTAGTCATTTTTGTATGGCGCAACATGTGTTACGTAGCAATATATACATCATCAGTAGTATTTGGATTACTGGTATGTGATATCCTTAATGGAAATTACTGCAAAATCACAGTGTGCCTGAATGTAAAGGTCATCTCGTAGCCCTCACATGGATGCGGGTAAGGATAGGGAACCTGTGAGGTGTCCAGCCAGGTGGAGTATTATTGTCCTCTTTTTGTGGGATGTAGAATAGCCATGCAGTGCAGTGTTGCATATTTACATGCTGACAGAGATTATTCAGGCCAGATCAGCAAGGTGTAGTTTACAGTAGGCAAGCTGAGGGCTAAATATGGGTGTGGAATTGGGTTTCAGTGGTGTTTTCAGGGGGAAGAGGGCAAATCTAGCTGATGACATCTAGACATATAACACAGCACTCACATACAAGCTGGGTAGGTGTGTAGAGGAGGAGCATGCGGTCCAAGACAACAACTACATTGCGGACCCTAGAGAGGGAGCGTTATATCCATACACACATAGAGGCTCTGATGGGGGGGGGGGGGGTTAGGTGGACATATAGGCTATCCATGCTTTGCTATTATCAATTTCACACAATAGGGTGACATGCAGCCATCATGGTCCGGTCACATACACACATTGGGGTGTGGTTTAGTAGACAAAAATCAGCAGTTGAGATATATATTTGCAAATCATCATCACACAGCTGTTAATGTAAGTCAAGGTATGAGATATACACACCAAGGAATTGTATATGGACAGAGGATAAGGGAGGTGCCCCTGCATAGTTCCGTGTGTTACAGGAATTGACAGCGGGGTAGCAGATGACATTGAGATACCAGAAGACACAGTGAGGGGCATTGGGGGAGAGATGGGGGACACAGGATATTACTGCAGCCTTGGAGTGATGCAGGGACACGGTAGTGAGCAAACACTTCTGTTCACCATTTTGTACGGCAACACAGAGGTATGGGAGGGGACAGACAGAGTACAGACCCTTGTAGTTTGGCAAACACACTTCAGAGATAACTCTCACATGACAGAGATCTGTACAGTGTGATGGTGAACAGTCAGTCTGTAAAGGATCTTGGGGGGTCTGCGAGCTGAGGACAGGAAGGTGCAGTGTGTGTTGCACAGCTAGAACATGACATATGTATGTTTCCTTGTGTTTCCCAATCCACAGGACATACCTGTTTCAGTTCCTGGTGCTGTGGCGCATTGGCAGGTGACTGTAGGTCATCCAACATGCAGTGGTCTGGGGTAGGTGGTCCTACAGCTACATTGTCTGTGACAACAGTCAGGGGAAACACATGTCCTCAGTGATGTGTCATATTGTACATATGTTATTTACCTCTTTTCCCTGCATCACCATAACTTCTATCTTGCTGTTGGCACACACATCCCCATGTGTTCGTGTCCAGTTTGTTTTCTGCAACACTGTCTCTGTGACACGTCCAACAGAGCTGCATGTGTGTGGGGGTCCTAGGTATTTTGGTGGTGGGCTACACGTACACCCTTTCCCAACATTGTACCATCAGCCAACACCAGTATATCATTGTATTTCACAGGGCTTTTAGGTCCACCAATCTCCAATTGTGCACTTAGCAGCCGTATGCTACTGCTGACATGCTCACCTTAGCATACTGTATGGGTGTGTGTCTTTGGGTTGGCTGTGTGATTATACAGTGTGCAGGCATTTTACATTAACATGTGGTGTGAGGGGTCTGTACACCTGGGGGGGGGTGGTGACTGTCCTATCTCTACCTTACTGGTGTTTACCGTTTCAACATTGTGGACATGTGTTGGGTGTGCTGAGCTGAACTGTGTCTTGTGTTGTGACATACGACTGTTGAACAGCATTTTTTTATCACAGCTATCACCATAATGTGGACATGCATCAACAGAGGCTTGATATGGTGACATGGTGATTCTACACATTTTGATGGCATCGCCTCTCTTCACTGTGACGTGTTGTGGCCTTTGAGTGACTCAGGGGATCCAAGACATACACTTGCTGCACGCACACGGTAGGTTGCACCTTTTTTTGGGGAGGAATGACATCAGGCTTTACATGTTAATGATTTACGGTTTGTTTCAGAGATATTTCATGTTGCCTCTCTGTTCACAAAGCTGATGTACATGGGGTGGAGCTGTGATACGCTTGTGTAACATGGGCATGGGCATGGGCATGAACATATCCATGTGACAGCCGCGTCTGCAGTTCCAGTTCCAAATTTGACTAACATGCAGTGTGTTCTGTGTTGTGATCATGTTATGTTTGCCTGTGTGTCATTTTATTATGTGCATATTCATGTTTGACTCTCTGCAATTTGTGCTGATGTTGCAAGCAGCATACCAATACATTATTTTTCCTCTTCTGACACAGGGCAGAGAACAAACCGGACATATCTACTGGAGTGCATCCGGCATCGCCATCATCCACCTGTTGGGGGACACACCACCATGGAACTATCCCTGGGAAAATGGTGCCATAGGATGTTTGACCTCTGCGAGTGGGACACATGCCTAGGATGGACAGTATCATTGTTGGAGTGGTACTTTGGCCATGACAGACCTGTCCAAACATTGTTGCTGCCATGCTCTGGCTGGATGTCGTGTTCATCGCATGAGACACACATGACCTTTCCAGTACTGTGGCATACTGGGATGTGACACTTGACTCTGCATGCTGAGGTTTCAAGGACACTGTTCACCTGACTTGGACTGCAGATACACTTTGCACTTTGGACACTGTGTACTGGTCCACACATGTGCAGCAGGGACTGACATTGTCAGTGTATGTTGTACATTCCTCAAACGTTGTGTTGTGTTTTGGCCATGTGCGTGACATGGAACACAGGATATGCTCATCTGTTTGGTTCAACACAAGCATACAGCCATGCCTGTGGCATAGGGGGTGCGATGGAGAGGTCCTGTTGTCTATGTCCACCTACTCGCTACTTGGACATGATACAGTTTTTGCCATGACAACGCTTTACTGCACACCAACAGCTTAGATTGATGTTTTCACTGACCAAGGGTGTTTTCGTGCATGTGTGGCACCACTGTATCATGTTGAGATGTACACGGTGCATGTGCATATTGTCCCCCGCAGCCCCCTCTGGTGGCGGCGTAGTGTTTCCACCGAAGAGCTGGGGAGCGCACAAGATTAGGGGTATTGGGGTTGGCCAGGTGCGAGGGTCAAAGGTAGCGGTCCTTTGTGCCGACCTCGTTACCAACTTCCCAAAAGAGCAACTTCACACCAAAGTGGAGGGAAAAAGAAAAAGGCTTTATTTCTCCTTTACGCAAACATGGTTCAAAACATACGGCTTTGGAAAGCAACAGGATTGTATCAGTCCTTACATCAGGTTCAACGCATACAAAAACGGTCAAAGTAACAACTGTTAACTTCACAGTAACTTAAAGTAAGATGAATCCTGCATTCACTTTATGCATTCATTAAACTCCAAAACAGGCTATAGCTTCACTGCTGTACAATATGTACATTCCATTGGTTCCTCAGCCTCCTCACCCCCAGATTCCACTGGCATCCATTCCATATCAGATAGCTCTGAGTCTGAAGCTTCGGTAGGGCTGAGTTCTGGCTTTTTAAAAACATGCCATACAGTTTTCCAGTGTTTGTTTGTTAGCTTAGGGTGTCGGCTTCTGGCTACAGGATAGAACAATGGCTGTTCATCCGCTATAGTTTTAAAAGCACTCTTGTCACAACATTTAATACTGGCAGTTTTCTTCTTAGGGAAACTATCTGTTAATCTCTGCTTATAAGTATCATTGTTATACAGATAAACTTCCTTCCTCTGCCTTTCGTCTGTGCTAGGCCTAAGCAAACAATCACAAGAAATGGCTGCTTTACCTTTGAGCTTTCTTCTGTCTTTTCCAGGGAAGGCTTGAGGCCTAGTCTGGTTATCCTCCAACTCTTGCTGGCCCAAGTATTCCCACAGTGTCTCTCTTTCCTTAGTGTGTGGAGAAACCCCTCTGAGGCAAGGCTGCAGCTGTTGCCATCGGCCTTTGCTTCCACTCCTGTGGCTGTTGTCTGGTGGCCGCGCCCTTTCAGCTTCTCCCTGTTCACCAGGCCTCTGAGTTCTCCACTTTTCTCTCCGGTTACTTCTATAGATATCTCTCTGAGTACCTTTCTCTCCTTGGATATCTTTCCCAGCTGGATATCTTTCTCCTGGATATCTTTTCACTGGAGGCCTTTCCTCCACGTCATTCCTCGCATGTCTTTCTCTCAGGCTGTGTCTTAGCCCTTCTCCCTGGATAGGGCTCTCTCTCAAGCTGGATGTTGGAACATCTCTCTCCTTGAGTGCTCTCTGGGCTTGTCTTTCCTTGACTGCTCCCACTTCAACTGCTCTTCTTGATTCAGGCCTGCCTCTCCTTAAATCGGAACTGACTGGGCCTAAGTCCTGCCCATAGAGGCGTGGTTCTTCTGAATCTATGCTGGCTCTCCTGCTCCCTCTATGTGGACCTTCAGGATATTGCATCTGAAACCTGTTTTTTTCTAAATTTAAAACGTTTTTTCCTTCTGCATGAGGATCCGCTGCATCACAATATGACTAACTATGTTGGGGAAACACAGCATGTAGCAATATAACTTCTGTGTGGTTTACTGTAAAATGTTTGCCCTTACTTTCCATCTCTATATACTGGTTCTTGTGTTTGTTTACTGTACAGATGTGATGCTCAACATGGATTTACAAACCTTGCATTGCATGGCTGCACACTCCTATTTATCCCCTGAGGTAACGACACTCACATTGCCCCATTATATTTGGAGTGTAGCAGTGTGAGTGCCTTCAATTGTGTCTTCCTTCAATTGTGCATTCCATGTGCCGTGATATATGTGTACAGACACTGTATCCACACCAACCAGTGCAGGGGACCTTCTGCATAGTGTTATCTCTGCATGTTTCTGCAGGTTGTTTTTTTGTATTGGTTTCTGTGTTCATGTGCCTCTGCTGCCTGTTGGCATATCCTCATTGTGCATTTGACCATAGTTTATGGTTACATTGTTGCAGCTTTTGATTCTTACATAAGGCATTATGTGGCAGCTGTAACATCAATTTCCACATGTGTTTTTAAACTCTCAACATTTTAACAACATATGCTGTTTTCATTTGTGTGTCTCCTGTGTTGCCAGATAGATATGTTTTCAGGTACAGATCATGATTGCTATGTGTTGGGCCCTCATCATGCACCGCCTACTGTCTACATGCACTCATATGTAAGTAACACATTTGAGGCGTGCAGCAGCATGTGGTGTGTGGGGGCCAAATGCATACTGCCCACCATGCACCTGATTTATATTTTCTTATATACTGCGCTATTCTGCATCAGTGCGGTTTACATTGAACAAACTGAAATTACATTGAACAGGGCATTATAACTTGGGGATAACTATTTTACAGGGAACATGGGCTATGGAGGGTTTAGTGGCTTGCCCAAGACCACAAGTGAGACTAGAAACCCCAGTCCTTCCGGCCCAAGGTTGCTGTCCTCTAGTGGGATTTGAACCCCCGACCTTCCGGCCTGAAGTACCTTGCTCCAACCACTAGGCCACTCCTCCACTCCAACATTATCTCTCCTGCTCTCATTTGTAGAGGTGCCAGTGACCTTTACGTAGGATGTGGGTTGCTGCCCTGCTAAATGTTTGTTTGGTCTTTCACCTGGGATCCACTCACCTTGGTATTATGATGGCGGTATCTACACTATCTGTGATGAATAACCAAAATAAAGATATGTGTTTTACATACATGTCTCAGATGCTGCTTGATCACACTGACACTTGTATTTAATGATTTACTGGTCATATCCATGGCCCACCTGTGCTCACATCCTTGTACGGTGCACCTGTTTATCTGCTAGGCGTTTGCCACATCACTAGGTGTTGTAGGTTCCCATACACACAGTCCCTTTGAGGTACTATTTTGGCATTGTATTCATAGTGGTGGTTTGGGATAGTGGTTACAGACATGTGTTATAACACCGTAGGTTGTGGGTTTGATCCTCACATGGGTTATTTTTTAAATGTTTCTGTTGGGCTAACATAACCATTAGGAACCTACAGCTTCATCACCTATGCACACACACTTCCATCTCTTCACTGTACACCAAAGTGTGCCCTCTGTTCTGCCTATCCATGACATATTGGCTGTTACATATATCTCTTACTTTATGGGGTTTACATGGCAGTCCGCTTAGGGGACTGGCATTGCTGCAGTTCAGCTGGTCTGTGGCACGCCTGTTTGCAGGTTCAATTCTGTCTTGTTGTGTTCCATATTTTCCCCTGCTCCACATACCATCCCCTGCCGCCCTTTGGGTTTAGGTTCTTTCCTCTTTTGCATGCTGTCTCCACTGCATAACATTTGATTGTGTGTGTGCATATAGGTATATTTGGGTGTGGTCCCAATTACAGACTGTGATCAGCTCTGTACACACCAGATCTGCATGTGAATTTGATCATGGTTACTGTTGGAGGTTTGCCTATCATGGCAGCCAGCAGGCTTCTTGTGTGATGCCCTGCAGTATTCTTTTATGCAGCCTTTGCTAATGAGCTGACGTTGGTGGTGTGGCCTACCGGGTTGTGCATTGACACTTGTGCTGATGGTCATAGGTTTGATTACTCTGTTCTGTTTCATTTGTTTGCCTGTGCTGCACAGCTACTTTTGATTCCTGTGACAGCCATATCTGTGCAGATCTGTGTTAGCACATTGTACCCTTATCACAGTTGTAAACCATCCTTCTGTCCATCTATGTGTGTCTGCCAGCTGTATGCCGTCCTACCCTGCTGTGCATGCTGCTACCCCACATCCTGCACTGGTACACATTTCTGCATTGCAGCTCTCTATGGTTGCCTCTCCTGTGTGTGCTCTGCATGGCACTGCTCTCCTCTGTCCTCCTGTCATTGCACTTCTCCTGCCACCTCTACCTCCTCTGGTGGACACGTATCCCCATCCTCTGCCATGCACTGTCATTGTTGCACTGTACATTACCATCACCCTGTACATCGGTACAGCTGCCCCCGATATGTTTGTGTGCTTTACCTGCTGCCACATGGCCTACACGCAGATTTGGCTGGTCCATGAGCTCCATCATCTACTTCCTTTCATCACCTGTTCATTGCCTTTCCTTGGTGCTCTGTGCAGTGTTATGGTTTCATCTGTGTTTGAGCCATACATTTCATGCTTGTGACCTTGGGGCACCTTTGTGCCTCTGAGCACCATCTCTTGTATCCCACTCGCATCCCTTGGGCATCTTTCACGGCACCTTAGGTTTGGCCAGCTTATGCGGTGCCTTATATGCTGCCTTGGAGGGTGCCAGCCTTTCCTGTCGCCCTCTGGGGCACAGTGTGACCTGCCTTGGTGATTTATGATGTGCCTTATGGTGCGCCCTAAAAGGTGCATTAGGTTGCAGCACTGGGGTGAGGCTTTTTTGGCTGGCAGTGCAGATTGTTGGGATGTGTCTGGCTCTTCCAAGCAGCAAAAGGGTTTTCCTCAGACAGCCTTTTTACTGAGCCCATTGGGGGCTCGAACCCATGACCCCTGTATCAGCAGGCAATGTATTAACCAGTTTGCTACACCTCTGCTGCTCTATTTGCACATTAGCGCGCCTACTTAAGATTACCGCGTGTTAACGTGCGCTGCTCCCTTTATCGGGCGATAATGTGCGCAGTGCACATTATCGCATGATAACACGCACTTGCTACGCTTAGACCGGAACGCCCACTCCTTTTATGGCATCCTGCACATTATCGCTGGGCGCACGTTAGCGCCCTTTTGTAAACATACCCCTAAACATTGTTGTTGTGATAGCATCCAAGCTACTAAAAACTGCGGTAATGTATAAATATTCCGATGTATGGTCAAGAACAGCTCACCCTAAGTGAAATCAAAGCACCTTGCACATCACGTTAAAAACCAAACTGTCGGGGGGGGGGGGGGGGAGGGAGATGTGATCAGACCCAAGAAACCATGAAAACATATATAGATAAAATAGACCCAAGTAAAAATATGCTCAAACACAAAGGGATCAACGCCAGGTCAGAAGATGCAAAGGAATTTTTTAGAAAAAAAAAACTACGTAACTAAAATTCAATAAGAAAATTGTAATGTGTGCAAAATGAGTGTTACGAAGAAGAACATGAGCCATAAAAATTAATGTGCTTAAATTAACTGTATGAGTATGTGACATAAAAACTAATATTGACAGAAAGGAGCAAGGGGATGAATGTGTTAAAATCTGATAATAAAAAAATATAAACTAAAAAGAACAACAGGGGGAAAGGAGGGTAGACTCCAGAAAGATTAAGTTTATGGTTGAGATCAGATGGGTATAATGTATTCATTTGGAAAATGAGTTTCTGTTCAAGCCTAAGAAGTATTTGATCAACATTTCCTCCCTGCTAGTGTGGATGAACATGCCACAAGACAAGATACTTCAAATCACTGATCTTGTGTTTCGCAGAAATCTAGTGTTCAACCAGGGGTTTCTGGGGGGTAATATGTTTAATGCAACTGTGGTGTTCAATAATCCTCATCTTAACACTCCTGCTTGTTTTCCCTATATGAAGCAGCTTGCATAGACAAATAATCACATAAATAACATTTTCTGTATGACAGGTGGTGAAACTAGTTAATGGAAATCTAGCAGAAGTGGAAGGGTGTACAAATTTGCTTTTTGTTGTGATAACTAAATCCCAAACAGAACAGGACCCACAATGAAAATGTCCTGGGGCTATTGGTTTCTGACCTGCAACTGGCAAGGTGGAAGGAACCAAAAGGTTAGATAAAGATGCTGCCGTGCCGGGTCCCGAGGCTGGCTTGTAACCGGGTCCCTGGGGCCCTGTACCCCTTGCGGCAGCCCGCGGTGCTGGCTTGAGGAGAGGAGGGGAGAGCATGCGGCCAGGAGCGAGGCCAGCACCAGCGCCTTGCGCGAGAGGCGGGGTACAAGGCGATTGGTGCTGGTGCCGGCTGGGGGGCGGGGCAGCAGCGTGCAAAGGGGGATCGCCGGCGTGCGATCTCCCTCTCGTTGGTGATCGCCGCTGCAGACAGGTGCATTTTTTCGGGGGTCTGGCCGCTCGATTGGGCCTTTTGCTCTGACGGCTTAATTCGTTGTTTTCCAGCCTTCCTTCGTTCTTCTCCGTTGGGGGGTCAGCGCAGGGCTTTCCTGGCTGTTTGCGGCGGCGGAGAGTGTGGCAGCATCGCGGCACGTGGGGTCGGCTGGCCTCCGGCCTAGCTGCACGTGGGGGGTTGTTTTGCAGCCTTAGTTGGACTGGGCTGGCAGGGGCTTTCCTGGCTGTGTGATTCTTTTGGGAGTTGGGCAGGCAGCATGAGGCCCGCGAACTGCAGGGTGGGGGTTGTTTTTTCGGTGCGGCTTTCCTGCACAGGGTGGGTACTTTTGCGTCTCGGGATCTCACTGCCTTTGGTGGCAGGGCTTTTAAGCAATACACTGCTAAATCCTAACGAATTTATAGGGGTCATGGCTCGCAGGTTGGGCACACAAGCAGCCAAAAAAGGAGCAGTGGCCACGGGGACATGTGCTGGTGGAGGGAGGGCATGGGCGTGTCACCTCTTCCAGAGGCCGCGGGGCGGCGGGGGCGTCCCGGAGCATCTGCAAGGGCCGTGGTAAAGGGAAGGCAGCCGGGGCCAGGGCTGGTGGGGCCCCGCGGGAGGGTGCTAGTGCGGTTGCTCCTGCGTTTGAAGGGCCTGGGGTGATGCAGCATTCTGGCCTGGGGGGAGACTTGCTGTGCCAGGGGGGGTGGTGGCTGGGTCTAGTGCTGGGGATCCCGCGGGGATTGAAGCTGTAGGAGCAGCGGCCTGTACTCGGGGGTAGAGGCGGCTTCGGTTGATGGTGGACCGGACCACAGAGGGGGCGGTTGCGTGGACATGCCTTCTCCTCCCCCGTCGTCCGGGTGGTATTCCTCGGGTTTTGGTGGCGGGCCTTTCCCGCTGTCTGGATATTTCGGGGCCCCGAGGCCATGGGCGCTTGGTGGGGGTTCATGGGGCGGTCCGGGGCACCGGGGTGGGGGGTGGGGTGACTGGCGGGGGGTGGCGGGACCCCTGGGCAGTGGGTTGGCGGCTTGGGAGGCTGGGGGATTCGGGTCCTCGGCGTGGGGTTGGGGCAGGGGGCCAAGTGCTGTACCGAGTGCTGTGCGGGGTTGCCTGCCGGTTTCTCTTCTGCTCTTTCATCACAGATCCCGAGGAGTGACATGCCTGGAATGGACGTGGCTGACCCTGATCGAGATGGTAGCGCAGGCATCCGGGGTGCGGCGGAGGAGCGGACCGAGGCTGCAGCTGGAGTTCCGACCGTCCCGGCGCCGGCGGCGCCTTCCCATGAGGCGGGTGAGTATGTGGCGGGGGTTGGCAGCACAGAGAGTGGTGTACAGACCTTGGGTGTGGAAGTCTCGGGTGGCAAGAAGGGGAGGGCGAAACGCAAGCGCGGGCGCCGTTGTAGGCGGGCTTCCTCTTCGTCCTCGACCTCGACTTCGTCGACGGCTTCCTCGGTCGACTCGGTGGTTCAGGCGGGGGATAGGGGCGAGGGCGGGGGGGCGGCGGTAGTGCGCTGTGCGGAGTTGTGGGAAAGTGTCCCGCGGAAGCTGCGGCATCGCATTAAGCGTCGCAAGTATATCGATATTTTTTGCTTATTGGAGGGCCGGAAGCGATGTGGGGAGAGTAAGCAAAAACGGAAGGCAGACAAGAAGGCGGGTAGGGTGCGGAAGGCCTCCCGCAACACCCTTAACTGGTCCCGGGCCTTTTTGCGATTGGCCAGTGTTTGGGGCCACTATTTCCCGGAGCAGTACGGGGCACTGCTGGCATATGGGGATTCGATTTTGGCAGCGTCGCAGGCGCATGACGGGTGGGCCTGGCTGAACTATGATGAGGAGTTCAGAGACATGATGGAAGAGAACAGGCAGTTATCGTGGGGTACTAAGGATATTAATTTGTGGTTAACACAGATGTCCATGCGGAGTCATGCGGCGGGGGCTGGTGGAGGTGGCAGCAAGCCAGTGTCACTGTCGACATCGGCGGGTGTGCGGTCCTTTCGTGCGCCCGTTATCCCGGCAGCTCAATCCAAAGACGGCGCTGTGGGCGGGGACGTATGTTGGCGTTTCAACAAATCGTCGTGCCCCTTCCCCGATTGCAAATTCAAACATGCCTGTTCCTTGTGTGATAGTGGGCATGCCGCCACTAAGTGTAGTCGCAAGGGTGCGGCAGGGTCCCCAACGGGGGGCAAGTGAGGGAGCTCTTGTGGCTTTGGCTCCTACGCCCGTTAGGGTGGAGGTGATGCGCCCGTGGTTGGTGGAGTATGGGTGAATTAAAGCGGGCGGGGTGTGGAGTTTGCTTTTGGAGGGTTTTTTGGTGGGTTTTCGGATTCCGTGTCAGGGTTCGCCGGCTGGGGGCAGGTCGCATAATGCTGGTTCGGTGCGCTCCTTAGCCGTGGTTGTGTGGCGGAAGATTGCTGAGGAGTGTGCGTTGGGCCGCGTAGCGGGGCCGTTTGCTGAGCCCCCCTTTTCTCCGTTCACGGTGTCCCCATTGGGGGTGGTGCCTAAGAAGGAGCCGGGCAAGTTCCGGCTGATCCATAACCTGTCTTCCCCTATTGGAGATTCTGTGAACGATCATATCCCACGGGAGCGGTGCACTGTGCGTTATGCATCCTTCGATGCAGCTGTGGCTTTAGTGCAGCGGTGTGGGGCTGGTGCTTTTTTGGAGAAGGTTGACATTGAATCCGCGTTTCGCTTGCTTCTGGTCCATCCCTCGGCTTTCCCCTTGTTAGGTTTCCATTTCGATTCACAGTATTATTTTGACAAATGCATGCCTATGGGCTGTGCGATTTCTTGCGCCTTCTTCGAGGCCTTTAGCACTTTTGTGCACTGGGTGTTGGAGCAGCAGACACGTGTCGCTAATATCGTCCACTACCTGGATGATTTTTTGTTTGTCGGGCCCAGACACGTGCGCACTTGTTCCATCTTGCTTGAGGCTTTTTTGCGCTTGGCGGGGGATTTTGGTATTCCGGTAGCGGCTAGCAAAACTGTCGGTCCTTGTACTTGTCTTACTTTTCTTGGGATTGAGATCGACACTGAGAGCATGGTCCTGCGCTTGCCGGAGCAGAAGGTCGCCTGTCTCAAGGAACTCGTGGCCTCTGTGGGATCGTCCAGCAAGATCACCCTTCGGGTCCTGCAGTCATTGGTAGGGCATCTCAATTTTGCCTGTAGGGTGTTGCCCATGGGTCATCCCTTTGCGCGGCGGTTATCGCTTGCAATGGCAGGGGTTCGGCTGCCGCATCATTGTATTCGCGTAACGGCAGGTATGCGTGAGGATTTGCGGGTGTGGAGCTCGTTCTTGACTGATTTCAATGGTCGTTCTGTCATACAGTCGCCAGAGACGTCGAATGCAGACCTGCATTTGTTTATTGATGCAGCTGGCAGTTCCGAGTTTGGGGCTTATTGTCAGGGCGCGTGGTGTGCAGAGCCCTGGCCTGGTGACTGGGTTCAGTCCGGTCTGACGCGTAATATCACCTTTCTGGAGCTTTTTCCTATAGTTGTTGCCTTTTGGGTTTGGCTGGGGCGCTTGCGGGATCGGCAGGTTGTTTTCTGGTGCGATAACACGGCGGTGGTGGAAGTTATCAACCGGCAGGCCCCACGGTGCACGAGAGTGGCAGCCTTGATGCGGATATTTGTGTTAGCCTGTCTCCGCTTGAATGTCACCGCTAGGGCCCGGCACGTGCCCGGCTCCCAAAATTCTATTGCTGATGCTCTGTCCCGTTTCCAGTGGGAGCAATTCCGGCTGCTGGCTCCTGGGGCAGATCTGGCAGCTTCCCCATTCCTGGAGCACCTCTGGAAGGTTGGGATCCAGACTTGATGGGGCTGTTGTTGGCGTCGGTGGCACGTGGTACTTGGGCTCAGTACCGACGAGGATATTGCCAGGTGAGTACGTTCCTCAGCTCGTTCGGTTGGCGCGGTGGGGTGGGGGTTCCTGATGGGTTGATGGGGCAGTTTGTGCTTTGGGCAAAGAAGGCAGGCTGGGCCCGAACGGCGATCTCATCAGTGGTGTCGGGGTTCTCCTTCTTTTGTAAGGCGGCGGGATGGGGGAATCCTAGGGTTTCCTTTTTGGTTAAGCGCTTACTGGCGGGTTGGATCCGCGTGCACTCCCGGCGGCTAGATTGGCGGTGCCCGGTTTCTCATGAGCTGTTGTTGCGCATCTGTGAGGTGTTGCCTTGTGTCGCGGCCTCGAGTTTCGAGTCCGTTTTATTCCACGCGCTGTTTGTGACAGCATTTTTTGGAGCGTTTCGGGTGTGTGAACTTGTTCCTAGGTCGGCCAGGTGGGGTGCGTTTGGCGGTGTCGTGTGTGAGCACGTGCAGGTGGAGGCATCTCGGGTCCGTATTTTCCTCCCGCGGTCCAAGACGGATCAGGCAGGTAAAGGGCGGTGGGTGGTATTGAGTGCTATCTTTCCTGTGCCATCTTGTCCGGTGCATGCCTTACGGAGTTACTCGCAGTCGCGCTCGGCCTTGGCCGGTCCTCAATTCTTTGTCCATGAGGATGGGAGGCCGGTAACTCAGTTTCAGTTTATGGCTGTTTTGCGCCTGGCTTTGCGGTGCTTGGGTGAGGATGATCGGAGTTATGCATCGCATTCCTTTCGGATCGGCGCGGCCACGAGTGCGGCGGCAGCGGGTCTTGATGGGCGGGTGATTCAGCGGATTGGGAGGTGGCGGTCCGGTGCTTACGTGGGTTATGTTTGCCCTTAGGCTGGCTGCGCCCGGCCTGGGGGGCAGGGCGCTGACCTGGTACTGGGACAGCTAGGCTCGACTCTGGCATTGGGGTCACGGGGGGGGTACTAACTGTTTTCTTCCTATTGCAGAGTGGCTGCTGGTGGCAGTGCGATTTCTCCTTTCAGATGGTGTGTGCTCCGACGACTGGTGGATCATTGGCCACTCCTTCGTCTACTGGGCTGAGCGGCAGGCCGGAACGCGGCCGCTGGGACTCCACCTTGGTCTGGCTGAGTCCGGAGTTCGGCTTTCCTGGATGGGGCAACGCGGGATGCAGTGGTGGCAACTCGTCCCCTTCGTTCAGGCACAGCTGACTCGGTGATGGCGGCCCGTCGGGCTTCTTCTGCACTTGGGGGGCAATGATCTGGCGAGCTGGTCGTGCCGGCAGATCATTAGAACAGTTCAAAGGGACATTGGCCTGCTGCGGGAACTGCTTCCAGATGTGGCCATTATTTGGTCGGACATCATTCCGTGCCCCGCGTGCTGGATGCAGCGGCGGTGGTCACGGGGCCTAGTCAAAATAAATAGGCAGATAGGTCGATGGGTCCAGCAGACCGGGGGCAGGCAGGTGTTGCATCCGTGGGCGGACGTCCGGTGCAGTGGATTGTATCGTTTGGACGGGGTTCACCTTGCTCCTGTTGGGCAGGATCTCTTGCTGAATGACTGGCAGGAGGCCCTCGAGTTTTGGTGTTGGTCGCAGCTTGCTTTGGTGGGGGCGGCGCAAGGATAGTGGGTCTACCTTGCGCCGCTGGCGGGGTAGCGAGCTGGTGCTCGCCGACCCGGAGGGGCATTTGAGCCAGATGCCGCTTGGCAGGGGAGCGGCAGTGCTCTGTAGGTTGGGAGAGACATCAAGGTTGTGGTCTCTGCCCGGTGGAAGGCAACTTGCCGGCCTTTGCTCATAACATGGCAAGACGGGCGGAAGGGGAAGGGGGGTGGAAGATGCACCACTTTGCTAAAAAGGGCTGGTGGGGGGCATCATCCGGAAATGAAAGGGGGGGGGGGGTAATGTTTGACTTACGAATGTTCAGTTGGCCTATGTTGGGCCGGTTTGCATTAATTTGAATAAAGCTGCGACCAAGCAATTGTTCACCAAAACTATGGAGTATTGAATTTTTGTATGGGGGAGTATGACCGGGGGGGGGGGTGGGAGTAAGGGGGGGGGGTAACGGTTGCTCGTAGGCAAGGGGACGGGCATCCGGATACCTCGGTTAATGCCGCCGTGCCGCTGGGCAGAGTCCCGAGGCCGGCTTGTAACCGGGTCCCCGGGGCCCTGTACCCCTTGCGGCAGCCCGCGGTGCTGGCTTGAGGAGAGGGGGGGAAAGCATGCGGCCAGGAGTGCGGCCAGGAGCGAGGCCGGCACCAGCGCCTTGCGCGAGAGGCGGGGTACAAGGCGATTGGTGCTGGTGCCGGCTGGGGGGCGGGGCAGAGGCGTGCAAAGGGGCATCGCCAGCGTGCGATCTCCCTCTCGTTGGTGATCGCCGCTGCAGACAGGTGCCCTCCCACCCTCCCTTCATTGGGGCAGTATGTTTGGGTGTGGTCGTCGCAGCTGGGTAGGGGGGTGGGTTTGTTCCAGCCATTGTGGTAGTAGGGGTAGCGAGCTGGCGCTCACCATCCCGGAGGGGCATTTGAGCCAGATGCCGCTTGGCAGGGGAGCGGCAGTGCTCTGTAGGTTGGGAGAGACATCACGGTTGTGGTCTCTGCCCGGTGGAAGGCAACTTGCCGGCCTTTGCTCATAACATGGCGAGGCGGGCGGAAGGGGAAGGGGGGGTGGATGATGCACCACTTTGCTATAAATGGCTGGTGGGGGGCATCATTCGGAAATGAAAGGGGGGGGTAATGTTTGACTTACGAATGTTCAGTTGGCCTATATTGGGCCGGTTTGCATTAATTTGAATAAAGCTGCGACCAAGCAATTGTTCACCAAAACTATGGAGTATTGAATTTTTGTATGGGGGAGTATGACGGGGGGGGGGGGGGGGTGGGAGTAAGGGGGTGGGGTAACGGTTGCTCGTAGGCAAGAGGATGGGCATCCGGATACCTCGGTTATAGGATTTCTACGGTGTGCTATCATCACTTGTTGTGATTTAAATGCGGGAATCGTTTGAACAATGTGCCACTCTCTCCATATGATTTCTGAAATCTGTCTTGATTTGGTGAAGAACAGAAGAGGGCAGACAATCTTGTCAATTGGTGATATCTCCTGATGCAAAAACAGTGTATCACGTGAAGTATCCTTAGCTCGATTGTATGCCTTTAATACATGCTTCTTTTCTATAAACCGATCACAGAGTATGGCCGCATTATGTTGGAAGCTAGTAAGATCTGAAAAGATACATTTAGCCCTTACAACTTGACTAACCGGGAGATTGTTTTTTAAGGAGCTGTTATGGAAGCTTTGAAAATGTAAAAACTGATTACGATCAGTCATCTTGCAAAATAAATCTGTTTGAAAACCCTGCTTCCCTTTTATATTCCTAATATCCAAATAGAGGACTTCCTTCTCATCTATGTGGGCTTCAAACTGTAGATTTATTTATTTATTTATTTATTTATTTAACAGTTTTTATATACCGTCTTTCTACAAGTCAAGACGGTTCACATGAAACATTATAATACAGTATATTACAACTGTTTACAAGGAACAAGGATGTGGGTCCAGTGAATTTAACCAACATAAGAAAGTGCCCAAGGAATCACAATCACCATCCCAAACCAGCACATCGTCAATATAATGCTGCCACAATTTAATATTGACTTTGAAAGAATGTTTAAGGCAAAGATTTTTTCTCAAAAAAGGCAACATAATGGTTTGCTACGTCCAGTGCCATTGATGACCCCCCATGGCCATCCTTTGACCTGTATATAGAACAGACATCAAACCAAAAAAGGTTATTAGTCAAGGCTAGGCAAGCCAACTGTGTGAGGAAAAGAATGGGGAATCGTTTAAATCTCTCTTCACGCTGTAAAAACACATCCTCTAACATATTGATGGTCTCACTTTGTGGTATGTTGGTATATAAAGAGGCGATGTCAAGAGTGACAAGCAAAAGATTACTGTGATAGCCTGTAAATGTCTGTAAAATTTGGATAACATAAGCAGGATCCCGTGTGTATGAGGGAACTTGATTGGTGAAGGGTCATAACACCATATCCAAAAATTGTGAAACGGGTTCAGAGAACCAATCGCACATATAATGGGACGGCTGGGTGGATTATGTAGGGATTTATGAATTTTGGGGAGTATGTAAATAGTAGGAACAACAGGGTGTAATACTGTCAGGAAATTCTGCTCCTTTTTGGTCAAATATCCTGCTTCTGCGCCCATCTGGATGAGAGCATCCAACTTTTGTTTCTGCAACGGAGTAGGATCCTTATGTAACCATATATAAAATGTCTTATCTTATAGCTGTCTTTTAATCTCCGAGATGTAATCTTTCCGATTCATAACAGCTATTGCCCTTCTTTGTTTGCCAGTTTTATAACTAATCTAAAATCTAATTTTAATTCTTTAAAGTGCTTGTCGTTGTTCATAGGTTCTGTTGTGAAAGGTGTGGCATTGCTTATCCTCCAAATCCTTAATACCTTTGAGGACTGCCTTTTCAAAAATATCAATAGCAGAACTGGTGCTATTTGATGGTGACCAAGTGGATTTCCTAAGTATAATGGAGGGATCCACATATGTTGACTAGATGTTAGAAAAAAAACTCCTTGATTTTTAAGTTTCTAATAAATTTTAAAAAATTCACCCTAGTAGTAAAGGGATCGTAACGTGTGGTGGGGACAAAGGACAGGCTTTTTTCCAAAAATATCTATTTAAGTGGAAGTTAGTTGAATATCTGAGAGGTTAAGAACATTGCTTATTACTCCCTGTATGAGGCTTACCGAGTACCCTCTTGCCATCTCTGCCCCGTCCCCTCCCCCGACCGGGGTAATGAGATTGGTAGTTCAACCTGTGATGTTCTTGTTCTTTGTATTGATCCCTGTCTTGTTGTTTGGATGTGGAGGGCCCCTTCCCTCCTCCTTTCCAACGTTTGTCCATCTAAAATTCCTGAGAAGATGATCAATCTGAATTAAACATTGCAGCAGAGGAGTCAATATGCCCCTCCGACTGACTTCTGATCCTCTTTCTAGCAGGACCAACTTCTGGATCATTACAATCTTCTTGGTTAGGCTTATACGAATCCATCTCGTATTTATAGATGGTTCTATTTCTGTGATGGTAATCCTCAAATCTGTTTGACTGTCTCTGTCCTCTATTCTGTCCTATTATATAATGGCGTTCTTTTCCTATTTCCTAGAATGATATTGTATTGTAAACCGCTCTAATGCCTCTGGCCTGAGTGGTATATCAAATCTAAATAAACATAATAAACAATAAACATAAATGCTCCCTTTTACTTGCTCCAGGGATGGACATACCCGGACTGGTATTCATCCTCATCCCTTCTAAATTTGGAGAGTTTCTTCTCCTTAATTACCTTCTTATAAGATTCCAAATTTCTGTTGTAGTCAGAAAAGAGTCTATCATATCTATTGTCATTTATCTTAAGTGCATTTATTTTAGCCTCAATTTCTTTGATATTACATTCCGTCTTCTTTTTGGAGGTCCGAATGAGAAAAATCATTAAATCCAATGAACATTTGTTCAAAATAGAGTTTCAGCTTTGTATGAATTATTCATCATCGTGGTACATACCCAGGGCTTTGATGATACAAAGTCCCCGAGGTATAACTTTGGCACAGCAATAATCTAGTAGAGAGGCAGCGTGCATTTCCTCTCGAACATTTTTCTGTGTTAAACAGAGTAGATCTTCCCATGCTCGATCTGTGTCTGAAGAGGCATCTTCATGATTGAAGAAAGGCTCATCGGGTTAACATTTGTTGTAATTCTTCATCTTTAACCCTGGGAGTACCGATGGGGTCAAAAGTGACCCCATTGCAAGTTTTACAACGTGTATCTTGGAAACTAGTTATTTAAGAATGCAATCTTTTTATGACTTTTCACATGTCAATATTCTCTTTATATTGCACCATGAGAGGAATAATTTTCATCCGCTAGGTGATGCTAGTGATGAATTACAGCACAGAGTACCAGTGGGGTCATTTTTGACCCCAGTTGCTTACGTCCGGTTTGGATCGTGATACAATTTGCAGTTTTGTGAATTTTTTGATCTGACAAAGGTATTTATCATTAATTATGTATCATTTATTTTTTGTACTCTTATTTTATGAAAATTACACATTTTCTGTAATTGATATCATACGTTCTCTCATTATTTCCGATGAAATCTAAAGGCTTTCAGCTCGTTCATCATGATTATTGTACACCTATAGTAAAACTGCTTTGTGTTTTATTCAACTTTATCTTTATTTATTTTAGGTTATTGTTTATGATATCAAAACGAAAGTATTCAGCTGCCCAAGTAAGAGAAATATTGCAACGAGATGCTGACAGTGACGGCTATGAGTCGTCTGATGATGCAGCATATTCAGTAAGCGAAGAAGCATGTCAGCCAAGTTTGGGCGATAAATCTGATGATGACAGTCATGATTCAGATGGCGACAGCAGTTGGTCGCCAAGTGAATGTGAGACTGATGTTGAGCTGGTAACATCGCCTGCAGCAAAGAGTCAAGTTACAGGTCAAGGCAAAGGTCGAGGCTGTGCTGGACGGGGAAGAAAGCAGGAGTCCTCAGTGTCAGTATCATCTGTGAGGAATCTTAGTTGTGGTCATAGAGGAGCTAAGAGGTCATCAACTATAAGCACAAATGTTGCCTTTGAAGCCTGTGTATCTAAGGATGCCACATCATGGAACAGGAAACCTATAAAGCAAGCTGCTGGAAGATACGCCAGAGCTAATGTCATGCCTGTACAACAAGGTCCTACAAGGTATGCTGTACAAAATGTTGATGGCCCTCTTGCAGCATTCTACTTGTTCATGAAGAACTTATTGAATGAAATCATGATGTGGACGAGCAAACAAGGAAGACACATTTATGACGTCACCTGTAAAGATTTGACATATGGAGAATTTCAACATTTTCTTGGACTTCTGATCCTCTCAGATGCGTACAAGTCACAAAATGAATCCATAGTTCAGTTGTGGAACCTTGAAGATAGTTGTTCTGTTTTTGGCAAAAATATGGCCCGTAACCGTTTTCAGCAAATTTTTTGTGCTCTCAGATTTGATGATGCAACCAACAGACGTGAACAACGAGGCGTGGATAGGCTTGCTCCAATCAGAACGTTTTTGATACCTGGGAAGCAACTCTAAGTGACGCCTTTGTTCCTGGTGAAAATGTTACCGTGGATGAGCAACTGCTTACATTTCGTAGCCGTGTTCCATTCAGACAATATATTCCCAGCAAACCTGGGAAATATGGCATGAAGCTATGGATGTTGTATGACAGTGCAACGTCATATGTTCTGCGTCTTCAAGTATATACAGGAAGGGAACTCGGACAAAACGGAACAGAATCAGGGTGAAAGGGTTGTGCTGCAACTCACTGAAGGATTGACGCGATCTGGCAGAAATGTTACTGTTGACAATTTGTTCTGCAGTTTATCCCTGTCATGGAAATTGCTAAAAAAAACAAATGACACTTTTGGGGTCAATTCGAAAGAACAGAAAAAAATTACCTCCAGAATTTGTAACAGCAAAGGGCCGAGAGGTATTCAGTGTTTGCCTTTCGCGATGACGCCACTTTGGTTTCCTATTGCCAGAAGAAAGGAAAAGTGGTGGTTGTTCTGAGCAGTTTGCATGATCAAGAAGAAGTAGATAACACACGTCCAGACAAAAAACCACGCATGATCTTGGACTATAATTCTAGTAAAGGTGGAGTCAATACGGCAGATCAAATGTTGCGCACATATACCACAAAACGAATGACAAGACGCTGGCCAGTGACAATCTTCTACAACATGCTGGACATCAGTGCTTTGAACGCCTTCATTGTTTGGATGTCACTAAATCCAGAATGGCAGTCCAAGTCAAAGCACAGATGTCATCTATTCCTCTTGGAATTAGGAAAGCAGCTGCTTCAGAGTAATTGCAGCAAGACTTCTTCCAGCATTGAAGAAACCACTGATGCTGTTTGCAATGTCGGGATCCCAAAGAAAAGGGCAAGGTGTCACTGCTGTTCCAGAGAAAAAGACAAGAAAGCAACATAGTTTGCACTTCCTGCAAGCGCAATGTTTGCAAAGAACATTCAGAAATTGTCTGTGTCTCATGCAAATGACTGTAGTACTTTACTGTATTCATCAAGTGCATGCAAAAACTGCTTTCATGGCAACTCTTCTTCATGTAATTTTATGATAAAGTATTAAATTTCAAAACATTTAACCTTCATATAATAAATAATTAATTCGGAATAATATTTTGTCTGTTTAGTTTAAACTTTTCATGGTTAACAATTAAAATTCATCGTGGGGTCATTTATGACCCCAACGGTATTCAGTGTGTGCAAAAAATCTCGGTAATTCCAGGGTTAAAGCTGAGAACGTCCTTCCAAGGATTGAACATGGTATGGCAAACAGGAAGCACCCGACTTGCAGTCAAAAGACACGCAAACAAAGCAGGCAAATGAAGGACCCTTGGAAGGAACACTACTTTATTGAAGAGGTTAGCCCTACATGTATTTCGGCCAATCAGGCCTTTATCAGGGGACTGTGACCACTAAAAACATAAAAATACAAAAACAACAAATAGCAGTAAACATAGCAATTGTAGCACATAATGGGCAATGGTGATCTCACAATAAAGACAAATGTAAGAATATAAATAATAAGACAACAATAAAACAATATGGCTTCACATTGGAAAATTACATGATATAAAACCAAATAAATAAATAACTCAATAAATATATATAAAAATATATATTTGTTGTTTTTGTATTTTTATGTTTTTAGTGGTAGGGCTGACCTCTTCAATAAAGTAGCATTCCTTCCAAGGGTCCTTTGTTTGCCTGCTTTATTTGCGTTTCTCAAGTCCAACACAGTCAGAGTGCACCTCTGTGCTATCTCGGCTCACCGCCACGCAGTGGATGGCCAGGCCATGTCAGTGCACCCCTTGGGGGTTATTCTGAGCCACAAATATCGGGGATGGACAGCCCAATGGGACAACTATCCCCGCTATTCGTGACTTCACCTGCCCCCAAATAACTTCCCCATTGGTTGTGCGGGGAAGTTAGACAGGGGCGGGGAATGAGCGGCACGGGGGTGGAGAGTGGGCGGGCAATGGGCAGTCGCCAGCACTGGATGTACAGGGCCGATTCTAATGTCAGTCCTGTACATCCGGGGTTGGCGAAATGTCCAGGGAAGTTATTCCACCTCTGAGGGGGGTAGGGGCCAGGGTTTATTCCCCGCAGCCTGACCCTGGCCTTAGGAGGCTAGATCAGGGGTCGGGCTGAGGGAAATAAACCCTTTTTCTTGGCAGCCAGCATCGCAACTTTTAAATGGAGCCGTGGTGCCATGACAACATGATACCATGGTGCCGTGGCTCCATTTAAAAGCCCTGACTGAATTACTGGGTGCGATCCAGCACGTGCAGGCTGGATCAGAATCATGATCTCCTCTTTGCGTCCGGTTCAGACTGGACACACAGAGGAGATATATGTCTGAGACAGAATTGGGCCCTTGGTGGGCTAGTTTATGTGAGGGCCGCCTCCTCTCCCGATCCATCCGCCACCAGTGGCATGGGACCTCAGTGTGGTATTGGGAAAGCTCATGGCTCCACCCTTTGAACCTCTGGCTACCTGCCATCTCAAGTACCTTTCTTGGATGGTTGTGTTTCTGGTGATGCTCACCTCGCCCAGGCATGTGAGCGAGCTGCAGGTGCTGGTGGCACATGCGCCCTACACCTGATGGGCTTGCCAAAGGTTGTCTCGGCCTTCCATTTGTATCAAGAGATGGTATTGCTCACCTTCTTTCCTAGGCCTCATTCTTCTAGGGCGGAGGTCTCCCTCACACACTGGACTGCAAGCATATGTTGTCCTCCTACATCCAGAAAACTCACCGTCATCACTGCTCAATGCAGCTTTTTGTCTCTTTTGACCCAGTCATCTGGGGGTTGCAGTCTCCAAGTGCACCCTCTCACAGTGGGTGGCCGACTGCATTGCTTTTGCCTATCAACAGGCGGGGCTCTCTCTGGAGCAACATATGATGGCTCACAGTATGCCTGACATGGCGACCTTGGTGGCAAGCCTGCGCTCGGTTCCCTTGCTGGATATCGGCCAGGCTGCCTCCTGGTCCTCTTTGCACACCTTTACTGCACACTACTCTTTGGAAGAGACCTCCTGGAGGGATAGTGCCTTTGGCCAGGCTGTACTCTGTCACCTCTTCGGGGAATAATGCAACCCTCCCCCTTGACCTGTGATGTCCAGGCTACCGGAGTGAGGATTGCATCTTCGATGCTGCTGCTACAGTGTCAGACTTCCAGCCAATCATCACCCCCTGCTGCCATTTACGGTCCATTTATTGGGTTGCCTGTGGCTTTTACAGGTTTTTTTGGGGTAGCCCGTAGCTTTGGAGTCCCAAATGTGAGGACTGACCTTTTGCTTGTTCCCAGAGAAAGCGTATTTACTCCCCTGTAACAGGCGTTCTCCAGGGACAGCAGGAGTCAGCCTTCACAACCCTCCCTCCTCCCCTTGGAGTTGTTTTTTCTTTTTATGCTTTTGAGCTATGTCGAGCTATGAGCTAAGTCCCACCTCCACAAGGATATAGTCCTGAAGTCCCACCTCCAGTCTGGCAGCATCCCTGTTGCCACGGAGGACAGAGGTCACGTGACAGGAGAGCATCACCCTGGTGTAGCAGGAAGTGATCCTGTAACTAGGACCTGTCCTCCAGGTGATGTAAAACCCTCTCGTGAAGTTTCTCCAGGGCCATGTGCCCATGAGGGAAGGGTTAGGACTGCCATTATAGTTGGTGATTCAATCATTAGGCATGTTGATAGCTGGGTGGCTGGGGAACGTGAGGATCGCCTGGTAACATGCCTGTCTGGTGCAAAGGTAGCGGACCTCACGCGCCACCTAGATAAGGTCTTAAATAGTGCGGGGGAGGAGTCTGCTGTCTTGGTACATGTCGGTACCAATGACATAGGAAAATGTGGTAGGGAGGTTCTGGAGGCTAAATTTAGATTTTTAGGTAGGAAGTTGAAATCCAGAACTTCCAGGGTAGCATTCTCCGAAATGTTTCCCGTTCCACACGCAGGACCCAAAAGGCAGGCAGAGCTCCGGAGACTCAATGCGTGGATGAGACAATGGTGCAGAGATGAGGGTTTTGGATTTGTTAGGAACTGGGGAACATTCTGGGGAAAGGAGGGGCTCTTCCGAAGGGATGGGCTTTTCCGAAGGGATGGGCTTCACCTTAACCGGGATGGAACCAGGCTGCTGGCATTAACCTTTAAAAAGGAGATAGAGCAACTTTTAAACTAGATAATAGGGGAAAGCCGACAGTCGCCCAAGAGCAGATGGTTCAGAAGAATGTATCCTTGAAGGATACTACCAAAAGCAGAGAGGTTCCAAAAAAGAGTAAAGTAGCCCAAATGCCCTTGAGTATGGAGGAGATAGAGCTTAAAGATCCCAAATTACCCATGTCTACTGATAGCCAAATTAATATGAATAAAATACAGTCTATAAAATGCTTGTATGCAAATGCTAGAAGTCTAAAAAATAAGATGGGAGAGTTAGAATATATAGCACTAAATGAGAGGTTAGATATGATTGGAATATCAGAGACATGGTGGAAGGAGGACAACCAGTGGGACACTGTGATACCTGGGTACAAACTATATTGTAATGATAGAGCTGATCAAATTGGTGGAGGGGTTGCACTCTATGTTAGAGAGGGCATTGAGTCAGAAAGGATTAAAGTTTTGCAGGAAACAAAATTTGCTGTAGAATCTCTATGGATTGAAATTCCATGTAAAAAGGGGAAGGCGATGGCAGTGGGGATGTACTATCGACTGCCTGGCCAGAATGAACAAATGGATGATGAAATGCTCAAAGAAATCAAGGAAGCTAACAAAAGTTACAGCGCAGTAATAATAATGGGTGATTTCAATTACCCCGGTATCGAATGGGTCAGTGTCACGGTGGGACATGCTAGGGAGATAAAGTTCCTAGATGAAATAAATGACTGCTTCTTGGAGCAGCTGGTTCATGAACCGACCAGAGGGGAAGCCATATTAGACATAGTCCTTAGTGGAACACCAGATCTAGTACAAGAGATAAGGGTGTTTTGGGCCACTTGGCAATAGTGATCATAGCATGATCGCCTTTGTTTTAATTAGTGGAGGAGGGAGAGTTAGGAAATCCACAGTACTACCTTTTAACTTTCGAAAGGGAGACTATGATAACATGAGGAAAATAGTTAAGAAAAAACTAAGGAGCAGTTGCAAAGGTTAAAGACTTACATCAAGCAAGGGTGTTGTTAAAAATACTATCTTGGAAGCCCAGACCAGCTGTATTCCACGCTTTAAGAAAAGTGGAAGGAAGGCCAAAAAACTGCCAGTATGGTTTAAAGGTGAGGTCAGAGAGGCTGTTGTTGCCAAAAAAGCATCTTTCAGGAAATGGAAAAAAGAGCCGAACAACGCAACCTGGAAACAGCACAAGTACTGGCAAGTCAAATGCAAGGCATTGACAAGGCAGGCAAAGGGAGAATTTGAGAAGAAGCTTGCTGCGGAAGCAAAAATGCGAAATAAAGACTTTTTCAAGTAATTTGTAGCAAAAAACCTGTGAGAGAGTCAGTTGGTCCATTAGATGATAGAAGGGTTAAAGGGGCACTAAGAGGCGACAAGGCGATAGCGGAGAGACTGAATGAATTCTTTGATTCAGTCTTTACTGAGGAAGATGTAGGGATGTTACCAATGGCTGAAGTGGTATTTAAAGGTGCAGAAGAATTGAAGGAAATATCGATACATCGGGAAGATGTATTACAACTATTAGATAAACTGAAGAGTAGCAAATCACCTGGGCCGGATGGTATACATCCAAGGGTGTTGAAAGAACTGAAATATGAGATTGCAGACCTGCTATTAGAAATCTGTGAACTATCATTAAAATTATCTCTAATACCTGAAGATTGGAGGATTCCCAATGTAATACCAATTTTTAAAAAGGGTTCCAGGGGTGATCCGGGAAACTACAGACCGGTGAGCCTGACGTCAGTACCGGGAAAAATGGTAGAAACCATCATAAAGAATAAAATTACTCAGCATGTAGTAAGTCATGGCCTAATGGGAGATAGCCAACATGGCTTTAGACAAGGAAGATCTTGTCTTACTAATCTGTTGTTTTTTTGAAGGTGTGAATAAACAGGTGGACAAAGGTGAGTCGGTTGATATAGTGTATCTGGACTTTCAGAAAGCCTTTGACAAGGTCCCTCATCAGAGACCTTTGGCAAAACTAAAGAGTCATGTGATAGGAGGCAGTGTACTATTGTGGATCAGGAATTGGTTGACAGATAGAAAGCAGAGGGTAGGGCTAAATGTCCAATTTTCCCAATGGAGAAAGGTGAATAGTGGTGTACCCCAGGGATCTGTGCTGGGTCTGCTGCTTTTTGACATATTCATAAATGACCTGGAAAGTGGAATAATGAGTGAGGTTATCAAATTTGCAGATGACACAAAACTAAAGTTTTTAAAACCCAAGAGGATTGTGGAAAATTGCAAGAGGATCTTGATAAATTGGAAGACTGGGCATCAAAATGGCAGATGAAATTTAATGTGGACAAGTGCAAAGTTATGCACCTAGGGAAGAACAACCCAAACTATGGTTACACGTTGCAAGGTTCCACATTAGGAACCACCACCCAGGAAATGATTTAGGCGTCATTGTGGATAATATGTTAAACCCCTTGGCCCAGTGTGCAGCGGCGGCCAAGAGAGCAAATAGAATGCTAGGTATCATAAGGAAAGGAATGGAAAATAAAACAAAAGATATTATAATGCCTCTATATCGTTCCATGGTGAGACCGCACCTTGAATATTGTGTGCAGTTCTGGTCGCCGTATCTTAAAAAGGATATAGCGATAGAAAAGGTTCAGAGAAGAGCCACCAAAATGGTAAAGGGGATGGAAGGATACTCCTATGAAGAAAGGCTAAAAAGGTTAGGGTTCTTTAACCTGGAAAAGAGATGGATGAGGTGAGATATGATAGAAGTCTATAAATTAATGAACGGAGTGGAACGGGTAAACGTAGATTGATTGTTTACGTTATCAGAATATAGAAAGACTAGGGGATATGCAATGAAGCTACAGGGTAAACTATTTAAGACTAATAAAAGAAAATATTTTTTCACTCAACGTGTAATCAAACTCTGGAATTTGTTTCCGGAGGATGTAGTAAAGGCTGTTAGTGTAGCTGGGTTTAAAAAAGGTTTTGACAAGTTCCTGGAGGAAAGGCCCATAAACCATTATTAAGAAGGGACCCAGGATATGAATGCTTGACCCAGTATAAGCATTGTGGAACCTGTCTTTTGGGGAAACTGCTAGGTACGTATGACCTAGATTGGCCACTGTTGGAAACAGGATACTGTGCTTGATGGACCTTGGTCTGACCCAGTGTGGCATATCTTATGTTCTTATGTCGTCATACTGAGGTAAGATGGCATCTTTGGGCGGGAATGTGACCGTACATGTGCAGTGTAGATCCCAAAGGTTTTCTTTGAAAGCTGGGTATTATATCTGCACGGGCTCCGTTGGCACCAATGTCACCCATATGTGAAGACTGATTCCTGCTGTCCCCGGAGAACATCTGTTACAGGTGAGTAACTATGCTTTTGGCCCTGAAACAGGAGTTTGGAAACTCTTTAGTGGATTGGTTGACTGCTTCAAGTGAGCTTTTACAGGATTTGGCCCCATTTGTCTCTAAATGGAAAGGATTGGTACACAGGTGGCTCCCTGGTATTCATAAGATCTCAGGGTGTTGAAGAGGGAGTATAGGAGATTGGAGTTGAAGTGGCAACGATCTGTGTTGTAGACAAACCTTTGTGGAAGCGTAGCTATCATAAGTATAAAGTATTGACCCGTCAGGCTCAAAAGCAATGATATGAAAGATTGATTACACAGGCGCCATCTCAATTGCAGTTATCATTTAAGGTGTCTTCTACGTTGCGCTTAAAATCAGCTGGCTGATTTTTTCCAGGGTAAGTTGAGGAAGATTTGTAGTAGTTTTCTTATAGTGAGGTCAGATATTGAGAGCATGTTAACAATTACTTTGAGAGGCGAGGTTGGGTCCTCATATCTGGCGGACCATTTCTGGGCCTCTTTTAAGGTACCGTCCTTTAAAGAGTTTGAGGTATGTTTTCATAAATATATTAGAAAACGTTTGTCTGTGGATGTGTGTCCAGTGTCTTTGTTCTGCACCTTTTTTGTTTAAATGCTGGCTTGATGATATTGTCGTTACTCTCCTGTTGGAGGGGTGTTATCCACAGGGGATAGGTGAAATTATTTTAACTCCTATTCCAAAAGATTCAAGAGTTAGTATAGCTGAAGTTTCCAATTTCCATCCCATAACGAATATACCATTTTTTACAAAGATATTGGAAACATTTGTTGCAGGTCAGCTTATGCAATATTTGGAAGATCACAAACTCATAATTTCGTTTCCGTAAATTTCATAATATAGAATTGTTATTGGGTATTCTTTTCTCAGATATGAATAGTATTTTAGCACGGAAGCAGGTAGCAGTTTTGTTACAGTTTGATTTGAACTTGACCTTTGATGTTGCTGACCATGAGATGCTGTTGGCCATATTGGATTACTTGGGTGTCTTGGGGAAGGTTTTTGAGTGGTTTTGGGTTTTTTTTGCTTAACCGAATGTGTACTGTTCAAGTTAATACTGAACGCTCAAGGCTGTGGAAACCAGATTGTGGGATCCCTCAGGGATCCCCTCTGTCTCCAGTGCTTTTTAATTTGTTGTGGATTTCTCTGGATTGGTTTTGGATAAGGAAGATTTTAAATATTACGTTTATGCAGATGTTATTTCAGTATTGCTCTCTTTTCCTAGACATTTAACAAATTATTGTTTACAATTAAATACTGTTTTTTTCAGTATTGAATAGGTGGGTGCATTTGCTCCACTTCCAATTAAATGTGGCTAAGACAAAAGTGCTTTGTCCAAATAATTCTCAGTTAATTCCTGGGCCTTTGTTAGAGGCTATAGAACACTTGAATCTTAAAAGGGAATCGGTGCTCTGTGTATTAGGGGTATTTTTGGATTAGGATCTCTCCTTGAAAGCACATGTTAATGCGATTGTTTCTAAATCTGCTTTTAAGATGCGACAGCTTTGCAGGCTTCGTCCTTATTTTGCTCCGCAATTTCTTCAAATTTTAGTGTAGAGTACGATGTTGGTTTTCTTGGATTATAGCAATTTAATTTTGTTGAATTGCTCTCAATGACAGCTAAAGAGGCTACAACTTTACCAGAACATGGCGATGAAGTTATTATTTGGCACTTTGAAACATGATTCTGTCTCTCCCTTATTTGAAAAGCTACATTGGCTTAGGATATCTGAGTGGACATATTTTAAGCTTTATTTGTTGTACAATTTTTTTTATGATTTTGTGCCAGTCCATTTTTCTGATCTGATTTTGCCATCTTTGTTTCAAATATTTTTATTGAACCAATTAACACAAACCACCAACATATGAATACAACAACAGTACTCAACAGTACATCGTGGTCCCACTACAGTCAAAATATTCAGTTTTTTCCCCCATTTTCTCCCCCTTCCTATCTATTCAATCTTTCCTAGGCAATCCCCTAGGTCAGTAGCATAGGTGATACCATAATCATATCCCGGAAGTGCAGGTGCTCTTACACACCTCCGGGAACCCCAACAGCCCTGGCGGGGGTTCCCTTTCTTCCATATTCTAGTAACTTCTATCCCACCTCCCCCCCAACCTACTCACTGACAGACACCGTGGCATACACAGAATCAGCTCCCATTCACCTTTCCTCACCTCCTCCATCATTCCCCATCTGAATGGAGTGGCTTAGACCCCCACAAGATGTTATAAGTAATTGAGGATGTAACTACGACCCCGGGAGGGCAGGGATTGGATGTAAGCATCCCACATCACATGAAAACCTGACAACCCAAAGCTTATCCAATTGCATGTACTGGTGCAGCGCATTCCGCCAGTACCAATAACGCGGGGGCTCCACATTCTTCCTTTTTTGTAAGATAATTTTATATCGCCAGAGCCAATGAGAGTTTCAACCATCTCTGCTGGCCCTATCCTGTCACCTCCACCCCATCCATTACATGGAGTAAGGCCACCTGTGGAGTAAGCTTCCATCTCCAAGCTACTAGTCTTTCAATATAGGCATGGATTGCAATCCAGTACTCCTGCACCCAGGGGCAGGACCACAGTAGATGGACTAATGAAGCGCCCTCTTCCTTACACTTGGGGCATGCGGGCCACCCCACGTATCCCATCTGCTGCAAGCATCTGGGGAAAGATAAGCCCATCGGATAATCCTATATTGCAGGTCCCAAAGGGAAACCATTGGCATAAGATGTGGTATTTTATCTATCAGTATCCATAGTGTCTCTCCTGTCAGAACTGTATCGAGGTCTGCGTTCCACGTATCTGCTAATTGATGGCAGGTTGTCTTGGAGGCGTCTATACCAAAAGAGCTCTATAAGAACATAAGATATGCCATACTGAGTCAGACCAAGGTCCATCAAGCCCAGTTTCCTGTTTCCAAAAGTGGCCAATCTAGGTCACAAGTACCTAGCAGTTTCCCCAAAGGACATAGGTTCCACAATGCTTGTAATGGGGCAAGCAGTGGATTTCTCGGGACCTCTTTAATAATGGTATATGGACCTTTCCTCCAGGAACTTGTCCAAACCTTTTTTAAACCCGGCTACACTAACTGCTTTTACTACATCCTCCAGTAACGAATTCCAGAGTGTTGAGTGGAAAAAATATTTCCCCTTATTAGTCTTAAATAGGTTACATTGTAGCTTCATGGCATGTCCCCTAGTCTTTCTATATTTTGATGGTGTAAACAATTGTTCTATGTTTACCAGTTTCACTCCATTCATTAATTTATAGACCTCTATCATATCTCCCCTCAACCATCTCTTTTCCAGGTTGAAGAGTCCTAATCTTTTTAGCCTCTCCTCATAAGGGTATCCTTCCATCCCTTTTACCATTTTGGTGGCTCTTCTCTGTACCTTTTCTAATAACGCTATATCCTTTTTAAGATACGGCGATCAGAACTGCACACAATATTCAAGGTGCGGTTGCACCATGGAAGAATACAGAGACATTATAATATCCCTTGTTTTATTCTCCATTCTTTTCCTTATGATTCCTAGCATTCTATTTGCTTTCTTGGTTGCCGCTACACACTGGGTGGAAGGTTTCAACATGTTATCCACGATGATGCCTAAATCTTTTTCCTGGGTGGTGGTTCCTCTTTACCTGTACCACTCTAAGCTGCCCAGACTCTGTGGCAAGAAAAAAATCCTCCAATTCTGAGCAAAACACACTTGAGAGGTTTTCCATTTCCAATCCCAATCCCCGAACATACATGGGTTGCTTCAAAAGTAATGCCCCACATGTTTTTTCTCAGTCCAAAATGAAGATAGGGGTGTGAAATTAAAGGGTAGTAACTTGGAACTTCAAAGGACACGTGTGTAATTTTACAGTCGTCCGACAAATAGCAAGGTGGTAGTGATCCTTGAAATGGCTTCTGTGAGTGACACACGGTACAAACAACGAGCTGTAATTGAATTTTTGGTGGAGGAGAAAGAAAGCGTGAGAAACATTCACAAACGGTTGTGTGCTGTATATGGAAGTTCTGCAGTAGATAGGAGCACCGTTGGATGATGGGTGAAGAGAGTAAAGGCTTCAGGAAGTGGTAAAATGGAACTGGAAGATCGGCCGCGGTCTGGGCATCCTGCCTCAGCCACCAGTCCAGACAAGTTGCAGCACCCTGCGATAGCTGCCAGCGGGCATTAAAATACTGTAAGCTGTTGCGGTGTGCCTTGCACACACCTTTGAATATCCCAAAGAGTCAATAATTGCCACTGCACTACCTCTACTGGCGGAAAGCTGTACGGACAATTCCCGACTCGTGATGCGCCGATCCGCACAAATAATGTCATCAATGCGCTGCAATTTGTCTGGACTGGTGGCTAAGGCAGGACGCCCAGACTGCGGCCAATCTTCCAGTTCCATTTTACCACTTCCTGAAGCCTTTACTCTCGTCACCCATTGTCCAACGGTGCTCCTATCTACCACAGAACTTCCATACACAGCACATAACCGTTTGTGAATGTTTCTCACACTTTCTTTCTCCACCACCAAGAATTCAATTACAGCTCGTTGTTTGTACCGTGTGTCACTCACAGACGCCATTTGAAGGATCACTACCGCCTTGCTATTTGTCGGATGACTGTAAAATTACACACGTGTCCTTTGAAGTTCCAAGTTACTACCCTTTCAATTTCACACCTCTATCTTCATTCTGGACTGAGAAAAAACATGTGGGGCATTACTTTCTGAGCAACCCTCGTAGCTCCGAATTTGGTAGAAGGTAAAAAGGTCTACAGCTGATAAACCATACTGGGTACAAAGCTCAATGAATGATAATAGTTCACATCCTCCGTCAGCAGATGTTCCATCTGATGGAGCCCCAAATGTCTCCACTGTTGGAAATAGGGTGCTGTCATACCCGAGTGAAATCAGCATTACTGTGTATCGGCAAATATACTGATTGGGCTGAGGAGTGTACATATCTACTGCCAGATTTGTTGGGAGGACCTAATAAGTACGTTACAACGGAGAGAGACAGGCAATCTATTCATAGGGGCATGTAAGACATATTTCAGTGCCAACGGCACAATCGCCACCCATTCATACTCAAAGTTAGTGTAGTCTTCAGTATCAAAAAGTCAGTCTTTGAGATGCCGGAGCAAGCAAGCCAAATTATAGGCCCTAAGGTTTGGCACTTCCATACCATCCCGGTGCCAAGTCTCCTTAAGGGTCCTCAAAGCAATTCAGGCCCATCGGTCCTGCCAGTGGAAATGCAACAGGTAACCATCTAAGCATGCTAAGTCTTGTTTTAAAATATAAGGGCAGTAGTTGTATCATATACAGCCAGCGAGGAAACAAGACCATTTTAGACAAAGCTATATGCCCCCCCAGCGATAGTGGCAAATCTCTCCATTGCTCTAAAACCTGCCTGGTGGAAGACAACAGGGGAGGCACATCATGCTTATAAAGATCGTTAGGTGAGGCCGACAACGTGACCCCTAAATAGCGGAACGAGCCATCAACCCAACAGCGCGGAAAGGTTCCATCCCAGAAGGCACAAAGCAAGACCTGTGTTGGTAAGGCCTTAGGCTTTGTTAAATTAAGTTTATACTCGGATAGGCTCCCGTATTCTTTGAATTCTGCCAACAGGGCCTCTGGGGCCTGCTTTGGTTCAGTGAGATGAACCAGAAGATCATCAGCATAAGGTGATATCTTAAATTCATATTCCCCCACATGGACCCCTCTAATCAACTGGTTGGCCCGAATATGACAGAGCAATGGCTCCAATGTAAGAAGGAACAACAAGGGAGAGAGACGTCAACCCTGTCGCTTGCCTTGTCGTAAGGAGAACTGCTCTGTACTGATCTCATTTACTAGAAGTTGTGCCTTGGGGTCCGCATATAACACCCATAGTACCTGCGTAAAAAGACCGTCAAAACCAAACCGCTCCAGGGTCAGGAACATGTAACACCACCCCACTCTATCAAACGCTTTCTCAGCATCAAAACTGATTAGCAGCAAAGGGATTCCATTAACCACACAGTGATGTTGAGAAGCTATAATCTGTCACACATTTCCTACAGTGTGTCACCTCTTAACAAAGCCCACCTAGGAAGAGAGTATCAAACTGGGCATAAGTGGGGAAAGATGTTCCACCAATACTTTGGTCAAAATTTTGAGGTCGACATTACCCACCCCACGGTTGCATTGCCTATATAGTGTTCATATACATTGACATCTGTCCTTCAATTAGGTGTTACAACCACCTTTATTTCCTTTTCTCTTTCTCCTAGGACCACTTTACAACAGTCTTATTCACCAAGTCATGTATTCAGTGCACTAAATGTGGTGCTTTCATTCTTAGAAGAATCATTTGTAACCTAAGAGTTTGCCCTATATGCCTCAAGTTAGCTGCTATGCATAAGAACATAAGATATGCCATACTGGGTCAGACCAAGGTCCATCAAACCCACTATCCTGTTTCCAACAGTGACCAATCTAGGTCATACGTACCTAGCAGTCTCCCCAGAAAAAGGTTCCTCAATGCTTGTATTGGGTCAAGCAGTGATATCCTGGGTCCCTTTTAATAATGGTTTATGGACCTTTCCTCCAGGAACTTGTCCAAACCTTTTTTAAACCCAGCTACACTAACAGTCTTTACTACATCCTCCGGTAACAAATTCCAGAGTTTGATTACACGTTGAGTGGAAAAATATTTTATTTTATTATTATTAAATAGGTTACCCTGTAGCTTCATTGCAAGTCCCCTAGTCTTTTTATATTCTGATGATGTAAACAATCGATCTACGTTTACCCGTCCCATTCCATTCATTAATTTATAGACCTCTATCATATCTCCCCTCAGCCATCTCTTTTCCAGGTTGAAGAGCCCTAACCTTTTTAGCCTCTCTTCATAGGAGTATCCTTCTATCCCCTTTACCATTTTAGTGGCTCTTCTCTGAACCTTTTCTAATAACGCTATATCCTTTTCAAGATACAGCGACCAGAATTGCACACAAAATTCAAGGTGCAGTCGCACCATGGAACGATACAGAGGCATTATAATATCCTTTGTTTTATTTTCCATTCCTTTCCTTATGATACCTAGCATTCTATTTGCTCTCTTGGCTGCCGCTGCACACTGGGCGGAGGGTTTTAACATGTTATCCATGATGTTACCTAAATCTTTTTCCTGGGTGGTGGTTTCCAATGTGGAACCTTGCATCGTGTAACCATAGTTTGGGTTGTTCTTTCCTAGGTGCATAACTTAGCACTTGTCCACATTAAATTTCATCTGCCATTTGGATGCCCAGTCTTCCAATTTATCAAGATCCTCTTGCAATTTTCCACAATCCTCTTGGGTTTTAACAACTTTAAATAGTTATGTGTCATCTGCAAATTTGATAACCTCACTCGTTATTCCCTGGCTCATATGCACGTGTAAGTTGCGTGGTTTCCTCCACTGATTTTTCCCAAGTGTAAATTTGTAAAAATGCTCCTCCCACTGCACATGGTTATAAATCCACGTGCGCACCTGCACTTCCTTCCTTGTATGTATTTTAGAAGCAGTTCCATGTTTAGCAGAGCCATTTCTAAAATATTGTCAAATTTCAGTATGTTCTGGCCTTGGTATCTGAATTCCAGTCTCCAATAAAATGTGCTATATAGCAGCAGTTATCCAGATAGTGGTGATATTCAGTCTGCTATCCGGTTAAATATCCAGACAACATAGGACAGTTAAACTTTGTCCTAATCTATCTGACAGTTTCAGAATATCACCACTATCTGTTTAATTGCCGCCCCTGACTGCACCATATGTACACTCTGAACTGGCTGCTCGCCCGATGTCTAGTTGTACTAACTCTGTTGGCACTTTGTTGTTCAGTCCCCTCCTTTTGTGGTCTTAGTTGTTGTTTTTATTGTAACCTAGGTTTCTGTTCCTTGATTCTGTTTGTTTAGTTTTGTGTATTTATTTGTTTTTATGCTTATTATCTGTTTTATTCTTATAGTATACTGCTGAGATATTTTGTTTGATCAGCGGGATATCAAGTTAATAACTGTAACTGTAAACTGTAGATACCGGCCCTGAATAGGCATATTTTATTTAAGTGTTGTGGCCAGCCTTTTAAAAAAAAATCACTGATTGCAATGGCTGAATATTGACCCCAAAACGTGAAAATAGATAAAGGCCATTGAGGCCAGGCTACAGTATTTTGCCCAATTTATATCCTGCTGCAGTACTATAGACTCAGGGCCGGTGCAAGGGTATGATGCTCCCTTGGCGAACTTCATTCCCAGCACCCCTCCTGCTCCACCCCCAAGCCCATTGTGCTGCGCCTTCCCTCTGCAGGAGATGCAGCAGCAGCAGCAATACATTTAAACAGGAAAAAAGTGGAATTGGAGGGGGTGGAAGCATGAATGTCATCGCGGCGCCAGAACAGAATGTAACTGGCACCGCAGTGCCTTTTTTAACGTATTGCCATTGAGGCGTGTCCTGGAGAGGGGCGGCAGCAGCATCAATGGGCGCCCACTGACTATTGGCACTCTAGACGGTTGCCTAGTTCGAATAATGCTCCCTAAACTGCATGAGAGTCTTTTGTCCACATGCCTGTCTGCGGGGCGGGGCATCAATACTGCATTTTCAATCACAATGTCCCCCCACCAGGAGTCCTGCTGAACCTGCCTGTCCCTCACCACTGAAAAACACAAGATGTACCACCTCTGTTGGCAGGTAGATAGGAGGAGGACTCCTGCTTAGCTTAGCAGGAATGCTGTCTGTGGTGAATCTTACTGCTATTTCATCTCACTCCTGTAAATGCTGGATGAGCAGGGAACTAGCTGCACCTAGTGTGACATGGTCTGCACAGCTGCAGTGACCACAGACTAAGGAGTTGACAAGTTCACAGCTAAAATATGCTGTATACAACTCCCTGCCAGCGCTTGCTAATTGTTGTGCACTGAAACAGAAACTACTGTTTGTAAGACAGAGAGAACTGACTGTGTTAAAAGAATCAAGCGTGGAAATTGAAAGGGACAGACCAGACAATGACAGAACTGTCCTGTGCAATTAATAGGGATGTGCATGACCAAAACCAAATGCAGCTGAGTTTCTCCCCATTTTTAGACTTTTTTGTGGTTTCTTTTACACTTTCTTTTTAACACTATGTGCATGCTAAAACTTTTAAGCATGTAAATTAATTGTATGTGCATTAATTTGTTGTTTGGCATAGAGCACTGATTTGGGAACCAAGAGACCAGGATTCATTTCCCACTAGCACTCCTTTTGGCCTTGGGAAAGTCACTTAACCCTCCATTGCCTTAGAAAAATCCAAGTTATCAATATCCCTGTTTAATGTACATTATCAAGTTTAAGTTGCAATGTAAACCACTTCGACTAAAATGATAAAGCAGTATAAAAAGCCTGTTAAATAAATAAACTTGTAGGCATATGCATGCACAAATTTTTAGGCGCCCACATGAATGGAATGCATGCTAACGAATACATACCCCTAGTAATTAGCTAAAGTCATCAATTTATGCTTCAAAAAGTTTCATAAATTCATGAATCCCTTTTTCTTAAATAGCAATAAATGACAAAGGCATTCATTCACTTACCCGCTGATAGCCTATAAATGCTCTGACGTGATGATTTGTTTCATAGAATAATCTTCTGTATCAGAGAACTGTTCTCATATAATAATTTCCATTAACTCAAAGGCATTTTACAATCCATTAAACATTGCTCTGAAAAGATAAAAGCGGCGCCAATGTTTAAATGTGAAATCATGTGTTACATTCAACCAATCATAATAAAGACATCCATTCCATATCCAAATTTAAACCTTTAGAAGCATTTCCATCAAAGTATTAAAGCCACCATTGCTCACGATAATTAAGCCAGTGATCTTGATCTCCTTCCAACCAGCTAGCTTCACTTTTATCAACAATTCGTCATTTAAATACAGAGTGGCCCTTAGAGATCCAATGTTTCACTAATGGAGCTGTTAAATTCCCCAAGGTGATCCTATTAAGATGCTCATTTAATCAAAGCCTGATTTTTTTATCCAGTGCATCCAGCATTTATAAGGGAACATGGACAAATAAGTATCACAGATTCTGATGTACAGTTAGGGCATGTTTACTAAAATGTGCTAAAGGTTAGAGTGGGGTTTGGGGTGCGCCAAGCCCGCCAGGCTGCCTGCATGAAGCAGTGTGGCAAAAGTCCCACACTAAATGTTAGCATGGGAAGGGTTGGTGATTGGGTGGGTTAGGATCAGAGTGTGGCATTGACAACATATCCCACTTAACGTGGCCATCATTGGCGTGTGCAAACTACAGTTACTGCCATTAGTGCGAGTGCACTTACCACCTACCATTGAGAAGGTGATAAGTGCACTCACACTAACGGTGGTAATTGTAGTTTGCACATTACAGTAAGTGCATCCGCATTAGATGTGCTGGCTGGCTAGCAGGGTGAGGGTGTGTCTTCTGCAGTAACTATAGGGGGATATACCAGACATGTCCCCAACATTTAACACGGGTTTACACCACCTCCCATGTGGATTTTGGAGGCTTACCACATGCTAACAGCACATTATAGTAAGTGTGCTCCTTAGTGTGGTAGCATGCTCAATAACATCGTCCTGTAACAGAATGTTCCCATGTCAGTCCCTCTAATGCCATAGTACACCATCTGCAATTCCAGCAGGCTACATAGTTTGCATTTCCACATTCTTGCTGCCTACCAAACTTAAATTAAGTAAAATATTCCCCTATATTTTTGCTTCTATGATAGGTTATTTTTGGAATCTCAGCAAAAATCGGATGTAAAGTCAAGGCTGATCAGTGATTGAAAACTATATTTGCTAATCGTCCTATATTAAAATACCTATCCTATTACAAATATTGCTCCATTCGCTCACTATATCAAAAACGCTATTTTATTTAAGGAACAGGTCTCAGACTAGAGCGGGGAAAGAACTGATGAGGTAAAACCTCTAAACATCAATCCCCTTCTTTGCATCAAGGACCCAAAAGTTCCCTTTTTTTATTTTTTATTTATTTTTTTATATATAAAAGTATCTACCAATGTCTTTCAATATTTCAAGCATTTCTGCCACTGATTGTTTCAAAACATTTCTTCCATTGATTACTCCAAGACTTTTCTTCTGCTAGTTGCTTTCTGTGCTTTAAAAGTTCATTGTGTCTTTAATGACTAAGATTTTCATAACTTATGTAGCATTTAACAGAATGCAGAGTAATAAGAAATGCTTGTTTGCTTATCTGAGGATCTAAACTGTAGTCCCAACGCAAGTCATCAGCGCTTGTGCGTTTCACCGGCCATGCGGTTTCTCAGGGGGATACCAGTTTAATGAAGACATGCAGCTTCTTCTCTGTTCTACATAAAAATGAATACATACAGCATTTTTGAAGATAAATATTTTCTCTCTGACTATAAGATACTGCTGAAGACAATCCTGTCTTTAACGTTAAAGAAGACATACCTTTCTCCTCATCCCTTCTTGTTTGTCTTATCTCAAAAAACGCCGCGCATGCGAAGTCCCATTCTTAAGCCCAGCCTTTTAACCAATTCCTGCCTTCCGGCTTTCTTGCCATTGGCTGTCATGATTTTATGTAATGAAAAAGTCTATGACTACTCGTCATCAGTGAATGATTTGTCTTCATTAATGAAAACATTTAAAGCTCGGCAATTAGGTTGATCTTCAAATCAGACGCAAACAGCGGTTGCTCGCTCCTTCTCTTAGCATTGTTTTCTTCTTAAACACACACTGCCCAATCTATTTGGGCATTTAAACCTCCTGGGTAAACAGACTGCAACGTATAGATCCAGCATTGTTCACAAATTAAAAGGCTTTGTTCCCTCGTCTTACCCGCAAACCCTGCTGTAATCTGATCAATGCAAAAGCAATGGAGCTGATCAAACTGATGATTAAAAGTCAAACAGTGAGTCACTATAGGTGCTTCAATCTTCCTGCATCGTAGTCGGCTCTGATGTTCATTAATGCGGGTCCGTAAAGGACAGATAGTCTTGCCACAATCAGTGGCAGAAATGCTTGAAATATTGAAAGACATTGGTAGATACTTTTATATATAAAAAAATAAATAAAAAATAAAAAATAAAAAAAGGGAACTTTTGGGTCCTTGAGGCAAAGAAGGGGATTGATGTTTAGAGGTTTTACCTCATCAGTTCTTTCCCCGCTCTAGTCTGAGACCTGTTCCTTAAATAAAATAGCGTTTTTGATATAGTGAGCGAATGGAGCAATATTTGTAATAGGATAGGTATATTGATTGTTCCAACAAAACCCGATAGGTGATAGTTTGACTATATTAAAATATGGCAAAACACATACTTATTGCTTCTATTTGTTCTGGTCCTTCCTCTTCCATTTTTCCCCGTTACCCTTTCCTTTCCTCTGCTGTTTATTTTCTCTAAGCCTATGTTTGATTTTTAAATTAAATGTAAACCGCCGTGATACCCTATGAATAGCGGTATATAAAGTTCTGCAATAAACAAAGATATTGGGTCACATGACTTGTGCTCAGACAGAAGCTCTCTTTGGGATATATTGCACAGAGGTAAGCTTTTCTAATTATAAAGTATATTTCTCTTTTTGCTAAAAATCACTGTTTGAGAATGGCTTCTTTCTTCAAATGTTCAACAAAAGAAAATAGTCTCCTTTTACACAGGCACTAACTAATAGGTAAGCTGGATTTCAATTTACAAGGAAGACCACTAGTGAAATTCAAGGAATTATTCTGGTCCGCTGGTTTTTGATATACTCTTGTACGAAACTGTCCATCATCTTTAGTTACCCGTGCATCTAAATATTTGATTTCCTGTTCATGACATTTCATAGTACAGTAAATTCTAGATTCTGATCCAGTGTATTTATCCACACAACAAATTGATCCAATTCATCTTTAGAACCCTTTAATAAAAAATTATATCATCTAAAAATCTTCACCAAATAGTCATGATATCTGATAGATACAAAGTCTTCTCCTCGAAATAGGCGACATAAGTAGTAACCGCAGAATGAACTACTGTCACATCCATTGCCACCCCGTGCTTTTGTTCATAAAACTGACCAGCAAACTCAGCCAAATTAAAGCGAAAAGACATATTAATCCATTTACACCCTTCGCATTTATCACGAATAAGGTTTAATGCATTATCTTGAGGTATTCAGATGTAAAGGGAAGTGATATCTAATGTCGCCTAACTACAGTGTTACCTCATTAACAGTATTTGCAGTCATCTGAATTTAAAAAAAAAGAGAGGTATCTTGAATATATGATTGTATTTTTACCAATTCCAGTTTTGAAAAATGTTGACAAATTGGGGCAGGGGTTCCAAAACTGAGTATGTAGTTAACACTATTAGCCTTCCCAGAGGATGAAGCAGATCTTTATGTATTTTCAGGAAAAAAATATTTGGTATCTGTGGATGCTTTTCAATTTAAAAAAAATCAGTTTTCTTAATTGTGATCATTTCTTGCTGAGAAGCCCAATCAACCTTTAATTAAAAAGACATCCTGTCCGAATCTGCTCTTGCCTCTCCCTGAATATTCATCACTACTCCATTCAGAACCTTCAGAGGATTTTTCAAATGATATGTCAGAGCATTTATAGATGACCAACAAATAATTGAATGAATGAATTGGTCATTTATTGCCATTTAAGAAAAAGGGATTCAAGAATTTATGAAACTTCTTGAAATATGAAGCCTTGAAGGACTACCAAATGGGACTGCTACAAGGAAATAGATCTACACCTGTTTGTATTAATCTTCTGAAATAAATTCTAAATCTTGGGAGGAAACAGGGAATTTTTGGGTTAAAACTGACAGATCTGTGTATTTTAGAATTCAGTGTTTTTGCTGAGTCAGTCAGGTCTTAGTACCACCAGAGAGCTTTGTATTTAAGTTGAAGCAGAGTATGGCTTAGCATAGAACATAAAATAAGAGTAAATAGACTCTGTAATTTGTTTCTAGGGAGTTTTTCATTTCAAAATCAGAGTATAGCTTAAACATAGAAAGCTAAATAGAGTAAATAAGTTACTGAAATAAAGTTGTTTCTAGAGAGCTTTTTATCTAAATCAAATCAGAGCATAGCTTAACATACAGGTAGAATAGTCCTGCGTAGGAAGAATAAACTTATTTTTAGTGACCTTTACAAAGAGGCCTTCCAGTTAGAAGGCAAAAGATCTGTGAAGTTGTCTTGAATAGGTGTTAAAGGCAAGTGACAGATCAATTTAAAAGGCACCTTCTATCAAACCAAGGGCTGTGTAAGTCACCCAGGAAATTGGTAAGCCATTACCTTAGAAGCAAGCCAACTTTTAATAGGCCTTCATTCCCTCCTTTCTTCCCCACTCCCACCCACCCCTGGGATAATCATAGCTTTATAGGCTCTTAAACCTCTTAAAGAAAAGGAGGTGCCCATATTCACTCTCAGGTGCAGCTGTTTTTCCTCATTAAGCACACATTAAGCATCTGAGATTTATTAATCTTGAGGTGAACAAGTCCATTAAACATATTAGATATAGTTTTGTTAGTATTAGTATCCCCAGCAAATCTACATAAGTAAGCAACTTAAATACATAAACACAACCTTAAAACTAAGATGCAGCTAACAATCCAGCAGCGAGATGGGGGCTTTTCAGTCTTTTGCACTGTCACATCTATGATTTTCTCCTAGTTGGTGAGGGGTCTTATTGTGTGCACTAGGTGTAAAGAACTCTTTGCTTTCAGGGAATGGTTCTGTTCTCTGGAGGCTAGAGTAGCAGACTTGGAGGATATAAGGAAGACAGAGAGGTACATAGATGAGACATACAGGAATATAGTACTGAAGTCCCACATCCATTTTGGCAGCATCCCTGTTGCAAAGGAGGAGATAGGTCACATGATAGGAGAGCATCACGCTGGTGTGGCAGGAAGTGGATCCTGTCCTCCAGGTGATGTAAAACACTCTCGCACCGAGAAGGTTTCTCCAAAGCCATGTGCCCACAAGGGAAGGGTTAGGACACCCATTTTAGTTGGTGATTCGATCATTAGGCATGTAGAAAACTGGGTGACTGGTGGATGTAAGGATCACCTGGTAACATGCCTGCCTGTTACGAAGGTAGCGGACCTCACTTGCCACCTAGACAAGGTGTTAGATAATGCTGAGGAGGAGTCTGCTGTCTTGGTACATGTTGGTACCAATGACATAGGAAAGTGTGGTAGGTAGGTTCTGGAGACCAAATTTAGGCCTTTAGGTAGGAATTTGAAATCCAGAACTTCCAGGATAGCATTCTCAGAAATGCTTCCCGTTCCACACGCAGGACCCAAAAGGCAGACAGAGCTCTGGAGTCTCAATGTGTGGATGAGACAATGGTGCAAGGATGAGGGGTTTGGATTTGTTAGGAACTGGTCAGCATTCTGGGGAAAGGAGGTGCTTTTCTGAAGGGATGGGCTCCACCTTAACTGGGATGGAACTAGGCTGCTGGCATTAACCTTTAAAAAGGAGATTGAACAACTTTTAAACTAGATAATAAGGGAAAGCCGACAGTCACCAAAGAGACATGGTTCAGAAGGATGTATCCTTGAAGGATACTAGCAAAAGATTAAAGTTAGGGCATATCGACAGAGAGGTTCCAATAAAGACAAAAGTAACCCAAATGCCCTTAAGTACAGAGCAGACAGAACGTAGTGATTTCAAATTATCCCTGGTTACCGGTAACCAAATTAATATGAATAAAATACAGGCTTTAAAATGCTTGTATGCAAATGCTAGAAGTCTAAAAAATAAGATGGGAGAGTTAGACTATATAGCACTAAATGAGAAGTTAGATATGATTAGTATCTCAGAGACATGGTGGAAGGAAGACAACCAGTGGGACAGTATAATACCTGGGTGCAAATTATAATGCAATGACAGAGTAGATCAAATTGGTAGAGGGGTTGTGCTCTATGTTAGAGAGGGCATTGAGTCACACAGGATTAAAGTTTTGCAGGAAACAAAAGAATCTGTAGAATCTCTATGGGATTGAAATTCCATGCAAAAAGGGGAAGTCGATTACTGTTGGGGTGTACTATCGACTGGCTGCCAGAATGAACAAATGAATGATGAAATGCTCAAAGAAATCAGGGAAGCTAACAAAAGTTACAACACAGTAATAATAATGGGTGATTTCAATTACCCTGGTATTGACTGGGTCAGTGTCATGGCAGGACATGATAGGGAGATAAAGGGGCATGTTTACTAAACTGCGGTAATGTCATTCGCGTTAGGATCCGCGTTGATGATACAGATGCCCATTAAAGGAGTGGGCGGGGCAGCATTAAAGCTGTGTCAGATAAGGCGCGTTATAAGGCACGTTATGAGGTGCAGTACAAGGCACGTTATAAGGCACCTTATGAGGCGCAGTACAAGGCACGTTATAAGGCACCTTATGAGGCGCAGTACAAGGCACGTTATAAGGCACCTTATGAGGCGCAGTACAAGGCACGTGCCTTAACGTGCCTTGTACTGTGCCTAATAAGGTGCCTTATAACGTGCCTTGTACTGTGCCTCATAAGGTGCCTTATAACGTGCCTTTTAATGCGCCTTGTACTGTGCCTAATTAGGAGCCTTGTAACGCCTTATAAGGATTGTTGCCAACTGTGGTGAGGGTACAATGGGCTGGCAGCACAGATCTGCAAAGATATGACTGTCACAGGCAAGCAAAATATCTGCCTTGGACAGGAGGGAACAACAAGGAATCGAACCCATGACCTCTGCCTAGAACGTCAGCGTACTAACCAGTAGGCTATACCTCTATGGCTTGTTGCATAGCAATGGCTGGGTACAGAAGATCTGCAGGTCACCGCACAAACCGTCTGCTCCATGTGCCAGGATAGGGTAACCCCACCTGCACCCATGATGCATTGCAAATGCAGAACAGTGGCCTACAGCTGACCACCAAATGGGGTTTGCACCTCTCTGGGGCTGCAGCGTGGTAAGATGCACTGACAGTTCGTGATACTGGCACAGAGTAGCTACAGACCATGCCATTGTGCAGGCTCTGTGTTCACCCTGAGGGATAGGATGAGCACCCAGCACTAGGTCCACAGTACATGTGGTGCTAGAGATAGGTTTTGCTGCACATCCCCAGCACTGCCAGTTTGTGACAGGTGTTCCCAGCAGTGCAGTTGAAGGTACATCTGTTCCAGCTGTGTGCTGCAGTCATATGTGGCCCTGTGGGACCGGACACCACCCAGATTAGTGCATACCTTGTGTTAAGGTCAGGCTGCCATGGGTTCCTGTTATCAGGGCAGTGGGGAGTCCAGACTCGCATGAGGGCTATGTAGCACTGCCACTATGGGTCTAAGTAGTACGCACTATATACCCCAAGGGGCCTCAATCACCCTGGTTGTAGATGAGGGTGTGGTGGGACAGGTGGCTGCACCCTGCAGAATGGCTGTAGTACTAGCAACCACAGTCCTGCTGGTGGATGACAGCCCTCCAGGGCTGCTGGGCCAGTGCCATACCTGTGACCTTTGCAGACTAGCAATGGTGCTTGGGGTAGGCCCAACTGCCCCACGCCACAGTCTGCCATCCATCAACAGACAGCACAGTCAGACTGCACCTGCAGCATCCTACAAGGTGTTCCCATCATGCACAGGCAAACTGCAGACAGCCCACTAACCAGTCCATAGTGCATGCTAACAGGGGAACCCTATGCACCCAGAAGTGGGATGCACAGCACAGACACCAAGCAGGTATCTCCGTGATTGGGCCCCAAAACCAGGAACACAAAGGCATCACTGGAAACAAATAATGTGTGGCACTATATGGGAACATAGAAATGCCATGGTCACTGCTTGGTGAGAGTGACCCCCCCCCCCAACGTGACATGCTGTGGCCACCCTGTCCATGCAGGTGGTGATCGGGCACAACAGTGTCCCAGCCATTGCCCTCCACCCTGTGCAGATGCATCCTGGCCAGTCTGCCCTGTCTTGGCCATACCCACAATACCTTGCTGCTCATTATGCACATTTGCAGGCTAACGCTGGAAGCAGTATGAGCAATGTGGGCTCAGTGAGGTGTTGGCAGACACAAAACAATGGAGAGACATACGCACACTCCCACACCTATCTCAGCATTGTGCAGAGATGGTGGTGGTTGCCAACCCTACCCCCTGCACTGGTCCTGATCACAGTGCCGACATTGCTAATCTCTGCAGGGGGTAGTAGTAGTGCTCTGGTGATAACTGCAGCTCTGTGCTGGGGCCAACAGCCTGACACTCCATGAAGCTGTGGATAGTAGAGCCATTGTGAGTGAGTGTCTGTACCCCTGTGCACCACTGCATTGGGGTTTGCCCATGTTGTTGTTGTGGCTGCATTGTGGGCTAAAACTATGGGGAGATGCTCTGCAGGATCCACAGATGGGACCTGAAACTCTGACCCTCTGCTCTTGGACATGCTGGCTGGGTGTACTGCACCACACTGTTGCCACAGCAGCACAGTGGTCCCTGGGGCTACCCTTACGTTCCTCGGCCAGACCTCTTCAGTTGCACTGCACACCACATACTGGTACAGGGCATGGCCTAGGTCCACTGCAGGTGAATGCCACTGCTCCCTCCAACACAATCACCCACCCCCTCTGCCATGCCGCCATGACCATATGCTGTGGGCGCTGGTGGTGTGCCATCCCAGGCCATCCAGGGGGCAGGTAGGCAGCTGCCTAAGGTGTGGGTTCTGGGGTAGGGGTGCCTACATAGATGTCCACGCTTCCCCCGGCACCATCTGTCAATGTTATGCACCCCTTGGAGTGCCTGCTGGGTGATGTCCCCTGGATGGGACACTGTGGGACACAGACTCAATGGCATGTCTGACCCTGGCCAGTTGCTGTCTTGCTGGTTTCCATTTTCTGCAATCCTATGTGCCACCTCAGCAACCGCCTAGTCCACCCTATGCCCCAGTAGCCCCCACTGAAGGTCCCGCCTCCAGCCCCCATGCCCCATTTGCGCCATCACCATAGTGGCCTTTCATAAAAGGGCACTGTGCTGTTGCTGCAAATGGAGCACTACTATCACCTTTCTTGGGCTCCCTGCCTATGCTGTACATTGCTGACACTGAAATGATTTCTCTCTCTTGCAAATGTGTGCTAACGCCAGGTTTTCAGTTGCGTTAGGATTCAGCCCTTAATTTCTCTGCGTTAGTGTGAATGGGGCCTCTCCCCACCCATTGACCCCTTCTCTCCGCCCTCTCTCCTCCCTTTTCTGGCCTTAACGCGGCCGGGAATATTAAGGCGTATTAGGTGCCATTAAGTCGCTTTAACGTTACAGAATGTAATGTTAAGGCGCCTTAATGGCACATAGTGCACCTTAACGTAGCTGCTGCTACGTTAACGCAGTTTAGTAAACATGCCCCAAAGTTTCTAGATGAAATAAATGACTGCTTCGTGGAGCAGCTAGTTCATGAACTGACAAGAGGGGAAACCATCTTGCACCTAGTCCTTAGTGGAACACGAGATCTGGTGCAAGAGATAAGGGTATTGGGGCCATTTGGCATTAGCGATCATAGCATGATTGTATTTGATTTAATAAATGGAGGAAGGATAGCAAGGAAATCCACAGTACTACCTATGATAAAATGAGGAAAACAGTTAAGAAAAATCTGAAAGGAGCAGCTGCAAAGGTTAATGAGTTACATGAAGCATGGGTGGTGTTTAAAAATACTATTTTGGATGCCCAGACCAGCTGTATTCCATGCTTTAAGAAAAGTGGAACAAAATCCAAAAATCTGCCAGCATGGTTTAAAAGTGAGGTCAGAGACCCTGTTGTAGCCAAAAAACATCTTTCAGGAAATAGAAAAAGGAACCAAATGAGGAAACCTGAAAACAACATAAGCACTGGCAAGTTAGATGCAAGGCATTGATAAGGCAGGCAAAGAGAGAATTTGAAAAAAAGCTTGCTGTGGAAGCAAAAACACATAATAAAAAAACTCTTTCAAGTACATTTGTAGCAAAAAACCACCTGTGAGAGAGTCAGCTGGACAATTGGATGATAGAATATAAAAGGAGCTCTAACAGGAGATAAGGCCATAGTGGAGAGTCTGAATGAATTATTTGCTTCGGTATTTACTGAAGAAGATGTAGGGAAGTTACCCATGATTGAAATGGTATTTAAAGTTGATGCAGCAGAAGAATTGAAAGAAATATCTATAAACCGGGAAGATGTATTACTTCTATTTGATAAACTGAAGAGTAGCAAATCACCTGGACTGGATGGTACAAACCATTATTAAAAACAAAATTTCTGAACATGAAGATAGTTGTGGTTTAACGGGAGACAGCCAACATGACTTTAGGTCTTGTCTCACTAATCTATTATATTTTTTTAAGGTGTAAATAAACAGATACACTAAATCAACCAACCCACCTTTGTCTATCTGGATTTTCAGAAAGCCTTTAACAAGGTCCCTGAACAGTCTTGGCAAAATTTAAAAAATCATGGGATAGGAGGCAGTGTACTATTGTGGATCAGGAACTGGTTAAATGATAGAAAGAAGAGGGTAGGGATAAATGACCAATTTCCCCAATGGAGAAAAGTGAATAGTGGAGTACCCCAGGGAACTGTGCTGGGTCTGCTGCTTTTTAATATATTGGCAAATGACCTGGAAATGGGAATAACGAGTGAGGTAATCAAATTTGCAGATGACACAAAGTTATTCAAAGTTGTTAAAACACAAGAGGATTGTGAAAATTTGCAAGAGAACCTTAATAAATTGTAAGACTGGATGTTCAAATGGCAGATTAAATTTAATGTGGACAAGTGCAAAGTTATGCACCTAGGAAAGAACAACCCAAACTATGGTTAGACGATGCAAGGTTCCATTATTAGGAACCACCACCCAGAAAAAAAGATATAGGCGTCGTCATGAATAATACCTTGAAATCCTCTGCCAAATGTGCAGTGGCTGCCACGAAAGCAAATAGAATGCTAGGCATCATAAAGAAAGGAATGGAGAATAAAACAAAGGATGCCTCTGTATCATCCCATGGTACGACCTCACCTCAAATATTGTGTGCAATTCTGGTCACCGTATCTTAAAAAGGATATAGCAGAATTAGAAAGTTACAGAAAAAAGCCACCAAAATGGTAAAGGGGATGGAAGGATACTCCTATGATGAGAGGCTAAAAAGGTTGGGGCTCTTCAATCTGGAAAAGAGACGGCTGAGGGGAGATATGATAGAGGTCTATAAATTCATGAATGGAATGGAACGGGTAAATGTAGATCGATTGTTTATGCCATCAAAATATAGAAAGACTAGGGGACATGCAATGAAGCTACAATGTAACCTATTTAAGGCTAATAAGAGAAAATATTTTTTCACTCAACGCGTAATCAAACTCTGGAATTCGTTACTGGAGGATGTAGTAAAAGCAGTTAGTGTAGCTGGGTTTAAAAAAGGTTTGGACAAGTTCCTGGAGGAAAGGCCCATAAACCATTATTAAAGGGGACCCAGGAAATCCACTGCTTGTCCCAATACAAGCATTGTGGAACCTGTGTCTTCTGGGGAAACTGCTAGGTACTTGTGACCTAGATTGGCCACTGTTGGATACAGGATACTGGGCCTGACAGACCTTGTTCTGACCTAGTATGGCATATCTTATGTTCTCATGTTCTTATGAACTGATGACTTCAGCTGATATATGATACAAAATCTTGAAATGATGATGAAAACCACAAAGCTTTGTGCTATGATCTCATTTTGCTCTCTATTATTAATTTGATGGTCCTTATACAAAATTTATGAACTGAGACGTAGTACTGTTGGAGATTTTTTCATCTCTCTTTATATATACGATGGAAGTATGCAAATACCAGTGACACATTTGAACCTTTTCCGAAGCAGTCATGTATTTCATAAAATATGCACATACTTCACAATTCGGCCCCTGCTTCATTCAATCACAAATCCCTGGAATGCCTATACATGATGCGCATATATGTTCCTTCTAATAGACACACTATTTACGTGCATATAAATACACCTTGTGTACTTACGTGGGTATAAATGGATGTACAATTTTATTAAAGGCCTCTACGATTTATAAAACAGGCTTTACACACAGAAAAAGCTTTATACAATTATCCCCTCTAAATGGCTTATAATGCAGGTCTAGCACTGGTTTGACAGCACTCCTTTGAATTGTGTGTATGTTAGCATGTCCTTTTATGGAGCTAGTCTCCAGACGTCCACACAGTATTCAAGATGGGGTCTCATCAGGCACCTCTATAGAGATAATATTATTGGGGGGGGGGGATATTCAAATGCATTTACACGGTTAGCAGACCTGCAAACTGTGTAAATGCTGCTGAGTTGGATATTCAGTAGTACTAACACATTTAGTGCTGCGGGATATCCGCGGGTGCCACCGCTACACACCCTGATGGTAAGCCGTTAGCATCGAGGTGTGTTGGGGTGTTAAAGGGTAAAGTGGAGGCGGCAGCAACGATATTGAGCCGCTGCCTGGTTAGTGCCACACAGGTAAAGTAAGGCATGGCTAACTCTACCAGCAGAAGCTAAGCAGACAGCAGCTCAATATCACTGCTGCCTAGTTAGCTTCCGGATTCTTGGTGACCCAGATATTCAATACCAATGGCTTGATATGGCCCCGGCATTGACTATGGGGGTTTGACTTCAATGGTGACAGCTAGCTGTTTTACAAGCGCTAGATGTAGCCGCTGGAAACCACCCCCCACCATTGACCTTTTCTTTATGCACCCAAGTATATTATCATTTCTAACTGCTTTGTCAAATGTCTTGAAGGACTAGAAAAAGGGACTGCTACTTCTGGAGAGAGATCTGCAATTGTGAGTATATATTTCTGGTAATTTTCTGAAAGGACTTCTTTGTATTAAAGCTAATTAATCTGTGAACCCAGTGTTTTTTGTTAAATCAGTCAGGGCCTAGTAGCAGCAGTTTAAGTTTAAATTTAAAACACAGAAGAGAACTTTCTGGTTACATTTCATACCCAGCAGAGAGCTTGTAGTTTAAATTTAATAGTCACTCAGGGCCTAGTATTGCCAAAGTAATTTTAGTTTAAATTTAAAACACAGAACAGAGCTTTCTGGTTAAATTTAGAACCCAACAGAGAGCTTGTAGTTTAAATTTCATAATAAGTCAGAGTCTAGCAGCAGCAAAGAGCTGTAATTTAAATCAAATCAGAATATAACTTAGCATAAAAGGCAAAACAGGGTCAGTACTCTTTGAGCAACAAATAAAGTCTTCTAGAGACCTTTACAAAGAGGCCTTCTACCTAGGGGGCAAGAGAACTGTGAAACATTTTCAATAGGTGTTAACACCAGGTGGCAGGTCAAAAGGCCATTTTGAAGGACTCCTTCTATCCAAGCAAGGACTGTTAATCACCCAGGAAGTTGGTCACAGCTTACCTCAGCAGCACAGGACAGGGTACTGTGTAGCAGCTCTCTTTTAATAAGTGTTATTTACTTCCCTCCCTCCCCATCACCTATCCACCCCTGGGATAATCATAGCTTTATAGGTACTTACACATTTTAAAGGAAAAGAGGTGCTCTCAGGTGAAGCTCGTTATCCAAATTAGTCATACACTAAGGACCTGAGATTAATTAAGCTTCAGGTGAAGAAGGTATATTAAATGTATTAGGTACATTTTTATTAGAATAAATATCCATAGCAGCCCTTAGTAAGCAAAGAATTTAAAGAACTTAAAGATCTAAACACAAGCTTAAGACTAAGATGCAGACAGCAGTCCAGCAGCAAGATGGGGGCTTTCCAGTCTTTTCCATTGAGTGTCATATGTATGATTTTTTCCCAGTTGGTGAGAGGTCTTACGTGTGCACTAGATGCAAGGAGCTCTTTGCTCTCAGGGAACAAGTCCGTTCTCTAGAGGCTAGAGAAGCAGACTTGGAAGACACAAGAAAGACAGAGAGGTACATAGACGAGATCTACAGGGATATAGTCCTGAAGTCTCACCTCCAGTCTGGCAGCATTCCTGTTGCCATGGAGGAGAGAGGTCATGTGACAGGAGATCATCACCCTGGTGTGGCAGGAAGTGATCCTGTAACTAGGACCTGTCCTGCAGATGATGTAAAACCCTCTCACACCGAGGCGATTTCTCCAGGGCCATGTGCCCACGAGGGAAGGATTAGGACAGCCATTATAGTTGGTGATTCGATCACTGGGCATGTAGGTAGCTGGGTGGCTGGACGTGAGGATCGCCTGGTAACATGCCTGCCTGGTGAAAAGGTAGCAGACCTCACAAGCCATCTAAATAAGGTCTTAGATAGTGCTGGGGAAGAATCTGCTGTCTTGGTACATGTTGCTACCAATGGCATGGGAAAGTGTTGTAGGGAGGTTTTGGAGGCCAAATTTAGGCTTTTAAGTAGGAAGTTGAAATCCAGAACTTCCAGGGTAGCATTCTCTGAAATGCTTCCTGTTCCAAGTGGAGGACGCAAAAGGCAGGCAGAGCTCTGGAGTTTCAATGCATGGATGAGGCAATAGTGCAAGGAAGAGGGTTTTTGATTTGTTAGGAACTGGAGAACATTCTGGGGAAAGGAGGTGCTTTTCCAAAGGGATGAGCTTCACTTTAACCGGGGTGGAAGCAGGCTGCTGGCATTACCCTTTAAAAAGGAGATAGAGCAGATTTTAAAATAGATAATAGGGGAAAGCCAACAGTCGCCCAAGAGCGCATGGTTCAGAAAAATGTATCCTTGAAGGATACTACCAAAAGCAGACAGGTTCCAAAAAAGAGTAAAGTAGCCCAAATGCCCTCGAGTACGGAGCAGACAGAGCTTAAAGATCCCAAATTACCTATGCCTACCAATAGCCAGATTAATATGAATAAAATACAGTCTCTAAAATGCTTGTATGCAAATGCTAGAAGTCTAAAAAATAAGACAGGAGAGTTAGAATATATAGCACTAAATGAGAGGTTAGATATGATTGGAATATCAGAGACATGGTGGAAGGAGGACAACCAGTGGGACACTGTGATACCTGGATACAAACTATATCTTAATGATAGAGCTGATCAAATTGGTGGAGGGGTTGCGCTCTATGTTAGAGAGGGCATTTAGTCAGAAAGGATTAAAGTTTTGCAGGAAACAAAATTTGCTGTAGAATCTCTATGGATTGAAATTCCATGTAAAAAGGGGAAGGCGATGGCAGTGGGGGTGTACTATTGACTGCCTGGCCAGAATGAACAAATGGATGATGAAATGCTCAAAGAAATCAAGGAAGCTAACATAAGTTACAGCGCAGTAATAATAATGGGTGATTTCAATTACCCCGGTATCGACTGGGTCAGTGTCACAGCAGGGAGATAAAGTTCCTAGATGAAATAAATGACTGCTTCTTGGAGCAGCTGGTTCATGAACCGACCAGAGGGGAAGCCATATTAGACCTAGTCCTTAGTGGAACACCAGATCTAGTGCAAGAGATAAGGGTGTTGGGGCCACTTGGCAATAGTGATCATAGCATGATCACATTTGATTTAATTAGTGGAAGAGGGATAGTAAGGAAATCCACAGTACTACCTTTTAACTTTCGAAAGGGAGACTATGATAAAATGAGGAAAATAGTTAAGAAAAAACTAAAAGGAGCAGTTGCAAAGGTTAAAGACTTACATCAAGCTTGGGTGTTGTTGAAAAATACTATCTTGGAAGCCCGACCAGCTGTATTCCACGCTTTAAGAAATGTGGAAGGAAGTCCAAAAAACTGCCAGCATGGTTTAAAGGTGAGGTCAGAGAGGCGGCTGTTGCCAAAAAAGGATCTTTCAGGAAATGGAAAAAAGAGCCAAACAACGAAACCTGGAAACAGCACAAGCTCTGGCAAGTCAAATACAAGGCATTGATAAGGCAGGCAAAGGGAGAATTTGAGAAGAAGCTTGCTGCGGAAGCAAAAACACGAAATAAAGACTTTCAAGTACATTCATAGCAAAAAACCTGTGAGAGAGTCAATTGGTCCATTAGATGACAGAGGGGTTAAAGGGGCACTAAGAAGCAAAAAGGCGATAGCGGAGAGACTGAATGGCTTCTTTGCTTCGGTCTTTACTGAGGAAGATGTAGGGATGTTACCCACGACTGAAGTGGTATTTAAAGGTGCGGAAGAATTGAAGGAAATATCAATACATCGGGAAGATGTATTACAACTATTAGATAAACTGAAGAGTAGCAAATCACCTGGGCTGGATGGTATACATCCAAGGGTGTTGAAAGAACTGAAATATGAGATTTCAGACCTGCTATTAGTAATCTATGAACTTTCATTAAAATCATCTGTAATACCTGAAGATTGGAGGATCGCCAATGTAAGGCCAATTTTTAAAAAGGGTTCCAGGGGTGATCTGGGAAATTACAGATCAGTGAGCCTGACGTCAGTACCGGGTGAAATGGTAGAAACCATCATAAAGAACAAAATTATTCAGCATGTAGATAGTCATGGCCTAATGGGAGACAGCCAACATGACTTTAGACAAGGAAGATCTTGTCTTACTAATTTGTTATGTTTTTTTGAAGGTGTGAATAAACAGGTGGACAAAGGTGAGTCGGTTGATATAGTGTATCTGGACTTTCAGAAAGCCTTTGACAAGGTCCCTCATCATAGACTTTTGGCAAAATTAAAGAGTCATGGGATAGGAGGCAGGAACTGGTTAAAAGATAGAAAGCAGAGGGTAGGGCTAAATGGCCAATTTTCCCAATGGAGAAAGTGAATAGTGGTGTACCCCAGGGATCTGTGCTGGGTCTGCTGCTTTTTGACATATTCATAAATGACCTGGAAAAGGTAATAACGAGTGAGGTTATTAAATTTGCAGATGACACAAAGCTTTTTAAAGTTGTTAAAACCCAAAAGGATTGTGGAAAATTGCAAGAGGATCTTGATAAATTGGAAGACTGGGCATCAAAATGGCAGATGAAATTTTATGTGGACAAGTGCAAAGTTATGCACCTAGGGAAGAACAACCTAATGTTTGGTTACATGATGCAAGGTTCCACATTAGGAACCACCACCAAGGAAAAAGATTTAGGCGTCATTGTGGATAACATGTTAAAACCCTCGGCCCAGTGTGCAGCGGCAGCCAAGAGAGCAAATAGAATGCTAGGTATGATAAGGAAAGGAATGGAAAATAAAACAAAAGATATTATAATGCCTCTATACCTGGGGTCACCAACCTCCAGAGGGCCGCAGGCTGCACAGCCGACTATCGGGAGCCTCGCGGGCCGCACCCCCCTTCTCCCCGCCCCCGCGAAAAAAAACAACAAACGCAAAATTATGAAAACAATGGCTGATCACCTTTATTGAATTTAATGAGATGGCTGATGATTCATGCTAGCAGACAAACGCTTAAAGTCCGGCTTCACAGATGACACTGACAGGAGAAGGGATGCTTGCAGGTGGTCGTCGGTGAGCTGCGAGCGCGTGGATACAATGGCGGGAATCCTTGGCGGGCCACACGTAATGTTAACCGGGGTAGAGCCTCGCGGGCCGCACGAAGGGACCTCGTGGGCCGCATGCGGCCCGTGGGCCGCAGGTTGGTGACCCCTGCTCTATACCGTTCCATGGTGAGACCGCACCTTGAATATTGTGTGCAATTCTGGTCACCATATCTTAAAAAGAATATAGCGTTATTAGAAAAGGTTCAGAGAAGAGCCACCAAAATGGTAAAGGGGAATGGAAGGATACTCCTATGAAGAAAGGCTAAAGGTTAGGGCTCTTTAACCTGGAAAAGAGACAGCTGAGTAGAGATATGATAGAAGTCTATAAATTAATGAACAGAGTGGAATGGGTAAACATAGATCGATTGTTTACTTTATCAGAATATAGAAAGAAAGACTAGGGGACATGCAATGAAGCTACAGGGTTAACTATTTAAGACTAATAAAAGAAAATATTTTTTCACTCAACGTGTAATCAAACTCTGGAATTTGTTACCGGAGGATGTAGTAAAGGCTCTTAGTGTAGCTGGGTTTAAAAACGGTTTGGACAGGTTCCTGGAGGAAAGGTCCATAAACCATTGTTAAGAAGGGACCCAGGATATCAATGCTTGACCCAGTACAAGCATTGTGGAACCTGTGTTTTTTGGGGAAACTGCTAGGTACGTATCACTTAGATTGGCCACTGTTGGAAACAGGATACTGGACTTGATGGACCTTGGTCTGACCCATTATGGCATATCTTATGTTCTTATAGAGTGGAGTGACTTCGCTGAGGTCATCAGACATGGTATCCTGCAGATCTCTTGCCAATTGGGTTAACCAAGTTTTTCCCCTCAAAATGATTTTTGGCCTTTGGATTTCTCCATCTCAAATGCATGATTTTGCATTTTTGCCTTCCTTTCCTGGTATCAACCTGACTGGCTTTCTGGATCCCTGCTGCAAGTTAACCATTGCTTTTGCATGTGATGCTGGAACACCTGCTCCCTAGCTTTTAACTCTGGACCTGTTGCTAACTTTGCAGGGATTACTGCAGATGTGTCATCTGGTGCAAAAGTGTTGCCGGACTCCCTACTGCTGTTGTGCCATCTACTCTAGGGTCTTCCCTGTGTCCATGTTGCCTTTGCAAGGATAAACACAATAAAAAAAAGAAAAACCTCAAGTGCGATCTCTTCCACACACAAAATAAAAAGTTAAAGGAAAATGGGAACAAAGAAAAATCTCGTAGGCCTTCCAAATAGTCACAGAGAGGGGGATGTGCTTCTAGAGTTTTATCTCCTTCCTACAGTATGATCTTATTGGCTGGCTTCTTCCCTTTTGGGTTGTGGATCGGAGTCTTCTCTAGAGTGTAATGCATCTACCATCTAGCAGCGCAAAATCCTTCCACTGCTACCATATGTGAAGGTTGCATGCTGGGCTTGTACTCAAGTCTAGAAGTAGGACCAGGACTCCCTTTGTTTTTGGACCCCTTCACTCTCAGCGCCTGTTCCCCTGGCCAGCTCCCTTTTCTTCTGGGGTTTAGTGATAAATCTTTCTTTAATTCCATCCTTATAAAAACATTAAAAATGATGGCAGATGAAGACCCCAAGGCCTATCTCATCTGCCCATCCACATCAATTGCTGCCTTCTGTCTAGAGTGCTTTCTATCCAAGGTGCCCTGCCACTTATAGTTTCTGGGCCACTTCTTTATGAACTGGTCCCTTGTCCTTTTCTTCTCATTGCCAACCCCAGGTTGAGTTCCCCAGACTCCTCACTTTTTCTTTGAAGGATACCCACCACATATATTTCAAACAGAGTCTTTCTGGCACTCAATTAAGCACCTGCCTGTATGCCATGGACCATCCATTCCAAAATCCTAGAGATCATATGGAAAATGTAGGTAACCTTGTGGGAAGGCGCCAGGGGAAGTTGCTTTTATAACTCCAAGATAAACGTTAGTAAATTATTCATTTGTTTCCTAACTGTGTGTTTGGGACTCACTGTGGTCTGGTCTTCCACATCACAGTCTGGACTGCTTAAGCTGTTGTGATGCACCCTCTAGATCCCACCAATCTCTCAAGGAAGACAAAACCCAATCCTTCCACCTTGAATCCTTTTAAAGGCACTGAATGAGTCTCAAATAATGTCTGCTGCGTTCTATCTGTTGAAATCTCATCTACATCTGCACTCCTTTGCTCCTTGTTACTAAGTCAGGTTTAACCACCCTACGGAAAGCGTTCTCTGTTCATAGCCAGCCATGATGGGGAGGTAGCTCTTAATTCCCCCCAAAACCATAAATGAGCCACCCAGGTCCATCCTCCCTTTCATTACCTTAGGGCACGTAAGTAAATTCTTCTCCACAAAAAATTATAGAGTGGCAAGGTGGTGCCCTGTTATATACATAAAAAACAATCACACTGTTTATCATCTATAAATATATTTATTATGCAACGTATATAGATGTTCTTGTATACATTCTCTGTGTGACTGCAGTTGACTTGGTGGTTGGTGAGCAACAAAGAATTCTGCTTAATTTGTTATTAAATCATCTTCAGACTTTGACTCTTGACTACCTTTGTTGCTGGGCAATCATCCAAAAATCAGAACTGTGGAGTAATCATCAGATGTTTGGTGCACTTCAGGCTTTGATGAGTGTCTGAAAATCTTTTCTAGTAATAGAACGACATGTTCCAGCATGGCGTGTTGTATAGCCCTGTGATACAGCCGGCTGAGGAGCTAGAATGCACATGCCGATGAAGTGACATTTGTGGCAGTTTGGAGATGGAAATTTGATGAACACATCTTTTGGTTTTGTAGACTTGATTCTAATTAATTGGTCTTTACATTTTATATTGGGGCAGGGAATGGCAGGGATTATAGAATGCTCCAGATTAACAGACCGATTGAAACTAGTGGGATAAGGGAAAACATACTGGGGACAAGTGTTGCGCATTTTAGGGAGTATACTAGGGTTTTTTGGGAACAAAAGAACAGATACCGGGACTGGCAGGTTTTTCAAACCCCTTTTATTAGGGGCTAATGAAAGGGGTTTGCAAAACCTGAAAAGCCTGCCAGTCCTGGTATCTGTTCTTTTGTTCCCACGTATTTTACAGATACTTTGTTGCTTCTTTTTGGTCTTTACTAGAGTTTTTTGTTCATGATTTTTCTCGTTCGCCTGCAAGTTTCAACATGAGAATAAGCCAGTGGTTCCCAACGTGTGGCCCACTGTCCCCTGGGGGGTCCATGAGATCATTACAGATTACAGGACACAGAAAAGAGAGAGACTAGTGGGGATTAGCTGCTGGGATGAGTGAAAAATTGGAGGGGATTGACTGGAATGAAGGAGAGAGAAAAACAGATTGGTAAGGAGGAGTTAGGGAGAAAGATGGAGAGACTGGTAGAGAAAGGGAAGGAAAAGTAAGATAAAAAAAGGTTAGCAGGGAAAAGTTTGGTGCTGACAGAAGGGGAATCTGGAAAGAGCAATAGTGATTATCTGGGGGGGACAGTGACATTTTGATGGTTTTTAAGGAGTCTACATAATCAAAAGGCAGTACAAAAAGTTACTGTATGCTTAGCAAGTTCAGAGGAGCATGAAGGAAGAAGAAAGACCATAGGAATTGAACAAAAAGTATGATAAGAGAAAAATAACAGATTGGAAAGAGAATGATTTGTGCAGGAATGCTGGCAATAAAGGAAGAGAGAGGTTTGTTTTTGTTTTTTTATTTTTTTACTGATGTAATAGCGATATGTACACTTTTAACAATTGCTTTTCTTTAGTTAGGAAAGAATTTGTGTAAAATGTCAACTCAGCGCTTTGAAGTCGGCTTCTGAAGGAGCAGTAGATGTGCTGATGACTGACACCTCTGGTGATTATTTTTTGTTGTTTTGCTTGCTCCACAGATGCTGATGGTTTGACATTTGCATCCATTATGTGAAGGAGCTCAATTCTCTCTTGTGCTATTAATTCCTTCCCCCGTTGTGGTTTTGCTGTCAGGTATTACCCTAGGTACACTCTGATATCCTCCAGTAAATAAAGTGAATCCCTTCATAGTTCACATTTGGATTTATTGGTTTGTTGGCGATGGTAAATAGGTTGAATGCAGGTAGAAAATTCTTAAATGTTTCTTTGCAGCATCCTACAGCAACATAACTAGAGCTTGCCATTTGTCTGAGGACTGCGGGCACATATGAGAAAGAGGGAGGTAAATGAGAAGTGCAATTAGTTTAATTGTTGAAGTGATTCAGTGGCTTTCAGGCTCTGATGGAGAGTTTGCATTTTTAATGCAGGTATTGCACGCTAGCTCCCAGATCCCAGGCTATCACTCCTCACATCATCCATCCCTTGGGAAGGTAACTGACAAAGGCCAGGGAAAGAAATAGAAGGCTGGAGAAAAGAAAGGAAATTAGAGTACATTTTTTATATCTGTGGAATGGGATATGTTGCTGGATCAATGTCCAAGGCCAGTGGGGATGTATTGAGAAGCAATCGACTGTGGTATTACTTACAGCCTTGCTAATATCACTGGATGTCACTGTGACCCCCAGTACTTAGGAGTTAATATGTCAAATAAGCCAACATTAAAAGCAGAAATACTTCCTTAGCTTAAATGTGAAGGATTACCAGTGTATGAGCAAGGATATGTATTGTAGGACCTGAAATGGATAAAGAAACTCACAAAAGCTAAACAGGAAAGCAAAGACACATCACAAGAAAACAAGCCAGGAATTTAGAAGCTTCCACAATGAAGCACTTGGAATCCTGTTTGAAATGGTTTAATCGAGGGTGGTTTCAATTCCCTTGGTACCGCTGAGACAAATGAGCTAAGCCCAGCTATACTAACAGGGCCACTTATAGAGCAAGTGAGTGCTGTGGTCGCTTTATTTTTATCCCTTTTCACATCAGTCATTGCTCAAAGAAAATCCTCAGTGGCTGTTTGATACAATATTGCTCACATTATTGCTCACATTAGATGATGATGTAAGGTCCCTTCAGCACATGTGAGCTGGTAGATTAAATGCATTCTCCATAGCATGTTAGCATTTAACCATGGTGGACAACAATTTTTTTAAACCACGGCTGCAGCAGGTAAATAAAATCCGGATAGTCAGTGCTGGCATCCGGATAGTGACTGGCACTGACTATGCAGACTATGCGTCCGTCAGGATCATGGTGATATTCAGCTGTTATCCAAATAGTCTGTCTCAGGGGCTGCACGACAATCTGCTGCTTGAGTCAAGAGATGTGCTGGCGCCCCCTCCCCCTTCACGAGCCAAAATGGAAGGTCCTTCTGTGAGCTTTAGTCAGAGCCTAGGGAGCCCCTCACTCAGAACACTAGTCAGGTGGTTGCCCCAAGAATAAAGAAAGCAATATACTCCCAGGCGATATCATTTAGAAAAAACAGCAACTTTGCAATGCTGTTTATATGCAACACAGATTGTAGCAATTTAATTATGTAGCCTGGGAATGGTATTAAATGTAAATAGATGTTTATATATTATTATACAAATAGGGGTGACCTGCACAAAGCGGTGGGTGCACCCCTAAACAAGGCAGAGCGGCAGGTGCATCTACTCTTGCCGCCTTGCACCGGAATGCACAGGGATGGGGATCCACATGCAGTGGGAGATACTATTTTACAAACATACACATGAGAAAAATCATTGTAGGAATCCCAGCAAGTTACTCTTGTAAGTGCCGGCTTTTCAGAACGTGCACATGTAAATGTGAGCACTTAACGTGTATTCTGGTCATTTTGCAAAGTTAAATATCCAGCTGCTCTTAATCAAATCAGAGAAGACTCAATGTCTACCTTGTTAACATGTAGAGGGGGAAATAAACACTGGGAGATTAAAGGGGATATCCACCTTAATCCCTCATGTAAAGGGCTGGCTGCAACGAGCACCTTTTAAAAACGAGTCAGGGAGCAGGTATAATTACATACATGGACAATTTTTGTCTTCCATGTGCATCCCCTATATAGAATAGATACACATATAACTTTTGTTCTGCCCAAACCACATTTCTGCCATTCCCTGTTAAGAAACTTGTTTATTGTATACCCAAGTTATTTTTACCTGTTTATTGTAAGCACAAATCACTAAACTGAGATGTGTAGATTTAATGTTTATTGTAAACCGCACTGATCTTAAATAGCGCAGTATAAAAGAAAATGTAATAAATAAAATAAATAAAATAAAATTCCCCCATGTAACTTGGATGTGATAGGGGTGAACATGTGTAAATTCGGTCTTTTCTAAAATGGCTGTTTGGAAGTGGCTGTAGTTTGCACGTTTATGTGCCGATACATACACATGCAAAATGCATCTAATTACCACATTTCAAACTTTAACACAGCCTTCTGAAAACTGCCACTTTGTGAATAACTCCCAGCACTGCCCATGCTGCAGTCCATCAGCACCCAGCACAAAGCAGGAAGTGTTGAGGCGGTCTAAGTACAGTAAGGGCCTCTCAGTATTGGGCCCATAGTTGTACAAATACTCAAAATCAACACATGCATCCCCAGTGGGCTGGGTTTTACCCTTAATTTGCCATCTTTTTAAATCTGAGCTGAAGAAGAGTTACATTCAGGTACAGTAGGTATTGCCTGACCATCTAATTTCTTGCACCTGAGGAAGTGGAGGGTGAAGTAACTTGCCCAAGACCACAACAAGGATCGTCTGTGGAAGCAGCAGGATTGGAGCTCTGACCTACTGGATACTCGGGCTGCTGTTTTAGTCACTAGGGCTACTCTGAGCTGTGTAAATGTTTAAAACCGTCAAGGTTTTACCAATCAAGTACAATGGAGCATTATGCACTATAGGGCCCACAAAAAGGCAAACTCTTGCACAAGACAGAACGTTTAAAATGACTGTAACTATATCAGTCAGACAGAATGAGCTGGAGGGAAAATGGAAAATATGTTGGGGAGAAGGATTATGACTGAAAAATCACTAGCAGCAAAGAAAAAAACAATTTTGCAGCTGTTCCACTGACAGGCCTGAACAATAATTGTGAGCATGTATAATCTGGAATGAAAGTTAGAACGTTACAGCTGCTTTCCTCATGACCTCATGAAATATAACCTAGATAGATGACGCCATAGATAGAATGACAAATATGAAACATATTGAGAGGCTGATTTACCTCCAGAGTTTCAGCTGACCTATTGGTTAATAATGACCATAAAGCAGAATTTTCTAAATGTTTTCTGTCATAAATGATGAGATATGGCCACCATTTGGTGTGTTTTGAAACCTTCAAACCACCCCCCCCCCCCCCCTTGGAACAGCCTCAATAAAACAAGGTCAGACTGTGCAAGAGAAAGCTGGTCTATGCTCGCTACATTTTGTAAGTCGCTTTATAAACCTTTTCTATGTGTAGAATGCTTTTTATGCACTTATAAAATTGGGTCAAATGTAAAAGTACCATGATGCAATTAGGAGCGTACTTGTAGATGACTTTCGAGGAGATGCTTTCAGAAGAGGAGTTTGGGTGGAGCATGAGCATATTTTATAAAATACCCGCGCGTCTGCATACTTTACGTACAGATATTTAGGCCTGCTTCTGGGCAGGTGCAAATCTCAGTTGCCTCAGTCTATGTGCTATTTCTGCAGGATTTCTGCTAGTATTTCGTAAGGACACAAAGGTGCCTATGTGTCTATAAAATAAGCTGAAACAAGGAGGTGCTTTTTCACTCTCCACATATACGTGTTTTATGAAAGTGAGTTGGAGTTGGAAGAGTGGCCTAGTGGTTGGGGCAAGGTACTTCAGGCCAGAAGGTCAGGGGTTCAAATCCCACTAGAGGACAGCAACCTTGGGCCAGAAGGACTGGGGTTTCTAGTCCCACAGGTGCTCCTTGTGGTCTTGGGCAAGCCACTTAACCCTCCATAGCCCATGTTCCCTGTAAATAGTTATCTCCAAGTTATAATGCCCTGTTCAGTGTAATTTCAGTTTGTTCAATATAAACCACACTGATGCAGAATAGCGCGGTATATAAGAGAATGTAAATAAATAAAATAAATAAATAAATAAAATTACTGGAGCCAATATATAGTAGCAGCAGTCACCGGTTTTAAAGCATCTGGCTGCCCCTGCTTTAATTAAAACTGGATATTCAGCATCAGAGCTTATCCGATCTCCAGAGCTGAATAACCGGTTTCACTGGACAGAGCGCTTGCTATCCAGTTAGAGGCAATATTAAGCCATTGACAATATAACAAACACCACAAAGTTAGGTTAGCTATTCACCCATCCTAACTTCATCCAGTTTAGCTATCCAGTTAGTGTGCGCACACTTTTTCTTTCACTCTAAATCATGATATTGTAAGGAAAATTTTAAAGAAGTTGAGAAAAGTTCTGCTTCTTTACCATTTCTCACACTTTGAAACAGAGAGTCCTGCAATTGATGTAACCGCTGTCCCTACCTTCTGCCCGAGCATCTCTCCCAATATTTGCTCATCTGTTCTACCCATTACCCCTTCTTGCTCATCCTCACAGTATAATCACCAGGATGTACCATCAGGGCTGCTTCAAGGGGTTTTAGCACCCTAATCCACCTTCCTAGCAGAGATAAACCACTGCCACAGCAGTAACTTCTTCAAACAACCAATTTATTAAAGGACCCGGACTTGGCCAAGTTTCCGCACTCAGCAGCAGGGTCTAAAAACCTATACAAATATATGTCTTATTTCAAAAAAATCCCAAAAGGATACTACAAATATAAAAGAGAGGTTACACAAAGCAATATAGCAGACAATGAAGATGAAAAAAATAAGAGACCTTGACAGAAATAAATCATCAGTACACTGTCTTAACCACAATTGTTACAATGATCCCTATTAACTTCACAGGCTGAACTCCCATTTCTAAGCCTTTCCAAAGCCTGCCTCTTTGTATCCGAATGTGAATGACTTTCTTTTTTTCCTACAGGGCAATATGATTCTTTTTGAGACACGTGTTAGTTTGTATAAATTTAGCTGTAAGCTTCAGATTACTCATTTCTTTTCTGACAAACACAGCGACAATCTCAAGATATGGGTCAGAGATTTGCTGCCCATGGTTATCCATCGTAATGTATTAAACAACTCAGTTTAAGGCCTTATCCGAGTGAATGCCAAATAGCCACAATATGAAAAAATTCACTCAAAAAATCTCTCAGATAACCATAATTAAATTACAAACCTCTTGCCACTGGTCTCAGATAAACGGTTTTTTTGACACGTTAATAGGGGTATGTTTGCTTGCCCACTTTTGTGTCCGTTCACATCAATGACATGGTTATCCGGCAGATGGTATTGTAGAAGATTACCAAAGAGCCAAATCTGCTTGCAGACAAGATTTGCTTTATGCTAAAAAGAAGTCAATGAATAATAAGTATATTTGCAACCTTTGGTTTTTCTGATGGTGGTTGCCTTCAATAGAGAACGGAATTTAGCTGATGTTACCAGCATTTCTACCTGATGCTGGCAATACCTTTTTACAGAGTTCTGGGCATTTCAAATGTGGTAAATGCTCCATTTGTTCTCACACGGTTGTTTTGGATGATTTTATTCATCCGAGCACCAACAAATAATATAAGATGATCTGAAGAGCTATCTCCCCATAAATACAATTAGAAGCTGGAGACCGTATAGGAAGGCAATAAAGACAAAAACGTAAATATAAAGCTATAAACGGAATGATATCAGAGGGTAACCTATGTGACCATTAAAGGAACACTTAAATTCAATCTCTTTATTCAGTCCCTTTTGGGAGACTGTATCTAGTTCAAAGCTATATCGCTGTTCTTCCCTCGGCAGAATGCGATCAGTATCTCCACCACATGGAGATCGGTAATTTTTTAACAACAAAACATTTTAAATCTTTAAGAGTATGGTTATCAGCCAGTCAGTGTTCAACCAGTGGTGCTGTTACCACTTTTCGCTTAATACAGTTCTTATGTTCCTGTATACAAATTTTGACCTGTCTCATAGTTTTGCCAATGTAAAGAAGCCTGCATGGGCAAATAATCGCATAAATCCAATTATAATGCTCGGAGACTTTAATATCCCCTCATTACCAGCCGCACATGCCTCCCTCTTCATAGAATCAACAATAGACATGGATTTTCACCAAATAATAAACACCAGTACGCATGAAAAAGGTAGTATCCTTGACATGGTATTCCTACCAAAAGTACTCTAGCAACTCTATAACCCAACATCCCTCAACTGCACAATGACCCCATGGTCAGATCACTACCTTATCAATTTTAATATCACAATAAATAACACAACAGTTAAACGAATACCAACTAATGCACCTACCTCAAGATTTAAAAAATACAATGAAGAAGAATTCCTTGACCTAATAATCCCCAATTTATCAACCTCACCACTAAACCTAGATGCAGCAGTAATGAACTGGCACAAAACTATCACTAACGCTGCAGTTAAAAAACAAATAACTAAGAAAAACACGCACTCTAAAGACGGTCAAACCCCCTGGTACAATAAAGATCTAAATCTAATGAAAAAGAATTTAAGAAAAGCTGAATATAAATGGAGGAAAAATAAAAACACAATTACAAAAGAATCATACCTCACGCTACTTAACAAGTATAAAGACGCTATAAACAATGCCAAGAAAAATTACCACGCCTCCATCATAAACAACGCAATAAATAGACCTAGAGAACTTTTCTCAATAGTCCAAAAGTTGACTAATAATAATCACAATTCCAGCAATGAAATCACAGACATAACCCCACAGACACTGGCAAATTACTACATGAACAAGACAAAGTACCATCCCCTACTACCTAAACCGGTAGATAATCCTCAAATACCTAACTCAGACGAATGGTCTGTATTTCAACCCTTAACCAAGGTAGAGCTCAAATCCATCATCACAAACATAAATACTACAACCTCACTACTTGACCCGTGTCCAGTAACCTGGATAAAGAACTCTCTATCTGTACTATCTCAGTTTATCCTCCCAATAATAAACCTCTCCCTAAAAAACGGATACCTACCCTCTACACTAAAACACGCACAGATCCGCCCAATCCTAAAAACACTACCCTCGACAAATCATCACCTAACTCTTACAGACCCATATCGAGTATTCCGTTCATGGCCAAATTAATTGAAAAAACCGTACAAATTCAAACACAAGAGTTCATAGATAGCTCAGCCCCACTTGATGACCAGCAATACGGGTTTCGCCCTAGACACGGAGTAGAATCACTCCTAACCGTGCTAATCGACACACTTGTGAGGGGAATAGACAAACCCAAACAAGCATTCTTACTCATATTCATTGATGTTTCTGCAGCCTTCGACAGCGTTCACCATACAACAATGATTAATAAACTTAAACAAATAGGTATAAAATCCACTGTTCTAAAATGGTTTACTTCTTATCTAACAGACCGATCTCAAACGGTACAAATCGGAAATCTCACATCAAATACATACAAACAAGAACTAGGCCTTCCACAAGGCTCAGCACTGTCCGCGTTACTTTTTAACATATATTTAAAACACATATGCAAAATATTTAAAAAATTCAATGTCCTCTATCACCTGTACGCGGATGACATAATGATGTATGTCCCATTCAAAATCCCAAATATCCCTATACAACTCATTAACGACTGCCTCACTGAAATCAACACCTGGCTAAATGAAAACAATCTGTACATCAATCACTCAAAAACAGAAGCCCTAATAGTAACTAAATGCACAACATTCATTCCCCCCGCTCATATTACATTGCAAAATAATAATATCACACTAAAATCTGAAATACGCTACCTAGGTGTTATTCTGGACAAACATCTCAGCATGGACACCCATGTAAGAAATATAGCAAAAAAAGTTTACTTTAAACTAAAAATATTAAAGCAACTCTGCCCACTAATGCACCTACAGGATTTTCAACGCGTCATACAAGCAATCATAACCCCACATTTTGATTTCGCTAATCAAATCATACTAGGCGACACTAAGGAAACCATAAAAAACTTCAATTAGCACAAAATGCCGCAGCAAGGACCATTACGAAGGCCCCACCTTTCCAACACATAACCCCAATTTTAGAATATCTACACTGGCTCCCGATTCAAAGCCGTATTGAATACAAAACTATCTTAACTACCTACAAAGCTATAACAAAAACAGCACCCCTGTCCATAAATAACCTCATCAAAATAGAACCTACACATAATCTCCAAAGGAGAGACCAATTAAATAAATTAACACCACCAAAAGAATTCATTAGAGCCAATAAATCCACAAACAAGAAAGCCTTCTCACATGCAGCCCCTATCCTATGGAACACAATCCCAATAGAATTAAGACAACTACCTGATATAATGGAGTTCAGAAAAAAACTCAAAACACACTTATTTACAAAGCATTATGGATCTATGACCAGCTCATCTCTCACCCCCCAGCTAGATAAAGGATAATCCGACACCAGGTAATGCACTATTTCAACAAAAGAATAAAGCGCTGTAACCTAAGACGAAGTGATTAAGAAAAATGTAAAACAAAAATATGTATATAGTTAATTGTACATAGTTCACTATTGTTAATTGTTAATTGCTATTTGATAACTGTAATTACCTAAATTTAAACTTGTTATATGTAAAAACAGATCATCCTGTTTATTGTTGTTATATGGAAACCGCACCTGATCAAATGGAAGGAGCGGTATATAAATAACCTGTTAATTAAATTAATTAAATAAAATACCTGTGTCAATTTACAATCAGTCCTTCTTTTATATTTGTGAGGACATTTTTCACATTTTATGCTACACTTTTGCCTTAGCTAATGAAATAATTAGAGGGAGGGGTTTTTGAGCTGCCAATCCAATACCTTCTCTGCACATGTGCAGCGTTTATCTTACCCGACGAAGGTAAGCTCTGAGTGGCATTACATCTGGAGAACTGTAGTTTCTAATGTTTGGTTAGGCTCCTATTTTTTGAGTCAACATATTCAGATTTTAATTAGTAGACTAATGATGCTTTGCCTGGTGTGAAGGTAGCGGACCTCACGCGCCACCTAGATAAGGTCTTAGACAGTGTTGGGGAGGAGTCTGCTGTCTTAGTACATGTCGGTACCAATGACATAGGAAAATGTGGTAGGGAGGTTCTGGAGGCTTAATTTAGGCTTTTAGGTAGGAAGTTGAAATCCAAAACTTCCAGAGTAGGATTCTCCGAAATGCTTCCCGTTCCACGCGCAGGACCCAAAAGGCAGTCAGAGCTCCGGAGTCTCAATGCATGGATGAGACGATGGTGCAAGGATGAGGGTTTTGGATTTGTTAGGAACTGGGGAACATTCTGGGGAAAGGAGGGGCTCTTCCGAAGGGATGGGCTTCACCTTAACCGGGATGGAAGCAGGCTGCTGGCATTAACCTTTAAAAAGAAGATAGAACAGCTTTTAAAATAGATAATAGGTGAAAGCTGACAGTCGCAGAAGAGCGCATGGTTCTGAAGAATGTATCCTTGAAGGATACTACCAAACGCAGAGAGGTTCCAAAAAAGAATAAAGTATCCCAAATGCCCTTGAGTATGGAGCAGACACAGTCCAAGACGTGAGGATAGTGGAAGACAAATTTATTTACTCACAAACCTAGGCAACCCGACACAGGCCGTGTTTCGTAACCTTCGTCAGGGGTTGTAAGGCAAAATTACTATAAACATAGAAACATAATATATTAAAAGTGAAGGAACAAACAAATTCATCTAACAATTACATAAAAGACATAATAAAAACATAATAAAAATAATAATAATAATAATAATAAATAAAACAAATCATATAATGATATATAATATAATAATAAATACATAGTATAATAGTGTTGGAATGCTATAGATCTAAAATATTGTAATAAAATACTAAAAATTAATAAAATCAAATTAAAATACTGGGTACATATAAACACATCAAATAAGTGTGACAAGCAAAAACACACCCATAAAATTAAAGAGTGGACCTCTATATATACTAATTATAGTATAATAATAACATTGTTAGCATATAAATATACATTAAAAAATAAAAAAGATAATATTAATAATAAATATTAAATAATAATCATAGTAAAATTGTATAATAATAATTGTCTTAAAACTATACTATCAAGAAATATCTAATTATGTATATATCACCACAAGGAAATGATTAAAAAGAGAGAGAGAGAGCGCAGCAGGAGCGAACAAATCCTAGTTAATTTGATACAAATATCCAATTGAGGAGGAAGGTATTTCTAAATACAATTACAAATCATCAGCAGATTCAAAATTTATATCATAAAATAATCATAGTCGATTGGGTAAAAAAGAAAAAGAAAAATAAAAATAAATTAAAATTAAAATAAAAATAAAAATAATAATTATAATTATAAATATAAAATTAAATAAAAATATTAATGAAGACCATTAAAATATATTCAAAATGATCTAAAATTATTATGAAAGTATAAAATTGTGTTACATAAAACTAAACTTAATTATAAATAAATTAAAATTAAATAAATAAATTAAGATCATGAATTAAACACCATAAATTCGTAAAAAATATGATATTTATAAACAAATAAAATAAAATAAAATAAAATGAGCAATTATATGTAAACAGAATCTTCTTCTATTGTAAAACAAACCTGTCTGATATTCTTAATAGATTTAAGTAAAATTACCGAATAAAAAATGGTTTAAGAGAAGGACCTCTTATTTCGACCGTAAAGACAGTTTAGCCAATGAGGATCTTAGAGAGGGTTCTTTGGAACATAAGAAGAAACGCAGCAGGAGCGAATCAGGAGAATTTGATACTTCAGCTTCTTTATTCTCCACTAGAGAATCTAGTAGACCCCAAAATGACAAAAAGAAGAAAGAGCAATCAGAACAAGATTATTTTTTCAAAATGGACCAACTCTGGAAAGGAGGAGGTCGAGAAAATTCACGAACCCGTTACGAAAAAAGAAAAGTAGACAGAGATCAAGGGCAAGATATTGGTCAAGGCCCTCAATGGAGAGAACACGGACAATACTACAGAGGCCGAGGCCGTGGTCGAGGCCGAGGGAGGGGGAGGGGACAGTGGAGAACAGATCCATCCGAAGAGAGATGGTAAATGTGGATTTACCCTATAAAGAAGACTATCTATCAAGCATTAATCATGCCTCATTTTAACTACGCAAAATCAATCCTGCATGGTCTCCCTCAATCTACTTTAAACCCTTTACAGCTTGCAATGAACTCGGCAGCGAGAGTTCTAATTGGAGCGTCTAAGAAAGATCATATCACACCCATCCTAAAACATCTTCACTGGCTCCCCATACAGTCCAGACTATCTTTCAAAATTCTGCTGCTTACTTTCAAATCAATCAATGGACTAGCCTCTACATCACTAGCAGAGCTCATTCATACCACACCATCCAACAGGTCCAGGAGATCGGCAGTGATCAACTCATTAGTTGTCCCAAAAGAAATAACCCACTGCACTCATGCTACAGTTAACAGAGCTTTCAAACTATGTGCACCGAGAAGCTGGAATTCTCTCCCACTCAACATACAAGCAATCCAATTTAGGAAGCAGTGAAACACTACCTATTCCTTCAGTACTACAAGATATACAGTAGCATCACCTGCAGTCTAAGATAGATATTATGACTTAACCTACCCTATAAGACACTCATGAGTATAGCCTGTATAATATGAAAATCCGATGTAAATAGTTACCCCAAGATATCCAAGTTTTATGTCCTGTTACCTGTAAACACAGGTCATTATATGCAACGTGTATGTTTTATGTAAACCGCATTGATGTCGAATAGCACGGTATAAAAGAAATGTAAATAAATAAAAAATAAATAAATAGATAGCATGATCACGTTTGATTTAATTAGTGGAGGAGGGATGGTAAGGAAATCCACAGTACCTCCTTTTAACTTTTGAAAGGGAGACTATGATAAAATGAGGAAAATAGTTAAGAAAAAACTAAGTGGAGCAGTTGCAAAGGCTAAAGACTTACATCAAGCTTGGGTGTTGTTAAAAATACTATCTTGGAAGCCCAGACCAGCTATATTCCACACTTTAAGAAGAGTGGAAGGAAGTCCAAAAAACTGCCAGCATGGTTTAAAGGTGAGGTCAGAGAGGCGGCTGTTGCCAAAAAAAGCATCTTTCAGGAAATGGAAAAAAGAGCCAAATGATGAAAACTGGAAACAGCACAAGCACTGGCAAGATAAATTAAATGCAAGGCATTGATGAGGCAGGCAAAGGGAGAATTTGAGAAGAAGCCTGCTGCGGAAGCAAAAGCGCGTAATAAAGACCTTTTGAAGTACATTCGTAGCAAAACGTCTGTGAAGAGTCAGTTTTTCCATTAGATGATAGAGGGGTTAATGGGGCACTAAGAGGCAACAAGGTGATAGTGGAGAGACCTAATGAATTCTTTGCTTCGGTCTTTACTAAGGAAGATGTAGGGATGTTACCCATGACTGAAGTGGTATTTAAAGGTGCGGAAGAATTGAAGGAACTATCGATACATTGGGAAGATGTATTACAACTATTAGAAAGGGCACGGGCGAAGTCCTGGTGCCCGAAGGTAACCGGGGGCGAGCGTCAACGCGCCCCTGGCCTGGGCAAAAAGTCGGAGGAGAAAGCAGGGTAAAGAAAAGGGGGGGGGAAGATCGCGGAAGCGCGCCTGTGTGCTGACGCAGGAGCGCATCCTTTGAATTGATTGGTTCCGCCGCGAGATGCGCGCGGCTGGAACCAATCGGGAGGGTGAAAGAGCCATGTGCAGCGGCTGCCCGAGCGCACGCTAGCACATGGTTTTGGAAGGGCGGCTGGCCGGTGTCCCGCCCTCCCACCCGGTTATGAGGGTTGAGTGTGGTGGGATTTAGGGGTGTTGCAGCTGGAGGGGGTTGGGGTTGGTGGCGGGATCCCGGAGGTTTCCGGGGTCCGGAGCCATAGCTGATTGGGGCGGGGCAGGGTGCCCGCGGCCCGGTGAACCCCTAGCAGGCTTTTGCTAGTGACATGGCGAGGTCGGGCAGGGGTGGTACTAACTTGTCCGGTGTTTGACCGGCCTAGGTGCGGTAGTGTTGTCACCTTGCTATTCATATGGCTGGTGAGGAACGCTTCGCACCGGGATTGGGTGTTGGGTTATTCATGTTAAAATGTTAATATATTATGGGGCAAATAAAGCTGCGACCTGTTGTTATACCAACTCATGTGTGGTCTAAGTTTGTTTGAGAAGGGGTAGGGCCGGATTAAGATGGGGGTGTGGGGGTAATGCCAGGAGAGTGCTTGGTGCGGCTCCCCGGTTATTGATAAACTGAAGAGCATCAAATCACCTGCACCAGATGATATACATCCAAGGGTGTTGAAAGAACTGAAATATGAGATTGCAGACCTGCTATTAGTAATATGTGAACTATCATTAAAATCATCTGTAATACCTGAAGATTGGAGGATGGCCAATATGGCCATATGACTCTATGTAACAATATTTGTAAATAGTTTACCACTGTTATCCAAGATCATGTAGCAAATGTTGTAAATAGTTACCCCTGTTATCCAAGTTTCTTACCCTGTTATCTGTAAACTCATACATGTTATCTGTACTGAGCATTTTTTGTTCTATGTAAACCGCGCTGATGCTGAATAGTGCGGTATAGAAGAGATCGTAAATAAAACGTAACGCCAATTTTTAAAAGGGTTCCAGGGGTGATACGAGAAACTACAGACTGGTGAACCTGACGTCAGTACCGGGAAAAATGGTAGAAATCATCATAAAGAACAAAATTGCTGAACATGTAGATAGTCATGGCTTAATGGGAGACAGCCAACATGGCTTTAAACAAGGAAGATGTTGTCTTACTAATCTATGTTTTTTTGAAGGTGTGAATAAACAGGTAGACAAATGTGAGTCAGTTGATATAGTGTATTTGGAGTTTCAGAAAGCCTTTGACAAGGTCCCTCATCAGAGACCTTTGGCAAAACTAAAAAGTCATGGGATAGGAGGCAGTGTACTATTGTGGATCAGGAACTTGTTGACAGATAGAAAGCAGAGGGTAGGGCTAAATGGCCAATTTTCTCAATGGAGAAAGGTGAATAGTGGTGTACACCCCAGGGATCTGTGCTGGGTCTGCTGCTTTTTGACATATTCATAAATGACCTGGAAAAGGGAATAACGAGTGAGGTTATCAAATTTGCAGATGACATAAAACTATTTAAAGTTGTTAAAACCCATGAGGATTGTTGAAAATTGAAAGAGGATCTTGATAAATTTGAAGACTGGGCTTCAAAATGGCAGATGAAATTTAATATGGATGAGTGCAAAGTTATACACCTAGGGAAGAACAACCCAAACTATGGTTACATGATGCAAGGTTCCACATTAGGAACCACCACCCAGGAAAAAGATTTAGGTTTCATTGTGGACAAAATGTTAAAACTCTCCGCCGAGTGTGAAGCGGCAGCCAAGAGAGCAAATAGAATGCTAGGTATCATAAGGAACGGAATGGAAAATAAAACAAAAGATATTATAATGCCTCTGTATCATTCGATGGTGTGACCGCATCTTGAATATTGTGTGCAATTCTGGTCCCCGTATCTTAAAAAGGATATAGCGTTATTAGAAAAGGTTCAGTGAAGAGCCACCAAAATGGTAAAGGGGATGGAAGGATGCCCCTATGAAGAAAGGCTAAAAAGGTTAGGGCTCTTTAACCTGGAAAAGAGACAGCTGAAGGGAGATATGATATTAGTCTATAAATTAATGAATGGAATGGGACGGGTAAACGTAGATTGATTGTTTACGTTATCAGAATATAGAAAGACTAGGGGACATGCAATGAAGCTACAGGGTAAACTATTTAAGACAAATAAGAGAAAATATTTTTTCACTCAACGTGTAATCAAACTCTGGAATTTGTTACCGGAGGATGTAGTAAAGGCTGTTAGTGTAGCTGGGTTTAAAAAAAGGTTTGGACAAGTTCCTTTAGGAAAGGTCCATAAACCATTATTAAAAAGGGACCCAGGATATCAATGCTTGACCCAATACAAGCATTGTGGAACCTGTGTGTTTTGAGGAAACTGCTAGGTACGTATGACCTAGATTGGCCACTGTTGGAAACAGGATACTGGGCTTGATGGAACTTGGTCTGATCCAGTAAGGCATATTTTATGTTCTTAATATTTAATTCGCTATTTCTTATGATTTTGGGTTCTCCTGACTGATATATGATTTTGGTTTATAAAAATCTTATGAAGTTCTTGACACGGTGTTTTATTGCTACAATTATGATCATTTTACATCTGCAAATTTACCTTCTATGGAGACAGTTTACTATAATATTATTCGGATGCTGCCCTGATTATTTCACCGACAGTGTTTATCATGTTTGTATAACATTTGCTGTTTATTAACGTTTGGCAGCTCCTATTGTTTTTTTTTTTGGTTACCATTTGCAGCATCATTGTTAGATTTTTGTTATAACTGTTGTTTAATTCATTATAGTCCCTTGGTTTTGCTATGCAGTGTATCTTGAGCAAATTGACTTTTGCTTATGCTGCTATGTTTAATTACGCATGGTTTTTCGAGCATACTATCTTTGCTAATAGATGGCCAATTATTTATTGTTAGCATCTAATTTTTCTGCTTGCAAAATGTTTTTTCCATCCTCTCTCTCTAGTCTGCTTTTTAGTATTTTTGAAACATGTTTTTGTCTTTACACATTTTTAACATGGCATTTATTGGCTCAAAATCGCAATGTTCTTTCCATACCCGTATCTGTTTTTATTTTATAGGTTGCATTTGCACTTTAGACAATGCTGATAGTTAACAGTCACTTCTTTTAGACAATTTCATCCCATGTACTGGTAATTTATTTCAATTGATTTCTATCAGTGTCTCTTATTTTTTCATCTTCACTGTCTGCTATATTGCTTTGTGTAACATCTCTTTTATATTTGTATTAGCCTTTTTGGATTTTTTTGTATTAAAACATATATTTCTATATCTTTTTAGACTCTTGATGCAGGCCTGAGTGCCGAAACTTGACCAAATTGGGTCCTTTAATAAATTGGGTGTTTGAAGACTGTACTAGTGTCACTGTGGTTTATCTCCACTTGGAAGCTGGACTGTGTTGTTTGTGGAGGTTCCCTTTGCGCCCCCCCCCCCCAACTGTTTTTGGGGTGTAATACCCCAAGCAACTTTTGCAACCCCTCATTTGGCGCTGATCTTGCAGTACAAGCTGCACAAGCAGGGATAAATTTTCAGTCCACTAGCTTGTTAAATACCAGCACCACCATATAACTCAATCTGTATATTCTGCGCCACTCTCCATACAAGTAGCAGCACCGAGTATACAGAAAGTGCGTTGTCGTCATTCCATAATCTGTTTAGGCTAGACTTGCTATTTCACAGGCCTACACTAAATGTATACTTTTATTTATTTATTTACAAGTGTTTAAACCTCATTCTGACAAAACGCCAATCAAGAGGGTGTACAAGAATAAAGAGAAACACATATAACCAAACAGAATAGGTTGAATAAAGGTTGAATAGTGCCACTATATGGATAATTTTCTGGCCTGCCCTTACTACTTCCCTAATATATTTGCCAATTCTTAACTTTAAACAGCCCATTATTATCTGCATATTATTTGAAAAATACACGGTTAGACTAATTATCTGTTTGCCAGCGAACGCATAATTGCCTTTGAATTGAATCAGTCTGATAGGGCATGATTATTCATTCAAATGGAACACTCCCAGATTCACCAATAAAACTCTTCTAATAATGGATGCAGAAGTAAGTTGTTCACTTACAACTCAACATACATATAAATTCTGTTCAAATTCTGGTCTCACATCAGTAACACCACCACTAACTCCCCTACACTACCAGATATTGTGCATCATAACACAAAAGCTTGCAAATGGGTACTTGACACCAGCATCAAGAACTCAGATTGCACCAACCCTACCTATGGAAAATCAGCACTGAAAATATTCTAGAACACCAGTAACTCCCAGTTGGAAAGAGAGAACAAACTGAACTACTACAGATTCCTAGAGCTGCTGACACTGCAGCATTTTTTATTATACATAAAATTCCACAGTTTTGGCAGCTTGAGTACAGCACAGCCTTGAGAGCAAATGTAAATGCTCCTGTGGCTGTGTTAAACAGTAATACAGAGGCTGCGGCATAGGCTGGTGGCAGATTGGAAGCAAGCTAATGAAGCAGGCTTCCTGTGCTCCTACTCTGGGGTGCCCTGAGCTAGTGCCTTACTAGCTTGCCTCTTAAAACTGGCCCTGCACAAAGACATTCATGTTGCTGCAGCCAGCATACATATATACATACACATATATATTCATATTGTGACAATTCCCTGGAGCTCCATAGGGAAAGGCAAACTCTAACCCAGGTTATTAGATGAGCCCTGGCTCCCAGTTTAATATAGGATATCTTTCAAAATCTTAGGGCCTGATATTCAAAGGCATTTACATGCTTTGAAGACCTACAAACTGTTTAAATGCCACTAAGTGGGATATTCAGCGGCACTAACACGGTTAGCAATGTCGGCAACTGCGCTAGTGCCACTGAATATCCACGGGTACTGCTGCTACATACCCCAGTGTTAACTGGTTAGCATCAAGGTGTTCTGGGGGCGGAACCTGAGAATAACCAGTCAGTCACCCCCAGAGCACTGACCGCTTATTCCTTGACGGGTGAAGGTTAGGCACAGGAAAGGCTGTCCTAGTTTTCACCACCGAAACTAACCGGGTAGTGGCTGACTATCGCCGCTGCCCAGTTATCTTCCTGCTTCAGTGGTGAACCCGGATGTTCAATGCTGGTGGTTTGATATGACTCCAGCATCGAATATCTGGGTTTTGTGTTCAGTGGCAGCAGCTAGGCGCTGTAATTGCGCTAGCCAACAGCATTGAACATCCGGGTCTAACACTGATCAGGGACCCAAAAAGAGGAAGCATGGACTTTTACTAATCCTGACCAGAATCGGGAACCCAGAACTGCGACCCGCTCACCCCACTGCTACACAGCTACTTATCAGCGGAAGCAGGGCAAGCAGAAGGAAATCGTCAGACAGCAATGAACAGAGTTTGGGGATAAGCCCCTCCTCATTCTGACAAGCACATAAAAAGCAGCCATATCTAGGCGCACCCACACCTAAAGGCCATGCCAAAGGGCCCTTAGGTGGGTGTGGCCCTTAGAGTGGACCATACTAAAACTGAAACACTAGCCAACATTACTTAATAAAGAAACTATGTAAACAGTCTGCCATCAACTATTAGATAAGCTCTTAAGTCACCGGATGCACACTCTGATAACTCAGAGTACACCAAAGTTTTTTATAACTTCCGGAATGCAATTGTAACACTGCACAAGAACTCTTCCACCACAGCACAACCTGATTCTTCTATATCACCAAAATAAGTCTGAAGCAATCATGCACGCTTGGCAGCCATCTATTTATATTATATTATAATAGGTCTCACCCTACTGATTAGTCTAACCAATCGACTAACAAATGTCAATAAATACATACCAATTGTATACAGATAGCCACAGACCTCACAACACACACAACACCAGATGGCACAGACTCACACCTCACCTTATTCAAATACCTACCTCCTCCTTTTATACTACCACCAAGCACAACGGAATCCACAAATGTAAACGACTAAAATGCACTCTTACAAACACATGCTCTGCAAGAAATAAGATACCTATATTCACTGTTTTTATCAATCAGAATAACCCATATATCCTGTGCATAACGGAATCATGGCTCTCCCAAACAGACACAGACACTATGGGGCTTGTTTACAAAGCCGCGGTAGCCGTAGCCCCATTGATTTCAATGGGGCTGCGGCTCCGATAACGATCGGAAACCACTACCATGGCTTTGTAAACAAGTCCCTATGTTATCTAACCAACTAAAAGTACCTGAAAACAATCTTTACAGTTGTCCAAGGACCTATAGAATACATGGATGGAGTACTTATAATTGCAAAAGCTAAGCTCAAATTCAAGACCATAGCAACAGAAAAAACAGATGAAACAAATCACTCACAGTCTGCCTATCCTATAGGTTACCAACAACAAATGAGGACCTCTCAACAATACTAGAAATAGTCTGTAGAAATACCACACAAAACAAACACTTAATACTATTAGGAGATTTTAACCTCTCAACACTCTGCAAAACAAGCAAACACATTCCTTGAGGCAATGAATACTCTTGACTACCACCAAATTCTTGATGAACCAACACATACAAAAGGAAATATACTAGACCTAATCTTCATCCCTAAGGAAATGACTAACAGCAGCAAGCTGATACGGCCCTTACCACAACCAGTGCCATGGTCAGACCATAACAAATTGAACTTTGCCATACCGAGTGACAAGCTCACGTAGAAATAAGAACACAAAAACACAATGACACTCGGATTCTGATCCTTTGACAAACAAATATTCTTGAAGGAAATCATCTCCCAGCTACACAAAGTCATAATAGACCTGGATACATTAATACACACCTGGAATAAAGTCATAAGCAATGCTGCAATAGTTCCACCATCAAACCCCACTCTGAAATAGAAACAGAGGCACAAACAGAATGACCGCTGGTACACTAAGGAACTCAGGAATTAAAAGCAGCAACTTAGAAAAATAGAACGTAAATGGAGACGAACAATCACCAGAAGTGCAGACAAACTGTATGCACAAACTTCAGGGCCGGATTTACCTTGAGTGAGGCCCTACGCCAACAAAAATTGTGGGCCCCCAGCAGGGGCGGCCCAAGGGGGGTGCGGGCCTCATTTGCATAAGGGGGCCTCATTTGCATAAATATTTGCATAATGTTACCATATACTAACTTTTAGTAAACGTGCCTCTTAATGAGTGTATGGATAAAGAAAGACTAAAAGATTTCTACATTACTATAATCCAGTGCCAACTGCCAGACACATTAGGAACTACTACAAACACTGCCCATTTAGAACCCATAGCAAACCCGCCGTATCCTAACAGCACTACCAGGACTCACAAAGCACCATACTCTACCAATCAAAAGGCAACACTGCAAATATTAAACCAATACATTTCAGAGAACAACAATACATGACCTACTGGGGAAAGAGAACAAGTGGCAATGTCAAATAGGAATTATATAAACAGAACACCTCAGCTCAGTTACACATGCAGAACATAGACCATCACCAAACAAGTAATCACAATTTAGAAACAGGAAGACAATAATTAAACTGGGAATCCCAAAAGCCAAACTTGGAATGTACAACACTGTAGAAATAAAACTATACATTAATTTGCTCTTGTACTAAACAAAGCGCAGACGTTAATGATGCACATTTACCAGAGCTGACATATTCCAATTAATAAATTCAAAATAAAGAGATATTTTTCTACCTTTTGTGCATTTTTTTCAGCTGCAATTGCTCCAGCCACTTTCTTCTGGTTTCTTCGTGTCTTCTGCTAACTCTCCATCGTCTGCTGTCCATTTGTTCTTTCTTCTCTCTTCTAGTTTTTTTTCCATTCTCTCTCTACATCTGCTTTAACATACTAATCTTTCTCCTTTTGCTCTTTCCTCATTCCTATTTCATCCACTCAAACTTTACCCCTCCATCCTCAATCCCCACTTACTCTCCCAATACCCGGCCAATTGTAGATTTTTTATCCCTCCCACACAAAATATTTTTCCCTTCTCCATTTTACTTTTCCAGCCCCATCCCATTCTAATCCTCCCCCAACATCAGCTCCCTTCTAGTTCCAGCCTCACCCAGCATCCATTCCCTTCTAGTCCCTGCATCAGCCCATTTCCAGTCCTAGCCACCCATCAGCCCATTTCCAGTCCTAGCAACCCCCCAACCCAATACCAGTCCTAGCCCCCCATCAACCCACTTCCAGTCCTAACCCCATCAACCCATTTCCAGTCAGCCCCCCATAGCCCATTGCCAGTCCTAACCCCCCCCCCATCAGCCCACAGCCCATTACCAGTCCTAACCCCATCAGCCCACCTCCAGTCTTAACCCCCCCAGCCCATTTCCAGTCCTAGCCCCCCCATAGCCCATTACCAGACAGCCCCCAGGTGAGTTGGCAGGGGATCAGGGTGCGACTGAAGGGAGGGGGGAGGTAAAAAAGCGAGGAGGAAGCGGAAACATCCATGTCGTAGACGGCAAAGGTCGGGGACTTCATCCACCTCGTCGACCGCTTCCACGTTAGATTCTTCGTCATCTGACGGGGATAAGGGGCAGGATTTGCAAGGGACCGAGGGTAGGGTGAGCGCAGTCGCGGCGATGCCTTCGGTGGTGGCATATTCGGAGTTATGGGAAGGTGTGCCAAAGACTCTGTGGCGGAAGAGTCTGCGAAGGCGATATATCGACATTTTCCGTTTGCTTGAAGGCCGAAAACGGTCCGGGGACAGCAGACGGAAGAGGAAGGAAGACGAGAAGGCGGGGAAGGTGCAGAGAGCGGCGCGGAACGTGGTGAACTGGACACGAGCCTTTTTACGACTCGCTAGTGTGTGGGGGCATTCGCACCCGGAGCACTACGGTATGCTCCTTGCTTATGCGGATTCCATCTTAGAAGCTGCACAATTGCATGATGGTTGGGCATGGCTCAACTATGATGAGAAGTTCAGGGATAAGATGGAAGAAAATCGCCTGCTGTCCTGGGGGATGTAAGATATCAATCTGTGGCTGACGCAGATGGTGGTCAGACCCAGCAGTAGTGCGGCAAGCAGTGCACGGGGGGGAGCAGCCGTTGTTTCGGGGGCTGGGCGGCCCTTTCGAGGGGGCGGACCCGCGGGGGTCCAAAAAGCATCAGCTTTGGGGGGGGTCGGGGATGTCTGTTGGCGGTTTAACAAATCGTTGTGCCCGTTTCCGGATTGTAAATTCTGGCACGCCTGTTCCGCCTGCAACGGAGCGCACTCTGCGCTCAAATGTGTTAAGAGAGGAGCGGGTGGGGCCAGAGCGCCCCCTCCAAAACAGTAAGAGCCTCCTGAGCCTAGCTCCCACCCCAGTCAGGATAGAAGCAATGCGTCCGTGGCTGAAACGGTATCCAAAACGAAAGGACAGAGCAGTAATTGAGGGGGGCTTTAGTGAAGGCTTTCGAATTCCGGTGGTGGGCAAGGTGATCTGTACCAAGGCTAGGAATTCGCCTTCGGTGAGGCAATTTGCCCAGATAGTGCGGGATAAGCTGGAGGTGGAGATTGGATTGGGGCGGGTGGCGGGCCCCTTCACAGAGCGACCTTTTGATGATCTAGTTGTATCCCCATTGAGTATAATCCCGAAAAAGGAGCATGGGAAGTTCCGGTTAATCCATAACCTCTCCTTCCCCACGGGGTCGTCAGTTAACGACCATATCCCGGACAATCTGTGTGCGGTTCGGTATGCCTCCTTGGATGCGGCGTTGGAGCTGGTGAGGTGCTGCGGTCCAGGGTGTTTGATGGCGAAAGCGGATATCGAGTCAGCCTTCCGTTTGTTGCCGGTGCACCCGGCGTCTTTTCCTCTGTTGGGGTTTTGTTTCGAAGGGGACAGCTATTTTGATAAGTGTATGCCCATGGGGTGCGCGATCTCTTGTGCATATTTTGAACGGTTTAGTAGTTTTTTACATTGGGCAGTGGTGAAACAGGTGGGTTGCGCAAACATGGTGCATTACTTAGATGATTTCCTGTTCATAGGTGAGGCTCGGTCGGAGCGGTGCTCGGATTTGCTTGGTGGCTTTGAGCGGCTGGCTCGGGGGTGGGGTGTCCCTCTCGCGTCGGGGAAGACAGAGGGCCCCTCGACCGTCATTACCTTCTTAGGGGTGGAGCTCGATTCGGTGGTGATAGTAGCTCGCCTGCCTGCGGCTAAGATAGTGAAGCTCCGAGTCTTGGTTGCGAATGTGATAGTCTCCAGCAAGATAACATTACAGGAACTGCAATCGCTGATCGGCTCGTTGAATTTTGCGTGCAGGGTTATTCCGATGGGGCGGGTATTTTTGAGGCGGCTATCGGCAGCTACGGCAGGGGTTCGTATGCCTCATCATCAAAGCATTCGGGCAGACATGCGGGTGTGGGACGAGTTTCTGCGTGATTTCAATGGTACTACAGTTTTACGGGAGAGGGAGGTCTCTAGTACAGCTCTGCAACTGTACATGGATGCGGCTGGGGGCTTGGGCCTCAGGGTTTACTTTGGGGGTTCCTGGTGTGCGGCAGGGTGGCACCAGGCTTGGCGGGAGTCGGGCCTGACCAGAAATATCACCTTTTTGGAGTTGTTTCCGATCCTGGTGGTGTTGACCATATGGCCGGACAGACTCCGGAATCGTCGGTTAGTCTGGTGGTGCGACAATGCGGCGGTCGTGTCTGTTGTAAACAATTATGCCCCGCGCTGCAAGCAGGTGGCTGATTTAATGCATCAGGTTGTGTTAGCTTGCTTGCGTTTGAATGTGGTGGTGAAGGCCCGTCATATTCCTGGAAGTACTAACAAAGTTGCTGACGCTCTTTCCCGTTTTCAGTGGGAGCTGTTTCGGACCTTGGCGCCGGAAGCCGAAGAAGTGGGAGCATCGGTCCCGGTGCACTTATGGTGGATTGGCCTGGCGACATGAAGGATCTGCTGAGGAATTCCGTGTCTGCGGCGACGTGGGCGGCGTATCAGCGGGGTTGCAACAGTGTGGTAATTTTCCTCGCGGAGCACGGATGGCGACAGGGTCCAGTCCCTGAGCCGCTCCTGGGTCAATACGTGGTAGCGGCAAAGGCGGCGGGTCTTTCGAGGGCAACGGTGAGGAGACAGCTGGCTGGGTTTTCCTTCTTTGAGGGAGCGGTCGGTTGGGGGGTGGCCGGGAAGGGATTTTTGACTCGTCGACTTTTGCAAGGGTGGGAGCGGTCCCTTCCCACCCCGGCTGATGGGCGGTGGCCGATAACTTATGATTTGTTGAGCCACTTATTGGACGTTTTACCCCAGGTGGTGTCCTCCCGGTACGAGGGTACGCTGTTTCAGGCTGTCTTTTCGGTGGCCTTCTTTGGTGCATTTAGGGTGGGGGAGCTGGTGCCGGAGTCGTGTCGTAGGAACGGTGCACGTGACCTGAAAGTCCACCAGGTGCGGGTGGGGGAGGGTATGGTCCGCATACACTTAGCGCATTCCAAGACGGATCAGTCGGGGAGAGGTGCCTGGGTGGTGCTGCGTGCCGTACTGGGGGCGCTTGCTTGCCCAGTCAGGCTGATGGGCACCTACTTGCAGGTGCGGCCGGCCGGTGTGGGCAGTCTGTTCCTTCACGAGGATGCGAGGGTGCTCACGCGCTACCAGTTTACGGCGGTGCTGTGGCTGTCGTTGCAACGGATTGGGGAGGACCCCTGTAGGTTTGCTCCACATTCCTTTCGGATCGGTGCAGCGACCAGCACGGCAGCAGGTGGTCTTCCAGAGTGGGAGATACAACGGATAGGGCGGTGGAGATCGCAGGCGTTCCAGGGCTATGTGCGCTTATAACGGGCTCTGGGAGGTGCTAACTCTGTTATTTTTTACTTTGCAGAAAGGGGCCATGCATCGTGTCGCTGTTGGGTGATTGGCCACTCGTTTGTTTACTGGGCTGGTCGGCGAGCAGCAACACGGCCATTGGGGCCACACCTTGGACTGGAGGCGCTGGGGGTGACCGTATCATGGCTGGGCGAGCGCGGACTCCGGTGGATCCAGCTTTTGCCTTTGCTGTGGCATCACGAGCGCATGAGAGGGGTGCCGGATATCCTGCTGATACACCTAGGCGGCAACAATCTGATGTCCTGGACCTGCAAGCAGCTGATTCGCGCTGTTCACAAGGACTTGGGGGAGGTTTTCGTAATGTTTCCGGGAGTTATTGTGATTTGGTCTGATATCCTTCCACGGCTGGCCTGTTGGGACCAGCGGCGGTGGTCTAGAGGGCTGACGAAAGTTAATCGCCAAATTGGCAGGTGGGTGGGGGAGCGGGGTGGGTGCCAGATCTTGCACCCGTGGGTGGACGTTGAGTGTTCGGGCCTGTTCCGGCCGGGTGGCATGCATCTCTCGCCAATCGGGATGGACCTGCTACTGAATGACTGGCAGGAGGCTGTGAAAGGTGTCAGGCAGGGGAGTTGGGCTGGTCGCAGCTTCAGGTTGGGGGGGCGGCTCAGGTCTGTAGTGGCCTGAGCCGGTGGCAGGATCCCGGAGGTTTCCAGGTTCCGGAGCCGGAGGCAAGCTTTTGGGCGGGGGACCCCCGCCAGGACAACCCCTCAGGTTTTTGCTAGTAATATGGCGAAGCCGGACGAGGGAGGGCTAGGCTGTTTAGCCGGGGCCTGGACTCAGCAGAAGCGGAAGCGGCGTCACCTTGCTACTCACATGGCTGGTGAGGGCTCGCGCTTTGATAAAGGGGGGGGGGGGGTAATGTTATTGTGTTGGATTGTAATTTGGTTATTGTTAAAGGTTAATAAAGCTGCGACCAGTTTAAGCCCAAAATTGTGTGATGGTTTTATTGAAGGGAGTGCGGTGGTGCACGGGAGAAGTGGGGAGTTGTGGGGAGAGGCGACGCGTCCGCCTTACCCGGTTACGTTTTGTTCCTGTGGTCCAGAATCGGGTCCTCTTCGACCCATCTTCCTTGGGGACGTCCGGAAATCCCAGATGTCCCCCTCTCTGAATCAGGCTCAAAATGTTTTATTCCTATTAAAGTTTCTAATTCATTATATCCTACAGATCTTTGTTCCTCCTAGCATAACCTACTAATTATTCCTTCATTTAAGCAAATCATTTTCATCAATATCCCTTCATTCTTTCTTTAAAAGCACATTTCAGAAAAAATGTGTAGGCTGCCTCGGAGATGTACATAGTAACATAGTAACACGATAATGTTGTAAGTTGTAAATAGTTACCCCTGTTATCCAAGTTGTATTACCTGTTCAACTGTAAACACAAAGTACCATCGGAAATGTGTAAATTATTGTTCATTGTAAACCGCACTGATGCTGAATAGCGCGGTATAGAAGTGACTATAAATAAATAAATAGTATATGACGGCAGATAAAGACCATCATGGTCCATCTAGTCAGCCCAGCAAGATGGCAAGAGTAGGTGCACCTTCTGCTCCGTGCAGGTCACCCCTGCCCATGCCTTTGTTTAGGGGTGTACCTACCACTCCGTGCAGGTCACCCCTATTTGTTGAGATAGCAGAGACAGTTAAGGTTATTTTGATTTTATCCTATTGCTATAAAGGGATCCACTGTGTCTGTCCCATCTATTTTTGAATTCTGTCACTGTATTTGTCTCCACCACTTCCATCGGGAGAGCATTCCAAGCATCCTCCACCCTTTCAGTGAAAAAGTATTTCCTGACATTGCCTTTCAATTTACCCCCTTGCAGCTTCATGTTATGTCCTCTAGTTTTGCAGCTTCTCTATCTTTGAAAAAGGTTTGTTTGTTCATTAAGTATTTAAAGGTCTGTATCATATCTCCCCTGTCCCTCCTCTCCTCAAGAGTATACATATTTAGCTCTTCAAGTCTCTTCTCATGTGTCTTCTGGTGCAGGCTCCAGATCATTTTGGTCGCCTTCCTCTGAACAGTTTCCAGTCTTTTTATATCTTTTGCGAGATATGGTCTCTAAAACTGAACACAATATCTCAAGTGAGACCTCACCAGCGACTTGTACAGTGGCATTAGTACCTCCTCCTTTCTGCTGGTAATTCCTCTCTATGCAACCCAGCATCCTTCTGGCTTTGGCTACCGCCTTGTCACACTGTTTTGCCAGCTTGAGAGCCTCAGAAACAGTCACTCTGAGGTCCTTCTCCTGGTCTGTGCACACCAACCTCTTGCCCCCTATCACATACAATTCCCTTGGACTTCTGCTTCCCAAGTGCATGACACTGCACTTCTTCACATCAAATCTGAACTGCCAAGCATTAGACCATTCTTCCAGCTTTTATAGATCTTTCCTCATGTTATCCATTTCCTCAGGGGAGTCCACTCTGTTCAAAATTTTCGTGTCATCTGCAAAAAGACAGACTTTTCCATTCAGTCCTTCAGCAATATCACTCACAATTATATTGAACAATACGGGTCCAGGACCGATCCCTGGGGCATCCCACATAAACATTGCCAACGGGGTGGATATTTTGCAAACTCATATCAAAACATCTACGCCGCATGTAAAATAACAGGCCTATCCAGGAATGGAGATGGGCTGTTGGATGAATGAGTAGACATCTGCAAGGGATGAAAATAAGCAGGCGGGAACATGCAAAGGTGCAATAGGTAGAAACAGGGATGGAAACGTGCACATCATTGCAAGATGTGGCTGCACATGCAGCACTAGGGAAAATATGGACATGCAGTAGGAACCAGGATGGAAGCAGCCCCCTTGCCTCCGCCACCTACAGCAGTTCTGCACATACAGAACTGCAGAGAGAACAAAGGGCTCGATATTCAGCATTAACAGCTATGTGCTTCTACAGTGCATAGCCAATGCTGCTGAACCTACCCCTGGATATTCAATACTGGGGCCATATCCAGCAACTGGCATTGAATATCTGGGTCTGTTGCACAGCGCCGCATGGTGTAAAAGCTAGCCAGGCAGAGGCAATATTGAGCTGCAGGTCATTTAGCTCCCACAGATAAAGATAGGCCAGCTTTTGTCATGCCTATTTTTACCTGCAGGTTGCTAACAGGGCAGCGGTTTAATAGCAGTGGTGCCCGGTTAGTGACAGGCTCTGTCCTGGAATGCCCAAGACATTCTCTGATACTACACAGTTAGCATCAGGGCCTGTAGCAGCGTTACTCGGGGATATTCAGCGGTGCTGTGTTGGTGCCACTGAATATCTCTCTAAGTGGCATTTACACGGTTTACAGGTCTATAAATCATCTAAATGCCTTTGAATATCAGACCCAAAGAGCAAAATGGCAGCTCAGCGGGACAATTTCAGCCGGGAGGAAATCCTGCTCCTCTGCAGGCTTGTGCTTGAGCAGGATGAGTCCTATTTCTCCCACGCTGCCAGAGGTCCCCACATACTGCAAAAAAAAAGGTTTGAGAGCAGATCTGCTCCACCCTGGCATGGTGCATCAACCAAGGATACAGCACACTGGGGGGACATGTAGCGGAAGACAGGCACACAGTTGGCAGGTGGGGAAGTGAGGCAACCAGGGCAAGATGACAACAGAGAAATGAAGGCTGGTCCCTCTGTGACATACCCACTGTGGAGGGTCTTTCAGAGCCACAGCAGCCAGATGAGAGGCACACACAGGGAGAGGCATGTAGCCAGCAGCACATGGATGAGTCAATGCACTAAGCACCCAGAGAAGAAGTGCAGGCACACATGTGCAGGTTATATGGTGGCATGGGAACTAGAGAAGAATGCAGACATGGTATCTGCTGTCAAATGGGAAGGATGTTTGCATGTGGTCACTGGAGCATTTGCTGCAGTGCTGCAGTTTCATTTCCCATGTCAATAGTGTGGCAATGGTATGTGTGCAGGCTGACAAAGTGCAATGGGGAGACCATCCTCAGGACAGCACCAGCACACAGCACATTGTACATATAGTTGCAGGCAGAGCATGCACACGAGCTGAAACCCAGGTCAGTAGCCATAGTGTGGACAGAGAGCACATGAAGACAGGAGACAGCCCTCATTGATGTCCATGGGTTGTATGGGGAACAAGGATGTCAGCAGGGAGGGGCACAGGATGCAGGCAGCATATGGGAACGGGGGTGCTGCAGGCTCACATAGCCCTAAAGGTAGAAGGCCCTCCTTAAATAGAATGCCATACAGAGTCAGAATCTGGTGCATGACAGGGGGATAAACATCATTAACTCATTTAATGATAAGCAGTATATATTCCTCTTGACACCAGACCCTTCCATATACTAAGGGGCATAAAGTCCATAAAGGTGAGGTTCTGTGTCAAGAAGAGAACCAGACTCCGCTTGTTGCAGCAGCTAAGTAGAGAGAGATCCAGCAGCAGTATAGTAAGTCAAGATATATGGTGCTGCGGGTTGTAATTAGAGATAGGTGCCCCTGGGACAACAACTGTAAAGCACATGGAAAAGAGATGCATGCCAACAGCTATCATCCACAATATGGAATGACATACAGGATCACAGATGCACAGCATGTGTAGCATAGATGATACACAGAGGCCTGCAGAGCTGCAACCAAAAGCAGAGTAGAGGAATAAAGGAACATATAGTAGGGGATGGGCCCAGGAAAAATATGGAGCTGATGCTGCATGGAGAGGGGGGTGGTAGAGTAGAAGCATGGCCCATGGATCCACAGGAGGGGTTACCAGGATAAAGAGGCCAGTTGTGAGGATCATGGAGGGAATGAGTGTGCAGATAGTGATCGCATGAGAAAGCAGCACACGTGAGTGTTGTGTATGCCTCATAGTCATAAGCCATACACAGACTTAGGCAAAAAATGTATGTGGAACAATCAGGGCTGGACATGATCACCACCAGTGGGCTGTGTAGCCCCTGCAACTGCAAATGGATGCTGTCTGCCATTGTGTGTCAATGATTTCATGAGACTGACTTGCAAGAGTCACTGCACTGCTAATGCATGACTTCTGCCTTTCACATGAGTAGCACCAGCTGAAAATGGCCAACCCCCTCTGCCTCTAGACTTTCAGGATCTTGCCCACTGCCTCAAGAACTGGCAGCAGCCATCACCCCTATCGCCAGCCATGCTGCAACTGCCACCACTGCCTGACACACAGCAACAGTAGCAGCCAAGCCAATCAAAGTCAGAAGGCCAGGAGCATTACATGTCATCTGCATCACCCTGGCCTGACTACGCCAGTAGTGACAGCAGCTGCAGCAGGAGCAGGAGTGGCAGAAGCTCTGCAGCATAGGTATTGGTCACCATCTGAAAAGGTGGTGAAGATAGTGAATCTCCCCAACAATGATGTGGTCCTCACCCTAGTGGAGGAGCAGGCCCTGGTGGGGTGGCTGCAGGACCACACTCAAGGGGGGGGGGGAGGAACTTCTAGTGCAACTCTGGGGGTGCCTTAGCCCAGACCAACTGTCATCTGCAGGCTGGATGCCTGGCAAAGGTGGTCCAGAGGGTGGAAGAGGAGGATTCAGTTTGGGATATCCCTCACAGGGACAAATAGGCTTGGAGGAGGGGGAACTGCCAGAGGAAGGGGGTGGGGAACATAAGATATGCCATACTGGGTCAGACCAAGGTCCATCAAGCCCAGTATCCTATTTCCAACACTGGCCAATCTAGGTCACAAGTACCTAGAAGTTTTCCCAAAAGACACACAGGTTCCACAATGCTTGTATTGGGGCAAGCAGTGGATTTCCCGGGTCCCCATTAATAATGGTTTATAGACTTTTCCTCCAGGAACTTGTCCAAACCTTTTTTAAACCTAGCTACACTAACAGCTTTTACTATATCTTCTGGTAACGAATTCCAGAGTTTGATTATGCATTGGGTGAATTTTTTTTTCTCTTATTAGTCTTAAATGGGTTACACTGTAGCTTCATTGCATGTCCCCTAGTCTTCCTAAATTTTGATGGCGTAAACAATCGATATATGTCTACCCGTTCCACTCCATTCAATAATGTATAGATCTTTATCATATCTCCCCTCAGCCGTCTCTTTTCCAAGTTGAAGAGCTCCAACCTTTTTAGCCTCTCCTCATAAGGGTATCCTTCCATCACCTTTACCATTTTGGTGGTTCTTATTTATTTTACTTAATTATTTAAATGTTTTTTATATACCGCCCCTTCCATCGATCACGGGCGGTTTACATTTAACAAAATTTCAAAACTCAATACTCAGTTGCAGAGAACTTGTCAAACTATAATACAATGATAGAATAACTATTTACATATCAGCTGGATACCTAAACTATTTTTATTTAAATGTTCTTCTCTGTACCTTTTCTAATTCTGCTATATCCTTTTCAAGATACAGTGACCAGAACTGCACACAATATTCAAGGTGCGGTCGCACCATGGAATTATACAGAGGCATTATAATATCCTTTATTTTATTCTCGATTCCTTATGATTCCTAGCATTCTATTTGCTTTCTTGGCCACCATTACACACTGGGCAGAGGGTTTCAATATGTTATCCACAATGATGCCTAAATCTTTTTCCTGGGCGGTGGTTCCTAATGTGGAACCTTGCATCATGTAACCATAATCTGGGTTGTTCTTTCCAAGGTGCATAACTTTGCACTTCTCCACATTAAATTTCATCTGCCATTTGAATGTCCAGTCTTCCTATTTATTAAGGTCCTCTTGCAATTTTTCACAGTCCTCTTGGGTTTTAACAACTTTGAATAATTTTGTGTCATCTGCAAATCTGATTACCTCACTCATTATCCCCATTTTCAGGTCTTTTGCGAATCTTAAAAAACAGCGGACCCAAGACAGATCCCTGGGTACTCCATTGGGAAAATTGGCCTATTGCCCTACCCTCTGCTTTCTATCTTTTAACCAGTTCCTGATTCACAATAATACAGTACCTCCTATCCTATAACTTTTAAATTTTGCCAAGAGTCTCTCATGAGGGACCTTGTCAAAGGCTTTCTGAAAATCCAGATACACTATGGGGCTTGTTTACAAAGCCATGGTAGCAGTTTCCGATTGTTATCGGAGTCGCGGCCCCATTGATTTCATCTATGCTACACATGCTGTGCATCTGTGACCCTGTATGTCATTCCATATTGTGTCTACATGTTTATTCACACCTTCAAAAAAAACATAACAGATTAGTAAGATAAGACCTTCCTTGGCTAAAGCCATGTTGGCTATCTTCCATAAAGCCATAACTATCTACATGTTCAATAATTTTGTTCTTTATAATGGTTTATACCATTTTTCTGGTACTGACGTCAGACTCACCGGTCTGTAGTTTTCCGAATCACTCCTGGTACCTTTTTTAAAAATTGGTGTTACATTGGCCATCCTCAAATCTTCAGGTATTACAGATGATTTTAATGATAATTTACAGATTACTAATAGTAGGTCTAAATATCATATTTCAATTCTTTTAATACGCTTGGATGTATACCATCTTGTCCAGGTGATTTGATACTCTTCAGTTTATCAAATAGTTGTAATACATCTTTCTGGTTCATTGATATTTCTTTCAATTTTTCTGCGACATCACCTTTACATACCATTTCAATCATGAGTAGTATCCCTACATCTTCCTCAGTAAAGAATCCATTCAGTCTCTCCACTATGGCCTTGTCCCCTCTTAGTGCCCCTATCTATCATCTAATGGTCCAACTGACTCTCTCACGTTTTTTTTGCTACGAATGTACATGAAAAAGTTTCTATTATGCATTTTTGCTTCTGCAGCAAGCTTTTTTCAAATTCTCTCTTTGCCTGCCTTATCAATGCTTTGCATCTAACTTGCCAGTGCTTACGCTGTTTCCAGTTTTCATCATTTGGCTCCTTTTTCCAGTTCCTAAAAGATGCTTTTTTTAGCAACAATAGCCTCTCTGATCTCACTTTTAAACCATGCTGGCAGTTTTTTGGACTTCCTTCCATTTTTCTGAAAGCGTGGAATACTGCTGGTCTGGGCTTCCAAGATAATATTTTTAAACAACAGTCATGCTTGATGTAAATCTTTAACTTTTGCAACTGCTCCTTTTAGTTTTTTCTTAACTATTTTCCTCATTTTATCATAGTCTCTTTTTTGAAAGTTAAAAGGTAGTATTGTGGATTTCCCTGCTGTCCTTCCTCCATTTATTAAATCAAATGCGATCATGCTATGATCACTATTACCAAGTGGCCCCAAAACCCTTATCTCTTGCACCAGATCTTGTGTTCCACTAAACACTAGGTCCACAATGGGTTCACCTCTTGTCGATTCATGAACCAGCTGCTCCAAGAAGCAGTCATTTATTTTATCTAGAAACGTTATCTCCCTAGCATGTCTTGCCGTGACACTGACCCAGTCGATACTGGAGTAATTGAAATCACCCATTATTATTACTGTGCTGTAACTTTTGTTAGCTTCCCTGATTTCTTTGAGCATTTCATCATGTATTTGTTCATTTTGGCCAGGCGATCGTTAATACACCCCCACTGCCATCGCCTTTCTCTTTTTACAGGGAATTTCAATCCATAGAGATTCTACAGTGTATTTTGTTTTCTGCAAAACTTTAATCCTTTGTGTCTCAATGCCCTCTGTCACATAGAGCGCAACCCCTCCACCAATTTGATCTACTCTATCATTGCAATATAGTTTGCACCCAGGTATCACAGTGTCCCACTAGTTATCCTCCTTCCACTATGTCTCTGAGATACCAATCATATCTAACTCATTTAGTGCTATATATTCTAACTTTCCCATCTTATTTCTTTGGACTTCTAACATTTGCTACAAATATTTTAGAGGCTGTATTTTATTCATATTAATTTGGTTACTGGTAGGTAGGGGTAATTTGGAATCTTTAAGCTCTCTCTGCTCTGTATTTAAGGGCATTTGGGTTACTTTTGTCTTTATTGGAACCTCTCTGTCAATATGCCCTAACTTCAATCTTTGGCTAGTATCGTTCAAGAATACATCCTTCTGAACCATGTGCTCTTAGGCGACTGTCAGCTTTCCCCTATTATCTAGTTTAAAAGCCTCTTTATCTCTTTTTTAAAGGGTAATGCCAACAGCCTGGTTCCATCTCGGTTAAGGTGAAGCCCATCCCTTCGGAAAAAACCCTTCTTTCCCCAGAATGTTCCCGAGTTCCTAACAAATCAAAAACCCTCTTCCTTGCACCATTGCCTCATCCACTCATTGAAACTCCAGAGCTCTGCCTGCCTTTTGGGTCCTCCACGTGGAACAGGAAGCATTTCAGAGAATGCTACCCTGGAAGTTCTGGATTTCAACTTCCTTCCTAAAAGCCTAAATTTGGCCTCCAGAACCTCCCTACAACACTTTCCCATGTCATTGGTAGCAACATGTACCAAGACAGCAGACTCTTCCCCAGCACTATCTAAGACCTTATTTAGGTGGTTTGTGAGGTCTGCTACCTTTGCACCAGGCAGGCATGTTACCAGGCGATCCTCATGTCCATCAGCCACCCAGCTACCTACATGCCTAATGATTGAATCACCAACTATAATGGCTGTCCTAACCCTACCCTCGTGGGCACATGGCCCTGGAGAAACCTCCTCGGTGTGAGAGGGTTTTACATCATCTGAAGGACAGGTTCTAGCTACAGGATCACTTCCTGCCACACCAGGGTGATTATCTCCTGTCACATGACCTCTCTCCTCCATGGCAACAGGGATGCTGCCAGATTGGAGGTGGGACTTCAGTACAATGTCCCTGTAGGTCTCATCTATGTACCTCTCTGTCTTCCTTATGTCCTCCAAGTCTGCTATTCTAGCCTCCAGAGATCGGACCCGTTCCCTGAGAGCAAAGAGCTCCTTGCACCTAGTGCACATGTAAGATCCCTCCCAATCTCACTGCTGGACTGCTGTTTGCATCTTAGTTTTAGGGTTGTGTTTAGGAATTTAAGTTGTTTACTTACCCAGATTTTCTGGGGAAATTTATACTAATAAAATGATACTACTATGTTTAATGAACTTTGTTCACTTCAAGATTAATTAATCTCAGGACCTTAATGTATGCCTGATGAGGATCAACAGCTGTACTTGAGAGTGTATATGGGCACTTATTCCCTTTAAGAGGTTTAAGCGCCTATGAAGCTATGATAATCCCAGGGATGGGTGGGAATCGGGGAGGGAGAGAGGGAAAGAAGTTGTCTGCTACCTAGTGCCCTGTTCTGTGCTTCAAAGGTAAAGGCTTACCAATTTCATGGGTGATTCACACAGCCCTTGGTTTGGTAGAAGGGGTCTTTTAAATTGCCCCTTTGGGACTTCCGGTGACATGGTGGGCTGAGTAGGACGTCTCCTGCTTAGCTCCGGAGCTCGCGCCCTCCCCCCCGGTTACTAACCTTGCTTTTCGCCGCTAAAACTTATCAGAGTGAGGGGGAGCCGGTACTCCATTGGGGGCACTGGAACTTGCGCGCCTTGGGCGGATCGCGAGCTTATGGCTGCCAAAACACCCCGCCAGGAGCGGCCTCGCAGCAGTGAAGCCAAGATGGCCGACGGGGCTGCTGACGGGCAAGTGCTGATGGCGGCGCCGATGATGGTGGCGGAGGTCTCGAAGGCTGTAGTGGAAGCCTTGGAGGGGACGCCTGGGTGGTTTAGCATCGCAAATTACCGCAGTTGCCAAGGCAGTAACAGACTTCACGACCCGAGTGGAACAGGTGGAACAGCGTGTGGGCTCACTTGAGGACACGTGCGCGCAGGATGCGGCCCGCGTCAAGAAGCTGGAGGAGGCCCTGGCGCGACACGAGGAGAAGCTCGAGGATCTCGAAAACAGAAGCCGGCGCAACAATCTTCGATTTATTGGAATTGCAGAGTCGGTGCAGGAAAAGGACCTCAGGCAATATCTGGAGACCTGGCTGCTTAACAACCTACCCCTGGAGGCGGAGATGGGTGCATAGTGTTGGAGAGAGCGCATAGACTGGGGCCTTACAAATCGGGGGACAACCGGGCCAGAGCGGTGATCGCACGCTTTCTAAACGCCTCACAGAGAGCTTCGAGGCAGCAGCGCCGTGAGGGGGGTGAAGCCTGCAAACTCCTGATCTTCCAAGACTATTCTGCCGGGGTCTCACAGCGGCGCCGTGCATTCAAGGACGTCTGCGGGCGGCTAATAGAGCGGGACCTATGCTTCACTATGGCCTATCCGGCGACCCTGCGTGTGGACTGCGAAGACGGACATTCTTGTCTCCGGAGGCGGCACTGGCCTATTGTAATGGCCTGGGTTGACCGGAGGAGCGACCTTGGAGGTCTCACCTACAAATGTTCCTGCTTCTGCCTGGACTTCCTACTATGGAATTATGTGCCCCATTCTGTTTTTTTCATTGGTAATGCAGAGGACTTGTTCCCGGCTGTAAGCGAGCCCGGGGGATCTGCCTTCTCGTCTCTCTCTCCCTTCCTTAATTTCTTTTGATTCCTTCACCTTCCCCCTTATGTTCTTATTTTGGTCTTCTTTATTATCTCAATTAAATTTATTTCTCCCACCTTCTTTCTTTTCAAATCTCTCTTTCTTTTTAATTTTTCTCATATTTTTCCCAATTCAGTTTCTCCTCCCATCCCCATGGCTTTCTTTAGTCTCATTGTTGGTTCTCTAATTTCTTTATTTGGACTCTTGTACTGTTTGATCAAAAGCGGTTTATTATTTGCTGCTTATCTCTCTGGTATCTGCTGCCTTTTCTCTTGTACTATGTTACGGTGTTATAGTGGGCAGGCGGAGAGGTGGCTACCCCCCTCCTTATATGATGTTTCCTGCTAATTTGTTTGTTCAGCGGGGGAACCGGGCCGGTTGACGGTCCTGTGATGCTCTCCGTATATGGGGGGAAGCCCGCAGCTCTGCTCGGTGGTGTTTGGGCTGGGCTGAGGTGCGGGATTCCAGTGGTGGGTGGGGGGATTATTGGAGAACCCAGGAGAGTCACTAGCATGACTCCTTGGTCTCGACATGGCCCGGGTCGCTTCCATGCGGTGGCGTGCAGAGTGTCTGTTCCATGGCAATGTCTGTGGGCCCGTGCCGCTGTCTCCTGGTGGTGGCAGCCTGTGCCGTCTTGGCCGGGGGTTAGCTGTCAATGGGAGGGAGAGGGGGGACAGGGGGTCCCTGTGGGAGGCAGGCCGAGATTATTGTATGTTTGACTGCATGGAGAATGCTCGTAGTTGCTCTGGCGCTGCCCCACTGGATCTCTTGGTTTGCTAATTCTTTTTGCCCTCTTAATTTGATTAGGATCATTGCATCGGGGAGTGGGGCGGGAGGACGCGAGCTCGTGGAGAGGTTCGGGACGGGATGGCTGGGGGCGGAGGGGTCTTGCCTTTTCGGAGGGGGGGGGAGCTCTGCATGTCTAGGAGGTCATGGAGTGGCCAGTCGACGAGGCGGACTGGTGGGTGATGCAGGTTTGGGTTGGGGAAGGGGGTGGGGGGGGTTGGTTGTCTGGTTGGGACGAGGGGGGGCAGTGGGTGGGTGGGAAGGGCGGGGGGAGGGGGGGTTCAAAGTGGGAGGTTGGGTAGCGGTTGTATCGGATGTGTTGGTTTGGGTGCTGCATGGTGGAAGACTGAGAGAGTGTTTGCTGGTGTGGATTCTGGCATTCTCAATGGGGTGGTTGGGGGAGACCCTAGGCTGGGGGGGTCTTCGCCTTTTGGTGCATAGGTTCTGTATTTCTGGATGGTTTTTTCCCATAACATGCAATGACTGCTGGGGTTAAGATCGCATCCTGGAATGTTTGTGGCCTTGGTTCCCCCATCAAGCGCTATAAAGTGCTGCAGCAATTGAAACGTAAAGGGATAGGGGTTGCCATGCTACAGGAAACGCATCAGTCTGGTGCTGAGCATGGGAAGTTATGTAAAGGCCCTGTTAGTAAGGTTTACGGATCCCCGGCGCTAGGGAAGAAACGGGGTGTGGCCATCTTAATTACTAGCTCTGTAAATTGGGTGGAGGAGCGCGTGGATGCTGATTCTGAAGGCCGATACGTCTGTGCGTGGGGGGTGCTGGCTGGGCTGAAAGTGGTTCTGTGCTCGATCTATGCCCCCAATATGTACGAAGCTCGGTTCTTTCAGGCGCTTGCTAAGGTCCTGGCGGGGACCACCGGGTATCAGGTTATCCTTGGGGGCGACTTTAATGAAGTGTTGGACGCCCATATGGATCGCACTGGGCCGGTTGGGGGTGGGAGTCAGCGCACCCGGCGACGCCTCTGGGGGTTGTGTGAGGGGCATCAGCTTCTGGATATTTGGCGGGTCTTGCATCCGGGTGATCGGGAGTAAACTCATCAGTCTAGAGCGCATGGCTCATGGTCCCGAATTGATTATTTCTTGATCTCAGAGTCCCTTTTCGGTTGGACTCAGTGTGTTGAGGTGGGTCCTTCTGTGATTTCCGACCATGCGATGGTGATTTTAGAGCTGCGGGGTGGTGACCCTGGCCGGGGCCGGCTTTGGCGCTATCCTCTGGAGCTGGGGGGTGACGTGCAGTTTGAGCATTATCTTCGGGACCGATGGAAGGACTACGTGGCCCTTAATGATCAGCCGGGTCTTTCTCCTGCTCTATTTTGGGAAGCGGGTAAAGCCGTTTTACGCGGAGATATTATCAGCTATACTAGCTTGTGGCGTAAGCGATTGAATCAGCAGATCCTTCGTTTAGAACGGGACCTGGGGAAGGCACGGAGACTGGTTGCGGGGTGCCCGAACGAGGTTAACTGTCGTAACATGCGGGTGCTTCAGACGGAGTTAGAGATGCTTCTCCATAGACGGGCGCAAAAATCTATGATGTATTATCGGTACAAGTTATACCAGCATGGGAACAAGGCTGGTAAGTTACTGTCTTCTTTAGTGAGGCCCGCTGGGGGGGGACGTACGATTGGGGCGATTCGGCATGCAGATGGGACTCTGCGGCGGGGAGCGGCGGATATTGAGGTGGTTTTCACGGATTTTTTTCCGACAGCTTTACGCTAGGGATGGGGCTCCGGATACGGCGGGTCGGGACTTTCTCAATAACTGTAAGTTGCCCAAACTTAGTGCGGAGGGCCTACAGGCTCTTAGTCAGCCACTAATGGGCCGGGAGGTTCAGGAGAGGATCAAGAATCTAAAGTTGGGTAGGGCCCCCGGAGTAGATGGCTACCGCAGTGAGTTTTACAAGATATTGGGCGACCTTGTTGTGGCGCCTCTTGTGGGGTATTTTGAAGCATTGGTCGGGCTGGGGAGGTTCCCGTTCGAAACCAATATGGCGTTGATTACTATCCTGCCAAAGCCAGGCCGGGATCCGCTTTCGCCGGGCTCGTACCGCCCCATCTCACTTCTCAATGTTGATATCAAACTCCTGGCAAAAATCATGGCAGACCGGCTGGCAAAGTGTTTGCCGGACCTGATTCATAGCGACCAGGTGGGCTTCGTGAGGGGCCGCAATGCTGCTTTCAGCGTACAACGTATTTTGCTCTCACTGTGTGCAGGGCAAGTGGCTGAGCAGGGTTCTTTGCTAATTAGTTTCGACGCTGAGAAAGCGTTCGACCGGGTCAATTGGGGCTTCATGTACCAGACTTTGGAAGTGATGGGGTTCTCTGGCTTTTTTGTCGATGTGGTCCGCCTATTATACTCTGAGCCGCAAGGGGCCATTATGGTGAATGGTCATAGGTCAGCGGCCTTCCCCATTCAGAAGGGAACCCGTCAGGGCTGCCCACTTTCCCCGCTCCTCTTTGTTTTGACGTTGGAGCCGTTACTGCTCCGGATCCGGGCGGCCACGGAGTTTCGAGGGATTCCAGTGGGGGCGACTGAAGTCCGGGTCGCGGCTTTTGCAGACGATCTGCTTGTTCATTTGGGAAACCCTCAGGAGGGACTCCCCCATTTGCTCCGACTTATTAAGGAATATGGGGTGTACTCGGGGTTTCGCCTCAACTTAGATAAGTCTGAAGCTATGCTGGCTGGCTCCGCAGCCCAGCGAGGTTGGATCGGGGACTTCCCGCTGAAGTGGGCGGATGGTCATTTTAAATATTTAGGCATCTATCTGCCGGCAAAAGTGTGGGACCTTTACCGTCTTAACGTCTCTAAACTAGTGGATGCCGTTACGACCTCTGTAGACAAATGGCGAGACCTGCCGCTTTCTTTGGGGGGACGGGTGGCTCTATACAAGATGGCATTGTTTCCCAAGATTCTCTACATGTTGCAGACTCTCCCGTTGCTCCTGAAGCGGGTAGACCTTCGGAAGCTGCAGGTTCCTCTGACCTGTTTTCTTTGGCAGGGACGGAAACCTAGGGTCCGCTTAGCAGTTCTGCAACAGCCCAGTTCTCTGGGAGGCATTGGCCTCCCAGATATTCAGAAATACAATCTAGACTGCTTACTGCGGATCGGGCGTGACTGGCTTTGGGACTTGGAGGACTGCTCGCCATTGGCGCTTCTGCGGGAGGCAGTTAAACCTTTTCACCCGCACTATCTTCTTCATGCGCCGGTGCCGGGGCTTGCCTGCGAGCTTTGTGAGGTGGTCTTAGACCCGGTACGGCAGGCCTGGCACTACTTTTGTGCGGGGCGCCGACTTATGCCACGTTATTCTCCCTACCTCCCCATACGAGGCAATGCTGATTTCCTACCCGGCCTGGGAGGGCCGGTATTTGAAAGGTGGGCGCAGATGGGGATAGAGAATCTGGAGCAGGTACTAACGCCTGATGGTGCGGTGGAAGATTTCCTTTCATTAGGCCGGCAGTACCCGCTGGGGGCGTGGGATGTTTTTCCCTTTATGCAGCTTCGCAGTTATCTTCGGGGAGTACCTCGTGTGGCATTGAGGGGGGAGGTTAGCTCTGCCTTGGAGGGGGCGCTCAGGGGTTCGGTTCAGGGGGTCCGTGTCTTGGGGCTTCACCAAATGCTTTGGGAGTTAGTGGAGCCGCTCGCGGTGCAAGAGTTGGCGACGGCTTGGACGGAGGATCTGGGGGAGGTGATAACCCCGGACGGGTTGTTGAGCGGCTTGGCAGCTATCCCTAAGTTGAGCGTGCTGGTACTTCATAGGGATGCTCAGTTTAAAATATTACGCCGTTTACACTTTGCGCCTCACCGGGCATGGAGGGCGGGCCTGGCCCCCCCCCCCCCCCTGCTGTCCTTGGTGTAATGAGTCCCGGGCTACGTTGGGGCATATGTTTTGGTCGTGTTCACAGGTTCAGGTCTTTTGGGGGAAGGTGAGGGCTTACTTGGTCCAATGTGTACAGCAACCCTTGCCCCTGCAGGCTGGTAATGTGGTGTTGGACATTTGGGATGATGAGTGGATGGCGGATCTGGGGTCCGTGACGATACGTTGGATCCGTTTGGTGCTGATGCTGGCGCGTATGACTGTACTACAGAAATGGCTGGATGCAACCGGACCTGTGTACGGGGTCTGGAGAGTGAAGCTTCATGAGATGTTACTCATGGCCCGGATGTACGCAGCTGGGCACCTGCGGCGTTGGCAGCGGTTTCTGGAGGGCTGGGGTCCTCATTTGTCTTTTTTGCCTTCCCGAGTTCGGCGTAGGGTCCTGGGAGGCCTTTAGAGAATAGACTGATTCTTCCTTTGGATGACTTTTTCTAGCGCACCTACATGATGACTGAGGGCAGATTGCTCCAATACGGGATAAGGGGGAGGGGGTGGGAGGGGAAGAGGGGGAGGGGAGGGGAGGGGATGTTAGGGGAGGGGCAAAGTATGGCTGTTGGGCATGTGCGAGTGTGTGCGGTGTTGCTTGTCGGTTCTGATGTACGGATGGGCCTGGGAGAAGAGTACACCCTGGGTCTGTCTGCGCGAATTGGCACACAGTGCAAGCGGCCTAGGGGGGGAGGTGGATGGGGGAGGGGGAGTGGTAGCGCCGAGGGGAGGCATGTTTTATCCTACTGTACCTGTTGACTGTGAGTCTGCGGTGGGGCTGATGGGGTGGTCAAGGGGTGGGGGGTCTGAGTCCCTGCTTGTCATTGTATGTACTCCCTGGTTGCGCCCCAGCTGCCTAGCCTAGTTGGGATGGCTGGAATGGGGTGCTGTCCTTAGACATGTTTTTGTTGCCTCCGCTGCCATCCCTCCTCCGCTGCTGCTGTGCTCTGCTCTATCTGCCATTGGCATATGGGGTGTGGACTGTTTTCACCTTCTCCCCTAGTGGTATGTTTGATTTGTTGCTTTGATCATTGTATTTTCTGTGTTATAATGTTTTGATCTGTAAATGCCTGCCTGTTTCTCGTGGATGTGGCTGTTGGAAATTGAATAAAAAAGTTTGAACATAAATTGCCCCTTTGATCTGTCACTTGCCTTTAACACCTATTTAAGACAACTTCACAGATCTTTTGCCTCCTAACTGGAAGACCTCTTTGTAAAGGTCACTAGAAAGAAGTTTATTTTTTCTTTCTACTCAGAGACTATTCTACTTATATGCTAAGCTATGCTCTGATTTGATTTAAATAAAAAAAGCTCTCTACTGTAGAAACAAAATTTATTTCAGTAACTATTTACTCAAATTTTACTTTCTAAGTTAAGAACATAAGACCATAAGATATGCCATACTGGGTCAGACCAAGGTCCATCAAGCCCAGTATTCTGTTTCCAACAGTGGCCAATCTAGGTCATACGTACCTAGCAGTTTCCCCAAGGGACACAGGTTCCACAATGCTTGTATTGGTTCAAGCATTGATATCTTGGGTCCCTTCTTAATAATGGTTTATGGACCTTTCCTCCAGGAACTTGTCCAAACCTTTTTTAAACCCAGCTACACTAACAGCCTTTACTACATCCTCTGGTAACAAATTCCAGAGTTTGATTACACGTTGAGTGAAAAAATATTTTCTTTTATTAGTCTTAAATAGTTTACCCTGTAGCTTCATTGCATGTCCCCTAGTCTTTCTATATTCTGATAAGGTAAACAATCGATCTACGTTTACCCGTTCCACTCCGTTCATTAATTTATAGACTTCTATCATATCTCCCCTCAGCCGTCTCTTTTCCAGGTTAAAGAGCCCTAACCTTTTTAGCCTTTCTTCATAGGAGTATCCTTCCATCCCCTTTACCATTTTGGTGGCTCTTCTCTGAACCTTTTCTAAATCGCTATATCCTTTTTAAGATACAGCGACCAGAATTGCACACAATATTCAAGGTGCGGTCTCACCATGGAACGATTATAGAGGCATTATAATATCTTTTGTTTTATTTTCCATTCCTTTCCTTATCACACCTAGCATTCTATTTGCTCTCTTGGCCGCTGCTGCACACTGGGCCAAGGGTTTTAACATGGTATCCACAATGACGCCTAAATCTTTTTCCTGGGTGGTGGTTCCTAATGTGGAACCTTGCATCGTGTAACCATAGTTTGGGTTGTTCTTCCCTAGGTGCATAAACTTGCACTTGTCCACATTAAATTTCATCTGCCATTTTGATGCCCAGTCTTCCAATTTATCAAGATCCTCTTGCAATTTTCCACAATCCTCTTGGGTTTTAACAACTTTAAATAGTTTTGTGTCATCTGCAAATTTGACAACCTCACTCGTTATTCCACTTTCCAGGTCATTTATGAATATGTCAAAAAGCAGCGGACCCAGCACAGATCGCTGGGGTACACACTATTCACCTGTCTCCATTGGGAAAATTGGCCATTTAGCCCTACCCTCTGCTTTCTATCTTTTAACCAGTTCCTGATCCACAATAGTACACTGCCTCCTATCCCATGACTCTTTAGTTTTGCCAAAAGTCTCTGATGAGGGACCTTGTCAAAGGCTTTTTCCCGGTACTGATGTCAGGCTCACCGGTCTGTAGTTTCCCGGATCACCCCTGGAACCCTTTTTAAAAATTGGTGTTACATTGGCGATCCTCCAGTCTTCAGGTATTAGAGATGATTTTAATGATAGTTCACAGATTACTAATAGCAGGTCTGCAATCTCATATTTCAGTTCTTTCAACACCCTTGGATGTATACCATCCGGCCCAGGTGATTTGCTACTCTTCAGTTTATCTAATAGTTGTAATACATCTTCCCAATGTATCGATATTTCCTTCAATTCTTCCGCACCTTTAAATACCACTTCAGTCATGGGTAACATCCCTACATCTTCCTCAGTAAAGACTGAAGCAAAGAATTCATTCAATCTCTCCGCTATCACCTTGTCGCCTCTTAGTGCTCCTTTAACCGCTTTATCATCTAATGGACCAACTGACTCTCTCACAGGTTTTTTGCTACGAATGTACTTGAAAAGGTCTTTACTTCACGTTTTTGCTTCCGTAGCAAGCTTCTTCTCAAATTCTCCCTTTGCCTGCCTTATCAATGCCTTGCATTTGACTTGCCAGTGCTTGTGCTGTTTCCAGGTTTCGTCGTTTGGCTGTTTTTTCCATTTCCTGAAAGATGCTTTTTTTGGCAACAACAGCCTCTCTGACCTCACCTTTAAACCATGCTGGCAGTTTTTTGGACTTCCTTCCACTTTTCTTAAAGCGTGGAATACAGCTGGTCTGGGCTTCCAAGATAGTATTTTTCAACAGCCAAGCCTGATGTACGTCTTTAACCTTTGCAACTGCTCCTTTTAGTTTTTTCTTAACTGTTTTCCTCATTTTATCATAGTCTCCCTTTCAAAAGTTAAAAGGTAGTACTGTGGATTTCCTTACTATCCCTCCTCCACTAATTAAATCAAAGGCGATCATGCTATGATCACTATTGCCAAGTGGCCCCAACAACCTTATCTCTTGCACTAGATCTGGTGTTCCACTAAGGACTAGGTCTAATATGGCTTCCCCTCTGGTCGGTTCATGAACCAACTGCTCCAAGAAGCAGTCATTTATTTCATCTAGGAACTTTATCTCCCTAGCATGTCCTGACGTGACACTGACCCAGCTGATACCGGGGTAGTTGAAATCACCCATTATTATTACTGCACTGTAACTTTTGTTAGCTTCCTTGATTTCTTTGAGCATTTCATCATCCATTTGGTCATTCTGGCAAGGCGCTCGATAGTACACCCCCACTGCCATTGCCTTCCCCCTTTTACATGGAATTTCATAGAAACATAGAAACATGATGACAGAAAAAGACCACAAGGCCCATCTAGTCTGTCCTTCCATAACACAACTACAACAGTCCACTTTTTACTTTAGAGATCCTCTGTGTTGGTCCCATGCTTTTTTGAATTCAGTTACTGTCCTCATCTCTACCACCTCCACTGGGAGACTATTCCACGGATCCACTACTCTTTCCGTAAAGAAATATTTCCGCATATCACTCCTGAATCTATCTCCCTTCACCCTCATCCCATGTCCCCTCGTAGCAGAACTTGCTTTCAATTGAAAGAGGCTCTCTCCCTGAACATTTATGCCACGGAGGTATTTAAACATCTCAATCATATCACCTCTATCCCGCCTTTCCTCTAAGGTGTACATATTAAGATCCTTAAGTCTGTCCTCATATGCTTTATAATGAAGCCCATTAATCATTTTAGTAGCAACCCTCTGCACCGACTCCATCCTGTTCACATCCTTTTGAAGGTGCGGTCTCCAGAATTGCACACCATACTCCAAATGAGGTCACACCAAAGACTTATACAGAGGCAATATCACCTACTTTTTTCTGCTAGTCATTCCTCTCCGTATGCACCCAAGCATCCTTCTAGATTTTGCCGTCGCCTTTTCTACCTGTTTAGCTACTTTAAGATCATCAGACACAACCACGCCTAGGTGCCGCTCTTCTTTAATGGACAAAAGTACTTCACCTCCTATACTGTATTGCACCCTTGGATTGCTGCAGCCCAAATGCATGACCTTACATTTTTTAACATTAAATCTCAGCTGCCAAATTCTAGACCATTCGTCAAGCTTAGCTAGATCCCTCCTCATGTTATCTACACCTTCCTGGGTGTCTACTCTATTGCAGATTTTGGTATCATCCGCAAAGAGGCAAACCTTACCCGACAGCCCTTCCGCTATATCACTAACAAAGATGTTAAAAAGAATCGGACCAAGGACAGATCCCTGGGGCACACCACTGGTAACATCCTCCTCCTCAGAGTGAGCTCCATTTACATGTACTCTTTGTCGCCTCCCACCCAACCAATTTCTAACCCAAGCAGTAACTTTAGGGTCCATCCCTAGGGTGCTCAGTTTGTTTATAAGTCGCCTGTGAGGAACAGTGTCAAAGGCTTTACTGAAATCTAAATACACTACATCTAGAGCTCTCCCTCGGTCCAACTCCCTGGTCACCCAGTCAAAGAAATCAGATTTGTCTTTCAATCCATATAGATTCTACAGCAGATTTTGTTTCCTGTAAAACTTTAATCCTGTCTGACTCAATGCCCTCTCTAACAGAGAGCAACCCCTCCACCAATTTGATCAGCTCTATCATTACGATACAGTTTGTATCCAGGTATCACAGTGTCCCACTGGTTGTCCTCCTTCCACTATGTCTGATATTCCAATCATATCTAACCTTTCATTTAGTGCTATATATTCTAACTCTCCCATTTTATTTTTTTAGAGTTCTAGCATTTGCATACAAGCATTTTAGAGAATGTATTTTACTCATTCTAATTTGGCTATTGTTAGACATGGGTAATTTGGGATCTTTAAGCTCAGTCTGCTCCATACTTGAGGGCATTTGGGCTACTTTACTCTTTTGTGGAACCTCTCTGTTTTTGGTAGTATCCTTCAAAGATACATTCTTCCGAACCATCCGCTCTTGGGCGACTGTCAGCTTTCCCCTAATATCTAGTTTAAAAGCTGCTCTATCTCCTTTTTAAAGGTTAATGCCAGCAGCCTGGTTCCATCCCGGTTAAGGTGAAGCCCATCCCTTCAGAAGAGCCCCTCCTTTCCCCAGAATGTTCCCCAGTTCCTAACAAATCCAAAACCCTCATCTCTGCACCATTGTCTCATCCACGCATTGAGACTCCGGAGCTCTGCCTGCCTTTTGGGTCCTGCGCGTGGAACAGGAAGCATTTCGGAGAATGCTACCCTGGAAGTTCTGGATTTCAACTTCCTACCTAAAAGCCTAAATTTAGCCTCCAGAACCTCCCTACCACATTTTCCTATGTCATTGGTACCGACATGTACCAAGACAGCAGACTCCTCCCCAGCACTATCTAAGACCTTATCTAGGTGGCGCATGAGGTCTGCTACCTTCGCACCAGGCAGGCATGTTACCAGGCGATCCTCACGTCCACTAGCCACCCAGCTATCTACATGCCTAATGATCGAATCACCAACTATAACGGCTGTCCTAACTCTTCCCTCATGGGTACATGGCCCTGGAGAAAGTTCCTCGGTGCGAGAGGGTTTTACATCACCTAGAGGACAGGTCCTAGTTACAGGATCACTTCCTGCCACACCAGGGTGATGCTCTCCTGTCACGTGACCTCTCTCCTCCATGGCAACAGGGATGCTGCCAGACTGGAGGTGGGACTTCAGGACTATATCCCTGTAGGTCTCGTCTATGTACTTCTCTGTCTGTCTTATGCTTTCCAAGTCTGCTACTTTAGCCTCTAGAGAACGGACTCGTTCCCTGAGAGCAAAGAGCTCCTTGCACCTAGTGCACACATAGGACCTCTCACCAACTGGGAGAAAATCATACATGTGACACTCAATGCAAAAGACTGAAAAGCCCCCATCCCGCTGCTGGACTGCTGTCTGCATCTTAGTTTTAAGTTTGTGTTTAGATCTAAGTTCTTTACTTACTAAGGGTTGCTATGGATATTTATACTAATAAAACTGTACCTAATACGTGTAATATACCTTGTTCACCTGAAGCTTAACTAATCTCAGGTCCTTAGTGTATGACTGATTTGGGTAATGAGCTTCACCTGAGAGCACCTCCTGTCTTTTAAGATGTGTAAGTACCTATAAAGCTACGATTATCCCAGGGGTGGGTGGGTGTGGGGAGGAAGGGAGGGAAATAACACTTATTAAAAGAGGGCTGCTACACAGTACCCTGTCTTGTGCTGCTGAGGTAAGCTAAATTCTGATTTGATTTAAATTACAGCTCTTAGCTGCTGCTAGGCTCTAACTTCTTATGAAATGTAAACTACAAGCTCTCTGCTGGGTTCTAAATTTAACCAGAAAGCTCTCTTCTGTGTTTTAAATTTAAGCTAAAAGTACTTTGCTGATGCCAAGCCCTGAGTGACTGTTAAATTTAGACTACAAGCTCTCTGCTGGGTTCCAAATGTAACCAGAAAGCTCTCTTCTGTGTTTTAAATTTAAACTAAAAGTACTTTGCTGTTACTAGGCCCTGAGTGACTATTAAATTTAAACTTCAAGCTCTCTGATGGGTATGAAATGTAACCAGAAAGTTCTCCTCTGTGTTTTATATTTAAACTTAAACTGCTGCTACTAGGCCCTGACTGATTTAACAAAAAACACTGGGTTCACAGATTAATTAGCTTTAATACAAAGAAGTCCTTTCAGAAAATTACCAGAAGTATATACTCACAGTTGCAGATCTCTCTTCAGAAGTAACAGTCCCTTTTTCTAGTCCTTCAAGACGCTGATTTGATTTAAATGAAAAGCTCTCTAGAAATAAATTTATTTCAAAGTCTATTGACATTTATTTTATATTATATGCTTAGCTCTACTCTGCTTTGACTTAAATATAAAGCTCTCTGGTGGTACTAAGACTTGACTGACTCAGCAAAACCACTGAATTCTAAAATATACAGATCTATCAGCTTTAACTCCAAGAAATCCTTTTTCCCCAAGATTTAGAGTTTATTCCAGAAGATTATACTCACAAGTGTAGATCTACTTCCAGTTATAGCAGTCCCTTTTGGTAGTCTTCGGAGTTGGTGGGGATGTTAGAGGAAGGGGAAGTGTAGAAGAAGGAAGGAGGGGGAGCAGAGGAGGGGGGAGATACATCAGGAGGGGGAAAGGGAGGCAGGTATATCGGCTGCACAACATGAGCAGCACATGGTTGTGCAGCTGGTACAGCCAGTTATCCAGCTGGATCAGATTTATAGACATGAGGCTGCCTGGCCCACAGCAGATGGCAAAGTCCTGCTGCACCACACTGCCATTGAACGGACGGTGCAGCATAGTTTCACTGCACTTGCAAGACTGCTGGACCTCATAGTCATGCACTTGGAAGGCCTTGGAGCAGAGATGCTTGCCTTGGCCGCAGTGCTCCAGCAGCTCAAGACATGCTTTGCCTCTCGAGGCTCTCCAGCTAGGAGGGAGGGAGGGAGGCAACAGTAGAGGGGGGACTGGCATAAGAATGTACAATGTCACATGTTCATTGCAATGTTGGGAGTAGGTAAATAAAAGGGGATCTTTGTTGTGAACTGTAGTGACTGTTTATGTTCAATTCAGTGTTAGGGAAGGAGAGTTGTCATGGCAATTGCAGGGGATGCACATAGGCCATAGATAGCATTTCAAAGATTTGCCACAATGTCTACACATCAGACAGGCTGCTCTCTTTTATCCTCTTCATTGTTCCCACATGTGGGCATCCAGAGGCAGGCATCCTGCTGCTCGAGCCATCCAGATCTCTGTGTGGCAAATGCAATCCAGTCAACTGCTCACCCTCTGTCTATGGCAGCTACTCATTTCAGAAGAAAATTCTTCAAACCCTATCAGATGAATATGCAGCTTTCATTAAATATTACAACAATGGCAGCATGGTTTCCGAATCTGCTATAACACCGAAAAACTTCTAGCAGCAATGTCGAACTCTATTCTGATAAGGTTGGAAAAATGGAATCTAACATTGTTTTTTTGCTGTTTGTTGATGTTTCTGCTGCCTTTGTCAGCATTAATCACATTATTCTTCTATCCAGGTTAGTAGAGGCTGGAAGAACAGGCAGTGTCTTGAGGTGGTTTGAGTCTTTTCTAGAAGGGAGAAGACAATGTGTAAAAAAACCATGAAGGATTCACATTCTGACTGGTGTCAAACATCAACAGGGGTTGCGCTGGGTCAGCACTTTCTGCTACTCTTTTTCCTACCTACATATTGCCATTATCTTCATTGCTGCAGCAAATGGGAATTGAATACAAGTTATACCCAATGACACTGTACTTTTAACACAGTTTCAGATAGGGGGGATTTTACTGTTAATGGAATATTAAAACTGTTTGAGAAAATTGTTGTGTGCTGGTTTTTAAAAAATGGGATAAGCACAGACATTTGGGCAGGCACGGCAGGACTTTTCCCACGGTATCTGCCAAGGCAGGTAACATGGGGTGCCAGTGGGAAATCTAACCCACCGCGATATCTGCAGGACCTCCCCTGGGAACGCCCCTTACCGCATGGTTTTGGATACTAATGCAGTTTAGTAGACATATCCCCTTAGGTTGGTCTATGGTGGTAGATGATATTTCATGATTTAAGTTTTATTAAGAAGACTGACAACATTTCGATTTAAATGTTAGATTATTATGTTATTATGAATACTGGATGCTTTGTATATGTCAGGATTTTTTTTTTCGTTTAAATGGATGTTTCCATTTATTTATGACTGTTTTATCTATAAAAGGCTAAGGAATGTGTGGATAGGTGATGTATAAGTCAAATACATTAAAAAAAAAGAAATGGGAAAAAAACCCAATACAAAAATTTTAAATCTAAATTGGGTAAACACTTGGAAAATTAAAAATGAAAAAATTTTTTAAATTTATTTTTTTTAACAGGTTTTATATACCACCTTATCCTATAATCAAAGCACTTTACAGAGAACATGAGAGAATTACATAGAACAAGGGTAAGGGGGCATGCAGGAGATTTGTTTCAGGCCAACTTATATACAAATTAAACTATATACAATGAGAACGTAGTGATATGCAGTCTAGGCACTTCAGCGCATTATATGTAGTGTGTTTTTAAAGGGGAATGAGCTAGGGCAGATTTTCCAAGCCAAAACATGTTCGATCTCAGATGCGTAAGACTTTGTACAAGAAAAAACAGAGAGAGAGTAATTCTGAAAGATTTCTCCACAGATAGACAATGGTTTCCCTTTGGAAAAAAATATGCTGAAAATTTCCCCCACCCCACACTCAATGATGGCAAAAGCATCCGTGCTATTCACAACGCTGCTTCTTTTACCAATGTCTAGAAAGAGGCGTGGAAGAAAAGTCCATATGGAGCTGTCTGTTTGAAAGTCCCCAGTGTACTTTCTTTGGGTGCATCTGTACCTGCATTGAGCTTAAACATTTCCCCCCGAAATGGCACTGCATCTCTATGCTCATGGCTTTTAAAATGTTATCTGGATAGCTAAGGAAAACCATGCATCCCACATAGACATCTGCCTAAAATACGATGTTCCAGATACTTAAATGCACAACGTAGGGTGTTAGAAAATGTATCGGATATTAATCATATTAATTGTCATCCATCAAAGATTTGAAAATTTAGCTTGCATGTGTCCCAGGAAACTGTGCAATGCCCCCCCCCCCCCCAGGACTGTGTTAGCTTGTCTAGGTTGAACAGGCTCAGATACTGACAGATCTGGGTGTTCACTGTGTTTGATGTTGTTTGTATGCACATACCCTTCCAGCTGTTTGCACAAACTGTGGTAAACTGTAGTCCCTAGTAATCCTACCTACTACACTCATAGAACATAATTGCCTGCTATTAGTCTGATGTAGCATCAATTGAAATGCTAATTATATTTAATTTACTTTTAAACACACACACAAACAGAGACACGCCACCAGGGATTCCCAGGTCATGATGGATTATACAGAGTGAAAATGACTTGAGACTCACTATGAACACAGCTTAATTAATTACTTCTGTCTTGTTCACTTTTTTTAATTAAACGTATAAGATCTAAAATAATTTTGCATTAACTGAGGCACTGGAAACAGGATTAAAAGTAAGCACAGAATTGGTAATTCAAGCTAGCATGTTTAGGCAACCTGTGGACGTGGAATTGGAGCTTGTTTTGCTTATTCTCTAATGAATGGACCTTCTGTAATAAACATTTTTCATTCTGCACAGAAAAGAATAAAATTTTTACAGTAATACTTGTATGATCCTAAGAAAGCTCCTTAACATCCTGGTGCTCAAATTCGAGTGCAAGGTCTTTGGGATAGAAACTTTGTAACAGGGGTATATGAGGCCAAAAAAATTAAAAAAGCTTGGTTCATACTTGTTTAAAACTAATTTTTCCTAATTTTCATGCATTTTCCATGTACAGTATGTTTTACATATTTGTTCTTTAGGTGTGTTTTGTATGTGTGTCAGAAATTTTTTAAGTGCACAAATTGATTATACGCATGTTAATTTGTAAGTATACACATGTATAAGCGATCTGCACATACTTTCAATTTTTAGGCTCACAATTGCACATCCTTAAATCTATAAAATATCATTCACATGGTTACAAATTATCCATTTATTTACGTTTATTCACCATCTCTCCCTCATGGCTACCAAGTGGTTAATTGAAAAACAATGACAGCACAAACAGAAAGGGGGTTATTTTAGAAGTCTTGTTCACATTCTAAAAGTGGATGTGGTGCCAAAAAAATATGGAAGCCGCAGCCATGTTCAAACGCAATCTTAGAAAGGCCGTGAGATGCACATTTCCATGCCAGGCATGTCTATCTGTGCATGGGATATGTCTGGGCGAAAATGTGCCATTCTACACCTGCTATAAATCATGAATAAGGATTAAACTTGTTAGGATCGCTTGTGGAGCTGATGACTGGAGGAGTGTGGCTTGCAAAGTTTTGGCTTTGACTCATTTGTGTCCATGTAGTGTCTCTTGAGCTTTTATTTGTTTTTCTGCAATGTATCCTGTGCCTTTCTCAAACCTATCCTCTGCCCCCTTTCCAAGATCCCTATAGAAATCCACTCCCCCATTCCCTCTTCCCCCAAGCTGTGCCAATCCCAAACCCCCAGTGACCCACTCCATGGTGCATCTGTCTCCCTGTTCCTAACCCCTGCTGCCCACTGAGTGTGTTCCTTTCCTGCAGCCTTTATGTGGTCTCTGCTGCTCGTCTGTGTGTGTCCCAGTGTTCCCTACAGCCTCTATCTGGTTTCCTGCTTCTTGTGAGTGTGAGTGTGTGTGTGTGTGTGTGTATATGTATAGGTGCATTTGTTGTTCTGTGGGTATTGGTGGTAGGAGTTACTTGGGTGCTGGTGGTGGGAAGCAGGAGCCATGGATGTTAGGAACACATGGTTTTCACTGGCCATGTTGCATGAGATCTACAGGAAGCACAGAGAGCCACTAGGAGGCACCCATATCAGAAGGTCTACAAGCCCAGGACCCAATTCCTGGATCTCATGGATGAGCAGTGCCGCACCAGGTTCCAATTTGACAAGGTAGCCATCTCTGCCAGGAGCCAGACCCTAAGTGCTGACAGTGATATCTGCACAGTACTCCTTTATTCCACCTTTTTATGCCATCACCATCCACATCTGAGTATCTTGACCTTGCTGGGTCTCCAACACTGTCTTTCTCTATCCATATGGCCCCTCCTGTGGGTCCAGCTACTGGCCTTTTTCCTCACTGCCACTCTGTGTGTTTAGTGATATCATGTCCTGTTGTGCACACCTTGGGCCATCTCTTCCACATATGCTAGCAGCCTATGCCCTGACTGCTGTGGCAGTGCATATTATGCCCCAGTGTGGCACTCCATATTATGGATGCATGGTGTTGACATGCATATCATGGCCTTGCATATTTCAGATGACAATCCAGGATCCCCTCCCTACATGTGACATCATCTATGCCACATGTGCCATGATTTACCTTGCTGCTGGCTGCTGCTGCAGCTCTTGGCAGAGGTGCTACAGCAACTGGGGTCGGGCCCTCTGCATGGTTTTGAATCACATCTTCACCAACTTCAAGTCATGGAGTATATGGAAGCATCTGTTGGGGATAAATGGAGAACTCATACTTAGGGCTACACTTATTTCACCAGTTCTTCCCTTGCTATCCACCTGACCTCTCTCCCTCTATTGTCTTTGGGTTGGCGTCTGCCCTGTGCAGGAGCTGTGGCATATGGGCATTGGTGTACCATGGTACAAGGTATATGCCACATCTGCCATCCCTCCCTTCTAATATTCTGATTCCCAGCACTCACCATGTGGCAGCCGTGTCCTTCCAGTCCTATGATATATTGTACATTGCCACAGCTATGCTTGTATGTGTGTGCCTACCCTCCCTGCTGGGTTCAGAATGTGCTTCTGCATGTCTGGGTGTCTGTGGATGAACTTCTGTCTGATTGCTGTGATAGATGCTGCTTTTTCCTCACCCTCTGAAAGACTTGCCTGTCTTGGTTCATATTTTGCCCAGCCCTGCCTGCACACTGAGTAGCTGCATGGAGCTAGGTGTCTCCCTGTGAATTGTGTCTTAGCTGCAAAATAGTGGTCTCACCTCACTAAGGCCATGTAAATCCTCTCTCAGACCTTCCTGCTACAGCGTAGGGAGACCTGCATCATCGTGGGGGTAGAGCAGCTCCTCCTCCTGAGGATCATCTAGCAGAGCATCTGGGTCTTTGCCCTGGAGAAGTTGGCCTGTCTCATGGCCATCCTAATCTTTTTTTGGGCATGGCGAAATATGCACATGCAGATGCTCTATGTGGGGGGGGGGGGGGGTAGTGTGCTGCGAATGTGGGAACATAAGGTACAGCACACATGCTAAATAAAATAAATCTTGCATGTGCACCTGTATTTCAGCACATGGATGCAGGTCTCCACAGCCACTAACCCCTATGGGGATCTACATGTGTACCTTGGGCCATCTTCCATTGTGAATGTACACAAGTTCCTGTTGGCCAGGCATGTGTATCTTTGGCTGTGTTCACTTTGGAAGACCCATGCACACACACAGTGCCTCTTATGAAATCCCTAATGCTTTACCTACGTTTCACTTTGCACATCACTGCCTCTGCCTAGATGGCCTTTCTAAAATGTGCCTTAAAACCAATAAAACTGCAGCTGCACTCCTAAAAAAAAACCAGACTCTGGCATAAAATTACCTTAACTAAAAACAGATGCAAACAGCCATATATTGCACATATTTGGAAAAGATCATCAAGAAATTTCAGCTCTAATGGCACTGAGCTCCGAAGAGTAAAGCCAGCAGAAGAAAAAGCCTCTGCTTCATTGACTTCAATCACACAACCTCAGGAGAATCTGTTGCTAAGAGAACACAGCGTTTCAATTCACTTTTTGTTTTCTTGAAAAAATGCAGTAGATGCCCTGCTAGGACTGCCGAGTACCAACCCTGCCATGGGGCGGCATACAGAGAGGCTCCACTTCTCAGGGCATGAGTGTGAATGAGCACAAAGGGTAGAGAAAAAAGGCTGCTGTTGGAAAAGAAAAAGGATAAAGTACAAATGCTTTTCTGAGAGGCTAGGAGAAAGTGAGCAATAACTAGATAAAGGTAGTACTTCATTTGATTTGTTGGAATAAGGTAGATTTAAACATTTTTCTAAAAACCAGATTTAAAAAAAAACCAAATCTGCAAAATATAACCAGAACACATTTCATAACCTTTAGCAACAGGATCAGTCTGAAATACCACTTTATAGTTTCATTGAGAACAATCGTTCGTACACTGGGGGCAGGGAGGTGAGGGGGTGCTATCTCAGAAGCCTTATTCATGATTTCCATGTGGAAAATCTGGCATTATATGTCAAAAGGGCATCCATGTGTAAATGATGATTTTAGAAGGGGTGAAATTTGCACCTGGATGTCTATAATATATAGAAATTGCAAGGGGGTGTGTTATGACATGGTTAGGGCATAGCCTGGGTGGATAAAAAATCTGTATATGTATTCCCCATGTCAGGATTTATATCTGCTCCCTGGCACGTATATGTTTTTAAAAAGTGCTAGATTCAGCCAGTTCTTTACAGGAGGGATTAAGGGGCTTATCCTCCTTAATTCCCTGTTGTTTCATGATTCCTGCAAATTTAAATGATGAAAAAATAAGGGCCGCTTTAGTTAATGGGTGGGACTTCTACATTTAGGTTTGCAAAATGGCTCACATAGAATGTAAGGATCGGCTCAACACTTGCACACTTGACGAGTTTCCTCCATTGATTTTTCCTATATAATGGCTCCTCCTGCTGTATGCGGATGCATATCCCTGTGTACTCCTGGACTGACTAATGCAATATTAGAAAAGGCCCCATGCTCGGCAGAGCGTTTTCAAAAGCCCTACCAGAACTGTGTACATTCCGACGTAGACATCTCAATTTTGATCTCCACATACTATGTCAAACGTGCCTTTACATGTCCCTTATAAAGGATAAGGCTTCCCTTCAGCGATTAAAGTGGATCCTTCTCTTCTTATATCAACTCCTTCAAAAACACAGAACGTCAACTGGAAAATTGCATAAATATTTCTATTACTATTAACACTTTGTGTACTATGTAAGTAACATCAAGGATCTAGATTCCTTTTAGTAAACCCGTGTACCCTTTGGGATCTTCAGGTATTCCTCTTTTCCAAAATCCAGAGTATACACCAGAAAGCAAATACTCAAAATTTAACAAGACAGGCAAGTAGTGTTTGTCACATCCCAAAAGTTTACTTTACCAAACCAGGTAACTGAGCTCTATTACTAAGAGTGTTCTGGCCTGTATGTGTGTTAAATATCTCACCAGTGATCTCGTTGAAGTATGTTTATAGCTGAGAAGCAAATATCCTGGAATGCAGGATGAAGCAGTGCTTCTAGATGCACCATTCCTTTTCCGTGATGTGGATGAAAATTGTCCTCTTGTTAAGCGCTGCTCCTGATACTAAATAAAAAAGGCAAAGAAAACCTCTCTAGTCCCACAGCTGGAAGCTACACAGGCAGACCCGGCTGTGGTGCCTTACAAGCCACTGGACCCAGAAGAAACAGGAAGTGCTTGTTACTGCCTTTCAAAGTGCTGTAGTCTGTCTGCTTTAAGGCAGCACAGCCACGCGAGCAAAGAAAAATGGTCCCATGACTGTTTAAATCAGCTGCAAGAAGAGGTGACCGATGCTGGGACTACTGCTGATGTGGGGGAGAGGGGGGAGGAGGAGGCTAGAAGATAGCAGACACCTGAGGATGGGACAGGGACCGGGCCTGGAAGGGGCTGGACAGTGCGGGAGTGGGGGAATGGAAGAGAGTTGACATGGGGGGGGGGGATTGGGACTGGAAGAGGGCTGGATAGAGGGGGAGTGGACTGGAAGGGAGTTGACACTGGAGAGGCTGGGAATATAAGGGGCTGACATTGGAAGGCACTGGGAGAGGGTTACTGGGACTGGAAGGAGCTGATGCTGAGGTGGTTATAGAGACTTTAGGGGGCTTACATGAGGGGGGTTACTTGGACTGGAAGGTGGCTGACAGAGGTTACTGGGGCTGGAAGGGTGCTGATGCTGAGGCTGAAACAGGATATAGACTGAATTGGGGGAACTGGAAAGGGTAGGGGCTGGAAGGGAACTGTTGCTGGTAGATGCTGGGGTCAGGGTAGGGAAAACAGGCAGAAACTGAGTGAGTAAAAAGGGAGAGAGGGCAGATATATTATGTGTTTGGAGGGGGAAGTAAAAAGGTCATATATGTGGGGAGCGGTGCAAGAATGGATGTTGGGATACAGGGGAGGAAAGTCAGGGTTAATGTATATTGAAGAAGGAAGTAGATGGGTGAGTGCCGAGAAAGGAGATTAGTAGGCATGAGGATAGGTACTGGGGACATGGAGATGCAGGAAAGTAGGGACTTGTATTAGATGGATACTCTAAAATTGGGTGGAAGAACAGAATAAGACAGATTCTAAGATTAGCTGGGTATTGGGAGTGTAAGTGGGGACTGAGGGATTGGGCAAAGTGGAAGAGTGGGGACTTAAGCATAGCTTGGGGGAGATTGGGGACTAAGAACATGACCAGACATTAGGAGGATAATGGGGACTAGGTAGTGTTGGGTAGGAGTAAGGCTGTGAGAAATATGGGGAGGGGAGAGAGTCTGAAGGACCTGAAGGGTTTGGGGATGTGTTGAGAGGCAGTTGAAAAGGGATGAGAGACAAAGTAAGGGGCAGGTCTATGAAGGTAAGAGATGGTAGAAATGGGGAGGTGAAAGGGGAACTAGAAGCCTAGATAGGAAGTATGATGTGAGAAAGGAATTGGAGGTGGAGAGGGAATGTGTGATAGGGAAAAGGCTATGGCTGATTAGGGGATGAGAGACAGAAGAAAGTAGATAAGGCTGGAGAGAAGGTGAATACAAAGGGAGGAAATGGGGAACTAGAAAGTGGGTGAAAGATAAGGGAATATGAGACTGGGGAAGGAATGGGACAGAGTGGGAAATGGGAGGACTGGGGAGACAAGAGTAGGAAATGGAAAGCCAGTAGGGACTGAAAAGTGAAAAGAGGGAGACTAACAGGCAGAGACAAAGAGGACTGAAATCTAGATATAGTTTAGGTAAAAAGGCAGATGAGAGAAAAAAATAAGACAGAAGGATAAATGTCAGAGAGAGAAGTAGGAAAGGAAGAGAAGAAGACAGGGAGAGTGAAAAAACAAACAGAAAATGAAAATGAGATCCTAGAAAAAGATGTAGGAGACAACCAAGAAGAGGAAGTGGTAATGAGCGATCAGGACCAAAGTAGTTGGACAAATGAAATGATTGAACAACAACAGAACAAAAGAATGTCAGTCTTTAGAGAATGAAATGTGTGAGATTGAAAATGTTGCTTTCTTATAGCTCCCTACAGGACGGAACACATTTCTACTTCTCTTTCTTCAGTGTTTCATTGCTCAGAGCCTGTTTTGGGGGGGGGGGGGGGGTTCCATTTTATTTTTTGTCTGAATATGTGTTTCTAACTTGTAGTTTGTTATTCTTTACAAGATGATGGTCCGTTTTCCATGTGCAGCTGAAGTGAGGGATTCTGTTAACATGTTTGTGCTGGGTAGGAATCTGCAGCAGTCTGACTTGTTCTTTCCCCACTGGATATGTGCTGATGTACTAGAATATTTGTACTACTGAGTTGTTGCAATTTGAATTTTTGGACTTGGTGCTGGTGTAGTATAGTCAGCCTTTGAGTATTCATTTACGGGGTTCCGAGTTACTACACATAATGCCTTGTAGTGGAGGGAGTTTGTGTTGTCACCGATGGGACACCAGAATTTGAACAGAATCTATACTGAGTTGTAAAATGAAATACCCTACTTCTGCTCTGCATCCGCTGTTGGGAGTTTTATTGGTCAGTCTAGGAATGATCCACATGAATGAATAATTATGCTCTATTGGACTGATATTCAAAGGGCAATTATGCATTCGCCTATCTGTACATTTTCAAAAAAAAATATAGATAATATCAGGTCATTTAAATAGGTAAACAGCCAGATATTATCCATATATTTGTGAGCTAAGGTAGAGGAGGAGCGATGGCAGATATCAGTGACATTCAGCCACAACTTGGTTAAATTATACATTTAGTATTGGCCTGCCAAGTAATAGACATTAACAAACAGAGAGTGCCGACGGTCACCGTACTATCCATGCATTTATTCAGCGCTGCGACCTCTATGGAGAGTGGTGCTGATTATACAGATTAAGTTAAATGGCAGCACAGTGACAGCGCCAGCTGAAACTGTACCCCTATGTGTGCAGCTCATACTGCAAGGTTGGCTAGGGAGGGAGGCGGTGCAAAAGCAAAAGTTGGCTCAGGGCACCACAACTCCTTGAACCAGCCTTGCACACAGGCTTCAAGGCCTCTCATGCACAAGCATGCCTACTCTGTGCGGGTCCTGTTCTGTGCTGGTTTGTTAAGTTCCAAAGAAAAGTAAACTATAGTTTTCTGTCTCAACAGAAATTAGTTTACATACAGCCTTAGCAACCACTGATCTTCTTAAGCAGGTGTCTCTCTCGGATGGGGTCAGAGATTTCTTCTGCCACTCTGCAGCTCATAATGGCTCTCTCTCACTGACTCACTGTTTCATTGCTGCGCAGGCCCGGTGCTACCATTAAGTGAATGAGTGCCAGCTCTCTCGGATGCCCATTACCCCCGCTGCTGCCCCTCTCTGGGACCTACAGCAGCAGCAATGGCCTAAAATAGTCCCATGGTGCTTACTTCAAAACTTTGGCACCAAGGGGCTGTTTGTTTCCGCCCCTACCGATGCTAACTTGCAGTTTGTAAACAGGGTTGAAGTTTTGAGGTAACCACCGTTGGGCCATTTTAGGCCCTTGCTGCCACTGTACTGTAGGTCCCAGAGCCAAAGGAAAGAGCTCAGCTCCTCCACAACTGACTCTCCCTATGGAGGGTCATAACCTCTATGCTCAGCTCCACATCTTCCCAGTGGGAGTGATGCAGTCCAACCAATGATGATGGGGCTCCTTCGGGACAGTTAACTCCTTCCTTCCAGCAGGCCCAAAAAAGCATATTTTCCACTATTTACACTAAATACACATGCTTTTCATGGACCGTACAGAGATATTTCACAGAGCTATGAGTAATTCTGTGTGATTTTGCAGATTTGAGATCACAGTAATCTAATATAAAACTGGACTCATAGTTGTTAAAGTATTTCCTTCCTAAGAGAGTCTGAAAAACACAAGAGAAATTTCAGGAAAGAATTTTGATCTTTTGGAAATTTTGTTGCAGAGTAGCAATTAGTAATTATGGCTTTTATCTAATATGAAAAGTTGTTGCTGGAAACCCTACTGAGAGACAAAGAAAAGGGAAGATTAGATTCCACTGGTCAACATTGAAATCGTTACTGACTTTAAAAGGCCCTAATCTGTAGTATTCTTGGTGAGCTGAACACGAATATAACATTTAAAAGATTTTATTGGCTCTCGTTTTGAAGATATTGCATGTAGTTCATTTTTGACGTTTCACCGTGTAAATTTATCCAGTAGGACATCAACAACATCCCAAATAAGCCTTGAATGATGTAATATTGCATCACATTGCATAATACCAGCATGCACATCATCCAGAGTTGATTGCATCATTTTCTGATGCAATGCAATACTACTGCCAGACGGCTGCTGAAGCCATCTGACGTCAGCAGTGTACTATACACAGTTGGAAAGGAAAGTAATCTGGTATTTTGTTCTGATATTGAAAGCCTCATAAATGCCTTAAAAATCACTCATGACCCACAAGACTGGAGACTATTTATAGACTCTTCGAAACTGAGTCTGAAGGCTGTGCTTTTGAACAATGGAAACCGTCTTCCATCTATTCCAGTAGCACATGCCGTCCACATGAAAGAGACATACGATAACTTAAAGCATCTACTGACTTCCATTAACTATAACAAGTACAGCTGCACCTCTGTGGTGACTTGAAGGTAGTTGCCCTTTTAATGGGACTGCAGCAGGGATATATAAAATACATGTGTTTCTTATGTGAATGGGATAGCCAAGCAAGAGATTGGCACTACTTGCGGAAGGACTGGAATCGCAGACAAAATGTAACAGTTGGAGAGAAGAATATCCAGCACCCAGCTCTGGTTGAGGCTCACAAAATCCTGCTACCACCCCTTCACATCAAACTAGGTTTGATGAAAAACTTCGTGAAAGCCATGGACCGCACTTCGCCAGCTTTCCGATACCTGCATGAAAAATTCCCTCGACTCAGTGAAGCAAAGATTAAAGAGGGAGTTTTTGTGGGTCCTCAGATTTGAGAGCTCTTCAAAGATGACCGGTTCAACAACTTGCTGCAGGGTGATGCGAAACAAGCATGGAATACTTTTCGCCTAGTGTCAACAAACTTTCTCGGGAATGTTAGGGCAGAAAACTACAAGGAACTAGTAGAAGACATGCTGATGCAGTATCAGAAACTTGGCTGCAATATGTCTCTAAAGATCCATTTCCTTGATTCCCATCTCAATTTCTTTCCTGACAACTGTGGTATGGTTAATGATGAACAGGGCAAACGTTTTCACCAGGATATCGCAACGATGGAGCAAAGATACCAGGGAAAATGGTCCACTACAATGCTGGCTGACTATTGCTGGGCACTCCCCAGAGAAGCTCCCGAACAGCTGTACAAGAGACAAGTGAAAAAATCTAAGAAGTAGTCTATGACTTGGTTTTTACAGGTATTAACCGAAGGCCTATTATATTTACTATTGACATGCATTTCGTGATGTAAACATTAATTCTTGCAGATTACAAAAAAACTAGAGCCAACTTTGCAATTTCACTGTCATATTCGTGTTCAGCATATAAAAATTGATAAGAAATTACTTTTTATTTCAGTAACATGACTTTTGTAAAAATTTGTTGACCAGTGTATTCTCAGTAGAGATAAAGTATAGAATGTTATTTAATATTATTTGTGCTCCATATTTATTGGGAGTTATTTTAGAAGCCTTATTTGCAATTTCCACATGGGGATGTGGATGTCCATAATACATAGAAATTGCCAAGGGAGTGTGATTATGGTGTGGCCTGGGCAGCTCAATAATCTACATGTGCATGCCCCATTTCATATAGGGAATGCCTCTGTATGACCAAAATTGTTCCCAACCAGATTTCCATTTCAGCACATAATGTTTTTCACAAGCTTAATAACCTCCCAGAATAGCAGCAAAGTAATTCATTAACCGAGGTATCTGGATGCCCAACCTCGGCCTGAGCCCCCCCCTCCCCCTCCCCCCACCACACATACCCACCAACAGCCCTTACCACTCTGACAAAGCACGCCGACATCGGGTATTGGTGCAAAAATTGCTTGGTCGCAGCTTTTATTTAACGGTATAGAACACCAGCCCAACATGGGACAACTCAGCAATTACAACAATAACAGAATACCACCCCCCCACCGGCCGTTTCTAGCAAAGTGGTGCACCATCCACCCCCCCACCGCCCGCCTCGCCATGTTATTAGCAAAGGCCGGCTCAAGGGTTGCCAATTTTCCAGGCAGAGACCCCAGCCGGGACGTCTCCCCCAACCTCAAGAGCAGTGCTGCTCCCGTGGAAAGCGGCATCAACCTGAAATGGCCCGCTGGGTCAACGAGCACCAGCTCGCCACCCCGCCACCGGCGCAAGGTAGGCCACTATCCTTGCGCCGCCCCCACCACCGAAAGCTGCGACCAGCACCATGACTCCAATGCCTCCTGCCAGTCATTTAAGAGTAAGTCCTGCCCCACCGGGGCGAGGTGAACCCCATTGAGCCAGTACAGACCGGCGCAAGCAACATCCGCCCACAGGTGCAGTACCTGAAGCCCACCCGTCTGCTGGACCCAGCGCCCGATCTGCCGGTTGATCTTAACCAGACCCCTCGACCAACACCGCTGAGTCCAGCAGGCAGGATGGGGAATAATGTCCGACCAGATAATGGCCACCCCCGGGAGAACCTCCCGCAAATGAGCAATGTCTCTCTGCACAGTTCTGATGAGATGCCGGCAAGACCAACTTGCCAAGTCGTTGCCGCCCAGGTGGAGCAGCAGCCCAACCGGCTGCTGCCGCAGTCCGATCTCCGCCTGAACTCGGGCCACGAGCTGTCCCCAATGCATGCCACGGTGACCCATCCAGCACAGCCGCACTCCAGACGTAGCCAGACCGAGGTGGGCAACTAACGGCCGAATCGCCGCCCGACGCTCCGCCCAGTAGACAAAGGAGTGCCCAATGATCCACCAGTCTCTGGAGCACCCACCATCTGAAAGCAGAAAAGAGCGGACTGCCACCAGCAAGCAACTCTGCAATAGGAAGAGAAGACATTAGTACCCCCGAGCCCCCCCCACACACCCCTGTAGGCGGACTGCCGCCCAGACACCACGCGGCCCTATTCCGAGCCGCCGGAGGCTGAGGGGTGAACATACCCTGCAAAGGCCCCAGAACGCCACCTACCAATGCGCTGAATAACCCGCATGTCCAAGCCCGCGGCTGCCGCACTAGTAGCCGCCCCAATCCAGAACGAGTGCGAAGTGTAACATCGATCAGCACAACCCAAGGCACGCAACACCAGCCGGAGCACAGCCGTGAACTGGAACTGCGTCACCGGCTTGCCGTCAGCGTGAATGAAAAAATATCCCCGTGCCGCCGACCGCCGCTGCACGTAGCTGCGCAGTGCACGAACTGGGCAGGACAACAAGGGAGAGATGGTGCTTAAGAGGACCCAGCCCCCTTTTCCAGACTGATCCGTCTTCAACCACGGTAAGAAAATCCGGACCCGCGCAGGCTCCACCCGGACGTGCTCGACATCGAGCCCACCAAAAGCCCCCCGTCTCGCGGACCTAGGGACGAGCTCGGACACCCAGAAGGCACCGAAAAACGCCGTAGTACACAGCGCATGAAACAGGACCGCCTCGAAACCAGAGGCTGCCACCCGCGGTAAAGCCTCGCAAATCTGCAACAGAAGCTCGTGAGATACCGGGAGCCTCCAATCCCGCAACCCAGGTTGCACCCTAGCCCAGCCAGCAAGCAGCCGCCGGACTAGAAAGGATATGCGAGGGTTACCCCAGCCAGCGGCCTTACAAAAGAAAGAAAATCCCGCCAACGGTCCCGTGACCGCTGAACGAGCCCAGGCCTCCTTCTTAGCCCACAGCACGAAGCGGCCAACCAGTTCGTCAGGTACCGCCCCCCCAGACCAGCCCAGTGCGCTCACAAATGCACTCACCTGTGAGTAGCCACGCCGGTACGTCGCCCAAGTACTGCGTGCCACCGAAGCGGCCAGCAAAGACATTACGTCGGGGTCCCAACCTTCCAGAGATGTTCCGGTACCCGTGAGGCCAGCTCGTCCGCCCCTGGAGCCAACCGCCGGAACAGCGCCCACTGAAAACGGGATAACGCGTCAGCAATGGAATTCTGGGAACCCGGCACATGCCGTGCCTGAGCGGTGACATTCAGATGCAAGCAGGCCAACACGAACACCCTCATCAATGAAGCTACCCTCGGACAGCGAGGCGCATGCCAGTTAATGACCTCAACCACCGCAGCATTATCACACCAGAACACAACCCGCCGATCACGCAGCCGGTCCGGCCATACCCAAAAAGCCACCACTATCGGGAAAAGCTCCAAAAAGGTGATGTTCCGGGTCAAACCGGAGCGTACCCAATCCGCAGGCCAAGGCTCCGCACACCAGGCACCGTGACAAAAGGCACCAAAACCGGAACTGTCAGACGCGTCCGTAAACAAATGCAGGTCGCGATTCGATAGCTCAGGCAACTGGAGCACAGAGCAACCGTCAAAACCGGCCAGGAACGCATCCCAGACCCGCAAGTCCTCACGCATCCCCGCAGATACCCGGATCCGATGGTGGGGGAGGCACAGTCCCGCCATAGCCAGGGATAAGCGCCGCGCAAAGGGGCGCCCCATGGGAAGGACACGGCAAGCAAAGTTGAGGTGCCCTACCAACGACTGAAGTACCCGGAGGGAAATCTTGGCGGCAGAGCCGACAGAGGCCACCAACTCCCAGAGCCGCTGGATCTTCGATGCCGGCAAGCGCACGACCATAGCAACCGTATCGATCTCGATGCCTAAGAAGGTGAGGCAAGTAACCGGTCCCACAGTTTTATTGGCCGCAATGGGAATGCCAAAGGCCTCGGCCAAGGCCAGGAAAGTTCGCAAGAGAGTGGGACAGGTGGAGGTCTGCTCTGGCTCGACAAACAGGAAATCATTGAGGTAGTGCACAATGCTGGAGACCCCCAACTACCACTCCACGACCCAATGCAAGAAGGTACTAAACGCCTCGAAATAGGCGCAAGAGATGGCACAGCCCATAGGCATGCACTTATCAAAGTAGAACTGCGTCTCGAAATGAAAACTGAGCAAAGGGAAAGCCGAAGGGTGCACCGGCAACAAACGAAACGCCGATTCGATGTCCACTTTGGCAAGCAGGGCACCGGGCCCACATTGGCGCACAAGGGAAACGGCCGCGTCGAAAGAAGCATAATGCACCGTGCAGAGCTCGCGAGGTATGCAGTCATTGACAGAATCACCGGGCGGGCAAGAGAGGTTGTGTATCAACCGGAACTTGCCCGGCTCCTTCTTGGGAACCACTCCCAACGGCGAGACGGTGAACGGGGAAAAGGGGGGTGCCGATAAGGGGCCCGCCACCCTACCTAGTGCACACTCCTCCGAAATCTTCCGTCGCACGAAATCGCCGTGTTCCCGCACGGAACCAGCATTGCGAAGCCCCCCCCCCCCCGTGTGGATGCACCCCGGACGGGGATGCGAAAGCCGCGCGAAAACCCTCTTAAAAGCAAACCAGCCACACTCCCGTGACGGGACCGCCCGTACTCCAACAACCACGGGCGCATCACCTCGACCCTCACAGGGGTAGGGGTAGGGGCATGCGCCCCGCCCACTGCCTCACTTACCCCCTGCAGGGGCTCCCGCGACCCCCTTCCTGCTACACTTTGTGGCCGCATGCGCGCCCCCATACAAGGAGCAAGCATGTTTGAATTTGCAGTCGGGGAAGGGGCAGGACGCCTTGTTGAAGCGCCAGCAAATGTCCCCCCCAACGGCACCCCCCCTGGACTGAGGCAGGGCAGAGACGGAGGCCCGAAAGGCATGCCCCCCCGACGGCACCGGAGACGACCCCGCCTTTGCGACCGCGGCACCTGATCCCCCAACCCGACCCCTCGCGGACATCTGGGTCAACCAAAGATTGATGTCCTTCGTCCCCCACAACAAACGACTATTCTCCTCCATTTGGTCCCGAATCTCCTCATCATAATTCAACCAGGCCTACCCCGCATGCGCCTGGGACGCCGCCAAAATGTTATCGGCGTAAGCCAACAAGGCCCCGTACTGGTCCGGGAAATAGTGCCCCCAGACACTCGCTAAGCGCAAGAAGGCACGGGTCCAGTTAAGGGTGTTGCGAGAGACCTTACACACCCTGCCCGCCTTTTCATCCTCCTTGCGTTTCTTCCTGCTCTCACCGAGACGCTTCCGACCATCAAGGAGACAGAAGATGTCAATGTACTTGCGACGCTTGATCCGCCGGCGCAACTTCCATGGAACACACTCCCACAACTCCGCGCAACATACGACGGATGTCCCCGCATCCGTCCCGCCGTCAGCCGACACAGGCGCAGAGCCGTGCGAGGAGGCCGAGGACGATGTCGAGGAAGAGGAAGACGAAGATGCCCGCCTACAGCAACGACCCCGCCTATGCTTGGCCTTCTCTTTCAGTGCCCCAACAGAACCCGGAACGGAATCAAGAGCCCCCCCCGCCACCCCACCAGAGAGCCCCGCATACTCACCGACCCCACCGGAGGAGTCCACCGGAGCACTCCCAGGTGACATTCCAGACGCCGCAGCGACCAGCTCATTCGCGGAACTCGAAGGACCTGCGCCAGCCGGCCCGGCAGCAGTAGCCATGGACGTCGAAGGCGTCGAATGCTGCGGTACCTGCGAAGAGAAAGGAGAAAAACCAGCAGCCAGAGCCCCAGCAGTACTAGGCGCTGCACGCGGCCCGGCACCCCAACCATGTGCTGAAGACCCCAAACCCCCGGCCTCCCACACAGCAGCGCTCCCAGCCACCCCATGCCCATCACTGAACCAACCACCCCAGCCCCCCCCATTGTCCTAAGCCACCCGACGGAACAGCCACATACGCCCACGGGCCAACCGGACCAAAGAAACCGGGAGGAGGCGGGGAACCCAGAAGGGCGGGGGAACCGCCCCCATCGCCCAGAGAAGGCGAAAAACCAGAGGGCCTGCCCACCCCCCCCTCCAACAACGAGCCCACGGCCGGACTCCCCGGGGACCAGGCCCCACCACCACCCAGGCGACCAGGATTCTCAGCAACCCCAAGCGCACCAACACCACCCAAAACCCCTGGGTAAGGGTCCGGCGCTCCTTGCACTGCGCCTTCAGACGTGTTCCCGGGCACGGAAGGCAGAATAGCGGCCCCCCGGCCCCGAGCCCCTCGGGACCTGCCGCACCCACGCCCTGGCCGGACCCCACGAAGAGCACTGGGGACCGGGGAAGCGGTGCGCGCCGCCCTACCGTGGCCCAGCGGCGTGGCCCCATGCCTCGGAGCTCCCTGCCCGCGTGCAGCGACCCGCGGCCCTTTCCCCGCCCCCCGCCGAAGAAGACGCCGGGCCATGAGCCACCCAGACAATAGCACTGCTAGCCCTGGAAAGTTATTGAAAATGCAGCTCTTCCCCTATTTATTCCTCTGTTTTTATTTATATATATATATTTTTTTTTGGCAAGAGCGCCCAGCCCTCCCGTCCCCATATCGCCCCCCTGGCCGCACACCCCCCCCCCCCACCAAACCAAGCACCAAGGACAAGGAAGGGCAGGGCAGAACCCTACGTGCCCAACAGCCGGCTCACACGCGGCGAAGTTTTGTGCGTTTTTTTTTTTTTTTTGTAATGTGACTCGGCTCTCCAGCAGAGCAGAATAACGGGGCCCGACCCAGACGAAGAAAACCCCCGGCAACCGTCGCCGCGGGCGAGGCCTACCCACCCGTACGCCACAGGGAAAAAATGGAGCCCCGCCAGACACAAACCTTCACGCTGCGCGAGCAAGAGGAAGAGGGAGACAGACAGCCGGCGATCCCTCCTTGCTCGCGCTGCTCCGCCCACCTGACCGCCTGCGCGGTCCAATCGCCAGGCTCCACCTGACCAGCGTGAAGCCCCGGCGCGGATGCCCTGCCTGCCGCCCAGCCACAGTTCCCCCTCCCCACCCACAGCGAAAGAGGCCTGCCGCGTGGTCGGGCCCCGGGAACCCGGTTACTGGGCCGGCCGCAGGACCGGGGCCCGGCGGCGCAGCCTGGACAAGCATGAAAAAACTGCTGTCAATTCACCTGTACTTACATCATAATCATCATCATCTTCATATATAAAAACTCGAGAGGAAAAAGATCTCAGTATGTGGAAAAAGAGCATTTATGAAATTGGCCCATTCACTTCAAGCCTACTTATCAATGCCCATTATAATACCATCACAGGTTTTAAAAACCTCTCCGTTATTTGAAAAAGGCTTAAGAACACTTATCTTTTCATTTACTATCACTCAGTCTTCAGGCAGAGTTCCACCACCCCAATGCCGACAGTGTTTCGCTTGACGCTGCTTAAGGGAGTACATCAAGGGACTTCCCCATAAAAACAAAACAATACATTAGCTAACAAACATTCCTTAGCATAAATTTTCAACTCATCTACCAGAGCAGACATGTGTGGATTTACTTTGTGGCTAATGTTAAGCTTCCCAAAATCCTATTCCTTCCAATGTTCAAACAAAAGAGAAAATTCTACTGCCTTATCCAGCAGAATTTCCCACACAAACCCCTACTCAAATATTATTTAAACTATCTACACAACTTACCCAAGGACACCAAAAAAGCTACACTAAATTCACGACGACTGACCAAACAGCTCCATCCATTCACTGCAGTTTTCAGGCTTGTATCATCCTAGCGCATAACCTCAAGAGGACACTATGCAAGTGCTTTTAACCCACCTGGTTACTTCCCTTTATTGGCTTGACTTCATACTGCAGTCCTAATGCTCTCCTCATTTATCAATTCAAAATCAATATCATGGAAGCAGACGTATGTGTATATATATATATATATATATACTTCGTAACTATTGTTAATCTTCCCAACGTCGTCGTCTTATCAATATTCAGAGAGCAGAGGAAATCCTACGATCTTATCCAGCAAAAATTCTTCACCCAAACCCCAACTTAAATATTCCTTAAACTGTCAACACAACCTACCCAAAAATGCAGAGAAAGTTAATCTAAATACCTGGCAACTTACAAACCAGTGTTATCATTCACTGCTGTTCCCAGGCTTGCATAGCCTCAAAAGGACATTGGGCAAGCACTTTTTTAAAAACACCCGGTTACTTCCCTATATCATCTAGATTTCATGCAACAGCCCTAGCGTTCTCCACATCTATTGATTCAAAATCAACATCAAATAGAACTCAGGATCCGTCAGCAAACGCTCCATTCCAGGGCAGTGTTCAGTCCCTTTGGATGGACCATTTGCAATTTAAAGATCCATTATTGTTCTCTACAAATCAATGCTTTATTCCTGTCTCCACTGCGAACATTTGGAGGAACATGATCAATACAAAAGCATCTTAAATCATCAAAAACATACTGATGGTCAAACAATGCTGAATCATAGGTGCCTCCTCAACTTGGCAATTCAAATTACTCTTATGCTTCAATTGCTGCGTAGTTTACTTTTATGGTGTGAGAGTGGGCTGTGTGTGTGTGTGTATGTGTGTCTGTGTGTGTGTGTGTATGGTGCAGGAAAGGGGTGCATGTGTAGTATAGGGCTGGGGTGTGTGTGGTGTGAGAGTGGGCTGTGTGTGTGTGTGTGTATGGTGCGGGTAAGGGGTGCATGTGTAGTATAAGGCTGGAGTGTGTATGGTGTGAGAGTGGGCTGTGTGTGTGTCTGTGTGTGTGTGTATGGTGCGGGAAAGGGGTGCATGTGTAGTATAGGGCTGGGTTGTGTGTGGTGTGAGAGTGGGCTGTGTGTGTGTGTGTATGGTGCGGGTAAGGGGTGCATGGTAGTATAGGGCTGGGGTGTGTATGGTGTGAGAGTGGGATGTGTGTGTGTGTCTGTGTGTGTGTGAGTATGGTGCATGAAAGGGGTGCATGTGTAGTATAGGGCTGGGGTGTGTGTGGTATGAGAGTGGGCTGTGTGTGCCTGTGTGTGTGTGTATGGTGCGGGAAAGGGGTGCATGTGTAGTATAAGGCTGGGGTGTGTATGGTGTGAGAGTGGGCTGTGTGTGTGTGTGTGTGTCTGTGTGTGTGTGTATATGGTGCGGGAAAGAGGTGCATGTGTAGTATAGGGCTGGGGTGTGTGTGGTGTGAGAGTGGGCTGTGTGTGTCTGTCTGTGTGTGTGTGTATGGTGCGGGAAAGGGGTGCATGTGTAGTATAGGGCTGGGGTGTGTATGGTGTGAGAGTGGGATGTGTGTGTGTGTGTCTGTGTGTATGGTGCGGGAAAGGGGTGCATGTGTAGTATAGGGCTGGGGTGTGTATGGTGTGAGAGTGGGCTCTGTGTGTGTGTGTGTGTGTGTGGTGTGGGTAAGGGGTGCATGTGTAGTATAGGGCTGGGGTGTATATGGTGTGAGAGTGGGATGTGTGTGTGTGTGTGTGTGTGTGTGTGTGTGTGTGTGTGGTGCGGGAAAGGGGTGCATGTGTAGTATAGGGCTGGGGTGTGTGTGGTGTGAGAGTGGGCTGTGTGTATGTCTGTGTGTGTGTGTGTGTATGGTGTGGGAAAGGGGTGCATGTGTAGTATAGGGCTGGGGTGTGTATGGTGTGAGAGTGGGCTGTGTGTGTGTGTGTGTGTGTGTGTCTTTGTGTGTGTGTATGGTGCGGGAAAGGGGTGCATGTGTAGTATAGGGCTGGGGTGTGTATGGTGTGAGAGTGGGCTCTGTGTGTGTGTGTGTATGGTGCGTGTAAGGGGTGCATGTGTAGTATAGGGCTGGGGTGTGTATGGTGTGAGAGTGGGGTTGGTGTGTGTGTGTGTGTGTGTGTATGGTGCGGGTAAGGGGTGCATGTATAGTGTAGGGCTGGGGTGTGTATGGTGTGAGTGTGTGTGTGTGTGTGTGTGTGTGTGTGTGTGTGTATGGTGCGGGAAAGGGGTGCATGTGTAGTATAGGGCTGGGGTGTGTGTGGTGTGAGAGTGGGCTGTGTGTGTGTGTATGGTGCGGGTAAGGGGTGCATGTGTAGTATAGGGCTGGGGTGTGTATGCTGTGAGAGTGGGCTGTGTGTGTGTGTGTCTGTGTGTGTGTGTGTGTATATGGTGCGGTAAAGGGGTGCATGTGTAGTATAGGGCTGGGGTGTGTATCGTGTGAGAGTGGGCTGTGTGTGTGTGTGTCTGTGTGTGTGTGTATGGTGTGGGAAAGGGGTGCATGTGTAGTATAGGGCTGGGGTGTGTGTGGTGTGAGAGTGGGGTGTGTGTGTGTGTGTATGGTGTGGGTAAGGGGTGCATGTGTAGTATAAGGCTGGGGTGTGTATGGTGTGAGAGTGGGCTGTGTATGTGTGTGTGTGTGTGTATGGTGCGGGTAAGGGGTGCATGTGTAGTATAGTGCTGGGGTGTGTATGGTGTGAGAGTGGGGTTGGTGTGCGTGTGTGTGTGTGTGTGTATGGTGTGGGTAAGGGGTGCATGTGTAGTATAGTGCTGGGGTGTGTATGGTGTGAGTGTGTGTGTGTGTGTGTGTGTGTGTGTGTATGGTGCGGGAAAGGGGTGCATGTGTAGTATAGGGCTGGGGTGTATATGGTGTGAGAGTGGGCTGTGTGTGTGTGTGTGTGTATGGGCGGGTAAGGGGTGCATGTGTAGTGTAGGGCTGGGGTGTGTGTGTGTGTGTGTGTGTATAGTGTGGGTAAGGGGTGCATGTGTAGTATAGGGCTGGGGCATGTATGGTGTGAGTGGGCTGTGTGTGTGTGTGTGTATGGTACGGGTAAGGGGTGCATGTGTAGTATAGGGCTGGGGTGTGTATGGTGTGAGAGTGGGCTGTGTGTGTGTGTGTGTGTCTTTGTGTGTGTGTATGGTGCGGGAAAGGGGTGCATGTGTAGTATAGGGCTGGGGTGTGTATGGTGTGAGAGTGGGCTCTGTGTGTGTGTGTGTGTATGGTGCGTGTAAGGGGTGCATGTGTAGTATAGGGCTGTAGCGTGGGGTGCATGTGTGTATGGTGTGAGAGTGGGGTGTATGTGTGGTGCGGATAAGGGGTGCATGTGTAGTATAGGGCTAGGGCGTGTATGGTGTGAGAATGTGGTGTGTGTGTATGTGTGTGTGTGTGTGTGTGTGTGTATGGTGCGGATAAGGGGTGCATGTGTAGTATAGGGCTGTAGCGTGGCGTGTATGGTGTGAGAGTGGGCTGTGTGTGTGTGTGTGGTGCGGGTAAGGGGTGTATGTGTACTATAGGGCTGGGGTGTGCATGGTGTGAGAGTGGGCTGTGTGTGTGTGTATGGTGTGAGAGTGGGCTGTGTGTGTATGGTGTGAGAGTGGGCTGTGTGTGTGTTTATGGTGTGAGAGTGGGGTGTGTGTGTGGTGTGAGAGTGGGCTGTGTGTGTGTTTGTGTGTATGGTGTGAGATTGGGGTGTGTGTGTGTGGTGTGAGAGTGGGCTGTGTGTGTGTGTGTGTGGTGCGGGTAAGGGGTGCATGTGTACTATAGGGCTGGGGTGTGCATGGTGTGAGAGTGGGCTGTGTGTGTGTATGGTGTGAGAGTGGGCTGTGTGTGTGTGTGTGGTGTGAGAGTGGGCTGTGTGTGTGTTTATGGTGTGAGAGTGGGGTGTGTGTGTGTGGTGTGAGAGTGGGCTGTGTGTGTGTATGTGTGTGTGTATGGTACGGGTAAGGGGTGCTTGTGTAGTATAGGGCTCCGGTGTGTATGGTGTGAGAGTGGGCTGTGTGTGTGTGTGTGTGTGTGGTGCGGGTAAGGGGTGCATGTGTACTATAGGGCTGGGGTGTGCATGGTGTGAGAGTGGACTGTATGTGTGTGTATGGTGTGAGAGTGGGCTGTGTGTGTGTGTGTGTGTATGGTGTGAGAGTGGGCTGTGAGTGTGTGTGTGTGTGTGTGGTGTGAGAGTGGGCTGTGTGTGTGTGTGTGTGTGTGTGGTGTGAGAGTGGGCTGTGTGTGTGTGTATGTGTATGGTACGGGTAAGGGGTGCTTGTGTAGTATAGGGCTCGGGTGTGTATGGTGTGAGAGTGGCATTTACCTTCTTCCACTTTCTCATGACCCTGTTTCTCTAGGGAGTTTTTAGATTAGTTATACCGTTTGATGTCTACTAAGATTCTCTTTATGCGTGTCATACAGGGGTCTGCACAAAGCTTGTGACACTTTCAAAGAGGCCTCCTAAGTGCTATAGAATATTTATCCCAATGACTCCAGGGATTCTCTCTTCAGAAGATCCTTCCCTTCTAGGCGTACCTCTTATTATGAAGATACACCTGCTGAGCACCACTTGTCCCATACACCTCATGTCAGTTTTAATACACCCCAATACAGACAGAGTGGTTCCATTAGTTCCAGTTAACTTCACCCGTCTGGCATTCTTTATACTCAGGGTTGTTGAAATAATTGTAGTAATGACTTGCTGTATTATTAGTCACATCAGATCCAGTATCTGTGATACATCTGGTCACAATTCCTCCAGTTGTTATCATCTGCACTGGACTCTGGCCTAATGACCTTTTCCTCTTTAACTCGCATTTGTTGCCACTGTCAGGTTCAAACTTCTGTATGTAAATTTTGGGTCCAGGAAGGCATCAATCTCACAAGTCTGAGGCATATTGGACTTGGTACCTTTGGTTCAGAGTCAACTTGCAGATCCTTTCTCTCTCTTGACTCTCTTTCTGGATATCAAAATATAGACTTTCACTTTGACATTCCTGAGCAATGTGTCCTGGCTCATCACATAGATAACAAATCAGGTCTCCTGTCTTGTTACATCGGGAAGATTGCCTCGACCCAGACACCACTCCATCGGGGATAATGTCCATTGTCTGAATAAGTTGAAACTCTCTACTGGTCTACTGGAAAAGAGAGCCTGATACAGCTCTTCTTGCCTTCTTCCAATTAGGATGCACTGATGCAGAATAGCGCGGTATATAAGAGAATGTAAATAAAATAAATAAATAAATTTGCTCCACTGCTTTAATCAGCTCTAGGATGGTGGATGCTAATGGATCTGCTTCAGCTTTTGTAGCTCTCATTGGTACTTCTGTTCCTTATGCAGAATTCTGATAGGTCCCACTCTGAAGCTATGGGGTGCCTCTACTTTTTACGTCCAGGAGTCAGCTCCATTCAGAATCTCCAGAAAGGACAATCTGGAATTCTTATCAACCATCTCCTTGTTTTTCAGTGAAGGGTGTCTTTTCGCAACCTGAGTACAAACTGCTTTTTCAACATAACATCTATATCCCCAACTCAAGAAGCATCCCTGTTGATTTTTCGTGCTAGTTTCTCCTGCAGCTGATTAGCAAATGCTCTTATGGACATTCCTTCTAGATGGTGACACTCATAGAACTCTCAAATTCTGATACTTAGGGGAACTTTGTCACCATTCACTTGCATCAGCAGCTCAAAGATTATGTCCACTGAGTCAGTAGTACTGGAAGAATATGTCACCATGTCCTTTGCTTGCCCCTTCAAGTAATCCTTCACTACATTGACTTGATCCTCAGGGTGCACTTGTGAAATCTTCAATGCTGCCTTTGTCTGGCTGATCCATTCCTCTACTGACAAATCATCGGGCTTGGTAGGAAAACCCTAAAAGTCAGGAATCTTTTTCTCTCGAGGTACTACCACTGTAGGTACACTCTGGCTCACACAAGTTTCCACTTCATGTTGCTGTTCCCTTAGCATTCCTCCAAGGCTTGTACTTGAGGGGTGTCTCCCATTCTGTCTATGGTGGTATCTGCTTATGTGCTTAGCTCTTCCTCATGTGGCCTCTGTGCTTTCCTATGGCAGGTTTGGAGCCACACATGTCTGTCAATCATCTTATTTTCTTCTTTGTCTTCCCTTATATGGCTCATTATGCTATTCTTCCTCTTCTGAGATAGTCTTCTGCTCCTCTGATGTCAGGGTCCTTTCCTGTTCCAGGAATGTAGTGGGGCACTTCCTGTGCCTGGTTCTGGTCCTCTGGGAGAAGGGGAGAGTAGGAACTCTCCTTCCCTATGTTGTCTTGCAGTGCAGGCTGGTGGAACCTTTAATCTTCTGCCTCTGTTTCTAGCAGGGACTTCTCAGTGCAGGACCTCCACTTTGCTGTCTCCCGATGCTGGATTGTCTCTAGTGTGGAAGGCATGGGGGGTCCTTAATGCTGCCCATTTCTGGGCTCCTTAGGGAAGCAGTCTTTTTAAAATAACACAGGTACACTAAAAAAATTTTTTTTTAAACTGCCTCTAATGTTTCGATTGATTTTTACGTTTTTTGGTGCGCTGAATCCAAATCTGGCAACCAATTTGCTCCATCACGTACAGATTTTTTGCTACATTGGGTTAGCAGTTTGAGGTGAACGTTTCAGATTGAGTGCGATCCAGATAAAAGTTTCTTGGATGAATTCTTTATACTAATTGTTTAGTAGTTATTCAAATAAGAATAAAGAAAATTGTAACAAGGCAGCACATAAGAATAGAGTAATGTCAACAAAACACACTGTGATGGTAGCAAAATTGTCTGCACTTAAAACAGCCACATACATGTGCACAAACATTGAGCATATAAGAGCGAGGTTAGACACAAAGCAAAGCAAAGAAATGTGCAAAAAATGTTGTAAGAATAGAAAACGCAAACCGCACCATTGCAATACATGAAGACAAACACCCGATGGTGTGAAAATAAAATTCTAATAAATGAGATCCGACACTGTGGTAATAACTAGCAAATTTTTATTTCAAAGTTTAGTAAAAACACGATATTTGTCAACACAGTTTAGATTTTAAAGTCATTCTTGGGTCAATCAATCTCCTGGTGGGCCCGTTTCTTCTTCCCCCCGAATGCTTCTCTTGGTGCGCTGCTTGGCGTATTTTTCATCTGGGGTTTCCCGCAGCAGCAACCAGCAGAAATCAGCCATCATAGTGGTGTTCCATCTTCCTTGGTACCTTCTCTCTGCGTCCTTGATGTCCTGGTGAAACCTTTCACCTTGTTCTTCACTGTATGCCCCCAAGTTTTCGGGAAAGTAGTTCACATGGGAGTGCAAGAAATGGACTTTCAGGCTCATGTTACAGCCTTGTTCTTTGAAGGCATTGAGCATCCTGGCAACAATATCCTTATAGTTCTCATCCCGCCTGTTCCCCAAGAATTTGAGAACATCCTCCTTGAAGGAATCCCAGGCTTCTTTTTCCTTCTCAGACATCGTTTCAGCGAATGCTCCATCTGAAATGAGTTTCCTTATATCAGGGCCAACAAACACTCCTTCCTTTAGCTTTGCTTCAGAAAGTCGGGGGAACTTTGAACAAAGGTACCGAAAGCACTCACCATCTTTTGGAAGGGACTTGATGAATTGCTTAATGAGACCCAACTTAATGTGGCGAGGTGGTAATAGAATTTTATCACGAGGTACCAAGCTCTCATGAAGAACATTTTTCTCACCGGGTCTCAAATACTCCCGAATTGGCCAGTCTTTTTTCCCCCAGTGTAGGTCGCGGGCCCGGCTATCCCACAAGCAAAGGAAGCAGGGATATTTGGTGAAACCGGATTGCTGCCCTAATAGCATGGATAGAATTTTAAAGTCTCCACAAATCATCCACTTATGCTCATCATAACGAATCTTCTGAAGAATCAGGGCCAAATTCTTGTATTTTTCTTGGAGAATAACAGAGTGAGCAATAGGAACTGAAGCGAATGTGTTGCCATTATGAAGAAGAACACCTTTTATGCTGTCTTTTGACGAATCAATGAACAGCCGCCATTCAGCAGGATCATACTTGAGTTTAAACTTTTCCATCACTGCGTATATATCATTGCAAAATACCAAATCTTCCTCTTTGCTGAAATACTTCAAAAATTGTGTCTCGCGGTTGCGGTACCAATAAAAAGATGTTCCTGGTGACAATAGATTTTTCTGTTTAAGCCGAGAACCTAGCAGTTGGGCAGCATCTTTTGGGAGTCCTAAATCTCGGACTAAATCATTCAATTCAGCTTGAGAGAAAAGTTCAGGTTTCGGATCTGGTTCAGTTTCAAACTCGGAAGTACTGGACTCATCGGGAAAAGCCATCTGATGAGTCTCATCATGATCAGAACCGTCCACACAAATATGATCCAAAGATTTTGGTGGTTCAGGCACAGGTACTTCGTTGCTATGAGGCATAGGCCTAATTGCTGAGGGAAGGTTGGGGTAACTTATTACGTTCTTATTTTTAAGTTGTATCCCTTCACAATGCAAGAGCAAAAATAGCAGTCACTGCTGTGGTCTCTTTGTTCACGCCACATCATAGGTATTCCGAAACGAAATGCTTGTTTTTTACCTTTCATCCATAAGCGTAGATCTTCCTCACATGTCTTGCACACTTTGTGAGGAGCCCACGGTTTGTCTTGATCGCCTAACTTCAAACCGAAATAGGCAAAATATACTTTTTTAATAAATGCAGAAATGTTCCTCTGCCGCTTTTTCACAGTATATTCCCCACAAATAAAACAAAAACTGTCCGGAGAGTTGACGCAACCTCTGGCTCTGTGAGCCATCACAAATACACAGCACTGCAATTTTGCAAGAAAACGTGACGTGATGGAACATTTTGTTTTTTTTCCTGGATTCAGCACCCCAAAATCTATAGGAATCAGTTGCAAAACTGGAGGCAGTTTTTTGGTAGTGTACCTGTGTAATCAGTGGAGGCATGACTTCTTTTCTGCCAGGCTCGATGCTGCTCTGAGCTTTCTCTTGTACTGCAACCTGGTTTGGGGGAGAAGGTACAGGTTCAGCTTGCCAGATCTGCCCCAGCCACAGCTGTACTCCTGAGGTTGACTCCATGGCTCTTCTGTTTCTTTCCTTTACTCTCCCATGATTGGAGCCCCACTGCTGCCCATGGGGAAAAGCCGCTGCACAACCCAAACACCTCTGGGTAGCTCCTCAAGGAAAAATACATGGGTTTTTTTTCCTTTTTTTCTTTTTCACTAGTTACACTTTCCAGGAGGAACATAATCTCTTTCTCTAAGCCTCGATACCAGTGCAGAGCTTGGAAAGAAAATAACCAAGTCAGAGCACTGTCAAAGATGTAGACATGGTGCAATGCAACTAAACAACGGTTTATCTGTGCACATGATAGACTGAGAGCAATTTAAAGACATTGGTCATTGTTTTCGTTCATGTGACTGTCATTACCTGTCATGTTTATGCTGCTAACTATAGGGGGAGAAGAGAAAAGAAAGCGAGAGCTTGGGGGCAGGAGGAAGAGATGGGGAGGAGAGTGAGGAGAGAGGGAAAGCATGGTAGGATAAGTAAAGAGTGAAAAGCAAAAGAAAACAGAAAGGGAGAGGAATGAAGAATTTGCAGGAGGAAAGGGACCAAAAAAGAAGTAATAGAACTCAAATGTAAAAAAAAGGAGAGAGTCCAAAAAGAGAAAAAAAAAATCAGGCAGACTTGTGGAACAGAGAACCAGACAAAAGACTAAGAAACAGAGCAGAAAATAAACCCCCAGACACCAGCTGTTGGAAAGCTATTCTATTTTCTGAAGAGAATTGTTTGAGTTGGCCTTATCCCTCCTCGGCAGACATAAACCAGACGACTTAAACTGGATCACTAATATGTTCTTGAGAAAATAAACTTTGAAGCCCGCTTCTTGGATATCAGAAAATTAATTGTCTGGGAAAGAGAGAGCAATTTTCATTCTCGCTGTTTTGGGGAAAAGTCCACAGGTACTTTTCCCTGTGGAAATTGCACCACGTTTTAAAAAAGAAAGTATATATGCATGTTTCCTTTGATGCTTTCACATGCAGATGTTTGCACCTGTTTTTTGAGTAGGGTAGTTTTTTAGGAAGATAATGTGCATGGACTTGAAAATCCAATCTACACACGCTGTTTTCCGATCCCACTCAAAAGATGCCTCCCCTAAATGTGGGCAAAACTATGAATATTATGGAACAATGCATGTATTTTAGTTGTACCGAGGATGGATAAATTTTAGACAATTAATTTATGTATGTGTGAATGTCTTTGAGAACTGTCCAGAAGACTAGTTTGGCAAAAGAAAATTCTGTTTAAACTGCTGTCTTATAGTGTTCACTATTTTGGGAGCAAGTGTGCTCAATTTTCCTGCCAAAAATCTGGCAACTTAACAGGAACAAGAGCACTATTGTGATGCAGAACAGCCAGTTTGGGTGAGCTGGCCCGTAAAAGGAAAAGGAAGTATACTAAGTGGGTCATTCCTGAACACAAATAAGGGGTCTGTACATGCAGCGGGGAAGTCTGTGTGCCGTAAATGCCCCAGACCCTATTCTGAAACACTGCTGACATGCACGTCCACAGCACCAGCACGGGGATCTCAGAACAAGAGCAGGAGGGGTGGAACAGGGGTGTGGTCAGCTGCAGAGATGTAGAAAGCGTATTCAGGAAAGGCCCATGTACGTATTGTGTTTCCCAGAAATGTCCACATTATTCCTGCTGAAACGTGGAATAAGGCCAGGACTTAGAAGAAATTCTGCTCTTCTCTGTAATGCGGCTCATATTGAAGAATGGTTGTGACAAGTATGTTTTGAACTGGTGTGACTGGAAAAATACTAGATACAGTCTTAAGGTGCAGGGAGCAGAGGTAAGGGAATGTTGTAAGGTAAAGAAACATTTCTAAACAGCCTTATAAAAATATTAAGAAGAACAATAATATTTACTCAGGCTATGTACCTATGTGCTGTTTGTACTAAAGAAGCCAATCTTCGGAACACTAACAATTTCCATTTTCTGAAAAATGGGACTGCTGATGCAGGAAGAGTATGGGCGTGAGCAGGGAAAGGATTCCTTTCTGGGCGAGAAACGGATATCATATTTGTAATCCTGGTACCCCATGTGATTATGTTATGTCATAACTGTTATGTATAGGTTCAGGGCATCTTTTTGGCAGAATCATGTTTTTGTGACAGAAAGTAAGAGAGTATGTGTGTTGTGTGTGTGGTTTGAGGGGTACATGGGGAAATCTGGTGTGTTCATCTGCAATTCAGGGGGGACATGGAAGCCTGGCCAGTACCTGGACCATATGGATGACCGCAGCATCACCAGGTGCCAGTGTGATTGAGCAGTCAAACTTAGAGAGGGTTCACTATAGCTAAATATCAAAACATTTCCCCAATAATAAGGGACCCTCAGAATAAGGGCACTCAACAGTGCAAACAGCATTAATGCATGCCCATAATGCACATTTTGTGGGACCAATGGTGTTGCTATTGAGCATGTATTAGTGCTGTTTGCACTGCTGAATGCCCTTATTCTGAGAGTCTCTATTATTGACAGAGATATATTTTGACATTTAGCCATAGGGAACCTATGCTAATTTCTTCTGGATTATTTTACATAGGGTACTCTAATAAAATCAGATATTGTTGGCAGTGTGATAGGGTAGCCATACATCTGCTGAGCCTGTCATTGGGAGTCATAGTAGTGCCAATATTCCCTGGCTTGTTCCATATGGTCTAATCCCTACCCAGGCCAGAATCAATAAGAGCTGTGAGAGTGGTCATATATCTGGAACCTGTCTACTTGGTGTGCTGGAACAGGGATCTCCCCTCCTATGCTCACACAGCCCTGACCAGGGGAGCAGTGCCACAAAGCTAGCTGTGGGAAGGCAGACAGGGTTGCCCCACATGTAGCGGGTGTATACAGGCTGACATATGCCATGATGGGACAGGTGTAGCTGCTGTGAGGAATGCCAGTACCCAGATAGGTGGGCCTCAGATGCCATAGCCAGCAGGACCTACTGCAACTACAACAACTATTACTGATCATTTGTATAGCGCTACAAGACATATGCCGCACTGCACAGTCATACGTAACAGATGGTCCCTGCTCAGCAGAACTATCTAGTCAGGACAGACAATACAGCAGCTGTGAACAGGATACATCCAGGATAAATGGTCAGGAAACACAAGGGAGCTTAGGTGGATCTGATCCAACAGTGGCACCAATGGGGTGCGTGCTCAGCCTGGATTTGAGAGGGGCCAAGAACGAAGCCTGATGTACAGACTCAGATAGTTTGTTCCAGGCATACGGAGCAGCAAAGTGAAGGGAGCAATGTCCGGATTTGGCAGTAGAAGAGAAGGGCATAGATAGAAGCAATCTGACAGAAGAGCGGTGTTCACGGGGAGGGGTGTAAGGAGAGATAAGAGGGGAATGGTAGTGCAGAGCAGCAGAATGAGTGCACTTATAGGCCAGAGGCATGAAAAGGGCATACATTTGTTGCTCAGCAATATTATGCATTTTCTGGGGACCTGCAAGGTTTGTTTGGGGTTTTGTGGACTTGGTGATGGTCCATCCCTAGCAGTTTAAGGCGTTTTTGTAGAGATTACCAGGGCAGAAATCACTGGAGCCAGTTCCTAATGCCACGTACCATTTGATGCAAAGTATGTCCTGACATACATGTTCACATTTACATTCTGGTATACCATACTGGGGTGCACTGGGCTTACCTAGCACTTCTCAGTGCATGAGGGGGACTGGTATATGGTCTAGGTTGCAGCAGCTGTCATTTCTCAATAGTATTTATGTCTAGTGTGCATCAGCAAACTACAGTCTGTGATGAGCAGCTTAGGAGATGCACTTTTCTCCCTGAGGGGCGTGACATCCACAGTACATCGCAGGGATGAGTAGGATCTGAAACGTGTAACATTTCAGAATATGGTGGGCATGGGGACGTCCAAAATGTTTCCCCATGTCTGAGACACAGGGCCAGCTGAATAGCGCTTGCACGTGCCCACCGAACATGTCTAGCTCTCTGATTCCAGACCTATGGGCATGTCCAGACCCACAGATGCGGAATTAGGTTCATAGGGGGCTCATTTTTGTTTTATACATGTCCACGGGCCGGACATGCATGTTATGGAATTGGGCTGTAAGCATATAAAGTACATGCGATGATTCTAATGGCTCACCTCCTTCTCCTGCAGCGCTGGAATGGGTAACACATCCTGTCAAAATCTCCTTGGCCGCACAGTGGTCTAAAGATTTCTTGATTGTTGGCAGGGTATTCTTGCATTGCTCACTGCCCATGGCAGGATAAGGCTCAATTGGATTCATGAGGTAACTGAAAAAAAGAATGGAACAAGGAGAAAAGACCAGGTACTGAGCTGGGGACAGGGAGGGGAAAAAAGAAAAGGGGACCAGGGAACAAGCTAAAGTGAAAGATGACTAGTCTGGAGACTGAGCTGGTGGGAATAAGCAAGAGAAGGAATGAAGAAGGGATGAAAGGAGACAGAATGGGGATCAAGATGGGGGAAATGAAGAAAGAGAAGGGGGGTGTCGAGCTGAAAGGTAGGCAGGAGAGGAGCTTTTACTGTACTGAGTCCCACTCCCAAGAGGATGCTGCTTTCCTTATTAACGTGTTCATCCTGCTGCAAGTCGGGGCAGTGTTTGATGCTGAAATGGTTTTCTTGATGCATCAGTACTAGTAGGTGTTATGCCGAGTCAACATCCTTGGTGGATTTTGCTGTTCCTTGAGTAGCACAGGCTGTTTTGAAAAATCTCTTATGTTATGGAAATATGGAGGCTGAGGAGACAGTTTTATTCAATGTTATAGTAATATGTTGAGATGATAGATAGCTGGATCTGCATAATTTATAACCAATCTCACTGTTTATCTGATGCCTTTTCTTGGACTAAATCTTTTTCTGTTTCACAGGTTTTGGTCTTCACAATGGATGTTATGGTCAGGGATAATATGAAGGAGATCTAATCATGTTATACTATCTTGGTGGAATGAATGTACAAAATCACAAACCATGGTATAAACAAGGTGGCAGATAGGCATGTGTATGCCAAAGATTTTCTGGCTCATTTTTGCTTGTCAGATTACACTAGTCAGTTAGTCTTCAGGAACCAAGACATTTGTGTATTCAGCCCATTTGTCCCCATTTAAGGTCTATGGAAGTAGTTATTTTGCAATGAACAGTCAGGTTTGCTATCTATTGCTAATCAAACCTGCTTCAAACCTCATGATAAGCATCTGTAACAAGACATCGAGTGCCACAAACCAGGGACATCAGAAGAGGGGCAAAGAATATGTATGTTGGCAAGATGAGTACCAGAAATCACCATCGGAAGCGTAAAGCGCAGAGAATACCTCAGATAGTGGAAGAGTGCAAAATAGCACCACAATTGGTATAAGCACATCAAGGCACTTCAAGAGGAATAAAACAGCAAGGAGACCAGCACGGCACCCAGATCAGCTGCAAGGCTATAAATTATGCCAGGAGAACCAGCACAGCACCCAGATTGGCTGGAAGGCCCTTGGTTCTGCCTGGAGGACCAGCAGAGCACTCAGATTAGCTGTAAGGCCCTAAGTATGCCAGGAGTACCAGCACAGTATCCAGATTGGCTGGAATGCAAAGCAGAGGAGAGCCAATAAAAGAGCAGAAGAGATGGCACAAGCCCAAGTTGCAGAAGTGGGGTAAGTTCATCTAAGCTATATGCCTGCAAGTTAGAGTCTTGGCACTGACAATTTTATTTCCAGCATTGAAACATTAAGTGCAGAGGAAGATCCCCGCTGGGGTGAAAGAAGCATTTATGGAGTGCAACCCAGTCATTCAGAACAATCCAAGGGTTTCTTAGTCAACATTTGACAAGTACAGTTTCCTAGTCAGCAAGTACAGAAATGGAGGATGGTGGATGTGAGGCCAATCTATCACCCCATGATAGCCAAATCAATCGTAGCTATCAGGCTGGCTAGACAGGTGTCTCTTCTGTCAGCGCTCCTTGGTCATCCCTCCTGATAGAAATGCTGATCTTCAGTCAAGGGTAAAACAGTAATTGTGCTCACTTGCTAGAACCTCAAAACAAATACAGTCATGGAAATTTGAAAAGAACATTGAAGAGAGAGCCCAAGGCTCATAATATAACATAACAATATTATTATTATTTATTATTATTATTATTTCACAGTTTTTCTATACTGCTTTATCCTACAGTCAAAGCAGTTTATATTGAAACAGAACAGTATACATTGAAACAGGGAAATCAACTTGGAGGTTATATTGAAGTTAAGTTGGTATGTCTAGGGTTACATTAATGACATTAGGTGGTCAAGGGAGGGTAGCGTATGTAGGAGGGAATAAACTTGGGAGGGTGGGGGGGGAGTGGGGGGAAGGGACTGGGAATTTGATTGGTGGCTGGCTGATTCACCCCAACACTGGGTGTTTCGCCTCCACAGCTTCCTCAGGGAGCCTATTAACGAACATAGCCATCCCTACAAAAACATAAAGATAAATAATCATCGATGCTTGTGCTGACATAATCTTCACAATGAAGATTATGTCAGTGGAGAACTTTATATAGCCGAAAAATTAAGCCAAGTCAAGCTAAGTATTTAGGAATCTGTTTGAAATACTTTGAATTCAGCATGGAGCATGTGGTGTTATTTTGGTTGCCATTTATTGAGCGCTACATAACCAGCAAGATTAAAGGAAATATTTACTCTATCATTGAATGAGCCATATTGGATGTGATAGTACTGTACAATCACGGTGTAATCATTGTAATCACTGTAGGTTGTGGACGTATTCAACCTTTGCAGAAGTCAAGCATTTGGACAAAGACTGGGATTTACAAGTGACAGTATCTTGACTTTCTTTGGGGAGATTTGTGCGTTTTCTCCCTACATTTCATTCTAAGTGGTTTTTGACTGCTGATGTTTTGAGTCTAGTCAGACATTACCGAATTGACTGACTAGCTCACCTTAATCTTGTTGGATAAGAGGGCAGCTGAGGTCTTTTTCTCTTTAAAGTGAGCACAGTGCTTTGTCTTGGATGCTCTGTTTGCTTGAGTACTGGGAATATTTATTTACTTTTGCCGATATTAGGAGTTTTCTCTTTTGTTCCAGGAAAAGCCAAAGCATACTGATTGCAGAACTATGCAACTAGAAGGATGGCAATAGAATGGCTTAGCATTGAAGGAGGATGAAAGTCTTACAATGACAAACCTATGGCACCCACGAAAGCGCAAGGCAGGAGAATGAGGCAGAGTGGCCCAAAAAATCCAGAGCAACGAGGGCATAGAGGCAGTACAGTTCTACATGGGAGTTGTCTGCAGGATCCCAACTGTCCCATTGGCGCCGAGCGTCTGCCCCTGTATGTCCAACAAAGAAATAAAGACAGATCAAGGAGGAAGATGGCTGCCAATCTGAGAAGAATCTCTGCCCCAATTCAGAGGAGAGGAGCCTGGACCAGTAACAAAGCTGCTGCCTGAACAGGCTTTCAGCTAAAGCAACAGGTGGCTGCACTGTGGGAAAGTTTCATCCAGATGTTCAGTATTAAAAATATGAGGTGAAAACATATCTTGCTTCAAGTTGTGGCAGCTTTCTCTGTCAAAATTTGCCAGAAGTGATTGAGCGCCAGAGATTTATTCTTCCTGAGACTCTGGTAGTAAATGGACCACATCTGGACAGCCTATTCCAAGGTTATAGGCTTTATCTGGTTTCAATAGCAGCAGCAGCAGCAGGGATTTTCAGGCCTATACCATGTTGTACTCTTACCTGAACAACAAGCAGAGATACAGCACTGTGAACAGCAACAGCTTTCCAACCAATCCCATCTAAATTATGCTCACTTAGGGGTCCAGGACTGGAAGCAACATACAGCAGCCTGTTATTGGCACTAATCCTACCTCAGAGTTCCTTCTTGGCTCCTGCTAAGCTGAGAAAGAGAAGAATTGTCATATTTCAAGAATAGACTATGAGGAAAATCAGGTATCATCTCCTACCCAGGAATCCCAAAATAGTCAATCAAAGCAGTTGTTACACACACAACTCCGTTGTGTGTCTCCAGATTTTCGGTCCTTTGAGGAAGAACCCCTCACTTAGCAACAGCTTTCTGCTGATGGGCCAACACTATGGCTTGCCAGCTGAAGTACTGGGGGTGGGGGCAGAGAATGAGGCCTGAGGAACCAGTAGAGCTCCAGAATGCAAACAATGCAAATGTTGACCAAGTGCAGTTTGCCAGGAATGCAGCCTTCATTCCCTCTGAATCTCTTAGATTGCAATAATTATTTTTTCTTGCTTTTTGATATTAACTTTTGGCATGGGGAGATGAAAGGTAGCCACTGGAAATGGGCACCATCCTGGAGAGACTGCAGTCCCAACTATCAAAAACACAGCTAGCAGACACCCTGAAGGCAGAGAGTGTGGGCAACTGCCTCTCCGTATAGCTGTACACTCTTTCCTCCTCCCAGTCACATGACAATGAAGGAAAACCAAGCAAGGAGGTTGGTATTCAGAAACACTAGTTTTTCCAATAAGTCCTGTGCTAACTGTGAATGATGGAGAGCCATGATATCCTCTGACACAAAGAATATATGTTTACTGGGCACACTGGCTGGAGATCAAGACTTGAAATGCTGAACAATCTTGACTAGACTGCCCACTTGTGTGCCCAGTATACCAAGGGATCTAAATGTGCATGGCCGTGATGGATGCTGCAAGGTAGCATGTCACTGAAATCCTTGCAAGAGTATAACCTGTGGCAGACTGATCTTACCTGCAGCTTGGCACTGTAGCTAGCACTTTGGTCACCAAAGATTGTTCCTGACTAGGCTCATGAGTCACTGGCATGAAAAAACAATGGGGAAAGGTGACAGGGTGGTACTCATGCTAGCAATGTTGCTTGCCGGTGTGCCTGGTATTTCTCCAACTGCATTAATACCACCACTGCCCCCTTCCCTCTGGTGCTCCCTTTCCTCCACCTCAGTCACCAGCTTTTTCCATCCAGTAAGTCAATAAGCTGTAACACAAAGCAAAAGTTCCTTTCATTCTTTGATCACAGAGAGCAACTAGCATATAAGCATCCTCTTTTATAACGGATTCCAACCTTTTTCCCATGCAAGAAGTCCACTATCACCAAAACCTCTGCTGTGAATCATGGTCACTGCTAAAAAGCCTCTAACCTGGCCTGTAAAATATTCACCGCTGGGATGAGAAGGTTCATGGTAGCTCTTGTGGAGCTCAGTTCCTCCATGGCATCCTTAAAGGGCTTTAGGTCTTCCATCAGATGTGTGATATCTGCCTAGTCCTGGTGACCCAGGGGTCTGACAATGCTGGTATGAGTCTTCGATACCATCTGAAGCAGCACCGAACATTGCTCCAGTAACCTCTCCAGCATGTCCATAAGTGGAATTTCACCTGGTGCCAACATCCTGTTTGAGCTGATGTGCAGGTGCCCCTATTGCTTCCTGCTTCTCACACAGCTCACACCCACCTTTCACACCCCAGTAAAAAAAAAAACAGCTATTTTTTGGCACTTTTCAATCAGTTCCTTCAGGATAGGACTGTGACTTGTCTGGTCGCTCAGGCCTGTGGAATCTCTGACAACCAGGTGCAGCAAGTGTGCAAAGCATTTGATCCCATGAAAGCCCCCCTTCTTCACTGCCTTGAACATGTTTGTCTCACAATCTCTTACGAAGAAACCTGAATACATAGGGTCCAATATTCAAAAGGCATTTACATAGTTTAAAGCCCAGTAAACTGTGTAAATGTCTTAGCTGGGGATTTTCAACAGCACCTACATGGTTAGTGACATTGAATATCCTCAGCTAAGTCCCCTACGTGCCCCGATGCTATCCGGTTAACATCAGGGCATGTTGGGGGCGGTCCAGGGTGGATCAGAGGTGGAGACTAGCACTAACCGTGCATCAGTGATATTGAATGCTGCCTGGTTAGCGATCAGCGCCTTAAAGATAGGTGAGGTGTATCTAGCAAATCCAGTGCTTCAAACACAGGGCACAATTAATAAGAGTCTGATAACTCTCTGTGTTCCAATCTTCTCTTTAAGTAGACATCAAACAATAAGCAGACTAATGACTTAAAGTTAAACCTTTTTAACCCAATTTCCAGTTACCTTAAACTTTCAAAGCACACGCAGACCTCCTTCCCTCTTCATTTCTAGCTCTCAACTGCCTCCTTCAATTTTACTTCAATCCTCCCAAGATCAACTGTTTAGTGATTTTCCACTGCTAGAACTGCAAAGAGTACCCCAGCACTGCTCTGGAAAAGGGCAATCCCCCCCCCCCCCCAATCTCCAATTACAAGTACTATTTCCACAACACATCAGAATATATCCTAGGGTTCTGTGCTGTTCTTGTAAGCAGCAAATTTAAATACTGCCTCCCTGCATCAGGCTCTGCAGTTGCTCTCCTGAAAGACTGCTCACTAAAGAGATTCTTGCACTTCCCCACCCCCAGCACACTCAATGCTTTCCCATGAGACCGGAACTTGTTTTTAAATTAAACGTCATTTTTAGCATTACAATGGGCTTTTTAAAGCCTGCAAATCCAGGATTACACTTCTATTCATTTATTTGAGGCTCCAGTACTCTCCCTGAGTCCTGGGAGTGAAGCCCCGCACCCCTCCTGGGGCACCAAACAAGCAGGGCTTGCTCAAGGGTTTCTGCCACCCTAGGCAGAAACCAAGCCTTGCTGCCCCTCCCCCAGCTGCTGCCACCCCCTCCCTAACTGCCACCGATTCTGTCTTGGGAGGGGGAGGCAGGCAGTGGCATTGTTTCCAAAAATGGCACCTTTTTGCTGCTGCTTTTGGAAACACTTCCGCTGCCCACCTCCCCTCCCAAATGGAATCAGTGGCAGCTGGGGGAGTGGCGTGGCCAACCATGTGTGCCACTGACAAGGCCCATCTGAGCCGGTCGCCTAGCTTGCCTAGTGGACGTGTTGGCCCTGCAAACAGGTAATCTATTTATTTTGACCTATTGGTTACATTAAGCCTACCCATCCCCAAGCCCACTAAATGGCAGCAGCTGACACTTCCTGTGCTTGGGCTTATAGGGTACTCATGCATAATGGTGGGGGGGAAGTGGTAACTGAGAGGATAATGGTGCTCATACTACACTACTGCTTACCAGCATGCTTCCTCTTTCCCCTGCTGCTTCACCACCACCCCTCTGCTCTGGACTCTGTTTCCTTCATCTGAATCTTCAGCTTTTCCTGCCAGTAGGTCAGTGCATTGCAATTCAGAGCAATTACTCCTTTCACCCGTGCATCCCAGAGAGTAACTTGAATATAAGCATTCTCCTTTGTGAGAGGTTTCACATTTTATTCCCACTTTCCTAAGCAGGAAATCCACCAGCACCAAAACCTCTGCTGTGAATCCCTGCCACTGCTGAAAACCCTCTATTTTCACCTGTGGAATAATCACTGCATGGGATGACAAAGCTCGGAGTAACCCTTCTGGAACTCTTCTATGCTATCTTTGAAGAGCTTCAGGATCTCTATTAACCTGGGTCATGTTTGCCCAGTATTAGACCCTAGGGGGCTTTCAATATTGATCTCAGTCTCCAATAACACTTCAAGCAGGGCTGCCCACTGGTCCACTAACCTCTCCAGCATCTGATAAGTGGAATTCCCACTGATGCAAACATTTTAAATAAGCTCACACATAGGCATCCCTGCTGCCTCCTACTTTTCATGCAGCTCATGCCCACCCTTCACGCTGCAGTGAAAATACCCTGCTAATCTTTACCACTTCTCAATCAGTAGCTTCAGGACCAGGCTACTGCTTCCTTTGCTCCCCGGGCCTAGATAGTCTCTGACAGCCAGCTAAAGCAAGTGCACAAAGCATCTTATACCATGAAAGCCCCTATCATTCACTACCTTAACCACATTCATCCCACCATCTGTTGCAAAAAAACCAGAAGTAGTATTTTGACTAGTCCAGATGTTGCTGATGAAATGCACACTCTTAGCCTCTGCATTTACCATCTCTGCCTGCAGATGGGCATGCAACTAATTATACAGACTGAAGATCACCTGCCTACTAAAGTTTATCCAGAGCACTTGGTAATTGAGAACTAAAAAATGCAGCCACCTCTTAAACCCCACATTCTCAACGACCTGCAGGGGTTGGTCATCCAGGCAATCATTTCCCTGAGGCACTGTGTCACCACCTTCAATGCTGCACACTGCTTGCCCTGTGATAGTGTTGCTGAAAAACACCACATCTTCTCCATGGCGGTTTGCTTTGATGTACATCAGTGCTGCTGGTATGCAACCTCACTGGGAGGAAAAGGCTGGGGGAACCACTTGGGAAATGGATTTCCTTTTTCCGTAGCTGCCCCACTGCTGTTATTTCAGTGCCAGATTGAGTCCCCAGCCTAAGATCAGCGCCCTTCCTTGCATTCAGCTTAAAATGGTGCTGTTTCTGCAAATGATGCTGCATGCCATGGCTGATAAGATGGCCCATCAGTTTTCCTTTGCTAATGTTCTTTCTGCAACACTTGCATTCTGCGTATTATGAATTATCAAGCATTTTAAAATGCATCTGAGGATTTATGAGATTCCCCTTCCACTTTCTTGGGAGGAACTGCTGCTATTGCTGCTGGACCTGGAGTTGAGTATGGAGAAGATGATGAAAGGTCAGGGGCATCTTCCCACTATCTACAGTCTGCTCTGCCTGTGGGCTGCTCTTGACTTTGGCAGTGCCAGCATCCTACCTTCTCACCACTTAGTATACAAATAAGATATTCAGGACCTTCTTCAGCATTAATCGTTCAATGTCTGATGATTTTGATGGAAATCCCTAACATGAGAATTTATCAGATTCTCTATCTGCCAAGACAAGCTTCATACCCTTCTCAGCAGAGGCTCTGTGGCTCAGCTCTGTTGCTTTTCCCTGCTGCTTCTGTCCTGTCCCCCACCCGGCATGGTCTCTGCCTTCCTTGTTCCTCTGTGGAGATAGGCCTGCTACCTGCTGTTTCACAGTTGGAAATTACATCTCTTGCTACTGTCCTCTTGATAAAATCTTTCTTTAGTTTGGTAGGTGGACCACAGGAGACAACAAACTTACTCTTTGAATGCCCTGTCTCTTCCTCTGCACTTGTGCTGTAACTCACCTCAACTACCCTCACTTCTATATGACTATTTCCACAAGCATTATGATGTGCTCACAAGAATAGGGGCTGCCTCTCTTTTAAGTGTCTTTCAGCACTGCCTACTGCATAATCCCATGGTGCTTTTGGAATTCTGAGGCATATAACGACTACTATAGTTTCTTAGATATTTTGACTGAGGTCCCTTTAAGAGCCTGCCAGACCTCCTTCAGTATCCTGTTCAGAGTGCCCATTGGTGTTCTGTGCCCTGACCTTCTACTGTTCAACCGCACATCAAAAACAAGTGGGAAGAAGTGGGCAGAATAAAATCAATGCAAAATACACACAAGCCAGGTAAATGCTGGAAAGCAATGAGCACAAATGCTTGAAGCTTAGCCAAAAAGATTCCAGACCTGGAAGCCCTAATGGTGGAAACGGATTTGGACATCGTGGCCATTACAGAAACATGGTTTAATGAATCACATGATTGGGATATAGTCATAGCTGGCTATAATCTATTCAGAAGAGACATAGAAAATGGAAAAGGAGGAGGAGTAGTCTTGTATGTCAAAAGCAGTATTAAAGCTACTGAAATGCAGGGAACATGGGGAAAAGAAGCAGCGCTCTGGATTGCATTGGAAAGAGATGACGACACTGTCATCCATATTGCTGTAGTCTACAGACCTCCGACTCAAATTGAAGAGAGAGATAACGAATTGATTATAGATATTGCCAAGATAGCAACAAAGGGGGAAGCGATCATATTGGGTGACTTTAATCTACCTGATGTGGATTGGATTACTCCTTCTGCACATCTGGAAAGAAGCAAAAAAATTGTGGATGCTCTCCAAGATGCATTACTTAGACAAAACCAACAGGGAAAGCTCAACGCTGGATGTAGTGCTCACCAACAGTGATAACGTGTCGAATGTCTGCGTGAGTGCCCCTCTGAGCAACAGTGACCATCACATGGTGTGGTTTGAGATAAAAGCCATGATACAGGCCAATCATAGCAAGCTCAAAGTCCTAAACTTCAAAAACGCTGACTTCAATAAAATGGCCGAGTACTTAAAGGAGGAGATAATGGGGTGGAAGGAAATAAGGGAAGTGGAATTGCAATGGACTAAACTAAAGGTGGCAATAAAAGGGGCAACAGATAAATATGTAAGTAAAGTAAATAAAAACAAGAGGAGAAGGAAACCTATTTGGTTTTCCAAAGAGGTGGCTGCTCAAATAAAGGCAAAAAACACAGCTTTCGCAAAATTCAAAAGCTTGCAAACAGAAGAACACAGAAATGAATACTGGACCAAACTCAAAGAGTCAAAAAGATAAATAAGGATAGCAAAATCAAAGGCAGAGGAAAAGATGGCTAAAGATGTTAAAGGTGGCGACAAAACTTTCTTCAGGTATATTCGGGAAAGGAAGATGATCAGAGTTGGAATTGGAGGACTCAGAAGTGCTGGGAAAGGACTCGTGGAAAGTGACACTGAAAAAGCAAAATTGCTAAACAAATACTTCTGCTCTGTTTTTACTAAAGAAGATCCTGGTGATGGACCAGCTGTGACTCCCAAATATAAAAATAGCAATAAAGTAGATACCACACCACTCACAGAAGATGAGGTGTTAGAACAACTTGCTAAACTGAAAGTGAACAAAGCCATGGGACCGGATGGGATACATCCCAGGATACTGAAAGAGCTCAGAGAGGTTCTTGCAGGACCGTTAAAGGATGTCTTCAACAGATCCTTGGAAACAGGAGTGGTTCCTCAGGACTGGAGAATGGCTAATGTTGTACCTCTACACAAAAGTGGTGACAGGGAAGAGGTATCAAACTACAGGCCCGTGAGCCTTACCTCGGTGGCAGGAAAAGTAATGGAGGCGCTCCTGAAAGAGCGCATAGTGAACTTTCTCAAAACCAACAGGTTGCAAGATCCAAGGCAACATGGTTTTACCGAAGGACAGTCTTGCCAAACAAATCTGATTGAGTTCTTTGATTGGGTGACCAAGGAACTAGATCTGGGGCATGCAATGGATGTCATCTATCTGGATTTCAGCAAAGCCTTTGATACTGTTCCTCATAGGAGGCTTGTCAATAAACTCAGTAGCTTGGGGATGGGTCCCATGATAGTAAACTGGATTAGAAATTGGTTGACTGACAGACAACAGAAGGTGATGGTACATGGAGCTCACTCGGATGAGAGGAAGGTGATTAGCGGAGTGCCTCAGGGTTTGGTCCTGGGCCCAGCACTGTTCAATATATTTGTGAGTGATATTGCTGAAGGACTGAATGGAAAAGTCTGTCTTTTTGCAGATGAGACAAAAATTTGCAACAGAGTGGACTCCCCCGAGGGAGTGGTTAACATGAGGAAAGATCTACAAAAGCTGGAAGACTGGTCTAATGCTTGTTAACTATGATTTAATGTGAAAAAGTGCAGTGTCATGCACTTGGGTAGCAGAAATCCAAGGGAAAAGTACACGATAGGGGGTGAGAGTTTGGTATGCATGGTTCAGGAGAAAGACCTTGGTGTGATTATCTCTGATGATCTCAAGGTGGCAAAACAGTGCGACAAGGCGGTGGCAAAAGCCAGGAGGATGTTGGGCTGCATACAAAGAGGGATTACCAGCAGAAAGGAAGAGGTACTTATGCCACTGTATAAGTCACTGGTGAGGCCTCACTTGGAATATTGTGTTCAGTTTTGGAGACCATATCTTGCAAAAGATGTAAAAAGACTGGAAACTGTTCAGAGAAAGGCGACCAAAATAATTTGGAGCCTGCGTCAGAAGCCTTATGAGAAGAGACTTGAAGACCTAAATATGTACACTTTGGAGGAGAGGAGGGACAGGGGAGATATGATTCAGACCTTTAAATACTTAAAGCGACTCCAGCCCTATCGGGGCTGTGGGAGGAGGAGCAGCAACTTTAAAAAGAAAGCGCCGCCGGCGGGAAATCCTCTCTCCAGCTGCCGCCATCTACAAGCTCCCCCGATCGGGGTAGAGCTGCAGGGAGAGCCAGCAAGCCAGCCTGCTCAGCGACTCCAGCCCTATCGGGGCTGTGGGAGGAGGAGCAGCAAATTTAAAAAGAAAGCGCCGCCGGCGGGAAATCCTCTCTCCAGCTGCCGCCATCTACAAGCTCCCCCGATCGGGGTAGAGCTGCAGGGAGAGCCAGCAAGCCAGCCTGCTCAGCGACTCCAGCCCTATCGGGGCTGTGGGAGGAGGAGCAGCAACTTTAAAAAGAAAGCGCCGCCGGCGGGAAATCCTCTCTCCAGCTGCCGCCATCTACAAGCTCCCCCGATCGGGGTAGAGCTGCAGGGAGAGCCAGCAAGCCAGCCTGCTCAGCGACTCCAGCCCTATCGGGGCTGTGGGAGGAGGAGCAGCAACTTTAAAAAGAAAGCGCCGCCGGCGGGAAATCCTCTCTCCAGCTGCCGCCATCTACAAGCTCCCCCGATCGGGGTAGAGCTGCAGGGAGAGCCAGCAAGCCAGCCTGCTCAGCGACTCCAGCCCTATCGGGGCTGTGGGAGGAGGAGCAGCAACTTTAAAAAGAAAGCGCCGCCGGCGGGAAATCCTCTCTCCAGCTGCCGCCATCTACAAGCTCCCCCGATCGGGGTAGAGCTGCAGGGAGAGCCAGCAAGCCAGCCTGCTCAGCGACTCCAGCCCTATCGGGGCTGTGGGAGGAGGAGCAGCAACTTTAAAAAGAAAGCGCCGCCGGCGGGAAATCCTCTCTCCAGCTGCCGCCATCTACAAGCTCCCCCGATTGGGGTAGAGCTGCAGGGAGAGCCAGCAAGCCAGCCTGCTCAGCGACTCCAGCCCTATCGGGGCTGTGGGAGGAGGAGCAGCAACTTTAAAAAGAAAGCGCCGCCGGCGGGAAATCCTCTCTCCAGCTGCCGCCATCTACAAGCTCCCCCGATCGGGGTAGAGCTGCAGGGAGAGCCAGCAAGCCAGCCTGCTCAGCGACTCCAGCCCTATCGGGGCTGTGGGAGGAGGAGCAGCAACTTTAAAAAGAAAGCGCCGCCAGGCGGCCCGCGCCTGACGGGCCCGCGCCTGAGGGCCTCGCCAGAGGGCCCTTTGGCGTGGCCCTTAGGCAGTGGCCCCCTTGATTCCCCCACCCCACTGTTCCAGCGAACCAGCTCTCCTCTCCAACACGTTCTTCCAGTGTAATCGTCCACCGACTCTCTGTGCACCTCACCGTGTAAAGAAGGACACCACCAGTCGATGAGGTAAATTCCTCATTCCATAGCTGACACCTACAGGGACTGTAAAAAGCCAAACATTTTACCATTTATCTTACCCCTTTCCAATGCTAAACTGCCTTACTTGATACTGCAGATGTATTCTTTAGATATCTTGTTGTGATTAGCCCTCGCTCTTATACCTGTACCTCTTAACCTATTATAATCGTGCCACAGTACTGACACAGTGGATACATTACTGTCTCATTGTTACTTTCCAACTGCTACTACCACCCCAACTTGTAACTAACCTAGTTTACCACAGCACTGACACGGTTCTGTTACATGTACTGTTACTTTGTTACACTTTGTTATATTCTAGCTGCTACTGCCTTAAATTGTACCTACTATCAAGCTCCAATCCTACACCTAAAGTAGCTGCCCCACTTTGAACATCCAAAATGCCCTCTTCCTTATCCTTATTCCTCTTCCTCCTCACCGCTTGGGCCCCCAACCTGTTACTGGCCCTCAATCCTGATATCAAGCATATCCCAATCCTCTTTAACTATAGCAGAAGATGGTCTGAGAATCCTCGTCAACATTCAACAAAAGCCAGTGCCCTTCATCCCCACCTTCTACACATCCCCTTACAAGATTTTAAAAGGATCCAAACTGAGAAATGTAATTACCAACAGCTACTAAAATGTGCACTTATCAATTCCAGATCAACACGCTCAAAATGGCCAGCTGTCAACGACCTTATAACTCTACATGATCTCGATATTCTAATGATAACAGAATCTTGGTTATCCGATCATGATAATGCTCTAATCAACCTGATGTTACCACCTGGTTATTCAACCTTTGCCTGCCATAGGTCCCACCAGAGAGGAGGTGGAACACTCATTTTTGCCAAATCCGACCTTCAATTTACTATAAAGAATTCTATCAGCTCAACCTACCTGGATATAATATCCATATCGAATGAACACTGTTCAATAAATCTCTTATACCGAGCACCAACTGCATCACCAGATGACCTCCCGTCAATAATCGACTTAGCTTGCAACTCCGCTAACCCACGCACCCTAAATGTCCTGATGGGAGATTTCAACCTGCCATCCCTACATGATACACATTCGACAGCATTCCTCGACGCAATGAATGAACTGGGCTACACGCAACTTATCAACTCCCCTACTCATAACAAAGGTGGCATACTTGACTTGATCTTCATACCACAGACCGCTATCAACACCTCCCAGAGTTTGTTACTCTCCATAACTCCGGTACCCTGGTCCGACCATCATTTACTCCTATTTCACATACCCACCAACAATCTTGGCATTTCCAGCACCAAAACACACGCTCCCACTAGAACCGTGACAACACGCTTTCGACCACTTGTTAAGGATACAGCTCTCGAGAAGATCCTACCTCTACTCACCAACAATTCTCTTGATCCAGATGAATTGGTTTCCAATTGGGACGACACCCTCAGAGCTGCCTCCTGCCTATCATCCGTCAACAAAAACCAAGCGAAACGCGATCACGCACCATGGTACTCTCTGGATCTACGAACATCGCTCATCCAGCTACGTAAACTAGAAAGACAGTGGCGCCACAATCGGACTCCTGAGGCACTTGGTGCATACTCCACACACCTGCAAGACCACCGAAGAAAAACCATGGAAAAAAGAAAGTTGTATTACTCAGAACTACTAAAGCGATCACTTAACAAACCTCATGACCTATTTAACATAGTGAAGTCACTAACTGGCGATCCAGCACTAGCCCAAACAACCTTGCCCCAGCCGCAAGACTATTCTACCTACCTTCAATCTAAGATGATACAAACCAAGGACAACACGAAGACATCCATATTTCATACCTCCCACGGACTTCCACAACCAACCCCATTACTATCATTCTCCAAGGTATCCAACAAAGAAATTGCAGATATCATCACATCTATCAACCTCACCACTGCCCCCAATGATCCCTGTCCTGCTAGTTGGATTAAAGAATTGCGCCATGACCTCAGTCCATTTATATGCAGAATTTTGAATCAATCATTCATAACAGGATCCTTCCCTCAAAGCTTAAAAAACACTTCAATCCGCCCTCTGCTAAAGAATAGTAAACTTGATCCATCTAAAGTTGAGTCATTCCGGCCAATCTCGAGCATCCCACTGCTTGCCAAAATCATGGAGAAGGTAGTCCAACGGCAAATCCAACACCATGTTGATACAGTCGCACCACTGGACCCATCCCAACACGGCTTCAGGGAAGCTCACGGAGTGGACACCATCCTCACAACCCTCTTCAACAACCTAATCACAGGAACTGACAATACCAACCATGGATTCGTCCTCATTTTTTAGACATAGCAGCTGCATTTGATTCAGTGAACCATGAAACACTTCTAGATCGCCTCAAAGATAAAGGTCTGCAAGGCTCAGCGCTAGCATGGTGCGAATCCTATTTATGTAACAGATCACAACAAGTCAGAGCAGGTTCCAAAACCTCCGAACCATTCTCACTAAAGCAAGGTGTACCCCAGGGTTCCTCCCTCTCGGCATTAATGTTTAATATATACATGCAGCCCATTTGCGCCTTAATCCGCTCCTTCAATGTCCAAAGCCTTGCATATGCAGACGACATCTTAATGTACCTTCAATTTAAAATCGATCAACCAGATTTCAATCCAATTATAAGATGTTTTGAAGCTGTAGCAGATTGGCTCCTCTCTCAAAATCTCCGCATTAACCATAGCAAAACAGATGTACTATTCATCTCACGGAACCAGAAGTTCACGCCACCTCCCTCTCTTCTAGTCAATAACATTGAACTAAAGTCCAAAGCTACAATTTGCTACCTGGGCATCACCCTCGACCAGCGACTTGACATGTCAGCACATGTTACAAACACAGCTAAAGCAATCTATCACAAGATCCGATCACTACGCCATCTCCGCCCACTGCTTGACTTCCCTGACTACCGCTCAATTTTCCAAGCCTTAGTCATCTCACACCTTGACTTCGCCAACATTATCCTACTGGGACTCCCACAATCGACTCTTAACCCGTTACGCCTTGCCATGAACTCAGCTGCAAGGGCACTGTCCGGGCTTTCAAGGTCTGACCACATAACGCCAGTTCTAAAGAACCTACACTGGCTCCCGCTACGGGCCAGAGTCCAATTCAAGGTTCTTGTCATGATGTTCAAGTCATGTAAGAATCTTACTCATACACCCATCAGCGATCTCCTCAACAGCACACCAGATAATAGAACTAGGAGATCTACTTCGTTGAATAAACTTGAAGTCCCAAAAGTGTTGGTAAAATGTAAGAAATCAACAGCAAGTAGAGCCTTCTCCATTGCTGCACCTATGGCATGGAACGCCCTCCCAGCAGAAATCCGGGCCATCCCAAATTTGGCACTATTCCGTAAAGCCCTCAAACATCACCTGTTCCTACAATATTACCCTGACAGCATTCCCGACATTTACAATGCCCCCACCTCACCTCCCTGCCTAACCCGTCCCTCAGATCATCTTCCTGTAGATAATGGTTAACCACTATCTCTCCCACTGACCTCCTCGACCATCTAGCCAACCCTCTAGACAAAGGTCATATTTTTATTTACCGTAAGAGCATTATATTTGTTTACAATATGTACATAGTTCCTCCCTCGTTTTTACTCCATGTTTACATTCCCTGTTCAATGTAAAAAACTTGATGTAATTTGCTTACATTCTTGTATGTTCTGTTTCAAATGTAAACCGCACTGATTATAATAGCGCGGTATATAAGAAATATAAATAAAGAAAATAAATAAATAAATAAATAAAATTAAAGAAAAATGATGAACAAACAAACCTCTTCCAAAGACGGGGAAGCTGTAAAACTAGAGGGCATAACATGAAGCTGCAAGGTGGTAAATTGAAAGTCAATGTCAGGAAATATTTCTTCACTGAAAGGGGGGTGGATGCTTGGAATGCCCTCCCGATGGAAGTGGTGGGGGCAAACACGGTGATGGAATTCAAATCGGCATGGGACAAACACAGTGGATCCCTTTACAGCAACAGGATAAAAGCAAAATAAATAGTACCATCTAACTTCTGAACTATCTAGTGTCTCAACAAATAGGGGTGTCCTACATGGAGTGGTGGGTTCACCCCTAAACAAAAACATGGGGAGGCGTGGCCTGCACAGAGCGACAGGTGCACCTACTCTTGCCATCTTGCTGGGCAGACTAGATGGACCATGCTGGTCTTTATCTGCCGTCACTTACTATGTTACTATGTAAGTCCACTCAGCCCACTTTGGAGAAACATAGAAAAATGATAACAGACAAAAACCATATGACCTATCCCGTCTGCCTATCTCTAAAAACCCCTCCTTTCTCTTAGAGTTCATCGGTGATTGTCCTGTACTTTCTTGAATTCATATATAGCCCTTGTCTCTGCCACCTCATTTCACATATCCATCACTCCTTCCATAAAGAAGTATTTTCTTAGATTACTCCTGTGTCTTTCCCATTTCTCCTTCACCCTATGCTCTCTCTTTCCAGAACTTTCTTTCAATTGAAAGAGGTTCTCCTCTTCTGCATTTATGCCATAGTGGTATTTAAACATCTCTATTATATCACCCCCTCCCACCTTTTTTCCCAACGTATACATATATTCAGGGCTGGCGCGATCATTAGGTGAATTAGATGGCTGCCTAGAATGGCAGTGATTTGGGGGTGGTCCATTGCTGCCACTGCCACCTTTCTCCAGGACCTGTAGTGGCGGCAGTGGTCTGAAACAGCCCCACAGTACTTACCTTAAACATCCGGTGCTATGAGGGTATTTCAATTCTGCCCCCAACGTCCGCCCCTATGCAAACAGGAAGTCGGCATTGGGCCGGGGGGGGGGGGGGGCAGAACTGAAACAGCCTCGCAGTACCGGATGGTTAAGGCAAGCGCTGCGGGGCTGTTTCAGAGCATTGTCACTGCAGATCCTGCAGAGGAGTAGCAGCAGCAGCAGTGGGAGCCGGGGAGCACAAGGATGAGGTTCACCTGGGCACCTCATCTCCTTACACCAGCCCTGCATATATTGAGATCTTTAAGTCTGTCCCCATATTCTTTATGACAAAAAACACTGACCATTTTAGTAGCCACCCTCTGCACCGACTCCATCGTGTCTATATGTTTTTGAAGGTGTGGTCTCCAGAATTGCACCTAGTACTCCAATTGTGATCTCAGCAATGATCTATACAGAGACACTATCTCCTCCTTCTTCTTGCTGTCCTTTTCTCCTCCAGTGCACCCAAGCATCCTTCCGGCTTTTGCAATTGCTTTTCTATCAGTTTGGCCACCTGAAAGTCATCAGAAACGATCACCCCTACGGCTCTCTCTCTTCTTTCCATGGGCAGAAGTACTTCACCCCCTATACTGTACCTCTCCCTTGGGTTTTTACAGCCATTAAATCTCAAATGCCAAATTCTTGATCATTCTTCAAAGCTTTGCTATATCCCTCCTCATGTTAACTACACTTTCCACAGTATCCATTCTCTTGCAGATTTTGGTATCATCCGCAAAGAGGCAAACCTTATCCAATAGCCCTTCTGCAATATCACCTACAAAAATGTAAAGTCTCTATCTTCAGAGTGAGCTCCATTTACCTGTACCCTTTTCTTGCCTTCCACTCAACCCATTTCTAATCCAGTCAATTACTTTAGAACTCATCACAAAGATTATTTATAAATTGCCTATATGGAACCACATCAAAGGCTTTACTGTAATCTAAGTACCCCACATTTAGTTCTCTCCCTTGATCCAATTCTCTGGTCACCTAGTCAAAGAAATTAATCAGATTTGTCTGCTAAGACCTCCCCCTTCAATAAAACAATGCTGCCTTGGATCCTGCAATCCAAAGGTTTCCAGAAACTGCACCATCCTTTGTTTTAGCAGTGTTTCCATTAATTTACTCACCACAGAGGTCACACTAATGAGCCTGTAGTTCCCAACCTTCTCTTTATTTCTGCCTTTATGTAAATGGACTACATCCACTTTTTTCAGTCCTCCAGGACTACTCCTGACCCTAAAGAAGCATTGAAAAAATCAGACAGTGGAGCTGCCAGAACCTCCCTAAGTTCCCTCAATATTTCCCCTGATGTATCCCATCTGTTCCCATTGCTTTATCTACTTTAAGTTTAGCTAGATCCTCACGAACATCGTCTTCTGAAAATCACTCACGTTCAGTCTCACTTCCATTCCCATTTGGGAGTGTTTTCTGAGGTCCTGCTCCTGGCCCTTCATCTATGAACACAGAACAGAAATATTTGTTAAGCAATTCCACTTTCTCCTAATTAGCTTCTACATATTCCTCCTCTTCACCCTTAAGTCTGACAATACCACTTTTGCATTTCCTCATGTCAAAAACAAATCTAAAAAAAGTATCTTATCCCCCTCCCTCCATTTTACTGCATTGACTATTTTTTCTTCCATTTGCATCTTTGCTTTCAGACTACTTTCCCAGCTTCACTTAGGGGTATGTTTACTAAACCGCACTAAAGGGGGTGTTCCTTTAATGCGTGTTAATGGGGCACTTGCGCCATTAACGCGTGCTAATGTGCTGTTAGAACTCGTTAACACAGCTTTAGCATGTAAACGGGATCGGCAGCATAAAGTGCCCTATGGGCGGAGAGTAGGGGTCAATGGGTAGGGAGTGGGTGGGAGCAAGGCCCAGATCCCTTAACGATGACACCTTAACACCAGGAACCTTACCACATATCAAAACCTGTCAGTAAAGGTGCATTTTGAGGAGAGAGAGCCTATTTAAACATCTGTACTGTGATGCACTGACAGGTGAGCCCAAGAAAGTGATAGTTGTGCTCCATTTGCAGCAACAGCATAGTGCCCAAGTATGAAAGGGCACTAGGTTGATGGTACAAATGGAGCAAAGGAGGGTGCATGTGGATCATGCAGTGGGGGCTGCTGGTGCACTGGGTGGACTAGGCAGTTGCCTAGGTGGCACATAAGCACATAGGACCTGAAAATATGCCGGACTGTGTCAGACCAAAGGCCATCATGCCCAGGATCCTGTGTCCAACAGTGGCCAATCTAGGTCACAGGTACCTAGCAGTTTCCCCAAAAGACACACAGCATCCACAATGCTTGTAATGGGGCAAGCAGTGCATATCCCGGGTCCCCTTTAACAATGGTTTAAGGACCCTCCCCAGGAACCTGTCCAAACATTTTTTAAACCCAGCTACACTAACAGCCTTCACTACATCCTCCAGTAATGAACTGCAGGGTTTGATAATGCGTTGACTGAAAAAATATCTTCACCTAGTAGTCCTAAATGGGTTACACTGTAGCCACATTGCATGTCCCATAGTCTTTCTACATTCTGACAGCATAAACAATCGACCTACGTTTACTCATTCCACTCAGGCAATATTTTCTAGACCTCTAACATAACACCCCTCAGCCGTCTCTTCCCCAGGTTGCAGAGACATTACATTGGCAGGCGGTGATGGAGTCCCTGCAGAGGTAGATGGTTGTGGGGGGAATGAGTGGCCATCCATGTATGCCTCCTCCCACTCCCTCCCCACCGGACCCTGCAACCTAGGCATCCGCCAGCCCACATGTTGGCCGGCCTGGGACTGTGCACCACCAACACTGACAGCACATGGGCATGTCAGCATGGCATGGGGGGTGTTGGCAGAGGGGGCAGCAGCACCCGCCTGCAGCAAACCAAGGCCATGCCCTGGCTCCAGTGCACTGTGCACAGTGCAACATGTGCCAAGGTTTGTCTGATGCAAAGTATGTCAGCCCTAGGGACTAATGTGATTATGTGACAGCACTGTGGTGCACTACATATAGTTGGTGTGTATAAGAGCAGAGGGTCACAGGTTTGGGTCCTGGTTGTGGATCATGCAGTGCATGTCCCTGTGGCTAGATTTTATCCCACAGTGCAGGTACAACACCAACATGTGCAACCCCCAATGAATCAGCCAAAAAGGGTACAAACACTCACACAGACAGGCTCCACTATCCTCAGCTGGATGTAGAGTCAGGCGGACAGCACCGGCACACTACTAGCTCCTGCACAATGAACACACTTTAACAATGCTTGAGCTGAGATTGGGACCAGAGTGGCAGGCAGGAATGCCAACCATCCCCATTTTTGCACAGTGTGTTGATATGAGTGTGTATGTGTATGTATGTCTATCTATTGTTTTGTGGCTTTCTACTCCTCACTGCATCTCGCAGTGCCTAAGCTATTTCCAGCATTAGCCTGCAAATGTGCATGATGAGGAGCAAAGTATTGTGGGTATAGGCTGAAACAGGGCAGATTAGCCAGGATGTCTCTACATCGGGGGGGGGGGGGGGTGAATCAATGGCTGGAACGTCGTAGCACCCAACTGCTACCTGGAAGGACCGGGTGGCCACAGCACACCATGCTGGGAGGGCACTCTCACTCTGACTGAGCAGTGACCATGGCATGGCTATGTATCCACATAGTGCTACGTAGTGTTTGGTTCTAGTGATGTGGGTGCACTTCCTGTCCTGGGGGCTTTAATCACTGAACCAACTGCTGGACGTCCATGGTTGCTCTGTGCACATATAATGTGTACTGATCAGTGAACTGTCTGCAGTTGGTATGTGCATGGCTGGTAAACCCAGTGGTGGGCAGCAGGTGCAGTCTGACTTTGTTTGCTGTGGGTGAATGTTAGACCTAGGTGGTTGGGATGTGAGGTATTCCAGGCCTGCTCCCAGTGGTACTGGTAGGGCCAGCAGGACCCTAGTAACAACCCTATGCAAATTCAGCCACCCCCGGTAATTGGCAGACCTGGCCTCAGCATTGTAACACTGGGTATTGACATGCACTGTTCTAGGTGGGTCCCTGTCCTGACAGGGGCAGAGCACACTGCCAGATATGACTGGTGTATGCTGCAGGACACAAGGTGACTAGTATATCACACTGCAAACAATAACTGCCACAGACTGGCGGTGATGGGGATCTGCAGCATGGGCAGCAGAGACCATTTCTAGCATTACAGGTACTGGGGATCTGGTGTTGGGCATCTATCCCCACCATCAGGCTGACCGTAGAAACTGCTCAGTAGCATGGTTTGTAGCTGCTCTGTGCTTGTATTACACACTGTCAGTGCATCTTACTGAGCTGAGGAGATGGATATGTGCATTCTCCATTTGGGGATCAGCTCAGATTGCTATTCAGTATGTGTACTACATCATGGGTACTGGTGAGGTTACCCCATGCTGGCACATACAGCAGATGTTTTAGGCAGTGACCTGCAGTCTCTTTGTATCCAGCCATTGCTGTGTAGAGAGGTGTGGAGGTGTAGCCTACTGGTTAGTGCAATGTCTCTATAAGCAGGGGACAGGGGTTCAATTCCTACCTGTTCTTTTCGTGACTGTGCTATCATTTTCATGCCTGTAACAGTCAGGGCTCTGCACATTAGTGCTGCCAGCCCATAACACTCTCTCCTCACCACTATCCATTTTTCAGCCCATCTATCTGCCTTTGTTGGCTGTGTACAGTCATGTCTTCTTGTGCAGGCTGCTACTCTATGAACTACACTGGCACTCTTTTCCGTATTTCAGCTCTTTGCACTTGCCTCTCCTGTGCCTGATATGCACAGCACCACTACTACTCTGTCCACCTGTCACTGCAACATCCTGCTGCTTCTGCCTCCGCTGAGGGACACGTCGTCCCCATCCTTCAGTGTCCTCCTGGTTCTCCACTAATTTGCTGAATCTGAATCTCTCAAAATCATTTGCCATTTGGTTTACCTTTGGTGCCCCAATTCCCCTTCTCGCCCCTACCTTGTCCTGTTCCCCATTGCCGGTAGTCTTCTCCCTATGTTATTTAGGAGTTACCCTGGACTCTGCCTTATCCTTCAAAGACCATATCTCCTCAGTCGTGCAGCAGTCCTTTCACACCTTACGTCAACTCCGTGCCATCCTCCTTTTATATCAGTCTCCTCCCTGACCACACTACTACTGTCCCTGGTGGTATCCCGCCTGGACTACTGCAATGTTGTCCTGGCCGGTCTCCCTCAATCCCAACTGCGAAGACTACAACTAGTCCACCATACAGCTGCACGTATTCTTACTCATGCTTCTCGCTTCGACCACATCACCCCCATCCTGATTCACCTACACTGGCTTCCCCTTGTTTACCGTATACAGTTCAAAATCCTCATATATGTGCACAAAACCATCCATACCGGTACTCCCCTCTACCTCGCCAATCTAATACATCTTCATTCATCTCACCGCTCTCTCAGATCAGTTCACCTGAACTGCATATCTCTTCCCTCCCCATCACAGGCTCATCTTGAGACCACTCGCTCCTCAGCATTTTTTTTTTGGGGCCCCCGACTCTGGAACTCGCTTCCCATCGCTCTCCGTTTAGAACCCTCTTATAAAACCTTTAAGGCTAGGCTGAAGACCCACCTTTTCTGCACCGCTTTTTCTCTTCCTTCTGCTCCCCTTTCTCCCCCACCCCGCTGAACTTGGATGTACTTATTTCTCTGTTTTGTCTACCCCGTTGCATTACCTATTGCTTTACTCTACGTCTCCTCCCTATCCTGTCTCTTAATCTTTTCTTTTTTTTTTGGCATTCCTTTTCCTTTTCAGCAGCCTTTCTATTTTGTTATCGTACACTGCTCTGGTGCCACCGGTAACGAGCGGTATATTAAATGTGATAATAAAGATAAAGATCCTATGCCACACACTGACATTGGATTTTATATTGGCACCAGTACATCGGTACAGATGCCTCTCAACATGCTCGTCCAATTTACTGACTGCCATATAGGGTGCCCACCGATATGGCAGGTCCATCAACTCCCGCCTGTCCTTCCTTCCATCACCTTTACATTGGCATTCCTTGGTGCTCTATACAGCATTTCGATTACAGTCGTTTTCGTGTCTCAAGGTGCATGCTTGTCACCTTAAACCATCTTAATGCCTTTGGGCACCTTGAGTTAGGGCATCTTAACTTGGAGTACTTTAATTTAGGGAACACTAACTTAAGATGCCCTAAGTCAAGGTGCCCTAAGTTAAGACACCTTTAAGGTGCTCTAAGTTAAGGCGCCTTTAAGGTGCCTAACTTAAGGCATCCTAACTTATGGCACTTCAACTTAAGGTGCCTTGTCACCTTACCGCACCTGGTCCTGTTAGCTCAAGTTAAATGGCCCAAGGCACTCTAATGCCAGCATGCCCCCTACCCACCCACTGTCTAATATGGCTTCAGGCACTTTAACGCTGCCCTTACCGCTGGTAACTTTACTGTGGTTTAGTAAACATACCCCTTATTGTTGCTTGCTTCCTCTTTCTGTGCCAACTTCTTTTTTTCTTACCCTTTCAGCTACTTTTTTCGAGAAACACAGTGGCCTCCTTTTCCTCTTACTTTTATTTTCTGTCCTAACAGAACGATTTGTTGCCCTTAAATTATCCTCTTTTGGTTTTGCTACTGCTTTTCTACATCCTATAGATGTTCCCATCCAGCTGATGACTCCTTGAAATATTCCCCTATCTTGACAAAATTAGTTTTCCTAAAGTCTAAAACTCACACTTTTGAATGAACCATCTCCACAAATGTCTTAATACTGAACCACACCATCTGGTGGTCACTGGATGTCAGATGATCACCCATTATAAGATCCAAAACTCTTTCCATTCATAAGCACTAGGTCTAGTATGACCTCCTGATAAGTAGGTGTCGTTATCAGTTGCTGCAATGGTCCTCCTTGTAGAAAATCTAGGAGATCTCTCCTTCTAGATGACACCACAGCAGGGATGTCTCAATCAACATCCAGCATATTGACATCATACATCAGTAGCAGTTTTCCTTCCATAGCAATATTGTGAATGTCTTCAATTAAATCTCTGCTCACTTCTTGTCTGTGAAGAAGTTCTTTATATCACACCATTGATAAGATATGCTCCATTCACTCTTTTCAGACTAACCCAGAATGCCTCCTCTGAAACCTGCAATTCTGTTGCTTAAAGATTTTTTTTTTTACACATAGTGTCACTCTCCTCCCTTTCTACCTACCCTGTCCTACCTGAGTAGATTATAGCCTGGTATAATTATAACCCAGTCATGGTTCTCCTTGAATCACATTTCTGTCACTGCTACTAAATCCAAATCAGCCTCTTCCATTATAATCTCTAGATCCAGAATCTTATTTCTCAAATGGGCATTATGTAGTATACACCACATTCCAGATGTTTCCCTTTTTTATAAAGGTATTCAATGTTTTACTCATCTAAGGGCTTTGTTCACCATCTCTAATGAACCTAGTTTAAAGCTCTCTTCAATAGGTTAGCCAGCCTGCTGTGGAAGACATTTCACCCCTTCTTTGATAAGTAGATGCCATCTCTGCTCAGCAGTCCTTGGAAAGTCATCCCAAGATCCAGGAAATCAAAATGCTCTCAATTATACCATTAATGCAGCCATACATTCATCTCCATGATGTGAGCTATTCTGCCTCTGCTTTTACCCTCAGCAGGGAGAATTGAGAACATTACCTGTGTACCTATCTGCTTCACTCTCACTTCCACAGCCATGAAGGCATTTTTGATAGCTCAGAGGGATACCTAGCAGTATCATTTGTGCCAACATGGATGAGCAGGATCAGATAATAGTCAGTAGTCTTGATGAGTTTTTGGCAAATCTGGCACCAGGCAAGCAGCACACCTTGTGGAATAGCATGTCTGGTCAGCAGATGGATGCTTCGGTATTTTGAGAAGGGAGTCACCAATCACCATTACCCTTTGCTTCCTGGTGGTCACGAATTCAGCAACATTGGTGTTTTTGAGCTTCGGTTCCTCCTCCTATTCCTGAGATGTTCTCATCTCCTCCACTTTCAGGGCTGCATACTGGTTATTTAATTCAAGGGAAGATGGAGATAGGGTGTTGATCCGTGTCCAGCTGTCTTCTTTCAGTACCATACCACTTTCCCCTCTGTTGGAGATATTTGACACGTCAAGAAGTATTTCATCAATATAGCTCTCACTGTCATGGATACTTCTCAGTCTTTCCATCTCCTCTCTCAGTTCCTCCGTTTCATGAGGGATTCAACCTGTAGGCATCTAGCACACAGAATAAGTTCCTTGCCTGGGATTAGGCAGTCTGTCTGGATGGATAGAGGCAGAAGATGCAGTGGGGACATCATCTTTGATGGCACAATGTTTTCTAGCCATATTTCAGTTGCACCTGTTGAAAGAAATACCTACCTTTTCCTCAGCTGTCCTGTAAGTCAAAAAACAGCTAGCCTCTTCCATTTGAGCTATAATACCTCTGGTACTAATTCCTTGCGTATTGTCCTGCGTGCTTGCTCATCTGTTATTGGGGCATGATGGAGTTTATCTTATCCCTTCAAACTACTAAAATGTGATTCATGTGTCCAAGATGCATAGTCTAAGGTGTTTCCTTTGTAGAATTGCCTAATTAAAGCCTCCTCACATATAACAAATTGTTTACTTTTAATAGATAATCAAGAGGACCTACAGTATATAGTATTCTTAGATTTTCTCTTCTAACCAATACTAAACTTTTCTATCTAATTCAATAAGTTAATAGCTAAGTAGTTCTATATAGCAAAACTTTGTAGATGGAGTGGGTGGTGTTAAGGTGGGCAGGGAGGAAACTAACATCTCAGGAGGACTGTGACTCCAAAGAGCATAATTGCCTTTCCTTCCCTTTGAACTAGAGGTATAAAGGAAAGCCCTAAGTAAACTAATAAGCTCCTTAAAAAAATTCTTTCTACTACAGCAACAAAAAATAACCCAACAGCTAATCTAGCAATATAAAATTGTACTACAATCCTCCGTTTTAAAGAAATTCAGGCAGAGTGCTTGATATGAAAAAAGCCAAAATAATTACCTTAGTTTGAAGTCATTTCCTCTTGGGGTGGTAGAGGTTTCTGAGATCTGTAGGATGTTAGAAAGCTCTGAAAATCCTGATTCCTAGGCACCTTTCCGCAGATGCAAATGCACTGGGGCTAGACTGTAAGCTCTCATGAACAGGGGCTGCCTCTCATGTGTTTTTATAGCGTTACCTATTGCATAACCCAGTGGTGTTTTTGGAATTCAGATGATGTGTACCCTCCCCCCCCCCCCCCCCCGGGTCTCTCAGATATTTGGGCTGAAGTCCATTTAAGAGACTGCAATTGGAATTTAGAATGTTTGTGAGTTAGGTGATGAGACACTTTCACTACACTCAACCCTTTGTGTGTACCACACTGCTCCTGTGTCTTAGTGCCTGCAAAATAGCAACTGTCAAACTTAGAAATCCATCAGTATGTGTGGAAAATAGCTGTTAGAAAGTTGTAAATCAACCTTAATAAATCGACTTGAATAATACAAAACACACCAGTCAAATTGGTTCAAAGTGCGAAGAAGTTCAATCACGTAACTCCCTTAATACATTGACTTCCTGTCATCGAATTGGATGAAATTCAAGATCCTACATTTTACTCACAGTGTCTTTTATCGTGGGGTCCCCCGCATTTTATCTAGTTTATTTATTTCTTACCTTTCCACGGGCACACTCCAATCCATTCAAGATAGCCTTCTTTTTATACCACATTGTACAAAAATCACACTGAAATCTCCAGGACTACTGCTTTCCATGTGCTTCCGATCCTTTGGAACAAACTGCTGCCTGATCTAAGATGCAAACTTTCATATTGCTGAGATTTGTTTCCGACTCGCTTTTGATCCATAGGGGTATGTTACTAAACAGTGGTAACGGCTTCCGTGTGATATCGGAACCATGGCTCTGATATCGCACGGAAGCCGCTACCGCTGTTTAGTAAACATACCCCATAGTCTACTACCCACCAGACAGATAATACTTTGGATAAATAAGTAGTCCTTACTTTGGATCTTGAAGGGAGCTGTACAAAACAAAAACATACTATCCTTTATTACTGTTTTACTTTTTCACTTCGTTTTGCAATTTCTATTCTATTCTATTCTATTCTTTGACCCAGTGAAAAGCGGGATATAAATACAGTTAAATAAATAAATAAATAAATTCTACAGTGGTGTGAAAAAGTCTTGCATAGGTAGTGCTGAATTGACAGTTTTTAGTTGTTTGGATCACAGGGACAAAATGCATTACAATTTACAACCCCTTCTGCATGCCATTTTCTTCCCTTTTGTCTTTTGTACAAATCTGACAAATTTGCCATGACTTGAGCATTCTTTTATGATTGTTTAATACCCATGTTCGTTTGGTTGTGAATCTGTGTACAAAGATGCCCTAAGTGCCCAAAAAGGTTGTGGTGTTTTCTGTTGTGTGTGTTGGCAGTGTACTGTTTTTTGTTGTCGGTGGTCATTAGTACTTGATGGGCCAGCCCTTGCTCTTTCTCACCAGACAACATCTGTCTGGCATGGAGTGGACCATTTTGACGAGGTGTTCTCGCGTTATGATGCAATTCCAGGCTGCAATCAGTGACTCAATCAGCTCTTGCTTGGTCCACGGCTGCTTATTGGCAATCTCAACTGATACCTTGTACCAAAGATTCTCAATCAGATTGAGATCGGGTGATTGAGCTGGCCAGTCAATGGTCTGAACTCCATTTATTTTCTTCTAGTCGGTGATAGTTTTCACTCGGTGGCAAGGTGCATTGTTACCCTGGAAGAAATATCTGCCAGGAAACAGTTGCTCAGCTGATGGTAGCTTGCACTTCTGCAAAATTCCTATGTATTTCGCTGCATTCACCATCCTCTCAATGATATGGAGTCTTCCAACACCACTGGCTGCCATGCATCCCCAGATCATGACCTTGGTTGGATGCTTCACAGAGATATTCAAGCACCCTTCATGAGGAAACCTCCTCACATAGGTTTCGCCCTGGTCACTTTATCCCAGTCAGCCTTGCTCCATTTTGAGTACTTGGAGGCCCACTCAATGCATCTCTTCCTCTGTTCCACCATTAGCAGCGGTTTCCTTCACGCCTTACAGCCCCTGAACCCATACACCAAGTCTTGTTTCCTCACAGTAGAAGTGCAAACTGCAACAGAACACGTCTTGTTCCATTCCCGCAGAAGCTCAGGGAAGGTTAGCTTGTGGTTGCCAAAAGATGTCCTTATCAAGGCCCCATCATCCCTCTTGGTTGACTTTCTAGGCCGACTGCTACGATGTCGGTCCTGCGCATTTCCCATCTCATCATGCTTCTGCAGCATGTGGACAACCATTACAGCCGACCTTTGCTGCAATCTGCGGGCTGGAATACCCCTCCTCATGCAAAACTACCACCTGGACTCGGTCCTCTATTGATAGAAGATGCGACCTCTTCACCATGCCAGGACATTGAGCATCAGATGTGATACACACCAGTTGATCCACATTAAATTCAAACCCTGTGTGCCGCCAAAATACCATGCACTGATTGGCTATCAAATATGACTTCCTATTGGCTGAGGAAGCACAGTATTCTATTGGTTCATTTCAATCCCGCTTTGACACAGAATCCAGTTGATCATACTGGGACATTGTTTCCTCATGACAGCCATACAAAAGTTCACAGACAAGTAATTTTGCATGCAGAAATGGCTGCCGAGTTAAATTTGCAACAAAACAGTATATAATGAGCCGGGATTCTGGCACAGAATTTGGAATGATTGTCAAAATAAAGCCGAGAATAGCTTGATCATGCAGCCTATGCAAGACATTTGCATGCCACTGAATGTTCACTATAAACTGCTTAAATGTGACATTTTATAAGCAATATATCAAGTAAATAAACCATTAATTATAGCCATAAACTACACATGCTGACAACAGCATGTCTTCTTTTACGTGATTCAGGCAAAGACCTTCCTGGCCTTGATACTCGTAATCATCTGTAGAGCCTTTTAAAATACTTGTGCCTTAGTGTATTTGATAGCCCTTAGGTTTTTAAAATCCCTGTGAAATACTATTTGAAGTGTGACAGAGAGGTGATATTCCTCTGATTGTTTAAAAGGGAGAATAGTCACAAGGGTGATAGAATTAACTTGCCTCTGACACGCAGACACACAGCAAGCCAAGAGTGCAGTTAGCTTAATCCTGAGGGCCAAGCAGAAGCTGTTTCTGCTGATGGTTGAACGCCAATTGTGAGTTTTACCATTTGGGAAATTGTGGATTAAAGCCTGTGGGAGAGGGGGGAATGGAAAATAAATTATGGGTTGAATTGTAAAGTCTTTATGCTTTAGCATACTTAATAGCCTGTAGAGGCTTTTGGAGGGAAATTTTATAACTGGGCGTCTAAGTGTCTTTAGAAAATACAAGCACTCATCCTGCAGAAATAGCACCTAGATTGTGCACACTGACATTTGTGCCTGCTTGGGAGGAGATATAAATATTAGCATGTAAAGTAGCCGCATATGCATGTTATTCAAGACTCTGCCCAAATTCCTCCCCTGAGCACTCTTGCTCTACAAGTATACTCTTAAGTACACTGCCAGACTTTTTCGTCTGACCTAAATTTATAAGAGGGCAGTGGCATAAGTTCAAATGAGGGGCCACCAAGAAAAATCAGCTAAGGTCCCTTATGATGGCAGTGGTTTGCCAGGAGATAGGGGTCAGAAAACACCTTTCCCTCCCCACTTCTGCCCCCCCAAAACTAAAAAATAAAAAATGGCAGAGCGCAGCAAACATCATACTTACAAATAAAGATATTTGCTGCACTGCCTTCCACTGTCTGTTTCCAAAGTACTTTACCACGGTAGCCTGAGGCCTAGAACAGCATCTCCCCATGTAGAGCTGAAGTTTCGGGTTGCTCGAGATTTTGGCTGCACAGTGGGAGAAACTGTTCCAGGCTTTGAGCTGCAGCTTGGCCTCCCCAACCAGCAACACAACCCTTGCAGCACCACCCCCCATCAGGCAACCCAGCCCCCCAAACAGTAGCAAGGTCCATCCAGCATCACTCCATCAGCAAGCAGGTCAGCATTTAACTAGCAGTGTGATTGTACTGTTCTTTCCAATTCTGCTCCTGTCTCCATCCTCATCTCAGGCTCCTCTACCAGAAATTACTGTTCTACCCAGCCAGCACGCTGGAGGGAATGCAGCAGACCTGTGGCGGATTGGAGTCTTTGGGGACAGCCTGTGTAGGCAGCAACAACAGAAAGGAAGATAGAGTATGCTGATGCTGGAAGGAGGATCAATGTTTGATACTGGATGAGGTTAGGAAGGATAGATTGATGTCTGACATGGGGGAAGCTAGGCAAAGGCAGGAGAGATGCTAGATATCTGGAAGAGGGGCTGAGGTGGGGTAGAGTAGAGAATGGATGGAGAGGTACTGGACATCTTGAGAAAGGGGGTTAGGGACCTTGAGCAGCCCGGGGGATGGGGGAGGGGGGTTACACATCTGAAGGTTCACCTAGGGGATAATAAACCCTTGGGCAACCTTGCTTGGACTGCATGCATGGGCTCAGAGGCTCAGTTCTTGCTTTGTTTATTGATATCCTGGCTTCTGCTCAAGTGCCTCCCTCTTCAGACCAGTGCTAGCATGTGACAGCCTCCTCTTGCTCCCCCCCCCCCCCCAAGATGGTATATCAGTACCCTCTCATAGTGTCTTTGACTGTTCATGCCACTCTTTCTGTGACTTTGCTCCTTTCACTGTCTCTTAGGATCTTCCTGTTAATGCTCCCAGTACTTCATAGTTCTCGCTGTTCCAGGGAACATTCTTCCCATTGTTTGGCTATAGTCTTGGGGTTCTATTGTCTCCAAGTTTCATAAAACCAAGATGGAAACCCCAATGTTAGAGTCAAACTAGGATGTTTCATCTCCCCTTGTGATCTGAAGGGAAAATGAAACAAAATGTAGAAAAAAAATATAACTTGGAAAATAAAACAAATAAAAAGAAGAGAGTAAATGAAACAAAATAATCAAAGATGTTTCCAGGCACATCCCTAGAACTGGATCAGCCTGTCAGGGTTGACCCGAGACAGATAGCAACCCTAATCTGCAATAAAATCAGTGATTAAACAAACCAAAAATGTTCTGCTCATTTTTTGCACAATAAATTACAAATTTCTAAAATTATTTAACTTTGTTAAATTATAATTAACTCATCTATATTTACAGTCATGAGAATTTATCAAGGGAGGATTGATTTTTAATAACATTTCTCATCTGACACATGAATTAAAAAAATTACTACAGTGCAATTTAAGAATCCACATTTCAATCTGTGCTGCAAGAAATTGGAATAAACCTGTAACATTCTGCCTTTAGAGCCTGATAATGCAGAGCAATTCCATTATAGTAAAAGCTGCTTCATCGGAAGGCTGCATTATAGTCTCTGAAGTTTTCCCACAATTGCCTATTGAATGCACGATACAGTTCTACCACAGATTCCATAGTTCTGCCTTTCATTTCTAATTTCACAGCGGGAGGAAAAGCCTTAATGCTGCGATGCTATTTCTACCACCAGTTTCTTTGATGTTTATCTTAGTCTGGGATGCTGGATATTCTCCAAAAAACACACTTCTCCATATTAGTTACAAGTGAGAAAGGATATAAGATAGCAGTGCTACCAGAAATATCACCGTTTAGTTTTTATATAAAAGTGAAAATCTCATTTTGCAGATTTCAGCCCTGTACAGCTTGAGTGTATTGGCGCACTATAATGCATTTGCTCTTCATGACTATGAATATGTGGATAAAAAGAAAAAAAATCAAGGTAGGCTGCACTTGCAGCCAATGGAGAACTGCTACTTCAGCAGCTCAGTAGCAAGGCATAATTAATGTTTACTTATAATCAGCATCTTTCTGTGCCAGCAATCATGGCAGACTGAGACTATGCTGGGGAACTAGAATCCCTGCTGCTTTCAGCTGTCTGGAACAATAATTACACAGTGCCTTGGCACCTCTGGGAGTCTGGCACCATTTATCCTGTCTGACTTTCCTCATTGGTTACCTGCCACAGAGTAATCCCCAAAGCAACCAATCATTTGCATTGCTGTGATACAAAAGGGGGTGAGAACTGTGAGGGAAAATCTACAGCCTTGCTTTCAGAAGACTTGGGCTGATGGTTTAATTGAGGTTAATATAAGCTCCAATCAGAGAGAAAAAAACCCTACAGGACCACTTAATCTTAAACAAATATAGGAGAGCTAGGACGGCATGAGGCGAGAATAATTGACTGCAGCAGGGTTTCTATGGAGAGTAATCATTAGTCAGGCATTGAACAGTTTGGACTGAAAGAAGGCTGTTTAGCATTCAAGCCCTAGTGGAAAAGTCATTGAATCGAAGGCTAATTTGAATTATTTTTTTAAACCTCTGCAAAGAAAGCAGCATCTACTAATTCTTCCCTTAGACTTGTTTGGTGGAAATCAATATACCTTTAATCTGCAGACTCAATGTAGTTCACATTTAATGTTGCTAAAACTTGGCTGTCTTTGATTAACACTAGAGGTTTCCAGGTTGAACTGGTCTGCAGAGTTGCCAAGTTACCCAGTTCCAGAATTGAGATTTTAAGCCAGTCCTGGATTTCTGACAATCTCATCCTGATGCATTATGGGACCTGCAGCACTGATTCCAATGGGTAAAAGCAGGGATACAAATACTATGCTGCATTGCAATGGAAATTTAAAATTAGAACTGGTAAAAATCTCACTCTTGAACTGTGTAACTTGGCACCTCTGGGGTTGCACCCATCCCCTGCTTACCCCAGGATTTTTGTGGTCAATATTCAGAGTATTGAAGGGAGCCTGACATAGAAGCTTTATTTTCTCCATTAATTAATTTCAAAAGTTCCACTACATGAAGGTAAACTAGGGTTGCACCTGACTCCATGTCATAAGGAAGAGGTTAATCCAGTCCTGATTTTATCCTAAGGCATGCATGGACTTGCAATTTTAATTTTCTTGGGAAACTCTATGGGACAATCAGAACTACAAGCCCATGCATGCCATAAGGTAAACAAAGACTGGATTAGCTGTTTCATTATGACTTGGAGTCAAATGGCAACTCTGAGGCAAACATATATTGCATTTTCAGCACTGAGCCAACCTTTTGGCGCATTTGCCAACTTAATTCCATTTACATTAGCCATGAAGGTCTAGTCCAGTCTTCACTAACTATTGGGCATAATCGTATACATGCAGCAAACATGGAGACCGATGCAGCAAACTGCACTATGAACTAGCGCAGCATTTTGCTCGAGATATTTCCACACTAGTCTTGCTCTCTGATGCAGAAAGCAAGCTAGCACAGGAAAATCCTGAACAAAAACATTACACTAAAGCATAGCACAGTGGGCATGCTAATCACATGCAAGCAAACAAATCTTTAATTGTTCACAGTGTTAAAATCCATGGGTGTCCCAAGTGGCCACTAGACTCCCTCCATTTCCAACCCCCCAACAAAGGTTTGGGAGCCTGGTACTCCCAGATGCCCCCCCCCCCCAATTTACAACCAAATCATTGGTTGTCCCAGTTGGCCCTACTTCCTACCCACTGATTGCGCCAAAAATAAACATTGGAGGCCTGGGACCCACTATGTATGGTCAGTCTGTCAAATAGTGCATCCTGGTATGCATACTACGGGGTTGCTCAGTCTGCTGACCCCATGCTGTGCATCCTAGGAAGGTTTGGTCTGCCAGATAGAGTAATTTTTGTCTTATTTGGAAGACTGACCTCATGTGGTGCATCCTGTGATGCACTATGTGGTCAGAAGCAACTATTTTTTAAGATGGTGGTGTGGAGTCTGGGGCATATGGGCAGTGCCCCTTCTGCCCATCATTTGAGAAACTGGGGGGTGTTAGGGGAGGGGTATTTGGAGGTTACACTGGGAGCTCCTTTTATCGGGAGGGTAGGAGTGGGAGGTTTAGTGGTCACTAGGGCCACTAATGTTTTTATGGGGGGAGGGGTGATTGGAGTGGGAATACAGGATCTGGTGCAACAGATAAGGTATTTGGGCCACTTGGCAGTAGTGATCATAGCATGATCGCATTTGATTTAATAAATGGAAGAAAGATGGCAAGGAAATCCACAGTATTACATTTTAACTTTCAACAGGGAGACTGATAAAATGAGGAAAAAAGTTAAGAAAAAAACTAAAAGGGGCAGTTGCAAAGGTTAAAGATTTACATCAAGCATGGGCGTTCTTTAAAAATACTATCTTGGAAGCCCAGACCACATGTATTCCATGCTTTAAGAAAAGTAGAAAGAAGGGCAAAAAACTGTCAGCTTGGTTTAAAGGCGAAGTCAGAGAGGATGTTGTTGCCAAAAAAGCATCTTTCAGGAAATCGAAAAAAGGAGCCAAATGATGAAAACGAGAAACAACATAAGCATTAGCAAGTTAGATGCAAGGCATTGATAAGGCAAGCAAAGAGAGAATTTGAAAAAAGCTTGCTGTGGAAACAAGAACACATTAAAAAAACTTTTTCAAGTACATTTGTAGCAAAAACACTTGTGAGAGAATCTGTTGGACCACTGGGTAATAGATGGGTAAAAGGGGCACTAAGTGAAGGCAAGACTATAGCGGAGAGACTGACTTCTTTGCTTCAGACTTTAATGAAGAAGATGTAGGAAAGTTACCTGTGTCTGAAATGGTTTATAAAGGTGATGTATCGGAAGAATTGAAACAAATTTTGATAAACCGGGAAGATGTATTACAACTATTCGATAAACTCAAGAGTAGCAATCACTTGGATCAGATGGTATACATCCAAGGGTGTTGAAAGAACTGAAATATGAGACTGTAGACCTACTGTTAGTAATCTGTGAGCTATCATCAAAATCATCTGTAGTACCTGAAGATTGGAAAATGGGCATTATAACGTCAATTTTTAAAAAGGGTTCCAGGGTGATCCAGGAAAACAACAGACTGGTAAGCTTGATGTCACTACAGGGCAAAATGGTAGAAACCATTATAAAGAATAAAATTACTGTTACATTTTTTTGAAGGTGTGAATAAACAGGTATCTGGATTTTCAGAAAGCCTTTGATAAGGTTTCTCATGAGAGACTCTTGACCAAATTAAAAAGTCATGGGATCGGAGGAAGTGTACTATTGTGGATCAGGAACTGGTTAAAAGATAGAAAGCAGAGTAGGGCTAAATGGCTAATTTTCTCAGTGGAGAAAGATGAATAGTGGAGTACTCCAGGGATTTGTGTTGGGCCTGCTGCTTTTTAACATATGTAAATGACTTGGAAATGGGAATAACGAGTGAGGTAATCAAATTTGCAGATGACACAAAATTATTCAAAGTTGTTAAAAAGCAAGAGGATTGTGAAAAATTGCAAGAGGACTTTGATAAATTGCAAGACTGGACATCCAAATGGCAGTTTAATTTTAATGTGGACAAGTGCAAAGTTATGCACCTAGGAAAGAACAACCCAAATTTTGGTTACATGATGCACAAAACCACCACCCAGGAAAAAGATTTAGGTGCATTGTGGACAATATGTTGAAACCTTTCACCCAGTGTGCAGCGGCAGCCAATAAAGCAAATAGAATGCTAGGAATCATAAGGAAAGGAATGGAGAATAAAACCAAGGATATTATGATCCTTCTGTATCGTTCCATGATACAACTGCACCTTTAATACTGTGTGCAATTCTGGATGCCATATCTTAAAAAGTATATAGCAGAATTAGAAAAGGTACAGAGAAGAGCAACAAAAATGGTAAAGGGGATGGAAGGATACCCCTGTGAGCAGGGGCTCTTCAACTTGGAAAAGAGACAGCTGACAGAAGATATGATAGAGGTCTATAAATTAATGAATGGAGTGGAACGGGTAAATGTTTTTGCCATCAAAAAGTAGAAAGACTAGAGGACACGCAATGAAGCTACAATGAAACCCATTTACGACTAATAAGAGAAAATATTTTTTCACGCAACGCGTAATCAAACCCTGGAATTTGTTACTGGAGGATGTATTAAAAGCTGTTAGTGTAGCTGGATTTAAAAAAGGTTTGGACAAGTTCCTGGAGGAAAAGTCCATGTTGTTCTCGTTGTTAAGTGCCGTCGAGTTGGCGTCAACTCATGGCGACCCTCTGGATAGTTGTCCTAAACTGTGTTCAGTTTTCAATCAGACGGCTCATTGTTGATAGAGTGGTATCCATAGCTGCTGTGATTGTATTAATTCATCTCATTGCTGGCCTTCCTCTCTTGCGCTGACATTCTACCTTGCCAAGAATAGTGTCTTTCTCTAACAATCTCTTTCTTTGTATGATGTGTCCAAAGTATGAAAATTGAAGTCTTGTCATCTGAGCTTCTAAGGAAAACTTACATTGGATCTCCTCTAGTACTGATTGGTTTATTCTTTGCGCAGTCTATGGCATACACAGTATTCGTCACCAGCACCATAATTCAAAGGCATTGATTTTCTTCCTGTCTATCTTTTTCACGGTCCACCTTTCACATCCATATGATGCTATTGAAAATGCCATGGCTTGAATAAGTCGAATCTTTGTATTGAAAGAGACATCTCTTCTTGAGAATCTTGTCTATGTCCTTCATAGCCATTCTGCCAAGAGTAATGCATTGTCGGATTTCTTGACTGCTTGTTGTTTCTTTATTGATAGTTTATCCAAGTAGGTTAAAGTTGTCAACTATTTCAATTTTTTCTCCATCAATGATGAACTTATTGATTTTGCCAGTTGTCAGGGATCTTTGTCTTCTTTAAAGTGCATGCCCATTTTAAGACTATGTTCCTTGATCTTGAGAAGCAAATGTTTCTGATCATCTTCACTTTCAGCCAGTATTGTGGTATCATTTATTTATTTAACAGGTTTTGTATACCTCTGTATCTTATAATCAAAGCAATTTACACGATAAACAAACATGATACATGGCAGTTATACATTACATAGTCGTGTGGGGGGGGGGACATGCGGGAGGTTCTTGGTAGTAACGTATTTACAAAGAGGTGTATATACAATATTTAGAAGACAGTGTCATGAGTTGAGGCAGCTGATTTTGTCAGCGGGGTCTATGGAGAGAAGGGGAGCTACACTTTAAGTGACGGCTCCATAGTGTTCTGTGAAGTGGTGGGTTCTGAGTTTCTTCCTGAAGACTTTGGCATCAGAGGCTGCGCTCAGATCATCTGGAAGGGAGTTCCAGAGGGCCGATGCTGCTAGTGAGAGTGCTCTTGCAGATATGGATTGGGTGGTTTTAGAGTAAATGCTAGGGGGGGTCTGAATGGTGTCCACTCTGTTACATCGTCTGGGTCTTATGCTTATGTTTGGTGTTGATAAGACTCTTGAGAATGTCAAGGGATAAGTTGTTCTGGATCTTGTATATGTTAAGAGCTGTTTTGAATTAGATCCTGGAGGTGATCGGAAGCCAATGCAGTTGGCTAAGGAGGTGAGTGATATGTTGTTGTTTTGATGATATGGTGATGATGCGGGCAGCAGTATTTTGCACCATCTGTAGAGGTCAAATTGTCTGTTTGGGTAGTTCATGAAACAGTGTGTGGCAGTAATCCAGTATGGGCATGATTACAGCTTGGCAGACAGTTCTAAAATGGTCTTGACTAAGGAGTGGTTTGAGTCTTCTTATGATAGCCATCTTGTGGTATGCACTTCTGGCAGTCTTGTTAATGTGAGTTTGGAAGTTCAGGTTCCAGTCCAAAGTTACACTCAGGCACTTTACTTCATTCTTAATGGGTATGGTTGCATGGAGTAGGGAGAAGAATTGGGGGGGGGGGGGGAAGGAGTTGTTTTATGTGACGAAGAGTGCCGCTGTCTTTCTGTAGTTAATGTTGAGGTTGTATGCAAATGCTAGAAGTCTAAAGAATAAGATGGGAGAGTTAGAATATATAGCACTAAATGAAAGGTTAGATATGATTGGAATATCAGAGACATGGTGGAAGGAGGACAACCAGTGGGACACTGTGATACCTGGGTACAAACTATATCGTAGTGATAGAGCTGATCAAATTGGTGGAGGGGTTGCGCTCTATGTTAGAGAGGGTATTGACTCAGAAAGGATTAAAGTTTTGCAGGAAACAAAATCTGCTGTAGAATCTATATGGATTGAAATTCCATATAAAAGGGGGAAGGCGATGGCAGTGGGGGTGTACTATCGAGCACCTGGCCAGAATGACCAAATGGATGATGAAATGCTCAAAGAAATCAAGGAAGCTAACAAAAGTTACAGCGCAGTAATAATAATGGGTGATTTCAATTACCCCGGTATCGACTGGGTCAGTGTCACGTCAGGACATGATAGGGAGATAAAGTTCCTAGATGAAATAAATGACTGCTTCTTGGAGCAGCTGGTTCATGAACCGACCAGAGGGGAAGCCATATTAGACCTAGTCCTTAGTGGAACACCAGATCTAGTGCAAGAGATAAGGGTGTTGGGGCCACTTGGCAATAGTGATCATAGCATGATCACCATTGATTTAATTAGTGGAGGAGGGATAGTAAGGAAATCCACAGTACTACCTTTTAACTTTTGAAAGGGAGACTATGATAAAATGAGGAAAACAGTTAAGAAAAAACTAAAAGGAGCAGTTGCGAAGGTTAAAGACATACATCAAGCTTGGGTGTTGTTGAAAAATACTATCTTGGAAGCCCAGACCAGCTGTATTCCACGCTTTAAGAAAAGTGGAAGGAAGTCCAAAAAACTGCCAGCATGGTTTAAAGGTGAGGTCAGAGAGGCTGTTGTTGCCAAAAAAGCATCTTTCAGGAAATGGAAAAAAAAGCCAAACGACGAAACCTGGAAACAGCACAAGCACTGACAAGTCAAATGCAAGGCACTGATAAGGCAGGCGAAGAGAGAATTTGAGAAGAAGCTTGCTGCGGAAGCAAAAACGCGAAATAAAGACCTTTTCAAGTACATTCGTAGCAAAAAACCTGTGAGAGAGTCAGTTGGTCCATTAGATGATAAAGGGGTTAAAGGAGCACTAAGAGGCGACAAGGCGATAGCGGAGAGACTGAATGAATTCTTTGCTTCGGTCTTTACTGAGGAAGATGTAGGGATGTTACCCATGACTGAAGTGGTATTTAAAGGTGCGGAAGAATTGAAGGAAATATCGATACATCGGGAAGATGTCTTACAACTATTAGATAAACTGAAGAGTAGCAAATCACCTGGGCCAGATGGTATACATCCAAGGGTGTTGAAAGAACTGAAATATGAGATTGCAGAACTGCTATCAGTAATCTGTGAACTATCATTAAAATCATCTCTAATAACTGAAGATTGGAGGATCGCCAATGTAACACCAATTTTTAAAAAGGGTTCCAGGGGTGATCCGAGAAACTACAGACCGGTGAGCCTGATGTCAGTACCGGGAAAAATGGTAGAAATCATCATAAAGAATAAAATTACTCAGCATGTAGATAGTCACAACCTAATGGGAGACAGCCAACATGGCTATAGACAAGGAAGATCTTGTCTTACTAATCTGTTATGTTTTTTTGAAGGGGTGAATAAACAGGTGGACAAAGGTGAGTCGGTTGATATTGTGTATCTGGACTTTCAGAAAGCCTTTGACAAGGTCCCTCATCAGAGACTTTTGGCAAAACTAAAGAGTCATGGGATAGGAGGCAATGTACTATTGTGGATCAGGAACTGGTTAAAAGATAGAAAACAGAGGGTAGGGCTAAATGGCCAATTTTCCCAATGGAGAAAGGTGAATAGTGGTGTACCCCAGGGATCTGTGCTGGGTCCGCTGCTTTTTGACATATTCATAAATGACCTGGAAAGTGGAATAACGAGTGAGGTTATCAAATTTGCAGATGACACAAAACTCTTTAAAGTTGTTAAAACCCAAGAGGATTGTGAAAAATTGCAAGAGGATCTTGATAAATTGGAAGACTGGGCATCAAAATGGCAGATGAAATTTAATGTGGACAAGTGCAAGGTTATGCACCTAGGGAAGAACAACCCAAACTATGGTTACACGATGCAAGGTTCCACATTAGGAACCACCACCCAGGAAAAAGATTTAGGCGTCATTGTGGATACCATGTTAAAACCCTCGGCCCAGTGTGCAGCGGTGGCCAAGAGAGCAAATAGAATGCTAGGTATGATAAGGAAAGGAATGGAAAATAAAACAAAAGATATTATAATGCCTCTATATCGTTCCATGGTGAGACCGCACCTTGAATATTGTGTGCAATTCTGGTCGCCGTATCTTAAAAAGGATATAGCGATTTTAGAAAAGGTACAGAAAAGAGCCACCAAAATGGTAAAGGGGATGGAAGGATATTCCTATGAAGAAAGGCTAAAAAGGTTAGGGCTCTTTAACCTGGAAAAGAGACGACTGAGGGGAGATATGATAGAAGTCTATAAATTAATGAACGGAGTGGAACGGGTAAACGTAGATCGATTGTTTACGTTATCAGAATATAGAAAGACTAGGGGACATGCAATGAAGCTACAGGGTAAACTATTTAAGACTAATAAAAGAAAATATTTTTTCACTCAACGTGTAATCAAACTCTGGAATTTGTTACCGGAGGATGTAGTAAAGGCTGTTAGTGTAGTTGGGTTTAAAAAAGGTTTGGACAAGTTCCTGGAGGAAAGGTCCATAAACCATTATTAATTAGTGACCGAAGATATCAATGCTTGACCCAGTACAAGCATTGTGGAACCTGTGTCTCTTGGGGAAACTGCTAGATATATATGACCTAGATTGTCCACTGTTGGAAACAGAATACTGGGCTTGATGGACCTTGGTCTGACCCAGTATGGCATATCTTATGTTCTTATGTTGTGAGAGAGCCATTCAGTCATGTCCTGTAAGCAGGCAATTATAGCTGAGTAATCTGTTTTTTTGAGGTTGATTGGGGTGTAAATCATCATGTTGTCAGCATACAATGCATGTTGGATGTTGTGTTTCCTGATAATATCACAGATGGGTTAGATATAGAGAATGAAAAGCAAGGCAGATAATGCCGAACCTTGCGGAGCCCCTTGGGGTGAGGGGAACAAGGAGGAGGTGGTTGCGCAGACTTTGACCTGTTGCTCTCTATTGTTGAGGTATGATTAGAACCATTTGAGACTGGTATTGTGTAGTCCAATATCACTGAGTCTTTGGAAGAGGGTGTGGTAGGAGACATTGTCGAATGCTGCAGATATATTGACAAATATAAAGAGGAAACCCATTTTTAGGTTGTCAATTCCCTTAATGAGGTTGTCAAGGAGCATTATGAATAGGGTTTCTACACTGTGACTGGGTCGGAACCCATGTTGGTGGGGGTCTAAGGGGATAGAGCGTCTACGTGGTCCTGAAGTTGCTGGTATACTGTCTTCTTAAGTATCTTGATGAGGAATGGGAGGCTGGAGATCGGGCGGTACATTGCTGGGTCATTGCAGGATGGAGTGGGAAATTTGGGAATAGGGTGTATGATGGTTATCTTAAATGGTAGGGGCATGTATCCCTGTGTTAGTGAGAAGTGTATGATCTTGTGTATGAATCTGCTGAGCTCTGTCTTTGCTGATTTTATCCATTCTGCTGGGCAGGGATCCATGGGTGTAATGCTGGTGTTGAGGTGTGAGTGACATGGTCATTGGAGGGTATGTGGAAATTGTCCCATGAGTGTTTAGAGAGTGAGTGTTTGGAGAGTGTGCGTTTGGGGGCAGGGGCCGTGTCTTGTAGGTTATCAGTATGGGGGGGGGGGGAAGATGTGAGCTTCGAGATTAAGTAGTCTAGGTCTGTGGTTGTATTGTGGCATCTTCTGTATGGCTGGGGTCCTTTGTGAGGGTGTGAGCTATATTGAAGAGGTCTCTAGGTTTGTTGGTTGATTTTAGGATGAGGTAAGTATGGCATTCTTGTTTATGTCAGTTGTTTAGGCTGTTGTAATCCTTCTGCTTCTGCTGGTATAGCTGTTGGATGATTTGTGTTTTGTTTCTTCTCCAGTTCCGTTCAATTTTCCGAAGTATTCTCTTTGCTGCCTTTATTTCATCGGAGTATCATGGTGCTGATTAATTTCTTTGTCCCATGAATCTGCTGTGTTTTCTGGCTTGTGCCTTTGCTGCCGTAGAGATGGTGTTATTCCAGTGGTTAATGACAGAGTCTAGGTCGGTTGAGTTGTAGTCTAGGGTAGGGATGATTTCCTGAAGGAATTAGTCTTTATCGAATACTCTGAATCTTTGTCCTGGGTGCTGTGGGCTCTCCAATATAATTGGTCTAGGATGGGACATACTGAATTATATGGAGTGGTGGTCAGATCAGGGTATTGGAGTGACTTGGGATGTTGTTATGCTGTTGCCTTGAAGGATTCGGTTTGGAATGAATATCAGATCAGGAGTGGAGCCTAGATGGTGGGTAGGTATGGTGAGGAGTTGTGTGTACTATAATGCGTCCATGGCTCTGAGTAAGGTGTCTGCCTCCTTGTTGGGCATTGAATTGAGATTGAAGTCTCCCATCACAATTTGCATTTTGAAGGGGGAGTTTGCAGTATATACTGCTTCTAGTGTAGTGGAGAGTTCATCTGCGAGGCCACTGGGGGCTCTATAAGTGAGGCAGATGGCAAGATGCTTGTTCTCTATGAATCATAAGGAATTGAAATTGTGTTGCAGTGCATTGTGCTTTGTGTCATAGTGGTTTTGAATCTGAAGTGGATTCTGGCCAGGATTAGTAACCCCTCTTATGTGTTTGTGGGAAGTTGAATGCTGAGTAGGGGGGGGGGGTGGTATTTGTTTTAGGATGACCCGGTCGGTGTTACTTAGCCATGTCTCTGTGACACAGAGAATGTCAGTTTGATAGAGGTGCAGGTGGTCAAGAATAGTATTAGTTTTATTTCTAACTGATTTGGCATTGAGGAGCTCTATATTGATAGTGGTGTTTGGAGGGGGGTAGGTGTGTGAGTTGTGAATATGGGTGTTGGTCCTGATCTGTATGAGAGTGGGGTTCCTCTTGTTTGTTCGTCTGAATGCAGTTTGCCAGGGTTGTTGGGAGAGAATATGGGTGGTGGAGTCCTCAAAATAGTGGGTGTCGGAGTGGGGGCAGAGCATGCTTGGTGTGAAAATAGGTTCAGGAGTAGCAGGTATGTACAGATGTAGTGGGAGAAATACATTTTGAAGTCCTATGCTCAGCAGTCTTGTGCTCAGCAGTCCTGTGCTTGGCAGTCTCATCAGCATAGCGAAGGTTGTTGATGAGTCTTCCACCAATCTAAACACCTCAGTTGTCTTCATACAGTCCTGGCTTCTCTGATGATTTGTTCTGCACATAAATTAAAAATGTAGGAGGAATGTATGTAGCCTTGTCATACACTTTGCTAATTTTAAACCATTGTGTTTCTCCTTGTTCCATTCGAACTGTTGCTCCTTGATCAATGTAAAAGTTGCGCAAGAGAACTATCAGGTGTTCTGGTATATCCATGCTTCTTAATGTGGCCCAGAGTTTCTCATGTTTTACACAGTCAAAAGCCTTGCTGTAGTTGATAAAACACATATAGATATCTTTCCGAGGATCCATCTCACATCCGTGATGATGTCTCTCATCCGTCGCCCTTTCCTGAAACCTGCTTGTTCTACAAGCAGTTCTCGTTCCAGGTATGGTTATAGTCTCTGCTGAATAATCTTCAGTAGAATCTTATTGAATGTGGAATCAGAGTGATTGTGCAATAATTTCCACAATCAGTTGGATCACCTTTCTTTAGAACTGGTATAAACATAGATCTTTTCCAGTCAGTTGGCCATGATGATGTCTTCTAAATTTCCTCCATCTACTCAAAAAGAATGGAGGCTAACAAAAATATAAATCTTTCAATCCTAAGGCTCCACAATTCTTAGCCAATGAAAAATAGTGCAAGAAGCATCTAAGGGAAAGCTCACCACTCTTATTGGAGGGAATGGGAGAAGAAGCCTTAGAGCTAAGGGCTGACAGCTGAAAGTCAGCAACTTTTTTTCACTGCTAGATACGGCTTATACAATTGCCCCAGATTGTCATTCATAGGCTTCTAAGGTAGCATATCTCTTTTTACAATTTTAAAATGCATTTAAAACAATAGAAAAACACTTAGTCTATTGGTTTGGGTTGTTCTAAATTTCCTGGCAGAGCCTTGTAAATATGGTAACAGCTGCATCCGATTGCTGAAATACTTCAATGGGAATGCCATCAAAGCCCAGTGCCTTGTTCTTTCATAAGGCTTTCAATGCTTTTTCGACTTCTTCTTTCATCACCAATGGTTTCTGATCATAAGGTACAGGTTGAAATGGTTGTTGGTCCACTTGATCTTTATGGTATGACGACTCTGTATATTCTTTCCACCTTTTCTTGATCTTCTCAGCATTATTCAACATGGATCCTTGAGCATCTTGTAACAGTACATTTCAAAGCTGTAATTTTTTCTTTAACTCGTGTAATTTTAGGAAAGCTGATTTTGTTCTTCCTCTAATAGTTTCTGATTCTATTTCCTTGCATGTGTCATTGTGGTACTTTTCCTTGTCTCATCTTGCTGCACGTTGTAAATCTCTGTTGAGTTCTGCGATTGCCTCTCTTTCTCCTCTGGCTTTAGCTTCTCTGTGTTTCTGAGCAGTTTTCAGAGTTTCTTCAGTCATCTATTTTGGCCATTTTTGCTTTTTCGTCGTTTGTAGAGACTTCTCACTTTCTTCCAACACAGTCTTCTTGATGTCATCCCATAACTCTTCTGGAGCTCAGTCATTTGTATCTAAAGCAGAAAACTGTTTTTGCAGGCAGTTTTTAAATTCTTGTCATATTTTGCTACATTCATGAGAGGCTTGTTCTTTTCAACTTTAGCTTGAGTTTGCATACTAGTTGTTGGTGATCTGTATCACAGTCATCTCCAGGTTTTGTCTTTGTTGATGTTATAGAGCTTTTCCATCTTTGACTTCCACAAATGCAGTCAATTTGATTTTTGTACAATCCATTGGATGAAGTCCATGTGTACAGTTGCCGCTTGTATTGCTGGAAGAAGGTGTTTGAGGTGAATAGATAGTTGGCCTTGCAGAATTCTGTCAGTCTTTCTCCAGCTTCATTTCTGTTGCCAAGTCCATATTTTCCAACCACTTTGCCTTCTTCTTTGTTGCCAACTTTTGCGTTCCAGTCACCCATGACTATCAGGATATCCTGCTTGCATTTTCTGTAAGTTTCAGCTTGTACTTGTTCATAGAACTCATCAATTTCATCCTCTTCTGCAACTGTTGTTGGGGCATATACCTGAATTATAGTTGTGTTGATTGGCATTCCTCGTAGACAAACAGAATTTAAGCATTCACTGATTGCATTGTATTTCATTACAGTTCTTGCAAGTCTCTTCTTAATTATAAATGCAACACCATTTCTTCTTTGTCTTTCATTTCCAGCATAGTAGATCATGTTTTCATCAGATGCAAAGTGCCTGATGCCAGTTCATTTCAGTTCGCTGACACCCAACAGATCAAGTTGTACACGTTCCATTTCATTCTTGACCACCTCCAACTTTCCTTGGTTCATGCTTCGTACATTCCATATAAGACATCTTTGCAGCTTCTGACTCTCATTTTGTGTGCAGTTATATCAGCAGTCAGACGCCCTGAGGGCTTTGATCCAACCACATAATAAATGCTGGCTTCACTCTAAAAAGTCTTCAGTTCCTCCTCAGAAGCCAGTTGAGTGCCTTCCGACTTGGGGTTCTCATCTTTCAGCACTATAGTAGAATTTGTTTTGTTGTGACTATCCATTGGGTTTTCGTGGCAAGATACTGAAGTAGATTGCCAGGCCTTTCTTCTGCGCAGGTAATTCTAGTGCTGTTGCCATTGTCACAGAAATGTGATCCTCTACCGCCAACACCATCCCATTCTGCTGATGCCCAGATGGGTGGTTTGTCTTGGTCTGTCACCTCAGCTGAGACCTGTCCATCTTGGGAGACCCTGCCAATAATTAAGCTACCGATAGCTTTTTTTCTCAGCATCACTGATACATACAAGCCCTCACAGCATGATAAGCTGCAAACCATTATTAAAGAGGACTCGGTAATTCCACTGCTTACCGCAGGATGAGCATTGTGGAACTTGTGTGCCTTTTTGGGAACCTGTCAGGTATTTGTGACCTGGATTGGTCACTGTTGGAAACAGGATATTGGGCTTGATGGACCTCGGTCTGACCCAGTATGGCATATCTTCTGTTCACCTGTTATGAATAGGGGCCACTGGGGCCCCTGTACTTGTGGTGAGGTTTAGGGAGTTTGTGTGTGGGGTGGGGGAGGGGTGCCACTGGTCCTACTAATGATTTTTGTGGGGAATGGGAATGGGGATGGGGGCTTCAGAGTGGGTCAGCGGGGAATCAGCGGTCTAAGACTGCTTTGGTCATCTGATGTTAAGTGTCAAACTTCACCTCAGATGGCCTTTTTTGCACGTGACTGCAGTAGAGCAAACCTGTGTAAGCATGCATCTGCCATTATGCACAACTGATTTACAGAGGTTTTCTGCATTTATGAGCAAAGCATTTGGTTTTTTCTTCTGTTAGAAAACCACACATTGAGGTATAGTGCATGACTCTAACACATGGTTTCAGCATCAGCCTAAAGGTATAATAAAGGACAACATAAAGCATTCTTGATTCTTGTTTTCTTGCATTTATAAATTGTTATAAGACATTAACAGTTTTACTGCAATAGAAGATTTAGGATAAATAAAAATACCGAACATTACGAAACATCAGAAACTATTAAAGCCATTAACCTTTCACATTTAGTCCATAAATTTTAGGGAAACCAATTATCCGCAAGAATTAAGATATCAAATCTCTAAGGAAAATAAAGGAAAAACAAGGTGATGAAAGTTTATTTAATAGTCATGCACAACCAAAAGGTTTCTATCTGACACAACTTAGGGGGGGAAATTACTAACCGATGGTAAATTGGTTCCACGGGTCAGTAATTTCCACAGTAAATGAATGAAGCAACTTGCAATCAATCTGACAGGCTCTATTACTCTGCTCCCTAGGAGTATAAGTACAGCCACATGCTCCCAGGGAACCTCTCTTAAAGGGACCAGCATGTTAAAAAAGAAGCATGGGCTGGGGTCCTCCCAGCAAAGACTATCCCTGTGTAGATATTCCCCAAACCTTGACTCGTAGGAGTTGCCGGGATCACTCCTGCCTAGTTCCCCTAGAACACAAGGGAATGGTTCAGGTAGGCCTGAGATGGCCTACAGAGGGTAGGCGATTGGTAATTGGAGGCCCTGGGGTAGGGGGTCTTGGGAGGGGTTGGAATGGGGTATGGGAGGTTTGTGGGGATGTTTTTCTTCCTGGCACCATCCCTATGGAACTCCCTCCCCCTTCCCCTCCACCAGGAACCATCATACTCCAAGTTCAAAACACTCAAGACGCATCTCTTTTGCCTAGCCTATGACCTCCCGTCAGACCTCCCTAGCTAATTTTTTCCCCTACCCTCTTATTCTTTTCTTCCTTTCACCCCTCTCCTCTATCCTGGGTATGCTTGCTGCTGTCCTTTAAAGAATTGTAGTTCCTTTCTGTTTCCTGCCAAAGTTCTGGCCTCTGTATTTTTTTTTTTATTGTAAACCGCCCTGCTGGTCTCCAAAGGTGCGGTATAGCGAGAAACTCAAAAAAGATAAAGATCTTGGGGGAGAGTCTTTGCTGGAGGGGAGAGGAGGGGCTAGGGAGGGGGATCCTTGGACTGTGCTGCTTTGTTTTGTAAGGCCCAGGAGCATCAGGTGGCATGTTAGTGGCCTGATGCTTTGAGGCAGGGAATAATGCTAGCTTTCAGCTGGCACTATTTTTCCAGGAGTAATATAGTTTATGAAGTTCAACATAAGCTGTATTTTTTGATTTAGGTAATAATGAGGAGTTTTGCATGCATTTGCATGCTTTGAATCTCATTATTATGGAACACGCGTTGGAGTAAATTAATATATAGTTTTATCCTTTAACGTGCATTAAGAATTAGAAATCAGGCACTATTCCCTTAATACACATTAGTTAACTTACCCCCCCCCCCCCCAATTACAAAGAAAAAGGGATGAGACGGGATCTATAAATAGGGTTGTCAACTTTTTGAAAGAGAAAATCCCGCCACTCGCTGCTGCCTGTGCTCTGCACATTCCCCGCTTACACTGCACCTCCAACAATGACTGCTATAACAGCAGCCACATAGGCTTTAGCTCCTGCAGGTCATATCAGGAGGGGGCGGTGTACAAGAGTTTGCACTCTTTAGCCCCCATTGAGCTACATTCTCCTCCTCAGTCCCCCAACACACATATGCTCCTCCATACGGTGTTAAATCCAAACAGATATTCTGCATCCACAGAACCCCTTGGCCAGGATTCATATCTCAGTGTGGGCCTTTGTGATCTAAGGCTAGTTACTTAATTCTCCATTTTCTCTACACTCTCTGGATGTTCTTTTGGGAACATAAGTAGTCGCATCAAAGTCAGCATTCAAACACTAGCCCCTCATTACCCGAGCCATCAGTTGTGCCTGCTCTGCATTCCTGCAAGCTATGAACTTGCTCCGTCTGCCTGCAGATTTTCCATTGAAGCATGAAAACACCTTTTTCTTCTTCAAAATTCTCTAATACTATAGTTTCACTACCCTGAATGAGCCTGATCTCAAAAGTGAAGCAGGGTCAGGCCTAGCTAGTACTTGAATGGGCCACCTTGGAATACCAGGTGCAATAGATTTACTGCACGGATGAAAGGCCTGGCAATCTACTTCCTGTCGCACCTTGCCAAAGACACTTAGGGCTGGGTCACCAGGAGTAAGCACTGACTTGAGAGTGCACACACACACAGTTCTCAAATAAATCAGTAAAATCCAACCATATTTTGCAACAGCTTTTCATTCACGTTCCTTACCATATCCCACAGCTTCCACTTAGCAATTGAAAGAATCCAACCCCTACGGAAGTGGCTATCCAAATCCATGTTTCTCTTAAAGGGAATTCACCCTAAAGCTTCTGCTATTGCAAATGCTTCCTCGTTCTGTACTATCTTATTCCAATTCTCAGCTGTTTGTCCCTTTGGTTTTGTTCCTGGGTCTGCTTTTTATATAGTTCTAGAATATGATTTTTAAAATATATTTTGAGAATAGAAGGGTAGGCATTTCATTATACTCATACCCCCTATGAGGTAAGTATACCCCTGCGAGGAAAGACTTAAAAGGTTAGGGTTCTTCAACTTGGAAAAGAGATGGCTGAGGGGAGATATGATAAAGGTCTATAAATTAATGAATGGAGTGGAACGGGTAAACATAGATTGGTTGTGTGCACCATCGAAAAGTAGAAAGACTAGAGGACACACAATGAAACTACAATGTTACCGGAGGATGTAGTAAAAGCTGTCAGTGTAGCTGGGTTTAAGAAAGGTTGGGACAGGTTCCTGGAGAAAAAGGTCCATAAACCATTATTAAAGACCACCAGGGAAATCCACTGCTTACCCAGGATAAGCAATGTGGAATCTGTGTACTTTTTTTGGGAACCTAGGCAGCACAAAGGAGCAGGAGAGCCATGCCACTGGAGGGATGAGCTTTATTAATTAATTTCAGGGTCTGCCTGACACATGTTTCAGCCATAGCCTTCCCTCAGGGGACTGAGACCTTGTATAGAAATATATGCATAAAAACATCATACATGTAAACATTTAAACTAGAACTTAACCTTCTACATCCGTCAACCCCTTTTTCTAGTGTAAATATGCATTTAAACTAGAAAAAGGGGGTGACGGATGTAGAAGGTTAAGCTCTGGACGTCACCCCCTGCAAAAGCAGATTAAAATCAGAAACAGCCACACTTTTAAACCACACACCAAAAACAAGTGGGAAGATGTAGGCAGAACAAAATCAATGCTAAATACACACAAGCCAGTTAAATGCTGGAAAGCAATGAGCACAAATGCTCGAAGCTTAACCAACAAAGTTCCTGACCTGGAAACCCTAATGTTGGAAATAGATTTGGACATTGTGGCCATTACAGAAACATGGCTAAAAGAATCGCATGATTAGGATATAGCGATACCTGGCTATAATCTATTCAGAAGAGACAAAGAAAATGGAAGAGGAGGAGGAGTAGCCTTGTATGTCAAAAGCAATATTAAAGCTACTGAAATGCAGGGGGCATGGGGAACAGAAGAAGCGCTCTGGATTGTGTTGGAAAGAGGAGATGGCACTGTCATCCATACTGCTGTTGTCTACAGACCTCCGACACAAATTGAAAAGATAGATAACGAATTGATTATAGATATTGCCAAGATAGCCACAAAGGGGGAAGCGATCATATTGGGCAACTTTAATCTACCTGATGTGGATTGGATTACTCCTTCTGCAAAGCTGGAAAGAAGCAAAAAAATTGTGGATGCTCTCCAAGATGCGTTACTTAGACAAATGGTGATGGAACCAACCAGGGAAAGCTCAACGCTGGATTTAGTGCTCACCAACGGTGATAGCGTGTCGAATGTCTGCGTGAGTGCCCCTGTGAGCAGCAGCAATCATCACACGGTACGGTTTGAGATAAAAGTCATGGTACTGGCCAATCATAGCAAGCTCAAAGTCCTAAACTTCAAAAACACCGACTTCAATAAAATGGCCGAGTACCTAAAGGAGGAGCTGACAGGGTGGAAGGAGATAAGGGACGTGGAATTGCTATGGGCTAAACTAAAGGTGGCAATAAAAGGGGCAACAAATAAATATGTAACAAAAGTAAACAAAAACAAGAGGAGAAGAAAACCTATTTGGTTTTCCAAAGAAGTGGCTGCTCAAATAAAAGCAAAAAACACAGCTTTCGCAAAATTCAAAAGCTCGCAAACAGAGGAACACAGAAATGAATACAGGATCAAACTCAAAGAGACAAAGAGAGAAATCAAAGGCAGAGGATAGCAGAAATCAAAGGCAGAGGATAGCAAAATCAAAGGCAGAGGAAAAAATGGCTAAAGATGTTAAGTGTGGCAACAAAACCTTCTTCAGGTATATTCGGTAAAGGAAGAAGATCAGGGGTGGAATTGCAGGACTCAGAAGTGCTGCGAAAGGACTGGTGGAAAGTGACATTGAAAAAGTGAAATTGCTAAACGAATACTTCTGCTCTATTTTTACTAAAGAAAGTCCTGGAGAAGGACCACCTGTGACTCCCAAATATAAAAATGGGAATGAAGTAGATACCATGCCATTCACAGAAGATGATGTGTTAGAACAACTTGTAAAACTGAAAGTGGACAAGGCCATGGGACCGGATAGGATACATCCCAGGATACTGAAAGAGCTCAGAGAGGTTCTTGCAGGGCCATTAAAGGATGTTTTCAACAGATCCTTGGAAACAGGAGAGGTTCCTCAGGACTGGAGAACGGCTGATGTCATGCCTCTACACAAAAGTGGTGACAGGGAAGAAGTGTCAAACTACAGGCCCGTGAGCCTTACCTCGGTGGCGGGAAAAGTAATGGAGGCGCTCCTGAAAGAGCGAATAGTGAACTTTCTCAAAACCAACAGGTTGCAAGACCCGAGGCAACATGGTTTTACCGAAGGACGATCTTGCCAAACAAATCTTATTGAGTTCTCTGACCGGGTGACCAGGGAGCTAGATCAGGGGCATGCGATGGATGTCATCTACCTGGACTTCAGCAAAACCTTTGATACTGTTCCTCATAGGAGGCTTATCAATAAACTCAGTAGCCTGGGGATGAATCCGAAGATGGCAAATTGGATCAGAAATTGGTTGACTGACAGATGACAGAGGGTGAAGGTAAATGGAGCTCACTCGGATGAAGGGAAGGTGATTAGCGGGGTGCCCCAGGGGTCGGTCCTGGGCTCGGCACTGTTCAATGTATTTGTGAGTGATATTGCTGAAGGACTGAATGGAAAAGTCTGTCTTTTTGCAGATGACATGAAAATTTGCAACAGAGTGGACTCCCCCGAGGGAGCGGTTAACATGAGGAAAGATCTACAAAAGCTGGAAGAATGGTCTAATGCTTGGCAATTAAGATTTAATGCAAAGAAGTGCAGAGTCATGCACTTGGGTGGCAGAAATCCAAGGGAAATGTACGCGATAGGGGGCGAGAGGTTGGTGTGCACGGATCAGGAGAAAGACCTTGGTGTGATTATTTCTGAAGATCTCAAGGTGGCAAAACAGTGCAACAAGGCGGTGGCAAAAGCCAGGAGGATGTTGGGCTGCATACAAAGAGAAATCACCAGCAGAAAGGAAGAGGTACTTATGCCACTGTACAAGTCACTGGTGAGGCCTCACTTGGAGTACTGTTTTGGAGACCATATCTTGCAAAGGATATAAAAAGACTGGAAACTGTTCAGAGGAAGGCGACCAAAATGATTTGGAGCCTGTGTCAGAAGCCTTATGAGAAGAGGACTTGAAGACCTAAACATGTACACTTTGGAGGAGAGGAGGGACAGGGGAGATATGATTCAGACCTTTAAATACTTAAAGGGAAATAATGAACGAACAAACCTCTTCCAAAGACGGGGAAGCTGTAAAACTAGAGGGCATAACAGGAAGCTGCAAAGTGGTAAATTGAAAGGCAATGTCAGGAGTAGTATAATGGGTACACTACTCGTCAAACTGATTGACAGGTGAGATAAGGATGACAGGAGCCAATCAGCGCCCACTTCCGGTCTATGGCCCACCTTAGGCCACGCCCCCTCCCATAGAAGTGAATGGTGAGTTAGCCCCGCCCAGTCCCACCCCCAGGCATGGCCACCCGCCCCCACTTGACACACCCCTGCCCCCACCCCAAGGATGACATCATCCAATCAGCATACACTTCCAGGGGTGTGTCACACCCATGCCACACCCCACAATATGGCATTAGCCAATCAGCACCCACTTCCGGGGTTTGTGCTACACCTACAGCCTCCCACCCTCCTCCACGCCCCCTGCCTACATCATCGGAAATGACATCACCGGAAACAGGGCGTCATCAGAAGAGGGACTGTCCCTTTTTTGCTGACATCAGCGGAAACAGTATGGCTGACTCCGGAAATGTGTTTTTGCTTCTGCTTAATACTGAAAAACAAAAATGCTTTTCTCTCTGTCTCTCTCTCCCACACAGACTCAGTTGTTTCTTTCTCACACAAAAACTGATTCCTAGCACAGAGAGACAGGCAAGCTAGAATCTTTTTTCTTTCCAAAATGCAATTAGCACATCTTTGTTAGAGGGATCACCCTCAACCACGCCCCTGCCTACATCATCGGAAATGGACTGTCCCTTTGTGCTGACATCAGCTGGGAGCAGTGTGACTGACTCTGGAAATGTGTTTTTTGCTTCTGGTTAATGTTTACACCTCCCAAAAAAAAAAAAAGCATGAACCCTGGAAAAATAAAATGCTTTTCTCTCTCCCACTGCACCAGTTCTTATTTCTCACAAAAAGATTCATGGCACAGAGAGACACAGTTTTCTTTACAAATGCAATTACAAATGCAATTGTTAGAAAAACTAGTGCGGTCCATGTGATAGAATTTTACTTTTAAGACCTCACTGTTAGAAGTATTCTGACAGACCTGTAGAGTTCAGACTGAAATACAGAGAGACCTGAGTTCAAATCCCCCTAATACAGCTATTTTTTTGAGAGAGCCGAGTTCAAATCCAAATACAGCTATTTTTTAGTGGCTTTGAAAAAACCAATACAGAGAGACAAGCCTGGACATGTCTCTCTAGGGTGTGGTAACACGTGATTGGTTGAAACAAGAGGTCTGTTCTGAGCATGCTCCTGCTGTAAGGGGAGCATTTTAACACAGACTTTCAGAAAGGAAAAAATGGCTCTTTTTGGAACACCAAGCAGAATTTCCAGCAGGGCACACAACATTAATTACTTCCTTAAGGATCATGATGCCATTGCAGAGGGGTATCCACCGATTGAAAATCCATTTGAACTACAGGAGAGTCTGGCAGATCTTCCGCAAGAAATAGCAGCTTTTGTGGATTATCCAGATGCCCAAATATTTTTCAACTCTCAAGAACCCTACGATTCTGGTGTAGCAGCAAAGCGCAGACAAACCAATGATACCAGGAGTCTGTTCAGAAGGTCCAAATCATTTATTTGTGCACAAGTCTCGAACCAATCAATTTCAAAATGGCTGAGCAAAGTTTTCAAGCATTACAACAACTTTTATAGACTTCTGTTCCATTCTTGGTATAGAAAAACATTTCATTGGTCCCGGTAACCTCCCGTACCTCCCGTACCTCTTCCATTGGTCCCGGTACTGATAAGTTTATCCAGTTATGTCCCTCCAGTGGGCATGACACCTGCATACCCCCCTTCTAGTCCCAATTACAATGGTCAGTTCATCAACTTGTTACTTTCACACTCTCAAGGTTATAGAACCAATTTGTACGTGCAGAGGAGCTGGGCTCTGCAACTCATCTGTCAGCACTCCCAATTATTTCTTTGCAGATGTACTTTTTCTTATCAGTAACTTTTAAACATGTATTTTCTGTATTTTTCCATCTTTCAATACTGCAGTTCTGCTTACCTAAGCTAATTCAATACTTCTACTGGATTCTATCTTACAATAGCAGCATATTGGGGGATGTGCAATCCTATATGCCTCTCCACAGGCCTCATTTACAGGTCAAGCTAGCCATGCTGGCCTGCTTATGTTCGGACACTGTGGGTCACAGGCCTGCACCTGCCACATTCCCCCCTTTGATTAATCTCACCCTATTACTTAATAAGGTGTGAGAATTAAATCACTTTCTGAAGAATCACATCCTGGCTAAAGGATTTCTACCAGGACTGGCTGTATATAAAGCCATGATTTTTGTTGCGGTCTTCCGCTCTACTGTACTATCAATAGTGTTATGAATGGAACGCATACAACATGGGATTAAACATGGTAATAAGAAGATAACAGCAACAAGGATTAGTACCAATACGATGAAAGTCTTAAATCCTCCCACCCATGAAAAGAGGTTAGCAAACCAATTAGGAAATTTCAATGAGTGCCAAGTCTGTACTGGCACATAAGCATGTCTTTGCATATCTTTAGCAATTTCTTCAACTACTTGACCTTTATCATCTATTTTCAAACAGCAATTAGTTAAGTTCAGTTTACCACATACTCCTCCTTCAGCTGCTAACAAATAATCAAGTACTAAGCGGTTCTGATATATCGCAGTGCGCATCTGTGTACTTTGTCTAGCTAAAAGTGTAAGAGCATGACTAGTTTCGTTAGTTATTATTTCAACTACTGCTTGTAAGCGAATAATACGATTAATCATATAAATTGGGGTACGATAACCATACATACCATCATCATTCCAAGTGGCGGGTCCATAATATTCAATGATTCTTTCTGGTGGCCAATCATCACCTTGCCATTTCTCCCACTTGCCTATCTGTAAGGCCTCTCTCTTCTGTCTTAGTGCTCTTTTGTGTCGGTGGGTAGTGTATACTGGGTATCCTAATTGTTCTCCATGTTCAGTGTTTAAAAGAAAGAAAGAAGGTCTGATGGTTCCTAAGACACATGCTCCTCCCCAGTGTGGTGGGAGTTGTGCATATGCTCGGTTTCCACAGATCCAATATAGGCCAGGTGGGGCCTGCCAGGCTTGGACTTTAGCAAGGTTAGTCCATAGACCTGCAAGTTCAGGAAATCTGGCTAATGGGTTAGGAAGTTCAGGATGTCCAATTCCTGACCACCATGCTATCTTCTTGGTCGTGGCATTGTAGTACTTCTGGCTAAGACAGACCAGCTGTCCTACCTTTTGGGTGAACTGGGGTCCAGTTCTGGCATAGCAAAGACGTCCAACGATTGAGTGCGCTAACACCCATTCACTGGTAGTCTTGTGTAATTCAGTCTGATTGTAAATCATGGAATAATTCAATTCTTGGGCTTCCCATGGCCACTGATCTCCCATTTGGGTTCCGCCACAGAAATAACAATCTGTGATCTTAAGACTAGATACTACTGCTCCGGCTAATTCTAGAAATAAATTCTGTGAGGGGTGAGGGATCTCAAACTTATTTACATGCATGGCTTCATAAAAAGTATTATGAATATGATATTTAGATGACTTGTGGGCTTGGGTATTCAATCTGATATACACAATGGTCCCTGGATCTATTGCTCCTCCAGCAATACGTAAACCAAACTTATATCCTTGTTTCCATGCATGGGGATTGTGTATACGTAAGTGTAAGGGGTTGCAAGCATCTTTCTGACATTTATCATTTGTGGTTGGCTTGGTTAAAGTAGCCATTCGTTTATCTATTTTCTCATCAGTTATACCAGTGTTCCAGGTAGCATAAAAAACACATCCCCAATACGGGCAATAGTAGTCTGCTGCTGGGGCAGTACTATAGCCTGGTTCCTTTTTACCTGTACACTTTCTCCATCCTGTGGCACCTTCTGGACACATATACTTATGGTCATTTCGATACGCTTTCTCCCATGTACCACAGGTGGAATAACTATCTCTATTAATGGCATTACATGCATCAAAATTCAAAACAGCAGGTTTAGTAATGTCCGTAAGTGGTGGCGTTGCAGCTAATATAGGTCCATCTGCATCCTTCCATCTTATTTCCATCGTGTAATAGGATGGATTCTGATGCGGATTATAGCATGTTTTAATTTTTCCATGAGTGCAAACATTTAGTTCAGTGGTGTTATAAATACACCGGGTTACTGTTCCCTTGCAGGTATAGTAGGAATGGTAAAGCAAAGTCTGAGTTACTTTCAGTCCAATTCTAGTAGAAGTAATGCAGGCAGTGCATGGAGGTAAAGCATGAGTCTGTTCAAAACCTCCAAAGAAGGCAACCAAAGCAAAGCAAAAGTAAAGATGCATGTCGATGTTGATTGGAGTTCTTCTGAATCCTCAGCTTGCTGATCTTGATCACGACGGTCTTTTATTCTTCGTCCCGTTTGCTAATGAAGCAATTTAACGGGTGCTGAGTGTTGATTGAAGATCCTCAGGTTGTCCAGTACACATTAACCAACTTATTAGCAATTTCAGTTGGCTTGTGAAGTCTGGCTTAGTCAATGTAGTCTCAAAGTAGTGTGTCAAATCACACACAAATTGGGTTCGTTGAAACAAAGCTGTTGCTGCATGGAAAACAGCAATCCTCTTCGAAAGACTTGGCTGCTGCAAAGCACTTGTGATGAAGTGTCTAAGCTGCTGGTTGCCGTCTCAAAGTAACTCGCAAGGGTGCATCAAGATGCTGTTCTGCTGTCCACTGCTCAGGTTCAGGATCAGCGGCGGGCTTGACTCTGCTGTGGTGGATCCAGGCGTCGATCTCGGCTACCTTTACTGCAGTTGGGGTAGACAGGATGACGGTGTACGGTCCCTTCCAATGGGGTTCCAACGGTGTCTTCTTCCAATCTTTGATCCACACCGAAGTACCAGGCTGATAAGGATGCAAGGGTTCCGTCAAGTTGATAGGCAACTGGTCTTGGATCCACGTATGGAGAGTCTGCAGAACAAAACTAAGAGCTAGAAGTTCTTGTCTGGTTATTTCTGAACCAATTTGGGCTAGACTTCCTTTGATTCCCTGCACTATTGGTGGGGGTTTACCATACAAAACTTCAAAAGGGGAAAATCCTGTTGACTTTACAGGAGCTGAGCGTATTCTGAATAAAGCTATGGGGAGCACTTGGGGCCACTTCAATTGTGTCTCCTGACAAAGCTTGGACATTTGGGCTTTCAAGGTACGATTCATTCGCTCAACTTTCCCTGAACTCTGGGGTCTGTATGCAGTGTGGAGTTTCCATTGTATCTGCAAAGCTTTTGCTAACTGCTGAGTAACTTGGGAGACAAATGAGGGTCCATTGTCCGACCCTATTACTGCTGGAATTCCGAATCTGGGGACAATCTCTCTCATTAAGACTTTGGTAACTTCTCGGGCTTTCTCAGTTCTGGTTGGGAATGCTTCTACCCACCCAGAGAAAGTACAAACTAATACTAATAGGTAATGGTACCCATTGGCTTTTGGCATTTCGGTGAAATCAACTTGGAGGTTGTGCATGGGGGTCACACCTCTTGACTGAACTCGGGGTGCTGTAATAAGGCCTTGCTTGGCATTATTCTTGGCACAAGTTTGACATTGTCGTGCTACTGAGGCTGATATGGTTGTCATCAGAGGGATGTAGAAATGTGGTCTGAGTGCTTTTTCCATGGCACTTTTTCCCATAGTGGGTAGCTTCGTGGAAAGCTTTGACAAAGGCTGGTCCTAACAGTTCAGGGATTACTATTCGTCCAGGAGGTTGACTGCCCTCTTCTGGAGGCAGCTCAATCCATCCATCTTTCAGTACTCCATTTTCTCTGTCACAATAGTAATCCAATTCTTTGGTGGTATATCGTGGGGTCCATAGATTCAAAGGTACTGGAAACAATGCTGCTTGCATTGGCATAGCTTGTGGGGCAATTTGTCCTGTCATAGCTGCTTGTCGTGCTGAGGCATCTGCAAATCTATTCCCTCGGGCAACTTCTCCTTTTCCTGCTTGATGTCCTCTGCAATGCATGACAGCTACACGTGTTGGGGCCCATACTGCATCAAGTAACATCAATATTTCGGGACCATATTTGACTGATTTTCCTCCGGATGTGATGAGTCCTCTTTCTTTATAGAGAGCTCCATGGGCATGCAGGGTAGTGAAGGCATATTTGGAATCTGTATATACATTCAGTATAAGTTTTTCTCCTAACAACAATGCTCTGGTAAGTGCTATCAATTCGGCTTTCTGGGCTGATGTGCCTGAGGCTAGGGCTGATGATTCAACTACTTCATGTTGAGTGACGACTGCATATCCGGCACAGCGTCGTCCATCAAGGATGAGACTGCTCCCATCAACATAATAGGTTTGGTCAGGATTGTCTATGGGCACATCTGTCAAGTCGGGTCGGCTGGAGAACACAGTCTCCATGACTTCGATACAGTCATGTTCTGGGAGTTCTTCACTGATGGGTATCAAGGTGGCTGGATTCAGGGCATGGCTCACTTCAAGTTGTATCTGTGGGTTTTCACATAACATGCTCTGGTACTTCAACATTCGGGAATTGGTGAGCCAATAATTTGCTTTCTGTTCCATAAGGGCAAGGACTGCATGTGGCACAGTGACTCGTATGCTCTGTCCTAGTGTGAGTTTGTCTGCTTCACTCACTAGTAGCGCTGTAGCTGCAACTGCTCTCAAGCAAGGTGGCCATCCTTTGGCCACAGGGTCCAATTGTTTCGATAGGTAGGCTACAGGTCGTTCCCAATTTCCCAATTTCTGAGTCAACATGCCTAAGGCATTTCCCTGTGCTTCATGTACAAACAAGTGGAAAGGTTTGTGGACATCTGGTAGTCCAAGTGCTGGTGATGACATCAATTCTTCTTTTAACGTCTTAAAGGCTGTATTCTGCTCAAGTCCCCACTCCAGTGGCGACTTTTCTTCTCCTTTTGTGGCTTCATACAGTGGTTTGGCAATTTGGGCAAAGTTGGGTATCCAAATTCGGCAATATCCTGCCGCTCCCAGAAAGGCTCTGACTTGCTTTCTGGTTGTTGGAGTTGGAATTCTACATACTGCTTCTTTTCTTTTCTTTCTCTGCCTAATCTTCTGCTTCCTTGGGTGATACGAAAACCCAAGTATTTCACTTCTTTTTGGCATAGCTGTGCTTTGGCTCTGGAAACTTTGTATCCAGCTTCCTCTAGTAACTGCAAGAGATCTTTGGTGGCTAGTATACATTCACTTTCTGACACGGCAGCTATCAACAGATCATCCACGTATTGGAGAAGCACTCTCTTCCCCGGGGCTACTGGATAGCTTGAAAGGTCTTGATTCAGTGCGGCACTAAAGATGGTAGGCGAATTCTTGAATCCTTGGGGTAATCTTGTCCAGGTAAGTTGGCCCCCTCTTCCAGAGATGAGGTCCTGCCATTCGAATGCAAACAATATTTGGCTTACAGGGGCTAATCTTATGCAAAAGAATGCATCTTTCAAATCCAGTACAGTGAAATGGGTAGCTTCAGCAGGTATCAGTCCTAGGAGGGTGTAAGGATTGGGTACGACTGGATGTATGGTCTCAGCTGCATCATTCACTCTTCTCAAATCTTGCACTGGGCGATAATCATCTGTCCCAGGTTTCTTTACTGGCAAAAGTGGAGTGTTCCATGGGGATTGACATACTTTTAGTAGGCCATACTCAAGCAATCTTTGTAGGTGGCGATGAATGCCTTCAATTGCGGCTCTTGGGAGAGGGTACTGTTTGACGTGCACTGGTGTAGCACTAGGCTTGAGGGTTACAATCACTGGAGCTATATGTTTGGCTAGGCCTGGGGGGCTGCCTTCTGCCCATACTCCAGGTGGTGCATCAATACTTTTCAAAGTTTGTTCAAAATAGGTATCTTGGACAGAATCATCAATGTAATATCTCCATTCTTCTTCTCGAGGAACTGTCAGCAGCATCACTCCTGCTGGTTTGGTTTGGGGATTTACTGTCATTTGCATTTCTCCTTGCTCAGAGAAAGATATTTGTGCTTGAAGCTTGGCTAACATATCTCGTCCCAGTAGTGGTACTGGACATTCGGGCATGTAAAGGAATTGATGAGTTACTTGCTGTCCTCCCAGACTGCATATTCGGTTTTGAAGGAAAGACTTTGTGGCTTTGGCACCAGTTGCTCCTATAATGGTGACTGCTTTTGTAGTGAATGGGGCTATCTTTTTGTCTATTACTGAATGTTGTGCTCCAGTATCAACCATAAAGTCCATAATTTGGTCTCCTATTTGTATTCCGACCATAGGCTCCTGGAGACCTAAAGCAAACTTGGAGCCCGGTCTGTCCTAATCCACGTCATTCTCATCATGGGCTGGTGTGGCCAATGCTTGAATGGCTCCTCCTCTCTCTCGCTGGAATTGTTCTCGATTGGCTCCTCCTCGGCTTCGGGGATAGCTTCGTCTTTCTTCTCGCCACTGATGGCTGCTGTCGTCATCATGCTGGGCGTCTTCGAGTTGCGGGCACGTATCTCTCCAATGTCCTTCCTCTCTGCAATAGGCGCATTGGTTCACGCCTAGTCTCTGGGTCCGGCCTCCGCCTTGACCCCGCCCTCTTCCTCTGCTCCTTCGACTAGGGACACCTCCCCTTTTCTGTTCCACTATGGCCGCAGCCAAAAAATCAGCTTTCTTCTTCATCTTTCTATCACATTCTCTCTGTCTTTCAGTATCACGATTCACATACACTTTATGAGCGACTTCCAATAACTGTGTTGCATTCATGCCCGCAAACCCTTCTAACTTCTGTAATTTGCGTCTAATGTCTGGTTTAGACTGGTTTACAAAAGCAGAATTCACCATACATAAACTTCCTGGTGCCTCGGGATCATAGGGAGTATACATTCTGTAAGCTTCAGTTAATCTCTCATAAAAATCTGCTGGGCTCTCATCTATCCCTTGGATAACTCCTGCAACTTTGGAAAGGTTCATAGCTTTCTGGCCCCCCCTTTTCAGGCCTTGTAAAAAGCCTTGGCGAAAACGGGCTAGGGCTGTGGATCCTTCATCTGTATTTGGATCCCATTGGGGGTCTTCATTCGGGAATTCTCTCTGAGCTGCTTCTCGACGGTCTATTATATTCTGCCCCTGTGCCGGAGCTACAGGGTTCTCTGCCATCCATTCAATAGCTGCTTTTCTAATTCTTGCTCGCTCTTCTGTCGTGAATAGGGTGGTCAGGAGCTGACGGCAATCTGGCCAAGTGGGTTGGTGAGTTTCCATAATACTAGTTACTAATTCTGTCAGCTCCTGGGGCTTACTAGTATAGGAGGCATAGTGCGACCTCCAATTTAATAAATCAGTTGTAGAGAAAGGGATATACACATAAGTTAGGGGTCCCGCTACCACTTCATCATTATCATTCTTTACGGGCACTCCCGGGACTTGCCGTAAGGGAAACAGTTTAGCTGCCATGGGTGTCTTTTGGGATCTAAGGGTTATCGTTGTTGCCTTTGCAGGAGTCACTTTCTTTTTCTCAACAGGTTTTGCTTTGGGTTTCTCTCTCACTGGCGTACTAGTGCTAACGCTGGCTTTCTCAATTATTTGTACACTTTCCTCCTCATCTGGGGGATTCTCTCTTTCTCCTTCTTCGGTCTCCACTTCTGACTCGCTTTTTAGGTCCTCCTCTTCTTTCCCGCTAATTCTTCCTCTTTCTCTTCTCCAGGAGGGGGATCAGGGGTTGGGTCCCGCCTCGGCTCTGGCCGTCTCTGGGGTTCTGGGGCAGGACGCCGGGCTACTCTTACTGGACCTGGGGTTCGGGGCTGCCTGAGAATTATTTCTGGGGAATCAGGATCTGCCAGGATGGGCTTCTTTCTGGCTTTCTTATCCTGCTCTTTCATTCTAGGCTGTTCCGTTTTCTGTCTAGAATCTGCTTTAGCTAACATTATTCTGCACTGTTCCTCATAACAGCGCTGCGCCCAGGGGGGCGGATCTTCACAAATACTTAACCAGGAATCTATATAGGGGTACTGGTCGGGGTGCGCTATCCGCACTCTACGGTGTATTGACTGAATAATCTCTACTTTGAACGTTCCCTCTCGGGGCCAGATGGGGTCTAGATCGGGCCACTCCCTAGTACACAAAATCTGCAAACGGGCTGCTGTCATTTTAATACCATAATCTCCTGAATATCCCTCTTTAAAATGTGCGATCATACATTCTAATGGAGTGTTTCTAGTAGACCCCGCCCCTCCCATTTCGATGTGTGCGCGCAACAACAGACAGAAGGGAAAAGGAGGGCGGACCGTGGGTAAGGGGTCCTCACGGCCCTGGAAACGTATAGGGAATACAAATAACAAGACAAGACGACAATCGCTTCCCCCTTTTCGCGACCTGAACGCGGTCGCCCGGTCAGGAAATGCGCTACTCAGGGGTCCGCCTTCACTTGGTCCGTGCTGCCAGACCTCTCATTCACACTTCGTTCACACAATCATGCTAGCAACGTATCCCAGAATGCATTTGTTTCTATCTGTTCTGACTAGTCTTTTCCAATTTCCCAATTACAAAAAGGATGGGGGTTTCACCCGGCGAATTCCCATGCGGGGTTACTCGGCCCTTCCTTGAGAGGTGATCATGCTCTCTTACCAATTCCCAATATCTCGAGATTACAAATTCCAAAGTTCCAAGTTCCAATGGCAGTACTGCGCTTTCTATTTCTGTCTAGACCCAAAATCAAAACTATACTCACCGGATCCGGTCCTCAAACTTCCCAAGCAGGCGCATGAGTTGGACCTAGGACTCCCCTCACTTGGGTTCGAGGCGTTGACTCCAGCCGGGCTCGTCACCCGCCGAGGTCCGACCAGCTCCCTCCGATACAAGGGACCGGTGGCGCCAGGGAGCAGCCCTCGTCGGAAGGGCGCGATCCCGGCAGGACCAAGCCTATAGAGGCGGAAAGTCGTGGTATATTGCCCTATATACACTTTGATTCCACAACTTCCCGGCCAACGCACCAAGGAATATGTAGCAGCAAAGCGCAGACAAACCAATGATACCAGGAGTCTGTTCAGAAGGTCCAAATCATTTATTTGTGCACAAGTCTCGAACCAATCAATTTCAAAATGGCTGAGCAAAGTTTTCAAGCATTACAACAACTTTTATAGACTTCTGTTCCATTCTAGGTATAGAAAAACATTTCATTGGTCCCGGTAACCTCCCGTAACTCCCGTACCTCTTCCATTGGTCCCGGTACTGATAAGTTTATCCAGTTATGTCCCTCCAGTGGGCATGACACCTGCATACCCCCCTTCTAGTCCCAATTACAATGGTCAGTTCATCAACTTGTTACTTTCACACTCTCAAGGTTATAGAACCAATTTGTACGTGCAGAGGAGCTGGGCTCTGCAACTCATCTGTCAGCACTCCCAATTATTTCTTTGCAGATGTACTTTTTCTTATCAGTAACTTTTAAACATGTATTTTCTGTATTTTTCCATCTTTCAATACTGCAGTTCTGCTTACCTAAGCTAATTCAATACTTCTACTGGATTCTATCTTACAATAGCAGCATATTGGGGGATGTGCAATCCTATATGCCTCTCCACAGGCCTCATTTACAGGTCAAGCTAGCCATGCTGGCCTGCTTATGTTCGGACACTGTGGGTCACAGGCCTGCACCTGCCACACTGGCACAGAACTTGGCTTAACATCTGACAACACAATGGACCCGGAGGATATAGAATTATATCACGCCACTGTAGATGCAGAAACAAACTGTTTATTGGAAGACCTAGGATCAGCAGAGGTAAGAGAAGTTTTTTTATTTAGAAAAGTGTTATAGAAGAAACAGCAGTTCACACTGACATTATTTTGGGGTTTTTTTGTAGGGAAGTGACGAATCTCTGCTCCTACAGGGGCACATACAGGCTGCCAATCTACGCTGTTTGTGCTTTCTCTGTACATATCAAAGGGAGGCATTTGATGTCATAGCCAGTCAAAGGGATTGTACAAAACCTGATGAAATAAACACATTTAAATCTGTTATACAAACAACGGTGGCCTGTATTATCAAGAAATGCTGGCAGGGCGTTATGCATAGAGACTGTGCAGCGTGTGTAATACATGCTCCAGGCCAAAGACATCATGACTGTTTAAAGTGGAAACGCAATGAAATACATCAGAAAATCCATAAAGCTTGTAATAGGTTGTGTCTAGGACCTATTTTAAATGTTGCCATGATTGCAGGTCATAAAATGAAAGCAACTGTCCTAGTTTATGAAAATTTGAATTTTTTGTTTGAACTCGTCAGAGATTTTAACAACAGTAGAAATCCAGGACAACTGCTCAATATTTTGCTTAATTCTGTGGCAGACAGCGAAATAGAAATAGTGGAAGGCTTAATCTGTGACAGAGATTATAGATCGTTCTTTAAAAAACACCAAGTTCCTTAAAAATTGACTTTTTATGAAAATGTATGTATTTCCAGAATCTATTAGTTGAACACACAGATGAACAAAAATTATATGTATGCCTTTTTTTTTTTTTTAAAACTTGTAATGCTCAAATGAATTTCACAAGATGAAAACATTTTATTTGAAATAAAATATTTTGAACCTATGTGTGGTGTGTTTTAGGAATGATTAGTTAATTAAACCTACAATGGTTTGTCTGGAAAAAAAAATGGGGCCTCCAGGTGTGTCCTAAACAATAGGTCATAAGATAAGAATGTGCAGAACTGTCGTGTAACTAAAATCCACTTAAGACGTCTGGGAAATGGGTGGGAATGTGTATTAGCCACATACACAGATATATAGCATCTATTACACTGTACTGTCTGCAAAAAAAAGGCATTGTGAATTAGCCAGGTCGTATGATAAGCTTATGAGATCCAGTACATTTCAGCAGCCAGAAAAGATCACACAGTCTCTATAGCTTGTATCATCTGCAACTTTTTCTTCAGACATGGTGAGTAGATATGAGTCTTACTTTTTTAAAAATATTGTTGGCTATGTAATGTTTCTGTCTCTTATGATTGTCTTTAAAAAATAGGAGCAGAAAAAGGGGGTTACAAATAAACTTTCTCTTACAAAAAGAAGGCGGCAAAGAAATTTAAAAGGTATGTCCTGTGTTGTTTTAATTTTCTAACAGCTATGTTCTTTATAATGTGTTTCAGAGGACAGCCTCAACCTGTAATCTTTTTTATTTTAGACCAAGAAGATGCTACAAAACAAGATGGCCAGTCTAACCAACAGACGGTACCTTACAGAAAGCCAAAAGACAAACAGAATCGTGAGTATTCCAGTTTTATCCAGCACCTAGATTTTAAGGTCTCTGTAAAAGTATTAGCCCCCACGTTTTCTTTTTCAGACCGAGAAAATGTTAGGAAATCAGCGGCTATGGGAGAGAAGTCTAACAGAAAAAGATCACACAGCGATAGTTTTTCTGACGGTGAATCTACACACACCGGTACAGAAGAGCAAACAGCTCCATACCGAAAACCAAAAGATAAGCAGCATAGTGAGTATTCCGGTTTTATCCAGCACATAGATTTTAAGGTCGCTGTAAAAGAAAAAAAAGTATTAGCCCCTACATTTTCTTTTTCAGACCGAGAAAATGTTAGAAAATCAGCGGCTGTGGGAGAGAGGTCTAACAGGAAAAGATCACGCAGCGATAGTTTTTCTGACGGTGAATCTACACACGGCGGTACAGAATACGGAGGGCGTGGTGAAAGCCGTGTCTTTGATCACAGTGTTTCAGAGGACAGCGCAAATAATCATGCATTAGGCCTCGCTGAAGAATCAGAACCAGTTAGCTATGTTCAGTTTGTGAAAAGGTGGGATCGTAAATTGGACAAGTTTAATGGTGTAATTTATTCAGAGGAATTTCGGTTTATTAATTTAGACAGGATAACATCATTATCTGAGGCTCAATTCGCCATTCGGCAAGGTATTCAACATATTCTGGATGAGGTTAGCAGCCGGGTTTCACCCGGTGATTATGTACAGGTGCATCTACACTCATCTCTTTTCCACAATTCCTTATATTCTGGTAAGTTAAACCCCAAAGCATTAGACGCTGACGATTTCTTAAATCAGATCGCTAAACTCCCTCAGAGTCACAGAGAAATCCAGGTTTGTGATATATTCCGGGTTGTTGTACTTGTCATAAGAAATCGGGGTGGGGGTGCTCGTAGGGTCTTAAAGACCATACCGTTTAGCCATATTATTCATAAGAAAAGGATGTATTTGATAGACTTGAACAACACTGATAATAGCCTGTGTTTTGCAGGTAGCCTCACAGCCCTCATGTCACAGGTAAAAATGACAGATGTCGAATTGTTAGAAGGTGCTAAAAAACTACATAACGAATTGGGGTGGCCGGTACATAGAAAAGTCATGCTCGATGATGTAGCAATATTTGAACAGCATTTAAAGATAAACATACGCGTTGTGCTTTACACAAAATCATGGGTTTGTTTTAAGACATCAGACAGACCTGTGTTCCCTAAGACTGTGTTCTTGTTGCTACACGATGACCATTTCTATGGTATAACCGATGTCAAAAAATTCTATGGGGAGCGCAACTTCTGTAGTTACTGTCAGAAACCGTACAGTCACGATCATAATTGCACAATATGGTGCCGTCTTTGTTTGACACTAACGTGTACGAATAATGTTGGTGTACAACAGAGATGCCCTAATTGCAAACTCTTTTGTCGTTCTAAAGAGTGTTTAGAAAGACACGCGGATCTGGCTCTGAAAAAAGAAGTGGCGTGTTTATCTAAGATACTGTGCCAGAAATGTGAGTCTTATGTGGACAAGAAACATAAGTGCAAGGGCCGTCATTGTAAACTATGTCGCGAGCCCCTAACCGGGGATGGCGTCCACTTATGTTTTATGACCCCTATTGGTAAAACTGAAACATCTGAAAAGTATATTTTTTATGATTGTGAATGTATGCAAGAAACAGGCTGGCATGTCCCTAATTACATATATGCGACGGACTTAAATGATGAAAGAAACTGGGAATTCAAGGGTCTCGAATGTATTTCTGCCTTTATACAGATTTTTTGTGACAAAAAATTTAAAGGTTACACCTTCATAGCCCATAATTCCAAAGGTTATGACGGATATTTTGTTCTTAAACAACTGCTTAAGGAAAAGATGGACACGGGACTGTTGGTTCAAGGTGCTAAACTTTTACAAATTACCGTTGAACCTCTGACTATCCGTTTTATAGACTCTCTAAATTTCCTGCCTATGAAACTTAGCAAACTTCCACAAGCCATGGGTTTTACAGGCAGCAAGGGGTACTTTCCACACTTTTTTAATACGCTGGAAAATCAAAATTATGTGGGCCCCATGCCGGGTGTTGAACATTACGGTGTGAGTAACATGTTGCCTGAAGAAAAAGATGAATTTTTACAATGGTACAAGGACAATCGGCATAAAACTTTTAATTTGCAAAAAGAGCTGGCTTATTACTGCCAGCAGGATGTATCTATTTTGCGACAGGCCTGTGTTCTCTACCGAGCTGAAATCATGAAAATGACAGAGAAAGAAGTGTTTGTAGAGCAGGGTGACATCGCAGAAATTCAAACAAGGTGTTTAGACCCTTTCCAATATATAACCCTTGCATCTGTATGTATGGCTATGTTCAGATTCATGTTTTTAGAACCCAAGACTGTGGCACTCATCCCACCAGATAACTATCAGCGGCAGACAAAGAGATATTCAACCCCCTCTATTCAATGTCTGATGTATGTGGAGGCCAAAGAAAATATACAGATCACACATGCTCTGAAAGGTGATGGTGAAAAAAAGGTGGGGGCTTATTTTCTTGATGGCTATGCCGTGATCGGTGGGGTAGAAACAGCTTTTGAATTTAATGGTTGTTTTCACCACGGCTGTCCGAGCTGTTATAACGATAAAGACCAGAATCCTATAGCAGCCACGACCTATGGTTTTCTTTATTACAAAACACAGCTAAAAGCTGCATTCCTGGAAAGCCGTGGGTTCAAGGTCATAAGTCTATGGGAGCACGAGTGGAAGCGGATGGTAAAAGAAAATGATGGGGGCTGCGCAGATTTCCTGGCTGACTCCGCATTACCGCAACCTCTGATTCCACGAGATGCCCTTTTCGGGGGTAGAACAAATGCCATTTGTCTGTACCACAAAACAAGGCCTGGGGAAAAAATACACTACTATGATTTTACCAGCCTATACTCTTTTGTCAATAAAACAAAGGAATATCCAATAGGCCATCCAAAAATCATTTATGACAAATTTGGCCCCCCTACAAAGTACTTTGGTTTTATAAAAGCAAAAGTATATCCCCCACGAAAGCTCTTTTTCCCAGTGTTACCCATACGGTTGGGCAGTAAGCTTATGTTTCCGCTGTGTCACACGTGTGCTGACACACGGCAACAGGAAATGTGTGCCCACACGGATGAGGAGAGAGCTTTTGTGGGGACTTGGTGTACGGTGGAGATGAATTTAGCCATTGCAAAAGGGTATGTGGTTGTTGAAATCTATGAAATCTGGCATTTCGAGCAAAAATCTGATCATCTCTTTTCCGAATACATCAAAATGCACCTCCGTCAAAAACAAGAGGCTTCTGGCTACCCTCGATGGTGCAATGATACTGAAAAACAAAATGTGTACATAGCTGATTTCTTTAGAAAAGAGGGGGTGTGTTTGCGTACAGACCAGATTAATGTAAACCATGCTAAGCGTCAAATAGTAAAACTTTTCTTAAATTCCCTGTGGGGTAAATTTGGTCAAAGAACAAACCTGCCTACCACAAGCATTGTGAAAGAACCTGATGATCTCTTTAAATATCTGTTTTCTCCTGAATTCGAGGTTTCATCATGCGATTTTATTGATGATGAAACAGCCTGTGTGTCTTGGAGGCACTCAAAAGACCAGTGTATATTGTCGGGTAGCACCAACGTTTTCATTGCCTGTTTTACAACGGCTTATGCACGCCTGGAGTTGTACAACCTTCTAGATAGTTTGCAAGAGCGCTGTCTGTACCATGATACAGATTCTGTGATATTTCTAAGTCGAGAGGGTGATTGGAACCCATCTTTGGGCGATTATTTAGGTGAGCTCACAAGCGAGATACCCTCAGATGAACATATCACAGAGTTTGTATCAGCGGGGCCTAAAACATACGGCTACAAGCTGTCAAGCGGGAAGACCTGTATGAAAGTAAAAGGGATTACGTTAAACGTAGAAAACTGCCAGAAAATCAATTTCACTAGTTTGAAAGATCTAGTTTTGGACTACAAGCCTGGGACAGCAGATTTATCCCAGAAAAAGATAGGAGTACAACAACCTGGTATTATAAGAAACAAAAAGGGTTGGACAATAGAGACTGGTGTGATTAAAAAAACACAAAAGGTTGTGTATGACAAAAGGGTGAAGTTGGAGGATGGCTTTAGCACATTACCCTATGGATACTAGCATGGTGGATGTGCGCTGGTCACATCCTTTTTCTTGTATTTTAGCAGGGCCGTCCAATTCAGGCAAGAGCTTCTTTGTTAAAAAGATGTTAGAACATGCTGGTCGTGTATTGACTGTCATGCCTAACAATATTGTGTGGTGTTACAGTTGCTGGCAACCTCTGTATAAAGAAATGTTAAATAAATATCCTTTTATTACATTTATGGACACTTTGCCTGATACTTTTAATGATGAACGGATGTTTCCAACCAATAAAGTAAACTTGGTTATTGTTGATGACCTAATGGATTCTGCCTGTAAAAGTGATGAAATAGAGAAAGCCTTTACCAAGTATGTGCATCACAGAAACCTGAGCATCATATATATTGTTCAAAATGTTTTCTGCCAAGGTAAAGCAAGCCGAACTATAACTTTAAATACCAAATACATGGTGCTCTTTAAGAATCCTAGAGATAAGTTACAGATTGCCATTCTAGCCAGGCAGATGTACCCTGGAAAATCAAAATTCTTTTTAGAAGTCTTTGAAGATGCAACCAGAAAGCCGTTTGGGTATCTCGTCGTGGATTTAAATAACACAACGCCTGAGGCTTACAGACTGAGGACGGATATCTTCCCGCCAGATTGGACCACGGTATACTGTGAAAAACCACAAATCTCACATAAAAAGAAATGAATATGTAACCAACCCCTTCATACATGCCTGTGTGTCTCAGACAACATGTCTCGCCGTGTAAAGAGAAACCTGCCCCTTTTAAAACTTTTGGTTCAAGCCTCTCCGCAGCACAGAAGAGCCATCCTGAATACAGCTTCTAATGATTTGGTAGCAGCTATAGTTGAAATCGCTCTCAACACCCTAAAAGGTAACATTCCTCTTTCACAACAACAGATAAAGGTTTTAAAAGGGAAGCGTCATGCCATAAAGAGTCTGTGCGATAAAAGACTACCCATTAAAAAAAAGAAGCAATTGGTGAGACAGTCGGGTGGCTTTATCGGGCCCCTGTTAAGTTTTGCATTACCGTTGATAACGGGGCTTCTGACAAACCTCTAATGCATCACGCTGAAAAAATGTACATAGTCCCTAGTCAACAACTTGATCGCTTGAGAAACCCGCCAGATCGGGATGAAAATATTAGAACCACGACCATCCATAAGTTAGATGAAGAAATGAAAAATATCCTGCAAAGCGTCGGTATGTCTGAACACGAAAAGGCTAAATGTTACTCAGAAGTGCTACAGCGCTATCTCGTGCTTAACAGACAGAGGGATATGGAAAAAGAAAAAATAAACTTGTATCTACAGGCACAAGATGAGACATCAACGGCAGCATCTCTAGAAAATATTATACCTCCAGACCCTGTAATACAAGAAGTGTTAAACAGCATCAATATGCGCTATAGGAAAAATGCTGAGTTGCTGCTTAATAAACTGTTAAAAAACAAGAATGTGGCATCCTGGGAGGGAAATGGAACATTTGTATACCGGGGAAACCCCGTCAATGGCTCTAACCTACTCGACCTCGTTCGTGGGGCTACGCAGCCCCAAGCTCTTTCACAACGAAGAATACCCAGGGGCTGGGAGGAGTTCATGCAAACCCTAGCCGAATTAAATATGCCCTCTACGGTAATGGGTAATGCAGCCAACAGAGATGTACTGGCACGCCTCAAAGAGAACCCATCTGTGAAGGCTACTAAAATGTACACGGGTCCGATAAAGAGCAAAGAGCTACTCCCTCACAAAAAACGTAAATTATCCCACAGATACCGGTGGTTGAGTGTGTAAAAAATGTATTTTCAATAAAATGTTTAAAAACAAAAATAAAGGACTAGACTGGTTTCTTTTCAAAAAACCTCCTTAGAGGGGTTACTTTTTATTTAGAAGCATCAAAACATTCACGATAGGAAACACACACTTGCTGATTATGGAACGGATTTCTAAAAGATCTACACAAAGTTTGTTTGTTGCGTTTTACAAAATGTAACACCATATCATCATTTTGCATTAAATCTTCAGAATACATTTCTAAAATATTTTCAAAAGGCACCCCTTTATAGCGGTGGTGCAAGAAAAACACACAGTGATATCCACAAGCCGTAGACATTGGGTGCTGTAATTGTCTGTTGTGGTATAAAACAGTTTTACAATGCTTGTTGAAAAAGCTCATAATGCTGGTAGGAAAGAATAAGCTATCAGGTGGTTGTCCATAAGAATCAAAAAATTCCCCTGTTCCATCTCCACATATATAGATGGCTAACCAGTGTTCTCCAGGTAGGTTATGAGGGTGTGTATTTACCACCAAACACACTGGCTTCCTTGATATTTGTACATCCACTAACCAATCGCTGGGTAGCACATCTAAAAAGAAATCTGCAACACAGGGGTCCTTCTTTAAAATACGGAAGATCTGCAGGGTGTTCATTTTCACGAATGATCAAAAAGAACATTCCTTCTATGATTAATTTCTATCACATTGTCAAAAACCCCATAAACAATCATGTTAACTGTATGGGGTAAGGCGCTGGCAAAACGTATTTCAGCCCGCAGGTTACCAGTTTTAATCAGCGAGTAATGGTCTGCACACTCCTGATCCGGTGAAAGGTCAAACGCCAACAGGGTATAACCTTTGTAAAACTCCTGACGGTCAATCAGCAATGCTGTATCTTTCAGATGTTTGCCACTTGCTTGTATCAGTTGCATATATTCTCTTACACAACATCCGTTTTGAAAGTCAGGTTGAAGAGGTTTCCCGGGTACTTGTTCACCATCCACATATAGAGCGGCAAAATTAATATCATAATGTTTAAAATTGAAGGGGTTTTTAGCATAATTACCGCTGAAAGCATCATTATCCACAAATCCCAGCACAATGAGTTTTGGTAGCTGCCCCAAAAAGAGATTTTCCTGGTTAGTCACACGGGCACCGGCTGGTATGCTAAACACCTTCAGCCCCACACGGTCAATAGCATACTTGACATTAGCTTTCAGCAGAGCTTCCGCATGTCCCAGGCGCACTCCGGGGGAAACTTTAACTCTCTTTACAAAGAGCGCAGCGTTTAGGATAAGGATTTTATAACTTTTTTCGGCATCACCGCTCATTAAACAGAAAGCGTTTTTGTTGCGGGTCAATTTGATTTTGAGATCCACGCCATTAATCAATAGCTTTTCTTGAAAAAATAGATCGCTATGTAATTGCCCCACTAGCTCTACCTTGTTGCTAGAGACCGTAAATTGAGCCCTTTCAGTAAAGCCGATGTTGTGAGATCCTATCTCTCTCACCTCATGCTGCCCGGCTGTGTCTTTATAAAACAGACCGCTTGTAAACTGTGATTTGAGGGATCCTTCGCCATAATTGAGAAGCAGCTCTATGAGGGCTCTGTAGGGGTAGCAGTTGTTGCTCTGGCTAATGAGTTGGTCACCCAGTGTAACATCCAGCTGGCTAAACAGAGCTGCGATTGGGTAGTTCACCAGCGCTACTTTGGCTGCCGGTTCGATGTTCGAGCCATCTTCTGCCACAATTTTACAGGTCAGGTGCAAAAGTGTACTATTTAAATCAATGTAGTCTTCACCATGACCTGCGATATAGAAGTCCAAAGGGGCTGTTTCCGACAAAGCCGATAATGGCGGAATTTCCACATAAATACTTTTTTCGATACTTGTTTGAGTCGGTGCTAGTTGAAACAGGTCCAGTTCCGATTTAACACACTCTTCAGAGCCGTGGTGTACAAAAGCCATGGTGCTTTTTAGAATATATCTCGCTGCCTAGAGCTAGCGCTTCTCTTCTCAGACCGGCGGTTAAGCTTCTGAGACCTGCCACCCACGGGTTTCTTTCTTTTAAAAGGTTTGGGCGGTCCTTGTGGTAACTCCCGAGACTCGGTTCTCTTTCTTTTAACAGCTCTTCTAATCACAGCCAGTCCTGATCCTGCCTGTTCTGTAGCCTGGTTCATTTTATTTAGAACGGCCGTTGTGACATGGCTCATGACATCCTTGGCTATGTTTTTTGCGGCGCCTTTCACGTGTGGTTTAATAATTTCAAAACCCCTTCTCAAAAACGGCATAGCTTTTCTAAAGAGGCTGCGAAAAACACCACCTACACCGGCCCCATACATGACCGGTACTCCATGATATCCTGAAAGCCCATAGCCGGCTTGTGTTGTATAATAATGCCTGTATGCTTTGGGGTCTCCGTAGTCTTTAGCCACAACCATTTTAAAAAACAGTCACCCTCCGGGGTCGCAGATGAAGCTTAAGGATCACCTTCCCGTAACGAAATGAGACGTACTTGTCCTGATCCGTCTTTATTTCAAATGTGATGGTATCAATATGCTGTTTGTTCACATGGACATAGTGCGGCTTATCATAAGTTAACGTGATAAACTCATCCCTAACCCCTTTAGTTGGAACACAGCGCAGCAGTGGCACAAAATGGTCACCTACTAACTGGTGCTCTACAATATCTGTGTACAGGTAGAGGGTATTAAAACCGGCCGTGATATCCGTTGGAAAATGGGAACGTTGTGTATTAACGTATGCTTCTATTCCCAAAATGGTTGCCAAATCACCATACGCATAAATAGTAGACCTATCTTCCGATTTTATCCGGATTCTTCGCGCATGGGGCTCATAAATGATTAGTGGTGCCGCCGATTTATAGATGTTGCTAATGTCCTGATTCATGGATTCCACTAAACGCTGCATGGTCGCGTAATGTCCTTTCCTGACTATAAGGTGCTGTATATTTCCTGCTGCGGAAACGACAACATACTTATGGTCTTCCTTAATATTCTCCCAGGTGTTGGGGTATTGTATTTCCACGAGCCCCACTTCCCACTGTCCTTGTAAGTCCAAAGGCCTTGCTAGTTGTATGGTAAAATTAGAGCTGGTATTTTGGGAAAACACATCTGCTGAGGCATTGCTAGGCAGGGTGATATAAAAGCCACCATCATTCATTTTCAATTTTATTTTAATGCTGCTTCAAAAGAAAGAAAGAAATCAGATGTCTTGAATCTCTGATGCTTTAACCCAACTGTTAAATTTAACAGGCCATCCCCTCCATTTCACGAGGTAGAATCTGTTCCTGCCACATCCTTTTACCTTTAGAACCTTTTCGATTCGGTATATTCTGTCCTGTTGTGGTGTGACTTTTAGCAATTCTTCAGGATAAAAAGAACCTTGTATGGCTTCACCGTCATAATCCTGTATCTTGTATGTTGCTTTCTGGCCCCTGTTTAAAATGTCCGTTATTATAAATACCTCGTCAGTCCACGTTTGCTCGTAACCTTTTTCAAATTTTCCTTTAGTTTTTGAAAGTCTTACATGATCTCCTTTCTTTAAGGGATTCTTGGTGTGCTTACGCTTGATGCTATCACCGTAGACTCTTTTCCAGATCTGCAGAGAATTTGTGTGTGTCACATCTACAGGCCTCGTCTTTATTGTTCTGTGAAAACTATGATTATAACTGTGCACAAAAGCCTGCAATACGTCTTGGTACCTAAAGGTGTTGTGTGTAGTAAAATAACGCCACATTTTGGATTTCAAAGTCCTGTTAAACCTTTCTACCACCGCTGCTTTAACATCGTTATTGGTTACAAAATGATGAACCTCTCTTTGTTTTAATAAATTCTTCAGGGACCTATTTAAAAATTCTTTACCCTTGTCTGTCTGTATTTTTTCAGGTATACGACCTAGATTAAATATTTTTTCAAAGGCTTTAGCAACTTCATGACCGGTTTTCGATTTTAAACTTGCAACCCATGCATATTTTGACAGGATGTCTACCACTGTTAATATGTATTTATAGCCATTGTTATAATGGGACAAGGCTGCCATATCAACTAAATCAGCCTGCCATTGCGCATGACACGATCGTCTTGTTTCTTTTAAAACGGACCCTAGCAGGTCTGTGTAAAGTATAAGCATCTTGTCCGGTAGCCCATCTAACTACATCATTTCTGTTGACTGTTTTATCCTGCTTTTTAGCAGCTTGAAGTAGAGGATTTATGCCCCCAAAGCTCCCTGCTGCTTTGGGGTTATAGTAAATGCTCTTCAATAAGGTTTCCTTCATGATTGCCGTGCTTTGACTGTTCTTTTTATTTTGCCAACATCTTCAGAATGGTTTTAGTAATTAATGTTGTGTGCCCTGCTGGAAATTCTGCTTGGTGTTCCAAAAAGAGCCATTTTTTCCTTTCTGAAAGTCTGTGTTAAAATGCTCCCCTTACAGCAGGAGCATGCTCAGAACACCTGGAGCATGCTCAGAACAGACCTCTTGTTTCAACCAATCACGTGTTACCACACCCTAGAGAGACATGTCCAGGCTTGTCTCTCTGTATTGGTTTTTTCAAAGCCACTAAAAAATAGCTGTATTTGGATTTGAACTCGGCTCTCTCAAAAAAATAGCTGTATTAGGGGGATTTGAACTCAGGTCTCTCTGTATTTCAGTCTGAACTCTACAGGTCTGTCAGAATACTTCTAACAGTGAGGTCTTAAAAGTAAAATTCTATCACATGGACCGCACTAGTTTTTCTAACAATTGCATTTGTAAAGAAAACTGTGTCTCTCTGTGCCGTGAATCTTTTTGTGAGAAATAAGAACTGGTGCAGTGGGAGAGAGAAAAGCATTTTATTTTTCCAGGGTTCATGCTTTTTTTTTTTTTTTTGGAGGTGTAAACATTAACCAGAAGCAAAAAACACATTTCCAGAGTCAGTCACACTGCTCCCAGCTGATGTCAGCACAAAGGGACAGTCCATTTCCGATGATGTAGGCAGGGGCATGGTTGAGGGTGAGAGGGTGATCCCTCTAACAAAGATGTGCTAATTGCATTTTGGAAAGAAAAAATATTCTAGCTTGCCTGTCTCTCTGTGCTAGGAATCAGTTTTTGTGTGAGAAAGAAACAACTGAGTCTGTGTGGGAGAGAGAGACAAAGAGAAAAGCATTTTTGTTTTTCAGTATTAAGCAGAAGCAAAAACACATTTCCGGAGTCAGCCATACTGTTTCCGCTGATGTCAGCAAAAAAGGGACAGTCCCTCTTCTGATGACGCCCTGTTTCCGGTGATGTCATTTCCGATGATGTAGGCAGGGGGCGTGGAGGAGGGTGGGAGGCTGTAGGCGTAGCACAAACCCCGGAAGTGGGTGCTGATTGGCTAATGCCATATTGTGGGGCGTGGCATGGGTGTGACACACCCCCGGAAGTATATGCTGATTGGATGATGTCATCCTTGGGGCGGGGGCAGGGGTGTGTCAAGTGGGGGCGGGTGGCCACGCCTGGGGGCGGGACTGGGCGGGGCTAACTCACCATTCACTTCTATGGGAGGGGTGTGGCCTAAGGCGGGACATACACCAGAAGTGGGCGCTGATTGGTGCCTGTCAACATTTTGGGGGCGGGAGTGGGCGGGGCTGGGCGGGGCTAACTCACCATTCACTTCTATGGGAGGGGGCGTGGCCTAAGGCGGGACATACACCGGAAGTGGGGACTGATTGGTACCTGTCAACATTTTGGGGCGGGAGTGGGCGGGGCTAACTCACCATTCACTTCTATGGGAGGGGGCATGGCCTAAGGCGGGACATACACCGGAAGTGGGCGCTGATTGGTACCTGTCAACATTTTGGGGGGGGAGTGGGCGGGGCTAACTCACCATTCACTTCTATGGGAGGGGGCATGGCCTAAGGCGGGACATACACCGGAAGTGGGCGCTGATTGGTACCTGTCAACATTTTGGGGGGGAGTGGGCGGGGCTAACTCACCATTCACTTCTATGGGAGGGGGCGTGGCCTAAGGCGGGACATAGACCAGAAGTGAACGCTGATTGGCTCCTGTCATCCTTATCTCACCTGTCAATCAGTTTGACGAGTAGTGTACCCATTATACTACTGTCAGGAAATACTTGAGGTGCCTGCCGAAGGAACCAACCATGACAAACACTAAAAAGGAGCTTAACCCTTAAAATTTGTATTTGAAGAAACATAGATAACCTTCTTCATGCATTTCTCAGCTGTCAGTGATTAGGTTTTCTTTTTTTTTACTTATTTAAATTTCTGATGGAGCTCATAAGCCAGCCAGATTTCCTAACCCTGATCCTTGTGTGAATCCTAAACACAAAAGCAGACAGTCGCCCAAGAGCACATGGTTCGAAAGGATGTATCCCAGAAGGATACTAGCAAAAGAATGAAGTCAGAACATATCGACAGAGAGGTTCCAATAAAGACAAAGGTAGCCTTTGAGTACACAGCAGACAGAACTTAAAGATTCCAAGTTACCCAATAACCAGATTAATATGAATAAAATATAGCCTCTAAAATGCTTGTATGAAAATGCTAGAAGTCTAAAAAATAAGATGGGAGAGTTAGAATATATAGCACTAAATGAGAGGTTAGATATGATTGGTATCTCAGAGACATGCTGCTTTTGGATCTTGACTCACCTAATCTCCTTGTTTCTTTACTTTTCCCCTTGTTTTATCCCTGTCTACACCGTCTGTAGTGTCTGTCTTGATTAGATTATAAGCTCTGATGAGCAGGGACTACTTCCTACATGTCTGTGCAGTGCTACGTACGGCTTGTAGCACTATACATATGCTCAGTAGTAGTAGTAGACGACATGGTGGAAGGAGGACAAACAGTGGGACACTGATAACTGGGTACAAATTATATTGCAATGATAGAGTAGATCAAATTGGTAGAGGGATTATGCTCTATGTTAGAGAGGGCATTGAGTCACAAAGGATTAAAGTTTTGCAGGAAACAAAATATACTGTAGAATCTCTATGGATTCAAATTCCATGTAAAAAAGGGAAAGGGGAAAGCGATGGCAGTGGGGGTGTACTATCAACTACCTGGCCAGAATGAACAAATGGATGATGAAATGCTCAAAGAAATCAGGGAAGCTAACAAAAGTTACAGCACAGTAATAATAATGGGTGATTTCAATTACCCCGGTATTGACTGGGTCAGTGTCATGGCAGAACATGCTAGGGAGATAACATTTCTAGATGAAATAAATGACTGCTTCTTGAAGCAGCTGGTTCATGAACCGACCAGAGGGGAAGTCATTTTGGACCTAGTCCTTAGTGGAACACAAGATCTGGTGCAAGAGATAAGGGTGTTGGGGCCACTTGGCAATAGTGATCATAGCATTAATTCGTGGAGGAGGGATGGTAAGGAAATCCACAGTATTACCTTTTAACTTTCAAAAGGGAGACTATGATAAAATAAGGAAAATAGTTAAGAAAAAACTAAAAGGAGCAGTTGCAAAGGTAAAAGATTTATATCAAGCATGGGTGTTGTTTAAAAATACTATCTTGGGAAGCCCAGACCAGCAATATTCCACACTAAGAAAAGCAAAAGGAAGTCCAAAAAACTGCCAGCATGGTTTAAAGGTGAGGTCAGAGTGGCTGTTGTTGCCAAAAAAGCATCTTTCAGAAAATGGAAAAAGGAGCAAAATAATGAAAACTGGAAATAACATAAGCACTGGCAAGTTAGATGCCAGGCATTGATAAGGCAGGCAAAGAGAGAATTTGAGAAGCAGCTTGCTGTGGAAGCAAAAACACATAATAAAGACTTTTTCAAGAACATTCATAGCAAAAAACGTGTGAGAGATTCAGTTGGACCATTAGATGATAGAGGGGTAAAAGGGGCACTAAGAGGGAACAAGGCCATAGTGGAGAGACTGAATGAATTCTTTGCTTTGGTCCTTACTGAGGAAGAAATAGGGATGTTAACCATGACTGAAATAGTATTTATAGGTGATGCCGCAGAAGAATGTAAAGAAATATCGATACACCAGGAAGATGTATCACAACTATTTGATAAACTGAACAGTAGCAAATCGCTGGGACCAGATGGTATACATCCAAGGGTGTTGAAAAAACCAAAATATGAGATTGCAGACCTATTATTAGTAATCTATAAACTATCATTAAAATCATCTAATACCTGAAGATGGGAGGATGGCCAATGTAACACCAGTTTTTAAAAAGGGTTCCAGTGCTCATCCAGGAAATTACAGACCAATGAGCCTGATGTCAGTACCAGGAAAAATGGTAGCAATCATCATAAAGAAAAAAATAACTGAACATGTAGACAGTCATGGCTTAATGGGAGACTGCCAACATGGCTTTAGCCAAGGAAGGTCTTGTCTTACTAATGTGTTATGTTTTTTTGAAGGAATGAATAAACAGATACACTATATCAACTTGATCACCATTGTCTATTTGGATTTTCAGAAAGCCTTTGACAAGGCTCATGAGAGACTCTTGGCGAAATTAAAAAGTCATGGGATTGGTGGCAGTGTACTATTGTGGATCAGGAATTGGTTAAAAGATAGAAAGCAAAGGGTAGGGCTAAATGGATAATTTTCCCATTGGAGAAAGGTGAATAGTGGAGAACCCCAGGGATCTGTGCTTGGTCCACTGCTTTTAAACATATTCATAAATGACCTGGAAATGGGAATAATGAATGAGGTAATCACATTTGCATGACACAAAGTTATTCAAAGCTGTTAAAACCCAAGAGGATTGTGAAAAATTACAAGAGAACCTTGATAAATTGGAAGACTGGATGTTCAAATGGCAGATGAAATTTAATGTGGACAAGTGCAAAGTTATGCACCTAGGAAAGAACAACCCAAACTATGGTTACACGATGCAAGGTTCCATATTAGGAACCACCACCCAGAAAAAAGATTGAGGCATCATCGCGGATAACATGTTGAAACCCTCCGCCCAGTGTGCAGCAGCGGCCAAGAAAGCAAATAGAATGCTAGGAAATCATAAGGAAAGGTATGGAGAATAAAAGAAAGGATATTATAATGCCTCTGTATCGTTTCATGGTGCAACTGCACCTTGAATATTGTGTGCAGTTCTGGTCGCTGTATCTTAAAAAGGACATAGTGTTATTAGAAAAGGTAGAGGGAAGAGCCACTAAAATGGTAAAGGGGATGGAAGGATATCCCTATGAGGAGAGGCTAAAAAGGTTAGGGCTTTTCAACCTGGAAAAGAGATGGCTGAAGGGAGATATGATAGAGGTCTATAAATTAATGAATGGAGTAAAACGGGTAAAGGTAGATCGATTGTTTATGCCATCAAAATATAGAAAGACTAGGGGACATGCAATGAAGCTACAGTGTAACCTATTTAAGACTAATAAGAGAAAATATTTTTTCACTCAAAGTTTAATCAAACTCTGGAATTTGTTACCGGAGGATATAGTAAAAGCTGTTAGAGGAGAGGGGAGGGAGGACAAAAAGAAAAGAGCCGCAAAGGCTCCTGGATGTGGTGTGAGGAGTCAATGTTATGCTGCTGAACGATTCGTTGGCTTCTGGCCTTACCAGCAGATCCGTCCAGAATAGTCAGTCATCGGATGGAGACAGATGATTAAGAGCTGTGTGCTTTGGCTCTATAAGAGACACCGTGCAGCCACTTGCACTCTAGTATTTTCTGTTTCCAGCATATGGTTGCAGCAACAACCACCACCGACATCGCCATTCTGCCGGGGCTGCCCTGAGAGGTGTTGGGGAGTGGAGCAGGAAGGATCGCTCCTCCACAAGGCCAATAAGGTGCTCCTCAGCAACTTCAAATTCAAAGGCGCCCCGAGGCGCGACTGCACCTGAGGGCCTCACCAGAGGGCCCTTTGGCATGGCCCTTAGGCGGGAGCCCTGTAGCAGGAACCGATACCCACTGCATAAAGATCCCAACTCTCAAGTCAACAGCGCCTTTAATGAACCGACCAACATTCTAGATACCATTACTACCGCCCGATCAGAAAGCAAGATATCACAAACAGTGAGTAGACCGCTCCATAAAGAGGACACTAACATGGAACATCAAACACATCATACTCTCCCTAAGCACAAGACCAACAAACACCTGTCCACACCAAGTGAAAAAAAAGACATTCTTCCAACAGATGTATGCTCTCATACTAATTCTAATACTATGCTCACACCAAACCAATGCTTATTACTACTCTACCTACTTTACTGCCTTACATATCCATACCTCCCTACTATATACCAACCTATTCACATGCATGCTTCCTACAAACATCCCAGCAAGAAACCTTAAAGATTAGTTATGGTTATGGTTTAGGCACTTGATATACATACCGCCCTTTACTTGCGCATCAGAGTGGTTTACATGTATACTAACAGGTACTTTTTATTCCCTTGTCCCCGAAGGGCTCACAATCTAAGTGTACCTGAGGCAATGGAGAGTTAAGTGGCTTGCCCAAGGCCACAAGGAGTGGCCATGGGACTAGAGACCCCAGTTCCTCCGACCTGAGATTGCTTGTCCCCATGCGGGAATTCAACCCCTGGCCCTCCAGCCTGAGGTAACCTGTCCCAACCACTGAGCCACTCCTCCCTCATTCATTCAATCAGATCCATTACCACATACATCTATATCTTAATAACACCCTTCACATACCAACCGAATAACTATAGGTCTGGTAAACGCAAGATCAATATGTAACAAAACAAACACTATTACTGATCACATCCATGATAGCAACATTGACATCCTATGCATCACTGAATCATGGCTCAATAATATAGACCAGGTGATACTGAATCAAATTCACAGCATACAACTGTCCCAGAACACACAAACGAGGAGGAGGAGTATTAATTCTCGCCCGATCAGACCTAAGGCTCAAGTTGTCAACATCTAGTAGGTTTCTTGGATGAAGTTTTGAATTTTTACAACTAGGAAAAGATTGAAAGTTACATGTAAAATATACAGTCAAGATGGGTAGAAAGTGCGATATTAATAACTGTAAAGGGACAAGTTGTCACACTCCATGCTGAAGGATATTCGCAATGTGCTATTGCAAAACATTTGCATATATCAAGGTGTGCAGTTCAGAATGTTCTGAAATCAGGTGGCCGTACACATCATTTGAAATGTGGGCGCAGACGGATAACTACTGGATGAGATGACCAATTCCTCAAAAGCATTATTACATCTAGTCCACATACTTCATCTCAATGTGTGGCTCAGTTAGCTAATGATCAAGGAATAAAGATAAGTGCCAGATCTGTCTGACGACGGTTTGTGGATGACTTCAAACTCGTGGCCAGAAGACCTGCCAAGAAGCCTATGATGACCAGGAAACAAATTGCTGCCCCCATACAGTTTTGTAGCAAGATGAAAGACAAATCTGCTAAATGGTGGGAGAGGGTAATGTTCACAGATTAAAGTACATTTCAACAAGTACGTAGGAGTGGTTACAACTATGTCTGTCGACCAGCAGGCGAGAGACTAAATCCAAAATACACGATCAAGACTGTTAAACACCCACCATCGGTCATGGTATGGGGTGGTATCTCGGCGAATGGACGATGTGGCCTGCACGTTTTTGAGAAAGGTGAAAGAGTAAATGCTGCAAAATACATATCCGTGCTGAGTAGTAAAGTTAAAATACACATGAATGTTTCTGGCACAACTATATTTCAGCAGGACTCAGCACCATGCCACACTGCAAAAACAGTCAAAAAATGGTTCGTGGACAACAAGATCTAACTGCTACCAAGTTGGCCATCAAACTCTCCGGATCTCAATGTAATTGAAAACTGTTGGAATCTTATGAAGAAAAAGGTGGCAGCACACCGTCCAACTTCAGAAGCAGATTTAAAGGACACACTCAAGGATGTATGGGTCAACGAAATCACTCTGGCATACTGTAAAACGCTAGTTAACAGTATGCCTACAAGAATCCAGGCTGTGTTGAAAAATCCTCCTGGCAACTCAGTGACCTGGCCTCTGGTCACCAGTCTGTACAATGTGTTCTCTTTTGAGAGCACCAAGACAAAACTTTCTGCATCAGAAAAACACCTCTCCCTCCTAGTTGCCATTTCAGTGTTCTCAGGGTTGGTGCAACCAATTAGATGAATTAGACAGTCACCTAGAGTGCCAACGGTCTGAGAGCAGCCTGCTGCCCCACCTCTCTGGGACTTGCAGCAGCAGTGACTTCAATCAGCCTCACAGTGCTTACCCAGGGCAGGCCAACCACAAGGCAAACTAGGTTGTTGCCTAGGGTGGCAGCTTCTGGGGCACGGCAAAGAGCAGGGGTTCTAACAGCTAGGAGGGGGGGCATAAGGCTTAAGGTCTGCTTAGGGTGCCAACACCTTGAACCAATTCTGGGGCTGGCCCTGCGCTTACCTAAACCTCCAGTGCTGTGAGGCTGTTTGTACTTCTGCCCCTCTAATGCCCAATGCAAATTTCCTTTTCCTTGGGAGGGGAGCGGGAAGGGGGTGGCAGAAGTGGCTGATTAGCTGTTTCTGCTCCATGCAAAAAAAAGTCTGCATCGGGCATCGGAGGGGGTAGAAGCACAAACAGCATTGCAGCATCAGAGGTTTAGGTAAGCGCTACAGGGCTATTTCAATTAATTGCCACTGCTGCAGGTTCCAGACAGAGGCAGCAACGAGGCAGGACGCAAGGAATGAGGTTCATCTAGGGCACCTCATATCCTTGCACCGGTCCTAGGTGCTCTCTGGATTGAGTCAGTAGAGACGGCTGAACACAGCAGAAACCGGAGGCATGACAGCCAGCCCAAGGATATCTGATGCTCTACTCCCCCAACCTTCCCCTCAGATGCAGCCAGCATCGCCTTCCTTCTCTCCCCACCACTCTCAGCCGGCATCCCATTCTTTTGATCCTTGCCCCTCTTTTAGTAGTTGCCTGTGCAGCCTCAGGTTGCAGGGAATTCTATCCCCCTCCCTCTGTTCAGTGGTTCTCTGCACAGTCAGAGACCTGGTGGGGATCTTAGGAGTAGCAGCCTAATGGCTAGTGCAGCAGGTTCAAAACCCACTGCTGCTCCTCGTGATCTTAAGGCAAGTCACTTAAACCCTCCATTGCCTCAAATATAGACGTAGATTGTAAGCCCTCCGGGAAGAGGAAAATACCTACAGTAGCTGAAAGTCACTTGCCTTGAACTTCTGAGAATTAGCAAGAGGCAACTCATTAAGTCCTTCAGGAATAAACAGGGACATCTGAACATCTTTTTGGTTGGGCGGGGAGGGGGGAGGAGCAGGTATGGCAACCTCTGCCCCCCCCCCCAAGTTCCACCCCTCAGCTCTCATGGCTGATTTCTTAAATTATGTTTGCATTTCATGTTCTTTCTTTCATCTATTCTTTACACATGCCGCACGGGGTATAATTATTTACAACCAATAAAATGTTTCATGCTATAAAACCAGACCTAGTGGAAGACAAAAACCTCAAAACATCAGTATCAAACAACTATTCTGTACTATATATGGAAAGAGAAGATTGCATCTCTTAGTACTGCCTATCACCAAACAGGAAAATGTAGAATAAAGATATAGAAGTAGTCCCCAGTGGGTGTGATGCTATCCTAATTACAGAGAACTTTAAAGCTGACCTTGATTATGTTGTCTGTATGCGTTCCACTGTACGAAATGCAAAGGGAAGCTGTTTGACCCATTGCAAGTATTAAAAGCACTAGCAGTAAATCTGAGCTATTGAGGTCATACTCAAAATACGGTGGCCTATAAATGAAGTTCATTCTTGTCATTATATGCGCAAGACAAACAATAATATCGAGCTTCCAGTTCTGTGCATACTATATCCACAGATTTCCTCCATCTTTCACATGCAATAATGGCGACAGAGCAGAACTGGGATATTTCTCCATATACCTTATCATACCAAAACGAGTTCAAATTCCGTTGTCATCTTAGTAACACAAACTCCCTCTACTACCAGGCCCATTGTGAAATAAAGTAAAATCTTGCAATGAAAGGCACACAGTATGTATGTAGTAAATCTGTACAACACTGTATGTCTAACTATAGAGTTTGATTTTCTTTGAAAAGTTCATTGTTTGCCTTTCAAGGTCCTAGCTCAAGACAAGTTACAAATTCAGGTTTAGTTGGTAGGTGCCTGCCCCAGGGGTCTACTTACTAAGTGCTTTCTCTGATTTTGTGTCTATAGGAAACCTGGAACAGTGAGAAAGGCAAGGCCGAGTAGGAACCCAGACAGGAGACATCTTTCTCCTCTTCCAATTCCCCGTGAGCAGTTCATCCATAATCACGCACACACCCAGCTTCCTTCCAGGAGGAGCTAATTCACAAACACATGCTTTCCCTTGCACTGACACTACCTCCTGCAAGCAGCACACACACATACAGAACCATTCCCCGCCTAGAGCCACTGACATGCACACTCATTTCTGCAGAAGCATGCCAATGCCAGGATTCAAACATACAGTGAATACCCTCTAAAAGTATTGAGAATGTGCCCGATGAACTCTGCACTCCAATTACATTGTGAACAGTTCAATCACATGAAAGTGAATAATGGTCTCAGACTCACATCGGCAATGCTTAGAACACTCAAAAGCAATATGCCTTATCGCATCAACGACCATAAACATTCACAATTGTCTTAAAGATGTTGTGCTTTTATATATTCATCAGACCTTTCTCGAATTTTTTACCATTTCATGAAACAAATTTCATATGTTAGAAATTGTGCTTATCTTAGAACTGCTGGTATAATTCCCCGACGCCACCGTGCAGGTACCGTTTATGCGTTTCGAATGCTTCTTCAGATAGGTACGAATTCGGGTCCAACTCAAGATCCTAATAGGATCCCATTGCCCATGCGTTCTACTTGGGCACCCCCGGAGCCCCCTCCTCCTGCGTTAAATTTATTTAAGGAGTTAGTTCTGGCAGACGTTCAAAATTTGGAACGGAAACGTCCTTTGAGATCTAGGGCACTTACGTTAGCAGAATGGAATGCTATGAAAGTACTACAGGCTCGGCCGGACATAGTAATACGGCGAGCTGATAAGGGGGGAGCTACGGTGGTGATGGATAGAGTCAAATACCTAGAGGAAGCGAATCGACAATTATCTCATGATAGCATCTACAAATTGCTAGGTACGTATGACCTAGATTGGCCACTGTTGGAAACAGAATACTGGGCTTGATGGACCTTGGTCTGACCCAGTATGGCATATCTTATGTTCTTATGTTCTTAAATTATTGTCGCAAGATCCTACTAATGATTTACAGCAAAAAATAAAAATTATTACATCACAAGCCCTGGAAATTAATGTTATTACCAGAAAGGAATGGAAGTTTCTCAATGAGTCCTCACCAACTTTAGCCAGACTGTATTTAGTCCCTAAAATACACAAGGATGCCCTGAATCCACCAGGGAGGACGATTGTTTCTACGAAGGAGTCCGTTTTGGAACCCCTTTCGATTTACATAGATTCTTTTTTGTGGCCCTTAATGTCCACTATTCCATCTTACATCAAAGACACCACCCATTTTCTAAATATTTTGGAGGACTATTCTGAATGGGCGTCCAGGGAACATGTACTTTTAGTGACGTTGGACGTTGCGGCGTTGTATACCAGTATTCCTCAGAAGGCTGCACATGTGGTTATAGTCACATCTCGGCGTGAAAAAGGTAATTTATCTTCAAGTCTTTTAGAGTTCATTTCTAGTTTAGCGGAACTCACAATTTTCCATAATCACTTTGAATTTGAGGGGAAAATTTACCAACAAATGTTTGGGGTGGCCATGGGGGCCACTTGTGCCCCCTCAGTGGCCAACCTCTACATGCAAGTTTTTGAACATCAGTGGCTTGTGAGCACCATATAGTTTTATGGAAGAGATTTATCGATGATGTTTTCATGCTATGGGATGGCTCCTTTTTGGAATTTCAACAGTTTGTAGACTGGCTGAACCAAGTGGATCCTAATATACAATTCACACACACCAGTCATGCTCAAAGAATTGTTTTTCTCGATGTGGAGGTTCAGAAAAGTCATCAAGGATGGCTCACTTCAATATATAAAAAGCCAACGGATAGAAACACTATTTTGCATTACAGTAGCAACCATCCTAAACAATTGCGTGATAGCTTGCCCCTATCCCAGTTCATTAGATATCGGAGGAATTGTTTGAGTGTGGCAGAATATAAGACACAGGCAAAAAATTTGATGAAGGATTTTTGTTAAAGGGGATATCCCCAATCAATAACAAAGACAGCCTATAAGAGGGCATTGCTTAACAATAGGGCTTTATTATTGCAACCAAGGTATGGTAGTCCTACTTTGGATGATGATAACATTAATTTCATTACCAAATTTTCCCCACTTAGTGGCGAAATCAAACGCATTATAAAGAAACATCAGAATGTGCTCAGTATTTTACCTGGGCTACAAGATAAGACCATTAGATGTGTATGGACCCGCCATCCAAACCTTAAGGATAAGCTCAGTCCTGTGAAATTGCGGCCACATCAGGCGGTAAGCCAAGTAGAGGAAGTGGGGCATAAACCGTGTGGTGGCTGTAATATCTGCTCGGTGACAGAAGAGCTCACAGGATTTGAATATCATGGCAGAAGATATTTTTTAAAACATTCTACTACCTGCATTTCGGATCATGTTGTGTATGTAATTAGATGCCCCTGTGGCCTATTATATGTTGGAAAGACGGAGCGACAACTCAGGCTCAGAATCAATGAGCACCGTAGTAGATTGAAATGCAAAACACTAGAAGCCCCAATAGTAGCACATTGCATTGGCAAGCATCATACTTTTGCAGAACTACGCTGTTTTGTGATTGAGTGGGTCATGGCGGGCAGAAATGGCAAGTCCAGAGCACAAACGTTAATGATTCAAGAACAAAAATGGATCTTTAGATTAGAAACAGTGGGCCTGACTGGCCTGAATAGATCTATTGACTGGAGGGTCTGCATTTAAATCAATGGGAGTTTTGTTCACCTGCAAAAAAATTCCCATATGGGACGGGTACTTACAGCTGATTGGGTGCCCGAACATCGTGACCTTCATTTAAATCCTGACTGGGGCTGCGGTCCGCATGCGCAGCGTTCGATTGCACACCAAACAAGTTTGGATATTTATATGATCAGCTATAAGCTGGATCGGAGTGCATCATTTGGCTGCATGGTACAAGGTAGGGTGAATAGTTTCACAAGATTACATCTTTAAAGTGCAGTTGCGACTATGGTGTATTTTCTGCTGACAACTTCCTTGTTGTTTTGAGTGCTGAGTTAAATTTTACCCCCCTGAAGAAGCATTCGAAACGCATAAACGGTACCTGCACGGTGGTGTCGGGGAATTATACCAGCAGTTCTAAGATAAGTACAATTTCTAACATATGAAATTTGTTTCATGAAATGGTAAAAAATTCGAGAGAGGTCCGATGAATATATAAAAGCACAACATCTTTAAGACAATTGTGAATATTTATGGTCGTTGATGCGATAAGGCATATTGCTTTTGAGTGTTCTAAGCATTGCCGATGTGAGTCTGAGACCATTATTCACTTTCATGTGATTGAACTGTTCACAATGTAATTGGAGTGCAGAGTTCATCGGGCACATTCTCAATACTTTTAGAGGGTATTCACTGTCTGTTTGCTAGTTAAAACCCTCTGGCATTTGACCTAAGTTGTAGGATTCAAACATAGGCAGCTGCAAAAGGTGCCACATTTTGACGACACCAAATACCTGAGTAAACAGGAGCCTGATTCCGCTCGCTTTAGGGCCATGCTCTATTGTGTCTGGGGAAGAAACATTCTCTCCCTACTGCTTTTTGGTTCTGTTTATGGACACTAACGGCTCGATATTCAGCACCGGCGGCTAGCGCTACTAACACCCCAGCCCGGGGTTAGCTTCTCTTGTCGATCGGTAACTGGGCAGCGGCGATATGGAGCCACTGCCCAGTTAGTGATATGCGGTGGAAGTTAGGCCAGGGTTACCTACACCTGACTTTCACTGCCAGCATCTCAATATTGCTGCTGTCTACTGAACAGCTCCGCCCTGGAGCACCCCCGACAAGCCCCAATGCTAAGTGGTTGACATCAAGACATGTAAAGCCAGCAGTCACGGATATTCAGCGATACTAACCGTGTTAGTGCCGCTGAATATACCGTTCCAGCACTTAACACAGTTAGCAGCTCTGCTAACTGAGTTAATCACTTTGAATATCGGGCCCTAAAATCTTAAAACCAAACAAAAGAGCACCTGCTTGCAAGAAACCTCGGAAACACAAAGGGCAAGAGGTAGTGGTGGTCACATGTGCTTTATTGATAAAAAACGCCCCGATGCATTTCGGCAACGCCTTCATCGGGGGGCTGAGAACTGCAAACAAACATTAAATAGATAAAAACATAACATGATAAAACATAAAATAAATATAAACATAACAGCAATATAAATGGGCTTAAAAACATCAAAACATCAATAATTAAAAATACATATGTGCGAACAGAAAATGATAATCACATGTATAAAAATGATAATAAACACAAATTAAAATTGAAAGATAAATAAGAAGGACGAACACAAGTCAAATTAAAAGAGAAGAATAGTATCATCCCCAGATAGATAAATATATGAAAATACTTACGGTTATAGATATCAGTAAAAACATGGAGTGCACAGAGGAAAGCAATTGCATGGAATTGAATCAAGCCTGTAGTGAATAAGCTAAAAATTATATCATCACAATTAGCATGTAGAAATCGGACACAGCCATTCTAAATAATGGGAAACCCAGAACCAACTTGCAATGAGACAAAAGGACACACTAAAAAACATAAATAAACACATATAAAGTTCATGACTGAAATTGCGTTATACAATGCATAAAGGTAAATTATATAATAAATAATCAAACAAATGATAAAGCTAACAATAAAAGATAAAACAGGATTCATTATACGAACCAGTGATATTTAATACAAAGAATGATCAAGTAATAAAATCAATAAAACTAGCAATAAGATTCGTATTAAAAGAAATGTAAGAAAGAAATGATTTAAAACCAACCAGACCAATGAAAGGCCAAAAAGAAATTTTGAAAACCAAGGTTTAGTGAAACAGAGCGATGCAAAAAAACAAAAAACAAAATGATCCATTTTAACTAAGGAATTGGACATGGGAGTTCATAAATAGAAGACATGAAACCATTGTGAATCAATGAGAGGAAACTGCATGAAGTTGCAGACACCTAGGGCCATTCAAAAAGTAATACAGTGTGACCCCAAAAAGGGGAAGTTGAGATGCAATCAACTTAACCACCATTGAATGTGATGAGAACCGTTCATACTTGGCTTCGAAAAGCACAACAGTGATCACATTGTACACGTATAACAATTGAAATGTAAAACGGGAAATTACCAGCGCTGCTCTAAACAGGACATATAATATGTAAATACATATAATATGTATAATATGTAAAGTCAAGAACCATACTATAAACTTTAAGTAACTTTCTTTAAAGATCACAGTGATGAAAAAATACACACATCATCACATAATAAATGTGCTTTTAAAAAGGGTAAGTTACACATGTAAAAAATCTACAAATGCGGTGAAAAACGCATATATAAAATGAGAACATCTGAATGTCCACATGTGAAAAAAAGGGGGTAAATAAAATAATACCACTACTAAAAAAGAGGGACAGAAAATCCCTAAAGGGATGCCAGAGGCGTCAAAGATTATGAAAAATATAGCAAAACATAGCGCTAAATTGTAGCAGTATCGTAGCGCTGAAAAAGGCAATAAGTGAATAATTAAATACTAAACCAAATGTTAAAACAGAGGTAACACATATTAAGAAAAGAATTATATGTCTATAGGTAAGTGTTCAATAAATGCATTGATTAAGCAAAATCCATGATAGAACGGCGAAAGACGCATCTGCCGGTAAAAAATGAACCATAACCAATTCTAAAATGACCCACTTATAAAAATGTAAAAATATGTGCGGGGAAGCTCAAGAGCACCCAAACACCTTGAAAACATAAATACTATATCAAAACGGCCGTCTAAAAATGGATGAAAAGGAATCAAAGCCACCGCTAATCATAAATGTAAGAAGGAGTAATACCTGTGGTCAAAACAGCCTGTACTACTAAATATTGAATTCTAAAGGACGCCGTAGGATCACGAAACCTCATTTAAAGGGAGTCAGGAGACACGTAATGAAAACGTAACGTGATGTGATGTCATCACAAACGTGTGAGCTGACACTGTGTATTAGGACCTCTCTAACAAAAAAATAACTATATGAAAAGAACCAGAAGCAAAACGTGCATACAGTAAAAAGAAGGAGAAATTGTATAAACAAGGCCTAAAGATGTGCACAGCATCAAAAACCAAAACAGCTGGGCACAAATTGTTAACCCCAAAATAGGGGACTACTACCGATGATACTAAACATTTTTGATACTCAAAATTTTGAGCAGAACGCTCAGAGCATTAATCGTTAAATTACAATTCAAAATTGTAACCACATTTCTATTATGGAAAGCTGACCTAAATAGATAACCACATCATACAGGAAAGGAAGGAAAGGAAACTCAAAAAATTCAAATGTGATGAAGATGATTATAAGAATGGCACAGGATACTATTGGACGAACAATAATGGGAAACCCAGACCACGTAGTACATCCCGTAGGTGGGATTTTGAACCAACCAAACCAGGACCAGGAAATAATAACAATAATAAAACTAAAAATAAGGCCAAGACCAGATTGTTTTCACCGGATCCAAATTTAGAATGTACCAATAAGAGAATCTGTAGTCAAGTTGAAGAACAACAGAATTATGACAATTCTGCCCCTCTTTTTAGTTCTGACAATATGTCTGAGCAACCTCTGTTTTTTTCGATGGATTCTCTATGGAAAGGGGAGGCAGGACGACGGCCCAATACCAACACAATCCCATGAAGTCACCAAGTTATCAATATCAGGCTCGAGAATTCCGTCCCAGCTTCCCACCACGAGGGAGGGGCCGAGGGAGAGACCAGAGTTATCAGGGGACATCGGAATAAAACATATTGGAGGCATTTTTAATATTTTGGATTATGTTCTTAATGACATCCAAATTGAGGTTCTTGAAAAAGGTCTTTCCTTTGTACCATTTACTTGGCATGACCAATTTGCTACACATGTAGTGTTATATAAATTCTTCAGAAAATTGAAAATTATGGATTTTTTTGAACACCAGGGCGATGCCACTACAGATGCTTCGGTTCTTCGGCGACCCTCTAATTGGGTCCTGCCGAACAGCACTAATGTTTTGTTAGATGCTTTTAAGAAAGTCGTTTTATCTCGGGTCGAAGCTTTGTACACTAATAATTCATAATTTCATAATTTGACTGTATTACAAAAATCAGCACTTGTTGAATTACAAAATAATCAGTCTATTATTATTAAGCCGGCTGATAAAGGGGGCGCCTTAGTCATCCAAAATACCACAGATTATGTAAATGATGTACTACGACAAATTAATACTTCTTCTTTTTATCGAAAGATTTTTGAAGATCCCACTGTTCCTTTGAAACATAGTATAGACACCTTAATTTTTGCTGGCCAGCAAGCCGGTTATTTCACCCCAAATGAGATTAGTTTTCTCACTGTTTCTCATCCTGTTATACCAACAATTTACATTTTACCAAAAATCCACAAATCTATAACTAATCCACCAGGATGTCCCATCATCTCAGCCATAGGGTCTGTATTGGAACCCCTATCCAAATTTTTCGATTTCTTTCTTCGACCCTTTGTTCCACAAATTCCATCATATGTTCGTGACTCGACACATGTCATTAATATTTTGAATGACTTTAAAGGTTACCATCACCAGCTCATTATGGTTACTTTGGACATTAACTCTCTATACACTAATATTCCACAGGATGCAGCCTTAGAGATCATTGCCAATACCCTTATCAAAAGGACTCCACCAATACGGACTCCTACGTGTTTTCTAACACAGATGGCATCACTTGTTATGTGTGAGAATTTCTTTTGTTTCCGTGGGATTTTTTATAAGCAAGTTAAAGGGGTAGCAATGGGGTCCTCTATGGCACCGGATGTTGCAAATTTATATGTTGGTAATTTTGAGAATGAGCTCCTTTACTGTCACCCATTTCAAAAGTTCATCAAGATATGTTTACATTATATAGATGATGTTTTCTTACTCTGGGATGGGACAGAGGAGGATTTACATGCATTTTATCTTTGGCTTAATTCGTTAGATGAACACCTACAATTTGAGGGGTCCTTCAGTTTGAATGAGATCTCCTATTTGGATATAAATATCAAAAAAGGTGAAAATGGTTTCATCACTGAGCTGTACTGTAAACAGACTGACAGAAATGCGCTTTTACGCTACGATAGTTTTCACAACAAATCTCTGAAGGAGAATTTACCCTATGGCCAATTTTTGAGAGTTAAGCGTCTTTGTACGTTATCAAGTGATTTTGAGAAACATGCAGCAGAAATGAGTGACGGGTTCAGAGAAAGAGGCTATCCTGAGAAAACTACCGTATTTTTCGGACCATAAGACGCACTTTTTCCTCACCAAAAAGTGGGAGGAAAAGTGCCTGCGTCTTATGGTGCGAATAGAAGAAGTTTTAGTTTTCCTCGGGGGGTGGAGCTCACCGGAGACCGCGACACTCTCACCTCTGCAAAGTGTGCTTGCTACTGTCAAAGCCAGGTGATGCGATGGGGCAAAGCGCAGGATCCACCGGGAAGCCGAGTTCACTCACTGCTGTACTTCCCTGCGGCAGGTCAGACAGCCCCGCAGCCACGCTCAGTCTCCTCTCTTTTTCCAGCCAGCGGGCCCCGATGCAACAGCGCCAGAAGATCGCTCCACAGGAAGCATTAATAAAGGAGCCCCGCTCTGAGCAGCGTCGGTAGCCGGCAGTGGGACAGCAGCTCCAGCCGCGGATTGTGATGCTGCCGGGCTCCAAGCACCTTCACGCCCCAGCCTGCCCTTGCTTAGGGTTAGGGAGTGGAGGCCTGGAGCCTGGTCTTTACTGAGCTAGTTACCAGTATGTACTGTCCACTGGTTAGAAGGGTGATGCCGGGGCCTGGGAGTAGGGGTAGAGAACGGGCTTGGGGGCTGAGCCATTGGGGGTGGGAGGTTTGGAGAACATGGGATGGAGCTGGGTTTCGGACTGCCTTTGCTTTAGGGTAGGTACCGGTAATTGAGGAGAAGGGGAAATATACAAACTGGTTCGAGGTGAGGTGGGATGGAGGAGTGGGTTTTGCCCTGGTTTAGGGTAACGAGTTGCGGGTGGAGGCGGAGTTTTGGGATCGGCTGAGGGGGACAGGCAGAAATGTATCCCTAGTTGCCGTTGCTTCGGTTTGGAAACAAGACTAGAGACTGGTTTCTCAGCTGTTCCCTCCCAAAGGTATGGTGTGGGCTGAAGTGTGTTTCTTTTTCCCGATTGCACCATGAGGGATTTCGTAGCCGATGGTCTTACTTTTCCTATCCCTTCTTTTTTTGTATCGCTCTTTTGTTGTTTGGCTAGTTTTCTCCCGGCTTAGATTTGTGTTTGGTTTTTTTTTGTGTTCCCCTTTTTAAATGAACTCTCTAACTGGTGTTACAGCAAACACTTCTGGTGATGGGCAGAAAAATTGCCTGATTTCAAGGAGTACCTGTCTTTGTTGTGTCTCTGAGAGACCACGATGATCCAGAGGAAATGGCACATAGCAGTCCTCCTACTTATAGGCCACTAGCACAATCCGAAAAATGCTGGCTTGAATTCTAAGTTTGGATCTTACTGAACTGTGAACCTAAAAGGCAAATGCTGCAAAAAAAATAGCTTGTTGTGCCTTATTTAACCAAATATTTCAAATTTCCCTAGGTCTCCTTTGTTATCACCTATGGAGATGGTGAGGAAGTATTTTGGGGAAATTTGGTTCAGAATATTTTTTTCCTATTTTTCTCCTCTAAAAACCAGGTGCGTCTTATGGTCGGGTGTGTCTTATGGTGCGAAAAATACGGTATATGTAAGGCATATAATAAAGTTAAAACTATAGATAGGAAGTTACTTCTTGAGAAGAAAGTACAGTCCCAGCACAATCAGGTTGTGTGTGCCCTTACCTTTTTGGCCTTTTCTAAAGATATCTCTAATATTCTTTAACAAGAATGGCACCTGATTACATCTCTTCCTGCTATGGCACATATGTCCCTCATTATTGCACATAAGAGGAATCGTAATTTAAGGAACATTTTAGTTCCTTCAGCTCTCTCAAAGCCTAGACCTCTTTGTAAGGCTAGGGGCCATTTCCAATGTGGTCGATGTTCGGTATGTCTTAATGCCATTCCTCTTAAGGAATTCTTTATATATTGTCATGATGCGGTCACTAATAAAGTTGGTTTTAAGAAAAGAAATCCTGTCTTAGATGTGCAGTTACCTCCTGGCACAGCTAGAGGGAGCAGGAACAGACACACTGATCCTAAAGAACCTAATCTCACTGATGACCTGCAGCTGACAGAGAACCAGGAAGTCAGCAGCCACGGATCTCTTTATAAACCAGAGCAGAATGCTTCTGGACAGAAACAGAAATGGCAGGAGAAGAGGAGATGGCAGCAGTTGCAAAGAGAGCAATGGAGGAATAAGCAGTGGAAACAACAGCAGGAGCTGAGGCAGGAAGTGAAAGAGGAAGAAGGAACTGGAGTTAGAGGTGAAACAGCAGAAAAGCCTGGAAGCTATCAAGGACACAAACCTGATTGCTGTAGAAGAAGCCAAGCTGGAAGCTGGAACAGAAATAGACCTTACAAGGTGGGAAGCCATAAAACCCAAACTAAACCTGTTGTGCAAGGGGAGTTTGGTGGAAGTTACTCCAAGGTAAGAGGCCCTGCCACGCCTAGTTCCTATACTCTACCTGTTTGTGATATAGAGAGAAGAAAGCAAAGAACCAGAGAGGGAGGTTCTGAGAGAGGCTTATCTCTAGAAGATCACTACCCAGTTTTACCTACTCGGAGGGAGAAGCAGTTGTACAAACAACTGAAGTTTTTACCCAGGGAGCCAAGGTATGAGACAGTAAAGTTTAACTGTAATGATTGCACTGCTAGAAGCCATCCTAAAAGAAACGTTCCTTTTAAAAGAAGCCAGAGCAAAGACTGGTTCACCAGTTTACCGCCAGCTTTGAGAGCCCCTGCTTATGTGGAGCAAAACTCCCAAGCTGAAGATTGCCATACTGGAATAGACAGGGATAGTGAAAGCACATTGGATCTGTATGGGGCAGATGATTTAATGGAAGTGGATTTTCCAAGCACTATTCCCTTACCTTTACCTGAAGACATGGAGTGTAATTGGTGCACTGCCTGTGCTCAAAACTGTGCATGTTACAAAGAAGAATAAATGCAATATATTTTGATTGTTTAACTATTCTGAATATTACTTTGAAGAAACCTGCTTTGAACTGTGAAGTAACAGTTGATTAGCCAATGAACTTTAGTACCTTTTGAAACAAAGGACTGTTTCTATTATCAAACTGTCTCTTATTTTGAACCTTGCTTTTGAACGGGGAATAAAAGCCTTTTTTACCCTGCACTCGGACTTTTCATTCATTCATAGCGCTACCTAGTGGCGCACCTTCTTTGTGTCCACGACACCGTGTGACAACATCCATCCACTAAGCAGAAGTTTTTCTTAAATCATCATTCAAATTGCAATACCATCAAAGTTGTATATGTAATTATGTGTCCCTGTAAGTTGATTTATGTAGGCAAAACTACAAGCTCCATTAAGACCCGGATTATACAACATAAAAGTTGTCTAAGTAGATGAACGAGTTCCTGATAAACCGTTAGTTTCCCATTGGTTAGATAAGGACCACCATGTCTCAGATCTAAAGTTTTTTGTCCTTAAGGTCGTTCATCCACATTCGCGCGGAGGAGATATAGATAGAATACTTCTCAAATTAGAACAGCGTTACATCTATGAGTTAAAATCTCTCGAACCTCATGGTTTGAACCAAGAATTTAATTTGGCTGTCTGCTTATGAGCATATAATTTTTCATCTGGACTATTTGTATGATGTGGTTATCTATTTAGGTCAGCTTTCCATAATAGAAATGTGGCTACAATTTTGAATTCTAATTTAACGATTAATGCTCTGAGCGTTCTGCCCAACATTTTGATGTTTCGATGTTTTTAAGCCCATTGATATTGCTGTTATGTTTTTATTTATTTTATATGTTTTATCATGTTATGTTTTTATCTATTTAATGTTGTTTGTTTGCAGTTCTCAGCCCCCTGATGAAGGCGTTGCCGAAACGCATTGGGGCATTTTGTTTATCAATAAAGCACATGTGACCACCACTACCTCTTGCCCTTTGTGTTTCCTAAAATCTTAAATCCAGCCCTAAATATAGCTTCATTTTCCCCACTCACTCCTTCAAGAGCTACTCACATACGCACAACGATGCAGAACTGCCAAAGGACCCAGTTATATGAAGATTTTTGGCCAGTCCTGGTTTTGAACTTACAATTAAGCTCTGGAATTCATTGTTGGAGGATGTTGTAAAATCTCTTAGTGTAGCTAGGTTTAAAAAAAAGAAAGGGGGTTGGACAAGCTGCTGGAGTAAAAGTCCATAAATCACTATTAAACGTGGACTGGGGAACATCCAGCATGGGGATAAGCAGCATGGAATCTGTCTACCTTTCTGGATCCTGCCAAGTACTTGTGACCTGGATTGGCTGCTATTGGAAATAGGATATTGGGCTTGATGAACGTTTGATTTGACCCAGGACGATAAATCTTATGAACTTATCTGATTGAACAATAAAGACAACTTATTTGTCCATTCAATACCAGTAAACTTCAGTATAGCCGATCAGAATCTGGACACTTGCATGAATAACTGATAAGTCCAGAGAAAGGGTTTAAAAGCTAATAAGAGACAAAAGAAAGGGCTTCTCTCCTGAAAAGTTCCTCTTGGTATGCTGTCCATGCGATCCTTTTGTTCTTATCTAACTCCTTTGCAAGCTGTCGGAGTTCCTACTCAGTCTTGCCTTTCTTGCTGTTCCAGTGCTGAGTTACAACTTGGGTGTCATAAATAGTCCTTGCCAGCTTCCAAGCCATCTTCTGCAACACTTCAATGGGAGATTTCTCAGGGAAAGAAAAAGCTCCTCATGATGTAAGGCTCTGGTTTATTTTATTCTTTGGCTTTGGAGACGTTAGAGATCCATATACTCTGCTATGTACAAGCCTAAGAGTGACATAATGCCAAGTTTAATCTTTTTCTTAAGAAAAATCTTGCTTATAAACAGTACCTGTTTCGACAGGCGCCAGCAAGATACCAGTATGCCTAATTCACAACCCTCCTTTCCTGCACAGAAGAGTCCATCCTTAAACCATTCTGATTCATAGCTGCTTTCTTGCTCTAAGGTCCAGTTACTTCAGTTGTTACTATGATGGATTTATTGCTCTGTACCTGCCATCTTGGTTGCACAGCCCAAAGGTTGGTCCTGCTGAATTAGCAGCAAGCAAAAAAAAAAACAACAAAAAACTGTGGGGAAATACTCTTTGCACAGGGGATCCTCTCTCCCTTTTTGTTGTCTCGCTGCATGCTTGATTTAGAAATTTTATCAGAACCCACTCATAACATATCATTTGGGGTCATGATCTATTCCGAGATATTTATATATAACTTCCTTTTCACGTTCCTTTATATTTCGGTCTGTTTCCTTCAAAAAGCATTGTGGGTACAGAAGTAACCACTATCTCTAGTATTCTGCACTATTAAACTGTCGATGACTAACTTACACAGGCTCTTCTGGGAGAATACCACATAAACATTTAGGAGAGACTGGTTAAATGAGATTTTACTGGAACTCAACAAAGCAGCACAGTTCAGACCAACTTCAATGAGGAACGTTTCTGCAACCTTAAATCCTCAAATATTCTCTTTCAGCTGACATCTGTTTGATTTTGAGTCTCCTCTTTCTCTCAGCAGCTGTAGGAATTCAGCACCAGCTTACAGAGGAGCCCAGCTGCAGTTCACACAAGTTCACAGTGATGTCAGATTACATTCAGCTGCACTGCTCTAAATATGTCTCTGCGAAAGCAGTCATAAGAACTGCCATTCTGGGTCAGACCAAAGTTCAACAAGCCAGATATCCTGTTTCCAACCATGATAATCCAGGTCACAAGAACCTAGGAGGATCCTATAATGTAGATAGATTCCATGCTGCTTACACCCAAAGATAAGCAGTAACTTTTTCCAAATTGGTCTGGTTGATAGTGGTTTATGGATGGGCTCCTCCAGGGACTTGTCCAAATCTTTTTTTTAAACCCAGCTACACTAATCTCTACTATTTTATCCTCTGGCAGATGATTTCAGGGCATAATTGTGTGTTGAGTGAAAAAATATTCTCTGATTTGTTGTAAATGTGTGCCTTAGTAACGTCATGAAGTGTTCCCTAATCGTCAAACTTTTAGAAAGTACAAACAGCTGATTCACATTTACCTGTTCCACTCCACTTATGATTTTAGAGACCTCTATAATATCTCTACTCAGCTGTCTCTTCTCCATGTTGAAGAGCCCTAACCTTTACTTAGTAATAGACTATTATTTGGGCACCAGTATCTGTGCAATTGGCTCTAGAATGCGGCAACAGGGGGAGACACTTCTGAAGGTTCATCTAGAGTGCCACATACCTCTGGGCCAGCCCTGCGTAGGTGTCAGGCTATCCACCTGTAGGCAGGGCTGGCCCAATCACTAGGCAAACTAGGCGGTCATGGAGGGCAACAAAAACAGGCCATTCAAAGCTAAATAATAGATTTTGACAGCCAGAGAGGGTGTAAAACTTGAGTCACCTAGGGCTCCAACACTTTGGACCAACTCTAGGACCAGCCCTGCAAGTATGGGAGCTAAGCATATATATATATATATATATATATATATATATTGTGATAAGGAAGCTTATCATAGCTCAGGAAGGGGCTATAGAAAAGGTGAAGTGTCTCTGAACAAGCAACCTGTCAGTGCTGGTAGAAATGAGAAAACAGAATTTTGCCATAAAAGACTACCAGTCCCAGAATGCACCAGGTTTCCAACAGCCATGAGAGGAACTGAAGTGAGAAAACGTGTGTTCAATCAAAAGGGCTATGAGGTAATCCCCAAGCACACATTGCAAAGGGCAGGGCTTGATTCAGCACAGCTGCGCTGTGCTAGGATGGAACACTCATCTCAAAGGGCAAGGCCTGATTCAGCACAGCTGCGCTGTGTTAGGGAGGAGCACTCATCTAAGCAGAATAAGAGTAGAGTTTATTCTACAGATGACCATCTTCATGATCACCTTGGATATCCAGAGAAGGATCATCAGTTTCATCTGAAGGATCATCAGAAGCAAAAGCCAAACCGGACGGACAGAGAGGCAAGGAAACCCTCTGGAAGAAAGAGGAGAAAAGCCTTTGAGAGGTCTAGAAGAGTCCAAAGCAGTACGTATACTGGGAGGTATTCCAAGGGCCAGCATACACCATTGGACTGGGGAAAGCCAGAGGAATGGTGCTGCAGAGCTAGGAATCACCAGAGGCTACCTGTGAGGGAGACGGCTGCACGTGGAAGGGACCCTAAGACCCGTGCCAGAAGGTATGTGAAGAGAGATCCAGTGTCCAGGGATCTGGATTGGAAGGCTGGACATAAGAACTGGACTACATACTGGCCAGGCTATATAGAGAGGAACTCTAGCAGCAATGGAAGCTGTGATAAGGAAGCTTATCATAGCTCAGGAAGGGGCTATAGAAAAGGTGAAGTGTCTCTGAACAAGCAACCTGTCAGTGCTGGTAGAAATGAGAAAACAGAATTTTGCCATAAAAGACTACCAGTCCCAGAATGCACCAGGTTTCCAACAGCCATGAGAGGAGCTGAAGTGAGAAAACGTGTGTTCAATCAAAAGGGCTATGAGGTAATCCCCAAGCACTCATTGCAAAGGGCAGGGCTTGATTCAGCACAGCTGCGCTGTGTTAGGGAGGAGCTCTCATCTAAGCAGAATAAGAGTAGAGCTTATTCTACAGATGACCATCTTCATGATCACCTTGGATATCCATAGAAGGATCATCAGTTTCATCTGAAGGATCATCAGAAGCAGAAGCCAAACCGGACGGACAGAGAGGGAAAGAGACCCTTTGGAAGAAGGAAGAGAAAAGCCTTTGAGAGGTCTAGAAGAATCCAAAGCAGTACGTATACTGGGAGGTATTCCAAGGGCCAGCATACACCATTGGACTGGGGAAAGCCAGAGGAATGGTGCTGCAGAGCTAGGAATCACCAGAGGCTACCTGTGAGGGAGACGGCTGCACGTGGAAGGGACCCTAAGACCTGTGCCAGAAGGTATGTGAAGAGAGATCCAGTGTCCAGGGATCTGGATTGGAAGGCTGGACATAAGAACTGGACTACATACTGGCCAGGCTATATAGAGAGGAACTCTAGCAGCAATGGAAGCTCAGGTATGAACACTGATCTATGCCCTAGCTATAACCTTGAAAGACAGCAGGGAAACAAGTATTCTCCTGAAAATTCTCCATTGAGAGATTCATCTGTGCCAATCCATGATATTGAACCCATGCTTGTTGAACAAGGGGGAATAATAGCAGATGAGGATCCTGTTTATATGGACTGCTCTCTATCTAAACTCCGTTGGTAACTTTCTGTTATAAAGTACAGCAACCATCACAAAGAAATACAAATTTGTTCTTTAATCTACTCAGAAAAGCTCCTGAAGCAGGATTTGACCCACACAGTACAAAGCAAGCCAGCTAAGGGGTTTCAGCTGGATAACTGCTAGCAATTAAGCCTTACCTAATTGCTTGTGAGCTAGGAGAGAATCACTTCTGTATCTATGTGGGAAGTAATCAGAAGTTAACCTGAAAAGAACAGTTTGTTTCTTGCTTTGTGGCTTTTCATTTGTTGTTTTCCTGATTTTGACTTTGTTTTTCCAAGTTAACACTGAAAGCAAGTTACCTGATTTTATGTGCTACCAAGCATATCTGTGTTGGGAGAAATAACCCCATAAATAAATATCTTATTGGCTTTACCCAAGAGCACAACTAAATTATTGTCAGCAGCTGTGTCTGGTGTGAATGAACTACATTGCCCACAATACCTTGCAAATCATATAGAAATATGCACTTGCCAAGAGTGTGAAGATTCTCACCCAGGCAACCGTCTGACAAAGCTCAGGTATGAACACTGATCTATGCCCTAGCTATAACCTTGAAAGACAGCAGGGAAACAAGTATTCTCCTGAAAATGCTTCATTGAGAGATTCATCTGTGCCAATCCATGATATTGAACCTATGCTTGTTGAAGATGGGGGAATGATTGCAGATGAAGAATGTGTTTATATGGATTGCTCTCTATCTAAACTCCGTTGGTAACTTTCTGTTATAAAGTACAGCAACCATCACAAAAAAATACAAATTTGTTCTTTAATCTACTCAGAAAAGCTCCTGAAGCAGGATTTGACCCACACAATAGAAAGCAAGCCAGCTAAGGGGTTTCAGCTGGTAACTGCTAGCAATTGAGCCTCACCTAATTGCTTGTGAGCTAGGAGAGAATCACTTCTGAATCTGTGTGGGAAGTAATCAGAAGTTAATCTGAAAAGAACAGTTTGTTTCTTGCTTTGTGGCTTTTCATTTGTTGTTTTCCTGATTTTGACTTTGTTTTTCCAAGTTAACACTGAAAGCAAGTTACCTGATTTTATGTGCTACCAAGCATATCTGTGTTGGGAGAAATAACCCCATAAATAAATATCTTATTGGCTTTACCCAAGAGCACGACTAAATTATTGTCAGCAGCTGTGTCTGGTGTGAATGAACTACATTGCCCACAATACCTTGCAAATCATATAGATATATGCACTTGACAAGACTGTGAAGATTCTCACCCAGGCAGCCGTCTGACAATATATATATATATATATATATATATATATATATACACACACATCTATATGTGGAGGGGGGGGGGAGAATGCACTGTATAAAAACTATAGTCTACTTGTTCCATTAATTAAGCTATGCCATACTGGTGTTACTGTATGTGTGAACTGAGGGCTGGGGAGCTCGAGGGCTGGATGGATCATGCACGCCCATGTCATGGCATCTTTTTACAAGAGCATGAATATTAAAAAATCTTAAACTGTTCACACAAAAGCAGAGGCAACCTTTAAAAACAACATGGGTGAACGAGGAAGAAAGAATAACTGCAGCCAGCTTCTCCAATAAAGTTGAAGAATGGTGCAGACAAATCAACCTGGCAGGTAATTTTACCATTACTGGTTGATTTCATCATCCTGGCCTCAGCGCATTATGAAGGAGGAAAATTGGACTAGCCATAAGGCTGATCACATTAGTGCTAAACATTTTCCATTACCAGACAGTAAAATTATTCTTCATAAAATATACTCATTCCTTAAATGAACATACCTAAAGCAATTCAGTTAATGGCAATAATCTTCTGCTGTCTGCCTCCATGTAGGCAAGTATTTCTTCATTATATGATTGTCATCATAATTAGAAATTCATACGGTTGCAGACTTAATACTCTATTTTGTTATGTCAGGCATCACATTCAGAGGATTTTCATCCTTAGTATAAAAAGAAAAGGATGGCGACTATAAAATCTGTTTTGTGAACATGTCTCTCTCATTACTACATAGCTAAAAATAGGAAAGTTGAAAATCATCTCCATCTACAGCTCGAATTCAAAAAGGATAATTACCCCCTTTGAGCCTATGGAAAAAAATTGTTATCGAATAATGTCCTACACATTTCTCTCTTTCAAATATCAATATAAGAAAAAAAATGATCCATGTTTGCTTCTTAAATGCAAAGGAACCTTTCCCAGACTAGATTAAGTTGCTTACCACAGAAAATGGGCTAATTCACAAATCAGAGCCAGGAATCAAGCTTTGATTAATAGGTACTGATCTCCGAGCTGGGATCATAATTTTAAGGTCTGATTTTTTCATCTCCTGGTGACTGTTAAACATTCAACTTGAAAACTGTGAGCCCTGACTGCAAGATCAATTGAAGAATGTGAACCACAAGTCATGTCCAGATGGAGCAGGCATCATAATTTGTTAATGACTCTTTCTTCAAAATATTTACTTAAAACACATATGATCTCAGAAAAGAACAGCATGGTAAATTCTTGGAATGATGACCAAGCCCCTCAAATAAGTAGCATTCTACCTTACTGCTCCATATGCCTGGAAAAAACTACCCGAGTTGGTGCAAGGGGCTCCTTCTCCAGCCCTATTCAAGTCCAAGCTGAAGACCCACCTCTTTGAGGCTGTTTTTGGATCTTGATGCTCCTCATTCTCTTGTCCATTACTTATGTTATCTTGCCATACTCTAGTCCCCAGTTTTGTGATGTTTTTCCATCTTGATTAGATTGTAAGCTCTGATGAGCAGGGACTGTCTCTTACACCTATATGTCCAGCACTGTGTATACCTTGTAGCACTATACAAATGATTAATAGTAGTGGAATAGTGGGAGGACAAAATGGAGTGGAGGAGCAGCCTAGTGGTTAGAGCACTGGCTTGGTAACCAAGAGACCAGTGTTCAATTCCCACTAGCACTCCTTGTGGCCTTGGGCAAGTCAAAGGAAGTAGACTGCCTTAGAAGAAAGGCCTGGCAATCTACTTCCAGTCACACTGCCCAGAAAACCAAGGAGGTGCTGGGTTGCCAGGAGTCAGCACTGACTTGAAGACACACATTGCATTGCAAAAGATCCATTTACCACAGTTTTAAAGTCAGTCAGTCTTTGAGGAAGCAGGAGTTATTCTTTTTTTTGCACTTCTCTTAAAAAGACATCTGCCAGAAATATGTAGGACCCTAGACAGCATCATCAATTTATTATAAAACAAAGTAAGGTTTACAGTTTGTCATGCTGTGAGGGCTTGTGTGCATCAGTGATGCTGAGGGCTAAGCTATCAGTAGTTTAACTACTGGCAGGGTCTTCCAAGATGGACAGGTCTCAGCTGAGGTGCAAGACCAAGACAAACCACCCATCTGGGCAGCAACAGAATGGGACAGTGTTGATGGCGGAGGATCACATTTCTGTGACAATGACAACAACACTAAACAAACTGCGTGGAGGAAAGGCCCGGCAGTCTACTTCTGTATCTTGCCATGAAAACCCATCTGGGCAGCAGCAGAATGGGATGGTGTTGGCGGTGGAGGATCACGTTTCTGTGACAACGGCAACAACACTAAACTTAAACTGCGCGGAAGAAAGGCCCTGCAGTCTACTTCTGTATCTTGCCATGAAAACACAATGGATAGTCACAACAAAACAAATTGCACTATAGTGCTGGAAGATGAGACCCCCAGGTCGGAAGGCACTTAGCTAGCTACTGGGGAAAAGCTGAAGACCTTTCAGAGTAAAGCCAGCATTTATGATGTGGTTGGATCAAAGCCCTCGGGACATCTGACTGCTGATGTAGCTGTGCATGAAGTAAGAGTCAGAAGCTGTAAAGATGTCTTACATATTGGAACATGGAATGTACGAAGCATGAACCAAGGGAAGTTGGAGGTGGTCAAGAATGAAATGGAACGTGTACAACTAGATCTGTTGGGTGCCAGCAAACTGAAATGGACTGGCATTGGGCACTTTGCATCAGATGATCACATGGTCTACTATGCTGGAAATGAAAGACAAAGAATAAATGGTATTGCATTTATAATAAAAAAGAAACTTGCAAGAATTGTAATGAAATACAATACAGTCATTTAACGCTTAATCTCTATTCGTCTATGAGGAATGCCTATCAACATAACTATAATTCAAGTATATGCCCCAACAACAGCTGCAGAAGTGGATGAAATTGAAGAGTTCTCTGAACAAGTTCAAGCTGAAATTGACAGAACATGCAAACAGGATATCCTGATAGTCATGGGTGACTGCAACGCAAAGGTTGGCAACAAAGAAGGCAAAGTGGTTGTAAAATATGGACTTGGCAACACAAATGAAGCTGGAGAAAGACTGATAGAATTCTGCAAGACCTACGATCTATTCATCTCAAACACCTTCTTCCAGCAACACAAGCGGCGACTGTTCACATAGACTTCACCCAGTGGATTGTACAAAAATCAAATTGACTACATCTGTGGAAGTCAATGATGGAAAAACTCTATAACATCAACAAAGATAAAACCTGGAGCTGACTGTGGTACAGATAATCAACTACTAGTATGCAAACTCAAGCTAAAGTTGAAAAAGAGCAAACCACTCATGAATGCAGCAAAATATGACCTTGAGAATATACCACTGGAATTTAAAGACTGCCTGCAAAATTGATTTGCTGCTTTAGATACACATGACAGAGCTCCAGAAGAGTTATGGAATGACATCAAGAAAGTTGTGTTGGAAGAAAGCGAGAAGTCTCTACAAAAGGTGAAAAAGCAAAAATGGCCAAAATGGATGGCGGAAGAAACTCTGAAAATTTCCCAGAAACACAGAGAAGCTACAGCCAGAGGAGAAAGAAAGACAATTGCAGAACTCAACAGAGATTTCCAACATGCAACAAGACAGGACAAGGAAAAGTATTACAATGACACATGCAAGGAAATAGAAGCAGAAACTATTAAAGGAAGAACAAGATCGGCTTTCCTAAAGCTAGGAGAGTTAAAGAAAAAAATACCAGCCTCGAATTGGAATGCTACGAGATGCTCAAGGTTCTATGTTGAATGATGCTGAGATGATCAAGAAAAGATGGAAAGAATATACAGATTTGCTATATGATAAAGATCAAGTGGATCAACAGCCATTTCAACCTGTACCTTATGATCCGGAACCATTGGTGATGAAAGAAGAAGTTGAAGCAGCATTGGAAGCCTTATCAAAGAACAAAGCACCAGGCATTGACGGAATTCCCATAGAGGTATTACAGCAATCTGATGCAGCTGTTACCGTACTTACAAGGCTCTGCCAAGAAATTTGGAAGACAACATCATGGCCAACTGACTGGAAAAGATCTGTGTTTATACCAATACTAAAGAAAGATGATCCAACTGACTGTGGAAATTATCACATAATCACTCTGATCTCACATGCCAGCAAGATTCTACTGAAGATTATTCAACAGAGACTACAACCATACCTGGAACAAGAACTACCTGAAGTGCAAGCAGGGTTCAGGAAAGGGCGAGGAACGAGAGACATCATCGCGGATGTGAGATGGATCCTTGAAAAGACTAAAAAATACCAAAAGGATATCTATTTGTGCTTTATTGACTATAGCAAGGCTTTTGACTGTGTAAACCATTACTACTACTACTGAGCATTTTTATAGCGCTACAAGTCATACGCGGCACTGCACAGACATGTAAGAGAGAGTCCCTGCTCATCAGAGCTTACAATCTAGTCAAGACAGACAACACAGAAGGTGTAGACAGGGATAAAACAAGGGGGAAAGGAAAAGAAAATGAGATCAGGTGAGTCAGGATCCAAAGAAAATGAGATCAGGTGAGTCAGGATCCAAAAGCAGCAGCAAAGAGGTGAGTTTTCAGCCTGGATTTGAAGAGGGTCAGAGAAGGTGCCCGGCGTACAGACACAGGTAGTTTGTTCCAGGCGTAAGGTGCAACAAGGTGAAAGGAGCGAAGTCTGGAGTTAACAATAGAAGAGAAGGGCACATATAGAAGCAGTTTGCTAGAAGAGTGGAGTTCCCGAGGGGGGTTGTAAGGAGAGATAAGAGAAGAAAGGTAGTGAGGAGCTGCAGAGTGAATGCATTTATAGGTGAGCAGGAGAAGTTTGAACAGGATGCAGAAATAGATAGGGAGCCAATGAAGTGACTTGAGGAGTAATATGGGCCACAATTAAGAAGCAACCAGAACACCTGATCGTTCTTTTGCACAATCTGTACATTGATCAAGAAGCAACAGTTTGAACGGAAGAAGGAGAAACAGAACGGTTTAAAATAAGCAAAGGTGTAAGACAAGGCTGCATACTTTCCCCCTACCTGTTTAATTTATATGCAGAACAAATCATGAGAAAAGCAGGATTGTATGAAGACAACAGAGGTGTGAAGACTGGTGGAAGACTCGTCAACAACCTTCATTATGCTGATGATACCACATTACTGGCTGAAAGTGAAGATGACCTGAAACATTTGCTTCTCACGATCAAAGACGATAGTCTCAAAATGGGCCTGCACCTTAATGTAAAGAAGACAAAGATCATGACAACTGGCAAAATCAACAGGTTCATCGTTGAAGGAGAAGAAAATTAAAATCATGAACAACTTTAATCTACTTGGATCAACTATCAATAAAGAGGCAACAAGCAGTCAAGAAATCCGACGACGCATTGCTCTTGGCAGAATGGCTATGAAAGACCTAGACGAGATTCTCAAGAGCAGAGATGTCTCTCTCCATACAAAGATTTGACTTGTTCAAGCCATGATATCTTCAATAACATCATATGGATATGAAAGCTGGACAGTGAAAAAGATAGACAGGAAGAAAATTGATGCCTTTGAATTATGGTGCTGGCGGCGAATACTCCGTATACCATGGACTACCCAAAGAACAAACCAGTCAGTACTAGAGGAGATCAAACCTAAGTTTTCTTTAGAAGCTCAGATGACAAGACTTTGACTTTCATACTTTGGACACATCATGCGAAGAGAGAGATCATTAGAGAAAGACATCATGCTTGACAAGATAGAAGGTCAACGCAAAAGAGGAAGGCCAGCAATGAGATGGATCGATACAATAATAGCAGCTAGGGGTACTAGTCTGTCAACAATGAGCTGCCTGACTGAAGACCGAAAACAATTTAGGACAACTATCCAGAGGGTCGCCATGAGTCAACACTGACTTGATGGCACTTAACAACATGTTAATATCAAATTATAGCAAGATTTCATAGGCTACAGAAATGTTAGTCACATCTTGAACTTGTATGTATACAGTGTTGCATTACTGAGGTCTTCCCATTAATACCATTTACCAGAAAGTGAAAGACAACCATTCACTAAATATCATAGGTAGAGCGCTGACAGGACTGAGCTTTTTACTCAGGCCAGGCAAAGAAAGTCGTTCATTGCTAAACTGAGGGTATGAGAATGCTAATCTATCAATCCAGAACATACCATCCTTTCCTTTATAAAGAGGTAGTGAAAAACACAAAATTCAGTTAACAAAAATATATTTTTGATCCTAAGGAAAAGTGATAAAATATTTAGGTAGTCATTCTCTAAATAGTAAATGCAATATTATTTGCCACAATACATTTTTATTCAATAGATCCTGCAGCTAACAACTCGCATTAATGAACACTTAGCAACTTACCCATTAACTTGATTTACCGTATTACTTGTCAGAACTGAGAAAACCTAGTGGTATAAATTCAGAGCTATAAAAGTCTAAATATGCATAGCAATGTACAAAAATATGCTATATGAGGCCATGACCTGCATCCATACATATGTATGTAAGACAAGTTACAAGTATGTGCTGTGGCTCTCCAGATACTGCTGGCGGCTTCTCCTCTTATTTATCTATCTAAATTTAGATTGTTCTTGATATAGCATAGGCTAACCACCTTGGAGCAAAATATAACAAATCATCAATACAATAATCAAACAATAAAACAAACAACATAAAAGAAAATAAAATGCAAAGTACAAACTGAATAAAAGCAAAAAAAAAAAAAAAGGATCAAAAGCAACACATTAGCATTCACCAGCCTAAGCAAGTGCCAAATGCTTGGGAAAACAATGAGGTCTTTCTTGGCTGAGAGGGCCTGGGGATGCCTTCCAACACCCTACTCTGGCTGCCAGTATATCCACACTTCTTCTACTCTTAGCACCCAGGGAAATGAAACATTCCTGCCCTTCTGGCTTCCAGCATCTGTTCCACCACCAGCGTTTATGTGTTCATTTTCATCATTTGTGGGCCTGTAACTGCGCAGAAGAAAGCCCTGGCAATCTACTTCGGTATTTTGCCATGAAAACCCAATGACCCTCACTTAGTTTGCAGCTTGACGTGCTGTGAAGGCTTGTGTGCATCAGTGATGCTGAGGGCTAAGCTTTCAGTAGCTTAACTACTGGCAGGGTCTCCCAAGATGGACAGGTCTCAGCTGAGGTGCCAGACCAAAACAAACCACCCATCTGGGCAGCAGCAGAATGGGATGGTGTTAGTGGCAGAGGATCACATTTCGGTGACAACGGCAACACTAAAATTAACTGTTCGGAAGGAAGGTCTGGCAATCTACTTCCATATTTTGCCACAAAAACCCAATAGATAGTCACAACAAAACAAATTGTACTATAGTGCTGGAAGATGAGACCCCCCCCCCTCCCCCACCCAGGCCGGAAGGCACTCAACTGGCTACTGGGGAGGAGCTGAAGACTTTTCAGAGTAAAGCCAGCATTTATGATGTTCTTGGATCAAAGACATCAGGACATCTGACTGCTGATGTAGCTGCGCATGAAATGAGAGTCAGAAGCTGCAAAGATGTCTTACATATTGGGACATGGAAAGTAACAAGCATGAACTAAGGGAAGTTGGAGATGGTCAAGAATGAAATGGAATGTGTACAACTCGATCTTTTGGATGTCAGCAAACTGAAATGGACTGGCATTGGAAGCTTTGCATCTGATTGTTTATTGTTTACATAACATTTGATATACCGCCCCCCGTTACATCGGGGCGGTTTACAATATAAGTAAAATCATCAAGTCAGAAAAGGAAAAAAAAAGAATTACAATTACTGAAGAAGGAAAAGATAGGGAAACAGAGGACGGGGAAAGACAGGGAAAGTGAAGTCAGGAAAATCAGATAGATCCAGGAAAGGCAGAGGAGAATAGATGAGTCTTGAGAAGAGAACGGAATTTAGGATATGATTCTTCCAAACGGAGGGCAGTGGGTAGTGAATTCCAGAGGGAGGGGCCAAGGTAGAAGAACGCTGAGTTACGGGTTGATTGAAGATGTGCACAGGAAGGGGCTGGAAGGTGAAGGCAGTTGATATGAATGGACCGGAGGTTTCGAGAGGGGACATGGAAGGAGAGCAAATCAGAGAGGTATTGAGGTCTATGGAGATAAATGGCTTGATGGACTAGAGTGAGGATCTTGAAAGGGATCCGGAATTGTAACGGCAGCCAGTGAAGGTGTTGTAGGAGGGGAGTGACGTGATCGCGCGGAGAGGCATGTAAGAGCATCCGGGCAGCGGTGTTTTGAATTAACTGTAGTCGATGTAACTGATACTGAGGAATACCGGCATAAATGGAATTACAGAAATATAACCGGGTTATGACTAGTGAAAGAAGAAGGGTAGTGAGTGCCTGAGGAGATAGAAAAGGCCGAATCGCACGAATCTGCCGAAGGCAGTAGAAAGAACGCTGAGAAATAGAAGAAACGTGATCGTGAAAAGTGAGTGCACTATCAAGAATGACACCGAGATACCGAAGTTTGGAAACTGTGGAGATAGAAGCACCAGAGAGAGAAGGCATAAGAGGCGGAATGGGAGAGCCGTGGGTGAACCAAATAGCAGCCGTGATGATCACATGGGTCTACTGTGCTGGAAATGAAAGACAAATAAGAGATGGTGTTGCATTTATAATTAAGAAGAAACTTGCAAGAAATATAATGAAATACAATGCAATCAGTGAACGGTTAATTTCTATTCATCTATGAGAAATGTCTATCAACACAACTATAATTCAAGTATATGCCCCAACAGCAGCTGCAGAAGAGGATGAAATTGATGAGTTCTATGACCAAGTACAAGCTGAAATTGACAGAACATGCAAACAGGATATCCTGATAGTCATGGGTGACTGGAATGCAAAAGTTGGAAACAAAGAAAAAGGCAAAATAATTGGAATTGGTAACAGAAATAAAGCTAGAGAAAGACTGATCGAATTCTGCAAGACCAACAATCAATTCATTCCAAACACCTTCTTCCAGCAACACAAGCGGCAACTGTACACATGGACTTCACCCAATGGATTGTACAAAAATCAAATTAACTACATCTGTAGAAGTCAATAATGGAAAAGCTCTATAATATCAACAAAGACAAAACCTGGAGCTGACTGGTACAGATCAGCAATTACTAGTATGCAAACTCAAGCTAAAGTTGAAAAAGAGCAAGCCACTCATGAATGTAAGAAAATATGAGCTTGAGACTATACCAACGGAATTTAAAGACTGCCTGCAAAATCGATTTGCTGCTTTAGATACAAATGACAGAGCTCCAGAAGAGTTATGGGATGACATCAAGAAAGTTGTGTTCAAAGAAAGTAAGAAATTTCTACAAAAGTTAAAAAAGCAAAAACAGCCAAAATGGATGACCGAAGAAACTCTGAAAATTGCCCAGAAATGCTGAGAAGCTAAAAGCCAGAGGTGAAAGAGAGGCAATCGCAGAACGCAACAGAGATTTCCAACATGCAGCAAAACAAGACAAGGAGAAGTACTACAAAAATGCATGCAAGGAAATAGAAGCAGAATCCAGTAGAGGAAGAAAAAAATATCAGCTTTCCTAAAGCTACGAGAATTAAAGAAAAAATTCCAGCCTCAAATTGGAATGTTACAAGATGCTCAAGGATCCATGTTGAATGATGCTGAGAAGATCAAGAAAAGATGGATAGAATCTACAGAGTTATTATACGAAAAAGATCAAGTGGACCAACAGCCGTTTCAACTTGCACCTTATGATCAGGAACCATTGGTGTTGAGACAAGTTGTCAAAGCATCATTGAAAGCCTTATCAAAGAACAAAGTACCTGGCATTGATGGCATTCCCATAGAAGTATTACAGGAATAGGATGCAGCTGTTACCATACTTACAAGGTTCTGCCAGGAAATTTGGAAAACATCATGACCAACTGACTGGAAAAGATCTGTGTTTATACCAATACTGAAGAAAGGTGATCCAACTGTGAAAATTATCGCACAATTACTCTGTAACCGAGGCACGGCGGACACAGTGCCTTACCCCCTCCCACCCCTTCCCCCTTCTAACCCAAAAACTCGCAACACTCCAATGTTGGCATAACACCGGTCGCAGCTTTATTAACTTTTAAACACTTTAACAATAATTTCAGAACAAAACAATTCCGCCTCTACGACAACAGTAATGCCTCACCAGCCATGTGGGTAGCAAAGTAAGGTCATCGCTGTTGCCCCCGCAGCGAGGCTACTGCAAAGATCCTACCACCCCTTCCTCCGGCTTCGCCATATGACTAGCAAAAGCCTAACCGGGGTTATCCGGGCCGGGGGTACCCCACCCCCGCCCAACTAATAGCTACGGCTCCGGATCCCGGACCTCCGGGCTCCCCCCGCCCCCCCCCCCCAGCTGCAACACCCCACTCCCACCACCCCACCCAACAATGGGCGGGAGGGAGGGACGTCGACCTCCTCAGCCCTGCGTGCCCGAATGAGCAGCGCAGGCTCTCCCCCCGCTTCTTTCTCCCTCCTCCTGGCTTCCTCTAATGCAATTGGCTTCCGCTGCCGCCGCTCGACCGCAGGAGCCAATCGATTCAAAAAATGCTGCCAGATCCTCCCAGCAAGCCTCCGGCCCCCGCGGCACGAAGGGGACGTCACCCGCCACCGGCCCGGTTACTGCCGGCCGGACAGGTAGGTCCCCTGCGGCCTTCAATTAACCGAGGCACGGCGGACACAGTGCCTTACCCCCTCCCACCCCCCCCCCTTCTAACCCAAAAACTCACAACACTCCAATGTTGGCATAACACCGGTCACAGCTTTATTAACTTTTAAACACTTTAACAATAATTTCAGAACAAAACAATTCCGCCTCTACGACAACAGTAATGCCTCACCAGCCATGTGGGTAGCAAAGTAAGGTCATCGCTGTTGCCCCCGCAGCGAGGCTACTGCAAAGATCCTACCACCCCTTCCTCCGGCTTCGCCATATGACTAGCAAAAGCCAACCGGGGTTATCCGGGCCGGGGGTACCCCACCCCCGCCCAACTAATAACTACGGCTCCGGACCCCGGATCTCCGGGATCCCGCCACCGGTTCAGGCGATCCCAAATCCCTGAACCGCCCCCCGAAGCTGCGACCGGTGTGCCGCCCCCCGAAAATCTCCTCCACGGCCTCCTGCCAATCATTAAGGAGCAAGTCCAGCCTGATCGGGGATAAATGCACCCCATCTGGGCGGGATAAATGCACCCCATCTGGGCGGTATAAACCCGCACAAGAAACGTCCACCCAAGGATGTTTAATCTGAAAACCCCCATGATACACCACCCACCGCCCAATTTGCCGATTAATCTTGGTTAACCCACGGGACCACCGCCGCTGCTCCCAACAAGCTGGCCGTGGAATAATATCAGACCATAGTAAAAGGACATCAGGAAACATTCGTAACACATCGTCCAAATCCTTTTTTGCAGCCCGAATCAGCTGCTTACATGTCCAAGAACCCAAGTCATTCCCCCCCAGGTGAATCAACAGCAGCTGCGGCAGATCCCTCATATGCCCCTGATGACGCAGCAAGGGCAGGAGCTTCACCCAACGCAAGCCCCGCGCGCCCAGCCATAGAACCGCCAGCTCTGCAGGGTCCATCCCTAAATTGGGCCCCATCGGCCGCACCGCCGCTCGCCGCTCCGCCCAATGCACGAAGGAGTGGCCCATCAACCAGCAGGTCCAAGAACGCCCATCTGCAACACAAAAGAACAGTTAGCAGCCCCCCCCCAAGCCCATCCACAGTCCCCTCACAAGCGCACGTAACCCTGAAACGCGTGCGAGCGCCAACGGCCGATCCGTTGAATCTCTTCTTGCGGTAAACCCTCTGCTGCCGCACTGGTAGCGGCCCCAATCTGGAAGGAGTGTGGGGCAAACCCAGCAGGATCAACCCCGACCCAAAGCAGCGCCAACCGCAGGACCACAGCAAACTGAAAACGCGTAAGCGGGCTCAAATCGCTATACCGAAGGAACGGACCCTCCCCCGCCGGGTGCATCTCCAAGTAGTCCCGAACCGCAGACACAGGGCAGATCAGGGGGTCCCCTATCGCCCTCAACGAAACCCAATACCCCCGACCCCGCTGATCCGTTTTAGAGCGGGACAGCAATATCCGCACCTCCCTAACCCCAAGAAACACATTCCTCATCTCTAACCCCTCCCCCCGCTGGCGCGAAGCCGCCACCAATTCCCTCACCCGAAAGGCACCGAAAAAAGCCAAACTAAATGCCGTCCGAAACAGCCTAGTTTCATAAAGCAAAGCAGCCACACCGGGCAACTCCGTAGAAAGTCGCGCCAGCAACTCATAAGTCACCGGCCGGCGACCATCCCACGGGGTCGGGTGGGAACGCTCCCACCCCTGCAACAACCTCCGCATCAGAAAACCCCCACCCTGACAGGCCCAACCCACCGCCCGCGCGAAAAACGAAAATCCCGCCAGACGCGCTCGGACTGAAGCTTTGGACACTCCTCCGGCCTTTGCCGTGACCACGTACTCCGCTAGCAGGTAATCGGGAGCATGCCCCCCTTGCCACCCCCGAGTCACCAGAAAGCTGGCCACGTCGTCACTTCCCCGCTGATACTTTATCCAGGTCGCTGGTGCTACCGACCGCCGCAACAGCGTCAGCATCTCCACCGGCCAAGCTGCCATAAGTCTTCTAGGACCTGCGCACCTTCGGCGTCCGCAGCTGGCGCCAAAATCCGGAACTGCTCCCACTTAAAATGAGAAAGAGCATCCACAATACCGTTAGTGCTACCTGGAATATGTTGAGCCCTGACCAGCACATTCAGCTGCAAACAAGCCAATACAACCGCCCTCATCAACGCTGCTACTGGCAAACAACGAGGAGTGTAATTATTTACTACACTGACCACCGCCTCGTTGTCACAAGACCAGAGCACCCTGCGATTACGCAACCGGTCCGGCCACACCTCCAAGACCACTAGGAAAGGAAACAACTCCAAAAACGTGACATTCGCAGTTAAACCCGCGTCCCTCCAAGCCTGCGGCCATGCCGCCACACACCAAGCTCCTCCAAAGTAAATACCCAGCCCACCGCTTCCCGCCGCATCCATGAAAAGCTGCAAATCTCCCGTAGAAACCGCTTCCGCCATGAACACAGAGGTGCCATTGAAATCCTGTAAGAACGTGTCCCACACCCCCAAATCTGCCCGCATACTCCGCGACATGCGGATCCGATGATGAGGCTTGACCACCCCCGATAAAGCCACTGTCAAACGCCGCAAGAACACCCTACCCATGGGAATCGCCCTGCAAGCAAAATTCAAAGAGCCAATTAAAGCCTGCAGCTCTCTCAAAGTCATTTTGCGTGAGTTCAGAGCGGTGGACACAAGCAACCACAAACGAACTACCTTCTTGCTAGGCAACCGCGTGACCATCGCCGCAGAATCCAGCTGTATACCTAAAAAGGTAACGCTCGTCGCTGGACCCTCCGTCTTCTCGCTTGCTAACGGCACCCCCCACTCCTGCGCCAGAGACAAAAATCCATCCAACAACGCCTGACATTGTCGTGTCCCTGCCTCACCCACAAACAGAAAGTCATCCAAATAGTGCACGACATTCGCACAAGCCACCCTTTGCGTCAAAGCCCAATGCAAGAAGGTGCTGAACATCTCAAAGTAGGCACAAGAAATCGAGCAACCCATCGGCATACATTTGTCAAAATACCAGCCTCCATCAAAACGAAATCCCAACAGCTGAAAGGACGACGGGTGCACCGGCAGCAACCGAAATGCCGATTCAATGTCTACTTTGGCCATCAGGCTCCCTGCACCACAACGCCGCAACAAATCCACCGCCGTATCAAAATAAGCATAACGCACCGTACACCATTGCTGCGGAATGTGATCATTGACCGACAATCCAACCGGGAAGGATAGGTTGTGAATTATAGCCTGTACTTCCCCGGCTCCTTCTTCGGAACGATACCTAAAGGAGACACTACGAAGTTCTCGAACGGCGGACCGGGGAACGGGCCAGCAACCCTACCCAAATCCCGCTCCTTAGCCAATTTCGCCCGCACTACCTGGGGTAAACGTCGCACGGAAACCGCGTTATCCACCCGCCCCGACCGAACGGATCCAATCACCGGAATAGGAAACCAAGCCCTAAACACACCCTCTAGCACCTCCCGAGCACGCCTACGCGGATACAACTGGAGCCAAGGCTGCAAAGCATCCAGCCAAATCGGCGTAGGAGCTTGCCCCCTCACCTCCACACTATTTGGGACCGGGAACGGTAGGGGCTGGGGGGACCCGCTTCGTACACTTAAGGGCAGAATGCCCCCCACCGCAGACGGAACAGGAGTGCCGGAACTTGCAGTCGGGAAAAGGACAAGATGATTTATTGAATCGCCAGCACAGGTCCCCGACGCCGTCTCCTCCCAATTTCTGCCCCTCGAGCGCCCCTTCCCGAAAGGAATGCCCCCTACCCAGTGTACCTGTCCCAACCCATTTCGCACTCCCATGTCCACTCGCACTCCCAACTCCCCCAGTCCTAGCAGCCATTTGGGTCAACCACAAACTAATGTCCTGCGTCCCCCAAGACAATAATTTGTTCTCTTCCATCTTATCCCGAAACGTTTCGTCATAGTTGAGCCAGGCCCAACCGTCATGTGTCTGCGCCGCTTCCAAGATCGAATCCGCATACGCTATAAGCATTCCGTATTGCTCCGGGAAATGATGACCCCATACACTGGCTAACCTCAGGAACGCTCGAGTCCAATTCACGACATTACGGGAAGCTCTCTTGACCTGGCCCGCCTTCTCGTCCTCCTTCCTTTTTTTGCGACTCTCGCCCAACCTCCGTCTCCCTTCCAATAACCGAAAGATGTCAATGTATTTTCGCCTCCGAATCTTCCAGCGCAACGCCCGCGGCACGCCCTCCCACAACTCCGAAAAGGATGCCAATGTCGGAACATACCCACTCACCTCGACCCCAGTGGCTCTGTCCCCTGCTACCCGCCCCTCATCATCAGCTGACGAAGTGTCCGACGACGACTCAGTAGACGAGGAGGACGAAGTGTATCCCCCACGATGTCGCCGACAAGTATGCCTTCGCTTCTTCTGCGCCTTACCCCCCCCCCACCCACACCTAGCCCCCTGCTCCTCTCCCCAACCCCCACATCCCCGGTAGTCAACTCACCAGCACCGTCCGCCACAGCACTGGCCGCATTGGTCCCCTCTTGTTGATCTGTTTGCGCAGGCCCCCGCTCCATCCGCACCTCTGCCGTACGCTCACTGCTCTCTGCCATTCGTATAGGTGGCCCGTCCAACTCAGTCACCGGTCCACTTGGACTTCCCACGCCGTATCCGCCAGGCCACTGCCAAGTTGCCACCACCTGAGAAGGAATGAAAGGAAAAACAGAGGGGGGGACCACCCGAGCCCATGAGGGCTGCCATGCCCCCAGCCAGTCTGCCCGGGAGGTACCCTGCCCCCCACCCCTCCAATAATCCCAAGCCGTGGATCCACGTGCCTGGCACAAACTTCCGGGACCGCCCACCCCCAAGCCACTCGCCTGGTTACCCAACTCCGCAGGGACGCCCCCCACTGTTCTCCCAACCTCACCCCCCCAACCCAAGCCAGCACCAAGCCCCTGCTTGGTTCCCCCTGTGCGCGCAGAAACTGACACAACCCCCTCTGAATTAAGGCCCGATTCCCCACAGGACCCACCAACAGCTACGCCCTGTCCAGGACCCAGGGGATGAGTAGCCCCGGCTTGGCCCCTGCCCCCTGAGGGAGCCCTCGTCCTTGCCCCTCTCCTTCTCTGAGGTCTACCAGACAGAGGGACACCCCCCGCAGGAGCTATAGTAACCCCCACCCCTCTCCCCCTCCTCCCCCTCACCCCACCGCGCAAGGCTGCACTGGCAGAGCGCTGCTTGGAAACCCCCCCCCCTCTTACCCATTCCCATACCCCTGTTAGTGTTGGCCGGCATCACTGCCTCCACTCCCGCACAGAGGCTTACCGCGCTCTCCACGAGTTCAGCCGCCAAATCACCTCTGCCGTTCAAGCGCCGCAAATGGCACCCCACTGCTCCGCACACAGCCACATGAACCGGATCGACAAACCGTGCCGGACAGTCACCTGCAGAAAACACCACGTCGACCTTCCTCAGCCCCCCCGCTTCTTTCTCCCTCCTCCCGGCTTCCTCTAATGCGATTGGCTCCCGCTGCCGCCGCTCGACTGCAGGAGCCAATCGATTCAAAAAATGCTGCCAGATCCTCCCAGGATGCCTCCGGCCCCCGCGGCACGAAGGGGACGTCACCCTCCGCCAGCCCGGTTACTGCCGGCCGGACAGGTAGGTCCCCTGCGGCCTTCAATATCCCACATGCCAGCAAGATTCTACTCAAGATTATTCAGCAGAGACTGCAACCATATCTGGAATGAGAACTACCTGAAGTGCAAGCAGGGTTCAGGAAAGGGTGAGGAAAGAGACATTGCGGATGTGAGATGGATCCTTGAAAAGATAAAAAGAATACCAAATGTATATATCTATATGTTTTATTATTTATTTAGATGCATTTGGTATACCGCTTTATCATTAAAATCAAAGCGGTTTAGCACATCAAACAATCGATAATATTGTGTGTTCAGAAGCATGCAGTGGAGGTTTAAGAGTGCTGAAAGATGCAGTGTGCTAGATTTTATCGGTGAACTATATACATAGTGATTAATATACATATTTACAAGAATGGATCCATGTGCGAGTTGAGCTATGGTCAATGATTGCCTTGAAAGTACTTCAAAATGTAATCAGTTCAGGTGAGGTCCTTGAAATGTTCTGTAAATAGGGCAGTTTTAAGAAGCTTTCTGAAGTCCTTGAGGTCTTTGGTTGATCTTAGGTGGTCTGGGAGGGAGTTCCATATAGCGGGCGCTGCTAGGGAGAGTGCCCTTCTTGACGTGGCTGCTTTGTTTTTGCAAATTCCATTGGTGTGCTGATGGTGTCTGAGGTTCCTTTTCTTCTTGGTCTTTTGTTGTCGTTGGTTTTTATGAGTGGTTGTAGGCTGTCAGCTGAGAGGTTGTGTAGTATTTTGAAAATGTTTACAAGTACTTTGAATTGGATTCGAGGGCTGATTGGGAGCCAGTGTAAGTGGTACAATACGGGGGGTGATGTGGTCGTGATTAGTACAATCTGTTATGAGTCATGCGGCTGTGTTCTGTGCTAGCTGAAGTGGTCTTATGGTCTTTTTTGGTATCCCCTGGTTTCTGTGATTGCAATAGTCTAGTGTGGGAATGATGAGGGCTTAACAGACTGTTCGAAAATGCTCCTGAGCGAGTATCGGTTTGAGCCTTCTGACGGTCCTCATTTTGATGTAGGCAATCCTTGTGGTTTCTGCAATGTGGGATTGGAGGTTAAGGTCCTTGTCAAGTGTTACTCCCAGGTATTTTATTTCTTGTCTTATTGGTATAATGATGTTGTTCAGGTTGATGGTAGCCGTGGGTGAGAATGTCGGGTTTCTTGTGATGAATAGCGCTTCAGTTTTGTTGTAGTTTATTGACAGATAACTACAGCAAGGCTTTTGACTGTGTAAACCATGAGAGAAACTGAGCCACATTAAGAAGCATGGTATAGTAGAACACAGTTCTCTTGCACAACCTTTACATTGATCAAGAAGCAACAGTTCGAATGGAAGGAGAAACAGAATGGTTTAAATTCAGCAAAGTTATACAACAAGGCTGCATACTTTCTCCCTACCTGTTCAATTTATATGCAGAAGAAATCATCAGTGAAGCAGGACTGTATGAAGATAACCGAGGTGTGAAGATTGGTGAAAGATTCATCAACAACCTTCGCTATGCTGCTATCATCACTTTATTGGCTGAAAGTGGAGACGATCTGAAACATTTGCTTCTCAAGATCAAGGAAAGTCTTAAAATGGGCCTGCACATTAATGTAAAGAAGACAAAGATCATGACAACTGGTAAAATGAATAAGTTCATTGTTGATGGAGAAGAAATTGAAATAGTGGACAACTTTAACCTACTTTGATCAACTATCAATAAAGAAACAACAAGCAATCAGACGACGTATTGCTCTTGGCAGAATGGCTATGAAGGACCTAGACAAGATTCTCAAGAGTAGAGATGTCTCTCTCCATAAAAAGATTTGACTTGTTCAAGTCATGGTATTTTCAATAATGTCATATGGATGCGAAAGCTGGACAGTAAAAAAGATATAGTAAGAAAATTGATGCCTTTGAATTATGGTGCTGGCAACGAATACTCTGTATACCATGGACTGCCTGAAGAACAAACCAGTCAGTACTAGAGAAGACCATACCTAAGCTTTCTTTAGAAGCTCAGATGACAAGACTGACTTTCATTCTTTGGACACATCATGTGAAAAGAGAGATCATTAGAGAAAGACATCATCCTTGGCAAGGTAGGTGGTCAACGCAAAAGAGAAAGGCGAGCAATGAGATGGATCGATACAATAACAGCAGCTATGGGTACCACTCTGTCAACAATGATCCGCCTGACTGAAGACCAAACACAGTTTAGGACAACTATCCAGCAGGTCACAATGAGTCGACACCGACTTGATGGCACTTAACAACAATAGAAAACACGACTGAGGCGAGGATGATCCTGTGTGAAGGGAGGTGATCGGAAAGTGAACTGGTAGAAAAAGGAGTGAGAAAATGCAAGAAAAAAATCAATGTTTTACCAGGTGATCAGACAGAATGTCTGCTGGGCTCCTCAGAAGAAAAAAAGACTAAGGCAAGATGGTACCCTTGGGTGAGAAGGTGACCAAGCATGCATGGTGTAACTCTCAAAGGCTTTCTTTGAACGCTGGGGAATGATTACTGTGCGGGTTCAGTCAGTGCTGACATCAACCGTATGTGAGAACTGACTTCCTGCATGTTCCCAGAAAAAAAGTGCAGCTAATGCATGTCTTTCGGGCCACCATGGCCTTAGTGCCCACTGTTGTGATATTTGCCTTAACTCTTGCTGTGTTCTTCCAGGAAATGTTGTTTGGCCTGTGGCAAGCAAGGTGCCTCATCTGCAACTTCTGGACTCTGTCCTTGCATGGCTGTTTCTAAGTTTTCCCTGAAAGACTTACTCCCCCCCTCTTTGAGCCAGGAGATGCTGTTAGTCTGACTCTGCCTGCCTCAGGACAGGAGGTGGTGGATGGCACTACAGGTAAGGATATTAAGCTGGCCAGAGGCTCCAGTGACAGAGCTGTGGGCTTCTCCCCATCCTCTAGTGGATTGACAGTGACTATGCCTCTAGTGTGGTGGGTCATTTCCACAAGGAGAGCTTCTGGAGATGGGATTGTCTTCCCTGGGAATCTTTTCCTTTTACAGCAGGCCTAGCCATTCTGGTGTGGAAATTCAGACCCTGTGGACTCTGGTTCCCCCTGTCCACACTGCACAGTCTCATGAGGGGCAGGCTGAGAGTGGAAGCCGGTTTGATTGGTGGCTATGCGTGCCAGGCAAAGGTTGCCCCACTGGAAATCTTTATCTTTATTTTTATTTTAAAATTTGATATACCACCCATTACACTGGCAATAGGGTGGTTTACAATTTAAAAATAAAATTTTGGTTGCTACAAGCAGGAAGGAAGAAAAGAATGGCAATTGTGAGATGGGACAGAAGAGAAAAGATACAGAACAGATAAGCGATAGAAGTGCTAAACAGGAGGGAGGGATTATACAGTGGGTGTTGGAAGGTCAAAAGCAAAGGAAAACAAATGGGTCTTTAGCAGAGCCTTGAATTTCTGGTGGGATAGCTCAAGACAGAGGTCTAGGGGGAGGACATTCCCAAGGGCAGGACTCAAGAAAAAGAAAGCAGAGATGGGGATCAACTGGCATCTGTCTGAGATTTGGACTGCGACTTGGATTGAAGTGTTTGATGTGGATGAAGAAGTACTCTCGCCTTCCGAGGCTTGTAAGGAGGCCGATGTTATCCACCTCTTTGAGGAGCTAGGAAAAGGAAGTGCTGATCCCAGGGTCTTATCCGCCTTGAGCTTGGTAGATGATCCAGACACAGAGCAGGAACCAAAGAGGCATCTACTGTAAGGGGTGCAGAAATCCACTACTGTCTCCTGGAGGTGCTCAAAGGCCTGTTCTGGTTGGAGTGGGAGTCCCCCAGTTATTTATTTAACAGTTTTTTTTTTATACCGCTTAATCATTTCAATCAAAGCGGTTTACATTGTAACTTAAACTTGTTAAATGTACATTAAACAGGGACATTGATAACTTGGATTTTTCTGAGCAATGGAGGGTTAAGTGACTTGCCCAATGCCACAAGGAGTGCTAGTGGGAATTGAACCCTGACCTCTTGGTTCCCAAGCCAGTGCTCTAACCACTAGGCTAACTCCTCCACTCCTGCCTAAGTTCCCTGCCTAAGGGGTTTAGGGTGTATAAGAAGATGCATGCTCTCCTGAAGAGGGAGTACTTTGCGTGGTTTGATATTTCCAAGCTGGATGTGCAGGTCATGGCAGTTACCAGACAGACCACCATTCCTGTGGAAGGCAGGTTGGCCTTGAAAAATACTCTAGACTGAAAGGTGGATTTGTGTTGAAGAACTAGTTTGCTGTGGCAGCAGCTATTCTTCAGTTGGCGGTATGTGCAGACCTGACATTTTGGGCACTGTACCAGTAGATTCAGTTTCTTCTGCTGGATGATTCTACCTCTCTTTTGGAGTCAACAACGGCCTTCCTTTTGATGCCATGTATGACCTGGTACATCTAGCAGCCAGGGATTGTGACCTGTTGATGGTGACATGACATTGACTTGGCTTTGACATAGGGCAGCGGATTCCTCTTCCAAAGCCCGGTTGCCTATCTTGCCTTAGAGGGGTGCTTCTGTTGGATCCAATTGGGAGACGCAGGTAAAGGACTTGGACGAGACAAAATCTTCCACCTTCTGGAGGACAGAGCCAAGGGACCTGTGTGGTGAGCAGGAACTCCTTTTCAATCAGCCTCTGCTCGCTCCTCATGGGAGCACTGGTCAGACTCCTGGGAGTCTCAGGAATTCCATCGCTACTGGTCTGGAAAGCCCTTCTCCCCCTTATGGACTTCCGGCTCATTCTCAGACCTTTCATGGAGCACGTAGGCCCAGGAACTTAGTACCCCTCCAGAGAAGGGCCCTCCCGGGCTGCGCAATGAAGGTTTGGGGGCCCATTCCCTGGTTCCTCCGGGGAGCCTGCCTTCGCCTTTTCTTTCAGGAATGGGTCCAGGTTACCAAGGATTGCTGGGTGGTAAACATCTTTCAGTTCAGCTATGCCCTGGAATGCAAAAAATCTATTTCAGATACTTTTGTCATCTCCCCTTGTGGATCTGTGATCAAAACGCTACTGTGTGGTCCACCTTGGACAAGTTTCTGTACCTAAAGGTGGTGCTGCCCATCCCCCCATATGAGCAGGGTAAGGGCAGATACTCCATCTATTTTGTGGTGTCCATAAAGAGGATGGTTCCTGCTGGCCCATTTTGGACCTCAAGGGGTCACACAGTAACATAGTAAATGATGGTAGATAAAGAACAGTATGGTCCATCTAGTCTGCCCAGTAAGGTGGCAAGAGTAGGTGCACCTGCCGCTCCATGCAGATCACCCCTCCCCAAGTCTTTGTTTAGGGATGACCCCACTGCTCCATGCAGGGCACTCCTGTTTGTTGAGAAATTAGATAGTTAAGTTTATTTTGATTTTATCCTAAGAACATAAGATATGCCATACTGGGTCAGACCAATGTCCATCAAGCCCAGTATCCTGTTTCCTACAGTGGCCAATCTAGATCATAAGTACCTAGCAGTCTCCCCAAAAGACACAAGTTCCTCAATGCTTGTATTGGGTCAAGCAGTGATATCCTGGATCCCTTTTCATAATGGTTTATGGACTTTTCCTCCAAGAACTTGTCCAACTCTTTTTTAAACCCAGCTACACTAGCAGCTTTTACCACATCCTCCGGTAACAAATTCCAGTGTTTGATTACACATTGAGTGAAAAAATATTTTCTTTTATTAGTCTTAAATAGGTTACCCTGTAGTTTCATTGCATGTCCCCTAGTCTTTTTATATTCTGACGACGTAAACAATCGATCTACATTTACCCGTTCCACTCCATTCATTAATTTATAGACCTCTATCATATATCCCCTCAGCCGTCTCTTTTCCAGGTTGAAGAGCCTCAACCTTCTTAGCCTCTCTTCATAGGAGTATCCTTCCATCCCCTTTACCATTTTGGTGGCTTTTCTCTGCACCTTTTCTAATAATGCTATATCCTTTTTAAGATACGCTGACCAGAATTGCAGACAATATTCAAGGTGCAGTCGTACCATGGAACAATACAGAGGAATAATATCATCCTTTGTTTTATTTTCCATTCCTTTCCTTATGACACCTAGCATTTTATTTGCTCTCTTTGCCACCGCTGCACACTGGGCAGAGGGTTTCAACATATTATATTTCCATTGGGAAAATTGGCCATTTAGCCCTAACTTCTGCTTTCTATCTTTTAACCAGTTCCTGATCCACAATAGTACACTGCCTCCTATCCCATGACTTTTTAGTTTTGCCAAAGTCTCTGATGAGGGATCTTGTCAAAGGCTTTCTGAAAGTCCAGATACACTATATCAGGGGTGGGCAACTCCGGGCCTGGAGGGCCGCAGACCAGTCAGGTTTTCATGATGTCCCTAATGAATATTCATGGACCTATTTCCATACAATGGAAGGCAAGTGGATGCAAATAGATCTCATGAATATTCATTAGAGACATCATGAAAACCTGACTGGTCTGCAGCCCTCTAGGACCGGAATTGCCCACTCCTGCACTATATCAACCCACTCACCTTTGTCTGTTTATTCACACCTTCAAAAAAACATAACAGACTAGTAAGACAAGATCTTCCTTGTCTAAAGCCATGTTGGCTGTCTTCCATTAAGCCATGACTATCTACATGATGAGTAATTTTGTTCTTTATAATGGTTTCCACCATTTTTCCTGGTACTGACGTCAGGCTCACCGGTCTGTAGTTTCTCGGATCACCCCTGGAACCCTTTTTAAAAATTGGCGTTACATTGGCGATCCTCCAATCTTCAGGTATTACAGATGATTTTAATGACAGTTCACAGATTAGTAGTAGCAGGTCTGCTATAAAGGGATCCACAGTGTCTGTCCCATGCCATTTTGAATTCTGTCACTGTATTTGTCCCCACCACTTCCATCAGGAAGGCATTCCAAGCATCCACCACCTTTTCAGTGAAAAAGTATTTCCTGACATTGCCTTTCAATTTACTCCCTTGAAGCTTCATGTTGTGCCCTCTAGTTGTACAGCCTCTCCGTCTTTGGAAGAGGTTTGTTTGTTCATTAATACTCTTAAATATTTATAAGTCCGAATAATCTCTCTTTTATCCCTCCTCTCCTCCAGAGTGTACATATTTAGGTCTTCAAGTCTCTTCTCATAAGGCTTCTGTCACAGGCTCCAAATCATTTTGGTCGCCTTCCTCTGAACCGTTTCCAGTCTTTTTACATCCTTTCCGAGATATGGTCTGCAAAACTGAACACAATATTCCAAGTGAGGCCTCACCAGGGACTTATATAGTGGCATTAGTACCTATTCCTTTCTGCTGGTAATTCCTCTTTGTATGCAACCTAACATCCTCCTAGCTTGTGCCACTGCCTTGTCGCATTGTTTTGCCACCTTGAGATCCTCAGAAGTAATCACACCAAGGTCCTTCTCCTGGTCTGTGCACACCAACCTCTCGCCCCATATCTCATACATTTCCCTTGGATTTCTGCTTCCCTAGTGCATGACACTGCACTTCTTTGCATTAAATCTTAATTGCCAAGCATTAGACCATTCTTCCAGCTTTTGTAGATCTTTCCTCATGTTATTCACTCCCTCAGGGGAGTCCTCTCTTTTGCAAATTTTCATGTCATCTGCAAAAAGACAGACTTTTCCATTCAGTCCTTCAGCAATATCACTCACAAATACATTGAACAGTGCCGGTCCCAGGACTGAACCCTGGGGCATCCCGCTAATCACCCTCTTTTCATCTGAGTGAGCTCCATTTACCATCACCTTCTGACGTCTGTCAGTCAACCAATTTCTGATCCAGTTCACCACCTTGGGACCCATTCCCAAACTATTGAGTTTATTGATAAGCCTCCTATGAGGAACAGTATCAAAAGCTTTGCTGAAATCCAGGTAGATGACATCCATCGCATGCCCCTGATCTAGTTCTCTGGTCACCCAGTCAAAGAACTCAATCAGATTTGCTTGACAAGATCGTCCTTTGGTAAAACCATGTTGCCTCGGATCATGCAACCTGTTAGTTTTGAGAAAGTCCACTATTCGCTCTTTCAGGAGCGCCTCCATTACTTTTCCCGCCACCGTGGTAAGGCTCACTGGCCTGTAGTTTGTCACTTCTTCCCTGTCACCACTTTTGTGAAGAGGTACCACATTAGCCCTTCTCCAATCCTGAGGAACTTTTCCTGTTTCTAAGGATCTGTAAAAAACATCCATTAACGGCCCTGCATGAACCTCTCTGAGCCCTTTCAGTATCCTGGGATGTATCCCATCCGGTCCCATGGCCTTGTCCACTTTCAGTTTTGCAAGTTGTTCTAACACATCATCTGCTGTGAATGGTGTGGTATCTACTTCATTCCTATTTTTATATTTGGGAGTCACAGGTGGTCCTTCTCCAGCATTTTCTTTAGTAAAAACAGAGCAGAAGTAGTCGTTTAGCAAGTTCGCTTTTTCAATGTCACTTTCCATAAGTCCGTTCCCAGCACTTTTGAGTCCTACAATTCCACCTCTGATTTTCCTCCTCTCCAGAATATACCTGAAGAAAGTTTTGTCACCACACTTCACATCTTTAGTCATCTCTTCCTCTGCCTTTGATTTTGCTTTCCTTGTTTCTCTTTTAGTTTGATCCTGTATTCCTTTCTGTGTTCCTCTGTTTGCAAGCTTTTGAATTTTGTGAAAGCTGTATTTTTTGCTTTTATCTGAGCAGCCACTTCTTTGGAGAATCAAATAGGTTTCCTTCTCCTCTTGTTTTTATTTACTTTCCTTACATATTTATCTGTTGCCCCTTTTATTGCCATCTTTAGTTTAGACCATTGCAATTCTACTTCCCTTGCCCTCTCCCACCCTGCCAACTCCTCTTTCAGGTACTTGGCCATTTTAGTTAAGTTAGTGTTTTTGAAGTCTAGGACTTTGAGCTTGCTATGATTGGACTGCACCTTAGCTTTTATCTCAAACCACAGCGTGTGATGATCGCTGCTACTCACAGGGGCACCCACCCGGACATTCGACACGCTATCTCCGTTGGTGAGCATTAAATCTAGTATTGAGCTTTCCCTGGTTGGTTCCATCACCATTTGTCTAAGTAACACATCTTGGAAAGCATCCACAATTTTTTTTACTTCTTTCCAGATTTGCAGGAGTACTCCAATCCACTTCAGGTAGATTAAAGTCACCCAATATGATCACTTCCCCCTTTGTGGCTATCAATATCTATAATCAATTTGTTATCTATTTCTTCGATTTGAGTCGGAGGTCTGTAGACTACAGCAGCATGGATGACAGTGCCATCTCCTCTTTCCAACACAATCCAGAGCGCTTCTTCTTTTCTCCATCACCCTGCAATTCAGTAGCTTTAATATTGCTTTGGCTTTTCATTGCTTGGGCTTTTCATTGGTTCTTTGTCTCCACCAATCTGCTGGTAGGGGAACACAACCCACTTGTCTGGACTGGTCTAGCAGGACTCAAGGAAAGGAAAGGAAATTAACTGGTGAATAAGATGTCACCTTGTTATAGTTGCAGGAGGGCAACTCTATATAACATTGGCAAAATTTGCCTCTTCCTTTCTGAAAACCCTACCTAAAATCCTTTTCCATTTTCTAGTCACCTTCCCGTCTCCTCTTCGCTGGTCTTCCTCTGAATCATCTCTCCCCACTTCCATCTGTCCAAAACTCTGCTGCATGGCTAATCCTCCGCCAGTGTTGCTATGCTCATGTCACCCCCTCTTCTGAAGTCACTTTATTGGCTCCCTATCCATTTCCGCAACCAGTTCAAAGTTTTACTACCGACCTATAAGTGCTTTCATTCAGCTGCTCCTCACTACCTTTCCTTTCTTATCTCTCCCTACACCCCTCCTATGGAGCTCCACTCTTCTGGCAGACCCTTTCTATCTGTGCCCTTCTTTTTGACTGCCAACTTCAGACTTTGATCTTTCTACCTTGCTGCTCCTTATGCCTGGAACAAACAACCTGAGTCAATTCACCAGGCTCCTATCTGTGGCCCTGTTCAAATCCAGGCTAAAAATGTTAAGTCTGTTTTTGGATATTGATCCCCCTAATTTCCTGTTCATCTCCTATGTGTTTCCTTGCCATTCACCTAGATATATCCTAGTCCCCAGTTGTGTTGTCTGTCTTGACTAGATTGTAAGCTCTATGACCTCTTACAGGGCTATGCAAGCCTTGTAGCACTATACAAATAATTAGTAGTAGTAGGGCACAGGGGAGGCTCAGGTGACAGTTGGAGTCAGCTTCAGCCAACATACAAAACCTCAGAACAACGTTGTGAAGCATATAACACATTGGGCTGCCAAATGGCTCCAAATGCACGTGACAGGCTTAAGCCAGTCCTGGGCTTACCCCATTGCATGCAGGGACTTGTAATCTTGCTTTTCTTACGGAGTGCAATAGAAAAATCAGAACTACATATCCCTACATGCAATGGGGCAAACCCAGGACTGGATCAAGTCTGTTGGGCACAGCTGGAGCCAGTTTGCAGCCCTAAAGCACAGTTACTTACCTGTAACAGGTGATCTCCGGAACAGCAGGAATTAGTCTTCACATGTGGGAGACGTCGCCGACGGAGCCCGCACGGGAAAATGCTCCCCAGCATCCAATCAGAAAGCCTTTGGGAGCATCCCCCGCGCCTGCGCGGTGGCTTCCCGCCCTTCCTACTGCCTCTCCCCAGTTGAGTTTCATAGCTGAGCCGGCAGGAGAGGAGAGGAAGGAATAGAGAAAAGAGAGATACAACTCCCAGGGGAGGTGGGCGGGTTGTGAAGACTAATTCCTGCTGTTCCGGAGATCACCTGTTACAGGTAAGTAACTGTGCTATCTCCAGGAACAAGCAGGAATGAGTCTTCACACGTGGGGACTCCCTAGCTTAGGATGCCCGGGGAGATCCCATAAGCGCAGCCTAGACCGGATGGCATTTGCCCAGCCTGAATCTCCGGCATCCCCTGAGGGATGGAGGGCAGGAGTTGAATAGAGGAACAGCGAATCCAAAGACTATGGAGGCAAGTCTTTAGAGTGCAGAACAGGTACCATTAGGATACAGCAAAAAAAAACCCAGGCTACAGGAGTAGGCAGAGGGGTGCATGAAGAGAATCATTAAGCATGTAATGAGTAAATGACCTAGTACCATACAGAGCTTACCGGCCATTAAGTTTCTAATGAATTAATGGTTTAGAACCCTGTACTGCTTACCCACCGGGTTGTCGGAAGTAGTCCTGTGATGAAGGCACTGTAGACGCAGTAGCGAGGTCATCAAGGAAACTTCACCACAGCGAGGAGGAAGTTCCAAATCCGGAAGGTCATGGGATCCAGGCGTCAGCTGGGTCAGGAGAAGGATGGCAGGTCTTCCAGGGGGCTCACAGCAAGCTAAGCACTCCCTTAGGAGTAGAGTCCATAACTCAGAGGACCAACAGTGGAAGACAGGCCGAACTAGAGAGCCTATCCCGGAGAAGTAGAGGGTACCCCGGAGCAGAAGGGGTACACAGTCTGCCCTAGCGAGAGATAGGGAGACAAGGGTCCGGACCTCCGGGAGGAGGACCTAACTGAAAAAGGGGACTGTTGACTTCACAGCAGTAGGGTACCACCAGTCCGTGGGCCGACGGGGAATAGGCAGGCGGACTGGCCGGACCCCCGGGGGGGGGGGGAGTACCGGCCATAGGGGGAAAAAGGCGGTAAACACAGGTACTGTGGGGATCCCCCAAAGGCGCCTGCCAAGCAGGTGATATCTAGTATATCTAAGCCGGTGGACATGGGGGCGCCCCCTCCGGTACCAATGCAGGCATGCCGGGGGGCCTGCCTCCATGAGCAGCACTTAGGTAAGGCGGATCTGCCATCGATCCCCAGAACCACCACCTGGAGAGGTGGCCGCAAGATCTGTCAGGGGAGGGATCTTTCCCGGAGGGCAAGGGCAGATCGGCGAGCTAAGAGCGCGGTAGCGCGGGTGATGGAGGATAGCATCAGTCCGGTAGAATGCCGCAGGGGTTGGAGGTCCTAATGTGTCCCCAGGACCTGCGCGTAGAAATTGTCCCCCGCACAATCGGGGGACGTGACGGTTTAGTCCCCGGTGAGTATAGGGGGACTATAGCGGCTGGAGGGGAATTCCAGTACGGAAGCAATCAGCAAGAGGATACTGGCTGAGAGGGATTCGGGGACATACCGAAGAGTAAGTAGGGCGACCGTGGGCCAGAGCGATCACGGCATAAGGTGGTCTCTCTTTCCCACGGAGGAGAAGACCTGAACCCCTAGATAAGTCCCCGAACCATTTTCCAACTGGACGAGCCCCAGAGTAGAGCTAGTCTAAACTTCTGATAAGGAGGTTAAGAGCAGGCAGCCGCCCACCTGAGCCTAAAAATTCTTAGTATGAGAGTCCTGGCGCGGGCCCGGGGACATCAACCTGGGGTGAGAGGTCCCTTGCTTGGGCGCGCCTGGAGGGTGGAAGGAGGGCTGACATTTCCTCTTCCTAGGGAAGGGGGGTCTGGAGGGGCGTTTACCACCACCGGGGGGAAGCCGGGCTCTAGGCTGGCTGCTAACTCTGGGAAGGTTAGCGAAGCACTGTGCGACCTGACGTAAGGCTTCGCTATTGAAGAGATAATCTCAGTCGCAGGGAGAATTACCCAGGATGTGCTGTGCCCGTCGACACAACTCGGACGCCTGCAACCATGCCGTGCGGCGTGCTCTAATGGCAACAGCAGAGGCTCTGCTGACCGACAGGAAGGAGTCCAGCGAAGCACGAGAAAGGAACCCGGAGATATTCCTGCAATGATAAAGAAGCAGGGAATATTCAAAGGCCTTGGTTGCAGATACGAAGGTGAATAACCGAGATAACCTCTCGGTGACCTCCCGAAGCGACAGACTCATATAAAATATATATGAAATAATTCTGGCCGCCAGCATAGACATTTGGAAGGCTTTACGTCCTAGAGTATCTAGCGTCTTCGAGGCGCGGCCTGGAGGGCGAGAAGCATGCCTCTCCTTGCTTCCGGCCTTCCTCAGCGCCGATTCCACCACAATGGACCGATGTGGAAGCTGCTGCTGCCGAAACCCTGGGGACGGAGGCACCCGGTACAGAGCCTGCATCGCAGTCGGCGGCGCCGGAACCCTCAAAGGCGACCGCCAAGCCCCCAGCAGGAGATCCTGCAGGGCGGGATGCAGAGGAAGCATCGCGGTTGCCTGTTCCGCAGGGCCTGGGCTCGGGTCCGGGATAGGGATGGCCAGCAAGTCCGCCATGTCAAGGAGGAAATCCTGAAAAGGCGGCTCTGCCGGAGCAGTTATGGCGGGAGAGGCCGCCAGGGCACTAAGAGGCCGCTCGGGCCGATGCCCGCTGGGCAGAGGAGGGGACCAACCGACCCGGATCGGGGCAGTCAACATGGCGTCGTCGGCTCCTGGAATTGATTCCAAGCTAGGCATCGAAGAAGTCGATGGCACCGACGGCGCCGCAGGAACCGGCCTCGGCCCCGGCCCCGAACCCGGGGGCGGTGCTTCCCCCTGTGACTGGAGCGAATCCGCGGCCGCCGGAGGGCAGGGGCCAGCGGTCTCTGCTCTGCACTGCGGGAGAGGACAGGGGCCGATCCCGAGACATGCCGTGGCCAGGCTTTCAAGGCTGGACAACGACTCCAGGCTGGGCATCGAACCGAGCGAGGAGATCGACTCCTTCCTCGAGGCCCCCGGCGGGAATGACCGCGCCGGTGGTGGAGATCCCGGAGCACGGATCGGAACCGCGCCGGCCGGTGCTGCGAACATCAAGGGCCCCCGAGGACGGTGCTCGGAGGAGAGGGGGTCATCTGACGCCGGTGCCGATGTTGATTGGCGGGCACTGCCCGGTGCCGGGCTCCCTCTCGAACCCGTCCGACCCGGTGAGAAATCCTTCCGGGGCATACGGCCCGTCCCCGAGGGGACCCCGGTCACCCGACGATGAGTCCCTGTGGGGGGGGGGGAGTGCAAAGCCCCTGCGCCGACGTCGGGGTACCATTGCGGGGCGGCGCAGACCCAGATTGGGTCGAAGCGGTCGAAGACCCCGAGGCCCCTTCTCTAGGAAAGGGCGGGGCCCTCGACAGCCGCGTCGATGCCGGGGAGTCGCCCGTGCGCTGGCCGACATACCCCGAGGTCCCTGGGGAAGGTCGATGGCGGTCCCTCGTGCTCGACGCCCCTGCCATCGCCGGCGGAGCAGTGCCGCTTGAACCCGGTACCACCCTTGCGCAGGGCTGGGATACCGGCGACCCGGCGCGGGTCGAAGCGAGCGGCCCCGAGGGGAGGGAGGCCAGATGACCATCCCCGGCGCGGGGCGGAACCACCGACGCCCGCACCCTCGAAGCGGGTACTACCCCCGCGCATGACCTGAACGTAGGGCCGTCAGACAGTGTCAAGTCGATCGGCCCCCGAGGTGCCGAGGGCAGCAGCTGGCGAACCCCGGTGGGGAGCGGGTCACTCGACATCGACGCCGACGGGTCGGCACCGCCCAAAGCGGATACCACCCCCATAGGAACGCCATACCGGCGCGAGTCGGTCGGCCCCGGAGGCGCCGAGGACCGCAGCCGCCAATCCACGGTGAGGAGCGGAACGCTCGACACTGATGCCGAGGGGTCGGTACCGCCCGAAGCGGGTACCGCCCACGCGCATGGCAGGGCTGAAGGAACGCTAGGCTGGACTGAGTCGATCGGCCCCGGAGGCGCCGAGGACAGCAGCCGACGATCCTCGGTGAGGAGCGGAGCGCTCGACACCGACGCCGAAGCCTGGGGCTCAGTACTGCCCGGAGCGGCTACCACGCCCGAGCATGGCTTGGATGTAGGGAGGTCAGACCCGGTCGAGTCGATCGGCCCCGAAGGTGCCGAGGACACCGGCTGATGATCCCTGGCGAAGAGTGAAACACTCGACGCCGACGCCGGGGAATCGGCACCGCTCGGAGCGGGTACCTCCCTCGGGCATGGCTCGGGAATGTTCTGTGAGGAGCGAACCTCAGGAACATCCCGAAACCCCGTAAATGCTTTGGAGCCCGAGGACTCCCGCCGGGGTATATCAGCCAAGGAGGACTTGAGGGGTTGGCCGGAGCCATCGCCATGCCACGCATGAGATTCGCCCCTCAAGACTCGGCTAGTCTTAACAGACTGTTGTGTGGTTACCTGATCCTGGAGAGAAGAACAACCCGACGACCGCACCTTGGGCGCGAAGACGTCGTCGAGGGATACCCGAAAGAGGGAGGGTCTTCTCCCGACACTGTAGCCCGGGGAATCCGGGGAAAAAGTGTCAGGCCCCAAACAGGAGAGGCACCAGGCATTGGAGTCCACGTGGAAAATTAAGTCCCCGCCGTGAGGCTGGGGGGAAGAAGGCTCCATGCCCCGGTCCTCAGCGCCCGAAGGGGGCGACGAAAATTAAATGAAAATAATTAAAAGAAAGAAAAAAAAAAAGGGGGGGGGGCACGGAGGTGCCACCGTCGGCGGGAAAGCCGTGACTACAGAAAAAAGGAAAAATTTCTGCGGTGGCAGGAGAAACGTCCTGCCTGCTCCGCGGAAAACGAAAAACTGGGGAGAGGCAGTAGGAAGGGCGGGAAGCCACCGCGCAGGCACGGGGGATGCTCCCAAAGGCTTTCTGATTGGATGCTGGGGAGCATTTTCCCGTGCGGGCTCCGTCGGCGACGTCTCCCACGTGTGAAGACTCATTCCTGCTTGTTCCTGGAGATCACCACATCATGACAATGTCCGCCACTTTCTCAGGTACCTAATGTAATACAGTACCCCTTAAGAATGAACCAAGCAGCAGAACTGACTTGAGTACCCTGAATGAATTCTTTATTATCAATCTCACCATGAACTAGGCCTCATTTTGCCATCTCTTGGTGGTTGTAGAAAATGATTGTAAGAATTGACTGCCATGGCTTACAGCCGTATTCAGTATCTCCAATGAAAAAACATAATCGTGAGAACATTTTAATATTAGGACAAGTGCTGCCTTGGGCACTAGCATATCAAACACCGGCCCTGCCTTGCTTGAAGAACTGACTGCAATCTCTGCAGATGCTGTGCAATGGCAAACCCTTCACTTTGCTACTCTTCTGTCCCTCCACCCAAGGAGGTGCACACAATTTGTGCACTCAAGACAATACGGCAAGGTCGCCCCATGACATTATTTCCTAGGTCACACTTGTTGCAAACAGTGCTTGTAAGACTTAACCAAGAGAGTCTTCACCAAAATTTGCAAACACCAATTTGGAAAGGATGTAAGAATCATGGCAGCATCCTAGGAACGTGGAGATAACAGTCAAGATTTTCATGCATGCATCACACAAAACCTGAATATTCAAAGAGCAAAAGTACTTCCTGTTGCAGAACGCCATCTCCTTTATTGAATGGAGGTGTAAGAGCAACATTGGTGCAATCTATTTCAACCATTTTATTTGGCATATCAGCAATATTAAACATTTAACTTCATCTTCTGCTATTGTGCCTGCTGCTCTGATACTGGATTATAGTCCAAGACATGTTTTTTCTTGGTTTGCAAAACCTGGCAATATGTCTGAAAAAAGATGATTGATCCATTCCACCAACACTGAAACAATACATTGGCTCTAAAAAATAAAGGTATAGGTATGGTGTGCCCATGAGCTGCGACAGGATCATTATTACATTGAATGCCTTCATATAGGGACATAACCACCCCTCAAGCTCAACCGGTACCTGGGTATTATGTCCATCCACGATAATCCCAGAAGTCTTGCCCTTGGGTGAAATATGTGCTGCCTGTGAGAATTCCTGATGATCACTTGAGTCGGGGCTGCCTGATCTTCCTTGCATCATCGGAGGGGAGGCGGAAGCAGGAATGGCACCTGTGGCACCGGAAAAGGTGGTAACTACATTCACGGCGCCCTTTTGATGTATTGCCAGCGCTGCATATCCTGGAGAGGGGAGGCAGCAGCGGGGGCCCCACCAGAAATGTTTGCCTCGGCCCCTTAAGGGACTGAAGCGGCCCTAGTCCTAGTCCTTCGTCATTGCAATAGCCAGCATGAATTGTGCCTTTAGCCTATAGAATTGTACATATGGAACCTTCTTACATATATTAAATGCCATACATACTACATCACAACCAAACTAACTCCAACAAGATTAAGCGTAAATTCTGTTTATAATATCTATCATAAAATATCTCAAAATGCTTCCCAATTGTGTATCAATTAAAGGTTATTTAGTTCACAACTGTAAAAAGACTCAGATTCCTTTAAGACAGATGTTGAAATAAAGATTTTGTGATACTTTCTTTTTCTGGATTAACTAAATTTGTGATTAATGTTTGAGAGTCATGCTCCCTTCATGCAGAGTATGATGAAGGCAATAGAACACTTGAAAGCTTTTCACAAATGTATTGAGCTAGCCCAAAAGAAAGCTATCAACTACAGCTTGCTTTTCTGATCTTTATTTCTATATATCCAAGTAGACTAACACAGCAACCACACTGCTTTAAGTCCACTGGAAAGAGAGCATTTGAGAATGTGCAGCCCATACTAAAGAAATCATACGGGAAGTTGCCCCCGCAACTTTTTAAAAATGCTTTTTATTTGCATTTAGCTTACATCTTTCCAGTAGTAGTTCAAGGTGAGTTATGTTCAGGTACGGTAGATAGCTCTCTGTCCTGGAGGGCTTTCAATCCAATAGGCTGATGCAGAAACCCCTAGAGCCCAGTGTTTAAAGCTCTAGTGCAGGGTTTTATAGTGTGAGTTTAATGCTAACTCTTTGCACTGGGATGCAATATGCAAATTACCCAGTGCACAAAAATTCAGCATTAAACTAGGAGAGAAAGCCAAACACATGCACACAGAAGTCAGCACAAGTTTGCCATGCTGCCCCAGAGAAAAAGGGTCATCTGAGGTGACGTTTTGACACTCACCTCAGATGACCTAGGCATCAGGGAAAATCCCCAATGCCATTGGCACACTGGCAAGGGGTCAGTGCCTCTCTCAGAAACAGACCTCCCTCAACAGAAACAAAATCTCTGGTGGCCCAGTGGCCCCAATCCCGCCATCTTCCCAATCAAGAGAGACCCAATGGCCCCCAAACTTCCCACCTGCCCAATCACAAAAATTCCCAGTGGCCCCGCAAACCCCCCATTTGCCCAACCACAAAACTCCCCAGGGGCCCCAAAGCCCCCCAAACAAAAAGAATCCAGTGGTCCAGTGACCCCCAAACCACCCTTCCACCCCATTTCCCACTAGGGCTGGAGCATGGCCCACAGACTCCCACCCCTGCACCACCACCTTGAAAAATGGCAGTGCCTGCCCTGCATTGTGCATCCCAGGATGCACAGTGCAGGGCCAGGCATTGTCATGTTTCAAGATGGTGACGGGAGCATGTGGGCAACACTCCCGGCTCATTATTAAAGGTACTAGGAGGGGGTGGATGAGTCCAGAGGCCTTCAGGGATTTTTATGATGGGGGGGGGGGCGAAATCAGGGCCACTGGGGATTTTGTTTCTGTTGGATGTCCGTGTCCAGGGGGGGGGGGCGCACTAGCCCCCCAACAGTGTGCTGATAGGATCAGGGAATTTCCCCAATGCCTGGATCATCTGAGGTGAAGTATCAACCCACCTCATATGATATTTTTGCTCCCAGCTGGATCTTTATGCCTGCTTGAAGCTGGTGTGACTATCCAGCATTAAAAAATAAAAAAACTGCACTAAGTTTCAGCACAGTTTTTTTTTTCACATTGGACACAATTAATTATGCAGTGATTTGCATGCCAAGTGTGCTGCAATTTAGCACAATTTTCTTTTGGGGGGGGGGAGGGGGGTCCAGCACTAGCTTCTTTCGGCATCAGAGAGACCATGGTTCAATTCCCACTAGCACTCCTTGTGGCCTCGGGCAAGTCACTTAACACTCCATTGTCTCAGAAAAATCCAATTTATCAATGCCCCTGTTTAATGTACATTAGCAAGTTTAAGTTACAATGTAAACCGCTTTGATTGAAATGATAAAGCTGTATAAAACCTAATAAATCATTTAAGACAGTAAATATGAAAAATAGTTTTATTTTACTGTTACTAAACTGCTGCAAACCCCAACACTATAGTATTAGAAAGTCCAAATGACGAGCAGTACTGCTTTGCTGCTGAGGCAGAGGTTTACACTGACATTTCTTGGAGTACTCTGCCCACCCAAAGCCAAACCTGAGGGGACTCTAATCTCTTTGCTATGCACATAGCCCCCTAATTATGGCAGCTTTCAGTCTGTTCTCTCATAGCCTTGTAGGGAAGTGTTGCTCGTCAGAGTTTACAACGGAAATAAATCTTGAGCTCTAAACAAAATCTTTAGTGGACTCAGGTGAGACCAATTAAGTTACATTTCCCTACAGTCTGCAGCTTCAGAAAAGACAAGATCAGGGCCGGATTTACCTATACGCCATGTACGCCATGGCGTAGGGCCCACAGCCGGCAGGGGCCCACAAAAAAAGAACCAGGTAATTTTTTTTTAACTCAATTAAAAAAAAAACCTGGTGGCTGCCGCCGCGGGGCCCCCTCTGCTGCCGCGGGGGCCCCGTCTACAAGGTGAAGCGGTGCGGCGCGGTGCGGTGCGTGCGGTCGGGTCGGGTCGGGTCTCTCCCTCCCTCCTTCCCTCCCTGCAGGCTGCGAGAGACGCGAAGATAGAGCGTCGCCTCGCGTCTGTGTTAAGCCCGCAGGGGCTGATGGGATTTCCCATCAGCCCCTGCCGGCTTAACACAGACGCGAGGAGACGCTCTATCTTCGCGTCTCTCGCAGCCTGCAGGGAGGGAAGGAGGGAGGGAGAGACCCGACCGGACCCGACCCGACCGCACCGCACCGCACCGCTTCAGCTTGTAGATGGGGCCCCCGCGGCAGCAGAGGGGGCCCCGCGGCGGCAGCCACCAGGTTTTTTTTAAATTACATTTTTCTTTAGGCCGGGGGGGGTAGGACTGGTAATGGGCTATGGGGGGGGGTAGGACTGGTAATGGGCTATTGGGGGGGCTGGGGCTGGAAATGGACTGGGGGGGGTAGGGCTGGTAATGGGCTATTGGGGGGCTGGGGCTGGAAATGGGCGGGGCTGGGCTGGGCTGGGCTGGGCTGGGGGGGGTTAAGGCTAGAGGTGGGCTGATGGGGTTAGGACTGGTAATGGACTGTGGGCTGTTGGGGGGGGCTTAGAACTGGCAATGGGCTTTAGGGGGGGGGTTAAGACTGGTAATGGGCTGTGGGCTGATGGGGCTGTCTGGTAATGGGCTATGGGGGGGGCTAGGACTGGAAATGGGCTGGGGGGTTAAGACTGGAGGTGGGCTGATGGGGTTAGGACTGGTAATGGGCTGTTGGGGGGGGTTAGAACTGGTAATGGGCTTTGGGGGGGTTAAAACTGGAGGTGGGATGATGGGATTAGGACTGGTAATGGGCTGATGGGGGGGGGGGTAGGACTGGCAATGGGCTATGGGGGGCTGACTGGAAATGGGTTGATGGGGTTAGGACTGGAAGTGGGCTGATGGGGGGTTAGGACTGGTAATGGGTTATAGGGGGGGCTTAAACTGAAAATGGGGTGATGGGGGGTTAAGGACTGAAAATGGGGTGATGGGGGGTTAAGGACTGTAAGTGGGGTGATGGGGGGGCTAGGACTGGTATTGGGTTGGGGGGTTGCTAGGACTGGAAATGGGCTGATGGATGGCTAGGACTGGAAATGGGCTGATGCAGGGACTAGAAGGGAATGGATGCTGGGTGAGGCTGGAACTAGAAGGGAGCTGATGTTGGGGGAGGATTAGAATGGGATGGGGCTGGAAGAGTAAAATGGAGAAGGGAAAAATATTTTGTGTGGGAGGGATAAAAAATCTACAATTGGCCGGGTATTGGGAGAGTAAGTGGGGATTGAGGATGGAGGGGTAAAATTTGAGTGGATGAAATAGGAATGAGGAAAGAGCAAAAGGAGAAAGATTAGTATGTTAAAGCAGATGTAGAGAGAGAATGGAAAAAAATCTAGAAGAGAGAAGAAAGGACAAATGGACAGCAGACGATGGAGAGTTAGCAGAAGACACGAAGAAACCAGAAGAAAGTGGCTGGAGCAATTGCAGCTGAAAAAAATGCACAAAAGGTAGAAAAATATCTCTTTATTTTGAATTTATTAATTGGAATATGTCAGCTCTGGTAAATGTGCATCATTAACATCTGCGCTTTGTTTAGTACAAGAGCAAATTAATGTATAGTTTTATTTCTACAGTGTTGTACATTCCAAGTTTGGCTTTTGGGATTCCCAGTTTAATTATTGTCTTCCTATTTCTAAATTGTGATTACTTGTTTGGTGATGGTCTATGTTCTGCATGTGTAACTGAGCTGAGGTGTTCTGTTTATATAATTCCTATTTGACATTGCCACTTGTTCTCTTTCCCCAGTAGGTCATGTATTGTTGTTCTCTGAAATGTATTGGTTTAATATTTGCAGTGTTGCCTTTTGATTGGTAGAGTATGGTGCTTTGTGAGTCCTGGTAGTGCTGTTAGGATACGGCGGGTTTACTATGGGCAGTGTTTGTAGTAGTTCCTAATGTGTCTGGCAGTTGGCACTGGATTATAGTAATGTAGAAATCTTTTAGTCTTTCTTTATCCATACACTCATTAAGAGGCACGTTTACTAAAAGTTAGTATATGGTAACATTATGCAAATATTTATGCAAATGAGGCCCCTTATGCAAATGAGGTCCGCACCCCCCTTGGGCCGCCCCTGCTGGGGGCCCACAATTTTTGTTGGCGTAGGGCCTCACTCAAGGTAAATCCGGCCCTGGACAAGATTTTAACTTTGTCCTGCCCATTCCATGTTTAGGATATGTCCACTCCTTGAGTACTAAATATCAAATACATAAACTATAAAAAATTACACAGTATCCATTGTTGAAAGGGGCTGGAAGTGGGGTACCAGGACCCTCTGAAAGGGTTGATATGAAGGATGACTTGGAATTTTGTTGACAGCCTAGTACAGGGGCCTTCAGGACTGGAGTTGGAAACACTCTGGCCTAGTAGAATGAGCTATACAAGCCAAGGCCGTATTTTGTAGATGTTTGTGAAAAAACGAGATTAAATGTTTTTGCTTATCCTGATTAAGCTGAACAATGCCTGTGCCTAGTTTGACCTAAAACATGTAGTGTTTGCTTCATATGTAAAGCAGAGGCATGACAGAGTGATAAGACAAATCTGTACAATGTAACAGTTTCTTCCTAATAAACGAGGTACTTTGGCCTAGATGTAGTAGGAATTATGGGAGAACTGCTCAAGTTTGCAGGCTCAAATTCCTCTGCTTAAGGTTAAATAGTACTGTTACTGATATAATTCTGTGCATTTTGTTTTTATTTGATTCCTTACTCTATTTGCAATTGAATTTAGAGAACTGGCGCCAAAGAACCGAAGGAGGATTTGTTTACTTGGTGAGCCCTGGATTAGCACAGTGCATTCAGTTAGTGCCATGCCAGGATCTTCCTTTCTCTTCATTCAAGGCAAGGCAGATAGGATGGAGGATTGTGAGTATTAAGTACAGACAGACGCAGTCTAAGACAGGGCTTTAGTGTTTAAGAGAGGCAATCCATCTTATTGTATGTATGTTAAACATAGAAAAGCTTGTAAACAAAACTCTAAAGCATGATGGTATTCAATGACTAGTGGTAATGAAGCATTAGAATTTGCCCTGAGGAAGGACTTTTTCAGAGGAGCTTTGATGTTTGAATATGAAATGGCAGTTGATGATTTAGGGGGGCTGCCCACTAGTCCTGAGTAGATTGTCCTTACATAGTGTGAGGCAATGGGCTGTGAAAAAGTCTCAAGAAGAACATAACTTGTTTGTATTAGAAGAGAAAGTGTATAATGATTTATTTATTTGCTTTTCTTATGTTGTGTTTTAAAAGGATAATATTTTCTGGTTGTAAAAAATTTAAACAGCCTGGCTTGGTAATTAATTGTTGTGTTTTCATATGCTGATTTTCTTCTTTAGTAAGTCAGAGCCGTATTTCATCAAACTTGCAAGCTGATATCTGAAATGCCTTTTCTCTTATTGTCAGTGTAAAGACTACACAGGTTGGTTTCACTCTTAGGTCTTAAGGTAATTTCAATTCTTTTTCTGTATTTGTGTTACGCATTTTGGTGTTCAGATAAGAGGTGCATTTTGTTTTGAAAGCTTTGCTGATCTCAGTTTAAATGAAAATTAGAGATATGTTGTAGCGCTGTGATTTTTGGATATGCTGATTTGTGTTGTGCATTTGGTAATCCTCAGATTAAGTAATCATTTCAATACTGTGATTTTCCTTATGTAGCAGATTCAAATTGGTTTCTTTCCAGCTCAGGTATGGAAAGTGCTCTGTTACCTGATATTACTAGCGTTCAATTTGTTGTACTTATTGCCCTACCTAAACCCTCAGTTAGTGTATAGACTCTAGATATGCCTGGGGGATGCGTGTTATAAAATGTTTTGAAATAATAATTTTTATGTCATAAGGATTTTATTTATATTGAATGTTTAATGCTAATTAGGACATACGTAGAGAGTTGTCATTTGGAATGAACTGAAATAAATTCATATCTTCTATGTGCAGTTCATTTAAAAGTAGCAATAAATTGATGTTTCTAGAAGCCTTAGTCTGTACGCATTAGTATGGTATGAAAGTCTATGCATGTATGTAGTTTGTATGAGGACGTATATAGCTAGTATGAGGATGTATATAGTTAGTATGATGCAAGCGATTAGAAAGTATTGCACAATGTGCTTAATTATAAAGAGGAGGATTTTTTTATGGACAGTAAAACTGGTGAAGATAGTTTAATGTTTTGAAGTAATATGTAAGTTTAATGAATATATAGAGGGAGATGAGACTATGATTGATTTTGCAGCATTAATGTTCTTGTACAGCTAGTGTTTTTCTATCTGGGTTTGTGCTGTAGTGTAGGATGGTTCTCTGAATCAATGGATTGGGAAGAGGAATGCATTGTACACTGCAGTAATAGCTTGATAGAAGACAGCACAGATAAAAGATAGCAGCAACAGCTTGGCAGGGCTGTATGTTTACAGCCCTGCTAGAGGAGAGATTGCTGAGTTGTTCAAAGCCTTCTTGCCAGATAACAGCAAGCCCTGTTAGAGAAGTTACATTTCAAAAGGTTTGTAGTGAGAAAACAGAATATGGCTAAAGTAAAGCATGCTAATTTTTGTTTCCTTGCAAATATACAGAAAGAACAATTTCTGATTCCAATTGGCAGCAGTATTAAGAATTCCATATGAGTATGAGATTATGTTTAAGATTATTTTACAGAAATCCCAGATTTGACAACTGTGATAGAGGAGGGAGGAAAAATTCACAATAATTAACCATTTCTTTACTGTTTGTACAGTAAATAAATTTAATCCACAATATGCACATTTTGTTTTCTGGATTATGGGTAAGCGTAGGGTAAGCAGGTGTTCTCCAGGAGCAGCAGGAATCAGTCCTCACATATGGGTGACGTCGGCGCCGACAGAGCCCCCGTGTGGAGCATTTCCCCAGCTTTCAAAGAAAGCCTTTGGGAATGCAGCACACCTGCGCGGTCCCCTTCCTGCCCAAGGGTGCCATCTTGCTCAGTCTGATGACATAGCTAAAAGACAGCAAAAAAACAAAATAAAGCATATGACTGCAACTCCAGGGGAGGAGGGAGGGTCATGAGGACTGATTCCTGATGCTACTGGAGAAAACCTGTTACAGGTGAGTAACTACGCTTTCGCCAGGACCAAGCAGGAAGTCAGTTCTCACATATGGGACTCCCCAGCTCTAGGCTACCGGGAACCCAAAGCTGAAAAAATGGCTCCCTCTCAACAGCCTCAGCATCCATGATAAGAATATCCTCAGAGCACCCCCGTACGGTAGCCCAACACAAGGGCCGGAGGGTAGAAGTTGCCTAAACCTCAAAGAGATTACGGAGTACCGCCTGTCCGAAAGCACTGTCCCTTCGGGAATCTCTCTTGAGGCAATAGTGGGCTGCAAACGTCTGGCTTGAAGACCAAGTAGCAGCCCGGCAGATGTCTGCCAATGGAACAGAGCGGAGATGAGCTACTGACGCGGCTTTCTCCCTGACACGGTGGGCCGTGACCCGACTCTGCAAGGGGAGGTCAGCTGCCTTGTACGCCCAGACGATACAATCCGCTACCCAAGTGGACAACCTAGACTTGGAGACAGGTAACCCCAGTTTATTAGGGTCAAAGGAGACGAAGGGCTGAGTAGCCCTTCGATGCCCCCGTGTATGTTCTATGTAAAAACACAACACCCTCTTACAGTCCAGGGTATGCAAGACTGTTTCAGCCCAGCTGGTATGCGGCCTGGGAAAGAAGGTCAGAAGAACTACCTCCTGGTTGAGGTGGAAAGAGGAGACGACTTTTGGAAGGAACTTCGGGTGGGTCCATAGGACCACCCTGTTCCTATAGAACCGTGTGAACGGTCTATCAGAAACCAGAGCTTGTAGTTCACTCTCACGTCTGGCCGAGGTAAGAGCTACCAGGAAGAGTGCTTTCCAAGAAAGGAAGCGCAAAAGGCAAGTAGCCATCGTCTCAAACGGTGGGCGAGTAAGTTGCTGCAAGACCACGTTCAAATTCCACTCAATCGCCAGTGAACGAACCGGAGGCTTGAGAAGAAGCAGACCTCTGAGGAAGTGGGACACCAAGAGGTGAACCGACAGAGACTGTCCCTCCACCGGTGAGTGGTGCGCTGATAGAGCACCGAGGTGGACCCGAACAGAGTTAGACTTAAGGCCTAGGTCTGACAGGTGAAGTAGATACTGCAGTACTACTGGCACAAGGCAGGAGAAAGGATCTTCATTGCGCTGAGCACACCATATTGTGAACCTACGCCATTTGAGGGCATAGGACTTTCTGGTGGACTGCCTTCTAGAGGCCAAGACCACCTCCTCAACTTCCCTAGGTAGAAGTAAGGGAGCTAGCACTATCCTTTCAGCAGCCAGGCCATCAGATTGAGGGATCTGAGATTGGGGTGCAGAAGGGAACCCTGATCCTGAGACAGGAGATCAGGTTACAATCCCACAGGGAATGGAGTTTCCACCGCCAACTGCAGAAGAAGTGGAAACCACGGTTGCCTCGGCCATCTGGGGGCTACCAGAATCACCAAGGCCTTGTCCCGTAGAATCTTGAACAGAGTTTGGGCCAACAGGGGCGTGGGAGGAAACGCATACAGGAGGCCCGTAGACCAAGAGATCAGAAACGCATCTGCTGGCATTCTCAGGGGATGCGGCTGTCTGGAGCAAAACCTGGGCAGCTGACGGTTCAGTGGACTTGCAAAGAGATCGACTGATGGAAGCAGAAAGATCTTCTGGACCACCAGTGGATTCAACTGCCATTCGTAAGGCTGGAGAATCCTGCTTAGTTTGTCTGCCAGGAAGTTCTCCTGACCAGGTAGATAAACTGCTTTGAGAAACATGCCATGTTTGACTGCAAAGGAGCAAAGGGCCTGCACCTCCTGACATAGGAGTTTGGGCCCTGTGCCCCCTTGTTTGTTCACATAGAACATTGCTACCTGATTGTCTGTCTGAACTAAGACAGACTGGTTAGAGAGGGCATGAGAAAATGTCTGGAGAGCCAAGCGGATTGCTCGCAGCTCCAACAGATTGATCTGCTGTGTGGCCTCCCGAGGAGACCAGAGGCCTTGAGTGCACGTGCCCTGGCAATGTGCACCCAAGCCCTTCAAGGAAGCATCGGTCGTCAGCACCCTTGTGTGTGCCGGGGCCTGAAAAGGTACCCCTCTGAGAAGGTTTGGGAGATGTAGCCACCACTGCAAGGAGTCCAAAAGTGGTTTGGACACCTTTACTCTGTCTCAGAGGTTGCCTGTGGCCTGCGCCCACTGAGCTCTGAGGCACCACTGAGCAGCCCGCATGTGCAGACGGGCATTCGGAGTCACATGTACCGTGGATGCCATGTGGCCCAGGAGCCACAGGAAGTGCCTGGCGGAGATCTGAGAATTGCTTTGGAACTGGTTGGCCAAGTCCATCAGTCTGTGAGCCCTGTCCTCGGGCAAGTAAGCTCTTGCCTGCAGGGTGTCTAATTTTGCCCCTATAAACTCTAGGTTCTGTGAGGGGAGCAAAGTGGACTTTGCGTAGTTTATGACAAAGCCCAGACGCTGAAGAAGAGAGACAGTGCGAAGAGTGGCTTATCTGGCCTCCTGGAGAGACTGGCCCCTGATGAGCCAGTCGTCCAAGTATGGGAAGACGAAAATTCCCTGATTCCTGAGATAGGCTGCCACCACCGCCAGGCATTTGGTGAAAACCCTGGGGGCGGACGTTAGGCCAAAGGGAAGTACTCTGTACTGGAAATGGTTTCCTCCCACCACAAATCTGAGATATTGTCTGTAGTCTGGATGGATGAGGATGTGAGTATAAGCATCCTTTACATCTAAGGAGCATAGCCAATTTCCCTGCTGGAGGTAGGGAAGCAGTATCCCAAGGGTAAGCATCTTGAACTTTTCCCTCTCCAAAAACTTGTTGAAGTTTCACAAGTCTAGGATAGGCCGGAGGCCTCCTGTCCTTTTTGGTACCAGGAAGTATCTGGAGTAGAAGCCTTCCCCTTCCAGGTGGTGGGGCACCGGTTCCACCTCCTGTGCCCTTAGAAGACTTGCCAACTCCTGAAGGAGGAGGTTCCTGTGCAGAGGGAGTCTTGGAGGCTCCCCTGGAAAGTAGGAGGGGGCTATCTGGTGGAAGTGGAGCAAGTAGCCCTTCTGGACTATGCTCAGTACCCAGGTATCCCCTGTGATGGCTGGCCACCTGTAGGCGTACAGGGTCAGCCGACCTCCTGTGCTGAGTGAAGCCAGCTGTGGAGAAGAGGCTATACTGTGGGAGTCAAAACCCCGCTCCCTGCTGTGCAGGAGCCGGAGCTGGTAGCTTTGGGGTCTTCTGCTTACGAGGCCCATGCCCCTGCCCCTTGGCCTTCTGGCCCTGTTGGGGAGCTGGAGAGGCCTGGTATTGAGGGTAGGATTTGTAGGCAGCACCCTTCCTTGGGAAAAAGGGCTTCTTTCCCGAGCCCTTCTTTTTCTGAGAAGGGGCAGAAGTCTTTCTGGGTAGTTTTGTCCTGGTGAGAGTCTCAGTCTCGATTTCCACAGCCTTTTCAGTCATGGGCTTACTGAAAAGGTTTTCACCTCAGCAGGGAACATCGACCAACTTGTCCTGCACCCATGGCTCCAGGTCTGATGACTGTAGCCAGGCCTGACGGTGTGCACCGATGCCAGCTGCGGCTACCCGGGCCAAAGCCTCAAAGCCATCATAGGCTGCTCGAGAGATAAACTTCAAGCACTCTCGAATCCCTGTTGACAAAGCTTTGAACCTCTGCAAAGGTTCCTCGGAGAGGCTAGCTGAGAACTCGGCAATCTCCTTCGCCAGGTCTCGTAGGTACATGCCCATGTACAGTTGGTAGGTCTGGACACGGCAAGATAGCATAGAGCCCTGGAAGCACTTTCTACCGAGGGCATCCAGGTTTCGGGCCTCCCGGCTGGGGAGCACCAAGGAATCCATCTTCTGACTCTTCAGACGATGCATGTCCGATTCCACAACCATGGAGTGGTGCAGTAGCTGCACCTTTTGGAACCCAGCGCTCTTACGGACTCGATAAATGGAATCGACCCATTTTCTAAGAATCGGCATCAAGGCCGGTGCCTCCCACATATGGAAGAGCAGCCGTTCCAGCATCAGAGGAACCGGTACAGTAAAGGCTTCCTTCGGAGGAAAATCATACTGGAGGGCATCGAGCTCCTCGGCTCGAGGCTCCTCCTCGGCATCCGCGGGGAAGGCCAAGACCTTGGCCATGTCCCTCACGAAGTCCGAGAACCGGGTATCCTCCAGGGGGAACCGACGCTGAGGCTCAGACTCCGGTGAGTCCGAAGGGACGCGCTGGGTCCAGAAGGTGTCCGGGGACTCCTCGTCCTCCGTCTCCCACTCCGACTCCTCCGAGGAGGAATCGAGCGGCTCCAGCCGTGTGGGCCTCAGTGCTACCCGCCCCAACGCCGAGGGTATCGGCGTTGACGACCTAGGCCCCGCACGGGAAGTCGAGGGAGACTTCATTGACTTGAGGATCGGCTCGGTCTCCAGGGTCGACTTAGACGTCGAGGTCCTGGTGGTTGGGGCAGATGCACTGGTCAGACCGGCGATCAGCACCTGTTGCTGTTCCATGAAGGCAGCCAAGCTGCTCTCCAAGGCGGTCAACCTGAGTCCAAGCACAGGAGACTCAGCAGCCCCCAACTCGGGCCCCGAGGGCGTCGGGCCCGACGTCGGTTCCCCCGGAGGAGAGTCTACGAGGACAACTGCACTTACGTGACTCGGGGACTCCGGCTCCACACGAGCTAGCTTGGAAGGCCTCTCCGACTACGAGAGCCCGGGGCGGCGGTCAGGGCTACGCGACCTGGCCCTCGAGGAACCAGGAGCCTCCACCGATGCTGCCCTCGCAAGCTTTTTCTTCCTTCTGTGCTCCCTGGTGGGAGATTCCCTTTCAGAGGAACCCCGACGGTGCTCGGGGTCGGACTCCCTAGATGTCGAGGCCTCTAACGAAGTCCGGGCCCGGACGGACGTGGAGTCACAGAAAATTCGCTCACGTTGATGCCGACGGCTCTGAAGCGCCTTAGACGACATTTTGCCGCATGGGCCACAGGCCAGCGGGTCATGGTCAGGCCCGAGGCATCGGAGGCAGCAGTCAAGTGTGTCAGCGAGAGACATAAGCTTCTTACACCGATCACACTTTTTGAACCCGCTGGCAGCCATGGGGGGAAAAAGGGCCCCTGTAAGGTCAAAAGACCAGGCTGCCAGTGAAAACACAAAAAGAGCGCGAACGCTAGTCACGAAGGACAAAAACTGAAAATCAAAACTCCGGACTCGATACCGGTGTACCGAGCCCAGACGGGAAGGGGGACCGGCATCGAACCAGATAAAACAACGCGAAAATCGCAGAAAAAAAATCAACTTTTCCCGGGTGACACGAACTCACGTCGTCGGGCTCTGCGGAAAAAGAAAGACTGAGCAAGATGGCACCCTTGAGCGGGAAGGGGACCGCGCAGGTGTGCTGCATTCCCAAAGGCTTTCTTTGAAAGCTGGGGAAATGCTCCGCACGGGGGCTCTGTCGGTGCCGACGTCACCCATATGTGAGGACTGACTTCCTGCTTGGTCCTGGAGAATGAGCTTGTCCCAGTTAAGAGAATTTGTCTGCTGATTTTATTCCTGTGTAAAAAATGCAAATAGTAGTTGTGCATGAATGAATGGGAAGATCTTCCATGTATGAGTACTTAGATATCTTATAAGTTGTGTGAATCTGCATAATATAATAAAGACTAAGAAGGAAAAGTATGAAGGTTTTTAAAAGAAAAGGTACAAGTTAACAGCTTTGCTGAAAACTGGATTGTGTGTCAAAGTCAAAGCAAGTTTGATTAAAGGAAATTATGAAAAAAAAAGAGAGCAAAATAAAATTAAAAAAGATAGATATAGAGTTTTTTCAGTCTGGGGTGTAGATTATCTGTCATGTTAACCAGGATATCCTTTATCAGATAACCCTGCATTGTATTTAGTTTCCCCTATTTCGCCAAGTTATACTTCCTGTTAAATGTAACGACCAGACACGTGTAAACTGTCGGATGTTTTCTGTTCAATGTAAACCGCGCTGATGTCTAATAGTGCGGTATATAAGAATTGTTAATAAATAAATAAAATAAATGTGCTTTTATATCATTATGACTGTCAAAGATTTGATGGTTTGTTTTCATTTTGTGATACTGATATCCCTTTTTCTTTTTTTTCTTATTGCGTACACAGCATCGTGATGCACGTAATATTAAAGAAAAGAGCTTTAGATTATGGATTTAGCTTTTACAAGTTACAAATAGTGAATGATACAGCTTCATTCTAATAAGTAAATTAAGTAATTAAATCAAGGTGATAAATGTGTGTTATGTTTTTTTTTTTGTTAGTTGATTAACTGAAAATCTTGGTACACATCACATCCATGAAAGTGTAAGATATTAGAGTAGCAATGCCCCAATTTATTTTTAAGCTACCTTGCAAGAGTTTATTGGAGTATTCTTAAATTCTCATGTTGAGTACTTCAGTTGTTATTATCACCCCTACCTCCTAATATCATAAACACCAAGACTAACTAAATTAGTATCACTGATTGAGGTAGATTCAATATATAAATAAATTTAACTTGTGCAAGAGATTAATTGATCCTTTATTTTTATGCTGTTTTGTGCTGAAAACAATGTAAGAAAAAGTATTAAGCAATGACAATTCAATTTTTAATTGGTTTAAATTCTATATTTTTAAAAGTTTTGTGTTTATGTAATGATGCTTGTGTATCTGCTTTTGTTTTATGTCCTGATTTCCTTCTTTTGTCCTGAGATGTCTATATTAATCAGATAGTTATATTACTGACAATATTAAAAGTAATGTGAGTTAAACTATTACCTAAGATATGAAAGCCTTCCTAAGAATGTTTTGGTAAACAGCTGAAATAAGTTTAATTTATTTGCCATAAACTGCTAGTTATGTTTTAATGTTTGTTGCAAAATGCAATGTGTGCCTTCAAGTCAGTCCTGGCTCCTGGCGACCCAGAAGCTCCTGGGTTTTCTTGGCAGTGTCACCGGAAGTAGATTGCCAGGCCTTTCTTCTGAGGCAATGGAGGGTTAAGTGACTTGCCCAAGGCCACAAGGAGAGCTAGTGGGAATCAAACCCTGGTTGCTAGGTTACCAAGCCAGTGTTCTAACCACTAGGCTACTCCTCCACTCCTTAATGTTTGTTACCCTTTAAGTATTAACATTAACTATACCTTGTACAGTTGTGCTCCTGACAAGAGAGGTGTATCTATTAGCATGTGGCCTAACATTTAATTTGGTAGCTAGGAGAATAACTTAAGGAATGTAGATGCAAAATAGAAGTATGTTACAAGCTAGCTTGATCTGCATATAGTTAAATAATTTGGAATAATTTAGTGCTAGCAGCAGATGTACTGTGATTAATTAGCATTTGATAAGATAATTCTGTTCAACAATTCTATATTGCCATTAGCAGTGGTGCTTATTTGCAATTGTGAGGAATCAGAGGAGTGTTGTAGTAGTGAGTTTTGGTTCTGCAAATTATATATTGCATGCACGGTATTTTATGGGCTAAAGACAATGACTACTCTGAATGAAAGGAAGTCTGCAGTACTACTGAAAGCCAAATTGGAGCAAAGATCAGCGATTCCAGCAAGACTACTCATGTATATGCAGCCATGAAGCTTGGGTGGACAGTCCCTGAAACTCTGTCACCGATGCGCATAGCACAGACTATAGTGAAAAGATGCTGCTGAAGAATTTGGAGTTGTGACTAATGCCATGATGTGAAAATGGGTGGAAGCTTCTGAACGACAAAGATCTATGAAGAGCAGTTGGCCGCTGCCAGCAAATGATGCTTGCAAGAATAATTAGTAAAGCCTTACTCTCTGCACATATTCCTACTGAGACCTAGGCAATGGCAAACAGTGTCACATAGCTCTGGTTAATTTATAGAATGATTGTAATCATTTTTCTATATTGTCAAATGAAGCATATGGAGAAATTAGACCTTACCTGCTAATTGTCTTTCCTTGAGTACTCTCCGGGCCAGTCCAGGTACAGTTATGTAGTCAATCCCTTCCAGCAGCTGAGGACTGAAAGCTCCAAGTTTTACTGACAGCTCCCATAGCTCCCCCTACTGATAGGAAGCCAGTCACATATTGTCAAAGCAGCAAAGCAACTACTGATACTAGCTAACCGAAAACCAAAAAGAACGGTAACCTATCACATAAAAAAAACCCCTTATGAGTCCTGAAGAAAAACCCCACTCACTGATTCTGAAAAACCGGATTGGGGCATTCGTGACCCTGGGCATCCAATTTGTTTTGTTGTCTCCTTATGTCTTGTTTTTTTTTGTTTTCTTTTTAAACTACCTAGATCCCCCCACCGAACAGGGGGACCCCCAATACCCTCTTCCAGGAAAGGCGACCAGCAGCCGCAACTGCGAACCCACTAAGCCACCGAAAACTGACTGCTAAAGCTCCAAACCAACAACAAACATTCCACTGCTCGCAGAACCGACGGGTGGGACCTGGACTGGCCCGGAGAGTACTCAAGGAAAGACAATTAGCAGGTAAGGTCTAATTTCTCCTTCCTCTTCGTCTCTCTGGGCCAGTCCAGGTACAGTTGGGCAGTACCAAGGCAGTACCTAAACTGGGAGGGAACCTGCGAGCCCCGCTACAATGGCCGAAGCACCAACCCTGGCATCCCCCCAGGCCATCACATCCAATCTGTAGTGCTTCGCGAAAGTATGTAAGGTAGACCAGGATGCCGCCTGACAGATATCCGCTGGCAGAGTTAAGGCCAACTCAGCCCAAGAAGTCGCTTGATCCCGCGTGGAATGAGCTCGAAGTTCCAGCGGAGGCGACCTGCCCCTTGCCTGATAAGCTCCCGCTATAGCCTGCTTCACCCAGCGAGCTATGGAAGCTTTGGAAGCCGCTTTCCCCTTGCGCGGCTCTCCAAACAGAACGAACAAACGATCTGACTTCCGAAACGGGTTTGTCCTCAACAAATACGCCCGCAACACACGACCCATATCCAACTTATGGAGAGCCGGGTCCAACGCATCGCCTTTCTGAGATCGAAAGGTGGGAAGCGAAACGGACTGATTCATGTGAAACCCCGAGACCACTTTCGGCAAGAACGAAGGCACGGGCCTTAAGACTACCTTCTCATCTGAAAAACACAGGTACGGTTCCCGACAAGAGAGAGCCTGCAAATCAGACACTCTTCTAGCCGAACACAAGGCTACCAGGAAGGCCGTTTTCCAAGATAACTCGCGCAAACCGACGGAGGCACCAGAGGCAAACGGCAGTTCCGTCAAGGCATCCGGCACCAAATTCAAATCCCACGGCGGTACCACGCGTCGAAGCAGCGGGTGGATTTGCTGGACCGCTTTAAGGAACCTACGCACATCCGGATGACTAGAGAGAGCGTGCCCTCGCACCCTACCTCTAAAACATGCCAGAGCCGCGAGATGTACCTTGAGGGTATTCAGGGCCAGATCCCTCTCCAGCCTGCCCTGAAGAAACGCCAGCATGTGCGGTAAATCAGCTGTCGCTGGCCTAACACCTCTGTCGCTCGCCCATGCCTCAAAAATGCGCCAAACGCGAATATACGCTAAAGTCATCGACCGTCTCCTAGATTTCAGCATCGTCTCAATCACGGCCCCGGAATAACCTCGCCGACGCAACCGTCGCCTTTCAAGAGCCAGGCCGTAAGCAAGAATCGATCCACCCGAGGCATCAACACCGGCCCCTGACTCAAAAGATTGATCCGCTCGGGTAACCGCCAAGGGGGCTCTGCCAGTAGTCTGACTAGATCGGCATACCAGGGACGCCTGGGCCAATCCGGTGCAATGAGAATTACCTTGCCACTGTACCTGGAAATTCTGCAAATGACTCTCCCGATCAAGGGCCACGGAGGAAACACATACAGCAGCTGGTCCCTCGGCCAGGGCTGGGCCAGCCCATCGAGACCTTCCGACATGTGCTCCCTGCACCTGCTGAAGAACCAAGACGCCTTGGCATTGGACTGGGTAGCCATGAGATCCATGACCGGCTGGCCCCAGCGAACCGTGAGCTTGTGAAAAACCGCCCAGTTGAGCTCCCATTCGCCGGGATCCAGGCGATGGCGACTGAGATAATCTGCCTGAATGTTGTCCTTCCCGGCCACATGAGCCGCCGAGAGAGCCTCGAGATGCAGTTCCGCCCACTGGAGCAAGCACTGACTCTCCTGCAGCAACTGCGGACTGGCTGTGCCTCCCTGCTTGTTGATGTAGGCCACTGTTACCAGGTTGTCGGAAAACACTCGTACCGCACGCCGATCGAGGAGAGTCAAAAAGGCGAGTAGAGCCAAACGTACCACTCGGAGCTCCAAACAATTGATGGACCAAGCGCTCTCCTCTGCCGTCCAGGACCCCTGCGCTACCTGAGCCAGACAATGAGCCCCCCAACCGGAAAGACTGGCATCCATCGTGACCAAAACCCACTCCGGATCCCGTAGTGGTACTCCTGCCTGAAGGTGCGCCGGAACCTGCCACCACTGCTGACCGACCCAAACATCCTTGGGGCACTCCAGTTTCTGAGACATGGGATGAACCTGAGGCGACCACCTGGAGAGTAAAGCCTGCTGCAGAGGACGCATGTGAGCTCTTGCCCACGGCACGAGATTCAACGCCGCGGCCATGGACCTCAACAACTGTAAGTATCTCCAAGCTGTTGGGGCCGACAGACGCTTGAAAGCGGTCACTTGCGACACAATCTTGCACACCCTGTCCGGCGGAAGCCTCACCTCTCCATTCCTCGTGTCGAACAACGCTCCGAAATAAGTTAGACCTTGCACCGGCAGAAGATGACTCTTCGCCCGGTTGATGACCCAACCTTGGTGCTCTAGAAACTGCACCACTCGTGCCGTCGCCGCTACCGACTCCTCCGGAGACGCAGCACAAATCAGCCAATCGTCCAGGTAGGGATGTACCTGAATCCCCTCTTTGCGCAGAGCCGCCGCTACCACCACCATCACCTTGGTGAATGTACGAGTCGCAGTGGCCAGACCGAACGGTAAGGCCCGAAATTGAAAATGCCCCATGGGGACCGCAAACCGTAGAAACCGCTGATGCTCCAAGCGGATGGGGATGTGCAGATATGCCTCTGTGAGATCTATAGAGGAAAGCCACTCCCCGGGCTGTACCGACCGAATCACGGACCGTAAGGTTTCCATCTGAAAATGCGGAACCCATAAGCACCTGTTCACGTGCTTGAGATCGAGAATAGGCTGAAAGGAGCCCTCTTTCTTGGGGACTACAAAATAAATCGAGTATCGACCTAAACCGCACTGGTCGAGAGGCACCGGCACCACCGCACGCAGGAGTAAGCGCTGAAGAGTGCTCGAGACCGCGTCCCATTTGGACTGCGAAGCACAGGGGGAACGGATGAAAGTGTCCGATAGTGGAGTAGCGAACTCTAGCGCATAGCCGTTGCGGATGATCTCTAGAACCCAGAGATCGGAAGTGATGGCGGTCCAGGCAGAGAGAAACCCCTGCAAACGTCCTCCTACCGGAAACTCCACCTGGACCAGCCTCGCTTCATTGCGGCTTCTTAGCGGAGGCGTTCGGGGCGTTAAAGAACCCTCTGCCAAAGCCTCGGGCCCCACGAAAGGAGTGACTCCTGGAAGGAAACCTAGCCCTCTGGTAAGGAGCAAAGTGAGACCCCCAGAACCGACAGACCTCCCTGCTCTGCCCTCTCGGCATGGAACCCGTCTTGGACCCCCGAGGCCGATCTTCCGGCAGACGACCCCCTTTGGAGTCGCCCAAATCCTTAACAATCTTCTCCAAAGCTTCCCCAAAAAGGAGTTTGCCCTTGTAAGGGAGCTTGCTGAGGCGGGATTTCGACGAGGCATCCGCCGCCCAATTGCGAAGCCAGAGAAACTGCCTAGCCGCAATAACGGAAGCCATAGATTTAGCGGAAATTCTAATCAAGTCATAGAAGGAGTCAGCGAGATACGCTGCCGCAGACTCAAGCTTGGCACCGTCTGGAGACTCCTCCTCCTGTTTCACCTGACTTGGTTCACCCTGAATCCAGCGGATAGAGGCCCTGGATACATAGGCTCCACAGACGGAAGCCTGTAATGCCAACGCACTAGCGTCAAACGCTTGCTTCAAAAGAGCCTCTAACCGCCTATCCTGCAGATCCTTAAGAGCCGCACCGCCTTCTACAGGAATAGTGCTTTTCTTAGTGACCGCCGACACCAGTGCATCTACCTTAGGCATTTTCAGTAACTCCTTCTCTTCCTGAGGAACAGGGTAGAGGCGCGCAATGGTCCACCACCCCCTCAGGCTAGCCTCTGGGCATTCCCATTCTGACTCAATCATCTGCTTAATCACTCTGTGAACTGGGAAACAACGCTGCTTCGGTTTGAACCCTTGAAGCAAGGGATCCTCCAGAGGCTCTTGAGGGACTGCTGGCAGCGCTATATTCAAGGCTGTGAGAGATTGCCCAATCAGAGCTCCCAACTCCTCTTTCCGAAATACCCGGAAAACATGCGGGTCTTCCGCAGGCCCCAGCTCCCCTTCCTCCACATCAAATGCCCAAGACTCCGGCGCAGAGTCAGATAAAATTTCCCCTTCCTCAGGGAGGAGGGAAGAAGAAAACTGAGCATCCAAAGGGTCTGAGGCCAAGTCCCTATGTGGACCTTGTGTGGAGGTCCCTTCCCCAGGATCAGAGAACAGAGTCCTTAAATACAACAGGTTCCTGTGCCACAGAAGCCTGGCTCTCCATAGGCTGAGCAAGCTTTAAAGTATAGGCCTTATGTAAAGCTAAAATAAATTCAGGGGAAAAAAGAGAAGTCAACGAGCCCTGTACTGCAGGAGGAGGAGAAAGGCCTGTGTCCTCAGCCACTTGCAATTTCGGGGACTTTGACTTCTTTTTCCCCCGAACGCTGCAAAAGCGCGGGAGAAGACGTCTCTGAGGACAAAATGGCTGACGTTCCCGCCTTTATCGCTGGCCCCTGAGCCTTTTCCTTAGGGAGATCTTCCGAGCCTGAGCCCTCCATAGTACAGAACCACGAAAAACACTAAAAGGCAAAACCCGAAAGAAATCCAGAGGAGAACCGAACAGACGGAAAAACAAACCCGCGCGAATAAAGCACGCGACTACAAGATTTAAGACCGCTAACCCCCGCCGGCCCAAACAACCACCAGAAACCAAATTAGTGCACCCGGGACCGGCAGCACGCGGTAGGGAGGCCCGATTCACCACCCCCGATCAAGGCAGAAAAGCATAAGCTCTCACCTACCTGCTGCGCCGGCGGCGATGCTCCCGACTCCTGACACACGCTGCTAGCGGGCCGTGGAGACCATGAAGAGCGTCGGGGAGAGGATACTGGGGCTCCCAGATCCTAATGTCCCCCCCGGTATAGCAGCCGATCAAGTGAAAGCAGGCTCTGCCTTCCGATCAGCACCAAATTAAGAAAAACAGGCTTAAGATCGCTGTACCTCGTTCTAATTAGAATTACTGATATGCCTTTGATGTGCCCGTTATGGGGAGAAAGAAGGGCTCTTCTTGCTGTAGTGCTCTGCTAGAGCCAGTGAGCAAGGCCTGTTGAAATATTTAGTTCCCTTCTATCTAGAAATAATCCCCCAAAACGCTGCCTAGAGTCCAATTCGTTTCTCCTGGGAGCCTGCCAGAGACACGTCCTATCCAGCTGCTGAGGACTGAAGACTGGCTTCCTATCAGTAGGGGGAGCTATGGAAGCTGTCAGTAAAACTTGGAGCTTTCAGTCCTCAGCTGCTGGAAGGGATTGACTACCCAACTGTACCTGGACTGGCCCGGAGAGACGAAGAGGAAGTATAAAGACGTCTCCCAACCAGCAAGATGAAATTCACCTATGGACCCAACTCAGAAGGGGCATCAACAGAGCCAAGTGGAAGACGTTCCCCACTGTGGCAGAGGATTTATTTTGGACTTATATATGTTTTATAGTGATTCTTTACAGCATCAGATGGGGGACAGTTGGAAGGGACTTGAAGTGGGGTACCAGGACCCTCTGAAAGGGTTAATATGGCTAGAATTTTGCTGACAGCCTAGTACAGGGGCCTTTAGGACTGGAATTTGAAATCCCCTGGCCTAGTAGAATGTGTTATACAAGCTAAGGTTATATTTTATAAATGTTTGTGAAAAATGAGATAGAATGTTATCACTCCGCTTAATCAGGATAAGCAGTCTATGCCTAGTTTGACCTAAAACATGTAGGGGATCATTCTGCATCATGTTTAGCGGGGATATACATCCAGGTTGGACATATATCCCCAACTAAATGCCCGGTGCCAATCCTGCCTTATGAGCTCCCTGCATGAACTGAGGAGATGTGCGGGGAGCTCAGAGTGGGAGCGGAGGGCTGGAGGTAGGACCCGGACTCTGGACATACAGGGCCAATTCCAGCAATGGCCCTGTACATCCAGGCTTGGTGATTTAGACGGGGGACTTATTGCACCTTATTATTTATTTATTTACAATTCTTATATACCGCACTATTTATGATCAGCGCGGTTTACAAAGAACAACAACATCCGACACTATACAAATGTCTGGTCATTACATCCAGCCCGGACCCCCACTCAGAGGTGAGCAGGGGACCCCTAATCCTGGCTTCGAAAGTTCTGATTGGGGGTTGGGTAGCAGGGAAGAAGACATTTAAAAAGTTGCATCTGGTCAGGGCTCCTGCATGGCGTCCTGGTGCCATGGCACCATGGCTCTATGCAGGAGCCTAGGCTGGGCTGCCTTGAAGGATCCTGGATGTCTAGCAGGCCTGAATCAGGGCACCTCTGTGATGTCCAGGCTTGGATGCATATCTGGGCCGTCCAGATTTTAGATGGCTCGGATGTGCCCTGCATGGAATTGGCCTCCACGTGTTTAGCTTCATCCGTAAAGTAGAGGCATGACAGAGTGATAAGAAATTTGTACCATGTACAGATTTTTTCCTAATAATGGTACTATGGCCTAGCTGGAATAGGAATTATGTAAGAACTGCTCAAGTTTGCAGGCCCGAATTCCTCTGCTTAAGCATGAGTAATACTGTTACTGATATAATTCTGTGTTTTGTGTTTTTATTTGATTCCTTTCTCTATTTGGAATTGAATTTAGAGAATTGGAGCCAAAGAACAGAGGAAGGATTTTTTTTACTTGGTGAGCCCAAGATTAGCACAGTGCAGTAATTCATCACACTATATATTATACTATGTCTTCAGTTACTGTAGACTGGATATTACATAGTAAGATTGTATTTGATATTACAGTTTCATAACTTGCCTGTGATCTTGATTCAGCACACTATTTTATTATGCAGAGATGTAGCTTTTTCTTTACTGTGCACTCCTTTCTGGGATGAACTGCAAACAAGGAATCAAATGGGTTATGGAATTTACTGTATAAGAAAGAAAGATGTGATTTTCACATTTACTCAATTACATGTTTTTCTCTTGTACAGCATGATTTCACCATACCAAAATATAAATCCAGCATGGAGTCTAAATAGAAGCAGGTTTGTGATGTTTTTAACAGAAGTTTACATGAACTGTTTAATATTTGAAGCACGAAGATGACTATTCGCATAAAATAATCCCTGTCAGAGAGGTATTGAAAATACTTAATTTCTTTACATCAGTAGTAATAATTTTGGTTCCCATAGTCTAATCTTCCAAATCTTATATATTCATTTTGCGATTCACATAACTCTCTTTATCTTAAACAAAATTTCTTGCTACTACTTGGATTTTTTCTTGTATGATTGCAGAATGAAAACTATTTTATTTTCCATACCAAAACCATTACTAGTGTGGGCGAGGTTGTAAATCAGTAAAACATTTGTGGCCTATGATAGGGGAGACAGGCTCCAGGAGAGAACCAGGACTGGAAGTAGCAAGCATGGTGGCATTCCAACTGCCAAGTGGGACGCTGGGACCTGGTAGAAGATCTCACCTTCTTCATGCCTTCTACACATGTACAGTGGAGCTGGAGCTCTCCTATCCCATGGGAGTGAGCTCTAAATTACAGGTCTCCACTGCTGCACACACACACAATGGCTGAAAGTGTTTAAAATGGGCCCTTAGCAGTGTAGTGCAACTAGAGCAAACAAAAAATGGTTCTGAGACAAAATCAAAAGTACAAATATTAAAGTTATATATAATGCAAAAGAATTAGATGTAGCTATATATTTATTACTCAGTCCAAAAAATAATGTAGTCTTCCACCTGGTAGATTACACAAGCTATAGCAGATTTGCATATTGCTTCAGGATCTCTACTGGCATAATATTTTCTATTAGCCCCCATTGCTGTGTTTCCAATAGATAGTGAAACAGCTCCTTATGTTTTCAACAGAAATTTTTGGTTTTGTTTCATTAGTATAAAATTTCTTGGGGGGGGGGGGGTGGTATTCACTATGACTGCATGCTAAAGCTCTAAAAGAAACCATAACATTTCTACAGTCTCTAGGTTTCATAATAAACTTCCCAAAATCTCACCTAGTTCCTACTCAAAGGCTGGAATTTATAGGAGCTATCCTAGGCACCAAACAATGCAAGGCCTTTCTCCCACAAGACCGCATGCAAAGGCTCATACACTTGGCAAACAGCATGTGTCAAAGTTAGAGGGCACCAGCACATTCCTTCTTAAGACTGCTGGGACACATGGCTTCCATAGTGCATGTAGTCCCATATGCTAGACTCCACATGCGCAAAACAATGGACTCTCTCAACCCAGTGGACTCAGGCCACAGGAGATCTACAGGATTACATCCAGATAACACCTCCCATGGCACTCTCTCTTCAATGGTGGACTCTCCCAGTGAATCTCCTTGCAGGGTCACCATTTCAATCACCCCAACCGCAGCTTACCCTCATGACGGATGCTTCCAAGCAGGGTTGGGGGGCTCACCTGGATTCTCTCTTCACACACAGGGCCACTGGACTATTCAGAAGTCCAAACAACAAATAAATCTGGAGCTTCGAGCAATCTTGAGGGCTCTTCGAGCCTTCCAGGATCAATTCTCCAACAGTTTAGTCCTCATTCGAACAATCAAGTAGCCATGTTTTACATAAACAAGAGGGAATGGCCTCTCTTCCCCTGTCAGGAATCTTGCGAAGTATGGAACTTTTCCATTCAGCACCACATGCAATTGAGAGCAATCTACATTCCAGAAGAGGAAAATCTCCAGGTGGGCAGGCTCAGCTGTATTCTCCAGCTTCACGCGTGATCTCTAGACCAGATAATAGCAAACAGGTTGTTTGAATATGGGGAACTCCGTGGATAGACCTCTTTGCCACTAAACTGTATGCCAAGCTTCCCCGGTTCTGCTCAATAATATCCAGATTCTACAGAGGCACTAATACCTCCTCCTTTCTGATAGTTGATCCTCTCTGTACGCAGCCTAACATCCTTCTGGCTTTGGCCACTCCCTTGTTACATTGCTTTACCACCTTGAGATCCTCAGACACTATCATGCCAAGATCACTTTCTTGGTCCATACACAACAGCCTCTCATCCCATATCTGTTGTAATAAGGTTATAATACAGTTCAGAAATACCAATTGGAGAATGGGACACAGCAGATGTAACCGGACTTACTGAAAGAAAGCATAGTTACTCACCTGTAATAGGTGATCTCCGGGAACAGCAGGAATTTAGTCTTCACATATGGGTATCATCGGTACCGACGGAGCCTGCGCGGGAACGCTCCCCAGCGTCCAATTAGGAAGCCTTTGGGAGCACCACACAGTGCCTGCGTGCTGCCTTCACGCCTTTCCCAACTGTCTCTCCCCAGTTGAGTTTAAAGCTGAGACAAAGAGAGAGAGAGGGAAAGAGAAAAAAAGAGATAGAGAGATACAACTCCTAGGGGAGGTGGATGGGTTGTGAAGACTAAATTCCTGCTGTTCCCAGAGATCATCTGTTACAGGTGAGTAACTATGCTATCTCCAGGAACAAGCAGGAATGTAGTCTTCACATATGGGGACTCCCTAGCTACAGATGCCAGGGAGAAACCACAGAGGTTGTGGGCCCTTTTTGAAAGAGCTCCACTTCCCCCCCATGGATCTCTGGCATCCTACCAGGGATGGTGGGTAGGAGTTGATTAAGTATGGAACAGGTGTTGAAGAACAGCATGACCAACAAGGCATCCCGGCGGGAGTCCTTGTCCAAGCAGTAATGGACTGCGAAGGTATGTACCAAGGCCCAGGTAGTTGCTCGACAGATGTCGTCGATAGACACAGAGGGAAGATGAGCCATAGAGGCTGCCATGGCTCTCACATTGTGCGCTGTGACATGGCCTTCAAGAGGAAGGTTCTTACTCCGCTAGGCAAAAGATATACACTGTGCAATCCAATTAGACAGTGTCCTTTTGGAGACTGAAAGTCCTAAATGACTAGGATCAAAAGCAACAAAGAGTTGGGAGGACTTTCTGTGTTGCTGCGTTCTTTGCAAGTAAAAGGCCAAAGCTCTTTTACAGTCCAAAGTATGAAGATTCCTTTCTACATTAGAGGCATGAGGCCTTGGGAAAAAAACAGGAAGATAAACTGCTTGGTTTAATTAAAAAGGTGAAACCACCTTTGGCATAAAGTGAGGATGAGTCCTAAGGACTACCTTATCATGATGGAACCTTGTATAAGGAGGATCAGCCACCAATGCTTGCAACTCACTAATGCGACGTGCTGATGTGATTGCAATAAGAAAAATAACCTTACAGGAAAGGAATTTTAAAGAGGTAGTAGCTAATGGTTCAAAAGACGGCTTCATGAGCTGGCCAAGAACCAGATTTAAATCCCATGCCACCGGTGGTGGCTTAATGGGAGGCTTAGTTAGAAGAAGGCCTCTAATAAATCTCGCTATGATAGGATGAGAAGAAATAGGTTGCCCATTTAAAGGTTTGAGAGAAGCTGCAATAGCACTCAAATGAACTCTCACTGAATTGGTCTTAAGCCCTCCATTAGACAAATTAAGGAGATATTCCAGTAATGATTCCAGAGGTATTGCAAGAGGATTAAGACCCTTCTGCGAACACCATATGGTAAACCTTTTCCACTTAAAAGCATAAGAGCTTCCTGGAAGCATAAAGGATATCCTTTACTTGCTGAGAAAGGCTAAGACCATGAAGTTCTAGGCTTTCAGCAACCAGGCCCTGAGATGTAGAGACTGGGGATTGGGATGCCACAGCATCCCGTCCTCCTGGGATAGGAGATCTGGAGCAGATCCTAGCTCCAGAGACGGAGCTTGAGAGAGATGTAAGAGCAGAGGGTACCACACTTGTCGTGGCCAATGTGGGGCTATGAGAATCATACGGCCTCTGTCTCTCTGAAGCTTGAATAGGGTTCTGGGAATTAGGGGAATGGGTGGGAAGGCATACAGAAAGTCCCAACCCCAATGGAGGAGGAAGGCATCCCTGGCCTGAAAACCCTGAGCCGGAATTCTGGAACAGAACTGGGGAAGATTGGCATTCAGCGAACTTGCAAAGAGGTCTATGTCCGGGGTTCCCCAAAATTGGAAAATGTTGGCCACCTGGTCTGCATGGAGAGACCATTCATGTGGAAGCAGAACTCGACTGAGTCTGTCTGCCCAAGAGTTTTGAATGCCTGGAAGATACACTGCAAGGAGATGAATCTGATGCTCTCTGGCGAGGGCCCAAAGTCGTAAAGCTTCGTTGCAGAGCGACAGAGAGCCTGTTCCGCCCTGCTTGTTCACATAGAACATGGCTACCTGGTTGTCCGTCTGAATTAGGACAGTTTTGTAGCTGAAATGGGTGTGAAACACTCAAAGAGCAAGAAAGATTGCTCTGAGCTCTAGGAGATTGATGTGGAGATCGGTCTCCTGTGGAGTCCAGGTACCCTGGGTAGAGAGACCTTGCAAATGGGCTCCCCAACCGACCTGTGAGGCATCTGTTTTTAGAGTTACTTGAGATGGGGGTGGCTGAAAAGGGGACCCCACCAACAGATTCTGGGGTGACTGCCACCATTGGAGAGACAAAATAAGACGATCTGAGGTTGCTATTTTGTCTGACAGGCAACCTGACGCCTGAGTCCACTGAGTGGATAGAGTCCACTGGGCTGCCCTCTTATGGAGGCGGGCATAAGGGACCACATGCACGGTGGATGCCATGTGGCCTACCAATTGTAACATTTCCCGAGCAATGAGGTGAGACTTTAGCATTGCTTGGGAAGCTTACTGCACAATGCGAAGGCAGCGGGACTGTGGAAGATAGGCCCTTGTCTGTCTGGTATCCAGCAGGGCTCCTATGAACTCTAGACACTGAGTGGGAGCTTGGTTGGATTTTGGGAAGTTTATGACAAGTCCCAAATATTGAAGGATACGCATTGTGCGAGATAGAGAAATCCTGGCCTCTGGCTCTGATGGGGCTCAAATGAGCCAATCGTCCAAGTAAGGAAAGACAAATATTTTTAGGGTGCGGAGAAATGTTGCTACCACAGCCAATGCATTTTGTGAACACCCTTGGTGCTGAGGCCAGGCCAAAAGGAAGAACTCTGTATTGGTAGTGCTTCCCTTGAAATAGAAAGCAAAGAAACCTTCAGTGAGTTTGATGGATGAGAACATGAGTGTACGCATCCTTGAGATCTAGAGAACAAAGCCAGTCCTGACTCTGAAGGTATGGCAGTAGAGCTCCCAGAGAAATCATTTTGAATTTCTCTTTGAACAGGAATTCGTTCAATTCTCTGAGGTCCAAAATGGGTCTGTGCCCTCCTGTTTTCTTTGGAATAAGGGGGAATATCACCCTGCACCCTGTTGATGAATAGGTACTTCTTCTATTGCCCTTTGGGCAAGAAGCAGACTGACCTCGTGCTCTAACTGGGAGTTGAGAGAGGTCTGAGAATTGAACTGTCTTACCATTGTAGGAGGGGGCATGTTTAGGAAGTGAAGCTTGTATCCCTCTCTTACAACAGACAGAGTCCAACTTTCTGCTGTTATCTGCCCCCATCTGGGGGCAAAATAACATAACCTTCCTGGAATGGTGTAAGGCTCTGGCCCCTTCAGGGCCAGGAAGACAAAGTTCTCTAGATGTGAGTCAAAGCCCCTGTGGAGGCTAAGTCTGCTGAGCCGGTTGAGGCTTAGCAGCCTTTGTCTTTCTTTGTTTAGATTGTTGCTGACCCTTTTGGGCAGACTGACCTGAACGATGCCCTTGCTGGGTATAGGAGGGGTAGAACAACTTCTTTCTAGTGAAGAATGTTTTTTTGTAGGACTTTTTCCTTGCAGGATCAGCTGTAGATTTTGATAATCTATCCAAGGTGAGATCAGCATCTAGCTCATTAGCTTTCTCTTCCCAATTTTTGCCAAAGAGATTCTCTCCTGTGCAAGGAATATTCCCCAATTTGTCCTGTATCCAAAGTTCCAAGTCAGATGCCTGGAGCCAGGCAATCCTACGTGCGCCAATGGCAATAGCAGAAGTTCTGCTTATGCACTCAAAGTAATCAAAAGCTGCACGATTTACGAATTTGGAAACATCCTGAGCATGTTTGATAAGTGCAAGATAATCTTGTCTCTTATCATCAGGAAGGAGAGGGCTCATAAGCTCTAGATCTCCTGTAACTTCCTTAAGGAACATTCCCATATATAAAATGTAGGAACTAATCCTGGCAGAAAGCATTGAGGCCTGGAAGGTTCGAAGCCCAAAGGCATCAAGAGTTCCACCAAAGGAGCACTACACCACGTTGCTAGAAGACACCCAGTCCAAAATACGTGGTTTAACAGGAAGGATTCTTTTATTGAAAAATAGATTAATATTTAACAGCAAAAAGCCCAAATAGCCCGACGTGAGTTCTACATTCACGTCCTGGAGGATTAGATGCATGTCTTTTTTGCACTCTTGATCCTTCTCATAGCTGATTCTACCACCATGGAATGGTGGGGCAGCTGATTTTTTTGAAATCCAGGACAGGGAGGAACTCGATACATGGTATCGAGCCTACGAGAATGAGGAGAAGTGGTGAAAGGTGCTTCCCACATCCTTAGCATGAGATCATGCAAGATCTCATGAATAGGCAAAGAAGCTGCCTCTTTGGGAGCTTTAGGATACTGTAAAATCTCCAATTCCTTTGCCCTAGGCTCTGTTTCAGGAGCCACTGTCATGGAAAGACCGAGCCACATCCCGGATAAAATCCTGGAAGGATATATCCTCTGGAGGAGACATCCTATGTTTAGGAGAGGAAGAATCCTCAGGAAGAAGTACTCTGGTATTGACAGAGCTGTCAGAGTCTTCAGACTCGTCAGAGGATTCAAAGTATCTCCTGTCCGGGTAATCGTGCAGTGCATGATACTGGTACCGATCGAAGTTGGTATCGACAGGGTCCGGTACCGACTTGTCAGTACTGGAGGGCACAGCATGCGTTGGTACCGGTAGTGCACCTGCCGACGTCGATGCAATTGCCGCCGGTACCGATACCATTTGAATTGTCTGAAGCGGTTTCGGGGGCATCAATGCTGAGAGAAGAGCCGCCAGACTGCGTTCAATAGCCAAGAATCTCTGGTCTATCGACGCTGCCGATGCCTGGGTATCGGTGCCAGACAAAGCGACCGGTACCCCAGAGCATGGCACCAGTAGTTCTGCCGAGGTTGGGGCCTCGAGAACATCCTGGAGCCCTGATGATGCTTTGGAAGCCGAAGCCGCCTGCTGGGGCAATTTTGCCGGTGTGAGTCCCTCAAGGGCAACGCCAGAAGCATCTCGATACTTAGAAGGAGATCTACCCTTTGAGGACCGGCCAGACTTATGTTTAGTTACCTGAGATCCATGGGAGGAAGACAAAGCCCTGGAAGATGTTGATGCCACAGATGCTGTATCGGAGAGAAAAAGGGTGCTAAGTTTAGCAGCTCGGTTTTGCCGACCCCTCTTCCACATCATCCCACAGGCAACACACTCGGAGATAGAGTGGTCAGGGCCTAAACATTTGAGGCACCACTCATGGGTGTCGGTGACGGAGATAGTACTGCCACACTTGGAACACTTTTTAAAACCCGAAGCGGGTTTTTCCATTGTAGAGGAAAGTTGGGCCTAGTGCCCGAAATGACTCCAGGAAAAGTACTCTTTTTTTTTTTTTACGGAAAAGAAAGAAAGAACCGGCAGTACCGGTGTAGCATCGAAGAAAGGCAGACGTGACCACAAAAAAGAAGAATAAATGGGATATTTTCTGAAGTGACAGGAAGTGCGACCTGCCGGCTCCACAGAAAATGAAGAACTGGGGAGAGACAGTTGGGAAAGGTGGGAAGGCAGCACGCAGGCGCTGTGGGGTGCTCCCAAAGGCTTCCTAATTGGAAGCTGGGGAGCGTTCCCGCGCAGGCTCCGTCGGTACTGATGATGCCCATATGTGAAGACTACATTCCTGCTTGTTCCTGGAGATACAACTTCCCACAAGCAACACGTTATATTAGTTGAAAGCACTGTTAATGCATGTTATTCACCATAGGACTCACTGCATAAAAATAGGACCCAAGACAAATAATGAGCATTAACATTAGCACATGCTACTAATAAATTACCTCCCAGGTGAATTATTGCAGACATGTACAGTACATTCCTTCAGTTTGTGACATCCAGAAACCAATACACTGCAATTCACTTATATTACATACTATAGTATATTAATTATTTTTTTAACAACCAAAAATGCATGGCTTTCAAAAACCTAACCCTTGAGACAGGTTACTTACTGGAACATGTTTGGGATATCTGGGAGGTCATTATTTCAAATTGCTTGTTTTCAGTGACATTATTATTTTGCAGTCTTTGTATGTATGTTTTCCACTATCATCATTTGATATATTTTATCAGGTTAATATTTAAACTCTGCATTGAGCTTTTTATTAAAACGTCAGCTGCATTATTTAAATCATGAATATTCAGCACTGCTATCTCAATAGTGAGCAGTGCTAAATATACATCAAATCAGTTTATCAAACTTGAATATCTGGACAGAGTGGGCACAGGCCTGCTATCCTACTACTACTGAACATTTGTATAGCACTACAAAACGTATGCAGTGCTGCACAGACACATGTAAGAGACAGTCCCTGTTCATAAGAATTTACAATCTAGTCAAGATAGTGGTGATATTCAGACTGCTATCCAGATCAAGTTGTTGTGCTGTCGAGTCCAGATAAAGTTAGGACACAATTTTTGCTGTCCTAACTTTATCTGGATAGTGGTCTGATATTGCTCCTCTCTGGATAACTTGCCACTTTGCCCACACACTGCTCCGGCACTATCCAGATAATGCTGAGGTGATCTGTAAGGCTATTTGGTGACTTTATATGTATAGTATCTGCACTGCTGCTGAATACCCAGGAACAGTGGCCGTCAACGCAAATACCCCAGATAGCGACTGACGCTACATCACTACTTGAGTATTGGCTTGCCTGTTTTTAGTAAATCACATATGTATTATGGTACCTTCCTATTGTTTCTCCTATGTTTAAAAGTTACTTTTCTCATGTCTAATTTGTATGAAAGTTATTTCACTGAATATAAGCCATTTTGAAACAGTTAACCATCCTGAGATTATGTCTATACTGAACTCATTGAAATCCTAACACTGACTAATCTCTTAAATGCTAACTTCTCTCTTACAATTCACAGGCTTTTCTCATCTGCTCCGTTTTATTGATTTTTTTAAAATCTTTTTCCTTGCTTCTTCTTTCCAGCCTCTTCTCCTTTCACCTTCCCCAATTTCTCTTCTTTCCTTGGCCTACTTGTTTTCTTTCATGTCTCTCTAACTTCCTTTCATTCCCTTCAGTTTCCCTCCACCCATCCCCAACCCAATCTCCTTCCCTTTCCTCCCTCCTTTCTGCCTCTTCCCATGAGCATCTATTCCCCCTCCTCCCACCATCTTCTCCCTTTTCTCCCCCCCCCCCCCGTGTCACACTTTAGTCTCTTTCCATTCTTCCCTTTGGCCTTCTTTCTTCCTTTCTATTAGCCGCCTCCTCTTATCTTCACTCCATTCCACCATAGTGCTTCCTCCTTCACTATGGCCAGGTGGCAAATGGTTGCCCCAGGCCACAGCAGGAACTCCCTCTTGCTCCACTGCAGCCAGGATGTACCCTGATCACTGCAATAGTATCCTGTCTTCAAGGTAGCTTGGCAGAAGGCACTCTAGGCCACTGCAATAACTTTCCCCACTCTGTCCTGGAAACCAGGGGATGCTTCAGGCCATACTTTTGAAAATAGGGAAATTACTAGAAAGCACACTAGGATGCTGGCCAGGGCCTGGTAGGATAAGGTTGTGTGTGGATAGAATCCAAGAACTAGGAGCATTTCAGACACTGAAGTTCACAGACATGGGAATTTATAATATGGCTATGATTATTTATCTCATAAGTAAAGGATACAATATATCACAGAGTGCTTATCTAGTCCTAACATGAATCTCTCTCCCTTCCTTTGAACACAAACCTCTCAGCTGGTGTCTTCTGCTCAATAGAACTTCCTTTTGGTCTTTCTGCTGGATGGTCTCTCCTCACCTCCTGCAGGCCCATCGCAAGTCTTCCATTCTTAGCAAAGGCCATTTAGAAGGTGGCACAATACCAGCTGCAAGACTACATTATTTCCCATGCATCACTCGATATACAGCAATACCACTTCAGGCCCAAGCATGAAGTTGACACACTCCTAACTGCCCTCACTGACAGACTCACAAAGGGCATGGACAAATCACACAAAGGCTTCACATTTCATCATGATATTCCTCGATATTGCCTCTGCATTTTACTCGGTCATTCAAAACATTCTAAATATTGTGATTACAATCCCTGGGACTCAAGGATGTCACCTTGAAATGGTTCCACTCATACCTCACAGACCAAGAGGTTAAGACCGGATCATATTAGATTTAAAAAAAAGAAAAGAAAATCTCTGTTAAATATCCTCAACACCCTGCAACCAACAAGGAGTCCCGCTAGGCTCTTCACTATCATCCTTACTATTTAATTTATACCTTCAGCCATTCTGCCCAGTCATCCAGGCCCATAATGTATTCTACCACATATATCTGGAAGACACGTTATACATACCGTTCTTCACCAAATACTCTTCCTACACCACATTACTAAATGCTTCACTGCGGTCATAAACTGGCTCTCTCAGCACATCCTCAACTACAAGAAAACTGAGGTCCTCCATGCCACAAGAGATCCTAATTTCCACCCTGCAACCTTGCTGACGATACCCAGAATGCCTAAAGCCATATTATTAGTCAAAACTCAAGTATGATACCTAGGCATAATCCTGGATCAGTGCCTCACTATGCAACCACACATCAGCAACACAGTACCGTGTATCACAAAATAAAGACACGCCAATGGCTCCGTCTACTTCTAGACTATGGTGACTTCCGCACAGTATTTCAGACCTTAGTATGCCCACACCTGGACTTTTGCAATATAATCTTGCAAGGCTTTCCAACTGGTGCAAAAACTGCTGCCAGCATCCTACATAGCTCCTCCAGCATCTGGAACAATCTCATCATAGAGTTCCATAAGGATCTTAAAATCCATCTCTTCAAGGAACACTTTGATAGTGAAACATGAATCATCAGCTCCCATCCCTCTCCCCCAATTCCCATTGTACATACTCCTTCACCCCCCACTGTAAAAATTAATAGTTCAGTGTAGAGGATAACCTCATAATCTTCCAAGTTCAGACCCCAGGTTCTGTGTATCTGTTTGTTACCAGTTCATTGTAAACCACTTTGACGCTGGAATAAAGCAGTATAAAAAAACCTATAGCTATAGAAATAAATCAAATTGAATTTGCTGATTTCCCCCAACCATCTTATTTTATAGGGCTTTGGTCCATAAAATATGTCTGCCTGCCATTGGCTGCAGTCAGGTGACATTAGGTGCAGTGCCTTGCTAACATTGCAGGATTAGACAGCCTGGCACTTAGAAACAGTAGCCTAATTTTATCTTGGTCTCAGCATCTGCTCTTGTGGTGCGAAGTCAGTACATGTATATGCGATGAATGCAGCTTATCACAGGCCTCCTGGCGCTTGAAGTTTGTAGAGATGTCTGGAAATGTTCTACAAGTCCACTCAATATTCTCAAGGCCTGGTGTAGAAGCTCCAACTCAGAGTCCCTTAACTGAACTTTCCAATTTTATTACTAACCTAATACACGAGGAGGGTTTTTTTTTTAAAAAAGGGTTGCCTAGATTTACATGTGTGTTTACACGGTATTTTAGTGGTTTCTGCGCCTAAACGGCCACTTATACATATAATGTAGTCAGTTGCTATTCTGCAAGTTCGTGCATTGAACATGTCACACTTTCACTGTGGGCATGTACAGGGATGGAGTTTGAATAGAGCATTGGAGGTGCGCAAATTTATGTGCATAAATGATAAAATACAGTCAAACCTCGGTTTTCATGATTAATCCGTTCAAAAAAGTCTGACTAAAACCGAGACGTATAAAAACTGAGGCAATATTTCCCATAAGAAATAATGTAAATCCAATTAATCCGTTCCAGACACCCAAAAATATTCACAAAAAATATATTTTATAGAGAATAACTATATTTTTACATACAGAAAACAATGAGAAATAAATATAAATGACGAATGAAATGGATAAATGAACATTTAACATCACTGAAAGCAAGCTAAGTACAGTACTGTACAGTACAGTATGTTAACATCTGGCCTTAGCCACCCCTGACAAGCTGCTGTGCCCAGCTCTCTTCGGAATCACATTGGATTCAGCCCATTAAAATACCTTTACATTATCTGCTCAATGCTTCAGAATGGCAGAAAATCTTAATGATATAGCTTCAGACGTACCCTGCAAGAAAAAGAACTGCCTCCCACATTCATGCAACATCTCCTGCTTACGTTGACAGCTTTTCTTCCCTGCTACCTCCGAGCCTGAGGGGGCGCTCCAGAGAACAGGCAGGCGGTGGACGAGATTGGGGCCTTCCTCTCTGCGCAATCCTTGCCTCTCTGACTCTGACCAGGCTCGAGGATGTGTTTCATTTACGTGCTCAGCTGGCTTTCGCTTCTCATCACGCTGGCGATCGGTGAGTCCGGGGGCAGTGCTGCCGGGACCGGGGCGGGAGTTCCGGCAGTGCATACAGACCGGTATGCAGCGTGAGGGTGTATGTATTTATAGTACTGTACTTTACGAAAACCGAGGCGATGTACGAGAACCGGGACAAAATCTCAGTCAAAAAAGACGTTGAAAACCGAAGCGATGTATGAGAACCGGGACAAAATCTCAGTCAAAAAAGACGTTGAAAACCGAAGCGTATGAAAACCGGGGCGTATGAAAACCGAGGTTTGACTGTACTATAACTTACGCACACTTGAAAAATCTAGGCGCAGGCATTTTACACATAGGGCAGGAGTAAGGGCTTGCACCTAGTTTAATATGCATTTTGACCATTTATGTTCCTACTTTATAAAGTAGGGTAAAGTATTGTGTGCCTTACTTATTAAAATAGCAGAAGAAAAAACTTGCTTGCTTTTGCTTCATACATGAATTTAGAGATCAAAAAAGAGTTAAAGTAAGGCTGAAAGCACACTTTTGTAGATTAAAGACTAGTGTACTTTCAGCTCCACTTATACCACATTTTATGGAGAAATACCCAACAATCAGAATTTTTGGTGGAGAGTAACTGTTCAGAGAGGCAGCAAACTGATAAGTTGTTGGACTCAGATCACTATCTCAATTCTGAAGAACAATGAATTTATCATCTTCAATCAGTTTACCCTAAAGGGCTTAATATCGAGGCTGAATGGGAATCTTTAATCTGAAGTTAAGTTTAAATTGACGTTTGATTATATTAAGGATGCAATTATGTACGTTAATGAGAATTAAGTCTTGAAAAGATGCTGATGCCATCTTTATTGTATTCTTTCAGAGTCAGAGATCAAGAGTATGAATACGGATGCGCTGAAAGATTAATGGAACTCTCCTGATGCAGAATGTTTTATTCGAAACAGACTTTACGTTTGGACTGACTTTTTTTTCAATTGTAACATTTATTGCTAGAGGTGAGATAAGTACTTTATGGTTAAACTTTGTGATGACCTGATATGTTTTAAGAACAAGCAGATGACTGATGATTATATCATCAGGGGAAAGAAAGTAAGAGTGTGATCTTAAGTACCCTTTGCTGAAGATCCTCTTCATTCATTTACTACTAATAAAAAAAATTTAAAAAAAGGAAATATAATATTTAGGGGGTTATTTTGGAAGCCCCATTCATGCTTTGGATTCCTGAAAATGGACATATAGAGAAGCAGCAGCCTAGTGGTTAGGGCAACCCTGTGATCAAAAAGACCAGGGTTCAGAATCCCACTGACTCTCCTTGTGGCCTTGGGCAAGTCACTTAACCCTCCATTGCCTCAGGTACAACCTTAGATTGTAAGCCCTCCTAGGACAGGGAAAGTGTAATTATTCACCTGTAACAAGTGATCCCCAGGAAGAGCAAGAATCAGTCTTCACATATGGGTGACGTCGGTACCGATGAAGCCTGTACAGGAACGCTCCCAAGTGTCCAATAGGAAAGCCTTTGGGAGCAATCCACTGCGCCTGCACATCTGCCTTCACAACTCCTCTCCTCAGTTGAGTTTGTAGCTAAGAGATAGAGAAAAAAAATAAAAACTACCCTACAACTCTTAGGGGAGGAGGGTGGATTGTGAAGACCAATTCCTGCTGTTCCCAGAGATCATCTGTTACAGGTAACTATGCTATTTCCAGGAACAAGCAGGAATGCAGTCTTCACATATGGGACTCACTAGCTCCCAGGCACCAGACTGGCATGGGGAGAACAGTGTGATCCCTGAGGCTAAAGTATAGAGCCAAAGAGTGTGGACACTGTGGCCCAGTAGACTCTATTCCAGTCTGCTGCACCACCTCTAATGGAAGTCTGGTCTCTTGTAGAAGTCCGGGATGGAGGGTAGGAGTTGAGTTTAAGTCCCAAAAAGGTGCTGGAGTACAGCTTGGCTAAAGACAATGTCCCAACAGGAGTCCCTGTCCTGACAATAATGTGCAGCAAAAGTATGAATGGAGGGCCAGATAGCTGCCCAACAGATCTAGTCAATGGATACAGAAAGAGTAGTTACTCACCTGTAACAGGTGTTCTCCAGGAGCAGCAGGAATCAGTCCTCACATATGGGTGACGTCGGCGCCGACGGAGCCCTCGTGCGGAGCATTTCCCCAGCTTTCAAAGAAAGCCTTTGGGAATTGCAGCATGCATGCGCGGTCCCCTTCCCGCCCAAGGGTGCCATCTTGCTCAGTCTGATGACATAGCTAAAAGACAGAAAAAAATTAGCAAAATAAATCATATGACTGCAACTCCAAGGGGAGGAGGGAGGGTTGTGAGGACTGATTCCTGCTGCTCCTGGAGAACACCTGTTACAGGTGAGTAACTACTCTTTCTCCAAGACCAAGCAGGAAGTCAGTCCTCACATATGGGACTCCCCAGCTTAAGGCTACCGGAGACCCCAAGCGGAAAAATGAGCTCCCTCGAGCTCGTCAGCACAGAAGGAAGGAATCTTCTCTGAGAACGCCCCCGACCGGTAGCCCAACATCAGGGCCGGAGGGTAGGAGTTGCCTAAACCCCAAAGAGATTATGGAGTACTGCCTGTCCGAAAGCACTGTCCCTGCGGGACGCCCTCTCAAGGCAGTAATGGGCCGCAAAAGTCTGGCTTGAAGACCAAGTAGCGGCCCGGCAGGTGTCTGCCAACGGAACGGAGCAGAGATGAGCCACTGACGCAGCCTTCACTCTGACACGATGAGCCGTGACTCGACCCTCCAGCGAGAGGCCGGCTGCCCCATAAGCCCAGGCGATACAGTCAGCGACCCATATGGACAAAGTACGCTTGGAGACAGGGAACCCCAACTTATTGGGGTCAAAAGAAACGAAAAGCTGAACAGCCTTTCGATGCTCCCGCGTACGGTCAAGGTAGAAGGATAACGCCCTCCTACAGTCCAGGGAATGCAAGACCAGCTCAGCCCGGTTGGCATGCGGCCTGGGAAAGAAGGTCGGAAGAACCACCTCCTGAATGAGGTGAAAAGGTGAGACAACTTTAGGAAGAAACTTAGGGTGAGTCCGTAGGACTACCCTATTCCTGTAGAACCTAGTGTAAGGAGGATCAGACACTAGTGCCTGCAGTTCACTCACTCGCCTAGCAGAGGTGAGAGCTACCAGAAATAAAGTTTTCCAGGAGAGAAAACGGAGAGGGCAGGTAGCCATAGGTTCAAAAGGCGGACAAGTAAGCCGCTGTAAGACCACATTCAGATCCCACTCAGGGGCCGGTGGACGCAAAGGAGGCTTAAGCAGAAGGCGGCCTCTGAGGAAACGAGCCACCAAAGGGTGGTTGGAAAGAGGCCTGCCGTCCACCGGCGAGTGGTGTGCTGAGAGAGCACTAAGGTGAACTTGGACAGAGATAGACTTAAGGCCCAGATCGGAGAGGTAGAGCAAATATTGCAATACTACCGCTACCAAGCATGAGAAGGGATTCTCACTGTGCTGAGCACACCATGCGGAGAATCTACGCCACTTAAGAGCGTAGGATTTCCTGGTGGATTGACGCCGAGAGGCCAAGACCACATCTTCCACCTCTCGAGGTAGTAGTAGGGGAGCTAGGACTACCCTTTCAGCAGCCAGGCCATCAGATGAAGGGACTGGAGGTTGGGGTGCAAGAGAGTCCCCTGATCCTGAGACAGGAGATCGTGTTGAAACCCCAAAGGAAGAGGTGTGTCCACTGCCAGTTGTAGCAGAAGCGGGAACCACGGTTGCCTTGGCCACCTGGGGGCTATGAGAAACAATGAAGCCCCGTCCCTGAGGACTTTGAACAGTGTTCTGGACACTAGTGGTGTGGGAGGAAACGCATACAGTAGGCCTGTGGACCACGAGATCAGAAACGCATCCGCTGCTACTCTGAGAGGATGCGGTTGTCTGGAGCAAAATCTCGGGAGTTGCCGGTTCAGAGGACTGGCGAAAAGGTCCATGGTGGGGAGCCCCCACTTGAGAAAGACCTGCTGAACCACCAATGGGTTCAATCTCCATTCGTGTGGTTGCAGGAGCCGGCTCAGTCTGTCTGCCAGGCAATTTTCCTGACCTGGGAGGTAGACAGCCTTGAGAAGGATTCTGTGATTGACAGCCCAAGAGCACAGTCGTTGTGCCTCCTGACAAAGAAGGAAGGAGCCTGTGCCTCCTTGTTTGTTCACATAGAACATGGCAACTTGATTGTCCGTCTGGACCAGTACAGACTGGTGAGAGGCGAGGTGGGAGAAGGCTCTCAGAGCTAGGCGTATCGCCCATAGCTCCAGGAAGTTTATCTGTTGAGTAGCCTCCCAAAGGGTCCAGAGACCCTGAGTACATGTCCCTTGGCAATGTGCTCCCCAACCGAGAAGAGAGGCATTGGTTGTCAGCACCTGAGTATGCGGAGGGGATTGAAAAACCACTCCGAGCACCAGATTCGGAAGATGAAGCCACCATTGCAGAGAGGAGACCAGAAGGTCGGAGATCCTCACTGAGTCCGCTAGGCCCCCTGTGGCTTGATGCCACTGAGTGCGAAGGCTCCACTGAGCAGGTCGCATGTGCAGGCGGGCATTGTGGGTGACATGAACCGTGGAAGCCATAGGGAAAATGGTAGAAGCCATCATAAAGAACAAAATTACACAGCATGTAGATAGTCATGGCCTAATGGGAGACAGCCAACATGGCTTTAGACAAGGCAGATCTTGTCTTACTAATCTGATCTGTTTTTTTGAAGGTGTGCATAAACAGGTAGACAAAGGTGAGTCGGTTGATATAGTGTATCTGGACTTTCAGAAAGCTTTTGACAAGGTCCCCCATCAGAGACTTTTGGCGAAGCTAAAAAGTCATGGGATAGGAGGCAGTGTACTATTGTGGATCGGGAACTGGTTAAAAGATAGAAAGCAGAGGGTAGGGCTAAATGGCCAATATTCCCAATGGAAAAAGGTGAATAGTGGAGTACCCCAGGGATCTGTACTGGGTCCGCTGCTTTTTGACATATTCATAAATGACCTGGAAAAGGGAATAACTAGTGAGGTAATCAAATTTGCAGATGACACAAAACTGTTTAAAGTTGTTAAAACCCAAGAGGATTGTGGAAAACTGCAGGAGGATCTGGATAAATTGGAAGACTGGGCATCCAAATGGCAGATGAAATTTAATGTGGACAAGTGCAAAGTTATGCACCTAGGAAAGAACAACCCACACTATAGTTACAAGATGCAAGGCTCCACATTAGAAACCACCACCCAGGAAAAAGATTTAGGAGTCATCGTGGATAACATGTTAAAACCCTCCGCCCAGTGTGCAGCGGCGGCCAAGAAAGCAAATAGAATGCTAGGTATCCTAAGGAAAGGGATGGAGAATAAAACAAAGGATATTATAATGCCTCTGTATCGCTCCATGGTACGACCGCACCTTGAATATTGTGTGCAATTCTGGTCACCGTATCTTAAAAAGGACATAGAGTTATTAGAAAAAGTACAGAGAAGAGCCACCAAATTGGTGAAGGGGATGGAAGGCTACTCCTATGAAGAGAGGCTAAAAAGGTTAGGGCTCTTTAACCTAGAAAAGAGGCGGCTGAGGGGAGATATGATAGAGGTGTATAAATTAATGAATGGAGTGGAACGGATAAACGTGGATAAATTGTTTACGCTATCAGAATATAGAAGGACTAGGGGGCATGTAATGAAGCTACAGGGTAAACTATTTAAGACAAATAGGAGAAAATATTTCTTCTCTCAACGTGTAATCAAACTCTGGAATCTGTTACCGGAGGATGTAGTAAGGGCTGTTAGTATAGCTGGGTTTAAAAAAGGTTTGGACAAGTTCCTGGAGGAAAGGTCCATAAACCACTATTAAAAAGGGACCCAGGATATCAATGCTTGGCCTAGTACAAGCACTGCAGAACCTGTGTCTTTTGGGGAAACTGCTAGGTACGTATGACCTAGATTGGCCACTGTTGGAAACAGGATACTGGGCTTGATGGACCTCGGTCTGACCCAGTATGGCATTTCTTATGTTCTTATGTTCTTATGTTCTTATGGCCGAGTAGTCTCAAGAATTGCCTGGCAGAGACCAGGGAATTGCTGCGAAACTGGCTGGCCAGATCCATTAGCCTGTGGGCCCTGTCCAGAGGCAGAAAAGCCTTTGCTTGAAGAGTGTCTAGTCTGGCCCCTATGAACTCTAAGTTCTGGGACGGGAGCTAAGTGGACTTTGCGAAGTTTATGACAAACCCCAAGTGCTGAAGCAGAGCCACAGTGCGAAGGGTGGCCTGTTTGGCCTCTTGGGAAGATTGGCCCCTTATGAGCCAGTCGTCCAGGTACGGAAACACAAAGAGACCCTGAAGCCTCAGGTAGGCCACCACCACTGCCAGGCACTTGGTGAACACCCTGGGAGCGGAGGACAGGCCAAAGGGTAGTACTCTGTACTGATAGTGGTTTCCTCCCACAACAAACCTGAGATATTGTCTGTGGTCTGGATGGATAAGGATGTGAGTATACGCATCCTTTAGATCTAAGGAGCATAGCCAGTCTCCCTGCTGGAGGTAGGGCAGCAGGATTCCAAGGGTAAGCATCTTAAACTTTTCCCTCTCCAGGAACTTGTTGAGGTTTCGCAAGTCTAGGATGGGTCTGAGGCCTCCTGTTCTTTTTGGTACCAGAAAGTACCTGGAATAAAAGCCTTGACCTCTCAGGTGGGGCACCGGTTCCACAGCCTGATCCTTTAGCAGACTTGCTAACTCCTGAAGGAGTAGGTCCCTGTGTAGAGGGGGTCTTGGAGGCTCCCCTGGAAAATAGGAGGGAGGTACCTGGTGAAAATAGAGAAGATAGCCCTTTTGGACTATATGAAGAACCCAGGTATCTGATGTGACGGCTGACCACCTGTGGGCAAAGTGGGCCAGCTGGCCTCCTGTGCTGAGAGAAGCCAGCTGAGGAGAAAAGGACTCGATACCGGCGTATCGGTCCGAGCGGGAAAAGGATCCGGCATCGAACCGGAGAAAAAAAGAGAAAAATAGGGAAAATCAACTTTTTCCTCGGGGAAAAACGAACTACGTCCGTCGGGCTCCGCGGAAAAAAGAAGACTGAGCAAGATGGCACCCTTGGGCGGGAAGGGGACCGCGCATGCGCACTGCAATTCCCAAAGGCTTTCTTTGAAAGCTGGGGAAATGCTCCGCACGAGGGCTCCGTCGGCGCCGACGTCACCCATATGTGAGGACTGACTTCCTGCTTGGTCCTGGAGAATGGATGTTGGCAACTGAGGTTGCCATGGCCCCCACATTATGAGCAGTGATGTGACCCTCCAGGGAAAGTCCCACTTATGCATAAGCAAAAGAGATGCAGTCTGCTATCTATCTGGATAGAGTCCGCTTTGTCACTGGTAGATCAAGGCGACTTGGAACAAAGGAAAATAATTGAGAGGAATTCCTGTGAACTTTAGTTCTATCTAAGTAGTAAGTCAGCATTCGCTTGCAGTCTAAGGTGTGGTCTCGGGAAGAAAATCAGTAGAATTACTAACTGGTTCAGATGGAAGGAGGAGACCACTTTTGGAAGGAAGTGTGGATGGGTAGAGGACCACCTTGTCATGATGGAACCGGGTTTAAGGTGGATCCGCCATGAGAGTCTGCAGTTCACTGATGTGGCGAGCTGACGTGAATGCTATAAGGAAGATTACCTTCCAAGAGAGAAACTTCAATGAAGTGGTTGCTAAAGGCTTGGAAGGTGGCTTTAGAAGTTGAGCTAGAACCATGTTGAGGTCCAAAGCCACTGGAGGCAGCTTAATGGGTGGCTGGGACAACAGGAAACCCCACATGAAGCATGCTAAGGGGTGTGAGGAGATAGGCCACAATGGCACTAAGATGAACTCTGACTGAGTTGGTCTTAAGACCTGCCAAGAACAAGTGGAGGAGATACAACTCCACTGCTTTCTCATTACTGCCAGAATTAAATACAAAGCCCTTACCATAATCTTTAAAATCCTACACAAGGAACCCACAGCCTGCCTTCAGTCTCTCATCTCAGACTCCACAGCCAAAAAGTCACGAAGAAACACCACTCTTAACCTTCTGACAATCTCAACTCAGAAAATCAAGAGCAAGCAATCCATCTGCAATTGAGCTTTCTTCCTATTCACCCTCACGTTATGGAACTCCTTACCTCCACCACTAAGATGATACTCTGACTTATCTGAATTGAGGAAAAAGCTAAAAACATTCCCCTTTCAGAATGAATACAACATGAGACCAGACCCAGAGACTCAACCACCATAAAAATGCACCTCAAGTATCCAACAGCCAAATACTCCTGAACAACATTTAACCATTAGAATCAACATTGTAAATAGTTCAGAGGTTATTATACTGCTGTTTACCATTCTAGTTCCCTGTAAAACAGTGTGCCTTTCAAAGCCCTGTTACATGTTTGTTAACTAGAATCTACTTTGGATTGTAGAAAGGCAATTTAAAAATAAGTTAAATAAATAAAAAATAAAATAAAAAGAAGGGATTCCACTGGGCAGGCAAAGGGGTCAGTGCCCTTTGGAGGAACACCAGAGGGCAAACCTTCACCATTTAAAGGCATAAGATTGCCTGGTGGACTGTTTGCATGATGCAAGCAGGATATCCTTGACCTCTTGTGGCAGTTTGAGGTCAGCGAATACTACACCTTCAGCAGCCATCTTGTGAGGCTTAGGGCATGAAGATTGGAATGGAGAAGCGTCTCTTGGTCCTGAGAGAGGGGTTTAGGCCCGTGCTGGCTTTTAAGCTTGAACAGCATTTTCAGTATCAAGGGGATGGGTGGAAATGCATAAAGCAAGCTCTGTCCCCAATGGAGAACGAAGGCATCTGAGGCTGTCAGTGTAGGGACGAAAGCCTTGAGCAGAACAATGGAAGCTGTGTGGTCTGTTGAGTGGTGAAAAGATATGAGTGGGGTTCCCCACATTCAGAAGATCCAAGTAGCTGTCTTGCAACGTAGGATCCACTCATGTGAATGAAGGATAAAGCTGAGCCTGTCCGCAAGGACATTGAGTTCACCTGGGAGGTACACCACTTTGAGGTGAATTTGTTGTGCAATGGCAAAAAACTAGAGGCGAAGTGCATGTGACAGAGGATAGGATCCTGCTCCCCCCTGTTTGTTCACATAGAACATGGCCACCTGGTTGTCTGTTCTAATACCTGTTGGCCCAAAGGTTGGGTTGAAAAACCCGAAGGGCATTTGTTAGGGCATGCAATGCAGATTTTTGTAGTGTCCACAGACCTCGTGTGGTCAGGTCATTCAGATGTGCTCCCCAACCTAGTTTGGAGGCATTCATGGTCAGGGTGCATCGAGGTGGAGGCATCTGAAAAGATGACCCACTAGATAGGTTCTGTGGGGAAACACCATCAGTGAAGAGACCTGATCAGTTGAGGGGTGATGCGTATCTTGTCTTTGAGATGCCTCTTTGCATGGGTCCATTGAGAAGACAGTCCATGGGCTTGCTGCATGTGTAGGTGGAGCATAGGGACTGTCAAGGCTATGTGTCCCAAGAGGCGTAGCATCTCTTGAGCTGTTATCAGACTTTGTTGCTGTGTTTTATGAGCTTGATGAGGCAGCCAGAGTGATCCTGTGGAATGGAAAGCTTGGACCTGCTGAGTGTCCAAGAGTGTACCGAAGAACTTTGGGCTTTTGTGTTGGAATGAGGTGAGATATTGGGAAGTTTAGGACAAATCCTAGATATTGGAGCATGGTGATGGTGTGATGCAGGGAAAGTTTTACCTCCCATGGGGAGTCTCCCCTGATTAACCAGTCATCTAAGTAAGGGAAGATGACGAATCCTGAAGTGCAGAGATAGGCTGCAACCACTGCCATGCATTTTGTGAACACTCGCGGAGCGGAGGCTAAGTCGAAGGGCAGTACCTGGTATTGGTAGTGGTTTTGCTGAAACCTGAAACACAGATATTGTCTGTGCTGAGGATGAATCAGTAAGTGCATGTATGCCTCCTTTAGGTCTGGAGGTATGGTAGAAGATTTCCTAGAGAAATCATTTTGAATTTTTCTCAGACCAGGAATTTGTTTAGGTCCCTGAGATCCAAGATCCAGGATCCTGAATCCTCCTGTTTTCTTTGGAATGAGAAAATATGTAGAGTAGAAGCTCATCTCTTCCTGAGGAGGAGGAACTCTTTCTATGGCACTCTGAGATAACAAGGTGGACAATTCTGACTTCAAGGGTGTGCTCTGAAGGGGGTTTGTGGGATAGTCCCTTGTGAAGCTGGTGGGGGGTAGATTTTCGAAGTGAAGCAGATACCCCCCTTTGGACGATGTTGAGTGTCCACTATTCTGAAGTGATGAGGTGCTAACTGTGCATACAGGACCACAGTCTGTCTGATATATTCAGAGGCTGGGGACCCTGCTGAGGCAGAGTGGCAATGCTCTGTAGGAAGCAGGCAAAAACTAGGTGCAGGTTATGCCTGCGCTGCTGGTTGGGGCTTATCTTATCTTATCTTATGTTCTTATAAACCGTTATTAAGAAGTGACCAAAGATATCAATGCTTGACCCAGTACAGGCATTGTGGAACTTGTGTCTCTTGGGGAAACTGCTAGGTACATATGACCTAGATTGGCCACTGTTGGAAACAGAATACTGGGCTTGATGGACCTTGGTCTGACACAGTATGGCATATCTTATGTTCTTATAAAAGCTTTGGGTTTCTTGGGATGGTGAGGACACTGTTGGCGCTGCTGTTGCTGCCGAGGCTGGTTAGCAGCTGCAGGTGTGTAGGAAGGATGTTCTATGCTTCTAATTGTTCCATGTAATCTGCCTTGACCTTTGGAAATGCGGTATATAAAACCTGCTAAATAAAAAAATAAATAATTTCTCTTCTTCTTAGAGTAAAAAGGTTTCTTAGGAAGAGCCTTCCTTTTGGAGGAGTCAGCTGTCTTCCTGGAAAGGTGTTTGAGGGTGAGATCATCTGTCACTATCTCACCGGCCTTTTCTCTCCAATCCCTTCCAAAAAGGTTTACTACAGTACATGGGATATTAGCCAACTTGTACTGGAGTCACTCTTCGAGATCTGATGCCTGTAGAGCCCAAATGCAGACTACTGAAGCTCTGCTGGTTGACTCAAAGGCATCAAAAGATGTTCTGGTAATAAATTTTGAAGTATTTTGACATTGTCTGATAAGTACTTGGAATGCATTCCGCTTATCTTCTGGAAGGATAGGGGTAAACGTCTCTAGATCCCGGGTGACATCCTTCAGGAACATGCCCATGTATAGCATGTAGGAGGTAATCCTTGAGGTCAGCATGCATGCCTGAAAACATCAACACCCAAAGGCATCGAGTGTCTGAGTCTTTACCTGGAGGCATAGACGAGTGATTCTTTGAACTCTTTATTTGGCACATGGCTGATTCCACCACCATTGAGTGGCGGGGGAGTTGAGGCTTCTGAAAGTCTGGGCACTCTGGAACTCAGTACATGGTATCGAGCCTTTTGCCAATGGGCAGAACCGCGAGAGGCCTCCCACGTGCGGAACATAAGATCCTGTAAGATGTGATGCACCGGTAAAGTAGCTACCTCTTTAGGCATAGGAGTGTATTGGAGGACCTACAGTTGCTCTGCCCTTGGGTCCTTCTCAGAGGCCACGGTGATCTGCAGCTCTGCTGCCATATCCCGGATAAATTCTTTGAAAGACATATCCTCTGATGGGGACCTGTGCCATTCTTGAGGGGATGTGTCCAAAGGAATGTCTGGAAGGTCTTGGGAACCCTGAGATTCCTCATCAGAATTGGAAGAAGTGGAATCAGCGTGACAAGAAGTCGAAGTATCAGATGTCTTGCTTTTGACCCAGATACTTAATCGATGTTGAGGGTCGATGCCAATACTGATGTGCTGAGGTCGGGGCATTGATAGCTATAGATGTGTCAGCCTGTTGGGTCCCGGTGCTGTCTGTCGGTTGCAACTGAGGCATCGGTCGCAAGAGGACCACCAATGTAGGCTCAAGGGCTGACATCAGGGCAGATACAGTTGGCTGTAGGCAGGGTGCCGAAGCCTGCACTGCTGGAGCTATCAATATCGTTGATTCAGAGGCTGCCAGGAGTGTGGCCAATCTCCTCTCGAGAGCCAGCATGCACTGGTCCAGGGACATGGCTGATGTCTGGGTGGAGCCACCAACGGGACTTTGAGCCACTGTCCCAAAACATGGAACCAACAGCTCTCCAGAGGTTGATTTCTCGGGCATGTCCCAGAGCCCCTCTTGTGCTTTGGAGGACAAGTCCTCCCCCCGAGGCTATTTGGCTGGCTGGTCTGCCTCAGAAGTTCCCTTCGGTGAGTCTCGATGCCGATGGTGGGACTTTCCTCTTGATTCTGTATCGGTCTTTGATGCCAATGTCTTAGACTTACTCTAATGTTTGGACTTTGACGAGACCTGAGACCCATGTGAAGAGGTCAATGTCCTTGATGATGTGGAAGTCACTGAAATAGAATCCGGAGCGAATATCAAACCACATTGTCTGACTTTATTTGTAGGCCTCTCTTTGTCATTTGTTGGCACAAAGGACAAGACTTTGGTAAATAGTAGGGGCCCAAACACTTTAAACCACAGTCATGTTTATCTGTGACTGATATTGTACCAGAACATTTGGTACATTTTTTAAAACCACTGACGAGTTTTTCTATGTTTGAGATTCTCTTCTGAGTCACCCCTAAGGTTATACCTGCCCCAGGCACAAACAGGCATATGAAAAGTGCTTGTTTGGTCAAGAAAATGCCTGGAGAGAGTGGAAAAGGAGCTACACTAATACCGTCTTTATTTTATAATGTGTCAATGAACCCAGAGGGAACGGACGCCCATGTTTTAATTTTGTTATACTGCTGGACATGCCCTTATGCTAGCTTGCATGAGATGGGACGCCCTTGCCCCATGCTTTCCTAAGGAAGATGTCTATGAGGCCATCGGCATGGAGATCCATGTCAGGGGCATCTCTGTTCCTAGAATTGGTTCCAGCATTTTTCTACACATTCCGCCCTAAACGTCCCTGATTTGACTTTGATGTCCTTTCTAAAATGGCACTTGTAATGAGGTATGTATGAAAGATGGCTTTTGTTACATGACTATATGAGCATAGAAATTAATACATATAGAATAAGTCTATAAGTAATGAAGAAATAGGTGAGTGTATATAAGAAGCAAGATACAAGCCAGTGCCATTTTTTTCATCTTTTGCTATTTTTGCTCTTAAGGGTGAATTTTGAGTTATTTTATAAAAAGGACTTAGATTTACGTGCATGCATGTATTTCAAGTAACCTATATAAAATTACCCTCATACAAAGTATGACAAAAAAGAAACAAGACTGTCCCATAAGTGTTTTATTACAAAATCTACAGAGAAATTAAGCATTGTCCCCTTCAAAGTAATCCTCCCCAGAATTAATGCCACGTACGGAAGCACTCGGTAAAGTCCTCCTCCTTGAGGTCCCTCAGGTCCCTCATCACAGTGGCCTTGATCTCTTCTACAGAGGTGAAATGAGTTCCTGGAGAAGAGCCAGAAGTCACACGGTACGAGATCTGGGGAATAAGGAGGGTGGTTGTGAGCTGTGATCTGTTTGTTGGCCAAGAACTACCTCACACTGAGCGCAGTGTGTGCCGGCGCATTGTCGTGGTGCAGCAGCCACGACTTACATCTCCACAGAGCCCACCTGCTGCGTTGAACCTGGTCATGGAGGCGATTGAGGACCTACTGGTAGAAGTGCTGGTTGACTGTCTGACCCTCAGGCACAAACTCATGATGGACCACTCCCTTCTGGTCGAAGAATGCGATCAGCATGACCTTGATTTGGACATGCGCGCCTTCTTGGGTCTGGGTGACAGTCGAGTCTTCCACTGCAGGCTCTTGTCTCTTGCTTTCAGGGTCATACTGGAAGACTCGTCTCCTATGATGACTCGGCCAATGAACTCTGGATCTTCTCCAATCTTCTCTAGCAAGTCTTGACAAACATTGACCCGGTGCTCCTTCAGGTCATCCGATAAAAGCTTGGGCACCATCTTGGCACACACCTTCTGCATCCCCAGCTCCTGAACCAAGATGGTCCGCATTGACTCCCTGTTCAGGCTGAGCTCCTCAGCTATCATCCGCATAGTAACAGAGACAACAACAAACCACCCCACAACCATAGACAGAGACTGGAACACATTCGAAGCAATCACAAAAGAGGAAATATCATCCACCATCTCTCGCCTGAATACCACCACCTCTCCGCTAGACCCCTGCCCTACAGAATGGATAAAGAAAACCAAAGAAGACCTGAGCACACCATTAACCCGCACTGTTAATGAATTCCTCAGCCAAGGACGCATGCCAGACCTCCTCAAAACCTCAATCATCCGACCAACCCTAAAAAAAACACAACCTGGATCCCCTTGACCCCGCCTCCTACAGACTTATAGCAAGCCTCCCATTCACCGCCAAAATCATTGAGAAGGTAGTTCAGCAACAGCTCCAAGAACATTTAGATACCAACAACATACTGGACCCGCAACAACATGGCTTCCGTCCATTCCACAGAGTTGAGACCCTCATGACATCACTAATGAACACCCTTCATCATAGGAACTCAAGCCAAACACTCTGGATATGCCATGATCTTCCTAGACATATCAGCAGCCTCTGACACCATCTCCCACAACATCCTCATACACAGACTACAAGCAATTGGCATCAAAGATACCATACGTCAATGGTTCCATTCCTACCTAACCAATAAACAACTGATCAGCACAAACATATCAACCTCACCCCCCTTCCAGAAACACCAAAGAGTACCCCAAGGATCCACACTATCTGTCATGCTCTTCAACATCTACCTGCAACCACTCTGCTCAATCATACGCGCACACAACATTAACTATCACATCTATGCGGATGACATAATGATCTATGCCTCAATCACAACCTCTAACCCAACAAATAAACATAAGAACATAAGATATGCCATACTGGGTCAGACCAAGGTCCATCAAGCCCAGTATCCTGTTTCCAACAGTGGCCAATCCAGGTCACAAGTACCTAGCAGTTTCCCCAAAAGACACAGGTTCCACAATGCTTGTACTGGGTCAAGCATTGATATCCTGGGTCCCTTCTTAATAATGGTTTATGGACCTTTCCTCCAGGAACTTGTCCAAACCTTTTTTAAACCCAGCTACACTAACAGCCTTTACTACATCCTCCGGTAACAAATTCCAGAGTTTGATTACACGTTGAGTGAAAAAATATTTTCTTTTATTAGTCTTAAATAGTTTACCCTGTAGCTTCATTGCATGTACCCTAGTCTTTCTATATTCTGATAAGGTAAACAATCGATCTACGTTTACCCGTTCCACTCCGTTCATTAATTTATAGACTTCTATCATATCTCCCCTCAGCCATCTCTTTTCCAGGTTAAAGAGCCCTAACCTTTTTAGCCTTTCTTCATAGGAGTATCCTTCCATCCCCTTTACCATTTTGGTGGCTCTTCTCTGAACCTTTTCTAAAATCGCTATGTCCTTTTTAAGATACGGCGACCAGAATTGCACACAATATTCAAGGTGCGGTCTCACCATGGAACGATATAGAGCAGGGGTCTCAAACACGCGGCCCGCGGGCCGCATGCGGCCCGCGAGAGACCTTTGTGCGGCCCGCGATGCAGAGGAAACAAAAACGGGGTTTCCATGGAGACGGAGAAGCGCGCGGCGGTGGCCACTCGCTAGACCAGCGCTATCGTCGTTTCTGTAATGAAGCACTTCACTTCCGCCTCCGTTCCGGCGGCTCCGCTTTTCTTTATTTGGATTTCTGCTTGTAGCATTCAAGTACAGCAGGAGCCGGCAGAAAGGTTTCCTCTTGTAGGTTTAATTGGACTTTGATAGGTCCGTCGCCCACCCAGCGCAGAAGAATAACTCAGCAGCATGAATATGGCCAGGCCTGTGATCTCCCTATGAATGTCCATGCCACAGCACCTGAGACCTTCAGTGTCCTTCAACAAAGAATTCGGGTAGCAGAGGAGCAAGCAGTGTCCTTGATCCAAGACTTGGGGAATCTGGGAGTGGCCAGTCAGAGTCTCCAGCCCATTGCTTCAGAAGTGCATCACCCCATCAGCCCTTACCAGATCAGATGGGACTTCATGGCTGAGAATGACATGCTGTGGAAGAACTGTGAAGCTCTGGTAAGCCGTGTCTGCCACATGGAAAGCAGCATCCAGACTCTGAAGCTGAGCATCTTCAGGCTGCATACGGAGAAGGAACTGAACCCGAAAAACTCAGCTCAGCTGGAGGAGCGTCTGAATATGTTGCAAGAGGAGCATGCACAAGAGCTGAAAGTGGTGCAGCTGGAAATGATGCGATTACGTCAAAAGTTGCATGAGGAGATTGAGGAGAAGGAGATGGCGCAGGATGAAAAGGAGAGATTGAGTGCTGCCCTGGAGATCACCACAGCCACAAAGTCAGATGTTGCAATTGCTGCAGAGGAGCTAAGGACTACAAATAATCAAATAACTCTCAGGTTGCAGGAGACACAGTCTGCCCTGGTGATAAAAGAAGAAGATTTTGCTCTGGCAGTCCAGTCCCGTGATGAGTCCTTGAGAGAGTGTGAGAGAATGAAGGGGCTCATGAAGACAGCAGAGGAACGGGGGAGACAGAAGGCAAGCACTGAATATATGTCTGTGGGGTGAGGTGACTCAGAAAAGAGCAGAATTGCTTTGTGGGAGCCAAATATAAAAAAAAATAAGTATTTGGAAAACTATGAAGGGCAGTATAGCAAATAGAAATAAACACAAACATTCCTTTTGACAAATATTTGTGTGAAACACTAAGGTGCAACCAAGTCATGAGACATTCTTAAAGGATTAACACTAAAGAAGAGCTCCAGGTTTATATGGTACAACAATTTATAGTTTTATTTCTACAGTGTTGTACATTCTAAGTTTGGCTTTTGGGGTTCCCAGTTTAATTGTCTTCCTGTTTCTAAATTGTGATTCCTTGTTTGGTGATGGTGTATGTTCTGCATGTGTAACTGAGCTGAGGTATTCTGTTTATGTAATTCCTATTTGACATTGCCACTTGTTCTCTTTCCCAAGTAGGTCATGTATTGTTATTCTCTGAAATGTGTTGATTTAATATTTGCAGTGTTGCCTTTTGATAGTTAGGGTATGGTGCTTTGTGAGTCCTGGTAGTGCTGTTAGGACACGGCAGGTTTGCTATGGGTTCTAAATGCCATAAATACTTGATTCCCCAAACTACCTATTAAAGAACTAATCACACCCCCCAAAAAGAATATTTTTTGTCGGATCACTCACCCTGACAGGAAACATTTCATGTCTCGTAGTGAGTCCTCCTTTTTAATCAATTTAAAAGACCGACTATCTCGGTCCTGTTTAGACAGGACAACACCCGTTGCCGTCAACTGTTACTACTTAGAGCAACAGAAAAATTAATCCCTTAGTTAGTTTCAGTATAGGCTAAATAGGCAAAGTAATCCATATCTTCATCCGATGCCCAGCCGCAAACAACAGCAAGGAATTAAAAGTACTTAGCTGAATCTCCCCATGGAGTAACTATCATGGTCCAACCTTCGGGGTCAGCTCACAAAATACATCCCCGGTAGGATTCTCGCGACACTGACAGTGTTTCAAGCCGTTGTTCAGCTCTTACAGCTCTTCTTCAGGCGAATAAATCCTCCAGCAACGCAGTTCGATTTAAGTAGAGCAAGAGATGACGTCAGGACCAGCAACAATAGAGAAAACTCCAACTCCTCCTCTAAAGGTCACAAGTGTAGGTTCCACCAATCAATGTCCACATTCATACCTGCAGGTGCTACAGACCCCAGCCGATAAATCCAATACTGTTCGGCATATTGTAAACGTGCCTGGCGATCTCCCCCCCGAGGCATCAACGGAATGACTTCCAGAATCCGCCATCGTAAATCCTCAAAATAATGACCCATCTGTTGGCAATGTGGTACTAAGGGTGCAAAGTCCTGGCGCGCATTGATCCTCGATCGATGTTCCATTAATCGCTTCCTTACAGGGCGGATAGTTCGTCCCACATACAACATAGGACACTGACAAAGTAACAGGTAAACCACAAAAGAAGTTTGGCAGTCCGAATAAGACTTGGAGGGATAATGTTTGCCGGTAATCGGATCTTCCCAACCGGCACCTTCTAACGATGTGGCACAAAAATCACATGTACCACACATAAAATGACCAGTTGGTAAAAACTGAACCCTCGAGTCAGACCCCTCAGGATTTACGATGGCGGATTCTGGAAGTCATTCCGTTGATGCCTCGGGGGGGAGATCGCCAGGCACGTTTACAATATGCCGAACAGTATTGGATTTATCGGCTGGGGTCTGTAGCACCTGCAGGTATGAATGTGGACATTGATTGGTGGAACCTACACTTGTGACCTTTAGAGGAGGAGTTGGAGTTTTCTCTATTGTTGCTGGTCCTGACGTCATCTCTTGCTCTACTTAAATCGAACTGCGTTGCTGGAGGATTTATTCGCCTGAAGAAGAGCTGTAAGAGCTGAACAACGGCTTGAAACACTGTCAGTGTCGCGAGAATCCTACCGGGGATGTATTTTGTGAGCTGACCCCGAAGGTTGGACCATGATAGTTACTCCATGGGGAGATTCAGCTAAGTACTTTTAATTCCTTGCTGTTGTTTGCGGCTGGGCATCGGATGAAGATATGGATTACTTTGCCTATTTAGCCTATACTGAAACTAACTAAGGGATTAATTTTTCTGTTGCTCTAAGTAGTAACAGTTGACGGCAACGGGTGTTGTCCTGTCTAAACAGGACCGAGATAGTCGGTCTTTTAAATTGATTAAAAAGGAGGACTCACTACGAGACATGAAATGTTTCCTGTCAGGGTGAGTGATCCGACAAAAAATATTCTTTTTGGGGGGTGTGATTAGTTCTTTAATAGGTAGTTTGGGGAATCAAGTATTTATGGGATTTATGGGGTTGATTCCCAGGGGTGTTTTTTTTGTGGGAATGGGTTCTAAATGAGCAGTGTTTCTAGTAGTTCCTAATGTGCCTGGCGGTTGGCACTGGTTTATAGTAATGTAGAAATCTTTTAGTCTTTCTTTATCCATACACTCATTAAGAGGCATGTTTACTAAAAGTTAGTGTATGGTAACATTATGCAAATATTTATGCAAATGATGCCCTTATGCAAATGATGCCCTTATGCAAATGAGGCCTGCGTCTTGTGCGGCCCCCGGGTTACTCTACAAGTCCTCATTTGGCCCTCAAAGCAATTTGAGTTTGAGACCCCTGATATAGAGGCATTATAATATCAGAATGCTTCACAGAAGTATCCAGCTGGCTACAAAAGAATAACCTATCCATCAACATAAAGAAAACAGAAGCCCTCATAGTAACAAAGGACCCAGACTTCCCACCACCTTCACACCTCAACATTGGAACCACACAAATACAAATACAACGGCACATAAGGTATCTAGGAATCATCATAGACCAAGCACTCACACTCAAGCAACAAATCAAAAAAACCACCGCAACAATATTCCACAAGGCTAAAACAGTACAGCGCCTCAGACCTCTCCTTGAACCACAGGACTTCAGAACAGTGATGCAAGCCATGACACTCTCCCACCTGGACTACTGCAACATAATCTACCATGGACTTCCAGCCACCCATACCAACCCACTTCGAACTGCCTTAAATACCACAGCAAGGATTATCCAGAAAGCAAAAAAAACCAAGACCACATCACCCCAGTCCTGAGGGAGCTACATATACTCCCCCTCGAAGCAAGAATCAAATACAAATCCGCCCTACTCACTCACAAAGCTCTCTACCAAACTCAGACTTCCCAGCTCCGCACACTACTGCCCCGACCAGCCCACAACAGAACAACCAGACAAACCACCAACAACTCCCTCACCATCCCCCATAAGTGAACTAAATGCAATCAACGGACCTGTAATAGAGCCTTTGAACTATATGCACCAACCCTCTGGAACTCTCTACCGAATCACATCAGAAGCAACAAAGATCCCTTATCTTTCAGGAAACAACTAAAAACCGCCCTATTCCAGGAATACCTCGGACCAGAAACAAGCACCCACCACTGACTACCTCCTAACCACCCTATTTCATCCCCCTGCTCATATGTTCTACGAGACTGTAATACAATATTTATGTCTATGTCCCAAATATTTGTTAAAATCATTAATGTTGGCCACCTGGTGATGGCCCCAACCCCAGAAGTTGACTATTGTCCACCCCCCCTTTTTAATGTTCCACCACTTTGACCCGGTGAAAAGCGGGATATAAATACAGCTAAATAAATAAATAGTCAATCTGCGATCACTCTGTCGATGTTCTCAGCCATCTTTATCGTGGAAGGCCGTCCTAACTTGGGATCATCCTCCACCTCCTTGCGGCCAGCTTGAAGCATTTGTGCCACTCGAAGACTCGCGGCCTTGACATTGCGTCTTCTCCATAAGCCTTTTGGAGAAGTTGGAGACACTCAGTTGGGCCCTTCTCCAACTTAACCAGAAATTTCAAGTTGATTCTTTGCTCCATATTTCTGCCACCTCCAGTTGTATGACAAAGAGATGGAGCAGTGTGCTACAAAAAAAACTGAAAAAGGAAAACCCAGAGTGAGTGAGATGAAAAATATTATAGCAGAATAGTGGCGAGATGTTGCACAACACAGTGACATAAGCGGTTAGCCAATTGGCACCGAGTCATGGGCGTGGCTGCCACAGTCTCGTTTTTTTTTTGTCACACCTCGTATAGTCCAAACATCTATCAGAACAGTGGCAACAGAAGTTTTCTCATCCAGCTCACTCACTGCATGATGCCGAAACCCTGTGCTAGAGCCCAGCACTAATGCTCTAGAACAGGGTTTTCTAAGCAAGTTTAGAGGAGACGTTTTGCTCAGCGAAGCTGTACGCAAACAGCATGCAAATAGGCTATGCACAACATATCTGCACTAAACAAGGAGAGCAAGCCAGGTACATGTGAAAAGACATCTGTTAGCAGCACCTACATGCTATGCACAAAAAGAAAAAATAATTTAGCACTTGTGTGTATGTATTGGAATGCTATTTGGTGATAAGCCCACACCTAAAAATAGAACCAAACCAAATCAAACAGTTCCCCCAGTTATAATATCTTTTTGTTGGAACAGGCTGGAGGCGACTGAAAGAACAACACAGTCGCTCCAGACAGCCAGTTCCTTTTTAATTAAACCAAACAAATTTGGTACTTATCAAACTATGTCCCAGTGAGGTCTCATAATATTCTTCAAAAACAGATTGATATTCCAATGTAGAAGCGGTCACAAGCAGCTTATTCACTCCCGCGGGATTTCTGCGCGTTTCTGAACACTTGATACAGGGCTTGCTGGCTCGAAACGTGCGCGTCATGGAGTGAATAAGCTGCTTGTGACCGCTTCTACATTGGAATATCAATCTGTTTTTGAAGAATATTATGAGACCTCACTGGGACATAGTTTGATAAGTACCAAATTTGTTTGGTTTAATTAAAAAGGAACTGGCTGTCTGGAGCGACTGTGTTGTTCTTTCAGTCGCCTCCAGCCTGTTCCAAAAAAAAGATATTATAACTGGGGGAACTGTTTGATTTGGTTTGGTTCTATTTTTAGGTGTGATTTTTGTGACTGAACCAGGGGATTGGTTGATTTTTGGCATTTGGCGATAAGCGGCAAAGCATAGTTACTCACCTGTAACAGGTGATCTCCAGGAACAGCAGGAATTTAGTCTTCACATATGGGTATCATCGGCATCAACGGAGCCCGCGCGGGAACGCTCCCCAGTGTCCAATAGGAAAGCATTTGGAAGCATCCCACAGCACTTGCGTGCTGCCTTCCCATCTTTCCCAACTGTCCCTCTCCAGTTGAGTTTAAAGCTGAGACAAAGAGAGAGGGAAAGAGAGAAAGAAAGATACAACTCCTAGGGGAGGTGGGTGGGTTGTGAAGACTAAATTCCTGCTGTTCCCGGAGATCACCTGTTACAGGTGAATAACTATGCTATCTCCAAGAACAAGCAGGAATGTAGTCTTCACATATGGGGACTCCCTAGCTGCAGATGCCAGGGAGAAGGCCCCAGAAATTGTGTGCCCCTGTGAAAGGGCTCCACTTCCCTTCATGGATCTCTGGCATTCTACCAGGGATGGTGGGTAGGAGTTAAGTATGGAACAGGTGTTGAAGAACAGCCTGACCAAACAAGGCATCCCGGCGGGAGTCCTTGTCTAAACAGTAATGAGCTATGAAGGTATGAACCGAAGCCGAAGTAGCTGCTCGACAGATGTCGTCGATAGACACAGAGTGAAGATGAGCCATAGAGGCTGCAATGGCTCTCACATTGTGAGCTATGACATGGCCTTCAGGAGGAAGGTTCTTACTCTCATAGGCAAAAGAAATACACTGTGCAATCCAGCTGGACAGTGTTCTTTTGGAGACTGGAAGTCTCAAATGACTAGGATCAAAAGCAACAAAGAGTTGAGAGGACTTTCTATGTTGCTGTGTCCTTTGCAAGTAAAAGGCCAAAGCCCTTATACAGTCCAAAGTATGAAGATTCCTTTCTGCATTTGAGGCGTGAGGCCTTGGGAAGAGTACAGGAAGGTAAACCACTTGGTTTAAATGAAAAGGTGACAACGCCTTTGGCATAAAGTGTGGATGAGTCCTAAGGACATACCTTATCATGATGGAACCTTGTATGAGGAGGATCAGCCACGAACGCTTGCAATTCACTGATGCGACATGCTGATGTGATTGCAATAAGAAAGATGACCTTCCAGGAAAGGAATTTCAAAGAGGTAGTAGCTAATGGTTCAAAAGGCGGCTTCATGAGCTGCCCAAGAACCAGGTTTAAGTCCCATGCCACCGGTGGTGGCTTAATGGGAGGCTTAGTTAAAAGAAGGCCTCTCATAAATCTCGCTATGAGAGGATGAGAGGAAATAGGTTGTCCATTTAGAGGCTTGAAAGAAGCTGCAATAGCACTCAAATGAACTCTCACTGAATTGGTCTTAAGCCCTGCATTAGATAAATGAAGGAGATACTCCAGTAATGATTCCAGAGGTATCGCAAGAGGGTTAAGACCCTTCTGCGAGCACCATATGGTAAACCTTTTCCACTTGAATGCATAAGAGCGTCTTGTGGAAGGCTTCCTGGAAGTATAACGGATATCCTTTACCTGCTGAGAAAGGTTAAGACTGTGAAGTTCTAGGCTTTCAGCAACCAGGCCCTGAGATGCAGAGACTGGGGATTGGGATGCCACAGCATCCCGTCCTCCTGAGAAAGGAGATTTGGAGCAGATCCTAAATCCAGAGGCGGAGCTTGAGAGAGAAGTAGGAGCAGAGGGTACCACATTTGCCGTGGCCAAAGTGGAGCTATGAGAATCATATGACCTCTGTCTCTCTGAAGCTTGAACAGGGTTTTGGGAATTAGGGGAATGGGTGGAAAGGCATACAGGAAGTCCTGGCCCCAATGGAGGAGGAAAGCATCCCTGGCCTGACAACTCTGAGCCGGAATTCTGAAACAGAACCGGGGAAGTTTGGCATTCAGCGGACTTGCAAAGAGGTCTATGTCCGGGGTTCCACAAATTTGAAACATCTTGGCCACCTGGTCTGCATGGAAAGACCATTCGTGTGGAAGCAGAACTTGACTGAGTCTGTCTGCCCAAGAGTTTTGAATGCCTGGAAGATACACTGCAAGGAGATGAATCTGACGCTCTCTGGCGAGGGCCCATAGTCGCAAAGCTTCATTGCATAGCGACAGAGAGCCTGTTCCGCCCTGCTTGATCACATAGAACATGGCTACTTGATTGTCCGTTTGAACTAGGACTGTCTTGTAGCTGAACTGGGTGTGGAATACTCGAAGAGCAAGGAAGTTTGCTCTGAGTTCCAGGAGATTGATGTGTAGATAGGCCTCCTGTGGAGTCCAGGTACCCTGGGTAGAGAGGCCTTGCAGGAGGGCTCCCCAACCCACCTGTGAGGCATCTGCTGTTAGAGTGGCTTGGGGTGGGGGTTGCTGAAAAGGAGATCCCACCAAAAGGTTTTGGGGTGACTGCCACCATTGGAGGGACAAAATAAGGTGATCTGAGTTTGCTATTTTGTCTGACAGACAACCTGACGCCTGAGTCCAGAGTGGATAAAGTCCACTGGGCTGCCCTCATATGAAGGCGAGCATAAGGAACCACATGCACAGTGGATGCCATGTGGCCTAGCAACTGTAACATTTCCCGAGCAGTGAGGTGAGGTTTTAGCACTGCTTGGGAAGCTAACTGCACAATGCAAAGGCAGCGGGGCTGTGGAAGGTAGGCCCTTGTCTGTCTGGTATCCAGCAGAGCTCCTATAAACTCCAGGGAGCAAGGTTGGATTTTGGGAAGTTTATGAGAAGTCCCAAATACAGAAGGATGCGCATTGTGCGAGAGACAGCAACCCTGGCCTCTGGCTCTGAAGGGGCTCGAATGAGCCAGTCATCTAAGTAAGGGAAGACGAATATTCCTAGGGTGCGGAGAAATGCTGCCACCACAGCCATGCATTTTGTGAACACCCTTGGTGCAGAGGCCAGGCCAAAAGGAAGAACCCTGTATTGGTAGTGCTTCCCTTGAAAAAAAAAGTGAAGGAACTTTTGATGAGTTGGATGGATGAGAACATGGGTGTACGCATCCTTGAGATCTAGAGAACAAAGCCAGTCCTGACTCTGAAGGTATGGCAGCAGAGTTCCTAGAGAAATCATTTTGAACTTCTCTTTGAACAGGAATTTGTTCATTTCTCTGAGGTCTAAAATGGGTCTCTGTCCTCCTGTTTTCTTTGGAATAAGGAAATAGGGGGAGTAAAACCCTGTACCCCATTGGAGAATGGGTACCTCTTCTATTGCCCCTTGACCTAACCTAGTGACCTCTTGACCTAACTGGTCATTGAGAGAGGTCTGAGAATTGAACTGCAGGCTGAGGAAATGAAGCTTGTACCCCTCTCTTACAATAGACAGAGTCCAATTTTCTGCTGTTATCTGACCCCATCTGGGGGCAAAATGACATAACCTTCCTGGTATGGTGGAGGGTCCTGGGCCGTTCAGGGCCAGGAAGGCAAAGTTCTCTAGATAGGAGTCAAAGCCCCTGTGGAGGCTGAGCCGGTTGAGGCTTAGCTGCTTTTGTCTTTCTTTGTTTAGGTTGTTGCTGCTGTCCCTTTTGGGCAGACTGACCTAAACGATGCCCCTGTTGGGTATAGGAGGGATAAAACCTCTTCTTCTTACTGAAGAATGGTTTCTTATAGGAGTTTTTCCTCGCAGGATTAGCTGTAGATTTAGACAATCTATCCAAAGTGATATCATCAGCATCTATCTCATTAGCTTTTTTCTGCCAATTCTTGCCAAAGAGATTCTCTCCTGTGCAAGGAATATTCCCTAGTTTATCCTGTACCTAAATTTCCAAGTCAGATGCCTGGAGTCAGGCAATCCTACGTGCACCTATAGCAATGGCAGAGGTTCTGCTTATGCACTCAAAGCAGTCAAAAGCTGTACGATTCACAAACTTGGAAACATCCTGAGCATGTTTGACAAGGGTGAGATAATCTTGCCTCTTATCATTAGGAAGGAGAGGGCTCGTAAGCTCTAAATCTCCTGTGACCTCCTTAAGGAACATTCCCATATATAAAATATAGGAACTGATCCTAGCAGAAAGCATGGAAGCCTGGAAGGTTTGAAAGAGTCCTACACTCATGTCCTGGAGAATTAGATGCATGCCTTTTTGCACTCTTAATCCTTCTCATTGCTGACTCCACCACCATGGAATGGTGTGGCAATTGAGTCTTCTGAAACCCAGGACAGGGAAGAACTCAATACATGCTGTCGAGTCTTCAAGAGTGAGGAGATGTGCTTAGAGGTGTTTCCCACATCCTTAACATGAGATCATGCAAGATCTCATGAATAGGTAAGGTAGCTGCCTCCTTGGGAGTTTTAGAGTATTGCAGGATTTCTAATTCCTTTGCCCTAGGCTCTTTTTCAGGAGCTATTGTGATGGAAAGACCTCGAGCCACATCTCGGATAAAATCCTGAAAGGACATATCCTCTGGTGGAGACATCCTACGCTGAGGAGAAGAGGAATCCTCAGGAAGAAGTACTCTGGTATCGGCAGAGCTTTCAGAGTCTTCAGACTCATCCGAGGATATGAAGTATCTCCGATCTGGGTGATCGTGCAAGGCACGGTACCGGTACCGATCGAAGTCAGCATCGGAGTGGTCCGATACCGGATGGATACGCATGACTCCGTCCCATTAGAATACCTGCTAATGTCGATGCAGTCGGTGCCGGTACTGGTTGAATTGTCTGAAGCGGTTTGAAGGGCATCGAGGCTGTGAGAAGAGCCGCCAGACTGCGTTCAATAGCCAAGAATCTCTGGTCTATCGACGCTGCCGATGCTTGGGTATTGGTACCGGAAGAAGCGGCCGGTACCCCAGAGCATGGCACCAGTAGTTCTGCCGAGGTTGAAGCCTCGAGAACATCCTGGAGCCCCGTTAGTGCTTTGGAAGCTGAAGCCTCCCGCCGGGGCAATTTTGCCGGTGAAAGTCCCTCAAGGGCAACGCCAGAGGCATCTTGCTGTCTAGAAGGAGATCTACTTTTTGAGGACCGGCTAGATTTATGTTTAGTTACCTGAGATCCATGGGAGGAAGACGAAGCCCTGGACGGCATCGATGCCACGGAGGCTGCATCGGAGAGAAAAAGGGTGCTAAGCTTAGCAGCTCGGTTCTGCTGGCCTCTTTTCGACATCATCCCACAGGCAACACACTCTGAAATAGTGTGGTCAGGACCTATACATTTGAGACATCACTCATGGGTTTCGGTGACAGAGATGGTAAAGCCACACTTAGAACGCTTTTTAAAACCCAAAGCGGGTTTTTCCATTCTGAAGGAAACGTTGGGCCTAGTGCCCAAAATGGCGCATGGCACCTGAGAGAAAATTACTGGAAAGACTCCAGAAGAAATTTTTTTTTTTTAAGAAAAGAAAGAACCACCACCGGCGGTACCGGTGTAGTGTTGAGGGAAGGCAGACGCGACCACAAAAAAGAAGAATAGAAGGGATTTTTTTCTGCGGTGACAGGATGTGCGACCTGTCGGCTCCACGGAAAATGAAGAACTGGAGAGGGACAGTTGGGAAAGGCGGGAAGGCAGCACGCAGGTGCTGTGGGATGCTCCCAAAGGCTTTTCTATAGGACGTTGGGGAGCGTTCCCGCGCGGGCTCAGTCGGTGCCGATGATACCCATATGTGAAGACTACATTCCTGCTTGTTCCTGGAGATTATTATTCTGAGCAGAACTTCTCAGAATAATATTGCCATTTATGCACCTGCTAGCATTCCAGCACATGCGCATAACATTGATCTAGCACATTTCCCGTGACAATTTGTTTTTTAGCACTCTCTTCAGCAAAGTAAAAAAAAAGTTGCAGGTGCTGTATTGCTGAAGAAATAAATTCCTCAGCAGCACCAACTGGCAGACCTAGGAGCTAACCCTTAATGCTGCCTCAGACCTCATGTTAAAATCTCACATTAAAGCTCAGCCTTCTGGTCTTCCACTCACTTTTCTGACTCTGAGCTGCATAGTTAATTGCTTCATTACTATCCATTTCAATAAACTTAAAAATGCATGTATGTGCTGCCATTACCACAAGCATTTGTGCACTGTTTATGCTTACGATGGATTCCTTCCTACTTTGTGTGCCCACACCTAGCATATAAAATGCTACACAAACACTGTGCTATTGCCTGGCCAATGGCAGTGCACTTTTCTTGCATCGAACTGAAAGCCTTAAGGCTACATGCATTTGGCAAGGGAGATTCTCAAAAACTGCCTTATCTTCTGAATACTTTGATATTCCACCATTACTCTCTTTTTAGATCCCCCTCATCATTATCAGTGTAACTAATCAGTTAAAACCTAAAAAAAGTTTAAAAAAAAAATTAGTTCCAAAACTGCTCATTTAAAAAGCTCAGTGCTTCGTTCCCTGCCATATAGCACAGTTACTTACCTGTAACAGGTGATCTCTGGGAACAGCAGGAATTAGTCTTCACATATGGGTACGTCGGTACTGACGGAGCCTGCGCGGGAAAGCTCCCCAGCTTCCCAGAAGGAAAGCTTTTGGGGCCTCCCACAGCGCATGCGCGCTGCCTTCCCGCCTTCCTGACCAATTCTCCTCAGTTCGAGTTTACAGCTGAGACAATAGAGAGGAAAGGAAAGAGAGAGATACAACTTCTAGGGGAGGTGGGTGGGTTGTGAGGACTAATTCCTGCTGTTCCCAGAGATCACCTGTTACAGGTAAGTAACTGTGCTATCTCCAGGAACAAGCAGGAATGAGTCCTCACATATGGGGACTCCCTAGCTAAGATGCCCGGGAGATCCCCTCAAGGGTATGAGACCCTGAAGGGTTCCTCATCTTCCTATGGATCTCAGGCATCCATTCAGGGAAGGTGGGCTGGAGTTGTTCAAGAATGGAACAGGTGTCTGAGGACAGCCTGACCAAACAAGGCATCCCGGTGGTTGTCCAAACAGTAATGGGCTGTAAAGGTATGAACCGAGGCCCAGGTGGCTGCTCGACAGATCTGGTCGATGGACACAGAATTTAGTTGAGCCATAGAGGTGGCCATGGCCCTCACATTGTGAGCGGTGACATGGCCCTCCAGAGAAAGGTTCTTACTCTGGTAAGCAAAAGAGATACACTGAGCAATCCAATTTGACAGTGTTCTTTTAGAGACTGGAAGTCCTATATGAGAAGGATCAAAAGCAACAAAAAGCTGAGAAGACCTTCGATGTTGCTGTGTCCTGTGGAGGTAAAAGGCAAGAGCTCTTTTACAATCTAGAGTATGAAGGTTCCTCTCTGCACTGGATGCATGAGGAGCTGGAAAAAAGACAGGTAAATATACCTCTTGATTAAGATGAAAAGGGGAGACCACTTTAGGCATAAAGTGGGGATTGGTCCTAAGGACCACCTTATCATGATGGAACCTTGTATAAGGTGGATTAGCCACTAGAGCTTGCAGTTCACTGATATGGCGAGCTGAGGTGACTGCAATAAGGAAAATAATCTTCCAGGAAAGAAATTTCAAGGAGGTAGTGGCTAAGGGTTCAAAAGGTGGCTTCATAAGCTGACCAAGAACCAAATTTAAATCCCAAGCCACCGGAGGAGGTCGAATGGGAGGTTTAGTCAAAGTTAGGCCTCTCATGAATCTTGCGATAAGAGGATGAGAGGAGATAGGTTGTCCATTGAGAGGTTTAAGAGATGCTGAGATAGCACTCAAATGGACCCATACTGAATTTGTTTTGAGTCCTGCATTGGAGAGATGCAGGAGATATTCCAATAGAGAATTCAAGGGGAGTGCTAAAGGGTCAAGACCCTTTTGAGCACACCAAATGGAAAATATTTTCCATTTAAAAGCGTAAGAACGCCTAGTGGAAGGTTTCCTAGAGGCATGGAGGATATCCTTCACTTGCTGCGAAAGATTGAAGTCTTGAAGGTCTAGGCCTTCAGTAACCAAGCTCTGAGGTGAAGGGACTTGGGGTTTGGGAGCCACAAAGTCCCCTCCTCCTGAGACAGAAGGTCTGGAGCCGCTCCCAAGTCCAGGGAGGGGGCTTGGGAGAGATGCAGAAGTAGAGGGTACCACACTTGGCGTGGCCAGCGTGGAGCTATGAGGATCATGGACCCTTGATCCCTTTGAAGTTTGAACAGAGTCTTGGGAATCAAAGGAATGGGTGGAAAGGCATACAGGAAGCCCTGACCCCAATGAAGGAGGAAGGCATCCTTGGCCTGAACTCCCTGACATGGAATTCTGGAACAGAACCGGGGAAGTTTGGCATTCCACGGACTTGCAAAGAGGTCTATGTCCGGGGTTCCCCATTTCTGGAAGATTCTGAGTACCTGATCCATGTGCAGGGACCATTCGTGTGGAAGCAGAACTGGACTGAGTCTGTCTGCCCAAGAGTTTTGGATTCCTGGAAGATATACTGCCAGGAGATGGATTTGATGCTCTCTGGCGAAGGCCCATAATCTTAAAGCTTCGTTGCAAAGCGACAGAGAGCCAGCTACTTGATTGTCCGTATGAATAAGGACTGTCATGTTGCTGAGGAGGGTATGAAAAACTCAGAGCTAGAAAGACTGCTCGAAGTTCCAAGTGGTTGATATGAAGGGAGGTCTCCTGTGGAGACCAAGTGCCTTGGGTGGATAGGTCCTGTAGATGAGCTCCCCAACCTGATTGGGAGGCATCTGTTGTGAGGGTTGCTTGGGGCAACAATGGTTGGAAGGGGGCCCCCAACAACAGATTTTGAGTGGACATCCACCATTGGAGAGACCAAAAGAGACGCTTGGAGGTTGCTATTTGGTCTGAGAGAGCTCCCGATGCTTGAGTCCACTGGGTGGACAAAGTCCATTGAGCTGCTCTCATATGTAGGCGAGCATAAGGCAGCACATGTACTGTGGAGGCCATGTGGCCTAATAGTTGTAGCATCTCCCTGGCAGTCAAGTGGCTTCTGGACTGAGTCTGGAAGGCTAAGTGCACTAGACGTTGGCAACGGGCCTGAGGAAAGTAGGCCCTTGCAGTGGTGGTATCTAACCAGGCCCCTATGAATTCCAGGGACTGAGTTGGGGTGAGTTGAGACTTTAGCAGATTGATCACAAGTCCCAGATACTGCAGAATGCGTCTGGTGCGGTCCAGGGAAGTCTGAGCCTCGGACTGAGATGGAGCTCGGATGAGCCAGTCGTCCAGGTATGGGAAGACAAAAATTCCCAGGGCGCGTAAAAATGCAGCCACTATTGCCATGCATTTGGTAAACACTCTTGGAGCAGAGGCTAGACCGAAGGGAAGTACTCTGTATTGGAAATGTTTTCCCTGGAACAGAAACCGTAGGAATTTTCTGTGGGATGGATGGATGAGTATATGTGTGTACGCATCCTTGAGATCTAGAGAACAAAGCCAATCCTGACTCTGCAGGTATGGAAGGAGAGTACCTAGAGAAAGCATCTTGAATTTCTCCTTGCATAGGAATTTGTTCAATTCTCTCAGATCTAGAATGGGTCTGTACCCCCCTGTTTTCTTGGGAATGAGAAAATAAGGGGAGTAAAACCCTGACCCCTGTTAAAGAAGAGGAACCTCTTCTATTGCCCTTTGGGCGAGAAGGGTGGTCACCTCCTGACCCAACAGGTCTAGGAGAGATGGGGGAGAATTGAAACGTCTCACCATGGTATGGGGAGGAAGGCTGGAGAAATGTAGTTTGTAGCCCTCTCTGATGATAGAGAGGGTCCACTGTTCTGATGTGATTTGCTCCCATCTGGGAGCAAAATGAGTTAACCTTCCTGGAATGGTGAGAGGCTCTGGTTGTTGTAGAGCCAGAAAGGTTAAGTTCTCTAGTATTAAGTCAAAAACCCTGAGGGGGTTGGGACTGCTGGGCTGTAGTAGTCCCTGCAGGTTTTGCCCTGGCCTGTTTAGGTTGCTGACGCTTAGGAGCAAAGCGAACTGCAGAAGATTGTTGGCCAGTATTTGTAGAAAATCTGGCCTTCTTGTAGAAAGGCTTCTTAAAAGACTTTTTCTTGACAGGGGTAGAGGTAGACTTAGAAAGTCTATCTAAAGCAGCATTTTCTGCGTCCATTTGAGTGGCTTTGATTTGCCACTCCTTACCAAACAGATTTTCACCTGTACAGGGCAGATTTCCCAACCCATCCTGGACCCAGGGTTCTAGGTCAGAGGCCTGGAGCCAAGCAATTCTGCGAGCAGCTATGGCAATACCTGAGGCTCTGCTAGCACCCTCAAAGGAGTCAAAGGCTGCTCTGTTGGAGAACTTTGAAATATCTTGGGTATGCTTTAGCAAAAGAAGGAACTCCTCCTTTCTATCCTCTGGGATAAAGGGGAGAAAATGGCGCATCTTTAATGCAATCTCCCTCAGAAACATGACCATATAGAGGCTGTATGAATTAATTCTTGCAATAAGCATACTGGCTTGGAAGATTTTTCTACCAAAAGCATCCAAAGTCCTACATTCTCTTCCTGGAGGAGTAGAAGAGTGTCTTTTGGTACTCTTTATCCTTTTCATAGCTGACTGCACCACAACAGAGTGGTGAGGGAGCTGAGTTTTTTGAAACCCAGGAGAAGGAGGGACACGATACATGGTATCCAAACGACGAGAATGTGGAGATAGGGTGAGAGGAGTCTCCCATAAGTCCATCATGTGTTCTTGAAGAATTTCATGAATGGGCAAGGTGACTGCCTCTTTGGGAACCTTAGAGTATCCCAAAATATCTAATTTTTTTGCTCTAGGTTCTTTTTCAGAGGTTACTGAAATAGAGAGACCTTTAGCTACTTCAATGATGAAGTCTTGAAAGGACAAATCCTCTGGAGGAGACATTCTCCTCTTTGGAGAAGAGGGCTCTTCAGGAAGAGTAAGAGATACTTCAGCAGAGTCATCTGATGAATCAGAATCATCAGAAGACTCGAAGTATCGCCTGTTGGCTTCCAGGGATCGATAAGCATATCGACCGGTATCCACATCGGGGGTATCCGGAACCGGATCGGTATCGGGAAAAACCCCGGAACCGGGAACCGGTATCCTGGTTGATGTGGATACCCTGGGTACCGGTATCGGTTGTGGTACCGGAACCGGAGTCGGTACCGCTGGCTGCGGTACCGAGGGCGTCGCAGCTCTAATGAAAGCCATTATGGCCTGCTGCATGGATTGAACTGTATGATCCATAGACGCCACGACCGCCTGGATGTCGGTACCGGAAGATTGAGCCGGTACCCCAGAGCAGTCTAACAGGTGATCGGTCGAGGCCGTGCCATCGATGTCATCCTGTAACCCCATAGGAGGAGCTTTGGAAGCCGGAGCTTCCCGCCGGGGTTGTTTGGCTGGGGCAGGGTCCTCAGGGTCAAGCCCAGGGGCATCTCAATACTTAGAGGGAGATTTGCCCTTTGAGGACCTGCCGGAAGAATGTTTGGTTACCTGAGATCCATCAGGAGAGGAAGACCTGGATGATGTCGATGCTGGAGTATCTGTAGAAAACAGCATATGAAACTTGGCTGCTCGGTTTTGTAAGCCACGTTTAGACATCAAAGAACAGGACGGGCAATCAGGAATGGAGTGGTCAGGCCCCAAACATTTAAGACACCATTCATGGGTGTCTGTAACCGATATAGTACCGCTACACTTGGTGCATTTTTTAAAACCAGAGGCTGGTTTCTCCATGAGGGAGAATTTTGTGAAGGCCTAGAGGCCTAACAGGAAAAACACACCAAGTGGGGAAAAATAAGATATATATATTTTTTTTTTTTTAAAGAAGTAAAGAAAAAAGACTGGCGGTACCGGTCCGGAATCGGGGAAGGCAGACACGCGGCCAAAGAAACAAATTAAAATAACAACTTCTTCAGCGGTGACAGGAACACGACCTGCTGGCTCCGCGGAAAAAGAAGAACTGAGGAGAGTTGGTCAGGAAGGCAGGAAGGCAGCGCGCATGCGCTGTGGGAGACCCCAAAAGCTTTCCTTCTGGGAAGCTGGGGAGCTTTCCCGCGCAGGCTCCGCCGGTACCGACGTACCCATATGTGAGGACTCATTCCTGCTTGTTCCTGGAGATAACCTCCATAGGATATGACTGAAAGAAAATCTAGAATGAAGCAAATCCTGAATATGTTTTCTTTATTCAGATTAGACATAACAAATATGTCATAATACAGCAGTTAGTGAAGAAAAAATACATTTACAAAAATCTTCAGCAAATAATGCTCCCTGTAACAAAATCTTCCAAAACCATTTTATTTTACAGCTTACATTATTAATGTAAAAAGAAATACTTAAATTTAGAATCCATTTTTCCTGGAATCATCAACCAGTTCATAAAGGTTTTTCCATCACCTATACTTGTGGGATTTGCAATGCAGCTTTTTGACATCTGTTGTACCTAATACTCTATACATTTTAAATAAGCAGAAAGGCTCCTCATGTTGTACACAGAGCATTTAACACAAACCTGTTTAGCATTTTCTAGTACCACCTGCACTATAAAACACTTCTCATCTACAAATGAAAAGTCTAAAAGTGCACACAGTTAGTTCTCCCAAATGAAAACCTGCTTATCTAGGAAACCCACTACCAATGAACGGGGCTGCCTCCAGCTAGTTTATCCACGATTAGAAATGTGTGACTATAAGGTACTTTTTAGACTATACAACAGCTATATATATTAGACTATTTACATTAGCAAAATGTTTACCATCACAGAATCATACAAAGAATCTGTACAAAATTAGAGAAGGTTAGCAAAGAATTCAGACCATTGACTATATTTTGGTATAGCACGGATGTAACTCAAGAAATACCCCGCACAACGTAACTGTGTGTTTGATAAATGTTCCAGCATATCAGATCAAAAGCCTTATGGATACTCCTGCCAGTTCGATGTTAGAAAATAATACTTATGTGCTATTTTGGTAAAGTAGCAGGGTCACATACTTACTAAGATGTCTTATAATCCGAGTAAAACATCTTCTACCTCTCAGATTAACTGATTCAGGAAATTTTTGTTCCCATGTTTTTCAGAAGCAGCAGAAAAAATACTAGAATTCTTTTAAAGATTCCATTTACATATTTTAGCCAGTATGATTTTTCAATATTTCCAGTTTGCAGCATGGAATGTCACTTCCTATTGGCTAAGTAGCAAGAACGAGATGAGGGGTGTCTATGGCTATTTCAAAGGTGCTGGGAAAAAACTAGAACAATGTGGCAGTCTCAACGTTTGCAGGGCTGATCAAGTAAAAAAAACAAAAAACCACACACCTGTCACATTAAAACTAAAATTTGAAAATAAAAAGTATAGGAGGATTCTTTTGGGGTGTTGAAGAAAAGCATCAAAAGTTGTAAATACATCTCTAAGAGATGCTGCTGCTTTAACTAAGGAGACTCCTACAACAATGATGTGCAATAAAGGTAGATCATCAATCCTCAAATGAGGAACTAGTTTCTGATTACTGTAAACCAAACTGACCATTATCAGCACTAATTTTAAACTGCGACTACATACAGAAACCCTGCACAATTTACACAAGATTAGATCAGTATCAAGAAGTACAGGACACAAAATCTTCAATTTCAAATAAAATGCCCCAAAACTAAGAATACTTGACAAAAATGTTTTCTCCACAGTAGCAAACTTGAAAAGATAAAAGCTATTATTCACAGCATGAGATCAATGGTTAGCTTTAATTTTTATTTTATTTTATTTAACACTAAGGAATCCAGTGTTTATACTAGACTTGCAGTACCGCTGCATAAGAAGTTAGTCCAATCTGTACTTTGAAATAGCAAAACAAAATCACAATAAACAAACTGTAAAGAAACCACATCAAGAACTAAAGCAGAAGTCCAAATCTTCTCCTTTCCAAAACCCAACAAAGTGCAAAATCATTGCGCTGATGCTTGGTCCACAAACTTCAGTTGCAAAATTCCAGTTCTGTAGCGAAGTGATTGCCTTCCAAGAGATTTTTATTTCAGAAAATTTAAGATCCAAAAATTGCATAAAATTCTTGTAGAATTAATTCCACAATCTGATTCTGGTAGACTGTGTGAACTATATTACCAGTCTCTTTTTCTGGTCTCAACAGAGTGGGGCCAAAAACTATTGCTAAACTCTGAATGTTCATTCTGTTTTTTTCTCCAGTTTCAACAACCCTGAGGAGAAAGAAAAGAATATTTAACAGTAAATAAACATTAGATTAAATGTTTGTTCACGTTTTCTTTAACTGAATGTACCAACTGCAATGAGTTTCACTGTCAAAATAAGAGAATTAGAAAAACAGAAGAAATTAAAATGTGAATTTATCATTAAAACACACTCTAAAAATGCAGTGCCATGATTGGAAAGAAAGGATCATATGACTACAGCAAAATTTCACTTACTACATGGCCAAAATGTCTATACAAACTCTTAATAAATAAAAAGCAGGCCTCAACAAATTTTGTGCAGATTTAGGAGCCAATGCTTGTGACCTCTTTATGCTCCCCCCCTCCCCAAGTTCTTTCACGCTGGTCTCATGTTCTCAAGTCTCACGAGACCGGCGCCAGAATTCCTACACTGTGTGTCGTCGTTAGATAACAGTTATAGCTTCAGATGGTAAGTGCTGGTATGAGTGTGTGGTGCAATGGTGGTGTGCCAGTCTGTGCATGGGATACGGTAGTGGTGGGGTGCAGGGCTATGGTGTATGTGTACACATGCTGCAGAGCTAGGCAGCTTGTGTGTGTGATGTGCAGAGGTGGGGTGCCCATGTCTGTGTGTGAAAATGAGAGAGAGAGAGTGTGTGTGTGTGGTGTAGAGGTGAGGTGCCTGTGTATGTATGTGTGTGTGTGTCCTATGGAGGTGGGGTGCCTCTGTGTGTGTTCTAGGGGAGGGGAATGCACCTTTAGGCTAATAGGCAGTGTGCCTTTTTGTCCCCATGAATTCATCCCTTTAACCTCAAAAATCTTGCACCCTCTTCCTTCTCCCCTCCAACCCCTCCCCACTCTGCTCCCCTTCCAGACTCTTGTTCCTCTTCCAGACTCTGTCCCCTTTCCCTCCCCTCTAGCACTCCCATCCCAACTTTCCATTCTCCCCATCCTCTTTTTTTTTTTTTTTGTAAAGTTAAGTTTAGCATCTTCTTCACTCCTCCTCCAATCTAACTTTTTTTTTTTAAATTGCAGGCCTGACCATTCCCCTCTTCTGCCTGTGGGAAGCCTGCAGACCTCCATGCCTATCCTGTCAACAGGGATCTCCATCTCTTATGGGCAGACAGTTTGCATCTGGGCCACGATCCATGCCTCTCTCTTCTGCCCATGGGGATCCAATCTTCTGCAGACAGACAGAAGGTTTTGCTCCACAACTGGCAACCTGATGCTTGGGATTTCTTGAGCCCCGTATTAAAGAATTTTTCTTCTCTAAACAAATTTTATCAATTCAAACAAAAATCTGGGCTTTTTGTGAAAAAGCGTAGTTACTCACTTGTAGCATGAGCGCCTGCCTTCTCACCTGCCATGGTGCCATCTTCTGCAATCAAATTTCAAAGCAGCAGCCAAGAAACCAACTCCTCGGGGAGATGGGAAGGTTGTGAGGACTTATTCCTGATGTTCATGGACAACACCTGCTACAGGTGAGTAACTACGTTTTCTCCATGAACAAGAAGGAAATAAGTCCTCATGTATGGGACTCCCAAGCTACAGACTACCGAAACTGAAGAAGCCCAAGCCCAACAGGGACGACAAAACTGGAGATAAGAAGGCAGTCCCTCTGGGGACTCCACCGATTCAGCATCACCTGTGTACAGCAGCACTGAGGTTAGTCAACTTTTGCAGGTAGCCTGGACAGACAGAAAGGCCAGTGAGTAGGCGTTGGACCTATTTCCCAAAGAGGTGCCAGACCAAAGTTGCTGTCTGTCAGGAATCCCCATCTAGACAATAGTGGGCAGTGAACATGTGGACCGAAGACCAAGTGGAGGTCTTGCAGATTTCCTCCACGGAGGCAAAGCACAGGTTAGCGAAAGAAGTTGCCATGGCTTGAACATTATGAGCCATGACATGACCCTTGAGGCTCAGTCCAGCCTACAAATATGTCAAGGTGATGCAATTCGCCAACCACAGGGACAGCGTGTGCTTAGAGACAGCATTCCCCAAATTACTAGGGTCAAATGAGAAAAACAGCTGTGTGGACCACCAGTGCGGTCTAAATAAAAGGCCAAGTCATGCTTACAGTCCAGTGTGTGCAATGCTGCCTCCACCCAGTTGGCATGCAACCTCGGGAAGAAAGTTGGCAGGACAATCGACTGATTGAGGTGGAACTCGGAGACCACCTTTGATAAAAATCATGGGTGCGTTTGCAAGACCACCCGATTCCAGTGGAACCTAGTGTAAGGTGGATGGGCCACCAGAGCCTGAAGCTCACTGACACGGTGGGTCGACATGACCGCTACAGAGAACAGGACCTTCCAGGTCAAGTATTTAAATTGGGCAAAACAGCAGCTCAAAGAGAGTCCGCATGAGCTGCGTAAGGCCCACTTTGAGAATCCAAGCCACCATAGGAAGCTTGATGTGAGGCTTCCAGAGAAGCAAACCACACATGAATCGAGCCACCAGAGGGTGAGTCGAGATGGCCCAGCCCCCTGACCCGTTATGGTAGGCACCAATCCAGCTGAGGTGGACCCGGACAGAGTTGGGCTTCAGGCCTGAGTCCGAGAGGTGCAGGAGATACTTCAGAAAGTGATCCACCTCACAGAAGGGGTCCAGCATCCTACTCGTGCACCAACTGGTGAACTTCCACCACTTGAACACACAAGCCCAACATGTCGAGTCCTTGCACGATGCTAGGAAATCTGTGATGCTGTCAAGCAGATTAAGCTCCAACAGTACTACCTGCTCAGCATCCAGGCCCCCCCCCCCCATCCAGGGAGATGAGATCTGAGGCAGAGTCCAGACAGAGAGGCTCCTTCCAAGAGAGCTAGAGCAACAGGGGTAACCATGGCTGCCGGGGGCAGTATGGGTTGATGAGGAACATGGTGCTCTTGTTGGACTGGAGCTTCAGCAGAGTTTTCACCATGAGGGGGATTGCGGGAAAGCCGTAAAGCAGACTCACCCCCCCCCAATGGAGGAGAAAGGCATCCGATGCCAGCCGGTTGTGGCCGGCCTCCTGTAGCAGAATCGGCCCACTTGAGTGTTCTGAGACGAGGCAAAGAGGTCGATCATGGGGGTGCCCCATTCCAGGAAGATTCACTTCACCACCCCTCTGCGGAGAGGCCACTCGTGTGGTTGGAGGACTTTGCTCAGTTGATCCGCCAGGATGTTAAGCTCGCTGGACAGGTAAGGTTCCCAGAGCTCTATCCCATGGTCCAGTGCAAACTTCCACAGCTGGACCACTTCCCAGCAGAGTATGTACAAGCCCAAACCCCCCTGCTTGTTGACACAGAACTTTGTCACCTGTTGTCCGTCTGGATCAGGATGACCTGATTCACCAGGTGTGCCCAGAAGGCCCGGAGGACATTCGCTGTGGCCTGCTCCTGCTTGGATCATAGGCCCTGCATCCGCAGATGATCCAGATGAGCCCCCCCCCCCAAACTCGGATATATCGATCATCAGCATCCGACAGGGGGACTCTGCCTGGAATGGGAGGTCCTGAAGCAGGTTTGGTGGCTCCAACCGCCAGCCGAGGAACTGCACACTGTCCTGGAGGCGGCCCGTGGCCTGCTACCACTGTGTACAGAGGGTCCATTGTGATAGCTACATGATGAGGTAAGTCAAAGGGTTAATGTAGACTGTGGAGGCTGCATGTGGTCTAGCGGGAGAAACACCCTGGCTTGAGTGGTATTGAGGAGGGCCCCAATGGACTCCAGCTGCTGTGTGGGCTGGAGATAGGACTTGAGGTAGTTGATGACTAACCTCAACTGTCAAGGACCTGCATGGTAAGGTAAGCGGACAACATCCAGAGTGGGGCCTTTGATGAGTCAGTTGTCTAAGGAGGGGAAGATGAAGACTCCCATGGAGCACAAGTAGGCGGCTACAACCACGAGACTTGGTGAAGACCTGAGGTGCTGAAGAGAGACCGAAAGGGAACACTCAGTACTGGTAGAGCTGATTTCCCAGCATGAATCTGAGGTATTTTCTTTGACTTGGGTGGATTGGGGTGTATACATGCATCCTTGAGAGCCAAGGAGCATAGCAAGTCATCCTTAGGGAGGTATGGGAGCAGCTTCCCCTGCGAGACCATCTTGAATCGCTCACACACAAGAAACCAGTTGAGGTTGCAGAGATCTAGAATGGGTCGGAACCCTCTCTTTTTGGGAACCCGAAAGTATCTGGAGTAAAGGCGGAACCAGCTCAATGAGGAGGTCGGTCAGCAGAGTGGCAATCTCCTCCTGCATAGGGGATCCATGGGTTACCCTCTCTGGGTGAAAGGAGGCAGCAGCTGGGCAAAGTGCAGCTGGTAGCTCTGCTGGATGAGCTGCAGAACCCAGGCATCAGAGGTGATGAGAGGCATTCTGTGGGCGAAATGGATGAGCCAACCCCCTACCTGAGGGGGAACTCCAGTAGGTAAGGGACGGCTGTCTATGCTCCTCGGGAAGCAGTCAAAAGCCAGGCCCCAGCTTGGGCTGCGGGGCCATTTGGACTTTCTGAGGCTTCTCCCTCCGCTGCTGGTGGGGGACCTGAGCATTTGGCAGGGCACTGGATAGTACTGGCATGGCTGCAGGTAGAAAATCTTCTTACCCGGGTACTTCTTATGCATGGGATCTGTGGTTTTCATCAAGAGCCTGGAGAGCATCATGTGCTCCTTTTTGAGCTTGTGTACTTTCTCCTCGACTGGTTTCTTGAACAGATTCTCCCCAGGTTAGAGGGCTGGAACCAGGCCAGCCGTCAGGGACTGATGTCTGCAGTCGCCACTCTACAGACGGACTCAAAGGCATCATACGTGGCTCGCACAGCATATTTGGAGCATCCTTGCCGTGGCCTATCAGGGCACGGAAGGAACTGAGGCAGTCGGGAGGGATATGGGCAGCAAACTCCGCCAAATCCAGCATGATGTCCTTCAGGAACATGTCCTTATACAGTTGGTAGAACCCAGTCCAAAAACATGGTAACAAGAATCACCAGCTTGGTGAGTCTTGAATAAAATGTGTTTTTCTATAGTTAGCACGTTTTTGGACTGGGTTCTTTTAACGACACATGGTAATCGTGCTCCTTTGTTGGACTGTTATACAGCTGGTAGGACAGGATCCGGGCCACCAGCATGGAGCCCTGGTAGCATCTCTTCCTGAAGAAGTCCAGGGTCCTGGACTTCCACATCAGGGAGTGCGTCTTGGTGCTATTTACGCACTTGAAGACTGACTCAACTACTGTGTAATTTTGCAGTAGCTGGGGTTTCTCAAAGCCTGGTGCCTTCTGGACATGGCACAGAGTCCAACCACCGGCTGAAGGCACGGACCGTGAGGGGACTCTCCCACAGCTGCAGCAGTAGTCTCTGCAAGACATCATGCACGGCACCGTCACTGCCTCCTTGGGTGCCAAAGGGTACTGTAGGAGTGCAAGCTCCTCCACCCTTGGCTCGTCCTCCGTCTCAAGGGAAGAGGATATGGCCTTCGCCATATCCTTCACGAAATGCTGAAAGAACATGTCCTTCAGAAGCAACTTCTGCTGCTTGTACAGAGGGGATGGGTCCAAAGGCAGCTCAGGAGATCACCCGTCTAAGATGGCTGAGTCCTCTAGTTTCCAGTCACCCGAATCTGACTCAGAGAGGAAATCGAAGTAACGCCGGGTTTCCTTCCGCCGCTTACTCTGTTCATACAGGGAGGAAGGGCAGCACTGGGACCTGTGGCACCCCACATGTACTTGCTGGTGTCCTGGAGCATAGGATCCCGATACTCTTGACAAGGAGATTGCCGTGGGAACTGGCGTCAATTCTGATCTAAGCCCGATGCGCCTGACTCTGGCGGTAGTGCATGGATCTCCAGAATGGGCTGGATGGAGTGCGGTGACTATGCTGAAGCCATCGCATGCAAAGCCAAAACTGCTGCAAAACTTCTTACTCATATCTCATAGCCCAAGTATTTTGGGGTTCATATAAATTTTACTTCAATTTGCTTGAGTAATAGTTTTTGGAGCTGAGATAGCACTGAAGCAGACAACACATAAATGTATAAAAGTTTATTATTTGTTAACTTGTGAGATCACTGCATGCTAATGAGAAGTTTACAAATTAGGTGGCATGTTTACTAAACTACGCTAACAATTACCATGGGGTTAACTGCACATTAGGCGCACTACACTAAAAGTCCCATACTAAAGGTTAGAGTGAGAAGAGGTAGCGACTGGGCAGGTTGCGGTGGAGTGGGGACATTGATAGCACATAGCGGTTAGCATGGCTGTCACTGGACAGCCTAATGCGATTGCTGCTATTAGCAAGGGTGCTCAAAGCACCCCCTCAATGGCTAGAGATAAGCGCACCCATGTTAGATGTGCTGGCCCGTTAGCATGGAGAGATGTCTCTCCCCATGGTAACCATAGGAAGAGATGCCAGGCAGACCCCCAAAAGTTAGAACTGGTCTAAGCCACTTCCTACTCTAAAGCTGGGGATTACTGGACGTGAACAGTGCATTTGAATAAGAATGACCCTAGGTGTTCTAATTCACAGGCCAATGCAGAAACCCTGCTTTATAGCCCTGTGCTAAAGCGCAGTGCTTTCTAATGCAGACGTTTTGCTCGCCGATGCTGTAAGTAAACACCATGCAGCAAGTGCAAAACATCTGTGCTAAACAAGGAGAGTGAGCCAGATGCATGTGCCACAGGCCTTTGTTAGTAGTACTTATATCTTGTGCACAAAAAACAAAACAAAACAAAACCTGTTTGGCACTTGCGTGCTTGTGCTGAAATGCCATCTTGTGCAAAATATGTCAAGATTGTTCTGTGGAAAAATTCTGCTCAGAAATTCTGCGCATTATAGTATTGATGCTTATGTACCAGATAGCATTCTAGCACACATCTCCTGCAGTTTTTTTCACCACTCCCTGCCTTCAGTAAAAACAGAAAATAGTTGCTGGTGCTGTATGCTCATGATAGAGAAGGAACAGACAAATTCCTCACCAGTGCTGACCACAGACCTATGAGCTAACCCCTTTATGTCTCCTCAGATCTTGCATTAAAATGCCAATTTGTAGCTCAGCCTTCTCATCTCCTGTGCACGTCTCTGCAGTTATGCTGAATAGCAAATTGCTTCATTAGCAAGGATTTAAATGTGATGTGTATTGCTATCTGCTTGAGGTTTTTTGTGTAGTTAGCTTGTGCGCAAAAATCCTTTCTGCATTGGTAGTGCACAAAATTGGGCGCAAAAACTGAGCTAACCTGTGGACAAAGACTAGCATGCTTTGCTGCACTGGCCCCTAAGCTTACTGAACATATACGTATTAAGCCACATGTTGCTTAAGCATTTCGTTGAGCTACAATATCAGCTGCAAGACTGACCAAGTTGCTAGTCTGTTAATCTTGCATAATCTGGCCTGCTGAAATACCTGCAGAAACATTCATAATTTCTAAAGCAGTATAAACTTTCCAGCTGCTAAAATATGCAGTGTAATAGTGTAAAGCTTTTGGTGAATTATAGCTAATCTGGATGTTCGTGTTAAGATCAAACCGATTCAATGTTCCAGTTTTATATTCCAATACATGGAGAAACCTGAATAATCAAGGCATTTTCCTATAGGCACTGACAGGGAGAAAGCACAGTTACTTACCTGTAACAGGTGATCTCTGGGAACAGCAGGAATTAGTCCTCACATATGGGTACGTCGGAACCGACGGAGCCTGCACGGGAAAGCTCCCCAGCTTCCCAGAAAGGAAGCTTTTGGGGCCTCCCACTGCACATGCGCGCTGCCTTCCCGCCTTCCTGACCAGCACTCCTCAGTTCGAGTTTATAGCTGAGACAATAGAGAGAGGAAAGGAAGATAGATAGAAGATACAACTCCTAGGGGAGGTGGGTGGGTTGTGAGGACTAATTCCTGCTGTTCCCAGAGATCACCTGTTACAGGTAAGTAACTGTGCTATCTCCAGGAACAAGCAGGAATAAGTCCTCACATATGGGGACTCCCTAGCTAAGATGCCTGGGAGATCCCCTTCCAAGGGTTCGCCATCTTCGTATGGATCTCAGGCATCCATCCTGGGAAGGTGGGCAGGAGTTGTTCAAGTATGGAACAGGTGTTTGAGGACAGCCTGACCAAACAAGGCATCCCGGCGGGAGTCCTTGTCCAAACAGTAATGGGTTGTGAAGGTATGAACCGAGGCCCAGGTGGCGGCTCGACAGATCTGATCTATGGATACAGAGTGAAGATGAGCCATAGAAGTGGCCATGGCTCTCACATTGTGAGCAGTGACATGGCCTTCCAGAGAAATGTTTTTACTCTGGTAAGCAAAGGAAATACACTGAGCAATCCAATTGGAAAGTGTACGTTTGGAGACTGGAAGTCCAAAATGAGAAGGATCAAAAGCCACAAAATGTTGGGAAGACTTTCGATGTGGCTGAGTCCTGTTGAGGTAAAAAGCAAGAGCTCTTTTACAATCTAGAGTATGAAGGTTCCTCTCTGCACTGGATGCATGAGGAGCCGGGAAAGAGACAGGTAGATATACCTCTTGATTAAGATGAAAAGGCGAGACCACTTTGGGCATAAAGTGGGGATTCGTCCTGAGGACCACCTTATCATGATGAAACCTAGTATAAGGTGGATGAGCCACTAAGGCCTGTAGTTCACTGATGCGGCGAGCCGAAGTGACTGCAATAAGGAAAAGGACCTTCCAGGAAAGAAATTTCAAGGAGGTAGAAACCAACGGTTCAAAAGGTGGCTTCATAAGCTGACCTAGAACTAGGTTCAAATCCCATGCTACCGGAGGAGGTCGGATGGGAGGCTTAGTTAGAGTCAGGCCTCTCATGAACCTTGCAATAAGAGGATGAGAGGAGACAGGGTGTTATAGGTTTTAAGGATGCTGCAATAGCACTCAAATGGACTCTTACTGAATTCGTCTTAAGGCCTGCATTAGAAAGATGCAGGAGATAGTCTAGTAGAGAATTCAAAGGAAGTGCTAGAGGGTCAAGACCCTGTTGAGCACACCAAATGGAAAAGCGTTTCCATTTGAAAGCACAGGAACGCCTCGTGGAGGGTTTCCTAGAGGCATGAAGGATATCTTTCACTGGTTGAGAAAGATTGAAGTCATGAAGGCCTAGGCCTTCAGTAACCAAGCTCTGAGGTGTAGGGACTTGGGGTTTGGGTGCCACAAAGTCCCCTCCTCCTGAGACAGAAGGTCTGGCGCAGCTCCCAGGTCCAGGGAGGGTCCCTGGGAGAGATGCAGAAGTAGAGGGAACCACACTTGGCGTGGCCAGCGAGGAGCTATGAGGATCATCGATCCGTGATCCCTCTGGAGTTTGAACAGAGTCTTGGGAATCAAAGGAATGGGTGGAAAGGCATATAGGAATTCCTGACCCCAATGCAGGAGAAAGGCGTCGTTGGCCTGAGCTCCCTGACACGGAGTCCTGGAACAGAACCGGGGAAGTTTGGCATTCCACGGACTTGCAAAGAGGTCTATGTCCGGGGTTCCCCATTCCTGAAAGATTCTGCGTATCTGGTCCATATGTAGGGACCATTCATGTGGAAGCAGAACTCGACTGAGTCTGTCTGCCCGAGAGTTTTGAACCCCTGGAAGATAGACTGCCAGAAGATGAATTTGATGCTCTCTGGCGAAGGCCCATAATCTGAGAGCTTCGTTGCAAAGCGACAGAGAGCCTGTCCCTCCTTGATTGTTTACGTAGAACATGGCCACCTGATTGTCTGTATGAACTAGGACGGTCAGGTTGACAAGGAGGGTATGGAAGACTTTGAGGGCAAAGAAGATTGCTCGCAGTTCCAGGAGGTTGATGTGAAGGGTGGTCTCTTGTGGAGACCAAGTACCCTGAGTGGAGAGGTGTTGAAGATGGGCTCCCCACCCTGTTTGGGAGGCATCTGTTGTGAGGGTTGCTTGGGGCAACAAAGGTTGGAAGGGGGCCCCCAACAACAGATTCTTGGTGGATATCCACCATTGGAGGGACCAAAACAGACGTTTTGAGGTGAGTATTTGGTCGGAGAGCGCTCCTGATGCTTGAGTCCACTGGGTGGCCAAGGTCCATTGAGCTGCTCTCATATGAAGACGAGCGTAGGGCACCACGTATACCGTGGAGGCCATGTGGCCCAGAAGACGCAGCATTTCCCTGGCTGTCAAGTGACTGCTGGACTGAGCTTGGGAGGCCAAGCACACCAGACGGTGGCCCCGGACCTGAGGTAGGTAGGCCCTTGCGGTGGTGGTGTCCAACCGGGCCCCTATGAATTCCAGAGACTGAGTAGGGATGAGTTGAGACTTGGGAAGGTTTACTACCAGTCCCAGATACTGCAGAATGCGCCTTGTGCGGTCCAGGGAAATCTGGGCCTCTGACTGAGATGGAGCTCGGATGAGCCAGTCGTCCAGATATGGGAATACGAAAATTCCCAGGGCTCTTAGAAATGCGGCTACGACTGCCATGCATTTGGTGAACACTCTTGGAGCAGAGGCTAGACCGAAGGGAAGTACTCTGTACTGGAAATGTTTTCCCTGGAACAGAAATCGAAGATATTTTCTGTGTGATGGGTGGATGAGTATATGTGTGTACGCATCCTTGAGATCTAGAGAACAAAGCCAATCCTGACTCTGAAGGTATGGAAGGAGAATGCCCAGAGAAAGCATTTTGAATTTCTCCTTGTATAGAAATTTGTTCAATTCTCTCAGATCTAGGATAGGTCTGAATCCCCCTGTCTTCTTTGGTATGAGAAAATAAGGGGAGTAGAAACCTGTCCCTTGTTGAAGAAGAGGGACCTCTTCTATTGCCCTTTGGGCAAGGAGGGAAGAGACTTCCTGACCCAACAGGGCCAGGAGAGATGGGGGAGAATTGAAGTGCCTCACCATGATATGTGGAGGAAGGTTGGAAAAATGAAGTTTGTAGCCCTCTCTGATGATAGAGAGGGTCCATTGCTCTGATGTAATTTGCCCCCATCTGGGAGCAAAGTGAGCTAACCTTCCGGGAATGGTGAGGGGCTCTGGTTGTTCTAGAGCCAGAAAAGTTAAGTTCTCTAGGGGCAAGTCAAAACCCATGAGGGGGTTGAGCCTGCTGAGGAGTGGCAGACGCTGCAGGCTTTGACCTTGCCTGTTTAGGTTGCTGACGCTTAGCAGTAAAGCGAGGCTGAGAAGATTGTTGGCCAGTATTTGTGGAAAATCTGGCCTTCTTGTAGTAAGGCCTCTTGAAAGACTTTTTCTTGGCAGGAGTAGAGGTAGACTTAGAAAGTCTATCTAAGGTAGCATTTTCTGCGTCCATTTGAGTGGCTTTAATTTGCCAGTCTTTACCAAATAAGTTCTCACCTGTACAGGGCAGATTCCGTAAGCCATCCAGGACCCAGGGTTCTAGGGTCAGAGGCCTGGAGCCAAGCAAGTCGTCGGGCTGCAATGGTAATGCCCGAAGCTCTACCGGTACCCTCAAAGGAATCAAAGGCTGCTCTGTTGGAGAACTTAGAAACATCTAGAAGCTGTTTCACCAGAGAAATGAACTCCTCCTTTCTATCCTCAGGGATAAAGGGGGCAAAATGCCGTACCTTTAGGGCAGGTTCCCTTAGAAACATGCCCATATACAGACTGTATGAATTAATCCTGGCTATAAGCATACTAGCCTGGAAGATTTTCCTACCAAAAGAGTCTAGGGTCTTACATTCTCGCCCTGGAGGGGTAGAAGAGTGCCTTTTGGTACTCTTAATCTTTTTCAGCGCAGACTTCACCACAATGGAATGGTGAGGCAGCTGAGTTTTTTGAAAACCAGGAGGAGGGAGGGACCCGGTACATGGTGTCCAACCTACGGGAATGAGGAGACAACGTTAGAGGAGCCTCCCATAAGTCCATCAAGTGTTCTTGAAGGATTTCATGGATAGGCAGGGTGACTGCCTCTTTAGGAACCTTAGGGTATCCTAAAATATCCAATTTCTTGGATCTAGGTACTTTTTCGGAGGATGTAGTAATAGAAAGTCCTTTAGCTACTTCTATAATGAAGTCTTGAAAGGACAAATCCTCTGGTGGAGACATTCTCCTCTTTGGGGAAGAAGGCTCCTCAGGAAGAACAAGAGACAGCTCATCAGAGTCATCAGAGGAGTCAAAATCCTCAGAAGAATCAGAGTATGCTCTATTTGCTTCCAACGCACGATACGCATACCGCTCGGTATAGACATCAGGTGTACCGGGTATGGGATCGGTATCGGGCGAAAACCCGGATCCGGCATGCGGAACCGATCTGCGTTTGGAAGATGGTCTCGGTTCCGGTATGGGGGACGGTACCGGAACCGGACCTGGAACCGCTGGATGCGGTACCGAGGGCGTCGCAGCTTTAATGAAAGCCAGAATGGCCTGCTGCATGGTCTGAACAGTATTGTCCATAGACGCCACTGCTGCCTGGATGTCAGTACCGGCATGGGCCGGTACCCCAGAGCAGTCTAACAGGTGATCGGTCGAGGCCGTGCCATCGATGTCAACCTGTAACCCCATAGATGGAGCTTTGGAAGCCAGAGCTTCCCGCCGGGGTTGTTTGGCTGGGGCAGGGTCCTCCGACTCAAGATTGAGGGCCTCTCGATACTTTGAAGGAGATTTGCCTTTTGAGGACCTGCCCAAAGAAGGTTTGGTTACCTGAGATCCATCCGGAGAGGAAGCCTGGATGACTGTGATGCTGGATTATCTGAAGCAAACAGTACATGGAATTTGTTGGCCCGGTTCTGCAAACCACGTTTAGACATCTGGGAGCAGGATGGGCAGTCCAGAATGGAGTGGTCAGGCCCCAAACATTTAAGACACCAGTCATGGGTGTCTGTACCAGAAATAACAGCACTACACTTGGTACACTTCTTGAAACCAGGGGCTGGTTTCTCCATGAGGAGAATTTGTGTAGGCCTGAGGCCTAACCGAAGTCACCAAGTTGTGCTAAAATAAAAGTGTTTTTTTTTTAAAGAAAAGAAAAGAGAGACCGGCGGTACCGGTTTCGGTATGGGGAAGGCAGGTACGCGGTCTAAAGAAACAAACTAAACCAAGAATTTCTTCAGCGGTGACAGGAACACGACCTGCTGGCTCCGCGGAAAAAGAGAAACTGAGGAGAGCTGGTCAGGAAGGCGGGAAGGCAGCGCGCATGTGCAGTGGGAGGCCCCAAAAGCTTCCTTTCTGGGAAGCTGGGGAGCTTTCCCGCGCAGGCTCCGTCGGTTCCGACGTACCCATATGTGAGGACTTATTCCTGCTTGTTCCTGGAGATACACTTAATAGTTCTAAGCAAGTGCTTTCTTTCTTTGGACAGATTTGTATACCACTTTATCCTTCAATCAAAGTGGTCACATCACATTGGGGTTAAACTTAACATACATCACAATTGGTTGGTTACACTTAACATAAGGGTACTTAACAACATTTAGACAGCACAATTGGGTTACTTTTAACATTGTACAATGAACTCATATGTTTAGTTTAGTTGAGCTTTCTTTACTTTACTTTCTTTACTTATTCTGCATTCACCATGGTCTAAACCAGGGTTTCTCAACCTTTTTTATTCCCTATCGCTCACTTTTGGTTATTTTTTAAAGCAATCGCCCCCCCCCACCCCTCCCCCCAAAAAAATTCTTAATGAAGCTAAAATGACATTTTACTTACATTATTTATTCAATGTGACCCTTGTGCTTGATGCTTTGTTGCTAGATCCTCAATGTTTGGCTTGATATAAGTGAGTTTTAGTCTTATGTCTCCTCGCATGATTATACCAGTTCTACTTCTTTCCTTTGTCAATATTTTATTGACTGCACTAAAGCCACATTCAACCAAATATGAAGTAAGAAAGCACAACAGCACTTTTAGCCATTTCAGACCACATGTTTGGATAGAGCCGTTTAGTTGTGTTTGACAGTCACAATGCAGTCATGCCAGCTTTTTCAAATTTGTATTTGCGTTCATCATCGCATTTTAGTTCAATAAGTTCCTCTGTTTTCACTGACAGATTCTATATCACAGTCAAAAGGATCGAGCATCCATGGTTAGACTTCAAAAGAAAATAAATCTGAAAATTGGCTATTCAGTTCTTCTTTCAATGACAATAAATATTCTGCTTCATTTTTAAGAGCTTGATCTGAGAGATGTTCAATCAAGCGGGCTCCCCGATCCTTGCCATCATCAGTGGTGGTTTACCTTTCTACAGGAGCAGCTGCACACAATAGAGCTGATCCGGTCCCCTTTCTTAGTTTCACTAAATAATACAAAGTCAGACTTTTAAAATTAGTTAGTTACTTCCAGATAACACAAGTGCTCTGCAGATATCCAAGAGCTTCTGGAATGCCTGATCACAATCTTTTTGCCTAAAGAAAGGCAAATCTACTCTCTGATTCACACGGATTGGCAACACCACCTCTGGAAGGAAGGAAAGGATGGTAAACTGTAAAGAGATCCCTACAATACAAGGTTTGCAACTCTGAGATGTAACTCACTGAACAGATAGTCACCAAAATGATCACTTTTAATGTAAGATCCCTTCAACGAGGCCCTTTCTCAGGGGTTCAAATGGCTCTATACCTAGCGCACAAAGCACTAAGTTAAGATTCCAATTTGAGACTGCCCTCCCTGGAGAGCGGAAGTGTGTAACACCCTTCAAAAAATAAACCACAGCAAGAGAACAGCCCTTAAGGACAAACCTTCCAGACGACTCATAACAAGTACTGCAACCTGAACCTTCAAAGAGGTCAAGGCCATCCCTTTCTTCAGTCTTTCTGGAAAAAAGGATAGAATATTAGACACACAAGACTTGAAAGGGGACATTGCTCTTTCCGCACACCAAGATGCAAACACTCTCCAGACTCTGGCATACATTAGAGAAGTAATAACTTCTGCAACTCTCTTCAGCCTTAGGTGTGACTTTTCAAGAGCCAAGTGAGATGGATTTTCCATGAGACTTGGACCCCGAGTGAGAAATCCATTCTCCAGTTGCAGGTGCAGACACTTGTCCACCTACAAACAAATCAGATCCCATACTATGGATAACATGGCCAGTCCAGCACCTCCTGAACCACTAGGTCAGCATAAGATGCTATTCTCTAACACCCATCCTTTTAGAAGCCAGGGTGGAAACACATACAGAAGTCCCTCTGTAGGTCAGGATTGAAGAAGCAGATCTAACCCTGCTGACTGCCATTCTTCAGTGACTGAAAAAACTGTGTAACTTGGGCATTCTACCGGGTGGCCATCAGATCCATTATTGGATTCTCCCAAGAGTTTTGGATCAATTGAAAGGCCAGAGCCGACAAACTCCAGTCCCCTAGATCTAGGGAGATCCTGCTCAAAAAATCCGCTGCCACATTCCACTATAATGAGCGCCACTGATAAGATGATCTTCAGCTTATTTCATCAACAGCACTCTCCTGTGCTAAGGCCATACCCTTCATACGTCCCTGACAATTTTCATATGCTACTGCTGCCGCATTGTCTGAGAAAATTCTGACTGCTTTCCCTTTGACCACGGAAATAAATAACATAAGAGTCTTCCAAATAGCATGCCTCCAATCGGCTGATCAACCAGGAAACTTCTGTTGTCGACCAGAGTCCTTGGGCCACCTGCCCCAGGCAATGTGCCCCCCCACATGAACCTATTACTACTACTGAATGGTAAGGAAACAAAGGAGATCAGGTGAGCCAAGATTCAAAAGCGGCAGTGAAGAGGAGAGTTCTCAGCCTGGATTTAAAAAGGGTCAGAGAAGGCGTCTGACATACAGACTCAGATAGTTTGTTCCAAGCATAAGGAACAGCAAGATGAAAACAGTGAAATCCACATGGAGCAGTGGGTACACCCCTAAACAAAGGCATTAGGAGGGGTGACCTGCATGGAGCGGCAGGTGCACCTACTCCTGCCGCCTTGCTGGGAGACTAGATAGACCATACTGGTCTTTATCTGCCATCATATACTATATTACTATATGGAGTTAACAATAGATGAAAAGGGCATATATAGAAGCAATCTGCCAGAACAGCGGCGTACCTAAGGAGGTGTGTAGGGAGAGAAGAGAGGCAAGACAGTAAGGAGTTGCAGCAGGAGCAGTTTGAACTGGATGTGGAAAGGGATAGAGAGCCAATGAAGTGAGAAGAGGGATAATATGAGCATCATGAGGCTGGCAGAAGATTAGTCATGCAGCAGAGTGCTGAATAGATTGAAGGGGAGACATATGATTCAGAGAGAGACCCGCAAGGAATAGTCTACAATAGTCTTGCATCAGTGGTCACCACTAACTGGGCGTTTCCAGCTCCATACCCAAGAAAAGATGGAGGATTCAGCCACCACTGTAGGTAGATTTGGCGATTTGCTCAAAAAAAAAAAAAAAAGATGAATTTAGGGACTTGGTGTGGAACCCAGCCAGTCAACAGTCTGGATCAGTACCGCTTGATGCTATAGGTGGTGGTGAAAGGCTCGGAGGGCTAGCGCTATGGCTCAAAGCTCCAGGAGGTTGATCTGCTGGAGGCTTTCTGCCTGCGACCAACTGCCCAGAGTGCAGAGGTTGTCACAATGGGCTTCCCTGCCCAGTTTGGAGGCGTCCATGGTAAGGATCCTTTGGGAGATGGGGGCCTGGAAGGGCATTCCAGCCTGTAGGTGTTGGAGCTGTTGCCACCAGTTGAGGGAATTGGCTAGAGGACAAGTCATGGCCATTCTGTTCCACAGGCGCCCTGTCGCTTGAAACCACTGGGTGCATAGGGCCCACTGAGCCAGCAGCATATGTAGGTGGACGTCTGTAGTGACATACTGTGGATGCCATGTGACCCAGCAGGTGAAGGAGGACATGGGCAGACCATGGGGTGACCCTGTATGTTCCCTACAAGCGCCTTGAGGCACTGGGCCCTCTCCAGCAGTGCCCCTATGAACTCCAGGCATTGTGCTGGATGGAGATGGGACTTTGCGAAGTTTATAATGAACCACGAGTGCTCTAGAATGAGCCTGCCTTCCTGTCTAATCCAAACATATATGCATAGAAATGCCTTTCCCAAAGAGTGAGATTTACTGCACTAATGAGTGAGATTGAAGGCCAATGAGTGAGTTTTTTCCAGTAGAGTCTCAGAAGTATAAATTTAGGCATACAAACTCATCCCCTAAAGTAATCCTCTCTCTTTAGCTTCAATCACTTTATTCTCCAGCATCCCCCCTTGACTTCAATTACTCCCACCTAAGGTGGCCAGCATCTCTCCTTTCCTTCCCCCCTCCCAAAGGCGCATAGCATCTTTCACTTCTCTTCCCTATCCCCCTAGACACTTCCCCACGTAGGGGGGTCCCCCTTCCCCCATTAGGCACTTTTCCATTAATATCCATTTCCCTAGTAAAGCCTCCATTTGTCCGTAAAAACCCCCACTCCCATTAGAAGACTCACCCTGATTAGAATATAAGGTAGGATAACCTTTAGCCAGTCAACCTTGGGATCAATACAGGGGCACAAGGAAGAGGCAGCCAGGTAATGCCCTTAATGATCTCACCATGACGACATTACGTTTAAAGGAGGCAATGGGGCTCATGAGCTGCTGCTGAATATGGAGGCAGGTTTAGGAATGAGTCTAGGGTTCTCTGGTGATCCACGGAACACTCTCCCAGGTGACAAATTTACAAGAACAGGTCTGCTTACTTTTAAAAGTATCAAAACAAGGGGAACAACTCTGTATAGAAAAAACGTGAAAGTATCGTTGTGTCAAAATCAAAACTTCATGCATTCAGTAAAGGATTCAACAAACAGCTTCAAGCACATTGTAGGAGCAACAAAAGGTCTCAGACTTAACGGGCAAACACAACAGCTCAGACAGCAGCAGCTGTTAGAGCATAGCCCTTCTTGCATCAACGACCTTAGATATTATGTTGCTACAGATAGAGAGGCTACTACTAGCTCCTTTGGCATAAACAGAAAAACTGTTTTTTATAACAAATTCTTTCAAGCTGGTATAGGAGAGTAGGTAGCGTAACTTAGCTTATAAAGTGTTGCTTGAAATGCTGCTTTGCCATCATCTCATCTCTGCTTCAGCCCCAACGCTCTCAATCGCGCTGTTATTGCGTTTCACCCGAACAGGTTTCTTCAGGGGGTGACTTGGCAGAGGATGGCTAGAACACTACAATATAAATACAGAATGCATTAGTTTGTAAAAAGCACAGACTTTCGTTATTGTGCTACAGGAAGACATCCAGTAAGGAGAGGAAGATGAGACACATCGCTTACGGCAGATTGCAAAAGAATCCAAGCATTACTAACCGCTGCTGGACGCCGCGCATGCGGACTGCTCATTTATAGACAGAGTTGATAGGATCATTAAAGGGCCGATGGGAAATTACACACAAACTTCCCATTCAACCCGCATATTGAGGCCAGACGGAAAAACTGAACCGACCCGATGTATCCAACGTTGTTCATACCAGGATAAGGTGCAGTCCCTAGTTTTACCTCGTTGTGCAGAGTCAATTATGTCCAAACAAAAACATTGTAGATCCTGAAACGTATGGTGAGAACCAAGGCAATGTTCTACAATTGGGGCTTCACGACGTTGACAGTTAAGCTTGCTCTTATGCTCGTTCATCCGAACTTTAAACATTCGGGTCGTTTTACCGATGTAGGCTAGCCCACACGGGCAAAGAATGCAATATATCACAAATGTAGAGGTGCAAGAAGTAAAATGTCAAAGCCGATACACTTTGCCACGGTAATGAAACTCACTTAATTCTTTAGTAATGGTACAGATAGTACATTCACCACACTTCACATGACCTACTTGCATATAATGATTTGAAGACGAAGAGGGTAACGGACGGAGCACTGCAGGGCTAAGCAATTCCTTAAAATTCTTAATGCGCTGCCAGACACAGCGTACCTTCTTACTTTCCAAGCCAGGGATACTATGCAGCACATTTGCATGCCATCGAACAATCCGTTGGAGCTGAAAACTGAAAGGGGAAAATTTTGTAATCAGATTAATTGAAGAGTCAGCATCTGACAGATCGGCTGTTGTTCCACGGGGAAGTAGGAGCAGGTCGCGATTAGCGTATAATGAGCGTTTATATGCCCGATCCACAACAGCCCGAGGGTAGCCTCTATCGAAAAAGTTCTTTTTAAGCACCTGCGCTTGAGCTTTAAACTGTTGGACATGAGTACAGTTGCGTCGGAACCGCACAAACTGAGAAAATGGTAAACTATTTTTTAAGGAGGTAGGGTGAGCACTCATGTAGTGAAGAAATGTGTTCCGATCGGTCTCCTTCCGATGCACCGTGGTCAGCCAACCTGTCATAGTTTTCTGAACAAGAACATCCAGAAACGGAAGACATTCTTCATGGTGATGCAAAGTAAACTTCAGATGTATATCACGATCATTAAGCCAAACGAAAAATGCTTGCAGGCTTTCTGGAGTTCCTCGCCACAGCAAAAAAATATCGTCAATATATCGACGCCATAGACAGATGTTCTGTTGGAACGGAGATGAATCAATCCACTGCTGCTCAAAGCGTCGCATATACAGATTAGCAACTGAAGGAGCGCAGGTGGTGCCCATAGCCACTCCACCCGTTTGATGATACAAAACTCCATCAAAAACAAAAAAATTATTATACAGCGCAAGAGCAGCCAAATCAGATAGAAAGCCAAGCTGGCTATCAGAGAGATCACCTCGCAGAGCCAACGCTTCCATTATAACATTATGGGCATCAGACTGAGGGATCACAGTGTATAAAGATGTGACATCAAGCGTTACCAAGAGGACATCAGGAATGGAGGCTAATGATGCATGAGCAGTCAAAATTTGCAAAAAATGAGTTGTGTCTTTCAAAAAAGAAGGAATTGACATCATCAAGGGTCTCAGATAAGAGTCAAGGTAGACTGACACGGGCTCAAGGAGAGAACCTCTAGTGGAGACGATTGGCCTGCCAGGAGGATTAACCCTATCTTTATGGATCTTAGGAAGTAGGTAGAGCACCGCTAGATTAGGAATAGGAGGATTCAAAAACCGCCACTCTTTTTTAGAGAGCAATCGAGCGTCAAGCGCTTGTGTAGTAGGGGCTTTAATCCGCTGCTGAAGTTCACTGGTGGGGTCAGTCGATAGCACTCGGTAAGTAGTCTCATCTGACAGTTGACGACGCGCTTCATCAAAATATTGAGTGCGATTTAAGATCACAATTCCACCCCCCTTGTCAGCTCGACGAATAACTAATTCAGGCCGTGCTCTAAGAGCTTGTAGGATTGTTGGGGGGATTTTACTAAGAGCTCGTAAGGCTTGTTGTTCCAAACGAGAGAGGCTATTGCGGGAATGGTGTCGAGTTTGTTCCAAACGTTGCATATCTTGAAGGAGCAAATCACGGTATAGCAAAAGAGAAGGAATGCATTGGTCCTGGGGGGGACCAAGTAGATTTAATAGGGAGACGAACTCGTTGGGCATCCTCTATTGCAGGGGCAGGAGGAGGATGAGCAGCAAAATACATTTTCAGGTTTAATTTTCTGATCAGCTGTTCCAGATCAACCCGAAACTGAAAAGAATCAAATTGTATAATTGGGACAAATGAAAGACCTCTACTCAAGACTGCCAGTTGTTCTGGAGGAACATCCAGACCAGAGATATTGATCACTAGAGACTCTACGCCTTGCGTTTTGAGTTGTCGCTCTTGACGGTTTTGCTCTTGACGGTTTTGTCATGCAAGTAGGTCATGTGAAGTGTGGTGAATGTAATATCTGTACCATTACTAAAGAATTAAGTGAGTTTCATTACCGTGGCAAAGTGTATCGGCTTCGACATTTTACTTCTTGCACCTCTACATTTGTGATATATTGCATTCTTTGCCCGTGTGGGCTAGCCTACATCGGTACAACGACCCGAATGTTTAAAGTTCGGATGAACGAGCATAAGAGCAAGCTTAACTGTCAACGTCGTGAAGCCCCAATTGTAGAACATTGCCTTGGTTCTCACCATACGTTTCAGGATCTACAATGTTTTTGTTTGGACATAATTGACTCTGCACAACGAGGTAAAACTAGGGACTGCACCTTATCCTGGTATGAACAACGTTGGATACATCGGGTCGGTTCAGTTTTTCTGTCTGGCCTCAATATGCGGGTTGAATGGGAAGTTTGTGTGTTATTTCCCATCAGCCCTTTAATGATCCTATCAGCTCTGTCTATAAATGAGCAGTCCGCATGCGCGGCGTCCAGCAGCGGTTAGTAATGCTTGGATTCTTTTGCAATCTGCCGTAAGCGATGTGTCTCATCTTCCTCTCCTTACTGGATGTCTTCCTGTAGCACAATAACGAAAGTCTGTGCTTTTTACAAACTAATGCATTCTGTATTTATATTGTAGTGTTCTAGCCATCCTCTGCCAAGTCACCCCCTGAAGAAACCTGTTCGGGTGAAACGCAATAACAGTGCGATTGAGAGCGTTGGGGCTGAAGCAGGGATGAGATGATGGCAAAGCAGCATTTCAAGCAACACTTTATAAGCTAAGTTACGCTACCTACTCTCCTATACCAGCTTGAAAGAATTTGTTATAAAAAACAGTTTTTCTGTTTATGCCAAAGGAGCTAGTAGTAGCCTCTCTATCTGTAGCAACATAATATCTAAGGTCGTTGATGCAAGAAGGGCTATGCTCTAACAGCTGCTGCTGTCTGAGCTGTTGTGTTTGCCCGTTAAGTCTGAGACCTTTTGTTGCTCCTACAATGTGCTTGAAGCTGTTTGTTGAATCCTTTACTGAATGCATGAAGTTTTGATTTTGACACAACGATACTTTCACGTTTTTTCTATACAGAGTTGTTCCCCTTGTTTTGACATTTTTTGCTCTGTGATATTTTTTGACCACCACTGAATTTGTTACGTACTTTTAAAAGTATACATCTATTGGTTTTCCATGCTGATCCAAGTGACCCAGTCAGTCTGTTGCTGTGGGCATGCAGCCCAAATCCCAACCCAGCTATGACTTTGTTCTCTCACTCAATCTCTTTGCGCATGTGGCTCTGATTCCATTCTGTCAGCAGGGGAAGCATGCGCCTAAGAGCACATCATCTCTTACCAACAAGCCTGGGCAACAAGAGATGATGTGCTACTTAGGTGCGTGCTTCCCTTGTTGACAAAACAAAGTCAGAGCTACATGCTTGAAAAGACTGAGTGAGAGCAAAGTTATGCTTGGGTTGGGATTTGGACTGAATGCGTCTGCCACAAGCCTAATGAGTGTGATCTGATATATGTGTGTGTGTATGACAAGCAAAAACAAACACCAAAATACATGGCTAGAGCCTCAAAATAGCACTATCGCTTATGTGAAACGTGCATAACCCCCCCCCCCCCTCAAACACAATAAATATAGCTACTGCTACCAAAAACAATCAATCTAGCTTTGCTGGTCTACACTTTGTATTCTCCATTTTTTGTTACGATTTGTAGCTAGAGATTCTCACTTGTGAGGACAAGGATATCCTGTTTGTTCTTGCAAAAACAAAGTTACTTATTTCTCAGTATTTAGCTCATGACTTTCCAGTAGATGTTCAAGGCGATTTACATTCAAGTACACTATTTCCCTGTCCCCAAAGGGCTTACAATGTAAGTTTGTATCTGAAGCAAAGGAGGGTTAATTGGCTTGCCCAAGGCCACAAGAAGTATGAGTGGGATTTGGTCTTTCCGGTTCCATGCTGCTGCCCTAACCTATTTGGCTACTCTTCCTTCTCCTCCACCTTTAATAGGTGGTCTCCAGGGACAACAGAATATAAATTCTCACAAAATTCACCTTCCCTAGAAGCTAGATTCTTCTAGTAATACTGTAGCTCTATATGGAAATGAGGCAGCTCCATATTAAGGCACTGACACAGGAAGTCCCAAACATGCTCAATGTGGTGTTTAATAAAAGTTCTAAAGTTTGGTTTGTATTTCACAATCCTACAATCCATCTTCAGTATCTATAGTGAAATAGATTGGCTATCCCATTAACTCTAGGGCATGCCTAGATAATGCAGGACAACTGACATTTTATTATTTAGCACCGGCTCTTTAGACTTCTCTACGTCAAGATATTAATACTTGAGACTACCTTCCCTAAATGTTTAATGTTTATTTATTTGATATACCGCCATTCGTAGTTACAACAGAGCGGTTTACAATATTCAAATTATAAGGAAAAGGCCACTGGCCAGAAAGAAGAAAAGAAATTACAATGTTGACAGGACAGTTAGAGGAAAGACATGCATATGAGATAACAGAGAAAACCAAGACAAGAAGGGGAAATAGTAAGGGTGATATCACACAAAAGGAGAGGGGAGGTCAAAGGCTTTGGAGAAAAGATGGGTCTTCAGGTGAGCTTTGAAAGTACTGTGATGTTGCTCGAGTCTGAGTGAGGTGGGCAGGGAATTCCATAGTGCAGGTCCAATGAAAAAGAAAGCAGAAGTGCAGGTGGACTGGAGGTGAGCGCAGGAGGGGGAAGGGAGGTGAAGATGATTAATGTATAAGGACCGGAGGGAGCGACTAAGGGTATAAAATTGGATAAGATCTGCCAGATATTGCGGTGTGTGTTTATAGAGGACTTGATGGACTAGAGTGAGGAGTTTGAAACGAGTGTGAAAGTGGACGGGCAGCCAGTGAAGGTGAATCAGTATGGTGTAAATTGGTCACGGGAGTGTGAGATGATCCGTGTGGCTGTGTTTTGGATTCGCTGTACCCAATGAAGTTGGGATTGAGGTAGACCTAAGAAGACTGAATTACAAAAATCGACGCGAGACATTACAAGGGACAAGATGAGGGTAGTGAGTGCTTGGGGGGTAAGAAAAGGGCGAATTGCTCGAATCTGGCGAAGAAAGAAAAATGAGGTTTTGGGATGTGAGAGATGTAGTCTTGAAAAGAGAGATTTGAGTCAAAGAAAACCCCAAGATACCGGAAACTGGACACCATAGGAATGGGGGAACCATCAAAAGAGGGAGACAACAGTGGGGAGGGACTGCCGTGTGTGAACCAAATTGCGAGCGTTTTAGAGATGTTTAAGTGAACACAATTTGATGTGAGCCAACCAGTTACAGCAGAAAGACAAGAATTTAGAGGAGAGAGGTCAGGATGAACAGAAGAGGTGTGGTGTAAAAGGACAAGGTCATCAGCATAATAGAAGGCAGAAATCCCATGTTGTTGAACCAGAAGAGCTAAGGGTGTCAAGAAGATACTGAAAAGAAGGGGGGGCTAGTACAGACCCCTGGGGGACACCACAGGATAAAGGGAAAGGTTCAGAGGAAGTCGCTGGGGTGGTAAGAGAGAGAACAGTATAGGAGCAGGAGAAAAGATAGGAATGAAACCAGCGGTATACTGTGCTACAGAGTCCAACTTCCCGTAAGCGTGAAAGGAGGGGGGCGTGGTCAACTAAGTCAAAAGCTGCAGAAAGATTGAGAGAAACCGCCACCGAGAAGTCACCACGATCGTGTGCCACGTGCAGTTCATTAAGAAAGGCAAGAAGGACAGTCTCTACACTATGACCCAGGCGAAAACCTGATTGACGGGGGTGAAGAACATGCGTAGAATCCAGATGGTGGGAAAACTGAGAGAAAACGGCTTTTTCAAGTATCTTAGAGAGGAAGGAGAGATTAGAGACAGGATGATAGTGTGCAGGAATAAGAGTATAAAATTTAAAGCTACCTTAAAAACTTTTTTTTCCTCCTACATTTGCATATCAGGCTTGAATACTTTAGGCAATGCGATTGACTGACAGGCAGAAAAGACGGAAGACTACTGCTCCCAAGACCTCTATTTTCTCTAATCTCCTTCTGCATTGCCGTTGTAATTTCATTATGCTTCGTTTTAGTTTTCCTTTCGAGTTCTTTTTTTTTTTCTTAACTTGTAATTTTCACAATTGCAAACCATTCTGATGTGCAAAAGAAGAGCACTGGAACAAGTTATAAATAGATATTAAACTTACAATTTTAGAATTTTACCAGACTGACCATAATGACTTTGAAACCTCTTTAAAAAATAGCTAATGAAAATCTTAACTATTTCTTCTTAAACACTTCCTTCAGTGAGACAAGTGTAGAAATAGGCTTGGCAGAGATCAAGATAATGTTCAGTTATCTATAAACAGCTTAGATGTATCTAGTTTACTAGAGACTGCTCTACAGAATCATCTTCTTGGTTAGCTTCATATTCAAACAAGACCTGAACATGATTCTTTGCCTATATTTTCCGAACTCTCTATCCTGCCAGATTAGAGCTAAAGATATTGTCACATATTCCAGCTGGGACTCCAGATTGGGCCCAAAGGCACAGATATCTCCTCCTGCTATTGACCCCAGATGAGGTTAAAATTGCAACATTCTCTGGCTGTGGTGATCTTGATCAGGCCCAAAGACACTGCCACCTTTTGCACCACCCGTTTCGGGGAGGGAAGGGTGTGAGCTGGGCAGTTCATTTGAAAACCCCATCAGACTAATTATTCCAGCACTGGGGATATGACAAGCAATGATCTCTGATAAGTGTCTTTCATCAGCCAGTCATCAAGGCAGGAAAACACACATATTTCCATACTGTGTAAATATACAACCACCACTGCAAGGCACCTGCTAAACACTTGAGGACACAACGCAGGGACAAAGAGTAAAGCATAGTTACTCACCTGTAACAGATGATCTCTGGGAACAGCAGGAATTTAGTCTTCACATATGGGTATCGTCGGTACCGACGGATCCTGCGTGGGAACGCTCCCCAGCGTCCAATTAGAAAGCTTTTGGGAGCATCCCACAGCGCCTGCGTGCTGCCTTCCCGCCTTTCCCAACTGCCTCTTTCCAGTTGAGTTTAAAGCTGAGACAAAGAGAGAGAGAGAGGGAAAGAGAAATAGATAGATAGAGAGATACAACTCCTAGGGGAGGTGGGTGGGTTGTGAAGACTAAATTCCTGCTGTTCCCGGAGATCACCTGTTACAGGTGAGTAACTATGCTATCTCCAGGAATAAGCAGGAATGTAGTCTTCACATATGGGGACTCCCTAGCTTTAGATGCCAGGGAGAGACCCCAGAAGTTGTGTGTCCCTGTGAAAGGGCTCCACTTCCCCCCATGGATCTCTGGCATCCAACCAGGGATGGCGGGTAGGAGTTGATTAGGTATGGAACAGGTGTTGGAGAACAGCCTGACCAAACAAGGCATCCCGGCGGGAGTCCTTGTCCAAGCAGTAATGGGCTGTGAAGGTATGAACCGAGGCCCAAGTGGCTGCTCGACAGATGTCGTCGATAGACACAGAGTGCAGATGAGCCATTGAAGCTGCCATGGCTCTCACATTGTGAGCTGTGACATGGCACTCCAGAGGAAGATTCTTACTCTGATAGGCAAAGGAAATACACTGTGCAATCCAGCTGGAAAGTGTTCTCTTGGAGACTGGAAGTCCCAAATGAGAAGGATCAAAAGCAACAAAGAGCTGAGAGGACTTTCTATGTTGCTGTGTTCTTTGCAAATAAAAGGCTAAAGCTCTTTTACAGTCCAAAGTATGAAGATTCCTTTCTGCATTTGATGCATGAGGCCTTGGAAAGAACACAGGCAGGTAGACCGCTTGGTTAAGATGAAAAGGCGAGACCACCTTTGGCATAAAGTGTGGATGAATCCTAAGGACTACCTTGTCATGATGGAACATTGTATAAGGTGGATCAGCCACTAGTGCCTGCAACTCACTGATGCGACGTGCTGATGTGATTGCAATGAGAAAGATAACTTTCCAAGAAAGGAATTTCAATGAGGTAGTAGCTAAGGGTTCGAAAGGTGGCTTCATGAGCTGACCAAGAACCAGGTTTAAGTCCCATGCCACCGGTGGTGGCCTACTGGGAGGCTTAGTAAGAAGAAGGCCTCTCATAAATCTTGCTATAAGAGGATGGGAGGAAATAGGTTGTCCATTTAGAGGCTTGAAAGAAGCTGCAATAGCACTCAAATGGACTCTTACTGAGTTAGTCTTAAATCCTGCATTGGATAAATGGAGATACTCCAGTAATGATTCCAGAGGTATCCCAAGGGGGTTAAGACCCTTCTGTGAGCACCATATGGTAAACCTCTTCCACTTAAAAGCATAAGAGCGTCTTGTGGAAGGCTTCCTGGAAGCATAAAGGACATCCTTTACTTGCTGAGGGAGGTTAAGATGATGAAGATCTAGGCCTTCAGCAACCAAGTTCTGAGACGCAGAGACTGGGGATTGGGATGCCATAACATTCCGTCCTCCTGTGACTGGAGATCTGGAGCAGATCCTAACTCCAGGGAGGGAGCTTGAGAGAGATATAGAAGCAGAGGGTGCCACACTTGCCGCGGCCAATGTGGAGCTATGAGAATCATACGCCCTCTGTCTCTCTGAAGCTTGAACAGGGTTTTGGGAATTAGGGAAATGAGTGGAAAGGCATAAAGGAACTCTTGCCCCCAGTGAAGGAGGAAAGCATCCCTGGCCTGAGAGCTCTGAGCCGGAATTCCGGAACAGAACCGGGGAAGTTTGGCATTCAACGGACTTGCAAAGCGGTCTAATGTCCGGAGTTCCCCAAATTTGAAAAATCTTGGCCACCTGGTCTGCATGTAGAGACCATTCGTGTGGAAGTAGAACTTGACTGAGTCTGTCTGCCCAAGAGTTTTGTATGCCTGGAAGATACACTGCCAGGAAATGAATCTGATGCTCTCTGGCGAGGGCCCATAGTCGCAAAGCTTCGTTGCAGAGCAAGAGAGAGCCTGTTCCCCCCTGCTTGTTCACGTAGAACATGGCTACTTGATTGTCCATATGAATGAGGACCGTCTTGAAGCTGAGCAGGGTGTGGAACACTCGAAGAGCAAGGAAGATTGCTCTGAGCTCTAAGAGATTGATATGTAGATGAGTCTCCTGTGGTGTCCAAGTGCCTTGGGTGGAGAGGTCTTGCAGATGAGCTCCCCAACCCATTGGTGAAGCATCTGTTATGAGAGTTGCCTGGGGTAAAGGTTGTTGAAAAGGGGACCCCAGCAACAGGTTCTGAGTGGACTGCCACCATTGGAGAGACAAAATAAGGCGATTTGTGTTTGCTATTTTGTCTGACAGGCACTCTGATGCCTGGGTCCATTGAGTGAATAAAGTCCACTGGGCTGCTCTCATATGGAGGTGAGCATAAGGAACCACATGCACTGTAGATGCCATGTGACCTAGTAGTTGTAACATTTCTTGGGCAGTGAGATGAGGTTTTAGCACTGCTTGAGAAGCTAACTGCACCATGCGAAGGCAACGGGTCTGAGGAAGATAGGCCCTTGCTTTTCTGGTATCCAGCAAAGCTCCTATGAACTCCAGAGACTGAGTAGAAGTTAGACTGGATTTTATTTAGTATACATTTACATTTTGTATTTATTTATTTAGTATACATTTGTATACCGCTACTTCCAGCGATCAGCAGCGGTTTTTGATTACAGATTGGAAATTGTCAAATCATGACAGGAAATTTTTGAGGTATAAACACATTGATTAGACAGGAAAGCACAGCACACAGAGAACTATTTTACAGGGATGTTTATGACCAGACCCAAATACTAGAGAATACACATTGTGCAAGATAGAGAAATCCTGGCCTCTGACTCTGATGGGGCTCGAATGAGCCAGTCATCTAAGTAGGGGAAGACGAATATTCCTAGAGTGCGGAGAAATGCTGCTACCACAGCCATGCACTTCGTAAACACTCTTGGTGCTGAGGCAAGGCCGAAAGGAAGCACCCTGTATTGGTAGTGCTTTCCTTGAAAAAGGAACCGAAGGAACTTTCTGTGAGTTGGATGGATGAGAACATGAGTGTAAGCATCCTTGAGATCTAGAGAACAAAGCCAATCCTGACTCTGAAGGTATGGCAGCAGAGTTCCCAGAGAAACCATTTTGAATCTCTCTTTGAACAGGAATTTGTTCAATTCTCTAAGGTCTAAAATAGGTCTGTGTCCCCCTGTTGATGAATGGGTACTTCCTATATTGCCCCTTGGGCAAGAAGCATAGTGACCTCTTGACCTAACAGGTTGATGAGAGAGGCCTGAGAATTGAACTGTCTTACCATTGTGGGAGGGGGCATGCACAAAAAATGTAGCTTGTACCCCTCTTTTATAATGGAGTGTGTCCAATGTTCTGCTGTTATCTGCCCCCATCTGGGGGCAAAGTGACACAACCTTCCTGGAATGATGGAAGGCTCTGGTCCATTGAGGGCCAGGAAGGCTAAGTTCTCTAGATGAAAGTCAAAGGCCTTGTGGAGGCTGAGACTGCTGAGATGGTTGAGGCTTAGCAGTCTTTGCTTTTCTTTGTTTAGGTGGTTGCTGACTCTTTCGGGCAGGCTGACCTGCAGAACGTCCCTGCTGGGAATAAGAGGGATAAAACCTCTTCTTTTTTGAGAAGAATGGTTTCTTGAAAGATTTCTTTCTTGCAGGATCAGCTGTGGCTTTGGATAACCTATCCAAAGTGGAGTTGTCAGCATCCAACTCATTGGCTTTCTCTTGCTAATTTTTGCCAAACAGATTCTCAAAACAGTCAAAAGCTGCACGATTGACAAACTTAAAAACATCCTGGGCATGTTTAACCAGTGTGAGAAAATCCTGCCTCTTGTCATCAGGAAGGAGAGGGCTTAAAATCTCCAAGTCTCCTGTGACTTCTTTAAGGAACAATCCCATATATAAAATATAGGAACTGATCCTGGCAGAAAGCATGGAAGCCTGGAAATTACGACGTCCAAAGGCATCCAAGGTTCCACACTCACGTCCTGGAGGATTAGAGGCATGCCTCTTTGCACTCCTGATCCTTCTCATAGCTGATTCCACTACAATAGATTGGTGAGGAAGCTGAGTTTTCTGGAAACCAGGACAAGGAGGGACTCTATACATGGTATCCAGTCTACGAGAGTGAGGAGAGGTGGTAAGAGGTGTCTCCCCCATTCTCAACATGAGATCATGTAAGATCTCATGGATAGGTAGAGTAGCTGCCTCCTTAGGAGCTTTGGGATATTGCAAAATCTCCAACTCCTTAGCTCTGGGCTCTGTTTCAGGAGCCACAGTAATGGGCAGACCTCGAGCCACCTCCCTGATAAAATCCTGAAAGGAGATATCTTCTGGAGGAGACATCCTACGTTTAGGAGAGGAAGGCTCCTCCGGGAGAAGTATCCCAGTACCAGCAGAGCTGTCAGAATCCTCGGGGTCCTCCGAGGATTCGAAGTACCTCCTGTCTGGATGCTCTTGAAGAGCCCGATACCCATACCGACCGAAGTCGGTATCGGGGGGGAATCGGTACCGGTGTATCTGCACTGGAAGGGATCGCATGACTGGGTACCGGCAAAGCAGACACCGATGTCGATGCCGATGCTACCGGCGTCGGTACAACTGTCTGACGTGGTTCCGAGGGTGTCGATGCCACAAGGAGAGCTGCCAGACTGCGTTCAATAGCCAGGAACCTCTGGTCTATCGACGCTGCCGATGCCTGGGTATCAGTACCGGAAGCAGCTGGTACCCCAGAGCATGGCACCAGTAGTTCTGCCGAGGTCGAGGCCTTGAGAACATCCTGGAGCCCCGATAATGCTTTGGAAGCCAAAGCCTCCCGCCGGGGCAATTTTGCCAGTACAGAACCCTCAAGGGCAACGCCAGAGGCATCTCGATGCTTGGAAGGAGATCTACCCTTTGAGGACCGTCTGGACTTATGTTTCATCACCTGAGATCCATGGGAGGAAGACGAAGCCCTGGAAGACGTTGATGCCACAGAAGCTGTATCGGAGGGAGAAAGGGCGCTGAGCTTAGCAGCTCGGTTTTGTCAACCCCTCTTGGACATCATGGCACAAGCCATACACTCGGAGATGGAGTGGTCAGGACCTAAACATTTGAGACACCAGTCATGGGTGTCGGTGACGGAGATGGTACCGCCACACTTGGTGCACTTTTTGAAACCTGAAGCGGGTTTTTCCATTACTGGAGGAAATTTTGGGCCTAAGGCCCAAAATGGCGCGTGCACCTGGGAAGAAAAGTTTGGAAAAAAATAGAATATATATATATATATATATATATATATATATTTTTTTTTTAAAACAAAAAAAGAAAAGAAAAGAGAACCGGCGGTACCGGCATTGCGTCGAGGAAGGCAGACGCGACCACAAAAAAGAAAGAATAAGGAAAACATTTTCTGCGGTGACAGGAACAACCACCTGCTGGCTCCGCGGAAAACGAAGAAACTGGAGAGAGGCAGTTGGGAAAGGCGGGAAGGCAGCACGCAGGCACTGTGGGATGCTCCCAAAAGCTTTCTAATTGGACGCTGGGGAGTGTTCCCGCGCAGGCTCCATCGGTACCGACGATACCCATATGTGAAGACTACATTCCTGCTTGTTCCTGGAGATAAGTCGATTCTCCACATTTATACCACTGTAACAAGCAATACATTATATTTGTTGTATCTTGATATGGGCATAGACTTGTTGAAGTGATTTATCTTATGTAGGTGTAAGGATTCCTTGCGGTCCCACGAGGATATCCAATTCCATTAGTTTGGAAGAAAAAACACTGTGCTTTGGAAAACCATCCTGAGCCTTTCCTTCTTCAACTACAGGCTGTGGTTCCTTAGTGCTAAGATGTATCTGAATCCTTTTTTTTCTTTTTAGGGCATTGGGGGGGGGGGGGGGGTAAGCGATTGCCAGAAAACACCTGGTACAAAAGCCTTGCCCTCTTTTCTGCAGAGGAACAAGCCACTGAATGGAATCCTGCTACTTTTTGAGATCCTGCCAGATACATGTGACCCAAACTGGCCACTGCTGGAAACCATACACTGAGCTTGATGGAACTTTGGTCTGACCCAGGATGGCAACTCTTATGTTCAACAAGAGTTTTAAAAAACAATTTCCATCCTTCCTGGATCCTGGTGAGGTGAAAAGCTAAATGCCTTCCAAATGGTGTAATATTTATTCCTAACAATTTTTAGAACTCATTTGTTGGAGGTTACATAAGGCCTACGAGTTTACAAAAATCTCAGTCACCCTCTTCAAAGGGAGTTAATTTGATTCCGAGAGGGCTGCTCTGAGATAAGAAGCTGACAAATTGTAGGAAAAAAACCCACGATTGAGACATGTTGTAAGCATGAGGGAAGTGCTGTGCATGCTTAATGAAATGAATGTCTTGGAAAACTGTAGAAAAGGTTGATCAGTTGATGTTGCTATAACCCAGCTGTGTGATGGATGAACTTCTCGTCTTTGAAAAAGATATAGTACAATTGTTCTCAAACACCACCTAAGGACCCACCCCCAGCAGTCTGCTTTTCAGGGATATTTCTAATGAATAAGGATAAAATGCATTTACATACATTGGGATCTAAAAACTGGTCGTTACATACAAATATCTACATGTGAACTATTCACAAAGTATGTTTTTATTTGGTTGTTCTATCCAATACTGAGAAACAGGTTTGCATTCCAGAAAAAGGATATATACATTGAAATACATGACATGAAACTGTCCTTTTTGTTCTATTTTTCTTTTTCACTGCAAAACTGCACTAGTGGAAGGGGATGAGAATCTTTGTACTATACTTGATCTACAGATACAGGGGTGTGGATAAAACCGATGGGAAAAGTTAGGGAAAAAAAGCCTTTAAGGGAGAATAGCTCTTAAGAAGTATGACACATATTTATGCCAACCAACACAATAGCCTTACGTTTCAACAGGTCTTTGGGTCTGTGCAAAATATGCCACAAAGTCCAAGTAAATGAAATGTCAAAGCACACTAACTTCCTAACAATGAAGCATTTGATTTTAAAAGCTCTTCTTTCGAAACCTAACATTATATCACAATTATTATATCTACTGCTGACGAAACATGTGCTACTTACTTCTTAAGGTGTCTGAAAAGTGTCTGCATGGTTTCCTGGTTTGGCTTTGGCAACTGTTTAATTAAATCTTTGACAGCCTGAACACGCTGCCTAGGATCTTGCTCTGAAAAAAATAAAGCATACACCATAAAACAACTTAGAAATTCTATAATTTCAGAAATTGTGTCAAATTCAGTAGTATTCTATTTTGCAATAAACAGTGCCATCATGTGGTCAAATAATATAGTCGAAGAAAAACTACAAGCAGTGATGGCTACATTCCCCAAATAAGACTGATCATTTCTTAATTCCATTGCTTCTTCTGTTTATTCCAGTCTTCTCACCCTGATCTCCTACATTTAAATGGCATACAGTAAGCGTATACTTTTTATATGAAAAGGTGTAGCCATTCTATTATGGCTGCATCCTCTTTAAAGATTTTTCCGACTAGTTTTCAGTTCATTATTTTCCTATGTATTATTGTGAAACTGGCTTAGAGTTTGGATAAAGATGAACAATGGATAAAGTGTTAGTCTTCACATATGGGTATCGTCGGTACCGACGGAGCCCGCACGGGAACGCTCCCCAGCGTCCAATAGGAAAGCCTTTGGGAGCATCCCACAGCGCATGCGTGCTGCCTTCCCGCCTCTGTACCTCTCTCACTTCAGTTGAGTTTATAGCCGAGACCAAAGGAGAGAAGTAGAGAAAGAGAGAGAAAGACAACTCCTAGGGGAGGTAGGTGGGTTGTGAAGACTAAATTCCTGCTGTTCCCGGAGATCACCTGTTACAGGTGAGTAACTACGCTATCTCCAGGAACAAGCAGGAATGTAGTCTTCACATATGGGGAATCCCCAGCTGAAAGATGCCAAGGGGTGACCCCAGCTAGCTGCAAACCCAGGTAAGATAGGTCATGCTTCCTCCCATGGACCTTAGGCATCCAAACTGTGGATGGTGGGTAGAAGTTGTATTAAGTATGGAAGAGATGTTGTAGAACAGCCTGGCCAAATGAGGCATCCTGACGGGAGTCTTTGTCTAAGCAATAGTGGGCTGCGAAGGTATGTACCGAAGTCCAAGTGGCTGCTTTGCAAATGTCATCAAAAGAGACAGAACGAAGGTTAGCCATTGAGGCTGCCATTGCTCTCACATTGTGAACCGTGACATGGCCTTCGAGAGAAAGACCCTTACTATGATATGTATAGGATATGCAATCTGCAATCCAATTTGACAGAGTTCTTTTAGAAACTGGAAGTCCCAAATGACTAGAATCAAAAGCCACAAAAATCTGAGAAGATTTTCTATGTGGCTTAGCTCTTTGGAGATAAAAAGATTCCTTGCCGCACCGGAGGCATGAGGCCTAGGGAAGAATATAGGAAGATAAACCGACTGGTTTAAATGAAAAGGCGATACCACCTTTGGCAGAAGGTGAGGATGAATCCTGAGGACTACTTTATCATGGTGAAACCTTGTATAAGGTGGGTCAGCTACTAACACCTGTAGCTCACTAATGCGTCTTGCAGAAGTGATGGCAATTAGGTTAATAACGTTCCATGAAAGAAACTTTAGGTCTGAAGTGGCTAAAGGTTCAAAGGGCGGTTTCATAAGCTGACCAAGAACAAGATTTAGATCCCATGCCACTGGTGGTGGTTTAATGGGAGGTTTTGTTAAAAGTAGGCCTCTCATAAATCTTGATAAGTGGATGAGAGGAAATAGGTTGTCCATCGAAAGGTTTATGAAAAGCAGCAATAGCATTAAGATGGACCCTAACTGAATTGGTCTTCAGACCAGAAGTTGATAATTGTAGAAGATACTCTAGTAGCAACTCTACAGGTACTAAAAGGGGGTTAAAGTCCCTTTTGTGAACACCAGATAGAGAACCTTTTCCACTTGAAAGCATAGGAACGTCTTGTGGAAGATTTTCTGGAAGCCAGTAGGGTATCCTTTACTTGTTGAGAAAGGTTAACATCCTGGAATTCTAGACTTTCAGTAACCAGGCCCTGAGATGTAGGGACTGGGGATTGGGATGCAGTAAAGATCCGTCCTCCTGCGACAGGAGATCTGGAGCATTCCCCAACTCCAGAGGAGTGGTCTGAGAGAGATGCAGAAGAGGATACCACGTTGGCCGTGGCCAACGTGGAACTATGAGTATCATATGACCTCTGTCTCTCTGAAGTTTGAATAAAGTCTTGGGAATGAGGGGAATGGGTGGGAAGGCATAGAGGTCTATATCTGGTGTTCCCCAGATTCAAAACACTTGAGCAAGCTGGTATGAGTGGAGGGACCACTCGTGTGGCAGCAGTATTCGACTGAGTTTGTCTGCCCACAAGTTTTGAATGCCCGGAATGTATACCGCAAACAGGTGAATTTGTAACTCTCTGGCGAGGGCCCATAGTCACAAAGCTTTGTTGCATAGCGACAGAGAGCGTGTTCCGCCTTGCTTGTTCACATAGAACATTGTCGGTTTGGACCACAACTGTTTTGTTGCTGAGATGGTCCTGAAAGACTTGAATAGCATTGAAAATGGCTCTCAGCTCTAGGAGGTTTATGTGAAGGGAAACCTCCTGTGAGGTCCAAAGACCCTGAGTGGAGAGATCGTGCAAGTGGGCCCCCCCAACCCATCTGTCATCAGAGTGGTTTGGTATAGAGGCTGCTGGAAAGGACAGCCTACAAGATGGTTTTCCAGGGATTGTCACCATTGCAAGGATGAAATCAAACGTATGGTAGTTCTGATTTTGTCTGTTAGTCGACCCGAGGCTTGTGACCACTGAGAGGAAAGGGTCCACTGGGCTGCTTGAATGTGGAAGCGAGCATAGGGAACCACAAGGACAGTGAATGTCATGTGTCCCAGCAGTTGAAGCATCTCCCGAGCAGTAAGGAATACTTTCATAGATGTTTGAGATGCCAGTTGTATTATATGTAGACAGAGTGGCTGGGGCAGGAAAGCCCTTGACTGCCATGTGTCTAGAAGAGCCCCTATGAATTCTAGAGATTGAGAGGGGGTGAGATGAGATTTTGGGAGGTTTATGACCAGCCCCAAATATTGAAGAATTCCCATTGCTCGAGAGAGAGCGAAGCTGGCCTCTGGAGCTGTCGATGCTCGAATGAGCCAATCGTCTAAGTAAGGGAAGACGAATATTCCCAGAGTCCTCATAAATGCTGCTACCACTGCCATGCATTTTGTGAAGACTCTTGGAACAAAGGCTAGTCCAAAGGGAAGAACTCTGTACTGGAAGTGTCTTCCCTGGACCAGGAATCGAAGGAACGTCCTGTGATCAGTGGATGAGAATATGCGTGTATGCATCTCTTAGATCTAGAGAACATAGCCAGTCCTGACTTTGGAGGTATGGTAAAAGTGTTCCGAGGGAGATCATTTTGAACTTTTCTTGGAACAAATATTTGTTTACTTCTCTGAGGTCTAATATAGGTCTGTGTGCCCCTGTCTTCTTTGGAATAAGAAAGTAGGGGGAGTAAAACCCTGTCCCCTGTTGGGGAATGGGTACTTCTTTGATTGCTCCTTGAGCAAGAAGTGATGTGACCTCCTGCCACAAGAGGTCGGTGGCAGGCCCCTGAGACTTGAACTGTTTTACTATTGTAGGTGGGGGCAAGTTGAGAAAATGAAGCTTGTACCCCAGTTGTACAATGGACAGAGTCCAAATTTCTGATGTTATTTGTTGCCATCTTTTGGCAAAATAGCATAGTCTTCTTGGAATGGTCAAGGGTTCTGGACCTTTTAGGGGCAGAATGACTAAGTTCTCTAGATAGAAGTCAAAGACCCTGAGGGGGCTGGGTCTGTTGACCCCAGTTGAGCTTTTTGAGCTTGCGGCTTTCTCTGCTGTCTGTTCTGTTGTTGCCCCTTCTGGGGAACATGGAGCGGACAGTGAGTTTGATGGATGTAAGATTGGTAAGGCTTCTTTTTCTTATTGAAAAAGGGTTTTTTTTTTGAATATTTTCTTTTTTGATGGGTTGGCTGTAGACTTTGACAATCTGTTTAAAGTAGTATTGTCAGATTTAAGCTGATTAGCCTTGTCCTGCCAGTCCTTACCAAAGAGATTTTCTCCTGTGCAAGGAATGTTTCCTAGCTTTTCTTGCACCCACTGTTCTAAGTCTGATGCTTGAAGCCAAGCAATACGACATGCTCATATGGATATAGCAGAGGTTCTGCTAATACATTCAAAGCAATCAAAGGTAGCACGGTTCATGAATTTTTAGACATTCTGGGCATGCTTGACCAGAATAAGGTAGTCTGCTCTTTTTTCCTCCGAAACACAAGGACTAAGGAGCTCTAAGTCTTTTGTGACTTCTTCCAGGAACATTCCCATATAAAGAATGTAGGAACTGATCCTGGCTCCTAGCATGGAGGATTAAAAGCATTGATGGCCAAAGGCATCGAGAGTCCTGGATTCACGGCCTGGAGGATTAGAAGAATGTGTTTTAGCACTCTTGATCCTTCGCATGGCCGATTCCACTACCATTGAATGGTGTGGTAACTGAGTTTTTTTGAAAACCAGGACAACTTGGCACTCGGTACACAGTGTCAAGGCGTCGGGAATGTGAAGATATTGTTAAAGGAGTTTCCCACATTCTCAATATTAGATCATGTAAGATCTTGTGAACAGGAAGCATAGCTGCTTCCTTAGGAGCCATAGTGTATTTTAGAATTCTTAATTCTTTTGCCCTAGGTTCCTTTTCTGGAATCACAGTGATTGCAAGACCCTTTGCTAAATCACGCATGAAATCCTGGAAAGACATATCCTCTGGATGGGACATTCTGCACTGAGGAGAAAGAACTTAATTTTCTAATAGATTCGCTCTGGTACTGGTAGAATCATCAGAGTCATCGGAATCGGAAGACTCAAGCACCGGGTGCTCCTGTAACACATGGTATCGGTACCGCTCGAAGTCGGTACCGAAATGTCTCGGTTCCTGATCCCCGATACCAGAGATCGGCATGGGGGGAAGCAGTCCTGTCAAAGCAGGTACTGTCGGTACCGGTACCGATACCTGTTGAACCGTCTGTTGTGGTCTTAGCGGTACCGAAACTGCTAAGAGGGCCGCTAGACTGCGTTCGATAGCGAGGATTCTGTGATCCATTGCTCCTGCCGATGCCTGGGTGCCGGTACCAGTGGAAGCGGCTACGACCCCAGAACATGGCACCAGTAGTTCCGCAGAGATGGAGGCCTCTGGGACATCCCCTGGAGCCCGTTAATGCTTTGGAGCTCGAAGACTCTTGCTGGGGCTGTTTTGCCGGTGAAGTATCCTCGAGGGAAACGCCAGTGGCATCTCGATACTTTGAAGGAGATTTACCCTTCGAGGACCGGCTAGTCTTAGAAGACTTAAATTTGGTTAACTGAGATCCAGGGGAGGAAGATAAAGTCCTGGAAGACGTCGATGCAACTGACATCGTGTTGGCAGTAAAAAGGGTACCGAGTTCTGCAGCTCGATTCTGCAGGCCCCTTTTGGTCATCCTTGTGCAGGAGAGACACTCCGTTGGACAATGTTCAGGACCCAAACATTTTAGACACCAATCATGGGTGTCTGTGACGGAAATGGTACCACCACATTTTGAGCATTTTTTGAAACCACTAGCTGGTTTCTCCATGCTTGAAGAAAAATGGGCCTAGTGCCCAAAATGGCGCCTAGCACCATGAAGCAGGGAAAGATCCCTGAAGAAATACAAGTTTTTTGTTTTCTTTTTAAGGAAAGAAGAAGAGGAGAACAGGTGGTACCGGTAGGCGTCGAATGAAGGCAGATGCGACCACAAAAAACAAGAAATAAAGGTAAATTTTCTGCAGTGACAGGGTACCACATCCTGTCGGCTCCGCGGAAAACAAAGAACTGAAGTGAGAGAGGTAGAGAGGAGGGAAGGCAGCATGCATATGCTGTGGGATGCTTCCAAAGGCTTTCCTATTGGACGCTGGGGAGCATTCCTGCACGGGCTCCGTTGGTACCGACAATACCCATATGTGAAGACTACATTCCTACTTATTCCTGGAGATAGATCAGTACAGTAGTACCTCAATTTATTCACATTTATAACAGTGGAAGTGGTTAAGCAGGAGAAGCTTTCAGAAACTTAAATGCATGTGTTATATTTAGCTCACGTTTTCATTGGTAGCTCAAGCCATGTTTCATTCAGGTACACTATGGGGTATGTTTACTAAACGGTGCTAACGTCGCAGTGGCGGTATTATCGCACGATAAGTGATGTTATCGCGCGATAATGGCGCATTATTGCCTGATAACATCACTTATCTCGCAATAACGCTCCTGCGGCATTGAGGCACCCTAACGCCGTGAAATCCAGCTCTAAAGGGCAGAGTAAGGCTTCCCAGAGGGCGGAGAGAAGGGGTCAATGGGTGGAGAGTGGGAGGGGAGAGGCTCCAGGCACACTAACGCTGTGGAATCCGGGTCTGAACACTAACGCCAGTGAAACCCTCGTGTTAAGGCACATTTGCAGGAAAGAGAAACCATTTCCGGCAGCAATGTACAGCAAAGCCAGGGAAACCCAGAAAAAGTGATAGTTGTGATACATGTGTTGTGCACGGAACAAAAAGGCAAATAAACATAGAAAATGACCGGAACCAAATTTAAAATCCCCATAACCAAGCTGGCCAATAGTGGTATTAACGAGAAACATAAAGAAACACTACTGAGAAAGCTAAAAAAAAAAAAGATATCATGTTTGGAAGGGTCTATGCTCTGTCCCCCCTACAAGGTGAATGATCCTACATTGAAATAGCGCTGATCAGGGCTTTCCCTTTATATTGGGCAGGTTTCTTATGGTGTGCACATGTGCCACAACAGCAGGGTGGGCATGTAGGAAAGGGCAACTGTACAGATGCTGGAAATGGGATACAGAGGGCTGCAGGCGGCACATGCTGTGGTGCAGCTGGGGGCACAGTGCGGACTAGGCAGATGCCTAGGTGGCACATAGGAATGCTGAAACTGTAGAGCAGCCAGACAGCAACTGATGAGGGCCCAACATGGGCACGAGTGTGTTTCTCACAGTGTCACAGGGGATAGTACCCAGCAGGTACCCTCAAGGGCACAGAACATTGGCAGGCGGTGCTGGGGGGGAAGCGTGCATGTCCATGTAGGCACCCCTACCCGAGAACCCACACCATAGCAAGCTCCTTACTGGCATACTGGATGACCTGGGACTGTGCACCACCAGTACCACCAGCATAATGGCATGGTGGCGGAGGGGTGCTGGTGGCAGAGGGGGCAGTGGCATCTGCCCACAGCAGACCAAGGCCTAGCCCCGTTTAGGTGGGTGCCATGCACTGCAACAGACAGGGTCTGTCTGACGAACAGTCATGGTATCCCCAGGGAATGAACTGTCCCTGTGGCAACAGTGTGGTGCAGTACACACAGCCAGTGTGTTCAGGAGCAGAAGGTCACAAGTTCAAGTCCCAGCTGTGGCTCCTGCCAACCCAGTCCCCATATTTTACCCAGTACTAAACCGTTGTAATAAAGACGGAACCTTTATTGCAGATAACAAACATACCTGAAATGCCTATATTTTACCCTACAGAGCACAGACACCATAAACATGTGCAATACCTAGAGCAGAGTTTCCCCAACTCCAGTCCTGGAGGGCCAAACACCATGCAGGTTTCATACTGTCTCTAATAAAGATGCCTGTGCTGCATTTGTATGCGCCGCCCCCATGGTATGCAAATGTATCTCATGCATATTCATTAGGGACAGCATGAAAACCCGAACAGTGTTTGGCCCACCAGGACCGGAGTTGGGAACATCTGTCCTAGAGCAGCGGCCAACAGGGGCAGAAACACCCGCATCCACAGGCTCCACTATCCAAAGCCTCATGGAGGGTCAGGCTGTTGGGCCCTGCGTGCAGCAGCATCTCCCAATACTAGCACTTGCATACCTTAGCAATGCCGCCCTAAACCTGGGAATACGTTACACATATATCAAAAGGTTGCTATGATTAATGGCAGATAGCAATTCCTAAGTTAAGCACAATTTGCTGATAGAGCTGCATCATAGCAACCTTTCTGATATCTGTGGAGTGTGTTTCAGTTTTGGTTTCTGACAGTGTTTACCACCCCTGGGAGTGACCCCAACAGTATTGCGTACCATACCCATGCCTGCACTGTGCCCAGGACTGGTGTGGTGGCCAAGGCTGCCAAAAGCCTCTATATTTGCACAATGCTGGCATAGGTGTGGGAGTGTGTGTCTGTCTATCCAGTGTGTTGTGGCTGCCTACACCTTACTCAGCCCAGACTGCTTGCACTGTTTCCAGTGTTAGCCTGCCAATGTGCATAATGAGGAGCAAGGTACCATTGGTATGGCCCGGACAGGGCGGCCTAGGCAGGATGCATCTGCACAGGGCATAGGGCAATGGCTGGGACATTGTAGTGCCCGGCCACCACCTGCACGGACAGGGTGGCCACAGCATGTCCTGCTGGGAGGTCACTATCACCCTGACTGAGCAGTGACCACGGCACGGCTAGGTTCCCCCATAGTGCTATATAGTATTTCTCTCAAGTGATATATATGGGTTATTTATTTATTTATTTACAGTTTCTTTTATACCGCGCTATTTGACATCAGTGCGGTTTACAATGAACGTAAAACTACACGTCACAAAGATTGATCAGTGCTTACAATCACTGACTTATCTGCTTGGTGGGTGTGCTCACATTCCTGTTTTGGGTGCACATATCTCCTGCAGGAACATGCACTATGGACTAGCTAGCAGACTGTCTGCAGTTAGTATGTGTATGGCTGGAACACCTTGCAGGGTGCAGCGGCTGGAGACTCACTGTGCTCGCTGCTGGAGAATATCAGATAGTGGTGGGGGGCAGCTGAGCATTTCCAGGCCTACTTTCTGTCTGCCATTGTCTTATGGATGCTTACAGATCTGCATTGACTGCCCTGTAGGGTGTCTGTTCCCCAGCAGGACTGAGGTTGATGGTCCCCTCTACTGCCACCATTGCAGGGATGTAGAATGTGGATCTGTTGGTGGGAGACCCTGTCCCCCACCCTGAGCCCCAGAGGGCAGGGTGGGTGGTGCTACATAATACGCTTATGGGTCCAAACACCGCCCCCGTCACTTAAATCATGTGACCATGGCATCCACACAGGATATGCACTATTCTGGGTGCATCATAGTCCACAAGGGCTAGACATGACTGGGAAATACGGATGGACACAGGTGTATCCTAGGTGTGTCTGCAAGGATTACCTATCACACACTGGCACTGATGGTGACCAGCAGCATAGCCTATCTCAGCTAAGCCAGGTGCTGTGGACATGGTGCTTGGCGCCCCACCTCACCCTCAGGGTGAGCACAGTACCCGCACAATGTGACGGTCTGTAGCTACTCTGTGCCAGTAACACACACGGTCAGTTCCCCCTACCAGGCTGAGGTGCTGTGGGGGTGCATACCCCATCTTGTGATCATCTGTAGACTGCTGATCTGCATGTGCATTGCATCATGGTTACTGTTGGAGGTTTGCCTATCCTGGCAGTCAGCAGGCTTCTTGTGTGATGCCCTGCCGTATTCTTGTATGCAGCCTTTGCTAATGACCTCACGTTGGTGGTGTGGCCTACTGGTTTGTGCATTGCCATTTGTGCTAATGGTCATAGATTTGATTCCTCTCTGTTCTCTTTCATTTTTATGCCTGTCCTGCACAGCTACTTTTCATTCCTGTGACAGTCATATCTGTGCTGTTAGCACACTGTACCCTTATCAAAGTTGTCAACCATCCTTCTGTCCATCTATGTGTGTCTGCCAGCTGTGTGCCGTCCTACTCTGATGTGCATACTGCTACCCCACGTCCTGCACGGCTACACATTTCTGCATTGCAGCTCTCCCTGGTTACCTCTCCTGTATGTGCTCTGCATAGCACTGCTACTCCGCTGTCGTCCTGTCATTACACCTATCCTGCCACTTCTACCTCCTCTGCTGGAAACGTCTTCCCATCCTCTGCCACACACTGTCATTATTGCATGGTACATTACCGTCACTCTGTGCATCGCTACAGCTGCCCCCGATATGTTTGTCCATTTTTCCAGCTGCCACATGGGCTGGACGCAGATTTGTCTGGCCCATCAGCTCAGATCTACTTCCTTCCATTACTTGTGCATTGTCTTTCCTTGTTGCTCTGTGCAGTGTTAGGTTACATCTGTGTTTGGCCCATACCTCTCTTGCTTTTCAACTTGGGGGACCTTACTGCTCTTGGCCAACATTTTTGGGGTCACCTATACATCCTTGGGACATCTTCAGCCACACCTTAGATTCAGCCAGCTTATGGGGTGCCTACTATGGGGCCTTGGGAGTTGGCAACCTTTTGATATGGCCTCTGGGGCACATTATAACCCGCCTTGGCTGACGTGGTGGTTTAGGATGTGCCTTCTGGTGCGCCCTAAAAGGTGCATTAGTTTATGGCACTGGGGTGCGGGTATTTTTAGCTGGCAGCACAGATTGTTGTACTGTTGCAAGCAGTAAAAGGAACTGCATCGGCCAACCTTATTCATTAGGCCCACTGGCGGATCGAACTCATAAATGGAAATTACACTAACCTGGTAATTGTAGTTCCTGGAGGGTCCAGTTTAGTCCTCCAGCATCGGGTAGTGCCCCTCCTCCTGCAGCCGGGAGACTGGACCAATCAAATCTTCTGTAGTATATATGCAGCAGGAGCTCCCAGAAGTCCCCAGTGTACTAGTAACAAAGCATACTTAACGAAGCAACACATTAGATTAATATACAAAATGACCTAATCAAAGAACAATTTGTTCCCCCCCAAGGAATAGCCAACCCCCTCCCCAAACGAGGAAGTCAGAACACTGCATTGCGCCGGCACCGACGCCTCAGGAATCAAAACACCGCTCCCCACCAGAAGTTCAGGAGCTGCCTGAACCCCCGAGACAGGGAAGAGCCTCTGCAAAAAACGCGGCTGCCACAGAGGGACCGAACGGCAAGAGGAACCGTCTTAATATCAACCTTCGGAAAGGCGCGCCGCACCACATTAGCAGATAGTCGGGAGGGAAGGAGGACTAAACTGGACCCTCCAGGAACTACAATTACCAGGTTAGTGTAATTTCCATTTCCTGTTCGGTAATCCAGTTTAGTCCTCCAACATCGGGATGTAACAGAGCAGTTAAGACCGGGCGGGACCTTGCCATCCGGCGCGCAGAACCGCCGAACCAAAACAGGAATCCCGAGCCGCTGACACATCTAAGCGATAGTGTCTACTGAAAGCATGCAGAGACGACCAAGTGGCCGCCCTACAGATATCTGCTGGCGGAACCAGGCTATACTCCGCCCAAGAGGTCGCCTGAGCCCTAGTAGAATGAGCCCTCAGACCCTCCGGAACAGACCGCTGTTGCAACAGATACGCGGACGCGATCGCCTCTTTGAGCCATCTAGCAATGGAGGCTTTAGCCGCCGCTTCCCCTTTACGCGCACCCCCGAAGAGCACGAAAAGCCGGTCAGATTTCCGAAAAGACTCGGTAACCTTTATGGTTAAATCTTTTTATTCAGAAAAAAAAATCACATACAGTAATACAATAATGCAAACAACAGTTTGGAAACTAACACACTATGCTGCTACAAACACAATAGCATAATATAATATAGAGGGGAAACCAAAGGCAAACGCGCATTCCGGATAGGCCGTATAGGCCGTTACTGAAAGAAAGAAAGAAAGAAATAGAAGGGACAACAAGCATCCAGTTGCAAAGCCTACAGAGGGAGAGACAAGAACTCGCCCCCCCACATGTGAAACTTCCTACGCGCTTCCCTCTGCAGCCAACCCCCCCATAGCCTCCCCTTCCCCCCGATGCCCCCCCAAGCTACCTCCAACCCCCCTACCCCCCAGTGCCCGGCCAGGGAGCCCCAGCCTACGCACTACTACCAATCCAAAGCGGGGGCCCAGGGTGGGTTCTTCTCCCAGGCCACCCGCACGCCTCATATGTCAGCCGAGCCCCCCTACCCCCCCCCTCACCCCCCAGGAGGACAACTAGAGCAGTCTAGGTACGGGATAAAAGGGAGCATAGCAAGGGACTGCTACTAAGCCAACCAACCAACCCTCGGTAACCTTTAAATAACGATGGAGCGTACGACCCACATCGAGCCGGAGAAGACCTTTGTCCGTTGACCCGACAGATTGCGAAGAAAGCACTGGAAGAAACACTGCCTGATTCATGTGAAAGGGAGACACCACCTTTGGCAGAAAGGAAGGAACCGGACGGAGAACGATCCGATCCGCGGAAAAAGACAAGAAAGGCTCTCGACAGGACAATGCATGCAGATCTGAAATGCGCCGTGCCGAACAGATGGCTACAAGAAAAACCGCCTTCAGCGTGAGATCTTTCAGAGACGCCCTGCGCAGGGGCTCAAAAGGTTCACGAACCAGGGCCCTCAGAACTAAATTCAAGTCCCAAGGAGGAACGAAAACTCTGCGGGAGGGCCGCAAATGAAAAACAGCCGTAAGGAATCGGCGTACATCCGGATGAGCCCCGAGCAGACGACCCAAAACCTTGCCGCGGTAACACGAGATAGCCGCCAGCTGGACTTTTAGGGAACTAGCCGCAAGGCCCTTATCGAAACCATCCTGAAGAAAACTTAAAACGACGGGCACTGAAAACGACGGGCACTAAAACCGTCGCCGCCCGGACTCCCCGCCGGGAGCACCAGTCTTCAAAAATCCTCCAAATCCGAACGTAAGTAAGAGAAGTGGACGTTTTCCTCGCCCGCAGAAGGGTAGAAATCACCGCGGGGGAGTAGCCCTTCCTTTTCAGCCGAGCCCTCTCAATGGCCAAACCGTAAGCGAGAATCGATCCACTCGGGGCATCCGCAAGGGACCCTGAAGAAGAAGATCCGGTAGAGCGGGCAGGAGCCAAGGAACGCCGTCGCTCAACCGGACCAGATCGGCATACCAGGGCCTCCGGGGCCAATCCGGGGCCACCAGTAACCCGCGACCCCGGTGGCTCTCGATACGTTGTACGACCCGGCCGATCAGAGCCCACGGAGGAAAGACATAAAGAAGACCGGACGTGGGCCACGGCTGAATGAGAGCGTCGAGCCCCTCGGACATGCGCTCCCTTCGCCTGCTGAAGAAGCGCCCTGTCTTGGCTGATTGAAAGGTCGCCATGAGATCCATGATGGGTGGACCCCACCGCCGGACGATTTGTGCGTAAACCTGTGGGTTTAGCTCCCATTCTCCGGGGTCCACCCGCACTCTGCTGAGAAAATCGGCCTGGACATTGTCTACGCCCGCAATGTGAGCCGCCGAGATTGCTGGAAGGCGAGTTTGCACCCAGTTGAACAAGGCCGCCGCTTCTGCCTCCAGGGCCACGCTGCCGGTACCCCCTTGGCGATTGATGTAAGCTACAGTGGACGCATTGTCCGACAGGACTCTCACCGGCCGTCCGAGAACCAGGGTCTCCAGGTCCACCAGGGCTAGCCGGACTGCCCGCAAATCGAGACGGTTGATCGACCAAGAGGCCTCCAGGGGAGACCATTCCCCCTGAGCAAAGCGGGACTCGCAGTGAGCCCCCCAGTCGGTTAAGCTCGCATCCGTCGTGAACGGAACCCACAGAGGAGGCTCCAAGGGAATCCCTCGCGACAGGTTCTCGGCGGAGAGCCACCACCGGAGGGATCGGCGAACCGTCTTTGGGCAAGGCAATCTCTTGTTCAGCGAGTCGAACTGGTTGGACCAACGTCGCAGAAGAGCACTCTGCAGCGGACGCATGTGGAAGCGCGCCCAAGGCACCACCTCCAAGGTCGCCGCCATCGTGCCGAGGAGCCGCAGGTACCACCACGCCGACGGAGCTGGCATCCCCCGGAAGAGACGGACCAGAGCCCGCAACGCCAGCACGCGTCGCTCCGGAAGGCACACCAAGCCCCTTGCTGTGTCGAAGCGGACTCCCAGATACTCGAGATCCTGTGACGGAGACAGACAACTCTTACATTCGTTCACCACCCATCCGAGGGACCGAACGAGATCCACCACCCTGCTCGTGACTTGCACACACTCCCGACTGGACTTCGCTCGAATCAACCAGTCATCGAGATATGGATGGACCAGGATGCCCTCCTTGCGCAACGCCGCCGCGACTACAACCATTACCTTTGTGAAGGTGCGGGGAGCCGTGGCGAGTCCGAACGGCATGGCCCGGAATTGAAAATGGCCCCATGGGAGCACAAAGCGGAGAAACCGTTGATGGGAGGGCCGGATGGGAATGTGTAAATAGGCCTCTGTAAGATCGAGGGATGTCAAAAATTCCCCTTGACGCACCGCTACGATGACTGACCGCAGGGTCTCCATGCGAAAGTGCGGTACTCTGAGAGCGCGATTCACGCCTTTGAGATCCAAGATCGGACGAAGGGAACCGCCCTTTTTGGGAACCACAAAATAGATGGAGTAGCGACCTGCGCCTCTTTCCAAGGGCGGGACCGGAACCACGGCCCCCAGAGAGAGAAGCCGATCCAGGGTCACGCGGATGTCCCGCGCCTTTTGAGCTCCCTTGCTGGGAGACAGAACAAACGAATCCGGAAGTGGGTGCGCAAACTCTAGGGCATAACCTTCTTCTATAATCTGCAGCACCCACCGATCTGACGTAATTTGGGCCCAAGAAGGAAGAAAGTTGCGCAAACGACCCCCGATGACCGGGTCTTCCTCTAGAGCCCGCCTCGTTTCATTGTGGCTTGCGATTAAAGGAAGAGGCCGAGGAAGAGGCGGCTCCGGAGAAGCCCCTTCCCGCTCCTCTGAAACCACGAAACCCTTGATGACGGGTTCCAAAACGACCGCGCTGCGAAGTCCACAGCCGGGAAGAACGAAATCTGCGCGCATCCCGAAACTGGCCGCGCGCTGAGGTGGACGACCTATTAAGCTTAGGCTTATCCTCTGGAAGCCGACCACCCTTAGACTCACCGAGATCCTTCACCAACTTATCCAGAGCCTCACCAAATAACAACCTGCCCTTAAAGGGTAGTTTACTGAGGCGAGACTTGGAAGAACCGTCGGCCGCCCAATTGCGCAACCAGATGGACCGTCGTGCCGCTGCCATGGAGGCCATGCTATTAGCTAGGGAGCGTATTAAATCATAACACAGATCCGCCAAGTAGGCCGATCCCGACTCCATGCGGGTAACGTCCAACAGCCCCTGTTGGTCCATACCGGACCCCGAGCGCAGGTGCTGCGACCATCGCAAACAAGCTCGAGCTACCCACGCCCCACAAATAGAAGCTTGTAACGATAAGGCGTTGGTCTCGAAGGCTTGCTTCAACAAATTATCAACCTTTTTGTCCTGAACATCCCTCAGGGCCGTGGCCCCTTCAACCAGGATGGTGGTTTTCTTAGTCACTGCCGAAACGGCAGCATCCACCCGTGGAGACTTAAACAAGTCCCTGTCCTTGTCTGCAAGGGGGTAAAGACGATTCATGGTCCGAATCCCTTTCAAAGCGGATTCCGGTTGCTCCCATTCCGCATGGATCATCTGCTCAACTACTCGGTGCACAGGAAAAACTACCTGGGCATCCCTGACCGCCTGAATGAGAGGATCCTCGAGACCCTCCTCCTCCAGCGGCCGCACCGCAGAGAGGTTAAGTGCTTGGAGAGACTCCGTGACCAAAGGTACCAGCTCTTCCCTTCGAAACACCCGAATGATGCGAGCCTGATCTTCCAGTTCTGGAAGCTCTCCGTCTTCTAACTCCTCCGCCTCAATATCCGGATCCCCCTCAGTCTCGGAATCCGGGAGGCAAAGGGCGTCCTGATCCTGGTCCCCCAACCTGGGCCGCTTGACCGCGGGTTGGGAAGACCGCTGAACCCCCCCCGCGGATGCTGGGGGGAGAGAGGCGGGCCAAGCCTCCGGCAAATGACCAGACCGGCTTAAGCGGAAGGCCTGATGCATGAGAACAACAAAATCCGGGGAAAAGTCTATAGGCGACGCTACCATAGCCGCCTGCTGGAGCTCAGGGACCGACGTATTAGACGCCGGGCCCAGACCAGAAGGAAGGATGCTCGGTGAAGGGACACTGTCCCCCGAAAGGGAAGGGTCCCCGGGCACATGCTGTTCCTTAATTTCAATAGGCAGCTCCAGTTCTGAAGAAACTGCAGCACAGCTCTTACAGATTCCAGAGTCAGTCATTGTACCTCTGCGGGAGCCACAAATTACACACTGAGGTTTGGCAGCCATGCCCAGGCCACCTGCTCTCAGGGAAAAATAAGGCAACAGGAACAGGGAAGCCCACACCAAGGGGACTAACCTTATTCAATTCAGCACAGTATTAAATTTAAAACCTTTTTTTTTTTTTTTACAGTAAACAAAATACTCCCCAGAATCCTAGGGGTGCCCTGAGCAAAATCGCCAGCAAAAGAAACCCCAAAAACACCAGGGGAACCCGTGCGCAAGTGTTAAAAAGTGCCCTTAAAAAGCACACTTTAGAAATCCAAAATGGCTGCCGCACTTTTTCACCCGTGGTAAAAAACGGCACGAAAATACAAAGGTACCCAAATAATATGGAAAAGAAAGAAAACGACCCTCTAATACAGGGCAAGCGAAAAAAAGCAGGAAAAAGTGCAATTTGGAAGCCAGGGGAGCCGACAGAGCCTCTGCCCAAGCAAAGAACAGAGAGCTTAAAACAAGGAAAATTCCTACCAGCTCTGGGAACAGCAAGGAACTCAGCCCACTTCTCCAAGTGACAGGCAATGTTGCAGCCGGTATGGCTCTTCCCCGAACAGCCTTGGGGAGAGCTCAACCCAGGCTTCAGAGATTCCCAGGCAGAAAGGCAGGAGCCCAAGGCAGGTCTGGCTTTCCCCAGAAAGTCCCCTGTGTCTTTTTCTTTTTTAAAGATACAGCTACCTAGCAAAAGAAATAGAATATAAAGGACCAGAAATAAACCCCAAAAGAACTAACTAACTAGTGTTGCTCCTTCAATTGTCACTTAGCGTGCCCAGCAGGGGCACAGAAGTCCTCCAGCTGCAGGGAGACTGGACACACTGGGGACTTCTGGGAGCTCCTGCTGCATATATACTACAGAAGATTTGATTGGTCCAGTCTCCCGGCTGCAGGAGGAGGGGCACTACCCGATGTTGGAGGACTAAACTGGATTACCGAACAGGAACCCCTGTTTCAGCAGGCATTGTAATAACCAGTGTGCTACACCTCTATTGCTGTGATTGCAGGTCAGCACACAAAGTTAAGGTTAACGTGCAGTAACGTGTGCAGCTCCCTCTATCGCGTGATAACCCGCGCTTTCTACCTTAAGATCGGAACGCCCACTCCTTTTATGGCATTCTGCACATTATCACTGGGCGCACATTAAGACGGTTTACTAAACATACCCCTATGTATTTCTCTGTACCTACAGGACTTAGGATCTCAATTTTTATCTTTTATTAGCTCAAGGTCACCAGAAGCACAAGTGGGAGAAGCAATAACCACTAGGTGGCTACTCCAAAATGAAATTAGAAAAAAAACAGCAGAACAAGAGAAATCAATGGCTTAACTACTAGCTGAATGACAGATTATATTTCCTAATACTGGTACAATGAACTTATTTTAAAATGTTTATGCAAAATTAAAGCAGGAGTGGAGGAGTGGCCTAGTGGTTGGGGCAAGGTACTTCAGGCCGGAAGGTCGGGGGTTCAAATCCCACTAGAGGACAGCAACCTTGGGCCGGAAGGACTGGGGTTTCTAGTCCCACAGGTGCTCCTTGTGGTCTTGGGCAAGCCACTTAACCCTCCATAGCTCATGTTCCCTGTAAAATAGTTATCTCCAAGTTATAATGCCCTGTTCAATGTAATTTCAGTTTGTTCAATGTAAACCGCACTGATGCAGAATAGCGCGGTATATAAGAGAATGTAAATAAATAAATAAATAAAGCTCAAATACCCATATTTAAGAAGTGGCTTTTTGTAAATCTATTAGAAAAGTAATATAAACAGAATTACACCTTGTTTAAAAAGTGCACAAATAAGATGGATAGAACAAACCTTGTACATCACTTAATGCCCCCAGTTTTAAATTGCTTACAGATAAATGTAACTATATTTTGTGGTAAATAAGGAATGAGAAGCAGCCCCTGAATATATTTTACTGTCTACTACAACAGGATCTTGCATTATTGCTAAAAACAGCCATTGCAATGGTTAATTTACTCACTAATTGCATTGACAAAGTCATTGAAGTGGTTGTAAGTGAAAAGTGGTTCTGGAAGTTCACGAAAGAACATTTTTAGCGCTCCAGTAATGACATGTATATCTTCCCATTTACTATCATTCAAGTCCAGTTTCTCATCTGAAATGTAAAGCAAAACAATGCTGGCAAAATACAATATTATAATTCCAGGAAAGGCTTTCTATTTTGGTAAAGCTTTTAGTTAATTTTAGTTATGTCATTTTTTTACATTATAGAAACATAGAAATATGACTGCAGAAAAAGAACATATGGCTTATTCAGTCTGCCCTTCCATACCAACTAGTATAGTCCCTTTTTTTTTCTAACCATATTAAGTTTGTTTTAATTTTACTTTATTCTAGCATCTTTGTATTACTTTTTTTTATCTTTATGGTACACTGTGGTATATAAGTTCTCTAAATTAAATTAGATCTTGATTTCACTGTGGCATAAACACACTAAGGCACATTTACTAAACTGCACTAAGCACTTAGCATGGATTTTATCGAACAAATAGCCATTCATGTGGGCGCGTGCCAATGGCTACTGCATATTAAAAACACCACCATCGTAAAACACCCATGTTAAGTGCTAAAGCATGGTACTGGTTGGGATTGGGATGGAGAGTTTGCATGGCAACCATTGACAACTAGTGCATGGGACGTTACTGTGTGCTAGCTGTCATGACTGCCAATAGATCGTGTTAAATGCAGCCTCATAACAGAATTTGGTACTGTGGCTGCTGCCCAACTGAAGTTAAAAAAAAAAAAAAGGCACCTTGAAAGCCCCCATAGCTTATCCACAACCCCTGCACTGAAGACCCCTGATCTGATCCTCCCTTCTGAATAGCCTCCTCAGAATCGTCCCTCCTCCCGAAGGGAAGCCCTCTCACAAAGACCCAAGTCCGAACCTCTCCACACCCAACTCTCGACCACCTCTTGAACTTACTCAGGGGACTTCCTTGTGATCTGAGTACACAGGCAGTAGTGGTCTCCCTCCACTCCTGTCCCAATTGCCACTGGTTTCCAAAATGGCAGTGGTAACTTCTAATGGTAGTCTCACAGTACTTGCGCTAGGGATTGGCCTACAGTGGGACAAGATGACTTGGATCTTTGTGGCAGTGGAGGGAGTTCCTGGGGATAGGTATCTTCGCTGATATTGGGAGGGAGGCTTCCTTATTGGTGGGGAAGGGGGCCTTGAAATGGTCTAATGGGTGGGAATATGAACCACAGCACCATTGGGGCAGAGGATATTTTTTGGATGGGGACCACATTACATGCCTAGGTATCTACCAAGGCATATAATGCAGGCCTATGCAGTAAATGTCTGCCCTGTGCATGCCCCCTGTGTTTACTGCACAGGCTTTGTGCTTATTGCACTTTAACTTTAGTAGCTGAGATGCGCTAAGAACAAAACCTTATGGCACTTTAGTATACAAGCTCCTTAAAGGCCCTATTCATGACTGCATGTTAAGTTTTAAATGAGGAAAACTTGCATTATTTAATATAAATCCATTTTATTCACTGGGCTCTTTTGTGGGTTTTCCAAGGCAACTGCTTTAGTTATTGGTATAAACCCATGGATAAGAACTACCATGGAATTTGAACGTACATACGCAATTTGACTGACTCCAGTATTGTATTCTGCATGTTCAGTTTTTATTCTTAAACAATTTCTCAGGAACTTTTTAGAGTTTAATTTACAAACATTAATACTGGGTGGAAACTGCAGTAAAAGAAAATCAGTTAAAATAAATAAAAATATAGACATTTAAATATTATGCTGCCATTTTCATGCAATTCTCATGAGTTTTTCATGATTGTGAAATATTAACAATTACCTGGCTGGAATGAAAGATGACATTATCATACCCGACTGTAAGGAGTTAGCAACTTTTTTTGTGCAGATAATCAGTCAGGCTAAGGAAGGTGTAGTTCCCAAGGGTGTTTTGAGCTGAACTTTAAATCTGGTATTACAGTGGTGTGGCTTATTTCTAGGGTGCTGTCTGCGGAATGTGATCTTCTCTAGGTTGAAGTAGCGTCTCAGATTCTTAGAAGTATTAAGGCTACATTTATTTTAGACCCTTGCCCTTCATGATTAGCGAAACAGATAAGTTCCTTTTCTAAATTGGGAACCAATCCTTGAAGGCAGCCATCAGTCATGAAGGGCAAGGATCAATGGAACAAAAGCAGCCTTTACAGGATGCAACCACCCGATTCGATAGTCTTCTTATTTATTTATTTATTTGGTATACATTTGTATGCCGCCACTTCCAGCGATCAGCAGCGGACCAATGGTGTAAAATACAAGGGAGTAAAGTATAAAATCAGTTGATAATACAGTATGATTTGAGGGAGAGGTACACCACAATCACATAGAAATTACATAGGCAGGAACGCCAGCACATGCTCTATAGGCAGGAACGCCAGCACATGCTCTTATAGGCAGGAACGCCAGCACATGCTCTATAGGCAGGAACGCCAGCACATGCTCTATAGAAAGAGTGGATCTGACAAGCGGGAAAATGACGTGGCAATATATGATTGGATAATCACTGTAAAAAACCTTTTCTCACAAGAGGATTATCGAATCGGGTGGTTGCATCCTGCAAAGCCAGATAAGTTTGCAGATTGAAAACATCATTGTAAGTAGGTTTTTTGTTCTGTATGGAGCTGAACAATTTAATCAAATGGACTAAAACGTAGACGCTAAAACTGATATGGTACAGATTCGGTTTCAAAATTTATTAGGTCCAACAGTTTAAAAACTTTTTCAATCGAAGATATAATACAGTTTTTTAGTAAGTAAAATCACTGTAGTTTTAGATTTTTGAATTTTAATTTAATTTAATATAAATAATGATTTAGATAGATCTAATGGTTTTTATTTTGGAATAATTTTGCCATAAAAATGGCTGTCGGCACCATTCGCATTTGTAGAGATAACATTCTTACGAATCAGTAGTAATAGCAGTAAGATTATATTGATTTCACACAGAATAGTTATATATACAAAAAATAATTTCCTCAGCTCATGTACGCTGGTGCCAGCATTTTTAATATGGTGGATATATTTTATAGTACAATTTTTGATTTTTTAATAATTTATTACATGTAGTTTTTAGAGATTTATATGGGTATAATTTATGATAAGAATTAGGGTTTTAAAAGTTAAAATTTAAAAGAATAAATTGTTCCCTGTGGTCCATTTTTCTCAGGTTTATAGTTTGTCGGCTCACTCCTGCTTGTTTCTTAGTTTGGTATCCCTTCTTCCCTTTTAGCTACAAGTACTTCATAATTGGGACTTGACGAAGTTTACTGAGGTATTAACATACAATCAATTTATGTCACACCCTTTAACAGATATTTATAATGTGGTTTTAATTCATAATGTCCTATTACTGTTTTTATTTTTATTTTAACATATCCATGGGTTTTATTTCTGTTGTTTTATTATTGTTTCAACTGTCTTATTTATGCTGTTTGAGATATTTATTAGTTCCATAAATGTATGATTATATGTGGTTTTTTAGTATTCATATTTTAATTATGATTTAATTCATTATGATCCATATTAGCCTATTTATTAGTTTTTAATAACTGTATGATTACATGAGGCTATTTATGTATTTTGACTATTTGTTCATATGGTTACACACACTCATCTTTAATTGTGTTTTTAATTATGTTATTTTTAAGTATTTTTAAATTTTTATTTCTATATATTTATGACCCTAGTACGCCCCATTACCCCTGAAGAAAGTACATGAAACACGGCCTGTGTCGGGTCAGGTTGGCGGAATTTCTCAGGTTATTGTACTACAAATAAAGAAAAGAGTTGTCTTTCCTAACCACGTTTCTAGACTGAGAATTACAATCTATTCATTTCAAATACCTTCCCTTCCAGCAACACAAGCAGTGACTGTTTACATGGACTTTGCCCAATGGATTGTACGAAAATCAAATTGACTACGTCTATGGAAGTCAACGATGGAAAAGCTCAACATCAAAAACAAAACCTGGAACAGACTATGATACAGATCACCAGCTACTAGTATGCAAACTCAAGATGAAGCGTAAATGTATCAAAATATGATCTTGAAAATATACCACCAGAATTTAAAGACTGCCTGCCGCTTTGGATACAAATGCTCACAGTAAACCCTGTATAAACACACTGGAGGAAAAAATCAAATCACTAAAAGAAACCCCCAGGGACTATCTTGATTCACAGAATGGCAGTGGAGGACACATTCAACATTCACAACAACTTCAAAAGAAATAATAAAAAAAAATGAGAGAGATAATCAAATAGAGCAGATAGTGGTCAGATGAATGTGCCACAGATCATAAGCTCTCCATATCAGTCATCAGTCTCAACCTCTCACCAAAAGTCTATGTACAATTTCCCACACTTTATTCAGTTCATTAAATCTTCAAAAACGTTTTGTACTATTTTTTTAAACATTTTTTGGTTTACTTAAAATGACTAATCCCTCCTTCAGGGGTTGGCAATTGGCTGGATTTACTTCAACACATTCCACATCAGTGCAAAGGCACCATTGTGCTGATGTGGAATGTGTTGAAGTAAATGCAGCAGGTTGCCAACCCCGAAGGAGGAGACGAAACCTTGTGCCAAGTGAAGATGAGGTTCAGGAAGCGAATAGCGCTAGGGCTGAGTGGAGCCATTAATGTGCTTAGAAGGAATAGTGTTGGCACCCAACATAAAGCAGACAAGTAGATAAGTACTGTGTTAATGCGAGAGTGCTAGCTTAAAATTTTGTTACATGCTGTGCTAACAGCGACTGCCTACCTGAAAGTGAGTTGTGGGGGCACAAATGGTTATGCAGTCATTTTACGTAAACAAAAAAAAGCAAAAAAATTACAAAAACCTTTGAAGATTTAATGAACTGAATAAAGTGTGGGAAATTGTACATGGACTTTTGGTGATAGGTTGAGAAGGATGACTGATATGGAAAGCTTATGATTTGTGGCACGTTCATCTGACCACTATCTGCTCTGATGGTCTCTCCCTCACTTTTTTCATTCTTTCTTTTGAAGTTGTTGTGAATGCTGAATGTGTCCTCCACTGCCATTCTGTGATCATGATAGTCCTTGGGAATTTCTTTTTGTGATTTGGATACAAATGACAGAGCACCAAAAGAATTGTGGGATGACATCAAGAAAGCTGTGCTCAAAGAAAGCAAAATGTCTCTGCAAAAGGTGGAAAAGGAAAAAACCCCCCAAAATGAATGATCAAAGAAACTTTGAAAATATTTCAGAAATGTAGAAAAGCTTAGCCAGAGGAGAAAGAGGTAATTGTGAAACTTGGATTTCCAATGTGCAGCAAGGCGAGACAAAGAAGTACTACAATGATGCATGCAAGACAATAGAATCAGAAACTATCAGAGGAAGAAGATAGACTTTCCTAGCGTAACAAGTGTTAAAGAGAAAATTCCAGCCTCAACTTGGAATGCTAAAGGATGCTCAAAGATCCATATTGAATGATGCTGAGATAATCAAGAAAACATGGAAAGACTACTGAGTCATTTACCATATAGATCAAGTGGATCAACATCTTTTTTAACCTGTACCTTACAATAAGGAATAGTTGGCGACAAAAGGAGGAAGTCAAAGCAGCATTGAAAGCATTATCAAAGAACAAAGCACCAGGCATTGATGGCATTCCCACTGAAGTATTACAGTAATCAGATGCATCTGTTACAATACTTACAAGGCTCTGCCAGGAAATTTGGAAGACAACACCATGACTGGAATAGATGTGTGTTCATACCAATGCTGAAGAATGGTGATCGAAAAGATCACACAATCACTCTGATCCCACACGCCTGCAAGATTTTACTCAAGATCATTCAGTGAAGACTATGATCATACCTGGAACGAGAACTGTCTGAAATGCAAGTAGGGTTTGGGAAAGGATGAGGAACAAGAGACATCATGGCAGATACACGATGGATCCTTGAAAAGACAAAAGAATACCAAAATGATATCTGTGTGTATTTTATTGACTATAGCAAGGCCTTTAATTCTGTAAATCATGAAAACTCAGTGCCACATTAAGCAGCACAGATATATACCCAGAAGACCTGATAGTTCTCATGCACAACCTTTACATTTATCAAGAAGCAACAGTTCAAGCAGAACAATGAGAAACAGAATGGTTTAAAAACAGCAAAGATGTATGACAAGGCTATATATAAACAGGACTGTATGAAGACAACCAAGGTATGAATTGGTGGAAGACTCAACAACCTTCACTATCCTGACGATCCCACATTACTGGCTGAAAGTGAAGACGATCTGAAACATCTATTTATAAAGATCAAGAAACTGTCTTAAAATGGACCTGCGCCTTAGCATGAATAAGAGGAGAAAGAATCTGACACCTGGCAAAATCAATCATTTTATCCTTGATGGAGAAGAAATAGAAATAATAGACAATTATAATCTAATTTGATCAATAATCAAAGAAACAAGCAGCAGTCAAGAAATTTGACAACTTGGCAGAATGGCTCTGAAGGATCTGTATAAGATTCTCAAGCGCAGAGATATATCCCCCCTCTCTGCATACAACATTCAACTAGCACAAGCAATGATATTTTTAGTAATACAATATGGATGTGAAAGTTGGACAGTGAAGAGGAAAGATAGGAAGAAAGTCAATGCCTTCAAAATGATGCTGGTGAAGAATACTGTCTATACCATGGACTGCCCAAAGAACAAGTCAGTCAGTACTAGACATCTTTAGAAACTCAAACGACAAGACTTCGACTTTTATACTTTGGAGCCGTCATGTGAAGAGAGAGAGAGCATTAGAGAAAGATGTGCTTGACAAGGTTGAAGGTCAATGCAAAACAGGAAGACCAGCAATGGGATGAATTGATACAATAACAGCAGTTATGGATGCCACTCTAACAATTAGTCCCTAGATTGAAGACCAACCACAATTTAGCACAACAATCCAGAGGGTCGCCAGAAGTCGACATCAACTCGATGGCACTTAACATACTTGTATAATGCGTATTCATTACAGATATCCAGAAAAACACTTACTAGGGTGTATTTCAGGATCAACTTAATGAATGCTGATTTAGACAAACATGTCAATCTTGGGCAATAATCACATTTTGGGCATTTTGATCATTTAGTGAACATTTTTATCAATACATACATACCGTGATTAACAGCAAATCTTAGCTTCTGTATCACTGCAAGATTGCCGCTTACTCTGTATAAACCATCAATTTCTAATCCTATAGAGACACAGCAGAAAAACCTTCATATTAAACCTTTTTCTTACAAATGATGTATCAAACATTCTTCATTATCAGATACTTGCAGACATTACGAAGTTTTACACAGAGTGGCTGAAATAGAATTCAAGTAAACATAAAAGGTAGTAAAAGCTTGCAATACATCATTAGGAACAATTCCTTCTCCTTTGTGCTAGATACCTTTGCAAATTTCCAATTTATTTTCAGTGGCTGCCTTCACAATATTTCAAAGCCTTAGAGGTTAACTTTAGAAAAGTTTCCACATGCGAAACCTGGTTTTAAAATATTATATGAACTCTGCATCATTATATATGTATAAAAGCATACATAGGGATTGATCCCACTTATTGTATATTTGTGTGTGTATGAAGCAGACATTTCCAAAAGCAGAGTTGGAGGTTAATATGCATACTTTGTAATATTTGCTTATGCCTGTTATGAAGATATTTTTTTAAACCAATAATCTGAATGTCATGGATTTTCTTGCGATTTGCGAAAAATATTTGTATATTCAAATGATTCATAGACTATGAACATTTTCAAAAATTTCAGACTTATAAGCAAATCTACTCATTTTCATGTCCCATGTCCAAAATTTCAAGATACGTTTCAAGCACACAGACGCAGTTAGGTCAAGCTGTTATCTCGGATTTACAGGTCTCTTCACCTTAAGCAGAGAATACTATAGCAAGGCTGCACAGTACTGCTCTCAGCTCAGAAAAACTTACAAGCCTATAATGGTTGTTCTGTTCATCTGCAGGACTTCCTGTACCACTGCTACTTTAGAAGTCCCCTCAGACTGATACAGAGATTACAAGTCAAATCTTTGGGGAAATGGAGGTGCGTGTATTTAATTTACAGCCTGCTTTTTATGGAGAACCATTGTTACAAGTACACAACTATGCTTTCTCCATGGACAAGCAAAATGAATGTTACATAAGTAGAGAATCCCAAGCTATATTATTCCTTGCGTGTCTTTTAGACATCTAGGACAACGCAAATGTAGAAACATCAAGGAGGATCGGATTAATGATTTAAAAGACCTTGCAGAACTGCTTGTCCAAATCTACTTCTCTAAGATGTATTGTGTAAACAGTAATGAGCTGTAAAAGTGTGAATGGAAGTCTAGGATGCAGCTTTAAGACTGCCATGGCTCTCGCTCAGTGTGCTTTCACTGTTTCATTTATCTGCAAATCTGCTAAATTATAGCAGTTTATGCAATCCACAAGCTAGTTTGACAGTCAGCAACTTAAGCTCCCAATTTGTGAGGATTAAAGGATATAAAAAAGCTGAGTGGACTGGCAACATGATTATGTTCTTTTAATATAGTAATCAAAAGGTTTACTATATTCCAATGTCTGAAGGACCTTTTACCTTTATGTACATGGGGCCTTGGAGAAAAGAGTAGGACGCACTACAAAGAGATATATGTGAAAGGCTGATATCCCAAGTTATTACCCAAAGTAGTAAGTTCTAAATCTATTGTGCTGGTATGGAGAATAAGATACAAGTGTTTGGAGCCTGCATAGTTTAGACTGAATTGACTAAGTGATGTTCTCTATATGAGTGCGAATGATTGTGTACTGCTCTTGACTATGTGGTTAAGATTTTTTTCTTCTCTCCTGTCAACATGTCGTTCTTTTCACTACTTTTTAATTATTCTTGATTTTTGGAATTGTAGCCCACTTTGTATGTTTTGAAAAAGGTGGTATATCAAATAAAATAAACCATAAGAAGAGTACCTAGGTTATGTACCTAGGTTCAAAGGGTGACTAAGGTCCCAAGGAACTGGCAGTTTCCTGATTAGAACCTCTCAGAGAATATGGATGCTATCAGATGAAGCAATACAGCTAATAACGCAGCCCCGATGGTGGACCATTGTCTCAGAACGGGCCATTTCTTTGCACAGCTACATTGGCGAATAATTGATTTGGTCATGGAAGATCCCTGTGGGGGTGACAGGGCTTACCAACTTCAGAGATGTGAGCAATTCTGGATATTTAAACTTTGCTCTGTCTCTCTGGAGGGGCTAAACCTGGAATCAGATTGGTGACAATCAGAGCAAGCTGGCCCAATCACTCTAGGAGGGTTCTTGGATATGGACAGCCCCTAGACTCTGATTGCACAACCTACTAAGCTCTCTCTCAGTGACGTCAGATGCAGTCACTATTAAAAACGGCAAGTTTTCTCCTTTGTCTGTATAAGCGCAGGGGGAAAATCCTGTTTAATCTGAAGCAGGGTCCAAGATGGGACTCTAAACATGGCACATTGCATACAGGATTTACCTACTATTTGTGACTCGCACCAGCACTTTCTTCTTAGAGCTAAGTAGTCCTCTTAAATGATTTTGATTAAAAGGAGTTTCCACAGGGAGGCGGAGCCAGCTAAGGACCTGCATGGACGCCTAGAGGAGAGCTCCCACTCGACCCAACTGAAAATCCTGTCCCTCCCTGGTTTGTAGGGCTCCTTGGCTGCTGAAACTCCATAATCTGCTGTGAGAAATGGCCTGCGGCAAGCAAACCAAGTTAGAGTTCTCCAATGTACAAAACTCTGGCGCTAAACGGTCAAAAGCGGACCCGCTTTCCCCGCTCAAGATGGCGCCGCTGCGGGAGCATGAAGAGGGGCTCCGAGAAATCCTCAGTGAAATTAGGGCTGTGTGCAGTCGAGTAGATACTAATGGTGACTGTTTGTGCGAGCTGCAAGCGGATACCAAAGAACTAAAGGAGCAACTGCTATCGCTGATGGCTAGAATGGAAAAAGTGGAAGCTAAAGCCGCGGCGAACGATGAAAAGCTGACGCAGTTAGAGAAAGGAGTAAGGAAGGTGGAGTTCTTGGAGCGCTCCTCGGAAGACATGAGTAACAGGGCGCGCGTAGGAACAACATTCGCATTATTGGAATCCCGGAAGGTGCGGAGGGCAAGGACCCTATTGCGTTTTTGGAGGACTTGATACCAAAATTGTTGAAATTGAGCATGGCTCGCCCATTTGAAATCGAAAGGGCACATCGTGTTCCCACGATGCTGAATGCACAGTCTAAAACACCGAGGCCATTAATCTTCTGTGTTTTGCGCCACCAGCAAGTTGTGCAGGTTATGAATGCTGCGAGGGCATGTTCGGCTCTCCAGTTTGAGGGTCGTATAATCTCTTTTTTCCCTGACTTCAGTAAGCCCACAGTGGTGAAGAGGAAACAATTCCTGGCTTTTAGAGAAAGACTGCAGTGTCTCCAAGCCCGCTATGGATTATTTTACCCTGCTCGTTTTCGAGTCACGCTCAATAACGTAACTAAGAACTTTGAAGACCCTGCGGTTCTTGAAAGATTTATTGCAGATCAAGAGGCTCTTCAGATGCAATGACTTTTTGACTTGATGGTATTTCAGGTGGAGACATGCTAGGGTATAGCTGGAGGAGCCTTGTAATGCGGATGGCTTAACCCTGCAAGAGATCTGTGTTGGGAGTGACTCTCTGGCTCAAGAGGGCTTACTGTTTGTGGCCCGGGGGCCAGGAGGGGTTGTTTCTATGGGAGAGGGGCCTAAACGTTTTCTTTTTTTTTTGTGTGCAGTGGGGGTTCGACGGGTAGTCTGCTAGTCCAATGCTGGCTTACCCAATCTGGGTTGAGTGGGGGTTGTTTTTATTTTGTTGGGGATATAATTGGCTCTCCGAGGAGTGTAGGAATGTGAATGTTGGTAATGGGCGGCCCGCAGCATTTACTGAGATGTACTTACTGTTTGTTTGTGTGAGTGATTATGGCTAGGGATGAGCATCTACTCTCTCTGAACATGAAAGGAATTAAGAGCCCAATAAAAAGGAAGAAGATAGTTGCATATTGTAAACATCAGCAGGCGGACCAGGTTTTACTGCAAGAAACTCACTTGAATTTGGAAGAGTCTAAAAAATTAGAGAACAGGCACTATTTGCTTCTGGGGGCCTCGCCAGCTTTACAAAAGAAAAACGGGGTAGTGATCCTGGGGAGGAAGACATTGGGCTGCAGAGTTAAGGCCACACATTGTGATGCGGAGGGGCGCTGGGTGGTGGTTTCCGCAGAGATTGGGGGGGAGACTTATCATTGTAAATGTCTATGGGCCAAATTCGGATGATCCCAAATTTTATTCAGAGCTAACTAGAGAGTTGCAGGAAAACTCCACCTCTCCTATGATAGTGGGTGGAGATTACAATGTAACACTTGATCCCCTGGTAGATAAAAATCCTGGGAGGGTGGAGGGCGCTGCTAGAGTACAAGTGGTTCTTAAGGGTTTTGTCACTTCCCTAGGGTTGATTGATATTTGGAGACTTATGCACCCTACTGAGAGGGATTTTACTTTCTTCTCCCCCCCCGCATCAATCCTGGTCGAGACTGGATTTTTTTCTGATCTCTAAAAGGTTGGTCCCAGGGGTGCGGAGCGCTGATATTCTAGGTATGCATATTTCAGACCACGCTGCCATTTCCCTGCGTGTGGAGTGGGATGAAGGGAACGGTCAGCCGCAGGCCTGGTCCTTTAATAGATCTATGCTAGCTGACCCTCTGTTTCAGGAGGAAATTAGAGCAGCCATAAAGGGGTACTTTAGTACAAACAAACTGTTGGACACTTCGCTTTGGGCGTGGTGGGAGGCCTTTAAGGCCTATCTACGGGCAACGATTACTAGCTTCTCCATCAAAGAACATAGACGAATAAAAGCCAAATTGAGTATTTTGGAGGAACAAATTAGGGCAGGAGAGAGGCTGTGGTTCAAGCATGCGGATCAAGGCATTATGCTCCGGTTGCAAAGGCTTCGTTATCAGTATAACGAGATCTTGAGCTCAGAGATAGAGCATGTACTGTTGAAGCAACGATCTCGGTATTATGGTGAGAATAATAAAGGGGGCAAATTGTTGGCCAACTCCTTAAAGAGGAGGCAGGAAAAAGCTCGTGTTACGGTCATTGTCGATCAAACTCGTGGGGCTTTGACTAACACTGAGCAGATACTGGAGGCATTCTCAGGCTTCTATCAGCAGCTGTACTCTTCTGAGAGCAATTCTGAGGCTGAGGCCCTAGAACAATTCTTGCAGCAGTTGGATCACCCTGAGTTGCGTATGCATTTGGTGAGTGAGATGGACAAGTCTTTCTCAGGGGAGGAAATCAGCAAGGCTATTGCTAGCATGGCATCGGGGAAAGCAATAGGCCCCGACGGTCTCCCGTTAGAATTCTATAAAGTTTTCCGCAACGATCTTCTCCCCTACCTGCTGATATATTATAAGGCTCTAGGTAAATCCCCATCAGAGGTTGGCAACTTTGGGGAGGCAACGGTAGTTGTTTTAGAGAAGCCCGGAAGAGACCTCACTCAGGTAGCGAACTATAGACCCATTTCCTTGTTAAATGCGGACTACAAAATATACACCAGTTTCAGCGAGCAGACTCTCTAAAGGCACGAGGGTTGGTTCATCCTGATCAGTGTGGTTTCATACCGGGAAGGGCGACATCTGATAACGCTAGGCTTTTATGCAACCTTTTGGAAAGAGCGACTCTTTTAGGAGATGCCTATGTTGGCCTTTCTTTGGATGCTGAGAAGGCCTTTGACAGGCTAGAATGGCCATTTTTGTTTAAAACCTTAGAATGGTTCGGTCTGGGTCAAAAGTTTATCAATATGATACGGGCCCTTTACTGGAACCCTAAAGCCCGAATTTGTGCGAATGGGGCTCTTTCGTGTTCCTTTTCGTTACATCGGGGTACTCGTCAGAGTTGTCCTCTCTCGCCCTTGCTTTTTAATTTGGCCTTAGAGTCGTTAGCCATCGCAATACGACAAAATAAAGACATCAGGGGTTTTGTAGTTGGGGATTGGCAAGTTAAAATCTCAGCCTACGCTGATGACCTTTTGCTTTTCACACAACCTTCCGCAATCCCTGAGGTTCTAAATTTGATTGAACACTACTCCGGGTTATCGGGGTACAAAATAAATTGGAACAAGTCCGTTGTTTTTCCAATGCCACAGCAGAACACTTAGCTCCTTTTCCTTGGGAAACAGGAAATATAAAATATCTGGGAGTTAAGTATGGCTACCCCCTGGAGCAAGCTGTGCAGGAAAACATGAGTGATCTCTTACAGTGCTAACCTGGTCACCTTTACATCTTTCCTGGTGGGGAAGGTTAGAGATTATAAAAATGACTTTAATGCCAAAAATCAATTATATGTTAGGCATGCTACCGATTCCGCTGGCCCCGGGGTTTTACGATGAAGTGGAAAGATGCTTGTCTAGATTTTTATGGGCAGACCGGCAGCCTAGGATTGCTCTCAGAAAGTTAAAAGCTGCTAAAGATAAGGGGGGAGTCCATTTTCTGGATTTTCGGTCTTATCATCAAGCGTTCCTCTTAAAACAAGGTGCGCTGTGGGCATGTGAGGAGGGCCTGGATTCCAAACCAGTGTGGCTAGAAATAGAGAAGCGGATTGTATGCCCCTGCCCATTATGGCTGCTCTTAGGTATGAAACACCCCGAGAAGTCATTAATAGGTACAGTGGTATCCACTACCCAGGAGGCTTATTTGTCTCTGATGAGCCGATTGGGCGCTGGAGCCCCTCCCACTAGGAGATCACCTTTATGGTGGAATCCAAAGTTTAAAATTAATGGTAAGTTGTTTGCATGGAAGAATTGGCAAGCTTGTGGTATCTGGACCTTAAATCATTTGTTTGGCTGTATGGACTGGAAAGATTTCTGTACCCTGCAGCAAGATTATGCCCTCCCAGATTCGGCCCAGTTTTAGTGGCTGCAGCTCCAACATAGCCTTAAAGAAGTTAATATATCTGCTACTGCGCTGTCTTCAGATGATTGTTTAATTCGATGGTTGACGGCGATAGCAGACTTTGCTGGAGCTGCATCCAAAATCTACGCGTTCCTGAGAGATAACAGCCCCTTTCACGCACAGGGGCTTGAAAGGGGATGGGAGGTGGAGATGTTGAGACCTGTTCCTCGGAGTGTGTGGAGACCCATATGGGGCTCTGTCACGAGGGTGTCCAGGTCAGCTGCGGTTACCCAGACTCTGTTTTTCTTCCTGCACCGGGCTTATATTACTCCTGTTAAATTAGCCAAGTGGGATAAAGCAGCATCGGGTAAGTGTTGGTCCTGCCTAGTAGAATTTGGTACTTTCATGCATATGGTCTTCGAATGCCCTCACGTTCAGAGATTTTGGAAGCCTGTCTGGAACAGGATGCAGTCTGTGTTAAAATTCTCTGATGCACCGTCCTGGAGCACAATCTGCTTAAGATCAGCAGCGCACGTCTCGGGCCTAAAGAAAATCGTTTCCTGTTTAATTTTATGATTGCCATTGCTTTAAAAGTTATTTTCGCAAACTGGAAAGATTCGCGAAGGCTTTGTATGGATATGTGGTGGAACCTTGTGTGTCAATATGCTAAGTACGAGAAGTTGTACAGCAAGCTCTATTACCCGGATAAAGAAGGCATAACTGTGAGCAAATGGAGGTTGCTGGACAATTTTGCCACACGGGCTCATACAAGCAGTAAAGTAGTAAAGTCTTGCTGTTCTTAGTGGCAGGCTAGGGGGCTCCTTTTTACTTTGAAGGTGTGGGCTTGCTTTTGCTGGTAGCGTTTACATGGGAGCCTCGGAGAGCCGGGGGGGGGGGGGAGAGGGTTGATGGGGGGGTTTTGTACTAGGATGTTATATTATGTTGGTGTGTGTTTTGATGTGCTGTGAAACTTATAAATAAAAGTTTTAAAAAAAAAGGAGTTTCCACTGTAGGTAGGGGGGGATAGATCCTCCTGTTCCTTTGATGGTGCATTCGACAAAAAAGTTTCATTCTTGTCTATTTTCGCTACTGGGACACCTTTGGACATTGAGGAACACAATCCCGCTAGAGGACAGCAACCCTTGGCCAGAAGGACTGGGGTTTCTACTCCAACAGGTGCTCCTTGTGGCCTTGGGTAAGCCACTTAACCCTCCATTGTCTCAGGTACAAAAACAAATTGTGAGTCCTTCAGGGACAAGGGAAAAATATATATACAGTACCTGTATGTACACCACTTTGACTTGTAGAAAAGCGATATATAAGCCTAGTTAAATAAAATAAAATGGCTTATTGATGTTTTTGGAGTGGTTGAATGGGGTGGACAAGTGTTTACAGTTCACTCCAGAATTTTCATGTCACTCAGTACATTTTTGGATATCACCATCTCCAAGGTTCAGAATATGTTCCAAACCACCATATATCATAAAGAGACGGATCAGAAGAGTCTCTTGAACTTTGACAGCTTCCACCCATGTCATCTACGGGATAATATCCCAATGGGTCAATTTTTGCATCTCAGGTGCATATGCGCCACAGATGCTGAATTTAAGAAACACACTAAAGTTATGCGGGATCTTTTTTATGTAAACGTTATCCTGAGCGAGAGGTGTGACAGGCTTATACCCGGACGCAATTTGCTAATAGAGACCTTTCGGCTAAAACTGATTTTCATGAACATACCTGTGTTTTACCCTATTCCTTCCAGGCTTTTCAGATCAAACATATCATCCAGAAACATTGAGGAGTTTTAAGGGTTCACCCAACTTTTTGTGATATGCCCCGATTTGCTTGTCGTAGGGGACGTAAGTTACAGGACATGCTTGTACATACATGCTATGGCCAAAGAGTTGAGAAGGATGTAGTGGGTGGGCATAGTTGGTGTGGTAGTTGTGTGATCTACAAATTCACTTTGGAGGTGTCAGAGTTTACCCATCCATCTTTAAGACAACCCTTTAAAATTGAAATCTTTGACTTCCTGCATAAGTGTGGGCGGCATATATGCCATCCAATGTCTTTGCCAACTGTACATTGGTCAAACTTCACGGATGTTTAAAAGTAGAATTATTGAACACATTTCAGCCATCCATAGGAGAGTAGAGATAGCCCTCATGGTATCTCACTGGAGGCAGACAGCACACACTGTGGAAGATCTACGATGTGTGGTTTTGGAACAGGTTCATAGCTTGGGGAGTGGAGATGTGACCCTCTGGTTAGTTCAACTGGAGCAATCTCTTACTTTCTATTGGAATACAACATCTTCACAAGGGCTTAATGGTCCTACTGAGTGGAACTGGTTTTGTTGTTAAGTGCCGTCGAGTCGGATTCGACTCATGGCGACCCTCTGAACTGGTTTTACTGACCTGATTTTTAAGGTATTTGAGTGAGGGAGATGGTCTGGTAGATGTTTGCCCTAAGATTTGTTATTTAACTGGTTTTTAATATACTGTTTTTCTACTAGACAAAACTGTTTAGATGGAACAAAAAATAATGGTTTATATGGAACAACTAAAAAAAAACAACAAGAAAACGTGTGTTTAAACAGTCAGCTTTTACTAGGACTTCAGAACAAAGGGAGGGGGAATGTAGGAAGGTAAAACATTCACAACTATGTTACAGAGATCTTTTGCAAGGGGAAGAGCTAAGGTGGAGTTGCGTTATACTGTTGAGAAAGGGGTGGACATGTAATGAGGTGCTGAGAAGGGGCAGGGGAAATTGATGAGTAGTCGTCGGCCTTGTGTGTTTAGGGAGAAGGGGTAGAGGGGATAGTATGGGTGGCTGGGAGGTGGTCTGGCTGGGGGCTTGCTGAAAAGGAGGCACAGTAGTGTTCTTCAAAGAGGAAAGTCTTAAGGTGTTTGTTGAATAAGATGCGAGCTTGAATGGCCCATAGTATGGGGGCAGCCGGTTCCAAATGGTGGGAGCATAGAATTTGAAGGCTCTTGAACATGTGCGTTGTAATCTTTTGCGTATCTGAGTGGGAGGGAGGAGAAGATTCATTGCGTTCTGGCGTCACAGTCTGTTAGTGATGGGAAGTCTAATTAGTGATTGTAGTTGCTCTGAGGTGTTGATTGCTCTATGGGTGATGGCAAGTACCATGAATTTGATCCTGGATGTAACAGGGAGCCAGTGGAGTGATTTCAAAATGTGAGTGATGTGGGAGTGTCTAGAGACTTTGGCTATAGTGTGTGCTGCAGTATTCTGGGCAAGCTGTAGATGTGCAATGGTGAGCCCATGGAGGATGGAGTTGCAGTAGTCGAGCAGCAGTGTGATGGAGGCTTGGCATACTGCGCAGAAGCTGTCAGGAGGGAGGAGGGGGCGTAGATTGCGGAGAGTTTGAAGTTTAAAGTAAATATTTTTGGTGATGTTCCTGATGTGGAGTTGGAAATTTAATAGGTGATCCAGGGTGATTCAGAGGTATCTGATCTGAGATTTAGCTTGGATTTCTGTGCCTTCGAATTTGCTGACAGTAGGTGGGGGTAGGAAGTTGGGATCTCTGGTCAAGTGAAAGATCTTGTTCTTGTTGAAGTTGATTGCAAGGTTACAAAGCTGTAGCCAGGAGACAATTTCTTTGAAAAAGGCGGTAAGATTGGAATAGTTGGGGGTGGTGGTGTAAAAAAGGAGTGAAAATCATTATGTTGTCAGCACAGAGTTGGTAGCTGACAAACTTCTGAATAACATAGCAAAGGGGTCTAATATAGATGCTGAAGAGGAGGGAGGAGAGTGCAGAACCCTGAGGGGGAAGGATGTAGGGTGTACATGATTGGTGTCTGATTCTTGTAATTTGGGTACACTGGGATAGGTAGGAGTGGATCCATTTGAGTGGTTTGCCTTGAACTCCAATGTTGCTGAGCTGGTCCAATAGGGTCTGGTGGGACACAGTGTTGAAGGTTGCAGAGATGTTAAGAGCAGTACATAGGGGCGCTAGTGAGCCCGTGCAGGAATGGCCGCAATTTAAACCAGCTCTGATCCGGGATTTCCCCATATTTAGCTAATAAGTGCATTTTCATCACAAAATTCCCCCGTGTTTCTCTGATCCAAGTTCGCAGCGTTGGCGGCTCCTATTTGGCCGCCAAGGAGGGAGATCAGAGGTGCTGCTGCTGTTTTGGGGCTAGTGGCTTGTATCACCGCAGCTGGAGCCGCTGTCCTTAACCTGCTGCTGGTGTAGTATCGTGTGCAGGCTCCTGTATCGGCGATCTACAAAGCAAAGCCCTATAAGTTACCTGTCCAGGAGATCGGAGGAGAAGCGGTTCGTGGCTGACGGTGTGCAGCTACCCGGCTCATTATCGGGTGTTGGAGCAACAGGGGAGACCGGGTCTCTGGCGAACTCTGCACTCCTCTCCGTGGTGGTTACCTGTGTTGGCAGGTGTCTGGGCAGTCAGCGGACGTGGGTGCTGGGAGAGATCCCTTGTGGTGGAGCTGTCTGTGTGTGCCTGGCTTGAGTGGAAATTACAGCGGCCATTGCCACGCGGTCGTGGAATGCATGCCACTGTCTGCGTTCCAGTCAGGTTTGGCAGGAATCAGTCATATGTGGAGCTGTCAGCGCAATAGAGACCGGCGTCTTGCAACTTCTTGTTCACAGTGATAGCTGCCTCAATTTTTGGACCCTCGCTGCTGTCCCCCTGCTTCTACGTCTGGTCTGTAGACTTGCATTTGTTGTGCAGCCAAATTTGTAATAAAAGACTTAGTCGCAGCGCTTCTGTCTGCAGTGAGCTTGGAGCGCCATCTACTGTTCCAGAGTGGGATTTTCTTTTCTTTTCTTAACCATAGCCCTTTTTTTTTTTTTAGCTTGTGGCAGCTTTTTGCTTCTGCCTGGGCTGCAGGGGGCTGCAATTATCTCTGGTGATACGTGGGTCAGTTTGGACATTTCTTTGCCTAATCAGCTGGTGGGGGAGTTTGGGGTCTTATGGCTGCCAAGGCTAAAGGGCTTGAAGCCAGGGAAAAGTTGCGGGCTTCTCAGTGCCTGCTGGGTAAGAGCGGATCCCAGGATAGCCCACCAAGAAAGTTGCCATAAGATGGGTCCGGTGATGAAACACTGAGTGAGCTTGATCAAGGCCCTGCGGCATCATCTTCCCATGCCCTTTTGCAAAAGGAGCTTCGAAGGGGCTTTGAGGATTTAGCCTGTGAATTCCGATCCATGCGGGAGGATGTGATGAGCACGATTGCGGAACTCAGAGGTGATATAAAGGACCTAGGCACTCGAGTGGAAGAGGTTGAAACAAAAATAGATGATCATGATGGGGCTTTGGGTGGATTTAGTGTGCTGTAGACTGGCAACATTCGCAAGCAATGGAACTGACTTATAAAACTGATGACATCGAAAACCGGTCACGTCGGAATAATGTGCGGTTTCGAGGCATTCTGAAGGCTGTGGGGGTGAAGATCTGGTGGTGGTGCTCAAGACCTTGATGGTTGAATTGCTTACAACAGAGGAATTTGAATCCCGTGGGTCTGGGATGGAGATCGAAAGGGTGCATCGGGCCCTGGGAAGGCCTCCTAACAATCAACCATGGGATGTTATTGCACGATTTCTGCGGTATGCTGATGCAGAGCTTCTCTTGCGAAGGGGTCGGGAGAAAAAAGTGATCCACTACCAGGAGGCGGTTGTATCCGTATATCAGGATCTTTCAGTTTTTACTCTGGCACGTCGGAGGGAGATGAAGCCAATTATAGCGGTGCTGAATAACCAAGGGATTCGCTACTCCTGGTCCTTTCCCTTCCGGATGAATTTCCTTTTGGGAAATAAAAGAATTTCAGCAAAAGACCATACTGAAGCATGGAGAGCGCTGTGCCAGGCGGGTCTTGTGGAGGACAATGTGTTGCCGGTGCTTCCAGTCTCCAAACCGCAACATTAGAAGTGGTCTCGGGTGGGAAGATCTACGTAAGACTGCTTGGCTTCTGCTCCTGAGTCTTCTGGTCCCGTGGGGAGCCTTCTGTGACTCTATTGTTCAGGGAATGGGTTTATTATCACTATTCTATGTGTGCTAGATTTTTCCTTTTTTGTTACTTCTGTTCTTCTTGTATCAATTGTTTTATGAACATATTGGCATTTTGGAAATTGTTCTGTGTCACTGTGGGGCTGGAGGTGAATGAGGCTGTGATGTAGCGGGGGGGGGGGGGGGGTATATTAGGAACAGTAGCTTACTGGTTAAATATTCCAAGGGGATATCAATAACATCTTCTGTCATTGTATGTATTGTGCAGGGGGGCCCAGATGGAGCTGGTGTTAGGGGTTAGTTTTACCGTGTCCTGTCCATTTGGCAGGCAGGTGGTACTGATGGGATGGGGGATGGCTTTGAGGGGGGGGGGGTAGTGTTAGTGGGGGTGGCTTGGGGGGAGGGGGAGGGGCTGGGCTTTTGGTATAATTTCATGGGGTGGGACGTGGAGGTGGTTGGGGGATGTTTTTCCGTATAGTCTTCAGGGTTTGTTGGGTATGCAAATGCCTCTAATGCTTCAGGTTGGTGAATGTGAGGGGAGTGGGGGGGGGGGGGGCTGGACCATATGGGGCGGGGGGGGAGAGGGGCAATGGTGATGAGGATGTTGGATATCCATGCTGAAAGTGGTGTCTTTGAATGTAAAGGGTCTTAATTCCCCTGGGAAGCGCTCTTTGTTGTTTAAGGAGTTGCGTTCCCTGAAAGGGGACATTGTGTTTTTGCAGGAGACTGGGCTGGTTAAAATGCAGGAGACAGGGCTGGTTAAAATGTAAGCCTTACTCTGAGGTATGGGTAGCGTCAGATGCAACCGGAAAGAAGAAGTGTGGCGTCGCCTTGCTGTTCCATCAGTGTTTGTCTTTTAGGGTGGAAGAGGTTAAGGGGGATACTTTGGGGCGCTGGCTCTTCATGAATGTTCGTTTAGAGGGTCATTTAGTCACGTTGGATACTATATATGCCCCCAATGAAGGTCAAGTGACCTTTTTTGCGCGGCTGAAGGCTCTGCTAGCTGAGTTTGCGAAAGGCCCTATTATATTGGGTGGGGATTGTAATGCACACATGGTATCTCATCTGGATTCGACGGGCTGTGCTGGGAGGGTGCCTGGTGGGCCCAGTAGGGCGTTGTGGAAATTTATGTTTGATTTAGGCTTGCGCGATGTTTGGAGAGATACACATGCTGGGGAAAAAAGCTATACCTATTACTCACCTGTTCATCGAGTGCTTACCCGTATTGATTATTTTTTGCTGGATCAACGTCTGATGGATGGGGGAGTGGAGGCTGGACATGGGACGTTGACGTGGTCGGACCATGCTCCGTGTTGGATTGCTCTTCCTGCAGATTTGTGCGGTGAGAGGCAATGGCTGTGGCGTTTAGATGATCGCTTCTTTCAGCGGCAGCGTGCGGTTCAGGATCATGGACGCTTTATAATCGAATTTTTTGAACTCAATGATTCTGGGGTGGTTCCCCTGCCTACGGTTTGGGATGCTTTTAAGGCCACAGCTTGGGGTCATCTGATAGCTGAGGCAGCCCATACTCGGAAGGCCTGGAAGAAAGAATCCTGCCAATTGATGGCGGAAAGTAGGTGTCTCCAGTTGGAGCATGCTCGGACGGGCTCTAAAAGAGTCTGGAGTCAGTGGCGGGTCGTGCGAGCTAAATTGGATGTGTGTATGCAGAGGGACTTGGATAATATGCGTCGGAAATTGCGTCAAACCTTTGATGAACGGGGTAATAAGGTCGGTCGCTATCTTGCCCTACGACTTCGTCAGCAGCATACCCTCGAGGGTGGTACGTGAAATGCGGGATGCCCAGGGACATATGCGGGTGGTTTCTCGGGAGATTCGTGAGGTATTCGCCACTTTTTTGGAACAGTTGTATAAGGCTGAGCCTTTTGATTTGATCCGTGTGCAAGATTATCTGCGGGCTGTTGTATTGCTGCGGTTGAGCGATTCTGATAGAGAGCAATTAGATGCCGAGCTTACTGTGGAGGAGGTGGAGACTGCGATCTGACGCTTAAAGGCTGGGAGGGCGCTGGGCAGTGATGGTTTTCCTGTGGAGTATTATAAAGTCTTTCGTGCTCAGTTAACACTGACTTTGGTGGTGCTCTTTAATGAGGTTCTAAGGGGGGGGGGGTCGCTGCCCCCTTCTCAGCTCGAGGCTCTTGTTGCCGTAATTCCTAAGTCGGGTAAGCCATTAGACGAGGCAGCTCCACACCGTCCTATTTCTCTGTTAAATACAGATGTAAAAATATTGGCTTCCATGTTGGCTGCTTGATTGAATCGGGTTCTACCAGCTTTGGTGCATCCGGATCAGGTTGGTTTTGTGCCGGGCCGCCAGGCGGCGGATAATATCAGGCGAATGTTGCAGGTGATTCATGTTGCACGACAGGACTCTCAGCCGATGCTTTTGGTGGGAGTTGACGCCAAGAAGGCTTTTGACCGCGTCAGCTGGGACTATCTTTGGTGTGTATTAGATAAGATGGGGTTTGGGCCTAACTTTACGCGTTGGGTTCATTGCCTTTATCAAGGTCCTACCGCATGCGTCCGGGTTAATGGGGGTCAGTCGCAGAGTTTTGCGTTGGGGAGGGGAACTCGGCAGGGGTGTCCTTTGTCGCCGCTGCTGTTTGCGTTGGTGATGGAGCCTCTGGCGCAGAGCTTTCGGGAGCACCCGGACCTTTTGGGTGTCTGGGTGGGTCCTTTGGATTACAAAATTGCACTTTTCGCGGATGACATTATATTATCATTGGTGAACCCGGTTGTCTCTCTTTCAGCTGCTATGCAGCTCTTTGAGGCCTTTTCGCAGGTGTCTGGGTTCAAAACCAATTATATTAAATCTGAGGTTTTGAATGTTGGGGTCTCGGAGACGACCTGCTTACAATTGAAGGCTACTTATCCGTTTCATTGGGCGACGCTCTCCGTTATTTAGGTGTGAATCTGACAATTGATCGGGCGGCGTTATTTAAGGCTAATTATGGGCCTTTACTCCAGCAGGTTAGGTGAGACTTGGAGTCCTGGGCCAGTTTGATGTTGTCCTGGTTTGGGCGTATAGCGGTGGTTAAGATGGTGGTTGTTCCGTGGTTTCTGTACCTCTTTCAGGTGCTTCCTATTCCTCTGCCTTGGGGAGCCTTGGCCGCTTGGCAAACGCTGCTTATGAAATTTATATGGTGGTTTCGTCGTCCTCACATAGCATGACGGATTCTCTATATGCGCACGCGCGGTGGGGGTATGGGAGCGCCTAATCTTCAGTGGTACTATGCGGCGGCGCAGTGCCGTGCTGGGGTGGAGTGGAGTGGATGTCTACTGGCAGTTCCAAACGCTGGGTACAAATGGAAATGCATCTTTCGGGAGGGGCCGGACTGGGTGATCGGCTGTGGCTTAGCTCTAAGGTGCGAGGCGGTTTGCATTCCTGTAATCCTTATGTCCCCATACTCTTCACTGCTGGGACCAATTTGTTTGGCCTCGGGGGGCGGTCCTAACTCCTTTAGCGCCCATTGTAGATACGCCTTATTTCCCCCTGGGATGAATGATCCGGTTTTTCAGTTGTGGGGGCATAAGGGACTTAATCGTGCCGGTCAACTATTTGAGGAGGGCCGGTTGCGTTCTTTTAGTATGCTTCAGGAGGATTTTGATCTTCCTGACTGTCATGTTTTCCAGTATACGCAGGTGGTACATTGGGTGTGGGCTCGCGATGCGCGGTCTCAAGTTGCACGTGACTTGTCTGATGTTGAATGTTTTTGTGAGGGTTGCACCACCACGAAGGGTCTTATTGCAGCCTTGTATGCACATTTGCAAGCCCAGCAGCTGGGCCTCGGCAAGCATAGAGAGCAGTGGAACCAGGACTTGAGTCTTAATTATTCTGGGCAGCAATGGGAACAGGTTGAGGGTAGGCTTTGGAAAAGTTTGGTGGCGATTAATGCCCGCGAAACTAATTATAAAATACTGTATAGATGATATATGACACCTGTGCGGGTTGCTCGAGTGTATCCAGGGGCTTCGGGTTTGTGCTGGCGGCGCTGTGGACAGCAGGGCACTTTGGCGCATGTCTGGTGGCTTTGTCCCCATGTCCGAATTTTTTGGAGGGGGATTCAGTATCGTTTAAAACAATTGGTTGGGTGCACATTCCTTGGGATCCGGGCATTTTTCTCTTCGGTGTGAATGTTCCTGGTGCTCGAACTCCTCAGTTGGCATTGATTCGACATGGTTTGAATGCTGCTCGGTTGGCCTTGGCTGCTGTTTGGAAGCAAGTTATGCCCCCATCCTTTTCTAGCTGGTTGGAACGTATGTGGGATACGTATACTATGGAATGTGGGGTGGCGGTTGGACGGATGCGGTTACCCCACTTTGAGCAAGTGTGGGAAGCTTTTGTGTTGACGTATGGTTCATAATTCTTTGGGTGTTCTATATGTCCACCAGAGCTGTTCGCCTTGCGCTTTCCCGTGTGGCGGTGTCCTGGAGTTCCTCCTCTTCCCCATGTGGTCGGGTCCATTGGAGTATTCCCTTTGCTTATAATTGGCCTGGAGGTTTTGGGAGGGGGAGGGGGGATGGGGGGGTTGTGAGGGGGAGGGGGGAGGGGGGATGGGGGGTTGTGAGGGGGGGGGTTGGAGGGTAGGGGGTGGGTGGAGAGTTTTGGGAGATATAGAGGATGATAGCTGGGGGCGGGGAAATTAAACATTTTATAGAAGGGGGGAAAAAAAGGCTTTGATGGTTTCATTTTCTGTTGCTTGTTTGTTATTATATTCTGCACATAGCTCATATGACTATTGCTTGATGTATTTATGTGCTGCCTTTAAATAAATTAAAAAAAAAAGAAAGAGCAGTACATAACCACAGGATGGCTTTTCAGTTCCAGCAATGAGTGTATTTAAGAGGGAGGTGAGTAGAATCTTGGCACTGTGGAAGGGGTGGAATCTATGTTGATTGTAATCAAGAGTGGCATATCTGTCAACATGCTCTTGAAGTTGTATCTGGACAACTTTTCCAAGGATTTTGGCAAGGAAAGGAACGCTGGCTATAGGTCTGTAGGAGGCAGGTGAAGTGGGATCAAGGTTAGGTTTCTTCAGGAGAGATCTAACGGATGCTTGTTTTAGAGAAGGTGGGAGGAGGGCTTGCATGAGTGAAGAATGGAGGATGGTGGATATGAATGGTAACATTTTTGTCTTTGTTAGCTTGATCCAGGATACTGGACAGGGGTCTAGAGGTGATGTGCTCACGTTGATGTGTGAGATGATATTTAAGAGCTCTTCCGATGGGATTTCTCTGAATGTTGTTCATTGTTGGGTGGAGGACTTTGAATTGGAGGGAGGAGGTATAATGATGGTGGAGGAGGAGTCCTGCCTATGTTTGGAAATGAGGAAGTCAGTGAACATCTGGGGGTAGAGGTCAATGCTCTGTTGGGGTTGAGATGGATCTCTAGTGAGGGTTCCGATGAAGCTGAAAAGTTCTCTTGGTTTATTGAAAACACAGAGGAGGATATTGTTGTGGTGCTCATGTTTAGCGTTAAGGGTGTTGGTCAAATACACTATACGTTGGGCTAGGTAGATGGCTTGTAGCTGTGAGTCCTTTGATTTTCTCTAGCTCCTTTCCAGGGAATGTTTCTGTTGTCTAAAAGAGGTGGAGTACCATGGACCACGAGGTCGGCAGGTTTTGGGTGGAGCGTGAGGTGAGGTCTTGGATGCTTCCGTGAAGGTAGAGTTCCAGGTCTCCACAACTGAGTTGAGGTCTGAATGAAGAATTGCATGTTTCAGTGTGGGAGCTTACCTGCACGCTCCCTTCTGCTGCGGCCAATTGGGGACTGGATGGCATCTTCTGGCACCTGCTTTTGAATGTGAAGAGCAGTTCCTGATAGGTCTCGGTGATGAGGAGTGGGGAGGAGCTTACCTGCCTGCTCCCTTCTGCTGCAGACAATTGGGGACTGGATGGCGTCTGCTAGCTCCTTCATGCTCCTGCTTTTGAATGTGGTGTTTGTTAGTCCCTTTATCTGCCCCTTTAAGGGAAAGGAGGACAGGATTAGGTCTTCTCAACTGTTACAGATAGGAGGTTTTGATTGGACTATAAAAGTGGCGATGTTTCAGTCATGGACTGTGCCATGTTTTTTGGAAAGTCAGTGTTTGTGCACGCTGTGATGAGTAAACTCTGTATGCAGGGGAGTATTTTCAATTTTCCTAGTTGAATGTGAATTTGTGTAATTTTCTCTCTTTGGTAGGCGTATAATACTTTGTTTTGAGGAAGCCAATAGATTGGCGAAACCATTGGCTGTGGTTGTTGGGACAATGCTGGTGACTGGAGGCTTCTTAGCAGGCACCACATACATGGTGATGGATCTCTGAAGGCTTGAAAGCTAAGGGCCCGATTCTGTCCCGGACACAGATCCCCTCTGTGCATCCATGACCAGGGCCAGCGACCGCCCACTGCCCACCCAAACTCCACCCCCCGAGACACCCATTCCCCATCCCGTCTAACTTCCCTGCACAACCGGTGGGGAAGTTGGTTGGGGGCAGGAGCCGGCATGAATAGCGGGGATGGACGTCCCGTCGGGCGATCCATCCCCACTATTCGTAGCACAGAATAACCCCTAAGTGTTTAATTTTTTTGGCAAACTGATACATAGCATTTTCATAGCTTTAAGTATGGGAGTTACATTGTTGCCCCCCTTTATTTGAGTTAAGAGTTTGGATATTATAGGTCACAACTCCGGTATGAGCAATGATGACATAAGGGAGCAGCAGGCGTATATTTAGGACACCAATAAGACTGCCCGCCCAGCTCAGAGGTGGTGACTAAAGGCTTTTTTTTTAGTATCTTCTCTATAGTGCATCAAATACTTTTATGAATGGGTCCAATAAATACTGAAACAGGTTTCATGTAGAACAAAGGAAAATAAATTTTTCTTGGAGACACCGCAAAATCTTTTCATTTGAAGATGCAAGACTTTTTTGTGGATTGTTTTCTAGAAACTCTTAAAATTTCTTCAAGCTTTTGATAATGGTTATGTTTTAATTATTTGATAGTCCGCCCTTCAAGGGGTCTCAGCAGAGCGGTGTACAAAAATGTCTAAAATAAATAACACAAAATAGAAAAAACGCCAATAAAAACAGGAACGTGGAGAGTCATTCCAACAAAAGATAACAAAGGAGGGACATACAAGACAAACAAATCAACCAAATTAAGTAGGCGAGTGATAAGCTGTAAAAAAAATGTGTTTTCAGAAGGGACTTGTAGGAGGGCAATGAAGATGCCAATTCGAATTTCAGGGGGGAGTGAATTCCATAATGCAGGTAGCCAGAAAATAAAATGCAGATGAATGAGTGGACGTTAATTTGGCCCGAGTAGATGATGGTAGGTGTAATCGGTAAGTATGAGTATCCCGGAGAAGATAATGAGTGGAATATGGAATTAATAAATCAGTTAGATACAACAGAATTCCAGAATAAAGTGTATGATGTACAATTAAAAGAAGTTTAAACTGTGCATGGAATCTGACAGGGAGCAGTATTCTACATTTATGCCTTGAGGGTTAGTAAATGAATGTCCCGGTGCAGCAGTTGTTCCCATACCTGCCATGGGGGACAGATAGCCAGTCATGTTTTCAGGTTATCTCCAATGAATGTTCATGAGATAGATTTGCACGCACTGCCTTCACTGCATGCAAACTGCTCTTATGCATATTCATTGTGGATATCCTGAAAACCAGATTGGTTGGGGATACCCCAGGGCAAGTTTGGGAACCATTATGATAGATAATTCTTCCCTGATACTGTGTTATTAGAGACAGACTCCATTAGACAGATCAGGATTTGAGCTGAAATTTGATACAACTGAGGAAATCAAACTTGACATGGAGAGAAGTTTGCTATGAGCATTATAGTAACTCTACCCTGTTATATTTTTTGCAATCTTGGAAATGAGCAGCATGGGGAGGAATGCATAGAGGAAGCGTAGTCCTCAGTCAATGTGTAGAGTCTGCTGAAAATCTGCCTCAAGCCTAACTCCAAGCACAGAAGTGAGAAACCCTGCTATCCCTTTCTGATGTGAAGACATCAATTTGTGGAAATCTTCATTGCTGGAAGATGTCATCAGCTGTGTCCTGGCCAGGAAACACCTGTAAGGTTCCAGATAATGACAGAATCTGTTTAAGTTACCTTATATGCTCCTGGCAAGTATGCTGCTGAAATCAAAACTTTCTGGGGAACCGCTTGGTTCACACCTTGATTGACTCCTTGCAGAAGGAATAGGAATCTTCCTTTTCTTGTTTATATAAAATACCAACTTTGTTGTCTGTCTGAATTAATATCCTCTTAACTATCCACTGAAAGATTTTCAGCACACTCATGATTGTCACACCAAAATACTTTATCTAAGGGCAAAGTTTTTCTTCTTTGTTTATACCCTTTGTATATAAAAGGGAGAGAAAAACATTACCCAGTCCAGGCTCAAAGGATCTGAGAGGGCCATCTGATACTTTATTGGAATAGTAAGCCCTGCTTGAGACTGATATTTTCCACCACTAATTAAATCCCAGCTAAATATGTATAGCTAGTAAGATGCCAGATGGGTTGCTTTATTCCAATGGAATTTTAAAGACCTCTGGGGAGGTCGTGCACAAGACGTTGCACGCAGTCACTGCTATGTGGCTTATTACCTTCATGAGCAACTGAACTGTGACTTTCACAACAAGGTTTATTAATATACTTGCTCTCTAGTCAAGAAGGCAGGCCTTCTCTGTTTTTGAATGCAGAAGATTGTTGTATAGGTTTCAGATTCAAACTTTAACAAACCCTAGAGGTTCCAGTGTCATGATGGTTTTCCAGAGAGCTTCTTGAGCATACAAGGGAGAAGCACCCTTCACTAGCCAATCATCTTAGAATGGAAAACTAAAGATTCCCCTTTTATGAATATGTGCATCTACTACTGCTAGGCATTTTGCTAGAATTTGGTGCTGCGCAAAAGACAAGACTTCGAACCTTGTTTAGCAAATGACTTAGGATGCAAGTTCATCCATTTTTATTTTATTTCAGCTTTCGTACCACATATTTGGTAAACTGCTCTGTGCAAACTGTATCCCCAATCGTCCCCTGTCCAGAAATAACAGTGCCTCCCTTCGTCCCTAAACCTCTGCAACACTATTACATAAGCACACCTATCTAAATCAACATAGTCCCTCAAAGCAAGCCCAATTCTCCATACGAGCAGGCATATCCTCAACCCCTACCTATACGCCTCCCCAACTGAATAATAAACACCACCCACTCAGCCAGACCTCATCTCCCCCCACCCCCTCATAAGCACACTGGAACAAATGGCTCTTCAACAACTTTCTAAACCCACAACAGGCCCTGCAAACAGAAAGCACTACTCCTATAATTCTTCCGCATCTCCTTAATCATTGGAATCACCAGTAATCCAGCCCCTTGGAATCGCAATAACTGAACAGGGAAGCACAGCTAGCATAGACCAGTTCGTCTGAAGAGATACTATTTTATTTAGTAACATTTCTCCCTCTCCTATGTATCATTATATTCCTGGTGAATTATATGTGCAAAACAAATCAAAGAGACTATTAGCCAATGTTGCTCAACCTTGTCAGCACAAATGATACTGCTAGATATCCCTCTGAGCATATCAAAAGTGACTTCATGGCTCTGGGATAGAGGGTGAAGCAGACAGGTGCGCAGGTGGCATTCTCTTCAATCCTCCCTGCTGAGGGTAAAGGCCGAGGCAGAGATGTTCGCATCCTGGAGATGAATGCATGGCTACATGAATGGTGTCATCAAGAGTGTTGGTGAAGGGAGATATCATTCAGAAGATTCAGGAAAACCCTATCCTTTTGCCTGCAGGGAGTATCTACATGGACATTAAAATCACCCAAGATAATAAGGTTAGGGAAATGGAGAACCGTCTCTGAGAGGGTTTGTAAGGCCGCCTCCCAACGCGCAACAGTGAGGGGGGGGGGGGTAAAGTAAGAGAAAATAAGAGCTAAAGAGGTAGAAAAGGCGACTGCAAAAGCCAGAAGGATGCTTGCGTGTATAATAGATTTTTATTTTTCTAAACTTTACTACTATTGACCAAATTATGCAGCTTTGCATGCTGAATCTAAAGCTATCTTCAGAAACTGCTTTGAGCGAGTCTTACCTGTATCAAATCACAGTTAAAATATGTGGAAATTAAGTAATATTTATTTGAATGTACAAATAGTCTGATCACCACCTGTAGCCACATAATAGTCTTTATAATGCCATTTATGCAGTTAATTTAATGTTATTTAACAAAATTCAGTAAAGAAGCCATATCTTGTTTGCTTCTGCTTCATGAGCTCCCTGATGACCATCTGACCCCTAATATAATGTTCCCTCCTCTCCTGATTGTACACATGACCAGTAGCCTCAGTTGTCATTTTTACACACCTTTCTATGGAATGGGTGTGTGATTGCCAGTCTGGAACCACCATGGACTTGCTCAGAAATGCCTTGATCTCTGCTGTTGTCAAAGTACAGGTAAGAGGAGGCTCAGAGACTCCAGAGCTCCAGTGAAATAATTTGGTGAATGTAGTTACCTCAGTGTTGATGAATGGTGTTTTCCTGGGTCTCTCACTGCTGTCTTCAGAGTCTTCTCATCTTTCACCTTTGATCTTCAATATCTTCTCTACTGCGTCTTCTCTCTCCTGTTCCTCTTCATTGCACAACAAAGCTTGCAGAACAGATTCGCTGTAACCATACCAAGCTGACCTTCTCACTGTTTTTTCAACAGTTGCAGCTGGATCTTATGTCCAATTGCTATTTATTTTTATATTGAACCAGTTCACCATGTTAACCCCAACACAGAACTCTACAATCATTCTTAAGTTTTCAGACTCTTTCCTTTCGGATTATGCTTGGAAATCCATATTCTCATGAACCTTAGAGCTGTTGTAAGCCATCTACTATGCGACACAGGTCCTATTACCAACAGAGCCAGATCCTTTGGCAATGGCAGTTACAATAATAAAACCATAGCTTTGATCTGTGCTTAAATCTTTGATCACTTCATCACTGAGATGAGGAAGATCAGGGTCAACAGAAATCTTAGTAAAATCAGGAGTTGTTTCCACTTCAGTAGCAGAATTCAGCATTTTTCCTATGGGACCTGCCCATTTGTTGTTGCTTAATGTCTTGTCATCTAAAGCATTCACCAAGTGCCTCAATGGTAGTTCGCCTGTGTACAGGTTACAGACAATCCACACCAGCTTAATTTGTAGCTTTTCCTCAACATAATGCATCATTCCTCCCTTCCAACCAGTATTTACATTACAGGACTCACCTCCAATAGCTTGAAGAGTTCTGTCTGCTCCTCTTTCTCTCAGCCATGCAATCAAATCAGCAGCAACAATTTCTGCATGAGTCTTCTCTTTAGTTTCTCTTGCAGGAACAAAATACCAGAGATACCTGCCTCCTGGCTCCATATAAGCTGTGTAATGTTCCTTTTTCACCATATCTGGATATATTTTGCCATTCTCTTCTGTCTTAACATGAGCCTGGTATCATCATGAAGATGATCAAAGAAAATACAACGGATGCCATTCTGCTGCAGTTTCTCCTCAAACTGTACCTCTAATTTTTTCAAGATTCTCACCTGAGCCTTCTTCACCTTGTTGTGTCTGAGTGATGAGTTTTGCATCAATCCAGGCAGCAGTAGCAATTTCTGTGGTCTCTCTCACTCCAGTATGGTGTCTTAAACTGGAAAGGCCTATGATGGTTATATCCTCAGTATTATATTTTGGTCTCTTCCTAGCTTTCTCTAGAGTAACAGGAGCTTCCTCCATTTGTTCTTCCACCACAACATCCAAATCTCATTGTTCTACTTCAAGCACAGATCTCTCCATCTCTTGGTCTTCTGCTGTTCTTTTTACAATCTTCATTCTCCTTTCTTTTTTGCTTGCCTTTTCTTCTATAGAGTTCTTGTCTTATGGTCTCAGGGAGGTCGACTGGTCCAATCTGATGCGGTCCAACATTTCCAACTTTCTCTGACCTTTTATAAAGGCTAACTCAATCACAGAATCTTCTTCTCTCTGCTGCAGTCACAAAGTATGTGTATTCAACAGACACAGGCAGAATCACATCCTACATCAGTACAACTCTTTATATCACACTTGCAGAAAAGTATGTCAATCAGTCTGTCGAGCTTCTCCATAAATCTGTCTGTCTTTCTCATAAGAACATAAGATACGGCATACTGAGTCAGACCAAGGTCCATCAAGTCCAGTATCCTCTTTCCAACAGTGGCCAATCTAGGTCATAAGTACCTATCAGTTTCCCCAAAAGACATATGTTCCACAATGCTTGTATTGGGTCAAGCAGTTATATCCTGGATCCCTTTTAGTAATGGTTTCTGGACCTTTCCTCCAAGAACTTCTCCAAACCTTTTTTAAACCCAGCTACACTAACAGCTTTTACTACATCCCCCGGTAACAAATTCCAGACTTTGATTACACCTTGAGTGAAAAAATATTTTCTCTTATTAGTCTTAAATAGTTTACCCTGTAGCTTCACTGCATGTCCCCTATTCTTTCTATATTCTGATGACGTAAACAATCGATCTACGTTTACTGTTCCACTCCATTCATTAATTTATAGACCTCTATCATATCTCCCCTCAGTCGTCTCTTTCCCAGGTTGAAGAGCCCTAACTTTTTCAGCGTCTCTTCATAGAGGTATCCTTCCATCCCCTTTACCATTTTGGTGGCTCTTCTCTGTACCTTTTCTAATAACGCTATATCCTTTTTAAGATACAGCGACCAGAATTGCCCACACTATTCAAGATGCGGTCGCACTATGGAACGATACAGAGGCATTATAATATCCTTTGTTTTATTTTCCATTCCTTTCCTTATGATACCTAGCATTCTATTTGCTCTCTTGGCCGCTGCTGAAAACTGGGCGGAGGGTTTTAACATGTCATCCAGGATGACACCTAAATCTTTTTCCTGGCTGGTGGTTCCTAATGTGGAACCTTGCATCATGTAACCATAGTTTGGGTTTTTCTTTCCTAGGTTGTCAGACGGCTGCCTAGGGTGAGAACTTACACAATCTTGACGATGCATATATTCATATGATTCTTGCAAGGTATTGTGGGTAATGTAGTTCTTTCACTCCCAAACACAGCTGAAGACAATAATTGAGTTGTGATACCAGTGGTAAGGCCAATAAAATACTTCTTTTATTGATGGGGTTTAATTCACCCAGCACAAGTATGCTTGGTAGCAATATAAATGAGGTTACTTGCTTGCAGTGTTTAAATGGATAACAAAGTCACAAAGCAAATCAGAAAACAACCTTCAGCTTGTCAGGCAATTAACTAATGTTCTCTTAGCAAATAATTACCAAATAAAAAGGCACAAAGAAATGAATAAACTTTGCTTGTTAGGTTAACTTCTGCATATTTTCCACGCAGATCCAGCAGTGATTCTCCCTTGCTCACACACACAATCAGGTGCAGCTTTAATTACTATCAATTGTCCAGCTGAAACCCTTTAGCTGGCTGGCTGCTACTGTGTGAACCCAAATCCTGCTTTAAGAGCTGTTTGCAGTGGAAATAAGAACAAAGTTAGGTTTCTTTGTGATGGCTGATGTGTTTGCTCACAGAAAGCTAGCAATAGCATTTAGATAGAGAACAGTCCATGTAATTAATAGTTTCATCTGCTGTATCTCCCCCTTCATCAATCAGCATAGGGTCACTATCATACATTGGCACAGACGAGTCTTTCCATAAGGCACTATCATGAGAATGCTTATTCCCTTGCTGCCATTCACTATTATAGATAGGGTCTGGATCAGTGTTCATACCTGAGCCTCTCCTGCTATCATAATTCCTCTCTGTATAGCCTGGCCAGTATGTAATCCAGTTCTGATGTCCAGCCTTCCAATCTTGATCCCTGGACACTGGATCTTTCCTCACATACCTTCTGGCATAGGTCTGAAAATCCCTTCCACGTGCAGTCTTCTCTCTTCCAGGTAGCCACTGGTGATTCCTATCTCTGCCATTCCATTCCTCTGGCTGACTCCAGTCCAATGGACTCTGCTGGCATTTGGAATACCTCCCAGTATAGGTACTGCCTTGGATTCTCCCAGACCTTCCAATGGCCTTTCTTCTCTTCCTTCCAGAGAGTTTCCTTCTCTCTCTATCCGCTTGGCTTGGCTTCTGCTTCTCGAGATGATGTTGGTGCTTGAGCTTGAAGCTGTTGCTGTATCTGTCTCTGAAGCTCTTTCTGTAGCTGTTATCTGTAGAATAAGCTCTATTCTTATTCTGTCCTAATGTGTGCTCCTCCCTAACACAGCGCAGCTGTGTTGAATCAGGCCCTGCCCTTTGAGATGAGTGCTTAGGGATTACCTCATAGCTCTCTTGATTGCACACACGTTTTCTCACTTCAGCCCCTCTCATGGCTGCTGGAAACCTGGTGCATTCTGGGACTGGTAGTCTTTTATGTGAAAACTCTGTTTTCTTACTTCTACCAAAACTGACAGGTTGCTTGTTCAGAGTCACATCATCTTTTCTATAGCTCCTACCTGAGCTATGATAAGCTTCCTTATCACAAGGTGCATAACTTTGCACTTGTCCACATTAAATTTCATCTGCCATTTGTATGCCCAGTCTTTGAATTTATCAAGATCCTCTTGTAATTTTCCACAATCTTCATCTGCAAATTTGATAACCTCACTCGTTATTCCCTTTTCCAGGTCATTTATGAATACGTCAAAAAGCTGCAGACCCAGCACAGATCCCTGGGGTACTCCACTATTCACCTTTCTCCATTGGGAAAATTGGCCATTTAGCCCTATCCTCTGCTTTCTATCTTTTAACCAGTTCCTGATCCACAACAGTAAACTGCATCCTATCCCATGACTTTTTAGTTTTACAAAGGTCTCTGATGAGGGACCTTGTCAAAGGTTTTCTGAAAGTCCAGATACACTATATCAACCGACTCACCTTTGTCTACCTGTTTATTCACACCTTCAAAAAAGCAACAGATTACTAAGACAAGATCTTCCTTGTCTAAAGCCATTTTGGCTTTATCTTCTTTCCAACATGTCTCTGAGATACCAATTATCTAAGCTCTCATTTAGTGCTATATATTATAACTCTCCCATCTTATTTTTTAGATTTCTAGCATTTGCATACAAGCATTTTAGAGGCTGTATTTTATTCATATTAATCTGGCTATCGGTAGACAGGGGTAATTTGGAATCTTTAAGTGCTGTCTGCTCTGTACTCAAGGGCATTTGGGCTACATTTGTCTTTATTGTAATCTCTCTGCTGATATGCCCCAACTTCAATTTTTTGCTAGTATCCTTCAAGGATATATTGTTCCGAACCATGCACTCTTGGGCGACTGTCGGCTCTCCCCTATTATCTAGTTTAAAAGTTGCTCTATCTCCTTTTTAAAGGTTAATGCCAGCAGCCTGGTTCCATCCCTTCGGAAGAGCCCCTCCTTTCCCCAGAATGTTCCCCAGTTCCTAACAAATCCAAAACCCTCATCCACGCATTGAGACTCCGGAGCTCGCTCTGCTTTTTGGATCCTGCATGTGGAATGGGAAGCATTTCGGAGATCACTACCCTGGAAGTTCTGGATTTCAACTTCCTACCTAAGAGACTAAATTTAGCCTCCAGAACCTCCCTACCACATTTTCCTATGTCATCGGTACAGATATGTACCAAGACAGCAGAATCCTCCCCAGCACTATCTAAGACCTTGTGTGTGAGGTCCGCTACCTTCGCACCAGGCAGGCATGTTACCAGGTGATCCTATGTCCACCAGCTACCCAGCTATCTACATGCCTAATGATCGAATAACCAACTAAAACGGCTGTCCTAGCCCTTCCCTCCTGGGCACCTGGCCCTGGAGAAGCTTCCTCAGTGCAAGAGGGTTTTACATAACCTGGAAGACAGGTCCTAGCTACGGGATCACTTTCTGCCACACCAGGGTGATGCTCTCCTGTCATGTGACCTCTCTCCTCCATGGCAACAGGGGTGCTACCAGACTGGAGGTGGGACTTCAGGACTATATCCCTGTGGGTCTTGTCTATGTACCCCTGTCTTCCTTATGTCCTCCAAGTCTGCTACTGTAGCCTCCAGAGACCGGACTAGCTCCTTGCACCTGGTGCACACGTAAGACCCCTCACCAACTGGGAGAAAATTATACATGTGACACTCAATGCAAAAGAATGGAAAGCCCTCATCTCACTGCTGGACTGCTGTCTGCAGTTTAGTTTAGATATTTAAGTTCTTAACTTACTAAGGGTTGCTGGGGATACTTATACTAATAAAACTATACCTAATACGTTTAATGTACTTTGTTCACCTGAAGCTTAATTAATCTCAGGTCCTTAATGTATGCCTGATGAGGATAAACAGCTGCACCTGAGAGTGAATATGGCACCTCCTTTCCTTTAAGAGGTTTGAGCACCTATAAAGGTTAAATTAGACTTACCTGCTAATTGTTGTTCCTTTAGGAAATCTAGTCTAGTCCCGGGCCTCTGGGTTTATGCTCCTCTTCCAGCAGCTTTGGAGACTGAGAAAACGCCACACTCTTTGTGATGTCACCCTTATAGCCACTCCGGATCTGCTTCCTCTCACCAGTAACTTACTGGCAAAGCAGACTCACCGGAGCAACAATTAAGTAGCAAAACTACTACCATAATCTTTTTTTTTTCAAAGAAATAACATTAACATCAAAATTGTCACCCACCCAGTTTACCTGCCCAGCGACTAACAACTCCGTAGGCCTGCTCTCCTCTCCCCCACCCGGGAGGATAGTGATCCCACGTACTCCCCATGCCTTGAAGCGTGACAAACTTACCGGTCATCTCTTAGTTGCTTCAGGCCATAGCACACAGAAAAACTCAGGGAGAGATATGGGACTAGAGTTCCTAAAGGAACAACAATTAGCAGGTAAGTCTAATTTAACCTTCCTTATCGTCTAGTCTAGTCCCAGACCTCTGGGTAAGTACCAGAGCAGTGAAACAATAATCAATGGGAGGGACCTGCTAGACCAGCCTGAAGCACCGCTGATCCAAACCTGGTAACCCTTTCTGCCTGAACATCCAGACGGTAATGTTTAACAAAAGAATTCAAGGAAGACCAGCTAGCCGCCCTACAAATATCCACAGGTGGTACCAAATGAAACTCAGCACAAGACGCCAACTGCACTCTCGTGGAATGAGCCCGTAACCATTCAGGGACTGCCTTTCCCGCTAACACATAAGCGGACGCTATGGCCTCCTTTATCCACCTGGCAATGGAAGCTTTTGACGCTGCTTCTCCTCTCTTCGGCCCTGCAAACTGGCAAAGAAACTACCTGATTCACATGAAAAGCCAAAACCACCTTGGGTAAGAATGACGGTACAGGCCGCAACACTACCTTCGATTCATAAAAGGTCAAAAAAGGCTCCTTACAAGACAACGCTTGCAATTCCGAGATTCTTCTAGCCGAACATAAGGCTACCAGAAACACTACCTTAATAGTAAGGTCCTTTAGTGACGCTTCCGACAAAGGCTCAAACGGTTTGTGGCACAACACCTCCAGCACAAAAGGCAGATTCCACTGAGGGACAACCTGTCGCCGCAGTGGCTGAAAAAGAGAGACTGCTCTCAAAAATCTCTTAACATCCTGATGACCTAGACCTTCTCCTCCTACTTTACCTCTATAACATGACAGTGCTGCTAATTGAACCCGCACGGATGCGGCCGCTAAGCCCTTATCTAAACCATCCTGCAAAAACTCCAGGACCAGAGGAATTGATGCTCGCAAGGCCTCGACCTGACGTTCAGCACACCATGCCTCAAACACCCGCCAAATGCGGACATATGCTAACGAGGTAGACCTCTTTCTCGCCTTCAGCAAGGTGGCGACCACTGAAGCGGAGTATTCTTTCTTCTTCAGTCTAGCCCTCTCAATAGCCAAGCCATAAGCGAGAACTGATCCACCTAGGGCATGAGTAGAGGACCCTGAGCTAACAAATCCGGCCAACATGGAAGGCGCCACGGCTTCCCCACTAAGAGCCTCTGCAGATCCGCATACCAGGCCACCTTGGCCAGTCCGGCGCAATCAGGATCACTTGTCCTCTGTGTCGCTCTACGCGCTGCAGCACCCTTCCTATCAATAACCACGGAGGGAACACGTAAAGGAGCTGCTCCTATGGCCACAGCTGTATGAGAGCATTCAGACCTTCCGACATCCTTTCTCTTCTTCTGCTGAAGAACCGGCTCACTTTTGCCATCCGAAAGGTCGCCATGAGATCCATTACCGGTGTACCCCAACAACCCACCAACAGCTCGAAGACCTCTTGATTCAGGACCCACTCTCCCGGGTCCACCTGCACGCGACTCAAGAAGTCGACTTCCACATTGTCTACCCCTGCTACATGCGCCGCTGACAAGGCCGTCAAGATGGACTTCTGCCCAAGCGAAGAGCTGTTCGGCCTCGGCTTCCATTGGGACACTGGAGGTGCTGCCTTGGCGACTGATATAAGCCACCGCCGTCACGTTGTTGGAAAACACCCAAATGGCCCTGCCCTGAAGATATGGGCGAATAACCTGCAAGGCTAGCATCACCACTCTTAACTCCAACCTGTTGATCGACCAGCCCTTTTCCTGATCGCCCCACTGCCCCTGGGCGAATCTTCCTTGGAAATGAGCCCCCCAGCCTCAGAGACTGGCATCCGTCGTCAGGGGTATCTAACGAGGTGCTTCCAGCAGCATCCCTTTCTCCAGAAACTCCGTCCTTAACCACCACCGAAGCGCTGTTCGCATCTCCGGCAGACAAGGCAGCCGCTGTGACAGAAGATCGTTCTGACGTGACTAGCGCCGAAGCAACACCCTCTGCAACGGCCTCATGTGAGCTCTCGCCCATGGAACGAGCTCTAGGGTTGCCGCCATGGTCCCGAGCAACTGCAGATAATACCAGGCCGTAGGTGAAGGCCTTCCCAGAAACTGCTCCAGGAGCCTCCTCAATCCCTGAGCTCGATGCGGCAGTAGAAAAGCTCTTCCTGCACTCGTATCGAACCGAGCTCCCAAGTATTCTAGCTGCTGAGATGGCACTAACTTGCTCTTTGCCATATTGACGACCCAGCCTAGACCCTGTAGAAAAGCTACCACTCTGGCCGTAGCCGCCGCACTTTCTGCTCTGGACTTTGCCCGGATGAGCCAGTCGTCCAGATAAGGATGTACGAGCACCCCTTCCTTTCGCAATGCCGCTGCCACCACCACCATCACCTTGGTGAAAGTGTGTGGTGCTGTCGCTAGAGCGAAAGGCAAGCCCGGAACTGAAAATGCCCCTGGGGAACCGCAAACCTGAGAAATTTCTGATGTTCCTCTCGTATAGGAATGTGAAAGTACGCCTCCGTCAAGTCGAGGGAGATCAGAAACTCCCCTTTTCTGACAGCCACGATCACTGACCTCAGGATTTCCATGCGAAAATGCGACACCCGAAGACACCGACTCACTCTTTTGAGGTCCAAGATTGGCCGAAAAGAACCTTCCTTCTTCGGCACCACAAAGTATATGGAGTACCGACCGCAGCCGCACTGGTCTGGAGGCACCGGTACCACTGCCCTGAGATAGAGCAGTCGCAAAACTGTCTCCTTTACCACAGTACTCTTGGCTGGCACCTTGCACGGCGATTGAATGAAAGACTCTTTCACCGGCCACTGAAGCTCCAACGCATACCCCTCTCGAATGACATCCAGCACCCACCGGTTGGACGTAATCTGGGCCCAGGCAGGGTTAAAATCCCATAGTTGACCCCCTACGGGTACCAGATCCCCCTGGGCCCCCCCTGACTTCATTGTGACTTCCGCTGGTTAGACGAGGAGGAAGAGGCTCCGAACCCTCTGCCTGCTCCTCGAAAGCCACAAAACCCCTGATTTCTACTGGGAAAACGTCCTCTCTGTGCCTGATTGAATCTCGGGAAACGGAAACGACAAAACTCCCTGTTCGGCCCTCTGGATGCGGGAGTCGAACGCCCCTGCTTCTGTTTGTCTTCAGGGAGCCTACCCCCCTTGGACTCCCCCAAATCCTTAACTAACTTGTCCAAATCATCTCCAAACAAGAGCTTTCCTCTGAACGGAAGCTTACTGAGCCTGGACTTAGATGACCCATCCGCTGCCCAATTGCACAGCCATAGGTACCGTCGAGCCGCTACCGCGGATGCCATACTCTTCGACAACCCCCAAATGAGGTCATAATGTATATCCGCCAGGTAAGCAGCGCCCATGACTCCAGTCTGGCCGGCGCCCCCGTAATGTCCTCTTCCTTGCTCGTCCTTCAGTCCTTGTGCCCAGCGGAGGCAGGCTCTCGCCACCCACGCTCTGCAAATCGCCGCATGAATTGACAGAGCATTAACGTCAAAGACCTGTTTTAACAAGGTGTCCAGCCTTCTGTCCTGTGTGTCCTTAAGCACTGCACTTCCTTCCACCGGAATCGTAGTCTTCTTAGTAACCGCCGATATGGCCACATCCACCTTCTGAGGCTTAAACAATTCTCTATCTTGTTCCACCAGCGGATAAAGGCGGCCCATAACTCTGGCCCCCTTTAACGTTGCTTCGGGCATGTCCCATTCCTCCTGGATCATTTTCCTCAGCACTCGATGCACCGGGAACGCTCTCTGATTCTTCCTAAACACCTGCAGCAACGGATCTTCCAAGGTAGGATCCTCTGCTGGGCCCGGCACCGGCATGTTTAGCGCCTTCAATGTCTCTGTAATGAGCGCCGGCAACTCTTCTCTCCGGAACAGACGGACCACCCTCGCCTTGTCTTCCCTGTCCGTGATCTCGCCTTCTTCCAAATCCTCCTCTAACTCCCCGTCTGGATCCCCCTCGTCGGAAGGAGGTCCCTCCAAGGCTATCGACGAATCTTTCTATGCCCTTTCCACCCTGGCCCTTTTTGCCAGGTCCCCAGCGGCCGACACGTAGAGGGGTTCCAGGTCTCTTCTCTCCCTGCACTCTATCTCCAGACCGTGCCAACAGACTTTTCTGCCCTCCTCCGAAGGCTTGCTGAATAAGGTTAACAAACTCTGGGGAAAAGATCGCTGCCAGACGCCCTGGCAAGGTTGTCTGCGCAGCCGGAGGATCTGGAGAAGACGGCCCCGCTACCGGCTCCCTTAGCGGCAATTCAAGGGGAGTGGGGCCCTGATCAGCCCCTAGGGCTTCCTGTGCGTTCACATCCACCTCCAAGGTGTGCTCCAGAGCCTCAGCATCCTGAATGCACCCCCTACAGACACCCATCTCTGATACCGCCCCCGTCTGGTCCTGCAGAACATGTACTGCAGTCTTGCAGGCGTAGTGCCTGGTTAACTTCAGTCTCCCTCTCTCCACCAACAAACGTGGCAGCCAGAAATAAAATATCTCCCTTTTTTTTTAAAACATAAGAGAGCGGAAGCTAAGTCCCCTTAGCTAAAATATACCTCTCAGATTTCAAAACGAGGTTTCCCGGCGAAAATACGCGCCCCGGAAAATCGAGTGAGGCCCGACACGCTGCCGCCACGTGGTAGGCCCACTTCCGGACACCTGGCCTACTCCTGCACCCCACGGCCGCTCGTTTCCTCACGATCCGACTCCCCTGCTTGTACTCACTGCGGCGGTGATAGTCGTCTCCCGCTCCACTGACCTTGCTGTTATAGTGCTGGGAGCAAACGCTGAGTCGGATATGAATACTAGAACGAGATCCGCTCCACCGACCTTCGTTCAGCGGGTCGGGAGCCGATCCCAGCACCGGGAGAGAAAGAGCAGGAGGGAGAGAGATCTGCTCCACCGACTTGCTTTTACAGCGTCGGGCGATGATCCGGGCACGTAGAGAGAAGCGATCCAGGGAGAGAGAGAGAGAGAGTGAGGGAGAGATCCTTGAAGACCGAAGCTTCTCTGGTACACTTCACAGCGCTGCCAGGCAGAACCTCTGAATGGGCTAACACCGTGCCGATCAGGACTGGGAGCCTAGGACAGAACCTGTCAGCTCCTTTTCCTGCTGCCCCCACACGATCGCTGTCGGTCTGAGGGAGAACGGGGTAAAAAGGAGGTAGGGGAGGCCCCTAATCAGCCTTAAAGGCAGTCAATCCCCTTTAAAACTAATTTACTTGAAGCTTTGCTCTCTACCCTAGTTCCTACACTTGATCTCTAATCACTCTACTTTGCTCCTTATTTGTTTCTCCAACGTGAGCCTGGACCTCCGGGCTCACCGGACCTCCGGGCTCACCAGTCCTCCAGCTTCTTGGAGACTGAGACAACTGGTGAGAGGAGGCGGATCCAGAGTGGATATATGGGTGACATCACAAGAGTGTGGTGTTTTCTCAGTCTCCAAAGCTGCTGGAGGAGGAGCATAAACCCAGACGTCTGGGACTAGACTAGAGAGACGATAAGGAAGCTATGATTATCCCAGGGGTGAGTGGGTATTGGGGAGGGAGGGAGGGAAAGAAGACCTATGAAAAGCTGGTTGCTACACAGTACCCTGTCCTGTGCTTCTAAGGTAATCTGTGACCAATTTCCAGGGGGAGTCCCACAGTCCTTGTTGGATAGAGGGAGTCTTGGGGGTCTAAATTTAACCAGAAAGCTCTCTGCTGTGTTTTAAATTTAAACTGAAAGCTCTTTGCTGCTACTAGGCCCTGACTGATTTAACAAATACACTGGGTTCACAGATTAATTAGCTTTAATCTAAAGAATTCCTTTTTCCCCCAAGATTTTTCTCGTTTTGCTCTGCCCACAGAAACTCTGTTGGCTTGTTCCCACATGGATTTCAACTTTGCTGTAATCCTAACATGGCTGTTTATAATAGGACCACAGAATTTTGGATTTCCTTTGTACCACCGAGCAAATAATCCAGTCATTAGGTCATTGACCAGTTTATCAGTGCTATAATTTCATCTGTCTTGATCACTGAGGTCTCAAATACAATCCATATCTAATGAGATCCCTGACGGCTAGTAGTTTAGCTACAGGTAGTTCTCTGCCTGATCCCACCAAATGAGTCCAAACTTGCAGTTTTGTTTTCCTATTGGAAATTTTCAATATAAGATTATCGCTATGATGATGCTATGTTGAAAACCTGTGAATGAGAAAATGAAACTAATCTGTTAATGTCAATATGGGTAAATAAATACGATAAAATGATAACTGAGGCACAAAAGGCATTAATATGCAATGCAAACACATAAAAACTATTATCAGAGCACTTAAATATATTTCAGTAATTTGTGCATTTTTGCATAATTTCCTTGAAATTTCAGGTAGGTAAATAACATATTACACAAAATTTAAAGCTAGTTATTGATTTGCCACATGAAACTGTACCATTGTTTCACTAGTGCTTTTTAAAATTATATCATCTCCAAAATTGACACACCTTAGTGTATAGGGAGAGGCATGGCCAGCAGAAAAAAAGGAGGCGATAATGCCTCTGTATAAGTCTCTGGTGCGATCTCATTTGAAGTATTGTGTTCAATTCTGGAGACCACACCTTCAAAAAGATTTAAGTAGGTTGGAGTCTGTGCAGAGGGTGGCTACTAAAATGGTTAATGGTCTTCGTTATAAAGCATATGAGAACAGACTTAAAGATCTTAATATGTATACTTTAGAGAAAAGGTGGGATGGGGCGATATGATAGAGACATTTAAATACCCCCGTGGCATAAACGCACAGAAGGGTTTCTTTCAATTGAAGGCAAGCTCTTCTACGAGGGCATATGGGACAAGACTGAAAGGAAATAGATTCAGGAGTAATATGCGGAAAATGTTTCTTTACGGAAAGAGTGGTAGATGTATGGAAAAGTCTCCCAGTGGAAGTGGTGGACACCAGGACAGTATCTGAATTAATAAAAGCATGGGACAAACACAGAGGATCTCTAAAGGTAAAAAGGTGACTATTGCAGTTGATATGGAAGGGCAGACTAGATAGAAACATGATGGCAGAAAAAGACCACATGGCCTATGTCCAAAACAAAACAAAAATCATACCCATCATTAATACCTGTATGTCCTGTCACCCCTCTGTTGAATGTAGATCCCTTGTTATGTCCCTAATCACTTTGATTGAAGGATAAGGTGGTATACAAAACTGGCTAAATAAATAAATCTTGGAATCTGAGCTTATTAAAGTACCTTCATCTTTCTAAATAATGGGTTCTTCAAAATCTTTCCTCATCGCATGCAAGGAGCTCTGCTGGACACATGTTGTACAAATGTGGAGCCATGCAACTAAAAGCCTTGTATGCTGTAACTGAGCTTAGGATGACGTTAATTGCCTGATAGGCTGACAAAGTGCAACCTGAAAGAAATGAAGCCATTTTCTTTGGTCCTAATCTTTAATAGTTATTTATCCCTTGATATCTGAAGTCAGACTTTTCTGAAAAAATATAGTCTGCCTTTGCTTGGAAGGTCTGCTGGTAGTCTGTAAACCGGTTATACTTTTTCAGATCAGTCAAACAGCCTTAGACTGTTTCTATTGCACAGGCATGTGCTAGGCTGCTTACATCTCCCAATCAAAAAATAGTTAATTTCAGAGTGAAGCGAACTAAGTTCAAAAAACAAAAAGTTCACTCTACTGTAAATATAAGTAGGCTAGGTATCAACATCCAATGTCAATATAAATAAACAGCCTTATCACAGGTATTAATAAAAGGAGAAAAAAGGCTTCAGAATACATGGTTCAGGCAGGTATGATTAAGCATGCCTATGCCATCCCCATCACATCAATAGCAAAACACCCCCTCATTTTCAATAGTTAATATTTTTCACATTTCTATCAAACAAATAATGCTCTCCTCTAAAGCATGTCAACCAAAAAACTTAACTGAAGTAGTCTCCATGGCATATTCAAATCTCAAAGGCTTCAAACTGTATACCCCGTCGACTAAGCATTTTGCATAGCGTTCTCAAGGGGTCACAATAACCATGAAAATGCCCAACTGACTGCCAGTACCACTTAATATGCTCGATGGCTTAAAGCCTTTGAGATCTGCTTGTTTGCAAACACAAAGCAATCTGAGAAAGGCAGGTGTTAAAGGAACCTAAGATCCAGAGTAGTAGGATGGGTGTGATAGAGAAGGAGAATGTCATCAGCGTAATAAGCCAATATACCGTAGTCTTGTATAAATAGTGGAAAGAGGCAAGATGAAAATGTTAAATAGTAATGGTGCAAGAACAGAATCTTGTGGTACACAACAGGTGAGGGGGTAGGAAATGGAGGAACTGGAACCAAATGAAACTGAAAAGGCGCGATCTGTAAGAAATGGACAAAACCAATGCAAGACAGTTCCAAGAAGGCCAATATCAAAGATACAAGAACAAAGAAAAGAGTGATCAACTAGGCACAAATATTCCCTCCCTGCTTTGTGTCAACAAGGTTATTCTGTGCATATGCAGGACTTCCCACTCAGCTGCTACCTTATGAGTCTCCTCTGTATGGTACAGATATTAGGAGTCAAATCCTTGGAGGGCAGGAGGATGTGTGCATTCGATTTATCCTGCTTCTCCATGAAGAAGCCAATCTACATATCTGCAGTTATGAAAGGGTTTTTTGTTTGCCCTGCCACCAAAGTATTCAAGCAGACACACTGAGGTTTTCATCAATGCCTTTTTCTTACAGGTCATATTTCAGGCAGATAGTCTTCCCCTAGATCCAAAAAGATCATAGTGATTACAAAGGAGAAATTTCACTTACCGTTAATTTCCTTTCCTGGAATACTGCTAGACCAGTCCAGACAAACGGGTTATGCACCCCTGCCAGCAGATCTTGGAGACAGAGAATTCTACCAGAGCTCTGATAGGCTGGAGCCTGGAGATATAATCCTACCCCTAGGGGTCTCCCTCAGTTACGTCCACAAGCTAACGCAACATGAACTGTAACATCACCCCAGAGGGTCTCAAGTGAACTATATACAAGGGAGCCGAAGAACTCCCTAGAGCTGAACAGTATCCACCTACGAACCCATGGACCGCCCATGGCGAGGCATACCGGCAAAGAGAAGAACCAGGGTCGGCGGCTGCACCACACCAGCGGCACGCCAACAAACAGCAGGGCGGGTCCTGGACTGGTCTAGCAGTATTCCAGGAAAGGAAATTAACGGTAAGTGAAATTTCTCCTTCCAGTTCATACTGCTAGACCAGTCCAGACAAACGGGCAGTACCCAAGCTACCTGCTTTCAAGGGGGGGCAAGGCCGCCGACAGCTCAGCAACTCCAAAACGGACCTCCGGACGGACATGAACGTCCAACCGATAATGACCGACAAAGGTGGACAGTGACAACCAAGTCGCCGCCCGGCGAACATCGAGAGGAACTACATGAGACCTCCCGGCCTACAAAGTTGCTTGCGCCCAAGAGGAGTGAGCACGGAGTCCCGGTGGAGCTGGCTCTCCCAGAAGAAGGTACGCCGCCTCAATGGCCTCCGTAACCCATCTAGAAAAGGTAGATTCGGAGGCTGCGGATCCCCGATGAGAACCCGCGAACAAGACAAAAGAGGAACAGTCATATGGAAGGGTCTCGCGACCCCCAGATACCGAAAAAAGAACCCTCTTAAGGTCCACCGCCCGCAACGGAGACCGAGCACTGTCACACTGCGCCTTTGGAAAAGACAGAAAGAAAAGAGGCTGGTTAACAGCGAACGGCAAAAAAGGAAGGGATAGTTCACAGAAAAACGCCTTCGGAGGAAAACGAGAGATAGGGATCTCGACATGAGAGAGCCTGGAGCCCAGAAATACGGCGTGCCGAAGTTATGGCCACCGAGAAGACTGCCTTCAGAGTCAAATCTAGAAGAGAACAGGCCCTCAGAGGCTCAAAGGGAGGAGCAACGAGGGCACAGAGGATAAGCACGAGAGCCCACTCCGGTACAGGCGAACGCAGAGGAGGCCGGAAGGCCCTAACTCCGCGGAGGAACCGAGACACGTCCGAATGCGAAGATATCGATCGCCCCGCTATAGGACCCCGAAAACAAGTTAAAGCGACCACTTGTACTCGCAAGAAATCGAGCGCTAATTCCTTATCCACTCCGGCCTGTAAAAAGGACAGGATGTCCGGAACACCGCAACGCCAGGGTGAGAGGTTATTTCGCGAACACCATCAAGAGAAGCCAAACCTGAGCGCAAGTCAGCGTCGTGGTAGACCGCCGCGCCGTGAGAAGCGTCACGACCACGCAAGGCGAATAGCCGTAGCGAGCAAACCGGCGGCGTTTAATAGTCAGGCCGTAAGCGAGTAAGGAGCCGGGTCTTCCATCTCCACCGGTCCCTGAATCAGAAGACCGAGAAACGCCTCGAGGCGGAGCAGCGACGCCCCAGACAGACGGAAGAGATCCGCATACCATGGTCCGCGAGCCCAATTTGGAGCCAGCAGGAGCACAGGGCCGCGACGGTCTCGGGGCCGCTGGAGAACCATGCATATCACGGATCAGGGAGGGAAAACACACAGGAGAAGATGAGTCGGCCACGGTTGAGAGCATCTATGCCATGCGCTCCCTCATCCCTCCAATGGCCGAAGTACAGCGAAGCCTTGGCAGTCTGCGCCGTAGCCATTAGATCCATGGTCGGTAGTCCCCACAGGTGAACAATGGACCGGAACGCATCTGGCTGCAGAGCCCAGCCCCCGGGCTCCAGAGAGTGCCGGCTGAGAAAATCGGCTTACACATTGTTCACGCCTGCGATGTGCTGCGCCGATAGCCTGAAGATGTTCCTCCGCCCACGGGAGGAGCAAACGCCTCTCCTGTGAGACATCCGGACATTGCGTGCCGCCTAGGCGGCTTAGGTAAGCAACCGTCGTGGCGTCGGACAGGATCCGAACCGCACACCACCGCAGAAGAGGCTGAAACTGAAGAAGGGCGAAGCGCACTTTTTTTCCGCGTCTCGAGACGATTGATAGACCCTTGGGCTTCGCGAGGTGATCAACACCCCTGCGCCAAGGCCAAGCCGCAAGGCGCTCCCCAACCAGAGAGGTCGGCGACTGGCGTCACCAAGATCCAGCGCAGAGACTCCAGAGGGACCCCCCGTAGAAGATTGTGTGCCTGAAGCCACCAGCGGAGGCTGCGTTGCACCGGCAGAAGCAAAGGCAACCGGATTCGATAACTCCCCGATACCGGCGACCAACGAGATAGAAGCGCCTCCGGCAAGCAGCACATGTGCACTCTTGCCCACGGAACGAGGGCTATCGTTGCTGCCATGGACCCCAAGAGTTGAAGGTAGCCCCAAGGCCGAGGCGCCGCTTGATCCAAGCAGAGGCGGAGCTGAAGAGAGATCTTCTGAAAACGTTCCTGAGGTAGAAACACCCGTCCCCGACGAGTGTCGCACCCAGCCCCTAGAAAATCCAGGACCTGAAGCATCCCAAAAGAGACAGAGTAACGGCCCAGTCCTCCTCCCAACGGTGGACCGGGATGAATGGCATCCAAACGCTGGAGCCTTTAAATGAAGCAACATCTGCTGCCCATTGACGCAGGCTGAGCCATCTCCGAGCTACCGACACCGGTGCTAGGAAGCGAGCTGACAGCCGCAAGAGATCACAGAATGCCTCTGCCCGGAATGCAGCGATGGATTCGAAATGAACCAACTCGGGAACACCTGGAAGCTACTGAATCCATCAAAGGGAGGCCCGAGCTGCTAGACCTCCGCACCCCCTGCAAGAAGGAAATAGCGGGCAAAGGAAAACCCGTCTTTAGCAGCCTCCCAACTCTTTAGGTCTTGCTGGTCGCGGAGCGCCTCTCCGCCCTCAACCGGAAGTGTGGTATGCCTGATGACCCTGGTCAGAATGCATCAACTGTCGGGTATGTCAGCCAACGGTCCAAGTGAAAGGGAGACCAAGGGTATAACTGATCAATACTGCGTGCCATACGAATGCCCTGGAAAATGGGATCCGGCTGCAACCGGATTTGAGAATCCGGAGGATCAGGCGTGTCGGCTAGGGGGAGCGACGCCATCACCTGTGTGATTAGAGCCGGCAACTCCTCTTTCCGATAAGGCTGAGAACTGTCAGCGAAGAAAACAGACGGAGAATAGTCCCCATCTCCATACTCCAACGAGTCAGGGCTGACCTCCGAAGATTTAAAGTCTTCTTGAATATCCATAGTACCCCGCAAGGCACATGCAACGCTCCAAGGAGGACGTACTGCTCTAAGGTCTGAGGACTTATGGGACCACTTGCGAGACCACGCCATATGCTTGCCTGCTACTGGGCAGGTGTAGGAGATAGTCCAAAAGACTCCAAAAGTCACAGGCGTCATGCCAGATGGAAGAGTGTGAGGAAGGCACTGTCAGTCAAGGCTGCTGTGGCCTTCAGCGGCTGTGGAAGCGACATGGGAGCTGACTGAATCCTTTCCTGCAGCAAGATCCTGCAGCAGGGGCTCTGAGGAGGGAGGAGATAAGGTGCTGATGAACCCATCTAGCAGCGCAGTGGGAATGGGGAAAGAGTCTCCGGGAGGCAGCGTGCAGGTGGAACACAAGCAATCTATTAATTCCCCCTTCGGCTGATTACATATCCCATATAATACAGCCAGAGAAACAAGCATTGTAGAGACTTAAACCACCTTTCCTCTTTTTTTTTTTTTTTTTTTTTAGCATTTAAAACAAAATCAAGGTAGGCTCAGGGAACCGAAGACTCTTCAAAGAAAAGGATTTTGAAACTCCCTGTGCCTCCACAGCATGTTTAAATGTGTGGAAACTGCTGTCTAGAGCCGTTCCCTCCAAAAAGAAACACTGAAGAGAAAAACAAAATGGCCGCTGGCACAGAAAAACTGTCAGGTATTCACTGAGCTGAGAAGGGAACTGTCAGTCATTCACTGTGCTGGTACAGAGAAACTTTCAAAGTCAGGGTAAGGCAATTACAGTGACTGAAAGCAGGGAAATTAGAGTTTGATCCCTCCGCAGCCACTCAGACCTCCATGGTAGGGGCTGAAAGGTGTTTCTGGGGAGGGATGTAGAAGCTCAAACCCAGCTGTACTGAAGATTACAGTGAGTATGCTTAAATAGGCCGAGCCCAAAACAGTCAGGATCCAAAACACTGACGTAAAATTTCAATCAAATGGTATATTGAATAAGACAGGTACTAAGTAACCCGGCTGCAGGTTGTGGATTAAGAATTTAAAGTAGGAACTTCAAAACTCAGAGGCAGCTGGTCCGGATGCAGTTGAAATCAACCCAGGGCAGCTGAGGCAAGTAAGAAAAAAAACCAGGCTACTCACAGTTTTCTTTCAGAAAATGATACCTGAACTTCCTGGGGATATCCAAACCCTCGTGGCAAAGACTCAGCGCAGCATAAAGCCAATGGAGAGCTCCACTGAAGCCAGGCTCAGGAGTTCCCAAGTTTATCTGGGGAATCAAGATGCTGGGGGAAGAGCACAGTTGATTCTTGAGGTCCCTGTGTTGCTTCTGACAGCCTATGCAGCGTAGACCTGAATAAGGCATAGTGAGAACTAAAAAAAAATAACTCTGCCCCGCAGGAACAGGCATTTAACAATATTCCCCATAATAGGTAATGCCTCAGCCAGCCTTCTTTGTTGGGCACAGTGGGGGATGGAACCCATGAGCCCTGCACCATTGGTCAGTGTCTTAGCATTATATTGTGGCTCTGAATTGCATCCTGTTCTCTATTCATGCCTTCCGTACTCTTTATTCATTATGTTAATACATAGGCAGAGAAAAAGAACCCCTCCACAACTCACAGCTAGCAAGTGTTGTGGAAAAGCTTAAACAGCAATAGAGGTGCTAAAAGCCAGCAAGCAGAGAAGGAATCTGGCTTCCTGCCAAAAACCGGGGCTCATTAGCTATTCAAAATGGCCGCCGGCAAAAATAAACCTCAAAAAGAGTGAATTAAAACCCCCAAAAGCTAAGGAATTAACTTAAAAAGTCAAAGGACAAGGTGGGAGGGTTGCAGGCATGAGAGAAATGCCTAAAATCGCTGAAAAATCAAGAAAAATAAATCGAGTCACCACAGAGCTGTCAGACATCAGTGGGAGAAAGACAGGCTTTGTACTCACAGTACCGAAAGTGCAGAGAAGCCACGGACCGCTGCTCAGCCCACTGCCAGCTGCCTCACCACTAAAATCAGCCCCAGGGACTGGATTTTAGGAGGCTTACCATCCAGCTAAATAGTCCTCTTGACTAGTGCTGGGAAGTCTTCACATCAGCGATCTCTACTGTGACAGGACACAGGAGCTCAGCTGGAATCATCCTGGTGCTCAGATAAGTACACTGGCAACTACAAGGTATAATCTCTCCAAAAGAAATCACAAAGAAATAAATCATTTTAAATGTTTTTGAAGGAGCAAAAAAACAAAGCATCCAGATCTGCTGGAGACAGAAAAAAACTGAGGGAGACCCCTAGGGGTAGGATTATATCACCAGGCTCCAGCCTATCAGAGCTCTGGTAGAATTATCTGTCTCCAAGATCTGCTGGCAGGGGTGCATAACCCGTTTGTCTGGACTGGTCTAGCAGTATGAACTGGAAATGTTTGTTCTTATGGTGCCACTAGCATCAACAGACACATAGGAGCCTCCTATTGCTAAATATATGCAAACATGAAAATGTGGGAACAGCAACAAGTGACCAACTGGTTTGATTAATGGAGACTTAGAGTCAGATTTTATTTGTCAGAGACATACATTATGACTTGAGCAGTTGCTATCTCTCAGCTGACTAATAAGGGGCATCATGCAGCTATTATACCCCTGATGACTACAATGTTACTCCCAAATAGTGGAAAGAAAGCTCCCCCCTCTTTGACTGCCAAGGGTGACACAGTCCTGTTTCAGGTACCTATTTGGACTGTAAGCTCCCCGAGAATAGGTCTTCATTGTACTGCTTGAAATTTGTTGTAAGGTTCCTTAATATAAAGGAATGCAAAATTATCAAAAAACAGTGACTGTTTTTCTACCAGCTCAAGGTAATCATCAAATCAAATTTTACACCAATGGAGAATTTCAGTGCTAACTACAGTCACACAATGCACATTTCCATTCAGGTTTATTCCAATCAGCACATTCATACAAGTTTCCCTTTTTATTTTTTTACATACCATGTTCTTCGACGTATTGAACGCACAGTTTTACAAATTTTGGCACAGATGTGTTCTCTCTTTGACAAAGGCTAGTTAAACTTGAACCAAACACTTGATCTGAAATCAAGAAATATTTGTTAGAGAATATCTGCATTAGGTATTCATCCGAGATCAAAAGCTAATTTGTAAAATAAGAGCCATAAATAAATTGGACAAGAATTAATAAACAAACTTTTACTGAAGAGTCGCAACATAGACGGAAGCAATATGAAGACATGAACACACTATAAAATAACTCTGGACAATTTTCAAAATATGGCCATAGTTACTAAGCTGAAGTAAGAGACTGCATTTTACCACAGCAAAATTTACCATGCAAGTCATTATGACACGTTAGTGACTTGCAGATAACATTTCATTTTTGTATTGCTGAAGCAGAGAACATTGCACATTCTTGAGTGCAGCAATGCAAAAATAGCGGGTCCAAAGTCAGGTCCGGGATGTAACTATCCCGGGCTACTCTGTATTCAGGAAGGACAGGGTAGGAAAAAGGGGAGGAGGCATGGCATCATAATTTTAAAGCTATATAATTTACAGGGCTTAAAAGGAGTATGAGGCGGCACTCTGGGTTAAACTAGTAAGAGGCACTGGGAATCCATGTGGTATACCAGTCTCCTTTACGGGGAGTAGAAGTGGACAGAGATTTAATTGGAGACATATACAGTATTGCCATGAAAAGAAAAGTGCTACTCATAGGTGATTTCAATATGCCAGATGTTGACTGGCACATCCTGCTGCAGTGTCATTTAGAAGTAAGAAATCCTGGATTCTCTACAGCAAGAACTATGCCGGCAACTGGTAACAGAACCCACATGTGAAGGGGCCATACTGGACCTGGTTCTTATCCATGGGGAAAGTGTTTCTGATGTTACATAGTGGGAAATTATCTCGCATCCAGTGATCACCAGATGGTGGTGGTCAGTATTAGGACTAGGGCTGATAAAATCCATTCAAAAGCTAGGGTCTTAGACTTTAGGAAAACTAACTTTGCCAAGATGAGATAATATCTCAAGGAGTTGTTAGCAAGATGGGAACAGCTGGGGGAGGAAGAAACACAATGGACAAAACTGAAAGGGGATATTTTAAGGGCAACAAACCTTTCTGCTAGAAAAGTAAATAAATGTAAAAGAAAAAGGAGGCCGCTATGGCTCTCAAAAAAAGTAGCTGCAAAGGTGAAGAAAAAAGGGGGTGGCCTTCATAAAATACAAGAGATCACAGAAAGAGGAAGACAAGCATAAATATTTGAAAAAAACTTAGAGAAGTTAGGAAAGCAAAGATAAAAAACAAGAAGTAGTAGCCAATGCAATAAAATGGGGGGACAAGACATTTTTCAGATATGTTAGTGAGAGGAGGAAATGCAAACATGGTATTGTCAAACTCAAGGGTGAAGGGAAGGAATATGAAGAAGTTGGTGAGAATAAAGTGGAATTGCTTAACAAATATTTTTGTTCTATGTTCAGAGATGAAAAGCCTGGAGCAGGACCTTAGAAAACACCCACAAATAGGACGAGACGTGAAAGGGATATTGAACAATTTTCAGAGGACTGTGTTCATGAGGAACTAGTTAAACTAAAAGTAGAGAAAGTGATGGGGCCGGATGGGATACGTTAGAGTATTGAAAGAATTTGGGATGTGCTAGTGTCACCACTGTCTGACCTTTTCAATGCTTCAATTGAGTCAGGTCGGGAGTGGTCCCAGAAGTCTGCAGAAAGGCACATGTGGTCCCTTTACACAAAAGCAGAAATAAAAATGAGGTTGGGAATTACAAACCGGTTAATTCTGACCTCTGTGGTGAATAAATTAATGAAACGCTGCTAAAACACAGAACAGTGAGGTTTCTGGAGTTCAATGGATTGCAGGATCTGAGACAGCATGGGTTTACTAGAGGCAGGTCTTGTCAGATGAATCTGATTTCTTTGACTGGGCGACTAGAGAGGTGTACCAAGGGAGAGCCCTAGATGTGGTATATTTAGATTTTAGTAAAGCCTTTGACATCATCCGACACAGACGACTTATAAATTGAGCACCCTAGGGATGGACCCTAAAGTAAGCGACTGGGTTAGAAATTGGTTGAGTGGGAGGCAACAAAGGGTACAGGTAAATGGAGCTCTCTCTGAGGAGGAGGATGCTATCAGTGGTGTGCTGCGGAGATCTGTCCTTGGTCCGATTCTTTTTAACAGTGATATTTCAGAAGGGCTGTCTGGTAAAGTTTGCCTCTTTGCAGATGATACCAAAATTTGTGATAGGGTAGATAGACACTGAGGAAGGAGTATATAACATGAACAGGGATCTAGCTAAACTTGAAGAATGGTTGAGAATTTGGAAGCTGAGATTTAAAGCTAAAAAAATGCAGTGTCATGCATCTGAGCTGCAAAAATCCAAGGGAGGGATACAGTATGAGGGGTGAAGTACTTTTGTCCACAAAAGAAGAACGGAACCTGGGCGAGACTGCTTCTGGTGATCTTAAAGTGATTAAACAAATAGAAAAGGAGACAGCGAAAGCCTGAAGGATGCCAACAGAAAAAAGGAGGTGATAATGCCTCTGTATAAGTCTTTGGTGAGACCTCATTTGGAGTATTGTGTGCAGTTCTGGAGATCACACCTTTAACAGGATATAAACACGATGGAGTTGATAAAGAGGGTGGCTACCAAAATGGTCAGTGGTCTGTTATAAACCATATGGGGACAAAGATCTCAGTATGTATACTTCTGAGGAAAGGCAGGATAGAGGAGGTATGATAGAGATGTTTAAATAGCTTCATGGTATAAATACACAGGAGGGGGGCCTCTCTCAATTAAAAGTAAGCTCTGCAATGAGGGGACATAGGATGAGGGTGAAAGGGGATAGACTGAGGAGCAATATGTGGAAATATTTCTTTACGGAAAAAGAGGTAGATGCATGGAATAGCCTCCCAGTGGAGGTAGTAGAGACCAGGACAGTTTCTGAATTCAAGAAAGCATGGGACAAACCCAGAAGATCTCTAAAGGGAAAAAAGGGACTATAGTAGTTGGTATGGAAAGGCAGACTAGATAGATCATATGGTCTTTTTCTGCCGTCATGTTTCTATGTTTCTTTTCAAGAGGCTGGTGCTAAAGGCAAGCGCTCCCTGGACCAGATCCCCCACCGCCTTGCCCTTACTAGGGATCTCCCTGGTGGAAGGAGGAGGAGGGGGAAGGAGGAGGAGTGATCCGTGGTCACTCCTGCCCTTGTATCTGCAGGTTCCAAAGGGCGTCACTTGACCCCCTGACAGCAGTATTGTGAAACCACCACCAGGGATTGAGCAGCACTATTTTGAACCTAGACACTGACGGGGCATGAGTGATAAGGGGGATCAGCGCTCCTATCCTCCTGCCTCTAGAGACCAGGGGGACCCCCCTCCCATAAGTACTCAGTGAGAGGAGTGATTGGGAATGGGGACCTTGTCCAGGGAGGCTCTGTTTGGAGGGGGTGATGAGGAGTGGGAAGGTTGCTAGCATCCCCACCTTCCCCTTTAAGAAGATCCCCAGGAACACTGCATTATCAGCCCAATGTCCCTGGGGAGGAAAGACCGCCAACTCAAAGCTGGCACTTTCTACTGCATGGATAATATAGCTTGTGAGATCAAACATAAGCTGCATTACTCATTTTGCATAATGAATTACTTTGCATGCTTTTCATCTCATTTACCTTGCACTGTGCTGTAAAAATCATGCATTTATACATAATGTTTTATTTAGCAAAAAAACATGTCATTCCCTTAATTCCAGTTTGTAAATACCCCTGTGTGTTTTGTAAGAAAATGTGCAGGTACTTTTTAACCATGGACCTTTCCTAGAACAAATATATATATATACACATTTGTATTTAAACTTGCTGCAAGAACAAAATACCTGCATGCATTTGCACCTATTTTCATGGAAAACATACACAGATTTGAAAATGCAATCTCTTAGCATTATTTCTTTCCCTGATCAAAACACACATTTTTAGGACTGGCTCCTCTTAATGCATCTAAAAGTATGCACATTATAGAACACGTGTACTTTTAGCTGCATTGAAAGAAAGAGTAGTTACTCACCTGTAACAGGTGTTCTCCAGGAGCAGCAGGAATCAGTCCTCACATATGGGTGACATCGACGTCGATGGAGTCCCTGCCGAGCATTTCCCCAGCATTCTATGAAAGCCTTTGGGAATACTGAACGCATGCGCGGTCCCCTTCCCGCCTAAAGGTGCCATCTTGCTCAGTCAAATGACATAGCTAAAAAACAGCACACAAAAATGTAAGAATAAACTATGTACAACTGCAACTCCCAGGGGAGGAGGGAGGGTTGTGAGGACTGATTCCTGCTGCTCCTGGAGAACACCTGTTACAGGTGAGTAACTACTCTTTCTCCAGGACCAAGCAGGAAGTCAGTCCTCACATATGGGTGACTCCCTAGCTCTGGGCTACCAGGAACCCAGGCTGAACAAGAGAACTCCCTCTAGTCCCAGCATCAAAGAAAAGGCTTTACACTGAAAGAATCTCCACCGGTAGCCCAACGGAGGGCTGGAGGGCAGGAGTTGCCTAAACCTCAAAGAGATTCCGGAGTACTGCCTGGCCAAAAGCACTGTCCCTACGGGACTCCCTCTTCAGGCAGTAATGGGCCGCAAAAGGCTTGAGGACCAAGTTGCAGCCCTGCAGATGTCTGCCAACGGTACAGAGCGGAGATGAGCTACTGAGGCAGCCATTGCCCTGACACGGTGGGCCGTGACCCGACCCTGCAAGAGAAGGTCAGCCTCCCTGTAAGCCCAGGTGATACAGTCAGCCACCCAGATGGACAAGGTACGCTTGGACACAGCTAACCCCAAATTATTAGGGTCAAAAGATATGAAGAGCTGAGTAGTCCTTCTATGCCCCTGCGTACGGTCAAGGTAGAAGGATAAGGCCCTTCTACAGTCCAGGGTGTGCAGGACCGCTTCAGCCTGGCTTGCATGAGGCCTAGGGAAGAATGTTGGAAGAACCACCTCCTGGTTGAGGTGGAAAGAGGAGACAACCTTTGGGAGGAACTTTGGATGAGTCCTAAGGACTACCCTGTTCCTATAGAAGCGAGTGTAAGGCCTGTCACAGACCAGGGCCTGAAGCTCACTCACTCGTCTGGCCGAGGTTAAGGCTACCAGGAAGAGTGTCTTCCAGGAAAGGAAGCAGAGAGGACAAGTAGCCATCGGCTCAAAAGGTGGGCGAGTCAGTTGCTGCAAGACCACATTCAACTCCCACTCAGGGGCTGGAGGACGGACAGGAGGCTTGAGCAAGAGCAAGCCCCTGAGGAACTGGGACACCAAGGGGTGAACCGACAGAGAGTGTCCCTCCACCAGAGAGTGGCGAGCTGCCAGAGCTGAGAGGTGGACCCGAACAGAATTGGACTTAAGGCCCTGATTGGACAAGTGCAGCAGGTACTGAAGCACTACTGGCACAGCACAGGAGAAAGGATCTTCTGTACGCAGCTGACACCACACAGAAAATATTTTCCATTTCAGGGCATAGGTTTTTCTAGTGGACTGCTTCCTAGAGGCCAGGACGACCTCTTCAACTTCTGGAGGTAGGCCCCAAGGAACCAAAACTACCATTGCAGCCTCCAGGCCATCAAATTGAGAGATTTGAGATTGGAGTGCAGAAGAGAACCTTGATCCTGGGAGAGAAGGTCGGGCTGCAACCCCAGAGGCAGTGGGGGGTCCAAGTGCCAGTTGAAGCAGAAGTGGAAACCAAGGTTGCCTCGGCCACATGGGAGCTACTAGTAGTACCGAGGCCTTGTCCTTCAGAACCTTGAACAGGGTTCGGGCCACCAGAGGCGTGGGAGGAAACGCATATAGGAGGCCCTGAGACCAGGAAATCAGAAAAGCATCTGCTGCCCACCTCATGGGATGCGGGTGCCTGGAGCAGAACCTAGGCAGTTGCTTTTTCAGGGGACTGGCAAAGAGATCTATGGATGGAAGCCCCCATTTCAGGAAAATCTTCTGAACCACTAATGGGTGGAGTTACCATTCATGGGGCTGCAGAACCCTGCTCAACCGGTCTGCCAGGCAGTTCTCCTGGCCAGGGAGGTAAACAGCTTTGAGAAACATGCTGTGCTTGAGCGCAAACAAGCAAAGGTCCTGCGTCTCCTGGCAAAGGAGCCTGGACCCAGTGCCGCCCTGCTTGTTCACATAAAACATGGCTACTTGGTTGTCCGTCTGTACTAAGACAGACTGGTGAGCCAGGTTTTGAGAGAAAGTCTTGAGGGCTAAGCGAATAGCCCGGAGTTCCAGTAGGTTGATCTGTTGCGTGGCCTCCCAGGGAGACCACAGACCCTGGGTGCACATGCCCAGACAATGTGCTCCCAAGCCCTGCAGAGAGGCATCGGTGGTCAACACTAATGTGAACCCAGGAATCTGAAAAGGTACCCCTTGCAATAGATTGGGGGGGTGCAGCCGCCAGCGTAGGGAGTTCAGGAATGGTATGGACACCCTTACTCTGAGGCGACCTGTGGACTGCGTCCACTGAGTCCTGAGGCACCACCGTGCAGGCCTCATATGGAGTCGGGCATTGGGAGTCACATGCACTGTGGAAGCCATGTGGCCCAGTAGCCGCAGCCAGAGTCTGGCGGAAACCAGTGGCCTGTGGAGAAACTGGTTTGCCAAGTCTATCAGTCTTTGGGCTCTGTCTTCTGGCAAGAAAGCCTTTGCCTGCCGAGAGTCCAGCCTTGCCCCTATGAACTCCAAGTTCTGGGAGGGGAGCAAAGTGGACTTTGCAAAGTTTATGACAAAACCCAGGTGTTGAAGAAGAGAAATAGTTTGGAGGGTGGCTTGCCTGGCCTTCTGGCATGTCTGACCCCTGATGAGCCAGTCGTCCAGATAGGGGAAGACAAAGATACCCTGATTTCTCAGGTAGGCCGCCGCCACCACCGCCAGACATTTGGTAAAGACCCTGGGGGCGGAGGTGAGGCCGAAAGGAAGCACTCTGTACTGATAATGGCTTCCTCCCACAATGAACCTGAGGTACTTTCTGCGGTCTGGATGAATGAGGATGTGAGTGTACGCATCCTTTAGATCTAACGAGCATAGCCAATCTCCCTGCTGAAGGTAGGGCAGAAGTGTTCCAAGAGTAAGAATCTTGAACTTTTCTTTCTCTAGGAACTTGTTGAGATTTCTGAGGTCGAGAATAGGCCTGAGGCCTCCGGTTCTCTTTGGTACGAGGAAGTACCTGGAGTAGAAACCGTGACCTTGAAGGTGGGGAGGCACAGGCTCCACCACCTTGTCTCGCAACAGACCCTGAAGCTCTTGGAGGAGGAAGTCTGTGTGGAGAGGAGGCCTTCGAGGCTCTCCAGGGAAGTAAGGGGGAGGCAGTTGATGGAAATGAAACATATAGCCCGTGTGGACTATGCTTAAGACCCAACTGTCTCCTGTAATGGGTGGCCACCTGTGGGCAAACAGGGTTAGTCGACCTCCTGTGCAGGGATGGGACAGCAGAGATGGAAAGGCTATGCCTTGGGAGTCAAAAACACCCACCCTGCTGAGTGGGAGCAGGAGCCTGAGGCTTGGGGGCCTTCTGCCTACAGGGCCCATGTCCCTGCCCCTTGGCCTGCTGGCCCTGTGGGGGAGCTGGGGAGACCTGGTAAGGTGGGAACTGTTTGTAGGCAGCTACCTTCCTTGGGTAAAAGGACTTCTTCCACGAGCCCTTCTTTTTATGAGAAGGGGCAGAAGTCTTTCTAGACAGCCTTGTCCTTGTGAGGTGCTCGGTCTCGAGCTGTGCAGCCTTCTCGGCCATAGGCTTGCCAAAAAGGTTCTCACCTCAGCAAGGGACATCGACCAACTTGTCTTGAACCCATGGCTCGAGATCCGATGACTGCAGCCATGCCTGGCGTCGAGCAGCGATGCCGGCTGCCGCAACACGAGCCGAGGCCTCAAAGCCATCGTAGGCTGCGCGGGACATGAACTTAGAGCATTCCCGGATCCCCGAGGACAAGGACTTGAACCTCTGCAAAGGTTCCCCGGAGAGACCAGCAGAGAACCCGGCAAGCTCCTTCGCCAGGTCCCGCAAGTACATGCCCATGTACAGCTGGTAAGATTGGACACGGCAAGCAAGCATCGAGCCCTGGAAGCACTTTCTACCAAACGCATCCAGGTTCCGGGCCTCCCTGCCAGGGGGCAACGCGGAGTGCATCTTCTGACTTTTCAGATGATGCATGGCCGATTCCACCATCATGGAATGGTGTGGTAGCTGCGCCTTTTGAAAACCAGGGCTCTTACGGAGTCGATAAATGGAATCGACCCGCTTGCTCAGAACCGGCGCAGAGGCCGGTGCCTCCCACATCCGGAAGAGGAGCCGTTCCAGCATCGAAGGAACCGGCACAGTAAAGGCCTCCTTCGGAGGAGAGTCATACTGGAGGGCCTCGAGCTCTTTGGCTCGAGGCTCCTCCTTGGGGTCCGCGGGGATCGCCAAAGCAGTGGCCATGTCCCAAATGAACTCAGAGAACAGGGTATCCTCTGGAGGGGATCTACTCCAGGGCTCAGACTGCGGTGAGTCCGACGGGACGCACCGAGTCTTGAAGGTATCAGGGGACTCCTCATCCTCCGTCTCCCAGGCGGACTCGTCCGAAGAGGAGTCGGGCTCCGACCGTGTGGGGCCCGGCAGCACCCGCCCCGATGCCGAAGGCACCGGCGTCGACGCCCTCGGTCCCGTCCGGGAGGTCGAGGGTGACCGCGACCGAGGACGACCTTGAGCCTTCATGGTCTCGAGTATCGGCTCGGTCTCTGGGGTCGACTTCGACGTCCCGGTGGTCGGGGCAGATGCGCCAGCAAGGCTGGCCATCAGCACCCGCTGCTGATCCATGAAGGCAGACAGTCTGCACTCCAAGGCTGTCAGCCTGAGACCCAGCTCAGGAGACTCAGCAGCCACCGACTCGGGCCCCGGCGGCACCGGGCCCGACGTCGGCTCCCTGGGAGGAGAGTCCTCAAGGACAACAGGACTCACGTGTCCAGCAGACTCCGGGCTCCACCTGAGGCACTTTTGACGGCTTCTCCTGTTCCACGGGCCTGGGACAGCGGTCAGGGGTCAGAGACCTAGCCCTCGAGGAGCCAGGGACCTCCTCCGACGCCGCCCTCGTGAGCCGCTTCTTCCTCTTTTGTTCCCGCTCGGGGGACCCCCTATTTGAGGAACCCCGACGATGCTCGGGGTCAGACTCCCGAGACGTCGAGGCCTCAGACGATGTCTAGGCCGAATCAGAGAAAAGCCTTTCCTTTTGATGCTGGCAACTTCGAAGTGCCTTAGTGGACATTTTGCCACACAGTACACAGATCTTAGGATCATGATCAGGACCGAGGCACCGAAGGCAGCAGTCGTGTGTGTCGGTGAGAGACATTAGTTTCTTGCACCGATCACACTTCTTAAAACCACTGGAAGCCATCGGGGAAAAGAGAGCCCCCGCGAGGTCAAAGGACTGGCCTTCAAGGGAAAAAGAAAAAAGGGCGCGAATGCCAGCCACGAAGGGCAAAAACCGAAAAAATGAGAACGGGCTCGATACCGGTGTATGGAGCAGGAAGGGGAACTGGCATCAAACCGGGCAAAAAACCGCGATGGAATCGCAGGAATTAGCAAGAAAAAATCTAACTGTTTTCCGGGTGAACTAGGTCAGACGTCCGACGGGCTCCACGGAAAAAGAGAGACTGAGTAAGATGGCACCTTTAGGTGGGAAGGGGACCGCGCATGCGTGCAGCATTCCCTAAGGCTTTCATAGAAAGCTGGGGAAATGCTCCGCAGGGGCTCCATCAACGTCGATGTCACCCATATGTGAGGACCGACTTCCTGCTTGGTCCTGGAGAAAGCCATTTTCACATGACCAGTTTATATGTATGAACTGCAATTTACACATAAAATGGCTTGGTAATTTGTCCAACGCATACTTAAAGGGAAATTATGACCACAGCAATCTCAACTGAACTCCCATCATTCTTAAAATGGCGGCTACCAGAAGAGATGCTGACGATGGAGTAGGAGGGCATCTTCACTAGGATTAGGCAAGTATGGGGGAGGAAGGGACCACTGGCTGGACCTCTATAATAGATGAGGGTGGGGGGAGTGGATCCGTGAGTTGAGGCTCTCTTGTTTTCTTGACCCAGGACACACTTGCTCAAGTTTTCAAGGGCAGGATTGTCTTTGGAGACCCACATACTCTGGTCTAAACTGACAATTCTATCTCTAAGGGGTCCCTAATTTGGGAAACCCCTGTCATTGAAGGATAAGTTTTTGAACTTCCCATTGACTTCTATTTCACATTCAAAGTAAAGATTCAGAACTATGAGGGAAGTAAAAAACTGCACTAAACTTTACTGCAGCTTGCTGCAAAGAAAGTAATTCCATATGCAGCTAATTGCTATGCATTTTTCATGCCAACTGCAGTGCATTACACAGGTACACTAAAAAAAATTTTTTTAAACTGCCTCTAATGTTTCGATTGATTTTTACATTTTTTGGTGCGCTGAATCCAAATCTGGTAACCAATTTGCTCCATCACGTACAGATTTTTTTGCTACATTGGGTTAGCAGTTTGAGGTGAACGTTTCAGATTGAGTGCGATCGAGATAAAAGTTTCTTAGATGAATTCTTTATACTAATTGTTTAGTAGTTATTCAAATAAAAATAAAGAAAATTGTAACAAGGCAGCACATAAGAATAGAGTAATGTCAACAAAACACACTGTGATGGTAGCAAAATTGTCTGCACTTAAAACAGCCACATACATGTGCACAAACATTGAGCATATAAGAGCGAGGTTAGACACAAAGCAAAGCAAAGAAATGTGCAAAAAATGTTGTACATGTATGCATGTAAGAATAGAAAACGCAAACCGCACCATTGCAATACATGAAGACAAACACCCGATGGTGTGAAAATAAAATTCTAATAAATGAGATCCGACACTGTGGTAATAACTAGCAAATTTTTATTTCAAAGTTTAGTAAAAACACGATATTTGTCAACACAGTTTAGATTTTAAAGTCATTCTTGGGTCAATCAATCTCCTGGTGGGCCCGTTTCTTCTTCCCCCGAATGCTTCTCTTGGTGCGCTGCTTGGCATATTTTTCATCTGGGGTTTCCCGCAGCAGCAACCAGCAGAAATCAGCCATCATAGTGGTGTTCCATCTTCCTTGGTACCTTCTCTCTGCGTCCTTGATGTCCTGGTGAAACCTTTCACCTTGTTCTTCACTGTACGCCCCCAGGTTTTCGGGAAAGTAGTTCACATGGGAGTGCAAGAAATGGACTTTCAGGCTCATGTTACAGCCTTGTTCTTTGAAGGCATTGAGCATCCTGCCAACAATATCCTTATAGTTCTCATCCCGCCTGTTCCCCAAGAATTTGAGAACAACATCCTTGAAGGAATCCCAGGCTTCTTTTTCCTTCTCAGACATCGTTTCAGCGAATGCTCCATCTGAAATGAGTTTCCTTATATCAGGGCCAACAAACACTCCTTCCTTTAGCTTTGCTTCAGAAAGTCGGGGGAACTTTAGCAAAGGTACCGAAAGCACTCACCATCTTTTGGAAGGGACTTGATGAATTGCTTAATGAGACCCAACTTAATGTGGAGAGGTGGTAATAGAATTTTATCACGAGGTACCAAGCTCTCATGAAGAACATTTTTCTCACCGGGTCTCAAATTGGCCAGTCTTTTTTCCCCCAGTGTAGGTCGCGGGCCCGGCTATCCCACAAGCAAAGGAAGCAGGGATATTTGGTGAAACCGGATTGCTGCCCTAATAGCATGGATAGAATTTTAAAGTCTCCACAAATCATCCACTTATGCTCATCATAACGAATCTTCTGAAGAATCAGGGCCAAATTCTCGTATTTTTCTTGGAGAATAACAGAGTGAGCAATAGGAACTGAAGCGAATGTGTTGCCATTATGAAGAAGAACACCTTTTATGATGTCTTTTGACGAATCAATGAACAGCCGCCATTCAGCAGGATCATACTTGAGTTTAAACTTTTCCATCACTCCGTATATATCGTTGCAAAATACCAAATCTTCCTCTTTGCTGAAATACTTCAAAAATTGTGTCTCGCGGTTGCGGTACCAATAAAAAGTTGTTCCTGGTGACAATAGATTTTTCTGTTTAAGCCGAGAACCTAGCAGTTGGGCAGCATCTTTTGGGAGTCCTAAATCCCGGACTAAATCATTCAATTCAGCTTGAGAGAAAAGTTCAGGTTTCGGATCTGGTTCATTTTCAAACTCGGAAGTACTGGACTCATTGGGAAAAGCCATCTGATGAGTCTCATCATGATCAGAACCGTCCACACAAATATGATCCAAAGATTTTGGTGGTTCAGGCACAGGTACTTCGTTGCTATGAGGCATAGGCCTAATTGCTGAGGGAAGGTTGGGGTAACTTATTACGTTCTTATTTTTTAAGTTGTATCCCTTCACAATGCAAGAGCAAAAATAGCAGTCACTGCTGTGGTCTCTTTGTTCACGCCACATCATAGGTATTCCGAAACGAAATGCTTGTTTTTTACCTTTCATCCATAAGCGTAGATCTTCCTCACATGTCTTGCACACTTTGTGAGGAGCCCACGGTTTGTCTTGATCGCCTAACTTCAAACCGAAATAGGCGAAATATACTTTTTTAATAAATGCAGAAATGTTCCTCTGCCGCTTTTTCACGGTATATTCCCCACAAATAAAACAAAAACTGTCCGGAGAGTTGACGCAACCTCTGGCTCTGTGAGCCATCACAAATACACAGCACTGCAAACTACAACTGTAGTGAACCACTTCGGAATAAAGCTGGATTACGACTGAGCAAACAAAAGGTAATAATGAACTTGCAAGAAACTGAAATTTGACAGGAACGTTCATGTCGCAACCACCGTGTTTGAGCGAGCGAACGAGGCGAGGCGAACAGGAAAGAACATGCGCCAGCGCGAGTACTGGATTTAGCCCCCCGCCTCCCAATTGTCCTGTTAATGTATAAAATGAATACAAAACACTCTAAAATATCATGAGGGAGTGTTTCTAGTTAGTTAACCATTACAACCTCTATTTTGGGCCAAGAAAATAAACTGCAGTCGGCTAAAAAAAAATTATGTGAACATTCCTTTTATGGGTAAGAAATCTAATTTTGCAAGAAAACGTGACGTGATGGAACATTTTGGCTATTTTTCCTGGATTCAGCACCCCAAAATCTATAGGAATCAGTTGCAAAACTGGAGGCAGTTTTTTGGTAGTGTACCTGTGTTACTAACACTTGCTACATGGGAAGCAATGTTAGCAAACAAAAAAATTCAGTGCTAGAACAGAAGTCAATTTCTGGAATTAAGCTTAGTGCAGTCTATTACCATTGCCCATTAGAGTACAAGGCTGTTTTTAACAGTTCCCCCACAGATACTTTCAGCCTTACCACAGGGTCAGGTGAGATTGTATCTTGTCACTTTCTTTTTATTCAAAACAAAAAAAGAGTGAAATCAATGTGAGCACACAAAAATAAGTATATTTTGTTATATTTTTCCGTTTTTTTGTCGGAAGGTCGGCCTTGGGGTTTAAAAACCTCTCCAAGCCATTTCTTCCATTTTAATCAATATGTAATTTCTAAAAATTCGAAATTATAGACTCTGTCAAGAGCCAGCAAGGTGAAAAACTTAAACCACTATTTAGGCACCACCTTGAATAATTTAAAACTGCTTAACAGCATTCAACCATAGTCAATTATCAAAAATGACTTCTGACTTGTCTGAACCAACGATGATCAGGAACACTGCAAAACACTTAGTCCTTATCGTCTTGATGATCTGTGGTCCGAAAAATATGTTGGTCAATACATCGCTGACACAGTACTGCGTTTCGGGCACTATCAAATTACATTCCCTGTCTCAACGCGTAGTTGAACTGCCAAAACCTCCATTCAGCATCTCCACCTTCTTAAGACGCCGACGCATGCTCTTTGCAAATCCAAGACCAAATGAGGAGAGCAGCCATTTTCACTGCCAGAAGGACCAATCAGCTTGCAGCAAAGAAAAACAGCCAATGGCTACAATCCAGCTTACGATGCATAAATGTAACATGCAAAATTGAAGCAAATTCCAATTTTAAATGAATGACTAACATGCAAAATCTGGTATGAAAAAACGGATATGAAAAAATCTGGCATAAAAAAATCTGGTATAAAAAAGTTATAAAAGTTAAATCCCTTCATAAATAAGCATATCACAGCACACTAATCCAATCCAGCTCACGATTAAGTCCCAATGGCTGAACAGTAGACCAAGAAAAAATCCAACGTTGTTCTGAGATTTGAAGTAATTGCTCACGGTCCCCTCCTCTTGGATTCTCAGGAACAAAATCCAACACTCTCCAAGTAAATTGATCAAAAGAATGATGGTTATCTAAACAATGCTGGACAATAGGAGCTGACAAATTGTTAGATCGAAGCCGAGACGCATGTTCTCCTAAACGGACCCGCACCGGACGGATTGTCCGTCCAATGTACAAAAGATTACAGGGGCAGACTAAAACATAAACCACATAAGAAGTGGAACAGGTAGTATGCCAACGGGCCGTATGTATCAAGCTGGAATTTGGTACCATCCACTCTTTACCCGTGATAGATTGTGAACAATAAACACATGAGGTGCAAGAGAAATGGCCCACTTCCACAAAAGGCTCCAATATATATCTGTCCAGTGGGGAGACAGTAACTCCCACAATATCCCGGAGATTAGATGCCCTAGTATGAGCAATTTGTAAACGGCCTTGAAAGCACGGATGAAGATGCAAAACATGCCAATGTCGAAGAAGAATTTTTTTAACCCGATGAATATGAGACATATAAGGAAGAACTCCAACAAACCTTTGTGCCCGATCCGCAGAATCCCCATCCGATTCACAGGCATTTATTGACTGGATGGCGGAAGATGGAAACAACCACTCCCGATGAGTGAAACGCGCCCTCAAAAAAGCTTGTTTAATAATCTTCTGAGAATAGCCCCGTTGAGTTAACCGAAGGGACAAATCACGGGCATGTTTTAAAAATTCTTCCAATTCAGAACAAATCCGGCGCAACCGAAGGAATTGGCCAAAAGGGAGACCTTTCTTCAAAGACAATGGGTGAAAACTGGTAAAAGTTAAAAGTGTGTTTCTTTGAACTGCTTTCCGAAACAATGTAGTATGAAGGGCATTGTGCTTTTTATAAACCAGAACATCCAAAAATTCCAATTGAGTCAAATGATATTGCATAATAAAGGCCAAATTCGGCCGCAGAGAATTTAGCCAATCCAAAAATGCTTTTGAGGCTAATTCAGTGCCAGTCCATAGAAAAAAGATATCATCTAAAAACCTCACCCAAAGCGCCACATGTAGAAACCAGGGTGAAGAATAGACATGAGCCTTCTCAAAATCCGCCATGTACAAAGTGGCCACCGATGGAGCCACAGTCGCCCCATGGCAATTCCCTGAATCTGATGGTAATAGATGATATCTTTTTTCTATGGACTGGCACTGAATTAGCCTTAAAAGCATTTTTGGATTGGCTAAATTCTCTGCGGCCGAATTTGTCCTTCACTATGCAATATCATTTGACTCAATTGGAATTTTTGGATGTTCTGGTTTATAAAAAGCACAATGCCCTTCATACTACATTGTTTCGGAAAGCAGTTCAAAGAAACACACTTAACTTTTACCAGTTTTCACCCAATGTCTTTGAAGAAAGGTCTCCCTTTTGGCCAATTCCTTCGGTTGCGCCGGATTTGTTCTGAATTGGAAGAATTTTTAAAACATGCCCGTGATTTGTCCCTTCGGTTAACTCAACGGGGCTATTCTCAGAAGATTATTAAACAAGCTTTTTTGAGGGCGCGTTTCACTCATCGGGAGTGGTTGCTTCCATCTTCTGCCTTCCAGTCAACAAATGCCTGTGAATCGGATGGGGATTCTGCGGATCGGGCACAAAGGTTTGTTGGAGTTCTTCCTTATAGGTCTCATATTCATCGGGTTAAAAAAATTCTTCTTCGACATTGGCATGTTTTGCAACTTCATCCGTGCTTTCAAGGCCGTTTACAAATTGCTCATACTAGGGCATCTAATCTCCGGGATATTGTGGGAGTTACTGTCTCCCCACTGGACAGATATATATTGGAGCCTTTTGTGGAAGTGGGCCATTTCTCTTGCACCTCATGTGTTTATTGTTCACAATCTATCACGGGTAAAGAGTGGATGGTACCAAATTCCAGCTTGATACATACGGCCCGTTGGCATACTACCTGTTCCACTTCTTATGTGGTTTATGTTTTAGTCTGCCCCTGTAATCTTTTGTACATTGGACGGACAATCCGTCCGGTGCGGGTCCGTTTAGGAGAACATGCGTCTCGGCTTCGATCTAACAATTTGTCAGCTCCTATTGTCCAGCATTGTTTAGATAACCATCATTCTTTTGATCAATTTACTTGGAGAGTGTTGGATTTTGTTCCTGAGAATCCAAGAGGAGGGGACCGTGAGCAATTACTTCAAATCTCAGAACAACATTGGATTTTTTCTTGGTCTACTGTTCAGCCATTGGGACTTAATCGTGAGCTGGATTGGATTAGTGTGCTGTGATATGCTTATTTATGAAGGGATTTAACTTTTATAACTTTTTTATACCAGATTTTTTTATGCCAGATTTTTTCATATCCGTTTTTTCATACCAGATTTTGCATGTTAGTCATTCATTTAAAATTGGAATTTGCTTCAATTTTGCATGTTACATTTATGCATCGTAAGCTGGATTGTAGCCATTGGCTGTTTTTCTTTGCTGCAAGCTGATTGGTCCTTCTGGCAGTGAAAATGGCTGCTCTCCTCATTTGGTCTTGGATTTGCAAAGAGCATGCGTCGGCGTCTTAAGAAGGTGGAGATGCTGAATGGAGGTTTTGGCAGTTCAACTACGCGTTGAGACAGGGCATGTAATTTGATAGTGCCCGAAACGCAGTACTGTGTCAGCGATGTATTGACCAGCATATTTTTCGGACCACAGATCATCAAGACGATAAGGACTAAGTGTTTTGCAGTGTTCCTGATCATCGTTGGTTCAGACAAGTCAGATAAGTCATTTTTGATAATTGACTATGGTTGAATGCTGTTAAGCAGTTTTAAATTATTCAAGGTGGTGCCTAAATAGTGGTTTAAGTTTTTCACCTTGCTGGCTCTTGACAGAGTCTATAATTTCGAATTTTTAGAAATTACATATTGATTAAAATGGAAGAAATGGCTTCGAGAGGTTTTTAAACCCCAAGGCCGACCTTCCGACAAAAAAACGGAAAAATATAACAAAATATATTTATTTTTGTGTGCTCACATTGATTTCACTCTTTTTTGGTTTTGGATTTGATTTTGGGGAGTGTTTGTTTTTGACTTTCTTTTTATTAACTTAAAAACCACAGTTGACAAAAGAGGAATCGGAGAAAGACCACGGAGCAGACTGGACTGGTCAACTGGCTCTTATCTGCTTTTATTTACTAAATTACTATGTTAGATGGACTCTTCCACCTCTAGTTTGTAGGTCTGGTTCTATGGAAATGACATCACTTTGCTAGAAAGCATAAGACTGGCACTGTTCAAAAGCTTGGACTGAAAAGAGAACACCAGCAAAAGCAAGCTGATGAAAATTGAAAGAGACAAACAACCCTGTCACCACAATAATGCCTACATAGTGAGCAAGTTCAATAACTCATACATATCTAGTAAGATGTAAGACAGACATGTTAACTCAAGAATCAAAGACGTTTTCTTTTTATGCTGAAGAATATCTGACATCAAGGCAACTAGCAAACGAAAAAAAATCTTAGCTTTAACATCCTCCACATTGGATTATGATATGGTTCAAGAATGCTAGAAACCCACAAAACAGCGCACAAGTGCAAATCTTCCAAATCAAGTATCTACAAAAGATTCATTTCTTGAAAAAAACAAAAAACCACCTTATTCATGGATGGGAGCACTACCAAAAGTAGCCATTGTGGCTCATCCTCTGATAGATCATGCTCAAACCAGTAGCCAGCTTTACTCACTAAAAAAAGATAATAGTAATGCTGGAAATCTGGGAAATTCACACCCCTGCTTTCGCTGGCCAACTTTTATTTAGTCAGTGCAATACAAAATACTTTATATTTCGAACAAAAACATAAGAAAACCTCAGTTTTCTTACCACCTGAGTTAGGAAACAAAAGGAGCATCCTACTAAGAGCAATTTATCTTAGTGGTCAACATTATTATTATCGCGACAATGGATCTGTGCTGGGTCCGTTGCTTTTCAACATATTGATAAATGATTTGGAAATGGGAATAACGAGTGAGGTAATCAAATTTGCAGATCAGACAAAATTATTCAAAGCTGTTAAAACTCAACAGGATTGTGAAAAATTGCAAGAGGACCTTGATGAACTGGAAGACTGGGCATCCAAATGGCAGATGAAATTTAATGTGGACAAGTGCAAAGTTATGCATCTAGGAAAGAACAACTCAAACTATGGTTACACAATGCAAGGTTCCACATTAGGAACCACCACCCAGGAAAAAGATTTAGGCATCATTGTGGATGACACGTTGAAACTCTCTGCCCAGTGTGCAGTGGGGGCCAAGAAAGCAAATAGAATGCTAGGAATCATAAGGAAAAGAATGGAAAATAAAACCAAGGATATTATAATGCTTCTGTATCGTTCCTTGTGTGCAATGCTGGTTGCTGTATCTTAGAAAGGATATGGCGGAATTAGAAAAGGTACAAGAGAAGAGCCACCAAAATGGTGAAGGGATGGAAGAATACCCTTATGAAGAGAGGTTTAAAAGGTTAGGGCTCTTCAGCCTGGAAAAGAGACAGCTGAGGGAGATATGATAGTGGTCTATAAATTAATGAATGGAGTGGAACGGGTAAACGTAGATCGATTGTTTATGTCATCAGAATATAGAAAGACTAGGGGACATGCAATGAAGCTACAGGGTAACCTATTTAAGACTAATAAGAGAAAATATTTTTTCACTGAATGCTTAATCAAACTCTGGAATTTGTTACCAGAGGATATAATAAAAGCTGCTAGTGTAGCTGGGTTTAAAAAAGGTTAGAACAAGTTCCTGGAGGAACCATTATTAAAGAGGACCCAGGAAATCTACTGCTTGCCCTAATACAAGCATTGTGGAACCGGTGTGTCTTTTTGGGAAACTGCTAGATACTTGTGACCTGGACTGACCACTGTTGGAAAAAGGATACTGGGCTTGATGGACCTTGGTCTGACTCAGTATGGCATATCTTATGTTCTTATGTAAGCCTCCTCCATTATCTTAGGTAAAGTGGAAACCACCCAATCAATCAGTCCTTTCAATAAAGCAACGGGCCAGAAGGACTGGGGTTTCTAGTCCCACAGGTGCTCCTTGTGGTCTTGGGCAAGCCACTTAACCCTCCATTGCCCATGTTCCCTGTAAAATAGTTATCTCCAAGTTATAATGCCCTGTTCAATGTAAACCGCCTTGATATCATGAAAGGCGGTATATAAGAAATGTTAAATAAATAAATAAAAAAATAAAAATAGTGTTTGCATTATATCTAGCGTCTCCTGAAGCGTCCTACTATATTAGACGCCTAAATATTTAATTTTCTCCACTGCCCATATAAAAGGAAAGCGCTCCAGATGATATCAAAAAACACATGGATTCAATGGTAAAAACAAAAGATTTATTCCAATTAATTTTATAACCTGAGACACCTGGACATTTCCCAATTAAATCGGGCAGTGTGGTCAGAGGGCAAGGTGAGGTACAATAAGAAATCGTCTGCATATTTGGACACCTTATCCTCAGTTGGGCCACACTTGACCCTTTGGATAACTTCTGAAGCCCAAATTGCAATTGCAAGTGCTTCTAAAGCCAAAGTGAATAAAAGAGGAGACAGTCCTGTTTGGTACTGCAAGCTAGGTTGAAGAGGTAGTTAATTTGCCACCACCTTGCCTAATGGTGAGAAGTATAGCAACTAACCCAAACTAATACAGAACACAAAATAAATAAGGCCATTCAATTTTATCAAATACCTTTTCAAGATTCAAGGGATAAGGCAACTATAAGAGAATCCAGTTTTGGAAAGAGACAGAATGTTACAGAACATATATCTGACAGCAGCCTCCCTGGGATGAATCCATTCTGGTCTGAATGAAATAGACCTGTGAACACTCTACTGAGCCTTGAGGCCAGGATTTTAGTGTAAATTTTGTTATCATAGTTAATTAATGAAACGGGGCAATAATTCTTTGCTATAATGGGATCTCTATCAGACTTCGGAATCACTACCATCTTAGATTCTGAGAAGGAGCCCAATACCTGGCCCCACTGTAGAGTCTTTTGGAATAACTGAAAGAAGAGGAGCTAAAAAAATCCTTAAGGGATAAATAAAACTCCGATGTAAAACCATCCTGAACAGGAATCTTACCAGATGGTAGAGATGTAATAGCCCCTTTGACGATCTTAAAGTGGCTAAACAAGTAGAAAAGGTGATGGCAAAAGCCAGAAGGATGCTTGAGTGAATAGGAAGAAGAATGGCCAGCAGGAAAAAGGAGGTGATAGTGCTTCTGTTCTTTGGTAAGAACTCATTTGGAGAATTGTGTGCAATTCTGGAGACCACAGCTTCAAAAGGATATAAACAGGATGGAGTCTGTGCACAGGGTGGCTACCAAAATGGTCAGTGGTCTTCGTTATAAACCATCTGAGAATAGACTTAACGATCTCAAGGTGGGAGAGAGGAGATATGATAGAGATGTTTAAATACTCGTACCCTCGTGGCATAAATGCACAGGACGACAGCCTCTTTCATTTGAAAGAAAGCTCTGCAACGAGGGGACACAAGATGAAGGTAAAAGGGGATAGACTCAGGAGTCTTTCAAGGTCTACCAGCACAAACTATCCGTCCCTTGCAGTTGGCTCAGAACACCCATTAAGGATCACATAACTCCACTATTATATCGGCTACATTGGCTTCCAGTCTCCTCACGTGCTAAATACAAAGCTGCTCTCAATCTTCAAGGCAAGAAATGACCTGTCAGCAGGAGCCCTACATGATTTCATATATACAAACTCAAGCAGCAGACCAAAGAGGCAGACCACAAGAGACACCATACTGACCCTCAGCTCCTACACTAAAGCAAAGAACTCCACTACAAAGAGAGCCCTTTCCTTAGCTGCTCTGCAATCTGGAACACTCTACCTGAAAAAAAAAATCAGAACGAAAGATTTAAAGGACTTCAGAAAACTTCTCAAGACCTTACTTTTCACCGACCACTTCAAAGACAATAGCAAGTCCTTCCCTCTTATGCCCATACCCAAATCCACAAATAACTTTGTTTGTGTTTCTATGTATATAAGTTCTGCCTCTGGGCACTTCCCACATGCCACCCCTTCCCTGTATTTTACTACGAGTTCTCTGTAATCTGCTTTGATTGTAAGATAAGGCGGTATAAAAATCTTGTGAAATAAATAAATAAAAATATGCAGAAATATTTCTTTATGGAAAGAGTGGTAGATGTGTGGAATATTCTCCTAGTGAAGGTAATAGAGACTAGGACAGTATCTGAATTCAAGAAAGCATAGGACAAACACAGATAATCTCTGAAGGGGAAAAAAAAGGACTATAGTAGTTATGGAAGGGCAGACTAGATAGGCCATATGGTCTTTTTCTGCCATCATGTTTCCACTTCTGTGAGTAATAGTGGACTGTCTAAAATGATACTCTGCCACCGAGTAAGAGAAAGGGTACGGGCCCAAAAGATTATCAAACTCAAATTCAGAAAACAATTTTAGAGGAAAAAAAGGTCCTTAATATTCTAAACTGCAATACTATATCATCACTGATGTATTCTACTGTACCTGACCTCTATAAATCAGTGGGATTCTAATTCTATTCCTTTTGGCCTTTTAAGGATTGTGCTAGCAAGTTTCCAGACCTGCTTTCTGCATAATATAAGGATGTTTGTATGAATAAGGAGCTACTGGCCTCTCTGCTCAGGAGCATATTGTAAGTATATTTAGTACCCTGTAATTTCTGGTAGACCTCAGATTTACCCTCAGCAAGGTACTTTTTTTCAAAAATTTTAATTTCTTGTGTTTTCTCCTCAAGTTGCCTTCTCCTTTTTTGGCATTACCCACTGAGAAATTAATTACTACTCTGAGAGGGCTTTATAGGCATCCCACCGAGTTTCTGAGCAATGCCGTTTATGATCACTGTTTGCAAATATTCTTCAGATGACTGATTTATTGTAAAATTTCCTCCTCTTGCAGCAAAACACTATTAAAACGCCAGGAAGAAGGGTGGGAGGACAGACAATCCAATTAACTGAATTGACACAACTGAATGGTCAGAAATCATAATACCATATATAATAGATCTCAAATATTGCTATTAAGAAGCAAGATACCAAATTAAAAAAAAATCTATGTGAGTCGGATTGATACGGGGGAAAGAAAAACACACTCTCCCCGTGGGGTGATGCAGACTTCATGGGTCATTAAGCCTAACTTGGAGATTATTGCATGAATAGCATGATGAGATCTTGTTCTAGGGCAAGGACATGTCAACTGCCTATGCAGAGACATCCAAAATCCGATTCAAGTCACCCCCTAATATGATCTGGGAGTAGCCAATAGAAATCAGGAGAGTTTGCAACCTGATAAGGAATTCCAGTGTGTCCCACATGAGAGCATATCTATTCATTGGGGATAAGGAAATATATTTTGTTTTTGAAATCTAATCTAGCCCATTTCCCTTCTCTGTCTAAAGCATAAGTCAATATTTCTAAATCCAAGGAATTTTGGACAAGGATTGCTACTCCATTGTGTTTGTTCATAGCAAGAGAATAAGCTTGGTGTTCAAATGCCATCTTTTAACTGAAATGTGTTAAGGTTGGGACAGGTTATCTTCTGTAAGATGACATCAGATTTATCCTATTCAAATAAACAAAATGTTTCTTCCTTTTCATAGAGTTAATTAAAGCCCTTTACATTCAGCAATGTTAGAAACATAGAAACATGACGACAGAAAAAGACCACATGGCCTATCTAGCCTGCCCTTCCGTATCAACCATTACAACAGTCTCCTTTCCTTCAGAGATCCTCTGTGTTTGTACCATACTTCTTTGAATTCAGACACTGTCCTCATCTAAAGTTTAGCCACAGGGACATGCAATGTCTGATCCACAGCCAGGACCTGAACCTGTGACCTTCCCCTCATATACACACCAACTGTGTGTGTGTTGAGCCACAGTGCTGCCATTATTAACATAGCACAATTGTTCTACAAATACTAGTGAATTATACTCCACTCCCCACAGTATTGAAGTCTCCAGATCAATAATTCCTATGTATATAAAAATTATATTTTTGTCCTACAGTATCTACATAACTTAATTCTAGCTTCATTACCAGTTCAGTTTTTCCAAATCTTTCTTCTTCAGATTATAATCAGCCTAACTTGGGTCATGACGGTACAGGACATAATAGAAAGAAGAGAGTAGCGATGCACTAAAATAGACAACCCAGAAACAAAACCCCCACTCCACCTTTGCTTCAACCTTTACTGAAACAAGCAGTTTAATACTCATGCGCACTGAGTCTTGAGATCACTGCTCTAAGACTAGTGGACTTTCGAGAAACCAATGGTTTGCATGATCCAAGCCAACATGGTTTTACCAAAGGAAGATCATGCTAAACAAATTTAATTGAGTTCTTTGACCGGGTGACCAGAGAACTAGATCAAGGGTATGTGAAGGATGTGATATACCTAGATTTCAGCAAAGCCTTTGATACTGTTCCTTATAGGAGGCTTATCAAGCTGAGCAACCCGGGGATGGGTCCCAAGGTAGTGAATTGGATCAGAAACTGGTTGACTGACAGACAACAGAAGGGGGTGGTAAACAGAAGAAAGGAAGGCAAGTAGTGGCATGCCCCAGGGATTGGTCCTAGGATTGATACTGTTCGATGTATATGTGAGTAATATTCTGGAAGGATTGAAGGGAAAAGTCTGCCTTTATGCAGATGACACAAAACTTTGCAACAGAGTGGACACTTCTGAGGGAGTGGACAACATAAGGAAAAACTGGAAAAATGGTCTAATGCTTGGCAGTTAAGATTTAATGCAAAGAAGTGCAGAGTCATACACTTGGGATGCAGAAATCCAAAGGAATTGGATGTGACAGGGAGTGAGAGGTTGGTGTACACAGAGTCATAGTGTCTGAGGATCTCAAGGTGGCAAAACAATGCGACAAGGCGGTAGCTAAAGCCAGAAGGATATTGGGCTGCATACAAAGAGGAATAACCAGCAGAAAGGAGGTATTAACACCCCTGGTCAAATCGTTGGTGAAGCCTCACTTAGAGTACTGTATTCAGTTTTGGAGACAATATTTCAAAGGATATAAAAAATCTTAAAACGGTTCAGAGGAAGGCAACCAAATTGATATGGAACCTGCGCCAGAAGTCGTATGAGAAGGGACTTGAAGATCTAAATACATATACCCTAGAGGAGAGGAGCGACAGGGAGAGAGATGATACAGAACTTTAAATACTTAAAGGGTATTAATGAACAAACAAGCCTTTTTCAAAGAAGGGGACGCTGTAAAACTAGAGTGCATACGATGAAGCTTCATGGCAGTAAATTTAAAAGCAACATCAGGAAATACTTTTTCACTGAAAGGATGGTGGATGCTTGGAATGCCCTCCCGATGGAGGTGGAGGGGCAAATAGTGTGACAGAATTCAAAATGGCATGGGAAAGACAGTGGGTCCCTTTAAAACAAGATGAAATCAAAGCAAACAAATATCTTTAATATTTCAATAAATAGAGGGGGTGACTTGCACGGAGTGGTGGATACAACCCTAAACAAAGGCATGGGGGAGGGGTGATCTGACGGAGCAGTGGGTACAACACTAAACAAAGACAGAGGGGGGTCACTTGCAAGGAGCGGCGGGTACAAGCACTCTAGCCACCTTACTGTGCAGACTAGATGGACCATACGGGTCTTTATCTGCCGTCATATGCTATGTTACTATGTAAATCCAACAGTAATCAGCCAATTGTCTATGTATAAAAACACATGCACTCCAAAGTTTGCATAGGTATGCCGCGATGATGACCTGACATTTGGTGAAAACCTGGAGGGGCAGGCGCAAGGCCAAAGAGCAGAACATTATACTGGAATTGCTGTTTCCCTGTGATGAATCAGGATGCGACTGGGATGTATCTGGATGTGGGTGTAGGCATCCTGTAGATGCAGAGAACATAGTACATTCTCAAAGGGGAGCAGGGTGCTGAGGAAAAGCATTCTGAACTTTTCTCGTACGAGAAATGTCTTCAGATCTTTCAGATTTAGGATAGGACAGGACAGCATCCCAGTTTCCTTCAGCACCACGAAATACCACCTGGAGTAAAACCCTTGCCCTTCCTGCGTTGGTGGCATGAGCTTGATGGTATTTGCCTTGCAAAGGGTGGAGATTTCCTGCAGTAGTAGCTCCTGGTGCTAGAAGACAAAGAAATGTCATCTCGGGGGAGTATCTGGAGGGAGTTCAAATAGACATAATTAGTACTTAAAGCACACTATTTTTAGAACCCAGCTGTCGGAGGTTACAAGGAGCCAACAGTCTTCAAAAACGGTGAGCCGTCCCCTGACATGAAGGATGTCCAACTCCAGTACTGGTAAATTGGCTGTGTTCTTGAGAAGCCAGTTAACACCCCATCTCTAGTTTTGGCCAAGAAGCCAGCTGGGCATTCTGAGGCCTCTGCTGCCTGGAATGGGAACAAGTGGCCTGGCTTTGAATGGGAAGAGCATGGAGGGCAAAGGTATCCACACCTATGTGAGTAATAGGATCATCTGCTCTCCACTCTGGAACCTCCTGGAAGAGGCGGCCAGGTCAGTAGTGTGCCTGGAGAGGGTTCACAAGGTAGCATGATGCCGCTTGATCATGGCAGCAGCCTCCTGAACCTGGTCTCAGAAGAGATTCTCTCTGGCACAGCACATCAGGGTACATTAGCAGGTTGCTCCTGCACACTGGGCTGTAAATTTGAGACTTAGAGCCATGAGAGTTTCCAGTTGCCAAGTCATGCGGATGCTGCCTATACCATATCAAAAATATAATAGGCGCTATGATCATGTATTTTCCTTACTCCTCCTCCCTTTCCCCACACCAAGGAGCAGAATTGAGAGACCTTCTCTGAAACAAAGTCTGCAAACTTCGTTAGGCTGTGCATAGTGTTCCACAAGTGCATGCCCATGAAGAGTTGATAAGATGTCACGCGGGATATGAGTGTGGTATTCTAGAAAACTTCTCCTGAAAGAATCCAGGGTCCTGGCCTCTCTCCTCGGAAGCACCAAAGAATGTAACTTGGAACTTCTGGCTCTTTTGATAGTAGATTCAACCATAGAGTGGGGTGCAGAGGCTGGAGCTTCTTGAATCCAGGAGCCTTCTGAACCCTTATACATACAGTTGACCTTGTTGAGAGGCAGCTGGGGGGTTTCTCACATTCTCATCTGCAGCTTCTGAAGGATCCAAGGATCTGGTGCATGGGCAATGTCATCGCTTCCTTGGGAGGATCTGGATACTGGAGGATTTCCAATTCTTCAGTCCTGGGTTCTTCCTCCATGTCTAACAAATAGAATAAACCCATGGAATGACATACCCTCAGGAGACTTGTGTTGCTCATGAGGTGAAGAGGGGGGTCTGATGGGAGTTCTGGAGACCTCTCCAATGAGACTTATTCAGACTCATAGTCAGTTACTCAAGAGTGCTTGGATTCAGACTCGGAGAGGTACTCCATGGAAGTCTGAATCTCTGCCTTGGCAGACTCTGCATCACATGAGGTCAGATCTCCTCAGGAGCATTGTCATATCAATGGACTCTGATGCACTTGATACTGATATCAGCCAGGCACCGGTTGGTATCAAGGCTCTTCAATGTCACGTCGTCACCCCATCTTCTCAAGACAGGCACAAAGTTTCAAAAATCAGTTTGATGTTGCAATGCTGCAGCTTTGGAACTGTCAAAGCTGCCAGCTCCGGAACTGTCAAAGCTGCCAGCTCCTTCAGAGAAAGTGTCATAAGCTCTTCTCCCTTTCCTTTAAACAAGCATTCCTCAGGGAAGGGGGTGGCTTCTATTAAGGAAGAGATGGGTGCTTCGGTCTCAATCAACGCCACTGGAATTAGTTGAGGAGTACTGGCAGGCTGGTCACGGACCTTTAGAGTCTGGCATGGCTCCTCTGATGCATAGAGGAAGAGCTGTCCTCACATCTGGGCTGATTTGGGGGTTATGCATTGCTCAATTCCCCTATGCTCCTGTAATCACACTCTGATGAACACTGATGTCAATGTAGCAAAGCCTCTGCCCTATGCTTGACAGTGGAAGTTTGATACTTTTGAAGTTTATGATAAAGCCTTCCTCTTCCGTGGGGTGGGATCAGTACAGGACCGATCCTGGGACTCCTTACTGGTACTCAGCTGTAAGGGACCTCTCAATCCCAATTAAGAGGTCCTTAAAGCTGAACCTCCATTCTTCCCTTATCGGACCATCACCTAAGCTTCACACTTCATCACCCGCCATCTCAACCTCGCCCTGTCTCCTCCAACCTCTTTAGAAATCTTCATGCTATTGACCCTTTGGCTCTCTCCTCCACTGTCTCATCACCTCTATCCTCCACTATGCCATCTCAGTCTGTTGTTGAGGTGGCAGCTTCCTATAACGCTGCACTCTCCTCTGTTCTGGATGCTTTTGCTCCGCCCATGCCACGTCCTGTGAGGCGTACTATACCCCAGCCCTGGCACCACATTAAGATATTGGTTTTCTCCATAGAGAAGAAGGATAAGTCATCATGTATGTGTGATGTCACCAACAGAACCCTACATGGGAAACTTCGCAGCCCTTTCTAGAAGCTTTCAGAAAGTATTCCAAGCATGTGCGCCATTCCCACCTGCCATCACTGCGCCTGAGAACCTCAGTCTCATTTTTCCATGGAGCCAATCAGATGCTTTTGGTCCATATGGATCACTGTCATGATCTTGATTTTGATCACAAATTTCTTCTTGTAACCCTGGACCTTACTGTTGTGTTTGACTTGGTTGATCATTCTCTCCTCTTATCCCACCTGTACGCTCTTGGTATTTCTAGCTCTGCATTAGCATGGTTCTGTTCCTATCTGCACTATTGTACCTTCTGGTTATCTTGGTCCTCAACATTCTCTGCTCCTCAGACTCTCCACTGTGGTGTTCCTCAGGTACTGGTTTTGGGTCATATTCTTTTTAATATTTTCCTTGTCCCTCTAGCTTAAGAACATAAGACAAGTCATATTGGGTCAGACCAAGGTCCATCAAGACCAGTATCCTGTTTCCAACAGTAATCAGTCTAGGTCACAAGTAGCTAGCAGTTTTTCCAGAAAAGACTGGTTCCTCAATGTTTGTATTGGGACAAGCAGTGGATTTCCCGGGCCCCCTTTGGTTTATGGACCTTTTCTCCAGGAACTTGTCCAAATCTTTATTAAACCCAGCTATACTAACAGCTTCTTTGATCCTGTCCCTAGATGTCACCATAATTTCAAGAAATAAGGGGTAACCTACACGGAGCGGTTATTACACCCTTAAACAAAGGCATGCGGAGGGGTGACCTGCACGGAGTGGCAGGTGCACCTGCTCTTGCCGCCTTGCTGGGCAGACTAGATGGGTCATACTGGTCTTTATCTGCCGTCATATACTGTGTTACCTTTTTCATTTATGCCAACAATGTTCAGCTTCTTTTCCATCTGCCCACATGTTCTTGTACCACTGTATCTCAGGTTTCTCAGAAACTCAACAAGATTGTCGATTGGTTGTCCACCTATGGTCTCAGGCTCAAATACATCCAAAAGTGCAGCCATGTTCTTTTCTAATACTGTTTCTCCTTCCCTTCCTGTGTCCCTTTCTATTCATGGTTCTCCCATTCCCTTCAGGACTCTTAAGATTTTCAGTGTGCTCTTTGACTGCCGCTTGTCATTCTCACCACATTTCTCGCACTGCTCAACGGTGCTTCTTTCTTCTCCCACAGATCTGTTCTATCAATAAGCTCCTCAATTTGAAATACACCCATCTGCTTATTCTCTTCTTGAAGGTAGAAAGGGAGAGAATTCCAGAGGACAGGAGCAACAACCCTAAAAGTAGAAGAATGAACTTGAAGGCCAAGGATAACCAAGAGATTCTGTGAAGCTGACCGCAGAGCACGTGAGGGGGTATATGATGTCAGGAACCGGGTTAAAAATGAAGGATTGCCCGAGTAGACAACATGAAACATGAGGGTAAGAAGTTTATAGTGGATATGATAAACAACCAGGAGCCCTTTGCTGTCAGCTTTTTTTCTCTTGATTTAAGGCTCAGCTTAAGGGAGACTTTTTGTTCAGGCCTTCCCTTCACTGCCTCCCTGTGATTCTGTTATCCCATCTCTGGCCATTGGTGGTCGCGTCTCAGCTTTGCACTGCAAGGATTACATCACCCACTTATCTTGTCCTGGTCTGTTCTCACAGTTCCTTTCCTCCTTTTGTACTCTATGTTTATGATTGCACTGCTACTATTGTAACCTAGGTCTCCTCACCCTTCTCATCCACAGTGTTTTGTCTGTCTGTGTTGGTGGTTTTATTTTTTTAATCTTATTTTATTGTTCACCGCCTGATATGTTCCATAATGGGCGGTATATCAAATCATCTTAACTGTAATATGACATAAGACAAACTAGTGCTCCTAGGTCACCTTAAACTTTCCTTAGCACCTTAAAGTCAATTCAGATTATTCCTAAAAGCTATGGAAGCACTATTATAAACAATCAGTACATTGACACATAATAAAGGCAACACATTATAGCTCATATTCACTCGCAAAATGATGATAGAATAGAGTGCGATACCCCCGCCACAATTAACCCAAGTACCTTGGATGGATCACTGCATCATCACTTTCCACCTACCATGCAGGCAAAGTACACATGATAACATATATGGATTTCTCTTGCTTTAAGGCTCTGTTTAAGGGAGACTTTTTGTTCAGGCCTTCCCTTCTTTTGAGCTTTGTCTCGCTCGGAGAAGAGATCTTCACGCATGTCTAATCTTAACCATATCCCTCTCCTTTCCCCTTCCACTCTCGCTTTCTCATGTGCCTTATGGAACGCACACTCTGTCTCTAATAAACTCGCTTTTACTCATGACCTCTATCTCCAATGCTCTATATCTTCTTGCTCTAACAGAGACCTGGCTCCTCCCAGATGATACCGCATTTACTGCTGCCCTCTGCCACGGGGTTATCAGTTCTCCCACACGCCTCGTCCCACTGGCCGTGGTGGTCGTGTTGGGTTTCTACTTTCTCCCTCGTGCCAATTCCAACCCCTCCTGCTGCCTCAATCTCACTCCTTTCTCTCTTTCGAAGTTCACTCCATCCGCCTCTTCACCCCACTTCCTCTCTGGGTAGCTGTTATTTATCAACCTCCTGATAAGTCTGTTTCTACCTTCCTCACTGACTTTGACTCGTGGCTTTCCTTCTTTCTGGATTCCTCCTCCCCCACTCTTATTATTGGGGATTTAAACATTCATGTCAATAACCCCTCTGATCCTCATGCTTTAAAGCTCCTCTCCCTCACCTCCTCATTTGACCTCCAACTTTGTTCCACTGCCCCCACTCACCAGCATGGCCACTGCCCGGACCTGATATTTTTCTCTAGTTCCTTACCCTCAAACATCCGTTGCTCAGTCCTTCCCTTATCTGACCATCACCTTTTAAGCTTTAATCTTCATCTCCCACTGCCTCAGCCTCATCCTGTCTCCTCCAACCTATTCAGAAACCTTCATGCTATCGATCCCCTGGCTCTCTTTTCCACCATTTCTCCATCTCTTTCTTCAACTTTGTCATCCAAGTCTGTTGATGAGGCAGTAACATCCTATAATGCTGCACTCTCCTCAGCTCTGGATGCTCTAGCTCTACCCACCCCATGTCCGGTGAGATGTTCTGCACCCCAGCCCTGGCTTTCACCCACTACCTGCTATCTACGCTCCTGTGCCCGTTCTGCTGAGCGTGCTTGACTGAAATCCCGCTCCCCTGAAGATTTTCTACACTTCAAATTCATGCTCGTCTCTTTCCAGTCAGCCATAGCTCTACTATGTCCATCTGACTAACTCTCTTGCCTCTAATCCTCGCCGTCTCTTTACCACTCTCAGCTCTCTCCTCAAAGTGCCTCCGCCTCTGATCCCTCCCTCTCTGCCCAAACCCTGGCTGACTACTTCCATGACAAAATCCACAAGATCACCCTCCAATTCCCCACAAACCCAGCTATTTCCCCCTCCTCCCCCTCTCCACTCCCAACTCTCCCCCCTTCCCTTGCTACCCTCTCTTCCTTTCCTGAGATCTCTGAAGAGGAAACTTCACACCTTCTTTCTTCCTCCAAACTCACCACCTGCTCCTCTGATCCTATCCCCATCCATCTCCTGAGCCCCATCTCCTCCACCATTGTCCCTGCCATCTCTCATATTCTCAACCTTTCGCTCTTCATTGCAACTGTCCCTGCAGACTTCAAGCATGCTGTGGTCACAACTCTCCTCAAGAAACCCTCACTTGATCCCACCTCTCCTTCTAATTATCGACCCATCTCTCTCCTTCCATTCATTTCTAAACTACTTGAACGTACGATTCACCGCCACTGCCTCGACTTCCTCTCCTCTCATGCCCTCCTGGATCCTTTACAGTCTTGCTTTCGTCCTTTACACTCTACTGAAACGGCTCTTGTTAAAGTCTCCAGTGACTTGTTCCTGGTAAAATCCAAGCGCCTGTACTCGGTCCTCATCCTTCTTGACCTCTCTGCTGCTTTTGACACCGTTGACCACAACCTTCTCCTCGATACCCTCTCCTCGCTTGGCTTTAAGGGCTTTGTACTATCCTGGTTCTCCTCCTATCTCTCCCATCACTCCTTCAGTGTGTGTTCTGGTGGCTCCTCCTTCTCTGCTACCCTGCTCCCAGTTGGTGTACCCCAAGGATCTGTCTTGGGTCTGCTCCTTTTCTCTCTATATACCCAGTCCCTTGGTAAGCTTTCAGTACCATCTGTATGACGATGACTCCCAGATCTACCTCTCTACGTTTGAACTCTCTCCGGCAATCCAGATCCGGATCTCTGCTTGCCTTTCTGACATTGTTGCCTGGATGTCTCACCGCCGCTTGAAATTGAACATGGCCAAGACTGAACTTCTTATCTTTCCCCCTAATACCTCCCCTCCCCTCCTCTTCCTCCTTTCTCAGTCTCTGTGGATAGCTCTGTATTCCTTCCTGTTTCCTCGGCCCACATCTGGGGGTTATCTTTGACTCCTTTCTCTCTTTCTCCACACATATTCATCTTGTAGCTAAGACCTGCTGTTTATTTCTCTGTAACATTAGCAAAATCCGCCCCTTCCTCTTTGAATACACTACTAAAATGCTAATCCACTCCTTAATCACCTCCCGTCTTGACTACTGTAACCTACTCCTTGCTGGTCTCCCTTTGAATCATCTCTCTCCCCTTCAATCTGTTCAACACTCTGCTGCATGGCTAATCTTCCGCCAGCCTCTCCATGCTCATATTACTCCTCTTCACAGGTCACTTCACTGGCTCCCTATCCGTTTCCGCCTCCAGTTTCAGCTTCTCCTGCTGACCTACAAATGCATTCATTCTGCAGCTCCTCAGTACCTTTCTTCTCTTATCTTCCCTTACAACCCCACTCAGGAACTCCGCTCTTCTAGCCAACTGCTTCTATCTGTGCCCTTCTCTTCCACTAACAACTCCAGACTTCGCTCCTTTCACCTTGCTGCATCCTATGCCTGGACGCCAGGCACCTTCTCTAACCCTCTTCAAATCCAGGTTGAAAGCTCACCTCTTCGCTGCCGCTTTTCGATCTTGACTCACCTAATCTCCTTTCCTTCCCTTGTTTTACCCCTGCTTACACCTTCTGTGTTTGTTTTGACTAGATTATTTTGTTTTGATTAGATTGTAAGCTCTGATGAGCAGGGATTGTCTCTTATATGTCTGTGCAGCGCTGCGTACGACTAGTAGCGCTTTACAAATGCTTAGTAGTAGTAGTAGTAGTAGTAGTAAGCACTAACATGCAGATTTAGGTGATTTGATAAACAAGCATTCCTTGATGCTGTTATACCAGAAATAGATGACAGACTCCATCATCCACAATTGTGACAAGGTCATAAATGAAAACTATTTACAATGAAAATAAGAATTACAAAAATACAAGAAGAAAACAATTCTACATGGTACACCCCCAAACTAAAAGAATTAAAGAGGGAAAGCGTAGGTACTCACCTGTAACAGGTGATCTCCGGGAACAGCAGGAATTTAGTCTTCACATATGGGTATCATCGGCACCGATGGAGCCCGTGCGGGAACGCTCCCCAGCGTCCAATAGGAAAGCTTTTGGGAGCATCCCACAGCACCTGCGTGCTGCCTTCCCGCCTTTACAACTGTCCCTCTCCAGTTGAGTTTATAGCTGAGACAAAAGAGAGAGAGAAAGAGAGATACAACTCCTAGGGGAGGTGGGTGGGTCGTGAAGACTATATTCCTGCTGTTCCCGAAGATCACCTGTTACAGGTGAGTAACTACGCTATCTCCAGGAACAAGCAGGAATGTAGTCTTCACATATGGGAAAGAGATCTTTATTTCACACAATTTGCCCAAACACCCGACACAGGTCGTGTTTTGAATCCTCTTCGTTAGGGGAATTCAGGCGTACTACATCCATTAATACATGAATAAATAAATAAAATGTTGCTCATAAAAAATAATAATAAAAACATCCATAATCCATCATATAAAAACAATATACGCATTACATAAATGAAGAAAATAAAAACATCTTAAAAAAATAGAAACCAATAATTAATAAAAATGAATCATTAATAAAAATGTTGGAATGCCCAAACAAAATGCCATAAACAATTACACAACAATAAAAACATTAGATACTAAAATAAATACAAACTATAAATGAAATGAAATAAAATATCATGCAAAAATGTTCATGTAAGGGTGTGACAACTAAATAGAACACTTAAGTTCTTTAAAACAATACTTCTCCAACAGGTTCAAAATGATTGTATAAACCTTGTGCTAAAAGGGAGAAGAAAAAGGAACTAGTATCAAGAACAGTATAAAACAAAGGAGTGATATTAAAAAACACCACATTGGTGAATATCAAATATCAATCTTATGTATACACACTTGAGAGAAACCTCCCTTGTAACTATAGTTCTGCAAATCCTAATATCCTTTGAATGAAAACCGAATCAATGTATTAAACACCAAAACACAAAGTCCAGATGCACTTTGTTATTAGCTTTGAAATGGCATTTATTCATGGGTTTTTAAGGTTTGAAGAATTGAATCACTCATTGATATGAGATGGGTCTCTTCGGGTTTGGGTTTTAATACTTTTTAGAGAAAGGTTTTTGCTATGATGAATAGATTTATCTACTATCTAAAATTTTTAAAAACACCCTTTATTTATTAGGCACTATAATTTGAAGAACAATCTTTTTAAATATAAATAGGAAAGTGGATCTATTTAAAAGATTTATAAATTAGGGTTTTAATGTGAGTAGGTAGGCGAATCCATTTTTAAAGGCATTTCATAATGTGTGGGTTTGGCTTTCTTTCAATTACCACCGTCCAGTGTTCCTCCTTTTTTTGCTGTTTACATACATCATGTAATACTATATTAGTTAGCTTGAAATAATTATGTATGAGGCCATTTTCAACATCACTCCTGCTGTGTTTCGTTTATACATATTATGTAAATACCATAAGATTGGTATTTGATATTCACCAATGTGGCATTTTTTTTTAATATCACTCCTGCTTTGTTTTATACTGTTCTTTATACTAGTTCCTTTTTCTTCTCCCTTTTAGCACAAGGTTTATACAATCGTTTTGAACCTGTTGGAGAGGTATTGTTTTAAAGAACTTAAGTGTTCTTTTTAGTTGTCACACCCTTACATGAATATTTTTGCATGATATTTTATTTCATTTATAGTTTGTATTTATTTTAGTATCTAAAGTTTTTATTGTTGTGTAATTGTTTATGGCATTTTGTTTGGGCATTCCAACATTTTTATTAATGATTCATTTTTATTAATTATTGGTTTCTATTTTTTTATGATGTTTTTATCTTGTTCATTTATTTAATACGTATATTGTTTTTATATGATGGATTATGGATGTTTTTATTATTATATTTTTATGAACAACATTTTATTTATTGTTTGTTCATGTATTTATCGATGTAGTACGCCTGAATTCCCCTAATGAAGAGGATTCGAAACACAGCCTGTGTCGGGCGTTTGGGCAAATTGTGTGAAATAAAGAACTCCTTCTCTGATACCACGAATTAGTACTGGGTTCCTTCTGTTCACTTGGTATCGTGCTGCTTTGGTGAGCGTCTTCACATATGGGGACTCCCTAGCTGCAGATGCCAGGGAGATGGCCCCAGGAAGTTGTTAGCCCTTGTGAAAGGCCATACTTCCCCCCCATGGATCTCTGGCATCCTACCAGGAAAGGTGGGTAGGAGTTGATTAAGTCTGAAAAAGGTGCTGAAGAACAGCCTGGCCAAACAAGGCATCACGGCGGGAGTCCTTGTCTAAGCAGTAGTGGGCTGTGAAGGTATGTACCGAAGCCCAAGTAACTTCTCGACAGATGTCGTCGATAGACACAGAGTGAAGATGAGCCATTGAGGCTGCCATGGCTCTCACATTGTGAGCTGTGACATGGCCTTCAAGAGGAAGGTTCTTACTCTCATAGGCAAAGGATATGCATGGAGAAATCCAGTTAGAGTTCTTTTGGAAACTGGAAGTCCCAAATGACTAGGATCAAAAGCAACAAAGAGTTGGGAAGATTTTCTATGTTGCTGTGTCCTTTGCAAGTAAAATGCCAAAGCTCTTTTACAGTCCAAGGTATGAAGGTTCCTTTCTGCACGGGAGGCATGAGGTCTTGGAAAGAATACAGGAAGGTAAACCGCTTGGTTTAAATGGAAAGGCGAAACCACCTTTGGCATAAAGTGTGGATGAGTCCTAAGAACTACCTTATCATGGTGGAACCTTGTTTAAGGAGGATCAGCCACTAACGCTTGCAATTCACTGAAGCGATGTGCTGATGTGCTTGCAATGAGGAAGATGACTTTCCAGGAAAGGAATTTCAAAGATGTAGTGGCTAATGGTTCAAAGGGCGGTTTCATGAGCTGCCCGAGCACCAGATTTAAGTCCCATGCCACCAGTGGTGGTTTAAAGGGAGGCTTTGTTAAAAGAAGGCCTCTCATAAATCTCTCTATGAGAGGATAAGAGGAAATAGGTTGTCCACTTAGAGGCTTGTAAGAAGCTGCAATAGCACTAAGATGGACTCTTACTGAATTTGTCTTGAGACCCGCATTTGACAAATGAAGGAGATACTCCAGTATCGATTCCAGAGGTATCGCAAGAGGGTTAAGACCCTTCTGCGAGCATGATAGGGTAAACCTTTCCCACTTAAAGGCATACGAGCATCTTGTGGAGGGTTTCCTAGAAGCATGAAGGATATCCTTTACCTGTTGGGAAAGATTAAGATCCTGAAGTTCTAGGCTTTCAGCAACCAGGCCCTGAGATACAGAGACTGGGGATTCGGATGCCAGAGCATCCCGTCCTCTTGGGAGAGAAGATCTGGAGCGGATCCCAATTCCAGAGGCGGAGCTTGAGAGAGATGTAGGAGCAGAGGGTACCACATTTGCCGTGGCCAACGTGGAGCTATGAGGATCATATGACCTCTGTCTCTCTGAAGCTTGAATAGGGTTTTGGGGATGAGGGGAATGGGTGGGAAGGCATATAGAAAGTCCTGACCCCAGTGAAGGAGGAAGGCGTCCCTTGCCTGACAATATCGAGCCGGAATTCTGGAACAGAACCGTGGAAGTTTGGCATTCAGCAGACTTGCAAAGAGGTCTATGTCCAGGGTTCCCCAAATCTGAAATATTCAGGCAACTTGGTCTACATGGAAAGACCATTCGTGTGGAAGCAGAACTCGACTGAGTTTGTCTGCCCGAGAGTTTTGAATGCCCGGAAGATACACTGAAGGAGATGAATCTGATGCTCTCTGGTGAGGGCCCATAGTCGTAAAGCTTCGTTGCATAGGGACCGAGAGCCTGTTCCACCCTGCTTGTTCACATAGAACATGGCTACCTGATTGTCCATTTAAACTAGGACTGTCTTGTAGCGGAGCTGGGCGTGAAATACCCGAAGAGCAAAGAAGATTGCTCTGAGCTCCAGGAGGCTGATGTGAAGACAGGCCTCCTGTGGAGTCCAGGTACCCAGGTAGAGAAATCATGCAGGTGGGCTCCCCATCCCACCTGTGATGCATCTGTTGTTAGGGTGGCTTGGGATAGGGGCTGCTGGAAAGGAGACCCCACCAGAAGGTTTCTGGGTGATTGCCACCATTGGAGGGACGAAATAAGACGGTTTGAGTTTGTTATTTTGTCCGACAGGCAGCTTGAGGCCTGTGTCCACTAAGTGGATAAAGTCCACTGGGCTGCTCGCATATGGAGGCTAGCATAAGGAACCACATGCACGGTGGATGCCATGTGGCCTAGCAATTGTAGCATTTCCCGACAAGGTTTGAGCACTGCTTGGGAAGCTAGTTGTACTATGCGAAGACAGTGGGGCTGCGGAAGGAAAGCCCTTGTCTGCCTGGTATCCAGATGAGCTCCTATGAACTCTAGGGACTGAGTGGGAGCAAGATTGGATTTTGGGAGGTTTATGACCAGTCCCAAATACTGAAGGATTCGCATTGTGTGAAACAGAGCAGAGCTGGCTTCTGGCACTGTAGGGGCTCGAATGAGCCAGTCGTCTAAGTAAGGGAAGACGAATATTCCCAGAGTGCGGAGAAATGCTGCTACCAGAGCTATGCATTTTGTGAACACTCGGTGGAGAAGCCAGGCCAAAGGGAAGAACCTTGTACTGGTAGTGCTCTCCTTGAAACAGGAATCAGAGGAATCTCCTGTGATTTGGATAGATGAGAATATGAGTATGCACATCCTTGAGATTTAGAGAACAAAGCCAATCCTGACTTTGGAGGTATGGCAGCAGAGTTCCTAGAGAGACCATTTTGAATTTCTCTCGGAACAAATATTTGTTCAATTCTCTGAGGTCTAAAATAGGTCTGTGTCCTCCTGTTTTCTTTGGAATAAGGAAATAGGGGGAGTAGAACCCTGTACCCCGATGGGGAATGGGTACTTCCTCTATGGAGTGGAGGAGTGGCCTAGTGGTTGGGGCAAGGTACTTCGGGCCGGAAGGTCGGGGGTTCAAATCCCACTGGAGGACAGCAACCTTGGGCCGGAAGGACTGGGGTTTCTAGTCCCACAGGTGCTCCTTGTGGTCTTGGGCAAGCCACTTAACCCTCCATAGCCCATGTTCCCTGTAAAATAGTTCTCTGTGTGCTGTGCTTTCCTGTCTAATCAATGTGTTTATACCTCTAAAATTTCCTGTCATGATTTGACAATTTCCAATCTGTAATCAAAACCGCTGCTGATCGCTGGAAGTAGCGGTATACAAATGTATACTAAATAAAATAAATAAATAAATTGCTCCTTGAGCAAAGAGCATTGTGACTTCTTGACCTAAGACTGTCGAGAGAGGTCTGAGAATTGAACTGTTTTACAATTGTAGGAGGGGGCATGCTGTGAAAATGAAGCTTGTACCCCTCTCGTACAATGGACAGAGTCAAATTTGCTGCTGTTATTTGGTACCATTTGTGGGCAAAATGACATAACCTGCCTGGGATGGGCGAGGGTTCTGGACCGTTCAGAGGCAGGAAGGTAAAGTTCTCTAGGAAGGAGTCAAAGCCCCTGAGGAGGCTGAACCTGCTGAGCTGACTGAGGTTTTGCAGCTTTTGGCTTCTTTTGTTGTCTAGGTTGTTGCTGTTGTCCCTTTTGGGCAGTCTGACCTGGACGGTGTCCCTGTTGGGTATAGGAAGGATAAAACTTCTTTTTCTTATTGAAAAACGGTTTCTTAGAGGATTTTTTCCTTGCAGGATCGGCTATAGATTTGGACACTCTATCCAAAGTGATATTGTCAGCATCTATCTCATTATTTATTTTATTATTTATTACAGGCTCTTATATACCGCTCTATTTAGCATCAGTGCGGTTTACAATATAACAAAAGATCAGAGCAACAAGTTGTTTGGTTTTGCATAGAACAGGCTTTACATAGAACAGGTACGAGAACTTGGATAAACATGGGGGACATTGTTAACTGAAACTATATACATGCTGAATGTACATGTATGTACAGCAGGAATTATTCTAAGTTTGATATGAGTCTTGTAGAACAGGAGGTCAAAAAGGGGATGGTCGGTCAGGTCGGTGGTTGGCTAGTATGGTAATATTGTGGGAACAGGTGAGATTTGAGTGCTTTTCTTTTTTTTTTAAACTTTTATTTTCATTTTGGAACATCGAAACAAAAGGACATACAGAATAGAAGACATGACAAATAATATTATACAATCACGGACAATAAACCCCCACCACCCCCCTCCCCCCCTGCTTCTTCTCTGGGATACGTAACAATCCAGTATCGGGTGTATATATACATTATCTTTCGAGGTAATATAATTATCTGCAACATGATGAGTGTAGCTATACGGCTATATTGGAGCATCTGGCAATCTGGATATAGTCATTAAGCATCTGCCACTTAGACAAGTGAGAGCAGTCCTGAACCTGGAATGCCATCCGACGGGGTATCTGCTCATATGTACTATATAAGCAGACAGAATTCCACCATTCGGTAAAAGTTAGGCGGGAGCCATTCTTCCAATTCTTCGTGACTAAGCATACAGCCATACCCAACATAAAATCTAGGAGGAAGCGGCCTGTCCTGGGAAGAGAGGGGATCTCCGCCACAGAGCGGAGTCCCACAATCTTCCAAGAAAGGGGCTCCCGGAAGTGTAGGATACTTTGAATCCGGTCCCAAACCCGCCCCCAATATTGCTGTAGTGCTGGACATTCATAGATAACATGGGCGAAGGTACCCACCGCTGTATGGCAGGACCAACATCGATAGCTTGTATTGACATTCCATTTGGCCATCTTCTCAGGAGTATAAAAGCATCTGTGGGCAAAATAGAAGAGCGTTTGAGTGACAGAGGCGGATCTAGAGACCCGCACCACTTTGCTCCAGACTATCTTCCATTGCTGGGGAGTTAAAGTGATGTGCAATTCGCGCTCCCAGGCCTGCTGGGCCCTAGGGGTGTCCCTGCCTGGACTATGAGTGAGTAGTTTGTAAAAGTTAGATGCCACCCCTGGCAAACTCCCGATACAACGAATCACCTCTGACAGCCCTTCCACGCTAGTATCAGAGCGCGGAATGACCCGAGCGCCTTTAAGGCAATGTTGGAGCTGCACCCATTGAAAGTAATATTTCGCTGGTAGACCAAATTCCGTTTGTAAAGCATTAAAGGTTTTCCAGCGATCCCCAGCAAACAGCTGCTTAGGTGTCCAAATCCCCCTAGAGTACCAGGGTCTCCATGCTATCGTTTTTTTGTTAATTTGAAATTGTGAGTTATGCCATATCGGGAGATGGTCCGGGGGGCACGCCTGCGGACCCAGAGATTGAATGAGGGCATTAAAGGCCACTAGAGTGTCTACAACCATTGGTGAATGGCGGGAGTCTGAATGATGGCACATTCCGGGGAAGTAGGCCAGCGGAACTGGTCCACTAAGCTCTTCTTCAATATCTAGCCACACCGGGCGGCCTGCTGCCGGGGTATCCAACCAACGGGCACCTTGCTTTAAGAGGAAGGCTTTATGATAATTGAGAAAATCTGGAAATCTAGCTCCTCCTCTCGCTTTATCAGATTGCAAGTATCGTGTAGCTATCCTGGGTGTTTTACCCTGCCATAGATAACGAATAAGAAGGCCTTCTATATCTTTGTAGGTGTGTCGGGGCAGTAAACATGGTAGCATTTCGAGAATGTAGTTCACTTTAGGAACTATCATCATTTTCACTGTTTCCAAGCGGCCCCACCATGTAAGGGTTAGTGGAGACCACCGATTGGTAAGTTCACGGACTTTGGAGATTAGCGCCTTGGCGTTGAAACTAATAGTATCCTCTAGAGGATAGCAATAATGGACCCCGAGATATTTCACCATACTATGCTGCCAGAGAAAGGGAAAGGCTTGCATGTCGGCCGCATGTACCCGGTGGTTAAGTGGGAAAGCAACCGATTTGGTCCAGTTGATCTTATAGCCCGAGAGCTGCGAATACCTGTCTAGTAATTCTAAGACTACTGGGACCGAGTCCAAAGTTATAAAAAGCATAAGATCATCTGCATAAGCGGAGAGTTTGATCTCTCTATGTCTAAAGGGGGCACCTCGGATGTCTGCGGACTGCCTAAGTAACAGGGCTAGAGGTTCAAGCGCCAAGTCAAAGAGCAAAGGGGATAGGGGGCACCCTTGGCGTGTACCTCTTTGAAGGCTGAATGGCTGAGATTTGATAGCATTCACACATATACTGGCTGTGGGTTCGGCATACATGACTTGAAGAAACCGGAGAAAGCCCTCCCCAAAGCCGTACCAACGGAGAACAGCAAATAAGAAGGGCCATTCGAGACGGTCGAAGGCTTTCTCGGCGTCGAGGGAGAGGCCAACTAGTGGTAGATCTAGGCTTGCAGCATTAGTCAACACATGACATAAAGTCCTAGCGTTGTCGGCAGTGGATCTTCCGGGTATAAAACCACATTGATCAGGGTGGATTAGTGTGGACATTTGGTCAGATAGTCGAGAGGCTAAGATAGTCGCAAAAATTTTATAGTCTGCGTTAAGAAGGGAGATTGGGCGGTAGTTAGCTGTTAACAGCGGATCCCTCCCTTCTTTTTCAAATACTACTACATTCGCCGCCGAAAAGGATCCCAAGCAAGATGTGTCTTCAGCCAGAGCAGTGAAATAGAGTTTTAGGTGGGGGGCTAGATCAGCACTGAACGTTTTATAAAATTCGGCCGGAAGACCGTCAGGGCCTGCGGCGCGTCCCGAGGCCACACGTTTAAGGGCAGAGTGAATTTCATTAGTAGAGAAGGGTTTATCCATCGCAACCCTATCCTCTTCGGAGAGGGTCGGCCGTTGTATTCCGGATAATAATCGCTCAAAAGCCTCTGACGTGAAGTCACATTCTGATTTATAAAGACGAGTGTAAAAATCCCGGAAGAGCTCTACTATCTCTGTATTATTTGTCACTATGTCCCCTCCTACCGGGTTTCGGAGAGCCGCTACCCGTTTGGCTTCTTTTTGACCTTTCAAGGCATTAGCTAAGAGTCTACCAGCACGGTTGCTTTCCCGATAGTACATCCCTTGCTGCGATGCAATATTTTTAGAAGCTGCAGCAGACAGGACCGAGTTATATTGAAAGCGTAGGCGTTGCAAACGTAACAACACACAAGGATCAGTGCGGGAAGTAAGAACCCGTTCCCCAGCTTTAATTTGTTGCTCTAATATTAATAACTGTTGCTTACGCTTTTTCCCCAAGCGAATTTGATAGCTAGTAGTGGTTGCACGAATGGCAGCTTTAAAGCCCTCCCACCAAGCCCAACCCGTGGTATCATGTGGTAAGTTAAAATGGAAGTAGTCCTGAATGGCGGCCCGTATGTCTAACTGAAACTCTTGTTGCTCTAACAGGGTCCTATCAAAAAACCAATTTCCCGGATTCCCACTGGGCAGGTTAGCGTGCAACTGGAAGGAAATGGCAGCATGATCTGAGATATGTAATGGGTGAATCATCGCAGTGTCTACCTGAGATACCAGCACTTTAGATATTAGGAAAAAATCTATTCTGGACTGTGATAGATGGGGGGGAGAATAGTAAGTAAATTCCAGTTCAGCAGGATGCAACAATCTCCAAAGATCCACTAAAGCGAGATCTTTGATCAAGGAGGTGAGTGTGAGGGAGCTCTTGGGCAGGCCACTCGTTCTAGGCGGTTGCCTGTCTATCAGAGGATCGACGACTTGATTAAAGTCGCCACCTATTATCATTGGGGTGCTAGCAGAGGCCTGCGCAACCTGAGCAATGGTAGCAAAAAAGGCAGGATTATCCACATTGGGGGCATATATACATATACATGTTAGTTCAAGGTGTCCAATTTTAAGGTGGACGCGGGACCATCTGCCCTCCGTGTCAGAGCTAGTGGCAATAATGGTGACAGGCAAGGATTTCTTCACCAGAATAGCTACCCCACATTTCTTAGAAACAGCCGGAGAGTAGGCAGCTACCATGTAAGGTTTAATATTGAGTTTCAGAGTTTCGGTAGAATTTAAGTGCGTTTCCTGAAGAAAAACCAAATCCGCCTTTTCATGACTCAAGTAACTAAGGATTTTCTTTCTTTTAATCGGGTTGTTGATTCCTTTTACGTTCAATGAAAAAACCTTACATAGGGCCATAAGACATTGTCATACATTTGAAGTAAAAGCGCATGCGAATATGGAATATATACCGCATCTGTACATCTATTTCATACACATCAATTAAGATACCAGATACACCCCATATGAGAAAACAAGCACCGAAGTGCCCCAGAGAAGAAGCATAACCCCAACTATAAATGGCGACCATATGTCTGCGGGAGGAGGCCCAAGAGAGTGCGAATGTAAGATTCGAACCCTTCTGTTATTATAGTCTCCGATCTCCACCGAAGTAGCTATGGGCATGATAGAGCAGGGCCATCAAGGCTAGTGAAAGCCAAGGTTGTGAATTGCCAAGGCGGTCTCCAGGGTAGAGAGCGTCCGACAACAATATGGCGGGTATTACCAATATAAGGTCAATTAGCTAAGTGTTCCTTGGATCAACGCATCTGATCTGCCTCTTTGGACTCCAAAAATTCCGCAAGTAATTCAGGATCATCAAATGTTCTGGTCTGGTTGTGCAGCGTCACCCTAAGTTTAGCCGGGTACATCAGGCCATAGCGAGCTTGCAGTTGTTGCAGCCTCGGTCGAAATTCCAGGAATCGCTTTCTACGGTCAACCGTGGGCTTGGCCAAGTCAGGAAAGAAGGATATCCGGTGGCCCTCAAACTCGATGGGGCCTTTTGCGCGAGCGGCGTTCTGAATTTGCTCAACATGTTGGTATCTTAAGAGCCGAAAGATAATAGGCCTCGGAGTCTTCCGATTGAGCGCCATGTTTGAGGGCACTCGATGAGCCCGGTCGATCTCCAGGTCTTTAGCAAATGTGATCCGAAGTAGGGAAGGAAGCGCCTTACAAAGAAACTCCTTCATGTCTCCAGACTCAGCTCCCTCCGGTATGCCCACGAGCCGTATGTTATTGCGGCGGGCCCGATTGTTGCCATCTTCCACTTCTTTCTGCAAGGCCCGTATCTGGCGCTCTACTTTGTCAAGTTTCGCCAACCGGACCGTGTGTGAGTCCAGTATGCCTTCCATTTTGTCTTGACGTAGGGAAAGCCCTTCAAGTTTGCTTTGCAGCATGCCGAAGTCTTCACGCAGCGCTCGGAGTGACTCCCCGTTGGATTGCACAAGGTCTTTTACCCCTCGTATTTCAGTGAGGATCTCCTGCTGCATCTCGGGACCTTCCCGAGGTGCGGGCTGCTTCTGCGGAGACGGGGGCTCGGTTTTGGAGCGTTTACCATGGGAATTCGTTGGGGTCCCGAAATCCAGACGTGCTGGTTTGGTCCCCGCCATCACCTCAAGGTACCCCGGTAGAGTCAAAGCAATATTCAGGATTAAAACGGTTCAAAATTCAGGAGTCTTGGTAGGCCTCTCGGGAGCCTCAGTGCTATGTGACTATCCCGCTGGACATCAGGCTCCGCCCCCCCTTGAGTGCTTTTCTGAATAGAGTCAGATCGGTGACAGCCCGAATCTCAGGTGGTAAGGAGTTCCAGCACTTAGGGGCATAGAAGCTGAAAGCCCTGTTAGACGTCGCTAGTGTGCATTTTGTTGCTGTCTTAGGGATTACTAGCGCGTTTGTAGATGTCGTTCTCCTAGATCTGTTATGTGGGACGGTCTGAATGATGTCTATTAGTGATGAGGAGGTGATGCCCTTGATGGCCTTGAAAGTGAGTACTAAGGTCTTGAATAACAGTCTTCCATGGATGGGGAGCCAGTGAAGCTGTTTTAGAATCGGTGTTACGTGGTCCCTTCTTGATGCTCCGTAGAGGACTCTGGCGGCGGTGTTCATGGTAAGTTGTAAAGGGTTTAAGGTGGACTGAGGGAGGCCTTGAAGAATGGAGTTCGCATAGTCTAGGTGCGGTAAGGTTAAAGCTTGGAATATAGTCCGGAAGTCGTCTGGATCAAGTAGGGAGCGAAGGTGTCGGAGTGTTCGGATCTTGAAGTAGATCGCTCTGACTACGTTGGTTATGTGTAATTTCATATCAAGGCGTTGGTCCAAAGTAACTCCAAGGTATCGAATTGAAGGTTTTGTTTGGAGCTCGGCTTCTTTCACCTTTATCTGGGGTGGGGGGATGAAGAGTGGGTCCCTAGTGATGAAGAGAACCTCAGTTTTCTTGTGTTGAATATGGAGGTTCTGGGATTGAAGATTGAAGCCATTCAGACACAGAATCAAAACACTTGGTTAGCGGGGACAGGTCCATATGAACTGTGGAGAAAGGTATGTACAGAAGGATGTCATCTGCATATATTAGTCTTCTCCTGCCAATTCTTGCCAAAGAGATTTTCTCCTGTGCAAGGAATGTTTCCTAATTTATCCTGTACCCAAATTTCCAAGTCAGATGTCTGAAGCCAGGCAATCCGACGTGCACCAATGGCAATAGCAGAGGTTTTGCTTATGCACTCAAAACAGTCAAAGGCTGCACGATTTACAAACTTGGAAACATCCTGAGCATGTTTGACTAGAGTAAGATAGTCTTGCCTTTTGTCATCTGGAAGGAGGGGGCTCAAAAGCTCCAAGTCTCCTGTGACCTCTTTAAGGAACATTCCCATATACAAGATATAGGAACTGATCCTAGCTGAGAGCATGGAAGCTTGGAAGCATCGACGCCCAAAGGCATCGAGAGTCCTACATTCACGACCTGGAGGATTGGATGCATGTCTCTTTGCACTTTTCATCCTTCTCATGGCTGATTCCACCACCATTGAATGGTGTGGTAATTGAGTTTTTTGAAAGCCAGGACAAGGTGGAACTCGATACATGGTATTGAGTCTTCGAGAATGAGGAGATGTGGTTAAAGGTGTTTCCCACATCCTTAGCATAAGATCATGTAAGATCTCATGAATAGGCAGAGTAGCTGCCTCTTTGGGAGCCTTAGGGTATTGGAGAATTTCCAACTCTTTTGTCCTAGGCTCTTCTTCAGGAGCTACTGTGATGGAAAGGCCTCGGGCCACATCACGGATAAAGTCCTGAAAGGACATATCCTCTGGCGGAGACATTCTGCGCTGAGGAGAAGAGGAATCCTCGGGGAGAAGTACTCTTGTATTGGCAGAGTCTTCGGAGTCTTCAGACTCATCAGAGGATTCAAAATACCTCCAATCCCGGTGAGCGTGCAAAGCACAGTACCTGTATCGATCGAAGTCGGCATTGGGTTGTTCCAGTACCGATCTGTCGATGCCGGGGACAGACGCATGACTCGGTATGGGTGGCATACCCACTGATGTTAATGCAGTCGGTACTGGTTGAGGTGTCTGAAGTGGTTTCAACAGTATCAAAGCCGTGAGAAGAGCTGCTAGACTGCGTTTAATAGCAAGGAATTTCTGGTCTATCGACGCTGCCGATGCTTGGGTGGCAGTACCAGTAGAAGCGGCCACAACCCCAGAGCATGGCGCCAGTAGTTCTGCCGAGGTTGAGGCCTCAAGAACATCCAGGAACCCCGTTAGTGCTTTGGAAGCCAAAGCCTCCCGCCGGGGCAGTTTTGCCGGTGAAAATTCCTCAAGGGCAACGCCAGGGGAATCTCGATACTTAGGAGATCTACCCTTTGAGAACCGGCTAGATTTATGTTTAATTACCTGAGATCCAAGTGAGGAAGATGAGGCCCTGGAGGACGTTGATGGAACAGACGCCGCGTCTGAGGGAAAAGGGTTGCTAAGTTTAGCAGCTCGGTTCTGCCGGCCCCTTTTTGACATCATTCCACAGGAGAGGCACTCTGAAATAGAGTGGTCAGGACCTAAACATTTGAGACACCAATCATGGGTGTCGGTGACGGAAATGGTACCGCCACATTTAGAACATTTCTTAAAACCTGAAGTAGGTTTTTCCATTTTTAAGGATAAAATTGGGCCTAGTGCACAAAATGGCACCTAGCACCAAGGAAAAAAGTTTCTAAAGTAAAACACCTCAGAAACTATAATTTTTTTTTTTTTAAAGAAGAAAGAACCGGCGGTACCGGTATGGCGTTGAAGGAAGGCAGACGCGACCACAAAAACAAAGATTAAAGACTAAATTTTTCTGCAGTGACAGGGTATGTGACCTGTCGGCTCCGTGGAAAATGAAGAACTGGAGAGGGACAGTTGGAAAGGCGGGAAGGCAGCACGCAGGCGCTGTGGGATGCTCCCAAAAGCTTTCCTACTGGACGCTGGGGTGTGTTCCCGCGCAGGCTCCGTCGGTGCCGGTGATACCCATATATGAAGACTACATTCCTGCTTGTTCATGGAGATCTATTAAACTACAAATGCAAATGGTGACAAAGGATATACAGTTAAACAATTACCTATTAAAATTACAAGAATATCACAGCAAGATCAACACAAGTAAGAAGGAATATCACAAGCTCATTCAATCGCCCAAGAGAACTCTAGCATTGTCAAATCACTATTAAGGGCACTTGATCAAAACATCAAGACCATAGCAACTAGTGGATTTCTAACTAAATCCAATAGCAGCACCATAAAATGTAAACAAATATTATACAAGGAGGTTACCAAAGCATCAGTAGACACTTTCAATCAAACACTACCAGAGAACACAGAAATCACCAACCACAGTGTGAACACAGCATCACCACTTGATCCTTGCCCAGTAAGCTGGATCAAAACAGCCTGGACTAAGCTAAGGAATAAAATGTCAAAAAGAATACAACTGCCATTCAAACAGGGCTACATTCCCTCTAGCCTAAAAGGCATATCAGTATGCCAAATTTTAAAAAGCATGACAGCAGATCCAAATGACCCAGCTTCATACAAACCTATATCTAGCCTACCTTTCTTAGCCAAAATTATGGAAAAAATAGTACAGCAACTACAAGTCCATATGGACACACATGCTCCACTAGACCCACAACAACACAGCTTCAGGCCGCACCATGAAGTTGAAACGCTACTAACTTTACTCACAGACACAATAATGGGAATTGAAAAATCCAAGCAGGGCTTTTAAATGATAGTTTTAGAAATTACATTTGACTCAGTCTCCCACAATATACTACTTGCACTGTTACTCCAAAAAATCCACAAGCTCAAACTCTTTAATATAAAGAGGAAGAGAAAAGGATCTTAAACCATGAATTTGAGCGTCTGGATTTTTTGGAGTGATATTTGATTTCTGATGTTGCTATCCTTCTTTGCTCCGTAATTGGTATTTTTTGCTAGTGATTTTTCATAGCAAACAGAACACAAACAAGTCAAGATGGGAAACATGATGTTCACTACTTAGGAGTAACCCTTGATCAATGAATATCCTTTGAGTCACACATTTAGAAAGTCACCAGACTTATATAACAAAATAAGGACTCTACAACACCTACGTCCACTACTAGAGGCCACAGATTTTCGCACAGTATTCTAGGCCATGATTCTTCCACACTTTGGCTTCAATATTATATACAGATGCTCCTTGACTTATGATGGGGTTACGTTATGAAAAACAATTGTAAGTCAAAAATCATAAAGCAAATTCAACATTTGTATACAGTACAAGTTATACAGTATCTTTATGTACATAAACACTACATTCATTGCTAGAAGATGGTGGTTCTTTATCAAGGTAATCAATTTTTCCTTCTAATTCCTGTGAAAAGCTTGTTGATCCTACAGGTTCGGACGGCACAGGTTGAATGTCACTTGTTGATGTTTATGGCATTGGTCTCTTAAACTAGATATCCAATTTAGATTGAACCATTTGTTTTTTCTTTTCATTGTAAGTTTGCTTCTAACAAGAATCTCAAGAATCTTTCAAAATAAATGTCAATTTGTTCTATCATCTGAACATCTTTATTTATTGTAGTGAATGCCTCTGCCAGTCCTGATGTTGTAAAATTTCTCTGTGGTAGCTTTTGTTCGTCACCTGCTCTGTTTTTTTCCTTTTTCTTCTTCTAGCTCAATGAGCTCCTCAGCTTCTGCTTCAAGTACCTGCTCAACATCTTCTTTGTCCACTTCTGACTCGAGCTGCTGCCCTAAAACTAGAAAATTACTTCTGATTTCACTTAATGTTTTGCCTTTGTCAAAACCTTTGAAGGAGTGCCAATATGTCTTTCAATTTTTTTTTACATATCCCATTCATACACTGCATTGCTACTTCTTCCCACACCGCACCAATGTTCCCTATGCATTCATGATGTTAAATTCCTTCCAGAACTCTCAAAGTGTTCGGCCATGTTCTGTAGCCTCGATTGCCTGTGTGAACGTTTTCCTTAGATAATATGCCTTGAACATGGCCACAGCACCTTGGTCCATCAGTTGAATAAGCGCTATCATATTAGGAGGCAGATAAAGCATAGTTACTCACCTGTAACAGGTGATCTCCGGGAACAGCAGGAATTTAGTCTTCACATATGGGTATCATCAATACCGACGGAACCGCGCAGGAACGCTCCCCAGCATCCAATAGGAAAGCTTTTGGGAGCATCCCACAGCGCATGCGTGCTGCCTTCCAGCCTCTGCACCCCTCTCACTTCAGTTGAGTTTATAGCTGAGACCAAAGGGGAGAGAGAGAGAGAGAGACAAACTCCTAGGGGAGGTGGTTGGGTTGTGAAGACTAAATTCCTGCTGTTCCCAGAGATCACCTGTTACAGGTGAGTAACTACGCTATCTCCAGGAACAAGCAGGAATGTAGTCTTCACATATGGGGACTCCCCAGCTGAAAGATGCGAAGGGGTGACCCCAGCTAGCTGCAAACCCAGGTGAGATGGGTCATGCTTCCTCCCACGGACCTTAGGCATCCAAACCGTGGACGGTGGGTAGGAGTCGTATTAAGTATGGAAGAGATGTTGTAGAACAGCCTGGCCAAACGAGGCATCCCGACGGGAGTCCTTGTCTAAGCAATAGTGGGCTGTGAAGGTATGTACCGAAGTCCAAGTGGCTGCTTTGCAGATGTCATCAATAGAGACAGAATGAAGGTTAGCCATTGAGGCTGCCATTTCTCTCACATTGTGAGCCGTAACATGGCCTTCGAGAGAAAGTCCCTTACTCTGATATGTATAGGATATGCAATCTGCAATCCAATTTGACAGAGTTCTTTTAGAAACTGGAAGTCCCAAATGACTAGAGTCAAAAGCCACAAAAGGCTGAGAATAATTTCTAAGTGGCTTAGTTCTTTGGATTGTAAAAGAGCCTTGGCTTTTTATCTCCAATGTGTGAAGATTCCTTTCCGCACTGGAGGCATGAGGCTCAGGGAAGAATATAGGAAGATAAACAGATTGGTTTAAATGAAAAGGCGATACCATCTTTGGCAGACAATGATGAGGAGCCCTGAGGACTACTTTATCATGGTGAAACCTTGTATAAGGAGGGTCAGCTACTAACGCCTGTAGTTCACTAATGCGTCTTGCAGAAGTGATGGCAATTAGGAAAATAACTTTCCATGAAAGAAACTTTAGGTCTGAAGTGGCTAAAGGTTCAAAGGGCGGTTTCATAAGCTGACCATGAACAAGATTTAGATCACATGTCACCATGGTGGTGGTTTAATGGGAGTTTTTGTTAAAAGTAGGCCTCTCATAAATCTTGATATAAGTGGATGAGAGGAAATAGGTTGTTCATTGAAAGGTTTATGAAAAGCAGTAATAGCACTAAGATGGACCCTAACTGAATTGGTCTATAGACCAGAAGTTGATAATTGTAGAAGACACTCTAGTAGCAACTCTACAGGTACTAAAAGGGGGTTAAGTCCCTTTTGTGAACACCAGATAGAGAATTGTTTCCACTTGAAAGTGTAGGAACGTCTTGTGGAGGGGTTTTCTGGAAGCCAGAAGGATATCCTTTACTTCTTGAGAAAGGTTAACATCCTGGAATTCTAGGCTTTCAGTAACCAGGCCCTGAGATGTAGGGACTGGGGATTGGGATGCAGTAAAGATTCGTCCTCCTGTGACAGGAGATCTGGAGCATTCCCCAACATCAGAGGAGTGGTTTGAGAGAGACACAGAAGAGGATACCACATTTGCCGTGGCCAACGTGGAGCTATGAGTATCATATGGCCTCTGTCTCTCTGAAGTTTGAATAAAGTCTTGGGAATGAGGGGAATGGGTGGGAAAGCACAGAGGAAGTCCTGACCCCAGTTGAGTAGGAAAGCATCTCTTGCCTGACAGTGTGAGCCGGGATTCTGGAACAGAATCGGGGAAGTTTGGCATTCTGTGGACTTACAAAGAGGTCTATATATCTGGTGTTCCCCAGATTCGAAACACTCGAGCAAGATGGTATGAGTGGAGGGACCACTCATGTGGCAGCAGTATTCGACAGAGTTTGCCTGCCCACAAATTTTGAATGCCCGGAAGGTATACCGCAAACAGTTGAATTTGTAACTCTCTGGCGAGGGCCCATATTCGCATAGCTTCATTGCATAGCGACAGAGAGTCTGCTCCGCCTTGCTTGTTCACGTAGAACATAGCTACCTGATTGTCGGTTTGGACCAGAACTGTTTTGTTGCCGAGATAGCCCTGAAAGACTTGAATAGCACTGAAAATGGCTCTCAGCTCTAGGAGGTTTATGTGAAGGGAAACCTCCTGCGAGGTCCAAAGACCCTGAGTGGTGAGATCGTGCAAGTGGGCCCCCCAACCCATTTTGGACGCATCTGTCTTCAGAGTAGTTTGGCATAGAGGCTGCTGGAAAGGAGAGCCTACAAGGAGGTTTTCCAGGGATTGCCACCATTGCAGGGACAAAATCAGACGTGTGGTAGTTCTGATTTTGACTGTTAGTCGACCCAAGGCTTGTGACCATTGAGAGGAAAGGGTCCACTGGGCTGCTCGCATGTGGAGGCAAGCATAGGGAACCACATGGACAGTGGATACCATGTGTTCCAGCAGTTGAAGCATCTCCTGAGCAGTAAGGAATACCTTCATAGATGCTTGAGATGCCAGTTGTAGCATACGTAGACAGCGTGGCTGGGACAGGAAAACCCTTGACTGCCATGTGTCTAGACGAGCCCCTATTAATTCTAGAGATTGAGAGGTGGTGAGATGAGATTTTGGGAGGTTTATGACCAGCCCCAAGTATTGAAGAATTCTCATTGCTCGAGAGAGAGCGAAGCTGGCCTCAGGAGTTGTCGATGCTCGAATGAGCCAATCGTCTAAGTAAGGGAAAACGAATATTCCCAGAGTGCTCATAAATGCTGCTACCACTGCCATGCATTTTGTGAAGACTCTTGGAGCAGATGCTAGTCCGAAGGGAAGAACTCTGTACTGGAAGTGTCTTCCTTGGACCAGGAATCGAAGGAACGTCCTGCGATCTGAGTGGATGTACGCATCTCTTAGATCTAGAGAACATAGCCAGTCCTGACTTTGGAGGTATGGTAAAAGTGTTCCGAGGGAGATAATTTTGAACTTTTCTTGGAACAAATATTTGTTTAATTCTCTGAGGTCTAATATAGGTCTGCGTCCCCCCTGTCTTTTTTGGAATAAGAAAGTAGGGGGAGTAAAACCCTGTCCCCTGTTAGGGAATGGGTACTTCTTCGATTGCTCCTTGAGCTAGAAGTGATGTGACCTCCTGCCATAAGAGGTTGGTGGCAGGACCCTGAGAATTGAACTGTTTTATTACTGTAGGTGGGGGCAAGTTGAGAAAATGAAGCTTGTACCCCCAGTTGTACAATGGACAGAGTCCAATTTTCTGATGCTGTTTGTTGCCATCTTTTCGCAAAAAAGCATAGTCATCCTGGAATGGTCAAGGGTTCTGGACCTTTTGGGGCAGAATGACTAAGTTCTCTAGATAGAAGTCAAAGACCCTGAGGGGGCTGGGTCTGTTGAGCCAGGTGAGCTTTTTGAGCTTGCTTTGCTGTCTGTTCTGTTGTTGCCCCTTCTGGGGAACATGGAGTGGACAGTGAGTTTGATGGGTGGAAGATTGGTAAGGCTTCTTTTTCTTACTGAAAAAGGGGTTTTGAATATTTTCTTCTTTGCTGGGTTGGCTGTAGACTTTGACAATCTGTTTAAAGTAGTATTGTTAGATTCAAGCTGATTAGCCTTGTCCTGCCAGTCCCTGCCAAAGAGATTTTCTCCTGTGCAAGGAATGTTTCCCAGCTTTTCTTGCACCCACTGTTCTAAGTCTGATGCTTGAAGCCAAGCAATATGATGTGCTCCTATGGATATAGCAGAGGTTCTACTAATACATTCAAAGCAATCAAAGGTAGCACGGTTCATGAAATTTGAGACATTCTGGGCATGCTTGACCAGAATAAGGTCTTCTGCTTTTTTTTCCTACGAAACACAAGGACTAAGGAGCTCTAAGTCTTTTGTGACTTCTTCCAGGAACATTCCCATATAAAGAATGTAGGAACTGATCCTGGCTCCTAGCATGGAGGATTGAAAGCATCAACGGCCAAAGGCATCGAGAGTCCTGGATTCACAGCCTGGAGGATTAGAAGAATGTGCTTTGGCACTCCTGATCCTTCACATGGCCGATTCCACTACCATTGAATGGTGTGGTAACAGAGTTTTTGAAAACCAGGACAACTTGGCACTTGGTACATAGTGTCAAGGCATCGGGAATGTGAAGATATTGTTAAAGGAGTTTTCCATATTCTCAACATTAGATCATGTAAGATCTTGTGAACAGGAAGCATAGCTGCTTCCTTGGGAGCCATAGGGTATTGTGGAATTCTTAATTCTTCTGCCCTAGGTTCCTTTTCGGGAATCACAGTGACTGCAAGACCCTTTGCTAAATCACGTATGAAATCCTGGAAGGACATATCCTGTGGAGGAGACATTCTGCATTGAGGAGAAGGAACCGAATCTTCTAATAGATTCACTCTGGTACCAGTAGAATTGTCAGAGTCATCGGAATCGGAAGGCTCAAGCACTGGGTGCTCCTGTAACGCATGGTATCGGTACAGCTCAAAGTCGGTACTGAAATGTCTCGGTTCCTGATCCCCAATACCGGAGATTGGCATGGGGGGGAAGTAGTCCTGTCGAAGCAGTTACTGTTGGTATCGGTACCGATACATGTTGAACCGTCTGTTGTGGATCTTAGAGGTACCGAAGCCGCTAAGAGGGCTGCTAGACTGCATTTGATAGCAAGGATTCTGTGATCCATCACTCCTGCCGATGCCTGGGTGCCAGTGGAAGTGGTTACGACCTCAGAACATGACACCAGTAGTTCCGCAGAGGTGGAGGCCTCTGTAAAACCCTTGAGCCCCGTTAGTGCTTTGGAGCCCGAAGACTCCCGCCGGGGCTGTTTTGCCAGTGAAGTATCCTCGAGGGAAACACCAGTGGCATCTCGATACTTTGAAGGAGATTTACCCTTCGAGGAGTGGCTAGTCTTAGAAGACTTCAATTTGGTTACCTGAGATCCATGGGAGGACGATGAAGCCCTGGAAGACATCGATGCAACGAACATCGTGTCGGCGGCAAAAAGGGTATCGTGTTTGCAGCTCTATTCTGCAGGCCTCTTTTGGTCATCCTCATGTAGGAGAGACACTCTGTTTGACAATTTTAGACACCAATCATGGTACCGCCACATTTTGAGCATTTTTTGAAACCATTAGCTGGTTTCTCCATGCTTGAAGAAAAATGGGCCTAGTGCCCTAAATGGCACCTAGCACCAGAAGCAGGGAAAGATCCCTGAAGTAATACAAGGTGGTTGTTGTTGTTTTTTTTTTATTAAGGAAGAAGAAGAGAACTGGCGGTACCGGTAGGCATCAAATGAAGGCAGACGCGACCACAAAAAACAAGAAATAAATGATAATTACACTTACCTGGCAATTGTAGTTCCTTGAGTGACGACAGTTCAGTCCTCTACCTCTGGGTTGTCAACCTCCTCCTGCAGCTTGGAGACTGGTATGTCAGAATTATGACATCACTGGATATAGCCTGCTGATCTCTCTCCTCAATTCCAGTGTGAACTATTAACAAAGCAGACTTAAAGGAGCAACAAATAAGTAGCTATAACACAGCTTGCACCCTAACTTAATTTAACTATATGATTATGAGAACCTGCAGACAAGGCTTTCTTACGCCCCGCACTGCCACACATAGAATTAACTAGCGAACTTCTTGAAACTAGCCGATGAATAACTGACCTGTAGGTAGTGATTGTCCTCGTGGCAGCAATCTTCACCCCCCCCTGAAAACAGCTCTGGGTGGGATGGAGGACTGAACTGTCGTCACTCAAGGAACTACAATTACCAGGTAAGTTAATTATCATTTCCTTATCGTTCCTCCAGTTCAGTCCTCTACCTCTGGGATGTACCAGAGCAGTAATCATTGGGGGGGACCCTTCCAGCCAACACGCAACACCGCCGACCTGAAACAGGCATCATTAGTCGCTGCGACATCAAGACAGTAATGCTTACTGAACGTATGCAGCGACGACCAAGTCACCGCCCTACAAATCTCACTTGGAGGAACAAAACCATGCTCCGCCCAAGAAGATGCTTGCGCTTTGGTGGAATGAGCTCGCAAACCTTCAGGTACTGCCCGACCTTGCAATAGGTAGGCGGAAGCGATCGCTTCCCGGATCCACCTGGCAATAGAAGCCTTTGACGCCGCCTCTCCCTTGCGCATACCTCCAAACACAAATAACCGATCCGACTTGCGAAAAGACTTCGTAGACTTCAGATACTGTCGCAATGTTCACTTCACGTCCAAGCGATGCAAACTGCGGTCCAACGAGCTCCCTTCTAATGACCCTAGAACTGGCAAGCATACAGACTGACTCAAGTGAAAGGGAGAGACCACCTTAGGCAAGAACGAAGGCACTGGACGCAAAACGACCTTTTCCCTCGAGAAGGACAAAAAAGGGTTCCCTAGGAGACAACGCTTGCAACTCCGAGATGTGTCTAGCTGAACAGATCGCCACCAGAAATACGGTTTTTAATGTTAAATCCTTCACCGATGCTTGCTGCAATGGCTCAAAAGGCAACTTGGAAAGTGCCGTCAAGACCAAATTAAGATCCCACGGCGGAACCGTCACTCTACGTGAAGGCCGCAACCTAGTCACTGCCTTAAGAAAACGCACATCAGCATAAGCTCCAAGAGCTACTCCCTGAACCCTGCCGCGATAACAGGATAGCGCCACCAACTGCACGCGCAAAGAACTAGCTGCTAAACCCTTATCAAAACCGTCTTGCAAAAAGTTTAAAATGGTAGGAATGGAGACCGTTAGCGCCTGGATCTGCCGCCTTGAGCACCAATCCTCAAAAATATGCCAAATCCGCACATACGTCAATGAAGTGGACCGCTTCCGAGCCCTAAGCAGCGTAGCCACGACGGACGCTGAATAGCCTTTCTTCCTTAACCGAGCCCTTTCAATGGCCATACCATAAGCGAGAATCGATCCACTTGGGGCATGAAGAGAGGACCTTGCAACAACAGGTCCGCCCTTGCCGGAAGCCGCCAAGGCTGCCCGTCTAGAAGTCTTACCAGATCCGCGTACCACGGGCGTCTTGGCCAGTCGGGTGCTACTAGAAGCACCCTTCCTGGATGAGCTTCGATTCGTTGAATCACACGGCCTACCAACGCCCACGGCGGAAAAACAGAGAAGACCCGAGGTCGGCCACCGCTGCAACAGCGCGTCTATGCCCTCTGACATTCTCTCTCGCCTTCTGCTGAAGAATCGGCCTACCTTTGCTGACCGAAAGGTTGCCATCAAATCCATTATTGGCAGCTCCCAACGGACTAGTATCTGAGCAAAGACTTTGGGGTGCAACTCCCACTCTCCTGCATCTATCCGAACTCTGCTGAGGAAGTCTGCCATCACATTGTCTTTTCCTGCAATGTGCGCCGCCGAAATTGCCGCCAACCGATTTTCCACCCAGGCGAACAGCAAATCCGCCTCCTCCTCCATTGCTGTACTCCCCGTGCCATCCTGACAATTGATGTAGGCGACCGTCGCAGAGTTGTCGGACAGCACCCGAACTGGGCGACCTAGCACTAAATCCTCGAACGCCTGAAGCGCTCGAACAACCGCTCGCAGTTCCAACCGATTTATCAACCACGCAGCCTCCAGCAGCGACCAAACCCCCTGCGAGAACCTGCTCCAATGGGCACCCCAGCCCACGAGGCTGGTGTCCGTCAGCAATGGAAGCCACTCCGGCTGCTCCAGCGACATTCCAGCCGAAAACGAAGATGGGAGCAGCCACCACCGCAGAGACTGTCATACCTTGGATGGACACGGAAGCCATTTGCTCAACAGATCCGTCTGATGAGACCAGCGGCGAAGCAGAGCCCTCTGTAAAGGCCGCATATGTACCTTGGCCCAAGGCACTGCCTCCAGGGTCGCCGCCATTGTTCCTAGTACGCGGAGGTATGACCATGCCGACGGAGCTGGAGTGGCTCTGAACTTTCGCACCAGATTGCAAAGTGCCTGCGCCCTCCTCATCAGCAAAAATACCTTTCCTTTGCGAGTGTCGAACTGAACCCCCAGATATTCAAGAACTTGAGCAGGTTGCAGGCGGCTTTCGGTCGGATTGATCACCCAACCAAGACTCTGCAAGAACTCCACTACTCTGTTTGTCACCTGTATGCTCTCTGCCTCGGACTTCACTCGAATCAACTAATCGTCGAGGTACGGGTGCACCAAAATGCCTTCCTTGCCCAACGCCGCCGCCATGATCACCATAATCTTGGTGAACGTACGCAGTGCCGTCGCCAGACCGAAAGGCAACGCCTGGAACTGATAACGACCCCAAGGAAAAGCGAACCTTAGAAACTTCTGATGAGCCGCCTGGATGAGAATGTGCAAGTAGGCCTCTGTTAAATCCAGCGACGTTAAGTACTCTCCCTGACGCACTGCCACAATGACCGAATGCAATGTTTCCATGAGGAAGTGCGGCACTCTCAGGCAACGATTTACCCCCTTGAGATCTTCTCTGCACGGGAAATACCTCTGCCTGCAGCTGGTGCATAGTCGCTGCGAGAAGGACCCCCCTCCCCCACTCAGCGGCTACCGAAAACAAGAGAAATAAAAGAAACCCAAAATTAAAACCAAAAGTAAAAAAAAATTAAACAAAACTAAAACAAAACTAAAAGAACGGCGATAGGACAACAGCCCTGGCTCCCACGTTGTTCCGCAGCCATGCGGCTTCCCGCGCCACCTAAAATGGCCGCTGGGAACCCTGAAGCTAAAAAGAGTGCCAAAATAAAAGCCGGCCTAGCGCTCTGAGGTAGGTAACTGATCTCCTCCTTCTGCCAATGCAGCCTGCCACTGGTGAAGGGCTTACTGGGCAGGTCTGCGCTGTCACACGATTCTCCCCCAGAGCCGTCTAGCACTACCGGCCAAAGTGAAACCCACCGGGCTGTTCAGGCAATCCGCCGGTCCGTCGGGGCCGTGTGCTGCAGTTTCGGCAGCCCAGCAGAGTTCTCACCTCCAAGGAAGGCCTCTCCCCCGTAGCGTCCGGGGGGGGGGGGGGGGGGAGAGATCCTCTGGCGAAAGGGAGACTGATCCTCTCTACTGTTTCCTTTGTGTTTCTTGTTTTTTTTTTTTTAAGTGTGACAGACAGGGAGCAAAAAACTCGAATCTGTCAGCCCTTTTTTTTTTTTTTTTAAAGGGATAAAACCCAAAAAATATTTGGAAAGCCCAAACAAGTAATTTAACTACACTAAGCCTATCCTCTCCTTATCTGTTCCTCTAGTGAGCCTCATCCAAGGCTCACAATTTCCTCCTGCTGCATGGAGACTGGTCACACTGGAATTGAGGAGAGAGATAAGCAGGCTATATCCAGTGATGTCATAATTCTGACATACCAGTCTCCAAGCTGCAGGAGGAGGCTGACAACCCAGAGGTAGAGGACTGAACTGGAGGAACGATAAGGAAAGGTAAATTTTCTGCAGTGACAGGGTACCACATTCTGCCAGCTCCGCGGAAAATGAAGAACTGAAGTGAGAGAAGTACAGAGGCGGGAAGGCAGCACGCATGCATTGTGGGATACTCCCAAAAGCTTTCCTATTGGACACTGGGGAGCATTCCCGTGCAGGCTCCGTCGGTACCGACGATACCCATATGTGAAGACTACGTTCCTGGAGATACAACTTTTACATCTGGGTGCATGTCGTTGAGATGAGGCAGATGCCCTGGTACATTATCGAAAACAAGAATCTTGAAATGGATATTGTTTTTAAAGCAGTGCTCTTTAACCTGGGGAATGAAGCAATTCAAAAACCAGTCTTCAAACACTAGCGTCATCCATGCTTTTTTGTTATGATGATAATGCATGGAAAATAAATGCTTGCTGACATTTTTGAAAGTTCTCAGGTTTTCAGAATGGTAAATCAATAACGGTTTGCGTTTAAACCCGGTCACATTACCACCAAGAAAAAGTGTAACATAGTCTTTGACCTCCTTAAAAACTGGCACATTTGTCTTTGCTTCTTGATGGATGTACATACACTCCTGTATATGCTACCAAAATAACTGGTCTCATCAACATTAAAGATTTGCTCAGGCAAATAATTTTTATTTACAATGATTTTATGCAGCTCTTCTTTAAATGCTGCAGCGCCTTCTGTATCAGCACTTGCTGCATCACCACTAACCTTCATGTTGTGAAACATATGAAGTCTTTTGAACCGCTGGAACCAACCATGACTAGCTATAAATGTCTGGGTATACAAAGGATCATCAGCACGGTCCGTTTAGGGTATCAAAAAGACTTCTGGCCTTCGCATGTATCGTTAGTAAACTTAGCGGTATCAGTTTCTGGATTTCATCCTCCATCCACGGACTAACAGTTTTTCCATATCATCAATCAGCCCAGATCTTTTCTTGGTGCTGATGGTTGATCTTACTGATGTCGATGATTTAACAGCTGCAGTTATCTTCTGCTTGTTAATTTAGGATAGTTGAAATTGTTGACTGCGAAAGTCCAAAGTCACATGTTAGGATTGATACTGGTTTACCGCCTTCATGTTGAGAAATTATCTTTAATTTCATATCCAGATCAATTGCCTTCCTCCTCTTCTCTCCTGCCTCATGGAATCAATGGAATGTTTACTGGCCATGAGTAGGGTTTGCGATGAACACAAAGAAATACGATACAGGAAGTGCGCGAGAGTGGGATGCTGCTGCCGCACATGCATACATTGTTTGGCAAAATGTCACTATCGTAAGTTCAAAGGTGTTACAATCATTTTTTGATATCGTTAAGTCCAAAATATCACAAGTCTGATGATCATAAGTCAAGAAAGATGTAAAGATGCTGGGAAGCAGGACCGTACTGAGCCCTGTGTGAGTGGTGCGGCCGCACAGGGCACAAAGACTTAAGATGTGTATTTCGGCTCTCTGCCGTTGCCTGCCGCCGCCACTTTAGCAGTGGCAGGCAACGGCAGAGAGCCGAAATGCGCCCCTTAAGTCTTCTCGCCGGCACACTAAGCAGGTCTGGTCTCTCGGAGGGTCCAGACCTGTTTAGTGTGCCAGCGAGTTGCACATTGGGTGTGCGCCTCTTCTCTCCTGCCCCCCCATAAAGTGGCTAGATGGAGGTGTGGGGGGGGGGGTGCACGCCCGATGTGAAATTCGCACAGGGCGCTTTTTACCGTCGATACGGCCCTGCTGGGAAGTTACCCATGCCTGAAATGGTATTTAAAGATGATGTATCAGAAGAATTTAAACAAATATCGATAAACCGGGAAGATGTATTACAACTATTTGATAAACTAAAGAGTAGCAAATCACCTGGACTGGATGGGTATACATCCCAGGGTGCTGAAAGAACTGAAATACGAGATTGCAAACCTACTATTAGTAATCTGTGAAATATCAGTAAAATCATCTGTAGTACATGAAGATTGGTGGTACATTGGCCATTCTCCAATTTTTAAAAAGAGTTCCAAGGGTGATCCAGGAAACTACAGACTGGTGAGCCTGATGTCAGTACTGGGCAAAATGATAGAAACCATTATAAAAAATAAAATTAGAGAACATGTAGAAAGTTATGGTTTAATGGGAGAAAGCCAGCATAGATTTAGCTAAGGAAGGTCTTGCCTTACTAATCTGTTATATTTTGTAAAAGGTGTGCCCAAACAGGTAGATAAAGATGAGCCAGTTGATCTAATGTAGATAGATCAACTAGATCACATAGATACCAACGCACCCCTGCATCCTTGTCAGCATGGATTTCGTGAAGCGCATGGTGTCGAAACGCTACTTACAACCCTATTCAACACTCTATCCATAGGTATGGATAACATCAGACAAGGCTTTGTTCTAATCTTCATGGACATTGCCGCTGCCTTTGACACAGTAGACCATGAAGTTCTCCTTCAACGCCTCAGAGAGAAGGGAGTTCACGGTTCAGCTCTATCATGGTGCGCGTCATACCTCACTGACCGTTGGCAACACGTCCATTCTGGCCCTTCCACCTCCGACCCCTTCCTCCAAACAAAAGGTGTTCCACAAGGCTCCTCCTTATCTGCCTTGCTGTTTAACATTTACATGCAACCCATCTGTGACCTTATCCACTCATTTAACATCAACTGCCTGGTCTATGCCGACGACGTCTTGATGTACATGCCAATCTCGACAGAACATCTTGACCTCTCCCCTCTAATCAAATGCTTTGACGCAGTCACAGATTGGATAAATGCACAAAGGCTTAAGTTAAACTTCAAAAAGACAGAAGCCCTCTTCGTCACCAGGAATCCGGCATTTATTCCACCCCTGTCCATCAAAGTTCGTGATGCAGGGCTCATATGCAAGACTACAGTAAGATACCTGGGAGTTACACTTGATCAGCAGCTTAATATGAAGGCTCATATCAATAACATAACAAAATTGGTCTATCATAAAATCCGAACCCTCTGCCATCTTCATCAGCTGTAAGAACCTGAAGACTTTCGAACTGTTTTTCAGGCCCTAATAATGCCTCACCTTCACTACGCCAATGCGATATTACATGGCCTACCAAAGAGCACGACCAACCCCTTACAACTTGCAATGAATTCAGCTGCAAGAATCCTTCATGGAGCCTCCAGAAGATCCCACATTACCCCAATACTAAAACAGTTGCATTTGCTGCCCATACAAGCCAGGATCTCTTTCAAGATTCTAACTATGACCCACAAGGCCATCAAGAAATACCCGGCTACTGCCATTACTGACCTAGTATCAATCACACCTCCTAACCGGGTAAGGAGATTGAATGCTTCAAATACCCTTATTCTACCTAAGGCAAGCACTAAGTGCTCCCAAGTTACCAGATCTAGAGCCTTTGCCTTCTTTGCACCATCCTGCTGGAACGCTCTACCGGCGACTATCAGAACCATCAGTGATCTCTCCCAATTCAAGAAGGCACTGAAACATCACCTTTTTCTCCTTCACTACGATGTCTCAGTCTCCCCCTCACACTCACCTACTTTCACACCTCAAGGCAGCACCTCAAGCTCATGCATCTAGCATTCTTAGACTAAATACTCGCAATCACACTTTAACCCCCTCCCACCATGAGAAGCTTGTGCAGTTCATATAACCCGTTATATAGCTGCATAAAGTGGCTTGTATATATTTATCATGTTTTCCCTGTTAAGAAACTTGTTTAATGTTTACCCAAGTTATTATACCTGTTTATTGTAAGCACAAATCACTAAACCGAGATGTGTAGTTCAATGTTCATTGTAAACCGCACTGATGTCAAATAGCGCGGTATAAAAGAGACTGTAAATAAATAAATAAATAAATAATGTATCTGGATTTTCAGAAAACCTTTGACAAGGTCCCTCACAAGAGACTCCAGGTAAACTTAAAAAGTCATGGGACAGGAGGCAGTGCGTTATGGATCAGAAACTGGCTAAAAGGTGTGCACAGACAGGTAGATAAAGATGAGCCAGTTGATCTAATGTATCTGGATTTTCAGAAAACCTTTGACAAGGTCCCTCACAAGAGACTCCAGGTAAACTTAAAAAGTCATGGGACAGGAGGCAGTGCGTTATGGATCAGGAACTGGTTAAAAGATAGAAAGCAGAGAGAAGGGTTAAATGGCCAATCTTCTCAATACAGAAAGGTGAATAGTGGAGAATCCCAGGGATCTGTGCTGGGCCCGCTTCTTTTTAACATATTCATAAATGACCTGGAAATAGGAATAATGAGTGAGGTAATCAAACTTGCAGATGACAAAATTATTCAAAGTTGTTAGAATAAAAGAGGATTGTAAAAAAATTGCAAGAGGACTTTGATAAACTGGAAATTGAACATCCAAATGGCAGATGAAATTTAATCTGGATAAGTGCAAAGTTATGCATTGTTCAAGTCCAGGCTAAAAACCCACATCTGAGATTGCTTTTTGATTCTGATGCTCCTCATTCTCTTGCCCACTACTTATGTGTATATTGCTATAATCTGGTCCCCAGTTTTTGTGATTTTTTTTTCATCTTGATTAGATTGTAAACTCTGATAAGCAGGGACTATCTTAATCTATCTATATGTAAAGTGCTGTGCATGCCTTGGAGCGCTATACAAATGATTAGTAGTAGTAGCACTTAGGGAAGAACCCCCCAAACTACGGTTACACAATTAAAAGTTTCGCATTAGGAAGCATCACCCAGGAAAGGGATTTAAGCTTCAATCATGGATAATAAATTGAAACCCTCTGCCCAGAGTGCAGCAATGGCCATGAAAGCCAATAGAATGCTAGGAATCATAAGGAAAGAAATGGAGAATAAAACCAAAGATATTATACTGCCTTTGTTTCATTCCATGGTGAGACTGGCACCATGAATACTGCATGCAATTCTGGTCATCATATTTTAAAATGAATATAGCAGAATTAGAAAAGGTAGAGAGAAGAGCCACCAAAATGGTAAAGGGGATGGAAGGATACCCCTATGAGGAAAGGCTTAAAAGACTAGGGCTCTTCAACTTGGAAAAAAGACTGCTGAGGGGAGATATGATAGAGGTCTATAATTTAATGAATGGAGTGGAACGGGTAAATGTAGATGACCTCAGTCTCCTCTACCCTCCTGCTACAAAGCCTGCGGTCCTCTCATCTGCCTTGCACTGACCACCTCGGTCTGTTCTTTCATTGCTCTCACTCAAAGCCACCCTCCCTACCCTGTTCTCCCTCAATGGCCCCCCTCTTCTCCCTCAATTTCCCCCCCCCCAATACGTCCCCCCCTTTGCGCTATTCTCGCCGTATCACTCCATTCACCCTTCAACGTTTTCCCAACTACAGCCGAACTCCTCCCTCCTGATTTTTCTTCTCTCCTCCCTGATTCTCAAGCTTCTCTTTGGGCTTCTAAGCTCTCTGCAGCTCTCGATGGCTTAGCCCCCCTTCAACCCTGCCCCGCTCGCCAACGCCCTTCACAACCTTGGTTCCACAATGGTCTACACACCTGTTACTCACTCACCTCTGCCGAGCCGAGCGACTATGGCGGAAAGCTCCCTCCCAGCCACACTATCTTCATTTAAAACACATCACTCACACTATTGCTCTAAAGTTCATCTTGCCAAACAGACATACTTCTCTAATGCCATCTCCTCTGCCCCTAACCAGACCCGCCATCTCTATTCCACTCTGAAAACTCTCACATCTCTTCGCCCCAATTCCACCGTCACATCCGTCCAACCAAATCCCCCCCTCCACTACTTACATCATTCTTTAGCACTAAAATCTCTTCCCTCAGGGCATCATTGCCCTCCTGTCCCCCCCCATCTCCTCCCCTCCTTCTACCTCATTCCCCCCCCATCTCACAACCCTCACACACATGGGACACATTTTCTCCAATCACTACAGCTGAACTCATCTGTTAGATTTCCTCATCCAATAAGACATATTGCTCTCTTGACCCTATCCCTTCCTCTTGGATACTTACTCCTTCTCTGGCACTCGTACCTCCTATCCTCACTATCATCAACACAAGTCTTGCCACAGGCACCTTTCCTCGCTCCTGGAAGCACGCCCTTATCCGCCCTATCCTTAAGAAACCCTCACTCGACTCTCTAGTCCCAGCACACTATCGCCCTGTCTCTAACCTTCCCTTTCTTTCTAAACGTCTCAACAAAGCCGTCTTTGCACAGCTCTCTCACCATTTGGACTCCACCAATTTCCTCCACCCCCATCAGTCAGGGTTCCGACAAGGCCACAGTGTTGAAACTGTTCTGCTTGCCTTCACCAATGCTCTCCATGTGGCTCACGACTGTGGTGACCTCTCGGTGGCGGTATCTTTGGACCTATCTGCAGCCTTCGACTTAGTTGACCACTCTCTTCTTCTCCTTCGTCTCCGTGAGGCTGGCCTCTGCAGCACAGTCTATCGGTGGTTCCACTCTTCTCTCCTCCTGGTCCTGCACAGTCCTCTCTTCATCCTCCTCTACTCCCCCCTCTGATCCATTCCCGTTACCTTGCGGGGTACCCCAGGGTTCTGTTCTGGCACCTCTTCTTTTTAATCTTTTTTTAGCACCGCTCGCTTTACTAATACAGCAATCTGGGATTTCCGCTTTCTATTATGCAGACGATCTAGTTCTTCTCCACCACACTTCCCCTCTTCATCCTGACCTTTCTGCTCTAAATACTTGTCTCTCAATGGTCACTGACTGGCTGACTCTAAACTGTCTGCATCTTAACTTAGCCAAAACTGTTGCAATTTGGTTTACCCACGGTAGTCCCCCCCCCCCTACACTGGCCCCCTCTTTCTCAGGATCCTCCATACCCCTAGTGTCCTGTTTCCGCTACTTGGGTGTCTTCTTTGACTCAGATCTCTCCTTTCATGCCCATGTCTCACACGTCACCAAAACCACCTCCTTTTTCCTGCTCCAGATTCGTGCAATTCGCCCCTTTCTCACTCCACCTGCTCTTACCACTCTACTTCTGTCACTAGTTATGTCACAGGTTGATTTCTCTAACTCTGTTTTCATAAGCCTCTCGAAATCACAATTAGGTAGATTACACCGAATTCAGAACACCGCTGCCTGTCTTATCACTTCCTCCTCCCAGTGGGATCATGTTACACCTCTCCTCTTCCATCTACATTGGTTACCTGTTTCTTTTTGTACTCACTTCAAATTACTTACTCTAGTTCACAAGGCTCTTCACACTAGCACTCTGCAATATCTGGCAGATCTCAACACATTCCACACCCCCAGACACCCCCCCCCCACCGCTCGTTCCACCTAAACCGTCTTCATCTTCCCTCCCCCTCCCACGCTCACCTCCAATCCACACGCTCCTCTGCATTCTTTTTCATCAGCCCGGCACTCTGGAACTCACTCCCCACTTCCCTCAGACTAGAACCCCATCACAACACTTTCAAACAAAACCTAAAAACCCATCTCTTCTCTCTGGCTTTTGACCTCCCCCCCCCTTTAGTCTGATCCTGTCCCCCTATGTACAGTCCTGTATGCCTTTCTCTGTCTGTCCTATCAACAATTGTAATTTCCTTTTCCCTTTCTGTCCCTGTGCCTATTTCTAATTGTTTGCAATTTTGTGAACCGCTCTGTTTGCTAAGGAAGGGCGGTATATCAAATAAATAACCATAACCATAGTTGTTTATTCCATCAAAAAGTAGTAAGACTAGAGGACACACAATGAAGCTACAATGTAACCCATTTAAGACTAATAAAAGAAAATACATTTTCACTCCACACATAATCAAACTCTGGAATTCATTACCAGAGGATGTGGTAAAAGCTGTTAATGTAGCTGGGTTTAAAAAAGATTTGGACATGTTCCTGGAGGAGAAGTCCATAAACCATTATTAAGGAGGACCAGGGAAATCCACTGCTTACCCCAGGATAAGCATCATAGAATCCACGCAGCTTTAGTGAACCTGACAGGTACTTATGACCTGGATTGGCCACTGCTAGAAACATGATACTGGTCTCGATGAACCTTGGTCTGACCCAGTAAGGCAATTATGTTCTTATGATTTTGAGAGGTATATCAGGTTAAAATGTGGCATCTAGAATCATAACGGGAACAAGACTAAAGGATCACATCACACCTACTTTAATTGACCTGCATTGGCTCCCAATCAGTGCCCGAATACAGTATAAAATCATAGTCACCACATTCAAGCTCCTCCATAACATCGCGCCCTCTTACCTCGGCTCACTTGTGTCAGCCCAAACAAATAACAGGAGCAGATGTTCCCCGAGCCTCAACACCCTACTGGTCCCCGGCCGCCTGAGGCACGTCAATGTCCAGACCAGCAACCGAGCATTCTCGTTCATAGCACCTCAACTCTGGAACAAGCTACCAGTAGATCTAAGAGCGTGCAGTGACTTAATGGTCTTCAGAAAACAACTCAAGACGTACCTATTCCAGTCACACTTCAACACTACATAATCTCAATCCACAAAGCAAATTGTATGAACCATGTCAGCAATGAGATCGCCACCAATAGACTCACTGATGTGTGAATATGTATCTGCTTGTGTAAATTGTAACTTCTTTTGTAAATACTAATTGTAAATATCCCCTTATCAATGTGTCTAAACCTTATCCCTGTGTGCTGTGAACTGTACTATTCCCACTAATCATACTGTGTGCTGTGAACTGTACCTTTTCCACTAATCATCCTGTGTATTGTAAATTATGGCCAGTACAGCCACTCTTTTTCTGTATTGGAAAACCGCTGCTGATCGCTGGAAGTAGCGGGATATAAGTGTACACTAAATAAATAAAATAAAATAAAATAAATAAATAAAAATATTTGGGCACCTCATGTCTGGCCCATTTTGAAGGATGGTGCTCCACAGACAATTGTTCATTTTGATGTTGATGCTAAAGCTCCATAAGGTGAAATTAGACTTACCTGCTAATTGTAGTTCCTGGAGTGTAGCCAGGCTAGTCCCGGACCTCTGGGTTCCCTATCTCATCCAGCAGCTTTGGAGACTGAGAAAACTCCTCCTCTTTTTTATGATGTCACTGGTATATCCATTCGGGATCTGCCTCCTGCCATCAGTAACCTATTGACAAAGCAGACTCACCGGAGACACAAGTAAGTGTGTAAACACTAAAACAAATTGACTAAATCTTCGAGATTAAAGAATAAACTATGTACAAACAGAACGGAATGCTCTGCTACCATTTTGACTTTAAGAGACGCAGGCTTCTCTCTAAGAGCGAGGGAGAAAGAAAGCCTCCTAGAAAAAATCTAGTTACACTTCCACAAGCGCCCGTATAAGCGCAATAGAGAATACATGCTTACCTGTAAATGATGTTAATCTTTAAGACGGAAACACTTCAGGCGACGGTTACGCTACAGATACAGGGTAGGGATTCGGGACTAGCCTGGCTACACTCCAGGAACTACAATTAGCAGGTAAGTCTAATTTCACCTTCCTGTTCGTGTAACCAGGCTAGTCCCGGACCTCTGGGTAAGTACCAGAGCAGTGAGCTCATCAAGCATGGGAGGGTCCCGAAACCCCCGCCTGAAGTACAGCAGTCCCAAAGGCAGTATCAACTGCCCCTTGGACGTCCAGGCGATAATGTCGTACAAAAGTGTTTAAGGAGGACCACGTGGCCGCCTTGCAAATCTCTAGTGGCGGAACCCACCGAAGCTCCGCCCATGAAGAAGCTTGCGCTCTGGTGGAGTGAGCACGAAGGCCCTCCGGCACGGACCTGCCTTTTAGCATATACGCCGATGCTATAGCCTCTTTAATCCATCTGGCAATGGATGCTTTGGAGGCAGCTTCGCCCTTCCGGGGACCCGCGAAGAGAACAAAAAGTCTATCCGACTTTCGGAAACTAGCCATCCGAGTAAGATACTTCTTTAACGCCCGACGAGTATCCAAACTGTGGAAATTGCCAGCACCAGGGTCCGCCGAGCGCCTCAAAAATACCGGCAAAGAAATCTCCTGATTTACATGAAAGGGGGATACCACCTTAGGGAGAAATGAAGGAACAGTCCTGAGGACCACTTTCGACGAGAAAAACACCAAATAGGGCTCCCTGCAAGAAAGAGCCTGCAATTCGGAAATTCTTCTCGCCGAACAAATAGCCACGAGAAACACGACCTTCAAAGTGAGATCTTTAAGAGACGCCCGGGAAAGCAGCTCGAAGGGCTCGCCCTGTAAGGCGTCCAGGACGGAGGGAAGATGCCACTGAGGTACAAAGGGACGCGACGGAGGTCGCAAGAGCGACCCTGCCCGTAGGAAGCGTTTAACATCACCATGACATGCAAGCGATTGCCCTCCAACCTTACCTCTGTAGCAGGACAGCGCCGCGACCTGCACCCGGCAAGGACGACGGAGCTAAGCCTTTTTCGAAACCATGCTGAAGAAAATCTAAGATTTGAGGGATGGAGGACCTCAATGCCACATACTGTCTGTCCGAACACCAAGCCTCAAACACACGCCAGACCCGCACATAGGCCAAAGACGTAGACCTTTTCCTGGCTTTCAACAGAGTGGTTATGACGGACGCCGAATAGCCTCTTTGGCGCAACCGCGCCCGCTCAAGAGCCAGGCCGTAAGCGAGAATCGATCCACGTGAGGCATGAGGAGGGGCCCCTGCGACAGAAGATCCGGTCGGTTCGGAAGCCTCCACGGCTTCGCCACTAGCAATCTTACCAGATCCGCGTACCAGGGTCTGCGCGGCCAATCTGGAGCAATCAGTAGGACGCGACCTGAGAACAACTGGACCCGCTGCAGGACTCTGCCGATGAGGACCCATGGAGGAAAGATGTACAGGAGCTGGTCCTGCGGCCAAGTCTGACTGAGAGCATCGAGACCTTCCGACATACGCTCCCGACGTCTGCTGAAGAAGCGATCCACCTTCGCTGACGCAAACGTCGCCATGAGGTCCATGGCCGGTAAGCCCCACCTGCGTACGAGCATTTGGAAGACTTCGGGATGTAGAACCCATTCTCCCGGGTCCACCCGAAAGCGACTGAGAAAATCCGCTTGCACGTTGTCGACTCTGGCCAAATGCGCCGCTGACAGGGCCAGTAAGTTCCCTTCCGCCCAAGTGCACAGGGCTGCGGCTTCGTCCTCCAGCCGAACGCTGGTGGTGCCCCCCTGTCTGTTGACGTACGATACCGCTGTGGCATTGTCGGAGAACACGCGAACCGCCGTATTTTGAACTAACGGCTGAAACGCTAGGAGTGCTAGGAAGATCGCTCGCAATTCCAACTGGTTGATGGACCAAGTCCTTTCCTGGGGAGACCAGGCCCCCTGTGCGAACCTGCCTTGACAATGAGCACCCCAGCCGCACAGGCTGGCATCGGTCATCACTGTGACCCAGGACGGAGCTTCCAATGGTTGCCCCGCCGCTAAGGACGCGGGACACAACCACCATCGTAGCGACTGGCGCGTCACCTCCGGACATGGCAATCTCCGGGTCAGAGGATCTTCTTGATGCGACCACCGGCGCAGCAAAGCTCGTTGTAAGGGTCGCATGTGTGCTCTCGCCCAGGGCACCGTTTCTATGGACGCGGCCATCGTCCCTAGCAACTGAAGGTAACTCCAAGCCGACGGCGCGCGGCAGCGAAGGAAACGGATCACCAGACTTCTGAGGTTCCGAGCCCGGTCGCACGTGAGGAACACCTTCCCGATCTTGGTGTCGAAGCGGGCTCCGAGATACTCGAGATTCTGCGAGGGAGACAGGTGACTCTTCGCCAAGTTGACAACCCAGCCGAGCTCCTCCAGAAACGCCACTACACGAGCCGTGGCGGACTCGCTCTCGGCACGCAACTTCGCCCGAATCAACCAGTCGTCGAGGTACGGATGAACTAGAATACCTTCGCGCCTCAGTGCTGCCGCCACCACCACCATGACCTTTGTGAAAGTGCGTGGCGCCGTCGCCAAACCGAACGGCAGGGCGCGGAACTGATAGTGTCCGAACGGGACAGCGAATCTGAGGAATTGATGGTGCTCCGGCCGGATGGGGATGTGGAGATACGCCTCCGACAAATCCAGAGAAGTAAGAAACTCTCCCCGTTGGACTGCTACTATTACCGACCGCAGAGTCTCCATATGGAAATGTGACACGCGGAGACACCGATTCACCCCTTTGAGGTCTAAGATGGGACGGACTCCTCCGTCCTTCTTTGGAACAACGAAGTAAATGGAGTATCGACCGCCTCCGCGTTGGTCTGGAGGAACCGGTACTATGGCTCTGAGCTGCAATAACCTTTGAACGGTAACTCTCATTGACACGATCTTGGAGGGCGACTTGGCGGGGGACCGAACAAAGGCGGGACGAACAGGCTTCCGCAACTCCAGCGCGTAACCTTCTCGAATCACCTCCAGAACCCACTGGTCTGACGTTACCCGGACCCAGGCAGGATAAAAGTCTTGCAACCGGCCCCCCACCGGCACCAAGCTTGCCTGGGCCCCCCTTATCTCATTGCTGCTTTTTGGCCGAGAAGGCAGAGGACGAGGAAGGGCCAAAACCTCTTCCCGCCCCTCGAAACCCCCGGAAACCTTGACCTTTGCTAGCGTACCGGCCCCTTTGATTGGGAATGAAGCGCTGCGACCGAAACCGACAAAAATCTCGCAGCTGACCTCTACCCCCCTGATAAGGACGGGCTGGCTTGGGCTTATCTTCGGGCAGCTTACCTCCTTTGGACTCGCCCAGATCTTTGACCAATTTCTCCAAGTCCTCCCCAAACAAAAGACGCCCTTTAAAGGGTAGTTTGCTTAAACGAGCCTTGGAAGAAGTGTCCGCAGCCCAGTTACGAAGCCATAAATAACGCCTGGCCGCTATAGCTGATGCCATGCTGTTGGCCAGGCTACGCATCAGATCATACTGCACGTCGGCCAAATAGGCTGCTCCGGACTCTAACTTGGTCAGCTCTCCAGGCTCTTCTGCTTCCCGGCCACCCTGCGCCCGCTGAGACCAGCGGAGACAGGCCCTAGCCACCCAGGCACCACACATGGCTGCCTGGAGCGACAAGGCATTGACATCAAAAACCTGTCGCAAGAGAACATCCAACTTTCTATCCTGTGGGTCCTTGAGAGCTGCACTACCCTCCACGGGGATGGTAGTTTTCTTAGTGACCGCCGAAACGGCGGCATCAATCTTGGGGGACTTAAAGACTTCTTTATCTTGATCTAACAATGGATACAGACGGCCCATGACTCTCGAGCCCTTCAGCGGAGCTTCCGGCACGTTCCACTCCTCCTGAATCATCTCTCGGAAGACACGGTGTACCGGAAACGCCCGCTGAGTCTTGCGGAACACCTGCAGCAAAGGATCTTCAAGGGTGTCATCGTCGGTCGCACCGGGAACCAGCATATTTAGAACTTTGAGGGATTCCACTATTAAAGCAGGAAGCTCCTCCTTTCGGAATACGCAAACCACTCTGGCCTGATCCTCCTTCTCCGATAGTTCGCCTTCCTCCAGCTCCTCTTCTGCTTCCAAGTCACGGACGTCTTCCTCTGACAACTGCCCCTCAGAGAGTATAGAACCATCCGCCGAGAAGGCCTCAGTCCGCGGCCTCTTGGGTCGGACGGCGGGCTCCTCGGCTAGCGAAGCCATCGCGGCTCTCTTTAAACCCGTGACTGGCTCCTGCCGCTGGACCTGCTGTGAGCCAGCAAGTAAGGCGTTTTGCAGAAACATCACAAACTCGTTGGAAAATATGGTTGTCCAGTCCTTGGGCAGAGGGGTTGCAGGCCTAACCATATCCGGGGCAGAAGAGGGCCCTGCCACCGGCTCTTCCCGGACTGCCTCCACCACTGGGGCGGAAGAACTGCCGGTCTCAGGCAGCTGGGCCTCCTCCTTATCTGACTTGGAGGGGTCCATGCCAGAGGAATCCCTTACACAGGCTTTACAGACGCCTGATGAGCTTTTCCTCAAGCCACAAACCAGGCAAAGTGGCTTAGAGGACATGGCAGCCCGGAGGTGTAGAAAAGAGAGCCTAATTTCCCCTGAGGAAAAAGTTCTCAAAATCACCGAGGGCTATGCAGGAGCCCCCCGATGCCGTTTTATTTATTTTTTTTTTTAATATGCCCTCACCCGAGCAGAAGAATAAAATCCTCGAAAAACCCCTCCGGAATAACCAAAAAGCAAGGAGAAGGAGCCCTGAGGAGAGTCGGGTAGAAGTAGTGAGAGCAGCAATAAAAGCTGCGGGCACCACGCGGCTAGGCCCGACACGCTGATTTGCGCGCCAAAACAATCAGTGACAGAAAAGAGCCGAAGACTGGCCTGCTTACCTCGCAGCACGGCGTGTCAAAGGAGCCTCCGCAAACAGCCCATAAACAGCAGGGAAAAATGAACCGCTGAGCAGCATCCACGGAGGAAGACTAGCTCCACAAGCAGTCTGCTCCGGGAAACGCAGGAAGGATCGCCCCGAGCCTGCCAGCGCACTTACAGGCAGCCTTCTGTGTGGCGCTGGCTAGGCTGGCCTGAGATTCGCTCCCATCGGCAGTGTGCAGGAAAAGAAAATATCCACAGAGACCCCTAAATAAGGGAAATCTGATACAACGATGCTTAAAAGATGCAAGCTGGGGAAAGAAGGGGGGGGGGAAGAGTGCAGGGAAAAAGAGAAGCGAGACGCCTCAAGATCTCTTAAAGAAACAGTCCTTTCAATCAAGGGCTGCCCTCCCTAGTAAGAAAATCAGGTAAGACACTGTGAAATCTATCCCAAAATTAACTTAATTGTCTCTCCAGTGAGCCCGGAACTCCGGGCTCCTATCTCACAAGCTGCTTGGAGACTGAGGTAACTGATGGCAGGAGGCAGATCCCGAATGGATATACCAGTGACATCATAAAAAAGAGGAGGAGTTTTCTCAGTCTCCAAAGCTGCTGGATGAGATAGGGAACCCAGAGGTCCGGGACTAGCCTGGTTACACGAACAGGAACTAGCATTGAACACACTTACTCTAACACTAGACCCTAACTTTTTGAAGAAGAGTTGAAAGTGGCTATTCTCAGATATAATGTTATCCTGCTGTAAACTCAGCTCTGAAGAGGACACAGTAACCTTCAAAGTTAAATGAAAAAAAATGGAATGAGACACATCTCCATTGCCCATGTTCCCTGTAAGTATTAGTGTATGTGTCTCATATCCCCTCGTGTTAAATGTATGTCCCAACCGCTTTGACCCGGTGAAAAGCGGGATATAAATGCAGCTAAATAAAATAAATAAATAAATAATAAATCTGATTCATGGAAGAAAGGAGGCAGCTTCAGGATTCACATACACATACTGTGCCTGAGGCCCAAGAGCAAAAAAGTTATTTTTTATACTTTGTCAGCATGGAGCATGTTTTATAACCTGAGCAATGCCAATATCACCCACCTTTGGGGCTGACTTAGCCTGCCTGTCCATGGACAAGGTGCTTCAGACTTTACTGCAATTCCTCCTCCTGACAAGGGTACAAAGGAGCCAACAGCAGCAAAACTGAACAAGGTCCAACCAAGAAGCACTGTACCATGTAAAACAACCACAACCCAGTCTATGCGTGGGTACCCAGGTATGGCTTGAATCCACATGCTCTTCAGCCTTCTACATTCTTGAGTTTGGCTTTGGTTTCCCTTTGTGGGGCAGACCAGTTGTACCCCTGATGAAGAATCATTCAATAAGGAGTTTTTCGGTTACCATGCATAGACTGGGTTGCAAAACTGAACAAGGCCAGACACCTTTCCCAATAATTAACTGCTACTATTCCCACTCTCTAGGAGAAAAGGCAGGAATTTGAAACACAAGCTACGTGCAACACTAAAATAATCACCACTACCAATATCCAGGTTCTACAAAAAACCCTACAAAATTCCTAAAAAGAAACACAGAATTTTATACAACTAATTTCCCTGAAATGTTTTCATATCCCTAGTTATTTCTAATCAAAAGAGTTCCTAGATTGCTTAAGAATGAGTCTCAGGTATAGCATTTTGCCTGAAGTGATCATTTCTTTAAGTTAGTTGACTCTTACAAGCTCATCCTTCTGCCAATCTAATATTCTTATTGATAGTTTTTGAGATCATTTCACATATAATTAGTGTCTTCCTGAAATCTTTTAACTCCTACCTTTAATGTAACCCTTTTCACGTACAGCTTGAAGAGTTGGGCGTCGGGTGAGGAACTTCTTCAACTTTGTTTTTGTTTTCTTTTGCTCTGAAGAATCTATACTGCTGGAAGTTTTAATTGCTTCAGAATGAACAAAAAAGAAACATTTAAGAAATACGTAAGCACGCTACATTAAAACTATTGTGATTTTCTACATGGGGCATACCTTACCAATCTTGCTTCGAAAAAGCAGTGACTATTTAGACATTTTCATTTTTGTTTCTTGTATTCGGTATTTTTATTGTTTTCCAACCTTTACAAGCGTTAAAGTCACAAAGCAGCTAACCATACAGTACACTAAGGTAAGAACATGGTATATAATATCAAAGTTTCTATATTATGCATCAAAACTTGGCCAGAGGGAATAATTAATGATGGGTGCTTCCATCCTCCAATTAGTGCCCACAGAGAATCCTCACCCATACCAAAACAGACATACCCATTAACATATTTCTTCATAGGAATAACAAAGTTACTCATCTGTAGCAGGTACTCTTCATGGACAGCAGGATGTTGTTTTTTTAAAAAAAAAACTTCTATTTAGCATATGCATTTCCAATAACAGTTCAAGGCGATTTACATTCGGATACAGTAAATATTACCCTGTCCCCACAAGGCTTACAATCTAAGTTGTACCTGAGTAATTGGAGTTCCTCCAGTGGAGGAGCAGCCTAATGGTTAGAGCAGGCTGTGAACCATGGAACCCAGGGTTCAAATTCCACTGCTGTTCCTTATGATCTTGGGCAAAACATAAACCTATCACCGAGGAAGATGTAGGGATGTTACCCATGACTGAAGTGGTATTTAAAGGTGATACTGTGGAAGAATTGAAAGAAATATCGATATACCGGGAAGATGTATTACAACTAATTGATAAACTGAAGAGCAGCAAATCATCTGACCAGATGGTATACATCCAAGGATGTTGAAAGAACTGAAATATGAGATTGCAGACCTGCTATTAGTAATCTGTGAACTATCATTAAAATCATCTATAATACCTGAAGATTGGAGGATGGCCAATGTAATGCCAATTTTTAAAAAGGGTTGAAGGGGTGATCCGGGAAACTACAGACGTCAGTACCGGGAAAAATGGTAGAAACCATCATAAAGAACAAAATTACTGAACATGTAGATAGTCATGGCTTAATGGGAGACAGCCAACATGGCTTTAGACAAGGAAGATCTTGTCTTGCTAATCTGTTATGTTTTTTTGAAGGTGTGAATAAACAGGTAGACAAAGCTGAGTCGGTTGATATGTTTTATTGTAAATCACTCTAATGCCTTGGCCTAGGCGGTATATCAAGTGTAAAATAAAGATAAAGATAGTATAGCTGGACTTTCAGAAAGCCTTTGACAAGGTCCCTCATCAGAGACTTTTGGCAAAACTAAAAAGTCATGGGATAGGAGGCAACGTACTACTGTGGATCAGGAACTGGTTAAAAGATAGAAAGAAGAGGGTAGGGCTAAATGGCCAATTTTCCCAGTGGAGAAAGGTGAATAGTGGAGTATCTTAAAAAGGATATAGCGTTATTAGAAAAAGGTACAGAGAAGAGCCACCAAAATGGTAAAAGGGATGGAAGGATATCCCTCTGAAGAGAGACTAAAAAGATTAGGGCTCTTCAACCTGGAAAAGAGATGGCTGAGGGGAGATATGAGAGAGGTCTATAAATTAATGAATGGAGTGGAACGGGTAAACGTAGATTGTTTATGTCATCAGAATATAGAAAGACTAGGGGACATGCAATGAAGCTACAGGGTAACTTATTTAAGACTAATAAGAGAAGATATTTTTTCACTCAATGTGTAATCAAACTTTGGAATTTGTTACCGGAGGATGTAGTAAAAGCTGTTAGTGTAGGTGGGTTTAAAAAAAGGTTTGGACAATTTCCTGGAGAAAAGGTCTATAAACCATTATTAAAAGGGACCCAGAATATCATCGCCTGACCCAATACAAGCATTGTGGAACCTATGTCTTTTGGGGAACTGCTAGATACTTATGACCTAGATTGGCCACTGTTGGAAACAGGATACTGGGCTTGATGGACCTTGGTCTGACCCAGTATGGCATATCTTATATTATGTTCTTAAACTTAGACTGTCCTTTCTGGGGACAGACTCTATCTAATGTAGCTGAATGTAATGTGCCTTTTACTTCTGAGAAAGGCGAAAACTTAAAAAAAATAAAAAAAAATTAAGTGACTTGCCCAAGGCCATCAGGAACGCCAGTAGAATTCAAAACCTAGTCTCCCTAGCTCACAGGCTGTTGCTTCTCTAGTCATTAGGCTACTCTCCTCATCATGTATTGGAGACATCGACAGAGCCCTGAGCAGGAAAGCTCCTCCAGCTTCTTTTAGAAGCTTTTCGATTGGTCCCCAGTGCACCCTTTCCCACCTGCTGAGCCTCATCTCCTTGATCTACCCTTTTTTATTTAATTTCTGAATTTTTCCAAATATTTTACTAGCATATCACTTGTCCATAATGGAGATAGATACAGAAATACACAAACAGGAAAAAATAAAAAAGAATACTAACAGATATTAAAGAGTACCGGTACTTAGAAAAAGAAGAGGGGGTGCAAGGTAATCCAAAATCTAAGAAATACTGATATCTAGTAGCACTGTTCTCATACTCAAAAATAAAAAAAGAAAGGAAGCTACGTGTAGACAATAACAATATTACAAGAGGCTGCAGCTAAGCCTTGGAATTATCTTTGGAGGGGGTGACCTAAATCCCCTGAGGTTGACACAAATTTATCACTCAAGGAGAAAGTTAGTTGAGGTGAGTCAAATATAAAAACTTGAAGTATGTTTTAACAAAACATTCACAAGGGAACTAGAGAAAGCATAAAAGCTCCCAATTTGTAAAAGCCTGAAATCATGTAAGGAAAAATTATATTTTTTTATGTGGACCTAGACACATTAGGAAATGTCAGGTTGTACTTAAATACAATCTTCAAATACAACCTGTTTGCTTCAAATATAAAAATGACTATCCTAGTAGACCCCAAACTACATTTTTAGATATTTTCAATACAGCTACTAAAGTCCAAACTAGCTGAAGATATTCACAATTGCTCCATTTCTTCATCTGATAGTACGGTCTGATTCAAGGGAATATAAAACATTCCAGCCTAAGTTTAGTTTTTCCTCATAAAAGCATAATAAATGCCATACTTAGACCAAGTTCCATCAAGCCCAGTATCCAGTCTCCAACAGTGGCCAATCCAGGTCACAAGCACCTGGCAGGTTCCCAAACAGGCACACAGATTCCATACCGCTCGTCCCAGGGCAAGCAATGGATTTCCCAGATACTCCTTAACAATGGTTTATGGACCTTTCCTCCAGGAACTTGCCCAAACCTTTTTTTTAACCCAGCTACATAGACTGGGTTATCCGAGGATGTAACTTTTACTACATCCTCCCGCAACGAATTCCAGAGTTTGATTACAAGTTGAGTGAAAAAATATTTTCTCCTATTAGTCTTAAATGGGTTACATTGTAACTTCATTGTGTGTCCTCTAGTCTTTCTACTTTTTGATGGTGTAAACAACTGATCTACATTTACCCATTCCACTCCATTCACTAATTTATAGACCTCTATCATATCCTCCCCTCGGCTCTCTCTTTTCCAAGTTGAAGAGCCCTAGTTTTTTTAAGCCTCTCCTCAATGGGGTATCCTTCCATCCTTTATCATTTTTCTTGCTCTGCTCAGTACCTTTTCTAATTCTACTATATCCTTTTTAAGATATGGCGACCAGAATTGCACACAATATTCAAGGTGCGGTCGTGGAAGGATACAGAGGGATTATAATATCCTCCATTCCATTCCTTATGATTCCTAGCATTCTATTTGTTCCTTGGATGCCGCTGCATACTGGGCAGAGGTTTTATATGCACTATCCACGAAAATGACAAACATTTTCCTGGGTGGTGGTTTCAAAGGTGGTTTCTTGCCTTGTGTAATCAAAGTTTGGGCTGTTCTTTCCTAGGTGCATAACTTTGCACTTGTCCACATTAAATTTCATCTGCCATCTGGACGTCCAGTCTTCCAATCTATCAAGGTCCTCCTGTAATTTTTCACAATCCTTTTACGTTTTAACAACTTTGAATAATTTTGTGTCATCTGCAAATCTGATCACCTCACTCGTTATTCCTATTTCCAGGTCATTTATGAATATGTTAAAAGCAACGGGCCCAGCACACTATTCATCTTCCTTCAGTGAGAAAATTGGCCGTTTAACCCTACTCTCTGCTTCCTATCTTTTAACCAGTTACTTCCTGATCCACAATACTACAATGCCTTCAATCCCATGACTTTTTAATTTCGCCAAGAGTCTCTCCTGAGGGACCCTGTCAAAGTCTTTCTGAAAATCGAGATAGACAAAATTGAGCCGGTCGATATAGTGTATCTATTTATTCACACCTTCAAAAAAATAAAACAGATTAGTAAGACAAGACTTTCCTCGGCTAAATCCATGTTGGCTTTCTCCCATTAAATCACGTCTACCTATATTTCAGTAATTTTATTCTTTATAATGATTTCTACCATTTTGCCCGGTACTGACATCAGTCTCACAGGTCTGTAGTTTCCCGTATTAACCTATGGGCACTTTTTAAAAATTGGCGTTATATTGGCCATTCTCCAATCTTCTGGTACTACAGATGATTTTAATAATAGTTTAATAATAGTATGTCTGAAATCTCATATTTCAGTTCTTTCAACACCCTTGGATGTATACCATCTGGTCCAGGTGATTTGTTACTCTTCAGTTTATCAAATAGTTAAAATACATCTTCCCCGTTTATCAATATTTCTTTCAATTCTTGCGATACATAATCTTTAAATAACCATGCCTGAAATGGTAACTTCCCTACATCATCTTCAGTAAAGACTGAAGCAAAGAATTCACTAAGTCTCTCCGCTATGGCTTTCTCCTCACTTAGCGCCCCTTTTGAGTGCCTCTTTGGGAACCTGCCAGGTACCTATGGCCTGGCTTGGCCACTGCTGGAAACAGGATACTGGGCTTGATGGACCTTGGTCTGACCCAGTAAGGCAGTTCTTATTCTTCCTCTATCATCCAATGGTCCAACTGAGACTCTCAGTTTTTTATGCTATGAATGTCCTTGAAAAAGTTTTTATTATGCATTTTTGCTTCTATGGCAAGCTTCTTTTCAAATTCTTTCTTTGCCTGCCTTATGAATGCCTTGCATTTAAACTTGCCAATGCTTATGTTTCCCGTGTTCATCATTTATTTATTATTTTATTTATTTATTTTATTTAACATTTCTTATATACCGCCTTTCATGATATCAAGGCGGTTTACATTGAACAAACTGAAATTACATTGAACAGGGCATTATAACTTGGAGATAACTATTTTACAGGGAACATGGGCTATGGAGGGTTAAGTGGCTTGCCCAAGACCACAAGGAGCACCTGTGGGACTAGAAACCCCAGTCCTTCCGGCCCAAGGTTGCTGTCCTCTAGTGGGATTTGAACCCCCGACCTTCCGGCCTGAAGTACCTTGCCCCAACCACTAGGCCACTCCTCCACTATGGAGGAGTGGCCTAGTGGCTCTTTTCCATTTTCTCTTTCCATTTGGCTCTTTTCCATTTTCTGGAAGATGCTTTTTTGGCAACAGCCTTAAAACTTTAAACTTATTTTGAAATCTTAAATGTAGCTTTTTTGATTAATTTTAAACAGTGGTAGTGAAGTTGGAGATACATGTCCACAGAGAGCACCGATTACAGATGAGCAACTCAATTTTATCTGTAGTCAACTATCCAAGTAGGATTTCCTAGCTAAGGTATTCCTTCACTCAAAAAGGGGGAAAAATAACCAAATGGGGAAAATACACTGTTAGGAGCAAAACCCTTTTCTGTTTTGTCATCTTTCCTTCTTTTGGATGAGTTGGTACTACTCATCAAAAAAGATTTGGAAGACCCAGACTGAACATACTGTCATGCTGGAAGTCAGTTCCTAGAATATAATGGGAAATAAATATATTGACAAAGCTCACACTGCAGCTTTGTAAATCTCAAACTTTGATCTTAGATGAACTACCAATGAAGCCATGCCATACCCCTCTGGAATCAAACTTGCCTGGGCAAAACTAGAACTCTTGCTCTGAGTGCTACATTTTTCCTACGCTATCTTTGTAAATGTTTAGTATCTTTTGGGTATGATAAGTTTGTGTTCTTGTCATCTTCCGAATTGGAAAAGTGGATTCTTGAAAACGAAAAAGGCTCAGTGATATTTTTCTTTTACCTTGGTAATTTATTTTAAAATGGTTGGTTAGTGGAGAGGGGGTGTTTGATTAATAGGCTGTATTGTAGTAACAGGGGACCCCTTACTTGGCTTTTGTGGTCTCTTGTTTTTTTTGTTTACTTATTATTGGTTATAATTTTCCCCGATACGTGGGCTAATGTACTTTTGTTCATTTTTTTTACTTGTTAAGTATTGCATGGATTATTATGTTTCTTTACATTGTTTTTTTTTTGGCATTGCATACATTTGAATACTCCTAACAAACATATAATTTAAAAAAAAAATCCTTCAGAGAGGTCACGTGATGCGGCTGGGGTAGCGGTCGCATTCTGAGTGCGCTCCGGTACCCCTAACCCAAAACCGGCGAAATAGTACCGTGCAAACCCGCAGAAGCGAGTAGCAAAGCTGCCCAAAGCGAGTTGGAGTGCCTGCAGAGCCCAGTACTGAGCTCTCGATCGGCGGGAGGAATGGCGGCAGCGGCTAAGACGGGTCGCAGAGACCGCGACCGCGTGGTCGGCAGCAGCAAGCAGGCAGAGTCAGCCACGGCGCCGAGCTCGCCTAGATCTCCCGCGTCCCTTGATGAAATGTCGGCGGCAGTGGCGGCAGCTTTGTCTCCTCAATTTGATGCCCTACATGAAAAGATGGATGGCTTGCAATCATCGGTGGACACCTTGGGGAACCGGCTTCGAGAGGCGGAAGATCGTCTGGGCCAGACGGAAGAGAAGACGGAGGCCCTGGCGAATGAGTTGGCCGGTCTCAAAGCTCAGGTGTGCCTGCAAGAGGCGAAAATCGACGACCTAGAGAACCGCTCCCGACGAAACAACCTGCGGTTCCTAGGGGTTCCTGAGTCGGTCCCTGACAAGGAGCTGCGGAGTTATCTAGAGGCCCTGGTCTTGTATGTGCTGGAGGGCACTGACCTTGGGGATACGCTGAGAATCGAGAGGGTCCACCGGGTGGGCAACAAACATATGCGAGATAGCCGCCCCAGAATTGTGCTAGCCAAGTTTTTGTGCTTCCCTCAAAAGGAGATGATCTTGCGAGCAGCCCGCCAGAAGGGGGACATCATCTACAATAACACCAAAATCCGGATAGCGCAGGACTATTCGGTAGCGCTAAGTCAGAAACGCAGAGAATATGCTCCCTTGTGCGAAAAGCTTATTGGTGCGGGGATTCGTTTCTCCGTACAATACCCGGCCAAGCTGCATGTCCTGCACGAAGGAGCACACCGGGCCTTTGCAACGGCGGCGGAAGCGGAGGCTTATGTGAACCAGATTGCTGCATCGGCGCGCCCGACATCGGCGTCCCCCCGTTGAGATTGTCAATACTGCTGGCTGTGGTTATTGGTTTTGGCCGACCCCCCCCCCCTGCAGAAGGGCGAATGTGGAGAAGTTGTCGTCGACGGGGCGCTTGAGAAGCAGCGGGCCTTTACAATCAGAGTGATTCACGCTTTAACGGCCCCACCGTTACTAATGCACCTGCCCTGCTGGGCATCTCCCCAGTGCAGCCTGGAACATTGTCTCCTCATCTGGCACTGTACATCACTGTTTTTTCTTGTGCTTATTACCTGTTGTTGCCTTTGACCTTTGGTGTGCCTTGTGTAGTGCCTTGCTCTGTTGTGTGGGGTTTTTCTTTTTGCTCCTTCCTTAGGTAAGCATATACTGCACTCCCTGTCCAGCTCCAGGTAAACTCGCGGGCCGTTAGGCCTCGTGTGGTTTTGTGTGGAAGTGGAGCTGGCTTGGGAATCGGGCAATTAGAGTCTGGGCGGCCAAATATACATTGCCCTTAGCGGTGGGTGGGTGGGGGGAGCTTTCTGTAAACTTATTGTTTGTAGACATTGTTAGCCGCGTACCTGGAGCGCTACCCTCTCCACCATTGTTTTAGCTGAAGGCCCGGTTGACTTAAGCGGCTTCCCATGCCTCCCATGTGCATACAGGACGTGGAGGGCTTATGCTATCCTTCAGCGTTGAGGGGCGGTTCCTGGGGGGAGGCCTTCTCCTACTTTTGGCATATCCCGAGTTATCGGTGCAGGAGGCTTGCACTCTGCCCCCCAGGTCTGGCATGAGTATGACCCTGCTATGTGCCGACGGGGGCACGCTAGTAGAGTGTACATAGCCATGGCCATCTGTGGGTCCCCCGTGCCCCATGTAGAGGACTCTGGTGCCTGGTCTCTGCTCTATGTTAGCCCCCCTTTATTTTATTTTTCTTCTCCCATCCATTTTGCCTCGATACTGTGGAATATCTATGGGTCCGGTGGGGTGTGGTACGGGGCGTTCTCCGCCCCCAGGTGTTTTTATTGCCAGGGGGGGGGATCTAGTTCGGGGTAGAGAAGAGCAGGGGCCCTGGGAGACCGGGGATGCACTGGGTTTTTAGGATCCATGGGGCTATACTTCTGGGCAAAATTTGAACCCTTTGTTTTGTTTTTGTTTTCCCTTCTTCTTCTCGGGGCTATGAAGGGGGTGGTTGGGGTTGTTAGCGGGATTATCTGCTCCCATGGGATATAGTGGGTCCGGCCGTACCCAGAGGGGCCTTAGTTGGGCTTTCTCTGGAAGAGGTAGGCGGAGAGAGTCCTTAGGGTAGGGGAGTGGAATTGGGGGAAGATGGGGTTGGGAATTGTGGATAGGGGAGGGGGGTTTTAGGAGGGGACGGGGGGTGGGATGAGGGGGAGGGAGGGGTTGTGGGTAGGGGGTGGGGAAGGGGGGAGGTTTCGCGGAGAGCGCAGCACCGCCGGTGCCCGGGTGTAGCTGACCCAGTTGAGGATACAATCGTGATACGGGCGAGGCCCCAGGCTGGGGGGGCCCTGCCCCTTTGTTATGGTGGCAGTGTTACAGTATATTTGTTTTGGTACGACCCGCCCTGAAGATCATCTCTTGGAATGTCTGTGGGATAGGTAATCCTATCAAGCGTTATAAAGTGTTGCAGGCCCTTGCCCGGCAGAAATGTGACATAGCTCTGTTGCAAGAAACCCACCAGACGGCCGAGGAACATCTTAAATTGCAGAAACTGTGGGTGGGGCAAGGTTGGGGTTCTCCCGCTAAGGGGAAGAAGGGTGGAGTGGTCATTTTGATCAATAAGCAGACTCGCTTTGAGTTATTACAGGAATACTCTGACCCCGATGGCCGGTATCTTTTACTCTATGGTAATCTCGATGGTCGGCCGGTCGTGTTGGGCTGTCTGTATAGCCCCAATGTATTGGACCGTTCTTTTTACGACCGGTTGGCCTCTAGCATTGAGCAAATGCCAGATGTCCCCCTGATACTGGCTGGTGACTTGAATGGCGTGTTGGATGTGGGATTGGATGTGTCCGCTGGGGGGGGGGCTCACCTGCGCGTCCCGACTACCAGGGCCTTGAAGGGCCTTTGTACACGTTTGGGCCTGGTTGACCCTTGGAGACTGCTACATCCGGCTGAGACCGATTTTACCCATCAGTCGAGAGCCCATGGCACTAGTGCTAGACTAGATTACGTTCTGGTCTCGGACCAGCTATTCGGGCGGGTGGAGGACGCGCAGATTGGCCCTTCCACGATATCGGATCATGCTCCAGTTTGGGTTGACCTTGCCTGGGGGGGCCCGGTGGCCACGACGAGGTTTTGGCGTTTCCCCCTGGGATTGTATCACGATGCGGAGTTTCGTGCAGCCCTGGCGAATCACTGGCAGGAGTTCATGAGTCATCATGAGCAACACCAGAATGACCCGGAGCTACTTTGGGAGACGGCGAAGGTCGTGTTGCGGGGGGAGATAATTGCCTATGTGGCGAGGAAGCGGAGGCTTCTGGCCGGGCAAATTGTACAGATGGAAAGGCAGGTGGTGCGTGCTAGGCGGCGGTGTGCGGGGGATCCTAGTGTGAACAATAAGCGACGCCTTTGGGAGTTGCAAACGGCCCTTAACGAACTGTTACATCAGCGGGCGAAGAAGTCGTATATGTATTATCGCTACCAACTCTTTCGTTTTGGTGATAAGCCCGGGAAACTGTTGGCGCGGTGTCTACGGGGACGTCGGGGCCCTCGGATGGTGGCAGCGCTACGAGACGACCACGGCGCCTTGCATAAGGATAATGTCGGCATAGCCCGCGTCTTCCGTTCCTTTTTCCAGAACTTATATGCCCGGCGGGAAGGAGCACCGGTTGAAATGCGGCAATACTTGCAGGGGTTGACTTTGCCACAGGTATCGGGAGAACAGAGGGCCTGCTTAGATGCTCCGGTGACGGTGGAGGAAGTTCAGAGGGTGATACAGAAAGCTGATTGTTGTAAGGCGCCCGGCCCAGACGGGTTCGGGGCCGAGTTTTATAAATTGCTGGCAGCACTCGTACCCCCAACCTTAGTGGCGGTGTATCAGCGTCGGGTAGCTCAGGGGAACTTTGGCTGGGGTGGAAACCATGCACTCATTACCTTAATTCCCAAGCCGGGAAAGGACCCCACTCAGGCAGCCTCTTATAGACCGATCTCATTGTTGAATTTCGATTTGAAAATACTGGCGAAGGTGCTAGCCGAGCGACTGGCTTTGGTATTGGGGAGCCTGCTCCATGAATCGCAGGTCGGATTTGTTAAAGGGCGCCATGCAGTGCGGAATTTGCGACGACTGTTGGCATCGTTGGAGCGGGCCTGGGACCGTGACCTCCAATCCTTGGTTATCAGTTTTGACGCGGAAAAGGCGTTTGATCAGGTTCACTGGGACTACTTGCAGTATCTGTTGCCGTATTACGGGCTGGGGGCCTCCTTTTGTCGGATGGTAGCATTGCTCTACTCGGACCCTACGGCGGGGGTTCTCTGTAACGGGGTGCAATCGGATACGTTTCGCCTGGAGCGTGGCACACGGCAGGGCTGCCCGCTTTCCCCTTTACTTTTTGTGCTGTCCTTGGATCCGTTGATACGGAGGATAGAGGACTCCCCTGGCATAGAGGGTGTGCGTTTTGGTTCCTCTGGCTTCAAGGTGGCCGCCTTCGCAGACGATCTGCTTGTACACATTTCTTCCCCCCAGCAATCTCTTCCGCGGTTGCTGGAGGAATTGTCTTCTTATGGCCGGTTTGCGGGACTGCGCATCAATATGACTAAATCGGAGGCCCTGGATGTAAGGGGCACGCTGCGGGGAAACTGGCTTGGGAGTTTCCCCCTCCGCTGGGCGCATGACTCTATTGTCTACCTAGGTATCATATTGACCAGGAAGCCAACTTTGCTGTATAAAACCAACTTTGAACGGATTTTCTCTAAGGTCCGCGGGCAGCTGCGGGCGTGGGCCCCCCTCCCGTTGTCGTTGCTAGGTAGAGCAGCTGCCTTGGGGATGGTGATTTTCCCGCGCGTACTATATTGGCTGCAAACGCTCCCTGTATGGCTTTTGAAAGGTGATTTGGTGCGTTTGGAAAAGGAGATTCGGGGGTTCCTCTGGAGGGGTCGCAAGGCCCGTATTCCTTTGGCGCGACTGCGTGGGGGATGGCGCTTAGGCGGAATCGGGGTACCCGATCTTTGGAAATATGCGCTGGCATGTCAAGCACGGCATTTGAGTGATTGGTTGGGTGACACTGAGACTTATACTCCGCGAGGGCTGGAAGCAGCCTTTGTGGCACCCCACTCATTGGAAGCGGTGTTGCATCTCCCGCGGACCGTCTTGCCGCCGCGCTTGACAGGCAGTGTGTTAGTACAGGCCACCCGGCGTACGTGGCAACACTTAAATAAACGCTGGGGCAGCAATGCTACGGTGTCGTGCTGGTTGCCCCTGCGTGGCAATGCCTGTTTTCTGCCTGGATCCGAGTCGGCCCCCTTCCGTCAGTGGTGGCGGGCAGGTATACGACGATTAGGCCATGTGGTGGACCGAGATGGTAGCTGCAAGGCCTTGGGGGCGATTTGTAGGGAATATGAGTTGCCCATAGGCGCCTCCTTTTTTGCGCATATCCAGGTTTCCCACTATATCGGCTCTTTGCCGACCCATGAGCTTACAGTGGCACATTCCGAGCGTATCTTGGAGTTTCTTGCGATAGGGGCGGAATCCCCGCCGACGATAGCTGATTTGAAGAAACGTTTGGATCGGTTGGATACGCCCCCGGACTACTCGGCGCTGGAAAGCCTTTGGGCGCGAGAGTTGGCTCAGGACATCGCCCCGGGTTCCGTTCGAGCGGCCTTGGGTCGGATTCCGCAACTCGTGGGTGGTGCTCGGTGGCGGGAGTTGCAGTATAAATGTGTTCTTCGTGCTCATTTCTCCCCGCGGCGGGCATTTCGTAGTCATATTGCCCTCCACGGACGGTGCCCTAAATGCCCGTGTGCCTTGGCAGATCTGGGTCATATGTGGTGGGGCTGCCCTTTGGTGCGTAGATACTGGCAGCGCATTGAGACCTATCTGAGCGGTCTACTGAGTCAGAGGCTTTGCTGGTCAGGGACGTTGGTAGTGCTGGATCAGTTGGGACCACTCCACCCGAAGGGTAGATGGGAGAGGGTATTGGTTCGCAAAGCCTGTCTGGTGGGTAAAGGCCCCCTTCTTAGTCATTGGAGAGAACCTACGGCCCCTACCTTTTGTGAGTGGCGCAATAGCCTACATCAACTTATGCTCCTGGAGAGGAGAGCGGCGTTACGGCATCCTCGGGCATGGGCCGTTTTCCTGTTGATATGGATGCCTTATATTCAGCGCTTGGGCCCTAAGGCTCGTAGCGACGTGCTTAAAGTCGGTTGATGCTACTCGGGGGGTTGGCTGTCTCTGGTTGGTCGGGTTGGTGCTGCGCTCTCTGCGAGGGGAAGGGTGGGGGGCGGGGAGGGTGGGGGGGGGAGGGTTCTTTTGGGTTGTGCTGGTTGTTAGGATTGTTTTCTGTTTGTTCTTGCTGAATGCCCAGGGCGGTGGACAAGACACAGCCCCGCCCGGGTTCTGTTTGGATTACTTTGGAAAAATTGTAACAGTCGTTCTGATGTGTGCTGTTTGTATCTTGTGAACTTTAATAAACAGAACTGGAAAAAAAAAAAAAAAAAAAAATCCTTCAAAGACACGCAGCCTAACTGCTCAAAGGGCTCTCCCCCTAGCGCTGAAAACACCAAGTTGAGATCCCAAGCTGGGATAACAGCCCTGTGCGGTGGGCGCAAATGGGCCACCGCCCTGAGGAATCGGCCGACGTCCTGGTGCATTCCCAGAACCACCCCCTGTACCTTTCCTTGATAGCAGGAAATCACTGCCAATTGAACCCGCAGGAAACTAGCCGCCACGTCCTTTTCGAACTCAGCCTGCAAGAAAGCCAAATGTCTGGAACTGAAGCCATGGAAGGCTGAACCTGCTGATCACCACAGCATGCCTCGAAGATAAGCCAGACTCGAATATATGTGAGCGAGGTTGATGTTCTCTGTGCCTGCAACATTGAGATCACTGACCCTGAGTATCTCTCTTTCTCAATCTCGCCCTCTCAAGGGCCATGCCATAAGCGAGAATCGATCTACCTGCAGCAAGCGCACCAGCTCTTGGGTCAACAGATACTTTTGAACCGGTAGGTGCCACAGGCAATCCACCAGAATCCTCACTAGGTCAGCATACCACGGTCCCCTCGACCAATCTGAAGCAATCAAAATCAACTGACTTATTAGCGCCCACGGCAGAAACACAGAGAAGCCCCCCCCCCCATGGGCCACTCCAGGGCATCTAGGCCCTCCAACATTCTCTCTTTGCGCCTGCTGGAAAAATAGCTCGCCTTGGCATTCTCGCAGGTTGCCATGAAGTTCATGATGGGGGTGCCCCAACAGCTTACTACCTGACCAAACACCTCCTGATTGAGCGCCCACTCTACTGGGTCCACTCGCATTTGGCTGAGATAGTCCGTTGTTATGTTGTCAACACCCGCCATATGCACTGCCGACAGCGCCTGGAGATGAATCACGGCCCAGTTCAACAAACCTTCGGCCTCCTCCTCCAGAACTGCACTGCCAGTGCCACCTTGGCGGTTGATGTAGGCCACCACGGTTGCATTTTCTGAAAGAACCCTTACCACTTTCCCTCATAGCCGTGACTCGAAACTCCAGACAGCCAGACCTATCGCTCGCATCTCCAGCCTGTTGATCAACCAACCTGCTTCCATCGCGTTCCATAGCTCCTGAGTGAACTGGCCTATGCAATGGGCTTTCCAACTGGAGAGGCTCGCATCGGTCATCAGCACGACACATGGAGGTGCCTCTGGGGGGATTCTGCATTTCAGATTCTCCAGGCAGAGCCACCATCTGAGCGCTCTTCTGGTTTCCGGGGGGTAGACAAGCCTTTCTGACAAGGGCTGCATCTGGTGAGACCTCCTTCGAAACAAGGCCCTCTGTAGAGGCCACAAGAGCGCCCTCGCCCAAGGCACCAGCTTGAGAGTGGCTACCATTGTCCCTAGCACCTGTAGGTAATGCCATGCTGTTGGTTCCCTCTGCCGCAAAAACTGCTGCACCAGGGTCCGAAGCCCTTAGGCCTGTTGTTCTGGTAGGAAGACTCTACCCACCTGGCTACTGAAGCATGCCCCCAAGTACTCGAGCTCCTGTGCTGGAACCAACTGATTTTTGGCCAAGTTGACAACCCAACCTAGACTTTGAAGGAACTGCACCACCAGAGAAGTAGCCCCCTCGCTCTCCTCCCTGGACTTTGCCTGAATTAGCCAGTTGTCCAGATATGGGTGCACCAGGACTCCCTCTCTGTGGAGTGCGGCTGCCACTACCACCATGACCTTAATGAAAGTTCGAGGGGCCGTTGTGAGACCGAATGGCAGAGCCCGAAACTGGAAATGCCCCATGGGCACCACAGACCTGAGGAACCTTTGATGTTCTGGCCGTATAGGGATGTGAAGATACGCTTCCATCAAATCGAGAGATGTTAGAAACTCCCCTGACCCAACCGCCACAATGACTGACCATAAGATTTCTATATGAAAGTGCCGGACCTGCAAACAGCGGTTTACCCGCTTGAGGTTGAGGATTGGCCAGAAGGATCCCTCCCTTTTTTGGTACCATAAAATAAATGGAGTATTAACTATTGGTTTCGGGGAACGGGCACCACTGTTCTTAGCTGCAGAAGCCACCGTAGGGTGACCCTGACGGCCTCTGCCTTGGCTCTTGCCTTGCAGGGAGATTGAACGAAAGTGTTGCCCACTGGGCGTGCTAGTGTGATAGGCGATGGCCTAGTTCATCCTGTAGCAGAGGCCTGTCAGCTAGGCCTGAGTCCCCCTCCCTTACTTTAGAATATTATAACTGACTTTGGAATATTATAGCAGAACCAGACAGACAGAAAATACCAGTAGCTGCTTTGCTCTGCTCTGCTTTTGATAAGAATGCTTCTGATAAACAAAAGTAAAACTTTTCCACTGTTATGATACTCACAGCTGTGCTTTCCACTATCTCTGCCGGCTAACTGACCTTGCAAAAGTAGCGAAATGTACTGTAGCAGAAGTATTATGTCTAGAGATTTGAGCCACTGTTAGAAATGCCTGCACAGAATAAGAACAGGTACAAGCCAGATCAGAGATGGCTATTGGGAGAGGGAGGGGGGCCACCGAGACCAATGAGGAGTTTTGCCTGTATTAGACTGGAGAAGAACAGTATATAAACTGTCGTTTTTCTGAGCTCAGGGCTCAGACATTTTGTATGTGACATTGGCCTGAGACTGTGCACATTAAACTGTTTGAATTCTAGTCAATAGACTCCTGGTTTTATTCGTTGCGGGCCCTTCGCTATTACATATTCTTGGTGCGTTGGCCAGGAATGGCGTAATACGCGAATAGTGCGCAAGTGAATACTACCACGTATTACCGCCTCCAGGTTTGGTCCGGCTGGGCCCACAGCCGACCGACGTGGAGAGGATCCCAGGCGCCGACCGGTCCCTTGCATCGGAGGGTTCCGCCCTGCCTCGGCGGCCTGCTGGTCTGGCTGGCCAACACATCGAACCCAGGGGAGTCCAGGATTCAACCCAAGGTGGAACTGGTTGCGCAGCGCATTAGCTACCGGATCCGGTGAGTATTGATTTTTCTGGTTCTTAGTCAGTTAGCTCTGGGAAAGTCTCGAGACTGATTTGGTACAGTAACAGGTAAAGGAAGTCTGATCAACTTCCAGGGCGATCCTAGTACCCCTGCATGAGTATGCGCGGGGCGAAGCCATCGACCCTTTTGGTTTGGTAAATTTAGGTTCAGTCAGTTAGCCCGGGAATTTGGAATTTGGGAAATGCTAGCATGTTTGGTTGTGTGATGTGTGATTGAGAGGTCTTGCAATACAGGCCAAGCGAGAGCAGACTCCTAAGTAGCGCAGTTCCTGACCAGGCGACCGCGTTCAGGTCGCGAACAGGAGGAAGCATTTGGTGTTTGTCCCCCTCATTGTTTTGTGGGCTGCGCGGACCCCTTACCCATAGCCATCCTACCTACCCTTTCTGTTTGCTGTCTTGTACGTTATACGTTATAATGGGAGGGGCGGAGTCCGTACAAACTCCGCTGAACTGTATGATCACGAATTTTAAGAAAGGATTTGGTGGTGATTATGGGGTGAAAATGTCACCGAACCGCTTAGAAATATTGTATAGTAGGGTGTGGCCGGCGCTGGACGCCGGGTGGCCACCAGAAGGTACTTTTGATATCCAAATTGTGTCCCGTGTGCACAAGGTAGTGCGCAGCTATAGTCCCGAACAGTTTTCCTATATAGACTCATGGTTAGGGATATGTGAGAAACAGCCCTCTTGGATGAAGCGTTGCTGTGAGGGGCAGAGTAAAATTATGTTAGCAACTGCCACGAGAGTCCCTGCCAAGAAGGAAAAACCCCCTATTTATGTAGCCCAAGAGTCTCCAGAGATCCCAAGGTATCAACCCGCCTTTCTGTATACTTCTGTCCCATCAGCTCCGCCAGTACTCCAAGAAGCCCCGCTAATACCCTGAGTAGAGCCAGAGGAAGCGAGCGTACCTCCAGCTGTGGTGCCTCCACCCACCCATCCGCCTCCAGAATCTGAAGTGCGGACCAGTCCCCTAATAAGTCGGAGCCCTAGTCCTGAGCAGCGCTCTGAGGTGGAACAATCATCCCCTGAAGAATCCGCTAGTGGAGAGTTAGATGCCAGTCCAGGGTCATCCACTAGTCCAGGTACCAGTAGCGGCATCACCCAAAAGCCCACTGAAATGCGCTATGATTTCAGAAGTAGAACGAGAGAAGCTCACCAACTGCCGTTGCAGTAGGTCCCAGGATTACCCATTCAAGACAACGGTCAGGTTGTGGTCGGACCGACCAGTCTAGTGTATGTGCCCTTCTCCACAAAAGATTTATTAAACTGGAAAACGCATTATGCCTCCTATACTGAAAAGCCCCAAGATTTAACAGAGTTAATGACTAGTATTATGCAAACCCATCAGCCCACCTGGTCTGTCGCCAGCTTTTGGCTACACTCTTTACTACCGAAGAGCGGGCGCGGATAGTGCGAGCAACTACTCGATGGTTGGAAGAGAACCCTGAAGTGGGGAGAAACCTAGATCCCACACAGGCGGCAGCCGCAGATTTCCCGAATGAAGACCCTGGATGGGACCCAAATAGTGATGTAGGAGAAAAGGCCCTCACCCGGTTCCGCCAGGCGATACTGCAGGGCCTAAAGAAAGGAGGCCAGAGAGCTATGAATATTGGGAAAGTAGCGGACGTTCTTCAGCGCCCAGATGAGAGTCCAGCTGCTTTCTATGAACGATTAACTGAAGCTTATAGACTTTACACCCCCTATGACCCAGCGGCTCAGGAGAATTTACGCATGGTGAATGCCGCTTTTGTGAGTCAGTCCCAGGGAGACATAAAACGAAAACTGCAAAAATTAGAAGGATTTGCGGGCATGAACGCAACACAGTTAATGGAAGTCGCACAAAAGGTATATGTGAATCGTGATCAAGAAAGCAAACGGGAAAGTGAAAGAAGGACGAGGAAGAAAGTGGATCTGCTCGCTGCAGCACTAGTTGAAGGACACGGAGGAGGATATCCTAACAGAAGAGCCAGAGGATGGGGAAGGGGCCGAGGGAGCGCTCGGCCCCCCTTAGGTGCAAATCAGTGCGCTTATTGTAAAGAGGAAGGACATTGGAAGGATGCGTGCCCGAACATGAGCTCCACCCCCTGGAGGGGACACGGGAGCGCCAGGAGAGCGGGGGGGGGGGGGGGGGGCGATTCCAGCAGCGAGGGGGGATGCAGCGCGCACAGTTTCAGCAGTTCCAGCAAAATGAGACTGCCATGCAGGGAGTGGCAGTCACCGAAGCAGATTTCATGGATGATGAGGAATAGGCCAGACCGGGCTCCAAGTTCTTCTTAGGTCTCCAGGAGCCTATGGTCAATGTAAAAATTGGAGACCAGCATATGGACTTTATGGTAGACACAGGGGCCGAGCATTCAGTAGTAGCCAAGCCGGTGGCCCCTGTGTCCTCTCGATCTGTTACAATCGTGGGAGCTACAGGAACAAGAACCACGAGACCCTTTCTGCAGAACCGTGCCTGTGAACTAGGGGGGCAGAAGATAACACACCAGTTCTTGTACAAGCCTGAATGCCCAGTTCCCCTGTTGGGCCGAGACATGCTTGCAAAGCTTCAAGCACAGATATCCTTTGTTGAAGGGGGAAAAATGGAAATGACTATAAACTCAAAACCTGCCGGCCTGATGGTGTTAGCTGTCCCCCGAGAAGAAGAATGGCGGTTCTATTCATCTGCATCCAAAGCAGTAAGCCTCTGTACACCTCTCAGCATTGCAGCCCTGCCTGGAGTATGGGAAGAGAATAATCCACTTGGCCTAGCGAAAAATATAGCTCCTGTACTTGTTACCCTTAAGCCAGGAGCAGAACCAGTGCATGTGCGTCAGTATCCCCTCCCACGACCAGCAATTGAAGGTATTCATCGCCACCTGAAGAAATGACTGCAGTATGGACTTCTTAGAGAATGCCAATCACCCTGGAACACCCCCCTTCTCCCAATCAAAAAGCCTGGGACAGGTGACTACCGCCCAGTGCAGGATCTACGTCAAGTAAATAGTGCAGTTGAAACCATACATCCAGTAGTACCAAATCCTTATACCCTCCTGGGACTGATTCCAGAAACGCCACTCATTTCACTGTTTTGGACTTGAAAGATGCCTTTTTCTGTATACGCCTGGCAGAGGCCAGTCAGCTTTTGTTTGCATTTGAGTGGGAAAACCCTACCACAGGAAGACGAGGACAACTCACTTGGACTCGCTTGCCACAAGGATTCAAGAATTCACCCACCATCTTCAGTGCAGATCTGTCAAGTTACCCTGTAACTCCAGGAAAGAGAATCCTACTCCAATATGTGGATGATTTGCTTATAGCCACCAACAATGAAACTGATTGTGTGCAAGTTACCCCAAGAACCTCAAGCTGCTAGCCCTTAACAGGGCATTATTCATAGGAAAATGACTTTTTGCTGCTAGCCCTCTCTGGGGCATTACCAATAAGAATATGACTTTGCACCTCTACCTCATTTGTCTACTTCATTACACCCCATTTCTCTACCTCATTGCAATGGGCCCTCCTTTATATCACAAGTAACTCAGCAGCTAGCCCATGCCCTGTAAATAAAATGGAAGTTACACACAGCCTACAGGCCCCAGAGTTCGGGGAAAGTAGAGAGAATGAACCGAACCCTAAAATCTCAGCTATCCAAACTTTGTCAGGAAGCCCACTTGAAGTGGCCCCAAGCTCTTCCCATAGCCCTTCTCTGAATACGTTCAGCCCCCACCACGCCATTAGGGGTATCCCCATTTGAGATTTTGTATGGGAGGCCCCCGCCCATAGTACAGGGGATAAGAGGGGATATGAATCAAATTGGATCCGTAATTACTAGGCAAGAATTGTTGGCTCTAAGTTCTGTTTTGCAGAGCCTTCATACCTGGGTGCAGGACCAGTTGCCTATCAATCTAACAGAGCCATTGCATCCTTTCAAGCCTGGAGCCTCGGTGTGGGTAAAGGAGTGGAAGAAGACACCGTTGGCGCCTCATTGGAAGGGACCGTATATCGTTTTGCAATCAACCCCAACAGCAGTTAAAGTGGCCGAGATCGACTCCTGGATCCATCACAGTCGAGTGAAGCCAGCAGCAGTTCCTGAGAGTCGCCCCTGGACTTCGATCGCTAATCCTGCATCACCGTTGCGACTCACGCTGCGAAGACAAGATCCATCATCGTAAAGACTTTGCCAGCTTGCTCCTGAACATCTACATTTCAGACTCTATCCTCTCTCTATCTACCTCAATCAACCATTAACTACCTCATTAATCATCAAAGACTATAATCATGATGATTCCTATTTGCTGCTATTTCCTTCTTGCGGTAGCCCTGGGACACTTGAGAACCACTCTTGCTTTGCCCCCTTGTGCAGCCTGTATAACCACCACCCGAACTGGTATGCAAGTTACTCAGACTTTGCTTTACCACTCTTACTACACTTGTACCGGTGTAGTCAGCCGGCGTATCTATAATGGTACAGAACTGAATGTCTGCACAAAGGGAAAGATTCGTACTTGCTTCAGACCTCGCCAGAATCCATCTTACTATGTCCTGGAACTGAGATGGAATGATGAAGATGGAGCCCTCATCAATGCCACAAGTCAACTCTCTGATCCTAACCAACCTGCTTACTTGTATTTTGATGCTTGTGACTTGATTAACAGAAATAATTACTACAGGTGTGGATCCTGGGAACAAGCTTACTATTATGATGAGAAGTATATGTGTCCTGAAGGTGCGTAGAACTGGGGGATATGCACTGGGATACATTCCCCAACAACATATAGCAAATCAGCAGAAGCAGACTATTTCTGTCCGAAATGGGATTGTGTGTACTATGCTACCTGGTCTGGTAGCCCTACAGGACAGACTGGAGATAATCGCAAGGCGCTGCTGGAAAGATTACCCTTATTGAAACCTGAACAGTGCAAGAAAAGCGCCTGCAATCCCCTACGGCTTCAGATCTTCGACCCCAGCCAGTGGAAGCCAGGATTTCGATTCGGCCTGCGCATAGCAGGAGGTGGAACTGATCCTGGAACCATCGTATTCATCCAGCTGAATGTAAAGACTCATGTTTCTTCACCTTATCGCATACATCATACCTTCCACGAGGCCATGAAGGCAGAATTTGTCGTTCCCCATGCTTCGCAGAATTTGTTCATTGAACTAGCTGGAGCTGTGGCATCCAGCCTCCATGTCTCGGATTGTCTCTTTTGTGGAGGAACTCAGATGGGAGACCAATGGCCTTGGGAAGCACAAGAATTGAACTATTCTGTACCATATAACCAAACTGATGTGCATAACACTACCAATGAATGGGTCCTCGCCCACTCCATAGTGGGTAAACTATGTTTTGCACGAGCAGGACCACAATTGAATGCACCTGTGGGACAATTAGTCTGTTTGAACCAGAAATATTACAATGCCACAACTGGGAAGACTTCTTGGTGGGTCAGGTGCCAATACTCCAGAACCCTCTAACCCTCTGATCATCTTTCCTTATTTGGCCAGGATATGGACAAATCTGGCTACACACAGCACTTGGCAAGCCCCACCTGGACTATATTGGATTTGTGGCACCAGAGCATATGCTAAACTCCCTGCCAAATGGGGAGGAGCGTGTGTTCTTGGAACAATACGACCGTCTTTCTTTCTTTTGCCCCTTTCCCACGGAGAACAATTGGGGTTCCCTGTATATAAAAATCAACAGAAACGAGAAGCTCTGAAAATCGGCCAGTGGGACAAATGGGATGCAACCTCTGAAGAATGGCCACCAGAGCGAATTGTTTCTTACTATGGACCTGCTACCTGGGCGCAAGATGGTTCTTGGGGCTAACGCACCCCTGTATATATGTTAGGCCGTATTATACGTTTGCAAGCTGTTGTTGAAATTATAACCGATGAAACTAGTAGAGCGCTAACCTTGTTAGCTAAACAAGCCACACATATGCGTACAGCCATTTACCAGAACCGCTTAGCTTTAGATTATCTGCTTGCAGCTGAAGGAGGAGTATGTGGCAAGCTGAATTTAACTAACTGCTGCTTGCAAATAGATAATGAAGGACAGGTTGTAGAAGATATAGCCAATCACATGAAAAAGCAAACTTACGTCCCAGTTCAAACGTGGCATGGCTTGCAACTAGATGGCTGGTTTGGTTCTTGGTTTTCAGGCCTAGGCGGCCTGAAGACACTTATAGTGCTTGTACTTTTGATTGTGACTGTTTGCTTATGTATCCCATGTTTCCTTCCCCTATGCTTGCGTATGCTACGCTCCATTATTGATAATATTATTGACCGCAAGGCAGCAGCACAAATATTAACAATTTGGGATAACTACCCTATACCACGGAGTGATCCCTCTACCATAGTTTAAAGTACTTTCATATATATGTGTGATTTGATTCTCACCCTTTCTCACTTGCGGGTGTGAATAATCAAAAGGGGGGAATGTGATAGGCGATGGCCTAGTTCATCCTGTAGCAGAGGCCTGTCAGCTAGGCCTGAGTCCCCCTCCCTTACTTTAGAATATTATAACTGACTTTGGAATATTATAGCAGAACCAGACAGACAGAAAATACCAGTAGCTGCTTTGCTCTGCTCTGCTTTTGATAAGAATGCTTCTGATAAACAAAAGTAAAACTTTTCCACTGTTATGATACTCACAGCTGTGCTTTCCACTATCTCTGCTGGCTAACTGACCTTGCAAAAGTAGCGAAATGTACTGTAGCAGAAGTATTATGTCTAGAGATTTGAGCCACTGTTAGAAATGCCTGCACAGAATAAGAACAGGTACAAGCCAGATCAGAGATGGCTATTGGGAGAGGGAGGGGGGCCACCGAGACCAATGAGGAGTTTTGCCTGTATTAGACTGGAGAAGAACAGTATATAAACTGTCGTTTTTCTGAGCTCAGGGCTCAGACATTTTGTATGTGACATTGACCTGAGACTGTGCACATTAAACTGTTTGAATTCTAGTCAATAGACTCCTGGTTTTATTCGTTGCGGGCCCTTTGCTATTACACTAGCTCGAGAACATACCCCTCGTGGATGACCTTGAGCACCCATTTGTCGGAAGTGGATTTGGGCCCAGGCAGGGTAGAACTCCCACAGCAGACCTCCCACGGGCTGCACCCTTGCTTGAGTCGTCCTCGTTTCATTGCAGCTTCTTGAGTTCTGAGGTGGAAGGAGCTGCAAAACCGCTGCTCACCCCCTTAAAACCTCAAAACCCCTGCCCCCTAGAAGAGAATCTCCACTTCTGGAATGTGGTGAAGCGAGAGATCCGAAACCACTTAAATTCCTTCGTCTGACCTTGGGCGGCAGCCGGAGTGTGGCTCTGCTTCTGCTTATTTTCCAGTAGACGCCCACATTTGGACTCCCCCAAATTCTTCACCAACTTGTCGAGGTCCTCCCGAAGAGAAGCTTATCTCGAAAGGGGAGCTTACTGATCCGTGCTTTTGACGAACTATCCGCTGCTCAGTTTCGTAGCCAAAGACACCGGCACACTGCCACTACGAAGGCCATGCTCTTCGAGACACCCCTGATGAGATCATAATGAATATCCGCAGGATTCCAACCTAGCCGCTTCTGCAGCTTGATCCTCTGCCGCCTCTCCATGCTGCTGTATCCGCTAAGACCAGCGAAGACATGCTTGGGGCCACCCAGGCCCCGCAAACGGAGGCCTGCAGCGAGAGGGCACTGATATTGAAAGCCTGTTTCAACAGGGTGTCCAACTTCCGATCCTGGACATCCTTCAGTGCCGCACTACCTTCTACCAGGATAGTTGTTTTCTTAGTGACTGCAGCGACCGCCTTAGGGGGCCACAAGCACTCGTGGTCCTGATCGGCCAATGGATAGAGACACGACATGGTCTGTGCTCCCTTCAGACTCTCCTCCGGCAGATCCCACTCCTCCTGGACCATTTTTTGCACCACTTGATGCATCGGAAACACCTTTTGCGACTTGTACACTGCTTGGAGCAATGGATCCTCCAGAGACTCATCCTCTCCTGGAAGACTGATGGGCATATTCAGAGTCTTGAGCGGCTGAGAGATTAACACTGGCAGCAATCCTTGCCCACTCATCTGTTCTGGGATCTCCCCTTCTTCGAGATCCTCCTCCACCCTCAAGATCCAAACCCAGGTCCTCCTCCTCACCTTCTGATAATGGAGACTGGACCTGCTCATCTACCATGGATTTTAACCTCTTAGTTGGACCAGATCCCGGATCACCTACCATCGAGGCCCCTGTCCTCTTGGCTCCCTCTTGGGACGCCATGGGACCCGTTGCTCCCTGTTAATGCAGGCAGAAAGTCTGATGAAGCAGGAGCACAAATTTGGGGGAAAACATACCTGGGACCTTCAGCTCACCCAAGCTCTGGGCTACCAATGGCCCTGGGGTAGTCGGCAGCCCAGAAGCTGCCTCCTGTGGTGTCCCTAATGCACTCATTGTGGCGTGCACCTCCCCTGCCGGCGAAGACGCCCTTTCCTGGGCCACCCCTAGGGACTGCGCCATGGTGGAGACCTTCCTAGCACAGCCCTTGTAAATGCCAGCTTCAGAAACCAAACTGCACCTGGTTCCATACACCAGGCACTGCGGTTTGCTCAGCATCTTGCCTGTGCGTCTTTTCTGGGTTTTTTTTTTTTTTTTTTTTTTAACTGAGAGGCTACTGAAATTCTCTCTTCTCTTTACCTCTGTTTCTTTCTTACAAAAAAAAAAGAAAGTAAATAAAGTAACTAAAAACAACTAATCTGACTATGCTTATTGCAGTCCAAACAATTTGGAACCTCCGTGCCCCTGGAGTGCGAGTTGAAAACCCTAAACGGTCCGACACACTGAGGAGAACATAGTACTGCTCCTTTTTCTTCCCGTGCCATTGTGAGGACTCTGCCACACGGTCAGGCTGCTATGCAGTTACTTGGACCTAACCACACTGCTCACAGTGCGCTGAAAACCAACTGCCCCTGTTACCTGTGCCTATGGCAGTGCCGGCATAGCTGTTGTGGGCTGGTCTCCTGATCCCCTCGTGCTCAGCCGGCAGCAAAACCAGCTTTGGCTCAGCTGGGAATGGGCCTCCGGATATGCTGACTGACGCTGATCCTGCCGCTGAAATGCCCAGCAGCAACTCACCCTCGGTAGGGTTTGGGAGCCACTCAATCCCCAAGAACACAGACACTCTTCCCTACACCGCTCCCCGCATCCTCGAGGAGAAAGGGGAAGGTGGGGAGGGGGAGGGGCTTCCTCTCTTCCAAAGACTTCTCTCCTTTTGTGGGTTTTTTTTTTCAATTAACTTTCTGCAATAAACAAATAAATGGAACCTAACCTAACACTCTTTGTTCCTACAGTGAGCCCAGCACCCTGCCTCACTACCTCCTCCAGCTGCTTGGAGACTGAGCATACTGGAGCTTGGTGGGCGGTTCAGGTGGTATAAGTACTGATGTCATCAAAAGATGACATGCTCAGTCTCCAAGCTGCTGGAAGAGGTGCACTACCCCAGAGGTGTGGGACTGGACTGGAGGGACGGATAAGGAACCACAATTATAATTATCTGTGCACAGAGAAAGTACAACAATTAAATTTAAAAAATGAGATGGAGTGGGAAGGTTTTTTTTCTCTCTAGAAGAGCTACCTAGTCTATTCCAAGTTTGCTATCTGGGGGAACCACAAAGCTGCCAATAGCAGCCTTTTGGTGAAATTAAAAATAAATAAATAAAATAAAACAAAACATTTCCTAGGTTGTCAAAAAAATATTCCCATCCTCAATGCCCAGGTTTCTGGTTGCAACCGGAGAAACTCTTCCTTACTGCTTATGACATGTGTCATAAAATCTAATTCAAGATCATGTATATTTGTTGAGTTTTTTTCAGTTGAACAATTTTCTATGTGGCAAGAAGAACCTCCACAGAGTTTGATTTGAAGGTTTTCATTTCCTTTTCTTTCTGTTTACCTGGTTGGAGATAGGTAATATTTATTTATTTGAAGTTTTTTTTGATAGTAACAGGGGCTCTAATGAACAAAGTGATTTGTATTTTATTTTAAATTTGTGTTTTATTAATTTCCTTAGGATCTCTCTCCCCTAATAGGTATGTTGAGGTTTGCAGCGTTATGTTTTGATTTTCATCACATTAAAATGTCAAAATAAATCTGTAAGCTCCTTTTCTGCATATTGCTTTTGTTATGCTCCTTGTATTGGTGAATTTACAGATAGAAACTGCCTTTGAAATGTAATAAACCAAAAAAATAATAAAAAATTAGAATTAATCCTAAGAGAAGTACTTACAGCGAGATTTTTTAGAATCCCTATGTTCCTTCTCTTTGTCGTGTTTTTCAACTCCTGGGGAATCTGGGACATCATCCTCAACTGCTTCCTCGGGGTCCCAAACCTGTTGGTTTAAAACAAGACAAAAAACTACACAGTGTGATCTAAGTCAGTTTTAAAACTCTTAGAGCACCACATATGATCAAGGCAAATATAAAAATATAATGGAATTATTCAGTCTCTACTTTAAAGCAGTATCATTTATTAGATATAGTTTCTGCATGCATTTTGTTTAGTTGCATTATACTGCCTTGCTCAAAGATATCATATTTCATGAACTTGTGATCTACAGATGAACTCTAATTGTCCTTTTCTTTTTTTTTTTTTGTAATTTGTTCTTTATTCAATTTTCCAGCACAAACGTACATCTACACATCTAAAGACAACCACCGGTCTATCAAAATCTTCCTTCCTATACATTAGCAAACTAACTTCAACCAATAATAATAAAAAGCAGCGTTGTTTCATTCCCCCCCTTTTACCCCACCCCCTCCCTCTCATCCTCCCTACCCTTCCCACTCCCCCCAGCCCACCCTCCCTTATCCCCTTCTATCTATTCTCAAACGCTGCAACGCCCTTTTAAACATTTAACATTATACAGTATACATTGTAAACAGTTTCCATTTTAAACTTTTTAAACGGTTCAATAGTGATATCTTTAAGCAGGTAAAGAGCTAACCAATTACATCTTTACATCGCTGCTCCACCTCCTCCTGGTTTCTCACACCAATATTCCACCCCCGTCCCCCTCCACTGTGCATACAGCTCCCACACCTTGCTGTACTTTGTAAGAGTGTGCTTTCTGTGTGCTTCTATCGCACAGAAGCCCCATAGCTGCTCCATTCTCCCCACCACCTCTTAACGGGGGTACCCCCGTATTTTTCCACCAACGGAGAAGGCTCATCTTGGCCGCAATTACGCAGTACACCTGTAACATCCCCAAATCTCCACCTCCTCCTCCCTCCACTTCCTCATTCAGTATTACCATAGCCGGTGTAAACTGTACCCGCACCTTAGTAATATCCGCTGTGAGACTTTCCATGGCTGCCCAATAGTCTCGTATAATAGGGCAGCTCCAGATCATATGCAGCAGGTCCCCCCCTTACCCCACATCCCTTCGAGCTGTGCTCCGAACTCTCTGGATACAGCGCATGGAGCCACACCGGGGTCCAATACATTCTCAATCTTAGCTTATAGCTATTTTCTAACATTGCTGTCCCCGGGGCTAGTCTGTGAGCTCTAATATAGATACTGTCCCACCTCGTGGAGTCCCAATGGCCTCCCAGCTCCTCCTCCCACTGCTTCTGGCTCTGAATTATCCCCGGCTTATGTTCCCCCAGAAGCTTATATAGCCTTGATATTATCCGATTAGTCATCCCCCTTTTCCCCATCATCTTTTCCAAGGGTTGCAAAGCAGAGATGGCATCCATCTGTCCAAGAGAGGTCAACGCATCTTTGGTAGTAGACTGGCTAATCTACTGAAGAGGGCTTTAAACTAGATTCCTTGGGGATGGGTGAAGAAAGCCCACAGGTAAGTGAAAGCCCCCAGGTAGGTGATACATTAAATACCTTTATGGAAATGGGTAACAGGGGTAACATATGGAAAGCAGTGTGTATTAATGCCCGTAGCATGGGAAATAAGATCCCTGAGGTTGAAGCTTTGGTGGGAGTGGCTGACTTGGATTTAGTGGCAGTTACAGAAACATGGTTCACAGAAAACAATGACTGGGATGTAACTATACCTGGCTATACTTTATTCAGGAAGGACAGGGTAGGAAGAAGAGGAGGAGGAGTGGCACTATATGTAAAAACTACTATTAAAGCTTTGGAATTACAGAGCTTAAAAGGGAGAGAGGAGGCATTGTGGGTTAAACTAGAAAGAGGGAAAGAGAAATCTATTTGCATTGGAGTGATATACAGACCTCCCTCACAAGAGGAAGAGGTGGACAGAGAGTTAATTGAAGACATACGCAGCATTGCTAGGAAAGGGGAAGTGCTACTGATAGGAGATTTCAATATGCCAGATGTTGATTGGCACATTCCTGCTGCAGTATCATCTAGAAGTAAGGAGATCCTGGATTCTCTACAGGGAGAACTATTCAGGCAATTGGTAACAGACCCCACACGTGAAGGGGCCATACTGGACTTGGTGCTTACCAATGGTGAAAGTGTTTCTGATGTTGTAGTGGGAGATCATTTTGCATCCAGTGATCACCAGATGGTGTGGTTCAGTATTAGGACTAGGGCTGTTAGAATCCATTCCAAGGTGAGGATCTTAGACTTTAGGAAGACTAACTTTGAAAAGATGGGCCAATACCTCAGGGAGTCGTTAGTGGGATGGGAACAGCTGGGGGATGTAGAAAAACAGTGGGCAAAACTGAAAGGGGGTATTTTAAGGGCAACCAACCTTTTTGTTAAAATGGTAAATAAAGGCAAAAGGAACAGGAGACCGCTATGGTTTTCGAAGGAAGTAGCTGAAAAAGTGAAGAAAAAGAGGGAGGCCTTCATGAAATACAAGAGATCACAGAGAGCAGAAGACAGGCATCTGTATTTGGAAAAACTTAGAGAAGCTAGCAAAGTAGTCAAGAAGGCAAAGATTCAAAAGGAGGAGGAAATAGCCAATGCAATAAAATGGGGGGATAAGACATTTTTCAGATATATTAGTGAGAAGAGGAAGAGCAAAAGTGGTATTGTCAGACTCAAGGGTGCAGGGGGGGAATATGTAGAAGCTGATAAGGATAAAGCGGAATTGCTTAACAAATATTTTTGTTCTGTGTTCACAGATGAAGAACCAGGAGCAGGACCTCAGAAAACACCCACAAATAAGAACAGAAGCGAGGGACATCTTGAACTATTTTCAGAAGACTGTGTTCGTGAGAAACTAGCTCAACTTAAAGTAGACAAAGCGATGGGACCGGATGGGATACACCCTAGAATACTGAGGGAACTTGGGGACGTTCTAGCAGCTCCACTGACGGACCTTTTCAATGCCTCGGAGTCAGGAGTGGTGCCAAAGGACTGGAGAGAGGCTCATGTGGTGCCTTTACACAAAAGCGGAAGTAAGGATGTGGTTGAAAACTACAGGCCGGTTAGTTTAACTTCAGTGGTGAGTAAATTATTGGAAACGCTGCTGAAAGAGAAAATAGTGAGGTTTCTGGAGTCCAGCGGATTACAGGATCCGAGGCAGCATGGATTCACCAGAGGCAGGTCTTGTCAGACAAATCTGATTGATTTCTTTGACTGGGTGACCAGGGAGTTGGACCGAGGGAGAGCTCTAGATGTGGTGTATTTAGATTTCCGTAAAGCCTTTGACACTGTTCCTCACAGGCGACTTATAAACAAACTGAGCACCCTAGGGATGGACCCTAAAGTTACTGCTTGGGTTAGAAATTGGTTGGGTGGGAGGCGACAAAGAGTACAAGTAAATGGAGCTCACTCTGAGGAGAAGGATGTTACCAGTGGTGTGCCCCAGGGATCTGTCCTTGGTCAGATTCTTTTTAACATCTTTGTTAGTGATATAGCGGAAGGGCTGTCGGGTAAGGTTTGCCTCTTTGCGGATAATACCAAAATCTGCAATAGAGTAGACACCCAGGAAGGGGTAGATAACATGAGGAGGGATCTAGCTAAGCTTGAAGAATGGTCTAGAATTTGGCAGCTGGGATTTAATGTTAAAAAATGTAAGGTCATGCATTTGGGCTGCAGCAATCCAAGGGAGCAATACAGTATAGGAGGTGAAGTACTTTTGTCCACTAAAGAAGAGCGGGACCTAGGCGTGGTTGTGTCTGATGATCTTAAAGTAGCTAAACAGGTGGAAAAGGCGACAGCAAAAGCTAGAAGGATGCTTGGGTGCATACGGAGAGGAATGGCTAGCAGAAAAAAGGAGGTGATAATGCCTCTGTATAAGTCTTTGGTGCGACCTCATTTGGAGTATGGTGTGCAATTCTGGAGACCGCACCTTCAAAAGGATGTGAACAGGATGGAGTCGGTGCAGAGGGTTGCTACCAAAATGATTAATGGGCTTCATTATAAAGCATATGAGGACAGACTTAAGGATCTTAATATGTACACCTTAGAGGAAAGGCAGGATAGAGGTGATATGATTGAGATGTTTAAATACCTCCGTGGCATAAATGTTCAGGGAGAGAGCCTCTTTCAATTGAAAGCAAGTTCTGCTACGAGGGGACATGGGATGAGGGTGAAGGGAGATAGATTCAGGAGTGATATGCGGAAATATTTCTTTACGGAAAGAGTAGTGGATCCGTGGAATAGTCTCCCAGTGGAGGTGGTAGAGATGAGGACAGTAACTGAATTCAAGAAAGCATGGGACCAACATAGAGGATCTCTAAAGGCAAAAAGTGGACTGTTGTAGTTGTTATGGAAGGACAGACTAGATAGGCCATGTGGTCTTTTTCTGTCGTCATATTTCTATGTTTCTATCTCCTCAAAGGGTGTGGACTGCGCAGACCAGTCCTTTTTCACCTCCTCCTCTGCTGCAACCAATGCCACATATTAATATATGCAAACCTGTCTCGCTCCTCCAGATGATACTGCTCCTGTAATTCCTCAAATCTTCGGATGCCCCCCGTCCCCTACCATTTGGCCAATTTTCCACAGCCCCTTCCTCCCCCACCTCTTAAAGCCCCACCACTTCCCCCATCCCACCCTCTGCCACTGTCTGGATATAAGTCTCCCTGGAGTATGTCTTCCCCCCCTATCAAATACCTTCTCCATTTCCCCCAGACCTGTTGAGTGAGTTCCATATACGGATTCTCCTCCCCCTTCCCCCGCCTCCTAGCCCTGGGGATCCCATATCCAATCCTCTGTACGCGCTTCCTCCTCTCCTTCCATGCGTACTCACCCTGGATGTTCCAGTCCCTCTTTCCACGCAAACAGTGCCCGGAGTTGCGCCGCCTCATAGTATCTAAACAAAGATGGGACCCCAACCCCCCCCCCCTCTTCCCTAGTCCTATACATGGTGGCCCTAGCCACTTTCGGGCGCTTCCCATCCCAAATAAACTGCATTAGCAGAGTTTGCATCTTGTCTATTTCCTTTTTTGCCACTCTACACGGTAAGGACATATACACAAACAGCAACCTCGGCAGTATATTCATTTTCACCACCGCTATGCGGCCCATCCATGACAGATACAGTCCCCTCCACCTAGACAGATCCTGCCTAATACTTTCCACCAGTCCTTGATAATTCCACTGTTTAATCCTAGATAAAGGAGTCCCCAACTGGATCCCCAAATAATGGAAACTACCCGCTACCCATCAGAACCTAAAATTGTGCCGCAAACTCTCCTCCACTCTAGATGCCAAATTAAACCCCAACATTTCGGTTTTACCTTGATTCATTTGATAGCCTGCTATCCGGCTATATCACTGAATGACCTTCATTAACACTGGCAGTGTTGTAAGTGGTTGTGTCAAGGTAAAGATAATATCATCTGCAAATAGACCAATCTTTTCCTCTCGCCCCCAAATCCCTACCCCTTTTATGTCCATCTCCTGTCTAATGTATGCGGCAAGCGGTTCAATAGCTATCGCGGACAGCAAAGGAGACAGCGGGCATCCCTGTCTGGTGCCTCTATGGAGCTCAAAACTATCTGAATACCTGCCATTCACTCTGACTCTAGCTCGTGGTCCCTGATGCAATGCTCTTATCAGCTAATATACTGCGTTCCAAACCCCATTTTCTCTAGTACTTGAAACATATATGGCCACTCCACGCGGTCAAACGCTTTTTCTGCGTCAACCGTGACCATCACTGCTGATTCTTTAGATCTCTGAAGATGCCAGGCTATATTCAAAATCTTTCTCACACTGTCACTTCCCTGTCGCCCCTTGACAAACCCGGTCTGATTGGGATGAATCAACTGTGGCACTACATCTTGGATCCAGTTTGCCAACACTTTCGCCAAAATTTTGGCATCCAAATTTATTAGGGATATTGGTCTGTAGGATCCACATACCCCCCCTTTACCGGGCTTTGGTAATACCGTAATTCCGGCTTCCGCCATAGACTTTGGGAGATTGTCCTGTTGGAGAACCCTATTCACTACCTGAGTGAGGATGGGCGTAATAGATTCAGACATCACTTTATAAAACTTTGCGGTGTAGCCATCCAAGCCTGGTGCCTTCCCAATTTTTAATGTGGCTATAGCCCTCCTTACCTCCTCCTCCTGAATCTCTTGCCCCAAGCGTTCCCTCTCCTCCTCATTCACCTGTGGAAGGTGACACTCATTCAAGAACTCTTCAATCTCCTCCCCCCCTCACCGTTGTTTCACTTTTATACAAATTCTCATAAAATTCCCTAAATATCTTCCTGATAGCCTTGGTTTGGTGTTCTATTTCTCCTTTACTATTCCTAATCCCATCTATGAACGCTGCCTGCCTCCTTGCCTTTAGGCGACACGCTAATAGCCTCCCCGCCCTGTTCCCCCCTTCGAAGTGGGCCTGCTTCAACACCGCCAGTTGATACGCCATCTCCTGAGTTCGCAGTTTGCTCAACTCTGCCCTCACCTTAATGAGCTCTGCAATAGTGTGTGGATCCTGCACTGTTTGATGCACTCTCTCAAGGTTCTCCAAGTTCTGCAATAAGTCTTTTTCTGCCGTCCCTTTCTCCCTCTTTACTTGTGCCCCCCCTACTAACCAGCTGTCCCTGGATTACCGCCTTTAGTCCATCCCACAGAGTCCCCATAGACACCTCCCCTGTGTCATTCAACTTGATATATTCTTTTATACTGTCCTTAAGCTTCCCCACATACCACTCCTCAAGCAAGGAATCATTTAGCTTCCAGAATTTTAAGCTATCATCTTCTGTACCCAAGACAAATTTGACACTAACTGATGCATGGTCTGACCAGGTGATTAGGCCATGTTCCACTTCCTGTATCCTCTCCACCCATTGTCCTCCCCCCCCATATCATATCTAGCCTACTGTAGGTTCCATGTACTGGGAAGTAATAAGTATACTTCCGCTCTCCCAGGTGCCAGCTTCTCCAAACTTCAACCAATCCCAATCTCTCCCTCATTTTTTGCAAATGGCGCCTATCCCCTCGGCCCCCTCCCCCCTGACCCCCACTAGTATCCATTCGGGGGTTACATGTCAGATTAAAATCCCCTCCCAGGATTATGGAAGTGCTTCCAAATTCCTCTAACTCCTTCAGGATTTGCTCATAGGCCTCCCCCTGCCTCTCATTGGGTCCATATAGACTAATCACCCACACCTCTTCGCGCTCTATTTGTAATTGCACCCCCACCCATCTACCCCCTTTCCCCCTACAAGTACTTTTCACCATATGCTGATATTCACCTCCCACCAAGATCCCAACCCCCCCCCCTTCAGGAGTTCTCTCTCTGTCCCGCCAGGACCACCTTAGGGTATTGTCTAGATTTCAATAGGTATTCCTGCCCCACCCGCAGGTGGGTTTCCTGTATGCACAGAATTTCTGCCCCCAGTCTTCTGCCCTCTTGTTCTAACATTTTCCATTTCCTCCACGTGCGCAACCCCTTTACATTCAATGTCGCAATCGTTACCATTTTTCTCCTCTGATCTACCTTCCCCTGGCCCCCTCATCCCCTCCTCCCTTCCTTCCACAGCCCCTCCACTCCTGTGCCTCTGCCCGACTCCCCCGTTTGTCCCCTATCCCCCCCTTCCACTAGTCCCTGCTTCCAGGTCCCTCCCCTGCTTCCCCACCCCTTTACCCTCCCACCTCCCTCTTCCCCTCCCTCCCTCCCCATCCGCCCCGCATCCTCCTTCTCCAGAGGATACACCAGGAATAGTGCACCCCTACCTCCCCCAGCCACTTACTTCTCGCTCCCCCCCTTCTCCTTCCCTGTCCGTGCTCTCCTGACCCCCACTTCCCAATCCACCCCTTAATCTTACCCTTCCCCCTCCCCACCCCACTCAACATCCTAACCCCTTCCCTCCTCTTCGCCGATGCTCCCCCTCCCCCACCATCCTCCCGCCCTCTTCCCACATCATGCATTCGCAACTGTGACTACCTCTTTGCACCCAATCCCCCTCCCACCACCCCTTGCCCTCCATTCCTAACCACCCCACCTCTCCCAAACTTACAGTGTTTATAACACTCCTCCACCTCCCCCACAATGTATAACCATCATATTAGCAGTCCACAGGTTCCTTCCACATTCCGGTCCTCTCGCTGCTCCTGCCTTATCTTCCTGTTGCTCCGCCTCTCCTGGCTCTCTCCTCGTTGTTGCTGCCGCCTCCGCTCCATTGAGCCTGCCGCCTTAGAAGCGTCCTGGGACACCAGTCCTGCTTCTCGTAGGGCCCCCATCGCCTCCTCTGGCAACTGCGTCCGCCATGTCCGCCCTTTGAGGGTAAAGGATATTCCAAATGGATGCAGCCATCTGTACTTAACGTCCGCTTTCCGCATTAGTTGTCTCACTGGTTGTATTGCCCTCCTCCGCTGCAGTGTGCCAGCAGACAAGTCCTCATATATATGCACAGGGTATCCCTGCCATGTAAGAGCTCTGAAACCCCTCATTTTGTTGACAACTCTCTCCTTTGTTTTATAGCATGCCAGGCATATTATAATGTCTCTAGGCCTGTTCCCTACTGGTGGTCCCAGTGCTCTGTGTGCTCTCTCAATTTGTATGTCCACAGCTGCCACCTCCTCTCCCCCTTTCTTTAGCACCTCTAAACATACAGACACCGTCACATTTTCACTATCTTGAAATTCTTTCTCCTCTGGGATTCCTCGGATTCTCAAGTTGTTTCGACGCGATCGATTTTCCAAATCTTCCAGTTTATAAAGTAGAGATTCATGCTGAGAGTTTAGCTTTAAACCTCTTTGTATCTCTTCTTCCTGCAGCTGCTCAATCTCTTGCAGCCAATTTTCGTGTTCTCCCATCCTGCACACCAGGTCCCCAATTTCCTCCTTCAATAGTCCCAAGAGCTCATTTAGCTCACTTTTCACTGACTGCACCTCTTTTTTAATTTTGAGGACCAGTCTCTGAGCTCCGCTCTAGTAACATTTTGGGGGGGGGGTGTCTTTTCCTGGTGCCATCTCACTCCCCGTCTCCACCTCCTCCACCCGCTCTTCAGTACCTCCATGCTATTGTTTATTCTCACTCGGCACATTGTCGCTTTTCCCTGCTTGTGACCCCGAGTATGCATACTCTCTGAGATCTGCTGCTTTTCTTCTCGTAGTCATCGCAACTACCCATGTCCCTTCCTTTCAAACAGCTGCTGCCCTTATATTCTTACTTGCAGTCTTCTCTGCCCCTGTGCCAGGGTTCAGTGCTCCACCACGGCTCCTCCTAAGCTCCTACTCCTCCTGCCGTTGGCTTCTGTAGGGGAACACTGCTTGCTGCCTCCACAATAAATCTCTCTTCCTGCCCAGCTCTCCTTTCCGCTATCGCTGCTGCTGCACTCCCAGCTCCTGCTTCTTCCGCTTTCAGGGTAGCCCCCTCTCTCCAGGCACTTCGTTCCTGCTAGAGCCGCTGGGTTTCTGTAGTCTCCTGAGCTCTGCTGCAGCCCCCGTTCTGTTCACGCCGTCTGCTCCAGAGCTCCGGGCGCCATCTTGCCTCTCCACGTGGCTGCCCTCCGCTCCCGCTGTTGCAGCCCGCCTCAGTTTCCTCCAGCGCCACCAAGTTTTAAACCTCCTCAGCTGGCTCCCGACATCTTTCCCCACCCGGGGCTGCCGTTTTGCACCTCCGGAGGTTCAATTTTAAAGCTTTTTGGCTGGGTCTGTGCCAGAGCGGCTGCCTCATGCCGCCATCGGCTCCGGTGACGTCACTTTCTCCCCTAATTGTCCTTTTTTAACTCCCTACTATAGATTTCTTACATTTTCATGCTGCAGTGCCTTTAAGAGCTTGACAGATCCCCCTCCAGACTCACAGTGACATCCTGCTGATGATCTAGTCAGCTGAGAAAAGTCTCTGAGAAGATTGCAAGGTGGAATTATTCTCAAAACTAGATTAGCTTAGAAATAGGAACGTCTTAAAGAAATATTAATTATATTATCTGCTTGAAAAAGCTTGAAAACGTGACAAGGAGTTATAATCAACTCTGGGACTGACCGGAGGCAGACACAAGCACCATTCCCCTACTGGAGTGCCAGTTTTGCAGCACACAAATGACAAAGAAAGTGAAGTTCCTTACCTGCAACAGATGTTTTCCTTGGACAGCAGGATAAAATCAGCCACACAAAGATATCATGATGGCAAGAATTCGGATCCACTCTCCCATGCCCATAAAAGCTTGGAAAGCTCTCTGGGCATGCTCCAGTACTCCATCTTGCCCAATGTTGCTCCTCCCTCCAGTCAATATTCTAGCTTAAATCATTTCAACCAGAAGGGGGAGTGGGAGGGATTATGTGACTGATTTATCCCGCTATTCAAGAACAACACCTGGGCTGCATAGTCTATCTCCAACTTCAACGCCGATTGGGGAGGAGTACTCGGGGCTGGTTGTTCCCGAGTTGTCTCGAGGTGAGCCGACGGCAAAAATGGAAGCTGTGGTAACTGTGGACTCTGCTCTGGTATTTTCGATGAAGCGGCCATCCAGTTTCACCTTGGAGTCCATCTGGCAAGCTATTCTCTCCCTTGGAGAAGCCTTAGTTCCAAAGATTGCATCTTTAACTCAGAAGATGAATGATTCAGCATTTGCTTTGGAGAATATGGAGCAGAAGGTGGAAGGTTTGCAATTAGAAGTTGGAGAGTATCGTAGGAAAGTGGATGCTCTGGAAGAACAGACTGATATGTTGAAAAATAACTTTTCTGTGGTTCATGTTAAGTTAGAGCATTTGGATAATCTATCAAGGTCTAATAACTTAAGATTAATTAACTTTCCTAGAATTTCTACTGTGTCCCCATGGGATATGTTTAAACAATATTTGGTGGAGGTGTTGGGGGTTTCCCCCGAGTTAGTGCCACCTCTGGTAAAGATTTATTATTTGCCTAAGGGGAAACTCTCATCTGGGCTAGTGAATATTGGGGGGGACCTAGATCAGGCAAATGTTTTGAATGTTACTGATTTGTTAGAATATTCTCCTAGTGAACCTTCTGTTCCTTCTTCCTCCTTTATTCAGAAAGGACAGGGTAGGAAGAAGGGGAGGAGGAGTGGCACTATATGTAAAAACTACTATTAAAGCTTTGGAATTACAGAGCTTAAAAGGGAGAGAGAAGGCATTGTGGGTTAAAATAGAAAGAGGGAAAGAGAAATCTTTTTGCATTGGTGTGATATACAGACCTCCCTCACAAGAGGAAGAGGTGGAAAGAGTTAATTGAAGACATACGCAGCATTGCTAGGAAAGGGGAAGTGCTACTGATAGGAGATTTCAATATGCCAGATGTTGATTGGCACATTCCTGCTGCAGTATCATCTAGAAGTAAGGAGATCCTGGATTATCTACAGGGAGAACTATTCAGGCAATTGGTAACAGACCCCACACGTGAAGGGGCCATACTGGACTTGGTGCTTACCAATGGTGAAAGTGTTTCTGATGTTGTAGTGGGAGATCATTTTGCATCCAGTGATCACCAGATGGTGTGGTTCAGTATTAGGACTAGGGCTGTTAGAATCCATTCCAAGGTGAGGATCTTAGACTTTAGGAAGACTAACTTTGCGAAGATGGCCCAATACCTCAGGGAGTCGTTAGTGGGATGGGAACAGCTGGGGGATGTAGAAAAACAGTGGGCAAAACTGAAAGGGGGTATTTTAAGGGCAACCAACCATTTTGTTAAAATGGTAAATAAAGGCAAAAGGAAAAGGAGACCACTATGGTTTTCGAAGGAAGTAGCTGAAAAAGTGAAGAAAAAGAGGGAGGCCTTCATGAAATACAAGAGAATACAGAGAGAGGAAGACAGGCATCTGTATTTGGAACAACTTAGAGAAGCTAGCAAAGTAGTCAAGAAGGCAAAGATTCAAAAGGAGGAGGAAATAGCCAATGCAATAAAATGGGGGATAAGACATTTTTCAGATATATTAGTGAGAAGAGGAAAGGCAAAAGTGGTATTGTCAGACTCAAGGGTGCAGGGGGGGGGGGGGAATATGTAGAAGCTGATAAGGATAAAGCGGAATTGCTTAACAAATATTTTTGTTCTGTGTTCACAGATGAAGAACCAGGAGCAGGACCTCAGAAAACACCCACAAATAGGAACAGAAGCGAGGGACATATTGAACAATTTTCAGAAGACTGTGTTCGTGAGAAACTAGCTCAACTTAAAGTAGACAAAGCAATGGGACCAGATGGGATACACCCTAGAATACTGAGGGAACTTGGGGACGTGAGGAGGGATCTAGCTAAGCTTGAAGAATGGTCTAGAATTTGGCAGCTGGGATTTAATGTTAAAAAATGTAAGGTCATGCATTTGGGCTGCAGCAATCCAAGGGAGCAATACAGTATAGGAGGTGAAGTACTTTTGTCCACTAAAGAAGAGCGGGACCTAGGCGTGGTTGTGTCTGATGATCTTAAAGTAGCTAAACAGGTAGAAAAGGTGACGGCAAAGGCTTGAAGGATGCTTGGGTGCATACGGAGAGGAATGGCTAGCAGAAAAAAGGAGGTAATAATACCTCTGTATAAGTCTTTGGTGCGACCTCATTTGGAGTATAGTGTGCAATTCTGGAGACCGCACCTTCAAATGGATGTGAACAGGATGGAGTCGGTGCAGAGGGTGGCTACTAAAATGATTATTGGGTTTCATTATAAAGCATATGAGAACAGACTTAAGGATCTTAATATGTACACCTTAGAGGAAAGGCGGGATAGAGGTGATATGATTGAGCTGTTTAAATACCTCCGTGGCATAAATGTTCAGGGAGAGAGCCTCTTTCAATTGAAAGCAAGTTCTGCTACGAGGGGACATGGGATGAGGATGAAGGGAGATAGATTCAGGAGTGATATGCGGAAATATTTCTTTACAGAAAGAGTAGTGGATCCATGCAATAGTCTCCCAGTGGAGGTGGTAGAGATGAGGACAGTAACTGAATTCAAAAAAGCATGGGACCAACACAGAGGATCTCTAAAGGTAAAAAGTGGACTGTTGTAGTTGTTGATATGGAAGGACAGACTAGATAGGCCATGTGGTCTTTTTCTGTCATCATGTTTCTGTTTCTATGTTTCTACTTTGTTAATTACATTTGCGTTATTGTCAGATAAAGAATGGTTACGGAGGCTCTTCTTTCGGAAATGGAAGCTGCCTTTCAAAGGTTTGATGGTCCGGATTTATCCAGACCTATCTAGAGAAACTCAGAGACGGCGTAGAGAATTTCTTTTATTGCGTTCTGGAGTTCTTCAGTTGGGGGGCCTGTTTTTCCTGAAACATCCTTGTAAATGTTTAGTGAAATATCACTCTGTTTCTTATATTTTTTATGACCCCTCTCAACTGGTAGCTTTTATCTCTGCTCGCCGACTGGAATCCTCTATTGGGGCCTCCCCTGAGCTCGCTTAATGTATACTCCGGGTTGTCGGCTGCCACGATTGCTTGTTCTCTGTGTGGTTGAAATGTATTGGTTTTTCTTTTTCTCCACCCCCCCTTTCATTTGTGGGCTAGTGTGAGTGAATACATTGTTGCAGGTTTCTGTATTGCTATTTTGTATTTTTCTTGCTTTGTTAGTTACTAATTGTATTTGCTCTTTTTCTCCAAGATTGTTCTGTGAACTTTCTTGTAATTGTGTTTAAAATGCTATAAATAAAAAATTAAAAAAAAAATAAAGAAGAACACTTGCTTCATGGAGGCAGCTTCACTTTCTCTTTGAACAAACAGGATATAATCAGCCATGCATGGGTGATTGTCCAAGCTGAGGGTGCAAGGGTATATGATGTGTTATAAAGATGTGGGTCCCTTACACCCGAGAAGTATTATTGTAGTATGCTGAAGCAATCAGAAAAACAAAGTATCGATGCTAGTTATTATTGTCCAATATGATAAGTTCTGTATGTTCAAACTAACGGTGTGAAGAAATAATCATTGCAATTGATAAACCCCAGAAATAGGATTTGGTTAGCACAATGTTTACACCATTTTTTAGTTTGCTTAGCCTGACTGTCAATTTATCTGATTAACTAATAACATACAAAGCATGAATCAAAAGAAGTTGGAGGTGGTCAAGAATGAAATGGTACGTGTACAATTGCTGAGTATCAGCAAAATGAAATGGACTGGCATCGGGCACTTTGCATCTGATGATCAGATGGCATACCTTGCAGGAAATGAAAGACAAAGAAATAGTGTTGCATTTATAATTAAGAAACTTGCAAGAACTGTAATGAAATACACTGCAATCAGTGAATGCTTAATTTCTATTCATCTACGAAGAATGCCCATCAACACAACTATTATTCATGTATATGCCCCAGCAACAGCTAAAGAAGAGGAAGAGGTTGATCAGTTCTATGAACAAGTACAAGCTGAAATTGACAGATCAATCAAACAGGATATCCTAATAGTCATGGGTAACTGGAACACAAACGTTGGCAACAAAGAAGGCAGCAAAGTGGTTGGAAAATATGGACTTTGCAACAGAAATGAAGCTGGAGAAAGACTGACAGAATTCTGCAGGACCAACGATCTATTCATCTCAAATACCTTCTTCCAGCAATACAAGCAGTGACTGAACACATGGACTTCATCCAATGGATTGTACAAAAATCAAATTGACATCATCTGTGGAAGTCAATGATGGAAAAGCTCTATAACATCAGTAAAGACAAAACCTAGAGTTGACTGTGGTACAAATCAATTACTAGTATGCAAGCTCAAGCTGAAGCCATAAAAGAGCAAGCCACTTGTGAATTTAGCAAAATATGACCTTGAGAACATACCACCAAAATTTAAAGACTGCCTGCGAATCGATTTGACGCTTTGGATACAAATGACACAGCACCAGACGAGTTATGGGATATCAACAACAAACTTGTGCTCGAAGCCTCTACAAAAGGTGAAAAAGCAAAAACAGCCAAAATGGATGACTGAAGAAAACTCTGAAAACTGCCCAGAAATACAGAGAAGTTAAAGCCAGAGGAAACAGAGAGGCAATCACAGAACTCAACAAATTTCCAACATGTAGCAAGACGAGACAAGAAGTATTGCAATGACACATGCAAGGAAACAGAATCAGAAACTATTAGAGGAAGATTGGCTTTCCTAAAGCTACAAGAAAAGAGAAAATTCCAGCCTCAAAATGGAATGCTACAAGATGCTCAAGAATCAATGTTGAATGATGCTGTGCACATCCAGAAAAGGTGGAAAGAATACACAGTCATCATACCATAAACATCAAGTGGACTAATAGCTATTTCAACCTGTACCTTATGATAAGGAACCATTTGTGAGAAAGTAGTTGAAGCAGCACTAAAAACATTATCTAAGAACAAAGCACCGGGCATTGATGGCATTCCCACTGAAGTATTACAGGATGTGACTGTTGCAACACTTACATGGCTTTGCCAGGAAATTTGGGAGACATCATCATGGCCAACTGACTGGAAGGATCTGTGTTTATATCAATACTGAAGAAAGATGATCAGACTGACTCTGGAAATTATCACACAATTGCTATTATGCCAGCAAAATTCTACTCAAGATCATTCAGCAGAGTCTACAACCACACCTGGAATGAGAATTGCCTGAAGTGCAAGCAGGGGTCAGGACAGGGTTAGGAATGAGAGACATCACGGATGTGAGATGGATCTTTGCAAAGACAAAAGAATACCAAAGGGATATCTATATGCATTTTATTGACTACAGCAAGGCTTTTGGCTGTGTAAACAATGAGAAAACTCTGGGCCACAATACGAATGACTATTAAAGCACCTGGATAGTTCTCTTGCGCAATCTTTACATTGATCAAGAAGCAACAGTTTTAATGGAAGAAGGCATTGATAAGGCAGGCAAAGAGAATTTGAAAAATAGCTTGCCATGGAAGAAAAATGCATAATAAAAACTTTTTCAAGTACTTTCGTAGCAAATAAACCTATGAGAGAGTCAGTTGGACCATTAGATGACAGAGGGGTAAAAAGAGGCGCTAAGGGAGAACAAGGCCATAGTGGAGAGACTGCATGAATTCTTTGCTTTTGTTTTTACTGAAGATTATGTAGGGAGGTTGCCCATGTCTGAAATGGTATTTAAAGGTGATGTATTGGAAGAACTGAAAAAAATATTGATAAACCAGGAAGATGTATTACAACTATTTGATAAACTGAAGAGTAGCAAATCACCTAGACTGGATGGTGTTGAAAGAACTGAAATATGAGATTGCTGACCTAGTATTAGTAATCTGTGAACTATCATTAAAATCATCTGTAGTACCGGAAGAAAGGAGAATGGCCAATGTAACACCAATTTTTAAACAGGGTTACAGAGATGACCCAGAAAACTACAGACCAGTGAGCCTGACATCAGTACCGGGCAAAATGGTTAAAAACCATGATAAAGAATAAAGTTACTTAACATGTAGATTGTCATGGTTTAATGGAAGAAAGCCAACATGGATTTAGCCAAGGAAAGTCTTACTAATCTGTTATTTTTTTGAAGGTGTGAATAAACAGGTAAACAAAGGTGAGCCGGTCGATACAGTGTATCTGGATTTTCAGAAAGATTTTGACAAGGTCCCTCATGAAAGACTCTTGGAGAAATTAAAAACTCATTGGATAGGAGGCAGTGTACTATTTTGGACCAGGAACTGGTTAAAAGATAGAAAACAGAGAGTAGGGCTAAATGGCCAATTTTCTCAATGGAGAAAGGTGAACAGTGAAGTACCTAGGGATCTATGCTGGGCCTGCTGCTTTTTAACATTCATAAATGACCTGGAAATGGGAATAACGAGTGAGGTGACCAAATATGCAGATGACACAAGATTATTCAGGGTTGTTAAAGCACAAGAGGACTTTGAAAAATTGGAAGATTGGATGCCCAAATGGCAGATAAAATTTAATGTGGACAAGGGCAAAATTTTGCACCTAAGAAAGAACAATCCGAACTATGGTTACACAATGCAAGGTTCCACATTAGGACAACCACCCTGGAAAAGGATTTAGGCGTCATAGTGGATAATACGTTGAAACCCTCCATCCAGTGTGCAGCCGTGTCCAAGAAAGCAAATAGAATGCAATGAATCATAAGGAAAGGAATGGAGAATAAAACCAAGGATATTATAATGCTTCTGTATCCTTCCATGGTGAGACTGCACCTTGAATATTGAGTGTAATTCTAGTTGCCATATCTTAAAAAAAATATAGCAGAATTAGTAAGGGTACAAAGAGCAGCCACCAAAAGGGTAAAAGGGATGGAAGGATACTCACTATAAGAAAAGGCTTAAAAGGTTAGGGGGCTCTTCAGCTTGGAAAAGAGATGGTTGAGGGGAGATATGATAGAGGTCTATAAATTAATGAATGGCGTACAACAGATAAACGTAGATCGGTTGTTTACGCCATCAAAAAGTAGAAAGACCAGGGAACACACAATGACTGACATGTGTGGGTGCCCTGGCACCACTGGATGCTCACTCTCATAGGCTGGCGCTGAGGGGGAGGGTATGTGATGGGGTGTATGAGAAGCTCCCCATCCCCTGTACTGATATACCTCCAGCCAGACTAAGGACATGCCCCCTTTAAGGAACCTAGCTTGAATATACCTGGGAAGGGCGTGACCAGGGACAGCTCTTTTAACTGGGAGGGAAGAGACAAAAAAAGGGGAGAGAAGAGCTAGAGGTGTTCCAGAGTGACCACTTATGTCTAAGGAGATCCTATAGGAAGGTAGGAGCCGGGGTATGTCCACATTGGTCAGCAAGTTTGTGGTGCTACTGCTTTGAAGCCCAGAGTGAAAGAATTTTGGGGGAGGGGTGAACTCCTCACCTCACAGACTGCCTAGCAACTGCCCTGCTCACCGGCATTTAAACCGCCACTCCGGAGGCTCATTTGAGATCGGGGAAAGCAGCTGATGACATCTTGGTGTGTGGGCGGGAACCTCTCCTCACCTCACACACTGCCTAGCAACTGCCCTGCTCACCGGCATTTAAACCGCCGCTCCGGAGGCGCGACCTCACCAGAGGGCCCTTTGGCGTGGCCCTTAGGCGGGGTCCGTGGCGAATAATTAAAAATCATACAGAAATTGTGAGTCTATTTGTCATGCCTGTAGTTTGTGAAGGTAGTCTGTCGTTCTGTTTTCTCCTATCTTTGCTATCTCTTTGTCTATCTGTTTCTCCTACTCTGTCCTATCTTATTAATGGCGTTCTTTTCTTATTTTCTGTAACATAAATGTAGGATTGTAAACCGCTCCGATGCTTCTTGGCCTAAGCGGTATATCAAATGTAATAAACAAACTGTTTCTCTGCTACTGTAGTGGAGCCCAGAGTGAAGGAACTTTGGGGGAGGGGAGAACTTTCTCTGCTACCGCTGCGAAGCCCAGGGTGACAGAATTTTGTGGGAGGAGAGAACTCTTTCTCTGCTACTGCTGTGAAGCACAGAGTGAAGGAACTTGGGGGGGGGGGGGGGAGAACTGTGCCTCTGCTACCACTGCTGTGAACACCTAGGGCAAAAAGGAGGGAACCTGCCACAACAGCACCATTTCTTTGGATATCACGAGGAAGGGCTCCCTGCAAGATAGAGCATGGGGCTCCGAAATGCGCTGCGCTGAGCCAATAGCCACTAAGAAGACCATCTTCTAAGTCAGGTCCTTCAAAGAAGCCCTTACCAGCAGTTCAAAATGCCCTTCTGTCAGAACCGAAAGCACTAAATTGATGTCCCATGATGGATCAGTCACTTGAAATGGTGGTCGAAGCCGTTTCACCACCCGGAGAAAACGGACCACATCAGGGTGCTCAGTTACGGAGACACCAAGTACACGTCCCGGGTAAAAGGAGACAGTCACAACCTGAAGCCGTAAAGAGTTCATGGCCAAGCCCTTGTCCAGACTGGCCTGCAAGAAAGCCAAATTATCTGGAAGAGAAGACGAAAGACTTGGAGCCCATTGTCCTTACACGAATGCTTAAAAATCCACCAAACATGGACATAGACCAGCAAAGCTGAACATTTTCGTGCCCTTAACAGGATGGCAACTACCGGGTGCTAAATGGTTCTTCCGTCCTAACCGTGCCCTTTCAAGATTCAGGCTGTAAGCAAGAATCAATCCATTTGAGGCATCAGAATCAGTCCCAGCGAGAGTAGGTTGACCATGCACAGGAGCTGCCACGGACTCGCTATCAAGAGTCTGAGGAGATCGGCATATCATGGCCTGCGGAGCAAATCCAGTGCAATCAACACCACCCGACCCGGGTAGGTCTCTATGCATTGCAGGAAGCACCCTATGAAAGGCCACGGAGGAAACACCTATAGCAGTCCCTCCATCAACCATCTTTGCGCCAGGGCATCGAAGCTTTTGGACATTTGCTCCCGACGTCTACTGAAGAAGTGACTTGCCTTGGCCTGGGTTCCTTTTTAATAATAGTTTATGGACCTTTCCTCCAGGAACTTGTCCAAACCCAGCTACACTAACAGCTCTTACTATATCCCCCGGTAACAAATTCTAGAGTTTGATTACACGCCGAGTGAAAAAATATTTTCTCTTATTTGTCTTACATAGTTTACCCTGTAGCTTCATTACATGTCCCCTAGTCTTTCTATATTCTGATAGCGTAAACAATCGATCTACGTTTACCCGTTCCACTCCATTCATTAATTTATAGACCTCTATCATATCTCCCCTCAGCTGTCTCTTTTCCAGGTTGAAGAGCCCTAACCTTTGTAGCCTCTCTTCATAGGAGTAGCCTTCCATCCCCTTTACCATTTTGGTGGCTCTTCTCTGTACCTTTTTTAAACGTTATATCCTTTTTAAGATACGGCGACCAGAATTGCACACAATATTCAAGGTGCGGTCATACCATGGAACGATACAGAGGCATTATAATATCCTTTATTTTATTTTCCATTCCTTTCCTTATGATACCTAGCATTCTATTTGCTTTTTTGACCGCCGCTGCACACTGGGCGGAGGGTTTTAACATGTTATTCACAATGACTCCTAAATCTTTTTCCTGGGTGGTGGTTCCCAATGTGGAACCTTGCATTGTGTAACCATAGTGTGGGTTGTTCTTTTCTAGGTGCATAACTTTGCACTTGTCCACACTAAATTTCATCTGCCATTTGGATGCCCAGTCTTCCAATTTATCCAGATCCTCCTGCAGTTTTCCACAGTCCTCTTGGGTTTTAACAACTTTAAACAGTTTTGTATCGTCTGCAAATTTGATAACCTCACTAATTATTCCCTTTTCCAGGTCATTTATGAATATGTCAAAAAGTAGCGGACCCAGTACAGATCCCTGGGGTACTCCACTATTCACCTTTTTCCATTGGGAAAATTGGACATTTAGCCCTACCCTCTGCTTTCTATCTTTTAACCAGTTCCCGATCCACAATAGTACACTGCCTCCTATCCCATGACTTTTTAGTTTTGCCAAAAGTCTCTGATGAGGGACCTTGTCAAAGGCTTTCTGAAAGTCCAGATACACTATAATCAACCGACTCACCTTTGTCTACCTGTTTATTCACACCTTCAAAAAAACATAACAGATTAGTAAGACAAGAACTTCCTTGTCTAAAGCCATGTTGGCTGTCTCCCATTAGGCCATGACTATTTACATGCTGTGTAATTTTGTTCTTTATGATGGTTTCTACCATTTTCCCCGGTACTGACGTCAGGCTCACCGGTCTGTAATTTCCCGGATCACCCCTGGAACCCTTTTCAAAAATTGGCATTACATTGGCGACCCACCAATCTTCAGGTATTACAGATGATTTTAATGAAAGTTCACAGATTACTAATAGCAGGTCTGCAATCTCATATTTCAGTTCTTTCAACACTCTTGGATGTATATCATCCGGTCCAGGTGATTTGCTACTATTCAGTTTATCAAATAGTTGTAATACATCTTCCCGGTGTAGCGATATTTATCTCAATTCCTCTGCAGTATCACCTTTAAATACCACTTCAGTCTTGGGTAACATCCCTACATCTTCCCCAGTAAAGACCGAAGCAAAGAATTCATTCAGTCTCTCCACTATAGCCTTGTCTCCTCTTACTGCTCCTTTTACCCCTCTATCATCTAATGGTCCAATTGATTCTCTCACAGGCCTTTTGCTACGAATGTATTTGAAAAAGTCTTTATTTCATGTTTTTGCTTCCGTAGCAAGTTCCTTCTCAAATTCTCGCTTTGCCTGCCTTATCAATGCTTTGCATTTAACTTGCCAGTGCTTGTGCTGTTTCCAGTTTTCGTCATTTGGCTCTTTTTTTCCATTTCCTGAAAGATGCTTTTTTGGCAGCAACAGCCTCTCTGACCTCACCTTTAAACCATGTTGGCTGTTTTTTGGACTTTCTTCCACTTTTCTTAATGCATGGAATACAGCTGGTCTGGGCTTCCAGGATAGTATTTTTAAACACCCAAAAACTGCTCCTTTTAGTTTTTTATTAACTATATTCCTCATTTTATCATAGTCTCCCTTTCGAAAGTTAAAAGGTAGTACTGTGGACTTCTTTACTATCCCTCCTCCACTAATTAAATCAAACACGATCATGCTATGATCACTATTGCCAAGTGGTCCAAACACCCTTATTTCTTGCACCAGATCTGGTGTTCCACTAAGGACTAGGTCCAGTATGGCTTCCCCTCTGGTCAGTTCATGAACCAGCTGCTCCAAGAAGCAGTCATTTATTTCATCTAGAAACTTTATCTCCCTAGCATGTCCTGCCGTGACACTGACCCAGTCGATACCGGGGTAATTGAAATCACCCATTATTACTACTCTGCTGTGACTTTTGTTAGCTTCCTTGATTTCTTTGAGCATTTCATCATCCATTTGTTCACTCTGGCCAGGCAGTCGATAGTACACCCCCACTGCCATCACCTTCCCCTTCATATATGGAATTTCAATCCATAGAGATTCTACAGCAAATTTTGTTTCCTGCAAAACTTTAATCCTTTCTGACTCAATGCCCTCTCTAACAGAGCGCAACCACTCCACCAATTTGATCAGTTCTATCATTATGATATAGTTTGCATCCAGGTATCACAGTGTCCCACTGGTTATCCTCCTTCCACCATGTCTCTGAGATTGCAATCATATCTAACCTCTCATTTAGTGCTATATAATCTATCTCTCCCATCTTATTGTTTAGACTTCTAGCATTTGCATACAAGCATTTGAGAGACTGTATTTTATTAATATTAATCTGGCTATTGGTAGGCATGGGTAATTTGGAATCTTTACGCTCTGTCTGCACCATATTCAAGGGCATTTGGGCTATTTTACTTTTTTTTGGAACCTCACTGCTTTTGGTAGTATCCTTCAAGGATACCTTCTTCCGAACCATGCGCTCTTGGGCGACTGTCGGCTTTCCCCTATTTTCTAGTTTTCCAGTATGAAGATTATCTTCAGATATGTACAATTTGAATCTATGGATTGTGTTAATTTTATAGAAAGCTGTCTTTGCAATGGCATGGATATGACGTTGTACACCCTTACACAGATATTTATATAAAAAATATCTGGTCAAATAGGTTCAGAAGCCTTTAAAAGGGACAACTGAATGAATGTCTGCTGAAGAAAGGGCTAGAAGGACCAGTAAAAATATTGACTAAAAGCATTAAGTAATACTCAAAGGAGGGCAAAAAGTTGCTAGCAGATACTGCTTACTGTATCTCTCAATTAACTACCAGTGGGATCAGCCTTGAGGAATACCACAATTAACAGTATTGTGCACAAATGAAAAAGATTGCACCATTTGATTCCTTACAGCCATGTCTGTAGTAAAGAGAAGGGGGTTGGGTAGACTCCATCTGGTAGAAACCTCAGAGTCACCACCTCTTGAGATACCATGCAGTATAGTATATAAAAGTAAAGCAAGGAGATCTCTTTCTTTCCTAACAGATCTCATAGCGACTGGTGCTGTACATACATTTTAAACTTATCCATACTGAATGAGAGGATACTGAACATAGTCTATCACCTGCAGCATGGTTTTGACAGAATAAGAATATTTAGCTTGGCTTGTTAAAAGGCTGATTTTTTTTTTCTTTTTGCTAATATGACAGTTACTCTGTCAGTATTACGATGCCAGTATTGATAAGGAGTGGTGGCCTGTTTACCCTTTGTGGGAAAGTGAAGGTCTCTTTGAGAGAGAGTTATACTACCGCTTCTCCAAGAGTGGGGGCATGCTGCAACAGGAATTTGGACAGAAATAACTAATGTTTGTATTTTTGAGTCCAGAGTGCATGAGGGACACTCATCTCCAAGGACCTAGACACCTACCCAATTGATGTCCATATATCCACAGCACTACATTCCTCAGAGAAGGGGGTGGTTAAGAAAAGTCTACATCTCACAGACTCTTTCTCCCTAGTTTCCCACACTTGATAACCCTTCTCTAGTTTTCTTGGAGGAGATCTTTTCCCTACCCACTGCTGTGTTAGCGCCACTCAGGTTCCATTTTCCAGCTGGCTCCAGTCCCGTATCACTGGGTTCCTCACTGGGCTTGGAGAAAAGCCTATCTTGGTTGTCCTGGAACTTACTACCCAAACAAGCACAATCTATATTTCCCCTTGTTGAGCCATTCACCCCTGGAGCTCACCATTCAGGGTAAATCCTGGTTTATCTCTCTTTTATAAGGCTCTACTTTTACTTTGTCTTAAGGCATGGGTGGTTCTTCAGGACCTATTCCATGCAGACATAAGGCTGCCCATTGCCTGGTACCTGCCCGCTTGAGAGGGACACAAAAGAGGCAAAATAATCCTTCTCTTTAAAGCTGAGGCCTTAAAAAACTTATAGGGCACATACCAGTTGGCAATCCAACTAGAACAATCCTTGGTTTGTATCCTCCTTATGCTGCTCCCAATGCAGTTTCGCCTCTGAAAAGGCATGAAAAATTCCATCTTCAGCTATACAAGCTCTAATGACACCGGGGTCACATATGTCTATCTAAATGCTCAGTAATTTTGTTCTTTGAATAGCTCTTTGCATTTTGTCTGGCATGGACATCAGGCTCACCAGTCTATACTCCTGTGAATCACTTCTGGAGTTGTTTAAAAATTAGCATTAAGTTGGCCACCTTCCAATCTTCAGGTACCATAACTATTTTAATCATGAGTTACAAATTACTAGCAGGTTTGCAGTTCGTGTTTGAGTTCTTCCAGTATTTTGGTGTGTAAACTCTATTACTCTTTAGTTTATCAATTTGTCCTATTATATCTTCCAGGCTCTGCAGGATTTGTTTTAATTCCTATAATCACCACCACTAAATATTTCTGGCCTGGGTATCTCCCTTATGTCCTCCTCAAAAAACTGAAGCAAAGAATTCATTTAGCATTTCCACTATGACCTTGTCTTCTCAGAGTACCCCTTGACCATCTAATGGTTCAACAGATCCTTTCACAGGCTTCTTACTTTTAATGTGTCTGAAAAAGTTCTTCACTTGAATCAGCTTTCCATTTTTGACAGATTTTTTTTTGTTTTGGCTAATAGCAGAATCTGTCACCTTTTAACTATGCCAGCAGTTGTTTGGCCTTTCTTCTGCTTGGGCTGCCAAGATAGTAGTTTAAAACTATGGTCATGTTGGATTTAAACTTAACCTTTACAGCTATTCTTTTTAGTCTTTTTTTTTCAAACCATTTTCCTTATTTTATCAAGTCTCTTTTTTGAAAGTTAAGTACTGCAGGAGTGGTTTAACTTAGCATCCTCACTCAAGATACTAAGTCAAATCCATCACATTATGATCACTATTGCCAAGTAGACCCATTACGATTACCTCTCTCATATAGACTAGTGGCTTGAACAGCGAGCTGGAAACCAGGGAAGACAAGGTTTTTTTCAATTCCTCCTCCTCCTACTCCTGACCTACATTCTCATGGACACACCTGGTCCTCTCTTTCAGTCTGGTGACCCAACTTCTCTTTATTTTAAAGCCCTCTGTTTTATGAAAGCTGCTTACGCTTCTGCAGACTGCTTTCCTCCCTCCCTCATCAAAAACCAAGACTCAGGCCTTCGTTCATTTCTTCTGACAATCATCAACCATAGCCCCTCTGCAGGATTTTCCCCTCTGCCCAGGAACAGTTGACAAGAGGGATCCTTAGTTACTGAGACAAATAAATTAGACTTTTCTTAGCTAAGAGGCACTTGAGGCAATCAAGGCAGAGTAACAGGCTTTTTTGGGATGGGTTAATGGCATGACAGTAATCTCTCTGCTTGGATTTGACAGAGATGTTTTGAGCTCTGTTTTCCGCCAAAGCCTTTCAGCTCTTCTCACTTGCATCTTCATGAGCCACAGGCAAGATGATACCACTTATTATCATGGGCAACATGAGCACTGATATCCGTATAAAAGATCATGTCCTCAACTGGTTCTCATCATTTTTACAGGAATGCACTATTTGTGTACATACAGGCCATAATTCATTCTCCTCTATCTCAAGGTTCCCCAAGGTTCAATCCTTAAGAACATAAGATATGCCATACTGGGTCAGACCATATGGCTAATCCAGGTCACAAGTACCTGTCAAGTTCCTAGAAAGGTACACAAGACTCCACATTGCTTATCCTGGGGTAAGCAGTGGACTTTCCTCGTCCTCTTTAATAATGGTTTATGGATTTTTCCCCAGGAACGTGTCCAAACCTTTTTTAAACCCAAGCTACACTAACAGTTTTTACCACATCCTTCAGTAACGAATTCCAAAGTTTGATTACATGGTGAGTGAAAAATATTTTCACCTATTAGTCTTAAACGGGCTAAATTGTAGCTTCATTGCAAGTCCTCTAGCCCTTCTACTTTTTGAAGGAGTAAACAACCGATCTATGTTTACCCATACCACTCCATTCATTATTTTATAGATCTCTATCATATCTCCCCTCAGCCGTCTCTCTTCCAAGTTGAAGAGCCCTAACCTTTTAAGCCTTTCCTCCTAGGGATATCCTTCCACCCCCTTTATCATTTTGGTGGTTCTTCTCCGAGCCTTCTAATTATACTGTATTCATTTTAAAATATAGCGACCAGAACTGCACACAATATTCAAGGGACAGTCGCACCATGGAACGATACAGAAGCATCATTAATATCCTTTGTTTTATTCTCCATGCCTTTCTTTACGACTCCTAGCATTCCATGTGTTTTCTTGGCTGCCGCTGCTTACTGGCCAGGGGGTTGCAACATATTCCACGATGATTCCTAAATCCTTTTCCTGGGTGGTGGTTCCTAATGTGGAACCCTGCATTGTGTAATTGTAGTTTGGGTAGTTCTTCTCTAAGTGCATAACTTAACACCTGTCCACATTAAATTCCATCTGCCATTTGTACATCCAATCTTCCAGTTTATTGAGGTCCACTTGCAATTTTTCACAATCTCTTGTGTTTTATCAACGTTGAATAATTTTGTGTTATCCGCAAATTCGATCACCTCACTTGTTATTCCCATTTTCAAGTCATTTATAAATATGTAAAAAAGCAGCAGACCCAGCAGAGATCCCTGAGGTACTCCACTAGCCACCATTCTCCATTGAGAAAACTTGGCATTTAGCCCTACTCTCTGCTTTATTTGTTTATCCAGTTTTCTATACCGCCTTATCCTTCAATCAAAGTGGTGGGCAATGGTGAGTTAAGTGGCTTGCCCAAGGCCACAAGGAGTGCCTATAGGACTAGAAACCCCAGTACCTCTGGCCTGAGATTGCTGTCCTTAGGTGGGACTTGAACCACTGGCCCTCCGGCCTGAAGTACCTTGTCCTAACCACTAGGCCACTCCTCTCCCTATCCTAATCAGTTCCTATCCTAATCAGTTCCTGATCCACAATAGTAAACAGTTTCGAATCCCATGACTTTTTAATTTGGCCAAGAATCTCTCTTAACTACATCAACCAGTTTACCTTTATCTACCCGTTTACTTACACCTTTTATCTGTGCCCTTCTCTGCCACTGCCAACTCCAGACTTCGCTTATTTCATCTTGCTGCTCCATATACTTAGCACAAACTATCCAAATTAGTACGCTAGGCTCTTTTCTCTGGCCCTATTCAAATCCAGGCTAAAAATCCACCTCCTGAAGGCTACGTTTGGATTCTGATCCCCTTATTGTCCTGCTTATCACCTATCTGAATCTTGCCATTTCCCCTGAATTACTCTAGTCCCCAGTTGTTGTGTGGTCTGTCTTGAATAGATTGGAAGCTATGATGAGCAGGGACAGTCTCTTACTTGTATATGTATAGCACTGCATATGCCTTATAGCTCTTTAAAATGATAAATAGTAGTAGTAGTAGTAGTAAGACAAAACTTTACTTTGCTAAATCCATGTTGGCTTTCTCCCCTTAAACCATGACTAAATACATCCTCAATAATTTTATTTTTCACAATTGTTTTACCATTTTTCCAGGTACAGACGTCAGGCTCACCTGTCTGTAGTTTTCTGGATCACTCTTGGAGACCTTTTTAGAAATTGGCAAAACATTGGCCAATCTTCAGGTAAACATAGAAATATGACGACAGAAAAAGACCACATGGTCTATCTAGTCTGTCCTTCCATATCAACAACTACAACAGTCCCCTTTTTACCTTTAGAGATCCTCTGTTTGTCCCATGCATTTTGAATTCAGTTACTGTCCTCATCTCTACCACCTCCACTGGGAGACTATTCCATGGATCCACCACTCTTTCCGTAAAAACATATTTCCACATATCACTCCTGAAGCTATCCCCCTTCACCCTCATCCCATGTCCCCTCATAGCAGAACTTGCTTTCAATTGAAAGAAGGTCTCCCCCTGAACATTTATGCCATGGAGGTATTTAAACATCTCAATCATATCACCTCTATCCTGCCTTTCCTCTAAGATGTACATATTAAGATCCCCAAGTCTGTCCTCATATGCTTTATAATGAAGACCACTAACCATTTTAGTAGCCACCCTTTGCACCGACTCCATCCTGTTCACATCCTTTTGAAGGTGCGGTCTCCAGAAATGCACACTATACTCCAAATGAGGTCGCACCAAAGACTTATACAGAGGCACTATCACCTCCTTTTTTCTGATAGCCATTCCTCTCCGTATGCACCCAAGTATTCTTCTAGCTTTTGCCGTCGCCTTTTCTACCTGTTTAGCTACTTTAAGATCATCAGACTCAACCACACCTAGGTCCTGCTCTTCTTTAGTGGACAAAAGTACTTCACCCCCTATACTATATTGCTCCCTTGCATTGCTGCAGCCCAAATGCATGAACTTACATTTTTTAACATTAAATCCCAGCTGCCAAATTCTAGACCATTCTTCAAGCTTAGCTAGATCACTCCTCATGTTATCTACACCTTCCTGGGTGTCTACCCTATTGCAAAATAAGGCAAACCTTACCTGACAGCCCTTCTGCTATATCACTAACAAAGATGTTAAAAAGAATCGGACCAAGGACAGATCCCTGGGGCACACCATGGTAACATCCTTCTCCTCAGAGTGAGCTCCATTTACCTGTACTCTTTGTCGCCTCCCACCCAACCAATTTCTAACCCAAGCAGTAACTTTAGGGTCCATCGCTAGGGTGCTCAGTTTGTTTATAAGTCGCCTGTGAGGAACAGTGTAGGGGCTTTACTGAAATCTAAATACACCACATCTAGGGCTCTCCCTCGGTCCAACTCCCTGGTCACCCAAAGAAATCAATCAGATTTGTCTGACAAGACCTGCCTCTGCTGAATCCATGCTGCCTCGGATCCTGTAATCCGCTGGACTCCAGAAACCTCACTATTTTCTCTTTCAGCAGTGTTTCCAATAATTTACTCATCACCGAAGTTAAACTAACCGGCCTGTAGTTTTCAACCACATCCTTACTTCTGCTTTTGTGTAAAGGCACCACATGAGCCTCTCTCCAGTCCTTTGGCACCACTCCAGACTCCAACGAGGCATTGAAAAGGTCAGTCAGTGGAGCTGCTAGAACGTCCCCAAGTTCCCTCAGTATTCTAGGGTGTATCCCATCCGGTCCCATCGCTTTGTCTACTTTAAGTTGAGCTAGCTTCTCACGAACACAGTCTTCTGAAAATTGTTCAAGATGTCCCCCTCGCTTCTGTTTCTGTTTGTGGGTGTTTTCTGAGGTCCTGCTCCTTGTTCTTCATCTGTGAACACAGAACAGAAATATTTGTTAAGCAATTCCGCTTTATCCTCATCAGCTTCTACATATTCCTCCCCTTCACCCTTTAGTCTGACAATAGCACTTTTGCCCTTCCTCTTCTCACTAACACATCTGAAAAATGTCTTGTCCCCCTATTTTATTGCATTGGCTATTTCCTCCTCTTTTTGAATCTTTGCTTTCCTGACTACTTTGCTAGCTTCTCTAAGTTTCTTCCAAATATAGATGCCTGTCTTCCTCTCTCTGTGATCTCTTGTATTTCATGAAGGCTTCCCTCTTTTTCTTCACTTTTTCAGCTACTTCTTTCGAAAGCCATAGCGGTCTCCTTTTCCTTTTACCTTTATTTACCATACTACAGATGATTTTAGTGATAGTTCACAGACTACTAATAGTAGGTCTGCAATTTCATATTTCAGTTCTTTCAGTACCCTGGGATATGTGCCATCTGGTCCAGGTGATTTGCTACTCTTTAATTTATCAAATAGTTGTAACACATCCTCTTGGTCTATCGAGATTTCTTTCAATTTTTCCAGTACATCATAGGCTGCTTTTTTGGCCCAACGTCTGACACAGATCCAGGATCTTGGTATCAGCTGCTATTGTTTAGGCAGTCGACATTCTTCTGGTTCTTTATGCTACCTCATCTCCTGATTTTTTTTCCTTCAGTACAAGTTTAGACTCAGTTGCACTTCAGTTGGTCCACAGATCCATGGGGTTCCCACTACTTTGGTTAATTCTCTTCCACATTTAGGTATTATTTTGGACATCCAGCTGTCTTTTGATCAACAAGTAGCTGCCACAGACAGATCATTTTTTTCATTGCGCCAAATTTGATCAAACCATTTTTCTCTTTTCAGGCCTTACATACCCTTTCCATGCCCTAGTTACATCCCACCTTGATATTGTAATGCCATCTTATTATGATCTCCAATCCACCAATCTAAAAAAAAACCCTGCAACTGGTTCAGAATTCTGCTATTTGTTTACTGACCAATGCATCCAGATACGACCAAGTCTTGGTACATATTGGTACCAATGACATAGGAAAGTTCTGGAGGCCAAATTTAGGGTGGCATTCTCTGAAATGCTTCCCATTCCACGGCATAAATGCACAGGAAGAGAGCCTCTTTCTATTGAAAGCAAGCTCTGCTACAAGGGGACATAGGATGAGAGTGAAAGGGGATAGAATCAGGAGTAATATGTCGAAATATTTCTTTATAGAAGGAGTGGTAGATGTGTGGATGTGGAAAAAGATAGGGACCCAGTGAAGTGACTTAAGAGGGGTTATATCAGCATAGAGATACTGGCGGAAGATAAATCATGCAGCTAAGTGTTGAACAGATTGAAGGGGAGAGAGATGATTCTTAGGGAGACCAGCGAGGAGCGGGTTACTTGGCCCCATCCTTGTGGAACGCCCTTCCTTTGCACGTACGCTCAGAGTCTTACGATAAAAGAAGACAGACATTCTTGAAACCCACTTTTTCAAAGAAGCTTTTCTTGGCTGCTCAGCCTAGGGTGAAGGTAGTACTGGTTGGTTGTTTTCTTCTTTTAATGCTTGTTACTTTCCTATTTTAAAGTGGCATTCCTTTCTGTTCGTGTAAGTTTTTAGTTGATGTAAACCTCTCTGATGCTACCCAGTATAGGGCAGTATAGAAAGTTTTATTGAAGAAATATTTTCTTTGAAACTAGTTTGTTTAAGGCAAAGACTGAAGTACCATTAGGCAACTTGAGAGTCTAAGACTGGAGTATCAAAATCAGCTGTAATGACGGACATAACAGAAGCAAGAGGTCTGATCAATAGTAAAGTTTCTGACAGCTCACTCAGCCATCACACTTCTATCCCTGTCTGCATTTTAATATTGTTGGGTTGTTAGTTTCTTAAAATTGCTATGGGGTAGGGGCTGTTGAAACTAACAAAATCCTTCAAATTTATATAGTTTATGACTTGCAAAGGGATTACAGTTAATCTACTTATTAGGTCAGACTTGGCTCCTAATTAACTTATTTTCTTCTTGGGATAGTCTATCAATCAAAAAACATGCCTGAGGTGTGTGGGAGTTGGGAAGGGATTTAAATAACTCAAAAGCAGGCCCCAAACCTTTTGGACTGAGGGCCACATTGGTCTTTTGTAATCATTAGAAGGGCTGGATGTTTGTCAAGAGGGGTGGGTGGGGGAATGTCCTATACCCTCACTAAAAAAAGTGCTGCCCCTCCAAGGCTCCGGGACAACCTTTTGGCAGCCACTGGCATCTCCTCCCCCCCTCACCCCCCACTATGCAACATCTCTTCCCTCTCTGTGGGCCCAGAATCTCCCTCTCTCTTCCTTTCCTCCCCCCCTGCAGTACTCCCTTGCCTTGATTCACAGGAATGTTGCCAGCAGTAACTTACATGTAAACGCTATTTCACTAGCCTGTATCTTTTTGTCTGCTGTGTCTCGCCCTTACCATAAAGAGGATGTTGAGTCAGAGGGGGAAACGTGGCAGAGGAAAGGTGCCTTGCCTGGCGAGTGGCAGTGTTTGAAATCTGGTGCAGGTGACATTGAACTGTACATAGTTGATATTGTTCCATGTAAACTGAATGCGTATTCTCTGTAAACCGCAATTGATCTTTAGGAAATTGTGGTACAGAAATGTAAAATAAATAAATAAATAATACTACTTGGAAATCAAAGCATGGGTGGACCACAGAAGGAGAAATGGAAGAGAGGTGTTGGACTGCTGAAGGGGTGAGAGTCTGGGGAGAGATGTTGTGGCGGTGGCAATGGGGGGGGGGGGCATGTTTAATTGGGGATGGGAGAGGCAGGCGAAATGAATCTATAAGCCATTTTTGACCTGTGAGCTATAGTTTGGGACCCCTGCTCTAAAGGCTATAAAGTATACTAATACAAAGGAATTTAACAATTCAGCATACAATTTCCCCAAACAACAATGTTAACACAGCAGCCATGGTATAGTCTATAATAGCTTATAGTAGCTATTGCTATAAAGTGTAACTACTCACCTGTAAAAGGTGATCTCCAGGAACAGGAATCAGTCTTGACATATGGGCGATGCCGGCACCAACTGAGCACACACAGGAACGCTCCCCAGGGTCCAATAAGAAAGCCTTTGGGAGCACCTTACTGGGCCTGTGTGCCTGCCTTCACAACTCCTCTCCTCAGTTGAGTTTGTAGCTGAGAGGAAGAGAAAAAACAAATGAACCCTACAACTCCTAGGGGAGGAGGGCAGGTTGTGAAGACTGATTTCTGCTGTTCCCGGAGATCACCTGTTACAGGTGAGTAACTACAATATCTCTAGGAATGCAGTCTTAACATATGGGATGAACTAGCTCCCAGGTATCAGACTGGTACGGGGGGAGAGCAGTGGTCCCCGAGGCCAAAAGGCAAGGCCGAAGAGATTGGAAGAGTTGTGGGCTATTATAGACAATTCCAGGAGTCGATACTCCTCCAATAATAGTCTGGTCTCCTGTAAAATTCAACTCCTACCCTTCGTCCTGGACTTCAAGTCCCAAAGAGGTGCTGGAGTACAACTTGGCCAAAGACAGCGTCGTGACGGGAGTCTTTGTCCAGACAACAGTGTGCAGCAAAAGTATGAATGGAAGACCAGGTAGCTGCCCAACAGATCTCTTCAATGGATACTGAATGGAGATTGGTTACAGAGCTTGCAATAGCCTGCACATTATGAGCGGTGACATGACCCTTCAAAGAGAGTCCTGCCTGTGCATAAGCAAGCAAAATAAATATAATCTGCTATACATCTGGATAGAGTACATTTTGTCACCGGTAGGCCTAGGTAACTAGGACCAAAGGAGATGAATAATTGAGGATCTCCTGTGATCCTTCGCTCTATTCAAATAGTAAGTCAGCGCTCACTTGCAGTCTAAGGTATGTAACACTGTTTCAGCTCGAGACGCATGTGGTCTCGGGAAGAAAATTGGAAGGATAACTGACTGGTTTAGATGGAAGGAAATGCAGATGGGTCCAAAGAACCACCTCACCTTGTCATAGTGGAACTTGGTTTAGGGAGGAGCCGCCACCAAAGCCTGCAGTTTACTAATGCAGTGAGTTAAGGTGAGGGCAAAGAGGACTACCACCTTCCAAAACAGAAACTTCAGTGAAGTGATGGTTAAAGACTCGTAAGGAGGCTTTAGAAGTTGAGCAAGAAACACACCAAGATCCCAGGCCACCAGAGGCAACTTAATGGGTGGCTAGGACAGCAGCAGACCCCGCATGAAGCATGCTACTAAGGGGTGTGAGGAGATAGGCTGTGCGTCCAGTAGTCTGTGAAAGGCCACAATGGCACTAAGGTGAACCCTCAATGAGTTAGTCAAGACCAGTTAAGGATAAATGGAGGAGATATTGTAGAAGGGACTCCACCGAGCAAGAAAAGGAGTCAGTGTCCTTTGGGGAGCAAAGATCGCCTGGTGGAATCTCTGCATGTTGCAAGGAGATCTTTGACAATCTGTGGCAGGTCAAGGTCAGCAAGCACTATCCCTTCATCAGCCATGCTGTCAGACGTAGGGAGTGAAGATTGGTATGGAGGAGCATCATGTGGTCCTGAGAAAGGAGTTTGGGCTCAAATCCCTGACTGAAGGGTTGAGACTGTGCAAGTCAGCTATAAGGATCATGGAGTCCCTGTCGGCCAGTAGCTTGAAAAGTATCTTGGGTATTAAGGGGATGGGTGGGAATGCGTAGCAGTAGTCCTGGCCCCCAATCTAGAAGGGAGGCATCCTGGGGCTGTCTATGCAGCAATAGGAACCTGGAGCAGAAGAGCGGAAGCTGTGTGTTTTGCAGAGGGGCAAAAAGATTTACATGTGGGGTTCCCCATATGCGGAAGATCCAAGCAACAGTCTCCCGATTCGTGTGGACACAAGGATACCACTTAGCCTGTCTGCCAGGACACTGAGTTCACCTGGGAGATACATCACTCTGAGGTGAATGTGGTGTGAGATGGCAAAGGACCACAGGTGAAGAGCTTTCTCGCAGAGGGATGGGACCCTGTCTCTCCATGGTTGTTGATGGAGAACATGGCAACTTGGTTGTCCAGCCTTACTAGAACAGGTTGCCCTGAAAGATAAGAACATAAGATATGCCATACTGGGTCAGACCAAGGTCCATCAATTAAGCCCAGCATCCTGTTTCCAACAGTGGCCAATCTATGTCATTAGTACCTAGCAGTTTCCCCAAAGACATAGGTTTCAAAATGCTTGTATTGGGTCAAGCAGTGATATCCTGGGTCCCTTTTAATAATAGTTTATGGACATTTCCTCCAGGAACTTGTCCAAACCTTTTTTAAACCCAGCTACACTAACAGCTTTTACTACATCCTCCGGTAACAAATTCCAGAGTTTGATTACACGTTGAGTGAAACAAATATTTTCTCTTATTAGTCTTTAATAGGTTACCATGTAGCTTCATTGCATGTCCCCTAGTCTTTCTATATTCTGATGACGTAAACAATCTACGTTTACCCATTCCACTCCATTAATTTATAGACCTCTATCATATCTCCCCTTATCCATCTCTTTTCCAGGTTGAAGATCCCTAATCTTTTTAGCCTCTCTTCAGAGGGGTATCCTTCCATCCTCTTTACCATTTTGGTGGTTCTTCTCTGTACTTTTTCTAATAACGCTATATCCTTTTTAAGATACAGCAACCAGAATTGCAAACAATATTTAAGGTGTGGTCGCACCATGGAACGATACAGAGGCATTATAACATCCTTTGTTTTATTTTCCATTCCTTTCCTTATGATACCTAGCATTCTATTTGCTCTCTTGGCCGCCACTGCACACTGGGCAGAGGGTTTTAACATGTTATCCACAATGACACCTAAATCTTTTTTGAAAAACCCAAAGACCATTTGTCAATGCCCATAGTTCTAGGAGGCTGATCTGTTGTGTCCAGTCCTGGTGTGGTTAGGTCATTGAGATGGACTCCCCAATCCAGCTTGAAAGCATCCATTGTCAGGGTACATCGAGGTGGAGACATCTGAAAAGGTGACCTGACAGCCTAGTTACTCACCTGTTACAGGTATTCTCTGGGAACAGCAGAAATCAGTCATAGTAACAGTAAATGACGGCAGATAAAGACCAGTGTGGTCCATCTAGTCTGCTCAGCAATATGGCAGGAGTAGGTGCACCCCTTCCCATGTCTTTTAGGGAGTAGGTGCACCCCTTCCCATGTCTTTGCTTAGTGGTGCACCCACCAGGAGCAGGTGCACCCTCCCCATATCTTCACCCCTCCCCATATCTGTGTTTCTTTGTTTCGGGGTGAACCCACCGCTCCTCCTCCCATCGCTCCATGTAGGACACCCTTATTTGTTGAGAAATTAGATGGTTCAGTTTATTTTGATTTAATCTTGTTGCTGTAAAGTGATCCACTGTGTCTGTCCCAGGCCACTTTGAATTCCGCCACTGTGTTTGCCCCCACCACCTCCATCGGGAGGGCATTCCAAGCATCCACTACCCTTTCAGTAAAAAAGTATTTCCTGACATTGCCTTTCAATTTACCACCTTGCAGCTTTATGTCATGCCCTCTAGTTTTACAGCTTCCCCGTCTCTGGAAGAGGTTTGTTTGGTCATTATTTCTCTTTAAGTATTTAAAGGTCTGAATCATATCTCCCCTATCCCTCCCTCTCCTCCAAAGTGTACATATTTAGGTCTTCAAGTCTCTCCTCATAAGACTTCCGACACAGGCTCCAAATCATTTTGGTCGCCTTCCTCTGAACAGCTTCCATTCTTTTTACATCCTTTGCAAGATACGGTCTCCAAAACTGAACACAGTATTCCAAGTGAAGCCTCACCAGAGACTTATACAGTGGCACTTATAGACTTATAGTCCCCACATATGCTTGCGTCGGCACTGACGGAGCCTGCGCGGAGCATTTCCCCAGCTTTCAAAGAAAGCTTTTGGGAATGCTACCACGCATGCGTGGTCCCCCTTCCCACCCAAGGGTACCATCTTGATCAGTCAGATGACTTAGCAAAAAAGAACATAAAACAATGTAGGGAGGCAACCTCTTGTAGGCTAGCTGTGCAGCGCTGCGTGCGTGGCGCTTTATAAGTGCTGAATAGTAGTAGTAGTAGGAGAGAGGGTTGTGAGGACTGATTCCTGCTGTTCCCGAAGAACACCTGTTACAGATGAGTAACTATGCTTTCTCCAGGAACAAGCAGGAAGTCAGTCCTCACATATGAGACTCCCTAGTTCCAGGCTGCCAAGGACTGAACCACAACAGCACCAACAGTGACCAGTCAGTAGCCGTGAATTGCAGAAGGTGAGTTCCCACCGAGAAACTCTGCAAGACCTTAGCGTCCAACGACACTATCACTCTGGTAGCCTGAACACAGAAGGGTCGGAGGACAGGAGTTGCAAACACCCTGAAAATATTATGGAATACTGCCTGCCCGAAGGTACTGTCTCTGCAGGACTCACTCTCCAGGCAGTAATGAGCTACAAAAGTATGAATCTAAGACCATGTGGCAGCCCTGAAGATTTCCATCACCGGCACTGAGCGGAGGTTGGCCACCAATGTGGCTATAGCCCGAACGCGATGTGCTCAAGGGAGAGGCCGGCTTGCTCGCAGGCAAGGGCAATGCAGTCTGCCAACCAAGCGGACAGAGTTCGCTTCGTTACAGAGAGCCTCAATCTGCTGGGGTCATATGACACAAAGAGCTTGGGGATTTGCGATTGGCCTGGGTCCTCTGCAGATAGGAGGACAGGGTCTGCTTACAGTCTAGAGTATGCAATATGATCTCCGCCCTGCTAGCATGGGGCCGTGGAAAAAAGGTGGGAAGGACCACTTCCTGGTCAAGGTAGAAGAGAGATACCACTTTAGGGAGGAATTTGGGGTGTGTGCGGAGCACTGCCCTTTTCTTATAGAACCTTGTATAGGGCGGATCTGCCACTAAGGCTTGGAATTCACTCACTCTCCGAGTGGACGTGATACCTATCCTGGAAAGTGGTTTTTCTGGTGGCTATCGCAAATGGCAGGTGGCCAGAGGCTTGAATGGTGGTCTGGTGAGCATTCAGGTCCCATTCCACTGCAGGAAGGCGGAGAAAGGGCTTTGATAGCAAGATGCCCCGTATGAACCTGGAAACTAGGGGCTGGTTGGAGAGAGGTTTCCCCTCTATAAGATTTATTTATTTATTTAGACAGTTTTGTATACCGCTTTATCCTTCAATCAAAGCGGTCACAACACAATTGGGGGATATATTTAACACGTGGTGATATGAGACACATACACTAATACTTACAGGGAACATGGGCAATGGAGGGTTAAGTGGCTTGCCCAAGACCACAAGGAGCATCTGTGGGATTAGAAACCCCAGTCCTTCCGGCCCAAGGTTGCTGTCCTCTAGTGGGATTTGAACCCCCGACCTTCCGGCCTGAAGTACCTTGCCCCAACCACTAGGCTACTCCTCCCTCTGATGGTGAGCGGCTATGGCACTCAGGTGCACCCTCACTAAACTAGATTGCAGGCTGGCTTGCGAGAGGCGCAGTAAGTACTATAGCACTAGTTGTACGTAGCAAGAGAAAGGATTCTCTCCTCTCTGCACACCAGAGGGAGAATCTTCTCCATTTGAAGGCATACGCTTGTCTGGTGGAAGGCTTACGGGAGGCCAGGAGATCTCCTCAACCTCTCCCAGGAGAATGAAGGGAGCCAAAGATACCATTTCAGCAGTCATGCCGTCAGTGCCAATGACCCCAGGTTGGGATGCAGGAGGTAGCCCTCCTCTTGGGACAGAAGGTCCAGATCCTGACCCAGCGGGACTGGGAGTGCCACCGACAAGGAGAGCAGCAGAGGGAACCAGGTTTGTCAGGCACATCTGGGGGCAATCAGAATTACTGATGCCCACGCGCTCTGGACCTTGAAGAGGGTCTTGACCACCAGTGGTGTCAGTGGGAAGGCATAGAGGAGCCCTCGGACCACGGGATCAGGAAGGCATCCGCCACCACTCTTCCCGGGTGTGGCTGGCATGAGCAGAAGCGGGGCAGATACGTGTTTTCCAGGGAGGCAAACAGATCCATCATGGGCCTACCCCAGAGGTGGAAGAGCCGTTACACCACCCTGGGATTCAGATGCCATTCGTGTGGGCAGAGGACTGTGCTGAGTTTGTCCACTAAGCAATTGTCCTGACCTGGAAGGTATACTGCACACAGGAGCATTCCGTGGCATACCACAAAGGAGAGAGCCACTGCCTCCTTGCAGAGGGAGTACGAATCCGTGTCTCCCTGTTTGTTCGCAAAGAACATGGCAACCTGGTTGTCTGTCTGGATCAGCACTGGGCAGTTTCACAGGAGGTGGCGGAATGCCTTCAAGGCCAGGAAGATGGCTTTGAGCTCCAGGAGATTGACTCCGCCTGTGACCAGCTGCCTTGAGTGCAGAGGTCTCCGCAGTGCACCCCACAACCCAGGAGGGAGTCGTCAGTGTTCAGGACCCTCTGCAGTGCGGGTGCCTGGAAGTGCATCCCTGCCTGGAGATAGCGTAAGGACTGCCATAGTTGAAGGAGCCCACTAGAGAGTGGGTGACCCTGTTGTGCAACCTGCCTGTAGCCTGAATCCATTGGAAGCAGAGGCACTACTGGGCTGCCTGCATATGCAAGTGGGCTAGGGGCGCAACGTGGACTGTGGAGGCCATGTGACCCAATAGGCAGAGGAGGTGGCAGGCCGCTACGAACCGGCAAGCCTGCACCTCTCCCGCCAGCTGCACAAGGCAATGGGCTCTTTCCTTTGGGAGGAAGGCCCTGACCTATAGCGTATGAACTCCAGGGGTCGGGGAGAGGTGGGATTTGGGGTAGTTGATGACGAACCCCAGATATTGCAGGAGGTGGATTGTCCGCCCTAAGGGTCTGGCTGGTCTTGGAGGCCATGCTGCCTCTGATGAGCCAGTCGTCCAGATGGGGGAAGGCGAAGGCCCCTTGTAGGCGCATGTGGGTGGCTACGACTGCTAGGCACTTTGTAAAGACCTTTGGCGAGGAGGACAGGCCGAATGGAAGCACCCTGTACTGGTAGTGCTCTCCTCCCACCACAAACCTTAGGTACTGATGGTGGGAGGGGTGGATCAGGATGTAAGTATAGGCAACCTTTAAGTCTAAGGAGCACAGCCAAACTCCCTGCCCATGGCCTTGGCTCTTGGGCTGGGAACCCTGTTGCTGTTGCCCTTGCCCTGAATAGGGCTGGTACTGGTGGAAGGACCCCTTTTTCCTCGGGAAAAGTGATCTTTTTCCTGATAGTTTCTTCAGGGGAAGGGTCGAGGTTTTCCCTCGAGAGCCTCTGCCTGGTCATGATCTCGGCCTCTTATCTCGGCCGCCTTGTCAGCCATGGGCTTTCCGAACAAGTTTTCCCCGGTGCAGGGGACATCCAGCAGTTTTTCTTGCACCCGTTGCTCGAGGTCTGCAACCAGGCCTGGCACCGGGCCCCTATGCCTGCTGCTGTTACTTGAGCTGTGGATTCAAAGCTGTCATAGGCAGTGTGGGAAAGGAACTTCGAGAAGTCCCAGATCCTGGCGGTCAGGGCTTGGAACCTCTGGAGGGGTTCCCTGGCGAGGCCTGCAAAGAAACCAGCCAGTTCTTGGATTAGACCCTTAAGATTCATACCTATGTACAATTCATAGGCCTGTATCCAACAGTTCAGCATGGATCCCTGGAAGCACTTGCTGCCCCCAGGGCGTCGAGGGCTCAAGCCTCCCTGCCCAGGGGAACAGAAGAGTAGGTCTTCTGACTCTTCAGCTTTTGCATAGCGAACTCCATGACCACGGAGTTATGTGGTAGTTAGGGCTTTTGGAAATCCAGGCCCTTCTTGACGCGGTAAATGGCATTGATGCGTTGGTTGACTACCCCGGCACAGAGGCCAGGGTCTCCCACATCCTCAGGAACAGCCTCTTGAGCTTGGGCTGTACCGGCACTGTGAGTCTCCCTTGGCGGGGGACTCATACTGGAGAATCTCCAGTTCTTCAGTGCACGGGTCCTTCTCTGACTCAGTCAGGACCGAAAGGGCCTGGTCCATGTCCCAGACACAGTCGTGGAAGGCCATGTCCTCGGGGGAGAGAGGGGACAATGGCGCTGGGGCTCAGGAGGAACGTCTCTGTGTCGGGAGGTCTCAGACGAGGCTTCGATGTCGATCTCCAATCAGAGCTGGAGGGCATCGAGGACTTCGAGGCTTGGAACTCCCATGGGTCGGATTCCCAGAAACTGGCCAGAAAGAACCGGACACCCGATGATCGGGACAGAGAACTCGATCGGTGCCGATGGCTCGCCAGTAGTGCTCAGGGCCTGGCTCAACACCCAGGGACTCCTCTGCAGTCAGGGGCCCGGTGCTGAGGCAGATAATGCGACGAACCTGACATCATTGCCTGCTGCAAGGCCAGGATGGCAGAGATATCCTGCTCCAGGGCCACCATTCTGAATTCAATGGCAGAAAGCTCTGCAGCTATTGGCATGGGCATAGAGGACCTCGGGTACAATGCTGGCACTTGCGCCAGTGCATCCTCGACAAGGACTACGGCCTCAAGGAGCCTTGCATGGTCACCGCTGGCCAAGGATTCCTTTTTAGACCTTAGGGGAGGCGCTGTTCGGAGTTGCCAGGGTCCCTCTGCAGGACCTTACTGGGTTTCACCGTGGAACCTCAACTGGCCTAGAGGATTTTTTTTTCTTTCTGGGGTCTTTATGGAGGAGCTGCTGCCATGGGACTCCAAAGTCGCTCGGGTCTCACGGAAGATACTCGGCTTTGTGCTCAGCGTAGGGGAAGCCAGGGCTGAGTCGGACTGTGGGAACATTCTCTCCTGCAACTCCGACCTTTTCTTGTTGGTTTTCAGAGTCATGGCCTGGCACAGGTGGTACAGTCGTGGTCCAAGCCGAGTCAGCGTAAGCAGCAGTCGTGAGTGTCTGTAACAGACATGGTTTGACTGCAGCAGTCACGCTTTTTGAACCTAACAGGGGACATGGTGGGAGATACCCAGCCAGAGTCAACAACCCACGGGTGAAAAAAAGGCACGAACGCAAGTCAAGGCAAAGCCTCGTCAAAAAGAAGGGGAAGCCAAGGATGGCGTCAGCTCAAGGTGGGAAAAGGAACCGGTATGCAAACCGGGAAAAAACAACTGTTAAGGATAATTTTCTATGGATTTTTCCGGGAAAACGGGACAAGCATCCATTGGGATTCATAGAAAAAAGGACTGATCAAGATGGCACCCTTGGGCGGGAAGGTGACCATGCATGCATGGTGGCATTCCCAAAGGCTTTCTTTGAAAGCTGGGGAAATGCTCTGCACGGACTCCGTTGATGCCAATGTCACCCATATGTGAGGACTGACTTCCTGCCTGTTCCTGGAGAAGAGAAAGTTCTGTGGAGAACATCACCACTGAAGGGAGATGATCAGTTGAGGGGAGATGTGGATCTTGTCTCTGCAATGCATCTTTGCTTGCGTCTATTAAGAAGACAGACCATGCGCTTGACATAGGGGATGACATGGACCGTGGATGGCATGTGTCTTAAATAGCCGTAGCATTTCTCGAGGTGTTATCAGGTTTTGCTTTTGCATCCCTTTGCCAGCTCGATTAGGCGGGCATAGTGATTCTGTGGAAGAAAAACTCGGGCCTGTTGTGTATCTAAGAGTGCTCCGATGAACTCCAGTCATTGAGATGGAGCGAGGTGAGACTTTGGGAAGTTTATGACAAAGCCCAGGTGTTGGAGCACCATGATGGTGTGAAGTGGTGAGAGTCTTACCTCTTGAGGGGAGTTTCCCCGATCAGCCAGTCATCTAAGTAAGGGAAGACAAATATCCCCAAGGTACGTAAAGTAGGCAGTGACTACTGCCATGAATTTTGTGAAGACTCTTGGGGCAGAGGCTAGACCAAAAGGGAGAACCCAGTATTGATAGTGATCTCCCTGAAACATGAAGCGCAGATACTGTCTGTGCTAGGGATGGATTAATAAGTATGTGCATGCCTCCTTTAAGTCTAGAGAATCTAGCCAATCCTGCCTCTGGATGTATGGTAGAAGTGTTTCTAGAGAAGTCATTTTGAATTTTTCTCAGACCATGAATTTGTTTAGGGCTCTGAGATCCAAGATGGGCCTGAATCCTCCTGTTTTCTTTGGAATGAGAAAATATGGGAGTAGCAGCTCATCCTTTCTCGACGACGACTGACTTTTTCTATGGCACCCTGGAAGAACGGCGTGGTCACGTCTTCTTTTAATAGAGTACTTTGAAGGGGTTGAGTGGGATAATCCCTTGTAAAGCTTTTGGGGGGTAAGATTTTGAAGTGAAGCAGATAAGCCCCTTTAGACAATCTGGAGTGTCCACTGCTCTGATGTTATGAGGTGCCACCTGTGGATATAGTGACGGAGGCTATGTGGAAGGGCTGGGGATCCTCCAGGGGAAGACTGGCAATGCTCTCCAGGAAAGAGTCAAAAACCAAGCGCAGGTTGAGCCTGCACAGCTGGTTTAGTCTTAGGAGCCTTGAGCTTCTTGGGCTGGTGAGGGCTCTGCTGTCTCTGCTGAGAATGCTGAGGCTGATAGGTAGCAGACAGCAAGTAAGGAAGATAGTATCTCCTCTTTTTGGAATAGAAAGATTACTTGGGAGGAGCCTTTTGGATGGGACAGCTATTTTCCTGGAAAGGCGTTTCAGGATGAGATCATCAGTCTCAATTTCTCCTGCGTTTTCCCTCCAATCCTTGCCAAAAAGATTTTCTCCAGTACATGGGATATTGGCCAGTTTATCTTGGACCCACTGATCGAGATCTGATGCCTGCAACCAGGCTATCCTAGGAGCCCCAGCTCTGCTGGTTGACTCAAAGGCATCAAAGGAGGTCCTGGTAAGAAGCTTAAAAGTATTTTTGCCTTGCTTGATGAGTATCTGGAAAGCACTCCACTTATCCTCAGGCAGCATGGGGGTAAAAGTCTCCAGATCCCTGGTGAAATCCTTCAGAAATATGCCCATGTACAGCATGTAAGAGTTAATTCTGGAAGCGTTGATGCCCAAAAGCATCGAATGTCCTCTAATCTCTGCCAGGTGGCATGGATTGCTTAGAGCTCTTTATGCAGCGCATTGCTGATACCACCACCATAGAGAGGTGGGGGAGCTGAGGTTTTTGAAAAACCTGAGCACTCTGGTACTCGGTACAGGGTATCGAACCTCTTGCTGACGGGCAGAACCATGAGCAGGGCTTCCCATATGCAGAGCACAAGATTCTGTAGGATTCTAAGCATCGGCAATGTAACTGCCTCCTTGAGCTTGGGATAATATTGGAGTATCTCCAGTTCCTCTGCCCTTGGTTCCTTTTCCGAGGCTACAGTGATGGCTAACCCTGCTACACGAGGTCCTGAAAGGACATATCCTCTGGTGGGGACCAATGCCATTCTTGAGGTGGCGAAGGGTCTGAAGGGATGTCAGGTAGTTCATGGGAATCGGATAATTCCTCGTCAGATTCAGAAGAACTCAATTCAAAGTTTGTCAAGAAGTCAAAGTATCGGCAGTCATGAGTACGACCGATGTTTCATAGATGAAGGTCGATGCCAATACCGATGCTGAGAAGTATTGGAACTGAGAGCTACATCAGTGTGAGTCAGCTGGATACTAGGGGACTCAGTCTGTTCCAAAAGTGGTACCACCCTCGGGGTCTCCATCGATGCCAGTTTGAGGGCTGGCATCAGGGCCAATACACCTGCCTGAAGGCTCGGTATCAACGCCTGAACTCCTGGAGATCTCGATGTTATCAGTACCGAGGCTGACATGAGTGCGGCCAAACTCCTCTCAAGAGCCAGCATGTGCTTGTCCAGGGAGATGGCCAATGCATGGATGGAATCTCCTGCGGGGCTCTGAAGCACCCTCCCAGAACATGGAACTGGATAGCTCTCCAAAGGATGGTTCCTTGGAAGCGTCCTGGAGCCCTACCTCTCACCAGGGCTGATTGGCTGGCTGGTCTGCATCGCAAGCATCCCTAGGGGAATCACAATGCTTATACTGGGACTTCTCTCTCGTCTTGGCATTGGTCTTCAATGTCAATGCTGATGACTTTGGGGCGGCCAGAGATTTAGACTTACTTTTGTTTGGACTTTGAAGAAACCTGAGACCCATGAGAGGAAGACGATGCCTTTGAAGTGGAAGCCACTGACATTAAGTCAGAGGCAAATGATCTGTACTGTCTGGCTCAGTTGTTTAGGCCTTTCTTTGTCATTTGCCGGCACAAAAGACAAGAATTGGGTTAATGTTCAGGCCCCAAACAGTTGAGACATCAGTCATGTTTATCAGTGACTGTTATAGTCCAGCACACTTAGTACACTTTTTAAAAATACTAGTTGGCTTTTCCATGCCTCAAAAAGGTTGTCTTCAGAGTGAAGATAAGGCTATGGAGGCCTAAAGTCCTAGTTTGGTGGTGAAAACCGCATTAAAGAAAAATGAAGAGAGAAATAAAAAAGAATTATCGGGACCGGTGTCTGATTTGACAGACCAGCATCAACAAGAAGGCAGAAATACAATTCCACACAAAAATGATAAAGTTTTTCGGCGGTGACAGGATAACAAGGTTTGCTGATTATGCGAAAAAAAAGAACTGAGGAGATGAGTTGTGAAGGCGAGAGGGCAGGCACACAGGCGTAGTGGAGTGCTCCCAAAGGTTTTCCTATTGGATGCTGGGGAGTGTTCCCACGCAGGCTCCGTCAGTGCCGACATCACCCATATGTGAAGACTGCATTCCTGCTTGTTCCTGGAGATTAAAATATTTTGAGACACAAGAAAAGAGGCAAAAAACTTATTCTGAGGTGCTGGGAGCTCCTGGAAACTTAAAATCAAGTCCAGTCCTCCTTACTCTAATTTTTTGAAACATGGACTGGGATATCACTTAATGGCTGTGCAACAAAACACTTAAATTAGACCCAGTTTCTCACATACAACATGTATTAAGACATCAATGATGTCCTGAAAACATCAATAGAAATTAAGACATTAGCTGGTTTTAGTTGTTTTAACTGCAGAAGACTTGAGTTCCATATGTTTGTTTGCTATTGACATGAATCACATTATATATACAAAGTTTATTAGATAAACTTTGTATATATAATGTGTATAAGAACCAAACTTTCTGCATTCCCAAAGTCATGATCCCAATATGTCACCTGAACTGTAAATTCAGACACTGATAATACTCTGTTTGTATATAATTTGTATATAGTTTCCCCTGTTATCTCCAAGTTACCAACCCTGTTATAATGTAAGCAAAGGATTGTCCCAATGCAAAATTTGTTAACTGTAAACCGCACTGGTACCAAAGAGCGCGGTATATAAGAACTGTAAATAAATAAATAAATAAATAAACCTAGGGATAAGCAAGCTAATTCAAATTAAACCTGAACTGGAGGTTTGGAAGAATAACTGGATAATTAAGAGTGAAACCATAACAAATTATAAAGGCCAAATGAAATATGACTAACCTCTCAGCTTAGTTAAACTAAAATCTGCATAGTCCGGTCTGGATTATTTTGATGCCATTTGGCTGCATCCCATCTCATTCCAAACTGCTCCATATACCATATGGAGTGGAGGAGTGGCCTAGTGGTTGGGGTAAGGTAATTCAGGCCGGAAGGTCGGGGGTTCAAATCCCACTAGAGGACAGCAACCTTGGGCCGGAAGGACTGGGGTTTCTAGTCCCACAGGTGCTCCTTGTGGTCTTGGGCAAGCCACTTAACCCTCCATAGCCCATGTTCCCTGTAAAATAGTTATCTCCAAGTTATAATGCCCAGTTCAATGTAATTTCAGTTTGTTCAATGTAAACCGCACTGATGCAGAATAGCGCGGTATATAAGAGAATGTAAATAAATAAATAAATAAATACCTAAATGTCTGCCCCATACTCACAGCTTTCTTCATCCATACATCACACTGCAATCTCTGCCTGCAGTTAACTCTTGTCATTGTATCTCTTTCCACTATTCGAACCCCTGTTTCTACAATGCAGGTATAGCAGTTTGATAAAGCGTAGTTACTCACCTGTAACAGGTGATCTCTGGGAACAACAGGAATTTAGTCCTCACATATGGGTATCGTCGCTAACGACGGAGCCTGCGCGGGAACGCTCCCCAGCATCCAATAGGAACACTTTTGGGAGCATCCCTCAGCACATGTGCGTTGCCTTCCCGCCTTTCCAACTGTCCCTCTTCAGTTAAGTTTGTAGCTGAGTGAAAGAATAAAGGGAGAGAGGAAAGAGACAAAGAGATAGAGAAACAACTCCTAAGGGAGGTGGGTGGGTTGTGAGGACTAAATTACTGCTCTTCACGGAGATCACCTGTTACAGGTGAGTAACTACGCTATCTCCAGGAACAAGCAGGAATGTAGTCCTCACATATGGGGACTCCCTAGCTGAAGATGCCAGGGAGATAGCTCCAGGAAGGTGCCACCCTAGAAGGTGGGAATCCTTCCTCCCATGGATCTCTGGCATCCCACCAGGGTTGGTGGGTAGGAGTTGGTTTATGTTTGAAAGAGATTTTGAAGAACAGCTTGGCCAAAGAAGGCATCCCGACGGGAGGCTTTATCCAGGCAGTAGTGGGCTGTGAAGGTGTGTACCGAAGCCCAGGTGGCTGCTCGACAAATGTCATCGATAGACACAAGAGTGGAGATTAGCCATAGAAGCTGCCATGGCTTTCACATTATGAGCTGTGACATGGTCCTGAAGAGGAAGACCCTTACTCTCATAAGCAAAGGATATGCATTGGGCAATACATTTAGATAAAGTTCTTTTGGAGACTGGAAGTCCCAAAAGACTAGGGTCAAAAGCTATAAAAAGTTGTGAGGACTTTCTATGTTGCTGTGTTCTTTGTATGTAAAAGGCTAAGGTCCTTTTACAATCCAAAGTATGAAGGTTTCTCTCTGCTTCGGAAAAAATACAGGAAGATAAATTGATTGATTTAAATGAAAAGGCGAAACCACCTTTGGCATAAAGTGTGGGTGAGTTCGAAGAACAACCTTATCATGATGAAACCTAGTATAAGGTGGATCAGCCACTAAAGCTTGCAATTCACTAATGCGACGAGCAGAGGTGATTGCAATTAGGAAGATGACCTTCCAGGTCAAAAACATAAGAGCTATAGTGGCCAAAGGTTCAAAAGGCGGCTTCATGAGCTGCCCGAGAACTAGATTTAGATCCCATGCCACTGGTGGTGGCTTGATGGGAAGTTTAGTTAATAAAAGGCCTCTCATGAATCTTGATAGGAGTGGATGAGAGGAAATTGGTTGTCCATTCAGAGGCTTATAAGAAGCTGCAATTGCACTAAGATGGACTCTTACCGAATTGGTCTTTAGGCCAGAATTGGGCAAGTGAAGGAGATACTCTAGTATCGATTCTAAGGGTATGACCAGGGGGTTTAATCCCTTCTTGGAGCACCATATAGTAAAATGTTTCCACTTGAAGGCATAAGATATTCTTGTGGAAAGTTTACTAGAAGCCTGAAGGATATCTTTTACCTGTTGAGACAGGTTGAAATCTTGGCGGTCTAAGCCTTCAACAACCAGGCCGTGAGGTGCAGGGACTGGGGATTCGGGTGCCATAGCGTTCCGTTCTCCTGGGAAAGGAGATCTGGAGCATGTCCTAACTCCAGAGGTGCCACTTGAGAGAGATGCATAAGCAGGGAATACCACGTTTGGCGTGGCCATCGTGGTGCTACGAGAATCATTCGACCCCTGTCTCTCTGAAGCTTGAAGAGTGTTTTGGGGATGAGTGGAATGGGTGGGAAGGCATAAAGGAAGTCCTGACCCCAGTGAAGGAGGAAGGCATCCCTTGCCTGACAGTTGTGTGCCGGAATCCTGGAACAGAACCGGGGAAGTTTGGCATTCAGTGGAATTGCAAAGAGGTCTATGTCTGGAGTGCCCCAGAGATGAAATATCTTTGCCACCTGGTCTAGGTGGAGTGACCACTCGTGAGGTAGCAGTACTCGACTGAGTTTGTCTGCCCAAAGGTTTTGAATGCCTGGAAGATATACCACTAGAAGGTGAATTTGATGCTCTCTGGCAAGGGCCCATAATCGTAAATCTTCGTTGCATAACGACAGAGAGCCTCTTCCGCCCTGCTTGTTCACATAGAACATGGCTACCTGATTGCCCATCTGGACTAGGACTGTCTTGTAGCTGAGCTGGGCGTGGAACACTCGAAGAGCTAAATAAATTACTCTTAATTCCAGGAGGTTTAAGTGTAAACCAACCTCCTGTGGAGTCCAGGTGTCCTGGGTAGAGAGATGATTCAGGTGTGCTCCCCAACCCACCTGTGATGCTTCTGTTGTTAGGGTGGCCTGAAAGAGGGGTTGATGGAAAGGAGACCCAACTGTCAGATTTTCTAGTGATTGCCACCATTGGAGGGACAAAATTAGTCGTTGAGAGATTGTTATTTTGTCCAACAAATGACCTGTGGCCTGTGTCCACTGTGTGGAGAGGGTCCACTGAGCTGCTCACATGTGGAGGTGAGCATATGGGACTACATGAACTGTGGATGCCATGTGTCCCAGTAACTGCAGTAGTTCCCGAGCAGTGAGGGAGGATTTGCCTGCTGCTTGGGAAGCTAGCTGCATAATGCGAAGACACCAGGCTTGTGGAAGGAAAGCCCTTGCCTGTCTGGTATCCAGACAGGCTCCTATGAATTCTAGGCATTGGGAAGGAACTAGTTGAGACTTCGGGAAGTTTATTTCCAATCCCAAGTACTGGAGAATTCGCATTATACGGGACAGTGCAGTGCTGGCCTCTGCAACTGTGGAGGCTCGAATGAGCCAGTTGTCTAAGTAAGGGAAGACAAAAATCCCCAGGGTTCATAGAAATGCCACTACTACTGCCATGCATTTTGTGAACACCCTTGGTGCTGAAGCCAGACCAAAAGGAAGAACCCTGTACTGGAAATGTCTTCCCTTGAAAAGGAAACGTAAAAATTTCCTGTGATCTGGACGGATGAGAATGTGAATGTATGCATCCTTTAAGTCTAGAGAGCAAAGCCAGTCCTGGCTTTGAAGGTATGGCAGAAGAGTTCCTAGAGAAATCATTTTGAATTTCTCTCAAAACAGATATTTGTTCAATTCTCTGAGGTCTAGAATGGGTCTGTGTCCCCCTGTTTTCTTTGGAATAAGAAAATAGGGGGAGTAGAACCCTGTCCCCTGTTGAAAAATGGGTACTTTCTCTATTGCCCCTTGGGCAAGAAGCGTGGAGACCTCGTGATCTAGCAGATTGTCTGCAAAGGTTTGTGGATTGAATTGCTTTAGAATTGTAGGAGGGGGTATTCTGTGAAAATGAAGTTTGTACCCCTCTCCTACAATGGACAAAGTTCAATCTTCTGTTGTTATCTGATGCCATCTGTTGACAAAGTGGCATAACCTGCCTGGAATATTGGGGGGGGGGGGGGCAGTTGGGGACCCCTCAGAGGCAGGAAGGCAAAGCTCTCTAGGAAGGAGTCAAAGCCCTTGAGGGGGCTGAACCTGGAGAGCTGGTTGGGCTCTCGGGCCTTTTGGTTTCTTTTGCTGTCTAGTTTGTCCCTTTTGGGCAAGCTGACCTGGAGTCTGACTCTGCTGGGTATAGGAAGGATAAAACTTCCTCTTTTTGGTAAAAGAGGGTTTTTTATAAGGCTTCCTTTTGGCTGGAGTGGCTGTGGACTTTGACAATCTATCTAAGGTAGAATTGTCAGCATCTAACTCGTTAGCCTTTTCCTGCCAGTTCTTGCTGAAGAGATTCTCCCCCGTGCAAGGAATGTTGCCTAACTTGTCCTGTACCCAAGTCTCCAAGTCTGATGCCTGTAGCCAGGCAATCCGTCATGTGCCAATGGCAATAGCAGAAGTTCTGCTGATGCATTCAAAGCAGTCAAAGGCTGCACGACTGACAAACGTGGAGACATCTTGAGCATGCTTATCTAGAGCAAGAAAATCTTGTCTCTTATCATCTGGGAGAAATGGGCTCATAACTTCCAAATCTCCTGTGACTTCCTTAAGGAAAATTCCCATATATAGGATATATGAACTGATCCTAGCTGAAAGCATGGAAGCTTGAAAAGTTCTGCGCCCAAAAGCATCCAGAGTCCTCCATTCACAACCTGGAGGATTGGATGCACGCCTCTTTGCACTTTTCATCCTACGCATGGCTGATTCCACTACCACTGAATGGTGTGGCAGCTGAGTTTTCTGAAATCCAGGACATGATGGAACTCGATACATAGTATCAAGTCTCCTGGAGTGAGGAGAAGTAGTCAGAGGTGTCTCCCACATTCTGAGCATCAAGTTATGCAGAATTTCATGGATAGGCAGAGTAGCTGCCTCCTTAGGAGCTTTAGTATATTGGAGGATTTCCAATTCCTTTGCTATGGGTTCCTCTTCAGGAGCTACTGTAATTGAAAGACCTTTGGCCATATCACGGATGAAATCCTGAAATGACATGTCCTCTGGAGGTGACATTCTGCGTTGGGGAGAAGAGGGATCTTCTAGGAGAAACCCTCTAGTGCCAGCAGAATTATCAGAATCTTCGGAATCGGAGGAATCGAAGTACTCCTGACTCCGATGCTCTTGCAAAGCACGATCCCGGTACCGATCGAAGTCGGTACCAAGGTGACCCGGTACCGCTTTGTCCAGTCCAGCCAGAGATGGCATGGGAAGAGTTCCCACCAGGGCTGGCACCATCGGTACCGGCATCGCCGGTGTCGGTACTGGCATCGGTGTCAATGTCGATGTCGGCACCGGTGCCCTTGGGACCACCGGTACCACAGCCAAAAGAAGAGCTGCGATGCTGCGCTCGATAGCGAGGAACCTCTGGTCTATCGATGCTGCCGATGCCTGGGTGTCGGTACCGGTGAGGATGGCCAGAACCCCTGAGCCTGGCACAAGTAGTTCTTGTGAGATTGAGGCCTCGAGAACATCCTGAAGCCCCATCGATGCTTTGGAAGCCAAAGCCTCCCGCCGGGGCTGTTTTGCCGGTGTGGTTCCCTTAAGGACAATGCCAATGGCCTCTCGATATTTAGCAGGAGAGCTACCCTTTGAGGACCGGCTTTTATGTTTAGTTACCTGAGATCCATGGGAGGAAGAGGCAGCCCTTGACAATGTCGATGCAATGGATCTGGCATCTGAAGAAAAGAGGGTACCGAGCTTTGCGGCCCGGTTCTGTCTTCCTCTTTTGGTCATCCCCATGCAGGAGAGACATTCGGTTGGAGAATGATCAGGTCCTAAACATTTTAGACACCAATCATGGGTGTCAGTGACGGAAATGGTACCGCCACACTTAGTACATTTTTTAAAAGCACAAGTTGGTTTTTCCATGATTTAGGAAAATGGGGCCTAATGCCCAAAATGGCGCCTAGCACCAAAGAGGAAAGTTTCTGAAAAGAAATCAGTCTAAGTTTTGTTTTTTTTTTAAAAGAAAAGAACCGGCAGTACCGGTAGGCGTCGTGCGGTAGGCAAACGCGACCACAAGAAAGAAATTTAAAGATGGAATTTTCTGCGGTGACAGGGAATAGGCCCTGTCGGCTCCGCGGAAAACAAAGAACTGAAGAGGGACAGTTGGAAAGGTGGGAAGGTAGCGCGCATGTGCTGAGGGATGCTCCCAAAAGCATTCCTATTGGACACTGGGGAGCGTTCCTGCACAGGCTCCGTCGGTACCAACGATACGCATATGTGAGAACTACATTCCTGCTTGTTCCTGGAGATATAACTAAAATAGGTTTGCATCTCTTTCCCTACTTCAAACTAAGTCCTCCAAGAGTTTTACTTCAAAGCCTAATGTGCTCATCTTCTGGTAGCAATGGCAAGCAAAAGTTGGCTGGTGTCGCTACTGTGGAGTTAATGGAGGTTTGCAGCAAACAGAGAAGCTTCCTCTGCTGCTGCTAAACATTACCAAGATGTACTGATAACACAAAACCAGAAAAGAGCATGTTACTAGAGTGATTTGAGAGAGAAGAGTTTCTGTCTAATTGATACGAGAATCTCTGCAGCAGATAGAAATATTTGGGGTTAAGTGCTCTGTGGTAGGCCAACCCGTATCAACTCTACGCATGTCGTTAAAAATCAAACAGTTTTTATTTGATGAAGAAATCCTGTCTAGCAAATATTTTATATTTTGAATAGAGATCTTTAATTTTGTTACATACCTGATTACTGATTGTGTAATTAAGAGCTTTAAACCATTCATTAATTAAGCCGTCATTGTCAGACTGAATTAAAAGTTCCATGCCTTGACGAGTTTTTAGCTGAAAAAACAACAGGTATCATTAACATTTCTCTTTACCTAACATTTATTTACTTGAAAAAAAATTCTTCTAATTTTGAGAGCAATGGTGCACTAGTGAATTTTCCATACCATAGTTGAAGAAAGCACAACAATATGTACCTTTTCATTGTTAGTCCAAGTTGAGTTATGTTGAGGTACAGTATTCATTTCATTGTCACCAGAGGGCTTACATTTAACCCTGTTAAAGACTACTTAAGAATTCAGGACCAGATGTACTAAGCATTCTTTCCATAGACATAAAAGTATCTGGTGGTACATGTGTAATATGGCTTCAGCTAATTAAATGGTATAAGATCAACAGATCACACACAAAAATCAAACTTGACTCTTAGAACATTAAGCACACGTACTATGCATTAGTAATGCCCAACTGGCAGACAGACATAACAAAGAATTATTGTGGGTCCACCAGCAGAGTTGGCAACTAATAAGGATAAAAACAAAAGGAAACAAATAAAATGTCCATACAACAAAATCAGAACTAGAAAAACAGAACACTCTCCTGCATCTCTCTAAACACCACTACAAAAAAACATTCACAAAATTATTAAACAGGGGGTGTCAACGCCGGTTTAAATTTGACAAGCTAAAGGACTTCCTCTAGTATATAAATATAGTCCAGAGTCCAACACTGCCAAACGTGCATCATCTACTACCCCCCGTAAGCCTGTCAGATTTGAACCCTGTTTAGTAATTTTGTGAATGTTTTTTGGGGGGTATTTTGTGTTATTGTTTTGAGATTGTAGAATACAGGACAGAGTTTTTTGTTTTTCTATTTCTGATTTTGTTGTGCGAACTAATAAGGATTGGTAAAATAGGCTTTCTCTCTCTAAATGCTCATTTCTTAGGTTATATAGCCAAAAAACTTTATGAATCCCTACAAGGCTTATATCAGAAAACTATACCTCCTGAGCATCCAACAGGGTAACTACTTTTAAATTTGGTCTTATTCCTGTCTCTCTGATGTGTGTCTTCCCATTTGAATATAATGCAGTTAGTCAGCTATTTAAATGGCAAAAGTAGATTAGCCTTCCTCAATCTACATGAGTACAAGCTTTCTGTTTTTCAGCAGCATGTCTGATTCTTTTTAACATTTTTTGTAAGTGATATTGCGGAAGGGCTGTCAGATAGTTTTGCCTCTGTGGATAATACCAAAATCTGCAACAGGGTACACACCCAGTAAAGTGTAGATAACATGAGAAGGGATCTAGTAAAACTTCAAGAATGGTCAAGAATTTGGCAGATGAGATTTAATGCTAAAAAATGCAGGGTCATGGATTTGGACTGCAAAAATCCAAGGGAGCAGTATAGTTTAGGGGGTGAAGTGCCATCAGGCACTTTAATCATATGCTGATAATTCATAATTGTTACTGTAATAATTATAAAGACCCAGTCCCAACCATTCATTTCGGGTCTAATGTATAACCTGTAAATAGTTACCTGCCACAGTTTGAGTGGCTGGATTTGTAAATAGTTCTCCCAGTTGCAGTTCCAAGTTATTGATCCTGTTTCAATGTATGCACAAGACTGTTCCCTTTGTCTTGGCAAGAATTTGTTATTTGTAAACCGCACTGATATTGAAGAGCGCGGTATAGAAAAGCTGCTACATAAATAAATAAATAAAACAAATAAGTATTTCTGTCCAGGAAAAAAAGAGCGGGATCTGTGAACAGCAAAAATAAGTCCTCACATGTGGGTGATGTCCCCCGACAGAGCCCCCATGCGGGAATGCTCACCAGCTTCTAGCGGAAGCTTTTGGTAGCTTCCATTGCGCATGCGCGCCTGCCTTCCTGCCTGCCATGGCACCATCTTCTCCTCAGTATAATACAAAATCTAGTAGCCAAAAACAACTCCACAGAAAGGTGGGAGGGTTGTGAGGACTTATTCCTGCTGTTCACGGTGAACAAGCAGGAAGAAGTCCTCATGTATGGGACTCCCAAGCTACAGCCCAACCAGGGCAGTAAGAATTGGTGAAACAGCATACGAGATCTCTCTTTGGGATGCAACCGATTCATTGCCCACAGCAAGTATCAATATCAGGACAACTCTTTCGGTAGCCTGTACGTGCTGAAACGCTGGTGGGAAGGATTTGAACTAAGTCCCAAACAGATGCTGGAGTATGGCTTAGCCGAAGTTACTGTCATACCGGGAATCCCCATCCAGGCAGTAATAGACTGTGAAGGTGAGGAAGGAGGACCAGGTGGCAACCCTACAAATCTCCTCCATGGAGATCGAGCAGAGACTGGCTGCAGAGGTAGCCATGGCCCGGACATTGTGGGCTGTGACATGACACACAAAGGCTCAGACCTGCCTGAGTGTAGACAAATGCAAAATAGATGGAATGGTACGAGTTCCCTCCACCGTCCACTATCGTTGTTTGTTGGGCATAAACCAAATGAGAGACAGAACCACTCTGTCGCTCACATATACATGCCCCTTTTTTTGATTAATCAGAGATCATTTTATACGTGGTTTAAAAACCAACAATAAGAGCAAATCACACTTATCTTATCCACCGCACGACGTGCACATTTCGGGGCTGCCGCCCCTGTATCAAGTGCCTCCAAGGAAAATGCAGTGCGTGTGCCCACCTATACGTAACCAATAAAAAACGCCGACTTGATGGCCGGTAAAGTGGAGGATAATTTCTCAGGATTGGCTGACGTAAACCACGCCTAGTGATTTAACTTACACACAGTCGCTCCGGGTGGCCTTAATCGGGACATTGACTGGTTGGGACTTTGACATTTTGTTATTCCACCTTTCACTGCAGGGATCCTCGTTTTGCTTGAGTTTCCCTTCTGGTGATTGGTTCTGAGCAACTAGGCGTCGTTTACGTCAGCCAATCCTGAGAAATTATCCTCCACTTTACCGGCCATCAAGTCGGCGTTTTTTATTGGTTACGTATAGGTGGGCACACACACTGCATTTTCCTTGGAGGCACTTGATACAGGGGCGGCAGCCCCGAAACGTGCATGTCGTGCGGTGGATAAGATAAGTGTGATTTGCTCTTATTGTTGGTTTTTAAACCACGTATAAAATGATCTCTGATTAATAAAAAAAAGGGGCATGTACTATATGTGAGTGACAGAGTGGTTCTGTCTCTCGTTTGGTTTATGCCCGACAAACAACGATAGTGGATGGTGGAGGGAACTCGTAGTATTCCATCTATTTTGCATGGTTCTATATTTGAATACTATTTTTCGGGTGTTTGACATTTCTTCGTTGAGTATAGACAAAGGCAATACAATGTGCTATCCAAATGGACAGCATGCATTTGGACACAGCCACATCCAACTTACTGGGGTCACAGGAGACGAACAGCTGCACAGAGCGACGGTGCTGACTGGTCCGTTCAAGGAAAAAGACCAGCGCACGCTTACAGTCTAATGTGTGCAGCTGAGTCTCCACCCTGTTGGCATGAGGCTGTAGAAAGGTGGTGGTCTGTACCACCAACTGGTTGAGGTGAAAAGCCGAGACTACCACCTTGGGCAAGAAGTGCTTGTGGGTGCGGAGCACCAAGTGGTTATGGTGGAACCACATATATGGCGGATGAGCCACCAGAGCCTGAAGCTCACTGACTTGGTGAGCCAAAATGAGAGCCACAAGGAAGATGACCTTCCAGGTCAGAAATTTCAGTGGACAGGTAGCGAGCGGTTAAAAGGGCACCCACAAGAACTGTCCCAGGACCACATTCAGATCCCACGCCACCAATGGGCTTAACTGGAGGCTTTGATAGGAGCAAACCCCGCATGAAGTGGGCTACCAGGCGCTGAGCAGAGATGGGCTTCCCTTTGAAGCCTCAATGGTAGGCCCCAATTGTACTCTGATGCACTCAAAGTTGGATGAGGCCTGAATTGGAGAGACACAAACATCAATGTAACCCTCTACCCTAAAAAGTCATATTTCTATTTTCCTTACTTATTATTCACATCTATCTGGTTGACTTTATTAGGTGTCTTGGCACTACTGGTAGTCATATCACTGAAGACACTGAGACAATTTACCTCTGAACACAGAAAGTACCACAACCTTTTGGGGGTACTATTTTAGGAGTCTGAAGCTTGGAAGGGTTCTTTCCTTGATGAAGAGGATTATATGAAATCATCAATGTCTTTCTGATTTTTCAGAATCCGTTTATAATGTACTTGATAGATAGTTTATTTTCTGGAGAAGTTTTATGTCTAATATATGTTTAATATAAGGAGTAATGTGATGTCCTTTAAGAAAATCTAGGCTGCTATGTTTTCTATACTGTGAGAGGCTTATACTGTTGGATGTGTGCATGGATGTGTGATATTTTAGGCATGAAAGTGGAATGGAAGTGAAATGTTTGAGTATTAAATCAAATTATTATGTAATGTATATTTATGGTTGATGAATTTTTGAAATTTTGAGAATTATGAAATTAAATAAAGGATTTTTAAGAAGTTAGAGTATAAGTAGAGTTTTTGACATCTAGTAAAGTCATCCAGATAGATGTGAATAATAAGTAAAGAAAATGGAAATATGACCTTTAAGGGTAGAGGGTTACATTGATGATTGTGATTCTGCAAGTTTTTGTAACCTTGTTTGGTGATCTGTTTTAGTTGCCGAATTGGAGAGATGCAAGAGATACTCTAGCAGGCCCTCCACCGAGCATGAGAAAGGGTCCAGCACCTTGTAAGTGCCCCAGAGCGAGAATCTGTGCCACTTGAAGGCAAAGGTGCAGTCGGTGGAATCCCTAAAGGAGGCCAGAAGAACCTCTGTCACCTCCCCTGGCAAGTTAAGCTCAGACAGGACTACTCACAGCATCCATGCCATGAGGGCCAGGGACCGGACGTTTATTTTCTTTAGTGGGTTAGGTTTAAAACTCTGCTTTGGTAACTTTCTCAGCTCTTGGGAGCTGCTCACAGCTAATCAGGAGTTAGTGGGCCTAATTAGCCTGTGAAAGAACTGAGAAGAGATGAGGCCTGCATAAAAGGCTTCAGAGCCCTGTACTATAGAGGCATTCCTAACAGGGGCTATACATTTCAAACAAAGGTAAGAATTTGTGTTTTCTAAAATTGCTAGCTCTCTGATTGGGAGCTCTTAAAAGGGTTTTGGTACATTTTTAAACAAAGTTACATTCTTTTTGGTGCTTTAGTTTAAAAGGAGAAATATTTTCTTTAGTGGGGTGGGTTTAAAACTCTGTTTTAGTATTTTTCTCAGCTCTTTGGTACTACTGACACCTAATCAGGAGTTAGTTCCGCTCTACCCCCCCCCCCCCCAACTCCCACCCACCCCTAGTGAGCAGCCTTGCTTTATAGGGCACCTCCCCAATTAACTAAACACAGGGACTTGGAACAGCACATTTAGAATATAATTTGTCATGAAGAAGACTCTTCTGAGCCTATGGAAGTAGGGCAAGATGAGGATTTGCTTTCAGAAACTGACAGGCAGTCTGAGCACATGGCTCAGTGTTTGCAAAGAAGAAGTAAACAAAGAGAGTCACAAGCTAGAAAGACACGCCCCTGCTGTGCCGTATTCCCTAGCTCAGGAGGTAATCAGTTTCACCTGTTTCAGGGCAGGGCACAGCTAAGCCTTGAGAGTTACAATGATAAAAAGTGGTCATTAGCTTGGACCAAGCAGAACAGGAGCAAGAAGGAGAAGGAGAACAAGAAGCAGAACAGCAAGCAGCACAGGAACTGGGAGAACCAGGAAGGAAGCCAGCAAAGGAGCACGCTGACTAGGAGTCAAGGAGGAGTGAGAACCAAGGGAGCCATATTCCTGAGGCCAGAAGGAAGCAACCCAGGACAGGTGTTGTCTGGTAAAGGCAGAAGAGAAAGGAATCTTCCTGAGAGGCAGGCTTGGCAAAGCTCACACGCTCCGAGGAGAGAGACAGGCTGGCTGGAGAATACCGGTGCATCTGAGGGGAAATTTAATAGGCTGAGAGGCAAGCAAACACAAGCCGTGTTTGAGAACCAGTCTGACCCTGCAGAGTGGAGAGTTCCTTCCCTTTCAAAGCCAAAAGGTAGGCTTAACAATTCATATAAGTTTGAACCCAGCTATAAAGCAGTTCCCTATAGTTACCAGAAAGTAGCAAACTCCCTGGACAAAAACTACAGCATATATGGCAGTCTACAACCCTGCTCAGGAGAGTGTTACAGAGAGAAACCACGTGAGGTCAGAGAAACCGTTTGTTTCAGAGATCAGGATAGCAGCTTACTGCCACGCCCTGCTATACCTGAGGCTGAAGAAATGCAGATAGACTCTGTCCATAATGAAATAGTGGATGATCGGATGGACTGTACATTACTTTTAGCTGACCATGTGAATTCCTTATGCTGAACAGTGTCTGAGAAAGACGGTAAAAGCAGCAGAAGAAAAGGGAACATTTTCTTTGCTAATTGAAGCTGTTGTGATTTTGTTTTGTATCAAGCACAGCATGTTTAAAGCCTGAAGCTGACAAGGCTAATTTACCTGAGTTCATATATAATTTCCTCAAGCCAAATGTATGGCATGTTTTGTCCTGAGTTATTCACTTGCATTTAATCCGTTGGGAAGGGGAAAATAAATTCTTGTCATTGCCTGAAACCATTCGACTGCAACTCATCTGTACTCAAAGGGTAAAGGGACTCACATTCCCAGAAGGCCTTGCAGAATTAAAGCAAGCCCACGCTCTCTGAGGCAGGAACACCACAGGCAGACCAAGTCTCAGCGCCCTAGGCGTTGGGCTGGCCACCGTGAGGGTGACAAATTAAAGAGATTTAACTGCTTTTTCTCTGAAAAGACAGCTGGGAAACCAGCTGGTACTTTGGTAGATCTCTCTCTTTTGCTTTAAGAGATACCTAAGCTCCACGAACAGAACAATGGCTGGAAAAAATTGTATCGCTAAAGCTGTTGCCCACATTACAGCTTCTGCCTCTGTCCAGACAGAAGTCCCAATGTCAGCTGAAGGACCTGTTCCATGTGCAGGGTGCCTGCATGCTGAAGCTCTCAGGAAACAAGTGGAGGAACTCAGAGAGGAGGTGGCGAGGCTGAGGAGCATTCAAGACAGAAAGAAGTACATTGATGAGATGCTTCTTGCAGCAACCAAGCTCTCCAGCGGAGGACAAGATGGGTGCCTACAGAATGACGAAGGTTGGACAAAAGTCACCAGGGCCTGCAGAATCACCAATCCAACTTCTCCAGCCTTTGAATTGAAGAACCATTATGCAGCCCTGGAAGCGGAGAAGGTGAAAGCATCCCTGGAAAGGGAAGAACCAGAGCTCAAGTACCCCAAAGTTGCAGAATCAGTGACCACAAGGAAGCAAAGGGAGTGGTGGTTGGTGACTCTCTTATGAGAGGTACTGAGGCATCCATCTGCCGACTAGACTTTATGTCCAGAGAGGTATGCTGTATGCCTGGTGCTAAAATCCAAGATGTTATGGAGAGTTTGCCGAGACTCATCAAGCCCGCTGACTATTACCCAATGTTGCTAATCCATATTGGACCTATTAACCAATGTTGCTAATCCATATTGGAACAAATGATTCTCTTCAATCCTCCCTGTTGAGAGTAAAGGCCAAAGCAGAGAGGCTCGAATCCTGGAGATGAATGCATGGCATCGAGAGTGTTTTGGTTTTCTGGACCATGGGACGCTGTTGCAAGGGTTGCAGGCAGAGATGGCATCTATCTGTCCAAGAAAGGGTGATACGTCTTCAGTAGTAGACTGGCTAATCTACTGAAGACGTCTTTAAACTAGATTCGTTGGGGATGGGTGAAGAAAGCCCCCAGGTAAGTGAAAGCCCCCAGGTAAGTGAAACATTAAATACCTTTATGGAAATGGGTAAAAGGGGTAGCATATGGAAAGCAATGTCTATAAATGCCCATAGGATGGGAAATACGATCCCTGATGTTGAAGCTTTGGTGGGAGTGGCAGACATGGATTTAGTGGCAGTTACAGAAACATGGTTCGCAGAAAATCATGACTGGGCTGTAACTATACCAGGCTATACTTTATTCAGAAAGGACAGGGTAGGAAGAAGGGGAGGAGGACTGGCACTATATGTAAAAAATTATATTAAACCTTTGAAATTACAGAGCTTAAAAGGGAGAGAGGAGGCATTGTGGATTAAACTAGAAAGAGGGAAAGAGAAATCTATTTGCATTGGCGTGATATACAGACCTCCTTCACAAGAGGAAGAGGTGGACAGAGAGTTAATTGAAGACATACGCAGCATTGCTAGGAAATGGGAAGTGCTAATGAAAGGGAATTTCAATATGCCAGATGTTGATTGGCACATTCCTGCTGCAGTATCATCTAGAAGTAAGGAGATCCTGGATTCTCTACAGGGAGAATTATTCAGGCAACTGGTAACAGACCCCACACATGAAGGGGCCATACTGGACTTGGTGCTTACCAATGGTGAAAGTGTTTCTAATGTTATAGTGGGAGATCATTTGGCATCCAGTGATCACCAGATGGTGTGGTTCAGTATTTGGACTAGGGCTGTTAGAATCCATTCAAAAGCGAGGGTCTTAGACTTTAGGAAAACTAACTTTGCGAAGATGGGCCAATACCTCAGGGAGTCTTTAGCGGGATAGGAACAGCTAGGGGATGTAGAAAAACAGTGGCAAAACTGAAAGGGGATATTTTAAGGGCAACCAACCTTTTTGTTAAAATGGTAAATAAAGGTAAAAGGAAAAGGAGACTGCTATGGTTTTTGAAAGTAGTAGCTGAAAAGGTGAAGAAAAAGAGGGAGGCCTTCATGAAATACAAGAGATCACAGAGAGAGGAAGACAGGCATCTATATTTGGAAAAACATAGGAAGCTAGCAAAGTAGTCAGGAAAGCAAAGATTCAAAAAGAGGAGGAAATAGCCACTGCAATAAAATGGGGGCTAAAACATTTTTCAGATATGTTAGTGAGAAGAGGATGGGCAAAAGTGGTGTTGTCAGACTCAAGGGTGAAGGGGAGGAATATGTAGAAGCTGATGAGGATAAAGCGGAATTGCTTAACAAATATTTCTGTTTTGTGTTCACAGATGAAGAACAAGGAACAGGACCTCAGAAAACACCCGCAAACAGGAACAGAAGCAAGGGGCATCTAGAACAATTTTCAGAAGACTGTGTTTGTGAGAAACTAGCTCAACTTAAAGTAGACAAAGCGATAGGACCGGATGTGATACACCCTAGAATACTGAGGGAACTTGGGGACGTTCTAGCAGCTCCATTGACTGACCTTTTCAATGCCTCCTTGGAGTCGGGAGTGGTGCCAAAGGACTGGAGAGAGGCCCATGTGGTGCCTTTACACAAAAGCGGAAGGATGTGGTTGAAAACTACAGACCGGTTAGTTTAACTTCCGTGGTGAGTAAATTATTAGAAACGCTGCTGAAAAAGAAAATAGTGAGGTTTCTGGAGTCCAGCGGATTACAGGATCCGAGGCAGCATGGATTCACCAGAGGCAGGTCTTGTCAGACAAATCTGATTGATTTCTTTGACTGGGTGACCAGGGAGTTGGACAGAGGGAGAGCCCTAGATGTGGTGTATTTAGATTTCAGTAAAGCCTTTGACACCGTTCCTCACAGGTGACTTATAAACAAGCTGAGCACCCTAGGGATGGACCCTAAAGTTACTGCTTGGGTTAGAAATTGGTGGAGTGGGAGGCGACAAAGAGTATATGTAAATGGAGCTCACTCTGAGGAGAAGGAAGTTACCAGTGGTGTGCCCCAGGGATCCGTCCTTGGTCCGATTCTTTTTAACATCTTTGTTAGTGATATAGCAGAAGGGCTGTCAGGTAAGGTTTGCCTCTTTGCAGATGATACCAAACTCTGCAATAGAGTAGACACCCAGGAAGGTGTAGATAATATGAGGAGGGATCTAGCTAAGTTTGAAGAATGGTCTAGAATTTGGCAGCTGGAATTTAATGTTAAAAAATGTAAGGTCATGCATTTGGGCTGCAACAATCCAAGGGAGCAATATAGTAAGGGGGTGAAGTACTTTTGTCCACAAAAGAAGAGCGGGACCTAGGCGTGGTTGTGTCTGATGATCTTAAAGTAGCTGAACAGGTAGAAAAGGTGACAGCAAAAGCTAGAAGGATGCTTGGGTGCATACGGAAAGGAATGGCTAGCAGAAAAAAAGAGGTGATAGTGCCTCTGTATAAGTCTTTGGTGCGACCTCATTTGGAGTATAGTGTGCAATTCTGGAGACCGCACCTTCAAAAGGATATAAACAGGATGGAGTCAGTACAGAGGGTGGCTATTAAAATGGTTAGTGGTCTTCATTATAAAGCATATGAGAACAGACTTAAGGAACTTAATATGTACACCTTAGAGGAAAGGCGGGATAGAGGTGATATGATTGAGATGTTTAAATACCTCCGTGGCATAAATGCACAGGGGGAGAGACTCTTTCGATTGAAAGCAAGTTCTGCTATGAGGGGACATGGGATGAGGGTGAAAGGGAATAGATTCAGGAGTGATATGCGTAAATATTTCTTTATGGAAAGAGTGGTGGATCTGTGGAATAGTCTCCCAGTGGAGGTGGTAGAGATGAGGACAGTATCTGAATTCAAAAAAGCATGGGATAAACACAGAGGATCTCTAAAGGAAAAAAGGGGACTGTTGTAGTTGTTGTTATGGAAGGACAGACTAGATAGGCCTTGTGGTCTTTTTCTGTCGTCATTTTTCTATGTTTCTATGTTCGGGTGCAGTAGGGTCCTGCCCTCCTGAGATATGAGGCTGGGGCTGCAACCCAGCCAGAGAGGCTCTCGACAGGAGAGCTTAAGCAGCTAGGAGAACCCACAGCTGCCTGGGCCAATATGGGGTGATGAGGAACATGGTTGCCTTGTTCGCCTGGAGCTTGAATAGAATCTTTGCTACCAGCAGAAATGTGTAGAGCAGGCCCACCCCGCAGATCAGGAGAAAGGCATGAGGTGCAAGCGGGCCCTTCACAGCCATGCGGGAGCAGAAGTGGTCCTGCTGTGCATTGTGCAGCGAGGCAAAGTGTTACACTGTTGGAGTTCCCTACTCCTGAAAGATCCTGTTGAGGGTCCACTCGTGGGGCAGAAGGACCTGGCTGAGATGGTCCGCCCGCATGTTGAGCTCCCCAGGTAGGTAAGTCATCCGCAGCTCCATGCCATGGGCTACTACGAATTTCCAAAAGCGCAGTGCCTCCCAGCATAGGAGGCATGAGCTCATGCCTCCCTGCTTGTTGACGTAGAACATAGCCACCTCAATGTCTATCTGGATGAGGACTACCTGGTTGGCCAAGTGAGACTGGAAGGCTCTGACGGCATTTAAGCCTGTAATTCTAGAAAGCTGATTTGGTGCAGGCTCTCCTGCTGCAACCTGAGAAAGAAATGACTCACAAAAAAACTGGATCTTCAAACAAACCAACACATAGTTTGCTAATTCAGAGTCACAAATAAAACAAAACAATCACCATAGGAGGAAAAGACCTCAGAACATAAAACCAAACAAAGGCTCTAAACAGATTCTGTAATGCTAATCCTGTCACCACCACCCAGGGCAGTGTACCAGCAAGTTTACAGTAACATCACTCTTCACCATCATAGGTCAAAAAACCTCCAGTAGCCAATCCAAATCCAAACATAAAACAGATACGCATCCTTTATATCCATGAAACATAGCCAATCACCCTTGAGAAGGTATGGGAGCAAGATATCCAGGGAGAGCAAGATATCCAGGGAGAGCATCTTGAACTTTTCCTAGACCAGAAAGTGGTACAGGTCCCTGAGATAAAGGATACATACTTTTGCTATTATGCATAAGTTCATGCTGTTTACATTTACTTTTATTGTTACAAAATGTTCAATGTAAAACTAAGCTTTTGCTTTGTGGATTGTTGTTTATTGTGAACCGCAACTGAACTCTGGAAGTTGCGGGTTATAAATGTATGCTAAATAAATAAATAAATAAATACATCTGAACCCCCCCTGTCTTCTTGGGGAAAAGGAAATAGCGGGAGTAGAATCCCCGTTCTATCTTATTTGGGGGCACGGACTCAATGGCCAAGTTTGCCAGCAGATCAGTGACCTCCACCAAGATGAGGCCGCAGTGTTGGGGGTCTAGAAGATATTCTCCTGGTGAGATGGAGGCGGGAGCTGGGCAAGGTGCAACTGATACCTGTCCCGCATGATATGTAGCTTCCTGGTGTCCATAGTGATGAGAGGCCACCTATGTACCAAGTAGATAAGCCGACCTCCCATCTAAGGGGGGCACCTCTGCCACAATCCATCAACTGGCTATGCTCCTGAAGAAAGCATCAAACCTCCCCCCCCCCTTTCCTGGCTGTGGCATGGGTTGGGCCTTCTTTGGCTTTGCCCGTTATGGCTGCAACTGGGTCTGTGCTGTGGGACTCCGATAGTACCAGTGCTTGGGCCTGTAGAAGGGCTTCTTCCCTCGATGTTTCTTTTAGGCAGGCTCTGTCTCAATTTTGGCTGCTTTCTCCTTTATGTGCTTGCCGTAGAGGTTCTCTCCAGTGCATGGCACATCCGCCAGCTTGCCCTGGACCCATTGCTCCAGGTCAGAGGATTGGAGCCAGGCTAGCCGATGGGCACCGATGCCCACTGCTTCACTCTACCCAATGACTCAAACGCATTGTATGGGGCTCACACCCTATACTTGCGAGACATTTTTACCATACCCAAGTAGGGTATGGAAGGTCTCCAGGCGCTCCGCTGGGATGAGAGAGCCGAGCTCGCTCAAGTCTCTCATGATGACTTTTAAGAACATCCCCCATGTAGAGCTGATATGACAGGACCCGGACCACGAGCATGGAGTCCTGGAAGCAACACCTTCCAAACCCATCGAGGGTCCTCTGGCTCCCTGCTAGGAGGCACCGATGGATGAATTTTGGAGCTCCTGACGTGCTGCAAAGCAGACTCCACAACCAGGCAGTGGTGCAGCAGTTGGTTCTTTTCAACCCTGAGTGCTTTCTGCACCTGGTATATTGAGTCCAGTCGGCGGCTGATGGCTGACACAGATATTGGGTTCTCCCACATGTGGAACAGAAGTCTCTGAAGAATACTCCAGGATCTCCAGCTCCTCAGCCCTCAGTTCATCTTCCGTTTCCAGGGAAAAGGGAATGGCCTTAGCCATATCCCAGACAAAGTCCTTGAAGAACATGTCCTCTTGCAGCAAATTCCTGCGTTTGTACAGAGTCTTGAAGGACTAGAAAAGGGGACTGTTACTTCTCGAGAGAGATCTGCAATTGTGAGTATATACTTCTGGGACGTTTCTGGAAGGAATTCTTTGTATTAAACCTAATTAATCTGTGAACCCACTATTTTTGGTTAAATTAGTCAGGGACTAGTAGCAGCAGCTTAAGTTTACATTTAAAACACAGAAGAGAACTTTCTGGTTACATTTCATACCCAGCAGAGAGCTTGTAGTTTAAATTTAATAGTCACTCAGGGCCTAGCATCAGCAAAGTACTTTTAGCTTAAATTTCAAATACAAAAGAGAGCTTTCTGGTTAAATTTGGAACCCAGCAGAGAGCTTGTAGTTTAAATTTCATAATAAGTTAGAGCCTAGCAGCAGCAAAGAAGCTATAATTTAAATCAAATCAGAATACAGCTTACCTCAGCAGCACAAGACAGGGTACTGTGTAGCAGCCCTCTTTTAATAAGTGTTATTTCCCTCCCTCCCCAACACCCACCCACCCCTGGGATAATCATAGCTTTATAGGTACTTACACATCTTAAAAGACAGGAGGGTGCTCTCAGGTGAAGCTTGTTACCCAAATCAGTCATAGACTAAGGACCTGAGATTAATTAAGCTTCAGGTGAACAAGGTATATTAAAGGTATTAGGTACAGTTTTATTAGTATAAATAACCATAGCAACCCTTAGTAAGTAAAGAACTTAAAGATCTAAACACAAACTTAAAACTAAGACGCAGACAGCAGTCCAGCAGCGAGATGGGGGCTTTCCAGTCTTTTGCACCGAGTGTCACATGTATGATTTTCTCCCAGTTAGTGAGAGGTCTTACGTGTGCACTAGGTGCAAAGAGCTCTTTGCTCTCAGGGAACGAGTCCGTTCTCTAGAGGCTAGAGTAGCAGACTTGGAAAACATAAGAAAGATAGAGAGGTACAGAAACGAGACCTACAGGGATATAGAGCTGAAGTCCCACCTCCAGTCTGGCAGCATCCCTGTTGCCATGGAGGAGAGAGGTCAAGTGACAGGAGAGCATCACCCTGGTGTGGCAGGAAGTGATCCTGTAAATAGGACCTGTCCTCCAGGTGATGTAAAACCCTCTCGCACTGAGGAAGTTTCTCCAGGGCCATGTGCCCATGAGGGAAGGGTTAGGACAGCCGTTATAGTTGGTGATTCGATCATTAGGCATGTAGATAGCTGGGTGGCTGGTGGATGTGAGGATCGCCTGGTAACATGCCTGCCTGGTGCGAAGGTAGCGGACCTCATGCATCACCTAGATAAGGTCTTAGATAGTGCTGGGGAGGAGTCTGCTGTCTTGGTACATGTCCGTATCAATGACATAGGAAAATGTGGTAGGGAGGTTCTGGAGGCTAAATTTAGGCTTTTAGGTAGGAAGTTGAAATCCAGAACTTCCAGGGTAGAGTTCTCTGAAATGCTTCCCGTTCCACGTGCAGGACCCAAAAGGCAGGCAAAGCTCCAGAGTCTCAATGCGTGGATGAGACAATGGTGCAGAGATGAGGGTTTTGGATTTGTTAGGAACTGGGGAACATTCTGGGGAAAGGAGGGGCTCTTCTGAAGGGATGGGCTTCACCTTAACCGGGATGGAACCAGGCTGCTGGCATTATAACCTTTAAAAAGGAGATAGAGCAGCTTTTAAACAAGATAATAGGGGAAAGCCGACAGTCGCCCAAGAGCAGATGGTTCGGAAGAATGTATCCTTGAAGGATACTACCAAAAGCAGAGAGGTTCCAAAAAAGAGTAAAGTAGCCCAAATGCCCTCGAGTATGGATCAGACAGAGCTTAAAGATCCCAAATTACCCATGTCTACCAATAGCCAAATTAATATGAATAAAATACAGTCTCTAAAATGCTTGTATGCAAATGTTAGAAGTCTAAAAAATAAGATGGGAGAGTTAGAATATATAACACTAAATATGATGTTAGTTATGATTGGAATATCAGAGACATGGTGGAAGGAGGACAACCAGTGGGACACTGATACCTGGGTACAAACTATATCGTAATGATAGAGCTGATCAAATTGGTGGAGGGGTTGCGCTCTATGTTAGAGAGGGCATTGAGTCAGAAAGGATTAAAGTTTTGCAGGAAACAAAATTTGCTGTAGAATTTCTATGGATTGAAATTCCATGTAAAAAGGGGAAGGCGAAGGCAGTGGGGGTGTACTATCGACCGCCTGGCCAGAATGAACAAATAGATGATGAAATGCTCAAAGAAATCAAGGAAGCTAACAAAAGTTACAGCGCAGCAGTAATGGGTGATTTCAATTACCCCGGTATCGACTGGGTCAGTGTCACGGCAGGACATGCTAGGGAGATAAAGTTCCTAGATGAAATAAATGACTGCTTCTTGGAGCAGCTGGTTCATGAACCGACCAGAGGGGAAGCCATATCAGACCTAGTCCTAAGTGGAACACCAGATCTAGTGCAAGAGATAAGGGTGTTGGGGCCACTTGGCAATAGTTATCATAGCATGATCGCCTTTGATTTAATTAGTGGAGGAGGGATAGTAAGGAAATCCACAGTACTAACTTTTAACTTTCGAAAGGGAGACTATGATAAAATGAGGAAAATAGTTACGAAAAAACTAAAAGGAGCAGTTGCAAAGGTTAAAGACTTACATCAAGCTTGGGTGTTGTTGAAAAATACTATCTTGGAAGCCCAGGCCAGCTGTATTCCACGCTTTAAGAAAAGTGGAAGGAAGTCCAAAAAACTGCCAGCATGGTTTAAAGGTGAGGTCAGAGAGGTTGCTGTTGCCAAAAAAGCATCTTTCAGGAAATGGAAAAAAGAGCCAAACGACGAAACCTGGAAACAGCACAAGCACTGGCAAGTCAAATGCAAGGCATTGATAAAGCAGGGAAAGGGAGAATTTGAGAAGAAGCTTGCTGCGGAAGCAAAAACACGAAATAAAGACTTTTTCAAGTACATTCATAGCAAAAAACCTGTGAGAGAGTCGGTTGGTCCATTAGATGATAGAGGGGTTAAAGGGGCACTAAGAGGCGACAAGGTGATAGCGGAGATACTGAATAAATTCTTTGCTTCGGTCTTTACTGAGGAAGATGTAGGGATGTTACCCATGACTGAAGTGGTATTTAAAGGTGTGGAAGAACTGAAGGAAATATCGATACATCGGGAAGATGTATTACATAAACTGAAGAGTAGCAAATCACCTGGGCCAGATGGTATACATCCAAGGGTGTTGAAGGAAATGAAATATGAGATTGCAGACCTGCTATTAGTAATATGTGAACTATCATTAAAGCACAGTTACTTACCTGTAACAGGTGATCTCTGGGAACAGCAGGAATTAGTCCTCACATATGGGTACGTCGGAACCGACGGAGCCTGCGCGGGAAAGCTCCCCAGCTTTTAAGAAGAAAAGCTTTTGGGGCTTCCCACAGCGCATGCGCGCTGCCTTCCCGCCTTCCTGACCAGCTCTCTTCAGTTCGAGTTTATAGCTGAGACAATAGAGAGAGGAAAGGAAGATAGATAGAAGATACAACTCCTAGGGGAGGTGGGTGGGTTGTGAGGACTAATTCCTGCTGTTCCCAGAGATCACCTGTTACAGGTAAGTAACTGTGCTATCTCCAGGAACAAGCAGGAATAAGTCCTCACATATGGGGACTCCCTAGCTAAGATGCCGGGGAGATCCCCCTCCAAGGGTAAACCATCTTCGTATGGATCTCAGGCATCCATCCAGGGAAGGTGGGCAGGAGTTGTTTAAGTATGGAACAGGTGTTTGAGGACAGCCTGACCAAACAAGGCATCCCGGCGGGAGTCCTTGTCCAAACAGTAATGGGCTGTGAAGGTATGAACCGAGGCCCAAGTGGCTGCTCGACAGATCTGATCTATGGATACAGAGTGAAGATGAGCCATAGAAGTGGCCATGGCTCTCACATTGTGAGCTGTGACATGGCCTTCCAGAGAAATGTTCTTACTCTGGTAAGCAAAAGAAATACACTGAGCAATCCAATTGGAAAGTGTACGTTTGGTGACTGGAAGTCCCAAATGAGAAGGATCAAAAGCCACGAAAAGTTGGGAAGACTTTCGATGTGGCTGAGTCCTGTTGAGGTAAAAGGCAAGAGCTCTTTTACAATCAAGGGTATGAAGGTTCCTCTCTGCACTGGATGCATGAGGAGCCGGGAAAAAAACAGGTAGATATACCTCTTGATTAAGATGAAAAGGCGAGACCACTTTGGGCATAAAGTGGGGATTCGTCCTAAGGACCACCTTATCATGATGGAATCTGGTATAAGGTGGATTAGCCACCAAAGCCTGCAGTTCACTGATGCGGCGAGCCGAAGTGACTGCAATAAGGAAAAGAACCTTCCAGGAAAGAAATTTCAGGGAGGTAGATACCAACGGTTCAAAAGGTGGTTGCATAAGTTGACCCAGAACTAGATTCAAGTCCCATGCTACCGGAGGAGGTCGGATGGGAGGCTTAGTGAGGGTCAGGCCTCTCATGAATCTTGCAACAAGAGGATGAGAGGAGACAGGTTGTCCATTTATAGGTTTTAAGGATGCTGCAATAGCACTTAAATGGACTCGTACTGAATTCGTCTTGAGGCCTGCATTGGAAAGATGCAGGAGATAGTCCAGTAGAGAATTTAAAGGAAGTGCTAGAGGGTCAAGACCCTGTTGAGCACACCAAATGGAAAAACGTTTCCATTTGAAAGCATAGGAACGCCTGGTAGAGGGTTTTCTAGAGGCATGAAGGATAGCTTTCACTGGTTGAGAAAGATGAAACTCATGAAGGCTTAAGCCTTCAGTAACCAAGCTCGGAGATGTAGGGACTTGGGGTTTGGATGCCACAAAGTCCCTTCTCCTGAGACAGAAGGTCTGGTGCAGCTCCCAGGTCCAGGGAGGAGCCCTGGGAGAGCTGTAGAAGTAGAGGGAACCACACTTGACGTGGCCAGCGTGGAGCGATGAGGATCATCGATCCGTGATCCCTCTGAAGTTTGAACAGAGTCTTGGGAATCAAAGGAATGGGTGGAAAAGCATACAGAAATTCCTGACCCCAATGCAGGAGAAAGGCATCGCTGGCCTGAGCTCCCTGACACGGAGTCCTGGAACAGAACCGGGGAAGTTTGGCATTCCACGGACTTGCAAAGAGGTCTATGTCCAGGGTCCCCCATTCCTGAAAGATTCTGCGTATCTGGTCCATATGCAGGGACCATTCGTGTGGAAGCAGAACTCGACTGAGTCTGTCTGCCCGAGAGTTTTGAACTCCTGGAAGATATACTGCCAGAAGATGAATTTGATGCTCTCTGGCGAAGGCCCATAATCTGAGAGCTTCGTTGCAAAGCGACAGAGAGCCCGTCCCTCCTTGTTTGTTGACATAGAACATGGCTACCTGATTGTCTGTCTGGACTAGGACAGTCAGGTTGACAAGGAGGGTGTGGAAGACTGTGAGGGCAAGGAAGATTGCTCGCAGTTCCAGAAGGTTGATGTGAAGGGTGGTCTCCTGGGGAGACCAGCTGCCCTGAGTGGAGAGGTGTTGGAGATAAGCTCCCCACCCTGTTTGGGAGGCATCTGTTGTGAGGGTTGCTTGGGGCAACGAAGGTTGGAAGGGGGTCCCCAACAACAGATTTTTGGATGACGTCCACCACTGGAGAGACCAAAACAGACGTTTTGAGGTGAGTACTTGGTCTGAGAGCAGTCCCGATGCTTGAGACCACTGGGTGGCCAAAGTCCATTGAGCTGCTCTCATATGGAGACGAGCGTAGGGCACCACATGGACCGTGGAGGCCATGTGGCCCAGAAGTTGCAGCATTTCTTTGGCTGACAAGTGACTTCTGGACTGAGCCTGGGAGGCCAAGCTGAGTAGCCGTTGGCCTCGGACCAGAGGAAGGTAGGCCCTTGCCGTGGTGGAGTCCAAGCGGGCTCCTATGAATTCCAGGGACTGAGTAGGGATGAGTTGGGACTTGGGAATGTTTACCACAAGTCCCAGATATTGAAGAATATGCCTTGTGCGGTCCAGGGACATCTGGGCTTGTGACTGAGATGGAGCTCGGATGAGCCAGTCGTCCAGATATGGGAACACGAAGATTCCCATGCCTCTTAGAAATGCGGCTACGACTGCCATGCATTTGGTGAATACTCTTGGAGCAGAGGCTAGACCGAAGGGAAGTACTCTGTATTGGAAATGTTTTCCCTGGAACAGAAAGCGAAGATATTTTCTGTGGGATGGATGGATGAGTATATGAGTGTACGCATCCTTGAGATCTAGAGAACAAAGCCAATCCTGACTCTGAAGGTATGGAAGGAGAATGCCCAGAGAGAGCATTTTGAATTTCTCCTTGAATAGAAACTTGTTCAATTCTCTCAGATCTAGAATAGGTCTGAAGCCCCCTGTCTTCTTTGTGATGAGAAAATAAGGGGAGTAGAAACCTAACCCCTGTTGAGGAAGAGGAACCTCCTCTATTGCCCCTTGGGCAAGGAGAGAAGAGACCTCCTGACCCAACAGGGTCAGAAGAGATGGGGGAGAACTGAATTGCCTCACCATGATACGGGGAGGAAGGCTGGAGAAATGAAGCTTGTAGCCCTCCCTGATAATAGAGAGGGTCCATTGCTCTGATGTGATTTGTTCCCATCTGGGAGCAAAGTGAGCTAGCCTTCCAGGAATGGTGAGGGGCTCTGGTTGTTCTAGAGCCAGAAACGGTAAGTTCTCTAGGGGCAAGTCAAAACCCCTGAGGGGGTTGAGCCTGCTGGGGTACAGCAGACACTGCAGGCTTTGACTTTACTTGCTTAGATTGCTGACGCTTAGCAGCAAAGCGAGGCTGAGCAGATTGTTGGCCAGTATTTGTGGAAAATCTGGCCTTCTTGTAGTAAGGCCTTTTAAAAGGCTTCTTTTTGGCAGGAGTAGAAGTAGACTTAGAAAGTCTATCTAAAGTGGCATTTTCTGAGTCCATTTGAGCAGCTTTAATTTGCCAGTCCTCACCAAATAAGTTTTCACCGGTACAGGGCAGATTCCTGAGGCCATCTACAACCCAGGGTTCTAGGTCAGAAGCCTGGAGCCAAGCAAGACGTCAGGCTGCAATAGCAATTCCCGAAGCCCTGCCAGCAACCTCAAAGGAATCAAAGGCTGCCCTGTTGGAAAACTTGGAGACCTCTGAAAGTTGTGTCACCACAGAAATGAAGGCCGCCTTGTTATCCTCAGGGATAAAGGGGGCAAACTGCCGTACCTTTAGGGCAAGTTCTCTGAGAAACATGCCCATATAAAGGCTATAAGAATTGATCCTGGCTATAAGCATACTAGCCTGGAAAATCTTTCTATCAAAAGAGTCAAGGGTTTTACATTCTCGCCCTGGAGGGGTAGAAGAGTGTCTTTTAGGACTCTTTATCTTCTTCATGGCAGACTTCACCACAATGGAGTGGTGAGGCAGCTGAGTTTTTTGAAACCCAGGAGAAGGAGGGACCCGATACATGGTGTCCAACCTACGGGAATGGGGAGACAGTGTTAGAGGAGTCTCCCACAAATCCATCAAGTGTTCTTGAAGGATTTCATGGATAGGCAGAGTAACTGCCTCTTTAGGAGCTTTAGAGTATCCTAAAATATCCAATTTTTTAACCTGGGTTCCTTTTCAGAAGATGTAGCAATAGAAAGTCCTTTAGCTACATCAAGAATGAAATCCTGAAAGGATAAATCCTCTGGAGGAGACATCCTCCTCTTTGGAGAAGAGGGCTCCTCAGGAAGATCAAGCTCAGCAGAGTCATCAGAGGAATTGAACTCATCAGAAGAATCTGAGTATTCTCTCTGTGCTTGCAATGCACGATACGCGTACCGATCGATATCGACATCGGGCGTATCGGGCATGGGATCGGTATCAGGTGAAAGCCTGAATCCGGCATGCGGAACCGATCGACGCTTGGAAGTCAATGGTCTCGGTTCCGGTGTGGATACCGGAACCCGAGTCGGTACCGATGGAATCGGTACCGAGGGCGTCGCAGCCTTAATGAAAGCCAGAACGGCCTGCTGCATGGTCTGGACAGTATTGCCCATGGACGCCACTGCTGCCTGGATGTCGGTACCGGTATCGACCGGTACCCCAGAGCAGTCTAACAGGTGATCAGTCGAGGCCGTGCCATCGATGTCAACCTGTAACCCCATAGGTGGTGCTTTGGAGGCCGGAGCCTCCCGCCGGGGTTTTTTGGCCTGGGCAGAATCCTCGAACTCAAGATTGAGAGCCTCTCGATCTTTTGAAAGAGATTTGCTTTTAGAGGATTTGCCCACAGAAAGTTTAGTTACCTGAGATCCATCCGGAGAGGAAGACCTGGAGGACTGTGATGCTGGATTATCTGAAGCAAACAGCACATAGAACTTGTTGGCCCGGTTCTGCAACCCACGTTTAGACATCTGGGAGCAGGATGGGCAGTCCGGTATGGAGTGGTCAGGTCCCAAACATTTAAGACACCATTCATGGGTGTCTGTGACAGAAATGACAGCACTGCACTTGGTACACTTTTTGAAACCAGGGACTGGCTTCTCCATGAGGAAAATTAAAGTAGGCCTGAAGGCCTAACAAAAGTTACCAAGCTGTGTTGAAGAAAATAAAAAAGATTTTTTTTTTTTTTTTTTTTTAGAAAGAAAGAAAGAGAGACCGGCGGTACCGGTTTTGGTATGGGGAAGGCAGGTACGCGGTCTAAAGAAACAATAAAATTAACAATTTCTTCAGCGGTGACAGGAACACGACCTGCTGGCTCCGCGGAAAAAGAGAGCTGGTCAGGAAGGCGGGAAGGCAGCGCGCATGCGCTGTGGGAAGCCCCAAAAGCTTTTCTTCTGAAAAGCTGGGGAGCTTTCCCGCGCAGGCTCCGTCGGTTCCGACGTACCCATATGTGAGGACTTATTCCTGCTTGTTCCTGGAGATAATCATCTCTAATACCTGAAAATTGGAGGATCGCCAATGTAACACCAATTTTTAAAAGGGTTCCAGGGGTGATCCGGGAAACTACAGACCGGTGAGCCTGACTTCAATACCGGGAAAAATGGTAGAAACTATCAAAGAATAAAATTACTCAGCATGTAGATAGTCATGGCCTAATGGGAGACAGCCAACATGGCTTCAGACAAGGAAGATCTGGTCTTACTAATCTGTTATGTTTTTTTGAAGGTGTGAATAAACAGGTGGACAAAGGTGAGTCGGTTGATTTAGTGTATCTGGGCTTTCAGAAAGCCTTTGACAAGGTCCCTCATCAGAGACTTTTGGCAAAACTAAAGAGTCATGGGATAGGAGGCAGTGTACTACTGTGGATCTGGTTAAAAGATAGAAAGCAGAGGTTAGGGCTAAATGGCCAATTTTCCCAATGGAGAAAGGTGAATAGTGGTGTACCCCAGGGATCTGTGCTGAGTCCGCTGCTTTTTGACATATTCATAAATGACCTGGAAAGTGGAATAACGAGTGAGGTTATCAAATTTGCAGATGACACAAAACTATTTAAAGTTGTTAAAACCCATGAGGATTGTAGAAAATTGCAAGAGGATCTTGATAAATTGGAAGACTGGGCATCAAAATGGCAGATGAAATTTAATGTGGACAAGTGCAAAGTTATGCACCTAGGGAACAACCACCCAAACTATGGTTACACGATGCAAGGTTCCACATTAGGAACCAACACCCAGGAAAAAGATTTAGGCGTCATTGTGTATACCATGTTAAAACCCTCAGCCCACTGTGCAGCGGCGGGCAAGGGAGCAAATAGAATGCTAGGTATCATAAGGAAAGGAATGGAAAATAAAACTAAAGATATTATAATGCCTCTATATCGTTCCATGGTGAGACCGCACCTTGAATATTGTGTGCAATTCTGATCGCCCTATCTTAAAAAGGATACAGCGTTATTAGAAAAGGTTCAGATTAGAGCCACCAAAATGGTAAACGGGATGGAAGGATACTCCTATGAAGAAAGGCTAAAAAGGTTAGGGCTCTTTAACCTGGAAAAGAGACGGCTGAGGGAGATATGATAGAAGTCTATAAATTAATGAACGGAGTGGAACGGGTAAACGTAGATCGATTGTTTAAGTTATCGGAATGTAGAAAGACTAGGGGACATGCAATGAAGCTACAGGGTAAACTATTTAAGACTAATAAAAGAAAATATTTTTTCACTCAACGTGTAATCAAACTCTGGAATTTGTTACCGGAGGATGTAGTAAAGGCTGTTAGTGTAGCTGGGTTTAAAAAAGGTTTGGACAAGTTCCTGGAGGAAAGGTCCATAAACCATTATTAAGAAGGGACCCAGGATATCAATGCTTGACCCAGTACAAGCATTGTGGAACCTGTGTCTTTTGGGGAAACTGCTAGGCATGTATGACCTAGATTGACCATTGTTGGAAACAGGATACTGGGCTTGATGGACCTTGGTCTGACCCAGTATGGCATCTCTTATTTTCTTATGTTATGACAGCTCTGAGCGGATGTCCGGGGGACTTCCTGTCGGTGACTCCCAGCCATCGGAGTCCGACTCTGAGAGTAAGTCAAAGTACCCTCTCGTCCCCGCTTTGGCGGCGATGCTAGCCCATTGCAGGACTGATAGTGGTCCTCCTCCGAGTGCTGGGGCATTGGAACCAGACATACTTAAAAGGGAGATTGCGGCCAGGCCTGGGGTGGACTCTGACCAGACATCCCTGCTCAGCAGGGAGAGCACAGGTCTCGAGGACTGGCTGTACGGTTGATAGCAACACCACTGGGGCACCGGGGCCTGTGCAAAGATAACAGACATGTGCGCCCTAAGAGCCCGAAGGCTCTCGGCAAGCACAGTAGTCTCCAAGGGTGACAGGGCCTATACAATGACCTCGGCCACTTACTCCGGCACCCATCCCGGGGACTCCACAATGGTCAGCTAATTGGGAGATTGCCAGTAGCCCTCCAGGGCCTTGGGAATCAATTCCTCCCACCACGGCACCTTTGCAGGCCGCTCCCAGCAATCGTTCAACATCGCACTGCCAGGGGCCCCGGTGCCAATGCCCGTGCTTGGCATGGCTTCCGGCCACCCCTTTTGACACCGCTGAGGCAGATGACATGTCCTTCTGTGGCTCCGATAGGGAGAGCCTTGGTTCCAGGCTGTTGCAGCCCCTCTGTTCCGAATGGCTGGCCATTCGTGGCTAAGGTGGAGTCCCTCGAGATTGTTGATGCCAGTGCTGAGAACACCGTCAGAGGGTCTGAAAATGAACTTATGCTGCTTCTTGCAGCCCTTGAGCCCTTTCTTCGTGATCTGTAAGCACAGATTAGACCTTGAGGTCTCATGGTCAGGGCCAAGACATTGAAGGCACCAGTTGTGACAGTCCATTACAAAAATGGTGTGTGCACAACATATGCATTTTTTAAAACTGCTAGCTGGCATAGACATCAGCGGAAAAACGGCCCTTGCGATGTTGAAGAACGCCATGCTGGCAGGTGAGAGGAGAAATGTCTTGGGAAAAATAAGAGAACCATCCAGGTTAAAAAGACAAAAAGCAGGGAAAACACCTCCCTCCACATGAATAGCTGGCAAACTCTGCACCTCAACAACAGGCAGAAGTGGCACTAAAGGCAGTGAAAAAACGCAAAATAATAGCAGCCCCAAAGGGCAAAAGAACAGCTTTTTCTGAGTCACAATGGAAGATGCCCTGTAGGGCTCCGCTTAATAAGTGAACTGAGGAAAAGATAGTGCAGGCAGAAGACAGGCATGGCATACGTGATGGAGCTTCCCAAAAGCTTCCAGTGGAAGCTGGTGAGGGTTTCCATGTGGAGGCTCCGTCAGGGGATGTCACCATTACTTAAGGACTTCTTCCTGCTTGTTCACGGAGAAATTAATTTACGGAAAGAATGGTAGATGCATGAAATAGCCTTCCAGTGGAGGTGGTAGAGACCAGGACTGTTATCTGAATTCAAGAAAGCATGAGACAAAGGGATAAAATGATTGTAAAGCTTAATAGTTGGAATGGAAGGGCAGAATGGATAGGCTATATGTTCTTTACTGGCCATCATTTTTTCTGTTTTTATTTTTCACTCCCCATATCTTCTCCACAGAGCTATTACCACACCTTTCCCCCCTCCTTGACAGTTCCATTCTCTTCACCCCCTCCACAGGTTTTCAGGGAAAACGCCCCCCTCCCCAAAGAAATCTCCCACCACATTCCCTTTGTCCTCCTACTCCAAAAAAGCCCTCACCAAACCTCCCTAAATAGTTCCAGCGATCCTCCACTTCTGACTGCATGGGAGTAGCAGGCAACATTGCTGAGTCGAGTAGAGAAATGACCAGCAGTAACATGCCGGTCTTAACTTCTAGCGTTAGAAAGAGTGTATGGCACTAATCCTGGCTTACTCTCTCTCTTCAGCACTGCTTACAACAGTCACTTCTGATACGCATCTCTATAGCTCCATGCACTATAATTGAATGCAATAAGCAATGCCAGATGCATCTGTTGAGCTGAAAAAAGTAAAATCAGAATTGGTGCAGTGCGCTGTTTCTGCTGCTAGCATTGTGTTGAGGAGGTTAAGTCATGACTAGTGCTGCTAAACACTTTTCTGCCTGACTTACCACTGCAGGCCCTTTCAAACCCCTCAGAGCCACTACTCTGTGCAAGTACACTGCTTGCACAGTGGGATGTGCCAGCCCTTTAAGACAGCCCCAAAACTGTCATCAGTTTGGACTTCTTATCCAGGTGACCTGAAATAAAATTATCTATAGAAGGCACTGCATGTGAAATTTTATATGAACATGTGTAAAGTGATGCATCTGGGCAAAAAAATCTCAAACTATATTATATTAGCCATAAAAATACATAGTACACCCACACCAAGTGCTGTTTGAAATTCTGGCTGCCCCATCTCAAAAAATAGAGCAGAACTAGAAAAGATACAAAGGAGGAAAACTAAAATGATAAAATGCTATAGAATGTTAACCTTATGAATAAGGGTCAACAGATTAGGGCTTTTCAGCCTGGAGAAGGGACAACTAAGAGGGATTATAATAGTCTTCATCATGTGTGGTGGGGAACAAAGTAATGGGGAACATTGTTTACTTTTGCAGATGGTTGTAGGATAAACTGCTAGCACGTTTAAAACCAATTTTAAAAATATTTTTAAGCAGTGTCATTTGTATCCAGAGGATGTAAAGGCTAGTAGTATAGCTTGGTTTAAAAGATTTGGACAAGTTTCCGAGGACAGGTTCATTATCAGTCATTAAGCAGGTACACTTGGAGTTCATCATCTCTTACATCTAAGAATAGGCAACATAGAAAGGATATCCTATTGGGATCTGCTAATTATTTCCAAATTACTTGGACTAACCACTGATGGAGACAGGATGCCGGGTTCAACGGATCTTGAGTCTTACCCAGCTTGTTACTTCTTATGGTCTTATACTCATCTTTCATGATGCTAACAATCTTAAATTTTGCTTTAAAAAACTAATACAAAAAACATAATTAGATAGAAACTGAAAACAATCTTAAATGGACAACTACCTCAATGACATTCTTTTTGCTGGATTTGTCCTTTGAAGCCCATTCAATAATTGCTCCCTTGAGATCCACTGTAAACTCAGGTTTGGATTGATTGCTGCCAAACTTCTGAAAATAAGAGGTCAAAAGTGCTTTAACTATTTTCCAGTTTTCCTTTGATCACAAGACAGTTCTCAGGAATACAGACTAGGCTGATTTTGAGTTATGAACAATTTATGGCATAGATTCTAACCCTAGTAATAATTTACTTTAAAATAAAATCCTAGTTTTCAAATGGGTCATCGGATTAATGAAGTATGGTGCATGGAACACATTAAAACAGTGCAACTCTTGCATCATGTACCTAGTTACCCATTGAAACCTGTATATAATCCCGTTTATTGTAAGTCCAGTGTATGCTTGCTTGCACTGCACGATTATGTTACCTGTAAACCGCACTGATTTTCAAAGAGCGCGGTATATAAGAGACATTAAATAAATAAATAAATAAATCATACCACTAATGTAACTAATCAAAACATTTATAAATGTTGTATTAGACTTTTCTCTTCAACAAATGACATGCCACTAGAGTTTCATGGTTAAATATTTCCATACCAGTTTAAGAATAATGGCTATTATACACACACATGCAAACTTAAATGTCTTTCAACAAAGAACTACTATAAGTGATTACATAATTAGGGTGTGTGTGATGTTCATGCAAGTTCAACTGCAAAGATTACTATGAAGGACAGTGCTAACTTTTGGGGTGTGTCCATATGCCCCTCTGTCATCAGTGCACTGAAGTTGTGCTGAAAGGCACACAGGTGCACTTACCACCACCCTTTGAGGAGGTGGTAAGTGCACTCATGCTAACAGCAACATTTGCAGTCAGCATGCACCAATGACACCTACTCTAAGCACTATGTGCTCTTACGGTTTACATTCCACCCTTAACCCACCCACTCCCACCCCATCCCCTTGCTAAGCTGTTAGCTTAGGACTTTTATTGTGCTGCCCTATGTTGTCAGTGTGCTACACTTAGCATGCGGTAAGCCCTGTACTAGCAGTGTAGTTTAGTAAGCATGCCCATAAATTTATATATTTACAGAGATAAGAATTTTGAGGTTCAAACTTAGTCAGTTCACAATATATTTGGTTATTTAAATTTTACCAGAGGCAGCTCTTAGTCTCCTTAATTCTCTTACCAGAAAATAAATAACCTTCTAAAATAGTGAAAGGCTTTTTATTAGTCAAAATCATATTACCATTTGTTAAAATTCCACTGTCTGTAAGTATCATCTGAGATCGCTGTACTAAATCTTTTACAAAAGGGATTTAAGGATTAATGTCTCAACAATACTTATGGTATACAATAAAATCAATTTTACTGTAAATTTCTATGTATTGTGTCTAGGGCAGTGCTTTTTAAACTTTTATCCCATATGATCCCAATTTTAACAACTAAAAATTCACATGCCCCCAGATGAAGAAATCAAACTGGCAGATTTCCAGCCTCCTTCCCCTCCCCTGCACTCATCTAAAGTAGGAAGTCAGCAGCAACAGTAGTGGTAACAGAAGCAGCAGTCAGCACAGGGTCCCTTGTATCAGCGTGTGCTTACAGACCCCTATACTTGCTTCCAATCTGACCGGACGTACACCCAGGAGGGGACAAGAACCTATGAATGTTCACTGGCTCAGAGGCCACATGCTGACTGGTGTCTGCCATTACTTGGCATAGGTCACAGTGAAAGCCCAGGGAGAAGGAGAAATGGCCATGTTTCTGTCAGAACCACAAGTAAGGGGACCACTAGTCTATGGTATGCATAGACGAGTGGAGGAGTGGCCTAGTGGTTGGGACAAGGTACTTCAGGCCGGAAGGTCGGGGGTTCAAATCCCACTAGAGGACAGCAACCTTGGGCCGGAAGGACTGGGGTTTCTAGTCCCACAGGTGCTCCTTGTGGTCTTGGGCAAGCCACTTAACCCTCCATAGCCCATGTTCCCTGTAAAATAGTTATCTCCAAGTTATAATGCCCTGTTCAATGTAATTTCAGTTTGTTCAATGTAAACCGCACTGATGCAGAATAGCGCGGTGTATAAGAGAATGTAAATAAATAAATAAATGCAGTGTACTGGCCTGCTTGCCTCAATATCAGGGTTCAGAATGTCATTTAAGAGACCACAACTCTTTGTTGTAAAGATTTTTGATAGTTGCTCCCAATAATCTGGGGGAGGGGAGCAAGCTATATTACAGATAGATGTGAAACATGTGATGCAGGGAGGTTCTTTTAGAAGATAAATGGCTGATTAGAATATTAAGCAATAGTATTTTCTTTTATAGAATCACACATACAAACTTGTGAATATAGCCTGCATGTGTTTTAAGTTTACCTACACTGAATGGAAATATTCTAGAGGAAGTGTTGGAAAGGGGCTAGGTGTTTACAAAGATACTTTGTAAAATAAACATGTATGCATGTAACTTAAATCAATAAATTTATGCATGACAAACAGCAGACAAATATATTTGCAGAAATTCCCTGAGGCAATTTTCAGAACAGAACTACATATATACTTTTGTCCAGGGCATTTTTCTCAATAAAAAATGGCGCCGATACTCACATGCAGGTAGGGGCGGCCCAAGGAGGGTGCGTGGCCATGTGCGGAGACTCGGTGTGGGGCCTCATTTGCATAAATATATGCATAATGTTACCATACACTAACTTTTACTAAACATGCCTCTTAATGAGTGTATGGATAAAGAAAGACTAAAAGATTTCTACATTGCTATAATCCAGTGCCAACCGCCAAGCACATTAGGTTACTACAAACACTGCCCATTTAGAACCAATAGTAAACCCGCCATATCCTAACAGCACTACCAGGACTCACAAAGCACCAAACCCTACCTATCAAAAGGCAACACTGCAAATATTAAACCAATACATTTCAGAGAATAACAATACATGACCTACTGAGAAAATAGAACAAGTGGCAATGTCAAATAGGAATTACATAAACAGAATACCTCAGCTCAGTTACACATGCAGAACATAGACCATCACCAAACAAGGAATCACAATTTAGAAACAGGAAGACGATAATTAAACTGGGAACCCCAAAAGCCAAACTTGGAATGTACAACACTATAGAAATAAAACTATAAATTAATTTCCTCTTGTACTAAACAAAGTGCAGACGTTAATGATGCACATTTCCCAGAGCTGACATATTCCAGTTAATAAATTCAAAATAAAGAGATATCTTTCTTCCTTTTGTGCATTTTTTTTTAGTTGCAATTGCTCCAGCCACTTTCTTCTGGTTTTTTCGTGTCTTCTGCTAACTCTCCATCGTCTGCTAGCCATTTGTCCTTTCTTCTCTCCTAGTTTTTTCCATTCTCTCTACATCTGTTTTAACATACTAATCTTTCTCCTTTTGCTCTTTCCTCATTCCTATTTCATCCACTCAAATTTTACCTGTCCATCCTCAATCCCCACTTACTCTCCCAATACCCGGCTAATTGTAGATTTTTCTTCCCTCCCACACAAAATATTTTTCCCCTCTCCATTTCACTCTCCCAGCCCCATCCCATTCTAATCCTCCCCTAAATCAGCTCCCTTCTAGTTCCAACCCCACCCAGCACCCGCTCCCCTTCTAGTCCCCGCATCAGCCCATTTCCCGTCCTAGCCCCCCCATCAGCCCATTTCCAGTCCTATCCGAGTCCCTCCATCAGCTCATTTCCAATCCCAGCCCCCCCATCAGCCCATTTATAGTCCTTTCCTAGCCCCACCATCAGCCCATGTCAAATCCTAGCTCCCCTCCACTCAGCCCATTTCCAATCCAAGCCCCTCATGAGCCTACTTCCAGTTCTAGCCCCTCTATGAGTCTATTTCAATCCAAGACCCCACCACAGCCCACTTCCAATCTTAGCTCCCCCAACAGCTCATTTTCAGTCCTATCCTAGCCCCTCCATCAGCCCATTTCCAGTCCTAGCTCCCTCCCCTCACAGCCCATTTCCATTCCAAGCCCCCCTCCCCATCAACTATTTGCAGTTCAAGCCCCCATTCCACTCAACCCATTTCCATTCCAAGCCCCCCTCCCCATCAACTATTTGCAGTTCAAGCCCCCCTTCCACTCAACCCATTTCCATTCCAAGCCCCCCTCCCCCTCAACTATTTGCAGTTCAAGCCCCCCTTCCACTCAACCCATTTCCATTCCAAGCCCCCCTCCCCATCAGCTATTTGCAGTTCAAGCCCCCCTTCCACTCAGACCATTTCCATTCCAAGTCCCCGTCCCCATCAGCTATTTGCAGTTCAAGCCTCCCCTTCCACGAAGTCTATTTCCAGTCCTAGCAACCCCCAACCCATTACCAGTCCTAGCCCCCCCACCAGCCCACTTCCAGTCCTAACCCCCCATCAGCCCACTTCCAGTCTTAGTCCCCCGTAGCCCATTACCAGTCCTAACCCCCCATCAGCCCACAGCCCATTACCAGTCCTAATCCCATCAGCCCACCTCAAGTCCTAACCCCCCATCAGTCCACCTCAAGTCCTAACCCCCCCCATCAGCCCATTTCCAGTCCTAGCCCCCCATAGCCCATTTACCAGTCCTAACCCCCCCCCATCAGCCCAGAGCCCATTACCAGTCCTAACCCCCCTCCCCCCATCAGACCAGGGAAAATTTAAAATAAAATAAAAAAGCTGGCTGCTGCCGCTGTGGCAGCAGCAGAATAGGGTGTCCCATGGCCCCCCCCCCCCCAGCCTGGCAGAGCCTTCCCTGCAGCATCAGTTCTCTCCTCGTGGGCTTTCAGAGCCACGAAGGGAGAGTTTCTCCCTCACGGCTCTGTTAAGCCCACTGGGGCCAATGGGAAACAGGCATTTCCTGTTTCCCATCAGCCCCAGCGGGCTTAACAGAGCCGCGAAAGCCGGCGCGGAGAGGGACTGATGCAAGGAGGGAGGGCTCTGCTGGGCAGGAGAGGGCCGCGGGACACTTGATTCTGCCGTGGCGGCAGTAGCAGCCACCAGCTTTTTTTTTTAATTTTAAAATTTACTTTTAATGCAGAATGTTCTTTGCACGAGGCCCCCTGAAATACGGGGCCCTGTGCAAAAAACATTCTTGCTCAATGGACGGACCGGGCCCTGCATGCAGGGCTCTTATATTAACACCCGAGGAACAGTTAGGCTTTTCAAACTAACACAAAACAAGTATTTTCTTGAAATAAAGGTTTAGAAAGCGTAGTTACTCACCTATAACAGGTGTTCTCTGGGAACAGCAGGAATTTAATTTTTACATATGGGTGACATCGGGTACTGATGGAGACCGCGTGAGAAGCTCCCTAGCTACCAATAGGAAAGCCTTTGGGAGCACTCCACTGTGCCTGCACCTCTGCCTTCCCACTCTCTCAACTCCCTCTCCTCAGCTGAGTTTGTAGCTGAAGAAAAGAAGTGAAAAACAGAAAACACAACCCTACAACTCCAAGGGGAGGAGGGTGGGTTGTGAAGACTAAATTCCTGCTGTTCCTGGAGATCACCTGTTACAGGTGAGTAACTACACTATCTCCAGGAATAAGCAGGAATGTAGTCTTCACATATGGGACTCCCTAGCTCCCAGATCTCTACGAGTTGGTCAGAAAGTCGGACAAGATCATCTAAACCTAGACTTCCCTGCCAAAGAGAATTGGCAAGAAGAGTGGGGCGGGGGGTAAGAGTTGTTCCTATAGCCAAAGACATGTTGAAGGACCACCTGGCCAAAGGCCGCATCCCAGCGGGAGTCCTTGTCCAAGCAGAAGTGGGCAACAAAGATATGAATAGAGGACCACGTTGCTGTTTGGCAAATTTCATCGATGGCAACTGAATGTAGGTTGGCCACGCAGATTGCCATTGTCGAACATTATGAGCAGTGACATGACCCGTGAGGGTAAGTCCTGCTTTGCTGCAAGCAAGGGAAATACAATTCACTATCCATCTGGAGAATATAAATTTCGTTACAGGAAGATCGAGGTAATTATAATCAAAGGACACAAACAACTGGGAGGACTTCCTAATGTCTTGCGTCCTTTGGAGATAGAAGGCTAGAGACCTCTTACAGTCAAGCGTGTCTAGGGCTGCCTCTGCATGAGATGCATGAGGTCTTGGGAAGAAAACCGGAAGGATTACTGACTGATTAATATGGAAGAGAGACACCGCCTTTGGCAAAAAGTGGGGATGTGTTTGAAGGACAACTTTGCCATGATGAAATCTTGTATACAAAGGATGCGCCACCAAGGCCTGCAGCTCACTGATGCACCTGGCTGAGGTCAGGGCAATGAGGAACAAAAAAAACCTTTTTTTTAAAAAATAATTTTACAATAAAAGAAGGAAAAAAAAAAAATGCCATAGTACATTCGTACATAATAAACATAGGATGGGAACAGCTGGGGGATGTAAAAAAACAGTGGGCAAAACTGAAAGGGGATATTTTAAGGGCAACCAACCTTTTTGTTAAAATGGTAAATAAAGGTAAAAGGAAAAGGAGACCGTTATGGCTTTCAAAAGAAGTAGCTGAAAAAGTGAAGAAAAAGAGGGAGGCCTTCATGAAATACAAGAGATCACAGAGAGAGGAAGACAGGCATCTATATCTGGAAAAACTTAGAGAAGCTAGCAAAGTAGTCAGGAAAGCAAAGATTCAAAAGGAGGAGGAGGAGGAAATAGTCAATGCAATAAAATGGAGGAATAAGACATTTTTCAGATATGTTAGTGGGAAGAGGAAGGGCAAAAGTGGTATTATCAGACTCAAGGGTGCAGGGGAAGAATATGTAGAGGCTGATAAGGATAAAGCAGAATTGCTTAACAAATATTTCTGTTCTGTGTTCACAGATGAAGAACAAGGAGCAGGACCTCAGAAAACACTCACAAAAAGGAACAAAAGCGAGGGACATCTTGAACAATTTTCAGAAGACTGTGTTCGTGAGAAACTAGCTCAACTTAAAGACAAAGCGATGGGACCGGATGGGATACACCCTAGAATACTGAGGGAACTTGGGGACGTTCTAGCAGCTCCACTGACTGACAGTTTCAATGCCTCTTTGGAGTCGGGAGTGGTGCCAAAGGACTGGAGAGAGGCTCATGTGGTGCCTTTACACAAAAGCGGAAGTAAGGATGTGGTTGAAAACTACAGGCCGGTTAGTTTAACTTCAGTGGTGAGTAAATTATTGGAAATGCTGCTGAAAGAGAAAATAGTGAGGTATCTGGAGTCCAGCGGATTACTGGATCCGAGGCAGCATGGATTCATCAGAGGCAGGTCTTGTCAGATAAATCTGATTGATTTCTTTGACTGGGTGACCAGGGAGTTGGACCGAGGGAGAGCCCTAGATGTGGTGTATTTAGATTTCAGTAAAGCCTTTGACACTGTTCCTCACAGGCAACTTATAAACAAACTGAGCACCCTAGGGATGGACCCTAAAGTTACTGCTTGGGTTAGAAATTGTTTGGGTGGGAGGCGACAAAGAGTACAGGTAAATGGAGCTCACTCTGAGAAGGATGTTACCAGTGGTGTCCCCCAGGGACCTGTCCTTGGTCCGATTCTTTTTAACATCTTTGTTAGTGATATAGTGGAAGGGCTGTCGGGTAAGGTTTGCCTCTTTGTGGATGATACCAAAATCTGCAATAGAGTAGACACCCAGGAAGGTGAAGATAACATGAGGAGGGATCTAACTAAGCTTGAAGAATGGTCTAGAATTTGGCAGCTGGGATTTAATGTTAAAAAATGTAAGGTCATGCATTTGGGCTGCAGCAATCCAAGGGAGCAATATAGTATAGGAGTTGAAGTACTTTTGTCCACTAAAGAAGAGAGGGATCTAGGCGTGGTTGTGTCTGATGATCTTAAAGTAGCTAAACAGATAGAAAAGGTGACGGCAAAAGCTAGAAATATGCTTGGATGCGTACGGAGAGGAATGGCTAGCAGAAAAAAGGAGGTGATAATGCCTCTGTATAAGTCTTTGGTGCGACCTCATTTGGAGTATAGTGTGCAATTCTGGAGACCGCACCTTCAAAAGGATGTGAACAGGATGGAGTCGGTGCAGAGGGTGGCTACTAAAATGATTAGTGGTCTTCATTATAAAGCATAGGAGGACAGACTTAAGGATCTTAATATGTACACCATAGAGGAAAGGCGGGATAGAGGTGATATGATTGAGATGTTTAAATACCTCCATGGCATAAATGTTCAGGGAGAGAGCCTCTTTCAATTGAAAGCAAGTTCTGCTACGAGGGGACATGGGATGAGGGTGAAGGGAGATAGATTCAGGAGTGTTATGCGGAAATATTTCTTTAAGGAAAGAGTAGTGGATCTGTGGAATAGTCTCCCAGTGGAGGTGGTAGAGATGAGGACAGTAACTGAATTCAAAAAAGCATGGGACAAACACAGAGGATCTCTAAAGGTAAAAAGGAGACTGTTGTAGTTGATGATATGGAAGGACAAACTAGATACGCCATGTGGTCTTTTTCTGTCGTCATATTTCTATGCTTCTAACTGTCCACATCAACGGTGAGCCCCAAAAAAACGGAATCACCCTGAAACAAAGTACTTAACCCCTTTTATCATATCCTGAGCAGCAAAGATAATAAGATCCAAAAGAAAGAATCAAATTATAGTAATTCAACCCTTACCCTGCAAGAGAGAAGGCTTAAAAAGACATACTTCACTCTTTGATAAACCAAATTACATTTACAGGGAAACTTTAAATAAAAAGAGGCCTCCAGAGCCAGGACCCAAGGTCGCAGCTCCAGGAAGGCCTTCCTGTGCTTCTGAGTGACCCGTGATACATCAGGAAATATCTGTATAATCTGACCAAAATATTTCACCTGCTTTTTTCTTTTTAAATAGAGCTTTAAGACCAAGTCTTTGTCTGACTCCATTAGAAAAGTCACCAAAAGAGTTGCTCTTAAGGAAATTTCGTCCAATGACATCTCTAAATAAACAGACAAATCAAGGCTTGGCCCACCTAATTTATCCATCTCCTGCCCATCCAAGCAAACATCCTTAAGTGTCCCCTTCACAACCTTAGGCAAATACATTTTTGAAATTTTAATTGAATCAGGATCAGGGTGCAATAGGGAACAAAATCCCAGAGGACAAGAAATGAGTATAAGGAAAATTCAAACACCCCTAATTTTTGAACGAAAAGCATTCTCACAAAATTCACTCTGATGATGCAAAGCAAGAGAATCTTGTACTGAGGAGGCAAGGGCAGACTGGAACAGTGAGGTCTGAGATTCAAGTTTGGAACATCGATTATCACAAAGAACATTTAGCCTAATGCTCCATCAAGAGCAGCCACCACCTCCTCAGAGAAAGTAGAAATACGAGAAAGAGAAGATTGCAAAGATAATTCAGTCCGTTTTACTACTTCCCATATATCTTTAAGTGAAACATCTTGCGGAGGTTCAGGTTTCTCAGAAATTTCTAAGAAACTAACTGATTTAGGTAACACAAATTTAGAGTCAGAGAGAGATTCAAAACGTAGGAAAGAATCCAGCAGGGGAATAGGTCCCAATGTTCCCCCACTCTTCTTATGTACAGCAGGGAACAAAACTTTCTAAGATAAGTATCGCAGGTGTGTGGTTGCTAAGGGATCAAACAGAGGCTTGAGGAGTTGAGCCAATGCAACATTAAGATCCCACACCACCGGAAGTGCGCGAAGGGGTGGTTTGGGGGGAGGAGAAGACCCCTCATGAAACGTGCCACTAGAGGAACTGTGGAGATGGGTCGACCATCCACAGGTTTATGAAAAGCTGAAATGGCGCTGAGGTACTGAATTCGTTTTTTGAGTCCTAGAGAGGAGAAATGCAGGAGATATTGAAGAAGCATGGGTATTGGTGCTTCAAAGGGATTTTGATTACTTTGGGAGCACCATGAGGTGTATCTACGCTCTATCCTTTTTAGACGCGGGAAGCAAAACTGCACATAGTACTCAAGATGCAGTTACACCATGGGTCAATACTTAGGAATGATGATATAACTTTGTTTTATTCTCCAGTCTTTCCTTATAATTTCTAGCATTCTATTAACTGATTGCCGCTGCATGCTCAGCCGATGATTTCATTGTATTATCTATGATGCCTATATTCTTTTTGTGGGTAGTGATTCCGAATTTGGAACCTTGCATCGTGTAGCTATACTTTAGGTTGTTCTTCCCCAAGAGCATAACTTTCCACTGGTACACATTAAATTTTATCTGCCATCTGGAAGCCCAGTGTCCCAATTTCTCAAGGTTCTCTTGCAATTTTTCTACTCCTCTTGTGATTTAACAACTTTGAAAAATTTATGGACAAGGTACGCTTGGACACAGCCAACCCCAACTTATTAGGGTCAAAGGATACGAAGAGCTGAGTAGTCCTTCTATGCCCCTGCGTACGGTCAAGGTAGAAGGATAAGGCCCTCCTACAGTCCAGGGTATGCAGGACTGCTTCAGCCTGGCTTGCATGAGGCCTAGGGAAGAATGTTGGAAGAACCACCTCTTGATTGAGGTGGAAAGAGGAGACAACCTTTGGGAGGAACTTGGGATGAGTCCTGAGGACTACCCTGTTCCTATAAATCCTGGTAAGGCCTATCACAGACCAGGGCCTGAAGCTCACTCACTCGTCTAGCCGAGGTAAGGGCTATCAGGAAGAGTGTCTTCCAGGAGAGGAAGCGTAGTGGACAAGTAGCCATCGGCTCAAAAGGTGGGCGAGTCAGTTGCTGCAAGACCACATTCAACTCCCACTCAGGGGCAGGAGGACGGATTGGAAGCTTGAGTAAAAGCAAGCCCCTGAGAAAGCGGGACACCAAGGGGTGACCTGACAGAGAATGTTCCTCCACCAGTGAGTGGTGAGCTGATAGAGCTGAGAGGTGGACCCGAACAGAATTGGACTTAAGTCCCTGATTTGATAAGTGCAGTAAGTACTGAAGCACTACTGGCACAGTACATGAGAAAGGATCCTCTGCACGTAGCTGACACCACACAGAAAACCTTTTCCATTTGAGAGCATAGGTTTTCCTAGTGGACTGTTTCCTAGAGGTTAGGACAACCCCCTCAACTTCCTGAGGCAGGCCCCAGGGAGCCTCCAGGCCATCAAATTGAGAGCTTTGAGATTGGAGTGCAGAAGGGAACCCTGCTCCTGAGAGAGAAGGTCGGGTTGCAACCCCAGAGGCAGTGGGGGATCCACCGCCAGTTGAAGCAGAAAAGGAAACCAAGGCTGTCTCGGCCACCTGGGAGCCACCAGCAGGACAGAGGCCTTGTCCTGAAGAATTTTGAAAAGAGTTCGGGCCACCAAGGGCGTGGGAGGAAACGCATACAGGAGGCCCTGAGACCAGGACATCAGAAAAACATCTGGTGCTATCCTCAAAGGATGCGGTTGCCTGGAGCAGAACTCGGGCAGTTGCTTGTTCAGTGGACTGGCAAAGAGATCTATCCAAGGGAGACCCCACTTCAGGAAGATCTTTTGAACGACCAAGGGATGCAGCTGCCACTCGTGGGGCTGTAGAATTCTGCTCAACCGGTCGGCCAGGCAGTTCTCCTGGCCTGGGAGGTACACCGCCTTGAGAAGCATGTTGTGCTTTAGGGCAAAGGAACAAAGGTCCTGAGTCTCTCGACAAAGGATCTGGGACCCAGTCCCGCCCTGTTTGTTCACATAAAACATGGCTACCTGGTTGTCTGTTTGAATCAAGACTGAGCGGTGAGCCAGGGCTGGAGAAAAAGCTTTGAGAGCCAAGCGGATAGCCCGAAGTTCCAGCAGATTGATCTGTTGGGCTGCCTCCCAGGGAGACCAGAGGCCTTGGGTGCACTTGTCCAGACAATGAGCACCCCAGCCCTTTAGAGAGGCGTCGGTGGTGAGGACTACCGAGTATTCTGGCATTTGGAAGGGCATCCCCTTGAGTAGATTGGGTGGATGTAGCCACCAGCTGAGGGAGGCTAAGAGGGGTTTGGACACCTTTATCTTGTCTCGTAAGTTGCCTGTGGCTTGAGACCACTGAGTCCGAAGGCACCACTGTGCAGGCCTCATATGGAGCCTGGCATTGGGAGTCACATGTACTGTCGAAGCCATGTGTCCCAGAAGCCTGAGGCAGAGTCTGGCGGAGACCAGGGACTTGTTCAGAAATGGTTTTGCCACGTCCATCAGTCTTTGGGCCCTGTCTTCTGGCAAGAATGCCTTTGCCAGTTGAGAATCCAACCTTGCCCCTATGAACTCCAAGTTCTGGGAGGGGAGCAAAGTGGACTTTGCGAAGTTTATGACAAAACCCACGTTTTGAAGCAGAGCAATGGTTCTGAGGGTGGCTTATTTATTTATTTATTTATTTCTTAGTTTCTTATATACCGCACTATTCGGTATCAGCGCGGTTTACATTATAACATAATGACCATAACAACAAGCTGTTTGGTTTTACATAGAACAGGAGTACAAACTTGGATAACAGGGGTGAACTATATACATGAAATATTTACACGGAACAAGATTGAGGTAACAATAACATAAGGCAAGTAAGTGGTCATTTCTTAATGGGGATACCTAGGCTTGTCTGGCCTCCAGGGACGTTTGACCCCTGATGAGCCAGTCGTCCAGATAGGGAAAGACAAAGATGCCTTGATTTCTCAGGTAGGCCACCACAACTGCCAGGCACTTGGTAAAGACCCTGGGAGTGGAGGTCAGGCCAAAAGGTAGTACTCTGTACTGATAATGGTTTCCTCCCACAATGAACCTGAGGTACTTTCTGTGGTCTGGATGAATGAGGATGTGAGTGTACGCATCCTTTAGATCTAAGGAGCACAGCCAATCTCCCTGCTGGAGGTAGGGCAGAAGGGTTCCAAGAGTAAGCATCTTGAACTTTTCTTTCTCTAGGAACTTGTTGAGGTTTCTGAGGTCCAAAATGGGTCGAAGGCCACCGGTTCTTTTGGGTACCAGGAAATACCTGGAGTAGAATCCGTGACCTTGCAAGTGGGGAGGCACAGGCTCCACCGCCCTGTCCACCAACAGACCACGAAGCTCTTGTAGAAGAAGGTCTGTGTGCAGGGGAGACCTTGGAGGCTCCCCTGGAAAATATGGCGGAGACAGTTGGTGAAAATGGAGGGCATAGTCATTGTGGACTATGTCCAGCACCCAACTATACCCGGTGATAAGGGGACACTGGTGGGCAAAGAGGGCGAGGCGACCTCCTGTGCAGGGTGGGGAGAGCAGTGGAGGAGAGGCTACGCTCAAGGAGTCAAAAACCCCCACCCTGCTGAGTGGCAGCAGGGGCCTGAGGCTTGGGGGTCCTCTGCCTACGGGGCCCATTACCCTGGCCCTTGGCTTGCTGACCCTGGGGGGCAGCTTGGGCAGCCTGAGGGTACTGTTTGTAGGCAGTGCCCTTCCTCGGGTAAAAGGACTTTTTACCCGAGCCCTTCTTCTTATGTGAAGGGGCAGAGGTCTTCCTCGACAGCCTTGTCCGGGTAAGGTGCTCCGTCTCGAGCTGAGCGGCCTTCTCGGCCACGGGTTTGCCAAAACGGTTCTCACCTTGGCAGGGGACATCGACCAACTTGTCCTGAACCCATGGCTCGAGGTCCGATGACTGCAGCCACGCCTGGCGTCGAGCCGCGATGACGGTAGCCGCTACTCGGGCCGAAGCCTCGAAGCCATCGAACTTTGAGCATTTCCGAATCCCCGAGGACAAGGACTGAAAGGGTTCCCCGGAGAGACCAGCAGAGAATCCGGCCAATTCTTTGGCCAGGTCCCGCAAGTACATGCCCATGTACAGATGGTAAGACTGGACACGGCAAGCAAGCATCGACCCCTGGAAGCACTTCCTACCGACGCCATCAAGGTTGCGGGCCTTCCTGCCGGGGGGCACCGCAGAGTGCATCTTCTGGCTCTTCAGGCGATGCATGGCCGATTCCACAACCATGGAATGATGTGGTAGCTGTGCTTTCTGGAAACCAGGGCTTTTGCGTAGTCGATAAATGGAATCGACTCGCTTACTTAGAACAGGCGCCGAGGCCGGGGCCTCCCACATTCGGAAGAGGAGCCGTTCCAGCATCGGAGGAACCGGGACAGTAAAGGCCTCCTTCGGAGAAGAGTCGTACTGTAGAGCATCAAGCTCCTCGGCTCGAGGCTCTTCCTCGGGATCGGCAGGGATAGCCAAGGCAGCGGCCATATCCCAGACGAACTCCAAGAACCTAGTGTCCTCCGGAGGGGATCTACTCCGGGGATCAGACTGCGGTGAGTCTGACGGGACGCACCGAGTCTTAAAAGTATCGGGAGACTCCTCGTCCTCCGTCTCCCAGGCGGACTCGTCCGAGAAGGAGTCAGGGTCCGACCCCGCGGGGCCCTGAGGCACCCGCCCCGACGCCGGGGGCACCGGTGTCGACACCCTCGATCCCGAACGGGAGGTCGAGGGAGACCTCGACTGAGGACGACTTCGAGCCACGAGGGTCTCGAGTATCGGCTCGGTCTCCGGTGTTGACTTCGAAGTCGACGTCCCAGTGGTCGGGGCAGATGCACCAGACAGGCTGGCCATCAGTGCCCGCTGCTGCTCCATGAAGGCAGACAGTCTGCACTCCAAGGCTGTCATCCTGAGACTCAGCTCCGAGGTATTCTAAATTCTGCGAGGGAAGGAGATGGCTTTTCCCCATATTGACCATCCAACCCAGACTTTCCAGGAAGGACACTACTCGGGCAGTCACCCTTTCACTCTCGTCCCTGGACTTTGCTCGAATTAACCAATCGTCCAGGTAAGGATGAACCAGAATTCCGTCTTTCCGCAACGCCGCGGCGACTACCACCATGACCTTGGTGAACGTATGAGGTGCCGTCGCTAGCCCAAAAGGCAACGCTCGGAACTGATAATGGCCGGAAGGAACCGCAAAGCGAAGAAAACGTTGATGGTCCGGACGAATGGGAATGTGAAGGTACGCCTCCACGAGGTCTAGGGACGTAAGATACTCGCCCTTTCGCACCGCCACGACAACTGACCGAAGCGTCTCCATGTGAAAGCATGACACGCGGAGCCGACGATTCACTCCCTTGAGATCCAGAATCGGTCGACAACCGCCGTCCTTCTTTGGCACTATAAAATAAATGAAGTATCGACCGCAGCCAAGTTCCTCGCAAGGGACGGGAACTACGGCGCCGAGTTCGAGGAGCCTCCACACCGTCTCCCTCACCGCCGCGCGCTTGCTTGGCGACCGGCAGGGAGACACTACAAAGGCGTCCCGAACCGGCATGCGGAATTCCAAGGCATAGCCGTCTCGAATCACCTCAAGCACCCATTGATCTGACGTGATGTGGACCCAGGCTGCATAAAACTCCTGCAGTCTCCCCCCTACCGAGGTTAGGGGAGCCTGGGCCCCCCTGACATCATTGTGACTTTTTAAAGTTGGACGAGGAAGCCACAGAAGAGGCCCCAAATCCTCTTCCCGCCCCCGAAACCCCCGAAAGCCCTGGTTTCTTCCGGGAAATCTACCTCTCTGAGGAAAATTAAATCTCTGAAATCGGTACCTGCGAAAATCCCTAAACGGGCCCTTGCCCCCGGGAACCTTGCTAGCCTGCTTAGGCTTGTCTTCCGGCAGTCAACCGCCCTTGGACTCACCCAGGTCTTTCACCAACTTCTCCAGGTCTTCACCGAAAAGCAGGCGCCCCTTAAAAGGCAGCTTGCTGAGCCGTGACTTAGAGGAATTGTCCGCCGCCCAATTACAGAGCCACAGATAGCGTCTGGCCGCCACCGCCGACGCCATGCTCTTGGACAAACCTCTCAAGAGGTCATAATGCGTATCTGCTAGATAGGCCGCCCCTGACTCCAACCTGGAGGCCTCATCGACACCAGCGCCGCTCTGCTCTCCTGCAACTCGCTGCGACCAGCGAAGACAAGCCCGGGCAACCCATGCTCCACAAATAGCCGCTTGGAGTGCCAAGGCGTTCACATCAAAAATTTGATGCAGCATGGCATCCAACCTTCTGTCCTGCGCATCCCTGAGGGCTGCACCCCCCTCAACCGGTATCGTAGTCTTCTTCGTGACCGCTGCCACCGCTGCATCCACCTTAGGCGACTGAAAGACTTCCCTATCCTGATCCAGCAGCGGATAGAGCCGACGCATCACCCGCGCACCCTTCAACGGTGCCTCGGGGACATTCCATTCCTCCTGAATCATCTCCTGAAAGACCCTGTGAACCGGGAAAGCACGCTGAGTCTTCCGAAAAACTTGTAACAAAGGATCCTCCAGAGAGTCATCCTCCGTTGAACCCGGGACCGGCATATTCAAGGCCCCTAGGGATTCCACAATCAGCGCCGGGAGTTCCTCCCTTCGGAAAACCTGCACCACTCTCGCCTGGTCCTCCTTCTCTTCGAGTTCACCTTCTTCCAATTCCTCCTCTAGATCCACACTCTGGCACTCGTCCTCGGAAAACCGCCCCTCCGAGACCACCGACGGATCCTTAGACTCCTCATCCTCCAGGCGTCGCAACTTGCCCTGGCGTTCCGCCGTGGGAACAGACGAGGAGGGCCTTTTTGCACCGCGCCTGACTGGGCTACTAAGCTGCTGCGAGAGAGGAGCGCCTCCCATCGTCTGCTGCAGCAGCGAGAGAAAATCATCAGAAAAAATAGAAGCCAGCCCCTTAGCCCAGGGCGCAGGAGCTGGAGCAGTATCTGGAGCAGAAGGAGGACCTGCTACCGGCAACTCCGAGGTCAACACAGCAGCCGGATCCGCACATGGCCCTGGATCGGCTCCGGGGACCCCGTTCTTGGCCTCTCTCCCCTGATCCATTAATGCGGCCTCTTTTGCGCACCCTTTGCACACACCCTTTGCCTCAGGTGTTTGGGTGACAGCGGTGGTCTTCGGGGCTGCTGCTGGTTCTTACCACAGAGCCTTTCCTAGCCCCACACACAAAACACTGGGGTCTGGAAGGCATGGTAAGAACCAGCAGCAGCCCTGAAGACCGCCGCTGTCACCCAAACACCTGAGGCAGGCAAGAGAGCCGTCAGAAGGCCCTGGTACCCCTGGACTGGCCCCCTCCTGAGTCTCCTTGCCCTTGTGCTTTGAAGGCCCGTTGGTGCAAGTTTATTTATTTATTTATTTATTTATTAAAAAAACACAAGGCACTACAAAAGATCGCCCAACCAAACAAAAAACTCAGAAAAAACCCCGAAGGGAAGTGCTACACCACCCGCAAACACCCCCCGAGACACACATGCTGTACCGCGCCGTGCCGCGAGCCCGGCCACACGGTAGGCCTCAACAGGCCGAATTCGCGCCGAAAATAGGCAGAGCACAGAAAGAAACTCAGACGAAGTTACTCACCGTGATCGGCCCCTGGCGCATCAGTCTGCTGCACTCATGCCCCGGTGCCTCACCGGAGCTGCCTCGGGGCTCTCCGGGCATGAGAGAAGGGAAAGGAAGCAAAGGCTTGTAAGTTGCGGCCCCAACCGCTGCCGCCGGGAGCCAGACGCGCTGGCAGGCAGAACGTCTGCAAAGCGCCGGCTCCACACACTCCGATGGCTCCGGTCTGCCACCGACCGAACGGCACAGCCCCAGAGCCACAGCAGCCCCTTTCCTAGTGCTGCCCTCACCCTCCCGCAGAAACCCGACCGGTTTAACGGGAGGGGGGAAGACTCCTGCAAAATTTAAAGGCACAGGCTGCACTAAAATACGCTGGTGAAAAATAACCAGAGTGCCCCTTAAATCTATATATATTTTTTTTTTTTGAAGAAAACTATCCCAAAAGATTCCTAATCGTTCCTCCAGAGAGCCCGGACCCCCGGGCTGCCTCCCAACAGCTGCTTGGAGACTGAGGTAACTGGGGAGAGAAGGTGGATCCCAGCATCATATACTGGTGACATCAGAGAAAGAAGGTGGTTCCTCAGTCTCCAAGCTGCTGTTTAAGGTAGACAACCCAGAGGTCCGGGACCAGACTGGAGATACGATCAGGAATAGCAAGTCTGCAGTTTCATTTTTTAGTTCTTTCAGCACCCTTTGATGTAAAACATCCAGTCCAGGTGATTTTCTACTCTTTAGTTTGTCAAACTGCCCTATTACATTTTCCAAGTTAATCAAAATGTGTTTCCATTCCTCCTATTCATCATCTTTAAATATTATTTCTGGCATGGGTATCTTAGTGGAGAAACCAAATGAATATCATCTTCAGTAAAGACCAAAGCAAAGAATTCATTTGGTTTCTCCACTATGGCCCTATCTTCCCCTTAGTGTCCCCCTTTTATCCCTCCATCATCTAATGGTCCAACTCACTCCATCAGTCTTTTTGCTTCGAATGTACCTGATAAAGTTCTTATTATGAGTTTTTGCTTCCATGGCGAGCTTCTTTTCAAATTCTCTTTTCCTGCCTTATCAATGCTTGCCATCCTATCTGCTAGTATTTCTGTTTTCTTCATGCAAATCCTTTTCCCATCTTTAGGCACATTTCACATAGCAATAGCGTCTATTGGGGAGGCTCTAGCTGACTGCGAGCTGGAGTTGTCTTTCCATATGCATCAGTTTGTTTGAACATGCACAAACAGATGCATATGGCATCCCCCATCTCTCCACTGGCAGAAGAGGAAAACGTGGTGGCTTGGGAGCCAGCAGGAGATTCCACTTCCCCACCGGCGGAACAGTTTTAAAAAATGCATAAGTAGCAACAGCTCTGGAGCTAGCAGTGGATTCCCACTCCCTTGCTGGCAGAAGGAAAGAATGCTGTGGTGGCAGCTCAGCTTACCTGTAACAGGGGTTCTCCATAGACAGCAGGGGAATGCAGCCACGCTTGTTGGCGACTAATCCAGTGTGCAGAGCTGTCTCCTAGCTTTGGGTTTGGTTTTTTTTTTTTTTAATATAGTATCGAATGTGCGTGAGTGCTTCCACTCTCAGCTGAACTCAGCCATTTCAAAGCTTCAAGAAGTTGCAATAGAATAAAAAATATATAATGGGGGATTGGAGGGTGGGAAAAGCGTGGCTGCATTCCGTATCTAAAGAGAATCCCTGTTACAGGTAAGCAACTACGCTTTCTCTGTGGATAAGCAGAGGAGATGCAGGCACATGATGGCAAGTCCAGAGCAGAGGATCGATGAAGGTGGTAAAACTGCTGGTGCATGGCGACCCAAAAGAAACTTCTGGGAGAGGGATAGATGATTAAAGTATAGAAAGAGTGCAGAGAACAGACTGCCCAAAATGCAGTATCTGAAGAGGATGAACAATTAAGACAGAAAGTGTGAATTGTTGCCCCTGTGATGACATTACATATCTCATGTTTAGAGACAAAGTGCAGATTAGCTATTGTAGAAGATTTTGCTCTGAGATGATGGGGAGTGACTATCAGGTATGGATTGACCCTCTCTGATATGCAAATGCAATACAGTGAGATAATCCAGACAGAGTTTGTTTGGATGCTGGAAAGCCTGGATTGTTCAGAGTAAAGATCACAAAAACCTGAAAGGACTTACAACAGTTCTGTGTAGCATGAAAATAGTATAAAAGAGCTCTTTGGCAGTCCAAGGACTGGAGAGACATTTCTGCTTCTGATGCATGAGGCTTAGGCAAAAAAAAAAAAAAATTTCCAGACAGAACTACTGACTGATTCATATCGAAGGTGGAAGCCACCTTGGGCAAAATTTGGGAAGAGTACGAAGAAAAATTTGCTTGGTAAAAATTATATTCAGCGAGTAGTGCTTGGACCTCATTGATGTGACATGCTGACATTACAGCAATGAGCAAAATAGTTTTCCACGATAGATGCTCGAGGGGTGAGAGGATGACATTGAGAACCCAAGATGGAGTTGGCTGCTGAAGTGGCAGTCTGAGGTTTGCTAGACTGTGCAGGAATTTGGCTACCAGGGGTAATATGAGAAGTTTCCCTCAAATTTGTCATGATAGGATGAAATTGCAACAAGATACATGCAAATAGTGGAAGTCCTTAATCTGCTATCTGATAGCAACATGAGGAAGGAAAGGACATCTGTGAGATGGAAGGAGAAGAGTTGAAGATGGTAATTCAAACACCAGCGAGAAACAAACAAGACCATCTGAAAGCATAGAACCTCTTGGTGGAATCCTTCATAGATTCCAAAATAACCTAGCAACACTTTCAGAAACTGGAAGGTTCAACACTAGTTTGTTTTCAATATGCAAACTGTTAGAGAAAGACTAAAGGTTCAGAGTGTAGCAGGTGACCATTCTGCTGCATCAGAGAGAGGGATGAGAACCAAGCGGAAGTGGAGTGTGACCAGCAAGGAAAGGAGGAGTGGAAACCAGACTTACCTTGGCCATCTGGGAGCAACAAGTATGACTGACTGTTGATCCTGAAGTATCTTTTGGAGCACTTTGGATATGAGCGAGAAGGGAGGAAAGGCATACATCAAGCCTCGTGCCAGGAAACTACAAAGGCATCTTGATGAAAGTGGTGCCATACTGGTCTGAAAGCGCAGAAACGGAAACATTTCACATTGTTTGCAGAGGCAAAGAGATCTAATACTGGCATGCCCCATTTCTGAAAAATGTGCTCCAGGGCAAAGACATCGAGTGACCATTTATGGAGCTGCGATTATCTGCTTAAATAAGTCTGCCAGCTGACTGCAGTCCCCTGGAAGATAAGTAGCCTAGATTTTGCAGTTGAGAGTTGCCACAAATATCTATATGTGAAGAGTTTCCCTGCAAAGGCACAGGGATCCTGAGCTGTCCTGTTTGTTTATATAAAACAGGGTGACTTGATTATCTGTGCGAATCTGAAGCACCATATTCCTTAACCTTTGTGCAACTGTTCCGACACTGTAAAAACTGCTTGAAGTTCCAACTGGTTGCACAGAGAAAACAGAAGTGAGCTTCCCAATCACATGGAGAGGCACTGGTAGTAAGAAAAAGCTCCGTTGTAGGGGGTTGAAAAAGGCAGCCTGCTGGAAGGTTGACAGCAAGAATACCACCAAAGGAGATCACTCCTAAGACTGTTTGAGATGGGAATACTCTTGGAAAGAGAATGAAGTGTTGGGTTCCAAAACCTCTTGAGATGCTGCTGAAACTGTGGCAGGTGCAGGCCTGTGACCCACGGTGTCTGACATAGGCAGGCCAGCATGGCTAGCTTGACCTGTAAATGAGGCCTGTGGAGAGGCATATAGGATTGCACATCCCCCAATATGCTGCTATTGTAAGAAAGAACTCAGTAGAAATATTGAATTAGCTTAGATAAGCAGAATTGCAGAATTAAGAAATGGAAAAATACAGAAAAGATGTGTTTTAAAGTTACTGATAAGAAAAAGTACATTTGCAGAGAAATATTGAGGAGTGCTGACAGATGAGTTACAGAACCTTGCTCTTCTGCACGCACAAATGGTCCCATAGCCTTGAAAGTGTGAAAGTAACAAGTTGATGAACTGACCATTGTAATTGGGACTAGAAGGGGGGCAGGCAGGTGTCATGCCTACAGAAGCCCACAGAAGGAACATAATTGGAGAAACTTATCAGTACCGGGACCAATAGAGGGGCTACGGGAGGTACGGGAGCGTACCGGGACCAATGAATTGTTTTTCTATACCTAGAATGGAACAGAAGTCTATAAAAGTTGTTGTAATGCTTGAAAACTTTGCTCAGCCATTTTGAAATTGTCTTGCTTGAGACTTGTGCACAAATAAATGATTTGGACCTTCTGAACAGACTCCTGGTATCATTGGTTTGTCTGCGCTTTGCTGCTACATATTCCTTGGTGCGTTGGCCGGGAAGTTGTGGAATCAAAGTGTATATAGGGCAATATACCACGACTTTCCGCCTCTATAGGCTTGGTCCTGCCGGGATCGCGCCCTTCCGACGAGGGCCGCTCCCTGGCGCCACCGGTCCCTTGTATCGGAGGGAGCTGGTCGGACCTCGGCGGGTGACGAGCCCGGCTGGAGTCAACGCCTCGAACCCGAGTGAGGGGAGTCCGAGGTCCAACTCATGCGCCTGCTTGGGAAGTTTTGAGGACCGGATCCGGTGAGTATAGTTTTGATTTTGGGTCTAGACAGAAATAGAAAGAGCAGTACTGCCATTGGAACTTGGAATTTGGAATTTGTAATCTCGAGATATTGGGAATTGGTAAGAGAGCCTGATCAACTCTCAAGGAAGAGCCGAGTAGCCTGGCATGGGAATTCGCTAGGTGAAACCCTCATCCTTTTTGTAATTGTACTTGGAAAAGACTAGTCAGAATAGATAGAAACGAATGCATTCTGGGAATACGTTGCTAGCATGATTGTGTGAACGAAGTGTGATTGAGAGGTCTGGCAGCACGGACCAAGTGAAAGCTGACCCCTGATTAGCGCATTTCCTGACCGGGCGACCGCGTTCAGGTCGCGAAAAGGGGGAAGCGATTGTCGTCTTGTCTTGTTATTTGTATTCCCTGTATGTTTCCAGGGCCGTGAGGACCCCTTACCCACGGTCCGCCCACCTTTTCCCTTCTGTCTGTTGTTGCGCGCACACATCGAAATGGGAGGGGCGGAGTCTACTAGGAACACTCCATTAGAATGTATGATCGCACATTTTAAAGAGGGATATTCAGGAGATTATGGTATTAAAATGACAGCAGCCCGTTTGCAGATTTTGTGTACTAGGGAGTGGCCCGATCTAGACCCCATCTGGCCCCGAGAGGGAACGTTCACTGTAGAGATTATCCAGTCAATACATCGTAGAGTGCGAGTAGCGCACCCAGACCAGTACCCCTATATAGATTCCTGGTTAAGTATTTGTGAAGATCCGCCCTCCTGGGCGCAGCGCTGTTATGAGGAACAGTGCAGAATAATGTTAGCTAAAACAGATTCTAGACAGAGAAAGGAACAGCCTAGAATGAAAGAGCAGGATAAGAAAGCCAAGAAGAAACCCATCTTGGCAGATCCCGATTCCCCAGAAGTAGTCCTCAGGCAGCCCCGAACCCCAGGTCCAGTAAGAATAGCCCGGCGGCGTCCTGCCCCAGCACCTCAGAGACCGCCGGAGCAGAGGCGAGACCCAATCCCTGACCTCCCTCCTCCTGGAGAAGAGGAAGAGAGAGAATTAGCGGAGAGAAGAGAGGAGGATGTAAAAAGTGAGCCAGAAGCGGAGCTAGAAGAAGAGGAAAGTGAGGATCCCCAGAAGAAGAAGAAGAGGAAAGTGTACAAATAATTGAGGAAGTCAGCGCCAGCACTAGCAAGCCAGTGAAAGAAAAACCCAAAGCAAAACCAGTTGAGAAAAAGACAGCAACTCCTGCAAAGACAACGACAATAGCCCTTAGATCCCAGACTCAAATGACGCCGAGGACAGCCAAACTGTTTCCCTTAAGGCAAGTCCCGGGGTGCCCGTAAAGAATGATAATGATGAAGTGGTAGCGGGACCCCTAACTTATGTGTATATCCCGTTCTCTACAACGGATTTATTAAATTGGAGGTCGCATTATGCCTCCTATACTAGCAAGCCCCAGGAGCTGACAGAATTAGTAACTAGTATTATGGAAACTCACCAGCCCACTTGGCCAGATTGCCGTCAGCTCCTGACCACCCTATTCACTACAGAAGAACGAGCGAGAATTAGAAAAGCAGCTATTGAATGGATGGCAGAAAACCCTGCCGCTCCAGCGCAGGGGCAGAATATAATAGATCGTAGAGAAGCAGCTCAGAGAGAATTCCCGAATGAAGACCCCCAATGGGATCCAAATACAGATGAAGGATCCACCGCCCTAGCCCGTTTCGCCAAGGCTTTTTACAAGGCCTGAGAAGAGGAGGCCAAAAAGCTATGAACCTTTCCAAAGTAGCAGGAATTATCCAAGGAATAGATGAGAGCCCAGCAGATTATTATGAAAGATTAACTGAAGCTTATAGAATGTATACTCCCTATGATCCCGAGGCACCAGGAAGTTTATGCATGGTGAATTCTGCTTTTGTAAACCAGTCTCAACCAGACATTAGACGTAAATTACAGAAATTAGAAGGGTTTGCGGGCATGAATGCAACACAGTTATTGGAAGTCGCTCATAAAGTGTATGTGAATCGTGATACTGAAAGACAGAGAGAATGTGATAGAAAGATGAAGAAGAAAGCTGATTTTTTGGCTGCGGCCATAGTTGAAAAGAAAAGGGGAGGTGTCCCTAATCGAAGGAGCAGAGGAAGAGGGCGGGGTCAAGGCGGAGGCCGGACCCAGAGACTAGGCGTGAACCAATGCGCCTATTGCAAAGAAGAAGGACATTGGAGAGATACTTGCCCGCAACTCGAAGACGCCCAGCAAGATGACGACAACGATCATCAGTGGCGAGAAGAAAGACGAGGCCGTCCCCGAGGCCGAGGAGGAGCCAATCGAGAACAATTCCAGCGAGAGAGGGGAGGAGGAGCCATCCAAGCATTGGCCACACAGGCCCATGAAGAGGATGACGTGGATTAGGACAGACCGGGCTCCAAGTTTGCTTTAGGTCTCCAGGAGCCTATGGTCGAAATACAAATAGGAGACCAATGTATGAACTTTATGGTTGATACTGGAGCAGAACATTCAGTAATAGACAAAAAGATAGCCCCATTCACCAAGAAAGCAGTCACCATTATAGGAGCAACTGGTGCCAAAGCCACAAAGTCTTTTCTACAAAACCGAATATGCAGTCTAGGAGGACAGCAAGTAACGCATCAATTTCTTTACATGCCCGAATGTCCAGTACCATTACTGGGACGAGACATGCTAGCCAAGCTTCAAGCTCAAATATCTTTCTCTGAGCAAGGAGAAATGCAAATGACAGTGAATTCGCAAGCCAAACCAGCAGGAGTAATGCTGCTGACAGTACCCCGAGAAGAAGAGTGGAGATACTACATTGATGATTCGATTCAAGATACCTATTTTGAACAAACTTTGAAGAACATTCATGCACCACTTGAAGTATGGGCAGAAGGCAGTCCCCCAGGCCTAGCCAAGCATATAGCACCAGTGATTGTAACCCTCAAGCCTAGCGCTACACCAGTGCACGTCAAACAGTACCCTCTCCCAAGAGCCGCAATTGAAGGCATTCATCGCCACCTACAGAGATTACTTGAGTATGGCCTACTGAAAGTATGTCAATCCCCATGGAACACCCCACTTTTGCCAGTGAAGAAGCCTGAGACAGATGATTACCGACCAGTGCAAGATTTGAGAAGAGTAAACGATGCAGTTGAAACTATACACCCAGTTGTACCCAATCCTTACACTCTACTAGGATTGATACCCGCTGAAGCTACCCATTTTACTGTACTGGATTTAAAAGATGCATTCTTTTGCATAAGATTAGCCCCTGTAAGCCAAATATTGTTTGCATTTGAATGGCAAGACCCCATCTCTGGAAGAGGGGGCCAACTCACCTGGACAAGATTACCCCAAGGATTCAAGAATTCACCTACCATCTTTAGTGCTGCACTAAATCAAGACCTTTCAAGCTATCCAGTAGCCCCGGGGAGGAGAGTACTTCTCCAGTACGTGGATGATCTGTTGATAGCTGCCATATCAGAAAAAGAATGTATACGAGCCACCCAAGATCTCTTGCAGTTACTAAATGAAGCTGGATATAAAGTTTCCAGAGCCAAAGCACAACTATGCCAAACAGAAGTGAAATACTTGGGTTTTCGTATTACCCAAGGAAGCAGAAGATTAGGCAGAGAAAGAAAAGAAGCTGTATGCAGAATTCCAACTCCAACAACCAGAAAGCAAGTTAGAGCCTTTCTGGGAGCAGCAGGATATTGCCGAATCTGGATACCCAACTTTGCCCAAATTGCCAAACCACTGTATGAAGCCACAAAAGGAGAAGAGAAGTCACCACTGGAGTGGGGACTTGAGCAGGATACAGCCTTCCAGAAGTTAAAAGAAGAATTGATGTCATCACCAGCACTTGGACTACCAGATGTCCACAAACCTTTCCACTTGTTTGTACATGAAGCACAGGGAAATGCCTTAGGCATGTTGACTCAGAAATTAGGAAATTGGGAACGACCTGTAGCCTACCTATCGAAACAATTGGACCCTGTGGCCAAAGGATGGCCACCCTGCTTGAGAGCAGTTGCAGCTACAGCGCTACTAGTGAGTGAAGCAGACAAACTCACATTAGGACAGAACATACGAGTCACTGTGCCACATGCAGTCCTTGCCCTTATGGAACAGAAAGCAAATTATTGGCTCACCAATTCCCGAATGTTGAAGTACCAGAGCATGTTATGTGAAAACCCACAGATACAACTCGAAGTGAGCCATGCCCTGAATCCAGCCACCTTGATACCCATTAGTGAAGAACTCCCAGAACATGACTGCATCGAAGTCATGGAAACTGTGTTCTCTAGTCGACCTGACCTAACAGATGTGCCCATAGACAATCCTGACCAGATCTATTATGTTGATGGGAGCAGTCTCATCCTTGACGGACGACGCTGTGCCGGATATGCAGTCGTCACTCAACATGAAGTAGTTGAATCATCAGCCCTAGCCTCAGGCACATCAGCCCAGAAAGCCGAATTGATAGCACTCACCAGAGCATTGTTATTAGGAGAAAAACTTGTGCTAAATGTATATACAGATTCCAAATATGCTTTCGCTACCTTGCATGCCCATGGAGCTCTCTACAAAGAAAGAGGACTCATCACATCCGGAGGAAAATCAGTCAAATATGGTCCCGAGATATTGATGTTACTTGATGCAGTCTGGGCCCCAACACGTGTAGCTGTCATGCATTGTAGAGGACATCAAGCAGGAAAAGGAGAAGTTGCTCGAGGGAATAGATTCGCAGATGCCTCAGCACGACAAGCAGCTATGACAGGACAGATTGCCCCACAAGCTATGCCAATGCAAGCAGCATTGTTTCCAGTACCCTTGAATTTATGGACCCCACGATATACCACCAAAGAATTGGATTACTATTGTGACAAAGAAGAGGGAGTATTGAAAGATGGATGGATTGAGCTGCCACCAGAAGAAGGTAGTCAACCTCCGGGAAGAATAGTAATTCCAGAATTGTTAGGACCAGCCTTTGTTAAAGCTTTCCATGAAGCCACCCACTATGGAAAGAGTGCTATGGAGAAAGCACTCAGACCACATTTCTACATTCCTCTGATGACAACCATATCAGCCTCAGTAGCCCGACAATGTCAAATCTGTGCCAAGAATAATGCCAAGCAAGGCCTTATTACAGCACCCCGAGTTCAGTCAAGAGGTGTGACCCCCATGCACAACCTCCAAGTTGATTTCACCGAAATGCCAAAAGCCAATGGATACCATTATCTACTAGTATTAGTTTGTACTTTCTCTGGGTGGGTAGAAGCATTCCCAACCAGAACTGAGAAAGCCCGAGAAGTTACCAAAGCCTTAATGAGAGAGATTGTCCCCAGATTTGGAATCCCAGCAGTAATAGGGTCAGACAATGGACCCTCATTTGTCTCCCAAGTTACTCAGCAGTTAGCCAAAGCTTTGCAGATACAGTGGAAGCTCCACACTGCATACAGACCCCAGAGTTCAGGGAAAGTTGAGCGAATGAATCGTACATTGAAAGCCCAAATGTCTAAGCTTTGTCAGGAGACACACTTGAAATGGCCTCAAGTGCTTCCCATAGCTTTACTCAGAATACGCTCAGCCCCTGTAAAGTCAACAGGATTTTCCCCTTTTGAAGTTTTGTATGGTAAACCCCCACCAATAGTGCAGGGAGTCAAAGGAAATCTAGCCCAGATTGGTTCAGAAGTAACCAGACAAGAACTCCTAGCTCTTAGTTTTGTTCTGCAGACTCTCCATACGTGGATCCAAGACCAGTTGCCTATCAACTTGACGGAACCCTTGCATCCCTACCAGCCTGGAACTTCGGTGTGGATCAAAGATTGGAAGAAGATACCGTTGGAACCCCATTGGAAGGGACCGTACACCGTCATCCTGTCTACCCCAACTGCAGTAAAGGTAGCCGAGATCGACGCCTGGATCCACCACAGCCGAGTCAAGCCCGCCGCCGATCCTGAACCAGAGCGGTGGACAGCAGAGCAGCACCCTGATGTACCCTTGCGAGTTACTTTGAGACGGCAACCAGCAGCCTAGACACTTCATCACAAGTGCTTTGCAGTAGCCAAGTCTTTCGAAGAGGATTGCTGTTTTCCATGCAGCAACAGCTTTGTTTCAACGAACCCAATTTGCATGTGTGATTTGACACACTACTTTGAGACTACATTGACTAAGCCAGACTTCACAAGCCAACTGAATTGCTAAGTTGGTTAATGTGTGCTGGACACCTTGAGGATCTTCAATCAACACTCAGCACCCGTTAAATTGCTTCATTAGCAAACGGGACGAAGAATAATAGACCGTCGTGATCAAGATCAGCAAGCTGAGGATTCAGAAGAACTCCAATCAACATCAACATGTATCTTTGCTTCTGCTTTGCCTTGGTTGCCTTCTTTGGAGGTTTTGAACAGACTTATGCTCTACCTCCATGCACAGCTTGCATTACTTCTACTAGAACTGGACTGAAAGTAACTCAGACTTTGCTTTATCATTCTTACTATACCTGCAAGGGAACAATAACTCGGTGTATTTATAACACCACTGAACTAAATGTTTGCACTCATGGCAAAATTAAAGCATGCTATAATCCGCATCAGAATCCATCCTATTACACATTGGAAATAAGATGGAAGGATGCAGATGGACCTATATTAGCTGCTACACCACCACTTAAGGACATTACTAAACCTGCTGTTTTGAATTTTGATGCATGTAATGCTATTAATAGAGATAGTCAGTCCACCTGTGGTACATGGGAGAAAGCGTATCGAAATGACCATAAGTATATGTGTCCAGAAGGAGCCACGGGATGGAGGAAGTGTACAGGTAAAAAGGAACCAGGGTATAGTACTGCTACAGCGGCAGACTACTATTGCCCGTATTGGGAATGTGTTTTTTATGCTACCTGGAACACTGGTATAACTGATGAGAAAATAGATAAGCGGATGGCTACTCTAACCAAGCCAACCACGAATGATAAATGTCAGAAAGATGCTTGTAACCCCTTACATTTGCGTGTACATAACCCCCATGTATGGAAACAAGGATATAAGTTTGGTTTACGTATTGCTGGAGGAGGAACAGATCCAGGGACCATTGTGTATGTTAGATTGAATACTCAAGCCCACAAGTCATCTAAATATCATATTCATAATACCTTTTATGAAGCTATGCATGTAAATAAGTTTGAGATCCCTCACCCTTCACAGAATTTGTTTCTAGAATTAGCCGGAGCAGTAGTATCTAGTCTTAAGATCACAGATTGTTATTTCTGTGGCGGAACCCAAATGGGAGACCAATGGCCCTGGGAAGCCCAAGAATTGAATTATTCCATGATTTACAATCAGACTGAATTACACAAGACAACCAGTGAATGGGTGTTAGCGCACTCAATCGTTGGACGTCTCTGCTTTGCCAGAACTGGACCCCAGTTCACTCAAAAGGTAGGACAGCTGGTCTGTCTTAGCCAGAAATACTATAATGCCACGACCAAGAAGGTAGCATGGTGGTCAGGAATCAGACATCCTGAACCTCCTAACCCATTAGCCAGATTTCCTGAACTTGCAGGTCTATGGACTAACCTTGCCAAAGTCCAAGCCTGGCAAGCCCCACCTGGCCTATATTGGATCTGTGGAAACCGAGCATATGCGCAGCTCCCACCACAATGGGGAGGAGCATGTGTCTTAGGAACCATCAGACCTTCGTTCTTCCTGTTAAACACTGAACATGGAGAACAATTAGGATACCCTGTATATACGACCCACAAACACAAAGGAGCATCTAGACAGAGAAGAGAGGCCTTACAGATAGGCAAGTGGGAGAAATGGCAAGGTGATGATTGGCCACCAGAAAGAATTATTGAGTATTATGGACCTGCCACTTGGAATGATGATGGTATGTATGGTTATCGTACCCCAATTTATATGATTAATCGTATTATTCGCTTACAAGCAGTAGTTGAAATAATAACCAATGAAACTAGTCATGCTCTCACGCTCTTAGCTAGACAAAGTACTCAGATGCGCACTGCCATATACCAGAATCGCTTAGCCCTTGATTATTTGTTAGCAGCTGAAGGAGGAGTATGTGGTAAGCTGAATTTAACCAATTGCTGTTTAAAAATAGATGATAAAGGTCAAGTAGTTGAAGAAATTGCTAAAGATATGCAAAGACATGCTTATGTGCCAGTACAGACTTGGCACGCCTTGAAATTTCCTAATTGGTTTGCTAACCTTTTCTCTTGGCTGGGAGGATTTAAGACTTTCGTTATCTTAGTACTAATCCTTGTTGCTGTAGTCCTCTGCTTACCATGTTTAATCCCATGTTGTATGCGTTCCCTTCATAGTGCTATTGATAGTACAGTAGAGCGGAAGACCGCAACTAGAATAATGGCTTTATACAAAGCTAGTCCTAGTAAGAATCCTTTAATCAGGATTTGAATCTTCTGGAAAGTGATTTAATTCTCACACCTTATTAAGTAATAGGGTGAGATTAATCAAAGGGGGGAATGTGGCAGGTGCAGGCCTGTGACCCACGGTGTCTGACATAGGCAGGCCAGCATGGCTAGCTTGACCTGTAAATGAGGCCTGTGGAGAGGCATATAGGATTGCACATCCCCCAATATGCTGCTATTGTAAGAAAGAACTCAGTAGAAATATTGAATTAGCTTAGATAAGCAGAATTGCAGAATTAAGAAATGGAAAAATACAGAAAAGATGTGTTTTAAAGTTACTGATAAGAAAAAGTACATTTGCAGAGAAATATTGAGGAGTGCTGACAGATGAGTTACAGAACCTTGCTCTTCTGCACGCACAAATGGTCCCATAGCCTTGAAAGTGTGAAAGTAACAAGTTGATGAACTGACCATTGTAATTGGGACTAGAAGGGGGGCAGGCAGGTGTCATGCCTACAGAAGCCCACAGAAGGAACATAATTGGAGAAACTTATCAGTACCGGGACCAATAGAGGGGCTACGGGAGGTACGGGAGCGTACCGGGACCAATGAATTGTTTTTCTATACCTAGAATGGAACAGAAGTCTATAAAAGTTGTTGTAATGCTTGAAAACTTTGCTCAGCCATTTTGAAATTGTCTTGCTTGAGACTTGTGCACAAATAAATGATTTGGACCTTCTGAACAGACTCCTGGTATCATTGGTTTGTCTGCGCTTTGCTGCTACAAAACAATCTCATTCTCCATTTGGCAGTTGGAACTACAGCACAGTAATAATAATGGGGGATTCCAATTACCACGGAACCGACTGGGTCAGTGTCACAGCAGGATATGCTAGGGAGATAAAGTTTCTAGATGAAATAAAGGAATGCTTTTTGGAGCAGTTGGTTCATGAACAAGAGGGAAAGCCATTTTGGACAGTCCTTAGTGGAACACAAGATCTGGTGCAAGAGATAAGGGTGTTGGGGCCACTTGGCAACAGAGACCATAGCATGATCATGTTTGATTTAATAAATGGAGGAAGGACGGTAAGGAAATCTACAGTACTACCTTTTAACTTTCAAAAGGGAGACTAAGATAAAATGAGGAAAATAGTTAACAAAAAACTAAAAGGAGCAGTTGCAAAGATTAAAGATATACATCAAGCATGGGTGTTTAAAAATACTAACTTGGAAGCCCAGACCAGCTATATTCCATGTTTTAAGAAAAGTGGAAAGTCCAAAAAACTGCCAGCATGGTTTAAAGGTGAGGTCAGAGAGGCTGTTGCCAAAAAATCATCTTTTCAGGAAATGGAAAAAGGAGCCAAATGACAAAAACTGGAAACATAAGCACTGCAAATTAGATGCAAGGCATTGATAAGGCAGGCAAAGAGAGAATTTGAGATGAAGCTTGCTGTGGAAGCAAAAACACATAACAAAGACTGTAGCAAAAAACCTGTGAGAGAGATATTTGGACCATTATTTATTTATTTATTTACATTCTCTTATATACCGCGCTATTCTGCATTAGAGGGGTAAAAGGGGCACTAAGAGGGGACAAGGCCATAGCAGAGAGACTGAATGAATTCTTTGCTTTGGTCTTTACTGAGGAAGATGTAGGAATGTTACCCATGACTGAAATGGTATTTAAAGGTGATGCCGCAGAAGAATTGAAAGAACTATTGATACACTGGGAAGATGTATTACAACTATTTGATAAACTGAAGAGTAGCAAATCACCTGGACCGGATGGTATACATCCAAGAGTGTTGAAAGAACTGAAATATGAGATTGCAGACTTACTATTAGTAATCTGTGAACTATCATTAAAATCATCTGTAATACCTGAAGATTGGAGAATAGCCAATGTAACGCCAATTTTTAAAAAGGGTTCCAGGGGTGATCAAGGAAACTACAGACTGGCGAGCCTGATGATAGTACAAGGAAAAATGGTAGAAACCATTATAAAGAACAAAGTTACTGAACATGCAGATAGTCATGGCTTGATGGGAGACAGCCAACATGGCTTTAGCCAAGGAAGGTCTTAGAACATAAGATATGCCATACTGGGTCAGACCAAGGTCCATCAAGCCCAGTATTCTGTTTCCAACAGTGGCCAATCTAGGTCATACATACCTAGCAGTTTCCCCAAAAGACACAGGTTCCACAATGCTTGTACTGGGTCAAGCATTGATATCCTGGGTCCCTTCTTAATAATGGTTTATGGACCTTTCCTCCAGGAACTTGTCCAAACCTTTTTTAAACCCAGCTACACTAACAGCCTTTACTACATCCTCCGGTAACAAATCCCAGAGTTTGATTACACGTTGAGTGAAAAAATATTTTCTTTTATTAGTCTTAAATAGTTTACTCTGTAGCTTCATTGCATGTCCTCTAGTCTTTCTATATTCTGATAATGTAAACAATCGATCTACGTTTACCCGTTCCACTCCATTCATTAATTTATAAATTTCTATCATATCTCCCCTCAGCCGTCTCTTTTCCAGGTTAAAGAACCCTAACCTTTTTAGCCTGTCTCATTAATCTGTTATGTTTTTTTTTGAAAGTGTGAACAAACAGGTAGACAAAGGTGAGTCGACTGATATAGTGTATCTGGATTTTCAGGAAGCCTTTGACAAGGTCCCTCATGAGATACTCTTGGCGAAATTCAAAAGTCATGAGAAAGGAGGCAGTGTACTATTGTGGATCATGAATTTATTAAAAGACAGAAAGGATAGGGCAGGTCTAAATGGCCATTTTTCCAAATGGAGAAAGGTGAATAGTGGAGTACCCCAGGGATCTGTGCTGGGTCTGCTGCTTTTTAACATATTCGGAAATGAGCTGGAAATGGGAACAAGTGCGGTAATCAAATTTGCAGATGACAAAATTATTTGGTTGTTAAAACCCAAGAGGATTGTAAAAAATTGCAAGAGGACCTTGATAAATTGGAAGACTGGATGTTCAAAAGGCAGATGAAATTTAATGTGGACAAGTGCAAAGTTATGTACCTAGGAAAGAACCCAAACTATGGTTACACGATGCAAGGTTCCATATTAGGAACAAACATCCAGCAAAAAGATTTAAGCATCATGGTGGATAACTTGTTGAAATTCACTGCCCAGTGTGCAGCGGCGGCCAAGAAAGCAAATAAAATGCTAGGAATCGAAAGGAAAGGAATGGAGAATAAAACAAAGGATATTATAATGCCTCTGTATCGTTCCATGGTGCAACCACACCTTAAATATAGAGTAGTTACTCACCTGTAACAGGTGTTCTCCAGGAGCAGCAGGAATCAGTCCTCACATATGGGTGACATCGACATCGATGGAGCCCCTGTGGAGCATTTCCTCAGCTTTCTATGAAAGCCTTTGGGAATACTGCACGCATGCGCGGTCCCCTTCCCGCCTAAAGGTGCCATCTTGCTCAGTCTGATGACAAAGCTAAAAAACAGCAAACAAAAATGTAAAATAAACTATGTACAACTGCAACTCCCAGGGGAGGAGAGAGGGTTGTGAGGATTGATTCCTGCTGCTCCTGGAGAACACCTGTTACAGGTGAGTAACTACTCTTTCTCCAGGACCAAGCAGGAAGTCAGTCCTCACATATGGGTGACTCCCTAGCTCTGGGCTACCAGAAACCCAGGCTGAACAAGAGAACTCCCTCTAGTCCCAGCATCAAAGAAAGGCTTTTCACTGAAAGAACCTCCACCGGTAGCCCAACGGAGGGCTGGAGGGCAGGAGTTGCCTAAACCTCAAAGAGATTCAGGAGTACTGCCTGGCCAAAAGCACTCCCTCTCCAGGCAATAATGAGCTGCAAAGGTCTGGCTTGAGGACCAAGTTGCAGCCCTGCAGATGTCTGCCAACGGTACAGAGCGGAGATGAGCTACTGAGGCAGCCATTGCCCTGACACGATGGGCCTTGACCTGACCCTGCAAGGGAAGGTCAGCCGCCTTGTAAGCCCAGGTGATACAGTCAGCCACCCAAATGGACAAGGTACGCTTGGACACAGCTAACCCCAAATTATTAGGGTCAAAAGAGATGAAGAGCTGAGTAGCCCTTCTATGTCCTTGCGTACGATCAAGGTAGAAGGATAAGGCCCTCCTACAGTCCAGGGTATGCAGGACTGCTTCAGCTTGGCTTGCATGAGGCCTAGGGAAGAATGTTGGAAGAACCACCTCCTGGTTGAGGTGGAAAGAGGAGACAACCTTTGGAAGGAACTTTGGATGAGTCCTACGGACTACCCTGTTCCTATAGAAGCGAGTGTAAGGTTTGTCACAGACCAGGGCCTGAAGCTCACTTACTCGCCTGGCCGAGGTTAGGGCTACCAGGAAGAGCGTCTTCCAGGATAGGAAGCGGAGAGGACAAGTAGCCATCAGCTCAAAAGGTGGGCGAGTCAGTTGCTGCAAGACCACATTCAACTCCCACTCAGGGGCAGGAGGACGGACAGGAGGCTTGAGCAAGAGCAAACCTCTGAGAAACCGGGACACCAAGGGGTGAACCGACAGAGAGTGTCCTTCCACCAGTGAGTGGTGAGCTGCTAGAGCTGAGAGGTGGACCCGAACAGAATTGGACTTAAGGCCCTGATTGGATAAGTGCAGCAGGTACTGAAGCACTACTGGTACAGCACAGGAGAAAGGATCTTCTGTACGCAGCTGACACCACAGAGAAAATCTCTTCCACTTCAGGGCATAGGTTTTTCTAGTGGACTGCTTCCTAGAGGCCAGGACGACCTCTTCAACTTCAGGAGGTAGGCCCCAAGGAGCCAAAACTACCCTTGCAGCTTCCAGGCCATCAAATTGATAGATTTGAGGTTGGGGTGCAGAAGAGACCCCTGGTCCTGAGAGAGAAGGTCGGGCTGCAACCGCAGAGGTAGTGGAGTGTCCACTGCTAGTTGAAGAAGAAGTGGGAACCAAGGTTGCCTCGGCCACCTGGGGGTTACCAGAAGGACCGAGGCCTTGTCCTGTAGAATCTTGAACAGCGTTCGGGCCACCAGAGGCGTGGGAGGAAACGCATACAGGAGGCCCTGGGACCAGGAAATTAGAAAAACATCTGCTGCTAGCCGCAGGGGATGCGGTTGCCTGGAGCAGAACCTGGGCAGCTGTCTGTTCAGGGGACTGGCAAATAGATCTATGGATGGAAGTCCCCATGTCAAGAAAATCTTCTGAACCACCAAGGGATGGCGTTGCCATTCGTGGGGCTGCAGAATCCTGCTCAACCTGTCTGCCAGGTAATTTTCCTGGCCAGGAAGGTAAACCGCCCTGAGAAACATGTTGCGCCTGAGCGCAAACAAGCAAAGGTCCTGTGCCTGCTGACAAAGGAGCCTGGACCCAGTGCCACCCTGTTTGTTCACATAAAACATGGCTACCCGATTGTCTGTTTGCACTAAGACAGACTGGTGGGCCAGGGTTTCAGAGAAAGTCTTGAGGGCTAAGCGAACAGCCCGCAGTTCCAGTAGATTGATTTGCTGCTTGGCCTCCCAGGGAGACCACAGGCCCTGGGTGCACTTGCCCAGACCGTGTGCTCCCCAGCCCTGCAGGGAGGCATCGGTGGTCAACACCACTGTGAACCCAGGTGGCTGAAAAGGCATCCCCCTTTCAGTAATTTGGGGGGATGCAGCCACCAACGTAGGGAGTGCAGGAATGGTCTGGACACCCTTACTCTGTTGCTGAAGCTCCCTGTAGCCTGCAACCACTGAGTTCTGAGGCACCATTGCGCAGGTCTCATATGAAGCCTGGCATGGGGAGTCGCATGTACTGTCGAAGCCATGTGGCCAAGAAGGCAGAGCCTGGCGGAGACCAGTGACCTGCTGAGAAACTGGTTTGCCAAGGTTATCAGTCTTTGGGCTCTGTCCTCTGTCAAGAAAGCTTTCGCCTGCAGTGTCTCTAGCCTTGCTCCTATGAACTCCAAGTCTTGGGAGGGGAACAAAGTGGACTTTGCAAAGTTTATGACAAACCCCAGGTGCTGGAGTAGAGAAATTGTTCGGAGGGTGGCTTGCCTGGCCTCCTGGCACGTCTGACCCCTGATGAGCCAGTCGTCCAGATAGGGGAAGACAAAGATACTCTGATTCCTTAAGTAGGCCGCTACCACTGCCAGGCATTTGGTAAAGACCCTGGGAGTGGAGGTAAGGCCAAATGGCAGCACTCTGTACTGATAATGGTTTCCTACCACAATGAACCTGAGGTACTTTCTGTGGTGTGGATGAATGAGGATGTGGGTGTACGCATCTTTTAGATCTAAAGAGCATAGCCAATCTCCCTGCTGGAGGTAGGGCAGAAGTGTTCCAAGAGTAAGCATCTTGAACTTCTCCTTCTCTAAGAACTTGTTGAGATTTCGGAGGTCAAGAATAGGCCTGAGGTCCCCTGTTCTCTTCGGTACTAGGAAGCACCTGGAGTAGAAACCGTGACCTTGTAGGTGGGGAGGCACAGGCTCCACTGCCTTGTCTCGCAACAGACCCTGAAGCTCCTGCAGGAGGGCGGCTGTATGGAGAGGAGGCCTAGGAGGCTCTCCTAGAAAGTAGGGAGGAGGCAACTGATGAAAATGAAGCATGTAGCCCTTGTGGACTATGCTTAAAACCCACTTGTCTCCTGTAATGGGTGACCACCGGTGGGCAAACAGGGCTGGTCAACCTCCTGTGCAGGGATGGGACAGCAGAGACGGAGAGGCTATGCCTTGGGAGTCAAAAACCCCCACCCTGCTGAGTGGGAGCAGGAGCCGGAGGCCTTCTGCCTACGGAGCCCATGTCCCTGCCCCTTGGCCTGCTATGTCATTTGACTGAGCAAGATGGCACCTTTAGGCAGGAAGGGGACCGCGCATGCATGCAGTATTCCCAAAGGCTTTCATAGAAAGCTGGGGAAATGCTCCACAGGGGCTCCATCGACGTCAATGTCACCCATATGTGAGGACTGACTTCCTGCTTGGTCCTGGAGAATGTGTGCAATTCTGGTTGCTGTATCTTAAAAAGGATATAGCGTTATTAGAAAAAGTACAGAGAACAGAGAAGAACCACCAAAATGGTAAAGGGGATGGAAGGATACCCCTCTGAAGAGAGGCTAAAAAGATTAGGGCTCTTCAAACTGGAAAAGAGACGGCTAAGGGGAGATATGATAGAGGTCTATAAATTAATGGAGTGGGAACGGGTAAACGTAGATAGATTGTTTATGCCATCTAAAAGCACAGTTACTTACCTGTAACAGGTGATCTCTGAAAACAGCAGGAATAAGTCTTCACATATGGGTATCGTCGGTACCGACGGAGCCTGCGCGGGAACGCTCCCCAGCATCCAGTAAGAAAGCTTTTGGGAGCATCCCACAGCGCCTGCGCACTGCCTTCCCGCCTTTCCCAACTGCCTCTCTCCAGTTCGAGTTTAAAGCTGAGACAAAGAGAGAGAGAGGAAAGGAAAGAAAGATAGAGAGATACAACTCCTAGGGGAGGTGGGTGGGTTGTGAAGACTTATTCCTGCTGTTCCCAGAGATCACCTGTTACAGGTAAGTAACTGTGCTATCTCCAGGAACAAGCAGGAATGAGTCTTCACATATGGGGACTCCCTAGCTGCAGATGCCAGGGGAGAACCCCAGGTTGTGTGTCCTTGAAAAGGACTCTACCTCCTCCCATGGATCTCTGGCATCCAACCAGGGTAGGTGGGTAGGAGTTGATTAGGAATGGAACAGGTGTTTGAGAAGAGCCTGACCAAACAAGGCATCCCGGCAGGAGTCCTTGTCCAAGCAGTAATGGGCTGTGAAGGTATGAACCGAGGCCCAGGTGGCCGCTCGACAGATTTGGTCGATGGACACAGAATTTAGATGAGCCATTGAGGCTGCCATGGCTCTCACATTGTGAGCTGTGACATGGCCCTCCAGAGTAAGGTTTCTACTCTGGTAGGCGAAAGAAATACACTGAGCAATCCAGTTGGACAGTATTCTCTTAGAGACTGGAAGTCCTAAATGAGAAGGATCAAAAGCAACAAAGAGTTGAGAAGACTTTCTATGTTGCTGTGTTCTTTGTAAGTAAAAAGCAAGAGCTCTCTCACAATCCAAGGTATGAAGATTCCTCTCTGCACTTGATGCATGAGGTCCTGGAAAAAAGACAGGTAAATATACCTCTTGGTTCAGATGAAAAGGCGAGACCACTTTAGGCATAAAGTGTGGATTGGTCCTGAGGACTACCTTATCATGATGGAACCTTGTATAAGGTGGATTAGTCACCAAAGCTTGCAACTCACTGATGCGGCGTGCTGAGGTGACTGCAATGAGAAAAATAACCTTCCAAGAAAGAAATTTGAAGGAGGTGGTGGCTAAAGGTTCAAAGGGTGGCTTCATGAGCTGGCCAAGAACCAGGTTTAAGTCCCATGCCACTGGAGGTGGTCTAATGGGAGGTTTAGTTAAAAGAAGGCCTCTCATGAATCTTGCTATAAGAGGATGAGAGGAAATAGGTTGTCCATTGAGAGGCTTGAGGGACGCTGCAATAGCACTCAAATGGACTCTTACTGAATTCATTTTCAGACCTGCATGGGATAGATGCAGGAGATACTCTAGTAGAGAATTCAGAGGTATTGCAAGAGGGTTTAGACCCTTCTCTGAACACCAAATGATAAATCTTTTCCATTTGAAAGCATAGGAACGTCTAGTAGAAGGCTTTCTAGAGGCATGAATAACATCTCTGACTTGCTGAGAGAGATGAAAATCTTGAAGGTCTAAGCCCTCAGCAACCAAGCCCTGAGATGGAGCGACTGGGGGTTTGGGTGCCATAATGTTCCCTCTTCCTGGGATAGAAGGTCTGGTGCAGAGCCCAAGTCCAGGGAGGGAGCTTGAGAGAGATGCAGAAGTAGAGGGTACCACACTTGGCGTGGCCAATGTGGTGCTATGAGGATCATGGTCCCTCGATCTCTCTGAAGCTTGAATAGTGTTTTGGGAATTGGTGGAAAGGCATAAAGGAAGTCTTGACCCCAGTGAAGGAGGAAGGCATCCTTGGCCTGAACTCCCTGACACGGAATTCTGGAACAGAACCGGGGAAGTTTGGCATTCCACGGACTTGCAAAGAGGTCTATGTCCGGGGTTCCCCAAATTCGAAAAATCCTGGCTACTTGGTCCATGTGGAGGGACCATTCGTGTGAAAGCAGAACTCGACTGAGTCTGTCCGCCCAAGAGTTTTGAACGCCTGGAAGATATACTGCCAGAAGATGGATGTGATGCTCTCTGGCAAAGGCCCACAGTCGCAAAGCTTTGTTGCAAAGCGACAGAGAGCCAGTCCTGCCCTACTTGTTCACATAGAACATGGCTACTTGGTTGTCCGAATGGATGAGGACTGTCCTGTAGCTGAGCAGGGTATGGAACACTCTGAGAGCTAAGAATATTGCTCTGAGTTCCAATAGATTGATATGCAGAGAAGTCTCCTGTGGAGACCAGATGCCCTGGGTGGAGAGATCTTGTAGATGAGCTCCCCAATCCTTTGGAGAAGCATCTGTTGTGAGAGTTGCTTGGGGTAGTGGTTGCTGAAAAAGGGACCCCAGCAACAGGTTTTGAGAGGACTTCCACCACTGGAGAGACCAAAAAAGGCGACTGGAGTTTGCTATTTTGTCTGACAGGCAACCTGATGCCCGAGTCCATTGGGTGGACAAAGTCCATTGAGCTGCCCTCATGTGAAGGCGAGCATATGGAACCACATGCACGGTGGATGCCATGTGGCCTAATAGTTGTAACATCTCTCGAGCAGTTAAGTGGGACTTTAACTGAATCTGGGAGGCTAACTGCACTAGACGTAGGCAATGGGCCTGAGGAAGATAGGCCCTTGCAGTTGTGGTATCCAGCAAGGCCTCTATGAACTCCAGAGACTGAGTAGGGGTGAGATTGGATTTTGGGATGTTTATTACTAGTCCCAAATACTGAAAGATACGCATTGTGCAGGTTAGGCAAGTCTGGGCCTCTGACTGGGATGGGGCTGGAATGAGCCAGTCGTCCATATATGGGAATACGAATATTCCCAGAGTGCGGAGAAATGCAGCTACTACTGCCATTCATTTCGTGAACACCCTTGGTGCAGAGGCCAGACCGAAAGGAAGCACCCTGTATTGGTAGTGCTTTCCTTGAAAAAGGAACCGAAGGAACCTTCTGTGTTGGAAGGATGAGGACATGGGTGTACGCATCCTTGAGATCTAGAGAACAAAGCCAGTCCTGACTCTGAAAGTATGGAAGCAGAGCCCCTAGAGAAATCATTTTGAATTTCTCCTTGAATAGAAACTTGTTCAATTCTCTGAGATCTAATATGGGTCTGTAGCCCCCTGTCTTCTTTGGGATAAGAAAATAAGGGGAATAGAACCCTGAGCCCTGCTGAAGACGAGGTACTTCTTCTATTGCCCCTTGGGCAAGAAGGGTAGCAATCTCCTGACCTAGAAGGTTGAGGAGAGATATTGGAGAATTGAACTGTTGCACCATGGTGTGAGGAGGAAGGCTTAAGAAATGAAGCTTGTACCCTTCCTTTATGATGGAGAGGGTCCATTGCTCTGCTGTGATTTGCTCCCATCTGGGAGCAAAGTAAGTCAACCTTCCTGGAATGGTGAGGGGCTCTGGTTTTTCCAGAGCTAGAAAGGCTACGTTCTCTAGTTGCAAGTCAAAGGCCCTGAGGAGGTTGAGGCTGCTGGGCTCTGGTAGGCCTGGCAGCTTTTGACTTGGCCTGTTTAGGTGGTTGCTGATGCTTTGCAGCAAAACGACCTGCAGAAGATGTCTGCCCATGAGCAGGATAATATCTTCCCTTTTTAGAAAAACGATGTCTTTTTGAACAATCTTTTCTTAACAGGGGCAGAGGTAGACTTTGAAAGTCGATCCAAAGCAGAGTTCTCAGCATCCATCTGAGTGGCCTTTGCTTGCCAATCCCTGCCAAACAGGTTTTCACCTGTACAAGGAAGGTTTCCCAACTCATCTTGCTTACACACTCAAAAAAGAGTCAAAGGCTGCACGGTTGGAGAATTTGGACTAGAAAAAGGGACTGTTACTTCTGGAGAGAGATCTGCAACTGTGAGTATATACTTCTGGTAATTTTCTAAAAGGAATTCTTTGTATTAAAGCTAATTAATCTGTGAACCCACTATTTTTGTTAAATCAGTCAGGGCCTAGTAGCAGCAGTTTAAGTTTAAATTTAAAACACAGAGGAGAACTTTCTGGTTACATTTCATACCCAGCAGAGAGCTCGTAGTTTAAATTTCATAAGAAGTTAGAGCCTAGCAGCAGCTAAGAGCTATAATTTAAATCAAATCAGAATATAGCTTACCTCAGCAGCACAAGACAGGGTGCTGTGTAGCAGCCCTCTTTTAATAAGTGTTATTTCCCTCCCTCCCCTGGGATAATCGTAGCTTTATAGGTACTTACACATCTTACAAGACAGGAGATGCTCTCAGGTGAAGCTCATTAGCCAAATCAGTCATACACTAAGGACTTGAGATTAGTTAAGCTTCAGGTGAACAAGGTATATTACATGTATTAGGTACAGTTTTATTAGTATAAATATCCATAGCAACCCTTAGTAAGTAAAGAACTTAGATCTAAACACAAACTTAAAACTAAGATGCAGACAGCAGTCCAGCAGCGGAATGGGGGCTTTCCAGTCTTTTGCATTGAGTGTCACATGTATGATTTTCTCCCAGTTGGTGAGAGGTCTTACATGTGCACTAGGTGCAAGGAGCTCTTTGCTCTCAGGGAACGAGTCTGTTCTCTAGAGGCTAAAGTAGCAGACTTGGAAAGCATAAGACAGAAAGAGGGGTACATAGACGAGACCTATAGGGATATAGAGCTGAAGTCCCACCTCCAGTCTGGCAGCATCCCTGTTGCAATGGAGGAGAGAGGTCACGTGACAGGAGAGCATCACCCTGGTGTGGCAGGAAGTGATCCTGTAACTAGGACCTGTCCTCCAGGTGATGTAAAACCCTCTCGCACCGAGGAAGTTTCTCCAGGGCCATGTGCCCATGAGGGAAGGGTTAGGACAGCCGTTATAGTTGGTGATTCGATCATTAGGCATGTAGATAGCTGGATGGCTGGTGGACGTGAGGATCGCCTGGTAACATGCCTGCCTGGTGCGAGGGTAGCGGACCTCATACGCCACCTAGATAAGGTCTTAAATAGTGCTGGGGAGGAGTCTGCTGTCTTGGTACATGTCAGTACTAATGACAGGAAAATGTGGTAGGGAGGTTCTGGAGGCTAAATTTAGGCTTTTAGGTAGGAAGTTGAAATCCAGAACTTCCAGGGTAGCATTCTCTGAAATGCTTCCTGTTCCACGCGCAGGACCCAAAAGGCAGGCAGAGCTCCTGAGTCTCAATGCGTGGATGAGACAATGGTGCAGAGATGAGGGTTTTGGATTTGTTAGGAACTGGGGAACATTCTGGGGAAAGGAGGGGCTCTTCCGAAGGGATGGGCTTCACCTTAACCGTGATGGAACCAAGCTGCTGGCATTAAGCTTTAAAAAGGAGATAGAGCAGCTTTTAAACTAGATATTAGGGGAAAGCCGACAGTCGCCCAAGAGCGGATGGTTCGGAAGAATGTATCTTTGAAGGATACTACCAAAAGCAGAGAGGTTCCACAAAAGAGTAAAGTAGCCCAAATGCCCTCAGGTATGGAGCAGACAGAGCTTAAAGATCCTTAATTACCCATGTCAAACAATAGCCAAATTAATATGAATAAAATACATTCTCTAAAATGCTTGTATGCAAATGCTAGAAGTCTAAAAAATAAGATGGGAGAGTTAGAATATATAGCACTAAATGAAAGGTTAGATATGACTGGAATATCAGAGACATGGTGGAAGGAGGACAACCAGTGGGACACACTGATACCTGGGTACAAACTATATCGTAATGATAGAGCTGATCAAATTGGTGGAGGGGCTGCTCTCTATGTTAGAGAGGGCATTGAGTCAGAAAGGATTAAAGTTTTGCAGGAAACAAAATCTGCTGTAGAATCTATATGGATTGAAATTCCATGTAAAAGGGGGAAGGCAATGGCAGTGGGGGTGTACTATCGAGCGCCTGGCCAGAATGACCAAATGGATGATGAAATGCTCAAAGAAATCAAGGAAGCTAACAAAAGTTACAGCACAGTAATAATAATGTGTGATTTCAACTACCCCGGTATCGACTGGGTCAGTGTCACGGCAGGACATGCTAGGGAGATAAAGTTCCTAGATGAAATAAATGACTGCTTCTTGGAGCAGCTGGTTCATGAACCGACCAGAGGGGAAGCCATATTAGACCTAATCCTTAGTGGAACACCAGATCTAGTGCAAGAGATAAGGTTGTTGGGGCCACTTGGCAATAGTGATCATAGCATGATCGCCTTTGATTTAATTAGTGGAGGAGGGATAGTAAGGAAATCCACAGTACTACCTTTTAACTTTCGAAAGGGAGACTATGATAAAATGAGGAAAACAGTTAAGAAAAAACTAAAAGGAGCAGTTGCAAAGGTTAAAGACGTACATCAGGCTTGGCTGTTGTTGAAAAATACTATCTTGGAAGCCCAGACCAGCTGTATTCCACGCTTTAAGAAAAGTGGAAGGAAGTCCAAAAAACTGCCAGCATGGTTTAAAGGTGAGGTCAGAGAGGCTGTTGTTGCCAAAAAAGCATCTTTCAGGAAATGGAAAAAAAGAGCCAAACGACGAAACCTTGGAACAGCACAAGCACTGGCAAGTCAAATGCAAGGCATTGATAAGGCAGGCAAAGGGAGAATTTGAGAAGAAGCTTGCTGCGGAAGCAAAAGCACGAAGTAAAGACCTTTTCAAGTACATTTGTAGCAAAAAACCTGTGAGAGAGTCAGTTGGTCCATTAGATGATAAAGGGGTTAAAGGAGCACTAAGAGGCGACAAGGCGATAGCGGAGAGACTGAATGAATTCTTTGCTTCAGTCTTTACTGAGGAAGATGTAGGGATGTTACCCATGACTGAAGTGGTATTTAAAGATGCGGAAGAGTTGAAGGAAATATCGATACATCGGGAAGATGTCTTACAACTATTAGATAAACTGAAGAGTAGCAAATCACCTGGGCCGGATGGTATACATCCAAGGGTGTTGAAAGAACTAAAATATGAGATTGCAGACCTGCTATTAGTAATCTGTGAACTATCATTAAAATCATCTCTAATACCTGAAGATTGGAGGATCGCCAATGTAACACCAATTTTTAAAAAAGGTTCCAGGGGTGATCCGGGAAACTACAGACATAAGTACCGGGAAAAATGGTAGAAACCATCATAAAGAATAAAATTACTCAGCATGTAGATAGTCATGACCTAATGGGAGACAGCCAACATGGCTTTAGACAAGGAAGATCTTGTCTTACTAATCTGTTATGTTTTTTTGAAGGAGTGAATAATCAGGTGGACAAAGGTGAGTCGGTTGATATTGTGTATCTGGACTTTCAGAAAGCCTTTGACAAGGTCCTTCATGAGAGACTTTTGGCAAAACTAAGGAGTCATGGGATAGGAGGCAGTGTACTATTGTGGATCAGGAACTGGTTAAAAGATAGAAAGCAGAGGGAAGGGCTAAATGGCCAATTTTCCCAATGGAGAAAGGTGAATAGTGGCGTACCCCAGGGATCTGTGCTGGGTCTGCTGCTTTTTGACATATTCATAAATGACCTGGAAAGTGGAATAACGAGTGAGGTTATCAAATTTGCAGATGACACAAAACTATTTAAAGTTGTTAAAACCCAAAAGGATTGTGGAAAATTTCAAGAGGATCTTGATAAATTGGAAGACTGGGCATCAAAATGGCAGATGAAATTTAATGTGGACAAGTGCAAGGTTATGCACCTAGGGAAGAACAACCCAAACTATGGTTACACGATGCAAGGTTCCACATTAGGAACCACCACCCAGGAAAAAGATTTAGGCGTCATTGTGGATACCATGTTAAAAGCCTCGTCCCAGTGTGCAGCGCGGGCCAAGAGAGCAAATAGAATGCTAGGTATGATAAGGAAAGGAATGGAAAATAAAACAAGAGATATTATGCCTCTATATCGTTCCATGGTGAGACCGCACCTTGAATATTGTGTGCAATTCTGGTCACCGTATCTTAAAAAGGATATAGCGATTTTAGAAAAGGTTCAGAGAAGAGCCACCAAAATGGTAAAGGGGATGGAAGGATACTCCTATGAAGAAAGGCTAAAAAGGTTAGGGCTCTTTAATCTGGAAAAGAGACGGCTGAGGGGAGATATGATAGAAGTCTATAAATTAATGAATGGAGTGGAACGGGTAAACGTAGATCGATTGTTAACCTTATCAGAATATAGAAAGACTAGGGGACATGCAATGAAGCTACAGGGTAAACTATTTAAGACTAATAAAAGAAAATATTTTTTTACTCAACGTGTAATCAAACTCTGGAATTTGTTACCAGAGGATGTAGTAAAGGCTGTTAATGTAGCTGGGTTTAAAAAAGGTTTGGACAAGTTCCTGGAGGAAAGGTCCATAAACCATTATTAAGAAGGGACCCAGGATATCAATGCTTGAACCAATACAAGCATTGTGGAACCTGTGTCCCTTGGGGAAACTGCTAGGTACATATGACCTAGATTGGCCACTGTTGGAAACAGAATCCTAGGCTTGATGGACCTGGGTCTGACCCAGTATGGCATATCTTATGTTCTTATGTTGGAAACATCTTGGGCATGTTTGAGCCAAGTGAGAAATTCCTGCCTTTTATCTTCTGAAATAAAAGGCGCTAAAGTCTGCAGATGATCTGTGACTTCTTTTAGAAACATCCCCATATAGAGACTATAGGAGTTGATTCTGACAGCAAGCATATTGGCCTGGAAAATCTTTCGGCCAAAAGCATCTAGAGTCCTACATTCACGTCCTGGAGGGTTAGATGAATGTCTCTTTGCACTCTTTATTTTCTTCATAGCAGACTCAACCACAATAGAGTGGTGAGGTAGCTGAGTCTTATGAAAACCAGGACAGGGAGGGACACGGTACATGGTGTCTAACCTACGAGAATGAGGAGAGGTCGTGAGAGGAGTCTCCCACATGCCCAACATAAGATCATAAAGAATCTCATGAATAGGTAAGGTAGCTGCTTCCTTAGGAGCCCTTAGGATATTGCAAAATATCTAATTGCTTGGCTCTAGGCTCTGACTCAGAGGCCACTGTGATGGAGAGGCCTCTAGCCATTTCCCTAATGAAGTCTTGAAAAGACAAGTCCTCTAGAGGAGACATTCTTCGTTTTGGAGAAGCAGACTCCTGAGGAAGAAGTACCGGTGCATCGACAGAAGCCTCCGACTCATCAGAGTCTTCGGAGGAATCGAAGTATCGCCTGTCTGGATGCTCCTGTAAAGCCCGATATGCGTACCGAGTGGGATCGACATCGGGAGTAAGCGGTACCGGTTCGGTACCGATGGGCATCATAGGACAGGGTACTGTTGCAGGCGACACCGAAGCCGATGTCGATAAAATCGGTACCGGCAACGGAGATTGTTGCGGTACCGGAGGCGTCGAAGCCTGCATAAACATCGTAAGGGTGCGCTGCATGGACAGAATTTTCTGATCCATCAACGCCACCAAAGTCTGGATGTCGGTACCAGTGGAGGCCACCAGTACCCCAGAACACAACAGGTGATCGGTCGAGGCCAAGCCATCGATGTCAACCTGTGACCCCATAGACAATGCTTTGGAAGCCAGAACTTCCCGCCGGGGTAATTTTGCCGGAGCGGAATCCTCGAGGACAAGCCCGGAGGCATCTCGATGCTTAGAGGGAGATTTGCCCTTCAAGGACCGGCTAGATTTATGTTTGTTTACCTGAGATCCATGGGAGGAAGAAGCAGCCCTGGAAGACATCGATGCCACCGAGGCTGCATCAGAGGGAAACAGGGTACTGAGCTTGGCTGCTCGGTTCTGCCGACTTCTTTTAGACATCATGGTGCAGGACACACAATCCGTGATAGAATGGTCAGGACCCAAACATTTCAGACACCAATCATGGGTGTCGGTGACAGAAATAGTACCGCTACAGTTTGTGCACTTTTTGAACCCGGAAGCGGGCTTCTCCATGAGGAGAAAATATTTAGGCCTAAGGCCCAAAATGAAAATGCACAGCTGAATAAAGAAAAGGGTTTTTTTTTGGGGGGGGTTTAAAGAAGAAAGAAAAGACCAGAGGTACCGGTCTGACGTCGAAGGCAGACGCGACACAGAAAAATAAAGAAAAAAATAAAGAACTTCTTCTGCTGTGACAGGAACACGACCTGCTGGCTCCGCGGAAAAGAAGAACTGGAGAGAGGCGGTTGGGAAAGGCGGGAAGGCAGCGCGCAGGCGCTGTGGGATGCTCCCAAAAGCTTTCTTACTGGACGCTGGGGAGCGTTCCCGCGCAGGCTCCGTCGGTACCGACGATACCCATATGTGAAGACTCATTCCTGCTTGTTCCTGGAGATTATAGAAAGACTAGGGGATATGCAATGAAGCTACAGGGTAACCTATTTGGGACTAATAAGAGAATTTTTTTTTTCACTCAACATGTAATCAAACTCTGGAATTTGTTACCAGAGGATGTAGTAAAAGCTGTCAGTGTAGCTGGGTTTAAAAAAGGTTTGGACAAGTTCCTGGAGGAAAGGTCCATAAACCATTATTAAAGGGGACCCAGGAAATACACGGCTTGTCCCAATCCAAGCATTGTGGAACCTGTGTCCTCTGCGGAAACTGCTAGGTACTTGTGACCTAGATTGTCCACTGTTGGAAACAGGATACTGGGCTTGATGGACTTTGATCTGACCCAGTATGGCATTTCTTACGTTCTTAAGATATAAGCTTTTGATTCTTCAGAAATTACGTTACTAGCTGCTACTTAGTGAAATTCACTAGAGGATCTTTATGAGTCCCCTTTTCTCTGCCAACCCAATCCCTTCACCTCTGTCCCAGGCATGTGCTCCCACACCCTAGGTCCTGCATAAACACAGATCCAGCAGTTGTCTCTGTATTCTGCTTTGTCCACCTAAGGCACTTTGCTCTTTATAGTTCTAAAACGCAGCTCTGTGGCTCCTCTCTGGTGCCATGGCTTCCTGGTACCTGTTATGAAACTAGAGTCCTGAATCCACTGAGTCTTGAAGTGGTGTGCCCTGCATACTACCTCACATGCAAACCCTACAGGTCCCCAAAAGATCCCACAAATTTCCTGTGTGATTTTATATATATATATATATATATATATATATATATATACATACATACATATACACACATATACATACAGGCAGAGAGAGAGAGGAGGAGAGATGGCTTGGGGCTATCTACAATCAGAGACTATGAAAATGAAAACAGTATTTCATAGAAAACCGCAAAATATATCATAGCAAACCTTACCAAAAATAATCGTATTTTTCTACTGAAATGGACTAAAGTGTCTGTTCAAAGTAACAGTACTCTATAAATTGCTGAAAATATCATCTTGCCTATTCCAAGCTGTTGCTTCATTAGTCTTTATTCCAACTTTCTTATTTAACCCGAATGCATTTTTCTGCATATATATTTTTAAAATATAAAGACATTACCTGTTAAGGCTATACCTCTCTGCCTAGTTAAAAAAAATCTCTTTCCCCGAATCTATTCTACAACTTCATTTGTTATACTTTGTATGCATAAATGTGAGATGCTCAGATGGCACTGTGATAAGGACTATCACAAAAGTACCCAGTATACTCACATTCATAAAGGTGAATGATCAAGTACAAGGAACGATCACAAACTTTAAACATTAAACAAACATTAAACGTTTTACCCTATGACTAATTACCAAATGAACTATCTAAACCTTTTCCCCAGCACCAATGCTTTAAAAGCTTTTGAGCCAATTTTGAGCCTGCGGCAGTCTGAGGTGCTTTTTGTTTAAACACCAGTCATTGCAGGTAAAAACACAAAACAAAACAAAACTGCCTATTCAGCAGCACTATTCAGATAGTAATTGCTGCTGAATATCCTGGATATTGTAGTGAGTGGTCGGCACTACATAGACAGTGGCGATATTCAGCCACTATTTAGACAGCTTGTGTGGATAACACTTGAGCAATTATTTTTGTTATCTTAAGTTATCCAGATAGCAGCACTGAAAATCACTACTATACAGATCACCTAAATTTTAGTCTCTGGCCCCTGACCACTCCAGCACTAGCTGGATAGTGCTGAGGCCATCTGTGAAGACACTCAGTAGTTAAGACTTTTTTAATAGTGATCCCTTTATTCTCTTGTCTGTTATTTTCATTTAGGAGATGCCACTAAAATACCACCCATATTTTCTTAATTCTCACAGAATGAATCCCATTCTCTATAACTCACTAGCTTTCTTTGGATTAAAATATTAGGTTTCATTACTTGCCATATGGGCTTTGAATAAAACACCTTAAGCAGAAGTTAAACATTTTTGTGACTGTTGAAGGATGTGTCATGAGCAAGCTGCAGTTAACTATTAATTTGTAACTTAAAGAATTGGTAGACTATTTTGGTATCAAGTGCAAAAAAAAATTTAAATGAAAGTATTAAGAGTTATATTTTCAAAATGAGCCTTTTTTGAAAGCTAAGGTGTTACATGTCCAAATATATAAACTATCTAAGTGCCGGATGTGCTTACAAGTTTGTTTTATTTATTTATTCTTATAAGCCACGTTTCAGAGGATCAATGCGGTTTACAGAGAAATAGAAATTACACTTACCTGGTAATTGTAGTTCCTGGAGGGTCCAGTTTAGTCCTCCACATCCGGGTAGTGCACCTCCTCCTGCAGCATGGAGACTGGACCAATCAGAATCTAGCCATCCTAGGATGTATGCTGCTGGAGCTCCCATCAGCCCCCAGTGAACTATTAACAAAGCAGACTTAAAGAAGCAACACATTAAGCAAGTATAAATACCTATCACATAACTTATTCCCCTTACCGGCTATTTGACCCCCTCCCCAAACGAGGGAGCCAGAACTCTGCACATTGCCTCTGCCCCTTTACCTGACTTAAGTGGCAGACACAGCAACAGAAATACGAAGTTAGAACTCGGAAGAAAAAGGGAGCATAAAGACCCCTACCATGAGGACCCTAAAAAAATTTGCTTAACTGACTCTCCCCTTCTCCGCTTAAAGCACGCCGAACCGACAAAAATCTGTCTCTTGGGAGGGAATGAGAACTAAACTGGACCCTCCAGGAACTACAATTACCAGGTAAGTGTAATTTCTATTTCCTGAGCAGTCCTCCAGTTTAGTCTTCCACATCCAGGATGTAGCAGAGCAGTAATCAACGGGCGGGACCTTGCCAACCGGCGCGCAACACCGCCGAACCAAAACAAGAATCTCGAGCGGCCAGCACATCCAACCAGTAGTGTCTACTGAAGGCATGGAGAGAAGACCAAGTAGCTGCCCTGCAAATTTCCACCGGCGGAACAAGACTATGCTCCGCCCAAGACGTCGCTTGCGCTCTAGTAGAATGGGCTCGCAAGCCCAACGGAACAGGCCGCCCATGCAAAACATACGCTGAAGCAATCGCCTCTTTAATCCACCTAGCAATGGATGACTTAACCGCTGCCTCACCTTTACGGACTCCGCCGAAAAGCACGAACAACCGTTCCGTCTTACGGAATTTCTCTGACACCTTTAGGTACCGTCGCAGCACCCATTGTACATCCACACAATGTAAACCTCCGTCCGAAGAGCCTGCCCCTTCAGAAGGAAAAACTGGCAGAAACACGGACTGATTCAAATGAAAGGGGGAAACCACCTTAGGTAGAAAAGAAGGAACCGGCCTCAAAACTACTCTATCCCTAGAAAAGGATAAAAATGGTTCTCTACACGAAAGCGCCTGCAACTCCAAAATCCGCCGTGCCGAACAAATGGCCACCAGAAAAACTGTCTTTAGAGTCAGATCTTTAACGGACGCCTGATGAAGGGGTTCAAAGGGCCCCCGAGCCAAAGCTTGTAACACGAGATTCAAATCCCATGGGGGAATAGACACTCTGCGCGAAGGTCTCAGCCTAAAAACCGCCTTAAGAAAACGCTGCACATCGGAGCGTGCTCCCAGAGAAACCCCTAAAACCTTGTCCCTGTAGCACGCGAGAGCTGCTAACTGCACCTTCAGGGAACTGGCGGCTAAGCCTTTATCAAAACCGTCTTTCAAGAAACTGAGTATTACGGAGACAGGAGCCGTCGCCACCCGAATTCTACGCTGCAAACACCAGTCCTCAAAAATTCTCCACACCCGCACATACGCGAGCGAGGTGGACGTTTTCCTAGCCCGAAGCAGAGTGACAATGACCGCTGACGAATAACCTTTTCTCTTCAGCCGAGCCCTTTCAATGGCCAAACCGTAAGGGAGAATCGATCCACGTGAGGCATCCGCAGCAGACTCTGGGTCAGCAGGTCCAGCAACGGAGGGAGCCTCCACGACACACTGTCGAGCAATTGAACCAGATCCGCATACCAGGGTCACCTGGGCCAATCTGGAGCTACCAGCAGGACCTGTCCCCGGTGCGCTGGACGACCCGGCCTATTAATGCCCATGGAGGGAAGACATAAAGGAGTCCGGACTCCGGCCACGGCTGAATGAGGGCGTCGATACCTTTGGACATGCGCTCTCTCCTTCGGCTGAAAAACCGACTTGTCTTTGCTGACTGGAAGGTCACCATGAGGTCCATGATCAGAGGCCCCCACCGGCGAACTATTTGCGCGTATACCTGCGGGTGCAGTTCCCACTCCCCGGGGTCTACCTGCACTCTGCTGAGAAAATCCGCCATCACACTGTCTTTTCCCGCAATATGCGCTGCTGAAATGGCCGGCAGACGGGACTCCACCCACTCGAACAACGCCGCCGCCTCGTCTTCCATGGCCACACGCTCCCTGTGCCTCCCTGTCAGTTGATGTACACCACCAATGCCGAGTTGTCAGAGAGGACTCGAACCGCTCGCCCCCTCATTGACAGCTCAAAGGCTTGTAGCACCTGCCTCACCGCTCGCAGCTCGAGTTGGTTGATCGACCAAGAGGCCTCCTGGGCTGACCACATCCCTTGCGCGTAATGACTCTCACAGTGGGCACCCCAGCCCGCTAGACTAGCATCCGTTATCAAAGGAATCCAAACCGGCTGCTCTAAGGGCAGACCTGCTCGCAGGAACTTCGAGCACAGCCACCACTGCAGAGAAAGGCGAACCCACCTCAGGCAGGATAACCGTTTGTTCAGCGAATCCGACTGGTTCGACCAGCGAAGTAACATGGCTCTCTGAAGTGGTCGCATATGAAACCTGGCCCACGGGACCACTTCCAGAGTTGCCGCCATTGTTCCTAGCAGCCGCAGGTACCACCAAGCTGACAGTGCGGGCAACCCCATGAACATGCGCACCAGTCGACACAAGGCCTGAACGCGGCGATCCGGTAAGCACACCAAGCCTCTCGCCGTGTCGAAACGAACTCAGAGGTATTCTAGGGACTGCGTTGGCACTAAGTGACTCTTCTTCGCATTGACCGCCCAGCCGAGATGCTGCAGCAGGGCTACAACCCTGCTCGTGGCCTGCAATCTCTCCCTCTCGGACTTTGCCCAAATCAACCAGTCGTCGAGATAAGGGTGGACTAAAATGCCTTCCTTTCGCAAGACCGCCGCCACCACCACCATAACCTTGGTGAAGGTGCACGGAGCAGTAGCTAGCCCGAACGGCAATGCCTGAAACTGGAAGTGCCCCCACGGAAGTGCGGACCTCAGGAACGTTTGATGAGCCGCTCTGATTGGAATGTGCAAATAGGCCACAGAGATCCAGGGAAGTTAAAAACTCTCCGTGGTGCACCGCCACTATGGCTGATTTTAAAGTTTCCATACGAAAATGTGGCACCCAGAGACAACGATTCACTCAATTGAGATCCAGGATAGGACGGACAGATCCGTCCTTCTTTGGCACCATGAAATAAATGGAGTAATGACCCATGCCGCGTTCGGATTCGGGGACAGGAATTACCGCTCCCAAGGCCAAGAGTCGATCTAACGTTAACCGAAGCGCTAGCGCCTTCTGCTGACTTTTGCTGGGGGAGAGAACAAAGGAATCCCAGAGAGGGCAAGCAAACTCCAGCGCATATCCTTCTCGGATTATCTCGAGCACTCATTGATCTGAGGTTATCTGGACCCAGGAAGGAAGAAAACTCCGAAGGTGACCCCCGATAACTGGACTTCCCTCCGGGGTCCGCCTCGCTTCATTGTGGCTTGCGACTAAAGGAAGAGGAAGAAGAGGAGGACGCAGCTGCAAAACCCCTGCCTGCTCCTCGAAAACCTCGAAACTCTTGGGACCTTGACCCCAGCCTGCCGCGCTGGGGGCCCCAAAGCCGGGAAGATCGAAACCTTCGAAAGTCCCGAAACTGACCCCTCGTGGACGGCAAACTTCTATCCAGCTTAGGCTTATCTTCCGGCAGCCTACTGCCCTTTGATTCTCCGAGGTCTTTCACCAATTTATCCAGATCGTCCCCGAATAACAATTTGCCCTTAAAGGGAAGTTTGCCGAGTCGCGACTTAGAAGACCTGTCGGCCGTCCAATTGAGCAACCAGATTGATCTCCGCGCCGCCACCAAGGAAGCCATACTATTTGCCAACGTTCTGATCAAATCATAGTGCACATCCGCCTAATATGCTGAACCAGACTCCAACCTGGTTACCTCTAGCAACCCCTGCTGGTCCAAGCTGGAGTCTTGACGTAACCGCTGAGCCCATCTTAAACAGGCTCTAGCCACCCAGGATCCACAAATAGAGGCCTGCAAAGACAAAGCATTGGTCTCAAAAGCCTGTTTCAACAAGCCGTCCACCTTTCTGTCCTGTGTGTCCTTCAAGGCAGCACTCCCTTCAACAGGAATTGTCGTTTTCTTGGTTACTGCCGACACAGCTGCGTCTACCCGTGGCGACCTAAACTTATCCTTGTTCTTATCCGCCAATGGATATAACCGATTCATTGTTCGAATACCCTTCAGACCTGATTCAGGTTGATCCCACTCAGTTTGAATCATCTGATCCACAACTCTGTGTACTGGGACACCACCTGTGACTCCCGTAACACTTGAATGAGGGGATCTTCCAATCCGTCCTCCTCCACCGGACGCACTGTCGCGAGATTGAGCGTTTGAAGGGATTCCGTAATCAAGGGCACCAGCTCCTCCCTACGAAACACCCGAATGATCCGGGCCTGATCCTCGGGCTCCGGAATCTCCCCTTCCTCTAGCTCCTCAAAAGCGTCCTTGGGATCCACCTCAGCCTCAGGCTCCTGCCATTCCATATCTTCCTGCTCTATTTCTGCACACAGAAATTGCTTAGCTGGCTTCGGGATACTCCGCCTGGCCTCCTCTGCTGTATGGGACGGCAGGAGCGTCGGCGTCGCCAAGGCCTCTGGCAACTTGCCCAAACGCCCCAAGCGAAAGGCCTGATGCATAATAAGGACAAAGTCTGGGGAAAAATCCATCAAGGAAGACTCTGCCGCCGCCACCGGCAACATGCTCCCCTGCCCCTTAGGCGGAACTGGAGACGGAGGAGCGAGAGACCCTGAAGCAGGCTCCCCCTCAGCTTGCACCGCAGGAATTATGGGATCTAGCAGTACCTTGCCATCCATTTGCTGCTCCAAGTCTGAGGAAAGAGAAGCGCAACCTTTATAAATTCCTGCCTCCAATACTGCCCCCCTGCGAGAACCACAGACTACGCACTGCGGTCTTGCAGACATCAAGATGAGTGACAAAGCCATGTGGGAAAAGTAGGACCTAGTAAACTGATCTATAAGGAAAGGAAGTAACCAAAACAAAAAGAACCCCCTTTTTTTTTTTTTTAAACCACTAACAGCCCCCTAAGGTCCGCAAAACCAAAATCGCCACCCCGTGCCTGTTCCAATGGTGAGGACACGCAGCTGCACGGCTCTGTGCCTCTCGCGGGAAACTAAGCCACAAAATGGCCGCCACTACCAGTGCTGAAGAAAAAACAGCACGAAAAACAAAAGAAATAATAAAAGAAAGGTCCCGCGCCAAAACGGCACCGCTTTAAAATAAAAACAAGAGTGACTGCCAGAATCTCCATGGCAATAACAGCAACTCACCCCGTTTCCACAGTAGGGTCCTGAGCTGTAACACCGCTCGAATCTTGAACGGCGTGTGAGCTACTGCCCCGGGCTGATTAAATCAAAATGCCGGTGAGGCTACCACGCCGGGGGCCTGTTCACCTCACAGAAACCCCCTGGAGCAAAGTGTGTGGCTGGTATTAGCAGATCTCTCCCCCGTCCCGTCTAGGAGGAGAGATCTAGCCTTGCTGCCTGCATCCGCACCTCCGTAGATAGTAGAGATAGAAGGTCAGTGCAGGCTCGGCATCTCACTCGTTTTGCTCTTTAAAGATACAGACACCTAAATAAAAAAATAAATCAAAGGAAACAAAAGCAGGGAGAAATAAAACCGAAAACCTAACTAGTGTTGCTCTAATGTCCCTAAGTGAGCCCAGTGCCAGGCTCACACGTCCTCCTGCTGCATGGAGCCTGGACACGCTGGGGGCTGATGGGAACTCCAGCAGCATACATCCTAGGATGGCAAGATTCTGATTGGTCCAGTCTCCATGCTGCAGGAGGAGGTGCACTACCCGGATGTGGAGGACTAAACTGGAGGACCGCTCAGGAACATAACTTAACATTACATGGAACAGTTTTGAATGGAATGGTAAAAGGTTTTACACAGAACAGATATACAAATTATTTATAACACAGAACAGTGTAACTATATACAATTAGAGAGTTGCTTACATCTGAGGGTATCTTAAGGGGGAACGAGTAGGAGTAAAAGGGATAAACAGATGAGGCGTGTCATGTAATCCCATCAAAATGTTCCTTAAATAGGTGGGTCTTAAGTTTTCCCATTTTGTCTTTATGGGGAAAAATGCTTAGTTCAAGTGACTTAATGTTTATGTTTATGTTTATGTTTAATAAAACTTGATTGACCGCCCTTCACAATAAAAGCAGAGCGGTTTACAATGCATAAAATCCATTAAAAATAGGGCACAAAGCCAGTAAAGGAAAAGGAAGTTACATATTTAAAAAAAAAAAAAAAAAAAGAGAGACAGAAAGGGCAAGAGAGGGTAGGGGGAGAGGAGTAAGGCTATAGAGAGGGGGGAGAAGTGGGGAGGTCAAAGGCTAGGGAAAAGAGGTGGGTTTTTAGCTGCTGTTTAAATGCTGAATGGGAAGACTCTAATCGGATAGCAGAGGGGAGGGAATTCCATAGTGCGGGACCTATAAAGAAGAAAGCTGAAGAACGAGTAGATTGTAAGTGGGCAGCAGAAGGAGGGGGAAGGATGAGCCGGTTTAAGTGGAATGAGCGGGGGGTATATCTGGGAGTGTGTTACAAAAGGGACTGCTAAAAAAACAAATAGCTATGTAATAAAAATGATACAGTAGCAACTAGCATGCAAGTACACATACAGTGATAGCCGAAACAGGACCAGAGTTTACATAGGAGATGGCAGGCTGATGGCTGACAGAATTTTTCCAAGTAGCTAGCAGCGAAAGGAGCAGCTCAGGAATTGAACACCATGTGCAGAATAGCTTGATGAAAAAAGGGAAGAAAAGGGAGATCACAAAACAATGTACACTGCAAGGATATGTACAAGACAAACTAGCAAACCAAGCAACATACAAAGTAGTATACTCTAACAGGAAGGTGCAGACAGTACAAAGAATACAATCTAGACATCTGAATTGTCAGTGCATGCATGTCAGCTCCAATTGCCTTTTCATGTCACAGATCAAGTTATTTACATAACTGTTTTGCTTCTCTATATTCTGTTGAGCATTTGGAATGTAAACTCCTAGTAATAATAGTTAATAACCGTCTACTGGAATACCATCCATGTGTAATTTATGCTTAGGTTCCATTTCTTCTTGTGTGGAAGTGTTTTCTTTAGTGTTCAACAAATTCCTAGCACCAGCTAGTTCATGATGGCACCTACAAATTGCATCCTGGTGCGTGGGATGTCACGCTCCAATTTTTTTTCTTAATTGCCTGTCACCAAAGAAACAGCACTACTCATATAATCCGCACACTGTGTGCAGCTTTCAGCAAATTTGAGCCACACCACTACAGAAATTTCTGGCAAACTCTACAAGATGCAAGACCAACTATAAGTTCCTGCACCAACACATTTCAAACTTACTGACAGCCAAACCACCTGCTCTGAATTATAGGAGCAGTGTTCTTTTGTGGTGACAAAAGCTGCAAAAAATAGCCAAGTCGGAGGGAATAGGTAGCAAGCTGCAAAAAGCCTGTTAGCTGACTGGGGATAAGGGATGGCTGGTTACCTGGAAGGGAGTATATGAGAGGTAGACAGACAGATTGGGTAAAGTCTGAAGTGGAATTGATATGTGAAAGACTGGTGGGGAGCCATGGTGTTGTGTGAACAAGGCGGCAAATGTGTCTGCTTCACCTGTCAAGGAGGTGCCATCAAACTGCTGAGAACACAATTAGGGAAAGGAGGCAGCTGGCTTCTACCAGCTAAGTAGAGTAGGATATTACAGTGCCTTGTGAAAGTATTCATCCTCTTGGTTTTTGTCCTGTTTTGTCGCATTATAACCTGAAATGAAAATGGAGGTTCATTTGGATGTTGTTAGGAAATGGACTAACACTATAGTCCAAATTGGTGAAGTGGAATGACAATAAAATACCTTGTATATATAAAAAAAAAACAAGTAAAAACTGAAAAGTTGTGAGTGTATATGTATTCATCCCTTTTGTTATGAAAACCCCAAATAAGATCTGGTTCAACCAATTAAACTCAGAAGTCACATAATTAGTTGACTAGGGTCCACCTGTGTGCAATCAGTGTCACATGATCTGTCACATGACGACTGTATAAATATAACTGTCCTGAAAGGCCCCTGACTCTGCACCACCACTAAGCAAGCAACATGAAGGCCAAGGAGCACTCCAAAAAGGTCAGAGACAAAGTTGTGGAGAAGTATAGATCAGGGTTGGGTTATAAAAAAAATATCCCAAATTCTAATATCCCACAGAGCACCATTAAATCCATTATAACAAAATGGAAAGAATATTGCACCGCTACAAACCTGACAAGAGAAGGCCGCCCACCAAAACTAACAGACTGGACAAGGAGGGCATTAATCAGAGATACCACAGACACCAAGGCTAACACTGAAGGAGCTGCAAAGATCCACAGCAGAAATGGGAGTATCTGTCCATTTATTTATTTAGACAGATTTGTATCCCACCTTATCCTTCAATCAAAGTGGGCACAATACAAATGGAAGGTTACAGGTAACATAGGATATAACAGACAGAACTAAGATGAATTAATGTAATAAAATGGGCCTATTGGTAAAAACTATTGATTATATATCAAATCATAAGTTTCAGTAAATAGCAGGGTCTTCAAGGCCTTGCAAAAATCTTTGATATCAGTCATAATTCTGAGGTCCATTGGGAGAGAGTTCCAAAGTTTGGAAGCCAGTAAAGACCACTTTAAGCTGTACACTCCACAGAGCGAGGCTTTATGGAAGAGTGGCCAGAAAAAAGTCATTGCTTAAAGAAAGAAATAAGAAAACACATTTGGAGTTTGCACAACAGCATTTGGCGGACCCCACAAAACACATGGAAGGTGGTTCTCTGGTCAGATGAGACGTAAATTGAACTTTTTGGTCATCATGAGAAATGCCATGTGTGGCGCAAACCCAACACTTTTCATCACTCCGAGAACACCATTCCCACAGTGAAACATGGTGGTGGCAGCATAATGCTATGGGAATGTTTTTCATCGGCAGAGAAGGAAAACTGGTCAGAACTGAAGGAACAATGGATGGTACTAAATACAGCGCAATTCTTCAGGAAAACCTGTTAGATTTGAGACTGGGATGAAGGTTCACCTTCCAGCAGGACAATGACTCTAAAGCTACACTGGAGTGGTTTAAAGACCAGACTTCAATCCAATTGACAATCTGTGGCATAATTTGAAGATTGCTGTACACCAACGTAACCCATCTAACTTGGAGTTGGAGCAGTTTTGCTTTGAGGAATGGGTGAAAATCCCAGTGGCTATGTGGCAGGTGCAGGCCTGTGACCCACGGTGTCTGACTTAGGCAGGCCAGCATGGCTAGCTTGACCTGTAAATGAGGCCTGTGGAGAGGCATATAGGATTGCACATCCCCCAATATGCTGCTATTGAAAGAAAGAACTCAGTAGAAATATTGAATTAGCTTAGATAAGCAGAATTACAGAATTAAGAAATGGAAAAATACAGAAAAGACATGATTTAAAAGTTACTGATAAGAAAAAGTACATTTGCAGAGAAATATTGAGGAGTGCTGACAGATGAGTTACAGAACCTTGCTCTTCTGCACGCACAAATGGTCCCATAACCTTGAAAGTGTGAAAGTAACAAGTTGATGAACTGACCATTGTAATTGGGACTAGAAGGGGGGCAGGCAGGTGTCATGCCCACAGAAGCCCACAGAAGGAACATAATTGGAGAAACTTATCAGTACCGGGACCAATAGAAGGGCTACGGGAGGTACGGGAGAGTACCGGGACCAATGAAGTGTTTTTCTATACCTAGAATGGAACAGAAGTCTATAAAAGTTGTTGTAATGCTTGAAAACTTTGCTCAGCCATTTTGAAATTGCCTTGCTTGAGACTTGTGCACAAATAAATGATTTGGACCTTCTGAACAGACTCCTGGTATCATTGGTTTGTCTGCGCTTTGCTGCTACATATTCCTTGGTGCGTTGGCCGGGAAGTTGTGGAATCAAAGTGTATATAGGGCAATATACCACGACTTTCCGCCTCTATAGGCTTGGTCCTGCCGGGATCGCGCCCTTCCGACGAGGGCCGCTCCCTGGCGCCACCGGTCCCTTGTATCGGAGGGAGCTGGTCGGACCTCGGCGGGTGACGGGCCCGGTCGGAGCCAACGCCTCGAACCCGAGTGAGGGGAGTCTGAGGTCCAACTCATGCGCCTGCTTGGGAAGTTTGAGGACCGGATCCGGTGAGTATAGTTTTGATTTTGGGTCTAGACAGAAATAGAAAGAGCAGTACTGCCATTGGAACTTGGAATTTGGAATTTGTAATCTCGAGATATTGGGAATTGGTAAGAGAGCATGATCAACTCTCAAGGAAGAGCCGAGTAGCCTGGCATGGGAATTCGCTAGGTGAAACCCTCATCCTTTTTTGTAATTGGGAAAAGACTAGTCAGAACAGATAGAAACGAATGCATTCTGGGAATACGTTGCTAGCATGATTGTGTGAACGAAGTGTGAATGAGAGGTCTGGCAGCACGGACCAAGTGAAGGCGGACCCCTGATTAGCGCATTTCCTGACCGGGCGACCGCGTTCAGGTCGCGAAAAGGGGGAAGCGATTGTCGTCTTGTCTTGTTATTTGTACTCCTTATACGTTTCCAGGGCCGTGAGGACCCCTTACCCACGGCCCGCACTCCTTTTCCCTTCTGTTTGTTGTTGCGCGCACACATCGAAATGGGAGGGGCGGGGTCTACTAGAAACACTCCATTAGAATGTATGATCGCACATTTTAAAGAGGGATATTCAGGAGATTATGGTATTAAAATGACAGCAGCCCGTTTGCAGATTTTGTGTACTAGGGAGTGGCCCGATCTAGACCCCATCTGGCCCCGAGAGGGAACATTCACTGTAGAGATTATTCAGTCAATACATCGTAGAGTGCGGGTAGCGCACCCAGATCAGTACCCCTATATAGATTCTTGGTTAAGTATTTGTGAAGATCCGCCCTCCTGGGCGCAGCGCTGTTATGAGGAACAGTGCAGAATAATGTTAGCTAAAACAGATTCTAGACAGAAAAAGGAACAGCCTAGAATGAAAGAACAGGATAAGAAAGCCACGAAGAAACCCATCCTGGCAGATCCTGATTCCCCAGAAGTAGTCCTCAGGCAGCCTCGAACCCCAGGTCCAGTAAGAATAGCCCGGCGGCGTCCTGCCCCAGAACCCCAGAGACCGCCGGAGCCGAGGCGAGACCCAACCCCTGACCCCCCTCCTCCTGGAGGAGAGAAAGAGAAAGAATTAGCGGGAAGAGAAGAGGAGGACGTAAAAAGTGAGTCAGAAGCGGAGCTAGAAGAAGAAGGAGGGAATTCCCCAGAAGAAGAAGAAGAGGACAGTGTACAAATAATTGAGAAAGCCAGCGTTAGCGCTAGCAAGCCAGTGAAAGAAAAACCCAAAGCAAAACCAGTTGAGAAAAAGAAAGCGACTCCTGCAAAGGCAACGACAATAACCCTTAGATCCCAGACCCAAATGACGCCAGGGACAGCCAAACTGTTTCCCTTAAGGCAAGTCCCGGGAGTGCCCGTAAAGAATGATAATGATGAAGTGGTAGCGGGACCCTTAACTTATGTGTATATCCCTTTCTCTACAACTGATTTATTAAATTGGAGGTCGCACTATGCCTCCTATACTAGCAAGCCCCAGGAGCTGACAGAATTAGTAACTAGTATTATGGAAACTCACCAACCCACTTGGCCAGATTGCCGTCAGCTCCTGACCACCCTATTCACTACAGAAGAACGAGCGAGAATTAGAAAAGCAGCTATTGAATGGATGGCAGAAAACCCTGCAGCTCCGGCGCAGGGGCATCGTAGAGAAGCAGCTCAGAGAGAATTCACGAATGAAGACCCCCAATGGGATCCAAATACAGATGAAGGATCCACAGCCCTAGCCCGTTTTCGCCAAGGCTTTTTACAAGGCCTGAAAAGGGGGGGCCAAAAAGCTATGAACCTTTCCAAAGTCGCAGGAGTTATCCAAGGAATAGATGAGAGCCCAGCAGATTATTATGAAAGATTAACTGAAGCTTACAGAATGTATACTCCCTATGATCCCGAGGCACCAGGAAGTTTATGTATGGTGAATTCTGCTTTTGTAAACCAGTCTCAACCAGACATTAGACGTAAATTACAGAAATTAGAAGGGTTTGCGGGCATGAATGCAACACAGTTATTGGAAGTCGCTCATAAAGTGTATGTGAATCGTGATACTGAAAGACAGAGAGAATGTGATAGAAAGATGAAGAAGAAAGCTGATTTTTTGGCTGCGGCCATAGTTGAAAAGAAAAGGGGAGGTGTCCCTAATCGAAGGAGCAGAGGAAGAGGGCGGGGTCAAGGCGGAGGCCGGACCCAGAGACTAGGCGTGAACCAATGCGCCTATTGCAAAGAGGAAGGACATTGGAGAGATACTTGCCCGCAACTCGAAGACGCCCAGCAAGATGACGACAACGATCATCAGTGGCGAGAAGAAAGACGAGGCCGTCCCCGAGGCCGAGGAGGAGCCAATCGAGAACAATTCCAGAGAGAGAGGGGAGGAGGAGCCATCCAAGCATTGGCCACACAAGCCCATGATGAAGATGACGTGGATTAGGACAGACCGGGCTCCAAGTTTGCTTTAGGTCTCCAGGAGCCTATGGTCGAAATACAAATAGGAGACCAATTTATGAACTTTATGGTTGATACTGGAGCAGAACATTCAGTAATAGACAAAAAGATAGCCCCATTCACCAAAAAAGCAGTCACCATTATAGGAGCAACTGGTGCCAAAGCCACAAAGTCTTTTCTCCAAAACCGAATATGCAGTCTAGGCGGACAGCAAGTAATTCATCAATTCCTTTACATGCCCGAATGTCCAGTACCACTACTGGGACGAGATATGCTAGCCAAGCTTCAAGCACAAATATCTTTCTCTGAACAAGGAGAAATGCAAATGACAGTGAATTCCCAAGCCAAACCAGCAGGAATAATGCTGCTGACAGTTCCCCGAGAAGAAGAATGGAGATACTACATTGATGATTCGATTCCGGATACCTATTTTGAACAAACTTTAAAGAACATTCATGCACCACTTGAAGTATGGGCAGAAGGCAGTCCCCCAGGCCTAGCCAAACATATAGCACCAGTGATTGTAACCCTCAAGCCTAGTGCTACACCAGTGCACGTCAAACAGTACCCTCTCCCAAGAGCCGCAATTGAAGGCATTCATCGCCACCTACAGAGATTGCTCGAATACGGCCTACTAAAAGTATGTCAATCCCCGTGGAATACCCCACTTTTGCCAGTAAAGAAACCTGAGACAGATGATTATCGCCCAGTGCAAGATTTGAGAAGAGTAAATGATGCAGTTGAAACTATACACCCAGTTGTACCCAATCCCTACACTCTACTAGGATTGATACCCGCTGAAGCTACCCATTTCACTGTACTGGATTTAAAAGATGCATTCTTTTGCATAAGATTAGCCCCTGTAAGCCAAATATTGTTTGCATTCGAATGGCAGGACCCCATCTCTGGAAGAGGGGGCCAACTCACCTGGACAAGATTACCCCAAGGATTCAAGAATTCACCTACCATCTTTAGTGCTGCACTAAATCAAGATCTTTCAAGCTATCCAGTAGCCCCGGGGAAGAGAGTACTTCTCCAGTACGTGGATGATCTGTTGATAGCTGCCGTATCAGAAAGAGAATGTATCTTAGCCACCAAAGATCTCTTGCAGTTACTAAATGAAGCTGGATATAAAGTTTCCAGAGCCAAAGCACAACTATGTCAAACAGAAGTGAAATACTTGGGTTTTCGTATTACCCAAGGAAGCAGAAGATTAGGCAGAGAAAGAAAAGAAGCAGTATGCAGAATTCCAACTCCAACAACTAGGAAGCAAGTCAGAGCCTTTCTGGGAGCAGCAGGATATTGCCGAATCTGGATACCCAACTTTGCACAAATTGCCAAACCACTGTATGAAGCCACAAAAGGAGAAGAAAAGTCACCACTGGAGTGGGGACTTGAGCAGGACACAGCCTTCCAGAAGTTAAAAGAAGAATTGATGTCATCACCAGCACTTGGACTACCAGATGTCCACAAGCCTTTCCACTTGTTTGTACATGAAGCACAGGGAAATGCCTTAGGCATGTTGACTCAGAAATTAGGAAATTGGGAACGACCTGTAGCCTACCTATCGAAACAATTGGACCCTGTGGCCAAAGGATGGCCACCCTGCTTGAGAGCAGTTGCAGCTACAGCGCTACTAGTGAGTGAGGCAGACAAACTCACACTAGGACAGAACATACGAGTCACTGTGCCACATGCAGTCCTTGCCCTCATGGAACAGAAAGCAAATTATTGGCTCACCAATTCCCGAATGTTGAAGTACCAGAGCATGTTATGTGAAAACCCACAAATACAACTTGAAGTGAGCCATGCTTTGAATCCAGCTACCTTGATACCCATCAGTGAAGAACTCCCAGAACATGACTGTATCGAAGTCATGGAGACTGTGTTCTCCAGTCGACCTGACTTAACAGATGTGCCTATAGATAATCCCGATCAGATCTATTACGTTGATGGGAGCAGTCTCATCCTTGACGGACGACGCTGTGCCGGATATGCAGTCGTCACTCAACACGAAGTAGTTGAATCATCAGCTCTAGCCTCAGGCACATCAGCCCAGAAAGCCGAATTGATAGCACTCACCAGAGCATTGTTGTTAGGAGAAAAACTTGTGCTAAATGTATATACAGATTCCAAATATGCCTTCACTACCTTGCATGCCCATGGAGCTCTCTACAAAGAAAGAGGACTCATCACATCCGGAGGAAAATCAGTCAAGTATGGTCCCGAGATATTGATGTTACTTGATGCAGTCTGGGCCCCAACACGTGTAGCTGTCATGCATTGTAGAGGACATCAAGCAGGAAAAGGAGAAGTTGCCCGAGGAAATAGATTTGCAGATGCCTCAGCACGACAAGCAGCTATGACAGGACAAATTGCCCCACAAGCTATGCCAATGCAAGCAGCATTGTTTCCAGTACCTTTGAATCTATGGACCCCACAATATACCACCAAAGAATTGGATTACTATTGTGACAAAGAAAATGGAGTATTGAAAGATGGATGGATTGAGCTGCCACCAGAAGAGGGCAGTCAACCTCCAGGAAGAATAGTAATTCCTGAACTGTTAGGACCATCCTTTGTCAAAGCTTTCCACGAAGCCACACACTATGGGAAGAGTGCTATGGTTGGGGCAAGGTACTTCAGGCCGGAAGGTCGGGGGTTCAAATCCCACTAGAGGACAGCAACCTTGGGCCGGAAGGACTGGGGTTTCTAGTCCCACAGGTGCTCCTTGTGGTCTTGGGCAAGCCACTTAACCCTCCATAGCCCATGTTCCCTGTAAAATAGTTATCTCCAAGTTATAATGCCCTGTTCAATGTAATTTCAGTTTGTTCAATGTAAACCGCACTGATGCAGAATAGCGCGGTATATAAGAGAATGTAAATAAATAAAATAAATAAATTTCTACATCCCTCTGATGACAACCATATCAGCCTCAGTAGCACGACAATGTCAAACTTGTGCCAAAAATAATGCCAAGCAAGGCCTTATTACAGCACCCCGAGTTCAGTCAAGAGGTGTGACCCCCATGCACAACCTCCAAGTTGATTTCACCGAAATGCCAAAAGCCAATGGATACCATTACCTATTAGTATTAGTTTGTACTTTCTCTGGGTGGGTAGAAGCATTCCCAACCAGAACTGAGAAAGCTCGAGAAGTTACTAAAGCCTTAATGAGAGAGATTGTCCCCAGATTTGGAATCCCAGCAGTAATAGGGTCAGACAATGGACCCTCATTTGTCTCCCAAGTTACTCAGCAGTTAGCAAAAGCTTTGCAGATACAGTGGAAGCTCCACACTGCATACAGACCCCAGAGTTCAGGGAAAGTTGAGCGAATGAATCGTACCTTGAAAGCCCAAATGTCTAAGCTTTGTCAGGAGACACACTTGAAATGGCCCCAAGTGCTCCCTATAGCTTTACTCAGAATACGCTCAGCCCCTGCAAAGTCAACAGGATTTTCCCCTTTTGAAGTTTTGTATGGTAAGCCCCCACCAATAGTGCAGGGAATCAAAGGAAGTCTAGCCCAGATTGGTTCAGAAGTAACCAGACAAGAACTCCTAGCTCTTAGTTTTGTTCTGCAGACTCTCCATACGTGGATCCAAGACCAGTTGCCTATCAACTTGACGGAACCCTTGCATCCATACCAGCCTGGAACTTCGGTGTGGATCAAAGATTGGAAGAAGATACCGTTGGAACCCCATTGGAAGGGACCGTACACCGTCATCCTGTCTACCCCAACTGCAGTAAAGGTAGCCGAGATCGACGCCTGGATCCACCACAGCAGAGTCAAGCCCGCCGCCGATCCTGAACCAGAGCGGTGGACAGCAGAGCAGCACCCTGATGTACCCTTGCGAGTTACTTTGAGACGGCAACCAGCAGCATAGACACTTCATCACAAGTGCTTTGCAGTAGCCAAGTCTTTCGAAGAGGATTGCTGTTTTCCATGCAGCAACAGCTTTGTTTCAACGAACCCAATTTGTGTGTGATTTGACACACTCCTTTGAGACTACATTGACTAAGCCAGACTTCACAAGCCAACTGAATTGCTAAGTTGGTTAATGTGTGCTGGACATCTTGAGGATCTTCAATCAACACTCAGCACCCGTTAAATTGCTTCATTAGCAAACGGGACGAAGAATAATAGACCGTCGTGATCAAGATCAGCAAGCTGAGGATTCAGAAGAACTCCAATCAACATCAACATGTATCTTTGCTTCTGCTTTGCCTTGGTTGCCTTCTTCGGAGGTTTTGAACAGACTTATGCTTTACCTCCATGCACTGCTTGCATTACTTCTACTAGAACTGGACTGAAAGTAACTCAGACTTTGCTTTACCATTCTTACTATACCTGCAAGGGAACAATAACTCTGTGTATCTATAACACCACTGAACTAAATGTTTGCACTCATGGCAAAATCAAAGCATGCTATAATCCGCATCAGAATCCATCCTATTACACGTTGGAAATAAGATGGAAGGATGCAGATGGACCTATATTAGCTGCTACACCACCACTTAAGGACATTACTAAACCTGCTGTTTTGAATTTTGATGCATGTAATGCTATTAATAGAGATAGTCAGTCCACCTGTGGTACATGGGAGAAAGCGTATCGAAATGACCATAAGTATATGTGTCCAGAAGGTGCCACAAATTGGTGGAAGTGTACAGGTAAAACAGGATCAGGGTATAGTACTGCTACAGCGGCAGATTACTATTGTCCATATTGGGAATGTGTTTTCTATGCTACCTGGAACACTGGTATAACTGATGAGAAAATAGATAAGCGGATGGCTACTCTAACCAAGCCAACCACAAATGATAAATGTCAGAAAGATGCTTGCAACCCCTTACATTTGCGTGTACATAATCCCCATGCATGGAAACAAGGATATAAGTTTGGTTTACGTATTGCTGGAGGAGGAACAGATCCAGGGACCATTGTGTATATTAGATTGAATACCCAAGCCCACAAGTCATCTAAATATCATATTCATAATACCTTTTATGAAGCTATGCATGTAAATAAGTTTGAGATCCCTCACCCTTCACAGAATTTGTTTCTAGAATTAGCCGGAGCAGTAGTATCTAGTCTTAAGATCACAGATTGTTATTTCTGTGGCGGAACCCAAATGGGAGACCAATGGCCCTGGGAAGCCCAAGAATTGAATTATTCCATGATTTACAATCAGACTGAATTACACAAGACAACCAGTGAATGGGTGTTAGCGCACTCAATCGTTGGACGTCTTTGCTTTGCCAGAACTGGACCCCAGTTCACCCAGAAGGTAGGACAGCTGGTCTGTCTTAGCCAGAAATACTACAATGCCACGACCAAGAAGACAGCATGGTGGTCAGGAATCAGACATCCTGAACCTCCTAACCCATTAGCCAGATTTCCTGAACTTGCAGGTCTATGGACTAACCTTGCCAAAGTCCAAGCCTGGCAAGCCCCACCTGGCCTATATTGGATCTGTGGAAACCGAGCATATGCGCAACTCCCACCACAATGGGGAGGAGCATGTGTCTTAGGAACCATCAGACCTTCTTTCTTCCTGTTAAACACTGAACATGGAGAACAATTAGGATACCCTGTATACACTACCCACAAACACAAAGGAGCATCAAGACAGAAAAGAGAGGCCTTACAGATAGGCAAGTGGGAGAAGTGGCGAGGTGATGATTGGCCACCAGAAAGAATTATTGAGTATTATGGACCTGCCACTTGGAATGATGATGGTATGTATGGTTATCGTACCCCAATTTATATGATCAATCGTATTATTCGCTTACAAGCAGTAGTTGAAATAATAACCAATGAAACTAGTCATGCTCTCACGCTCTTAGCTAGACAAAGTACTCAGATGCGCACTGCCATATACCAGAATCGCTTAGCACTTGATTATTTGCTAGCAGCTGAAGGAGGAGTATGTGGTAAACTGAATTTAACTAATTGCTGTTTAAAAATAGATGATAAAGGTCAAGTAGTTGAAGAAATTGCTGAAGATATGCAAAGACATGCTTATGTGCCAGTACAGACTTGGCACGCCTTGAAATTTCCTAATTGGTTTGCTAACCTTTTCTCTTGGCTGGGAGGATTTAAGACTTTCGTTATCTTAGTACTAATCCTTGTTGCTGTTGTCCTCTGCTTACCATGTTTAATCCCATGTTGTATGCGTTCCCTTCATAGTGCTATTGATAGTACCGTAGAGCGGAAGACCGCAACTAGAATAATGGCTTTATACAAAGCTAGCCCTAATGGAACTAGTAAGAATCCTTTAATCAGGATGTGAATCTTCTAGAAAGTGATTTAATTCTCACACCTTATTAAGTAATAGGGTGAGATTAATCAAAGGGGGGAATGTGGCAGGTGCAGGCCTGTGACCCACGGTGTCTGACTTAGGCAGGCCAGCATGGCTAGCTTGACCTGTAAATGAGGCCTGTGGAGAGGCATATAGGATTGCACATCCCCCAATATGCTGCTATTGAAAGAAAGAACTCAGTAGAAATATTGAATTAGCTTAGATAAGCAGAATTACAGAATTAAGAAATGGAAAAATACAGAAAAGACATGTTTTAAAGTTACTGATAAGAAAAAGTACATTTGCAGAGAAATATTGAGGAGTGCTGACAGATGAGTTACAGAACCTTGCTCTTCTGCACGCACAAATGGTCCCATAACCTTGAAAGTGTGAAAGTAACAAGTTGATGAACTGACCATTGTAATTGGGACTAGAAGGGGGGCAGGCAGGTGTCATGCCCACAGAAGCCCACAGAAGGAACATAATTGGAGAAACTTATCAGTACCGGGACCAATAGAAGGGCTACGGGAGGTACGGGAGAGTACCGGGACCAATGAAGTGTTTTTCTATACCTAGAATGGAACAGAAGTCTATAAAAGTTGTTGTAATGCTTGAAAACTTTGCTCAGCCATTTTGAAATTGCCTTGCTTGAGACTTGTGCACAAATAAATGATTTGGACCTTCTGAACAGACTCCTGGTATCATTGGTTTGTCTGCGCTTTGCTGCTACAGCTAGATGTGCTAAGCTAATAGAGACATACCACAAGAGATTTGCAGTTGTAATTGCAGCAAAAGGTGTCTCTACAAAGTACTGACTTTTGGGGGAGGGAATACCTATGCACACTCATGATTTCTGGTTTTTTTTGTCTTACTTGTTGTTCGTGTCACAATAAAAGATATTTTGCACCTTCAAAGTGGTAGGCATGTTGTGTAAATCACATGGTGCTAACCCCCAAATCTCCATTTTAATTCCAGGCTGTAATGCGACAAAACAGGACAAACACGGAGGGGATGAATACTTTCACAAGGCACTGAAAAATGATCTATTTACTAAAAATGTCTCATAGAAACACAATGGGAAAAGGTTTTACTAAAAGAGCTCCTGCTAAACCTCCGAGGGGATTGCTCTCCCCCACTTGAAATTAAGTGGTAACAATATATGTGTGGGGGGAAGTGGAGGACATCTCAGCTGCTGACTTTAAAGTCTTTGGGCTGACTCGGATTTAAAGAAAATCTATCAAAGCCTCTCTTGTGCAACTCCTAATGTTTTTTTTCTCCCGCTCCATTGCAGCAAGGTCTAATGTAGGTTGGAACTATTGATTAGCTGCATTTCTTTTGCTTTTCCTTTATTTCATCTTTACCCTGTATTTTCCAAAGATTTTCTTGTTTTTGTTCAACTGAAATTCTATTTTAAAAAAAACCAGGAATTTTTAACTTAAATTGATATAAAATTTACAAAATAAAGATGCACTTGACTTTTTTTAAGCTATGGCCGATTTACTTAACCTTTGTGAGCTTAGTTTTTCTGCTGCTTGGGTTTCCATCTCAATCTGGCCTCTTTTGGTCTGCAGTGTCATAAGTTTTCACTTGCAGCATCCTAAAAGGCTTTCAGCCATTTTTTCACCTTCTGCTCGCTTACCAACCATTGTTGTGACTATCTCTGACCAAGAACCAGAAGCTTAAATCTATGACTCTTCTCAATCTGATAACATTTGCCAATGCAATGGTTAGGGATTTAATTGACCCCAGGGACTGTGAATGCTGTCTGCACAAACTTGCAATACCATTAGATTTCAGAAAATCAAGAAAGATAACAAACAAAGCGTTCTCACACGTAGCCCCTAACCTCTGGAACTCCCTCCCAGACTACCTAAGAGAAATAAATGACCTCTTGGCCTTCCGAAAAAGAATTAAAACCGATAGGTTCATTTACAAAGTGAAGGATAAACAGAACAGTAACAACCCCACCTCCTCCACTGATTAATCTCGCAGCCAAAATGCATCCCCTGATCTATTCCTTCCTATTTGGACAACAAAATTTTGTATATAGTTCATGGTTATGACTGTTTTCTGTTAAAACAATGTTAATGTATATAGTTATAACTCGTTCTTTATAAATGAATATGTACATTTCTGTACAATTCAACTGTTTCACTGTAAACTGTATTTGATCCGCTGAAAAATGCAGTATATAAATTTATAATAAATAAAGAAAGATAGCTTGTGGAATAGGAACTCAGTGCAGAGGTCAGCCCCAGGACAGCACTGCAATACCACCACTGAACTATTGGGACAGTCTTAATTAATTTTAATTTACATTAAATTTAATTTGATATTAATTGGATTTTCTGTCTGAAAATTTTAATTGGTCTGTCACAAAGGTACAGTGTCAGTGCTGCATATAATCATGTAGACATGATTTGTGCTTGATTTTGAAGTCTATTATCTGCTTCTGGGAGCAAGTATGACAATGAGAGTGAGAGTGTGCGTGTATATCGTCTCTGTCATCGCAGAACAGCAGCACCTATTAGCCAGATTTGTGGTCCATGCCTACAAGGCTCTAGAAGGAAGCAGTGTCTATGGCCCATTTGGGACCAGCTGCGCCTCAGTGTTTGAAAATGAAGGAAATACGAGGCATGATCAAAACGTATTGAGGCTTGTTGTGTAGCTATATAAAAAAATGTCACACCACGATGCTATTAAGCATGCAGTGACCTAGTTATGTGCTCTGCATGTGCAGAGTACAGCATGGCTGCAGCACACCTCTACTTTTTTTTTAATCACATGATGTTTGGAATCACGTAAAAGTAGTTTGTCAGATTTACTATGCGTGAAAAAATTGAACAGCGAATTTGCATTAAATTCTGCCAGAAACTTGGAGATTCGTGCAAAGAGACTTATGACAAGTTATAGCAAGTATATGACAATGAATGCATGAGTCATGCTCGAGTTTATAACTGGTACAAACGTTTCCAAGAGGGTTGCCAAAGTGTTGACTGTAACTAATGTTCTGGAGGGCCATCCACGAGAAGGAAAGAAGATAAGGTTGAAGCATTGCATGCTGCAAAACACTCAAATCGTCAGTTGACTATCATGGAGCTTGCAGAGGGCATGGACATCAGTTTTGGGTCGGTACAGTCCATTCTGTCTATTTGGGGATGAGACGTGTGTTTGCAAAATTCATGCCAAAACTCCTGTCCCTCGAATGTCTGCAGTGAAGGAATTGTTGGAATGCACTGAAAATGACTCAGATTTCATCAAAAGGATTATTACTGATTTATGGTTATAACCCAACAACTAAGCTCAGTCCTCACAATGGAAGACTTCAGACTCTCCCAGACCCAAGAAAGCGCGTCAGGTGAGGAGCAATGTCAAGGTCATACTCAGTTTTCTTTAATTACCAGGATATTGTTCAACGCAAATATGCTTCAAAAAGCCAAACCATCAATAAGGAGTACTACATCCAAGTTTCGACTTGTTTGAGAGAAGCAGTTTGTCGTAAGGGGCACAGAAATGGTGAATGGTTGCTTCATCGTGATAAAGCTCCAGCTCGCACATCACATCTTGTCCAGCATTTCTTGTCCAAACACCAAATCAGTCAGCCTCTGTACTCACCTGACCTCGCAACTCTTGTGACTTTCTTGTTTCCAAAACTGAAATTACCATCGAAAGGAAGGATATTCGACAACTTGGAGACCATTAAGCAAAATGCGACACAGCAGCTTCACAGTATAACGAAAAAAGCATTTCAAAATTGTTTCCAGCAGTGACAGGAATGCTGGAGGAAGTGTGTTTTATCAGAAGGGGACTACTTTGAAGAAGACTGTCAGTGTTATACTTCTTGTGTGATCGTACAAGTCTTGATACTTTTTGATCACACCTCTAATTCAGTCTGGAGTTTCATCCTCTCACATGGGAAGAGAATGTACAAGTTCTCCCCAACAAGAAGATTCAAAGGACCAAAGAATTACTTTTTAAGTAATTTGGACTGCTATCATCACATATTGTAAGATGTTGTTACGTCCAATGTGAAGAAAGCCAAGTTACTTATCTGGAACAAGTTTTCTGCATGCACAGCAGGATGCAAGTCCTCACAAGTCCGTGACATCATCCAGAACCCAAGTAGGAAAAAGATGTCCTTGGATAGAATTTGTAGAGGCTTTCTCAACACCCTGTGCATCATTTCTGTGCTGTGTAGCAGCATGGAGTTTCCTCATTTCTTAAGGTGACATTTTTCTTGCTAGCTATCCTTTCCTTGAGTCCTGCTAGACCAGTCCAGAAAAGGGGGGTTGTGTCTCCCTACCAGCAGAGGTGGAGACAAGAGAAAATATTCCAGAAGTTTCTTATGACCTCATTTTGCTATACCAGTTGAGACAGCTAGGGATATACCCTGTTGGAGGCATTCCAAACAGGGGCTATACATTTCAAGCAAAGGTAAGAGTTTGTGGCTTTTTAAATTACTAGCGCTCTGCCTGGGAGCTCTTAAAAGGGTTTTGGTACATTTTCAAACAAAGTTACATTCTTTTTGGTGTTTTAGTTTTAAAAGGGAAATATTTTCTTTAGTGGGGTAGGTTTAAAATTCTGCTTTACTATCTTTCTCAGCTCTTTAAAGCTACTGACACCTCATCAGGTGCTAGTTCCCTACCTACCCCTACCCCCAACTCCCACCCACCCCTAGTGAGCATTCTTGCTTTATAGGGCATCTCCCCAATTAACTACACACAGGGACTTAGAACAGCACATTTTGAACACACTTTTAGAGTTAACTGCTTTTTATCTGAAAGGACAGCTGGGAAACCAGCTGGTACTTTGGTAGGTCTCTCTCTCTTTTGCTTTAACAGATACTCCACCAACTGAACAATGGCTGGGAAAAATTGTATCACCAAAGCTGTTGTCCTCATTACAGCTTCTGCCTCTGTCCAGAGGTCCCAATGCCAGTTGAAGGACTGGTTACATGTGCAGGATGCCTGCATGCTGAAGCTCCCAGGAAACAAGTGGAGGAACTCAGAGAGGAGGTGGCGAGGCTGAGGACCATTCAAGACAGTGAGTACATTGATGAAATGCTTCTTGCAACATCCAAGCTCTCCAGCAGAGGAGACGATGGGAGCCTACAGATGGCGAAGGTTAGACACAAGTCACCAGGGCCTGCGCAATAATCACCAATCCAACGTCTCCAGCCCTTGAATTGAAGAACCATTATGCAGCCCTGGAAGTGGAGGAGGTGAAAGCATCCCTGGAAAGGGAAGAACCAGAGCCTGAGCACTCCAAAGTTGCAGAAACAGTGACCACAAGGAAGCGAAGGGTAGTGGTGGTTGATGACTCTCTTCTAAGGGGTACTGAGGTGTCCATCTGCCGAGCAGACTTGATGTCCAGAGAGATATGCTGTCTGCCAGATGCCAAAATCCGAGATGTTACAGAGAGTTTGCAGAGACTCATCAAGCCCACTGACTATTACGCTATGCTGCTAATCCATGTCAGCACAAATGATACTGCCAGGTATCCCTCTGAGCGTATCAAAAGTGACTTCATGGCTCTGCGACACAGGGGGAGGCAGATAGGGGTGCAGGTGGTGTTCTCTTCAATCCTCCCTGTTCAGGGTAAAGGCCAAGGCAGAGAAGCTCACATCCTGGAGATGAATGCATAACTGAAAATCCCCCATAAATATCCCTGAAAAGGAATTTGAGATTTTTGGTTAAACCAAAAAACCCTGAAAAATTACCCCTTATTCGGAGTTCTGATGTCACCCAGCAAACATGAATTACCTTCAATTAAATTTCTTGTGACACTGCCTGCTCCTGCTTTCTAATAGAACTTTTCTTGCCTAGCAGCCAGCAACTCCCCCTTGCTGGCCAAAGTCTTTCAAAAACAGCCCCAAAATCATGCGGCTATTATCATGAGACTTCAGCCTGGCAGCAGAAGGTGCAACCTGCTGGCAAGAAAGTTTTACAAGTCGGAGGGGAAGGCAGCACAACAAACAAAGTAAATTCTTTACTGTGTTGCTGGGCGGGGGAGGGGAGGGGAGAGAGAAGGCCAGCTGCCCCCACCTCCGCTGGACTGAACAGAAGGAAATAGAAAGTTTGCAAATGCTTTGTTGGCCTGGGCAGTAATATACATATGTTGGGGGGAAGATTGGAAAAGGGGATGCACTAATGCTGTAAGCTAGGGTTTAGGGTCTGGCAATGATAAATTGTGCTTTGTGTCATTAAATAGAATCCACCTAAAAAGCCACTAAAAATATTTTCTGCACCACAAACATACTGATAAAACCCTATTTTTCTGACTCTGGGAAAGCACTTAATTACTACTACTATTAATTATTTATATTGCACTACAAGGTATACACAGCGCTGTACAAAAACATATAGAATTCAGTCCCTGCTCATAGAGCTTACAATCTAATCAAGACAGACACTACAATACAAGAGAAACAAAGGGTTCAAATAGGGAAGGAGAACAAGGGATTAGGAGTACCTCAAAAATAAACCCCTAGAACTGGACACCCTATTTTATTTATTTAGCTAGATTTCTATATCGCAAATCTGATAGTCTAAGCAGATTACATGGAACAAAATGCCAACAGTGGCTTTACATAAAACTTACTATTTATAATAGTATTATTCTTTATTCATTCAGTATACTTAAATTCTTTGGTAAAAATAAGATTTAAACCTCTGTAGAACAGTTGCATAGAGACACACCTGCCCTCACACACACACACACATAAAAACATGACAACAGAAAAAAGACCACATAACCTATCTAGTCTGTCCTTCCATATCAACCACTACAACATTCCCATAGAAACTAGAGAGATAAACAAGAGATATAAACTCACCCACCCCCATGTGCAAAACAGACAATGCAGATATAAGTAGTGACCTATCTATTGTGCCAAATTGCTGCAGAGACATCTAGAAGGATCAACAACGAATTTCTCCCTGCATCTCTGTTTCCCAAAACTATCCATAAAACTGAGCAAATCTCTTTCCATAGTATATGCAGCTCTAAATCCAGACTGGCAGCTATGCAAAATTTTAGGTACTCAACTGGTTATAGTGTACCCTTCTCTACTAACTTATTTATAAAAGGCACATTGAAAATGGATTTGTAATTTTCTGTGCCGTTTCTTTTTTTTTGAAATGCAACAGCACAGGGAGTCCTTGAATGGTTCTGTGAATAAGACTACATCCTATAAGCTTTAAGTGGCCTGAATCCATCGTGAGCATAAGGACTACTGGGCTTATCTCATCCTGAGCTGTGCCAAGAGTTGCATGTACTGTTGGAGCCATATGGCTGAACAACCTCAGCATGTCCTAACCCGCTGTCTGCTGACTCATTGTTCTGTACAAAATTAGTGAAATCATGGTGTGACCCCATTTTAGGTGAGGAAAATTCGCATGATCCCAGATACTAATAAAATAAAATTGTCACTCAAACAATATAAATGCTTTCACTGACCAGTAGAGCCCTCCTCTTCAGAGAAATCTCAGCTACATAATCAGAATCCCAGCAATGTTCAGATTCTGATCTAGAAAAATACTCTTAAAGGTAAAAATCTGAATATATGCCTAGCTAGCATTTAAGACCTCGAGGAGGATACTTCTTGACCCTGGCATCTTGACTTTTTTCTGGTGCGACCCCACTTTAGTGGAGGAAAAGCGTAGTTACTCACCTGTAACAGGTGTTCTCCAGGAGCAGCAGGAATCAGTCCTCACTTATGGGTGACGTCGGCGCCGACGGAGCCCTCGCGGAGCAATTTTCCCCAGCTTTCAAAGAAAGCCTTTGGGAATTGCAGCGCGCATGCGCGGTCGTCTTCCCGCCCGAGGGTGCCATCTTAGCCAGTCAGATGACATAGCTAAAAAAGACAGCATAAAAATTTGCAAAAAAAGAACATAAGCAGACGATTGCAACTCCAAGGGGAGGAGGGAGGGTAGTGAGGACTGATTCCTGCTGCTCCTGGAGAACACCTGTTACAGGTGAGTAACTACGCTTTCTCCAGGACCAAGCAGGAAGTCAGTCCTCACTTATGGGACTCCCAAGCTCAAGGCTACCGGAGACCCTAAGCACAAAAATGAGCTCCCTCTAGCTCAGCAGCACAGAAGGATAGAATCTTCGCTGAATTATCACCCACCGGTAGCCCACATCCGGGATGGAGGGTAGGAGTTGCTCAGACCTCAAAGAGATTACGGAGGACTGCCTGTCCGAAAGCACTGTCCCTACGGGACTCCCTCTCGAGACAGTAATGGACCGCAAAAGTCTGGCTCGAAGACCAAGTAGCGGCCCGGCAGATGTCTGCCAGCGGAACAGAGCGGAGGTAAGCCACTGACGTGGCCTTTGCCCGAACGCAATGAGCCGTGACTCGACTTTCTAAGGAGAGTCCGGCTGCCCCATAAGCCCAAGAGATACAGTCCGCAACCCAGATGGACAGAGTACGCTTGGAGACCGGGAGCCCCAATTTATTGGGGTCAAAAGACACAAAAAGCTGAGCAGCTTTACGGTGCTCCCGCGTACGGTCAAGGTAGAAGTTCAATGCCCTTCTACAGTCCAGGGTATGGAGGACCGTTTCAGCTCGGCTGGAGTGTGGTCTGGGAAAGAAGGTTGGAAGTACCACCTCCTGATTGATGTGAAAAGGGGAGACCACTTTAGGCAGAAATTTTGGGTGAGTCCGTAGGACTACCCTATTCTTGTAGAACCGAGTGTAAGGGGGATCAGACACGAGGGCCTGCAATTCACTTACGCGCCTAGCGGAAGTGAGGGCTATCAAGAACAGTGTTTTCCAAGACAGAAAACGGAGAGAACAGGTAGCCATAGGTTCAAAAGGCGGACAGGTGATCCGCTGCAAAACCACATTCAGGTCCCAGTCAGGCGCTGGCGGGCGCAGAGGTGGTTTAAGTAGAAGGAGACCTCGGAGAAACCTCGCTACGAGAGGGTCATTGGAGAGAGGTCTGCCGTCCACTGGCACATGATGTGCTGAAAGAGCACTGAGGTGAACTTTGACGGAGTTGGACTTAAGTCCCAGATTAGAGAGGTGCAGCAAGTACTGCAAGATCACCGACACCGGGCAGGAGAAGGGATCCTGAGACTGTTGGGTACACCAGACTGCAAAGCGACGCCATTTAAGGGCGTAGCATTTGCGGGTAGAAGGCCGTCGCGAAGCTAAGACGACCTCCTCCACCTCCGCCGGCAGGAGAAGGGGAGCAAGGACTACCCTCTCAGCAGCCAGGCCATGAGGTTGAGAGACCTGAGGTTGGGGTGCAGAAGGGACCCCTGATCCTGAGTGAGGAGATCCGGTTGTACCCCCAGAGGGATTGGATCCTCCACCGCCAGTTGCAGCAGGAGCGGAAACCACGGCTGCCTGGGCCAGCGAGGGGCCACCAGGATCATGAAGGCTTTGTCTCGGAGAACCTTGAAAAGAGTCCGAGAGACCAGCGGGATGGGAGGGAAAGCGTACAGAAGGCTCCCCGACCACGAGATCAGAAAGGCGTCCGCCGCCACCCGAAGGGGGTGTGGCTGACGAGAGCAGAAGCGAGGAAGCTGCCGGTTGTGAGGACTGGCAAAGAGATCCACCGTGGGGAGACCCCACTTGAGGAAGAGCTTCTGAACTACCAAGGGATCCAGACGCCACTCGTGCGGCTGGAGGACCCTGCTGAGTTTGTCTGCAAGGCAATTTTCTTGGCCCGGGAGATAAACTGCCTTGAGGAGAATGCCGTGACTGACGGCCCAAGAGCAGAGCTTCTGTGCCTCCCGGCAGAGGAGGAAGGAGCCCGTGCCCCCCTGCTTGTTCACGTAGAACATGGCAACTTGATTGTCCGTCTGGACAAGGACGGACTGTTGGGAAGTCAGGTGGGAGAAGGCCTTGAGAGCTAGGCGGATCGCCCTGAGCTCCAGGAAGTTGATCTGCTGAGCAGACTCCCACATGGTCCAGAGGCCCTGAGTACGTGCCTCTTGGCAATGCGCTCCCCAGCCCAGGAGGGATGCATCGGTGGTCAGCACCCGGGTCGGCTGAGGTGACTGGAAAGGCATTCCGAATATCAGGTTCGGCTGCCGGAGCCACCACCGGAGAGACGAGAGCAGCGGCTCGGAGACGCGCACCAGGTCCGCCAGGCCGCCTGTGGCTTGTTGCCACTGCTGGCGGAGACACCATTGAGCAGACCGCATGTTCAGGCGGGCATTGGGGGTCACATGGACGGTGGAAGCCATATGGCCGAGCAGTCTCAGGAAGCGCCTGGCGGAGACCAGGGGCTGGCTGCGAAAGCGGTCGGCTAGGTCCATGAGCCGTTGCGCCCTGTCGAGCGGTAGGTACGCTCGTGCCCGAGGAGTGTGCAGCCTTGCGCCGATGAACTCGAGATCCTGTGAGGGGAGCAAAGTGGACTTTGCGAAGTTTATGACAAAGCCCAAGTGCTGCAGCAGAGTCACCGTGCGGCGCGTGGCGTTGGCGACCTCCTGAGCGGACGCTGCTCTGATGAGCCAGTCGTCGAGGTACGGAAAGACATAGAGGCCGTGAAGCCGGAGATGGGCCGCCACGACCGCGAGACATTTTGTGAAGACTCGCGGTGCGGAGGATAGGCCAAAGGGCAGTACTCTGTACTGGCAATGATTTCCTGCCACCACAAACCTTAGGTATTGGCGGTGGCTTGGGTGGATGAGGATGTGCGTGTAGGCATCCTTTAGATCCAAGGAGCATAGCCAATCTCCCTGCTGGAGGTAGGGCAGAAGGATTCCAAGGGTAAGCATTTTGAACTTCTCCCGCACAAGGAACTTGTTGAGGTTGCGCAAGTCCAGGATGGGTCTGAGGCCCCCTGTTCTCTTTGGTATCAGAAAATACCTTGAATAAAAGCCTTGACCTCTCAGGTGGTGGGGCACCGGTTCCACCGCCTGTTCCTGCAGAAGACCTGCTAACTCCTGAAGGAGCAACTCCCTGTGCAGAGGGGGGCGCGAAGGTTCTCCCGGAAAATAGGAGGGAGGGACCTGATGGAAGTGGAGAAGGTAGCCTTCTCGCACGACCTGAAGTACCCAGGCATCTGCGGTGATGCTGGACCACCTGTGGCCGAAGTGAACCAGCCGGCCTCCGGTGCTGGGAGGAACCAGCGGGGGGGGAGAGGCTATGCTGAGCGAGTCAAAAACCCCCACCCTGCTGAGCAGGGGCTGGTGGTGCAGGCTTGGGGGCTTGCTGCCTACGGGACCCGTTACCCCGTCCCTTGGCCTGCTGGCCCTGTTGGGGAGCTGCAGGGGCCTGATAATGGGGGTACTGTTTGTAGGCAGCCGCCTTCCTCGGGTAAAAGGACTTTTTTCCCGAGCCCTTCTTTTTCTGGGAAGGGGCGGAGGTCTTCCTAGAAAGCCTGGTCCTGGTGAGAGTCTCAGTCTCAATTTGTGCAGCCTTTTCCGCCATGGGCTTGCCAAAGAGGTTTTCGCCTCGGCAGGGGACATCGACCAACTTGTCCTGTACCCAGGGCTCAAGATCCGACGACTGAAGCCAAGCCTGTCGGCGGGCACCGATGCCGGCTGCGGCCACTCTAGCCGAGGCCTCAAAGCCATCATAGGCTGCTCAGGACATGAACTTTGAGCATTCCCAAATGCCCGTGGACAAGGCTAGGAACCTCCGCAAGGGCTCCTCGGAGAGACCAGCGGAGAATCCGGCTAGCTCTTTAGCCAGATCCCGGAGATACATGCCCATGTAGAGCTGGTAAGTCTGGACACGACATGCGAGCATAGAGCCCTGGAAGCACTTCTTGCCAAGGCCATCCAGGTTACGGGCCTCCCTTCCAGGAGGCACCGAGGAGTGCATCTTCTGGCTCTTAAGACGATGCATGGCCGATTCCACTACCATGGAATGGTGTGGCAGCTGTGCCTTCTGAAAGCCAGGGCTCTTGCGGACCCGATAGATAGAATCGACCCGCTTGCTCAGGACCGGCGAGGAGGCCGGACTCTCCCACATGCGGAAGAGTAGTCGTTCCAGCATAGGAGGAACCGGCACAGTAAAGTGCTCCCTCGCGGGAGAGTCATACTGGAGGGCGTCGAGCTCTTCGGCTCGAGGCTCCTCCTCGGGATCCGCAGGGAAGGCCAAAGCCTTGGCCATATCCCTAACGAAGTCCGAGAACCGGGCATCCTCCGGGGGGGACTGCTTCCGAGGCTCGGACCCCGGTGAGTCCGATGGGACACACCGAGTCCGGAAAGAATCAGGTGACTCTTCCTCCTCAGACTCCCAGACCGACTCCGACGAGGACTCGGTGGGGTCGGCCCGGGTAGGGTGCGGCGCCAGCCGCCCCGACGTCGAGGGAGTCGGCGTCGGCGACCTCGGTCCCGAACGGGAGGCCGAGGGTGACCTCGACCGAGGATCGACTCGAGTTCTCATTGACTCGAGGATCGGCTCGGTCTCCGGGGTCGACTTGGACGTCGACGTCCCGGCGGTCGGGGCAGCGGCGCCAGCGAGGCCAGCGAGCAGTGCCCGCTGCTGGTCCATGAAGGCAGACAGTCTGCTCTCCAAGGCCGTCAACCTGAGTCCGAGCTCAGGTGACCCAGCAGCCCCCGACTCGGGCCCCGACGGCGTCGGGCCCGACGTCGGCTGTCGCGGAGGCGAGTCCAGAAGGACTACAGGACTTACCCGGGCAGGCATCTCCGACTCCAGGCGAGGTCACTTCGGGAGATGTTCCTTCTCCAAGGACCCGGGGCGGCTGTCGGGGCTATGCGACCTGGCCCTCGCGGAGCCAGGAGCGTCCACCGACGTCGCCCTCGCGGGTTTTTCCTTCCGACGATGGTCCCCGGAGGGAGAACCCCGGTCGGAGGAGCTCCGGCGACGGTCCGAGCTGGAGCCCTTTGACACGGAGGCCTCCGACGAGGTCCGGGTACGGCTGGGGTCAGCGAAGATTCTCTCGCGCTGATGCCGCCGACTTCTCAACGCCTTCGAGGACAGTTTGCTGCAGGGCCCACAGATCAGTTCCTCATGATCCGGGCCCAAGCAGCGGAGGCAAAAGTCGTGTGTGTCGGTTAGTGACATATTTCGGTCACACCGACCACACCGCTTAAAGCCACTGGCAGCCATCGGGGGAAAAAGGGCCCCTGCGAGGTCAAAGGACCGGGCTGCCAGGGAAAACGAAAATGAAAGCTAAGTCAGAAAAACCGAAAAAACGCTAGAGGACTCGAGACCGGCGTCGCGAGTCCGGGCGGGAAAACGATCGGCGTCGAACCGAAAGAAAAAAGTATAAAATAAAGAGGAAAATCAACTTTTTCGCGGGGACAAGACGGGGACGTCTGCAGGGCTCCGCGGAAAAAAGAAGACTGGCTAAGATGGCACCCTCGGGCGGGAAGACGACCGCGCATGCGCGCTGCAATTCCCAAAGGCTTTCTTTGAAAGCTGGGGAAAATTGCTCCGCGAGGGCTCCGTCGGCGCCGACGTCACCCATAAGTGAGGACTGACTTCCTGCTTGGTCCTGGAGAAATTCACATGACCCCAGATACTAATAAAATTAAATTGTCACTCAAACATCATAAATATAAACATACAAATATGTAAATCTATGCTTTTTAAAGTAATTATCCAATGTACTGAACATGCCTGACAATAATCTTGCAGTCAAGGCTTCTCTCCAACGAGGGCCGATGCTGGGACTCTGGGAAAAGAGAGGGGGATTCAGCCTTCCTCCTGAAAGGAGAAATGAGGGAGAGATAAAAGGGAGAAGGGGGTACGACAAAGAGGTATCCTGTGTGTCTTCCTCAAGCTCTCCTCCCAGCAGGGCAGGTTGAAACCCTAGTGGCTTTCCCCAGAGATCCACCATGAGCCCTAGTCCCTCCCTAACTTAGAATCCCCACTCACACCTCCAAAGCTTCTTTTCTTCATTAACTCAGCTACCAGCCCAGCTCCCCTCCCCCCTTCTTACCATCCACCCAATCCACAAATTCCACTTTGCTTGCCCCAGGATTTTCCTTTCTTCACCCCTCTATTTTACCCTTAGGTGCACCTTCTCTCCCTCTCAATGGTGCAGTCCCTACTCCCTCAATCACAAACTTTCCCCCTCAACTCTGTGTCCATTCACCCGCGTCTTCCCCCCTGCCCCACTCAATCCCAAGCATCTTTCTCCCCAACCCCATCAGAATTCCCTGTACCTGCTTCTTTATTCAAATTCCCTTCCAGAAAACAAAATTACTACTCACCCACCTCTGGAACAGATAAAAGGATGAATACACAAAGTTTTCTTTGCAGGAGTTGCTGGTGGTGGTGGTGGGGGGGGGGGGCACTCAGATGGGAACACAGTGATCTTTTATCTAAGAAGAGATGGAAATTAGAGAGATGCCTTTTCAGCACTCAGTGGAAAGAGACAATCGGGCCAGCAGGAACGCATTCCCCGCTCTCTTTTCCTTTACCCATTGTCATAGTCTGCAGGCTGCCCTCCTGAAAGCTGGATAGTGCACCGATTTTTTTTCAGGTCATGCGGGGCCTGTGGCTGTCAGTGGGAGCAGGGCACGGACTAGCATAAGTACATTCCGTGCTCTCTCCTCCTCTCCGCGACTGCTTTCTTGTGGCCAGCCAGATCATGCATTACTTCTTTTGTTTCAGGTTATGCAGGGCTTATAGCAGTGCATGAGTGTAAGATACCGCTACTGGTGCGGAAGGAACACATCTCTCTCTCTTTGGGCTGCTGTTTACAAAACAACATTTTTTTGTTTTCCCTTTTTTTTTAAGCAACGTAGCCCATGGTGGGAGGAGGGCACCCAGATCAAATTCTCCTGCTCTTGAACTGGAACCAAGCATGTGCCTCCCACGCCAAGGGCCGGCTGACATGGAGGTAGGCAGGAAGTGACGTATCAGCTATTGGCCCTAAGAAGAGCTGAAACTGCTGCGGCTACACTGTGTACCTCTGGAAAACTGTGGGGTATTTTTTAGCAGAAGACCAAAACTGTGCCAGTATGCTGTATCAGCATTCAGCCTCAAAAAACCCTGCCTTTCATCTCTGAGGGATGTGTGCTGCCTTTGACTTAGATCTGGCCCTTGCGGTTGCTAGTGGGATCACAAGCATTCACCTCTCCCAGTGCTGGAGTCAACAGCAGATGGGAGGGAGGTGAGGCCAAAATAGGGAAATGCTGCTATTTGGTCCAGACCATTTTTAGTTAGTGGGCCCCATGGTCCAGACCATTTTCAGTTAGTGGGCGTGGGGCCATGTGAGAGCGTTGCCAGCAATGAAAGACAGGCCCACGCCTGGGCTTTCTGATACAGGAACGCATTTACCTCTAAGACCCTACCAGACCTTCCTACCCCACCCCTTCTAATGCATATTTGTCGCATCAGAGGAAGGACAGGGTTGGCTGGCAGGGTCTTAGGGGCATGCACCTGTGCTTTCTTTGATTGCCGGTGGTGGCAGGGATGAAGACTGGATATGAAGTGAGGCGGCCGCTGCTATTTTGGGAGAGACAGCGTAGTTACTCACCTGTAACAGGTGTTCTCCAGGAGCAGCAGGAATCAGTCCTCACATATGGGTGACGTCGGCGCCGACGGAGCCCTCGCGGAGCAATTTTCCCCAGCTTTCAAAGAAAGCCTTTGGGAATTGCAGCGCGCATGCGCGGTCTCCTTCCCGCCCAAGGGTGCCATCTTAGCCAGTCTGATGACATAGCTAAAAGACAGCATAAAAATTTGCAAAAAAACTTAAGCAGATGATTGCAACTCCAAGGGGAGGAGGGAGGGTTGTGAGGACTGATTCCTGCTGCTCCTGGAGAACATCTGTTACAGGTGAGTAACTACGCTTTCTCCAGGACCAAGCAGGAAGTCAGTCCTCACATATGGGACTCCCAAGCTTAAGGCTACCGGAGACCCTAAGCACAAAAATGAGCTCCCTCTAGCTCAGCGGCACTGAAGGAAGGAATCTTCACTGAATTATTACCCACCGGTAGCCCCCATCCGGGATGGAGGGTAGGAGTTGCTCAAACCTCGAAGAGATTTCGGAGGACTGCCTGTCCGAAAGCACTGTCCCTGCGGGACTCCCTCTCGAGGCAGTAATGGACCGCAAAAGTCTGGCTCGAAGACCAAGTAGCGGCCCGGCAGATGTCTGCCAGCGGAACAGAGCGGAGGTAAGCCACTGACGTAGCCTTCGCCCGAACACAATGAGCCGTGACTCGACTTTCTAACGAGAGTCCGGCTGCCCCATAAGCCCAAGCGATGCAGTCAGCAACCCAGATGGACAGAGTACGCTTGGAGACCGGGAGCCCCAATTTATTGGGGTCAAAAGACACAAAAAGCTGAGCAGCTTTACGGTGCTCCCGCGTACGGTCAAGGTAGAAGTTCAATGCCCTTCTACAGTCCAGGGTATGCAGGACCATTTCAGCTCGGCTGGAGTGTGGCCTGGGAAAGAAAGTCGGAAGTACCACCTCCTGATTGATGTGAAAAGGGGAGACCACTTTTGGAAGAAACTTTGGGTGAGTCCGAAGGACTACCCTATTTTTGTAGAACCGAGTGTAAGGGGGATCAGACACGAGGGCCTGCAATTCACTTACGCGTCTAGCGGAAGTGAGGGTTATCAGGAATAAAGTTTTCCAAGAAAGAAAACGGAGAGAACAGGTAGCCATAGGTTCAAAAGGCGGACAGGTGATCCGCTGTAACACCACATTCAGATCCCAGTCAGGTGCTGGCGGGCGTAGAGGTGGTTTAAGTAGAAGGAGACCTCGGAGAAACCTCGCTACAAGAGGGTCGCTGGAAAGAGGTCTGCCGTCCACCGGCACATGATGTGCTGAGAGAGCACTGAGGTAAACTTTGACGGAGTTGGACTTAAGTCCCAGATTAGAGAGGTAGAGCAAGTACTGCAAGATCACCGACACCGAGCAGGAGAAGGGATCCTGAGACTGCTGGGTACACCAAGTGGAAAAGCGACGACATTTAAGGGCGTAGCATTTGCGGGTAGAAGGTCGCCGAGAAGCTAGGACGACCTCTTCCACCTCTGCCGGCAGTAGAAGGGGGGCAAGGACTACCCTTTCAGCAGCCAGGCCATCAGATGTAGAGATCTGAGGTTGGGGTGTAGCAGGGACCCCTGATCCTGTGTTAGGAGATCCGGTTGAAACCCCAGAGGGAACGGATCCTCCACCGCTAATTGCAGCAGGAGTGGAAACCACGGCTGTCTGGGCCAGCGAGGAGCTATCAGGATCATGGAAGCTTTGTCTCGGAGAACCTTGAAAAGAGTTCGAGAGACTAGCGGGATGGGAGGAAAGGCATACAGAAGGCTCTTCGACCATGAGAGCAGAAAAGCATCCGCCGCTACTCGAAGTGGATGCGGCTGACGAGAGCAGAAGCGAGGAAGTTGCCGGTTGAGAGGACTGGCAAAGAGATCCATCGTGGGGAGGCCCCACTTCAGGAAAAGCTTCTGAACTACCAAGGGATCCAGGCGCCAATCGTGCGGCTGGAGGATCCTGCTGAGTTTGTCGGCCAGGCAATTTTCTTGGCCTGGGAGATAAACTGCCTTGAGAAGAATGCCGTGGCTGACGGCCCAAGAGCAGAGCTTCTGTGCTTCTCGACAGAGAAGGAAGGAGCCCGTGCCTCCCTGTTTGTTCACGTAGAACATGGCAACCTGATTGTCTGTCTGGACAAGGACGGACCGGTGAGAAGTCAGGTGGGAGAAAGCCTTGAGAGCCAGACGGATTGCTCTGAGCTCCAGGAAGTTGATCTGCTGAGCAGACTCCCACGTGGTCCAGAGACCTTGAGTACATGCCCCTTGGCAATGCGCTCCCCATCCTAGGAGAGAAGCATCGGTCGTCAGCACTTGAGCCGGCTGAGGTGACTGAAAAGGCATTCCGAGCACCAGGTTCGGCCGATGAAGCCACCACTGTAGAGAAGAGGCCAGCGGTCCGGAGACGCGCACTAAGTCGGCTAGGCCGCCCGTGGCTTGTTGCCACTGCTTGCGAAGGCACCATTGAGCAGGCCGCATATTCAGGCGGGCATTGGGGGTCACGTGGACGGTGGAAGCCATATGGCCGAGTAGTCTCAGGAAGCGCCTGGCTGAGACCAGGGACTGGCTGCGAAAACGGCCGGCTAGGTCCATGAGCCGTTGAGCCCTGTCGAGAGGCAGGAAAGCTCGTGCCTGAGGAGTGTGCAGTCTTGCGCCGATGAATTCGAGATCCTGTGAGGGGAGCAAAGTGGACTTTGCGAAGTTTATGACAAAGCCCAAGTACTGCAGAAGAGTCACAGTGCGGTGTGTGGCATTGGTGACTTCCGGAGAGGACGATGCTCTGATGAGCCAGTCGTCTAGGTACGGAAAGACATAGAGGCCGTGAAGCCGGAGATAAGCCGCCACCACCGCGAGACATTTTGTGAAGACTCGCGGTGCGGAGGATAGGCCAAAGGGTAGTAACTCTGTACTGGTAATGATTTCCTGCCACCACAAACCTTAGGTATTGGCGGTGGCTTGGGTGGATGAGGATGTGCGTGTAGGCATCTTTTAGATCCAAGGAGCATAGCCAATCTCCCTGCTGGAGGTAGGGCAGAAGGATTCCAAGGGTAAGCATCTTGAACTTCTCCCTCACGAGGAACTTGTTGAGGTTGCGCAAGTCCAGGATGGGTCTGAGGCCTCCTGTTCTTTTTGGTATCAGGAAATACCTGGAATAAAAGCCTTGACCTCTCAGGTGGTGGGGCACCGGTTCCACAGCCCGTTCCTGAAGAAGACTTGCTAACTCCTGAAGGAGTAAGTCTCTGTGCAGAGGGAGTCGTGGAGGTTCTCCCGGGAAATAGGAGGGAGGGACCTGGTGGAAGTGGAGAAGATAGCCTTCTCTTACGACTTGAAGCACCCAGGCATCTGAAGTGATGTTGGACCACCTGTGGGCGAAGTGAACCAGCCGGCCTCCGGTGCTGGGAGGAACCAGCTGAGGGGGAGAGGCTATGCTGATGAAGTCAAAAACCCCACCCTGCTGAGCAGGGGCCGGTGGTGCAGGCTTGGGGGCTTGCTGCCTACGGGACCCGTTACCCCGTCCCTTGGCCTGCTGACCCTGTTGGGGAGCTGCGGAGGCCTGATATTGAGGGTAGTGTTTATAGGCAGCCGCCTTTCTCGGGTAAAAGGACTTCTTTCCCGAGCCCTTCTTTTTCTGGGAAGGGGCGGAGGTCTTCCTAGAAAGCCTAGTTCTGGTGAGAGTCTCCGTCTCGACTTGTGCAGCCTTTTCAGCCATGGGCTTGCCAAAGAGGTTCTCACCTCGGCAGGGGACATCGACCAACTTGTCCTGCACCCAGGGTTCAAGGTCAGACGACTGAAGCCAAGCCTGTCGGTGGGCACCGATGCCGGCTGCGGCCACACGAGCCGATGCTTCAAAGCCATCATAGGCTGCTCGGGACATGAATTTGGAGCATTCCCGAATACCAGTTGTCAAGGCCAGGAACCTCCGCAAAGGTTCCTCGGACAGCCCAGCGGAGAATCCGGCTACCTCTTTAGCCAGGTCTCTGAGATACATGCCCATGTAGAGCTGGTAGGTCTGGACCCGACAAGCAAGCATAGAGCCCTGGAAACACTTCTTACCGAGGCCATCCAGGTTACGGGCCTCCCTGCCAGGAGGCACCGAGGAGTGCATCTTCTGGCTCTTAAGCCTATGCATGGCCGATTCCACTACCATGGAATGGTGCGGTAGCTGTGCTTTTTGGAAGCCGGGACTCTTGCGGACTCGATAGATGGAATTGACCCGCTTGCTTAATACCGGCGACGATGCCGGACTCTCCCACATGCGGAAGAGTAGTCGTTCCAGCATGGGAGGAACCGGTACAGTAAAGTGTTCCCTGGCGGGAGAGTCATACTGAAGGGCGTCGAGCTCTTCGGCTCGAGGCTCCTCCTCGGGATCCGCAGGGAAGGCCAAAGCCTTGGCCATATCCCTGACGAAGTCCGAGAACCGGGCATCCTCCGGAGGGGACTGCTTCCGAGGTTCGGACTCAGGTGAGTCCGAGGGGACACACCGAGTCCGAAACGAATCAGGTGACTCTTCCTCTTCAGACTCCCAGGCTGACTCCGAGGAGGAATCGGTGGGGTCGGCTCGGGCAGGCGGAGGCGTCGGCTGCCCTGACACCGAAGGAGTCGGCGTCGACGACCTCGGTCCCGAACGGGAGGCCGAGGGTGACCTCGACCGAGGATCGACTCGAGTTCGCATGGACTCGAGGATCGGCTCGGTCTCCGGGGTCGACTTAGACGTCGACGTCCCGGCGGTCGGGGCAGCGGCGCCAGCGAGGCTAGCGATCAGTGCCCGCTGCTGGTCCATGAAGGCAGATAGTCTGCTCTCCAAGGCCGTCAACCTGAGTCCGACCTCAGGTGACCCAGCAGCCCCCGACTCGGGCCCCGACGGCGTCGGGCCCGACGTCGGACCCCTCGGAGGCGAGTCCAGGAGGACTACAGGACTTACCCGAGCAGGCAACTCTGACTCCAGACGAGGTCGCTTCGGGAGGTGCTCCTTCTCCAAAGACCCGGGACGGCTATCGGGGCTATGCGACCTGGCCCTCGCGAAGCCAGGAGCGTCCACCGACGCCGCCCTCGTGGGTTTTACCTTCCGTCGATGGTCCCCGGAGGGAGAACCCCTGTCGGAGGAACTTCGGCGATGGTCAGAGCTGGAACCTCTGGACGCCGAGGCCTCCGACGAGGTCCGGGTACGGCCAGGGTCAGCGAAGATTCGTTCCCGCTGGTGCCGCCGACTCCTTAACGCTTTGGAGGACATTTTGCTGCAGGCCCCACAGATCAGTTCTTCGTGATCCGGGCCGAGGCAGCGGAGGCAATTATCACGTGTGTCAGTGAGTGACATATTTCTGTCACACTGAACACACCGCTTGAAACCACTGGCAGCCATCGGGGGAAAAAGGGCCCCTGCAAGGTCAAAGGACCGGGCTGCCAGTGAAAAACCGAAAAACGAAACTGACCAAAAATCAGAAAAACCGAAAAATAACAGAAGGACTCGCAACGGCGTCGCGAGTCCGGGCAGGAAAAAGACCGGCGTCGAACCGAAGAAAGAAATAGAATAAATCACTAAAATCAACTTTTTCAGCGGGGACACGACGGGTACGTCTGTAGGGCTCCGCGGAAAAAAGAAGACTGGCTAAGATGGCACCCTTGGGCGGGAAGGAGACCGCGCATGCGCGCTGCAATTCCCAAAGGCTTTCTTTGAAAGCTGGGGAAAATTGCTCCGCGAGGGCTCCGTCGGCGCCGACGTCACCCATATGTGAGGACTGACTTCCTGCTTGGTCCTGGAGAATGCCTTACTTTGTGCTGCCTTTGCTCTGCCTGAATGCCGGATAGGGCAAGCATCCCTCCCCCGAGCACAACATGCGATCACGACCCCAAATGAGGATTTTGCAACCCCATTTGGCGACCCATAGTTTGGGAAACGCTGACCTAGACATCACCCAGTGTCTTAAGGAAGTTTCTTTCCTCTTCCCCTTAGATGTGCTTAATACCAGCGCTGGGGCACCTGACTGACTTTAAGGCCCTGGCTTCCAAATATCATGACTCTCTAAGACTGGTTGCTCTACTATCTGCTTCGATGTTATGAACGCCTAACACCAAGTTAATCCAAGTGATGAGCAAGCTGCTTCTTATTCCCTCCATTCAGATGTTCCTCAAAGGGTACAAATATCAAAGAGGGCACAGAAGGTGAAGCTAGATCTTCCTGAGCCACCAATTACAGCGGTGGCCCCCATTATCTCTATTCTCATCTTATTCCATTTTCCCCTCTAGGATATCTGAGACCTTTTTCGCAGCACATGCTAGTAGTCACTTCCACTTATAAATTCAAATTGGTATGGACAAGAGGCATCTTTCTTGTATCAGGCTCCCATTCTTTGGAACTCCCTACTTTTTGATATTCAGAAAGTAAGTTAAAAAAAAAAAAACCTTCTAAAAGCAGTTATTTCAACAATCCTATGCTGATCACCTAGGATCTACTATTTAATCGGCATGATTTATTTCTTGCTTTGTGTGTTCTGATTGTTAACATAGTATAATAAGTTTGGATTGTTGTTATGTTCCCCTGCCTCCCTCTTGTAACCTGATGACGGCTTTTACTATTATTATTTCTTTTATTACTGTTATCTTATCGCTGGATTTTTGATGGGCTGTAACCCACTATGGTGTCATTTTTAATATCTAAATGGTGGTATAACAAATATTTATAACTAAATAACTATTGGTGACCTGGACTTGGGCCCTTTGAGACCAATATATCCTTTCTGACTTTCAGGAAAATGAAAGGTCCGCTCTTCAGGGGTACGTTATAAATATAGCAGCAGCCACTATCTGTGTGCTCTTGGGATCATGAGCTTGATAAGGTACAACAGAGGTTCCCAACTCCAGTCCTGGAGGGCCAAACACCATTTAGGTTTTCAGGCTGTCCCTAATGAATATGCATGAGATACATTTGAATACAATGAGGGCAGTGCATGCAAACGCATCTCATGCATATTTACTAGGGACAGCCTGAAAACCTGAATGGTGTTTGGCCCTCCAGGACAGGAGTTGGGAACCTCTGAGGTACAATGTCAGTGCCCCTTAACCTCTGCTCATTGCCCAGTAGAGATCTTCAATGCAAAGTCTGAAGTAGTATAATCCTGCATCTTCAACAGGTAGGTGTCATGTGATGTCAAATTCTGAGGGGGTTCTATCAACACTTCGATCGATCAAAGTCTTCTATGCTAATATATCCCCTAGCATCTCATACAGTTCGAGGGTCCTTTGGTTCGAAGCACCATAGATCAGACTGAAATCAAAAAGCCTTTCCTTCTGCTCTTTATAGACACAAAGCCTGCAGGTCATCTGTCAACATAAATTACACTGATAAGGTGCATAATCTGGGCCCAGGAACTGCAAGAACCCAGTTGCGTGTATCCCCACCAGATATGGTTTTGCTGTACCGCCCAAACAGCATTAAGCTGGGCCATTTCACAAAAAACAGAAAAAAAAGGAAAGTAGCTCTGGTGCCATCAAATGACTCAGTTTTAAAAGCAAAAGGCAGGATACTTCCGGTGACATGGTGAGCTGAGTGGGACGCTTCCCTCTTAGCTCCAGAGCCCGCTCCTTCCCCCCATCTATTTTACTAAGCTTTGGCTGATAATTTACTGTTCCGAAGTGGGGGAGCATCTTTGCTGCTGACGGGGGTTTTATTGTGTCATGTACCTGCTTCGGGGAGAGACCCGCATGGCGACCAAAACCCCTAGACGAGAGCGGCCACGTGGAGGAGAGACCAAAATGGCGGAAGGGGCTCAAGACGGCCTGGTGCCAGTGGCCGCAGCTACGATGGTGGCAGAGGTTTCCAAGGTGATGGTGGAAGCGTTAGAGGACCGCCTTGGGGCTTGGCAACGCAGATTAATGCGGTGGCCCAAGCGGTATCGGAATTTACTTGCCGAGTAGAGCACGCGGAGCGCCGCATTGATTCTCTTGAGGATATGCGGGTGCAAGATGAGGCTCGGATTAAGAAGCTGGAGGAGGCCTTGGTGAAACAACAAGACAAGTTGGAGGATTTGGAGAACCGGAGTAGGCGCAAGTTACCCAAGTTATCCAAGACTGAAGTGGTATTTAAAGGTGATACTGCAGAGGAATTGAGAGAAATATCGCTACACCGGGAAGATATATTACAACTATTTGATAAACTGAATAGTAGCAAATCACCTGGACCGGATGGTATACATCCCAGAGTGTTGAAAGAACTGAAATATGAGATTGCAGACCTGCTATTGGTAATCTGTGAACTTTCATTAAAATCATCTGTAATACCTGAAGATTGGAGGGTCGCCAACGTAACACCAATTTTTAAAAAGGGTTCCAGGGGTGACCCGGGAAATTACAGACCGGTGAGCCTGACGTCAGTACCAGGGAAAATGGTAGAAACCATCATAAAGAACAAAATTACACAGCATGTAGATAGTCATGGCCTAATGGGAGACAGCTAAAATGGCTTTAGACAAGGAAGATCTTGTCTTACTAATCTGATATGTTTTTTTGAAGGTGTGCATGAACAGGTAGACAAAGGTGAGTCGGTTGATATAGTGTATCTGGACTTTCAGAAAGCTTTTGACAAGGTCCCCCATCAGAGACTTTTGGCGAAGCTAAAAAGTCATGGGAAAGGAGGCAGTGTACTATTGTGGATCGGGAATTGGTTAAAGATAGAAAGCAGAGGTTAGGGCTAAATGGCCAATATTCCCAATGGAAAAAGGTGAATAGTGGAGTATCCCAGGGATCTGTACTGGGTCCGCTACTTTTTGACATATTCATAAATGACCTGGAAGAGGGAATAACTAGTGAGGTTATCAAATTTGCAGATGACACAAAACTGTTTAAAAAGTTGTTAAAACCCAAGTGGATTGTGGAAAACTGCAGGAGGATCTGGATAAATTGGAAGACTGGGCATCCAAATGGCAGATGAAATTTAATGTGGACAAGTGCAAAGTTATGCACCTAGGAAAGAACAACCCACACTATAGTTACACGATGCAAGGCTCCACATTAGAAACCACCACCCAGGAAAAAGATTTAGGAGTCATCGTGGATAACATGTGGTTAGGACAAGGTACTTCAGGTCGGAGGGCCGGGGGTTCAAGTCCCACCTGGGGACAGCAATCTCAGGCCGGAGGGACTGGGATTTCTAGTCCTATAGGTACTCCTTGTGGTCTTGGGCAAGCCACTTAACCCTCCATTGCCCATGTTCCCTGTAAGTATTAGCGTATGTGTGTCATATCCCCTCGTGTTAAATGTATCTCCCAATTGACCGCTTTGACCCGGTGAAAAGCGGGATATAAATACAGCTAAATAAATAAATAAACAACATGTTAAAACCCTCCGCCCAGTGTGCAGCGGCGGCCAAGAAAGCAAATAGAATGCTAGGTATCATAAGGAAAGGGATGGAGAATAAAACAAAGGATATTATAATGCCTCTGTATCGCTCCATGGTACGACCGCACCTTGAATATTGTGTACAATTCTGGTCACCGTATCTTAAAAAGGACATAGCGTTATTAGAAAAAGTACAGAGAAGAGCAACCAAATTGGTGAAGGGGATGGAAGGCTACTCCTATAAAGAGAGGCTAAAAAGGTTAGGGCTCTTTAACCTGGAAAAGAGACGGCTGAGGGGAGATATGATAGAGGTCTATAAATTAATGAATGGAGTGGAACAGATAAACGTGGATCAATTGTTTACGCTATCAGAATATAGGAAGACTAGGGGACATGTAATGAAGCTACAGGGTAAACTATTTAAGACAAATAAGAGAAAATATTTTTTCACTCAACGTGTAATCAAACTCTGGAATCTGTTACCGGAGGATGTAGTAAGTATAGCTGGGTTTAAAAAAGGTTTGGACAAGTTCCTGGAGGAAAGGTCCATAAACTACTATTAAAAAGGGACTCAGGATATCAATGCTTGACCCAGTACAAGCATTGTGGAACCTGTGTCTTTTGGGGATATTGCTAGGTACGTATGACCTAGATTGGCCACTGTTGGAAACAGGATACTGGGCTTGATGGACCTCGGTTGATTGGTATCGAAGAATCTGTGCATGAGAAGGACCTACGGCACTATCTGGAAAATTGGCTGCCTGCTAATTTGCCCCTGGCTGATGATGTGGGGGGGATTGTCTTGGAAAGAGCGCACCGGTTGGGGCCTTACCGGGCTGGAGATCACAGGCCCAGGGCTGTGATTGCCCGCTTCTTAAATGCGGCGCAGAAAGAAGGAGTTCTGTGAGCCTCGCGGCAGTCGAGACGCTCCGGTGCCAATGCCTGCAAGATTCTGATTTTTCAGGATTATTCGGCTGGTGTCTCGTTACGGCGTAAGGTCTTCAAAGAGGTCTGTGGCCGGTTGGTGGAGCGCGGCCTCCGATTCACCCTGGCTTATCCTGCGATCCTGCGAGTGGACTGCGACGGTGGGCGTCGGGTGTTCTCTTCCCCGGAGGAAGCGCTGGACTACTACAACAGTCTTGGCTGAGTGTTGAGGCCATGGGGCGGTGAGTGCCGCGCTCCTTTTGATGCTATAGTTCTCCTGGACCAGCATTTGTGGACATTGTTTCATGGTGACTTGCAAGTTTCTGCTACTGGACCCATGGCCTGTCAGGGGTACCTCTCCCTTTTGGAGCACGGGCTTACAGCTTGCCCTTGAGCGGGTCAGGCTCTTCAGGAGGTTCATGATACTATTGGACTCAGTTCTCTGTTCTATAATTTATTTTATGTTTTGGGGGACTTCTCTAACATTTTATGGCCGTGTTGCATACCGTGATGTGGCCTGGATGGCAGAGATGTATGGTTTCTTTTTGGGGGGGAGATTACTCGATTTCTCGTACTTTTCACTCTAGTAATTCTTTCTCTGTTCATTTTGACTTTTAATTTTCTTCATTCCCTTTAATTCTTTAATATTATTTTATCTCATGTTCCTGTTCCGCTTACTTTTACTTTTCAATATTACATCTTACTCATTTGGCATTGAATAGTATATCTTTGTAGTATTGTTAATTATGTGCTTATAATGTAATATAAGATGTCTCCGGGCCATGGATACTGCATATAGGGGACCCTGTCTTGGCGACCTGGGGGGGAGATCCCCTCCCGGTCCTGCATGTTCAATTTGAGGTGCGGTGGCATGGCCTCTGGCCTGTCTCTCTTGTCTGGGCCCTGGGCTTCCTGTTCTTTTGATAGGCCTGTTCTTTTGATAGGCCCAGTTCATATCTTCTTAGCTAGGCTGGAGTGAGTATATTGGATGCGGTATCTTGGCGTTTTGCCATGTCGCTCTGGCTTGGGCGCGGGAGATGTGAACTGAAGTCTGGGTAATGAGACTGGGGATCACTATTCCAAGTCTAAGTAAGCCTCTGATTATTGGGGAAGTTCCTGCTATTATCGTTAGGGCTCTTTTCTGGAGGGGCTAAACGTGGAGATTCTGAGGTTATGATGGTTTGGGGATTCCTTGTTAGTTGCTGAGTGACTTAGGGGGGGAGGGTTAGCTGGGTGTTTAGTGTGGGGTTTGGGGTTGACTCAAAAATGCACAGGTGCTTGGCAGAGTGGGAGTAGCTGGAGTGGATGTGTGGTTGGGGGGAGGGAGGGGGGCTCTGCATGTTCAGGAAGTCAAGGTGGGGCCAGCGGTGGTAGACTGGCGGTTGGTGGATGGTAGGGATGTTGGGTCGCTTGGGGGGGGGGCAGGGGAAGGTAGATGGGGGGGTTGGGATAGTGGGGATAACGGGTTGGTAAAGGGAAGGGGTGCGGAGGTAGGGAGGATTAGGTACGAATTTTGCTGGATGGGTTTGCTTGAGGCGGTGGAAGGATGTCAGTGTGTTTGTGTGTGGGCATGGCTGCTTTGGGGTGATTGGATGTTGCTGATATGGGGGGGGACCTTTGCCTGGTTGAGTGGTGGATTTTTGTTCTACGGAGCTTATCCTATGTACTGTGTCCTGGGTAGTGGCATTCGGCTAGCATCTTGGAATGTTTGTGGTTTGGGTTCCCTGGTGAAGCACTATAAAGTGTTTCAGCATTTGAAACGTCAGCAGCTTGATGTTATAATGTTGCAGGAAACCCACCAGACGGCGGCGGAATATGCGAAATTGGGTAAGGGTCACATAGCTCATGTATACGGGGCTCCAGCTGTGGGGAAGAAATGGGGTGTGGTCATACTAATTGCCAAATCCGTTAGCTGGACTGAGGAGCGTGTGGTCTTTGATGCGGAGGGCCGATATGTCTGTGTGTGGGGGCTGTTAGATGGTAGGAAAGTTGCTTTGTGCTCGGTCTACGGGCCTAATGTGTATGAAGCCCGCTTTTATCAGGCTATCACCCGTGTCTTGGCGGACACCAGTGGCTACCAGGTCATATTGGGAGGAGATTTTAATGAAGTATTGGATGCTGGTATGGATCGCTCGGGTTCGGCCGGGAGTGGGAGTCAGAAAACCCGAAAGAGATTGTGGGGGATCTGTGAAGCGCATAAGCTACTGGATATTTGGAGAGTTTTGCATCCCGGGGACCGGGACTATACTCATATGTCCAGGGCTCACGGAACATGGTCCCGCATTATTTTTTGATTTCAGATTCGTTGTTCAGCTGGACCTCGCGGGCAGAGATTGAGCCTTCCATCCTTTCGGATCACGCGATGGTAATCTTGGAGTTGCGCAATCGTAGTTCATCCCGGACTCGGCTTTGGAGATATCCGTTGGATCTTTGTGGGGATGCGCATTTTGAAGCACATCTTCGGGATCGTTGGAGGGAATATGCGGCATTCAATGCTCAGCCGGGGATTTCTCCCGCCCTTTTTTGGGAGGCGGGCAAGGCTGTTCTTCGCGGGGAAATTATTAGCTTTCAAGTTTGCGGTGCAAGCAGTTGAACCAGCGGATTCTTCTTTTAGAGCGGGATCTGGGTAAAGCACGGAAGGTGGTGGCTGGGCATAAAACGGCAGCAAATCAATGTAAGCTGCAGGAAATTCAGACTGAACTGGAGCTGCTTCTTCACCGGAGGGCTCAAAAATCCATGTTGTATTATAGGTATAAGTTGTACCAACACGGGAATAAGGCGGGGAAGTTGATGTCTTCCTTGGTAAGGCCAGCAGGGGGTTCTCGGCATATTGGGGTTATTAGGCATGCTGATGGGACACTTCGACGGGATGCGGTGGATATTGAGAATGTTTTTACAGATTTTTTCCGGCAACTCTATGCGAGTGATGGGGATAAGGAGCAAGAGGGTCGCACCTTTCTTGAAAGATGTGTCTTGCCGCGGCTCTGTGATGAGCATTTAGAGGTTCTGAATCAGCCCATCACGGGGTGGGAGGTACAGGTGGGGATTAAGAATCTGAAGAATGGGCGGGCGCCTGGGGTTGATGGATACCGTAGAGAATTCTATAAGGTTTTGGGAGATGCTATCGTGGCTCCCCTGGTGGGGTATTATGAGGATTTGGTGCAGAGGGGAGAGTTCCCTTTTGAGGCTAACAAGGCCTTGGTCACTATTTTGCCTAAACCGGGGAGGGACCCACTTCTGCCGGGCTCGTATCGTCCTATTTCGCTCCTCAATGTGGATATTAAGCTCCTAGCTAAAATTATGGCTGATAGGCTAGCGATGTACCTGCCGACCCTGATACATCGTGATCAGGTGGGCTTCGTGCGGGGTCATCATGCGGCGTACAATTTACAACGCATCTTACTTTCTATCTGTGCGGGACAGGAGGCTGGGCACCGATCTTTACTTATCAGTTTCGACGCCGAAAAAGCGTTTGATAGGGTCAATTGGGGCTTCATGTATCAAGTGCTAGAGGCGATGGGGTTTACGGGTTTCTTTGTGGATGTGGTGCAATTATTATATGCAAATCCGATAGGAGCCATTATGGTGAATGGGGGTATGTCCGCTGACTTTGGTATTCAGAAAGGGACTCGCCAGGGATGCCCGTTGTCCCCACTCTTATTTGTTTTGACGCTGGAACCCCTCTTGATTCAGATTCGGAATGCCTCGCAGTTTTGCGGCGTTAGGGTGGGGAGGGAGGAGTTTCGTGTTGCAGCCTTCGCTGATGATTTGTTAGTGCATTTGGGGGACCCCTATACTGGGCTGCCCAGTCTGTTACAGCTTATTCGGGACTATGGGGTGCCCTCAGGGTTTCGACTTAATCTTGATAAGTCTGAGGCAATGTTAGTGGGGTCTGGAGGGCAGCCGGGCTGGCAGGGCGACTTCCCTCTGAAGTGGGCAGCGGGGTACTTTAAGTATCTGGGAATCTATTTGCCGGCGAACTTAGGGGATCTCTATCACCTTAATGTTTCTAAAATACTTAGTGCTGTGACGGTCAGTGTAGATAAATGGCGAGACTTGCCGTTATCATTAGGGGGTCGTGTAGCTTTGCGTAAGATGGCAATCTTCCCTAAGATATTATATCTGCTTCAGATCCTCCCGTTGTTTTTAAAGCGCTCCGATCTTCGACGGCTGGAGCACCTGTTCAACCGGTTTCTTTGGCAAGGGCGTAGGCCTAGGGTGCGTATGGAGGTACTCCGGCAGCCTTGGTCGTTGGGTGGGATAGGATTCCCCGACATAAGGAAATATAATATTGCTTGCTTGCTGCGGTATGTTCGGGACTGGATGTGGGACTTGGAGGATTGCTCCCCATTGGGGATGCTTAAGGCGGCGGTGAAACCCTTTCACTTGCGGTATCTTTTACACACTAAAACAGGGGGTTGACTGGGGACATTCGGGAGATTATATTGGATCCTATGCGGAAAGCATGGCGGTGTTTTTGCTCTGGGCGCCGGATCTCGGCGTTCCATTTACCCTATCTTCCCATAAGGGGTAATGCTGATTTCGCGCCGGGCATGGGAGGGTCTCACTTTGCACAGTGGGACCGGCTGGGGATAGTGAATTTGGAACATGTGTTAACCCCAGACGGGGGGGGGGGAGATGGAAGATTTCTCTGTGCTTAGTCAACAATACTCTTTAGGGGCAAGGATGTTTTTCTGTACGCACAAATCCGGAGTTACATTCGTAGGCTCCCCGGGGAGGCTTTGCGGGGTGAGATCTGCTTGGAAATCGAGCTGGCTCTTCTGGGGGGAGAGCTGGGGGCGCGTGTGTCCGGGCTGCACAAAATGTTATGGGATGGGGTTCCGCCTATTGCTGTGGATGGGTTGGCGGTTGCTTGGACTACGGATTTAGGGGAAGAGGTGAGTGTTGAGGGGTTACTGGGCGGCTTGACCGCTATTCCGTCCCCGAGTGTGATGGTGCTCCATAGAGACACCCAGTATAAAATACTGTGTCGCCTATATTTTGCCCCTCTGCGGGCGTGGCGTGCCGGGGTAGGTGGAACCCATTGCTGTCCTCGGTGTGGAGAACCCAGAGCTACGTTGGGTCACATGTTCTGGCATTGTTTGTGGGTTCAGGTTTTCTGGGGGCAGGTACAGACCTATCTGTCTAACTGTCTCCAGCTGCCAGTGCCTTTGAGTGCTAAGAATATTGTGTTGGACCTTTGGGAGGACACGTGGGGGGGAGATCTGGGGCCTGTGGGATTGTGATGGCTACGGTTAGTGTTGGTGACTGCTCGCATGACTGTGTTACAAAAGTGGATGGATGCTAAGGGGCCCACGTATGGAATCTGGAGAGTGCAGCTTCATAAGGTCCTGCTTATGGAAAAATTGCATGCTAGTGGGAAGGTGAGGAGATGGCAGCGTTTCTTGGAGGGCTGGGGACCCCATCTACATTCGTTACCTTGGAGAGTTCGTAGTCGAATTCTGAGCGGGCCCTGAAGGGTTAGTTTTTATGTGATGGCATGCACGTCCATTGTTGGATGCAAACCTTATTGTGTGGATCTGTTGGGGATTGGGGGGGTGGGAGGAGTGGGAGGGGCTGGTTTACTAGGGGGGGTGGATAGAACGGGAGACTGTAGGGATGCCGTTTAGATAATGGCGATGGGCTTAGAAGCAGAGTTCACCCTGGGCCTGTCGATATTCATACCGTATTACTTTGTTGGGCTTGCTGTGTTATATGCTTTTGTTGTCTGGGAATGGGGGGGGAAACAAGGGGGGGGGGCTATGTTTATTTTTGTTTCCTTGCTTCCTTGGTTATGTACCATTGCTTTATAGAAATTACACTTACCTGGTAATTGTAGTTCCTGGAGGATCCAGTTTAGTCCTCCACAGCGGGTAGTGCACCTCCTCCTGCAGCTAGGAGACTGGACCAATCAAACTCTTCTATATGATGTATACTGCTGGAGCTCCCATCAGCCTCCCAGTGAACCGTCAACAAGCAAACTCAAGAGAACAAAACTGATAACACACAAAGAAAACCCTCCCCTAATAAACCCGACTCCTTCCCCAAACGAGGGAGCCGGAACTGTGCACATCGCGTCGCCCTGGACCACTGAGCAAAGAAAGGCGTTGCGACACCATCAATGGAAAGGAAGACAGGAAGAGAGGAGCAAGGAGCGCGAAAAGACTCCGGGCTCGAGGAAGGTCAGACAACCAGCAAGAGCAGCTCAAACGCACCCGATGGCAGCGCGCCGGCCAGAAATAAGAACTCGCGGGAGGGAATGAGGACTAAACTGGATCCTCCAGGAACTACAATTACCAGGTAAGTGTAATTTCTATTTCCTGAGCGGCTATCCAGTTTAGTCCTCCACAGCGGGATGTAACAGAGCAGTATTCAGCGGGAGGGACCACCCCATCCGGCACGCAACACCGCAGAACCAAAGCCGGCATCTCGAGAAGCGAGAACATCGAGCCTGTAGTGTTTACTAAAGGCATGGAGCGACGACCAAGTAGCCGCTCTACAAATGTCCACTGGCGGAACTAAACTGTGCTCTGCCCAGGAAGTCGCTTGCGCCCGAGTAGAATGGGCCCGCAAGCCAAACGGAACCACCTTCCCATGCAAAATGTACGCCAACGCAATCGCTTCTTTAATCCAGCGTGCAATAGAAGACTTTGACGCCGCCTCCCCCTTACGTTTACCGCCGAATAGAACGAACAGGTGATCCGTCTTACGAAACGATTCGGTGACTCTGAGATATCGGCGGAGTACCCGCCGAACGTCGAGACAATGCAGCTCAGGAGTCGCAGCCGTATCCGGGGAGGCTAAGACCGGAAGAAAAACGGCCTGATTCAGATGAAAAGGGGAAACCACCTTAGGAAGGAAAGAAGGAACAGGTCGCAAGATCACTCGATCCCTAGAGAACGACAAGAATGGCTCACGACAGGAAAGCGCCTGCAACTCCGAGATACGCCGAGCCGAACAGATGGCTACCAAGAACACCGTCTTCAACGTGAGATCCTTGAGAGAAGTCTGCTTGAGAGGCTCAAAAGGCTGTTGAACTAAAGAGCGCAACACCAAATTCAAGTCCCAAGGAGGAACAAGAACCCTGCGCGAAGGACGCAAACAAAGCACGGCCCGCAGGAAACGCTGCACATCCGCGTGGGCCCCCAGGGGAAGTCCCAATACTCTACCCCTGTAACACGCGAGGGCCGCCAATTGTACCTTCAAAGAACTAGCAGCTAGACCCTTGTCAAAACCGTCTTGCAAAAAGCAGAGAATGGTCGGGATGGAAGCCGTCGTGGCTCGAAGACTGCAGCGCGAACACCAATCCTCAAAAATACGCCAGATGCGCACGTACGCGAGAGATGTAGACGGTTTACGCGCACGAAGGAGAGTCGCAATAACCGCCGCCGAATAGCCCCGCCGTCTCAACCGAGCCCTTTCAATAGCCAAACCGTAAGCGAGAACCGAGCCACCTGCGGCATCCGCAGCGGTCCCTGAACCAGGAGATCCGGCAAGGACGGTAATCACCACGGCTGCCCGGCGAGAAGCCGTATCAGATCCACGTACCACGGACGGCGGGGCAAATCCGGAGCCACCAGAAGAACATTTCCCGGATGCGCCTCTATGCGTTGAATCACCCGTCCGATCAACGCCCACGGAGGAAAGACAGAGGAGCCCGGCGGACGGCCATGGTTGAAGGAGAGCGTCTATGCCCTTGGACATGGGTTCCCGGCGCCTGCTGAAGAACCGAGACGTTTTTGCCGACTGGAAGGTCGCCATGAGATCCATGATCGGCGGCCCCCATCTGCGTACTATTTGAGAGTAGACCTGCGGATGGAGTTCCCACTCTCCGGCATCCACGCGCACCCTGCTGAGGAAATCCGCCATCACATTCTCCTTCCCCGCGATATGCACCGCCGAAATCGCGAGAAGCCGAGGCTCCACCCACTGGAACAACAAATCGGTCTCTTCCTCCATCGCTCTGCTGCCTGTGCCGCCCTGACGGTTGAGATATGCCACCATTGCGGCGTTGTCGGATAGAATTCGTACGGCCCGTCCGACCACGGAGGACTCGAATGCCTGAAGCGCCCACCGCACCGCTCGTAACTCGAGACGGTTGATCGACCAAGTCATTTCCTGAGGCGCCCACTGCCCCTGCGCGAAGCGACTGTCGCAATGAGCTCCCCAGCCCGTCAGGCTCGCATCGGTTATGACTGGCAACCAGAGGGGCTGTTCCAGAGGGATCCCCGCTTGCAACGTCTCCGAGTTCAGCCACCAACGGAGGGACCGCCTTACTCGTCTCGGGCAAGGCAACCGTCTGCTCATCGAATCCGTTTGATTCGACCAACGCCGCAAAAGAGCCCGTTGCAGGGGACGCATATGAAACCGGGCCCAGGGAACTACATCTAGCGTCGCCGCCATCGTTCCCAAGACCCGAAGGTACCACCAAGCTGACGGGGCTGGAAAGGCTAAAAACTTTCGAATCAGAAGGCGTAAGCCTTGAGCCCGGCGATCCGGTAGAAAAACCAGCCCCCGCGCTGTATCGAAGCGAACGCCGAGGTATTCTAGTGACTGAGTTGGAACTAAGTGGCTCTTTTTGTGGTTGACCACCCAACCGAGAGACCGCAGCAGAGCGATGACTTTGTTGGTGGCGAGCAAACTCTCCGCCTCGTCCTTTGCACGAATAAGCCAATCGTCGAGATAAGGGTGAACCAAGACACCCTCCTTTCGCAAGGCCGCCGCCACGACCACCATGACCTTGGTAAATACTCGAGGTGCCGTGGCAAGACCGAAGGGCAGCGCCTGAAACTGGTAGTGACCCCATGGAAGAGCAAACCGCAGGAATCGTTGATGAGCCGCCCTGATCGGAATATGCAAATAGGCCTCTGTAAGATCGAGAGAGGTAAGAAACTCTCCCTGATGCACCGCTACCAGTACGGATCTGAGCGTTTCCATGCGAAAGTGAGGTACTCAAAGGCAACGATTCACCCCTTTGAGATCTAGAATAGGACGAATAGCCCCGTCCTTCTTTGGCACCACGAAATAAATAGAGTACCGACCTGCACCGAGCTCGGAAGCCGGAACAGGCACCACTGCCCCCAGATCTAGGAGACGGTTTAAAGTTACGCGTACGGCGGACAGCTTCTGAGGACCCTTGCAGGGCGAGAGAACGAAGGCATCGCGAAGAGGACACGCAAATTCCAACGCGTAGCCCTCCCGGATGATTTCTAGGACCCACTGGTCCGAAGTTATTTGGACCCAGGAAGAAAGAAAATGATGAAGACGACCCCCTATCACTGGACCTTCTTCCGGGGTCCGCCTCGCTTCATTGTGGCTTGCGATTAAAGGAAGAAGAGGAGGAAGGGGAGGCAGAGGAGAAACCTCTCCCCGCTCCTCGAAACCCTCGAAATCCCGATGATCGAGAGACAAGGCGTCCGCGTTGGAAACTCCCAAATCTAGGAGATCGGAATCTGCGAAAATCCCGAAACTGACCCCTGACCGAAGACAGACCTCTAAGTTGACGAGGCTTATCCTTCGGAAGTCTCCCACCTTTAGACTCTCCGAGGTCCTTGACCAACTTATCCAGATCGTCGCCAAACAATAGCTTGCCCTTAAAGGGAAGTTTACTGAGACGCGCCTTAGAGGAGCCATCAGCTGCCCAATTACGCAGCCAGATAGATCGTCGCACCGCAACGACCGAAGCCATACTGTTAGCCAAAGTCCGAATCAAGTCATAGTGAACATCCGCCAAATAGGCAGAACCCGACTCTAAGCGGGCCACTTCTATCAACCCTTGTTGGTCAAGATGGGAGTCCTGACGCAAATGCTGTGCCCAACGCAAAAAAGCTCGGGAAACCCAGGCCCCACAAATGGAAGTCTGCAATGCCAGGGCATTAGTCTCGAAGGCCTGCTTCAACAAACCATCCACTCTTCTATCCTGGGTGTCCTTCAAGGCCACACTGCTCTCAACCGGAATGGTAGTCTTTTTAGTCACTGCGGAAACCGCAGCGTCAATACGTGGGGAACGAAATTTCTCCTTGTCCTTGTCTGCCAGTGGGTAAAGACGATTCATTGTTCGGATACCCTTCAAACCGGAGTCAGGGCGATCCCATTCAGCCTGGATCATCTGGTCGACCACCCGGTGGAGTGGGAACACTGTTTGAGAATCACAGACCGCCTGAATAAGAGGGTCCTCAATCTCATCGTCCGCGGGACGCCCGACCGTGAGATTCAGGGCTTGCAAAGACTCTGTGATCAAGGGGAGCAACTCCTCTCTGCGAAAGACTCGTATAATGCGAGCCTGCTCCTCCGGCTCCTGAATCTCCCCTTCTTCCAAGTCCTCGACACGGTCGCCAGTCTCTACATCAGACCAGTCCTGTTCCTGCCAAGGATCATCCGAAGGCTCCACGTCAGAAAGCCGAGGCCGCTTAGCAGCTTTAGGGGCACCGTCCTTCGTCTCCTCCGCCTGGAGAGAAGGCGGAAGCGAAGGGACCCCGCCGGGATCAGCCCCTCTCCCCAAGCGGCCCCTTTGAAAGGCCTGATGCATCAGCAGAACGAATTCTGGGGAAAAATCACCCCAGAGAGCCTCACTAGCCCCCGTAGCCGTAGCACTCCCAGGCGCCGAGGAGACCGGGGCAAGGGAAGGAACGAGAGCCTCTGGAGACAGCTCAACCCCTGCTGGGACTGGGGCAGTTCCGGACTCCGGAGGGTCACTGGCGTCCATGGGCTGCTGCAGTCCAGAAGAAACGCAGGAGCAGCGCTTGCAAACTCCCGCTTCCGAAAGAGAGCCCTTGCGGGAGCCACAGATGACACACTGCGGTCGCCGGGACATGGGTCAGGGATAAGAATGGAGGACTTGCCTGAAGCCTCTGCTGTAATAGGAATGGAGAGCAAAAACAAATATATTTATGCCGTTTTTTTTTTTTGTTTTTTTTTTGTCACAGAGTAGCACTGGGCAGCACCACCAGTCTGAAGAAAGCCAAAAAATATATGCTAGGCAATCAAACGGGACCTCCCAGGACCCTGCACAGCCCTGTCCCGATGAAAGAAAAAACAGAGCCGAAAACAAAATGGCCGCCGGCACAACGAGGCTAAGAAAAAAGGGCGCGAAAATCAATGAAATGAAGTAAAATAAAATAGAAAATAAACTTTAGCGAAATCGCAGGCCTAAGCAAAGTGGAAAAAAAGAAAAAACTGCCCAAAAGGACACTTACCGCGAATCGAGGGAGGAGCAGAGCACCGGAGCTGACTGAGTTAAAGGGAGAAGCAAGGGACCCGCGGTGAGAAATACAACCGACAGGAACACTACAGAATAAAGATTGCTCTTAAAATTGCATCACCATTAAATAGTCTCCCAAATAAAGAAATTAGAGAAAGTGATGCTGATGGTGGCCAGAGCCTCCCTCCGAACTGTCCTGGAGGTGAGATCACAGGCAACAAGTACAGCTGACCTGCTTTAGCTAAGCAGTGAGCAGACGGTCAGTGCAAGCTCAGCTCCCTCCTAGTAAGGCATTTAAAGGTACAGACCCTCAAGTACAAAAACAAATAAAGCAGAACAAATGAAATAAAAATAAAAGTGACAGATCTAAGAACCCCCAAAGTGAGCCCACAGAAGGCTCACACCGCCTCCTGCTGCAAGGAGACTGGACACACTGGGGGGCTGATGGGAGCTCCAGCAGTATACATCATATAGAAGAGTTTGATTGGTCCAGTCTCCTAGCTGCAGGAGGAGGTGCACTACCCGCTGTGGAGGACTAAACTGGATAGCCGCTCAGGAACTGTAATTTGCCTCATGGTGCATAGTTGTATTTGTTGTATTTGCTGTTGTTTGGATGGTTGAATAAAAAAGATTTAAACATAAAAGCAAAAGGCACAGCCAAATGGATGAGTACTAAAAAAGGGCAGCAAACAAGCAAAAACAGAAAAACAAGAACACAGGTTTATGGACCTTTTTTGCACAAGTACTACAAAGGAAAGAAGGGCTCACACACAAGAAAGTTATATATTTAGAAAAATTACATATATTTAAGGAGTTTTAGTTATGATGATAGGAAAATCATCTAGTGAGCTTAGTGGAAAATTGACAACTGGGGAGGCCCCATATGGTGACATGGTATAGGAAATGATGCACATGTGCAGTGGTGTCACACAAGGCTTATAGAAATTTTAGCTGGGGGACGTTTTGCCCTGCACAGACTCCATTAGATGCCATCCAATTGTGAGGACATGACAGACTTCTTGGAGAATATTGGCTCCTCATTTAAAACAGTTGAGTATCAAGTTTCTACAGATAAAAAGGAAAATAGGGGACAGAAAAATACCTACTGTACCTGAATGTAACTCGCCTTGAGCTCTGAGAAAAGCGTGAACTAAATCTAATTCCCCCTTAGGAATATAAACTACACCTGAACTGGACCCATAATGTGAATCAGCAATGGTCAATTTTTTTTAAAAAATTAATAGAACCATAGTTAAATAAGATGGGCATCTCTAGAGAAATTTTCAAAAGCTTAGGAAATTCTACTAAAATGAAAATGTAAAGATGTCTTTATCCTATTCTCAGTGATGTTTCACCGTTGTTAGTGTTTAAACAGTTCCTGTAAGTAATCTGAAAATTCCACCTCAATAGACAAGTCCTGTCTTCCTGGTTGCTGGAAATCGGTATCTTCAGTCTGCTAACACTACTGGATTGTTTCCATTCTGCTACATGCCTGCTGTGATCTGGACTGTTCCCTCAGTCTGCTAACGCTACTGGACTGCTTCCCCTTTAAGTGAGACCTGCTTTGAACTGTTTTACTATCTGCTGGTTGTTGTGGACTTGGAATGCTCTGCTTCAGTAGCCTTGACTGGTCTTGCAGCTGATTGCAGACTCTAGCAGTGCATCGGGACCCATGGCATGTCCCAGTGAAAGCGGGAGGGCTTCATGGGAGGCAGACATCGCCGCATAAAGTGGCAGCTCTGGCTAAGGCATTGCGCCTCAGGCGGCATGCCTAAGGGGCCTTAGTGGACCCTCTTGTGGGGAGAGCAGGCTCCTTCTCTCCTGTCTGAGATAATTGGTGGGGAGCGAGGGTGGATTAGTGGATCTTTGGTTTTGTGCATGATGGCTGGGGGGATTTGGGTGATAGGTGGTGGTTTGTACTGTAGATTTTGGTGTGGTGTTGGGGTGAGCGCTGCGGGAAGGATTGTGAGAGCATGAGGAATGGTGTGTTGAGGGGATCAGGGGAGTGTGTTTGGTTCCCTGTGCTTGGGGGAGGGGGGAGGGGGGAGAGAGAGAGTTATGTGAAGGGTGGTGGTAGAGTCTCTGTGAGGCAATAGGGGAGGCTGAGGGTTGTGAAACTGGTGATGACAGACAGTAGTTGCCTGGGTCTTGAGAGTTGGTGGCCCTGTGCGTTGGTGAATGTGCACTCGTTAGCTCCAAAGCTGTAGCTTGTACAGGACCTACTGGCAGCTGAGAAGCTGGATTGTCTTTTTATGATGGAAACCTGGGTGAGAGGGCAGGGGGTTGGTGGAAGGTTTTGTGGAACAGTCCAGTTATGTGAGGATACAAATGGGCCGGCAGGGTCGCAGGAGTGGGGGGGGGGGGGGGGAGGGTTATGGATTTGGTATGTAAGCAAATTTAGGTGCAGCATGAATGTGTGTCTTTTCCACAGGGAGTGGCTGGCATCTTTTTGCAAGTGGGGAAAGGAGGGTGGGGGTGGGATTCTGTTGGTTTATTGTTCACCAGGGGTGGCCTGGGAGGTGTGGGAATAACTGGCAGAAGGTATTTTGGTTAAGGCCATGTGGCGGTGAGATTTGTTCTTAGTAGGGGACTTTAATGTGCATGTAGATGTTACTGGGGATGAGAAAGCAGCTTTTCTGTTGTCCTCACTTGCCTCAGGTGGGTTGCACCAGCTGGTGATGGGTCTGAACCATCGAGGGGCATACTTTAGATGCAGTGTTTGCCACTGCTTCTTTGACTGAACAGAATGAGATTCATGGGATTAGAGGGATTCAGCCGACCCCATTCCCTTGGTTGGATAATTATCTTGTGTGCTTTCAATGCTGCTGGAAAGGGAGGGTGTGGAGGGTGCGGAATGTAGCCAAAAAATTGGAGGTAGATGCGGCGGGGGGTTGACGTAGATCGGTGGGGAAGTTTAGCATGTGAGCACTGGAAATGTGGATTGGAGAGCCCGGTGGATCTTCACAATTGGATGCTTGGCACCACTCAATCACAGTGCTTTAGATGAAGTGACACCTCTGCAAAGTGTGCGGCGGAGGACTAAGCGGGCTCAGCCATAGTACACTCCAGAATTGCGTAAGATGAAACTGGAATTGTAGCTGCTACTGCATAACGCCGTTGGTGGCGGTCCCGATTGGGAGAAGATAGAAGGGTCTGGCAACAAGCCGCCAACCGGTACCAATAGACTATAGTGACAGTGAAGAAAGAAGTTTACCTGCAATTGGATGTGCTGGTGGTCAACCTCAAATGGTTTTTAAAGTGGTGTCCTGGATGCTGGGGGGGGGGGGGGTCCGCCTCCCTTGGGAGGGGATGTGGTGGATTTGGACAGTGTGGCTGAATACTTCCTAAGTAAGGTGTGGGCGCTGAAGGGTTGGACTGTTTCCTGATCCCTTGAAGGGGAGGGGAGGGTGCTGGAGGGGGAGGGGAGGGTCTTGGCTTAATTGCATCTAGTCCTATTACTTGTAAGCATCCGTAGCGGTTGCAGCACAGTTACATGAGACCCATTTGGAGCCTAACCCCTCCACTATCCATTTTTTAAGAATGCGTCGCCGCCTATATTATCTTCGCTTTGGGACTTGGTTAATGCCTCCTTGGTACAGGGATCCTTGCCTGCAAGAGACAGCAGTAACCCCCGTACCCAAAATAGTCAAAGGGGGAGGGGATCCGCACAATTACAGCAATTATTGGCTGATCTCTAACCTGTCCATAATGGCTAAACTGATTGTGGTGGTGGCACAGGTTGGTGGTTTCTTGGGGGATAATTCTTTGTGAGACTGGCCAGACCATGTGCTTTGGCACATATTGCCTGCCACCCCCCTCCCCATACACCCAGTTGTGCTGCCCTCCCACTGTGCTGAACTGTGATGATGCCCCCTGCTGCTGCTGATTCCGGCGGCATGCAGCTAGGTTCAGCAGCAGCAGCAAAGTCTGCCGCTGCCAGTGAGCCACCTGCTGCCGGAATCAGTGGCAGCAGGGGGTGAGGGAGGGGCAGAGGGAGAGGGAGGGGGTAGGGGCAGTGCAGTGCAAGGGGGGGTGGAGCACGGCTGGGGCTTCTGCCTAGGGTGACAGAAACCATTGGGACGGCCCTGATGGGGCTTTCACCCGAGTTACGGAGTTGGAACCCTTCTGATGTCACTTCAAGACTGCATTTATGGCTGGCTTGACCAGGGGGTGTCAGTATTATTGATCTCACTGGACTTTTTTGACAGCATTTGAATTGGTGGAAAGGCTGCTGCTGTTGGAGTACTGTGGCCGCCTTGGCATTGGGAGGTAAGGTTCGAGTGGCTCAACTCGTTCATGCACAATCGCTGTTTTTAGGTACATGGCCCTGCAAGGACAGTGGGTTGTACATAGTTGTTAATATTTATTTGTAGGCATTGGTGCACTCTTTGGACTGCTTTTTTATGCATATGCCGATGATATGCAAATTGTGGCACACTTGGAGGGTGGCTGAGAGGGTGCTTTGGCAAACCTTATTTACTTTTTTATTTTATTTAACCAGTTTTTCTATACCATCTTATCCTTCAATCAAAGTAATTACTATAAACAGGTACTGGATATATTCTCTCGTCCCCAAAGGGCTCACAATCTATGTGTACCTGACGCAATGGAGGGTTAAGTGGCTTGCCCAAGGCCACAAGGACTGCCTATAGGACTTGAAATCCCAGTCCCTCCGGCCTGAGATTGCTGTCCCCAGGTGGGACTTGAACCCCCGGCCCTCTGGCCTGAGGTGCCATGTCATAACTACTAGGCCACTCCTCCCCCGTATTTGGCATGGGTAGGCCTTTGGCTAGTAGACAGCAGCCTTGTACTTAATGTAAGACACGAGTACTTAGGTCAAAATGACAGAGGGTAAAAATCACCAAATCTCTAAATGCCCTCTAAAATATTGAGAAAAATACTTAAGGGAAATGCTACTACAATTCCTTCTTTAAATACTTTTTTTTCTTTGTTTTTATATGCTTTTATTTATTTTTTCGTTGTAAATTTTAGATATTCCTAAAAAATGAATGCAGGTCTCAGACTCACATTGGTGTTGCTCTGTATTTACAGAAAGCAAATCACCTTATCGCATCAATGACCTTATAGCATTCCTCATTTTCATTAAAGAAATGGTGTCTTACTAATTTCTTCCCTTAGAACTTTCTTCAATACCAGTTACATTAAACAGGTTGTTTCCTTTAAATTCCCCGACGCCACCAAAAGGGCACCGCTATGTGCGTTTCGAATCCTTCTTCAGGGGGAAATGTTATAACAGCACGATCTACAAAACAACACAAAGGTTACTAGCTATGTCAATCCAAACTTGCAATGACAGTCCAAAGCATAAATAAATGTTGTTTTAGCTTAGGTCCAATACCTTTACAAGATGCCACGGCGTTTTACATTCTTATTCAGCTCAATATTTCCGAACTTCCAAAATCATGTGGTATGTAGCGGAAAAACGCCGCGCATGCAGGCCAGCCATCACTGAAGGATTTAAATGGCTATGACGTATATGGTGGGAACCAATCAATTGGCTCCTATTCAATGCCTATTAGAATCTTGAAACAAAGTGGCAAAATGGTTGCTACCTTTAAAGACAGACTCGCCAATCTATGGAACTGTTTAAGCCAGTCGTACCTGTTGTCGCTAATCTATAAATCCACTTTTGCTCCTGAATCAATAACGTATGGGCTCTTGATTTACCATTCCTGCCTGTGGATACTGTCTCAATAGCGAAACAGCGCAATTCCTGGAAAAGGTGCTGGTGAGCAATACAATGAGCCACTATAGGGGCTTCTAATACTTTACATTTTAACTTACTACGATGTTCATTAATTCTAATTTTAAGTTGCCGCTCAGTTTTGCCGACGTAAAAAAGATTACAAGGGCATTTGATTACATATACAACATAATCAGAGAGACAGGTTGTAGAATGTTTTAGAAGGTACTTCTTCCCATGATAAACAAAACTAACCAGTTCTTCTGTTATTGCACAGATCGTGCAGTTACCGCATGCTTTATGTCCAACTTCTACCATTGAAGATGTCGTACCATGTGAACGTAGTCGTGCTGGACTAAGTTTTTCCTTTAAATTGGAATGTCTTGTCCAAACACATCTTATGGACTTGTCTCGTAGTCCAGGGACAACATTGAGGACATTCCGATGTTTTTTCAAAATTCGTTGAATTGCTCCACTAAGGGGAGAAAACTTGGTTACAAAATTTACAGTATCTGTATCGTCTGTCATATCATGTGGTTTCGGTTTCAGCAACAGGGCCCTATTGTAATACAATGCCCTCTTATAGGCAGTTTGAATTGTTGAATTGGGATAACCCCTCTCATGAAAATCTTTCATTAATTTTTTAGCCTGTATCTTATATTCCATTACGTCAGAACAATTTCTCCGGTACCTGATGAACTGGGAGAGTGGCAGGCTATCACGCAACTGTTTTGGGTGATTACTAGTATAGTGAAGAATAGTGTTTCTATCTGTTGGTTTTTTATACACAGAGGTAAGCCAACCATTAGGATTTTTTTGAACCACTACATCGAGAAAAACAATTCTTTGAGTATGATAAGTATACGTGAATTGGATATTTGAATCTACCTGATTCAACCAGTCAATAAATAGTTGGAGTTCTGCTGCTGACCCTCCCCATAATAAAAAAATATCATCAATCAACCTTTTCCATAAAATTAGATGATGTTGATACTCCGATCCCCCTAGCCAGAGACGTTCAAAAGTTTGCATATATAGGTTAGCCACAGATAGGGCGCATGTAGCGCCCATGGCAACTCCGGACATCTGCTGGTAAATCTGTCCTTCGAACTCAAAGTAATTATGGAAAATAGTCAGATATGCCAACTCAGATATAAAGTCCAACAAATCCGTGGAGATATTTCTTTGTTCACGTAGTGAAGTAATGATAACTGAATGTGCTTCTCTCTGTGGAATGCTCGTATATAGTGCTGCCACATCCAGGGTCGCTAAAAGCACAGATTCCTTGGACGCCCACTCCGAATATTCCTCCAGAATGGTTAAAAAATGGGAGGTGTCCCTAATATAGGATGGGATGGAAAACATTAAAGGTCTCAAAAACGAGTCTATATACATAGATAGGGGCTCTAGAACAGAACCCTTCGTTGAGACAATCGGTCTTCCTGGTGGATTTAAAGCGTCCTTATGTATTTTGGGGACAAGATATAGTCTAGCAATCACCGGTGAGGATTCATTCAAAAACTTCCATTCCTTCCTAGTGATGATAGCTGCTTCTAAAGCAGATGTGGTTATACATTTAATCTGCTGTTGTAAACTCTTCGTGGGGTCCTGTGACAGGACTTGATAAATGGCCACCTGCGACAACTGATGAAAAGCTTCCACTAGATATTTGTCTCTATCCATTATTATTGTAGCTCCTCCCTTGTCTGCCCATCGTATAACTATGTTGGTATTGGCTTGTAATTCATTCATTGCCTGACGTTCTATTGACGTTAATATCTGAGACTTCAATGAGAACTGGTGTTCTAATTTTTCCACATCTGTCAAAATTAGCTCCTTAAATACATTGAGCGCTACCGGAGGTGGCTCCGGCGGTATCCAAATGGATTTAAAAGGTAACGGGACTCTGTTTTGTATCTGGGGAACTGCTGAACTGTGAGATTCAAATGTGTGAGTTACAAAAAATGCCTTCAAATGTAATTTGCGCAATAAACTTTCGAGGTACACTCGAAATTAAAAGCTATCGAAAAATATGGTTGGAACGAAAGTGAGCCCTCGATTCAAGAGATTGATCTGTTCAATGGATAGCGACTCCGATGAAATGTTAATAACTAAAGTAAAGTAACTAGTAACCTTTGTGTTGTTTTGTAGATCGTGCTGTTATAACATTTCCCCCTGAAGAAGGATTCGAAACGCACATAGCGGTGCCCTTTTGGTGGCGTCAGGGAATTTACTCACAAAAATATGAAAAGATAAGCACAATCTTGTATTTAAAATAATCTGTTTAAAGGAAACAACCTGTTTAATGTAACTGGTAATAATTGAAGAAAGTTCTAAGGGAAGAAATTAGTAAGACACCATTTCTTTAATGAAAATGAGGAATGCTATAAGGTCATTGATGCGATAAGGTGATTTGCTTTCTGTAAATACAGAGCAACACCAATGTGAGTCTGAGACCTGCATTCATTTTTTAGGAATATCTAAAATTTACAACGAAAAAATAAATAAAAGCATATAAAAACAAAGAAAAAAAAGTATTTAAAGAAGGAATTGTAGTAGCATTTCCCTTAAGTATTTTTCTCAATATTTTAGAGGGCATTTAGAGACTTAATGTAAGACAGACAATTTGTTTACGGTTTGGGGCGATGGAATTCGCTGATTTGCACAGCCCGCCAAGAGTAGGAGATGTTGTCATTCCCTGGCAGGAGGAATTGGGGTTGCTTGGGGCGGTACTGGAAAAGGTGTCAGTGAAAAACTGGTAGCTCGGGCAGTAAAAGTGGCCTGGTTTAAGTTACAGATGGTGCGGCAATTATGCCCCTTTCTGGAACAGTCTGCTCTGCAGTTGGTTATGCAGTCATTCGTGCAGAGTACACTAGATTATTGCAACATTCTTTATGATGGGTTATCCAAGCAGGTCATTCGCAGACTACAAGTCATGCAGAATGCACCAGCGTGGGTTCTTCTGAGTGCAAAGCATAAGGATAATGCCGGCCCTCTTTTATGATAGGCTCCCTGCCTGGGAACAGTGTCTGTTGAAGCTTTGGTTATTGCCTTCCAGGTATTATATATGATTGCTGCCCCAGGTATCTGCAGAGTCTCTGAAGTTCGTATGAGCTTGCAAGGGTGTTACGATCTTCCCAGAATCGCCTTTTGGATGTTTCTGGTCTGGAAGTAGCATAGCCTGTGCATGGGAGGTCCTGAGTTTTCAGAGTAGCAGGGGCTGAGTTGTGGAATACTCTCCTGCTGGAATCACGTTCTGTGGGTAGGTTATTGGGTTTTCGTAAACTGTTGAAAACTGTCCTGTTTATCGGGGATAGCTGATGGGCTGGGTTGCGGGGGAGAGGGATTGAAGCTGTATTGTACTGTTTATGTTGTACACTCCACTGATGGGCTTCCATCAGAACGGGGTTAAAGCATCTGTAAATAAGCAAACCAATTGAGCCCTTCTCATCAGAGAACTCAGTTGATTCATAGACAAACCCAAGCATGCTCAACTTCTAACCCTGAAAGATACTCTAAGGTAAGTGTGCTTGGCTAGTATTCTAAACCTCATTGAGAGCATTTCTTGACTGCTGGTGTCCAGACCTCATAGAAACATGACAACAGAAAAAGACCATATGGTCTATCTAGTCTGCACTTGCATATCAACTAACGTAGTTTCTTTTTTTCCTTTAAGGATCTTCTGTGTTTCTCCCATGCTTTCTTGAATTCAGTTACTGTCCTCGTCTCTACTGCCTCCATGGGAGACTATGCCACGCATCTACCACTCTTTCCGTAAAGAAATATTTCCACAGATTACTCCTGAGTCTATCCCCTTTCACCCTCATCTTATGTCCCCCCGTTGCAGAACTTACTTTCAATTGAAAGAGGCTCGCCTCCTGTGCATTTATGCCACAAAAGTATTTAAAGATCTCTATCATATCTCCTCTACCCCAATGTCGCTGGACTCCTATAGATTATTTTCTTCCCTGATGTGCTTCATCTCAGCACTGGGGTAGCCAACGTCAACGCTGAGGCTCCACTGTCAGTTAAACACCATCAACCAAGTATGGGTACTGACATGGTATGGGCATTGATAACAATGGTAGTGCAACCATTGTCATCAATACCACCACACAGAGCTGAAAGCTTTGAAGAAAGGTGATGGGTTCAAAATGCAGTGCTGCATCGTTGCATGCCCCCTGTGTTATCTTGGCTATGGTCGTCTGAACTTAAGTGCTACTACTTCAAGCTAAGTGTTGTTACTTTTTACTGCCTATTTAAAGTGATTAAAAAGGAAAGCTTGTTTCAGGATGGATTGTTTTCCCTTTTTACAAAAAGACAAAAAATTCAAACTTGATTTGATCCATCAGCTTAGCTTGGTTTTTCTTCACCACATTGAACTGAGCAAAGTGGTGAGCACTACTGAATCTTTAGTCGTTAATAGTTCACTACAAATCTTTTGGGGTATCAGGACCTCAGATTAAGATTCTCTCAGCTCCTGAGGTCATATTAACCCAGGAGCATGAAGACCAATGACCAAAATTGTGAATAAAATACTTCTAGTTGTTCATGGGTGAGAGCCTGACAAACTGGAATAATTAGTCCTGGGATAATGTGAAGTGGTTTTTCCAACTACTGAAAATCTGGATTTTTCCGGACGTTATTGGGACAATTCAAAATGGAAGACATTTTAAGTTTATAATGCATTTCATTATATCCTGTTGCAAAGGATTCTTGTGAATGTGTGGTTAAAATTGATAGGGCCCTTTTTTAAACCATATATAATGTTCTTATGCACAAGGCAATGTAAAATGGCATTTTAGTCTATTTACACCCGAAGGAATTAGACACCACTGCATAATGTAGAATTTGCACAGAATTTCCCTTCCCAACAAATTTTAGGAAGCCTATCTAGGCCAGTGGAAGAGAAAACAGCATAAAGACAACATTACCGTTTTCAAACACACACCATTTTCTAATGCTGCTAACAAAAGTGCAGAATATCAGAACACATCTTCCTTCGCCTTCGGGAGACAAAGTAGTAGTTTGAACTATATGGGGAAAGCAAAGACCTTCTTATGGTTTCATGTGTAGTTCCAACAAGCCTAGTTGCCAGCATCAGAAGAGAATATATCCTGAGGTGCCAATGTTTGCCTCCTCCTACTGCTATATGACTCAAGAACAGCAGATGGGATGACTATAAGGGAGGGGGGGGGGGAGAGAATAAATAGGAGCTAAAGAAGCTAGAGGAATGAAATAGGTTCTGCCAAGAGTGAGCAGTCATAGGTGAGAGAATATCATGAATGTGTGGTGGGGAGAGGGGAGGAGGGCAGAAAAAGTAAAGAAAGGGGATGGGGTGAGGAAGACAAGGATAGGTGATTGCGATGCAAGGGGAAGCAAGACCGAAGCTGGTGAGGGAAATCCTTGCCCTCTACACCCAGTTTTAAGCACTTCCACAGGGACCCAACAATTCTGCAGCAGGGGTCACAGTTTTTGACCCTTGTTGCTGCATCACAGAAAAATCAGCGGCACTGCATAATACACATGGATATAGGACACAGGTTGTAATTTTATAAACTGACACTTGGGTTAATGCATATTTTAAATGAACATATTTCACACTTATTTTATAAAGCGCGAGCATAATTTATTTTAGAAAACAAAGGCGTAAGTGTTCAAAACATTCGTTAAAGCTAGGCACCTAGCACTTATACGACCTATTGCTAGTATAAATGTTCCCACATAAGCCTGTATTTTTATAAAATGTGTAACTGCACGCTCTGCCCATGTAAATGCCCACAGTTAAAGTACATGCCATTGGGCTTATGCATTTATAGAAATAGTGACTACCTGAAGTATGTGCATAAAGGCCACTAACATGAATGAATGATTAAAAATGTGTGATGGTTCCTAACCTTTTTGCAACTTCTGATAAAATTACACCCATAAAAGTCAGATAGATTATGGCACTATAAATTTTTTTCTTTACCTTTCTGTAAAGCGTAGTTACTCACCTGTAACAGATGATCTCTAGGAACAGCAGGAATTTAGTCTTCACATATTGGTGACGTCGGCACCGACGAAGCCTGCGCAGGAACGCTCCCCAGCATCCAATAGGAAAGCCTTTGGGAGCATCCCACTGCGCCTGCGATGATGCCTTCCTGCCTTTGTGATTCTCCCTCTTCAGTTGAGTTTGTAGCTGAGATAAAGGAGAGGGAGAGAGAGAGAGAAACTCCACCACTCCTAGGGGAGGAGGGTGGGATGTGAAGACTAAATTCCTGCTGTTCCCGGAGATCACCTGCTACAGGTGAGTAACTACGCTATCTCCAGGAACAAGCAGGAATGTAGTCTTCACATATAGAACTCCCTAGCTCCCAAATGCCAGAGGAAGGTCTCCAGAATCGGTGGATTTGCATCAGAGCAGTCCCAAGAGGGCATAGATCTTTAATGGGCATCTGGAACTGAAAATTCCAGGATGGAGGATAGGAGATGACCTAAGTCTGAAAGAGCTGATGGAGTACAGCCTAACCAAACATGGCATCCTGGCAGGAGTCCTTGTCCAAACAGTAATGTGCAGCAAAGGTATGCAGCGAAGACCAGATGGCTGCTTTGCAGATTTTGTTAATGGCTACAGAACATAGGTTTGCCGTCGAGGCAGCAATGGGCAGTGACATGACCTTCAAGTGATAGTCCCTTTTTAGCATAAGTGTATGAGATGCAATCTGTTATCCATTTAGACAGAGTACGTTTGGATACTGGCAACCCCAAGTGACCAGGATCAAAGTAGATGAACAACAGAGCTTTTATGGTGCTCAGCTGTCCTTTGAAGATAGAATGCCAAGGCACGCTTGCAGTCAAGAGTATGTAGGGTTGCCTCTGCCCTAGAGGAATAAGGTCTAGGGAAGAAGACAGGCAGGTAGAAAGACTGATTCAAAAGGAAAGGAGACATTACCTTGGGCATGAAATGAGGATGAGTTCTAAGGACCACCTTATCATGGTGGAAGCGAGTATAAGGCGGGTCAGCTACCAACGTTTGGAGCTCACTGATGCATCTAGCTGAAGTGAATTCAACAAGGAAGATGACTTTCCAAGAAAAACTTTAGCGAGGCTGTGGCTAAAGGTTCAAAGGGCGGTTTACGGAGCTGACCTAAAACCACATTAAGATCCCATGCAACCAGTGGTGGCCTGATGGGGGGCTTGGTTAATAAGAGCCCTCTCATGAAATGTGTCACAAGCAATTGTAAAGAAATAGGCTGTCCATCCAAGGGATGGTGAGTAGCAGCAATTGCACTGAGGTGAACCCTCACTGAGTTAGTCTTGAGACCAGAGGATGAAAGATGGAGGAAACACTGAAGGAGAGCCTCCACTGGAGCCGAGAAGGGTTTAAGATCCCTTTGGGTACACCAAGTGGAGTACCTATGCCACTTAAAGCCATAGGAACACCTGATAAATGGTTTTCTGGAGGCTAGTAGGATGTCCTTTACTTCCTGAGGAAGGTTGAGATCTTGCAAGACTACGCTTTCAGCAGCCAAGCCATGAGATGGGAGTAGCGTCCCCTCCTCCTGTGAGAGAAGGTTGGGAGCTGATCCGAAACAGAGGGCGAGTCCATGACAGAGGTAGCAGGAGAGAAAACCATGGTTGACGTGGCCAGCATAGGGCTATGAGGATCATATGGCCTCTGTCTGCTTGAAGCTTCAAAAGCATTTAGGGAATCAGGGGTATGGGAGGAAAGGCATACAAGAAATCCTGACCCCAGTGAAGGTGGAAAGCATCAACCTGCTGATGACTTGGCATCAGGGTTCTGGTGCAAAAATAAGGTAGTTTGGCATTCTGCAGAGTGGCAAAAAGGTCCATCTCCGGAGTTCCCCGGGTGTGAAAGATGTAGAAGATTGTCTCCTGATGGAGAGACCATTCGTGCAGAAGCAGGATCTGACTCAATCTATCTGCTAAGACATTCTGATATACTGCCTGGAAATGCATCTGATGAGCAATGGCAAAGGACCAAACATGGACAGCCTCCTTGCAGAGGATCTAATAGCCTGTTCCCCCCTGCTTGTTCATGTAAAACATAGCTACCTAAATTGTCCATTTGGATCAGAACTCTGTGGCCCTGCAGTTGTTGTTGAAACACTTTGAGGACATGGAAGACTGCATGAAGCTCCAGCAAATTTATTTGGAGTTGTGACTCCTGCTCTGTCCAGAGGCCCTGAGTGGAAAGAGTGTCCAAGTGGGCTCCCCAAACCAGTTTGGAGGTATCTGTTGTCAGGATGCATTGATGAGCAGGCATCTGAAAAGGTGGCCCTAAGAGGAGATTCCACAGAGTAGACCACCAGAGCAGGGAGTTCATGAGAATGTCTGGTGACTTTGATTTTGTCTATGAGGGTCCCAGAGGACTGATTCCACTGGGAGACAAGAGTCCATTGAGTTGTCCGCATGTGCAGAAGAGCACATGGCACTACATGAACAATATGACCTAACAATTGTAGTATCTCTCTGGCCAAGAGATTGTTTTTGAACCTTGAGATGCTATCTGTACTAGGCTGGTACAACGGTTGGGGTAGAAATGCCCTTGACCGTCGAGTGTTTAGAATAGCTTCTATGAACTCTAGTGTTTGAGTAGGAACTAGATGAGATTTTGGAAGATTTATCACAAATCCTAGATCATTTAGTACTTGATTTGTATGAAGGAGGGATAGATGAACTTCCTGAGAAGTGGCTGCCTTTATTAGCCAATCGTCTAAGTAAGAGAAGACAAATATTCTGAGAGTCTTTAGATATATGGCTATGACCGCAGTACACTTTGTGAAGACTCTTGGGAGAGTCCGAAGGGAAAGATTCTGTATTGATAGTGATTTCCTTGGAAGATGAAGCGTAGATACCTCCTGTGTTCTGGATGAATGAAGATATGGGTATACGCTTTTTTTTTGAGATCTAGAGAACAGAGCCAGTCCTGATTCTGGAAATAAGGTAGAAGGGCTCCTAGTAAAATCATCTTGAATTTCTCTCGAACTAGAAACTTGTTGAGATCTAAGATGGGTCTGTACCCTCCGTTCTTTTTTGGAATGAGAAAGTACGGAGAATAGAACCCCATTCCCTTCTTGGATGTTGGAACCTCTTATAAGGCACACTGACAGAAGATAGGTAATCTCCTGCTGGAGGAGAGCAGTGAGTGGGAGTTGGGAATGATATTCCTCCACTCGAGTGGTGGGGGGTATGCTTTATAGGTGAAGCTTGTACCCCCTCTCGCACTATAGTTAGTGTCCACTGCTCTGAGATTATGTGATGCCATCTGTGGGCATAATGGCAAAGCCTGCCTGCTATGTGGAGGAGGTGGGATTCTCCAGAGGCAGGATTTTTATTTATTTATTTATTTCAATTTTTTATATACCGCACTATTTATAATCAGCGCGGTTTACAGAGAAACACAAAGACCAGAACAACAGGTTGTTCGGTGTTACATATAACAGGAGTATAAACTTGGCGATGTTCTCTAGGAAGTCGTCAAAAACCAGGCATAGATTGAGTCTGCTCTGCTGGTTATAGTTTAGGAGCCTGTGGCTTCTTCTGCTGTTTAGGTGGCTGTTTCCTCTGGATACCCTGAGGCTGGTATTAAGTTGAGGGGTAAGAAGAATAGAATAAGAAGAATAGAATTTCTTCTTCTTACCATAGAAAGGCTTCTTAGAAGCTGCTTTTTTCTTGGTAGGGTAGGCAGTAGCCTTTGAAACTTCATAAAAGCAAAAAACAACTCCACAGATTAACCAATTGTAGCATTGGTAACTTTGCACTATAAAAAGCTTTCAGTATCGTAACGACGGGGATCACAGACCTCAGAATTATCCCCAGATATTCATTGAAAACTTCAAAACCGGAAAACCGGATTTCAGTAATCTAACAAGTCTGTTACCAGCCCCCACCGTCCGTCAACCAGCACAAAAAAGCTTTTATTTCACAATATACTGATGGGAAAAACTAGAAGCTGCTTTAACAGACACCAACTCTAAAACTTTACAAGCACAATATAACTATATGCAGCAAAGCAACTTATCATGGGACCCTCTATAATAAACATATTATATACTATATATCCACATTTAACTAATTCTCAAAACAAAAGAGGGCTCCTATATAACAAAAAAAGAACCCATCAGCAAAAACAGCAGTCCTCAGCTTCAAGATGATCAGTGCAGTATCAACCCCGACGCCACAGTCAGATGTCCCTCTTAGCGGACGCCACAGTCAGACGTCCCTCTTAGCGTTTCGCAGACGCTGCTTCAGGGGGTTATACTATAAAATAGATAAAACAATAAAAAAGTGCTAAATATTCCTACTACAAATATATACATACTCCTACATCAGAGCAGAACTGCGTAATGAGTGTGTGCGGTAGCGTGGGCCAGGTGAGAATTTCAGGTTCTGTTCTGCTCTGATGTAGGAGTATGTATATATTTGTAGTAGGAATATTTAGCACTTTTTTATTGTTTTATCTATTTTATAGTATACCCCCCTGAAGCAGCGTCTGCGAAACGCTAAGAGGGACGTCTGACTGTGGCGTCCGCTAAGAGGGACGTCTGACTGTGGCGTCGGGGTTGATACTGCACTGATCATCTTGAAGCTGAGGACTGCTGTTTTTGCTGATGGGTTCTTTTTTTGTTATATAGGAGCCCTATTTTGTTTTGAGAATTAGTTAAATGTGGATATATAGTATACAATATGTTTATTATAGAGGGTCCCATGATAAGTTGCTTTGCTGCATATAGTTATATTGTGCTTGTAAAGTTTTAGAGTTGGTGTCTGTTAAAGCAGCTTCTAGTTTTTCCCATCAGTATATTGTGAAATAAAAGCTTTTTTGTGCTGGTTGACGGACGGTGGGGGCTGGTAACAGACCGTTGATGTAAAATCCCCCTTGTTAGATTACTGAAATCCGGTTTTCCGGTTTTGAAGTTTTCAATGAATATCTGGGGATAATTCTGAGGTCTGTGCTCCCCGTCGTTACTGTACTGAAAGCTTTTTATAGTGCAAAGTTACCAATGCTACAATTGGTTAATCTGTGGAGTTGTTTTCTGCTTTTATGAAGTATCATAGTTAAACTCCGGTTAGGCCTAGTGTTGTTAGTAACCTTTGAAAGCCTATTGAGGGTGATATTCTCAGACTCTGAGAAGCCTTATCTTGCCAATCCTTTCCAAACAAGTTTTCTCCTGTACAGAGAATATTTCCCAACTTATCTTGAACTCACTCTTCAAGGTCTGATGTCTGAAGCCAGGCAAACCTACGGGCACCTATACAGATATAAGTTGTTCTGCTAATGCATGCAAAGCAGTCAAAGGTTGCCCTATTGACAAACTTGGAAACATTTTGGGCATGTTTGACTAAAGGAGCCATCAACTCCAGATCCCTAATCACCTCCCTAAGGAACAAACCCATATAGAGTATGTATGAACTTATGCGGGCTGAAAGCATGAAGGCTGGAAAGCACTGGCGTCCAAAGGCATCGAGGGTTCTCGATTCCCTTCCCGGGGGATTGGAGGAGTGCATTTTAGAACTTTTAATTTGCTGCATAGCCGATTCCACAACCATTGAGTGGTGTGGAAGCTGTATCTTCTGGAACCCAGGGTTTCCGGGACCCGATACATGGTATCAAATCGCCAGGCATGGGGAGAAATGGTGGGGGCATCTCCCACATCCAGAACATAAGGTCTTGGAGTATGCGGTGTATAGGGAGAATAGTTGCCTCTTTAGGAGTTGTAGGATACTGCAGAATTTCCAACTCCTCTGCTCTGGGTTCTTTCTCTGATGCAGGAGTAATGGTTAGGCCTCTCGTCATATCCTTGATAAACTCCTGGAAAGACATGTCTTCGGGAGGGGATATGTGTCGCTGTGGAGACTGAGAGGGATCCTCAGGGAGACTCCTCATCTCTCTGGTACCGATCGCTTCATCATCTGAAGAATCGGAATCGGTAGATTCAAAGTATTGACGAGAGCGATGCTCTTATTCTTGTAAAGATCTGTCTCAGCACGAGAGACCTGCCGTGTCGGTACCTTGGAATCGGGGACAGATTCGAGGCCCGGCATGGGCGGGAGCATACTGAGGGGCACAAGCCTGATGACAATTGTATTGGTACTAATGATACCAGCAGTAACGTCTTGACTGGTACAGACGCCGCTAATAGAGCCGGAAGACTCAGCTCGATGGTTAGCATACGCTGGTCCATTGAGTTTGCCGATGTCCGGATATCGGTACCGGAAGCTTGGGCTACCGTTCAAAAGCATGGCACCAGGAGCTCTCCAGAGGTGTAGGCCTCGGGAGCATCCTGGACCCCAAGTAAAGCTTTGGAGGGGAGGTTTTCCTACCAGGGTAGTTTGGCCAGTCGATCTACCTCTAGGGCAATGCTCGAAGCATCTCTATCTTTAGACAGAGGTCTACCCTTAGGACGACGGCCTGTTTTGGAAGGCGACTTGTGTTTCAATACCTGAGATCCATGTGAAGAAGACTATATCCTCAATGCCGTTGAAGCAAGGGAGACTGCATCTGAGGCAAACAGGGAGCAGAGTTTTACGGCCTGATTCTGTAGGCCTCTCTTTGTCATCTCCTTGCATAGGGGACACTCAGATGGCTGGTAATTCGGGCCGAGGTATTTGAGATACCAGTCATGGGTATCAGTGGTAGAAATGGAACTACCACACTTGGAACATTTTTTAAAACCACTAGTTGGTTTTTCCAACGTCTCAGTAGACTGAATGGAAGGCCTAAGGCCAGAAAAGGTGTTGAGCGCCTGAAGAATTAAAGTTTTTTTTTCTTTTTCACAGAAAGAAGAAGTAAAGATGAAAGTTCGGTTCTGGCATTGACGGGAAGGCAGATGCGACAACAAAAAAATAAGAAAGAAGAAATTTTATGCTGGCTCCACGGAAAACAAAGAACTGAAGGAGGAGAGTCACAAAGGCGGGAAGGCAGCAATGCAATGCAGGCGCAGTAGGATGCTCCCAAAGGCTTTCCTATTGGGCGCTGAGGACGTTTCCGTGCGGGCTCCATCAGTGCTGACATCACCCATATGTGAAGACTACATTCCTGCTTGTTCCTGGAGATATATATTTACATTGAAACTATTGTTATGTACACCGCCTTGGAAAGTACACATAGGCAGCATATCAAATTCAAATGAACTCAATTCAACTCAAATAAGCCTTTCTACAAAAGCACACATAGAACTAGCATCTGTCAAATGAACCAGGCATTTTTGCTCTAAATAAGTGGAGTTTGATTTTGCTTGTTAAAGTCATTACATTTAAAGCACTGCAATGTCTTTGTAATGCCAAAATGTTTATATTTTGCACAAAAGTAACTGAATATCAAAATGCTTACCCAACTTGCTCCACTTCCCTGTGTTTTAGGAAATAGTAAAGACGACCCTTGCAGTACTGCCCATGCAGAGGTCCAGTTCTTCCTGCAATTACAATATCGCAAACTTGCTTAAAGCTTTTAATAAAAATAGTTTATGTTTATTTATATTTCCATATCGGAAAAAGCAAAGCTGCTTATTTGCAATAAGTGCTCTCTGTCTACAGAGGGATTAATCAGACACATGCTCTCAGAGAGCTCAGAATAAATATAAAGTTCAAAGCATGCATGGTCTTTTCCACATGCAGCAGTCTCTTCAGTTAGGTCCATAGGCTAAGAACAAATACAACTTTCGGAGAGGATTGTGTGCCTGATTAAGAGGTGTTCTCCACTGACAACAGGATTAAACGTAAGCAACTCTGCTTTCTCTGTCAACAAACAGGATTGAATTGGGCACACAACTGGGCGAGTCCCAAACAGGGTTGTTCAAGTTCTCACATACATTTTCTAGGAGGAGTAACCCTGTCAGATGATGCAAGTTGAATGGATCACAAAGACAGACTGCTCAAAAACTGCTCGACAAGGGGCTCTCACAACCCAGCCCTCAGAACACATCCAAACAGTTGGGTTTTCATATCCATAAAAAATATTTGAGACACAGATTTGCATGCACTACCTTCTCCTTGTATGCAAATCTCTCATATGCCTATTTGTGGGCATTAAGAAAACGAGACTGGTCCAGGCAAGACCGGTACAAAGCGAGGCTCCTCGACCAAGGAAAACAAGCAGGCCATGCAAACTGCTCTATCCCCATACTGCAAGAGCTTGTGGTGATAAATTAGAGCTTGCTCAGTCTGACAATGATAAACATCCGGAAAGCTGTGTCTATCTGAAAGAATTGTTCCTACAGCACAGATCAGGCCTCTGGCCCAACTCTGTTTGCACCCATTAAAGCTCAGATCCTAGATGGACCACTTGTTCATTCAGCTTTCTATGCCGAGCACTCACATAAGCTAAGATCACACACTTCAACAAGGCCTTACTATCCTCCCAATACAAATCGTGATCCTCCTTATGTGCCCTATTAAAGCTCTCATATTCCCACCACTGAGCCTGCAAATACTGAACTCTGGGTCTTCCTCCAAACCAAGGAGCATACACCACATCCTCTTCCTGCCCTCCCTCTGAAAGGCAAAGATCAACAACACAGGGCATAGTTAGAAAGTACCAGTTGTCCTATGTCCACTTTTACTACCTGCAAGAAGACTCCAACAGTACATAATCAAGCATATTCAGAGTCTCATGGGCATAAGCAACACGTGTGAACTCCTTTTTCCAAGGATGGAGAACCCGCCACACCTCTAAACACCTTCCCACTGAACAAAAACAGTCAAAATTATTCTGTGCCCTCCCTTTAGCCCCCCCCCAGGCAACCTATCCATCAAAGAGTCTGTCACCCAATTAAACTCATCCATGACAAACATAGGGACCTCCCCAACCCAGCAATAACATTTCAAAACGTAGAAAATAGGACCCATATTTACCTGTAGAGAAATAAACAAATCCAAATACGTACCTTTTGGGGACAGCTTAACGCTAATATACTTCCCCCCCACCAGACACCTTACCATCCACTTTTCTTCAAATGGAGCCCTCCAGTGAATAAGCACCACCACTCCCGCCCTACAAGTCACTGGGGCTGAGGCATAGTAGTAACCCACCCAATCACGCTTACGTTTCTCATGCTCACTCTCAGTCAAGTGTTTCTTGCAGCAGTGCCACCATTGCTTGCTGAGGTCTCAATGCTGTCAGAATTTTCTTCCTTTTAGTAGGGGATCCTGTACCTCCCATGTTCTATGTCACTAATACTTGCTCAGCCATCCTCCCACACACGCACAATATCAAAAACATCCCTCACACGACCACCCAATCAACTAAACTGGCCCACAACCCCAAAATAGCATTTATACCCCCCCTCCCCACTACTTTGGCAGATAAAAGGTCTTAAATAAGTGGATAAAATGGACAATTGGCTGGTTAAGATGGGAGTTTTGACATGACCTTAGTAAGAAACTTAGGATGTGTGTAAAGAAGCACCCTATTGTAAAATTTGGTATAAGTTGGAACAGTTACTACAACCAGAGGCTCATTAACTCTGCATGCTGAAGTTACTGCTCCAAAATATAACCTTACAGGTACTTCAGCCCAGGTATCTAGTGGCTCAAAAAGAACTTTCAGCACCTGGGGTAACACCACACTGAGATTCCATGACACTGTGGACAGCTTGATGGAAGGCTTTGTAAGAAGCAAGCCGCACATAAAAACTAAAGACTGCAGAGACATAGGCTACCTTCTACAGTTGTGGGCAACATTATTGGCACCCTTGAAATTCAATCCCTTAATGTCCAATATCTCCTAAAATAAAGTGGCCAGTGAAATGGCTTTGGACTATACATGCACACACATTTTGACACACAGAATTTTAAAAAAACAAGACCAATTATAAAAGGAAATAGTAGAAAATAGAATAAAAACCTTGACACTGCCGGGGCATGAATCCCTTATAAATCCAAATCACCATATTCCCATTGCAGTAAAATTAGACACGCCTGTGACAACTGTCAGTACTCACATGACTTCAATCAACCAGTGAACCATGACTAATGTTTATAATGGCCAGATTCACTCCCTGTTCCATTTTCACAATTGTGAAGACAAGAGAGCTGCCGAAGACAGTCAGAAACACCATTACCATCAAACATCAAACTTCAAAGGGGTACAAGGCCATCTCCAAAGATCTTGGGATTCCTGTCTCTACAGTTCACAATATTAAGAAGTTTTCTGCTCATGGAACTGTTAAGAAACTCCCAGGACATGGTGGGAAGAGGAAAACTAATCCAAGTCATCTTTAAAGGTTAGTGCGAACTGTTGGAAAAACACCACGTACAACATCCAAAGAGCTTAAGGCTGACCTGGAGAATCTGGAGTGGTGGTTTCAACCTGCACCATATGCTGCGTTCTAAACAAAGAAGGACATCAAGAGCAAAGGCCAAGGAGGACGCCACTGCTCAAAGACAGACATACAAAAGGCACGCCTGATCTTTGCCCAAACCCACCTTGAGAGAAACCACAATTCTTCTGGGAAAATGTTCTGTGGATAGACAAAACCAAGCTTGAGCTCTTTGGCAATGCAGACCAGAGATACATTTACAGGCAAAGAAATGAAGTTTATAAGGGAAAAAACCACCCTTTGTACAGTGAAATATGGTGGAAGTTCCATAATGTTGTGGGGCCGTTTTGCTGGCTCAGGAACTGGAGACCTGGAATGTATTAAAGGAATCATGAAGTCAGAGAACTACCAAGGTATTTTTGAGCAAAATCTGCTACCCAGTGTCAGAAAGCTATGTCGAACGTCATGGGTCTTCCAGCAGGACAATGACCCAAAACATACTTCCAAAAATACAAAAGAATGGTTAAAAAGGAACATATGGACTGTTTTAAACTGGCCAGCAATGAGTCCTGATCTCAATCCAATCGAGAATCTTTGGAAAAAGTTGAAATCTGCCACTGGTAAAAGGAATCCTGGAAACATTCATGAGCTAGAACAAATCACAGTTGAAGAGTGGAAGAAACTACCAAGCCATATCATATTCCAGGGTCCACTCGTGGGGGTTTGAGCACATGACTCAGCTTGTCTGCCAGGACATTGTCTTCTCCACTCAGGTAAGTAGCTCTTAGTGTCAGCACATAGTTCTATGTCCTCTTTCCCAACACAGAAGTTACAACACTAATCCTCCCTGCTTGTTAACATACTATGCTGCTATTTGATGTCCATCTGAACCATTATAATATGATTGGCCAACCAATATCTGAAAACCTTTCTTGTTGTTAATTGCTGTAGAGACTGTGTCAACTCATGGCGACCCTCTGGATAGTTGACCTAAAAACTGTGTTTGGTCTTCAGTCAGGTGGCTCATTGTTGATGGTGCGATACAATAGTAGCTATGCGTGCCACTATCTCATTGCTGGCCTTCCTCTTTTGCATTGACCTACCCTGACAAGCATGATGTCTTTCTCTAACGATCTCTCTCTTCTCATGATGTGTCCAAAGTATGAAAGTCAAAGTCCTGTCATCTGAGTCTCTAAAGAAAGCTTAGGTTTGATTTCTCTAGTACTGACTGGTCTGTTCTTTGGGCAGTCCATGGTATACACAGTATTCTACACCAGCACCATAATTCAAAAGGCACTGATTTTCTTCATATTTTTTTACTGTCCAACTTTCACATCCATATGACGTTATTAAAAATACCATGGCTTAGATAAGTCGAACCTTTGTATGGAGAGACATCTCTGCTCTTGAGAATGTTGTCTAGGTTCTTCATAGCCATTCTGCCAAGAGCAATCAGTCATCTGATTTCTTGTCTGCTTGTTGTTTTTTTTTATTGATTGTAGATCCAAGTAGGTTAAAGTTGTCAACTATTTCAATTTCTTCTCCATCAATGATGAACTTATTGATTTTGCCAGTTGTCAGGATCTTTGTCATCTTTACATTAAGATGCAGACCCATTTTAAGACTAAGGGGCTTGTTTACAAAGCCGCGGTAGCGGTTTGCGATCGTAATCGGAGCCGCGGCCCCATTGATTTCAATGGGGCCGCGGCTGCGATCGCGATCGCGAACCACTACCGCTGCTTTGTAAACAAGCCCCTATGTTCCTTAATCTTTAGAAGCAAATGTTTCAGATCATATTCACTTTTAGCCAGTAATGTGGTATCAGCATAGCGAAGGTTGATGCTTCCACCAATCTTCATACTTCTGTTGTCTTCATACAGTCCTGCTTCTCTGATAATTTGTTCTGCATATAAATTAAACAGGTAGGGGGGAAGTATGCAGCTTTGCTGTACACCTTTGCTGACTTTAAACTATTCTGTTTCTCCTTGTTCCTTTCGACCTGTTGCTTCTTGATCAATGTAAAGGTTGTGCATGAGAACCATCAGGTGTTCCGGGTACACCCATGCTTTTTAATGTGGCCCAGTCAAAAGCCTAGCTGTAGTCAATAAAACATATATAGATATCCTTTTGGTATTCTTTTGTCTTTTCAAGAATCCATCTCACATCCGCAATGTCTCTCGTTCCTCGCCCTTTCCTGAACCCTGATTGCATTTCAGGCAGTTCTTGTTCCAGGTATGGTTGTAGTCTCTGCTGAATGATCTTGAGTAGAAACTTACTGGTATGTGGGATCAGAACGATTGTGTGATAATTTCCAGAGTCAGTCGGATCACCTTTCGTCAGTATTGGTATAAACACAGAGCTTTTTTAGTCAGTTGGCTATAATGTCATCCTCTAAATTTCCTGGCAGAGTCTTCTATGGTAACAGCTGCATCCGATTGCTGTAATACTTCAATGGGAATGCCATCAATGCCTGGTGCTTTGTTCTTTGATAAGGCTTTCAATGCTGCTTCAACTTCTTCTTTCATCACCAATGGTTCATGATCATAAGGAACAGTTTGAGATAGCTATTGGTCCATTTGATCTTTATGGCATAATAACTCAGCATATTCTTTCTACCTTTTCTGGGTCTTCTCAGCATCATTCAACATGGATTCTTGAGTATCTTGTAGCATTCCAATTTGAGGCAGGAATTTTCTTCTTTAACTCTCGTAGCTTTAGGAAAGCCACTCTTGTTCTTCCTCCAATAGTTTCTGATTGTAGTACTTCTCCTTGTCTTGTCTTGCTGCACACTGGAAGTCTCTGTTCAGTTCTGTGATTGCTTCTCTTTCTCCTCTGGTTTTAGCTTCTCTGCATTTCTGGGCAATGTTCAGAGTTTCTTTAGTCATCCATTTTGGCCTTTTTTGCTTTTTCACCTTTTGTAGAGACTTCTTACTTTGTTCCAACACAACCTTCTTAACGTTATCCTATAACTCTTCGGGAGCTCTGTCATTTGTATCTAAAGTGGGAGGAGTAGCCTAGTGGTTGGGGCAAGGTACTTCAGGCCGGAAGGTCGGGGGTTCAAATCCCACTAGAGGACAGCAACCTTGGGCCGGAAGGACTGGGGTTTCTAGTCCCACAGGTGCTCCTTGTGGTCTTGGGCAAGCCACTTAACCCTCCGTAGCTCATGTTCCCTGTAAGTATTAGTGTATGTGTCTCATATCCCCGCGTGTTAAATGCATCCCCCAATTGTGTTGTAACCGCTTTGATTGAAGGATAAGGCGGTATACAAAGCTGTCTAAATAAATAAATAAAGCAAGCAGCAAATTGATTTTGCAGGCAGTCTTTAAATTCCGGTGATATATTCTCAAGGTCATATTTTGCTACATTCATGAGCGGCTTGCTTTTTTTCAACTTTAGCTTAAGTTCGCATACTAATAGTTGGTGACCTGTACCATACTCAGCTGCAGGTTTTCTTTGTTGATGTTATTGAGTTTTTCTATCGTTGACTTCCACAGATGTAGTCAATTTGATTTTTGTACAATCCATTGGGTGAAATCCATGTGTACAGTCGCCACTTGTGTTGCTGGAAGAAGGTGAATAGATTGTTGTTCTTGCAGAATTCTATCAGTCTTTCTCCGGCTTCATTTCTGTTGCTAAGTCCATATTTTTCAACCACTTTGCTGCCTTCTTTGTTGCCAATCTCTGCGTTCCAATCACTCATGACTATTAGGATATCCTGTTTGCATGTTCTGTCAGTTTCAGCTTGTACTTTTCATAGAACTCAACCTCTTTCTCTTCTGCAGCTGTTGGGGCATAAACCTGAATTCTTGTTGTGATTAAGGGTATTCCTCGTAGATGAATAGAAATTAAGCATTGTATTTCATTACAGTTCTTGCAAGTCCATAGAATTATTACGGAGGACAAGGGCAAATCCAGGACTGGACTTGCAGGACTAAAGAAAAGGACATTATCTGGTAAGTAAAATAATCGCCTTCCATATCATCCTGCTAGACCAGTTCAGACAAGTGGGATGTACCAAAGCTATGACTCAACTGATCTAGCAGGATAAGTAAACTAGCATTATCTGCATAACTTGTCTCAACCCCTGGATATGCCTCCTGGCCTTCTTCCTGCTAAATGCATAATTTATAAGCTATACATTGGTTGCCTCTAAATTTAGAGATTAAAAAAGGATTTATGTAGTAAACTCTGCAGATGCCAAATAAATCCTTTTGAATATTAACCCGATTGCCATCACAAAGCCATAACAATCTAAAATGAAAAATCAGTAGAAAGCACATGCCAATACCAGCAAAATGTACAAAGTGCAAAATCCACATACTATAAAGATATGAAGAAAAAGTAAACATTCAAACACATACTCACCGAACTTTTTTCCCATTTTCTGTAATTTTTGTGACATTTAAAACACCATATTTTTCCTCCTGCAATATAGAACAAGACAAGTCAACCATGAAATCACCTACTATCACACACATTTCTCTATCAGTTAGGCCATGAATTTGGGCCAAATAACAGATTTATTTTAAAGAAAATACATGATGAATGTGTGTATATACAGAAAGAACAAGGATACCTTTACAAATACCAAAAAGTCTGACGATGCCCTTACTAAGGCCCACAAAGTCCAGTGTCTCAGATGGCTGCATCCGTTTTATGTTTAGTTGAATTTTACTTTGTTTTTCCCTTGTTCTGTTTAGGTGGAATTCTTTAACCACCATTGAAATTTTGTAAAAACAGAAAGAACGTAAAGAAACTAAGGGGGATGTTTACTAAACAGCAGTAGCGGACTCCGTGCGATATCGGAGCTGTGGCCCCATTGAAATCAATGGGGCCGTGGCACCAATGTCACACGGAGTCCACTACCGCCATTTAGTAAACATCTCCTTAAAAGTGTGACCATGCCATCAATTCCTAGCATACGAATCAAAGTGAACATGAAAATATTTTTTATATGAGCTTACGTCAAGGATGGGGAAATTTCACTTACCGTTAATTTCCTTTCCTGGAATCCTGCTAGACCAGTCCAGACAAGCGTGTTTAGTACCCTACCAGCAGATGTTGGAGACAAGAGTAATAGAAAAAACTAACAGCAGCCTGATTGGCTGTTCCCTGGTAATATGTAGCTGAACCCAGTAGAGGGCGCTCCAGTATTGTAAAAAGCTATACTCAAATAGATGTAACCAGGAACCAAAACTAAGGAAAACAGAACATATACAAGAGACGATAACACTCTGCTGCAAAGTCTTGGCTCTTCAGCAATACACCTCTGAACCAGATATTGAGAATAGGGAGGGTCCTGGACTGGTCTAGCAGGATTCCAGGAAAGGAAATTAACAGTAAGTGAAAATTTCCCCTTCCAGCACATCCTGCTAGACCAGTCCAGACAAGTGGAAAAGTACCCAAGCTAACTGCTCTTTGGGTGGGAATATACAGTCGTCGAAACAACCTTTGCCCCAAACTGCGCCTCTTCCCGAGATTGAATATCGAGCTGATAGTGACGCACAAAAGTGGACAGGGAGGACCAGATATCAAGAGGATGAACATGAGAGCGCTCCACCCAAGATGTAGAGTGCACCCAAAGACAGAGTGACAGACTTTCCCTTCAGGATGTATGCCGATTCAATTGCTAACCGCAACCACCGAGAGACTGTGCGTTTGGAAGCAGCTTGATCCTTACGGGGTCCCACAAAAAGCACGAAAAGATGATCAGAGATACGGAAAGGATTTCTCACCCGAAGATACCTATGAAGGATCCTGCTGAGATCCAGAGAACGGAGTCCCTTATTCTCGCCCGCACACTGCTCCTCAGAAAAACAGGGTAGGAAAATCGGCTCATTGATATGAAAAGGCGTAAGAACCTTTGGAAGGAATGAAGGAATAGTAAGCAAGAAAACTCCTTCTTTCGAGAAGGCAAGATAGGGATTCCTGCATGAAAGTGCCTGTATTTCGGATACCCTTCGTGCCAAAGTTATCGCTACTAGAAACACTGTCTTAAGCATCAAATCTCTCAATGTGATGTGTTTAAGCGGCTCAAAAGGTGCCTGCATCAAGGCTTTTAGGACGAGGGACAGACCCCATGTTGACACCAGAGGGCGAACCGGTGGTCGAACTACTTTAACTGCTTTAAGGAAACGGGACACATACGCATGGGACGCTATAGAGCGACCTCCAACAGGACCTCGGAAACAAGTTAATGCCGCTACTTGAACCCGAAGAGACCCCAAGGCTTCACCCTTATCCATTCCGTCCTGGAGGAAGGTAAGGATATTCGGGATTCCCAACTTCCAAGGAGAGATACGATGCCGTGTGCACCAGGACTCGAAGATTCACCAAACTCAGGAATTTGCCAGCGAAGTCTACGGATGGCGCGTTTTTCAAAAGGGTCGCGACCACACAACTCGAGTAACCCCTCTTCCTCAGGCAGCGGCGTTCAAGAGACAGGCCATAAGCGAGTAAGGAGCCGGGTCATCCATCACAATTGGCCCCTGACGTAATAGCCCCCGGCGAGACCCCAGTTGCAATGATGGGGCTCATGTTAAGCGGATGAGGTCCGCATACCAGGGCCTCCGAGGCCAGTCCGGAGCTACCAGGACCACTCTCCCCCAGTGTACAAGAACTCTCCAAAGCACTTTGCCGATTAGCACCCATGGGGGAAAAACGTACAGCAGACTCCCTTGCGGACATGGTTGAGCCAGGGCATCCAATCCGGAGGACTGAAACTCCCTCCTATGACTGAAAAGAGTAGTTACTCACCTGTAACAGGTGTTCTCCAGGAGCAGCAGGAATCAGTCCTCACATATGGGTGTCATCGGCGCCAATGAAGCCCCAGCGGAGCATTTCCCCAGTTTTCTATGAAAGCCTTTGGGAATGCAGGAACGCATGCGCGGTTCCCTTCCCGCCTAAAGGTGCCATCTTACCTCAGTCAAATGACATAGCTAAGAACAGCACACAAAAATGAAAAATAAACTATGTACAACTGCAACTGCAAGGGGAGGAGGGAGGGTTGTGAGGACTGATTCCTGCTGCTCCTGGAGAACACCTGTTACAGGTGAGTAACTACTCTTTCTCCAGGACCAAGCAGGAAGTCAGTCCTCACATATGGGTGACTCCCTAGCTCTGGGCTACCGAGGAACCCAGGCTGAACAAGAGAACTCCCTCTAGTCTCAGCAGCAAAGAAAGGCTTTTCAAGGACACAACCTCCACCGGTAGCCCAACAGAGGGCAGGAGTTGCCTAAACATCAAAGAGATTCCGGAGTACTGCTTGGCCAAAAGCACTGTCCCTACGGGACTCCCTCTCCAGGCAGTAATGGGCCGCAAAGGTCTGGCTTGAAGACCAAGTTGCAGCCCTGCAGATGTCTACCAAGGGCACAGAGCGGAGATGAGCCACTGAGGCAGCCATTGCCCTGACTCGGTGGGCCGTAACCCGACCCTGCAAAGGAAGGTCAGCCGCCTTATAAGCCCAGGTGATACAGTCAGCTACCCAGATGGACAAGTACGCTTGGACACAGGCAACCCCAACTTATTGGGGTCAAAGGAGACGAAGAGCTGGGTAGCCCTTCTATGCCCCTGCGTACGGTCAAGGTAGAAGGATAAGGCCCTCCCCTACAGTCCAGGGTATGCAGGACTGCTTCGGCCTGGCTTGCATGAGGCCTATGGAAGAATGTAGGAAGAACCACCTCCTGGTTGAGGTGGAAAGAGGAGACAACCTTAGGGAGGAACTTTGGATGAGTCCTAAGGACTACTCTGTTCCTATAAATCCTGGTGTAAGGCCTATCACAGACCAGGGCCTGAAGCTCACTTACTCGCCTAGCCGAGGTAAGGGCTATCAGGAAGAGTGTCTTCCAGGAGAGGAAGCGTAGTGGACAAGTAGCCATCGGCTCAAAAGGTGGGCGAGTCAGTTGCTGCAAGACCACATTCAGCTCCCACTCAGGGGCAGGAGGACGGATTGGAGGCTTGAGTAAAAGCAAGCCCCTAAGAAAGCGACACACCAAGGGGTGACCAGACAGAGAATGTCCCTCCACCAGAGAGTGGTGAGCTGCTAGAGCTGAGAGGTGGACCCGAACAGAATTGGATTTAAGACCTTGATTTGACAAGTGCAGTAAGTACTGAAGGACTACTGGCAGAGTACAGGAGGAAGGATCTTCTGTACATAGCTGACACCACACAGAAAACCTCTTCCATTCGAGAGCATAGGTTTTCCTAGTGGACTGTTTCCTAGAGGCTAGGACAACCTCCTCAACCTCCTGAGGCAGGCCCCAGGGAGCCAAGACTACCCTTGCAGCCTCCAGGCCATCAAATTGAGAGCTTTGAGATTGGGGTGCAGAAGGGAACCCTGCTCCTGCAAGAGAAGGTCGGGTTGCAACCCCAGAGGTAGTGGAGGATCCACCACCAGTTGAAGCAGAAGAGGAAACCAAGGCTGTCTCGGCCACCTGGGAGCCACCAGCAGGACCGAGGCCTTGTCCTGAAGAATCTTGAAGAGAGTTCGGGCCACCAAGGGCGTGGGAGGAAACGCATAGAGGAGGCCTTGAGACCAGGATATCAGAAAAGCTTCCGCTGCTATCCGCAGAGGATGCGGTTGCCTGGAGCAGAACTTTGGTAGCTGCTTGTTCATTGGGCTGGCAAAGAGATCTATCAAAGGGAGACCCCATTTCAGGAAAAATTCTGAACTACTGAAGGATGCAGTTGCCACTCGTGGGGCTGCAATATTCTGCTTAGTCTGTCTGCCAGGTAGTTGTCCTGGCCTGGAAGGTACACAGCCTTGAGGAGCATGTTGTGCTTGAGGGCAAAAGAACAAAGGTCCTGAGCCTCCCGACAAAAGATCCTGGACCCAGTTTGTTCACAAAGGATCCTGGACCCTGTTTGTTCACATAGAACAAGGCAACTTGGTTGTCTGTCTGAATCAGGACAGACTGGTGAGCCAGGGTAGGAGTGAAAGCTTTGAGTGCTAATTGAATAGCTCTGAGTTCAAGGAGATTGATCTGCTGTGTAGCTTTCCAGGGAGACCAGAGGCCCTGGGTGCACTTGCCCAGACAATGAGCTCCCCAGCCTTGCAGGGAGGCATCTGTTGTCATCACTACTGTGTACCCTGGAATCTGAAAAGGCACCCCTTTCAGTAGATTGGGTGGGTGCAGCCACCAGTTGAGGGAGTGCAGAAATGGTTTGGACACCCTTATCCTGTCTTTGAGGCTGCCTGTGGCCTGTGACCACTGAGCCCGAAGACACCACTGTGCAGGCCTCATATGGAGCCTGGCATTGGGGGTCACATGTACTGTCGAAGCCATGTGGCCTAGAAGCCTCAGGCAGAGTCTGGCGGAGAACAGGGACCTGCTGAGAACTGATTTGTCAAGGCCATCAACCTTTGGGCCCTGTCTGCTGGCAAGAAAGCCTTTGCCAGCAGAGAGTCCAGCCTTGCTCCTATGAACTCTAAGTTCTGGAAGGGGAGCAAAGTGGACTTTGCGAAGTTTGTGACAAACCCCAGGCTTTGTAGAAGAGCAATAGTCCTGAGGGTGGCTTGAGTGGCCTCCTGGCACGTCTGACCCCGATGAGCCAGTCGTCTAGATAGGGGAAGACAAAGATTCCCTGACTTCTCAGGTAGACCGCCACCACTGCTAGGCACTTTGTAAAGAGACTGGGGGCGGAGGTGAGGCCGAAAGGCAGTACTCTGTACTGATAATGGTTTCCTCCCACAATGAACCTGAGGTACTTTCTGTGGTATGGATGAATGAGGATGTGAGTGTACGCATCCTTTAGATCTAAGGAGCATAGCCAATCTCCCTGCTGGAGGTAGGGCAGAAGAGTCCCAAGAGTAAGCATCTTGAACTTCTCCTTCACTAGGAACTTGTTGAGGTTCCTGAGGTCCAGAATGGGTCGAAGGCCACTGGTTCTCTTGGGCACCAGGAAATACCTGGAGTAGAAACCGTGACCTTGTAAGTGGGGAGGCACAAGCTCCACCACCCTGTCCACCAACAGACCATGAAGCTCTTGTAGAAGAAGGTCTGTGTGCAGGGGAGGCCTTGGAGTCTCCCCTGGAAAATATGGTGGAGGCAGTTGGGGAAAATGGAGGGCATAGCCCTTGTGGACTATCTCCAGCACCCAACTGTCCCCAGTGACAAGGGGCCACTGGTGGGCAAAGAGGGCGAGGCGACCTCCTGTGCAGGGCTGGGAGAGCAGTGGAGGAGAGGCTACGCGCTCAAGGAGTCAAAAACCCCACCCTGCTGAGTGGTAGCAGGGTCCTGAGGCTTGGGGATCCTCTGCCTATGGGGCCCATTACCCTGGCCCTTGGCTTGCTGACCCTGGGGGGCAGCTTGGGCAGCCTGATATTGCGGGTACTGTTTGTTGGCAGTGCCCTTCCTTGGGTGAAAGGGCTTTTTACCCGAGCCCTTCTTTTTATGAGAAGGGGCAGAGGTTTTCCTCGACAGCCTTGTCCGTGTGAGGTGCTCAGTTTCGAGCTGAGCGGCCTTCTCGGTCATGGGCTTGCCAAAAAGGTTTTCACCTCGGCAAGGGAAATCGACCAACTTGTCCTGAACCCATGGCTCGAAGTCCGATGACTGCAGCCATGCCTGGCGTCGAGCCGTGATGCCGGCTGCCGCAACTCGGGCCGAAGCCATCGTAGGCGGCGCGGGACATGAACTTCGAGCAGTCCCGAATCCCAGAGGTCAAGGACTTAAATCTCTGCAAGGGTTCCCCGGAGAGACCAGCAGAGAACCCAGGCAATTCCTTGGCCAGATTCCGCAAGTACATGCCCATGTACAGCTGGTACATGGCAAGCAAGCATCAAGCCCTGGAAGCACTTTCTACCGACGCCATCGAGGTTCTGGGCCTCTCTGCCAGGAGGCACCGCGGAGTGCATCTTCTGGCTCTTCAGACGATGCATGGCCGATTCCACAACCATAGAATGGTGTGGTAGCTGTGCCTTTTGAAAGCCAGGGCTCTTCTTGAGTTGATAGATAGAATCGACTCGCTTGCTGAGAACCGGCACCGAGGCTGGTGCCTCCCACATGCAGAAGAGGAGCCATTCCAGCATCGGAGGAACCGGAACAGTAAAGGCCTCCTTCGGAGGAGTCATACTATGGGGCCTCGAGCTCTTCAGCTCGAGGCTCCTCCTCAGGGTCCGCCGGGATAGCCAAGGCAGCCGCCATATCCCGGACGAACTCCGAGAACAGAGTATCCTCCGGGGGGGGGACCTACTCCGGGGCTCAGACTGCAGTGAGTCTGAAGGGACGCACCGAGTCTTGAAGGTATCAGGAGACTCCACGTCCTCCGTCTCCCAAGCTGACTCGTCCGAGGAGGAGTCAGGGTCCAACCCCGCGGGGCCCTGGAGCACCCGCCCCGATGCCGGAGACACTGGCGTCGACACCCTCGGTCCCGAACGGGAGGTCGAGGGAGGTCGCGACTGAGGTCGACTCCGAGCCACGATGGACTCGAGTATCGACTCGGTCTCCGGGGTCGACTTCAAAGTCGATGTCCCGGTGGTCGGGGCACAGGTTGGCCATCAGTGCCCGCTGCTGCTCCATGAAGGCACACAGTCTGCTCTCCAAGGCTGTCATCCTGAGACTCAGCTCGTGAGACGCAGCAGCCACTGACTCGGGCCCCGGCGGTGCCAGGCCCGACGTCGACTCCCTGGGAGGAGAGTCCTCGAGGACTACGGAGCTTACGTGTCCAGCAGACTCCGGCTCCACGCGAGGAACTTTGGCAGGCTTCTCGAGTTCCACGGGCCCGGGGCGACGGTCGTGGGTCTTAGACCTGGCCCTCGAGGAGCCAGGGACCTCCTCCTCCGACGCCCTCGCGAGCCGCTTCTTCCTCTTGCGTTCCCGGTCGGGGGACCACCTGTCCGAGGAGCTTCGACGGCGCTCGGGATCGGAATCCCGAGATGTCAAGGTCTTAGACGAGGTCCGGGCCCAGCCGGAGGCTGAGTCCGAGAAAAGCCTTTTTGCTGCTGGCAACTTCGGAGTGCCTTGGAAGACATCTTCCCACATGGCCCGCACGACTTAGGGTCGTGGTCGGGGCCGAGGCACCGAAGGCAGCAGTAGTGTGTGTCGGTGAGAGACATCAGTTTCTTACATCGATCACACTTCTTAAAACCGCTGGAAGCCATCGGGGAAAAAAAAAGAGTCCCTGCGAGGTCAAAGGACCGGCCTTCCAGGGAAAAATGGAAAAAAGGGCGCGAACGCCAGCCACGAAGGGCAAAAACCGAAAAAGAAGAATCGGGCTCGATACCGGTGTACCGAACCCGGCGGGAGGGGAACCGGCGTCGAACCGGGAGAAAAAAATAGCGAAAATCGCCGAAAAAAATCTAATTTTAACCGGGACAACAGGACACACGTCCGGTGGGCTTCACAGAAAAAAAGAGACTGAGGTAAGATGGCACCTTTAGGCGGGAAGGGAACCGCGCATGCGTGCCTGCATTCCCAAAGGCTTTCATAGAAAGCTGGGGAAATGCTCCGTTGAGGCTTCATTGGCGCCGATGACACCCATATGTGAGGACTGACTTCCTGCTTGGTCCTGGAGAAACGTCCGGTACCTTGGTATTCACTGACGTCGCCATTAGATCCATTATCAGTTGCCCCCATGCTCGCACAATCTTCTGAAATGCCCATGGGGCTAGCTCCCATTCTCGGGGATCGAGAGCGTGTCGACTGAGGAAATCGGCCTGAAAGTTGTCTACCCTGGCAATATGCTGTGCCGAGAGAGTCTTCAGATGTGCCTCTGCCCAGGGAAGGCGAAGGGACATTTCCCTGGCTACCCCTGGGGATTTGGTACTGCCCTGGCAGTTGATATATGTCACTACTGTTGCATTGTCGCATAGAACCTGAACCACCTTGTATTTGAGAAGAGGTAGAAAATATTTTAGGGCAAGGTGAACCACCCGCGCTTCCACTCGATTTATGGACCAGCGCGCTTTGTGAATCGACCAAGTACCCTGCGTCGACTGATGCTGGCAGAGAACACCCCACCCGTAGAAACTCGCATCTGTTGTTACTAGGACTCACCGAGGGTTCTCTAGGGTTCCCTGAGGAGATGACAGGGCACCAGCCACCACTGAAGGCTGCATCGAGTCTCCGGGAGGAGTGGCAACCGGATGTTGTAGACCTCCGACACCGGAGACCAGCGTGAAAGGAGAGACCTATGAAGCTCCGTCATGTGCGCTCTGGCCCAAGGCACGACTTAGATAGTGGCTGCCATGGACCCCAGGACTTGAAGGTAATCCCAAACTCTTGGAGCTGTCTGGAGAAGAAACAAATGAAGCAAGCCCGTGAATTTGTGAAGCCGGTCGCGAGTCAAGAAAACTTTCCCCTGCGCGGTGTCGAAGCGGGCTCCTAGAACCTCTAGTTGTTGGGACGGATGATGGCCCTTGGCCACATTGACCACCCATCTGAGATTCTCAAGGAAAGAAACTACTTGAGCCACTGCTTGACGTGCTTCCAACAGGGAGTCCGCCCGAATCAACCAGTCATTCAGTTAAGGATGCACTCGGATTCCTCGTTTGCGTAGAGCTGCTGCGACCACTACCATAACCTTGGAAAAGGTGCGCGGAGCCATGGCCAGGCCGAAAGGCAATGCACAAAACTGGAAGTGCTGACCCAGTACCGCAAACCGCAGGAAACGCTGTTGGTCGTCTCTGATGGGAATGTGGAAGTAAGCCTCCGCAAGATCTAGAGAGGCGAGGAACTCGCCTCCGTGTACCGCCTGGATCACCAAGCAAAGCGTTTCCATTCCGTAGACACCGATTTACGCCTTTGAGATCCAGAATTGGGTGGAAGGACCCATCTTTCTTGGGAACTACGAAATAAATGGAATAACGACCACAGCCTCTCTCTCCTCGAGGGACTGGTCGAATAGCCCTTAGTAGAAGAAGGAGCGATGGAGCGAATCGCCTTTCTCTTCAGGGATCTTCCCCTGGGTGAGACGACGAACGCATCGGGAATGGATCGGAAACATTCGAGAACGTAACCTTGAGAGACTATGTTGAGGACCCATTGAAGTAATGAGAGACCATTGATGAGAAAACAGTGCCAAATGCCAACCTACTGGAGGAGTCTCTCCGGAAGGGCCGACCTCCAGAAAAGGCTTCTGGGGTGGACTGCCCGGCCAGTCAGCGGGAAGATCTCACGGGGCACAGAACATGGAAGGCTCCAAGTAGGACTCAGATCCTTTGAGGGCACCCCGAAAGGACTGTGCCCTCTGACAAAAATGTCCAGCTGTCGAAGAGGCGGAGGGCTTCCCAGGACGGTAGCGACTGGAGGTGCGTCGCGAGGTAGGCGAATATCGACGGGAAAAATGCCTAGTAGCAAATTTAGGCTTATCTTCCGGAAGATGTTGGGGTTGAACCTCCCCTAGGTCTTTGACCAATTTTTCTAGGACCTCCCCAAACAGAAGCTTTCCCCTGAAGGGAAGTCTAGAGAGGCGTGCTTTAGATGCAGAGTCAGCCGACCATTGGCGAAGCCAAAGCCATCTGCGAGATACTGTAACCGCTGCTACCGATCTAGCCGAGAGGCGCAAGAGATCATAAAAGGCATCTGCCAAGAAAGCTGTGACTGATTCCAGACGAGCCAGAGCTGGATCTTCTGGCAGACGTTGGATCCAGTGCAGAAGAGCTCGGGCCACTAGACCCCCACACACACAGAGGCCTGGAGAGAGAACAACGAAGCCTAAAAAGCAGTCTTGAGAAGGCTCTCCACCTTCCTATCCTGTTGATCATGAAGTGCTGCACCACCCTCCACTGGAATGGTGGTGTGCTTTGTTACTCCAGTCACAAGGGCATCCACTTTGGGGTATGTCAGCCACTTCTCCAAGTCAGGTGGTGTCCAGAGATAAAGCTGGCCTAGGCGGCGGGCTATACGGAGAGGAATATCCGGAGAGTCCCATTCTCGAGATACCATTTGTTGTAACTCCGCTGGGAATGGAAAGGCTCTAGATGGCTTGCAAATGCTTTGTAATAATATTTATTTAATTTATTTATTTATTTAATGTCTTTTTTTTATACCGCGCTATTTAAAATCAGCGCGGTTTACATACGATAATAACGTATACATTGCGGCCTAGGCTGCGCTGTATTTACAATAGAACAGGTGATCTAACTTGGACAAAATAAGGCAACTATATACACGCTGGGGATCAAGACCCCGGCCCAGGTGGGCATGTCATTAGGAAGAGACTATTTACAAAAGTGCTGACTATATACATTCTGCTATTTACATGGAATGTATGGTTTGCCTTGGCACCATTCGGTATAACTGCCTCATTGCTCGCTGGGTGTATTAGTGGGGCCGTCCTGGTGGGGGGTGGCCGTTTGTGTGCTGTCACTGGAATAATGCATGAGGAAAAGGTGGTGTTTCAGTGCCTTGCTAAACTGGACAAGTTCAGTGATTGCCCTAATGTTGGGCGGAAGGGCATTCCAACATCTGGGTGCATAGAACCTAAATGCCCTGTTTATCATTGCTTGGGTGCATTTTGTTATTGCCTTCGGGTCTGGCTGGGGAATATCAGAAGGCTGTAGATTCTGCTGTTTCGGCTGATCTGTCAATCATAGGGCTTCGACCACCTGCATAATTAGGGTCGGCAATTCCTCTTGCGAAAAGCGTATGTCCTGTGTCTCGCGTTGGCCCTCTGCAGAAAACTCTGCAGGGGACCATTCCCCGTCTTCTCGGTTCGACATGTTTTCGCTGTCGTCCCCCGAACACAGCCCTTCCTCTAACGCTTTTGCCCACACTCTATTAGCCCAGGAGACCTCTTTTGGTGGCCGTGCCTCCACCTTAGATATGTCCTCTTGTCTAGAGCGCTTGTGGGATCCTGAAACAGAAGACACTGGGATCTGAGTCAGGGCTTCCCCCTGCGTTACTGGGAGACTTAGCCTGTCAAACATCCCAGGCTTGTATAAAGAGGGTCAAAAACTGGGTATCCAAGGCATGCACCGGCTCCTGCTACCCGAAAGACTCTGGAGCAGGGGGAGTTAAGCGAGGAGAAGAGAGAGACTCTTGTCAGGGGAAGATGTCTGGGTTCCTCTAGCAGCTGAGGACGTGCAGCTGGACTGCTTCTGTCCTGAGCTCCCTTGGCTAGTGTCGCCGAAGTCTCCCCAGGATGAGCAAAACATGCAACACAAATGCCAACCCTCAAACCTTTATGCTTCTTTGTGCAGACCATGCACTGCTAAAGGAAAGGCATCTCACAGGAGAAGCGTAGCTGACCGCGGTCCCCGGCTAGCAGAAAAAAAAACAAAAAGTCAAATACAGGTGTTGAAACAAGACCAGACAGGCAAAAAAAACTAGCAGGGAAGACTGAAATTAAGAAAATAAAGTCTCCTCAGAAAGCCCACCAAAAATGGAGCTGTACAGCAAAATAACACCAAAACAAAATGGTCACCGCTATTAAAACCGCCAAAATAAAATCACCCCAAATGCTGAGAACACGTGTTAAAACATAAAATTAAACAAATGAAGAGCTAGGGCAGTAAAGACATGAAGAAAAAAAAACAAGGCAGACAGAGGTTGCCCGACGGCATCCTGATCAAAATCGGGAGGGAGGGGGAGGGAGAAGGGGAAGGAGTACCTCTGAGGTTTACTCACTGCACTGGAACAGACTGCTGAAGAACCAAGGCTGACCTGAATCAGGCAGCAGCTAGGAGCTGTTACAGGGCTGCCGATAAGTTGCAGACTGCCCCGATGACCGGCTGCTCAGGTCCTCATGAGCTGAGGCCGGTTTCTTCCCCAACAGAGAGGGAACTCACATGGTCCTCCTGACCAGGAGATCAACCTCAATCTGTCCCACAAAACGTAGCTGGGAAACCCAGAGGGGCACCTCAAGTGGGCCCTGGGTGCATCCAGAAAAATTACTAGAAGTACTCAAAGTTAAAAATAAAAATAATCAGAGAGAAAAAGTGAAACCCCTTCATCTGCTGGAGACAGAGAAATACTGGAGCACCCTCTACTGGGTTCATCTACATATTACCAAAGAACAGCCAATCAGGCTGCTGGTAGTTTTTTTCTATTACTCTGTCTCCAACATCTGCTGGTAGGTGGACTAAACCCGCTTGTCTGGACTGGTCTAGCAGGATGTGCTGGAAAATGTATTTAAAAAACCCATAATATTTTATAAAAGGCTCACTGAATGTCAAGCCTATTATAAAAATAAATATCGGACGATGCAGAAAGCCGGCTCTGAAGTCATGCGCCATCAGTTCTGTACACCTCTATGCAGTGCATCAACAGCACACGACTTCAGTGCCAGCATGCAGAAATGGTCCCTAAGCAAATTAGCCAAATGTTTAACGCTGCTATTTGCGCCACAGTTTAACTGGGAGAGCAAGACAAACATATGTGCCCAGAAGTTGGCACAAGCTTGGTATGCTCTCACAGAGAAACAGGGGCACCTTGTGGCTAATTTACATATGCGCCCCAAAAGTATTTTGATGGCATCAGGAGCTTTCCCCCGATACCTGGATCATCTGAAGTAAAGTGTCAGACTTCCCCTCAGATGATCCAAGCATCAGGAAAGCCCCTGATGCCATCAAAATACTGTCAGAGGGCCAGTGCCCCCAACAGAAAGTAAATACCTGGTGGCTCAGCGGCCCCGATCCCCCTACCTGCCCAATTTAAAAAATTGGCAGGATGTAGGAGATACTTTTTTAGTGAACTGCTTAAGAGGGCGATTTTGTTACTTCCCAGCACTGTTCCCTCTAAGCTGTGCGCGTGTGCGCGCGCACACACCTTGCCGAGCGAACGCACATACTTTACAACAGAGCGCACAAAAATTACGGTTCTGATTCTGATAGAAAACAACACAGACGTCTTAAAATTTAAAAGTTGTTATGTATTTATGGTTTTCACAAATTCTACAATGTTTTCTAGTGCAATCAATGTGGTGTACATACTGTATTCTGATGTGTAGTCAAATTTTAAAGTATATAACTTCGAGTGTCATTATGTGGCGCACAAAAATTTAACCTTCCTTCAAAAGCTACACAGCTGATGTTTTATGCGCACACAGCCTACAGAAAATTAGAGGGAACATTGCTTCCCAGTACAGACTATACTAAGATCTTTTCAAGGGGTGCAGAATGCTTCAACTTCTTAGTCTTGAAGTACAAGCTCTATATCCAACTGTCTTTTTAGCTACTCATAGTAACATAGTATATGACGGCAGATAAAGACCAGCATGGTCCATCTACTAGTCTGCCCAGCAAGGCAGCAAGAGTAGGTGCACTTAACGCTCCGTGCAGGTCACTCCACCCCATGCCTTTGTTTAGGAGTGTACCAACCGCTCCATGTAGGTCACCCTTATTTGTTCAGATATAAGAGATAGTTATGCTTATTTTGATTTTATCCTATTGCTATGAAGGGATCCACTGTGTCTGTTCCATGCCATTTTGAATTCTGTCACTATATTTGCCCCCACCATTTCCATCGGGAGGGCATTCCAAGCATCCACCACCCTTTCAGTGAAAAAGTATTTCCTGACATTGCCTTTCAGTTTACCCCCTTGCACCTTCATGTTATGCCCTCTAGTTAGAGTAGTTACTCACCTGTAACAGGTGTTCTCCAGGAGCAGCAGGAATCAGTCCTCACTTATGGGTGACGTCGGCGCCGACAGAGCCCTCGCGGAGCAATTTTCCCCAGCTTTCGAAGAAAGCTTTTGGGAATTGCAGCGCGCATGCGCGGTCCCCTTCCCGCCCAAGGGTGCCATCTTGACCAGTCTGATGACATAGCGAAAAGACAGCAAAAAACATAATAAGAATGACTGCAACTCCAAGGGGAGGAGGGAGGGTTATGAGGACTGATTCCTGCTGCTCCTGGAGAACACCTGTTACAGGTGAGTAACTACTCTTTCTCCAGGACCAAGCAGGAAGTCAGTCCTCACTTATGGGACTCCCAAGCTTAAGGCTACCGGAGACCTCAAGCCGAAAAATGAGCTCCCTCTAGCTCAGTAGTACAGAAGGAAGGAATCTTCTCTGAATACGAATCCGGCCGGTAGCTCAACACCAGGGCCGGAGGGTAGGAGTTGCTTAGACCTCAAAGAGATTGTGGAGGACCGCCTGTCCAAAAGCACTGTCCCTGCGGGACTCCCTCTCCAGGCAGTAATGAGCCGCAAAGGTCTGGCTTGAAGACCAAGTAGCGGCCCGGCAGATGTCAGCCAACGGAACAGAGCGGAGATGAGCCACTGATGCAGCCTTCGCCCTGACACGCTGAGCCGTGACTCGACTCTCTAAGGAGAGGCCGGCTGCCCCATAAGCCCAGGCGATACAGTCAGCTACCCAGATGGACAAAGTACGCTTAGAGACAGGTACCCCCAACCGATTGGGGTCAAAAGATACGAAAAGCTGGCTCGCTTTTCGATGCTCTCGCGTACGGTCAAGGTAGAAGGATAAGGCTCTTCTACAGTCCAGGGTATGCAGAACAGCTTCAGCTCGGCTGGTATGCGGCCTGGGAAAGAAGGTCGGAAGAACCACCTCTTGGTTGACGTGAAAATGGGAGACCACCTTCGGAAGAAACTTAGGATGAGTCCGTAGGACAACCCTATTCTTGTAGAACCTAGTGTATGGGGGGCTCCGACACTAGGGCCTGCAGTTCACTTACACGCCTAGCGGAGGTAAAGGCTACCAAGAAGAGAGTTTTCCAGGAGAGGAAACGAAGAGGGCAGGTAGCCATGGGTTCAAAAGGCGGGCAGGTAAGCCTTTGCAGAACCACGTTGAGGTCCCAGTCAGGGGCTGGAGGGCGCAACGGAGGCTTAAGCAGAAGGAGGCCTCTGAGAAAACGTGCCACCAAGGGGTGTGAGGAAAGAGGCCGGCCTTCCACCGGCGAATGATGTGCGGAGAGGGCACTGAGGTGGACTCTGACAGAGTTGGATTTGAGGCCCAGATCGGAGAGGTGAAGCAAGTATTGCAGTACCACCGATACTAAACAGGCGAAGGGGTCCTCAGAGCGCTGAGAACACCAGACCGAGAAGCGACGCCATTTAAGGGCGTAAGATTTCCGGGTAGAAGGCCGCCGAGACGCTAGGACGACGGCTTCCACCTCCGGAGGTAGCAGAAGCGGAGCTAGGACTACCCTTTCAGCAGCCAGGCCATCAGGTGCAGGGCCCGGAGGTTGGGGTGCAGAAGAACACCCTGGTCCTGGGTCAGGAGATCGGGCTGAAACCCCAGAGGAAGAGGGGCGTCCACCGCTAGCTGTAGAAGTAGAGGGAACCACGGTTGCCTCGGCCACCAGGGCGCTACCAGGATCACGGAGGCCCTGTCCTGGACCACTTTGAACAATGTCCGGGACACCAGTGGCGTGGGAGGGAAGGCATACAGTAGGCCCGTGGACCACGATATGAGGAAAGCATCCGGCGCTACTCTGAGAGGATGCGGGTGCCGGGAGCAGAACCTGGGAAGCTGCCGGTTCAGGGGGCTGGCAAAGAGATCCACGGTGGGGGAGCCCCACCGGCGGAAGATCTGCTGGACCACCGCTGGGTTCAGCCTCCACTCGTGCGGCTGCAGAATTCGGCTCAGTTTGTCCGCCAGGCCATTGTCCTGCCCGGGCAAGTAAACAGCCTTGAGGAGGATGTTGTGACCGACTGCCCAAGAGCACAGTCTCCGAGCCTCTCGACACAGAAGGAGGAAGCCCGTGCCCCCCTGTTTGTTCACGTAGAACATGGCAACTTGATTGTCCGTCTGCACCAGCACAGACTGACAAGACATGAGGTGAGAGAAGGCCCGCAAAGCGAGGCGGATCGCCCGCAGCTCCAGGAAGTTCATCTGCTGGGCGGCTTCCCAAGGTGTCCAAAGGCCTTGAGTGCATGTCCCTTGACAATGCGCACCCCATCCCAGGAGAGAGGCATCCGTCGTGAGCACCTGGGACGGTGTAGGGGACTGAAAGGCCATGCCGAGAACCAGATTGGGCAGGTGAAGCCACCATCGCAGAGAGGAGACCAGGTGGTCGGAAATCTGTATTAAGTCCGTCAGCCTCCCTGTGGCCTGACGCCATTGAGTGCGAAGGCCCCACTGGGCAGGTCTCATATGTAAACGGGCATTCGGAGTGACATGGACCGTAGAGGCCATATGACCGAGCAACTGCAGGAACCGTCTGGCCGAGACTGGTGACATGCTGCGGAACCCGCCGGCCAGGGCTATGAGCCTGTTGGCCCATTCCAGAGGCAAGAAGGCCCGAGCCCGCAGAGTATCCAGCCGTGCTCCTATGAATTCGAGATCCTGAGAGGGGAGCAAAGTGGACTTTTCGAAGTTTATGACGAAGCCCAAGTGCTGAAGCAGAGCCACTGTGCGTTGAGTGGCCTGAGTGACCTCTAGGGAAGACTGTGCCCAGATGAGCCAGTCGTCCAGGTAGGGAAAGACAAAGAGGCCTTGAAGCCTCAGGAAGGCTGCCACCACTGCCAGGCATTTCGTGAACACTCTGGGAGCGGAGGATAGGCCAAAGGGCAGTACGCGGTACTGATAATGATTTCCCGCCACCACAAATCGTAGATATTGCCGGTGGTCCGGATGAATAAGGATGTGGGTATAAGCATCCTTTAGATCCAAGGAGCATAGCCAATCTCCCTGCTGGAGGTAGGGCAGTAGGATTCCAAGGGTAAGCATCTTGAACTTTTCCCGCTGCAGGAACTTGTTGAGGTTGCATAAGTCCAGAATGGGTCTGAGGCCTCCTGTTCTCTTTGGAACCAGGAAGTACCTCGAGTAAAACCCGTGACCCCACAGATGTTGGGGCACTGGCTCCACAGCCTGTTCGTAAAGCAGACTTTGCAGCTCCTGAAGGAGTAAGTCCCTGTGCAGGGGGGGTCTTGGAGGCTCCCCTGGAAAGAAGGGGGCGGGCACCTGGTGAAAATGCAAGAGGTAGCCCTTTTGAACCACCTGCAGCACCCAGGAATCGGATGTTATGGCAGACCACCTGTGGGCAAAGTGGATCAGCCGGCCCCCCGTGCTGAGCGAAGGCCCCTGAGGGGGAGAGGCTATGCTGGCATAGTCAAAAATCCCCACCCTGCTGGGCCGGGGCCTGCGTAGTGGGCTTAGGAGCCTTCTGCCTACGGGATCCGCTCCCCTGCCCCTTAGGCTGCTGCCCCTGATGGGGGGCTGCTGCGGCCTGATATGGTGTGTGGTGTTGCTTATACGCGAACACCTTCCTCGGGTAAAAAGGCTTTTTCCCCGAGCCCTTCCTCTTCTGTGAAGGGGCAGAGGTCTTTCTGGACAGGCGAGTCCTGGTGAGGGTCTCGGACTCGAGCTCCGCCGCCTTTTCAGCCATGGGCTTGCCAAAGAGGTTTTCGCCTCTGCAAGGGACATCGACCAACTTGTCCTGCACCCATGGCTCAAGGTCGGATGACTGAAGCCAAGCCTGACGGCGAGCACCGATGCCGGCTCCGGCCACTCGAGCCGATGCTTCGAAGCCATCGTAGGCTGCTCGAGAAATGAACTTCGAACACTCTTGAATCCCTGTGGACAAGGCCTGGAACCGCTGCAATGGTTCCTCGGAGAGACTAGCAGAGAACCCGGCAATTTCCTTCGCCAGGTCTCGAAGATACATGCCCATATATAGTTGGTATGTCTGGACTCGACAAGCAAGCATAGAGCCCTGGAAGCACTTTCTACCGAGGGCATCCAGGTTCCATGCCTCCTTACCCGGGGGCACCGAGGAGTGCATCTTTTGACTCTTAAGGCGATGCATGGCCGATTCCACCACCATGGAATGGTGTGGCAGTTGTGCCTTCTGGAACCCGGGGCTCTTGTGAACTCGATACATGGAGTCGACCCCGCTTACTCAGCACCGGCGTCGAGGCCAGGCTCTCCCACATGCGGAAGAGTAGCCGCTCCAGCATCGGGGGAACCGGTACAGTAAGGGCCTCCTTCGGAGGGGAGTCGTATTGGAGGGCCTCGAGCTCCTCCGCTCGAGGCTCCGCCTCCGGATCCGCGGGGAAGGCCAAAGCCCTGGCCATATCCCTCACGAAATCGGAGAACCGGGTATCCTCCGGGGGGGACCGCCTCCGAGGCTCCGACTCGGGCGAGTCGGAGGGGATGCACCGAGTCTGAAACGAACCGGGTGACTCGTCCTCCTCCGTGTCCCAGCCTGACTCCTCCGTAGAGGAATCTAGCGGCTCCGTGCGGGCGAGAGCCGGGGATCTCCGCCCCGACGCCGAGGCCGGCGTCGAGGACCTCGGTCCCGAACGGGAGGCAGAGGGAGACCTAGGTCGAGGATTGACTCGAGCCCTCATGTACTCTACGATCGACTCGGCCTCCGGGGTCGACTTGGGCGTCGACGTCCCGGTGGTCGGGGCAGATGCACTGGCAAGGCCGGTGATCAGTGCCCGCTGCTGGTCCATGAAGGCAGCGATACTGCGCTCCAAGGTCATCAATCTGAGGCCAAACTCAGAAGACCCAGCAGCCCCCGACTCGGGCCCCGACGGTGTCGGGCCCGACGTCGGCTCTTCCGGAGGAGAGTCCAGGAGGACTACAGTACTCACATGTCCAGGCGACTCCACTTCGAGACGAGGAAGCTTCGAAGGCCTCTCCGCCTCCGAGGACCCAGGGCAGCCAACAGGGCTATGCGACCTGGCCCTCAAAGGACCAGGGGCGTCCTCAGGCACCACTCTCGCGGGCTTCTTCTTCCGACGGTGTTCCCGGCCGGGGGACCCCCGTTCAGAGGAACTCCGACGTTGCTCGGAGCCGGAGCCACGAGACGTCGAGGCCTCTGACGAGGTCCGGGCCCGACCGGACGCAGGGTCAGAGAAGAGTCGTTCCTTTTGTGACTGCCGACTCCTCAACGCCTTCGAGGACATCTTGTTGCACGGACCGCAACTCATTGAGTCATGCGTGTCGGTAAGAGACATCAGTTTGATACAACGATCACACTTCTTAAACCCACTGGCAGCCAACGGGGGAAAAAGAGCCCCTGCAAGGTCGAAAGACCGTGCTGCCAGGGAAGAAGGAAAAAGTGGCGGGAACGCCAGTTGAAGAGAAAAAATAGAAAAAAATGATGCGAACGGACTCGATAGGGGATATCGAGGCCGGGCGGGGAAGAGGACACACAAACCGAGAAAAAATAACAAGAGACAAAATAAAAGAGATCAACTTTTTCAGCGGTGACAACAAACTACTTCTGTAAGGCTCCACGGAAAAAAGAAGACAGAGCAAGATGGCACCCTTGGGCGGGAAGGGGACCGCGCATGCGCGCTGCAATTCCCAAAAGCTTTCTTCGAAAGCTGGGGAAAATTGCTCCGCGAGGGCTCCGTCGGCGCCGACGTCACCCATAAATGAGGACTGACTTCCTGCTTGGTCCTGGAGAATTACAGCTTCCCCATCTTTGGAAGAGGTTTATTTGTTCATTAATACTTAAAGGTCTTTAAAGGTCTGAATCATATTTTCCCTGTCCTCTCCTCCAGAGTGTACATATTTAGGGCTTCAAGTCTCTTTTCATGAAGTCTTCTAACGCAGGCTCCAAATCATTTTGGTTGCCTTCCTCTGAATTGTTTCCAGCATTTTTATATCCTTTGCAAGATACGGTCTCCAAAACTGAACACAATATTCCAAGTGAGGCCTCACCAGCGACTTGTACAGTGGCATTAGAAACTCTTCCTTTCTGCTGGTAATTCCTCTCTGTATGCAACCCAGCATCCTTCTAGCTTTTGCCACCGCCTTGTCACACTGTTTCGCCAACTTGAGATTGTCAGAAACAATCACTCCGAGGTCCTTCTCCTGGCCCGTGCACAGCAATCTTTCGCCCCCTATCACAAACAATTCCCTTGGTTTTCTGCTTCCCAAGTGCATGACACTGCACTTCTTCACATTAAATCTTAACTGCCAAGCATTAGACCATTCTTCCAGCTTTTGCAGATCTTTCCTCATGTTCCCCACTCCCTCAGTGGTGTCCACTCTATTGCAAAATTTGGTGTCATCTGCAAAAAGACAGACTTTTCCATTCAGCCCTTTGGCAATATCACTCACAAATATATTGAACAGTACCAATCCCAGGACCGAATCCTGAGGCCCATACTAATCACCTTCCTTTCATCCAAGTGAGTTCCGTTTACCGTCACCTTCTGTCGTCTGTTAGTCAACCAATTTCTGATTCAGTTCACCATCTTGGGACCCATCCCCAAACTGTTGAGTTTATTGATAAGCCTCCTATGAGGAACAGTATCAAAAGCTTTGCACATCCAGACTCTTCTCCACATAGCTTATCCAAAACACTATTGCTCCAGGAACAATATCCTCCTAAGCATACATTCCTCAGGGTTAAAAATACAACGAAATCCCCAACTAATATCCATATCAGAGTCCAAATTCAAAATCAATATAACGACCCAGACAATTTTCAAGTTCATACCCCACGGGCTATCTGTCCTGAGATCATAAATCTATCAATGTTCATAAAAATTATTTTTTTTCTATTGATCTGTGTCAGCGAAGTTCTTGAAATGTATGTATGTTCTGCTTCTTCACAATGGAGTACCATTAGAGTTCTTTTTGTATGAGTTTTCAATCTCGATTCATGTTCAACCAAACGTACTTTTGTAGCTCTACTAGTTCTTCCAATATACAACTTAGGACAGTCACATATAACATATCACATAATCAGAAGTGCAAGTAGTATGATATTTTGCCCAACATAATATTTGAGAAATCAGGTCTTGTCATACCATCCCTTCAATCATCCGATCACAATAAGTGCATGATAGACATTTATAATAACCAACTGCATTCCCAACCAACTCATCATTTGCCCTTAATACTTCATTCATCAGGGCTGTCTTAATTACCCAATCTGCAATATTTCTACTCCAAGTGAAGGGCATCAAAGGTTCTTTAAACACTGGGTTTATAGTCAAAATATACCAGTGGTCAAAGATGATCATGTTACCCTCCATCACCCTTATAAGAGTAAGGAAGTACAAAAGTCACTCATTCTTTCTTAGTGTTCTGCTGATATGACAAGAGCCATGATCTTTGGACATAAAAGGCCTGTTGATAGGCTCTACATATCATTAATTCTGGGTAACTCATATATCTCAACCTGGAAAATAGTTCCCAGGCACACTGCTTATAATCTTCAACAGTACTACAAATCCTAATTCTCAAAAAATTGTCCTATAGGTAAACTGTCTTTCAATTTCTTCAAATGGTGGCTGCTGTATTGCAAAAGTTTGTTCTTCAGCCTCTTTACAGAACAAAGATTTTTATCTGATCCAGTTTCTCCCACATGGCTGTTTGTCTACCAGAGCATTCTTTTTCTCTGCCAGGTACGTGGCTTTGAGGGTCATCCTTTAAGAGATAGTCCAGTTCTACATACTGACAGTTTCCAACACAGGAGATAAGAACCTGTTCCTCCCAGCTTGTTGCTGTAATATATCACTATTTGATTAGTCTGTACCAAAATAATTTGGTTGGTTAACCAATTTTTGAAATCTTTTAGTGTGCTTGATATTGCTCTGAATTCCATAAGATTTATCTGATGAACTTTCACTTGAGACCATAAAGTATAGTTACTTACCTGTAACAGGTGATTTCTGGGAACAGCAGGAATAAGTCTTCACATATGGGTACGTCGGTACCGACGGAGTCTGCGCGGGAACGCTTCCCAGCGTCCAATAAGAAAGCCTTTGGAAGCATCCCAACACGCCTGCGTGCTGCCTTCCGGCTTTCCCAACTGCCTCTCCTCAGTTAAGTTTGAAAGCTGAGACAAAGAGAGAGAGAGAGCAAGGAAGGGAAGACAGAGATAGAGAAAAAGCAACTCTTAGGGGGAGGTGGGTGGGTTGTGAAGACTTATTCCTGCTGTTCCCAGAGATCAGGTAAGTAACTGTGCTATCTCCAGGAACAAGCAGGAATGAGTCTTCACATATGGGGACTCCCAAGCTCAGATGCTCAGAGGGAGTCCTAGCATGTTGCAAGTCTAGACCGAGCCATGCTATTCCTCAGGACCTCAGGCATCCTGGGGATGGTGGGTAGGAGTTGAATACAGAAGGAGCTGTGTAACAGCTGGCTAGAACAGGGCTTCAAAAGGGGAAGACCCTGTATAGAGGGCATTTAGTAGTATAATACTGTAATCTGGGCCTCCCTTGTTAGCTTTGCACAAGTCCCCTGAGCTACAGAGGGATCTGTTAAAAGAGCCAGTGAATGTGTTCAAGGGGTACCTCACTGAGAAGTAGAGGTAATAAAGTAGAACAAAAACAAGTGGAGGTCAGAACCCTTCAGGGTGAGAAATAGCCCCAGGAGAAAAACTGGGGTAGTATAAGAGGTAGAGCTTCAGCGGAGACGCAGAAGGTACTATTAAAGAAAGCTTAAGCTGTTTTGGTCCAAAAATAGTACAAACCTTGGACCAAGAGAAAAAATGAGTCTGACCCAACTGGACTGGGGCTGTAAAGCGTAGTTACTCACCTGTAACAGGTGTTCTCCAGGAGCAGCAGGAATCAGTCCTCACATATGGGTGACGTCGGCGCCGACGGAGCCCTCGAGGAGCAATTTTCCCCAGCTTTCAAAGAAAGCCTTTGGGAATTGCAGCGCGCATGCGCGGTCGCCTTCCCGCCCAAGGGTGCCATCTTAGCCAGTCTGATGACATAGCTAAAAGACAGCATAAAAATTTTCAAAAAAACTTAAGCAGATGATTGCAACTCCACGGGGAGGAGGGAGGGTTGTGAGGACTGATTCCTGCTGCTCCTGGAGAACACCTGTTACAGGTGAGTAACTACGCTTTCTCCAGGACCAAGCAGGAAGTCAGTCCTCACATATGGGACTCCCAAGCTTAAGGCTACCGGAGACCCTAAGCACAAAAATGAGCTCCCTCTAGCTCAGCGGCACAGAAGGAAGGAATCTTCACTGAATTATCACCCACCGGTAGCCCACATCCGGGATGGAGGGTAGGAGTTGCTCAAACCTCGAAGAGATTTCGGAGGACTGCCTGTCCGAAAGCACTGTCCCTGCGGGACTCCCTCTCGAGACAGTAATGGACCGCAAAAGTCTGGCTCGAAGACCAAGTAGCGGCCCGGCAGATGTCTGCCAGCGGAACAGAGCGGAGGTAAGCCACTGACGTAGCCTTCGCCCGAACACAATGAGCCGTGACTCGACTTTCTAACGAGAGTCCGGCTGCCCCATAAGTCCAAGCGATACAGTCAGCAACCCAGATGGACAGAGTACGCTTGGAGACCGGGAGCCCCAATTTATTGGGGTCAAAAGACACAAAAACCTGAGCAGCTTTACGGTGCTCCCGCGTACGGTCAAGGTAGAAGTTCAATGCCCTTCTACAGTCCAGGGTATGCAGGACCCTTTCAGCTCGGCTGGAGTGAGGCCTGGGAAAGAAGGTTGGAAGTACCACCTCCTGATTGATGTGAAAAGGGGAGACAACTTTTGGAAGAAATTTTGGGTGAGTCCGTAGGACTACCCTATTTTTGTAGAACCGAGTGAAAGGGGGATCAGACACGAGGGCCTGCAATTCACTTACGCGTCTAGCGGAAGTGAGGGCTATCAGGAATAAGGTTTTCCACGAAAGAAAACGCAGAGAACAGGTAGCCATCGGTTCAAAAGGCGGACAGGTGATCCGCTGTAAAACCACATTCAGATCCCAGTCAGGTGCTGGCGGGCGCAGAGGTGGTTTAAGTAGAAGGAGACCTCGGAGAAAGCGTAGTTACTCACCTGTAACAGGTGTTCTCCAGGAGCAGCAGGAATCAGTCCTCACTTATGGGTGACGTCTGCGCCGACGGAGCCCTCGCGGAGCAATTTTCCCCAGCTTTCAAAGAAAGCCTTTGGGAATTGCAGCGCGCATGCGCGGTCCTCTTCCCGCCCAAGGGTGCCATCTTAGCCAGTCAGATGACATAGCTAAAAAAGACAGCATAAAAATTTGCAAAAAAGGAAAGCAGACGATTGCAACTCCAAGGGGAGGAGGGAGGGTTGTGAGGACTGATTCCTGCTGCTCCTGGAGAACACCTGTTACAGGTGAGTAACTACGCTTTCTCCAGGACCAAGCAGGAAGTCAGTCCTCACTTATGGGACTCCCAAGCTCAAGGCTACCGGAGACCCTAAGCACAAAAATGAGCTCCCTCTAGTTCAGCAGCACAGAAGGAAGGATCTTCGCTGAATAATTACCCACCGGTAGCCCACATCCGGGATGGAGGGTAGGAGTTGCTCAGACCTCAAAGAGATTACGGAGGACTGCCTGTCCGAAAGCACTGTCCCTGCGGGACTCCCTCTCGAGACAGTAATGGACCGCAAAAGTCTGGCTCGAAGACCAAGTAGCGGCCCGGCAGATGTCTGCCAGCGGAACAGAGCGGAGGTAAGCCACTGACGTGGCCTTTGCCCGAACGCAGTGAGCCGTGACTCGACCTTCCAAGGAGAGTCCGGCTGCCCCATAAGCCCAAGTGATACAGTCCGCAACCCAGATGGACAGAGTACGCTTGGAGACCGGGAGCCCCAATTTATTGGGGTCGAAAGATACAAAAAGCTGAGCAGCTTTACGGTGCTCCCGCGTACGGTCAAGGTAGAAGTTCAGAGCCCTTCTACAGTCCAGGGTATGGAGGACCGTTTCAGCTCGGCTGGAGTGTGGTCTGGGAAAGAAGGTTGGAAGTACCACCTCCTGATTGATGTGAAAGGGGGAGACCACTTTTGGAAGAAATTTTGGGTGAGTCCGTAGGACTACCCTATTTTTGTAGAACCGAGTGTAAGGGGGATCAGACACGAGGGCCTGCAATTCACTTACGCGTCTAGCGGAAGTGAGGGCTATCAAGAACAGTGTTTTCCAAGAAAGAAAACGGAGAGAACAGGTAGCCATAGGTTCAAAAGGCGGACAGGTGATCCGCTGCAAAACCACATTCAGGTCCCAGTCAGGCGCTGGTGGGCGCAGAGGTGGTTTAAGTAGAAGAAGACCTCGGAGAAACCTCGCTACAAGAGGGTCGCTGGAAAGAGGTCTGCCGTCCACCGGCACATGATGTGCTGAAAGAGCACTGAGGTGAACTTTGACGGAGTTGGACTTAAGTCCCAGATTAGAGAGGTAGAGCAAGTACTGCAGGATCACGGACACCGGGCAGGAGAAGGGATCCTGAGACTGTTGGCCACACCAAACGGAAAAGCGACGCCATTTAAGGGCGTAGCATTTGCGGGTAGAAGGTCGCCGAGAAGCTAGGACGACCTCCTCCACTTCCGCCGGCAGGAGAAGGGGAGCGAGGACTACCCTCTCAGCAGCCAGGCCATCAGGTTGAGAGACCTGAGGTTGGGGTGTAGCAGAGACCCCTGATCCTGAGTGAGGAGATCTGGTTGTAACCCCAGAGGGAATGGATCCTCCACCGCTAATTGCAGCAGGAGCGGAAACCACGGCTGTCTGTGCCAGCGAGGGGCCACCAGGATCATGAGGGCTTTGTCTCGGAGAACCTTGAAAAGGGTCCGGGAGACTAGCGGGATGGGAGGGTAAGCGTACAGAAGGCTCCCCGACCAGGAGAGTAGAAAAGCGTCCGCCGCAACCCGAAGGGGGTGTGGCTGACGAGAGCAGAAGCAAGGAAGTTGCCGGTTGTGAGGACTGGCAAAGAGATCCATCGTGGGGAGGCCCCACTTTAGAAAGAGCTTCTGAACTACCAAGGGATCCAGACGCCACTCGTGCGGCTGAAGGATCCTGCTGAGTTTGTCCGCCAGGTAATTCTCTTGGCCTGGGAGATAAACTGCCTTGAGGAGGATGCCGTGACTGACGGCCCAAGAGCAGAGCTTCTGTGCCTCCCGGCAGAGGAGGAAGGAGCCCGTGCCCCCCTGCTTGTTCACGTAGAACATGGCAACTTGATTGTCCGTCTGGACAAGGACGGACTGGTGAGAAGTCAGGTGGGAGAAGGCCTTGAGAGCCAGGCGGATCGCCCTGAGCTCCAGGAAGTTGATCTGCTGAGCAGACTCCCACGTGGACCAGAGGCCCTGAGTACGTGCCCCTTGGCAATGTGCTCCCCAGCCCAGGAGGGATGCATCTGTCGTCAGCACCTGGGCCGGCTGAGGTGACTGAAAAGGCATGCCGAGTACCAGGTTCGGCCGATGAAGCCACCACCGGAGAGACGAGATCAGCGGCTCGGAGACGCGCACTAGGTCTGCTAGGCCGCCTGTGGCTTGTCGCCACTGCTGGCGGAGACACCATTGAGCAGGCCGCATATGCAGGCGGGCATTGGGGGTCACATGGACGGTGGAAGCCATATGGCCGAGTAGTGTCAGGAAGCGCCTGGCGGAGACCAGGGGCTGGCTGCGAAAACGGTCGGCTAGGTCCATGAGCCGTAGAGCCCTGTCGAGCGGTAGGTACGCTCGTGCCTGAGGAGTGTGCAGCCTTGCGCCGATGAACTCGAGATCCTGTGAGGGGAGCAAAGTGGACTTTGCGAAGTTTATAACAAAGCCCAAGTGCTGCAGAAGAGTCACCGTGCGGCGCGTGGCGTTGGTGACCTCCAGAGCGGACGCTGCTCTGATGAGCCAGTCGTCGAGGTACGGAAAGACATAGAGGCCGTGAAGCCGGAGATGGGCTGCCACCACCGCGAGACATTTTGTGAAGACTCGCGGTGCGGAGGACAGGCCAAAGGGCAGTACTCTGTACTGGTAATGATTTCCTGCCACCACAAACCTTAGGTATTGTCGGTGGCTTGGGTGGATGAGGATGTGCGTGTAGGCATCCTTTAGATCCAAGGAGCATAGCCAATCTCCCTGCTGGAGGTAGGGCAGAAGGATTCCAAGGGTAAGCATCTTGAACTTCTCTTGCACGAGGAACTTGTTGAGGTTGCGCAGGTCCAGGATGGGTCTGAGGCCTCCTGTTCTCTTTGGTATCAGAAAATACCTGGAGTAAAAGCCTTGACCTTTCAGGTGGTGGGGCACCGGTTCCACCGCCTGTTCCTGTAGAAGACCTGCTAACTCCTGAAGGAGTAATTCCCTGTGCAGAGGGGGTCGTGGAGGTTCCCCCGGAAAAAAGGAGGGAGGGACCTGGTGGAAGTGGAGAAGATAGCCTTCTCGCACGACTTGAAGCACCCAGGCATCTGAGGTGATGCTGGACCACCTGTGGGCGAAGTGAACCAGCCGGCCTCCGGTGCTGGGAGGAACCAGCGGGGGGGGAGAGGCTATGCTTAGTGAGTCAAAAACCCCCACCCTGCTGAGCAGGGGCTGGTGGTGCAGGCTTGGGGGCTTGCTGCCTACGGGACCCGTTACCCCGTCCCTTGGCCTGCTGGCCCTGTTGGGGAGCTGCAGGGGCCTGATAATGGGGGTATTGTTTGTAGGCAGCCGCCTTCCTCGGGTAAAAGGACTTCTTTCCCGAGCCCTTCTTTTTCTGGGAAGGGGCGGAGGTCTTCCTAGAAAGCCTAGTCCTGGTGAGAGTCTCCGTCTCAATTTGTGCAGCCTTTTCAGCCATGGGCTTGCCAAAGAGGTTTTCGCCTCGGCAGGGGACATCGACCAACTTGTCCTGCACCCAGGGCTCGAGGTCAGATGACTGAAGCCAAGCCTGTCGGCGGGCACCGATGCCGGCTGCGGCCACTCGAGCCGATGCTTCAAAGCCATCGTAGGCTGCTCGGGATATGAATTTTGAGCATTCCCGAACACCAGTGGACAAGGCCAAGAACCTCCGCAAGGGTTCCTCGGACAAACCAGCGGAGAAGCCGGCTAGCTCTTTAGCCAGGTCTCGGAGATACATGCCCATGTATAGCTGGTAGGTCTGGACACGACACGCAAGCATAGAGCCCTGGAAACACTTCTTGCCAAGGCCATCCAGGTTACGGGCCTCCCTGCCAGGAGGCACCGAGGAGTGCAATTTCTGGCTCTTAAGACGATGCATGGCCGATTCCACTACCATGGAATGGTGTGGCAGCTGTGCTTTTTGAAAGCCAGGGCTCTTGCGGACTCGATAGATAGAATCGACCCGCTTGCTCAGGACCGGCGAGGTGGCCGGACTCTCCCACATGCGGAAGAGTAGTCGTTCCAGCATGGGAGGAACCGGTACAGTAAAGTGTTCCCTTGCGGGAGAGTCATACTGGAGGGCGTCGAGCTCTTCGGCTCGAGGCTCCTCCTCGGGGTCCGCAGGGAAGGCCAAAGCCTTGGCCATATCCCTGACGAAGTCCGAGAACCGGGCATCCTCCGGGGGGGACTGCTTCCGAGGCTCGGACTCCGGTGAGTCCGAGGGGACACACCGAGTCCGGAAAGAATCAGGCGACTCTTCCTCTTCAGACTCCCAGACCGACTCCGACGAGGACTCGGTGGGGTCGGCCCGGGCAGGGCGCGGCGCCTGCCGCCCCGACGCCGAGGGAGTCGGCGTCAGCGACCTCGGTCCCGAACGGGAGGCCGAGGGTGACCTCGACCGAGGATCGACTCGAGTTCGCATCGACTCGAGGATCGGCTCGGTCTCCGGGGTCGACTTGGACGTCGACGTCCCGGCGGTCGGGGCAGCGGCGCCAGCGAGCAGTGCCCGCTGCTGGTCCATGAAGGCAGACAATCTGCTCTCCAAGGCCGTCAACCTGAGTCCGAGCTCAGGCGACCCAGCAGCCCCCGACTCGGGCCACGACGGCGTCGGGCACGACGTCGGCTGTCTCGGAGGCGAGTCCAGGAGGACCACAGGACTTACCCGAGCAGGCAGCTCCGACTCCAGGCGAGGTCGCTTCGTGAGATGCTCCTTCTCCAAGGACCCGGGACGCCTATCGGGGCTATGCGACCTGGCCCTCGCGGAGCCAGGAGCGTCCACCGACGCCGCCCTCGCGGGTTTCACCTTACGACGATGGTCCCCGGAGGGAGAACCCCTGTCGGAGGAACTCCGGCGACGGTCCGAGCTGGAACCTTTGGACGCGGAGGCCTCCGACGAGGTCCGGGTACGGCTGGGGTCAGCGAAGATCCTATCCCGCTGATGCCGCCGACTTCTCAACGCTTTGGAGGACATTTTGCCACAGGGCCCACAGATCAGTTCTTCATGATCCGGGCCCAGGCAGCGGAGGCAAAAGTCGTGTGTGTCAGTTAGTGACATATTTCGGTCACACTGACCACACCGCTTGAAACCACTGGCAGCCATCGGGGGAAAAAGGGCCCCGGCGAGGTCAAAGGACCGGGCTGCCAGGGAAAAACCGAAACGAAAAACTGACTAAGTCAGAAAAAACGAAAAATAAGGAGAGGACTCGAGACCGGCGTCGCGAGTCCGGCGGGAAAAAGACCGGCGTCGAACCGAATGGAAAAAAAGAGAAATACTGAAGAAAAATCAACTTTTTCGCGGGGACACGACGGGTACGTCTGTAGGGCTCCGCGGAAAAAAGAAGACTGGCTAAGATGGCACCCTTGGGCGGGAAGAGGACCGCGCATGCGCGCTGCAATTCCCAAAGGCTTTCTTTGAAAGCTGGGGAAAATTGCTCCGCGAGGGCTCCGTCGGCGCCGACGTCACCCATAAGTGAGGACTGACTTCCTGCTTGGTCCTGGAGAAACCGTGCTATGAGAGGGTCGCTGAAAAGAGGTCTGCCGTCCACCGGCACATGGTGTGCTGAAAGAGCACTGAGGTGGACTTTGACGGAGTTGGACTTAAGTCCCAGATTAGAGAGGTAGAGCAGGTACTGCAAGATCACCGACACCGAGCAGGAGAAGGGATCCTGAGACTGCTGTACACACCAAACAGAAAAGCGACGCCATTTAAGGGCGTAGCATTTGCGGGTAGAAGGTCGCCGAGAAGCTAAGACGACCTCTTCCACCTCTGCCGGCAGGAGAAGGGGAGCAAGGACTACCCTTTCAGCCGCCAGGCCATTAAATTGAGAGATCTGAGGTTGGGGTGTAGCAGAGACCCCTGATCCTGTGTTAGGAGATCCGGTTGAAACCCCAGAGGGAACGGATCCTCTACCGCTAATTGCAACAGGAGTGGAAACCACGGCTGTCTGGGCCAGCGAGGAGCCACCAGGATCATGGAAGCTTTGTCCCGGAGAACCTTGAATAGAGTTCGAGAGACTAGCGGGATGGGAGGAAAAGCATAGAGAAGGCTTTCCGACCATGAGAGTAGAAAAGCATCTGCCGCTACCCGAAGGGGATGTGGCTGACGAGAGCAGAAGCGAGGAAGTTGCCGGTTGAGAGGACTGGCAAAGAGATCCATCGTGGGGAGGCCCCACTTCAGAAAAAGTTTCTGAACTACCAAGGGATCCAGACGCCACTCGTGCAGCTGGAGTATCCTGCTGAGTTTGTCCGCCAGGCAATTCTCTTGGCCTGGGAGATAAACTGCCTTGAGAAGAATGCCGTGACTGACGGCCCAAGAGCAGAGCTTCTGAGCTTCTCGGCAGAGAAGGAAGGAGCCCGTGCCCCCCTGCTTGTTCACGTAGAACATGGCAACTTGATTGTCCGTCTGGACAAGGACGGACCGGTGAGAAGTCAGGTGGGAGAAAGCCTTGAGCGCCAGACGGATTGCTCTGAGCTCCAGGAAGTTGATCTGTTGAGCAGACTCCCACGCGGTCCAGAGACCTTGAGTACATGCCCCCTGGCAATGTGCTCCCCAACCCAGAAGGGAAGCATCAGTCGTCAGCACTTGAGCCGGCTGAGGCGACTGAAACGGCATTCCGAGCACCAGGTTCGGCCGATGAAGCCACCACTGTAGGGAAGAGGCCAGCGGCCCGGAGATGCGCACTAAGTCGGCTAGTCCGCCGGTATCTTGTTGCCACTGCTTGCGAAGGCACCATTGAGCAGGCCGCATATTCAGGCGAGCATTGGGGGTCACATGGACGGTGGAAGCCATATGGCCGAGTAGTCTCAGGAAGCGCCTGGCGGAGACCAGGGACTGGCTGCGAAAACGGCCGGCTAGGTCCATGAGCCGTTGAGCCCTGCCGAGAGGCAGGAAAGCTCGTGCCTGAGGAGTGTGCAGTCTTGCGCCGATGAACTCGAGATCCTGTGAGGGGAGCAAAGTGGACTTTGCGAAGTTTATGACAAAGCCCAAGTACTGCAGAAGAGTCACCGTGCAGTGTGTGGCATTGGTGACTGCCGGAGAGGACGATGCTCTGATGAGCCAGTCGTCGAGGTACGGAAAGACATAGAGGCCGTGAAGCCGGAGATAGGCCGCCACCACCGCGAGACATTATGTGAAGACTCGCGGTGCGGAGGATAGGCCAAAGGGCAGTACTCTGTACTGGTAATGATTTCCTGCCACCACAAACCTTAGGTATTGGCGGTGGCTTGGGTGGATGAGGATGTGCGTGTAGGCATCCTTTAGATCTAAGGAGCATAGCCAATCTCCCTGCTGGAGGTAGGGCAGAAGGATTCCAAGGGTAAGCATCTTGAACTTTTCCCGCACGAGGAACTTGTTGAGGTTGCGCAAGTCCAGGATGGGTCTGAGGCCTCCTGTCCTTTTTGGTATTAGGAAATACCTGGAATAAAAGCCTTGACCTCTCAGGTGGTGGGGCACCGGTTCCACAGCCTGTTCCTGAAGAAGACTTGCTAACTCCTGAAGGAGTAAGTCCCTGTGCAGAGGGAGTCGAGGAGGTTCTCCCGGAAAATAAGAGGGAGGGACCTGATGGAAATGGAGAAGATATCCTTCCCTCACGACTTGAAGCACCCAGGCATCTGAAGTGATGTTGGACCACCTGTGGGCGAAGTGAACCAGCCGGCCTCCGGTGCTGGGAGGAGCCAGCTGAGGGGGAGAGGCTATGCTGAGGAAGTCAAAAACACCCACCCTGCTGAGCAGGGGCTGGTGGTGCAGGCTTGGGGGCTTGCTGCCTACGGGACCTGTTACCCCGTCCCTTGGCCTGCTGGCCCTGTGGGGGAGCTGCGGAGGCCTGATATTGAGGGTAGTGTTTATAGGCAGCCGCCATTCTCGGGTAAAAGGACTTCTTTCCCGAGCCCTTCTTTTTCTGGGAAGGGGCGGAGGTCTTCCTAGAAAGCCTAGTCCTGGTGAGAGTCTCCGTCTCGATTTGTGCAGCCTTTTCAGCCATGGGCTTGCCAAAGAGGTTCTCACCTCTGCAGGGGACATCGACCAACTTGTCCTGCACCCAGGGTTCAAGGTCAGACGACTGAAGCCAAGCCTGTCGGCGGGCACCGATGCCAGCTGCGGCTACTCGAGCCGATGCTTCAAAGCCATCATAGGCTGCTCGGGACATGAATTTGGAGCATTCCCGAATACCAGTTGTCAAGGCCAGGAACCTCCGCAAAGGTTCCTCGGACAGTCCAGCGGAGAATCCGGCTATCTCTTTAGCCAGGTCTCGGAGATACATGCCCATGTATAGCTGGTAGGTCTGGACACGACAAGCCAGCATAGAGCCCTGGAAACACTTCTTACCAAGGCCGTCCAGGTTACGGGCCTCCCTGCCCGGAGGCACCGAGGAGTGCATCTTTTGGCTCTTAAGCCTATGCATGGCCGATTCCACTACCATGGAATGGTGTGGCAGCTGTGCTTTTTGGAAGCCAGGACTCTTGCGGACTCGATAGATGGAATCGACCCGCTTGCTTAATACCGGCGACGAGGCCGGACTCTCCCACATGCGGAAGAGTAGTCGTTCCAGCATGGGAGGAACCGGTACAGTAAAGTGCTCCCGGGCGGGAGAGTCGTACTGAAGGGCGTCGAGCTCTTCGGCTCGAGGCTCCTCCTCAGGATCCGCAGGGAAGGCCAAAGCCTTGGCCATATCCCTGACGAAGTCCGAGAACCGGGCATCCTCCGGAGGGGACTGCTTCCGAGGTTCGGACTCAGGTGAGTCCGAGGGGACACACCGAGTCCGAAACGAATCAGGTGACTCTTCCTCTTCAGACTCCCAGGCCGACTCCGAGGAGGAATCGGTGGGGTCGGCTCGGGCAGGCGGAGGCATCGGCCGCCCCGACGCCGAGGGAGTCGGCGGCGACGACCTCGGTCCCAAACGGGAGGCCGAGGGTGACCTCGACCGAGGATCGACTCGAGTTCGCATGGACTCGAGGATCGGCTCGGTCTCCGGGGTCGACTTAGACGTCGACGTCCCGGCGGTCGGGGCAGTGGCGCCAGCGAGGCTAGCGATCAGTGCCCGCTGCTGGTCCATGAAGGCAGATAGTCTGCTCTCCAAGGCCGTCAACCTGAGTCCGACCTCAGGTGACCCAGCAGCCCCCGACTCGGGCCCCGACGGCGTCGGGCCCGACGTCGGACATCTCGGAGGCGAGTCCAGAAGGACTACAGGACTTACCCGAGCAGGCAACTCCGACTCCAGGCGAGGTCGCTTCGGGAGGTGCTCCTTCTCCAAAGACCCAGGACGGCTATCGGGGCTATGCGACCTGGCCCTCGCGGAGCCAGGAGCGTCCACCGACGCCGCCTTCGCGGGTTTTGCCTTCCGTCGATGGTCCCCGGAGGGAGAACCCCTGTCGGAGGAGCTTCGGCGATGGTCAGAGCTGGAGCCTCTGGATGCCGAGGCCTCCGACGAGGTCCGGGTACGGCCGGGGTCAGCGAAGATTCTATCCCGCTGGTGCCGCCGACTCCTTAACGCTTTGGAGGACATTTTGCCACAGGCTCCACAGATCAGTTCTTCATGATCCGGGCCCAGGCAGCGGAGGCAATTATCGTGTGTGTCAGTGAGTGACATATTTCTGTCACACTGACCACACCGCTTGAAACCACTGGCAGCCATCGGGGGAAAAAATCAACTTTTTCAGCGGGGACACGACGGGTACGTCTGTAGGGCTCCGTGGAAAAAAGAAGACTGGCTAAGATGGCACCCTTGGGCGGGAAGGCGACCGTGCATGCGCGCTGCAATTCCCAAAGGCTTTCTTTGAAAGCTGGGGAAAATTGCTCCGCGAGGGCTCCGTCGGCGCCGACGTCACCCATATGTGAGGACTGACTTCCTGCTTGGTCCTGGAGAATCAGTCCATGTAGGGGAGAAAGGGTATGGAGACCCTTGTATCTAATAAGAAAGTAAGGACAGACTCAGGAGCGCTAAGCTTTAGAGCAACTGAAGCTCCGCAATGTCTTTCCTAAATGGGGTCAATTAGGAAAGAAAAAAAAAAGGTACATGGAGAGCTTCAGGAGTACCTAAACCTTAAAAGGTTATGGTAAGGAAAAAGTTTGTTAATTACCACAGGACGTGGTTATAAGTGTAGCCCCCTAAGTATGCTGGTACAGCATTGATAGGGGTAGTGCCCATCTGTCTGGATCATATAGGAATGTAAGGATATCTGAACCTAAGAGACAGATAGATAAGTAGATAGATACAGATCTATCTAAAAATATATCTCATTATATCTATAAATATATATGTGTATGTGTATGTGTGTGTGTGTGTGTGTATATATATATGTTAATATATACACATATAGGGTATATATGCATATATCTATAAAGAGATATGGATGGGCAGAAGACACAGAGATAGATATAGATAAGTATATATGTATCTATATATACCTATATGAATATGTAGGCATATAGACACATGTCTCCAGGAATGTGAATGGAGAGATGTCTATAGAACCTCATTCCCCCTAGGGATATAGGGAGAGAGGAAGATTCATCTGACAGCAAGAAGGTTGATACCTGCTTGAATAGATACATAGAGAATCGTCTTTTCCTGGTTATGACTGGCAGAGTCAGAGGAAAGGTCTCCCTGACAAGACGAGGCAGAATTCTTTGCAGAATTTGAGCTCTTTAATAACCAGGATGGCCTACGTGAAAATTGCAGAGGAGAACTTCAGCCTGCAGACAGGAAGTTCAGATCTCTCCAGAATTTCAGTATGGAGAATGGATAGAGGACGCCCCTGGAGGAAGATACCCTAGTGACCCTCCTATGAGGGCAAGATGGGTATTAGGCGTCCTCTAGCTGCCATTGAAGAAAATTATCTCTGATGAGGAGACCCAAGGAGATATGGGCCAAGCCAGGGAATTGGCCCTCCTTTAGGTTTTCACGTAATGAAAGGCCTGAGGCTTATGCCTCAAAAGAGATTTAAGATGAGATGGTAAGGGTAGGGAATACCTGCCAGACATGGAACATGACTGGGGAAACCCCTCCTAACCATCTGGGGTTATCTGCTAGGCAAGATACTGATGCTCTCTAGCAAGGGCCCATAGTGCAAAGCTACTCTGAAGAGATGCAGAGAGCATGTTGCAGGTTGGTTAGAAGAAAAAACTGGCTGTGGAAAGCCAGCAGGTAACCAGCTATTCTGCCAAGGACAAGGGGGCGAAGAATAGAAGTTAACCAACCAGACTGTGATAATAGGGTTTCCCAAACAAGGTTGATAACCTGTTTGGGGCTTAGCACTGAGGCTAGGAGGATTGCTAGTGGAGGGGAAAACCTGGTTGTGTAGTGAACAAAACCAGTGGTTAACCACTAGGAATTGCTGTATCTGCAGCAACTATAAGGGCAGCGTGGAAAATTTATTTTCCCTCCTCCTTTTTTAGATTGGGAAAAAGAACAACAGACATGGTAGGAGTTCCTATTGTCTGATGAGCTGCCCTAAGGTAACAAGGGGGAAAACAACTCCAGAAGGGAGAATCCCCCGGTAGACCAGGTAGAGGACCATAGGGGCTTACCAGTGTAAAAGAGCCACTCTTACAAACCAAATGTTGTAGTAAGAGGGAGGTAAGACAGAGTTGCAAGAGACTGACTATGGAGGAAGTCTCTGACAGGTGAGATGATACATGCCAGTAGAGGGAAACAACTGTCTATTGATAGTTGTTAACACATTTTCCCCTTGGAAGAAAGAGAGGTAAGTATGGGCATGATCATCATAAAGACTCTTAGACTTAGAGAAAGGATGTCTCATGAAGAGAGATCTAGGTAGGTTAGGAAAAATTTAGTGCAGATACTGCAAGTGAAAAGAAGCAGACTGCTACCCTAACCACCAACCAAGAGGGACAATGATCTATTTAAAACCTGCGACTGCTGGGTTTGTTGACCCTGTTGAGGTTGTGGATTCTTCAGACCAGGGCGATGTTTCCCCTGTTTGGGAACATCTGTGTGATGGGCAGATGAAGGATAAAACCTTCTCCCCCTAAGGGAAGAAAGTTTGGTAGGACATTTCCTACCTACTGGGAAAGCAGAAGGCATAGGACAGCCTCTAGAAACAGGACAGTCAGTTGTTAACTGAGCAACCTGGAGTAAAGACTCCTTGTTAAAGAGATTTTCTCCAGTGCAAGGAGTATTTCCCAGTCTAACTTGTGCCCATTTGTCCAAGTCTGAAGCCTGGAGCCAGGCTTTACATCGTGCTCCTATAGCTATAGCAGAAGTCCTGCTAACAGACTGAAAGGAGTCTAGGGAAGCACGAGTAAGAAATGTAGAGACATTTTGAGCATGACTAACCAGTGAGGAATAGTCTGCACTCTTGGGCTCTTGAAGAAAAGGAGTCAAAAGATGTAATTTCTTTGTGACCTCCTCAAGAGATAAGCCCATATAAAAAATATATGAGAGAATTCTTGCTGAAATCAGGAATGCCTGGAAAGTTTGGCATCCAAAGGCACCTAAAGTCTTAGACTCACGACCTGGCGGATAAGAAAAGTGCTTTTTAGTACTTTTCACCCGCCTCATTGCTGATTCTACAACAATGGAATGATGAGGAAGTTGAGTCTTTTGAAATCCTGGAGAGGGGGGCACCTGATATATAAGATCAGTTGCTTCTGGAAGGTGGGGGTACTTTTAAAAGGAGCTTCCCACATTCGTAGATGGAGATCCTGCAAGGAATGATGTAAAGGAAGCATGATGTTTTGCTTTGCTTTGCCAGGAATATAGAGGGATCCTGTATTCCCTTGTGTAGGATCCTGTCCAGGAATAGGAATGGCAAGAGATTTTGCCATATCCAGGAGGAAAGGTTGAAAATAAGGATCCCCAGAGGGAACTTCTTTTGGATAGGCTAGATCTGATGAAGAACTAGCGTTGGCACCGAGGGATCTATCCAAGTTTATAGGAATAGAAGATCCTGAATGGTGCAGTATGGGATCCTTATAGGATGGTCGCCGGTACTGCAGGAGGTCCGGACCAGCGACAGTCGGTAGCACATCGTCCATGCTAGGGATCGATTCCAGACTCGGTATCGATGGAAGCGAGCCTGATGAGAGAAGCATGGAAGGCACCGACAGGAATGGTACTGTGGATAGCGGTACCGACTTCGGTACCGTATCCGATACCGGTGGATGAAGGCTCGCCGGTGGCAACTCTAACGGCATCGAAGACACCGAGAGTGCCGGATCTGAATTATCGGTACCAAGGCGAGTCGGTACCCAGTCCTCCAGACTGGAGATCGATTCCAGACTCGGCATCGAAGGAAGCGAGTCTATCGATGCACATCTGGAGGGTACCGATGTCGGTACTAGTATCGGTACCAGGGATACCACCGATACTGGAAGGTCGGTCTGCAGCGTATCCAACGGCCCCTTAGGTACCGAGGACGCCAGACGATGATCCTTGGTGAGGAACGTTTCATCCAACACCTTTGCCGATGCAGGGGTATCGGTACCGCTCGAAGCGGATGCCACCACCAGGCATGGCTCAGGTATGTTCTGTGAGGGGTGAACTTCAGGAACAACCTGAAACCCCACACGGGCTTTGGAGGCCGAAGACTCCCACCGGGGTTTTGAAACCAGTGGATTTTCGAGGGCAAGGCTGGAGGCATCTCTATGCTGTGCATGAGAGATTTGCCACTCAAGGACTGGCTAGTCTTAACAGACTGTTTTTGGGTTACCTGATCTTGTGTAGAAGAAGATATGGTCGGTGCCCTGAAGTTGGATGGGGACCGTGTGTCGAGGGGAACTCGATGTTGAAAACTTCTTCCCACAATAGTATTGCAGGAGGGACACTCCAGAGGAAAATGGTCAGGACCCAAACAGGTTAGACACCAATTGTGAGTGTCCAAAATGAAGTTTGTACCGCCACAGTTTGTACATTTCTTGGGGATAGTGGCTGGCGGTTCCATGAAGGAAAGTAGAGAGGCCTAGCAGGCCTGAAAAACCATGAGACACTAGGAAGGAAAAATATATTCCTTAAAAAGGAAACATTTTACAAGAAAAGAAAAAAGAAACACCGGCGGTACTGGTGGCGTCGGGGAAGGCAGCCACGACCACAAGAAAACTGAAAAATAAAAGATGAATTTTCTGCGGTGACAGGAGAACGTCCTGCCGGCTCCGCGGAAAAACGAAAACTGAGGAGAGGCAGTTGGGAAGGCGGGAAGGCAGCACGCAGGCGTGTTGGGATGCTTCCAAAGGCTTTCTGATTGGACGCTGGGAAGCGTTCCCGCGCAGACTCCGTCGGTACTGACATACCCATATGTGAAGACTCATTCCTGCTTGTTCCTGGAGTTTCCCCGAATATGAAACCATCTACATGGGATCCCCAGCTCAGTTTACATGCATCTGCCATGAGCACCCTTTAGTAAGGTGGAATTGGGAATAGGATGGTCCTCGTCATCTCAGAGCCTTGAATGGCTTGAGCCAACTGCATGCTCAAGATCCATTGAGCTCAATGAGTTGTGCCAAGGCAGTTGTCTCTCTCCATAGAGCATATGTGGCCTAACGTCCTCCATGATATCTGCTGACCCCTTTGAATTTCTTCCAATATGGAAGCCTGAGTCATATCTAGCAAAGCTCCTATGAATTCTAATTGGGATGCCAAGCTTAGGTGTGATGAACTCTAGTATCTCCAGCACTCAGAAGGGTTGAGCATACAGACTGAGGAATCAAAATATCAGGGGCTGAACTGAGAAATGTTTTTCCTCAGTGAGGTGGTGGTGTGCCTCAACTGCGCTTAGGTGCACACTGACTGAGTTGGACTTCAGTCCAGCCTGGAGCACCACTTGCACGGCGAAGGAGAAAGGATTCTCCTGCCTCTCTGCACACCACACTGAGAACCGGCACCACTTAAAGGCACACGCTTGTCTTGTGGAGGGCTTATGAGAGGCCAAAAATACCTCCTCTACCGCTTGCGGGAGGTTAAAAGGAGCCAAAGCTACCCTTTCAGCAGCCATGCAGTTAATGTCAGGGACCCCAAGTTGGGGTATAGGAGGGAGCCCTCCTCCTGAAACAAAGTCCAGTGCACAGCCCAGTGGGACCAGGAGTGTCACTGACAATTTGAGCAGTAGTGGGAACAAGGGCGGCCTGGGTCATCTGGGGCATTTAGTTTCAGTGATGCCCCCTCATGTTGGACCTTGAAGAGCAGGGTCAGCAGGAAGGCATAGAGGCAGCCTTCCATCCATGGGATTAGGAATGCATCTGCTGCTACTCTCGACAGGTACAGTTGCCGTGAGCAAAACTTCGAGGAGTGAGGCATCTGAGGTCAAACTACGATTTGGAGAACATGAGTCTCGGATGCGCCAACATGTTCAATCAGCACCTGTGGTAGGTAGATCACTGTCTGACCCATCATCATGAATTTGAAGATTTAGTTTGGACGATTATAAATCTTGTACCGAATGATCCACGCGGAGGTGACAGGGTTAATAAGTAACAGTGGCTTGAACAACGCTGGATATATACGCTAAATACTATTCAACCTCATGGACTTAATAGGGAGATTGATTGGGTCAGTCTCTTCTGAATCTGAATTTTAATTTGTTTTTGTGGTATTCCTTTCGTGGATGGGAAAAGGGTCCCCCTTTTTAGATCAGATCTGTATCTTTCATTCTGCTTAGCCAATGGATATAGGGATTCCCCTGAATGTGGGGAGCTCCCTTCATTCCATTGGAGGTTCCTCTTTGAATGACAGTAGGTGGAGCCAACTATATGAGCTTTTATCCTTTGTAAAAAGCATCGCCACGAAGTTGCCGGCGTTTTTTGGCAGTTGCTACTAACTTGAATGAAGCTGGCACTTGAGAAAGGGAATTGTCCCGAAACGTGCACGCTATGCCTCAAAAGTCTATTTTGAATTGCAATTTATAAACCAGATAACTATAGGTTTTGGTGATGAACCTTTAAAAGATAAAAAGAAGTTTACGGTCTGGTGTGGATGATAATTAGTTCATTCCTCCCTCGGTACACTCCGACAAAAATTCATACAAATTTTTTTTGGGGACTATATTAGTGATCGTTTTTGTGGGGGTTGAGCAAAAGTGGGGCAGTTGCGTGTTGCCTGGGCTGGCAACGAGGTCCATCAGGGGCAGCCCCCAGAGACAGAAGGGCTGAGAGGCTACTCGGAGTTCAGATGCCGCTCGTGTGGCTAAAGAACTCTGCTCAGCCTGTCTGTCAGAGCATTGTCCTGGCCTGGGAGGTAAACTGCCCGAAGGAGCATATCGTTGCACATCACAAAGGAGCAGAGGGTTATCGCTTCCTGGTAGAGGGAATACCAATCCTGTGCCCCCTTGCTGATTGATACAGAACACTGTGACCTGGTTGTCTGTATGGACCAGTACTGTCTGGTGCCACAACCAATGGCGGAAAGCCCGAAGTGCCAGGAAGATCACCCCGCGTTCCAGGAAATTGATCTGTAGCAGAGATTCCGCCTGAGACCAGCAGCCCTGTGTGCGAAGATCCCCGTAATGAGCTTCCCAACCAAGGAGTGAGGCATCTGAGGTCAGGATTCTCTGTGGAGGGGGTGTCTGGAAGGGCATCCTGGAAGGTGGCAGGAGCGCTGCCATCAATCAAGGAACTCTGCTAGCTGGGGGGTTTACTCTGACCCTGTCCCATAGTCTGCTAGTGGCTTGGGTCCACCAAGAGCATAGGCACCACTGAGTGGGCTAGTGGGATCACGTGGACTGTGGAGACCATGTGGCCCAGCAGGCGAAGGATGTGGCGGGCTGGGACAGATTGCCGACGCTGCACTTGAGCTGCTAGCTCCTTGAGGCGCTCTGTCTTCTCTCTGAGGAGAAAGGCCTTAGTGTCTAGCTGAGCCCCTATGAACTCCAGGCTTTGAACTGCAGTCAGATGAGATTTGGGGTGGTTGATGAGGATAGCGCGCCCTGTGACCTGATGTGCTTCTATGGCAGCGATGCCTCTTATGAGCCAGTCGTCCAGGTAGGGGAAGACAAAGGCCCTTTGTAGATAGAGGTGGGCTGCGACCACTGCAAGAGGGAAGAGGGGCCTGGGCCTGGGCACAATTTACCAGCCCTCCTCATGAGCCACGTACAATCCTCCTGCTATTCTCAAGCCCACCAGCGCTGCCACAAGGTGTCTGCTGCCTCAAAGAGATAGAAACATACCCATGCTTCAATCCATTTTGGGTCACAGTCACACAGGCCACAGCAGTCATAGTGTGAGCCAGGGAAGACAGTACTACCTGCACCACTACACCATTTCAAACACCTTCCCACTTGCTGGAGGCAGACAATACTGGCTTCTCTCAGTGTTGTACCAGTACTTACACAGAGTGATGACATTACTGAAAATTACTTGAATTTGCCTCCTCCTGCTGTCAAGGGAGTATAACCCACATATCTGGACTGCTCTAGCAGGATAAGGAAATGACCAGTTATAAAATCTAAATTCTAGATCAAAGACAGAAAACATGTAGTACACGACAGTCCTTAGAAAGTGTGGTCTATATCCCAGATTGTACTTTATCAGAATACCATGCCTACTCTATGCATAGGATGTAACAGGAAATGTGCCTTATGTTCTTATTGTAGGTTTCAATAATATTTCACGAACCAACCTATAGAAAAATGTGAAAATGTTCAATGACTGTGACAAAGGATAACCACAATGAATATGCATGCGTAAGATTTGCATCCACTGCCTCCATGATATGCAAATCTCTCATGCATATTCATTGTGTCAAGGACTGAGTTGAGAACCCCTGTTATGAGCAGAACTCTTGAGCAGAATATAGCTCTTATGCGCCACACAACATTCCAGCACATGTGCACAAGTGCCTTTTTGTGTGCAGGATATAGGTGCTGCTAATGTAGACACCTGTGTCTGTCTTGCTTTCCTAGTTTACTGCAGACCTTTTGCACACAGCTCATTTGCAAGCTATTTGCTTACAGAATGACTGCGCAAAACTCCTGCGCTAAACCTGCATTTTAAAACCCTATGCTAGAGTTTTAGCACTGGGCTAATGTACCCTCAATCTTAGATTTCCATCTGTTCAAGACCCGAAATTGATCTTTTCCAGTCATAAGCACAATGTTTTGGAATACCCTTCCTTTTGATGTTCAGCCAGAGACTAATCTAATGTTTTGAAAGAAGGTCAAAAAACATTTTACAGAGGTTTTTGAATTATGAAAAGGGCACCTATTTTCCTGAAATTTCCCTTTATAAAACATTTACTTCTTGATTTGTGTTAATCTTGCTTTGATATCTAACATATAACAGAAAATATAATTTTAAATTATTCTGTATCCTGCCAAGAGCAGTTATTTATGATTGGCAGGCTATAAAGTCATTAACTAAATACAAATGCAAAGTGTGCCTCCGAGTCAATTCTGACTCCTGGAGACCCAGCAGCTCTTGGGTTTTCATTGAAACATGACAGCAGAAAAAGACCATATGGCCTTCCATATCAACTACAATATTTTCCTTTTTTTCTTTAGAGATCTTCTGTGTTTGTCCCATGCTTTCTGAATTCAGAAACGGTCCTCGTCTCTATTACCTCCACTGACAGACTATTCCAATGCATTCACCACTCTTTCTGTAAAGAAATATTTCTGCATATTACTCCTCAGTCTATCCCCTATGTCCCCTCATAGCAGAGCTTGCTTTCAATCAAAAGAGGCTCTCCTCTTGTGCACTTATGCCACAGAGGTATTTAAACGGCTCTATCATATCTCCTCTATCCTGCCTTTCCTCTAACGTACAAGAAACGAGACTGTGGCAGCCACGCCCATGACTCAATGCCAATTGACTAACCGCTTATGTCACTGTGCTGTGCAACATCTCACCACTATTCCGCTATAATATTTTTCATCTCTCTCACTCTGTTTTTCTTTTCAGATTTTTTTGTAGCACACTGCTCCATCACTTTGTCAAACAACTGGAGGTGACAGAAATATGAAGAAAAGAATCAATTTGAAATTTCTGGTTAAGTTGGAGAAGGGCCCAACTGAGTGTCTCCAACTTCTCCAAAAGGCTTATGGAAAAGATGCAATGTCAAGGCCACGAGTCTTCTGAAAGCAAGAGACAGAGCCTGCAGTGGAAGACTCGACTGTCACCCAGACCCAAGGCGGCGCGCATGTCCAAATCAAGGATCAAGGTCATGCTGATCGCATTCTTCGATCAGAAGGGAGTGGGTCCATCATGAGTTTGTGCCTGAGGGTCAGACAGTCAACCAGCACTTCTACCAGCAGGTCCTCAATCGCCTCCATGACCAGGTTCAGTGCAGCAGGCGGGCTCTGAGGAGAGACAAGTCGTGGCTGCTTCACCACGACCACGCACCCGCACACACTGCGCTCAATGTGAGGCAGTTCTTGGCCAACAAACAGATCACAGCTTTCGACCACCCTCCTTATTCCTCAGATCTCGCACCATGCAATGTCTGGCTCTTCCCCAGGCTGAAGACTGTGCTCAAAGGAACTCATTTCACCTCTGTAGAAGAGATCAAGGCCACTGTGATGAGTGAGCTGAGGAACCCAAGGAGGAGGACTTTACTGAGTGCTTCCATACATTGCAGAAGCGAATGCAGAAGTGAATTAACTCTTGGGGGGGGATTACTTTGAAGGGGACAATGTGTAATTTCTCTGTAGATTTTGTAATAAAACATTTATGGGACAGTCTCGTTTCTTTTTTGTCACACCTCGTATACATATTAATATATCTTTAAATCTGTCACCATATGCTTTATAACAAAGACCACTAACCATTATAGTAGCCACCCCTGCACCAACTCCATCCTGTTTATATCTTTTTGAAGGAGTGGTCTCCAGAATTGCACACAATACTCCAAATGAAGTCGCACCAGATATTTATAAAGAGGAACTATCAACCCCTTTTTTCTGCTGGCCATTCCTCTCCCTATGCAACCAAGCATCTTTCTGGCTTTTGCGGTTGCCTTTTCTGTTTAGCCACTTTAAGGTAATCAGAAACAATCACACTCAGGTCCCGCTCTTCTTTCATGGACAAAAGGTATTTCACCCCCTATACTGTACCATTCTCTTGGATTTCCGCAAACAAATGCATGGCCCTGCATTTTTTTTTTTTTAGCATGAAGTCTCAGCTGGCAAATTCTTGATCCCTTCTAGATCCCTTCTCATGTTATCTACTCCTTCCTTAGTGTCTACTGTTTTGCAGATTTTGATATCATCTGCAAAGAGGCAAACCTTACCCAACAGCCCTTCTGCAATATCGCTATCAAAGATGTTACAAAGAACTGGACCAAGGACAGATCTCTGTGGCACATCACTGGGAACATCCTTCTCCTTAGAGTGAGCTCCATTTACCTGTGCACTATGTCACCTCCCACTCAACCAATTTCTAACCCAGTCAGTCACTTTAGGGTCCATCCGTAGGGTGCTCAATTTGTTTTTAAGTCACCTGTGCAGAACAGTGTCAAAGGCTTTATTGAAATCAAAGCACACCACATCTAGGGCTCTCTCTCTCGGTCTAACTCCCTGGTCACTCAGTCAAAGAAATCAATCAGATTTGTCTAACAAGACCTGCCTCTGGTAAACCCATGCTGCCTTGGATCCTGCAATCCACTGGACTCCAGAAACCTTACTATCCTCTGTTTCAGCAGTATGACTAGAAGCAGATTGCCAGGACTGTCTTCCGAGGCAATGGAGGGCTAAATGACTTTCCCAAAGGCAAAAAATTGCCAGTGGGAACCGAACCTTGGTATCTTGATTATGAAAGCCAGTGCTCAAACCACTAGGATACTCCTTCACTCCAACTAACTAAATAATCCAATACAAATTGAAGGCTAAAATCCATTGTAAAAAGAATCAGTTATAAATGAATGATTTAATGTATTTAAATATTCATCTCAAATTACAGCACTAGCCTCTTAACTGATGATTGTTTTTTAATTATCAAATTTTTTTTAAATTGCTTTTACTAACCCACAGGACCTGGGGATGTAGGAAAACAAACAGGAAGTAAACAGGAAAAACACCACCATGGGTCCCCTTTAACTAAAATGCAGTAAATGTTTACACTTATTGTACCTTCACTGGCAAAGCTAAGGTGCAAAGTGCAAAACTTGTGTGATAAATGTAGGGGGCGATCCCAGCATTGCCCTGCATTTATCACACATAGGAGCCACACTACCTGCTGAGACAAGGAAAAGAAGAGTGGACATGCCACACGGAGATGACCCCTCCCCCAGGCATCTGGATCCTCTTCAAGGCGGCCCATTGCCACAGTTAGCCCCCTAATCCAAGACCTCCCCAGCCCAAAGGCAGCGTCCCCCCCCCCCCAAAACTTCCACCCCATGACCTCCCTGCGCACTCATTCAGAAGAGCTCCCTGGTCTGAGTATGAGGCAGACTGGCTCTTAGCAGCAAAGTGCGAGATTAGTGCTAGAGGTCAGATGGAGAAATTAGGCCTTACCTGCTAATTGTCTTTCCTTGAGTTCTCTCCGGGCCAGTCCAGAACAGATGGGTAGTCAAATCTCCCTCCTCTAGCAGCTGAGGACGGAATACTGATTCTTGTTGCTAGGTTACCCATCTCTCCCCTGGTAACAGAAGACAGTCTCCATGTAGCAAGCAGCCAAAACAACAACAAAGAAGAAGAGATAGCGGAAGAGTCACACAGAAGGTATATGATCGTGCGCCGTGCTTGAGCACCAAAGCACTTGACAGCGACATTAGCCAAAGGAAAGGCTAGCATGTTATCTAAAAACATTTGCTGTTTAGAAATTTTTTTTTTTTTTTTTTTTTTAGAATGCGTAATTAAGAACCATGAAGACAACTTCCAACTCTTGAATCACTGATAGGAAGATCCGTCGTGGATGAAACTCGAGAAAAACTGAGAGCAAAAAACAGATAACACTCATAGGGTGGGTTCTGGACTGGCCCGGAAAGAACTCAAGGAAAGACAATTAGCAGGTAAGGCCTAATTTCTCCTTCCTATTCGTCTCTCTGGGCCAGTCCAGAACAGATGGGTAGTACCAAAGCAGTATCTAACCCTGGGAGGGACCTGTGAGCCCTGCTATCACCGCTGAAGCCCCCACACACGCATCTTGCCGAACGAGCACATCCAACCTATAATGACGTGAAAAGGCATGGAGAGAAGACCAGGACGCCGCACGACAAATATCTACCGGCGGAACCAAGGCCGATTCTGCCCACGAGGTAGCTTGACCCCTGGTAGAATGAGCCCGAAGACCTACAGGAATCGGTTTGCCTCTGGCTTCATACGCGACCCGAATCGCATGCTTTACCCAACGTGCAATGGAGGCCTTGGAGGCAGCTTGTCCCTTGGACGACCCTCCAAACACAAACAAACAACCGATCGGTCTTACGAAACGGCTCGGTCTCCCGAAGATATCTATGGAGCACTCGCCCCATATCCAATTTCCACAGAGAACGATCGAAAGAACCTTCCCCCGAATCCAAGAAGGTGGGTAGCGAGACCGGTTGATTCACATGAAATGCAGACAGCACTTTAGGTAGAAAGGACGGTACCGGACGCAAGACCACTTTTTCCGCAGAAAACTGAAGAAAGGGCGGACGGCACGAAAGGGCCTGCAGATCTGAAATGTGTCTAGCAGAACACAAGGCCACCAAAAAAGCCGTCTTCCAGGATAACTCCCGCAGCGAACCTGAGGAACGAGGCTCAAAGGGAGACTCTGTCAAGACCCCTAACACCAGGTTCAAATCCCAAGGAGGAATAACTTGCCGAAACGGAGGCCGAAGTTGCTTAGCCACTCTAAGAAAACGTAGTACATCCGGATGTAACGAAAGACGTAGTCCACGAACCGGCCCTCGAAAAACTGCCAGGGCCGCTAATTGCACCTTTAAGGTGCTCAGAGCAAGACCTCTCTCAAGCCCGCATTGAAGAAACGCGAGAATATCTGGAATGGAAGACAGGCGAGCCCTCAAACGGCGTTCTGCACACCACGCCTCAAAAATGCGCCACACACGAATGTACGCCAACGATGTGGACTGTCGACGTGACTGCAACAAGGTGTTGATTACTGATTCTGAATAGCCTTTGCAGCGCAACCGCCGCCTTTCAAGAGCCATGCCTTAAGCAAGAATCGATCCGCCTGGGGCATCCAAACGGGCCCCTGATGCAGTAAGTCGGCCCGAGCGGGCAACCTCCACGGTGGAGCCACAAGGAGGCGCATTAGATCGGCATACCAAGGGCGCCTGGGCCAATCTGGAGCAATAAGAATCAGCAGACCCTCGTGCTGAACGGCTCGCTGAACGACTCGGCCCACCAAGGGCCACGGAGGAAACACATACAGAAGTTGCCCCAACGGCCAGGGCTGAACTAGACCGTCGAGACCCTCTGACATATGCTCCCTGCGCCTGCTGTAAAAGCGAGCCGCCTTTGCATTGCCCAGAGTTGCCATCAGGTCCACTACCGGTTGACCCCAACGTACTTTGAGCTCGTGAAACACTTCGGCATTGAGCTCCCACTCTCCGGGATCGAGGACATGTCGACTGAGATAGTCCGCTTGTACATTGTCCTTTCCTGCCACATGAGCTGCCAAAAGCGCCGTGAGGTGCAATTCCGCCCAGTGAAACAAGCGCTGACTCTCCTCCAGAAGAAGAAGACTGCCTGTCCCGCCTTTGCGATTTATGTATGAGACCGTCACTAAGTTGTCGGAGAAGATGCGCACCGGCTTCCCCTCCAGAAGACTTGCAAACGCTAACAGCGCCAGATGTACCATTCTCAGTTCCAGGCGATTGATGGACCACAGACTCTCTTTCCGCTGTCCAACAGCCCTGCGCTATGTGAGTCAAACAATGTGCTCCCCAACCGGACAGACTGGCATCGGTAGTTACCAAAACCCAGTCCGGCAGCGCTAGGGGAACCCCCGCCTGAAGATGTTCCGGAACCAACCACCACTGAAGACTGACCCTGACATGATCGGGACAGCTCAAGCGACGAGAAAGGGATGACGTTGCGGAGACCATCGCGAAAGTAGAGCCTGTTGGAGCGGCCGCATGTGCGCTCTGGCCCACGGTACCAAATCCAAGGCCGCCGCCATTAGCCCCAGTAACTGCAAGTACTTCCAAGCTGTCGGCGCCCGTGCAAGCAAGAAACTCGACACGTGAGCGAGAAGCTTCCGAACCCGGTCTGGAGGTAATAAAACCAGACCTCGGTCCGTGTTGAAGAAGGCCCGAGATAAGTCAGCTGTTGTACCAGCTCCAGATGACTTTTGGCCTGATTCACAACCCATCCGAGACTCTCCAAACAGAAAATTACCCGAGCGGTCGCTCTCAGCGACTCCTCTCGTGAAGCCGCTCGAATCAACCAGTCATCCAGATAAGGGTGAACCTGAATGCCGTCCCTGCGCAGAGCTGCCGCCACCACCACCATCACCTTGGTGAAAGTGCGCGGCGCTGTCGCGAGACCGAACGGCAAGGCCCGAAACTGAAAATGACCCATGGGAACCGCGAATCGAAGAAATCGCTGATGATCTGGTTTGATAGGAATATGCAGATAGGCCTCCGTCAAGTCTATGGAGGAGAGGAACTCCCCCGGCCTAACTGAACGGATCACCGATCTCAATGTTTCCATTCGAAAGTGAGAGACACGCAAACAGCGGTTCACGTGCTTTAAATTCAAAATGGGCCGAAAAGAGCCTTCCTTTTTGGGTACCACAAAATAAATCGAGTATCGACCGAAGCCGCACTGACCTAACGGAACTGGAACCACGGCGCGGAGTTGCAACAACCGCTGCAACGTGTCGTGGATCGCCCTCTGCTTGGCGAGCGGACCGCACGGAGAGAAAACGAATGCGTCAGCTAGATGACAATTGAACTCAAGAGCATATCTCTCGCGAATAATCTGCAGTACCCACTAGTCGGTAGTAATGGCGACCCAAGCGGAAAGAAACTCCTGTAACCGACCTCCTACTGGAAGCTCCGCTTGGGCCGGCCTCACTTCATTGCGGCTTATTAAGGGAAGCTGGAGGAGCTCCAAAGTAGCCTCTACTGGTGCCTCTAGCGCCCCGAAAGGACTGCCCCCGGGACAGAAAACGACCTCGCTGATAGGGAGCAAAGCGGGCTCCCCGAAAACGGCGAAACTCACGCCCTTGACCCCTAATAAAGGAGCCTTGCTTAGCTGATTTAGGACGGTCCTTGGGCAAACGCCCTCCTTTGGAGTCCCCTAAATCGTTAACAATTTTCTCTAGCGCCTCCCCAAAAAGAAGCTTACCTTTATATGGGAGTTTACTGAGACGGGCCTTGGAGGAGGAATCCGCCGCCCAATTCCGTAACCAAAGAAAGCGACGAGCGGCAACCATGGAAGCCATAGCCTTCGCGGAAAAGCGAATCAAATCGTAAAAGGCATCCGCCAAATATGCCGCCGCCGATTCCAGCTTCGCCCCCTCCCCAGAAGGAGACACTTCATCCTTCGGACTAGAGGCCAGCTGACCCCACCGAATCGCAGCTCTGGACACATATGCCCCACAGACGGACGCTTGTAGTGCCAGCGCACTGGCATCAAAGGCCTGTTTCAACAGCCCCTCTAACCAACGATCTTGCATATCTTTAAGGGCCGTAGCCCCCTCTACGGGTATGGTAGTTTTCTTGGTGACCGCCGAAACCAGAGCATCTACCTTAGGCATACGAAGGAGTTCCCTCTCCTCCTGGGGCATAGGATACAACCGTGCCATAGCCCTAGCCCCTCTCAAGGAAGCCTCAGGACATTCCCATTCAGATTCTATCATCTGTTTGATCACCCTATGTAGAGGAAAACATCTTTGTTCGGTTTTGAAACCCTGCAACAAGGGATCCTCCAAAGGTTCCTGTTGAACTACCGGAGGAACGATACTGAGAGCTGTAAGGGACTGCGCAATCAGGGCTGGCAACTCCTCTTTCCTAAAAACTCTAAAAATATTGGGATCATCCCCAGGACCTAACTCTCCTTCCTCTAAGTCTGCGGGCCAGGAGTCCAAACCCTGCTCTGAGAGAAGCTCCCCTTCTTCAGGCCCTAAAGCCTCAGCTCCCAGAGAAACGGTATCTAATTTAGACTCTTTAAATGCTGACAAAGAGGCAACCCCTTCTCCGGGATCAGACTGGCTAGAGACCCCTGTCTGAGCCAGCTGTGGAAAGTCTGACGAAAGTGGCAGAGAAGCCTGAGCTTTCTTCATTAAATAAGCTCTATGAAACGCTAGAATAAACTCTGCCGAAAGCAGAGGATCGAGCGCTTCTGAAACCGCTGGCAGCACAGGCTGTGCAGTACCTTCTGCGCCATGATGAGACTTCGCCTTGCGTTTGCCTGCCTTAGGAAGAGGAGTTGCTGAAACGGAAGGCCCTCCTAAGATGGCCGCCATTCCCGCGCTTTCTCCTGACGGCTGCAGCGTTAAAAACTGATGCTGCGAATCCCCTTTGCTCTCCTGCATACCGCGGACCGAGCGAACAGCCCCCGGAGCAGTTGCGCGCTGAGTAAAAACTTCACAAGCAATACCTGAATTATATGCCGGTTAGGCTGAAGTGCTCCCAACTCCACAAGGAACCGCTGCCAGCGATCCGGTAAGTGAACAGACTCCGAGGAGAGAGAGAGTAGCTGGGGCTCCCAGAACCGCTCCTCCCGAGCACCCCTAGCAGAGAAGAGGAGACATGCTCTGTCCCATTCTCTGAGCTGTTTACCCGGCCAACTGACACTGACGCTGCCACAGAAAAACAGTCAGTATAATCAATAGCAAAGTGCCTAGATACCCTGCTAGGGTAAAGCACTGATTCTTCAGTGTGAACTCTTCCAGAAAATAAAAAAGAGAAATAATGCTAACAGGTTACAGGTGGGGAGCTAAATCTCCACACATCCATCTCAGCTGCTGAGGACAATAAGACTGTCTTCTGTTACCAGGGGAGAGATGGGTAACCTAGCAACAAGAATCAGTATTCCGTCCTCAGCTGCTAGAGGGGGGAGATTTGACTACCCATCTGTTCTGGACTGGCCCGGAGAGACGAATAGGAAATGCCAGTTTCAACTCCAGTCGCAATGGAGAAAGACTGAAAGGAGATCACTCCTAATCGACTACTAGAAACTAGTGGGGTGCTTCTGAGTGAGTGCCTATGATCTCAGGGGGAGGGGGTGGAAGTGATGGGGTTTTCTTGGGGGATCAAAGGCTCAGAAAGGGGTCTGATGCTGCGGGCTATTCTCTCCAGGGAGGGAGAGGGGGGATCTTGCCATGGACACTGTTTCTTATGTGCAATAGGCAACAACTGCACTACCAGATTGCCAGTAATACACCTGCACTTAACACCATCTTTTCAGGTGACGTTTAGTGCAGTTACGGTATCAGCAATTGTGACAGCTTGTGCATGGTGTTTGGCTGGTTTATTTTATTTAATATATCACCTTTAGTAATACAATGGCAGTGTAAAATCAAAATAAAATTAAAAAAAGAAAGATTCTACAACGCAGGGACAGGAAAAGAAACATGAACTGAGGACAAGAAAGAGAAAAACAACAAGTACACAACCACTAACCAATTAAATAAAAAACTCATTTGTAAATTCACTCTCAATCAATAAGGCTGCTCTCATTCATAAGTCTACACACCTTCACCAGCCAATACACCCACTCTTCGTGCTGATCCTGCCCTGAAGTACTAAGAGCATTTAATGTGGGATTTTAACCCGTTTTGGACCAGCGTATGTTTTACATACATAAGGTTTCCATACTTACTACTCAACTGTTTACTAATTAATGGTTATAAATTCAATGGAACTATGTTTAGCTATTATCATTATGTCAAAAAGCGTTATATACAGATTTTTTATCTGAGATCTAGTTAAATAGGTATTCGAAGTTTGCTGATTTTGACGGTACTGGCGGCTCAACATAAAAAGATCACAAAAAATAGTAAGTAGCTTATAATTCTATAACAGCTACTATTTTGCAAATAAAAGTATTTGTAGACTTTAGAAAACAGGTTTAGAAAACTAAGTTACTTAGTGTCAGGGTTATTGGTGCGTATATCGGCCTTGTATGTTTTTCATACGCTGGGCTAATATGTTGTCGAAACTAATTGCTGTCAAGCATTCTGTTCTAGGTGTTTCAATGGTGCAATATCGACACACTGCATCAGAAGTGTTTTCCCATGTATCATATTCCGCCATCAGAATGGACTGTTGACAAACTATATATCATATCATAATAAAGTGTTTTAAATGAAAACTGCAGTTTCAATAGTATCATACAGTATGTTTACGTCAATGAATATTGGAACTGAAGCCTATCTTTTCTGAAGATGGACAATATACTATATTGGACCAGTCTATGAAAAACATACACTATGTGAAACTTCTATTTTCTGCAAAGTTTTAATATTTTTTATTATTGCCAGTATTTCATAGTTGTTTGAGTGTAACAAATCTAATAAATCATCCAGAACAGAGAAAGAATATGCGAGCTGTCCAAAACTGGTTAACTGTGCTGGCTGCTCTCAGTAATTGTTACAGTGCAATAAACCTCCATGGTAACAGAGTTTAGTAAATGAACCCCTAAGTATGAAGACAAACGGAATTAATTTTCAACTGCTTATAAAATACAGCAAAGTGGCCAATTCTATACTAACTGTATTTTGATGCTTTGGTGAGGAGGGAGAAGATTCATTATCAGGGAAGCAGGGCTTTGCAGCAGTTGGAGAGTCCTGCAAAACAAACACACAACACAAAATATACAAATTCAATTTTAGAACAGCTTAATCTCATTTCTAAGAATGGTAAAAATATACAAATATAAGCTAAAAAGAATACTAAGACTCACACAACACAAAAATGCCAATATTTATTTTATAAACCACAAAAAAGCATGGCGGGTTCTCAATTCTTAGTGCAGGTTTAGGCATCAGTAGGTAACAGTGACTGTCTAGAGAATTTAAAACATGCAATAAAGGGCATAAGGTTTCTATTTTATCATTTGTTTCAAAGTCTGATTTCAATGAGGAAATCTAAAAGCAGCACTCATGAATGTCAGGTCTGTGATTTGTTGTTGGTTGAAAGAGAAACAAATGGCAGATAAAGACTATGATTTATTTTTTTAGTGCCATCAAGTCAGTGCTGACTCCTAGCAACCCAGATGCTTCTGGGTTTTCTTGGCAATGTATCACCGGAAGTAGATTGCCAGGCCTTTCCTTCTGAGGCAATGGAGGGTAAAGCATAGTTACTCACCTGTAACAGGTGTTCTCCAGGGACAGCAGGAATCAGTCCTCACCCATAGGTGAGGACAGACGTCCTGCTTGTTCCTGGAGAAAGTGGCTTGGAGTGCCAGTGGGAATTGAACCCTTGATCTTCTGAGTACTATTTATTTATTTTATTTATTTATTTAGCCAGTTTTGTAAACCACCTTATCCTTCAATCAAAGTGGTTAGGGACATAACAAGGGGTCTACATTCAACAAAGGGTGACAAGACAGACATATAATTCTGGGGATTGAGCCCAGATCTGAGTCGTCGGTGTTTGGTGTCTGTATTGGCGGTGATTGAGAGTTATGGTGCTTGTTCAAATGAGTCCATGAACAGGTGGGTTTTGAGGGATTTGCGGAAGTCCTTGAGGTCTTTTTGTGCTCTTAGATCCTCAGTACTAGGCAGTTGCTCTAGCCACTAGGCTACTCCTCCACACTCATGATTTATTTAGTCTGCCCAATGTATTTTCTGGCGTAATGCTATTGATTTTAGCTGATCTTTCTTCACATCTTCGCATCTAGGGACCCTCTGTTTATACCTGTTGCCATTTTGCCTCCATCACCTCCACTAGGCGACCACTGCCTGCACCTGCCACCATTTCACACAATTTGTCTATCCCCTTTGACCTTTACTCCATGACTTTCAAAAAATGGTTGGCTTCTTGTGCACTAGTTATACATTTGAGGTTTCTGCACACAATCATATCCCCCTACTTAGTTTCTACAGTGTTGTCTGCCATTAAGTCAATGCTGACTCCTGGAAACCCAGTTGCTGGGTTTTCTTAGCAAGGTGCAACTGGAAGTAGATTGTCAAGCCTTGCTTCCACTAGGGTGTACTTATTTAAATCCTCAAGTCTCATCTTTACAGGGTTTACAGATCCAGCACTATAGTAGCCCTTTTCTGGATTGCCTCCGCTCTTTATACCTTTTAGGAGGTACATCCTTTAGAACAATACATAATAGACTGAAGTCTCAACAACCTGTACAAAGGATTACATCATTTTCTCTATAAGTTATTTCCTTTCCTATTCAACCTAACATTCTTCTGGTTCTGGGCACTGCTTTATCACATTGTTTCACTTTCTTGAGATGTTCAGATGTTATCCATTATCACCTACTCTCCCCTTTGTTTTCTGCATAACTTCTTTTTTGGCACTGAAACTTAGCTCATTGAGCAGTCTAATGCTTAATAGTTTTCTTAGATTACTCAGTTTGCTCCCTTACTATTGTATGCTCTGCTGCAGATCTCACAGGCCAATGCAGAAAACCAGTGCAGAAGTCATTCGTTATTAGCTGTGTACACGTTTTGTAGTGCGCCAAGAGTGCAATACTTCAGCGCCAGTATGCAGCCAAAGATGTGTATGCAAATGAGCTGTGTGCAAAATGTCCGTGTAAAGTTAAAAGGAGGGGAGCCAACACAAGCAAATAGAAGCACTACAAGTGGCCATGTGCACATGAGCTTAAATGTCAAATGCTTACGTAATTCGCACATGATGTGCAGGTTATTTTGGTGCTCAGCACGTAATAATCAACACTATTTTGCCCAAAAACATTTTTTTATGAAATCACAAAAGAGACCTAACAGTAAATGGAGAATGGCCATAAGTGAGTTCAAAAAACATTCAAGGATAAGAAGCAAAAGACATTTGTTCTTGAACCTTGAACTTTTGCTTATACACTGAAAGATACATGCAGAAAATTTTCAAATTGAAGGTAACTTGTTCGCCGGTACATATCCTGAAAGAGTCTTTCCCTATATTCGCAAGATGTTTAAGTCACCTCAGACCAGGCGTAGAGATACTGGCGCTCTTTATGGTTATGTAATATCGATGGGTTTCTCTCCATCGGGCACAGATCTTATTACCATCTCATTTTAATACATGCAGCTCATTTGCACATAATTTCAATATGCTTGGTGTTGCTGTGTACACATACATTTACTCCCTCCTTACACATGAGTCAAGCTCTGTACTCCATTTCGCATAGCAGAACTTGTTTGTATAAATTGTTTATCTGCGAGCAGACACACTTGTCTTTCTGCATCGGCCCATTAGTGCAATGTTCCAAGACTTTTTTCCTACTAAACCTCCTCTGCAGTAACATTTAAAATATTGAACAGAAACAGTTCCTAGAATAGATCCTGGAAGCACTCTATTGAGCCCCCTTTTTTCTTCAGAGCAAATTTTATTTTGCCACACTTTCTACTGTCTATCATTCAACCAGTTCATAAAGCAGTCAACCACAATGGGGGCTAACTCCAGGCTGTTTAATTTATATATGAATTGCTTATGTGAGACAGCATCAAAGGCTTTGGTGAATTCCAAATATGCCGCTAAAGGAAATGCCTCTGAAACAACTCTCTAGTCATCCAATCAGAAAATAAACTAATCAGATTTCTAGGACATGGATCTTCATTTGCTAAAACTACGCTGCCTGTAGGCCGGGACAACACAGGCAAATACTGCTTAAAGACCACATACCCGTGCTGCTGCAAAAGAGCACCAGTATGGCACTATGGCCTTCCTCTGTTCTGGCTCTCCAATCTTTGGGATTTCTGACACTCCCCTCTCCTCCTGGGATCTGATGTCTAGTGTTGCCCTATGGCAGGGCTGGCCAACTCCAGTCCTAGTGCACTACAATCCAGCCTGCTGGTTTTCAGGATTTCCCTAATGAATACTCATGAGGTATATTTGCATCCACTGCCTTCCACTGTATGCAAATATCTCTCATGAGTATTCATTAGGGACATCCTGAAAGCCAGGCTGGATCATGGTTCACTAGGACCGGAGTTGGCCACCCTTAACCTATGAGCACAAAAAAATCTTAATTCTGACCCTAGCTGTTTTGGTACCTTGGACCCTGTAACCCATTTAGAGCATTAAAAAAGTAACAGAGTGGATAAATAGAGCGGTTAGAGCAGCAGGCTGAAAGTAGGGAAGCCACGTTCAAATCTCTCTGATGCTTCCTGTAGCTTTGGCAAAGTCGCTTAACCCTCTACTGCCTCAGGTAAAAACTTAGAATCTAAGTCCACTGGGCACAGGAATATGCCTACTGTACCTGAATGCAACTTGCCTTGAACTACTACTGGAAAAGAGTGAGCTAATTAGATAAAGGAGAAATTTTACATACCTGCTAATTTTCTTTCCTTGAATCCTACTAGACGAGTATGTTATGCTCTCCAACCAGCAGTGAAAGCAAACCAGAACTTTCAGTGATGTCATCACCTTTTTTATGCACTAGTGCAGCACAGGAGAAAGGATGGTACCAATTTCGGAGATGGATGCTGTCGAGATAACCAGAAATGGCTCCCTACAGGACTAGGCCCTGTAGGTCCGACGCCCACCTGGAACAGCACCAGGAAAGCACAGTTACTTACCTGTAACAGGTGATCTCTGGGAACAGCAGGAATAAGTCTTCACATATGAGTACGTCGGTACCGACGGAGTCCGCGCGGGAACGTTTCCCAGCGTCCAATCAGAAAGCTTCTGGAAGCATCCCAACAAGCCTGCGTGCTGCCTTCCCGCCTTCCCAACTGCCTCTCCTCAATTAAGTTTTAAAGCTGAGACAAAGAGAGAGAGAGAGCAAGGAAGGGAAAGATAGAGATAGAGAAATGCAACTCCTAGGGGAGTTGGGTGGGTTGTGAAGACTTATTCCTGCTGTTCCCAGAGATCACCTGTTACAGGTAAGTATCTGTGCTATCTCCAGGAACAAGCAGGAATGAGTCTTCACATATGGGGACTCCCAAGCTCAGATGCCCGGAGGGAGTCCTAGCATGTTGCAAGCCTAGAACGAGCCATGCTATTCCTCAGGACCTCAGGCATCCTGGGGATGGAGGGTAGGAGTTGAATACAGAAAAGGAGCTGTGGAACAGCTGGCTAAAACAGGGCTTCAAAGGGGAAGACCCTGTATCGAGGGCATTTAGTAGTAAAATATTGTAATCTGGGCCTCCCTTTTTGGCATTGCACAAGTGCACTGAGCTACATATGGATCTAATAGAAGAGCCAGTGAAAGTGCTCAAGGGGTACCTCACTGAGAAGTAGAGGTAATAAAGTAGAACAAAAACAAGTGGAGGTCAGAACCCTTCAGGGTGAGAAATAGCCCCAGGGGAAAACTGGGGTAGTATAAGAGGTAGAACTTCAGCGGAAACGCAGAAGGTACTATAAAAGGAAGCTTAAGTTGTTTTGGTCAAAAACAGTACAAATGTAGGACCAAGAGAAAAAATGAGTCTGACCCAACTGGACTGGGGTTGGAATCAGTCCATGTAGGGGAGAAAGGGTATGGAGACCCTTGTATCTGACAAGAAAGTAAGGACAGACTCAGGAGCGCTAAGCTTTAGAACAACTGAAGCTCCGCAATGTCTTTCCTAAATGGGGTCAATTAGGAAAGAAAAAAGTACATGGAGAGCTTCAGGAGTACCTAACCTGAAAAGGTTATGGTAAGGAAAAGTTTGTCAATTACCACAGGAAGTGGCTATAGGTGTAGCCCCCTAAGTACGCTGGCACAGCATTGATAGGGGTAGTGCCCATCTGTCAGGATCATATAGGAATGTAAGGATATCTGAACCTAACAGACAGATAGATAAGTAGATGGATACAGATCTATATAAAATTATATCTCATTATATATATAAATATATATATATATATATATATATATATATATATATATAGTTATAGTTATATGCATATATACCCTATATGTGTATATACTTAACTATAAAGAGATATGTATGGGCAGAAGACACAGATAGATATAGATATATATAAATGTATATATATACTTATCTATATATATATCTAGATGAATAGGCAGGCATATAGACACATGTCTCCAGGTATATGGATGGAGAGATGTCCCTAGAACCCCATCCCCCCTAGGGATCTAGGGAGAGAGGAAGATTCATCTGACAGCAAGAAGGTTGATACCTGCTTGAATAGATAAATATAGAATCCTTTTTTCCTGGTTAAGACTGGCAGAGTCAGAGGAAAGGTCTCTCTGACAAGAAGAAGGCTGAATTCTTTGCAGAACTTGAGCTCTTGAATAACCAGGATGGCCTACGTGAAAACTGCAGAGGATAACTTCAGTCTGTAGACAGGAAGTCCAGATATCTCCAGAATTGCAGTATGGAGAATGAATAGAGGACGCCTCTGGAGAAAGATACCCTAGTGATCCGCCTATGAGAGCAAGATGGGTATTAGGCGTCCTCTAGCTGCCATTGAAGAAAATTATCTCTGATGAGGAGACCCAAGGAGATATGGGCCAAGCCAGGGAATTGGCCCTCCTTTAGGCTTTCACGTAATGAAAGGCCTGAGGCTTATGCCTCAAAAGAGATTTAAGATGAGATGGAAAGGGTAGGGAATAAGTGCCAGACATGAAACATGACTGGGGGAACCCCCCTTAACCATCTGGGGTTATCTGCTAGGCAAGATACTAATGCTCTCTAGCAAGGGCCCATAGTGCAAAGCTACTCTGTAGAGATGCAGAGAGCATGCTGCAGGTTGGTTAGAAGAAAAAAAACTGGCTGTGGAAAGCCAGCAGGTAACCAGCTATTCTGCCAAGAACAAGGGGGCGAAGAATAGAGTTAACCAACCAGACTGTGATAATAGGGTTTCCCAACCAAGGTTGATAACCTGTTTGGGACTTAGCACTGAGGCTAGGAGGATTGCTAGTGGAGAGGAAGCCCTGGTTGTGTAGTGAACAAAACCAGTGGCTTAACCACTAGGAATTGCTGTATCTGCAGCAACTACCAGGGCAGCATGGAAAATTTATTTTCCCTCTTCCTTTTTTAGATCAGGAAAAACGAAACAGACATGGTAGGACTTCCTATTGTCTGATGAGCTGCCCTAAGGTAACAAGGGGGAAAACAACTCCAGAAGGGAGAATCCCCCGGTAGAACAGGTAAAGGACTATAGGGGCTTACCCGTGGAAAAGAGGGAGGTAAGACAGAGTTGCAAGAGACCGACTATGGAGGAAGTCTCTGACAGGTGAGATGATACATGCCAGTACAGGGAAACAACTGTCTATTGATAGTTGTTACCTCTCGTTCCTCCAAGAGGAAGAGGAAAATCTGTTAAGTATGGGCATGATCATCATAAAGACTCTTAGAGAAAAGATGTCTCATGAAGAGATATCTAGGTAGGTTAGGATAAATTTAGTGCAGATACTGCAAGTGAAAAGAAGCAGACTGCCACCCTAACCACCAACCAAGAGGGACAATGATCTATTTGAAACCCTGCGACTGCTGGGTTTGTTGACCCTGTTGAGTTTGTGGATTCTTCAGACCAGAGCGAGGTTTCCTTTGTTTGGGAACATCTGTATGATTGGCAGATGATGGATAAAACCTTCTCCCCCTAGGGGAAGAAAGTTTGGTAGGACATTTCCTACCTACTGGGAAAGAAGAAGGCGTAGAACAGCCTCTGGAAACAGGAAAGTCAGTGGATAACCGAGTAACCTGGAGTAAAGACTCCTTGTTGAAGAGATTTTCTCCAGTGCAAGGAGTATTTCCCAGTCTTTCTTGTGCCCATTTGTCCAAGTCTGAAGCTTGGAGCCAGACTCTACGCCGTGCCCCTATAGCTATAGCAGAAGTCCTGCTAACAGACTCAAAGGAGTCTAGGGTAGCACAAATAAGAAACCTAGAGATATGTTGCGCATGACTAATCAGTGAGGAATAGTCTGTACATCTGGGTTCTTGAAGAAAAGGAGTCAAAAGATGTAATTGCTTTGTGACCTCCTCAAGAGATAGACCCATATAAAAAATATATGAGAGAATTCTTGCTGAAAGCATGGATGTCTGGAAGGTTTGACGTCCAAAGGCATCTAGTGTCTTAGACTCACGACCTGGCGGACAAGAAGAGTGCTTTTTATTACTCTTCACTCACCTCATTGCTGATTCTACCACAATGGAATGATAAGGAAGTTGAGTCTTTTGAAACCCTGGAGAGGTGGACACCTGATATAGAAGATCAGTTGCTCTAGTAGGTGGGGGTACCTATAAAGGTGCCTCCCACATTCGTAGAAGGAGATCCTGCAAAGAATGATGCAAAGGAAGCATTATGTTCTCCTTTGCTTTGCTAGGAACAGAGAGGTATTCTGTATTCCCATGTGTAGGATCTTGTCCAGGAATAGGAATGGCAAGTGATGTTTCCAAATCCAGGAGGAAAGTCTGGAAAGAAGGATCCCCAGAGGGAACTTCCCTTGGATAGGCTAGATCTGATGAAGAACTAGCGTTGGCACCGAGGGATCTAGCTAGGTATATAGGAATAGAAGATCCTGAATGGTGCAGTATGGGGTCCTTAGAAGGTGGTCGCTGGTTCTGCAGGTCAGGACCAGCGACAGTCGGTAACAGGTCGTCCATGCTAGGGATCGATTCCAAACTCGGCATCGAGGGAAGCGAGCCTGACGAGAGAAGCATGGAAGGTACCGACAACAAAGGTAATGTGGATATCGGTACCGAATCTGATACCGGTGGATGAAGGCCAGCCGGTGGCAACTCTAACGGTATCGGAGGAACCGAGAGTTGCGGATCCAAAGTATCGGAACCGAGCCTTCGGTACAGACGGGAGTCGGTACCAAGGCGAGTCGGTACCCAGTCCTCCAGACTGGAGATTGATTCTAGACTCGGCATCGAAGGAAGCGAGTCTATCGATGCACGTCTGGAGGGTACCGACGTCGGTACTAGTATTGGTGTCGGTACCGATACTGGAAAGTCGATCTGAAGCGTATCCACCGGGCCCATAGGTACCGAGGACGCCAGACGACGATCCTTGGTGAGGAATGTTTCATCCAACACCAGTGCCGATGCCGGGGTATCGGTACCGCTCGAAGCGGATGCCACCACCGGGCATGGCTCAGGTATGTTCCGTGAGGGGTGAACCTCAGGAACAACCTGAAACCCCACACAGGCTTTGGAGGCCGAAGACTCCCACCGGGATTTTGAAGCTAGTGGATTCTCGAGGGCAAGGCCGGAGGCATCTCTATGCTGTGCATGAGAATTGCCGCTCAAGGACTGGCTAGTCTTAACAGACTGTTTTTGGGTTACCTGATCCTGTGGAAAAGAAGATATGGTCGGTGCCCTGAAGCTGGAGGGGGACCGCGTGTCGAGGGGAACTCGATATTGAAAACATCTTCTCACAATACTATTGCCCGAGGGCTCTGAAGGAAAATGGTCAGGACCCAAGCAGGTTAGACACCAATTGTGAGTGTCTAAAAATAAAGTTGTACCGCCACAGTTTGTACATTTCTTGGGGAAAGTGGATGGCGGTTCCATGAAGGAAATGGAGAGGCCTAGAAGGCCTGAGACACCGCGAGACACTAAGGAAGAAAAAATATTCCTTAAAAAGGAAAAGTTTTACAAGAAAAGAAAAAAGAAACACCGGCGGTACCGGTGGCGTCGGGGAAGGCAGCCACGACCACAAGAAAACTAAAAAATAAAAGAAGAATTTTCTGCGGTGACAGGACGACGTCCTGCCGGCTCCGCGGAAAAACGAAAACTGAGGAGAGGCAGTTGGGAAGGCGGGAAGGCAGCACGCAGGCGTGTTGAGATGCTTCCAAAAGCTTTCTGACTGGACGCTGGGAAGCGTTCCCGCGCGGACTCCGTCGGTACCAACGTACCCATATGTGAAGACTCATTACTGCTTGTTCCTGGAGATTACCATCTCTGTGATCAAATCCTTGAGAAGGTCCATCCGAAGGGGCTCAAAGGGGGAGCTTTTCAGCACCTGGATAGTGTCTGCCCTAGTCTTTTCCACAAAGTTAGAATAAATCACCCAGTCATCCAAGTACCATTGAACTCAGCTTCTTTGCTTGTCTAGGAAGATTGCTGCTATCACTATGACCTACATGAATGTGCAAAGGGCTGTAATCAAGCCAAAAGGCAAGACATAGAACTGAAACTAATGGCCCAGGAGGTAGAAGAGGAGGAATCGCTGATGCTGCTCCTGTATCGGCACACTTCAGAAAAGATCAAGAAGGTCTCCGTGTAGAAGTGAGGCACTCTTAGCTTGACACAGACTGTCTTCAGGTCTAGAATGGGTCAGAACAACTCATCTTTTGACACCATGAAGTAAATGGAATACCACCCCTGACCTTGATTTGTGGAGGGCACAGGTACATTAGCTTGAAACTGTAGAAGGCTGCTGCTACTACAACCACCACTACCTATTTATACCTATTATACCAATTCCCACATGGGGACAAGCAACTTCAGGCCGAAGGGACTGGGGTTTCTAGTCCCATGGCCACTCCTTGTGGCCTTGGGCAAGCCACTTAACCCTCCATTGCCTCAGGTAGACTCAGATTGTGAGCCCTTCGGGGACAAGGGAATAAAAAGTACCTGTTAGTATACATGTAAACCACGGTATAAAAAAGAAATAAAATAAATAAATAAATATAGTGCTACAAGGCATACGCAGCGCTGTACAAGGACATATAGAAGATGGGTCCTACTTGTTAGAGCTTACAATCTAATGAAGACAGAGAGCACAATACATGAGAAACAAGGGGTTCAAATAGGGAAAAGAGATACAAGGAGAACAAGGAAAATTGGATCCAAAAGCAGCGTCAAAAAGGTAAGCTTTTAGCATGGATTTGAAAAGAGGTAGAGATGAGACCTGATGTATAGATTCAGGAAGTTTGTTCCAGGCATAAGGAGCAACAAGGTGAAAAGATCAAAGTCTGGAATTCACAGTGGAAGAAAAGGGCATAGAGAGAAGAAAGTCAGAGGAAGAGTGGAGTTACAAGGAGGGGTATAGGGAGCAAGACAGAGGAAAGGTAGTGAGGGGCAGCAGAGAATTCATTTATAGATCAGAAGGAGAAGTTTGCATTGGATATGGAAACAGAAGGGAAGCTAATGAAGTGATTTGAGAAGGTTAAATTAGACTTACCTGCTAATTGTTGTTCCTTTAGGAACTCCAGGCTAGTCCTGAACCTTTGGGTCTTGCTCCTCCTCCAGCAGCTTGGAGACTGAGAAACGTCACACCTCTTTGGCGTCACCAGTATAAGTAGCAAGGATCCGCCTCCTGATGCCAGTAACCTATTGACAAAGCAAAACTCACCAGAGCAACAATTAAGTAGCAACAGTAGTAATAACTTTACCTACAAACTATCGATAAAACCACCAAAAAAGGGCCGAACTTCATAGAAAAATGTTCAATTACCCCCCAAATTAGAAGTAACTCTGGCACATACTGAGATCCATACTTTTTGAAATGAAAAAACCCCGAAATTCCCTGGAAGGATGCCCTCCCCAAAAGAGGACTATCACCGCGCCCGCAACCCCAGAAGTACTCACCTGTCAGGCTTACGGAGCTTCAGGCAAGAGTCCATGCACAATAACGGGAGGGATACAGGACTAGCCTGCAGTTCCTAAAGGAACAACAATTAGCAGGTAAGTCTAATTTAACCTTCCTTAGCGTCTCTCCAGGCTAGTCCTGAACCTTTGGGGATGTACCAGAGCAGTGCAAAAAGAATCAACGGGAGGGACCTGCCAGACCAGCCTGAAGCACCACCGATACAAAACAGGCATCCCTCTGCGCCTGCACATCCAAACGGTAATGTTTGACAAAAGAATGCAAGGACGACCATGTAGCCACCCTACAAATCTCCACAGGCGGAACCAGGGTGCATTCCGCCCAAGACAACGCTTGCGCCCTAGTGGAATGAGCTCTCAACCCCATCGGGACCGCCCTACCTTTCAACATATATGCGGACGCAATAGCTTCCTTAATCCACCTCGCAATGGAGGCCTTCAACGCTGCCTGACCCTTCCTAGGATCTCCAAACAGCACAAACAACCTATCTGAGCCACGGAAAGAATGGGTAGCCCTCAAATAACGACGCAGAGCTCTCCGAACATCCAACTTATGCAAGTGCCGCTGAGCTGCGCCCGCACTGTCCTCCGCAAAAACCGGAAGGGAAACCACCTGATTTACATGAAACGGCAAAACTACCTTGGGCAAAAAGGACGGCACAGTCCGCAACACCACCTTGGAATCGCTAAACACGAGAAACGGCTCCCGGCAGGACAAGGCCTGCAGTTCGGAAATCCTCCTAGCCGAGGAGATAGCCACCAGAAACACCACTTTCAGAGTAAGATCCTTCAATGACGCCCTCGCCAAAGGCTCAAAAGGCGCCCGCACCAAAGCCTCTAGAACTAAACGCAAATCCCAAGACGGGACCACCGGTCTACAAGGAGGCCGCAAGAGCAACACTGCTCTCAAAAAGCGCTTAACGTCTGGGTGACCTCTGAGACACACACCTCCGATCTTACCCCTGTAACAGGAGAGAGCCGCCAACTGCACTTTCAGAGAAGCAGCCACTAAACCCTTCTCGTACTCATCCTGTAAAAACGCCAAGACTTGAGGGATCGAAGCTCGTAAGGCCGAAACACCTTTACCAGCACACCAAGCCTCGAAAACCCGCCAAACACGAATATACGCCAACGAAGTAGACCGCTTCCGAGCTCGCAACAAAGTGGCCACCACTGCCTCTGAGTAACCTCTCGCCGCTAGCCTCGCCCTTTCAATAGCCAAGCCGTAAGCGAGAACCGATACACCTGAGGCATTCGCAGAGGCCCCTGAATTAAGAGGTCCCTTCGAACCGGAAGCCGCCACGGTCTGTCCGCTAGCATCCTGATGAGATCCGCATACCACAGCCGCCTTGGCCAATCCGGCGCGATCAACACTACTCTCCCCCTGTGAAGCTCCACGCGCTGCAGCACTGACCTATTAACACCCACGGCGGAAACACGTACAGCAACTGGCCCTCCAGCCAAGGCTGGATCAATGCATCCAGGCCCTCCGACATCTTTTCCCGCCTTCTGCTGAAGAACCGTCTGGCCTTTGCGGACTGAAAAGTCGCCATGAGATCCATTACCGGCGGAACCCAGTGCCGTACGACCATGTCGAACACTGTCTGATGTAGAACCCACTCCCCCGGGTCTACCCGCACTCGACTCAAAAAATCGGCCTCCACATTTTCTACACCTGCGACGTGCGGCGCTGACAGCGCCCGAAGATGTACCTCGGCCCACTCGAACAACTGCTTGGCCTCGGCTTCCAATGTCACACTGCTGGTGCCCCCCTGCCAATTGATATAGGCGACCGTCGTCGCATTGTCGGAGAACACACGCACGGCCTTTCCTTGAAGTAACTCGGAGTGCCAGGACGACTACCCTCAATTCCAACCGGTTGATCAACCAGGCCTGTTCCTGGCTCGACCACGCCCCTTGCGCGTACTGTCCCAGGACATGAGCCCCCCAACCTGCAAGGCTGGCGTCCGTCGTCAGGGGAACCCAATCCGGCGCCTCCAAGGGCATGCCCTCCTCAAGATGTCCTCTTCTCAACCACCAAAGGAGGGCGCGCCGCATCTCCTGCTGCCAGGGCAGTACTTGCGTCAACCGGTCATTCTGGTGTGACCAACGCCTCAGCAAGGATCTTTGCAAAGGTCTCATATGTGCTCTCGCCCACGGCACCACTTCGAGAGTCACTGCCATGGTCCCCAACACCTGCAGGTAGTCCCAAGCCGTGGGGCGTTTGGTGCCCAGAAACCTGCGGATCAAATCCCGCAGCCCCTGCGCCCTTTTCTGTGGCAGAAACACCTTTCCAACCTTCGTATCAAACCGCGCCCCCAAGTACTCGAGGTCCTGTGCGGGAACCAATCTGCTTTTGGCCATATTGACTACCCAACCGAGACTTTCTAAGAAGGACACCACCTTGACTGTAGCCCCCATGCTCTCCGCCTCGGATTTCGTTCGAATCAACCAATCGTCCAGGTACGGATGAACTAGAACCCCATCCTTTCTGAGCGCCGCCGCCACCACAACCATTACCCTTGGTGAAAACTCTGGGCGCTGTCACCAGCCCAAAAGGTAACGCCTGGAACTGAAAGTGACCCATCGGCACCGCGAACCTCAAAAACCTTTGATGCTCCTGACGGATGGGAATATGGAGACAAGCCTCGGACAAGTCTAGTGACGTAAGAAACTCTCCTTGACACACCGCCACTATGAGCGACCTTAATGTCTCCATCCGAAAATGAGACACCTTTAAACAGCGATTTACCCGCTTGAGATCGAGAATCGGCCGAAAACTGCCTTCCTTCTTTGGCACCACAAAATAAATGGAGTACCGACTGCAGCCGCATTGGTCTGGTGGCACCGGGACCACCGCTTCCAGGGCTAGCAACCGACCCAAGGTCTCCTGTACCGCCGCATACTTTCCCGGAGCTTTGCATGGGGATTGTACGAAAGACTTGGTCACTGGCTGCTGCAGCTCTAAGGCATATCCCTCTCGAATGACCTCCAGCACCCAGTGATCAGTCGTTATCTGGGTCCAGGCAGGATAAAATCTCCGCAGGCACCCCCCTATGGGTACCTGCCCCGCCTGGACCACCCTGGCTTCATTGTGTCTTACGCAGAGCGGAGGAAGAAGAGGCTGCAAAACCTCTACTCGCCCCCCGAAAGCCTCGAAACCCCAGGCTTCGGTAGGGAAAACGCCCCCTCTGCACTTGTCCAAACCGCGGGGAACGAAAATGACGAAAATCTCTCTGCTGACCTCTTGTCGCCGGACCCGAGCGACCCTGCTTCTGCTTATCCTCAGGCAACTGGCCGCCTTTGGATTCCCCCAAATCCTTCACTAGCTTCTCCAGATACTCCCTGAACAGAAGCTTTCCTCTGAACGGGAGCTTACTCAGACTAGACTTGCAAGACGTATCCGCTGCCCAATTGCGCAACCACAGATACCTCCTGGCCGCCACCGCCAAGGCCATACTATTCGACAAACCACGAATCAAATCATAATGAATGTCGGCTAGATAGGCTGCCCCCGTCTCCAATCTCGCCGCCTCCGCAACCCCCGTTGGACCAGTCGGAAGCCCTTGCGTCCACCGCAGGCAAGCCCGAGCTACCCAAGCCCCGCAAATGGACGCCTGAAGAGACAACGCATTCACCTCAAACACCTGCTTTAACAAGGTATCCAACCGTCTATCCTGAGCATCCTTCAGCGCAGCACTACCTTCCACCGGGATAGTGGTTTTCTTAGTAACTGCTGAAACTGCAGCATCCACCTTAGGAGATTTAAACAACTCTCGATCTTGTTCCCCTAACGGGTAGAGGCAAGACATCACCCGAGACCCCTTAAGGCCTGCCTCAGGCGTATCCCATTCGGCCTGAATCATCTCTCTGATCACTCTATGGACAGGGAAAACCGTTTGCGACTTCCGAAAAGCCTGCAGCAAAGGATCCTCCAACTGTGCCTCCTCGGACGGACCCACTGCGGGCATATTCAGCGCCTTCAGCGACTCGGAAATCAACTCCGGCAACTCTTCCCTCCTAAAAATCCGCACCACTCGGGCCTGATCCTCCTGTTCAACAATCTCTCCTTCTTCCACATCATCGCCCAAATCAAAATCCTGCTCCAGGTCCTCCGAAGCCACCCCTTCTGACCCGACTGAGTGACCTGAGCGCTCTCTCTCGGCCCGCAGCCGCTTAGCTGGGATGCCCGACTCGCCTATGCTCAGGGGGGTCCCCGGCCTCTTTTCCCCAAAGTCCCCGTCTGGCGGACTCGCAGAGGCCTTCGCCTGCACCCCACCGAAAGCCTGCTGCATGAGGGTGAGGAACTGAGGAGAAAAAATGGTGGCGAGACCTCCAGGGGATCTGCGGTTGCGGCGTCTGAACCCCCTGCAGAGCCGAGGGTCCCGCAACTGGCTCCTGATCGAGATCCCAGGCAACCCCGCCCTCTGCAAGGGCAGCCGAGCCATCCTTTTGGCCGTCTCCGTCCTGCGCAAGCCTCTGCTCCATGGACAGAGATTCCTTGAAGCAACCTTTGCAGAGCCCAGTCTCAGCCACTAAAGTCTTACGCGAACCACACAACAAGCAGAGTGGCTTAGAAGGCATAATGCGTGGGCCTGACCTGCACAGCTGCCAACCCCCCAAGTCCATTGAGGCTCCTTAGCTGACAACGGTTGTTCTATTCTTTTTCTTTTTCTTGTTTTTTTTTTTTTTTTTTAATGTGTGAGACAAAGAACTGGTCTCCCCCACCTAAAAATAGGCCCCCGCAGCAAAAACGAAGCTCCCCCGCTTCAAACGAGGCCTTTAAAGATAAGAAATTCGCCGGCCCGTTGTTTTCCCGCGCACGAGCGTGCGTGCGCCTACCACGAGGCGAGGCCCAGCGCTGTCTCCACACGCCGCCGCTCACCCCTTAAACTGGCACTGCCTCGCCGATCCCGGCCCTTCTTACCCGAGATCCCGAGGCTCTGAAGGCTCAGACACCGCTGCGGAGCCTTTTCTGCAATCGCAGCCCCTGCGCACAGCCGACAGTCGAAGGGAACTGCAGCCACGCTGAAACGTGCTCCGCCGGAATGAAACCTCGGCGTCCGAGCAGCCAGCGATGTTCAGGCAACTGCCCAGCTAATCAAGAGCCGGCTCCTCACCCATCAAGGTGGGATCGGGAACCAGGCTCTATCTTTCCCCCCACGCCGATCTAGTTCTGCTGCCAAAGGTCCCCAAAGACCGGTAAGCCCAAGAAAGAGAAAGAGAAAGAAAGATGGGGGGGGGGGGGGGAGAAAGGCACAACCCAGAAAAAATAAGGAGCTCAGTCTGTCCCACTGCTCCTGTAATAAAAACAAAAGAAAGCAATTAGCCCCAACAAACACTAAGTCTAAACCTAAACTACACTGAAACTACACTTAATTGCTCCTCAAAGTGAGCCCATGTCCAGGGCTCACCAGCCCTCCAGCTGTTTGGAGACTGAGATAACTGGCATCAGGAGGCGGATCCTGGCTACTTATACTGGTGATGCCAAAGAGGTGTGACGTTTCTCAGTCTCCAAGCTGCTGGAGGAGGAGCAAGACCCAAAGGTTCAGGACTAGCCTGGAGAGACGCTAAGGAAGAGGGGTAATATGAGGGTATCAGAGCTGGCAGAAGATTAGCCGCACAGCAGAGTTCTGAACAGATTGAAGAGGAGAGAGATCACTCAGAGCGAGACCAGCAAGGAGGAGGTTGCAATAGTCGAGACAGGATGTGACTAAAGAGTGGATAAGAGTTTTAGTAGTGTGTTCAGAGAGGAAGGGGAGAATTTTGTTAATGTTACAGTATAGAGAAATAAACAACAGGTTTTAGCTATCTGTTGGATATGTGGAGAAGGAGAGGAAGAAGTCAAACATGACCCTAGGTTGAGGGCCGAGGAAACAGGAGGCAGAAGAGTGTTATCCACAGAGATAGAAAAAGGAGGAAGGGGGAAGGAGAGTTTAGGAGGGAAAATAAGTTTAGTCTTGGCTATATTCAATTTCAAGCAGTGGCGAGACATCCAGGCAATGATGTCAGATAAGCAGGCAGAGATACAGGCTTGAAGTGTAAGAGAAATGTCAGGTGTAGATAGATTTGAGAATCATTAGTATAAAAATGATACTGAAAGTCATAGGAAGAGATGAGGGCACCAAGGGACTGGATATAGAAAGTGAAAAGGAGAGGAGCCAGAACAGACCCTTAGTATACACCAATTGAGAGAGGGATGGCAATAGAGAAGGATCCACCAGAACAAATATTAAAAGAGCGATGGGAGAGATAAGAAGAAAACCAGGACAGCACAGCATGCCTAAAACCAAGAGAGGACAAAGTGTCGAGGAGAGGGAGGTGGTCCACAGTATCAAAAACAGCTGAAAGGTCGATAAGAATGAAAACTGCATAAAGACCTTTAGAACTAGCCAGGAACAAGTCACTGGAGACTTTGACAAGAGTCATTACAGTAGAATATAAGGGACAAAAACCAGACTGAAGTGGATCTAGGAAGGCCTGAAAGAAGAGAAATTCAAGACAGCAGAGGAGAACTGCACATTCAAGAAGTTTGGAAATAAAGGGAAGGAGGGAGATGGGTCGATAAAGCGTAGTTACTCACCTGTAACAGGTGATCTCCGGGAACAGTAGGAAATTAGTCTTCACATATGGGAACGCTCCCCATTATCCAATAGGAAAGCTTTTGGGAGCATTCCACTGTGCCTGCATCGCTGCCTTCTCGCCTTCCCAGCTCTCTCTCCTCAGTTGAGTTTGTAGCTGAGAGAAAAGGAGATAAACCTACAACTCCTAGGGGAGGAGGATGGGTTGTGAAGACTAAATTCCTGCTGTTCCCGGAGATCACCTGTTACAGGTGAGTAACTACACTATCTCCAGGAACAAGCAGGAATATAATCTTCACATATGGGACTCCCTAGCTCCCGGATGCCAGAGAAAATGACCTCAGAACTGGCAGGTTTGCCTCAGGATAGGTTTCAGGAGGTCATGAATCCTCCATGAATGTCTGGTGTCGTTCCGAGAGGTAGAGTAGGAGTTGCCCTTAAGTCTGAAAGAAGTGCTGGAGAACAGCTTGACCAAACATGGCATCCCGGCGGGAGTCCTTATCTAGACAGTAATGAGCAGTAAAGGTATGGACTGAAGACCAAGTTGCTGCTTTGCAGCTTTTGTCAATGGCTACAGAGCATAGATTTGCCATTGAGGTAAGCCATGGCACAAACATTATGGGTAGTGACATGACCTTCAAGGGATAACCTTGCTTTGTCCTAAGCAAATGAAATGCAATTGGTTATCCATTTAAAAAGAGTACATTTAGATACTGGCAAACCCAAGTGGCTGGGATCAAAGGAGAGGAATAACAGAGCCTTTACGGTGCTCAGCTGTCTTTTGAAGATAGAATGTCAAGGCACATTTGCAGTCAGGGGTATGGAGGGTTGCCTCTGCCATAGACAAATGTGGTCTAGGAAAAAAAGACAGGAAGGTAGACAGACTGATTCAAATGGAAAGGAGACATCGCCTTTGGCCTGAAATGGGGGCGAGTCCTTAGCATAACCTTGTCATGGTGGAACAGTGTGTAAGGTGGGTTTGCCACCAAAGCTTGTAGCTCACTAATACATCTAGCTGAAGTGAGTGCAACAAGGAAGATGACCTTCCATGTAAGAAACTTTAGCGAGGTAGCGGTTAAGGGTTCAAAGGGCGGCTTGAGAATTTGCCCTAGAATGACACTGAAATCCCAGGTGACTGGTGGTGGTCTGATGGGAGGTTTGGTGAGCAAGAGACCTCTCATGAAGCGTGCCACAAGCAATTGTGAGGAAATTGGTTGTCCATTGAGGAGATGGTGAGAGGCGGCGATTGCACTCAGGTGAACCCTAATCGAGTTGGTCTTGAGACCGGAAGAGGATAGATGGAGGAGATACTGGAGGAGCATCTCCACTAGAGCCGAGAAGGGATTAAGGTCCTTCTGGGAACACCAGACGGAAAATCTACGCCAACTGAAAGCATAAGAACGTCTTGTAGATAGCTTTCTAGAGGCTAAGAGGATCTCCTTTACTTCCTGAGTAAGGTTAAGATCCTGCAATACTAAGCTTTCAGCAGCCATGCTGTGAGGTGGAGAGACTGCAGATTGGGATGGAGCAGTGTCTCTTCTTCTTGAGAGAGAAGATCTGGGGTCAAGCTGAGATCTAAGGGTTGAGTCTGGAACAAATGTAGTAGGAGAGGAAACCACGGTTGACGTGGCCAACTTGGGGCTACGAGTATAATGAGGCTCCTGTTTGCCCTGAGCTTGAAAAGCATCTTGAGAATCAGGGGAATGGGAGGAAAAGCATACTGAAACTCTCGACTCCAGTGGAGGTGAAAAGCATCCATCTCTTGGTTGCCTGATATGGGAGTCCTGGTGCAGAAGCGGGGAAGTTTGGCATTCTGCGGAGTGGCAAACAGGTCTATCTCTGGAGTCCCCCAGGTCTGAAAAATGAAGGATGCTATCTCCATGTGGAGAGACCATTCGTGGGGAAGGAAGATTTGACTCAATATGTCTGCTAAGACATTTTGCTCCTCTGGGAGATATACCGCTTGGAGGTGTATCTGATGAGTAATGGCAAAGGACCAGAGATGGAGAGTCTATCTGCACAGGGGCCAAGATCCTGTTCTCCCTTGTTTGTTCACAAAAAACATGGCTACCTGATTGTCCGTTTGGACCAGGACCCTCTGAAAACTTTGATGTCCCTGAAAGATTTTGAGGGTGTTGTAGATTGCTCCAAGTTCCAGTAAATTTATCTGGAGCTTGGACTCCTCCTCCGTCCAGAGGCCCTGAGTGGACAGGAATCCTAGATGGACCCCCCCCCCACCCGTTTGGAGGTATCCGTTGTCAGGGTACATTGATGTGGAGGCATTTGATTGAAGGATAAGGCGGTATACAAAACTGTCTAAATAAATAAATAAATAAATTTGAAAAGGTGACCCACCAAGGAGATTCTCTGGGGAAAACCACCATAGAAGGGATGTGGCCGGAGGGGCAGACACTGATATTTTGTCTAAGAGACGGTGTGAGACCTGTGTCCACTGGGAAGCCAAAGCCCATTGGGCTTTGCACATATGCAGGCGTGCATTTGGTACTACACTTACTGTTGAGGTATGACCTAGAAACTGTAGCATCTCTCGGGCAGTAAGATCTCCGAAACAGGCCTGAGATGCCAGCTGAATGAGACAAGAACAGCGGGGCTGAGGTAGAAACGTCCTTGACACGAGTATTTAAGAGAGCTCCTATGAACTCTAGTGTTTGAATTGGAGCAAGATGGGACTTTGGAAGATTTATTACAAATCCAAAGTGTTTAAGTACCTGCATGGCATGAGAGAGAGACAGGTGAACCTCTTGGGAGGATTCTGCCTTTATAAGCTAGTCATCTAAGTAAGGGAAGACAAATATTTCTAGAGATATTAGAAATGTGGCCACGACCACAATGCACTTTGTGAAGACTCTTGGGGCAGAGGCAAGTCCGAATGGCAAGACCTTGTACTGATAATGTCTTCCCTGAAACAAAGTGCAGATATTTCCTGTGTTCTAGTTGAATCAGGATATGTGTGTACGCTTCCTTGAGATCTAGAGAACAGAGCCAGTCCTGACTCTAGAGATAGGGTAGGAGGGTCCCTAGAGAGACCATCATGAACTTCTCGTGGACAAGAAACTTGTTTAGATTTCTGAGGTCTAGGATAGGTCTGTATCCCCCTGGTTTTCTTTGGTATGAGAAAGTACGGAGAGTAGAAACCCATTGCTACTGGGATGTTGGGACCTCCTGACAGCAAATAGGTGACCTCTTGTAGCAAAAGAGCATGAGAGGAAGCTGAGAAGGATATTCCCTCACCATTGTGGAAGGGGGCAGAGTCTGTGAGTGAAGTCTGTACCCCTCCGCCACTATGGTCAGGGTCCAGTGCTCTGAAGTGATTAGATTCCACCTATGGGCACAGTGACAGAGTCTGACAGCAATGTTGGGGGGAGGGGGGTCTCTAGAGGTAGAGTGGCTATATTCTCTAGGAAAAAGTAAAAAAACAGATGCAGGCTGATTCTGCGGAGCTGGCTGGTTTTTAGGAGTCTGTGGCTTCTTCTGCTGCTTGGGAGGCTGTTGCCTCTTTTGAGTACCCTGAGGTTGGTACTGCGAAGCAGGGGTGTAAGAAGGGTAAAATTTCTTATTATTGAAGAAGAAAATATTTTTTGCAGCTGCTTTCTTCTTAGCCGGGTTGGCAGTGGTTCTAGAAAGCCTGTTTAAGGAAGAAGTCACAGACTCCAACTGAGACACCTTGTCTTGCCAATCTCTGCAAAAAGGTTTTCAACTGTGCAAGGAATATTGCCCAGTTTATCTTGAACCCATTGTTCAAGACCTGACGCGTGAAACCAAGCAATCCTGCGTGCTCCAATGCAGATTGAGGTGGCCCTACTAGTACACTCAAAGCAGTCAAAAATTGCCCTATTTACAAACTTTGACACGTTTTAGGCATGTTTGACAAATGTGAGATAGTCAGTTCTCTTATCATCAGGGAGAAGAGGAGCCATTAACTCAAGATCTCTAGTAACCTCCCTAAGGAACATACCCATATAGAGTATTATGAACTTATCCTGGCTGAAAGCACTGACGCCCGAAAGCATCAAGAGTCCTTGCTTCTCTATCAGGAGAGTTCAAAGAATGTGTCTTTGAACTTTTAATTCAACGCACTGCCAATTCCACCACCATTGAGTGATGAGGCAACTGCGTCTTTTGGAATCCAGGAGACTCTGGTAGTCGATACATGGTATTGAGTCGTTGAGTATGGGGAGAGATGGTAAGGGGCATCTCCCACATCTGGAACATGATGTACTGGAGGATGCGGTGAACTGGAAGGGTGGCAGCTTCTTTAGAAGCCGTAGGGTATTGGAGGATTTCTAATTCCTCAGCCCTAGGTCTTTTTTCAGATGTCACTGTAATGGACAGGCTCCTGGCCAGGTCCCGAATAAATTCCTAAAAAGACATGTCCCTCAGGAGGGGACATGCAGTGTTCTGGAGAGGGAGATGGATCCTCCAGTATACTCTGAACCGGAAACGAAAAAATCCACAACAACTGAGTGTTAAACTTTTGATTAAGATACCTCCCAACATATCTGCTTTAATTATAACTTTAATGCAAACATACCGTATTTTTCGGACCATAAGACGCACTTTTTCTTCACCAAAAAGTGGGAGGAAAAGTGCCTGCGTCTTATGGTGCGAATAGAAGAAGTTGCAGAGCGGCAGCGGGTCCCCCGGGACCTTCCGTGTCCCTGAGGACTGCATCATCCCTCCCCCCCCCCCCCGGCTTCTGCTGCTGCTGCCGCTGCGTGGCAGCGGCAGAATCAACTGTCCCGCGGCCCCTTCCCATCTGCCCGGCAAAGCATCTTCTGAGCTCCATCAGCGGCAGCTTTCAGGGCCGCGAAGAGAGTAGTATTTCCCTCTCGCGGCTCTGTTAAGCCTGCCGGGGCTGATGGGAATTCCCATCAGCCCCGGCAGGCTAACAGAGCCGCGAGAGGGAAATCACTCTTCTCTTCGCGGCCCTGAAAGCTGCCGCTGATGGAGCTCAGAAGATGCTTTGCCGGGCAGATGGGAAGGGGCCGCGGGACAGTTGATTCTGCCGCTGCCACGGCAGCGGCAGCAGCCCAGGGTTTGTTTTTCATTTTTAAATTTACTTGGGCTGATGGGGGGGAGGGGGTTAGGACTAGTAATGGGGGGGGGGGTTAGGACTAGTAATGGGGGGGGTTAGGACTGAAAATGGGGTGATGGGGGGATAGTACTGAAAATGGGGTGATGGGGGTTAGGACTGCAGGTGGTCTGATTGGGGGGCTAAGACTGAAAATGGGGTTATGGGGGGGCTAAGAATGAAGATGGGGCGATGGAAGGGTTAGGACTGGAAGTGGGCTGTTGGGGGGCTTAGGACTGATAATGGGCTATGGGGGGGGGCTAGAACTGGTAATGGACTGGGGGGGGTGCTAGGACTGGAAATGGGCCAAGTAGAAGGGGGAGCTTGAACTGCAAATAGCTGATGGGGACAGGGTTTTGGAATGGAAATGGGCTGAGTGGAAGGGGGCTTGGAAAGGAAATGGGCTGATGAGGGGGGGGGGGCTACGACTGGAAATGGGCCGAGTAGAAGGGGGAGCTTGAACTGCAAATAGCTGATGGGGACAGGGTCTTGGAATGGAAATGGGCTGAGTGTTATACTTTATTAAATATTTTATTACACTATTTGGTTCAGAATATTTTTTTTCCTATTTTTCTCCTCTAAAAACCAGGTGCGTCTTATGGTCGGGTGCGTCTTATGGTGCGAAAAATACGGTACCTTGGATTTTCACTGATGTTTTTCGCATGCCACTACTCTGTTACCCAACCTGTATGTCACGTGACTTTGGTATCTGCTCCCTAATTGGTAAAATGCTTTACGGCAGCCATACTGCTTCCCCCTTTAATAACCTATTATAACCCCTCAGCACCCTATTGTATAGCACAGTTACTTACCTGTAACAGGTGATCTCTGGGAACAGCAGAAATAAGTCTTCACATATGAGTACGTCGGTACCGATGGAGCCTGCGCGGAAACGCTCCCCAGCGTCCAATCAGAAAGCTTTTGGGAGCATCCCTCAGCGCCTGCGTGCTGCCTTCCCGCCTTTCCAACTGTCTCTCCTCAGTTGAGTTTTATAGCTGAGACAAAAAGAGAGAAAGAGGAAAGGAAGAGAGATAGAGAGATACAACTCCTAGGGGAGGTGGGTGGGTTGTGAAGACTTATTCCTGCTGTTCCCAGAGATCACCTGTTACAGGTAAGTAACTGTGCTATCTCCAGGAACAAGCAGGAATGAGTCTTCACATATGGGGACTCCCAAGCTAAGATGCCTGGAGCCCTAGCATGTTGGTGATTGAAACATGCTCCACCTCATATGCCCAGGCATCCCGAGGATGGAGGGTAGGAGTTGAAGAAGAGAGGAGCTGTAGGAGACAGCTAACCTAAAATAGGACTACAGACAAGGAGTCCCTGTATATATGATAAGCATCATGAAATATATTGAAATGAACAATCACCATATGGACCTCACCTACTGGATTGCAGGAAGTAGAGAGGCTGATGGAATCTACTGGGGATCCGTAGAGGAATCTTCAAGATGACCTCACTGAAGTGAGTTGAAGGTCAAAATCTGGAACTGACAGGTGACCCCAGGATTCAACTGGGGAAGAAGAAAAACGGTAGGTCTTTAGTAGAAAGCTTTATGGAAAAAGCTGAAAACTCTTTTGGCTACAGAGTTAATTATAGTTAGGAGCAAAAGAGGAAGACTGACCGAGTTGGACAAAAATGGCTTAGTCCTTGAGGGAAGAAGGGGTATGGAGAAAACCCCATAATCCCAAGGAAGGACAGATGTCTGAGGAGTTGGAAACCTCAGATCTACTGAAGATCCCCCATGTCTGTCCTAACTGACGAGAGGTAGGAAGATAAAGGAATAGGGAGCTTCAGGGATACCTGAACCTAAGGTTATGGTAAAAGCTGTCAGTACCACAGCAGTGGTTGTGTGCATAAAATCGAAACATACTGTGAAATAGTATGAACATGTGAAAACCCACTGTCTGGAACAGATAGGAAGGAAGAAACACCTTTATGAGCACAGACAGTTAGAGAGATAAGTATGTGAATACATATCTACCTAAAAGAAGTATCTCGACAGATACACAGCAGAAAGATATGTCTACAGGAATCTTCACATGGAAGATGTGAAGAGGAATGATTCATCTCATAACAAGAAGGTGGAACCTACTTGAGAAGATATAGAGAATCTATTCCCTCTGGTTAAGATGGAGTAGAATGCTACCCAGTAAAATAACCAGGCTGGTTGCGAGAAACAGAGGATAATATTAGTCTGTAAACAGTAAGTCCTGAGTCCAGTAGAACTCTAACATGGTGAAGGGACAGAATACGCATAGGAAGAGACACCAGGTAGACCCACTTGAGGGACAAGGGGTGGGGTATCATGCGTTATTTAGTTAAATATGTGCTGTCCATGAAGGATTAAGATACCATGAGGACAAGTTGCAAGGAAAAGAGCATATTTCCTGTAGGAATTTGGTAACTCTTTAGACTGTCACGTAGGAAAGGCTTATGTCCTTTATTAAAAGGAAATAGAAGGGTGTAAAGAACCCTCACAGTCATGGGAGGTGACTGAGGAAGCCTTTTTCAACCATATAGGATAGTCAATTAGAGAAAAAACCCTCATGCTCTCTAGCAAGGGCCCATAGTGGAAAGCTTCTCTGTAGGATTGCAGAGAGCATTATGCAGGAGAGTTGGGAAAGAAAACTGGCTGTTGGAGACAACCAGCTGCCAGCTCAACTATGCTGCCAACTCCAAGGATTTGGAGATGGCAGAAAAGAAGTTATAAGGATTATCCAAGATAGATGAGCACTATCTTGAAAGCACTACTAAGGTTAGACAAAAAGTAGTGGAAGACAATACTGGAACTTATAGAAAAGTACCAGTAGAGAAATCACTGAAGCTCCTGCATGGGCAGCTGCTGAATGGCACAGCAGAGAGATCTTTCTGTTTTTAACAGAGAGAACAGACAGAACAAGAGGAGAATATCCTGTCCCTGTCTGACGAGCTGCCCAGATGAGGAAAAAGGGTGTTTACTCAAGAGAAAGAAATCTACACTGGAATGGAAAGGAAGACTGGAAAGGCTAAGAAAGCCTTCCATTGGTATGGTATCACTCTTACAGGGGAACCCTGGAAAAGAAAGTAAAGAAAAAATAGGAGCTGAGGGGAGACTTGCCATATGGTAAGTCTGTAGAAGGAAAAATTCATGGTGGTACAGAAAAACTATCATGAGATAGTTGGCAAACCTCTCTTCATTGTAGGAAGAGGAGGAAAACTCTGTAACCCATAGACATGAATATCCTGACAGCTCAGCATACCTAAAAGCAAGTGGATGTCCTGGAAACAGGAATCCAAGTGTAGAGGTTTAAATGAAAAAACAGTGAAAAAACTTCTAATGAGAAGAAGTGAACTGTATGTTATAACAGATTAATTGGAACCCTATTAAGGGTTAATTTTCCTGGCTTGAGTTTGGATTCTTCAGACCAGGGCGAGGTTTCCCCTGTTTGGGAACATCGGCATGATGGGCAGGAGAAGAATAAAACCTTCTTCTTTTAGGAAAAGGAGGTTTGGTAGGGCATTTCTTACCTGCTGGGGAAGGAGAAGGTTTAGGATGGCCCTCAGAAGCAGGGAAGTCAGTGGAGCAATGAGCAACCTGACGCAAAGACTCCTTGTTGAAGAGATTTTCTCCAGTACAAGGAGTGTTACCCAGTCTTTGTTGTGCCCATCTGCTCAAGTCTGAAGCTTGGAGCCAGGCTCTACGTCGTGCTCCTATGGCTATAGCAGAGGTTCTGCTAACAGACTCAAAGGAGTCTAGGGAAGCACGAGAAAGAAACCTAGAGATATTCTGGCTATGACTAAGCAGCAAGGAATAGTCTGCAGCCTTGGGCTCTGAAAGAAAAGGAGTCAAAAGAGATAATTTCTCTGTGACCTCCTGAAGGGATAGACTCATATAAAATATATATGAGAGAATCCTTGTTGCCAGCATAGATGTTTGGAAGGTTTGACTTCCAAAGGCATCCAGTGTTCTAGATGCACGACCTGGCGGGAAAGAAGAATGCTTCTTCTTGCTTTTTACCTTCCTCATTGCTGATTCCACTACAATGGAATGATGGGGAAGTTGAGTCTTTTGAAACCCTGGAGAGGGGGCACCTGATACAGAAGAGCAGTTGCTGTAGAAGGTGAGGAAGCCCTTAAAGGTATTTCCCATATTTTCAGAAGAAGATCCTGTAAAGAATGATGTAAAGGAAGCATTATATTTTCCTTTTCCCCAGAAAAGCCTTGTGTAGGATCATAGACAGGGATAGGAATAGCCAGGAATGTTGCCATGTCAAGGAGACATTTCTGAAAAGAAGGATCTCCAATGGGAACAATCCCTGGACAGGCTAAACTCGAAGAACTAGCCTGGGCACCAGAGGATGTACTTGTCTGGTGCAAAACAGGATCTCTAATGAATAGATACTGGGACTGGCAGGTATGACCTGAGACAGTCAGTACTGTATCGTCCATGCTAGGTATCGACTCCAAACTAGGTATAGAAAGGAGCGATCCTGGTGAAAAAAGCATGGATGGAGCTGGTCCCGATGTTACTGCAGGTACCAGCATCGACACCGATACCGGTAGCTGAGCCGGAATCGAAGGCGATACCGACATCAAAACAGTCATCGGAGGCTGCTCAAACGGTACCGAGGTAACTCGAAAGTCTCGGTGAATATCCTCGGTACCGCGCATCCGGAATTGGTGCGTGTCGGTTCCGAGACGCGTCGGTACCCAGTCTTCCAGACTAGATATCGATTCTAGACTCGGCATCGAAGGAAGCGAATCTATCGATGCATGTCTAGATGGTACCGACGTCAGGGGTCGTATCGATGGAGCTGCCGATACTGGAAAGTCAATCTGGGTATCGATCGGTCCCGAAGGCACCAAGTACACCAGATGACGATCCCTGGTGAGGAGTGGATCGCTCAACACCAGTGCCGATGCCGGGTTATTGGTACCGCTCGAAGCGGATGCCACCCCAGAGCATGGCTCAGGTATGTTCTGTGAGGGGTGAGCCCCAGGAACAACCTGAAACCCCTGAAAGGCTTTGGAGACTGAAGACTCCCGCCGGGGTTTTGAAGCCAATGAGGTCTTGAGGGCAAGGCCGGAGCTGTCATCATGCTTGGCATGAGACCTACCACCCAAGGATTGGCTAGTCTTAACAGACTGTTTGTGGGTTACCTGATCCTGTAGAGAAGAAATGGTCGGTGCCCTTACACTGGAAGGGAAAACTGTATCGAGGGAAACTCGAAATGGAGAATTTCTCCTCATAAAATTGTAGCCTGATGGCTCTGGAGGAAAGGGGTCAGGACCCAAACAGGTTAGACACCAGTTATTGGAGTCCAAAAAGAAAACTGTATTTCCACAGTTAAGGCACTTCTTAGGAGAAGAAGGCTCCATAATGGAGAGGCCTTACAGGCCCAAAAATTCAAGACAGAAACAGAGGGAAAAAAACTCCCTGAGTTTTAGGAAAAAGAAAAGAAAAAACCACCGGCGGTACCGGTGGAGTCGGGGAAACAACCGCGACCACAAGAAAACAAAAGTAAAAGATTTAAAGAAAAAATTTTCTGCGGTGACAGGAAGACGTCCTGCTGGCTCCGCGGAAAAACGAAAACTGAGGAGAGACAGTTGGAAAGGCGGGAAGGCAGCACGCAGGCGCTGAGGGATGCTCCCAAAAGCTTTCTGATTGGATGCTGGGGAGCGTTCCCGCGCAGGCTCCGTCGGTACCGACGTACCCATATGTGAAGACTCATTCCTGCTTGTTCCTGGAGATCGATCTTTTATGCTGATACATGTACTTTAGTGTGTGACAACTAGGTTACAACATTGCTTTTTCTGCCGTTCTCATCACAGACCTATGTGCTATCTCGGCAGCAATCCTCAGTAGCCTGAACTGCTCCTTCACTGTTCATTATTGTAATGTACTATTACCCTGTTCTACTCATTTACTGCTACTATTATACTTCTCCTTATTGCCCCTATATAACTATTATATACCTGTGTCCACCAGCGACACTACAACCCCTGTTAATTTGCCAACTATCGCAGACCCCACTTGACTCATTACTGTTTTGTCGGCTACCCCTCTTCAGATACTATCTTCTATACAATCCAAACCCCCTCTGTTACAGTTTGCAAACATGGAAATCAAATTCTCTATAACTCATGCTCTATGCATTCTTGTGCTCATTACATTAGCTAACGTGCTCCAGACCCTCCAAAACCCTTTTACAGTTTATCACATTCTCATCATTCATCATCGCCTAAACAATAACCAAATTTGGTACCTGCACAATCATCAAAACACCGGAGATAGTAATCATCATAAATACAAAACCCACCAAAGACTAATAATCATCAGCCCTAGCAATTATATCAAACTCCCCAAGCAGACGGAACCTAATAAAACACTAAAATGCATACTAATAAACACGCGTTCTGTTAGAAATAAAATGCCATTAATACTAGATGATATATCAGACGAATCCCCAGATATTTTTTGTATCACTGATACCATCCTCCTAAACCAGCTAAATACAAATGGATACAGACTATTTAACTGCCCCAGGGACATCAAACGAGGTGGTGGAGTCCTAATATTAACCAAAGCAGACTTCAACACATCCATCAGTGCCTGTAATAATAGTGATGGGCTAGACCTACTCAAAATAGAGAACAAAGGCCTAGCAACTTGCCGCCTCTATAGACCTCTCACTAACAGCCACATTAACCTTACAACAATCTTAGAATCAGCCTGCACATCACACACAAAGAAATCCCATGTGGTCCTCTGAGATTTCAACCTAGCATCACTCCCCCTACAACAATCTATAGCATTCTTGGAATTCATGGAAGATCTAGGCTTCCAACAAACGATAAACAAGCCCACCCATGTCAAGGGAAACACCCTCGACTTGATATTCCTCCCAAAATCAATTATTCCCCCCTAGCACACCTCAGGTACCCTGGTTTGACCACTTCATCCTTAGGTTTGACCTCCCAATCCTCCTTATGGAACAAAACCCCTCTAACACAGAGCAACATAGTCCTCTATTTATGCACTTCGACAAAGAAACTTTCCTGAATAACGTACTCCCTCAACTCACCTCCCAAACCTATAACTTAGAAGCCAGTAAAGAATTGGCACTCAACAATTAATAATGCAGCTATACCCACAAGAAAAGCACCCGCAGACCATCCAAAAAATGGTACACTCATGATATACACATCCTTAAAAAAGAGCTCTGCAAATTCAAGAAAAGACAGAGGACTAAAAAATCCCCAGACCTCAAGTCCCTCTACACAACAACTCTTATTTTTTATAAAGAAGCCATACAAGCTGCTAAGAGGAACCACTAACACCCTAAATAAAGCCATCAACCACCCCAGAGAACTATTTGATAGTGCTAAATCCCTAACTAAAACCCACCAAAATGAGGCCCCCAAAACAGCCATCAACCCACAAATACTGGCAGGCCACTTTGCCTCCAAGCTAAAATGTGATAAACATACAACCAGCTCTTTATCACAGATAAGTCAATCCTCCCCCAGCAAATGGAACTCTTTTCACACTATCAAGGAAAAACAGCTTCTTGATACAATTACTAAAATTAACATCACCACTTCACACATGCCATGACCCTACCTCCTATAGGCCAATTGCAAGCATCCCCTTCCTAGCAAAAATCATTGAAAAGATATTCCAATTGCAGTCACAGGACTTCATTGACACAAACACTCCTCTCGAAGAACACCAGTACCGTTTCCGCCCATACCACAGAGTAGAAACCTTACTAATGGTCTTATTTGATTCACTAATCCGTGGCATAGATAATGTTAATCAAGCTTTCGTACTTGTCTTCATAGACATTGCCTCTGCCTTTGACAATGTGGATCATACTATTACCAGCAGATACCAATTTGTAAGAATCAACCAAGAATCCTCATCATCCTTTCCTCAAGAACAGGGAATCCCACAAGGCTCAGCATTAGCAGCCCTCCTTTTCAGCCTGTACATTCAACCAATCTGCTCAATTTAAAAAAGCATAAAATAGGATACCTCATATATGCTGACGATATTATGTTATTTACACCTGTAAATATATTAAAAAAAACATTTACAGCAACATGATTGAATGCATTCTTGAAGCGCAATCCTGGCTTGCCAAAAACAACCTCCAAATCAACTTCAAAAAACCTGAAATTATGTTCACGACAAGAAATCTAGATTTTACCCCCCTCTCATATTCAACATACGAAACACCACAATCTCAGTAAAGCAGGAGGTGAAATACCTGGGAATCATTCTGGACAAGTCCCTCAGTATGTCATCTCATATAAAACAAACAGTCAGGACTATATTCTTTAAACTAAGAACCCTCCAGAACCTCAGACCTCTCCTTGAACCTAGCAATTTCCAAACCGTGGCCCAAGCACTTATAACCCCACATTTGGACTATTACAGCACCTTACTATAGGGTGTCCCCAGAAAGACCATCAACACCTTACAACTAGCTCAAAATGTGACTGCTAGAATTATATCCAAAACTAGTCTAACAAATCATATCACACCTGTACTTAAGAATCTATATTGACTCCCGATAATGAGCAGAGTAAAATACAAAACAATCACCAATTTCAAACTAAATTAATAACATCTCGCCCTCCTTTCTTAAATCTAGAATTCACTCACAGACAGACTCCAGGAACAGAAGGCAAAGCAACCAGAATATATTTGCCATACCATCCTCAAACCATAAAAAAAAGCAAATAACCAGCAACAGAGTCTTTACTTACACTGCACCGATACTGTGAAACTCTGCCAGACCCCATCAGAAAGACCTTCAGACCTTTCGGAAAGAGCTAAAGACACTTCTTTTTACTGAATACTTTAACATTGACTGAAGGATAATTGTTACTCCCGTCCTTCTGCAACCCATACACACATGTATATACTGTAGCTAATGATACCCAACTAATTTCCTGATCCAAGAAGTTGCTTTGTACATAGTTAAATGTATTTTTTTTGTTCTGTAACTTTACATATTTAAACCTTATTTGATTTGTAATTACTGTTCTCTGTAACTGGTTTGTTTAATGTAAACCGCCTCTGATCTCTGGAAGGGGCGGTATAGAAAAACTGCTTAAATAAAATAAATAGGGTGAAAACAAGGAAGGGAACGAGAAAGCCCCACTGCAGAACGTCTGCTGGGACTGTTCAGGGGAAAGGATAGTATTGACTGTTAAGATTTTTTTTGTTACTTAGAGCAGTGCTAGTGATACTGGCAACACGCTGGCTGGAGAAGCATGCCAGAGGCTGGCACCGTCACCCCACCTGCAGCAGGCAGCCTAACAGAGCAGGATGACACAGAGCTCCAATTACACCTGTGACTGCCTTTGTTCCTTTTATTTCCTTTTGAAGAAGCTGCAGGACAGAGCCAGGGGGCAGGGGCAGCAATGAGGATAAGGCTCAGGCGCTTTTCAGTTATAACCAAAAATGTCGCTTTTCCCCTATGAGAGGTGTTTTATGGTAATAACCAAAATGCAGACCCTCAATATATAGAAAGCATTGTTACTCATCTGTAACAGATGTTTTCCATAGACGATAGGATTGATCAAGGCAAAGTATGTAATGCCACTGCATGTTACTAGAACATAACAGCTCTACCAGAGCTCAGAATTGTGTATAAAGTTCTGAGCATGCATAGTGCTTTCCATACACAGCAGTCTCCTCATCTCCTCAGTTCCATAGCTCAGATTAATGCAGCTCTCAGGGAGGTGGAACAGATGGTGTGACTGATCAATCCTGCTATCTATGGAAAACATCTGCTACAGGTAAGCAGCAAAGCTTTTTCCATTGACAAGCAGGATTGAGTTAGGCGCACAAATGGATGGTTCCCAAGCCTGACGTCATCCACGTTTTCACATACTATCACATATTTAGGAGCAGCCTCCACAGAAAATAATAGTGAGCTGCTATATCAGACAGATGGACCAGCACAACTTGACCAAAAAACATGTCTTCCATTGTTGCTTGGTCCAAGAAGTAGTGTGACGTAAAGAAATGATGCGAGCACTAGGTCGCTATTTAACAAATAAGTTAAGCAGACTTTAGGAGAGCCACCATAACTGTAGTGTTTAGAGGAGTACTCATTCGTTTATAATAATTGTATGCAAGAGAATTCTTTCAGTGTCTGGTATGCCAGTTCTTAGGGGGTCAAAGGAGACAAAGAGATGCGTAGATTTTCTGATTCAGTTTTTTTGAGACAGTAAGCGAGGGCCCACATAACAGTCCAGAATGTGGAGGACTTTTTCACATAGATTCCTATGAATCTTTGGACAGAATGTAGAAAACACTATATCCTCATTGATATGGAAAGTTGCCACCACCTTGGGTAACAATTTTGGATGAGTTTTAAAAAACCCATCTTGCTATAATGAACCTGTATAGTACTAGTGCTTGGAGTTCTTATTCTTCTAGCTGAGGTTAGCAGCTCAACAATTTCCAGGTAAAGTGCTAAACAAGAGCAGACTACAGTGCTTCCAACAACTACTTCATAAGAGATGTTAGAATATTAATGGTACAGGGGCTTCTGCACTGGTGGTATGACATGGACAAGTCATTTTATAAAGCCTAAAATGATGGGACACTGAGAAGCCAGAAGACTATTGACTGAGCGTGATAGGCAGAAAGAGTATTGAGATGTACCCTGATGGAATTTATTTATTTATTTATTTTTTATACTGCGCTCTTTAGAATCAATGCGGTTTACATGTATACTAACAGGTACTTTTTATTCCCTTGTCCCCGAAGCGCTCACAATCTAGGTGTACCTGAGGCAATGGAGGGTTAAGTGGCTTGCCCAAGGCCACAAGGAGTGGCTATGGGACTAGAGACCCCAGTCCCTCCGGCCTGAGGTTGCTTGTCCCCATGTGGGAATTGAACCACCGGCCCTCCGGTCTGAGGTAACCTGTCCCAACCAATGAGCCACTCCTCCCTCTTAGAATGCATTTGAAGCCCTCCATGCAAGTTCTTCCTTGCACACAGAGAGCGTAACCTACAAGGGTGGCAGTTACAACCCAAAGCAAAAGCATGATTTGAAGTAACCTGCACAGAGTGGCAATTACAACCCTAAATACCTTTCTGAACAGACAAGTCACACCAGTTTTAATTTACCATCATTTACTATGTTACTATGTAACATAGTAAATGATGGTATGGTATGTATAAATATTGCAGTATAGTGATAGGCGGACACATAATGGGATTGCGACCATTCATGAAGTGTCAGATGGAATATCTTTTCCATCTGAAAGCGTAGGGTCACCTAGAGGGCAGTCTTCTCACAGCTATCAGAATTTCCTGAATGGGTGCTGGTAGCCCTAGAGCACAGACTAAACACCATTCCATTAGCAGACTTTGAGGATTAGTGATTTTCGAATGGGATGAAGATGACCTTCATCTTGAATGATTAACACTGGAAATATATGGAGTCTGCACGAAGGAAGAAATGCCAGCCCTTTAAGAAGAGAAAACCAGTTCTATCAAGGCAAATATAGTGATATTGGAATTACAGTATGGTACTTGAAATCCCATTGTGGCTGTCGTTTTTAAACAAGCAAATGGTAATACATGAATGGCAGCCACATGGCCCAATATCTGTAAATTAAATTAAATTTCATTACTTCTATTTTGCTTAACCATTCTAATTCAGAGCAACCTAAATCTACAATTGTTCTCCATGGACAAGCAGGGGAAATGCAGCCACACTTGTGGGCTGATCAGTTTGTGTGAAGCTCTCTCCTAGCTTTTGTAGCTTTTTTCTATCTATCTATCTATATATATATGTAACTGAACTGGGCACGCGCGACTGCTTTTTCAACCCGACAGTCTGCCTGCCTTCAGTCTTCTTATTTCCACGACATTGTCCCGATGCAGCAAATCTCTCTCCTCTTCTGACACTCGAGGTTTTGTTTTGTTTTTTTTACCATGAAGTAAAGTACCAGCATTTTATTCTTCACAACTATGGCCATTAACATTTTGTGACTACTGCAACTTTTTAAAAAAAAAAAAAGGAAACTTTCGGGGTTTTTTCTCTGAGAAGTCAGTCATGCCAGAGCCCTGAACTTCAGCAGCTACAGCATTTAACACTATCTCAGCCTCAACGCCTCCCCCTTTGGATCCACTCAGGACACCGTAGGGAAAGAGCAACAAAAAAAAAGAAAAAGCGGAGCCACTGGGGGGAGGGGAACATGGCACACCAGCGGCTACATCGGTTTCAGTAGTTGCAGGTCAATAATCAAGGACCACACCTCTTCTCAAACTTCCCTGGGAAGCAAAATGACACAAGACCTTAAACATATAGCCGCTCCAGAATTGATGCATTCTAATACTGTGTTCCAAGCGAAGGAGACCTTGTAGCATTTCTCTGTACCAGCTCAGCTGGTGATGACATGGAGTGACTGTTTTACTTAGGGATGACATTTTAACCCTTACCTGCCCTCCCCTCGGAGCTATTATTTACAAAGCCCTCTATATCAGACCCTCCTCCCTCTCAGCAGGGTTCTCTTCTATGTTTAATGCAAAAATTCCTTTGGGAGACCATACATGCTGCAACAGACGATGGCTCCCCCAGCCCAACTACAGCCTGCATTTGAGACCTCGCCAACACCAACTACAACCAGGCTCATGTGGAAGTCTGCCCTTTCCAACATTCGTAAAGTGCGTCATAGCCTAAATGGCCAACCCACACCCTCTAAAACCGCACAGATGATCTCAATTCAGTAGGTGAACTGGCTATATTGCATGATTCAGACAAGGAACCTGAAGAGAGTGAGTCTCTTCTCCCTCCAAAACACCCTGCCCCACCCCCCATGGAACTCCAGGACAATCATTTCCTATGCAAAATTCCTACTAAAGCTTACCAAGGAGCAGAACCTGGGGCCTACAGCAGCCCAGCTCATCACACCACACCAGTGCTCAAAAGCCTACACTGGCTCCCAGTAAAAACAAGAATAAAATACAAAGCAATTATGACCACCTTCAAAACAATACACAACTTTGCTGCAGCCTACCTGCAACCACTCATTCATAAGAACTCTGACACAAGACTAAAACTACGATGACATCATCTAAATCTTCTCACTATCACAGCCCAGAAAGAGTAGTTACTCACCTGTAACAGGTGTTCTCCAGGAGCAGCAGGAATCAGTCCTCACATATGGGTGACATCGAAGTCGATGGAGCCCTTGCGGAGCATTTCCCCAGCTTTCCATGAAAGCCTTTGGGAATGCAGGCACGCATGCGCAGTTCCCTTCTCGCCTAAAGGTCAAATGACATAGCTAAAAACATGCTCAGTCAAATGACATAGCTAAAAACAGCACACAAAAATGTAAAAATAAACTATGTACAACTGCAACTCCCAGGGGAGGAAGGAGGGTTGTGAGGACTGATTCCTGCTGCTCCTGGAGAACACCTGTTACAGGTAACTACTCTTTCTCCAGGAACAAGCAGGAAGTCGGTCATCACATATGGGTGACTCCCTAGCTCTGGGCTACCAGGAACCCAGGCTGAACAAGAGAACTCCCTCTAGTCCCAGCAGCAAAGAAAGGCTTTTCACTGACAGAACCTTCACCGGTAGCCCAACAGAGGGCAGGAGGGCAGGAGTTGCCTAAACCTCAAAGAGATTCCAGAGTACTGCCTGGCCAAAAGCACTGTCCCTACGGGACTCCCTTTCCAGACAGTAATGGGCCACAAAAGTCTGGCTTGAAGACCAAGTAGCAGCCCTGCAGATGTCTACCAACGGTACAGAGCGGAGATGAACCACTGAGGCAGCCACTGCCCTGACACGATGGGCCGTGACCCGACCCTGCAAAGGAAGGTCAGCCGCCCTGTAAGCACAGGTGATACAGTCAGCCACCCAGATGGACAAGGTACGCTTGGACACAGGCAACCCCAAATTATTAGGGTCAAAAGATATGAAGAGCTGAGTAGCCCTTCTGTGCCCCTGCGTACGATCAAAGTAGAAGGATAAGGCCCTCCTACAGTCCAGGGCATGCAGAACTGCTTCAGCCTGGTTTGCATGAGGCCTAGGGAAGAATGTTGGAAGAACCACCTCCTGGTTGAGGTGGAAAGAGGAGACAACCTTTGGGAGGAACTTTGGATGAGTCCTGAGGACTACCCTGTTCGTATAGAATCTGGTGTAAGGCCTGTCACAGACCAGGGCCTGAAGCTCACTCACTCGTCTAGCCGAGGTTAGGGCTACCAAGAAGAGTGTCTTCCAGGACAGGAAGCGTAGAGGACAAGTAGCCATCGGCTCAAAGGGTGGGCGAGTCAGTTGCTGCAAGACCACATTCAACTCCCACTCAGGAGCAGGTGTGGCAGGTGCAGGCCTGTGATCCACGGTGTCTGACATAAGCAGGCAGGCCTAACTAGCTTGACCTGTAAATGAAGCCTGTGGAGAGGCTCATAGGAATTGCACATCCCCCAACATGCTGCTATTGTAGGATAGAACTCTGCAAGAGTACTAAACTAACTTAGATAAGCAAAACTGAGAGATGGAAAAATACAGAAAAATATGTTTAAAAGTTACTGATAAGAAAAGTACATCTGCAAGGAATATAATTGGGAGTGCTGACAGATGAGTTGCAGAGCCCTACTCCCCTGCATGCACAAATTGGCTCTATGGCCTTGAGAGTATGAAAGTAACAAGTTGATGAACTGGCCATTGTAATTGGGACTAGAAGAGGGGTATTCAGGTGCTGAGCCCACTGAAGGAACATAATTGGATAATCTTATCAGTACCGGGACCAATGGAAGGGGTACGGGAGGTACGGGAGAGTACCGGGACCAATGAAATGTTTTTCTATACCTAGAATGGAACAGAAGTCTATAAAAGTTGTTGTAATGCTAGAAAACTTTGCTCAGCCATTTTGAATTTGATTCTGCTTGAGACTTGTGCACAAATAAATGATTTGGACCTTCTGAACAGACTCCTGGTATTATTGGTTTGTCTGCGCTTTGCTGCTACATATTCTTGGTGCGTTGGCCGGGAAGTTGTGGAATCAAAGTGTATATAGGGCAATATACCACGACTTTCCGCCTCTATAGGCTTGGTCCTGCCGGGATCGCGCCCTTCCGACGAGGGCTGCTCCCTGGCGCCGCCGGTCCCTTGTATCGGAGGGAGCTGGTCGGACCTCGGCGGGTGCCGGGCCCGGCTGGAGCCAACGCCTCGAACCCGAGTGAGGGGAGTCCGAGGTCCAACTCATGCGCCTGCTTGGGAAGTTTGAGGACCGGATCCGGTGAGTATAGTTTTGATTTGGTGTCTAGACAGAAATAGAAAGAGCAGTACTGCCATTGGAACTTGGAATTTGGAATTTGTAATCTCGAGATATTGGGAATTGGTAAGAGAGCCTGATCACCTCTCAAGGAAGGGCCGAGTAACCCCGCATGGGTATTCGCCGGGTGAAACCCCCATCCTTTTTGTAATTGGGAAATTGGTAAGACTAGTCAGAATAGATAGAAACGAATGCATTCTGGGATACGTTGCTAGCATGATTGTGTGAATGAAGTGCGAATGAGAGGTCTGGCAGCACGGACCAAGTGAAGGCGGACCCTTTAGTAGCGCATTTCCTGACCGGGCGACCGCGTTCAGGTCGCAAAAAGGGGGAAGCGATTGTCGTCTTGTCTTGTTATTTGTACTCCTTATACGTTTCCAGGGCCGTGAGGACCCCTTACCCACGGTCCGCCCTCCTTTTCCCTTTTGTCTGTTGTTGCGCGCACACATCGAAATGGGAGGGGCGGGGTCTACTAGAAACACTCCATTAGAATGTATGATCGCACACTTTAAAGAGGGGTATTCTGGAGATTATGGTATTAAAATGACAGCAGCCCGTTTGCAGATTTTGTGTACTAGGGAGTGGCCCGATCTAGACCCCACCTGGCCCCGAGAGGGAACGCTCAATGTAGAAATTATTCAGTTAGTACACCGTAGAGTGCGGATAGCGCACCCCGATCAGTACCCCTATATAGATTCCTGGTTAAGTATTTGTGAAGATCTGCCCCTCTGGGCGCAGCGCTTTTATGAGGAACAGTGCAGAATAATGTTAGCTAAAACAGATTCTAGACAGAAAACAGAACAGCCTAGAATGAAAGAGCAGGATAAGAAGTCCAGGAAGAAGCCCATCCTGGTAGATCCTGACTCCCCAGAAGTAATTCCCCGACAGCCTCGAACCCCAGGTCCGATAAGAGTAGCCCGGTGTCCTGCCCCAGAGACAGCCGGTGTGGGACCCAACCCCTGACCCACCTCCCGGAGGGCAGAGAGAGGAATTTCCCTTAGCTGAAGAAGGTGATATTATAAAAAGCGAGTCAGATGTAGAGGTGGAGGAGGAAGAAAATGAAAATGCCCAAAGCGAGGATGACAGTGTGCAAGTGGTTGCCAGTGCCAGCGTGCCAGCAAAATGTACACCCAAAGTGAAACCTGTTGAGAAAGTGAAAGTGACCTCTGGAAAGACAGTTACGAAAACAACCCTTAGATCCCACAAGACAGCTACTGCCAAAATGATGCCTTTACGGCAAGTCCCGGGAGTGCCTATAAAGAACGATAATGAGGAGGTGGTAGCGGGACCCTTAACTTATGTGTATATACCTTTCTCTACAACTGATTTGTTAAATTGGAGGTCGCATTATGCCTCCTATACTAATAAGCCCCAGGAGCTGACAGAATTAGTAACTACTATTATGGAAACCCACCAACCCACTTGGCCAGATTGCCGCCAGCTCCTGACCACCCTATTCACGACAGAGGAGCGAACACGAATTAGAAAAGCAGCTATTGAGTGGATGGCAGATAACCCTGTAGCTCCGGGACAGGGACTGGACAGAATAGACTATCGGGAAGCGGCCCAGAGAGAATTCCCGAATGAAGACCCCCATTGGGATCCAAATACAGAGGAAGGATCCACAGCCCTAGCCCGTTTTCGCCAAGGCTTTTTACAAGGCCTGAGAAGGGGGGGCCAAAAAGCTATGAACCTTTCCAAAGTTGCAGGAGTTATCCAAGGTGTAGATGAGAGCCCAGCAGACTTTCATGAGAGATTAATTGAAGCATACAGAATGTATACTCCCTATGATCCCGAAGCACCAGGAAGTTTATGTATGGTGAATTCTGCTTTTGTAAACCAGTCTCAACCAGACATTAGATGTAAATTACAGAAATTAGAAGGGTTTGCGGGCATGAATGCAACGCAGTTACTGGAAGTCGCTCATAAAGTGTATGTGAATCGTGATAATGAAAGACAGAGAGAATGTGATAGAAAGATGAAGAAGAAAGCTGATTTTTTGGCTGCAGCCATAGTTGAACAGAAAAGGGGAGGTATCCCTAGTCGACGGAGCAGAGGAAGAGGGCGGGGCCAAGGCGGAGGCCGGTCCCAGAAGCTAGGCGTGAACCAATGCGCCTATTGCAGAGAAGGAGGACATTGGAGAGATACGTGCCCGCAACTCGAAGACGCCCAGCAAGATGACGACAGCAATCATCAATGGCGAGAAGAAAGACGAGGCTATCCCCGAAACCGCGGAGGAGCCAATCGAGAACAATTCCAGCGAGAAAGAGGAGAAGCCATTCAAGCATTGGCCACAACGATCCATGATGAAAATGACGTGGATTAGGACAGACCGGGCTCCAAGTTTGCTTTAGGTCTCCAGGAGCCTATGGTCGGAATACAAATAGGAGACCAAGTGATGGACTTTATGGTTGATACTGGAGCACAACATTCAGTAATAGACAAGAAGATAGCCCCATTCTCTACAAAAGCAGTCACCATTATAGGAGCAACTGGTGCCAAAGCTACAAAGTCTTTTCTTCAGAATCGTATATGCAGTCTAGGAGGACAGCAAATAACTCATCAATTCCTTTACATGTCCGAATGTCCAGTGCCACTACTGGGACGAGATATGTTAGCCAAACTCCAAGCACAAATATCTTTCTCTGAAAAAGGAGAAATGCAAATGACAGTAAATCCCCAAGCCAAACCAGCAGGAATAATTCTGCTGACAGTTCCCCGAGAAGAAGAATGGAGGTATTACATTGATGACTCTATTCAAGACACTTATTTTGAACAAACTTTAAAGAACATTCATGCACCACCTGGGGTGTGGGCAGAAGGCAGCCCCCCAGGCCTAGCCAAGCATATAGCTCCAGTAATTGTAACCCTCAAGCCTAGTGCTACACCAGTGCACGTCAAACAGTACCCTCTCCCAAGAGCTGCAATTGAAGGCATTCATCGTCACTTGCAAAGATTGCTCGAGTATGGCCTACTAAAAGTATGCCAATCCCCATGGAACACCCCACTTTTGCCAGTAAAGAAACCTGGGACAGATGATTACCGTCCAGTGCAAGACCTAAGGAGAGTAAATGATGCAGTTGAAACTATACATCCAGTTGTACCTAATCCTTACACTCTTCTAGGACTGATACCTGCTGAAGCTACCCATTTCACTGTACTGGATTTAAAAGATGCATTCTTTTGCATAAGATTAGCCCCTGTAAGTCAAATATTGTTTGCATTTGAATGGCAGGACCCCATCTCTGGAAGAGGGGGCCAACTCACCTGGATAAGATTACCCCAAGGATTCAAAAATTCGCCTACCATCTTTAGTGCTGCACTGAATCAAGACCTTTCAAGCTATCCAGTGGCCCCGGGGAAGAGAGTGCTTCTCCAATACGTGGACGATCTGCTGATAGCTGCCATATCAGAAAGTGAATGTATACTAGCCACCAAAGATCTCTTGCAGTTACTAGATGAAGCTGGATACAAAGTTTCCAGAGCCAAAGCACAGCTATGCCAAAAAGAAGTGAAATACTTGGGTTTTCGTATAACCCAAGGAAGCTGAAGATTAGGCAGAGAAAGAAAAGAAGCAGTATGCAGAATTCCAACCCCAACAACCAGAAAGCAAGTCAGAGCCTTTCTGGGAGCGGCAGGATATTGCCGAATCTGGATACCCAACTTCGCCCAAATTGCTAAACCACTGTATGAAGCCACAAAAGGAGAAGAAAAGTCGCCACTGAAGTGGGGACTTGAGCAGGATACAGCCTTCAAGAAGTTAAAGGAAGAATTGATGTCATCACCAGCACTTGGACTACCAGATGTCCACAAGCCTTTCCACTTGTTTGTACATGAAGCACAGGGAAATGCCTTAGGCATGCTGACTCAGAAATTGGGAAATTGGGAGCGACCTGTAGCATACCTATCGAAACAGTTGGACACTGTGGCCAGAGGATGGCCACCATGCCTGAGAGCAGTTGCAGCTACAGCACTATTAGTGAGTGAAGCAGACAAGCTCACACTAGGACAGAACATACGAGTCACTGTGCCACATGCAGTCCTTGCCCTCATGGAACAAAAAGCAAATTATTGGTTCATCAATTCCCGAATGTTGAAATACCAGAGCATGTTATGTGAAAACCCACAGATACAACTAGAAGTGAGTCATGCCTTGAATCCAGCCACCTTGATACCCATCAGTGAAGAACTCCCAGAACATGACTGTATCGAAGTCATGGAAACTGTGTTCTCCAGTCGACCCGACTTGACAGATGTGCCCATAGACAATCCTGACCAAATCTATTATGTTGATGGGAGCAGTCTCATCCTCGATGGACGACGCTGTGCCGGATATGCAGTCGTCACTCAACACGAAGTAGTTGAATCATCAGCTTTAGCCTCAGGCACATCAGCCCAGAAAGCCGAATTGATAGCACTCACCAGAGCATTATTGTTAGGAGAAAAACTCGTGCTAAATGTATATACAGATTCCAAATATGCCTTCACCACTCTGCATGCCCATGGAGCCCTCTATAAAGAACGAGGACTCATCACATCCAGAGGGAAGTCAGTCAAATATGGTCCCGAGATATTGATGTTACTTGATGCAGTTTGGGCCCCAACACGTGTAGCTGTCATGCATTGTAGAGGACATCAAGCAGGAAAAGGAGAAGTTGCCCGAGGAAATAGATTTGCAGATGCTTCAGCACGACAAGCAGCTATGACAGGACAGATTACCCCACAAGCTATGCCAATGCAAGCGGCATTGTTTCCAGTACCTCTGAATTTATGGACACCACGATATACCACCAAAGAATTAGATTACTACTGTAACAAGGAAGATGGAGTACTGAAAGATGGATGGATTGAGCTGCCACCCGAAGAGGGCAGTCAACCCCCTGGACGAATAGTAATTCCTGAACTGTTAGGACCATCTTTTGTCAAAGCTTTCCACGAAGCTACCCACTATGGAAAAAGTGCTATGGAAAAAGCACTCAGACCACATTTTTACATCCCTCTATTGACAACCATATCAGCTTCAGTAGCACGTCAATGTCTAACCTGTGCCAAAAATAATGCCAAGCAAGGCCTTATAACGGCACCCCGAGTTCAGTCAGGAGGTGTAACCCCCATGCACAACCTCCAAATTGATTTTACCGAAATGCCAAGAGCCAATGAATACCATTACCTATTAGTATTAGTTTGTACTTTCTCTGGGTGGGTAGAAGCCTTCCCAACCAGAACTGAGAAAGCCCGAGAAGTTACCAAAGTTTTAATGAGAGAGATTGTCCCTAGATTCGGAATTCCAGCAGTAATAGGGTCAGACAATGGACCCTCATTTGTCTCCCAGGTTACTCAACAGTTAGCAAAAGCTTTACAGATACAATGGAAACTCCACACTGCATACAGACCCCAGAGTTCAGGGAAAGTTGAGCGAATGAATCGTACCCTAAAAGCCCAAATGTCTAAGCTTTGTCAGGAGACACACTTGAAGTGGCCCCAAGTGCTCCCAATAGCTTTACTCAGAATACGCTCAGCTCCTGTAAAGTCAACAGGATTTTCCCCTTTTGAAGTTTTGTATGGTAAACCCCCACCAATAGTGCAGGGAGTCAAAGGGAGTTTAGCCCAAATTGGTTCAGAAGTAGCCAGACAAGAACTCCTAGCTCTTAGTTTTGTTCTGCAGACTCTCCATGCGTGGATCCAAGACCAGTTGCCTATCAACTTGACGGAACCTTTGCATCCCTATCAGCCTGGTACCTCGGTGTGGATCAAAGATTGGAAGAAGACACCGTTGGAACCCCATTGGAAGGGACCGTACACCGTCATCCTGTCTACCCCAACTGCAGTAAAGGTAGCCGAGATCGACGCCTGGATCCACCACAGCAGAGTCAAGCCCGCCGCTGATCCTGAACCTGAGCAGTGGACAGCAGAGCAGCATCTTGATGCACCCTTGCGAGTTACTCTGAGACGGCAACCAGCAACTTAGACACTTCATCACAGTGCTTTGCAGTAGCCAAGTCTTTCGAAGAGGATTGCTGTTTTCCATGCAGCAACAGTTTTGGTTCAACGAACTCAATCTGTGCGTGATTCTGCACACTACTTTGATACTACATTGATTAGCCAGACTTCACAAGCCAACTGAAATTGCTAATAAGTTGGTTAATGTGTACTGGACAACCTGAGGATCTTCAATCAACACTCAGCACCCGTTAAATTGCTTCATTAGCAAACGGGACGAAGAAAGGAGAACGTCGTGATCAAGATCAGCAAGCTGAGGATTCAGAAGAACTCCAATCAACATCAACATGCATCTTTACTTTTGCTTTGCCCTGGTTGCCTTCTTGGGAGGTTTTGAACTGACTTATGCTTTACCTCCATGCACTGCTTGCATTACTTCTACTCGAACTGGACTGAAAGTAACTCAGACTTTGATTTACCACTCGTACTATACCTGCAAGGGAAAAGTGACTCGGTGTATTTATAACACCACTGAACTAAATATTTGCACTTATGGCAAAATTAGAGCATGCTATAATCCGCATCAGAATCCATCCTATTACACGTTGGAAATACGATGGAAGGATGCAGATGGATCTATAATAGCTGCTACGCCACCACTTAAGGACATTACTAAACCTGCTGTTTTGAATTTTGATGCATGTAATGTCATTAACAGAGATAGTTATTCCACCTGTGGTACTTGGGAGAAAGCGTATCGGAATGACCATAAGTACATGTGTCCAGAGGGTGCCACAGGATGGAGGAAGTGTACAGGTAAAAAGGAACCAGGCTATAGTACTGCCCCAGCAGCAGACTACTATTGCCCGGATTGGGAATGTGTGTTCTATGCTACCTGGAACAATGGTATAGTTGACGAAAAGATAGATAAATGCATGGCCACTCTAACCAAGCCAACTACAAATGATAAATGTCAGAAAGATGCTTGTAACCCCTTACACTTACGCATACACAATCCCTATGCATGGAAACAAGGATACAAGTTTGGTTTACGTATAGCTGGAGGGGCGATAGATCCAGGAACCATTGTGTATATCAGATTGAATACCCAAGCCCACAAGTCATCTAAATATCATATCCATAATACCTTCTATGAGGCCATGCATGTAAATAAGTTTGAAATCCCTCATCCTTCTCAGAATTTATTTTTAGAATTAGCTGGAGCAGTAGTATCTAGTCTTAAATCTCAGATTGCTATTTCTGTGGCGGAACCCAAATGGGAGACCAGTGGCCATGGGAAGCCCAAGAATTGAATTATTCTTTGATTTACAATCAGACTGAATTACACAAGACTACTAGTGAATGGGTGTTAGCGCACTCAATCGTTGGACGTCTTTGCTATGCCAGAACTGGAACCCAGTTCACCCAAAAGGTAGGACAGCTGGTCTGTCTTAGCCAGAAGTACTATAATGCCACGACCAAAAAGACGTCATGGTGGTCAGGAATCAAACACCCTGAACCTCCTAACCCATTAGCCAGATTTCCTGAACTTGCTGATTTATGGACTAACCTTGCCAAAGTCCATGCCTGGCAAGCCCCACCTGGCCTATATTGGATCTGTGGAAACCGAGCGTATGCACAACTCCCGCCACAATGGGGAGGAGCATGTGTCTTAGGAACCATCAGACCTTCCTTCTTTCTTTTAAACACTGAACATGGAGAACAATTAGGATACCCTGTATACACTACCCACCGACACAAAAGAGCACTAAGACAGAAAAGAGAAGCCTTACAGATAGGCAAGTGGGAGAAGTGGCAGGGTGATGATTGGCCACCAGAAAGAATCATTGAGTATTATGGGCCTGCCACTTGGAATGATGATGGTATGTATGGTTATCGAACTCCAATCTATATGATTAATCGTATTATTCGCTTACAAGCAGTAGTTGAAATAATAACCAATGAAACTAGTCATGCTCTTACGCTCTTAGCTAGACAAAGTACTCAGATGCGCACTGCAATATATCAGAACCGCTTAGCACTTGATTATTTGTTAGCAGCTGAAGGAGGAGTATGTGGTAAACTGAATTTAACTAATTGCTGTTTAAAAATAGATGATAAGGGTCAAGTAGTTGAAGAAATTGCTAAAGATATGCAAAGACATGCTTATGTGCCAGCACAAACTTGGCACTCATTGAAGTTCCCTAACTGGTTTGCTAACCTTTTCTCCTGGCTGGGAGGATTTAAGACTTTCATTGTCTTAGTACTAATTCTTGTTGTTGTTATTTTCTTATTACCATGTTTAATCCCATGTTGTATGCGTTCTATTCATAATGCTATTGACAGCACAGTAGAGCGGAAGACCGCAACTAAAATAATGGCCCTATATAGAGCCAGCCCTAGTCGTAATCCTTCAATCATGATGTGATTCTTCTAAAGGTGATTTAATTCTCACACCTTATTAAGTAATAGGGTGAGATTAATCAAAGGGGGGAATGTGGCAGGTGCAGGCCTGTGATCCACGGTGTCTGACATAAGCAGGCAGGCCTAACTAGCTTGACCTGTAAATGAAGCCTGTGGAGAGGCTCATAGGAATTGCACATCCCCCAACATGCTGCTATTGTAGGATAGAACTCTGCAAGAGTACTAAACTAACTTAGATAAGCAAAACTGAGAGATGGAAAAATACAGAAAAATATGTTTAAAAGTTACTGATAAGAAAAGTACATCTGCAAGGAATATAATTGGGAGTGCTGACAGATGAGTTGCAGAGCCCTGCTCCCCTGCATGCACAAATTGGCTCTATGGCCTTGAGAGTATGAAAGTAACAAGTTGATGAACTGGCCATTGTAATTGGGACTAGAAGGGGGGTATGCAGGTGCTGAGCCCACTGAAGGAACATAATTGGATAATCTTATCAGTACCGGGACCAATGGAAGGGGTACGGGAGGTACGGGAGAGTACCGGGACCAATGAAATGTTTTTCTATACCTAGAATGGAACAGAAGTCTATAAAAGTTGTTGTAATGCTAGAAAACTTTGCTCAGCCATTTTGAATTTGATTCTGCTTGAGACTTGTGCACAAATAAATGATTTGGACCTTCTGAACAGACTCCTGGTATTATTGGTTTGTCTGCGCTTTGCTGCTACACAGGAGGACGGATTGGAGGCTTGAGCAAGAGCAAGCCTCTGAGAAACCGGGACACCAAGGGGTGGACCGATAGAGAATGTCCTTCCACCAGTGAGTGGTGAGCTGCTAGAGCTGAGAGGTGGACCCGAACAGAATTGGACTTAAGTCCTTGATTTGATAAGTGCAGCAGGTACTGAAGCACTACTGGCACAGCACAGGAGAAGGGATCCTCTGTACGTAGGTGACACCACACGGAAAACCTTTTCCATTTAAGAGCATAGGTTTTCCTAGTGGACTGTTTCCTAGAGGCTAGAAAAACCTCCTCAACTTCCTGAGGGAGGCCCCAGGGAGCCAAACTACCCTTGCAGCCTCCATGCCATCAAATTGAGAGCTTTGAGATTGGGGTGCAGAAGGGAACCCTGATCCTGAGAGAGAAGGTTGGGTTGCAATCCCAGAGGCAGTGGGGGATCCACTGCCAGCTGAAGCAGAAGTGGAAACCAAGGCTGTCTCGGCCACCTGGGAGCCACCAGCAGGACCGAGACCTTGTCCTGAAGAATCTTGAACAGAGTTCGGGCCATCAAGGGCGTGGGAGGAAACGCATACAGGAATCAGGGAATCAGGAGACCAGGGAATCAGGAAAGCATCTGCTGCCACCCACAGAGGATGCGGTTGCCTGGAGCAGAACTTTGGCAGCTGTTTGTTCAGAGGACTGGCAAACAGATCTATGGATGGAAGTCCCCATTTCAGGAAAATCTTCTGAACCACCAAAGGATGGAGCTGCCACTCGTGGGGCTGTAGAATCCTGCTCAATCTGTCGGCCAGGTAGTTTTCCTGGCCAGGGAGGTACACAGCTTTGAGGAGCATGTTGTGCTTGAGGGCAAACAAGCAAAGGTCCTGTGCTTCCTGACAAAGGAGCCTGGACCCAGTTCAGCCCTGTTTGTTCACATAAAACATGGCTACCTGGTTGTCTGTTTGAACTAGGACAGACTGATGAGCCAGGGCTGGAGAGAAAGTCTTGAGGGCCAACCGAATAGCCCTGAGTTCTAGTAGACTGATTTGCTGTGCGGCTTCCCAGGGAGACCACAGGCCCTGGGTGCACTTGCCTAGACAATGAGCTCCCCAGCCCTGCAAGGAGGCATCCGTGGTCAACACCACTGTGAACCCAGGAATCTGAAAAGGCACCCCTTGCAACAGATTGGGTGGATGCAGCCACCAACTGAGGGATTTCAGAAATTGTCTGGACACCCTTATCCTGTCTCTGAGACTGCCGGTGGACTGTGACCACCGAGTCCAAAGGCACCACTGTGCAGGCCTCAGGCAGAGTTTGGCGGAGACCAGTGACCTGCTGAGAAACTGGCTTGCCAAGTTTTTCAGTCTTTGGGCTCTGTCTTCTGGCAAGAATGCCTTTGCCAGCAGAGAGTCCAACCTTGCCCCTATGAACTCCAAGTTCTGGGAGGGGAGCAAAGTGGACTTTGCGAAGTTTATTACAAACCCCAGGCTTTGAAGAAGAGCAATAGTTCTGAGGGTAGCTTGTCTGGCCTCCTGGCACGTCTGACCCCTGATGAGCCAGTCGTCCAGATAGGGGAAGACAAAGATACCCTGATTTCTCAGGTAGGCCGCCACCACTGCCAGGCATTTGGTAAAGACCCTGGGAGCGGAGGTGAGGCCAAAAGGTAGTACTCTGTACTGATAATGGTTTCCTCCCACAATGAACCTGAGGTACTTTCTGTGGTCTGGATGAATGAGGATGTGACTCGTCCGATGAGGAATCGTGGTCCGACCTCATGGGGCCTGCGAGCACCCGCCCCGACGCCGAAGGCACTGGCGTCGACACCCTCGGTCCCGAACGGGAGGTCGAGGGAGACCGCGACTGAGGTCGACCTCAAGCCTTCATGGCCTTGAGTATCGGCTCGGTCTCCGGGGTCGACTTCAATGTCCCGGTGGTCGGGGCAGATGCGCCAGACAGGCTGGCCATCAGTGCCCGCTGCTGTTCCATGAAGGCAGACAGTCTGCTCTCCAAGGCTGTCAACCTGAGACCCAGCTCAGGAGACTCAGCAGCTCCCGACTCGGGCCCCGGCGGCGCCGGGCCCGACGTCGGCTCCCTGGGAGGGGAGTCCACGAGGACTACAGGGCTTACGTGTCCAGCAGACTCCGGCTCCAGTCGAGGGACTTTGGAAGGCTTCTCCTGTTCCACGGGCCCGGGGCGACGGTCGGGGGTCTGAGACCTAGCTCTCGAGAAGCCAGGGACCTCTTCCGACGACGCCCTCGCGAGCCACTTCTTCCTCTTGCGTTCCCGGTCGGGAGACCCCCTGACCGAGGAGCCACGACGGTACTCGGGATCTGACTCCCGAGATGTCGAGGCCTCAGACTAGGTCCGGGCCCGGCCAGAGGCCGAGTCAGAAAAAAGCCTTTCCTTTTGGTGCTGACGACTTCGCAGTGCCTTGGAAGACATTTTCCCACATGGTCCACACGTCTTAGGGTCGTGATCAGGACCGAGGCACCGAAGGCAGCAGTTGTGTGTGTCGGTGAGAGACATCAGTTTCTTGCACCGATCACACTTCTTAAAACTGCTGGAAGCCATCAGGGAAAAAAGAGTCCCCGCAAAGTCAAAGGACCAGCCTTCCAGGGAAAAGGAAAAAAGGGCGCGAACGCCAGCCACTAAGGGCAAAAATCGAAAAAAGAAGATCGGCCTCGATACCGGTGTACCGAACCCGGCGGAAGGGGAACCGGCGTCGAACCGGAGAAGAAAAATAGCGAAGAATCGCAAACAATCAAACAATTTTCCGGGATGACTAGGACTCACGTCCGGTGGGCTTCACGGAAAACAAGAGACTGGGCAAGATGGCACCTTTAGGCGGGAAGGGTACCGCGCATGCATGCCTGCATTCCCAAAGGCTTTCATGGAAAGCTGGGGAAATGCTCCGCAAGGGCTCCATCGACGTCGATGTCACCCATATGTGAGGACTGACTTACTGCTTGGTCCTGGAGAAAACAAAATCCCCAGCTTGCCAAAGAGCATTCTCATTCTATGGCCCTACATTATGGAACTCACTGACGACTAGTTTACGAACCACGCAGGACCTAAATGACTTCTGGAAAAAATTTAAAAAACACACCTCTTCAAAGAACCCTTTGTATCAGTCACATAGACCCTCCACCTCAACTCTGCCACCATGTACTGTATAGTGTTCTACCTCTGCACATAAAGCGTAGTTACTCACCTGTAACAGGTGTTCTCCAGGAGCAGCAGGAATCAGTCCTCACATATGGGTGACGTCGGCGCCGATGGAGCCCTCGTGCGGAGCATTTCCTGAGCTTTCAAAGAAAGCCTTTGGGAATGCAGCACGCATGTGCGGTCCCCTTTCCGCCCAAGGGTGCCATCTTGCTTAGTCTGATGACATAGCTAAAGACAGCAAAGAATCAAAATAAAGGATAGGACTGCAATTCCAGGGGAGGAGGGAGGGTCATTAGGACTGATTCCTGCTGCTCCTGGAGAACACCTGTTACAGGTGAGTAACTACGCTTTCTCCAGGACCAAGCAGGAAGTCAGTCCTCACATATGGGACTCCCCAGCTCTAGGCTACCGGGAACCCAGAGCTGAAAAATTGGCTCCCTCTCAAGAGCCTCAGTATCCATGATAAGAATTTTCTCTGAGAACGCACCCCGTACGGTAGCCCAACACAAGAGCCAGAGGGTAGGAGTTGCCTAAACCTCAAAGAGATTACGGAGTACCGCCTGGCCAAAAACACTGTCCCGTCGGGACTCTCTCTCCAGGCAGTAATGGGCTGCAAAAGTCTGGCTTGAAGACCCAGTTGTGGCCCGGCAGATGTCTGCCAACGGAACAGAGCGGAGATGAGCTACTGACATGGCCTTCGCCCTGACACGGTGGGCCGTGATCCGATCCTGCAAGGGGAGGTCGGCTGCCCTGTACGCCCAAGCAATGCAATCTGCCACCCAAGTGGACAACGTACGCTTGGAGACAGGTAACCCCATCCTATTAGCTGAGTAGCCCTTCAATGCTCCCACATACGTTCTATGTAAAAGGACAATGCTCTCTTACAGTCCAGGGTATGCAAGACTGTTTCAGCCTGGCTGGCATGCGGCCTGGGAAAAAAGGTCAGAAGAACCACCTCCTGATCGAGGTGGAAAGAGGAGACCACTTTTGGGAGGGAGGAACTTGGGATGGGTCCGTAGGACCACTCTGTTCCTATAGAACCGTATGTATGGTCTATTAGAAACCAGAGCTTGTAGTTCACTCACACGTCTGGCCGAGGTAAGAGCCACCAGGAAGAGCACTTTCCATGAGAGGAAGCGCAAATGGCAAGTAGCCATCGGCTCAAACGGTGGGCGAGTCAGTTGCTGCAAGACCACGTTCAAATCCCACTCAGTCGCCAGTGGACACACCGGAGGCTTGAGCAGAAGCAGACCTCTGAGAAATCTGGACACCAAGGGGTGAACCGACAGACTGTCCCTCCACCAGTGAGTGGTGCGCTGACAGAGCACTGAGGTGGACCCGAACAGAGTTAGACTTAAGGCCTAAGTCTCACAGGTGAAGTAGATACTGCAGTACTACTGGCACAAGGCAAGAGAAAGGATCTTCATTGCGCTGAGCACACCGTACCATAAGCCTACGTCACTTGAGAGCATAGGACTTTCTGGTGGACTGCCTCCTAGAGGCTAAGACCACCTCCTCAAGTAGAAGTAAGGGAGCTAGCACTAACCTTTCAGCAGCCAGGCCATCAGATTGAGGGACCTGAGATTGGAGTGCAGAAGGGAACCCTGCTCTTGAGACAGGAGATCGTGTTGCAGCCCCAGAGGAAACGGGGCTTCCACCGCCAACTGCAGGAGAAGTGGAAACCACGGTTGCTCGGCCATCTGGGGGCTACCAGAATCACCGAGGCCTTGTCCTGAAGGATCTTGAACAGAGTTCGCGCCACCAGGGGCGTGGGAGAAAACGCATACAGGAGGCCCGTAGACCAAGTGACCAGAAAAGCATCTGCTGCCATCCTCAGAGGATGCGGCTGTCTGGAGCAAAACCTGGGCAGCTGGTGGTTTAGTAGACTTGCAAAGAGATCGATGGATGGAAGCCCCCAGCGGAGGAAGATCTGCTGGACCACCAATGGATTCAACTGCCATTCGTGGGGCTGGAGAATCCTGCTTAGCTTGTCTGCTAAGAAGTTTTCCTGACCAGGTAGATAAACTGTTTTGAGAAACATGCCTTGTTTGACCGCAAAGGAGCAAAGGTCCAGTGCCTCCTGACATAGGAGCCTGGAGCCTGTGCCTCCTTGTATGTTCACGTAGAACATTGCTACCTGATTGTCCGCTGAACTAGGACAGACTGTTGAGAGAGAGCATGGCAGAAGGTTTGCAGAGCTAAGCAGATTGCTCACAGCTCTAAAAGGTTGATCTGCTGTGGGGCCTCCCGAGGGGACCACAGGCCTTGAGTGCACGTGCCCTGGCAATGTGCACACCAGCCCTTTAAGGAGGAATCTGTCGTCAGCTGTGTGTGCTGGAGCCTGAAAAGGTACACCCCCGAGAAGGTTTGGCAGATGTAGCCACCACTGTAAGGAGTTCAGAAGTCGTCTGGACACCTTTACTCTGTCTCGGAGGTCGCCGGTGGCTTGTGTCTACTGATCTCTGAGGCAACATTGAGCAGCCCGCATGTGCAGACGGGCATTCGGGGTCACAAGTACTGTAGATGCCATGTGGCCCAGGAGCCGCAGGTAGTGCCTGGCGGAAACACGAGAATTGCTTTGGAACTGGTTGGCCAAGTCCATAATTCTGTGGGCCCTGTCCTCGGGCAAGTAAGCTCTTGCCTGAAGAGTGTCCAACCTGGCCCTTATAAACTCTAGGTTCTGAGAGGGGAGCAAAGTGGACTTTGCGTAGTTTATGACAAAGCCCAGATGCTGAAGAGAGACAGTGCGGAGAGTGGCCTGTCGGGCCTCCTGGAATGACTGGCCCCTGATTAGCCAGTCATCCAGATAGGGGAAGACAAAAATCCCCTGATTTCTGAGAAAAGCTGCCACCACCTCCAGGCATTTGGTGAAAACCCTGGGGGCAGAGGTCAGGCCAAAGGGAAGCACTCTGTACTGAAAGTGGTTTCCTCCCACCACAAATCGGAGATGTTGTCTGTGGTCTGGATGGATGAGGATGCGAGTGTAAGCATCCTTTAGATCTAAGGAGCATAGCCAGTCTCCCTTCTAGAGGTAGGGCAGCAGTATTCCAAGGGTAAGAATCTTGAACTTTTCCCTCTCCAGAAACTTGTTCAGATTTCGCAAGTCTAGGATAGGTCTGAGGCCTCCTGTTCTCTTTGGTACCAGGAAGTACCTGGAATAGAAGCCTTGCCCTTCCAGGTGGTGTGGCACCGGTTCCAACACCTGTTCCTTTAGAAGACTTGCCAACTCCTGAAGGAGGAGGTCCCTGTGCAGAGGAAGTCTTGGAGGCTCCCCTGGATAGTAGGAGGGCGGTAGCTAATGGAAATGGAGCATATAGCCCTTCTGGACTATGCTCAGTACCCAGGTATCCCCTGTGATGGCTGGCCACCAGTAGGCGTACAGGGTCAGCCAACCTCCTATGCCGAGTGGAGTCACCGGCGGAGGAGAGGCTATGCTGTGGGAGTCAAAAACCTCCTCCCTGCTGTGCAGGAGCCGGGGCTGGCGGCTTGGGGTTTTCTGCCTACAGGGCCCATGCCCCTGCCCTTTGGCCTGCTGGCCCTGTTGAGGAGCTGGAGAGGCCTGATACTGAGGGGTAGGTTTTGTAGGCAGCACCCTTCCCTTGGGAAAAAGGGCTTCTTCCCCGAGCCCTTCTTTTTTTGAGAAGGGGCAGAAGTCTTTCTGGACAGCCTTGTCCTGGTGAGAGTCTCAGTCTCGATTTCTGCAGCCTTTTTAGTCATGGGCTTGCCGAACAGGTTGCCACCTCGGCAGGGGACATCGAACAACTTGTCCTGCACCCATGACTCTAGGTCCGATGACTGTAGCCAGGCCTGATGGCGTGCACCGATGCCGGCCGTGGCTACCCGGGCCGAAGCCATCATAGGCTGCTCGAGAGATAAACTTCAAGCACTCTCGGATCCCTGTAGACAAGCCTTTGAATCTCTGCAAGGGATCCTCGGAGAGGCCAGCCGAGAACCCGGCAATCTCCTTTGCCAGGTCTCGTAGATACATGCCCATGTACAGCTGGTAAGTCTGGATACGGCAAGATAGCATAGAGCCCTGGAAACACTTTCTACCAAAGACATCCAGGTTCCGGGCCTCCCGGCCGGGAGGCACCAAAGAGTGCATCTTTTGACTTTTCAGATTGTGCATGGTCGATTCCACAACCATGGAGTTGTGCCTTCTGGAACCCAGGGCTCTTACGGACTCGATAAATGGAATCGACCCGCTTGCTAAGAACCGGCGCCGAGGCCGGTGCCTCCCACATATGGAAGAGCAGCCGTTCCAGCATCGGAGGAACCGGAACAGTAAAGGTTTCCTTCGGAGGAAAGTCATACTGGAGGGCATCGAGCTCTTCGGCTTGAGGCTCCTCCTCGGCCTCCGCCGGGAATGCCAAAGCCTTGGCCATGTCCTAGACAAAGTCCGAGAACTGGGTATCCTCCAGCGGGGACCTTCTCCGAGGCTAGGACTTCGGGGAGTCCGATGGGACGCACCGGGTCCGGAAGGTGTCAGGAGACTCCTTGTCCTCCGTCTCCCACGCCGACTCCTCCGAGTCATCGTCGAGCGGCTCCGGCCGTGTGGGCCTCAATGCCACCAGCGTCGACGACCTCGGCCACACACGGGAGGTTGAGGGAGACCTCGGCCGAGGATCAACTCGAGACTTGATGGAGTCGAGGATCGGCTCGGCCTCCGGGGTCGACTTAGACATTGAGGTCCCGGTGGTCGGGGCAGATGCACCGGTCAAACCGGCGATCAGTACCCACTGCTTCTCCATGAAGGCAGCCAGGCTGCTCTCCAGGCCGTCAACCTGAGACCGAGCTCAGGAGACTCTGCAGCCCCCGACTCGGGCCCCGATGGTGTCGGGCCTGACAACGGTTCTCCCGGGGACTCCGGCTCCAGGTGAGGCAGTTAGGTCAGCCGCTCCGACTCAGAGAGCCCGGGACGGCGGTCAGGGCTGCGCGACCTGGCCCTCGAGGATCCAGATGCCTCCACTGACGCAGCCCTCACGAGCTTCTTCCTTTTGTGCTCCCGGGTGGGAGACCCCCTTTCAGAGGACCCACGACAGCGCTCGGGGTCAGACTCCCGAGATGTCGAGGCATTTGAAGAAGTCCGGACCCGGCCAGACCCGGACTCCGAAAAAATTGTTTCACGTTGATGCTGACAGCTCCTAAGCACCTTCGACGACATCTTGCCGCACGGGCCACAGACCAGCAGGTTATGGTCGGGCCTGAGGCATCGGAGGCAGCAGTCGTGTGTGTCGGTGAGAGACATAAGTTTCTTACACCGATCACATTTCTTAAACCCACTGGCAGCCATCGGGGGAAAAAGGGTCCCTGCAAGGTCAAAAGACAGGGCTGCCAATGAAAATAACAGAAAAAGCGTGAACGCTAATCAAAGGACAAAAAACGAAAAAGAAGTTCCGGGCTCGATACCAGTGTACCGAGCCGAGGCGGGATGGGGAACCGGCGTCGAATCGGATAAAGGGACGCAAAAAATTGCAGAAAAATCAACTTTTTACCGGGTGACACAAACTACATCCGTTGGGCTCCGCGGAAAAAGAAAAACTGAGCAAGATGGCACCCTTGGGTGGGAAGGGGACCGCGCATGCGCGCTGCATTCCCAAAGGCTTTCTTTGAAAGCTGGGGAAATGCTCCGCACGAGGGCTCCGTCGGCGCCGATGTCACCCATATGTGAGAACTGACTTCCTACTTGGTCCTGGAGAAATAAATTATGCCCTCCTACCCCCTACCCATGATCTAATCTGAACACTTCCCCTATTTAAACCTATAACCTCAATGTATATATGTTTCATGTTACCACATACTGTACACTCATTCAATGTACATATAGTTGAGTTTGATATAAACTGCTTTGATACCACGGAAAGCGGTATAGAAGAAATGTTAAATAAATAAACACTCTCCTTCAAAGGCGGATTTTCAATCCATACTTACATCTATGTCCACGCCCAAAGTATGTGCATGAGATAGATCTGCATACAATGGAAGCAGTGCATGCAGATCTATCTCATCATATTCATTGTGGGTACTCTGAAAACCTGACTGGCCTGGGGTTCTCCGAGGACTGGGTTGGGAACCACTGCGATTGTGTCACTGATCCTGACCAGTTTAAAGAAGATTTGATTCACTCTCATATTGCCATCCAGGAATGCGCCTACCATCTCCTAAGGGCAACATACAATGCCTACGACTTTACCTCACGTGGAGCAGTTGTAGCCGTATCAGTGTTAAAAAAACAGCATGGCTTCGCTCATCTGGCCTTCATAAAGATTATCATGATTGATTAGCAGATGCCCCATGCATAGGTGATACACTATTTGAAGAAAGAGTCGAGATCATGGTCAATCAGATGAAGGACTATTCTCCTACTGTCAGAAAACTCTGTCACCATGCCTGAAGTAGACTCTCAACACCGTAAATTTCAGTCGGTCTTGTTCAGGAAATCCTATCCTTAACAGTACTTACAACATTTCTACTCTAGGCATCAATGTCAACCTTAGGCAAGACCACATCAGGCTGTTCCTGTATATCTTCCTCACCAAACAGCAAAAAAATGTAAGCAACTGTCTTCACCGACTGCAGCTCCCATCAAGCAGAATCCCTCTTGCAATAGTAGGTCAGTTAACATATTTCAAGGATGTGGACCTCCTATCACTTTGGATCGTTGGGTCTTCAATGATATCACCTACAGTTCACCAGCCTCCCTCCCCCAACTCCACTTTCACCTCAGTCTACACCATCATAGAAACAATGGCACAAAAAGACCATATGGCCTATCTAGTCTGCCCTTCCATACCAACTACTATAGTCCTTTTTTTCCTTTAGAAATCTTCTGTGTTAGTCCCATGTTTTCTTGAAATCAGATACTGTCCTGGTCTCTACCTCCACTGGGAGACTATTCCATGCATCTACCACTTTTCCGTAAAAAACAAAACAAAAAAAACCCTTTTGACATATTACTCCCGAGTCTATCTCCTTTCACCTTCATCTTATGCCCCCTCATTGCAGAGCTTTTTTCAAATGAAAGAGGCTCTCCTCTTGGGCATTTATATGTTTCTATCATTATCTCCTCTCTCCCACCTCCTCCATTTTGGTAGCCACCCTCTGCATTGACTCCATCCTGTTTATAATCTTTTGAAAGTGTGGTTTCCAGAACTGCACACAATATTCCAAATGAAGTCTCACCAAAGATACAGAGGCACTATCACCTCTTCCTTCCTGCTGACCATTCCTCTCCCTATGCACCCAAGCATCCTTCTGGGTTTTGCTGTTGACTTTTCTATCTGTTTAGCCACTTTAAGATCATCAAAAACAAACCCCCTCAGGTCCCGCTCTTCTTTTGTGGACAGAATTACTTTACCCCCTATACTGTACCACTCCCTTGGATGTTTGCAACCCAAATGCATGATCCTGAGGGGTTTTTTGTGTTAAATCTCAGCTGGCAAATTCTTGATCATTCTTCAAGCTTTGCTAGATCCTTCATCATGTTATCTACGCCTTCTTGGGTGTCTACTCTATTGCAGATTTTGGTATCATTTGCAAGCAGGCAAACCTTAGCAGACAGCCCTTCTGCAATATCACACACAAATATGTTAAAAGAAATTGGACCCATGGGGAAGAAGCGGAAGACTAGAAGGGCTAAACAGCCTTCTATAGCCCCTCAGGTCTCTACGCCTTTACCTGCAGCTGTTGCTGGTCCTTTGGATTCTTTTTTCTTTCCTGTGCCAAGACAGTCGGTTGGAGAAGGGGAGTGCAGCTCGGCTTTGCAGCTGTCGGAGGTGGAGTCCTCGCTGTCTGCTTCGGGCGGTGATCTCTGCTCCCCGGGGTCAGTCCGGGCCTTGAAGGTCCCTTGGCAGGATATCAGCATTCTGGGGAGTCAGGTGGAGGGCGTTGAGTCGTCAAACTCTGCCAGAAGGCAGAGCTTGGCCTTGGAGCGAGGCTTGGGCTCTGCTGTCCCCCAAGATCAGCATCAGAGGGCAGAGGTCTCGGCAGAAATGGCAGAGGGAGGCGACGGACTAGCGCTTGGTCTGTTGGCACCACCTCCGTTGCCAGGCGGTTCACCAGTGGTGGCTGGTGAGGTGGAGACTGTTCCTTCAGCGTCTTTAGAGATCCCGGAGGTGGTAATGCTGGAGGTCATACGGGCTGCTATCATGCAGTCAGGAGAGGAGTTGGCTCCGCGGATGATCAGCTTGGCATCTCAGGTTTCTAGTAATGTAGCTGTTTTTCAGGAAAATGTAAAAATATCTACTCTTCTAGCGGATGTTTCTAGTTTTCAAGCTAAGACTGACTGTTGAGAATGATTTGGAATGCCTTAAGAAGAGTATAATGCCTATGCGTCTTAAGTTAGAGATGTTGGAAAATACAACACGAGCTGTGAATCTTCATGTGATTAACTTTCCCAGAGTAGCACTGATTTCAGCGAGGGTCATGTTTCGGACTTATTTGATTGAGAATTTGGGTATCCCCCTGAATCCCATCCCCCCATTGCTAAAATGTACTATTTACCATCTGGGAAAAAAGTTGAGGGGTCGGGAGTGGTTAGAGGATTATCAAATGTTGATGTCTTAAATGTAACTGCTATGTTGGAATCATCACAGGAAGAGCATGTAGTACCCTCTACTTTACTGATTACGTTGGCATTGTTATCGGATAAGGAACGGCTTTTGAAGTTGTTCTTTAGGAAGCAACATATGTTATTTAAGGGGTATGACTGTCCGTATGTTTCCAGATCTCTCCAGGGAGACCCAGAAGAGATGGCGGGATTTTCTCCTTTTACGTCCTGGGGTTCAGCAATTGGGAGGGTTCTTTTTTTTTTTAAATTTCCTTTTAAGTGTCTGATCAAATATCAGTCCGAATCCTTTATTTTTTTTATGAACCTTCCCAATTGCTGGACTTTATAAATGCCCGACATCCTGAGGAGGTGGATGCTCTTCCTTCTGCTTCTGTTTGAGCATAATAGGTATCGACTGTTAAGCACACCTTTTATTACCTTTCAGATTTATTGGATGTTATTATTTCCTTCTTATAGTATCCTCCCTTTCTTGGGGGCTAGAGTGGGCTGGGTATTGATTTTGTGTTATTGCATGTTATAATGGTGGGACTTTTTAGTTCTATGTTATTTTTCCTTACCCATCTCAGTTTTCTGTTTCAAGATGTATTCTTGATAAGTTTGTATACATTTATAAATATTAAATTAAAAAAAAAGAAATTGGACCCAGGACAGATCCTTGAGGCACACCACTGGTCACCCAAAGAAATTAATCAGATTTGTCTGACAAAACCCGCCTCTAGTAAAATCATGCTGCCTCGGATCCTGCAATCCATTAGACTCCAGAAACTTCATTATCTTCTATTTTAGCAGCATTTCCATTAATTTACTCATCAGAGAGGTCAGATTAACTGGCCTGTTGTTCTCAACCTCATCCTTATTTCCGCTTTTGTGTAAAGGGACCACATGCACCTTTCTCTTATTCTTTTGAAATTCTGCATAAAGAGCTTCAGAGTCTCCTAGAAGCTAGAACTGTAGATCCTGTTCCACCTTCTCCTCGATGCAGCCAAGGCTTTTATTCCTCATTCTTCTATATTCTGAAGACAGGAGGCCTTCACACCATCTTGGATCCGAGACAATTAAAATCTTCATCTTAAAAAGCAGAAATTCAAGATGAGCATTCTAGCTACCATCTTGCTCCTCATTCAAAAAGGCGATTAGTTGACCTCCTTGAACCTGAAAGATGTTTACACCCACATCCCAATTCATCCCTCCCACTGGAAACCTCTTTGCTTCACATTTTGCAACACCAACTACAAGTATCATGTCCTTCCTTTTGCTGTGATGGCTACACATCTATGCAAGGTAGGACACTTTGTCTGTCGCTATCTAGACAACTGGTTGATATCGGGCAAGTCCCCTCAAGAGGTGTCCTCAATCTTAACTGCCACCATCTTCTGCAAAGTCTCTGCTTCCTCATCAATGACAGCAAATCACACCTTGTCCCAACTCAATGACTGTTTTATCAGTGCAGACCTGGATACCCGGAAAGTAATAGCGTATCTCAAGCAAGCATGCAATCCATACCAAAACTGGCTCAATCCCTCACAAAAGCATGCAGACCCACAACAAGGACAATCTTAAGTGTCTTGGGTCACATGGCTGCATCAAGTTGTGTCAAATGGGGAATGAAACTACTTAAATGGAATCTCAAAAAATTTTGGAATACAATTTGTCATTCTCTATCCAAGAGGATTCCCATTACTGACAACCTTGGGAGCAATCTCTTCTAGTGGACCATATCAGCCAACCTTTCGGAAGGCCACCCCTTTTGTTCCCCTCCAGTACAGCTTGTTTTAACCACCGATGCCTCTCCCATGGGGATGGGGAGCTCATCTAGGTTATCTCCATACCCAAGGCCTCTGGTTTTCTAGCGATGCATCAATTACATATTAACCAATTGGAACTCTGAGCAGTTCTCTACGTTATCTGACCTTTTTGGCACTGGATAAAGAACCTAGTTCTTCAAATTTGTACAGTTGGGGCATAATGTTTTATATAAATAAGCAGGGCAGTCTAGATTCCCTCAGACTCTGCGCGGAGGCTCTCTGCATTTGGTATTTTGCAGCAACCCTCAACTGCACAATCCAGTCCTCTTACCTCTCAGGTGACTACAATCATCTTGCAGACTTCTTAAGCAGACAGATAAATCCTCACAAATGATCTCTGACCCCCTTGTTGCACAAAGAATTCAGTATTCCAGAAATGGATCTCTCTGCCTCTGCAGACAACGCCAAATGTTTACATTTCTGCTCCCTCAGAGCAACATTGCTGCATTTCCATTAGGATGTCTTTGCTTTTTCCTCGCAGAGACTTGATGTATGCTTTTTCTCCTTTCCCATTCATATCCATGGTGCTCCAGAAGACACTTCAGGGTCAAGCATCAATACTAATTGCTCCCAAATGGCCCAGACAGGTCTGGTTCCACTGCTTCTGTCTTCACTAGTTGACACACTGATGCCACTGGGCTCTCATCTTTCTCTGACTCAGCAGAGAAGCCACCTCCTACATCCTACTAGCTTGGATGTTGAAAGCCACTTAGGTATGCAGTTTCCTGTTCCTGTAGGCGTAGACCAGGTTATATTGGAGTTTTTCTTGGTGTGCGGATCATAATCTCCATCCCTTCTCTTGCCATTTCGCTGATATCGTTTCTTACCCCATGTTATCAGATAGCAATTTAAAGACATTTTGAATATGCTTGCAGCTGGTTGCAATTTCAACCTACCATGACAAGTTTGAAGGAAACCCCCTTTATCACCCCCCCCCCCCCCCCCCGGATGGCAAAACGTATGCAGTATTTAGCAAATCTCAGACCACCACTTCGGAAAAAGATGCCTGCATGAGACATCAATGTGGTCCTGGCAGCACTAGTAAAGCCACCTTTCGAGCCAGTCACCCAAGCATCACTTAGGAACCTCTCATGGAAAACACTCTCTCCTGTTGCTATTACATTAGCATGATTCATTAGTGAACTCCAGGCGCTAATGCACTACCTACCGCATATGCAGTTCTTGCCAAAGTTTTCTTCATCCTCGTCCCAAATTTCTCCCCAAAGTGGTCTCTGCTTCCCACTTGAATCAGTCCATGGTTCTTCCAGTGTTCTTTCCCAAGCCTCATGCTTCAAAGGTGGAAATGACTCTTCACGCCTTGGATTGTCGAAGAGCATTATTATACTGTCATAGTCTTCTCATCTTTTTGTGACTTTCAATCCAAACAATCCAAGCCTTTCAGTTTCCAACACTGTTCACCAGGATCTCTGATTATCTCATGTTTGCACACCAGACAGAAGACTGCGGCATCTCTGAGGTCACCCCATATCATCTCAGAGTTAAAGCACCTACAATAGGTAATGTGCGCTTTATCTCCACATAAGATCATGTAATGCTGCCACACTATCAACAATCCATACTTTCACTAAGCACTACTGCCTTGATTCTTCATCCTCTTGATATATTACTTTGGAACCTTTTGCTCTAAGATTACACATGTCTGCGACTAAAAAGCCATTTGATTATTTTCATCTAATTTCCATGTATTTTGGTGTGCTGAAAACAAATAAAATATTGAAAAAACTCCTAGACGTCATGATTTGCCACAACATGCAAAATTGTTTTCAAATTTATCAAATTTTTTCAAATTACTATTAATTAATTCACATAAGTGCATTTAAGATATAAAATGCCAAAAAAACCTTAAAGGGGTTGTCTGAGTTATGTAAAAAAAAAAATATAGCACTGTAAAACTGATGGTCAGCAATATATACATAAGCTAAGCAAGTTTTAAGTCTGTGCTTCTAATGGTAGAAGGGGTTAATCTTTCCTGAAGAATCCAGTGGGAGGGAGACACAGGGCAGATAGCAGCACAACTTTATAATTTTCACAAGAGTTTCCCATGAGGAACCTTGTCAAGGGCTTTCTGAAAATCCTATGAAAAAATAACAGATTAGAGACAAGACTTTCCTAGGCTAAATCCATGTTGGCTTTCTGCCATTAAACCATGCCCATCTGTGTGTTCAGTAATTTTGTTCTCTATAATAGTTTCTACCATTTTGCCCAGTACAGAAGCCAAGTTTACAGTCTGTAGTTTCCCATATCACTCCTCAAACCCTTTTTAAAAATTGGTGTCACATTGCCACTCTCCAATCCTCAGGTACTACAGATGATTTTAAGGATAATTTACAGATTACCAAGAGTAGATCTGCAATCTCATATTTCAGTTCTTTCAGTACCATGGGTTGTATGCCATATGGTCCAGGTGATTTGCTGCTCTTTAGTTTAATCAATTGGGTATATTATGTCTTGCCAATTTATCGACAGTTTCATTAACTCTGATACAGTTGTGGTCAACATTATTGGCATGCCTGCAGTTCAACCCATTAATGTCCAATATCTCCGAAAAAGAATTGGCCAGTGAAATGATTTTGGACTATATATACACACATATTTGACACATAAAATAATCAAATAAAACAAGACCAATTAATAAAGGAAATAGTAGGAAATAGTATAAAAGCTGGGACATTGCCAGGACATGATTTCTGGCACCCTTATAAACAATCCAGATCAGTGTGAACAGAATCACCACATTCCCATTACAGCAAAATTAGATGCACCTGTGATCAACTGTCAGTACTCACATGACTTGAATCAACCAATGAATGATGGCTCTAATGTTTAAAATGGCCAAATTCACTGCCTGTTCCATTTTCATAATGGTGAAGAGAAGAGAGCTGGCGGAGACCGTCAGAAAAGCCATCACCACCAAACATCAAAGGGATACAAGGCTATCTCCAAAGATCTTGGGATTCCTGTCTCTACAGTATGCAATGTCATTAAGAAGTTTTCTGCTCATGGAACTGTCAAGAACCTCCCAGGATGTGGTGGGAAGAAGGAAAATTAATCCAAGAAGTCTTCAAAGATTAGTGTGAACTGTTTAAAACATACCACATACAATATCCAAAGGGCTTAAGACTGGCCTAGAGCAATCTGGAGTGGTGGTTTCAACCTGCGCTATATACTGCACACTAAACAAAAAAGGACTTCATTGATGAAGGCCAAGGAGGACCCCACTGCTCAAAGACAGACAAAAAGGCACGCCTGATCTTTGCCCAAACCCACACGCACCCTGATAATGCTATGGGGCCATTTTGCTGCCTCAGGAACTGGAGGTCTGGAACAAATTAAAGGAATCATGAAGTCAGAGGACTATAAAGGTATTTTGGAGCAAAATGTGCTAAGCAGTGTGAGAAAGCTAGGTCTGCGTCGAAGGTCACGTGTCCATCTAGCAGGACAATGACAATATACTTTTCAGCATAACTATTAAAATATGATGACATACTGTTGAAATACTTCCAATTATTTCTCAAGACATTTTATAGAACATACCTAAAATTCAAGGGTGCCAATAATGTTAACTACAACTGTACATGCACTCTGGTTGTCACATGCACCCAAGTAGATTAAATACTTGGAATGTGTGTCAAGGTTCTGAATTTTTCTGACAGGCTTTGGTCAGACACTGAGCTCAGACTTTGGTGTCCATGGCAAAAAGAAATGTGAAGTAAACTAAATAATAATTTGATGAAAAATGCCAGGAGTTGGCTCTGTTTAGCATCTATTTGACTGAGCAGATAAAATAAAACTGAGGAGACTACTGTGCAAGGGAAAGGTCTGTAAAAACTCAACTTTACACTATGTTCTGAATGGGTGGAGGTAATTTTGCCAAAAAGGTTAGCTTTGCGCACACCATGACAGTCATGAACCTCATTTCTAAGCCAGGGAGAACAGCGCAGTCCCAGTAACGTGCAATGATATCACCTGCTTAGTGAGCCTTACGCATTTCTGCTCACTGACAGAAAATTGGTTAATTTGGAGTTGCTTTGCTCAGTTTCATTATGGACTAGCAGACTATTATCCTCCAAATTTGCAACCTGTGGTGGCTTTCTCAGCTTGCCTGCAACAGGTACGTATGTAGAAATGGTTCTATTTATTTTCATTTTTTAAATTTCAAAGTGATTTCATTTTTTCAGTAAATCTGGCTTGTGTGCTCTGGGAACCAAGAAAGAAAGAATTACATTCAAGATACTAACTTGTTCTGGATATGGTGGAAGTAAGTACCCAGGGCTGGGCAAGACCAGTTCAGAGGAATTACTCTTGTGCTTGGCTGACAACTGAAAAATATTTTAAAAAAGTGTCCGTTAATTGTTTTACTTTATAAATTACTATATTTTGCAGATGTTATTCAATAGACATTATGTGTTTTACAAATATTTCATATAGCTGCTAGTGAGGATTATTTATAAAAATAGCAATTTGATAGTAATATGTAAATATCCATAACGCAAGAAAGGGGAAATAATTTTATCACTGCAGTTACACAATAAACAGAACATCAAAAGAAATGCTTCCTCTTGATACTGCCAACTATCAATGCTGATAAGTACTAAGGGACCTGATATTGAGAAGCACCTGCTAACCGGATAAGTGCCACCGAGAGGGATATTCTGTGGCACTATCTGGATACTGCCACTGAATATCTCCTTTGATATGTGTGGAATTGTCCAGATAGTGATGGTGCAGTCCATGGGCAGAGCAAGGATGGTTCCTGGTGTCTGGATAGTGGCAATATTCATTCCATTAACTAGTTAAAGTTAGGCCACAAAAAAGGAAGGCCTAACTTTAAGCCGTTTGCTATCTGGATAGCGGCTGAATACTGCTACTATCTACACAGTGCCATCAGTCAGTGCTGAAACCATATATTCAATGCTAGAGGACATCCAGATTTTGATATTGAATGTCTGGTTGCATTTTAAACACCATGGCCGGTGTTTAACCATAACCAACCAGAGTAGACAGTCACCCAAGTAGGTAATATCTTACAGAGAGCATTTCCTGCATAGCTATAGGAAAGTCAAGATAGAAAGTCTCTCCGCATATGCATGGGACTATGCAGCCACTGCTACGTGGGATCCCTTGTCCTATATAATGGCTTAAAGAAGCCAACTTCACAAGGGAAGGTGGAAATATGGGGTCCAATTTCATTCATTTCATTTCCTTTATTAACACTAGAAGCCCCAAAGTGCGTCAATTGATGCAAATGCATCTTCGAAGTTGTATACCAGTGCCACTGCTAGAACCATGTCAGTCATGTTCCATGACTTTATTAGCAAGGTCAAGATGTTCAAATATGTGCATCGAAAATTAATGACAGATGCACCACCTAGCGGGAAAGAGTAGTTACTCACCTGTAACAGGTGTTCTCCAGGAGCAGCAGGAATCAGTTCTCACGTATGGGTGACATCGATGCCGATGGAGCCCCCCTGCGGAGCATTTCCCCAGCTTTCTAAGAAAGCCTTTGGGAATGCAGGCATGCAAGCGCGGTCCCCTTCCCGCCTAAAGGTGCCATCTTTGCCAGTCAAATGGCATAGCTAACAACAGCACTTAAAACGCAAAAACAATAAACTATGTACAACTGCAACTCCAAGGGGAGGAGGGAGGGTTGTGAGGACTGATTCTTGCTGCTCCTGGAGAACACCTGTTACAGGTGAGTAACTACTCTTTCTCCAGGACCAAGCAGGAAGTCAGTCCTCACGTATGGAACTCCCCAGCTTCAGGATACTGGGGACCCCAGAGCTGAAAAATGAGCTCCCTCTAGCCACAGCATCAGAGAAAGGATTTCACTGGACTACACCTCCACCGGTAGCCCAACCAGAGGGCTGGAGGGTAGGAGTTGCCTAAACCTCAAAGAGATTCCAGAGCACTGCCTGACCGAAAGCACTGTCCCTACGGGATTCCCTCTCCAGGTAGTAATGAGCTGCAAAAGTCTGGCTTGAGGACCAAGTTGCAGCCCTGCAGATGTCTGCCAATAGTACAGAGCGGAGATGAGCTACTGAGGCAGCCACAGCCCTGACACGGTGGGCCGTGACCCGACCCTGCAAGGGAAGGTCTGCTGCCCTGTAAACCCAGGTGATACAGTCAGCCACCCAGATGGACACGGTACGCTTGGACACAGGCACCCCCAAGTTAGCCCTTCTATGCCTCTGCGTACGCTCAAGGTAGAAGGACAAGGCCCTTTTACAGTCCAGGGTATGCAGGACTGTCTCAGCCCGGCTAGCATGGGGCCTAGGGAAGAATGTTGGAAGAACCACCTCCTGGTTGAGATGGAAGGAGACGACAACCTTAGGGAGGAACTTAGGATGAGTCCTAAGCAATGTTCCCTCTAATTTTCTGTAGGCTGTGTGTGCATAAAATATCAGCTGTGCAGCTTTTGAAGGAAGGTTAAATTTTTGTGCGCCACATTACGACACTCGGAGTTATATACTTTAAAATTTGACTACACGTCAGAATACAGTATGTACACCACATTGATTGCACTAGAAAATATTGTAGAACTTGTGAAAACCATAAATACACAACAACTTTTAAATTTTAAGACGTCTATGTTGTTTTCTATCAGAATCAGAACTGTAATTTTTGTGCGCTCTGTTGTAAAGTATGTGCGCTCACTCGGCGAGGTGTGCGCGCGCGCACACGCGCACAGCTTAGAGGGAACAGTGGTCCTAAGGACTACCCTGTTCCTATAGAAGCGAGTGTAAGGCCTATCACAGACCAACGCCTGAAGTTCACTTACTCACCTAGCCGAGGTTAAGGCCACTAGAAAGAGAGTCTTCCAAGAAAGGAAGCGAAGATGGCATGTAGCCATCGGTTCAAAAGGTGGGCGAGTTAACTGCTGCAAGACCACATTCAACTCCCACTCAGGGGCTGGTGGACGGATAGGAGGCTTGAGCAGAAGCAAGCCTCTGAGGAACCGGGACACCAATGGGTGAACCGACAAGGAGTGTCCCTCCACCAGTGAGTGGTGAGCTGCTAGAGCAGAGAGGTGTACCCGAACAGAGTTAGACTTAAGGCCCTGATTGGACAAATGCAAGAGATATTGAAGCACCACTGGTACAGTGCAGGAGAAGGGATCGGCCTGGTGTTCGACACCACAAGGAGAATTTTTTCCATTTCAGGGCATAGGTTTTCCTGGTGGATTGCTTTCTAGAGGCTAATACCACCTCTTCCACTTCCTGAGGCAGGCCCCAGGGAGCTAACACTACCCTTGCAGCCTCCAGGCCATCAAATTGAGAGATTTGAGATTGGGGTGTAGAAGGAAACCCTGATCCTGAGATAGGAGATCGGGCTGTACTCCCAGAGGCAGTGGGGTGTCCACTGCCAGCTGAAGCAGAAGTGGGAACCAGGGTTGCCTCGGCCATCTGGGAGCTACCAGAAGCACCGAGGCCTTGTCCCTCACAATCTTGAACAAAGTTCGGGCCACCAAAGGCGTGGGAGGAAACGCATAGAGAAGGCCCTGGTTCCAGGAAATGAGAAAAGCATCCGCTGCTACTCTTAGGGGATGTGGGTGCCTGGAACAGAACCTCGGTAACTGGTGGTTCAGGGGACTGGCAAAGAGATCTATAGATGGAAGTCCACATTTCAGAAAAATTCGTTGAACCACTAATGGGTGCAGCTGCCACTCGTGGGGTTGCAGAATCCTGCTCAACCTGTCTGCTAGAAAGTTCTCTTGGCCTGGCAGGTAGACCGCCTTGAGCACCATGCTGTGTTTGAGCGCAAAAGAGCAAAGGGCCTGTGCTTCCTGACACAGGAGTCTGGACCCAGTGCCCCCTTGTTTGTTCACATAACACATGGCCACCTGACTGTCCGTCTGTACCAGAACAGACTGGTGAGCCAGGGTGTGAGAGAAGGCCTTGAGGGCTAAGCGAATGGCTCGAAGCTCTAAGACAGGGGTCACCAACCTCCAGAGGGCCGCGGGCCGCACAGCCGACTACCGGGAGCCTCGCGGGCCGCACCCCCCTTCTCCCCGCCCCCGCAAAAAAAAACAATGCTCACGGGAATAATTACACCATGAATTATAATGATTATCAAATCAGCTCTAACCTGTATTTTAAAAGTGATGAAGGCAAAACTGCTGCAACCAGGTCCTCAAATCTTGATTTACTCCTTTGTAATAAATATTGCAGCTCCCTGCTCTCAGGTGCCTCCCAACTTCAGTTTAGGTGAACTGATCCACGAGACCTGCAGGGAGGGGGAAGGTAAGGTCCACTGGACTGATGACGAGACCTGCAGGGAACAGGAAGGTAAGCTCCTCCTCGCTCCCCATCGTGTAAATAAATCCTTGGCAGGCCGCACCGGGGTAGAGCCTCGCGGGCCGCACGAAGGGACCCCGCGGGCCGCAGGTTGGTGACCCCTGCTCTAAGAGGTTGATCTGCTGAGTGGCCTCCGTAGGAGACCACAGACCCTGGGTGCACTTGTCTGCACAATGAGAACCCCAGCCCTGCAGAGAGGCATCTGTGGTCAACACCACAGTGGGGACAGGAACTTGAAAGGACACCCCCTGTAATAAGTTGGGAGGGTGTAGCCACCACCGAAGGGAGTCCAGGAATGGCTTGGACACCCGCACTTTGTCCGTGAGGCATCCTGTGGCCTGCTGCTACTGAGTCCTGAGGCACCACTGGGCCGGCCGCATATAAAGACGAGCATTGGGGGTCACATGCACCGTTGATGCCATGTGGCCCAGCAGCTGTAGGCAAAGCTTGGCAGACACCCTTGGCACAGTGAGAAATTGGTGTGCTAAGGTGATGAGACTCTGTGCTCGGTCCTCTGGCAAGAAGGCCTTTGCCTCCTTGGAGTCTAGCCTTGCTCCTATGAACTCTAGATTCTGGGAGGGGAGCAAAGTGGACTTTGCGAAGTTTATGACAAAGCCTAGGTGTTGCAGGAGGGACACCATTGGAGGTGGCCTGTCTGGCTTCCTGGTAAGTCTGACCCCTGATAAGCCAGTCGTCCAGGTAGGGGAAGACAAATACCCCCTGATTTCTGAGGTAGGCCGCTACTATAGCCAGGCACTTTGTGAAGACTCTTGGTGCGGAGGTGAGGCCAAAGGGCAGTACCCTGTACTGGTAATGGTTTCCTCCCACAATGAACCTGAGATACTTTCTGTGGTCTGGATGAATGAAGATGTGCGTGCACGCGTCCTTTAGATCCAAAGAGCATAGCCAATCTCCCTGCTGGAGGTAGGGCAGAAGTGTTCCAAGAGAAAGCATCTTGAACTTTTCTTTCACCAAGAACTTGTTGAGGTTCCTGAGGTCGAGAATGGGCCGGAGGCCCCCTGTCCTCTTTGATACCAGGAGGTACCTGGAGTAGAACCCTTGCCCTTTCAGGTGTTGAGGGACAGGCTCCACTGCCTTGTCCAGAAGCAGGCCTTGAAGCTCCTGAAGGAGAAGGTCTGTGTGTAAGGGAGGCCTTGGAGGCTCTCCTGGGAAGTAAGCAGGAGGGAACTGTTGGAAATGGAGCATATAGCCTTTGTGGACTATGCTCAGAACCCATGCATCTCCTGTTACTGGTGGCCACCTGTGGGCAAATAGGGCCAGGCAACCTCCTGTGCAGAGAGGGGACAGCAAAGGAGGAAAGGCTATGCTTAGGGAGTCAAAAACCCCCTCCCTGCTGTGTAGGAGCAGGAGCCGAAGGCTTGGGGGTTGGCTGCCTACGGGGCCCACGTCTCTGCCCCTTGGCCTGCTGCCCCTGTTGGGGAGCTGGGGAGGCCTGGTAATGAGGGAAAGGTTTGTAGGCAGCCGCCTTCCTCGGGTAAAAGGACTTCTTACCCGAGCCCTTCTTTTTCTGAGAAGGGGCAGAGGTCTTTCTGGACAGTCTGGTCCGAGTAAGGTGCTCGGTCTCGAGCTCAGCAGCCTTCTCGGCCCTGGGTTTGCCAAAAAGGTTTTCACCTTGGCAAGGGACATCGACCAACTTGTCCTGAACCCAAGGCTCGAGGTCCGATGACTGCAGCCATGCCTGGCGTCGGGCGGCGATGCTGGCTGCCGCTGCTCGGGCCGAAGCCTCAAAGCCATCGTAGGCCGCTCGGGACATGAACTTAGAGCAGTCCCGGATACCTGTAGACAATGACTGGAACCTCTGCAAAGGTTCCCCGGAGAGGCCAGCCGCGAACCCGGACATTTCCTTGGCCAGGTCCCGAAGGTACATGCCCATGTAAGACTGGACACGGCAAGCAAGCATCGAGCCCTGGAAGCACTTTCTGCCGAAAGCATCCAGGTTCCGGGCCTCCCTGCTGGGAGGCACTGCAGAGTGCATCTTCTGGCTTTTCAGACGATGCATGGCCGATTCCACCACTATGGAATGGTGCAGCAGCTGCGCCTTCTGGAATCCAGGGCTCTTCCTAAGTCGATAAATGGAATCGACTCTCTTGCTTAAAACTGGCGCTGAGGCTGGTGCCTCCCACATCCTGAAGAGGAGCCGTTCCAGCATCGGAGGAACCGGCACAGTAAAAGCCTCCTTCGGAGGAGAGTCATACTGGAGGGCCTCGAGCTCTTCAGCTCGGGGCTCCTCCTCGGGGTCCGCAGGAATGGCCAAGGCTTTAGCCATATCCCTGACGAACTCCGAGAACCGGGTATCCTCCGGAGGGGACCTACTCCGGGGTTCAGACTGCGGCGAGTCCGATGGGACGCACTGAGTCCGGAAGGTATCGGGGGACTCCTCGTCCTCCTTCTCCCAAGCAGACTTGTCCGAGGAGTAGTCGGGGGACTCCAACCACATGGGTCTCGGTGGCACCCGCCCCGACGCCGAAGGCACTGGCGTCAATGGTCTCGGTGGCACCCACCCCGACGCCGAAGGCACCGGCGTCGATGCCTTCGGTTCCGAACGGGAGGTCGAGGGTGACCGCGACCGAGGACAACCTCGAGCCTTCATGGTCTCGAGTATCGGCTCGGTCTCCAGGGTTGACTTCGACGTCGATGTCCCGGTGGTCGGGGCAGATGCACCAGCGAGGCTGGCCATCAGTACCTGCTGCTGCTCCATGAAGGCAGACAATCTGCACTCCAAGGCTGTCAGCCTGAGTCCCAGCTCAGGAGACGCAGAAGCCCCCGACTCGGGCCCCGGTGGCGCCGGGCCCGACGTCTGCTCCCTCGGAGGAGAGTCCACGAGGACTACAGGACTTACGTGTCCGACGGACTCCGGCTCCACACGAGGCATTTTGGTCGGCTTCTCCGGCTCCAAAGGCCCGGGGCGGCGGTCAGGGATCTGAGACCTGGCCCTCGAGGAGCCAGGGACCTCTTCCGAAGCCACCCTCGTGAGTCGCTTCTTCCTCTTGCATTCCCGGTCGGGGGACCCCCTGTCCGAGGAACCCCGGCGATGCTCGGGATTCGACTCCCGAGACATCGAGGCCTCAGACGAGGTCCGGGTCCGGCCGGAGGCAGAGTCCGAAAAAATCCTTTCCTTTTGATGCTGTCGGCTGCGTAGTGCCTTGGTAGACATTTTACCACATGGGCCACAGGACTGAGGATCGTGGTCCGGGCCCAGGCACTGAAGGCAGCAGTCGTGTGTGTCGGTGAGAGACATGAGTTTCTTACACCGATCACACTTTTTGAAACCACTGGAAGCCATCGGGGGAAAAAGGGCCCCCGCGAGGTCAAAGGACTGGCTATCCAGGGAAAACAGAGAAAAAAGGCGTGAACGCCAGCCACGAAGGGCAAAAAACGAAAAATAGAAAAAACGGGCTCGATACCGGTGTACCGAACCCGGCGGGAAGGGGAACCGGCGTCAAACCGGGGAAAAAACGAAGAATCGTTGAAGAAAGTCAACTTTTTCGGGCGACTAGGACAAGCGTCCGACGGGCTCCACGGAAAAAGAGAGACTGGCAAAGATGGCACCTTTAGGCGGGAAGGGGACCGCGCATGCGTGCCTGCATTCCCAAAGGCTTTCTTCGAAAGCTGGGGAAATGCTCCGCAGGGGGCTCCATCAGCATCGATGTCACCCATATGTGAGGACTGACTTCTTGCTTGGTCCTGGAGAAAATGAATTTATACCTAGAAGCCCCAAAATGCATCAGTTGACGCACTCAATTGTTTTGGAAGCATCAATTGACGTACTTTGGGGCTTCTAGGTATAAATTCATGTTCCCACTAGGTGGCGCATCTCAATCACTGTTTACAGTTTTACTCCGACATTACAAACAAACACACAATGACATGTAATGATGTCACATACTGCACGTATTTAACAAATAAGTAACTTCACATTAATTCACATCTGTATTTATGCTAAACGCAGTCGTCGTGATAATGCGTCAATTGACACACTTTGGGGTTTCTAGGTAAAATTCCTTTTGGGGCTTCTAGTGTTAATACTTGATATACCGCCCTTAGTGGGGATAGCAGAGTGATTTACAATAAAACAAACCCTAGAAAAGAAAAGAACGCCAATAATGGATAGGAAAGTGGGGAAGCACAAGACGGGACAACACAGGGATTGCAGAGATTAGCGGGAGAAGGAAAAGTGGGAAGGGCAAACAGTGATAGAGACCACTAAATGCTGTCTACAAAGTCTGACCTCTGTGGCGAGTAAATTAATGTAAAGGCTGCTAAAACAGAAGCAAGGAAGAGATAGCATAGCTACTCACCTGTAACAGGTGATCTCCCGGAACAGCAGGAATAAGTCTTCACATATGGGTATCGTCGGTACCGACGGAGCCTGCGTGGGAACACTCCCCAGCATCCAACAGGAAAGCTTTTGGGAGCATCCCACAGTGTCTACGTGCTGCCTTCCCGCCTTTCCAACTCTCCCTCTTGAGTTGAGTTTATAGCTGAGACCAAAGGAGAGAGTAGACAAAGAGAGAGAGATAGATAGAGACAACTCCTAGGGGAGGAGGGTGGGTTGTGAAGACTTATTCCTGCTGTTCCCGGAGATCACCTGTTACAGGTGAGTAACTACGCTATCTCCAGGAACAAGCAGGAATGTAGTCTTCACATATGGGGATTCCCCAGCTGAAAGATGCCAGGGGGATGACCCCAGCAAGCTGCGAACCTCAGGTGAGATGGGTCATGCTTCCTCCCATGGATCTCTGGCATTGAAACCAGGGACGGCGGGTAGGAGTTGTACTAAGTCTGAAAGAGATGCTTGAGCACAGCCTGGCCAAACGAGGCATCCCCACAGGAGTCCTTGTCTAAGCAATAGTGGGCTGTAAAGGTGTGTACCGAAGCCCAAGTGGCTGCTCTACAGATGTTATCAATGGACACAGAACGAAGATTAGCCATTGAGCCATTGCTCTCACATTGTGACCTGTGATATGGCCTTCGAGAGAAAGTCCCTTACTCTCATATGCAAAGGATATGCAATTTGCAATCCACCTAAAGAGAGTTCTTTTGGAAACTGGAAGTCCCAAATGACTAGAATCAAAAGTAACAAAAAGCTGAGAAGATTTTCTATGTTGCTTAGTTCTTTGAAGGTAAAAAGCTAAGGCTCTTTTACAATCTAAGGTATGAAGATTCCTTTCTGCATTAGAGGCATAAGGCCTAAGGAAGAATACAGGAAGGTAAACCGCTTGGTTTAAATGAAAAGGCGAAACCACCTTTGGCATAAAGTGAGGATGAGTCCTAAGAACTACCTTATGAAATCTTGTATAAAGAGAATCCGCCACTAAAGCCTGTAACTCACTGATGCGTCTTGCAGAAGTGAGGGCAACTAGGAAGATGACCTTCCAGGAAAGAAACTTTAGAGCTGTAGTGGCTAAAGGCTCAAAGGGCGGTTTCATGAGCTGCCTGAGAACAAGATTCAGATCCCATGCCACCGGCGGTGGCTTAACGGGAGGTTTTGTTAAAAGTAAACATCTCATTAATCTCGCTATGAGTGGATGAGAGGAAATAGGTTGTCCATCCAGAGGTTCGCGAAAAGCAGCAATGGCACTAAGATGAACCCTTACTGAATTGGTCTTAAGACCAGAATCTGACAGATGGAGTAGATACTCCAGAAGCGATTCGACAGGCACTGTATGGGGGTTAAGTCCCCTTTGAGAACGCCATACAAAGAATCTCTTCCACTTAAAGGCATAGGATCGCCTTCAGTCTGTCCTCATATGCTTTATAATGAAGACCACTAATCATTTTAGTAGCCACCCTCTGCACCGACTCCATCCTGTTCACATCCTTTTGAAGGTGCGGTCTCCAGAATTGCACACTATACTCCAAATGAGGTCGCACCAAAGACTTATACAGAGGCATTATCACCTCCTTTTTTCTGCTAGCCATTCCTCTCCGTATGCACCCAAGCATCCTTCTAGCTTCTGCCGTCGCCTTTTCTACCTGTTTAGCTACTTTAAGATCATCACACACAATTGTAGGAGGGGGCATGCTGTGAAAATGAAGTCTGTACCCCTCTCATACAATGGACAGGGTCTAGTTTTCTGATGTTATTTGTTGCCATCTTCTGGCAAAATGGCATAATCTGCCCGAGATGGTAAGGGGTTCTGGACCTTTCAGGGGCAGAAAGGCTAAGTTCTTTAGGAAGGAGTCAAAGCCCTGAGGAGGCTGATTCTGCTGAGCCGGTTGAGCTCTAGAAACTTGTGGCTTCCTCTGCTGTCTGGTCTGTTGCTGCCCCTTTTGGGGAACATGAACTGGACAGTGACCCTGATGGGTAAAACCTCTTGTTCTTGTTGAAAAAGGGTTTCTTGACTGACTTTCTTTGCTGGGTTGGCTGTAGATTTTGATAGTCTGTTCAAGGTAGTATTTTCAGATTCAATCTGATTAGCCTTGTCTTGACAATCCTTGCCAACGAGATTTTCTCCTGTGCAAGGAATATTTCCCAGTTTATCTTGCACCCATTGTTCTAAGTCTGATGCCTGAAGTCAGGCAATACGACGTTCACCGATGGAAATAGCAGAGGTTCTGCTAATGCATTCAAAGCAAGCAAAGGTTGCATGATTTACAAACTTAGAGACATCCTGGGCATGTTTGACCAGAGTAAGGAATCCCCCCCCCCCCCCCTTTTTACTCAGGGAGAAAAGGGCTCATGAGTTCCAAGTCACCTATAACTTCTTTGAGGAACATTCCCATATAGAGAACGTAGGAGCTAATCCTGGCTGCCAACATGGAGGATTGGAAACATTGACACCCAGAGGCATCAAAAGTCCTCGATTCACGGCCTGGAGGATTGGAAGAATGTGTTTTAGCACTCTTAATCCTACGCATCGCCGATTCCACTACCATTGAATGGTGTGGTAACCGAGTCTTTTGAAAGCCAGGACAGCTTGGAATTCGGTACATGGTATTGAGTCATCGAGAGTGTGGAGAAACTGTTAAAGGAGTTTCCCACATTCTTAACATAAGATCATGCAAGATCCTATGAATGGGCAGGGCAGCTGCCTCTTTAGGAGCCTTAGGTTATTGAAGAATTTCTAATTCTTCTGTTCTGGGTTCTTTCTCCGGAGTCGCCGTGATTGAGAGACCTCAAGCTAAATCATGTATGAAATCCTGGAAGGACATGTCTTCTGGAGGAGACATTCTGCATTGAGGAGAAGGAGATGGATCCTCCGGAAGGACTGCTCTGGTACCGGCAGAGTCATCAGAGTCATCGGAAACGGAGGATTCGAAGTATCTCTGCGCCAGGTGTTCCTGCAACGCACGGACCGATGCCGCTCGAAGTCGGTATCGGGGTCTGTCGATACTTGAGATAGACTCAAGGCTCGGCATGGGGGAAAGCATACCAGCCGAGGCGCTCAGTACCGGTACCTCTGTCGGTAGCGATACCTGTGGAACCGTCTGTAGCGGTCTCAGCGGTACCGAACCTGCTAAGAGAACCGCTAGACTGCGTTCAATAATAAGGATTCTGTGATCCATCGTTCCTGTCGATGCTTGGGTGTCAGTACTGGCGGAAGCGGGTACAACCCCAGAACATGACACCAGTAGTTCTGCAGAGGTGGCAGCCTCTGGAACATTCTGGAGCCCCGTTAATACTTTGGAGACTGAGGCCTCCTGCCGGGGCTGTTTTGCCGGTGAACTTTCCTCGAGGGCAATGCCAGTGGCATCTTAATACCTGGAAGGAGATCTACCCTTTGAGGACCGGCCAGTCTTATAAGACTTAGGTTTAGTTACCTGAGATCCATGGGAGGAAGATGAAGCCCTTGAAGATGTCGATGCAACTGACATCGTATCTGCGGCAAAAAGGGTACCGAGTTTTGCAGCTCTATTCTGCAGGCCCCTCTTGGTCATCTTTCTGCAGGAGAGACACTCTGATGGAGAATGGTCAGGACCTAAACACTTAAGACACCATTCATGGGTGTCGGCGACGGATATGATACTGCCACATTTAGAACATTTCTTGAAACCACTAGCTGGTTTCTCCATGTTTGAAGAAAAGTGGGCCTAGTGCCCAAAATGGCGCCTAGCCCCGAGAGGGGAAAGGCTCCTGAAAGAAAAAAAATCTTTTAGAAAGCTAGGTTTTTGTTTTTTTATTGTTTTGTTTTTTAAAGAAAAGAGAACTGGCGGTACCGGTAAGCGTCGAATGAAGGCAGACGCGACCACAAAAAACAAAAGAATAAGGATACATTTTTCTGCGGTTACAGGGTATGTTTCCTGTCGGCTCCACAGAAAACGAAAAACTGAAGAGGGAGAGTTGGAAAGGCAGGAAGGCAGCACACGCAGGCGCTGTGGGATACTCCCAAAAGCTTTCCTATTGGATGCTGGGGAGCATTCCCGCGCAGGCTCCATCGGTACCGACGATACCCATATGTGAAGACTACATTCCTGCTTGTTCCTGGAGATTGGAAACTACAAGCTAGCTAAGTCTGACCTCTGTGGTGAGTAAATTAATATAAATGTTGCTAAAAACAGAAGATAGAGAGGTTTCTGGAAGCCAATGGATTGCAGGATCTTAGGCAGCATGGTTTTACTAGAGAGGCAGGTCTCATCAGACAAATTGATTCATTGCTTTGATTGAGTGATGTGAGTTGGATTGAGGGACAGCTCTTGATGAGGTGTTCTTAAATTTCAGTAAAACCTTTGACACACAGGCAACTTAAAAATTGAGCCACTACGAATGGCCACTAAAGTGACAGACTGTGTTAGAAACTGGTTGAGTGGGAGGCAACAAGGGGTATAGGTCAGGAGTGGGGAACCTGCGGCCTTAAGGCCCCATGTGGCCTTTTGGAGCGTGATGTGCGGCCTTCTGTGGCCTTCTTAAACAAGTTTTCATATTGTTATATATATATGACATTGATTAACATTTGTGAACTAATTTTGGCAATATGGCGATTCCGCTAAGAGATGATTCTCGGTAAAAACCATTATCTGGCCTCGATAAGGTGGTATCACTTATCTAATTGTAGTTCTTGGAGGTGATAAAGAGGTCGCCCGAAATATTCGTTGCCGGCGACGTCGGTACGGGGAACTGGCGATACAGATAACAGATGCTGACAGACGCAGAACTGGCATGGCGTAACATCACGCCTTCGGATAAATATATCACGATGAGACTTGGAGGAGAATGCGGAGGAAGAGTAAGGGTTGGATTTTGAATGAGAGAACGCATTAGCGAATCAGTTTGGAGTTCGCGGTGAAGCGTAGTGGTCGCACGTGCGAGTTGAAGCGTGTCACGTAGAGGAGAGTGTGCCTTGGCACATGTAGGACGTAAAACCACGGTACGAGGAGGTACCTGGTGTGTGACGTTGAATAAATTCTCAACATTTTCGTTCAAATTTATATATGAAGAAACAAATTCATGATTGCAACAAAAAAGAATTGGCGCTAGTTTTGAAACCAAAATTTATTCTCCACCTTCTGGCAACACTGTGGTGACAGTTACTAACTGGCTAGCATAGAGAGTGCAGAGTTTGTGGTACCTTCCTTCAGAGTGTGTTTAGAACATAAGAACATAAGATATGCCATACTGGGTCAGACCAAGGTCCATCAAGCCCAGTATTCTGTTTCCAACAGTGGCCAATCTAGGTCATATGTACCTAGCAGTTTCCCCAAGAGACACAAGTTCCACAATGCTTGTACTGGGTCAAGCATTGATATCTTCGGTCACTTCTTAATAATGGTTTATGGACCTTTCCTCCAGGAACTTGTCCAAACCTTTTTTAAACCCAGCTACACTAACAGCCTTTACTACATCCTCCGGTAACAAATCCCAGAGTTTGATTACACGTTGAGTGAAAAAATGTTTTTTTTTATTAGTCTTAAATAGTTTACCCTGTAGCTTCATTGCATGTCATTGTTTGTCATTTGATTACATTTTTTTTTTTTGCTTTCCATCATGTCGAAAAAAACAGAAAGGTCACTGAAAGAAGAACACAGTGTTTAACGATGAGTGGGAATTGCAATACTATGTTGTTTCTGAGAAACATAGAAACATAGAAACATGATGACAGAAAAAGACCACATGGCCTATCTAGTCTGTCCTTCCATAACAACAACTACAACAGAAGGATAAAATGAGTTGCTTGCTCTGTGATTCTGTGATTTCAACGGTAAAAAAATACAATGCACATCAACACTACTCATAAGGACAATAAATACATTAAGCTAGAAGGTGAAACCCGAAAGATTGCTTTACAAAAATTGAAAGAAGGGAAGCAAAAGTAGAGGCAGTTATTCCAATCAGTGCAGAGTATCGGAAACGCAACTACAGAAGCTACTTAATAAAGTGGCATGTATACTTGGGGAAAAAAGGTAAGCCATTTAGTGATGCGGAAATTATAAAAGATTGCATCGTAGAGGTTGTAGGATGCTTAGATCCTGATAAGGTTAACAAATACCTGATAAGGTTGAATTCTTTCAAGAACTAATGCTGATCGGCAGCATGAATTAGCACTCAATGTAGTAGATCAACTGAAAGAAATAATCCAAAAAGAAAATGTGTACTATTCAATAGCGCTGGATGAATCAACTGATTGCACTGACTCAGAGCAGGTATTGTATTTTGTTTCCGCCATAACTAAGGATTTTTGTGTTTACGAAGAGTTTCTTACTCTGAGCACTCTAAAGAGCAGAACGCGAGGAATCGATGTGTTTAACGATTTTAAAGACAAATGTCATGAATTCGGACTGAATCTGGCTAATTTAGTAAGTGTATGTACAGATGGTGCACCTTCTATGACAGGGAAGAACGAAGGCTTTATCGCACAACTTAAGAAAGAGGTTTCAAGCCAAAATGATCTTCTCTTTTTATTGCATTTTGCATCAACAAAGTCTCTGTGCCAAATCCGTTTTAAATGACACTTTGCAGAAAGTCGTAGGAATTGTGAATTATATTCGAGCAAATGCAACGAGACATCGACGAGATGCTAATGATGGATAATGAGGTAATTAGTGTTGATTTGTCCTACCATTCAAAAGTGTGCTGGTTATCACAAGGACAGGTTTTAGTCAAAGTTTTGTATTTGCGTGAACAAATAATCCAATTTTTCGAGGCAAGGAATGAACACTGAATTATCATGCGAGGAGTTTCATAGCAATGTTGCTTTTCTGTGTGATATAATGACAAAATAACTTGAACGTTTCACTGCAAGGTAACACCAAGTCTATATATGATATGTGGTGAGAAATAAAAATATTCAGAAAAAAATTAACATTTCTTAAATCACTTCTTGGACGAAATGAGCTTCCTGAAGAGCACTTCTCTCACCTAGTAAAAATGATTAATTACGAAAAATATTCTTTTGAACGTGTCAAACTATATGAATCGATTATAGAATCGCTAATCAAGGAATACAATGAAAGGTTCAGAGATTTTGAGAAGCATGACATGACCCTCAAATTGGCTTTTCAACCTCACTTAGTTGATTATCTGAGGCCCCAGAAAAGCTGCAGATGGAGTTAATTGAGCTCTCGGAAGATTATATTCTGAAGTCGCTGTTTGACAGCAAAAAAGATCCCATTCAAATATGGAAACATGCAGTCGAATATCCTCACCTCAGGGAACACGCACGATGCTTGCTCTCCTGCTTCTCAACAACATATCGCTGCGAATCTACATTCTCCTACTTAACACAAATAGTTAAGACTACGCACATCCACGTTGCAGCCTGATATATCACTGCTTTCTCGTAAAAAACAATCTCAGAAGAGTCACTGAAAGGTCAGCAGCTAGCTTAGTAGTTTAAAATAACATATAAATATTTGTATCGAAACATTGTTAGTATGCACTCTGCCGTATGGCAGTATAAGATACTTGGAAAGGGTTAATTCTGTATAAAAGCTAAATTAGTATTAAATTATTTGCATTTTGCATTAAATTTGGTTTTGGTTTGGTTTTTTTTAGAATGTGGCCTTCTTGGAAGGATGTTAGCTCTCATGCGGCCTTCAAATGAGAAAAGGTTCCCCAACCCTGGTATAGGTAAATGGAGCTCAGTCTAAGAAGAAAGATGTTACCCATGGTGTGTCACAGGGATCTGTGTTTGGCCGATTCTTCAACATTTTTGTAGATGATATTGCAGAAGGGCTGTCATGTAAGGTTTGCCTCTCAGTGGACGATATGAAAATATGCAATGCGGTAGACACCCAGAAAGGGGTAGATAACATGAGGAGGGGATCTAGCAAAGACTGAAGAATGGTTGAGAACTTGACAGCTGAGATTTAGTTTTAAAAAAGCAGGGTCACTCATTTGGGCTGCAAAAATTAAAAGTAGAATACAGCATAGGGGGTGAAGTACTTCTATCTACAAAAGGAGAGCAGGACCTGGGGATAATTGTTTCTGATGATCTTATGGAGGCTGAAGAGGTAGAAATAACAGAAAAATCAGAAGGATGCCTGGGGGCACTGGGAGTGAACGACCAGCAAGAAGGTGGTGGTGATAGTGCCTCTGTATAAGTCTTTGGTAAGACCTCATTTGGAGTACTGTATGCAATTCTGGAGACCATGCATTTAAAAGGATATAAACAGGATGGAGTCAATGCAAAGGAGGACTACTAAAATGGCCAGTGTCTTCATTATAAAGCATATGGATACAGACTTAAGAATCTCAATATGTATGCTTCGGAAGAAAGGTAAGAGAAGGGATATATTTATTTTTTAATTCTTCAACACCCAGGGATGTATGCCATCCAGTCCAGGTGATTTGCTACTTTTTCAGTTGGTCAAAACGTCCTATTACATCTTCCAGGGTCCACGTAGATTTGTTTCAATTCCACCAATTCATTACCTTTAAATATCATTTCTGGCATGGTTATCTCCCCTACAGCTTCTTCAGTAAAGACCAAAGGAAAGAATTCATGTATATTCTCTGCTATGGCCTTGTCCTCTCTTAGTGTCCCTTTAGTGACTCCTTTCATCTAATGATCCAACTGACTCCCTCACAGGCTACTGGCTTTGAATTATCTGAAAGTTTTTATAAAGAGTTTCTGCTTCCATGACAAGCATCTTTTCAAATTCTCCCTTTGTTTGCATTATCAGTGCTTTGCATCTAACTTGTCAGTGCTAATGCTATTTCCTGTTTTCTTCATTCAGATCCTTTTTCCCTTTTTCAGAGATCTTTTTTGGTCATAACAACCTCTCTCACCTCACTTTTAAGCCATGCTAGCAGTATTTTGTCCTTCCTTCCACCTTTTTTACATCTGGTCTGGGCTTCCAAGATGGCATTTAACACTGTCCAGGCCTGCTTCATTTTTTTTTTTTTTTTTTATTTATTTATTTATTGGTTTTCTATACCGCACTATTTTCATCAGCGAAGTTCACAGGTAACAAGAATTGTGCAATGCAGAACAGTCTAACATTGAACTTACAATAAACAGAGAATTTAAACATGGTGAACAGGTGAACTATACACACTATATACAGATTAGTATCCGGGATTCACATGAGATTTTGGCATTATTTACAAAATAGGCAGTAGGACTACATACGCATACATAAACAGTATGACTATATACCATACATAATCGTGTTAATCCGGGGTTCCCGGGGGGGGGGTTATCGGGGGATGTTAGCTTAAGTGAACTGATTGTGGTGCGAGAGGCGGTTGTAGTCTCCCTTTTGAAAGTTAAATACTAGAGCAGCCGGTTTCCTTACTGTTCTCTCCCTACTTATTAAATAAAATTTTACTCATCATGTTAAGATCACTAATTGCCACATGGTCCCAACACTGTCACCTCTCATACCAGATTCTATTTTGTATTAAGAATTAGGGCCAAAATACCTTCCCCTCGTGTCTGTTACTGAATCAGCTGCTCCATAAAACGGTCATTTAGAAACTATCTTCCTAGAATGTCCTGATGTGAAATTTACCCAGTGAATACCAGACTAATTGAAAATGTGCATTACTACTGTGTTTGCTTTACTATTTGCATTATGTACACACAGTTGCCACATTTGCAACAGTGTTTCTTTGTTATTTTACTATGCTTACACTTTTGAGGTATTATATCCACAAAAATATTCATGAAGAGTTTCCATGTGATCATTTCATTGGGGATATCCGTCATTTTATTTATTTATTTATAAGGATTTGTATACCATCTTATCCTACAATCAAAGTGGTCACATCACAATTGGAGAATTACATTTAACATGAGGGTACTTAACAACATTATACATTGTACATTATAACATTAAGCACAGTTACTTACCTGTAACAGGTGATCTCTGGGAACAGCAGGAATAAGTCTTCACATATGGGTACGTCGGTACCGATGGAGCCTGCACGGGAATGCTCCCCAGCATCCAATCAGAAAGCTTTTGGGAGCATCCCTTGCACCTGCGCACTGCCTTCCCGCCTTTTCCACTGCCTCTCCTCAGTTGAGTTTCATAGCTAGCTGAGTCAAAAGAAGAGAAAGAGGAAAGGAAGATAGATAGATACAACTCCTAGGGGAGATGGGTGGGTTGTGAAGACTTATTCCTGCTGTTCCCAGAGATCACCTGTTACAGGTAAGTAACTGTGCTATCTCCAGGAACAAGCAGGAATGAGTCTTCACATATGGGGACTCCCTAGCTATAGATGCCAGGGGGAGATCCCATAAAATGCGTGTTCCTGAATCAGGACTGCAGTGCCCACACATGGATCTCCGGCATCCCATGAGGGATGGTGGGTAGGAGTTGAAAGGAGAGCAGCTGTAAGAAAAAACAGCAAAGCTAAGGACTACAGGAGAGGAGTCCTTGGTATGTATGATAAGTACCATTAAAATTAATTAATGAACAATAATAAAATGGATCTTACCTACTGGATTGTAGGAAGTAGATAGCGTGATGGAGTCTACTGGAGATTCAGTAGAGGATCCTCAAGGTGACCTCACAGCAGTGAGGGTGAAGGTCCAAATCTGGAATTGGCAGGTGACCCAGGTGTCAACTGGGGTAGTAGTATAAGAACGGTAGGTCTTCAGTGGAAAGCTTTATGGAAAAATGCTGAAAACTCTTTTAGGTACAGGAGTAAAAGAGGAAGACTGACCGATTTGGACAAGTAGCCTAGTCCTGGAGGGAAGAAGGGGTATGGAAAAAAGCCCGCATTCCCAAGGAGGACAGATGTGTGAAGGGCTGAAACCTTAGAACTACTGAAGATCTACACTATCTTTCCTAGCTGGTGAGAGATAGGAAAGATATTGAAGCATGATGTTTCAGGGATAGCGAGACCTAGAGTAAAGTGGAGCTGTTAGTACCACAGTAGTGGTTGTGTGCATAACAGCCCCCACATACCGAGGGACAATATGAAGATATGCCAGCCCACTGTCTGGAACCTCTAAGAAGGTAAACCTGTATAGCATAGACAGTTAGGGAGATGGTATGTAATACATATCTACCTATAAAAAGCATCTCGACAGATACATATATAGAAGGATATAGATATATATATATATAAATATAGATATATATATAGTGGCATAAACCTATGCACACACAGCTTACAGACATATGTATGTATAGAATATATAGAGATATATACATACATGAATATGTAAGTCTGAAGATACATGTCTGCAACTAAGCCCCATGAGAACATTCACATGAGAGATGTGAAGGAGAAAGATTCATCTAATAACAAGAAGGTGGAACCTACTTGAAAAGATATATAGAGAATCTATTCCTCCGGGCTAAGAGGGTGCAGGAATGCTATTCAGTGAAATAACCAGGATGGTTGCGTGAAAAAACAGAGGATAATATCAGTCTGTAGAGAGCAAGTCGTGAGTTCTGTAGAACTCTGACATGGTAAATGGACAGAAAACGCATAGAAGGAGATACCAGGATGACCCACTGGAGGGACACAGGGGTATCATGCGTTACTGGTAGAATATGTGCTGTCCATGAGGAGTAGGACAGCAGGAGGGCAAGCTGTAAGGAAAAAAGAGCATATTCCTGCAGGATTGGGAAACTCCTTGGACATTCACGCAGAAAAAGCTTGTGTCCTGTATTATAACAGGAGACAACAGGGTGTGGAGAACCCTCACAGTCATGGGAAATGACTGATAAGCCTTTTCTACTATACAGAATAGCCATCAGAGACAAAGTTCAATGCTCTCTAGCAAGTGCCCATAGTAGAAAGCTTCTCTGAAGATTACAGAGAGCATTATGCAGGAGAATTAGGAGATAAAACGGACTGTAGGTCAGCTGTGTTGCCACATCCAAGGAAATGGAGATGGCCAGAAAGAAGATAATGTGAGAAGCCTGAAGTGAGTAGGATTATCCAAGATAGATGAGGACAATCTTGGAATCACTACTAAGGCTAGACAGACTGGAAACTTGTGGGAAAGTACCAGTACATTCCTGCATGAACAGCAACTGAAGGAGACAGCAGAGAGAATCTGCCTGTGAAACACAGAGAGAACAGACATAGGGAGAGGAATGGTCCTGTCCATGTCTGATAAGCTGTCCAGAGAATTTAGTCAAAGAAAAACTCTACACTGAAATGAAGGTGTACAGTATGGTACCACTCATTCAGGAAAAAAAACGGGATGAGAGGGTAGAAGAACAGGAACTGAAGGGTGACTTACCATATGGTGAGTCAGCTGAAGAAGAAAATGTTCATGTTGGGACAGAAACTATCATGGATAGTAGTTAACTTCTCTTCTTGGAAGGAAGAGGAGGAGAAATCTGTAACCCATAGACAAGAATATCCTGACAGCTGAGTACATCCTAAAGAAAGGAAGCCATGTGTAGAGCTTTAAAGAAAAAAAAAACAGTGAACAAACTTCTGCTAAGAAGAGGTTAACTGTAGGTTGCAACCTTTAGGAACCTATGGTTGCTGGGTATGCTTAGACTGGTTAGAGTTTAGATTCTTCAGACCAAGACGAGGTGTCCCCTGCTTGGGTACATCGGGATGATGGGCAGGAGAAGAGTGAAACCTTCTTTTCTTAGGGAAAGAAGGTTTGGTAGGACATTTCCTACCTCCTGGGGAAGAAGGCGGCTTAGGATGGTTCCTAGAACCAGGAAAGTCAGTGGAGCAATGAGCAACCTGACATAAAGCCTCCTTATTGAAGAGATTTTCTCCAGTACAAGGAGAATTACCCAGTGTGTGTTGTGCCCATCTGCTCAAGTCTGAAGCTTGGAGCCAAGCTCTACGACGTGCTCCAATGGCAATAGCAGAGGATCTGCTAACAGACTCAAAAGAGTCTAGAGAAGCATGAGAAAGAAACCAAGAGATATTCTGGCTATGACTAAGAAGCAAGGAATAGTCTGCAGCCTTAGGCTCTGATAAAAAAGGAGTCAAAAGAGATAATTTCTTTGTGACCTCCTGGAGAGATAGACTCATATAAAATATATAAGAGATAATCCGTGATGCCAGCATAGATGTTTGGAAGGTTTGACGTCCAAAGGCATCAAGTGCTCTAGATGCACGACCTGGCGGATAAAAAGAATGCTTCTTCTTGCTTTTTACCTTCCTCATTGCTGATTCCACTACAATGGAATGATGGGGAAGTTGAGTTTTTTGAAACCCTGGAGAGGGGGGCACCTGATACAGAACATCAGTTGCTGTAGAAGGTGAGGAAACCCTTAAAGGTGTTTCCCATATTCTCAGATGAAGATCCTGCAAAGAATGATGTAAAGGAAGCATTATATTTTCCTTTTCTGCAGGAGAGCCTCGAGTAGGATCACAGCCAGGGATAGGAATAGCAAGAAATATTGCCATGTCAAGGAGAAATTTCTGAAAAGAGGGATCTCCAATGGGAACTATCCCTGAGCAGGCTAAGGTTGAAGGAGCAGCCTGAGCACCAGAGGATGTACTGGTCTGGTGCAGAAAAAGAACCCCACTAGAAGGATAGTGGTACTGGCAGTGACGATTTGAGGCAGTGAGTACTGCATCGTCCATGCCAGGTATCGATTCCAAACTAGGCATAGAAAGGATCGATGGTACCGATGTAACTGCAGGAACCGACATCGATACCGATACCGGTATCTGAGTTGGAATCGGAGACGGTAACGCCATCGCAGCAGTCATCGGAGGCTGCTGAAGCGGTACCGAGGGAACCAGAAACGCTTGGTGAATATCCTCGGTACTGCGTATCCGGAAACGATAAGGGTCGGTTCCGAGACGCGTCGGTACCCAGTCATCTAGACTAGATATCGATTCCAGACTCAGCATCGAAGGGAGCGAGTCTATCGATGCATGTCTAGAAGGTACCGACGTCGGTGGTGGTATCGGCGATGTTGCCGATACAGGAAAGTCAATCTGGGTCGTATCGATCGGTCCCGAAGGTACCGAGGATGCCAGATGACGATCCCTGGTGAAGAGTAGATCACTCAACACCGGAGCCGATGCCGGGGTATCGGTACCGCTCGAAGTGGATGCCACCACCGAGCATGGCTCAGGTATGTTCTGTGAGGGGTGAGCCCCAGGAACAACCTGAAACCCCTGAAATGCTTTGGAGCCCGGAGACTCCCGCCGGGGTTTTAATGCCAATGGGGTCTTGAGGGCAAGGCCGGAGCCGTCATCATGCTTGGCATGAGACCTACCACTCAAGAATTGGCTAGTCTTAACAGACTGTTTGTGGGTTACCTGATCCTGTAGAGAAGAAAAGGCTGGTGCCCGCACTGCGGGAGGGAAAACGGTATCTAGGGAAACTCGAAAGAGGGAAGTTCTTCTCACAGTTTCGCAGCCTGATTGTTCAGGGGAAAAAGGGTCAGGACACAAACAGGTTAGACACCAGGCATTGGAGACTAAAAAGAAAACTGTGTTTCCACAGTGAAGACACTTCTTAGGGGAAGAAGGCTTCATGGAGGAGAGGCCTTGCAGGCCCAAAAAATTTAAAGGCAGAAACTGAGGGAAAAATCTCCCTGAGTTTAAGAAAAAGAAAAGAAAAACCCACCGGCGGTACCGGTGGCGGCGGAAGAAACAGCCGCGACCACAAGAAAACAAGAAATAAAGAATTAAAGAAAAAAGTTTCTGCGGTGACAGGAGAACGTCCTGCCGGCTCCGCGGAAAAACGAAAACTGAGGAGAGGCAGTGGCAAAGGCGGGAAGGCAGTGCGCAGGCACGAGGGATGCTCCCAAAAGCTTTCTGATTGGATGCTGGGGAGCATTCCCGTGCAGGCTCCGTCGGTACCGATGTACCCATATGTGAAGACTCATTCCTGCTTGTTCCTGGAGATTACACTGTACATTATATATTATATACATACATTATAACGACATTATACATCATACACTGTACACTATACATCATACATTATACATGAGGGTACTTAACCATATTATTCATTAAACTTATAGGTTTAGTTGGGGTGGGTATTAAGATGGTGGAGGTAGTTTTATTGAGGTAGTTGCATTAATGTTCGGGTGGAGTTTGTTGGTTGTCTGCTTGTTCGTAGGTTTCTGTAAAGAGCAGGGTTTTGAGGGCCTTGCGAAAGTCTTTGGAATTGGTCATTGGTTTTAATACTTCAACCTAGTTATGTCATTATGTTAATTATTACATTAAACTGGAAATCCCTTTTTTAAATACTGAACTAAACCACAACCAAACTGTTTCTCTGCTTTTCAAGCTACGTATTATGGCTTTTTTTATTTTATTTTTAATGCAATTTAATGCAAAACCTTTGAGCCAGAAATACACACTCAATCATGGGTCACACCACCACTTAAAAAAAAACAAGATCATATAACATCATTAAGTGCTATAAGTCCACAAGATAGAAGGGAAAATCCAAAAATACCACAACTAAGGGAACATGGCTAAAGAAACAGTAAAAAGAAAAGAGTAGGAAAAGTCCCCCAAACATTTCTACACCCATTGATCTTACACCAGGTTAGCCCTTCATCTGCTTAGCATCAAGGAAAAATCACAACTGAGAAAGTTTAAAAAAATCCTCTTATTCTGATAGGAAAGGACAGGTTTACAGGCAAATCTTAAATGGAATTTTGCTGCCAAGGCCAAGGCTTCGGTTCGGAGTTCCAGAAATCTTTTCCTACTGAGCTGCGTCCATTTGGAAACATCCAGAAAAATCTACATTTTCCCACCCAAGAAAATTACATCAGACTTTTTAAAGTACAAACCCAACAATGCTTCTTTATCTTGAAGAAAAAAACGAAGAAATTAATAAGGTAGCTCTGGCTTCCAATGGACCGCTCCAAATCCTCAGCTAAATTAGCCAGGTCCAGAGAATCTGTTGAGACATCCACCAAGGAGGATTCCACCTGTGAGGAGCAACCTTGGCGAACAAGGAGGGGGAGGGGGGAGATAATAGATCTTCTGGATGGGAGGTATACCAGCTTCTGGATAGTAAAAGGTCTCACTCAGGAACCTAGAAAATAGGTCCCTGGGGAAACCAAAGCAATCTGAGGGAAATTTAAAACCTGAAAGTTTAAGTTTCTGTTCTGGTTTTCCAAGTTCACAACTTTTCACTGAACAACCAACCTATCTTGAGCCAGAGTTCTTTGAACTTCTTGTAATTGCTTAATAGCAGACTGAAACCCTATTAGCTTTTCCTGTTGACCCTCCAGCTTCTTCTCTATGTTGTCCAGCCTAGGAGAACACAGAGCAGAGGTCTGAAGGACTTCAGCACATACCTTATAAATTGACTCTTGGGAAGTCCAGATGGAGTCCAAAGTAATCTCCTTCGGTCTAGCCAGCGGTAAAATAGATACAGAAGCAACAGCAGGAAGAGACAAAACTACAGCTGATGCTCCGCAACTGTGGTTCTTGGGCTGGGTGCCCTGTTGCTGTTGCCCCGAATAGGATTGGTAATGGCTCTGGTGAAAAGGCCCCTTCTTCCTAGGAAGAGTGGTCTCTTCCCCGATGGTTTCTTTCGGGGAAGGGCCGAAGATTTCCTTGAGAGCCTTTGCCTGGTCACAACCTCTACTTCTATTGCGGCCGTCTCGTCGGCCATGGGCTTTGTCATGCAGCACACCCTCTTGAAAGAAAAGAAAATGTTTTAAACGGAGAAAAAAACGTGCACAAGCTGCATTATTCAGAGGAACCAGCTAGAGGGAGCCAGAGCGACTTCAGAGACACTGAGGAGCCCCGCCCCGCTGGTCACAAGGTAATGCCAGCCAGCTTCCAATCCTCGAAGGCAGGAGTGCTTCTTAAGGAGAGTGTGGAAGACTGGAGACAGTTGGGCAGGAAGGAGTTCGGCAGGAGACAGGTCGGCAAGGAGGTCGGCCGGAAGGAGAGAGAGAAGAGCAGCAGTGGAGAAAAAGAAGCAGGCCAAGGAGGCAAGTCCAGCAAAAGCAAGGGAAGGATCACTTGCAGCGCAGACAGAAAGAGGTTAGAATGGAAACCTGATTACTCTACCGCTAGCAAACCACCCCGAGTGGAAGGCGATTTCCCTGGAGCTGAAGAAGGACCTGGGAAGGTCTCAGCTCAAACAAGAGAGTGAGAGCTGTTTGTCCAGAGAGGCGAAAGCATTGCTGCAACTGTAGTCTAAAGTCAAATGAGAAACAGCTGGAGAACCTAAGCCGTGCTGCACAGGCAAGCCAGAAGCTAAGCCGGTACAGGCCCAGACCTTTTCTTGGAGAAGGGACTCCAACCTCACAAGGTAAACCATACTTTCCTGGAAAAAAATTCCAGAAAGCTGCTGTATGGGAAAGACAGGCAGTAGAAGAAAACCGTTTGTCTGAAGGTTCCTACGATACAAGGTATGGAAAATGTTTACCTAAGAAGAAAGTTCTGAATGAAAAATGTTTATATAGAGCTGCTATAAAACCTCTGAATAAAGAGGAATCTTTTCAGTATAAAACAGCACATAGCTGACGCCCTAGGCTTAGCCCAGAACATTGGGAAGTGATACAGGAACTGTATAAAAAGCCTGAATATATTTTTCCTGAAAGCAGGGGCACAGATTCAGAGGCTTCAGAAGGAGCCAATGCAAGTGGAACTAGCAGGGGATATTTCAGATCCAGAAATGGATTGTACATACTGTGTTACAGGAAGCCTAGAATCCTTGTCAGGCTTGTGAGCTGTGTGACTTGCTGAATTGAACACTCTTGTTTTGTATAAATAGCACCAGTCCTGTGAAAGTAACAGTTTTTGCTTTAAACCTGAGTTTTTCTTTTCCTCACCTGAAGTAAGGACATTTTGCTTTATAGTTGTATTCCAATCATTTGAACCATTGCGAAGAAGGGAAATAAAAAGCCTTTATTTTTCCCACCACTCTGAGCAGTTGTTTTCATTGAAGATTGGTATCAAGGAAACTACTAGGACCAAAAGTCAATTGGGCCTTTGGAATACTTGCCAATCTCAACTTTATAATTTTTGTGTCTGACCTGCCCTGACCTCTACTAGCCACCAGGGTAGCCCTCACGACAGCTTGCACCCATTGCTCAAGGTTGTAGGTCTGCAGCCAGGCCTGGCCACGGGCCCCGATGATTGCTGTTGCTACCCGGGCTGCGGATTCAAAGCTGTCGTAGGCGGCCCGGGATAAGAACTTTGAACAGTCCCGGATCCCGGCGGTCAGGGCTTGGAACCTCTGGAGGGGTTCCCTGGGGAGGCCTGCGGAGAAGCCTGTCAGCTCTTGGATGAGGCCCTTGAGGTACATACCTATGTACAATTCATAAGCCTGTATCCAACAACTCAGCATGACCTGGAAGCACTTGTGCCCGAGGGCATCGAGGGCTTGGGCCTTCCTGCCTGGGGGAGCAGAAGAATAATTCTTCTGGCATTTGAGCTTTTGCATCGCGGACTCCATGACCATAGAGTTATGTGGGAGTTGTGATTTATGGAAACCCGGGCCCTTCTTGATGCAGTAGGTGGCATCAAGGCACCGACTGACCACCGGCACTGAGGCCAAGGTCTCCCACATCTGCGAAGAAAGATGCTCAAGGATGAGCTTCACCAGGACTGGGAGAGTCTCCTTTGGCAGGGACTCATACTGGAAGATCTCCAGTTCTTCGGTGCGCAGGTCCTCCTCTGACTCTGTCGGTACCAAAAGGGCCCAGGCCATATCCCAGATGAAGTCGTGGAAGGCTATGTCCTTGGGAGGGGAATGGCGCTGGAGCTCTGGGAGAGATGGCACCGAAGGGATGTCTCGGTGCCGAGAGGTCTCGGGGGCAGCCTCGCTGTCGGTCTCCCAATCAGAGCCGGAGGGCATTGAGGACTCCGAGGCTCGGGACTCCTAACCCTTGAGGCACTGTTCCCGCTAAGCTGTGCATGTGTGTGCACGCGCACACACCTCGCCGAGCAAGCGCACATACTTTACAACAGAGCGCACAAAAATTACGGTTCTGATTCTGATAGAAAACAATACAGACGTCTTAATATTTAAAAGTTGTGATTGTAATTACTATAAATTTTCCGCTTCATTTAGTAATCGTCTATTTTCATTTAATTTGATTAAAATCAATGTGGTGTACACACTGTATTCTGACGTGTAGTCACATTTTAAAGTATATAACTCAGAGTGTCATTATGTGGCGCACGAAAATTTAACACTCCTTCAAAAGCTGCACAGCTGATATTTTATGCACACACAGACTACAGAAAATTAGAGGGAACATTGCCTTGAGGCCAGCCAACAAGATTAACTCTCGTAGCTTTAGGAAAGCCAAAGAAAAAATTCCAGCCTCAAATTGGAATGTTACAAGATGCTCAAGGATCCATGTTGAATGATGCTGAGATGATCAAGAAAACGTGCAAAGAAAATGCAGAGCTATTATATGATAAAGATCAAGTGAGCCAACAGCTATTTCAACCTGTACCTTATGATCCGTAACCATTGATGATGAAAGTAGTCGTCAAAGCAGCATTGAAAGCCTTATCAAAGAACAAAGCACCAGGCATTGATGGCATTCCCACTGAAGTATTACAGCAATCGGATGCAGCTGTTACCATATTTACAAGGCTCTGCCAGGAAATTTGGAAGACAATATCATGGTCTACTGACTGGAAAAGATTTGTGTTTATACCAGTACTGAAGAATGGTGATCCGAATTGACTGTGGAAATTATCGCACAATTGCTCTGATCCCACATGCCAGCAAGATTCTCCTCAAGATCATTAGGCAGAGAGTACAACCATATCTGTAACGAGAACTGCCTGAAATGCAAGCAGGGTTCAGGAAAAGGCAAGGAATGCGAGACATCATAGATGTGAAATGGATCCTTGAAAAGACTAAAGAATACCAAAGGGATAGCTATTTGTATTTTATTGACTACAGCAAGGGTTTTGACTGTGTAAGCCATGAGAATCTCAGGGCCACATTAAGCAGCATGGGTATACCAGAATACCTGATCATTCTCTTGTGCAACCTTTACATTGATTAAAAAGCAACAGTTCGAACAGAATAAGGAGAAATAGAATGGTTTAAAATCAGCAAAGGTGTACAAAGCAGCTGCATACTTTCCCCCTACCTTTTTAATTCATATGCAGAACAAATCAGAGAAGCAGGACTGTATGACGACAACAGAGGTGTGAAGATTGGTGGGAGACTCAACAACTTTCACTATGCTGATGATAACATTACTAGCTGAAAGTTAAGATTATCTGAAACGTTTGCTCACAAGATCAAGGAACAGTCTTAAAAATGGGCCTGCACGGGGGACGCTCGTGAGCCCGAGAAGGAATGGCCGCTTCCTAAAACAGCTCCGTCCCGGGAATCCCCCTACCTTCAGCTAGCGTAAGCAACTATAAGCATTTTCCCCCGTACTCACCCGCACAAGGTTGGAAACAACAAGAGGACCCTTCCGGGAGCGGGAGACAGCGATCGGTGGTGTCTCTGGTGGGCTGGGGGACAGGGAGTCTGCCCGCGATACCCTGAGCCGTCCTGCACAAACCGCACGCTGCTGCACAGAGCGCCGGAGGAACAGGCGCGGATCCCCACGATCAGAGCCAGGTTGCAGAGCTCTTCAACCGCGGCTTCCCGGCCGGACCCGCTCCTCCCCTACGATCTCGGGGGAGTGTGGGCAGGGGCTTGCGAACCTCCGGGCAAACAGACCACCGCATCGGGGGACAGAGGTCGGGCCTGGCGGTGAAGGAGATCGCTGAGAGTATTCAGGCCCTTCATTAAAGCAGCCAATCGCTGGTGGTCCCTCTGCCTCCCGGCTCAACGGTAAGATCGCAGCAGTCCCTGGAGGTGGTGAATGCCAATTTGGGTTCCCCAACCTGCAGTAGATTTATTCCCGGAGGCCTGCTGGAGAGGGCTGGAGGCCATTGCCACGTGCTCCTGGAACGCACAAGCTTCTTTGCGTTCCAGGCACTTTTGGCGGGAGCAATTTAATAAGGGGCCCAGAGCAGTACCAACTTTAACAAATTGCGCACAGAGTGCAGATCTACGGGGCTTGGAATCTCACTCAGACCTTCTGCTCTCCAGCTCAGCATTGCAGAGAACTGTCATAAGTATAGCTGACTGAACAGCAATGGAAATGCTAGCAGAACAGCCCTGCAACTACTGATCACTGCTACTTCGTTCTTCCTCTCTTGTGTGGAGTGCCATCTACTGAACAAGACTGGAACTTTATTTCATCTTATTTTCAACTGCCCCTAATAAATAGCTCATCACTGCTCTGAAGCCACGACTGGCGGATCTCATGGCTGCTAAGGCCAAAGGGCTTGAGACTCGAGATGCCGTGCGTGCCTCACAACGCCTGCAGGGCAAAACTGGAACACAAAACGCCTCACCCCGAAAAACTCTGACGGAAGGATCAGGGGACGAAACAGCGAGTGACCTCGAACAAGATACGATAGCTTCATCATCTCATGCGCTTTTACAGAGGGAACTTCGTAGGGGCTTTGAAGACCTAGCGAGTGAATTTCGCTTCATGCGCGAGGAAGTGATGAGTACAATGGCAGAACTCCAAACTGATATAAAAGACCTCGGCACGCGAGTGGAGGAGGTTGAGACCAAAATGGAGGACTATGATAGTACTCTGGTGGATATACAATGTACAGCTGATAGACAACGCTTACAAGCAATGGAGCTGACCTATAAAATTGATGATATAGAAAACAGATCCCGCCGCAACGTGCGCTTCCGAGGCGTACCGGAAGCGGTGCGGGGTGCTGAGGACCTGCAGGTAATGCTTCAGGCATTGATAAAGCAATTGCTTACGCCCGAGGAAGTCGCATCCCGGGGTCAAGGGATGGAGATTGAGAGGGTGCACCGTGCCCTGGGAAAGCCGCCGAACAACCAACCGCGGGATGTTATTGCTAGATTCTTGAGATATACGGATGCAGAGCTTCTGTTGCAGAGAGGCCGGGAGAAAAAGTGATTCACTTCCAGGAGGCAGCAGTGCACTTGTACCAAGACCTGTCGGCCTTCACCCTGGCCCGTCGCAGAGAGATGAAACCAATCACGGCGGTATTGAACAACAAAGGGATTCACTACTCTTGGTCTTTCCCCTTCCGAATGAACTTCCTCTTGGGCAATAAAAAAATTTCAGCCAAAGACCATACGGAGGCATGGAGAGCGTTGAGGCAGGCGGGCCTGGTGGATGACAATGCACTGCCGGAACCCCCGGCAGCCAGGTCCCCAGTGCTCGAAATGGACTCGAGTGGGAAAACCAACTTGAGACCCCTTGGACCACTCGAGAAACTCACCCAGGCAAAGAGCGAGTACTAATTAACTCTCTGGATACTTCTAAGCACTTGCTGTTTCATGTTTGCATAGTCTGTTTTGCATCACACTAATGGTTAATGTTCTAATGGTATACTGTTATCCTGAGGTTTCAAGAATTGTTTAGTGTTAAATGGGGGGGACGCGGACATTGTAAATGTGCTAAGGAAGGGAGGGTGAAAGGCACCTAAATTAGGCTTACACATGCTCCAAGGGGGACATTACATTACAGTACATGTTAGTATCTTTTTTGCATGGGGAACCGGATGGAGTAGGGATAAGGGGTTAGCTTTACCGTGTCCTGTCCTTCTGACAGGCAGGTGGTACAGCTGGGAGGGGAAGAGGGGTGGGATAGGAAAGCAGTACAGATGGGAATGATATGGGGGGAAGGGAGGGAGGGGGGGAGGGTTTTCTCAATAATTTCAATGGCTGGTAGGGAGGTGTGGTGGTGGCGGGGACTACTGTTGATAACTGTTAAGCGATGGGTGGACGAGAGGATGTTTTTAATGTATCAACTTAATGAGTATGCGGGGCGGGGGGGCTATGGAGGCGCAACACTTGATTAACCATGTTGAAGTTAATTTCTTTGAATGTGAAGGGTCTCAATTCCCCTGGAAAACGCTCTTTGCTGTTTGCGGAATTGAGATCCTTACGAGCAGATATGGTGTTTTTGCAAGAGACACACCTCCGTTCTAGCAAACAAGGGTGGTTAAAATGCAAACCCTACCATGAAGTATGGGTGGCTTCAGACACCAATGGGCGCAAGAAGTGTGGCGTGGCCCTCTTATTTCATCAAAGGTTATCCCTCAAGGTGGAAAGCGTTAAGAGGGATAGTTTGGGGAGATGGCTCTTACTGACTGTTCGCTTGGAAGGCCGTTTGCTGACATTAGCTAGCGTGTATGCCCCCAACACAGGCCAGGTGAAATTTTTTGCTCAGCTCAAAGCTCAGCTGGCCGAGTTTGCAACTGGCCCTATTATATTGGGTGGGGATTGTAACGTTCATTTGATCCCTCAGTTGGACTCGACGAGTAAGGTTGGGGGGATGTTGCGAGGGCCTAGTAAGGCACTGCGGAGTTTAATGCATGACTTAGGCTTGCGTGACGTATGGAGAGATACACACGAGGGGGAAAAAAGTTACACATATTACTCACCCGTGCAGACTATTTTCTACTAGATCAATGCTTGTTGGACGAGAAAATTGAAGCTGGGCACGGGACACTGACGTGGTCGGATCATGCTCCGTGCTGGCTCACCCTCCCAGCGGATTTTTGCAATGAGCACCATCAGCTCTGGCGCTTAGATATCCGTTTTTTTGCGGCGACAGCGTGCCGTTCAGGACCATGGTCACTTTCTAAATGAATTTTTTGAACTAAATGATACAGGGGAGGTTCCCCTGCCTATGGTCTTGGATGCCTTTAAGGCTACCGCGCGGGGTCACTTGATAGCCGAAGCAGCCCGGACTCGGCGGGCCTGGAAGCAGGAATCTTGTCAGCTAGAGGAGGAATCTCGCCGTCTTCAAAGGGAGCATGTCCGGACAGGTTCTAAACGTATCCTGTGCCAATGGCGGGCAGTGCAGGCTAAGTTGGGGGCCTGCAGACAGCGTGACTTGGATAACATAAGACGGAAAATGCGCCAAACTTTTTACGAGCGAGGGAATAAAGCCGGTCGGTATCTGGCCCTAAGGCTCCGACAGCAATACACCTCAAGGGTAATCCGTGAACTTCGAGATTCCCGGGGGCATAAGAGGGTGATTTCCAGGGAGATACGCGATATATTTGCCGAAGTTTTGGAACAATTATATAAAGCTGAGCCAGTGGACAGGCACCAGGTGCAGGAGTACTTACGTGCAGTCACGCTGCCACAGATGTCTGAGTCAGATGTCGCTCAATTAGACGCTGAATTCACCGTGGATGAGGTTGAGACGGCAATCCGGCGACTGAAATCAGGGGGGGCGCCCGGCACGGACGGCTTTCCCGCTGAATACTATAAAAAATTTAGAGCACAGCTGGCGCCGACCTTGATGCTGCTCTTTAATGAGGTGTTGAAGGGGGAGGCGCTGCCCCCTTCTCAGCGCGAAGCTCTTATTACAATGATACCTAAGCCAGGTAAGCCCCCGCAGGAGGCAGCTTCGTATTGCCCAATCTCCTTGCTAAACACGGATGTGAAAATTTTGGCGTCGGTGTTGGCTGCTCGACTGAACCGGATTCTCCCAGCTTTGGTTCACCCAGATCAAGTAGGGTTTGTCCCGGGCCGTCAGGCGGAGGATAATATCCGACGAATGCTACAGGTTATCCATGTGGCTAGGCAGGACATCCAACCGGCACTCTTAGTGGGAATTGACACTGAGAAAGCATTTGATCGTGTTAGCTGGGACTTCCTGTGGAGTGTGCTGGACACAATGGGGTTTGGCCCTAATTTCCAATGGTGGGTCCATTGCCTATACCAAGAACCTAGGGCTCGAGTCCATGTTAATGGGGGTCAATCTGCGAGTTTTCCGTTGGAAAGGGGCACTCGGCAGGGATGTCCTCTGTCGCCGCTGCTCTTCGCGCTTGTGATGGAGCCCTTAGCGCAGTGTTTTCGGGATCATTTAGATATAGTGGGTGTTCGAGCGGGCCCGGAGGAGTTTCGAATAGCGCTTTTTGCGGATGATATCATACTATCCCTGGGGGACCCGGCTGCGTCTCTTCCGGCCGCAATGCATCTTTTTGCTTCCTTCTCCCGGGTATCGGGGTTCCGGATTAATTACGCTAAATTGGAGATTCTCAATGTTGGGACCCTGGAAGCGGTCTGCTCCCAACTGAAGACCACATATCCCTTTCAATGGGTGTCAGGGGTCCTCCGCTACCTGGGCGTTAATCTAATGGTTGAGCGTGCGGCACTTTATAAAGAAAATTTCAACCCGCTCCTTCAGCAGGTTCGGCAGGACTTTGAGTCCTGGGCGCGGTTGATGTTGTCCTGGTTTGGGCGGATAGCCGTGGTCAAGATGGTAGCTCTCCCAAAGTTTTTATACCTTTTTCAGGTACTCCCTATCCCGCTCCCACGGGGAGCTTTGGCTAAGTGGCAAGCAATGCTTATGAAATTTATATGGGGATCACGTCGGCCCCGCATAGCGCGTCAACAGCTTTATAAGCAGACTCGCCGCGGCAGTATGGGCGCGCCCAACCTCCAGTGGTACTATATGGCGGCTCAGTGTCGCGCGGGGGTGGAATGGATGAACACTGACAGACCCAAGCGCTGGGTCCAATTGGAACAGCACCTCGCGGGGGGGGGGGGGCGGGATTGGGAAATAGACTATGGCTCGGCTCTAGGATGCGAGGGGGCAAGCGCCCAAATAACCCCTATATCCTGCACACGCTCCAATGCTGGGACAGGTCTTTCCGGCCTCAGGGGGCAGATTTGACTCCACTGGCGCCCATAGTGGACAACACTTTGTTTCCTCCAGGGATGAGTGATCAGGTATTCCGAATGTGGGGACATAAGGGACTTAGCCGAGCAGGGCAGCTGTTTGAAGAGGGACAGCTACGCTCTTTTCGAGCGCTTCAAGAAGATTTCGGCCTACCCGACAGTCATGTCTACCAGTATACGCAGGTGACACACTGGGTTCGGACCCGGGCGGTTCGATCCCAGGTGGCCCGGGACCTGTCGGATGTTGAGCGCCTATGTGAAGGGAGCACCACCACGAGAGGCCTTATTGCTGCTTTTTACTCCCAGTTGCAAGAGCGGCAGGCTGGAGGTGGCAGGCACAGGGAGCAGTGGAACCACGATCTGAATCTTCACTATACGGAGCAGAGCTGGGAGCAGGTGGAAGGTAGACTGTGGAAAAGCTTGGTGGCAATTAACGCCCGTGAAACTAATTATAAAATTGTTTATCGCTGGTACATGACACCCGACCGGATAGCACGTGCATACCCTGGGGCTTCAAGCTTGTGTTGGCGGAATTGTGGAATGAGAGGCACCTTGGCGCACGTTTGGTGGCTTTGTCCTCGTATTAGCACCTTTTGGAAGGGGATCCAGCACCGCTTAAAAGAATTGGTTGGGTTGCATATTCCCTGGGACCCCGGCATCTTCCTTTTAGGTGTGAATGTCCCGGGTGCCAGAACCCCCCAGCTCACCTTGATTCGACACGGCTTAAATGCGGCGCGGCTGGCACTAGCGGCTGCTTGGAAGCAGGCTCTGGCCCCCTCCTTCTCTAGTTGGTTGGAACGCATGTGGGACACGTACATCATGGAACGAGGGGTGGCGGCAGGAAAGCTTTGCCTCCCCCAGTTTGAGCAAGTATGGGAAGCTTTTGTTTTGAAGTACGGTTCATGATTGTGTAGGGGTTCCTTGCATTCCCTGGCCACGCTGAATTAGCATCAATATGGGAGGGGTTGTCTCCTGACTCCCCCGCCACTCCGAGCGTTCTGATATGTAGAAGCCCTCTCGCCACTCTCACTAGGCAGGCAGGGTCTTACTAGTGGGGGGGGGGGTGGTGAGGGTAAAGGAGGGACAGGGGGGGTGTAGGGGGGTAATAAGGATAGGTGGGTAGGGTGGTTTGGGGTTGCTACTAGGCGAGAACGGAGGAGTAGGGGGCAAATTATAATTTACCAAAGACAAAACAAAACAAAAAAAAAGCCCGTGAGAATTTTGCCTGTGAGTTCCCAACAGTTTCGCTTTGCATTGCATTTTGCTTGTAACTCATGATATGACTGTTTTATTGTAATTTTGTGTTGCCTTTAAATAAAAAATAAAAAAAAATGGGCCTGCACCTTAATGTAAATCAGAAAGATCCTGACAACTGTCAAAATCAATATGTTCATCGTTGGAGAAGAAATTTAAATAGTGGACAACTTTAACCTACTTGGATCAACTATCAATAAAGAAACAAGCAATCAAGAAATCAGAAGATGCATTGCTCTGGGCAGAATGGCTATGAAGGATCTAGACAAGATTCTCAAGAGCAGAGTTGTTTCTCTCCATACAAAGATTCAACTTATTCGAGCCATAGTATTTTCAATAATGTCATAGGGATGTGAAAGTTGGACAGTGAAAAACAGACAGGAAGAAAATTGATACCTTTGTATTATGGTGCTGGCGATGAAACCATGGACTGCCCGAAGAACAAACCAGCCAGTACTAGCGGAGATCAAACCTGAGCTTTCTTTAGAAGCTCAGATGACAAGACTGACTTTCATACTTTGGACAGATCATGCGAAGAGAGAGATTAATAGAGAAAGACATCATGCTTGGTAAGGTAGAAGGGTCAATGCAAAAGAGGAAGGCCAGCAATAAGATGGATCGGTACAATAATAGCAGCTATGGGTGCCACTCTGTCAATAATGTGCCGCATGACTGAAGACCGAACACAGTTTAAGACAACTATCCAGAAGGTAGCTATGAGTCAACACAGACTCAATGGCACTTAAAAACAATTCAAACACCAAGAACTGCTAAACCAAGACTAGGACACATTTTATAAAGGTGTACCTCAGGACACCAAGCTACTGTGACCGCAGAGTCAGCTCAACCCCCCCCAACCACCTCTACTATCCAAAGTTCCCATATTCAGGGAGGGCCTTCACAGAGCTTCAGTCAGAGAGCAGAGGCTCCCTTCACTCTGAAAACTAGGCAAATGGTTGTGCTAAGAAAACAGAAAAGCATTCTCAGGCTACATAATTTGAAAAAAAAACTTTGCAGTGCTTTTTATGTGTAGCAAAAACGTAGCTGTTTAATTACATAGCTTGGGTCTCTAAAGCGTAGTTACTCACCTGTAACAGGTGATCTCTGGGAACAGCAGGAATTTAGTCTTCACATATGGGTATCGTTGGTACCAACAGAGCCTGTGCGGGAACGCTCCCCAGCGTCCAATAGGAACGCTTTTGGGAGCATCCCTCAGCATATGTGCGCTGCCTTCCCGCCTTTCCAATTGTCCCTCTTCAGTTAAGTTTGTAGCTGAGTGAAAGGATAGAGGGAGAGAGGAAAGAGACAGAGAGATAGAGAGACAACTCCTAGGGGAGGGGAGGTGGGTGGGTTGTGAAGACTAAATTCCTGTTCCCGGAGATCACCTGTTACAAGTGAGTAACTACGCTATCTCCAGGAACAAGCAGGAATGTAGTCTTCACATATGGGGACTCCCTAGTTGAAGATGCCAGGGAGATAGCCCCAGGAAGATGCCACCTATAGTAAGGTGGGCCATGCTTCCTCCCATGGATCTCTGGCATCCCACCAGGGTTGGTGAGTAGGAGTTGAATTAGATCTGAAAGAGATTTTGAAGAACAGCTTGGCCAAAGAAGGCATCCCGATGGGAGGCTTTATCTAGGCAGTAGTGGGCTGTAAAGGTGTGTACCAAAGCCCAGGTGGCTACTCGACAAATGTCATCAATAGACACAGAGTGAAGGTTAGCCATAGAGGCTGCCATGGCTCTCACATTGTGAGCTGTGACATGGCCTTGAAGAGGAAGACTCTTACTCTCATAAGCAAAGGATATGCATTGTGCAATCCATTTGGATAGAGTTCTCTTGGAGACTGGAAGTCCCAAATGACTAGAATCAAAAGCAATAAAAAGTTGAGAAGACTTTTTATGTTGCTGTGTTCTCTGTAGGTAAAAAGCTAAGGCTCTTTTACAATCCAAAGTATGAAGGTTCCTTTCTGCATTAAAGGCATGAGGCCTCGGAAAGAATACAGGAAGATAAATTGATTGATTTAAATGAAAAGGCGAAACCATCTTTGGCCTAAAGTGTAGATGAGTTCTGAGAACAACCTTGTCATGGTGAAACCTAGTATAAGGAGGATCAGCCACTAAAGCTTGCAATTCACTAATGAGACATGCAGAGGTGATAGCAATCAAGAAGATGACCTTCCAGGACAAAAGCTTTAGGGTTGTAGTGGCTAAAGGTTGAAAAGGCGGTTTCATAAGCTGCCCGAGAACTAGGTTTAAATCCCATGCCACCGGTGGTGGCCTGATGGGAGGCTTTGTTAATAGAAGACCTCTCATAAATCTTGATATGAGTGGATGAGAGGAAATTAGTTGTCCATTTAGAGGCTTATAGGAAGCTGCAATTGCACTAAGATGGACTCTTACTGAATTGGTCTTTAGACCAGAATTTGATAAATGAAGTAGATACTCTAGTATCGATTCCAAAGGTATCATAAGGGGGTTTAACCCTTTCTGTGAACACTATATAGTAAAACGTTTCCACTTGAAGGCGTAAGAGCGTCTCGTGGAAGGTTTTCTAGAAGCTTGAAGGATATCCTTTACCTGCTGGGAAGGTTGAGGTCCTGAAGGTCTAAGCTTTCAGCAACCAGGTCCTGAGATGCAGGGACTGGGGATTCGGGTGCCATAGCATTCCGTTCTCTTGGGAGAGGAGATCTGGAGCATAGTCTAACTCCAGAGGTGCAGCTTGAGAGAGATGTAGAAGCAGGGGATACCACGTTTGGCGTGGTCACCGTGGCGCTATGAGGATCATACGACCTCTGTCTCTCTGAAGCTTGAAGAGTGTTTTGGGGACGAGGGGAATGGGTGGGAAGGCATAGAGGAAGTCGTGACCCCAGTGAAGAAGGAAGGCGTCCCTTGCCTGGCAATTTTGAGCCAGAATTCTGGAACAGAACCGGGGAAGTTTGGCATTCAGTAGACTTGAAAATAGGTCTATGTCTGGGGTTCCCCAGATCTGAAATATCTTGGCCACCTGGTCAAGGTGGCGAGACCATTCGTGAGGCAGCAGTACTCTGCTGAGTTTGTCTGCCCAAAGGTTTTGAATGCCTGGAAGATATACCACGAGAAGGTGAATTTGATGCTCTCTGGCGAGGGCCCATAGTCGTAAAGCTTTGTTGCATAACGACAGAGAGCCTGTTCCCCCCTGCTTGTTCACGTAGAACATAGCTACTTGACTGTCCGTTTGGACTAGGACTGTCTTGTAGCTGAGCTGGGCATGGAATACTCGAAGAGCTAGATAGATTGCTCTGAGTTCCAGGAGGTTTATGTGAAGACAAGCCTCCTGTGGAGTTCAGGTACCTTGGGTAGAGAGATGCAGGTGTGCTCCCCATTCCACCTGTGATGCATCTATTAGGGTGGCCTGGAATAGGAGTTGCTGGAAAGGAGACCCCACTAGAAGATTTTCCAGTGATTGCCACCATTGAAGGGACAAGATCAGTCATTGTGAGTTTGAAATCTTGTCCGACAGACGTCCTGTGGCCTGTGTCCACTGTGTGGATAGGGTCCACTGGGCTGCTTGCATATGAAGGCGAGCATAGGGAACCACATGAACCATGGATGCCATATGTCCCAATAGATGTAGTAGTTCCCGAACAGTTAGGTAGGACTTCACCGCTGCTTGAGAAGCTAGCTGCATTATACGAAGACAGCGGGGTTGTGGGAGAAAAGCCCTTGACTGTCTGGTATCTAGACGAGCTCCTATGAACTCTAGGGACTGAGACGGAGCAAGTTGGGATTTTGGGAGGTTTATAACCAATCCCAAGTATTGAAGGATTCGCATTGTGCGTGACAGTGCAGAGCTGGCTTCTGGAACCGTGGGACTCGAATGAGCCAGTCGTCCAAGTAAGGGAAGAATAATATCCCCAGAGTTCGCAGAAATGCAGCTACTACTGCCATGCATTTCGTGAATACTCTTGGTGCGGAAGCCAGACCAAAGGGAAGAACCCTTTATTGGAAATGTTTTCCATTGAAAAGGAATCGTAAGAATTTCCTGTGATCTGGATGGATCAGAATGTGAGTATATACATCCTTTAGATCTGGAGAACAAAGCCAATCCTGACTTTGAAGGTATGGCAGAAGAGTTCCCAGAGAAATCATTTTGAGCTTTTCTCGGAACAGATATTTGTTTAATTCTCTGAGGTCTAGAATGGGTCTCTGTCCTCCTGTTTTCTTTGGAATAAGAAAATAGGGGGTGTAGAACCCTGCACCTCTATTGCTCCTTGAGCAAGGAGTGTTGAGACCTCTTGATCCAGTAGATTGCCTGTAGAGGTTTGGGAATTGAACTGTCTTACGATAGTAGGAGGGGGCATACTGTGAAAATGAAGCTTGTACCCCCCTCTCCCACAATGGACAAAGTCCAGTTTTCTGCTGTTATTTGGTGCCATCTGTTGGTAAAATGACAACCTGCCTGGAATGTTTAGGGGTTCTGGATTTTTCAGAGGCAGGAAGGCTAGGTTTTCTATGAAGGAGTCAAAGCCCTTAAGGGGGCTGAGCCTGTGGAGCTGGTTGAGCTCTAACCTTTTGGCTTCTTTTGTCCGAATTGTTATTGTTGACCCTTCTGGGCAACTTGACCCTGAGCTTGCCCTTGCTGGGTATAGGGCGGATAAAACTTCCTCTTTTTGACTGAAAAAGGGTTTTTATAGGGTTTCTTTTTGGCTGGAGTGGCTGTAGATTTTGACAATCTATCTAAAGTGATACTGTCAGCATCTATCTCATTAGCCTTCTCCTGCCAATTCTTGCCAAAGAGGTTTTCTCCTGTGCAAGGGATGTTTCCCAATTTATCCTGTACCCAAATCTCCAAGTCTGATGCCACAATCCGACGTGCACCAATGGCAATAGCAGAGGTTCTGCTGATGCATTCAAAGCAGTCAAAGGCTGCACGGTTTATAAACTTGGAGACATCTTGAGCATGCTTGATAAGAGTAAGAAAGTCCTGTCATTTGTCCTCAGGGAGAAGGGGGCTCATAAGCTCCAAATCTCCTGTGACCTCTTTGAGGAACATTTCCATATATAAAATATATGAGCTGATCCTAGCTGAACGCATGGAAGTCTGAAAAGTTTGACGCCCAAAAGCGTCAAGAGTCCTGTATTCACGACCTGGAGGACTGAATGCATGTCTCTTTGCACTTTCCATCCTACGCATGGCTGACTCAACTACCATTGAATGGTGTGGCAGCTAAGTCTTTTGAAAACCAGGACATGGTGGAACTCGATACATGGTATCAAGTCTCCTAGAATGAGGAGATGTGGTCAAAGGTGTCTCCCACATTTTGAGCATCAAATCATGAAGAATTTCATGAATGGTCAGAGTGGCTGCCTCCTTGGGAGCCTTAGGGTATTGGAGAATTTCCAATTCCTTTGCTCTAGGTTCTTTTTCAGGAGCTACCGTGATTGAAAGGCCTTGGGCCACATCACGAATAAAATCCTGAAAAGACATTTCTTCCGGAGGAGACATTCTGCGCTGGGGAGAAGAGGAGTCTTCCGGGAGAAACACTCTGGTACCGGCAGAATTATCAGAGTCACTGGAATCGGAGGATTCGAAATATCTCTGATCCCGATGTTCATGCAAAGCACGGTCTTGGTATCGATCGAAGTTGGTACCGAATTGGTCCGGAACCGATCTGTCGATGCCAGAAAAAGTCAGCATGGGAAGGATTCCCACCGGGCCCGGTACCATCGGTGCTGGTACCAGTATCTGTACCGGTGCTGGTACCGGCATCGGTACCGGTGCCCATTGAACCACCGGTACCAGCACCGGTACTGGTGCCCATTGAACCACCGGTGTCAACGGTACCGTAGCTGTTAAGGAGAGCTGCACGACTGTGCTCGATAGCGAGGAATCTCTGGTCTATCGACGCTGCCGATACCTGGGTATCGGTACTGGTAAAAGTGGCCGGAACCCCTAAGCATGGCACCAGTAGTTCTGCCGAGGTCGAAGCCTTGAGAACATCCTGGAACCCCGTTGATGCTTTGGAGGCTGAAGCCTCCCGCGGGGCTCTTTTGCCGGTTTAGTTTCCTCAAGGGCAATGTCAATGGCCTCTCGATGCTTTGAAGGAGAGCTACCCTTTGAGGACCGGCTCTTATGTTTAGTTACCTGAGATCCATGGGAGGAAGACGAGGCTCTTGAAGACGTTGATGCAATGGACCTGGTATTTGAAGAAAAGAGGGTACCGAGCTCTGCAGCTCAGTTCTGTCTTCCTCTTTTAGTCATCCCCATACAGGAGGAACCCTCAGATGGAGAATGGTCAGGGCCTAAACATTTTAGACACCAGTCATGGGTGTCTGTGATGGAGATGGTACCGCCACATTTAGCACATTTTGTTTTTAAAACCACTAGCTGGGTTTTTCCATCTTTTGGGAAAAATGGGGCCTAATGCCCAAAATGGCGCCTAGCACCAAAAGCAAAAATTTCTGAAGAGAAACAGTTCAAAAATAGATCTTTTCTAAAAAAAAAAAAAAAAAAAAAGAAAATGTCCCACAATTAGCTGCTTTACAGATAATAGAACAATTTCTCCTTAAAAGAACTGAACACAGACGCTTGCCCACTCCTTTTCTCATCACTTTACACGTTTTGCTCTTTGTGAGAATTTTTTCTGTTTTAGAGAATTGTTCTACAAACAAGTTAAAGGTGTCGCTATGGGGTCCTCAATGGTCCCCGACATAGCAAATCTTTATATGTTCCACTTCGAGGAAACCTTTTTTAATATCTCATCCGTTTCAATCCCATATCGCTCTTTGGATATGGTATATTGACGATATCCTTATTCTATGGAAAGGGTCTATGGATACTCTCTCAGTTTCATTCATGGATTAATCAACTGGATGATAATTTACGGTTTCAAATGACTTACGATTTTGAACATATTTCTTATTTGGATTTACTTATTAGGAAAGAACGAGATTCTTTTTCTACTACTTTGTTCAGGAAACCAACAGACAGAAACACTCTATTGCACTACAAGAGTTTTCATAACCCATCACTCAAAAATAATTTACCAACTAGTCAGTTTTTGAGAGCAAAACGGATTTGCACTAAGTCTCAGGATTTTGAGAAGCAGGCTCAAGACATGAAAGAGAGATTCTTGGCAAGAAACTATCCTGTTAGTTATCTTCACAAGGCATACATTAGGGCTCGTGATACTCCTCGAGAAGAACTACTTAAGACTAAGACGCGCAAGGAAGACATTGGCATGGTCTGCCCTCTCATATACTCTTCCCAATCCAAAACTATTATTAAGATCTTACAGAAAGAGTGGCACTTGGTGCAAACTCTTCCAGCATTTCAAAATCTTAAACTTACCGTGGCGCACAAACGTAATATTAATTTACAAAACCTGTTAGTACCCTCTGCTTTTACTGAAAAAAAGTTGTTGTCAAAATTCAAAGGGCAATTTCAATGCGGCAGATTCTCAGTGTGTCTAAATTCATTACCTATACGTAATTCTTTTGTTCATCCTTCCACTAATCAGATTTTTTACATTGACGATTTTTCTAATTGTGAAACTAAGAATGTCATTTACATGGTTCAGTGTCCCTGCAAAAAACGATATGTAGGTAAAACTACCTGCCCTATACGAACGAGAATAATAGAGCACAAAAGTTGTATTAAATGTCAATTGGTTGATAAACCCTTAGTTCAACACTGGCTAGATGCTGGCCATAACATTGCGGATCTCAAGTTTTTTGTTATTAAAAAAGTGAAGGCTAACTGGAGGGGCGGTGACTAACAAAACCATCATGAGACTTGAGCAAAGGTTCATTTTTCATTTGGAATCCTTGGCACCAGCAGGCTTGAATTTAGATAAAGATTTGTCAGTTTTTCTCTGACTCACTATTTCAATTTAGCCATGCAACCCCTTGGTTGGGTATTTTAAAGGGTTTACGGGGGTTGTTTGATGGATTGATTTATTTTATTTTATTTATTTATTTTTTTCAATACCTGACTCATCTTTCCTTGTCTCCATTTTCCTTCCCCCTTCCTCTTCCCCCTCCCCCTTCCTCTCCCCCTCCCCTTCCCCCCCTTTCCCCCTTTCCCTTCCCCCTTCCCCCTTTCCCTCCCCTTTCCCCCTCCCCCTTTTCCCTACTCCCTTGCCATATTCTCATGGTGTTTTTATTATTTTTGTTTTTATTATTTATGGGTTTTTATAGTGCTTTTATTGGTTATTTATTCATTTTAGTCCACCCCTACTATATATTTTTACCCTTTATGGGGGTTGATTCATGGTTTTTTTTTGCCCTTGTACACACTTAGTTTTCTGGTTTTATCTATCCACACCATCTTCGTATGGTGGTTTTATGGATATTTAAGATATTTAAGTTATTTATTTATTTATTTATCGCTGGCACAATATGCGTGTTATTTCATCATACACAATGTTTTTGCCTATTCTTTGTGGCACATTCTACGGTGCTTAGTATTTGCCTCCTTTTTTGATATGACCGCCAATTTAGGTGTGCACTTGCCATTTGATTTTCAAGTCTGCCGTGCTGTACAGGGTTTACGATAAGGTCTGCAGTTACATTTATTGATTTTGTTGAAATACGTTTTGAGATATATTAATTTGCTTGTAAGTTTATTCCTTTTTTGAAATCCTCTCTCTTCGTCCCGCCGGTAGTTGTCCCCGCCCCCTTTCCTTGCCTTATCAGCGCATGTGCTGGCGTTCCTTCTCCCTCACTGCGCATTAATAGTGTTCTGACGGCAGTTACTTCAAGGTAATTTCTTCTCCCTTTCTGACATTTAGGCTTTTCATCAATATTTATCTTCTTTTAAAGCCACAAAAGGAATTTTTAAATATGGCTCTTTATTCTATATCTACACGGCCAGATGTATCACTTTTAATGTTTCCTTATTCTTATAATATACGTTTCATTTTAACGGCATACCCAGCGGTTTTAAGTCAAATGCCTCGTCTTTTAATTTGCATTTTATGCCGTTGATGCTGTCCATATAAAATGTCACTCTTTTTTAAATATCAGGCCTCTTCCTTTTTTAGTTTCTTTTTTTAGATTCTATTTTCTTCGGTTTTGGGGCTATATGCATACTGGTTTCATGGTACCACATACCCTTAAGTTTTATTTCAATGCATTTCCCATTGGCTACATTAGCTATATGTTTACCCTTCCTCCAAACACAATCATTGCCTCAGTAGTTTGATTGTTTTGTTGAGAATATGTTAGGTTTGGTCCATATGAGAAGCCTCTATGCATTTTCATTTTTTTGAGTCACATATATTATAATCGTTTATTGGTCCGTGTAATAATCACTGCAATCTTAATTTGTTTTTTACCCTGTTATTTCCTTGTTTTTCAGGTCGATCTGACCTCTAGTTTACCCATTGGCTCACTCCTGCTACAAATATAGTTATGTGTATATATTTCTTTTGCAAAAATTTCCTTGTATCATTTGTTATATTATATTATCTGACACTTCAGTTATGTTTATTCCATGTCTTTTTCCTCCTCTCTTCTTGTTCCACCTTTTGGTTTGACACATTTATTTATTCATAATTTCATGCCATGTATTTTAGTATATGTTTTTAATTGGATTATTTATGTTTTTTAGTACCATTTTCTAATTTAGACACTCTCAAAAACAGCGTGAAGTAAGATTATTTTATCGGTCCTCAACAGAGGTTGGTATCTATATTTATTTATTTATTTATTTATTAGTATGGGCATATGTGTACAGTTTTTACATTAGGTCCGAGCACACATGTTTTAATGATTTCTTTATATTCACTATTATCTCTATATTATTTTAATTCTGGTTTGCATATTTATTGTTTTATGATACTAAGTATTATTGCATGTTATGTCTTTTGGTATATGTTTGGCTTGTCTGTTCCTTTATGATTTTAAATGGATGTATATTTATGTTTTTAGTTGTTTTTGCCTGGCCAGCCCCTGACAAAGAGTACGAAACACGGCCTGTGTCGGGCGGTCATAGGCTCAATAAAGGACTCTGTCTTTCCATCTGCTCACGCCTCTGACTGGTTGTTCTCTGCTCAGCATGATTTGTGCTTCCATAGTGTTGTACCGCCACATTTAGTACTTTTTTTTTTTTTTTAAACCACTAGCTGGTTTTTACATCTTTTGGGAAAAAGGGGCCTAATGCCCAAAACGGCGCCTAGCACCAAAAGCAAAAATTTCTGAAGAGAAACAGTTCAAAAATAGATCTTTACTAAAAAAAAAAAAATAAAGAAAGAACCGGCGGTACCGGTAGGTGTCGTGCGGAGGCAGGCGCGATCACAAGAAAACAAGTTTAAAGAAGAAATTTTCTGCTCTGACAGGGTATGTGTCCTGTTGGCTCCGCGGAAAACGAAGAAATGAAGAGGGACAGTTGGAAAGGCGGGAAGGCAGTGTGCATGTGCTGAGGGATGCTCCCAAAAGTGTTCCTATTGGACGCTGGGGAGCGTTCCCGCACAGGCTCCGTCGGTACCGACGATACCCATATGTGAAGACTACATTCCTGCTTGTTCCTGGAGATTATTAAACATACTGACTGATGGCACTGCATACTGGACTGGAAAGGCATCATATGTAAATACATATCCTGCACAAAACAAAGGAGAGGCCAGATGCTCACACAACAAGAAACAAAAAGTGATAAAGCAAACACAGCACTATGCAAATTATAACAAACATTATTTTGGTTTTATAAACTACTAAGGGTCTCACATACTTGAACATATATCTTGCATTCACTGAAATCTTTTCCCCAACAATGGGTGCAAAGTAGAACAAGGACATTTCTTTCAACATACAAAAAAAAATCTGATTTTGGAGTCATCTCAGAGATAAACAAAGAAACCCACTCTTAAATAAACGTTTAGTTACAGAGAAAAGAGAAATTAGACCTTACCTGCTAATTGTCTTTCCTTGAGTTCTCTCCGGGCCAGTCCAGGTACAGTTGGGCAGTACCAAAGCAGTACCTAAACTGGGGAGGGTCCCGCGAGCCCCGCTATAATGGCCGAGGCCCCAACCTTAGCATCTCAGCGCGCCTGTACATCTAACCTATAATGCTTCGTGAAGGTATGCAGAGAGGACCAGGTTGCTGCCCGACAAATATCCGCTGGCGGAATTAAGGCCATCTCAGCCCACGAAGTCGCTTGCGCTCTAGTCAAATGTGCCCTGAGCTCTCGCGGAGGCATCCTACCCTTTGCCTCATAAGCCCCCGCTATCGCTCGCTTCACCCAACAAGCGATAGAAGCCTTATCCCTTGCGAGGTCCTCCAAACAGAACAAACAATCGATCAGACTTCCGAAACGGTTTCGTTCGCCGAAGATACTTCCGCAACAGATGACCCAAATCCAACCTTCGCAGGGCACAGTCCAAGGAACTGCTGCCCTGAGACCAAAAGGTAGGCAGCAAAACGGGCTGGTTCATGTGAAACCCCGAGACCACCTTCGGCAAATATGAAGGGACGGGCCGCAGAACTACTTTCTCCTCCGAAAAACGCGGATACGGCTCTCTACAGGATAACGTTTGCAAATCGGAAATCCTCCGAGCCGAACACAAGGCCACGAGGAAGGCTGTCTTCCAAGACAACTCCCGCAGGTTGTCGAGAAGCTCAGACTCAAATGGCGGTCCCGTCAAAGCCTCGAGAACTAAATTCAAATCCCACAGAGGCACCACGAGCCGAAGAGGCGGACGGATATTCCTAGCCGCCCGAAGGAATCTCTGCACATCCGGGTGCGACGAGAGCGAGAAGCCCTGCACTCGACCTCGAAAACAAGCAAGAGCGGCTAAGTGCACCTTGAGTGTGTTTAAAGCGAGACCTCTTTCCAGACCGCTCTGAAGAAACGCTAGAACCTCCGGTGTAGTAGCTGATAAGAATGCAATAAATAATACCCAGAGTCAGGCAAAGATTCAAGCCAATTTAATGTGCACAGACTCAGATTGCAGTAGCATTCAAAATGTTCTGAGCCCAGAGCTCAGAAAAATGACAGTTTATATACTTTTCTTCTCCAGTCTAATACAGGCAAAACTCCTCATTGGCCACAGTGGCCCACTTACTCTCATCCAATAGACATCTCTGACCGGGCCCAGGACTCGCTCCCCCTGCTTGGGTCTTACTAGCCACGGGTCAGCAATTAGACATAACACTAAACATAATACTTCTGCTAAAGTATACAGTATATTTTGCTACTCTTGCAAGGTCAGTTAGCCACAAAGATAGTGGAAGGCATATCAGAAGCATTCTTAACAAAAGCAAAACAAAGCGAGGCCAAACAAAGTGAGGCCAAACAAAGCAAGGCTAAGACGTATCTCTAGCCTTGGCTCAAAACACTAAACAATCTTCATAATGCTAGACAAAACATTCTTACACTGTTCGGCTTCTCTGCTATATTTTCATCCTGATTACGAGGTCAGTGCACATCTAGCAAAGATACAGTGGAGGACATTCCTACTAAAGCAGACATCTGGCTTACCTAAACAATAAACAGTAAACGTTTTAATTCTCTTATCTCCAGGAGAGCAGAACATGTTATCAAACCAGAATAGAACAGTATTTCTTTCTAACAGCTAACAGCATTCTGTAATTTTCCAAAATCAGCAATAACATTTTAAAGCAGGAAAAAGGGCTTCAGACCTAGCTCTGCTACATACTAGGCCATCGCCTATCACACCGGTAAGCCTGCGGAACGGGGCGAAACCCCTCTGTCTCTAGCCCATGCCTCAAAAATGCGCCATATACGAACATACGCTAAGGATGTCAATTGCCTCCTGGATTTAAAAAGGTAGCGATCACGGATCCCGAGTACCCTCTGTGCCACAATCGATCCCTCTCAAGAGCCAAGCCGTAAGCAAGAATCGATACACCTGCGGCATCAAAACTGGACCTTGAGTCAAGAGGTTGATTCGCGAGGGCAACCTCCAAGGAGGAGCAATCAGCAAACGCACCAGATCCGCATACCAGGGACGCCTGGGCCAATCCGGAGCAATGAGAATCACCTTGCCTTTGTGACTCGATATTCTCCGGATGACCCTCCCTAGCAATGGCCAAGGAGGAAACACGTAAAGAAGCTGCTCCGTCGGCCAAGGCTGAACCAGACTGTCTAGGCCCTCCGACATGTGCTCTCTGCGCCTGCTGAAAAATCGGAATGCCTTGGCATTGTCCAGAGTCGCCATGAGGTCCATCACCGGCTGACCCCAACGCAACGTGATCTCGTGAAAGATCGCCCAGTTCAGTTCCCATTCTCCGGGATCCAGACGATAACGACTCAGAAAATCGGCCTGCACATTGTCCTTCCCTGCCACATGAGCTGCCGACAGTGCTCGAAGATGCAACTCTGCTCACTGAAACAGACTTTGACTCTCTTGCAGCAAAGGCGCACTGCCAGTGCCCCCCTGCTTGTTGATGTAGGCCACAGTCACCAGATTGTCAGAAAACACTCGAACCGCTTGCCCTTCGAGAAGCTCCAAGAAATGCAGGAGCGCTAAATGCACCGCTCGCAGCTCCAAGCGATTGATCGACCAGGTGCTCTCTTCCACCGACCAACTCCCTTGTGCTATTTGGGATAGACAATGAGTCCCCCAACCGGAGAGGCTGGCATCCATCGTGACCAGAACCCACTCCGGATCCTCCAGAGGAACCCCTGTCTGAAGATGCGCTGGAAACTGCCACCACCGCAGACTGATGCGGACGTCCTCCGGACACCGCAGCCATTGAGTCAGGGGATGAGCCTGAGGAGATCATCTGGAGAGTAAGGCATGTTGCAGCGGACGCATGTGGGCTCTGGCCCAGGGTACCAGGTCCAAAGCCACGGCCATCGAAACCAACAACTGTAAATATTTCCAAGCTGTTGGCGCCAGCAGAAGGAGGAAGGCATTTACTTGAGCTATCAGCTTTTGTACCCTGACTGGCGGCAGAAGGACCCTTCTGCAGTTTGTGTCGAACAAAGCTCCGAGGTAGATCAACTGTTGCACGGGAAGCAACTGACTCTTTGCCCGGTTGATGACCCAACCTAGGCGTTGCAGAAACTGCACGACCCGAGCCGTCGCCGACTCCTCCTGAGAGCCTGCCCGGATCAGCCAATCGTCCAGGTAGGGATGAACCTGAATTCCTTCCTTGCAAAGCGCCGCTGCCACCACCACCATCACCTTGGTGAAGGTGCGCGGCGCGCTTGCCAGGCCGAACGGTAATGCCTGAAACTGAAAATGCCCCATGGGAACTGCAAAACGCAGAAATCGCTGATGCTCCGGTCGTATCGGAATGTGCAGGTAAGCCTCCGTAAGATCTATGGATGATAGCCACTCTCCCGGTTTCACTGCTCGAATAACCAACCTCAGGGTCTCCATCCGAAAGTGTGGAACCTGTAAGCAACGGTTCACATGCTTGAGATCCAGAATCGGACGAAACGACCCTTCTTTCTTGGGCACCACAAAGTAAATCGAGTATCGACCTAACCCGTACTGGTCTAGCGGCACCGGCTCCACGGCCCGCAGTTGCAACAAACGTTATAGCGTTTCCGCGATCGCTTGACTCTTTGAGCGCGGACCGCAGGGGGAAAATACAAAAGCATCCGCCAGAGGTGTAGCAAACTCCAGAGCATAACCCTCGCGGATGATCTCTAACGCCCAGAGATCGGAGGTTATGGCGGCCCAGACGGAGAGAAACTCCTTCAAACATCCTCCTACTGGAATCTCCGCCTGGACCAGCCCACCTTCATTGCGGCTTTTCAGATGTTTGCTGGGTGCTGAAGAACCCCCTGCCAAATCCTCTGGCACCTTGAAAGGACTGCCCTCTAGAAGGAAAATGACCCCTTTGGTAAGGGACAAACCGAGAACCTCGAAACCTACGAACTTCCCTGTTGTGACCCCTCTGCATTGTACCTGTCTTTGGCGCTCTAGGTCGATCCTCCGGAAGACAACCCCCTTTAGAATTGCCTAAATCCTTGACAATCTTTTCCAACGCTTCATCAAAAAGCAGCTTGCCCTTGTAAGGAAGCTTACTGAGGCGCGACTTAGAAGACGTGTCTGCCGCCCAGTTCCGCAGCCAAAGAAACCGCCTAGCCGCAATAACCGACGCCATGGACTTTGCAGAAATTCTGATCAAATCATAGAAAGCGTCCGCTAGATAGGCCGCTGCCGACTCCAGCTTGGCACCTTCCGGAGAGGAATTCTCCTGCTTTAGAGCAGACTGCTCCCCCTGAATCCATCGGATAGAGGCTCTGGACACAAAAGCTCCGCAAACTGAAGCCTGTAACGCTAGGGCATTAGCGTCAAAAGCCTGTTTCAAAAACACCTCCAACTTACGATCCTGAATATCTTTGAGAGCAGCACCTCCTTCCACCGGAATCGTTGTCTTCTTAGTGACCGCCGATACTAGTGCGTCCACCCTAGGCATCTGTAACAACTCCTTCTCCTCCTGGGGGACAGGGTAAAGGCGTGCAATGGCACGCCCCCTCCTTAAGCTAGCCTCAGGGCACTCCCACTCAGACTCTATCATTTGCTTAATCACCCTATGCATAGGGAAGCACCGCTGTTCCGGCTTAAAGCCTTGCAATAAAGGATCCTCCAGGGGCTCTTGCTGCAGTGCAGGAAGAACTATATTTAATGCAGCAAGGGACTGAACAATCAGAGCCCCGAGCTCCTCCTTACGAAAGACTCTGAAGACATTAGGATCCTCTCCAGGCCCTAGTTCCCCTTCCTCTAATTCTAGAGGCCAGGACTCCAGACCTCCCTCAGAGCAAATCTCTCCCTCTTCAGGCATGAGAGGACTAGAGAGCTCAGGATCTACTGCCTCTGAAGAGACCTCTCCACTCTGCTGCCGAGTTGAGGAGCCCTCCCCTGGATCTGAGAGCCCGGGCTCCATCAATAAAATATTCTCCTGAAGCACAGCAGCCGGACTCTCAACTGGCTGAGACAATTTCAACATGTAGGCTTTATGCAAAGCCAAAATAAAACCAGGGGAAAAAAGGGAATCTAACGAGCCCTGGGCTGCAGGGGATGGAGATTTACTTGTTTCTGCCTTTGCAGGTGTCTTACGCGATTTGGACTTCCTCTTCCCTGCACGCTGTAAAAGCGCGAGAGAATCAGCAGTCTGAGGGAATCGTGGCTGCTGGTCCCGCTTTAAGCAACGGAACCTGAAGCCGTTCCCCAGACAGCTCTCCAGGACCCGTACCTTCCATCAAGGGTCGATATAAAACCAAAATAAAAATAAAATAAAATAAAACTAATACAATCCTATAAGCAGCAATGTCCGACGAAGACTGCCGTTCAAAAACACCGACGAAATTAAAATGGTGCTCCCGCCTCACCCATCGGTCTAAAACTGCCAAACAACAACACTGACCCGGTTCTCAAACCCTTCGCTCTAAAAACTAGCTTCCACACAAGGACCAAACTCAGGAAACAGTAAGAAGACCGCAGCTTACCTCGGACACAACCACAAGGCTTCTGTCTCTAGTCTCTCGCTGCTAGCAAGGCACAGAGACGAAGGGAACAGCGGCGGGAAGAGGATACTGGAGCTCCCAGCACCTAACAACTCCCTCGTGTAACAGCAGATCCTCCGGAAACAGGCTCTGCCCCCGGTACAGCCAAAACAAACAAAAAAAAAAGAATAACCGAGGATCGCTGTACTGCACTTCTAATTGCTTTCACTCCTGTGAAGGAATAAGGGAGCGCCTCCTGCTATGTTGCCCTGCTAGAGCCAGTGAGAAAGGTTCCCTTTTGCAAAGCTTGAGCTGTCCCTCTATATTTATTCATCTCTCCTGGGAGCCTGCCAGAGATACGTCCTCCCCAGTTGCTGAGGACTGAAGACTGGCTTTCAGACACCAGAGGGAGCTATAGCAACTGCCAGCAAAAGTTTCAGCATTCGGTCCTCAGCTGCTAGAAGGGATTGACTACCCAACTGTACCTGGACTGGCCCGGAGAGACGAAGAGGAAGTTTTTTTTATTTTTGTCAGGCTTAGTAATCCAACCAGGATATTTCAACCATGGCATATATAATACATTCAAGCCCATTTTACTCTTTTTGACATAATTCAATAATATCTCAATTTAAATTGCTGAATTCTTCCACTGAAATCCCAAGTATCAAATTCCAACAAAGTGCTATTTTTTGGACAATATCATATCTTTCAGTCCTGCATCAGAGAATTATCACTTATGTCAAGTTCACACTGTCCCCCGAGCTGGAATCCATATCCACTTAATCAGTAATGCCTAAATGTGGCTCCTCCAAAAGGGTTTCATACAGTAGTCATTCCGGCTTCCTAAGAAGGTGTCTGAAATCAGACATCCAGGGATCCACCGTCTCTTTAAACTCCCAACCAATCAGAATGTAAGCATACTGACCAACCATACAAAAAATTCAGATAAATGTCATCCAGTCAGTATCCACATTTATTCCATTAGCGGTCCACGTGTAAGTTAAAAATCCAACGCTGTTCCAAAAAGTTTAATCTTCCTTGACAATCTCCCCCTAAACGGTTGCCCGATACAGAATTAATCCCCTCCACTTCAGAGAAGCAAAAGTATGATCCTTCTCTAGGCAATGAGCCAACATCTGTGCAGTGGTGACATGATTCTTTAACCTAGAAATATGTTCCACCAGTCTGGTTTTCACCGATCTGCTGATCCAACCAATGTAACACTTTGAACATTCGCATTGTATCATATATACTATGAAGCAGGAATTACAAGCAATTAAGTATTTTGAATAAACCTTGCCAGTCGTCACAGTAGTCTATACAGGAACTTCAATCAAGTATTCACAATATTTACAGTAATTACATTGATAATGACCCATTTAAGTACCCCCAGTAGTACCCAATCTGTTACTATCAAGTTTTGCTTTACTGTATATTTTCCCTTCTTGTAAATGCCATCAGAGGGGGAAGTCGAAAACCAGGGATTGAAGATACCATGTCCCAATGTTTTAAAAGAATCCTCCTTACATCTGCAGCTTTCAATGATAGCAACATAAACTCTCTCTATCAAGCATATTGTGAATTAATGCAAAACCCTATAAAACCTATCAACCATTCCATAACAGAACTAGATTCCAAAATTCATACAACGAAGACCAATCTATGAAAGGGCAGCACTATAAATATTTTAGTGAACCCAAGATCATCAATACGCCTATTGGGAAAACTGATCAAGCAAGATTATTACAGATCCCCCCTACATAGAAACTCCATGCTAACAAAATACTTGGCTGCAGTCACACACTTAGAACAAACAGACCCTCATCAAGTACAACATAAGTGACCACAAACTAACAATAGAAATATGCAGACAAAAATTAAAATAAAACCCAAGAAGTCAGACTTTACATGCAGCACAACACCAGAAATAAAAAGAGATGCATATAAATGCAAAGACAGAACATGTAAATTACAGAAAAGGCATATTCCATTCACTAAATTGAAAATAAATTTACTTTTCTAACTTTGACCATTTTATTTTTCTAATTGTGTTGGTTCCAGTCTCTGGTTTCTGTTTTCCTCCATCTTCACACTCTTACCAAGGTCTCTAGTCCATCTGACAATTCTTCTCGCCAACCGCAACCCCCCCCCCCCCCCCAATTTCCTCTCCTATATTAATCAGACAGACATTTTTCATGCATTACCATCCAATATAGCGTAGTTACTCACCTGTAACAGGTGTTCTCCAGGAGCAGCAGGAATCAGTCCTCACATATGGGTGACGTCGGCGCCGACGGAGCCCTCGCGGAGCAATTTTCCCCAGCTTTCAAAGAAAGCCTTTCGGAATTGCAGCGCGCATGCGCGGTCTCCTTCCCGCCCAAGGGTGCCATCTTAGCCAGTCTGATGACATAGCTAAAAGACAGCATAAAAATTTGCAAAAAAACTTAAGCAGATGATTGCAACTCCAAGGGGAGGAGGGAGGGTTGTGAGGACTGATTCCTGCTGCTCCTGGAGAACACCTGTTACAGGTGAGTAACTACGCTTTCTCCAGGACCAAGCAGGAAGTCAGTCCTCACATATGGGACTCCCAAGCTTAAGGCTACCGGAGACCCTAAGCACAAAAATGAGCTCCCTCTAGCTCAGCAGCACAGAAGGAAGGAATCTTCACTGAATTATTACCCACCGGTAGCCCCCATCCGGGATGGAGGGTAGGAGTTGCTCAAACCTCGAAGAGATTTCGGAGGACTGCCTGTCCGAAAGCACTGTCCCTGCGGGACTCCCTCTCGAGGCAGTAATGGACCGCAAAAGTCTGGCTCGAAGACCAAGTAGCGGCCCGGCAGATGTCTGCCAACGGAACAGAGCGGAGGTAAGCCACTGACGTAGCCTTCGCCCGAACACAATGAGCCGTGACTCGACTTTCTAACGAGAGACCGGCTGCCCCATAAGCCCAAGCGATACAGTCAGCAACCCAGATGGACAGAGTACGCTTGGAGACCGGGAGCCCCAATTTATTGGGGTCAAAAGACACAAAAAGCTGAGCCGCTTTACGGTGCTCCCGCGTACGGTCAAGGTAGAAGTTCAATGCCCTTCTACAGTCCAGGGTATGCAGGACCATTTCAGCTCGGCTGGAGTGTGGCCAGGGAAAGAAGGTCGGAAGTACCACCTCCTGATTGATGTGAAAAGGGGAGACCACTTTTGGAAGAAACTTTGGGTGAGTCCGTAGGACTACCCTACCCTATTTTTGTAGAACCGAGTGTAAGGGGGATCAGACACGAGAGCCTGCAATTCACTTACGCGTCTAGCGGAAGTGAGGGCTATCAGGAATAAAGTTTTCCAAGAAAGAAAACGGAGAGAACAAGTAGCCATAGGTTCAAAAGGCGGACAGGTAATCCGCTGTAAAACCACATTCAGATCCCAGTCAGGTGCTGGCGGGCGCAGAGGTGGTTTAAGTAGAAGGAGACCTCGGAGAAACCTCGCTACGAGAGGGTCGCTGGAAAGAGGTCTGCCGTCCACCGGCACATGATGTGCTGAAAGAGCACTGAGGTGAACTTTGACGGAGTTGGACTTAAGTCCCAGATTAGAGAGGTAGAGCAAGTACTGCAAGATCACCGACACCGAGCAGGAGAAGGGATCCTGAGACTGCGGGGCACACCAAGCGGAAAAGCGACGCCATTTAAGGGCGTAGCATTTGCGGGTAGAAGGTCGCCGAGAAGCTAGGACGACCTCCTCCACCTCTGCCGGCAGTAGAAGGGGAGCAAGGACTACCCTTTCAGCAGCCAGGCCATCAGATGTAGAGATCTGAGGTTGGGGTGTAGCAGGGACCCCTGATCCTGTGTTAGATCATCCGGTTGAAACCCCAGAGGGAACGGATCCCCTACCGCTAATTGCAGCAGGAGTGGAAACCACGGCTGTCTGGGCCAGCGAGGAGCCACCAGGATCATGGAAGCTTTGTCTCGGAGAACCTTGAAAAAAGTTCGAGACACTAGCGGTATGGGAGGAAAGGCATACAGAAGGCTCTCCGACCATGAGAGCAGAAAAGCATCTGCCGCTACTCGAAGGGGATGCGGCTGACGAGAGCAGAAGCGTGGAAGTTGCCGGTTGAGAGGACTGGCAAAGAGATCCATCGTGGGGAGTCCCCACTTCAGAAACAGTTTCTGAACTACCAAGGGATCCAGGCGCCATTCGTGCGGCTGGAGGATCCTGCTGAGTTTGTCTGCCAGGCAATTTTCTTGGCCTGGGAGATAAACTGCCTTGAGAAGAACGCCATGGCTGACGGCCCAAGAGCAGAGCTTCTGTGCTTCTCGACAGAGAAGGAAGGAGCCCGTGCCTCCCTGTTTGTTCACGTAGAACATGGCAACTTGATTGTCCGTCTGGACAAGGACGGACTGGTGAGAAGTCAGGTGGGAGAAAGCCTTGAGAGCCAGACGGATTGCTCTGAGCTCCAGGAAGTTGATCTGCTGCGCAGACTCCCACGTGGTCCAGAGACCTTGAGTACATGCCCCTTGGCAATGCGCTCCCCAACCTAGGAGAGAGGCATCGGTCGTCAGCACTTGAGCCGGCTGAGGTGACTGAAAAGGCATTCCGAGCACCAGGTTCGGCCGATGAAGCCACCACTGTAGAGAAGAGGCCAGCGGCCCGGAGACGCGCACTAAGTCGGCTAGGCCGCCCGTGGCTTGTTGCCACTGCTTGCGAAGGCACCATTGAGCAGGCCGCATATTCAGGCGGGCATTGGGGGTCACGTGGACGGTGGAAGCCATATGGCCGAGTAGTCTCAGGAAGCGCCTGGCTGAGACCAGGGACTGGCTGCGAAAACGGCCGGCTAGGTCCATGAGCCGTTGAGCCCTGTCGAGAGGCAGGAAAGCTCGTGCCTGAGGAGTGTGCAGTCTTGCGCCGATGAACTCGAGATCCTGTGAGGGGAGCAAAGTGGACTTTGCGAAGTTTATGACAAAGCCCAAGTACTGCAGAAGAGTCACAGTGCGGTGTGTGGCATTGGTGACTTCCGGAGAGGACGATGCTCTGATGAGCCAGTCGTCGAGGTACGGAAAGACAGAGGCCGTGAAGCTGGAGATAAGCCGCCACCACCGCGAGACATTTTGTGAAGACTCGCGGTGCGGAGGATAGGCCAAAGGGCAGTACTCTGTACTGGTAATGATTTCCTGCCACCACAAACCTTAGGTATTGGCGGTGGCTTGGGTGGATGAGGATGTGCGTGTAGGCATCCTTTAGATCCAAGGAGCATAGCCAATCTCCCTGCTGGAGGTAGGGCAGAAGGATTCCAAGGGTAAGCATCTTGAACTTCTCCCGCACGAGGAACTTGTTGAGGTTGCACAAGTCCAGGATGGGTCTGAGGCCTCCTGTCCTTTTTGATATTAGGAAATACCTGGAATAAAAGCCTTGACCTCTCAGGTGGTGGGGCACCGGTTCCACAGCCTGTTCCTGAAGAAGACTTGCTAGCTCCTGAAGGAGTAAGTCCCTGTGCAGAGGGAGTCGTGGAGGTTCTCCCGGGAAATAGGAGGGAGGGACCTGGTGGAAGTGGAGAAGATAGCCTTCTCTTACGACTTGAAGCACCCAGGCATCTGAAGTGATGTTGGACCACCTGTGGGCGAAGTGAACCAGCCGGCCTCCGGTGCTGGGAGGAGCCAGCTGAGGGGGAGAGAGGCTATGCTGATGAAGTCAAAAACCCCCACCCTGCTGAGCAGGGGCTGGTGGTGCAGGCTTGGGGGCTTGCTGCCTACGGGACCCGTTACCCCGTCCCTTGGCCTGCTGGCCCTGTTGGGGAGCTGCGGGGGCCTGATATTGAGGGTAGTGTTTATAGGCAGCTGCCTTTCTCGGGTAAAAGGACTTCTTTCCCGAGCCCTTCTTTTTCTGGGAAGGGGCAGAGGTCTTCCTAGAAAGCCTAGTTCTGGTGAGAGTCTCCGTCTCGATTTGTGCAGCCTTTTCCGCCATGGGCTTGCCAAAGAGGTTCTCACCTCGGCAGGGGACATCGACCAACTTGTCCTGCACCCAGGGTTCAAGGTCAGACGACTGAAGCCAAGCCTGTCGGCGGGCACCGATGCCGGCTGCGGCCACTCGAGCCGATGCTTCAAAGCCATCATAGGCTGCTCGGGACATGAATTTGGAGCATTCCCGAATACCAGTTGTCAAGGCCAGGAACCTCCGCAAAGGTTCCTCGGACAGCCCAGCGGAGAATCCGGCTATCTCTTTAGCCAGGTCTCGGAGATACATGCCCATGTAGAGCTGGTAGGTCTGGACCCGACAAGCAAGCATAGAGCCCTGGAAACACTTCTTACCAAGGCCATCCAGGTTACGGGCCTCCCTGCCAGGAGGCACCGAGGAGTGCATCTTCTGGCTCTTAAGCCTATGCATGGCCGATTCCACTACCATGGAATGGTGCGGCAGCTGTGCTTTTTGGAAGCCAGGACTCTTGCGGACTCGATAGATGGAATCGACCCGCTTGCTTAATACCGGCGACGATGCCGGGCTCTCCCACATGCGGAAGAGTAGTCGTTCCAGCATGGGAGGAACCGGTACAGTAAAGTGTTCCCTGGCGGGAGAGTCATACTGGAGGGCGTCGAGCTCTTCGGCTCGAGGCTCCTCCTCCTCGGGATCCGCAGGGAAGGCCAAAGCCTTGGCCATATCCCTGACGAAGTCCGAGAACCGGGCATCCTCCGGAGGGGACTGCTTCCGAGGTTCGGACTCAGGTGAGTCCGAGGGGACACACCGAGTCCGAAACGAATCAGGTGACTCTTCCTCTTCAGACTCCCAGGAGGAATCGGTGGGGTCGGCTCGGGCAGGCGGAGGCGTCGGCCGCCCCGACACCGAGGGAGTCGGCGTCGACGACCTCGGTCCCGAACGGGAGGCCGAGGGTGACCTCGACTGAGGATCGACTCGAGTTCGCATGGACTCGAGGATCGGCTCGGTCTCCGGGGTCGACTTAGACGTCGACGTCCCGGCGGTCGGGGCAGCGGCGCCAGCGAGGCTAGCGATCAGTGCCCGCTGCTGGTCCATGAAGGCAGATAGTCTGCTCTCCAAGGCCGTCAACCTGAGTCCGACCTCAGGTGACCCAGCAGCCCCCGACTCGTGCCCCGACGGCATCGGGCCCGACGTCGGGCCCCTCGTAGGCGAGTCCAGGAGGACTACAGGACTTACCCGAGCAGGCAACTCCGACTCCAGACGAGGTCGCTTCGGGAGGTGCTCCTTCTCCAAAAGACCCGGGACGGCTATCGGGGCTATGCGACCTGGCCCTCGCGGAGCCAGGAGCGTCCACCGACGCCGCCCTCGCGGGTTTTACCTTCCGTCGATGGTCCCCGGAGGGAGAACCCCTGTCGGAGGAACTTCGGCGATGGTCAGAGCTGGAACCTCTGGACGCCGAGGCCTCCGACGAGGTCCGGGTACGGCCGGGGTCAGCGAAGATTCGTTCCCGCTGGTGCCGCCGACTCCTTAACGCTTTGGAGGACATTTTGCCGCAGGCCCCACAGATCAGTTCTTCGTGATCCGGGCCGAGGCAGCGGAGGCAATTATGTGTGTCAGTGAGTGACATATTTCTGTCACACTGAACACACCGCTTGAAACCACTGGCAGCCATCGGGGGAAAAAGGGCCCCTGCAAGGTCAAAGGACCGGGCTGCCAGCGAAAAAACCGAAAAACGAAACTGACCAAAAATCAGAAAAACCGAAAAATAATAGAAGGACTCGCAACGGCGTCGCGAGTCCGGGCAGGAAAAAGACCGGCGTCGAACCGAAGAAAAAAAGAGAAATAAATCACTAAAATCAACTTTTTCAGCGGGGACACGACGGGTACGTCTGTAGGGCTCCGCGGAAAAAAGAAGACTGGCTAAGATGGCACCCTTGGGCGGGAAGGAGACCGCGCATGCGCGCTGCAATTCCCAAAGGCTTTCTTTGAAAGCTGGGGAAAATTGCTCCGCGAGGGCTCCGTCGGCGCCGACGTCACCCATATGTGAGGACTGACTTCCTGCTTGGTCCTGGAGAATCAATTTACTATTTTCAACCCTAACCCCAGCCCTCCCATTCTCCTTCCCCAGTCTTTCACTAACTCTCCCCTCCACTTCCCTATGCCTCTCCCCTGTATTCAGTGTCTATTCTCCATTTCCCTATGCCCTCTCCATCATATCTTCCTATACTCCTCCTATATTCAAGGGAGGAGTGGCCTAGTGGTTGGGGCAAGTTACCTCAGGCCAGAAGGTCAGGGGTTCAAATCCCACTAGAGGATAGCAACCTTGGGCCAGAAGGATTGGGGTTTCTAGTCCCACAGGTGCTCCTTGTGGTCTTGGGCAAGCCACTTAACTATTTTACAGGGAACATGGGCAATGGAAGGTTATTTCCAAGTTATAATGCCCTGTTCAATGTAATTTCAGTTTGTTCAATGTAAACCGCCTTGATATCATGAAAGGCAGTATATAAGAAATGTTAAATAAATAAAATAAAATAAATAAAATACTCCCTCCCCCATGTCCAGCATTTCCCTTCCTTCCTCTTTCGTGCCCAATATCTCCCATCTCTCTTCTCTCCCCCTGCCATGTAGCCTACCATTTTCCCTCCAATCCCCCTTCCCTCCGTGCAGCCCTTTTTTATTTTTTTAAACTGCCCTCTCTTCTCTCCACTTTCATCCTCACCTCCTACAGCACTTTTCTTCAAAATCCCCTCTTCTCTTTGCAGCATTTTTTTTAACCCTGCCCTGCTACCTCCACATCTCCCAGTCCTGCAGTGGCAGCTATAATAGAAGCCATAAGCATGGGGACCTCTGAGACCTAGGTGTGACAAGACACTGGTGGTCATAAACCCTCTGACACAAAAAGGCATGCTTCAGAGGCGTGACTGTGACTGACAAGACCTTGGCAGCATACATAGATCTCCGATGTCCCATGCTTATGATTTTTATTATTATTGCTGTCGTTGCCAGGGTAGGAGATTTGGCAGTCAAAGGAAGACCCTAGGGGAGATGCTGCAGTGCGCTAGCTAGGAATGAAGAGAAGCAGCCATCGCTAGGGCATTTTAATAACAAAGGAAAGGATAGCAGAAATATCAGCACTAAGGTGCTTTTACTTTGCATTTTAATTGAGGCTCTGTACAGACTGACCCCACTCTGTGCTTTTTATTTTGGGCTGTAACTGCTGCTCTGTGCAAGTTGCACTTGTTGCTGTCCCCAAAAATTTGCCACCCGAGGCGACCATCTCATTCTACCTAATAATAGAACTGCCCCTTAAGAAAGATGTAAGTTTGCACCGATATCTTCATTTTGCAATTCATTCTCCAAATTGTTTCATTACCTCCCCCAAAAGAGCAGTCAAACACTACAAAAAACACTTCAATCCATTTCAATCCATCAATCTCTGAATATTTCAGCACAATCACATAACTCCCTGCAGAAAAAATGAGCCCCATATCTGATGCTCACTGTATAAAACAAAATGCCCTAAACTTGTAAAACTGTATATAGTTAATTGTATATAGTTAATCAACTCTATGTACCCAATACAACTATTTATCAAATACATGCCGTATATAGTAAATTGTTACAATGTAACTTATTTTTTGTTTCGGTACACTGTTTTGACCCAGTGAAAGGTGAATCCAGCTAAACAAAAAACAATAGATTTGCTAATAAAACATCAGAAAACTTGATCTACTGCTTCACTGCTGCTTTGACAGCAAGTCATGAGGGGCTATTGCACAAAAAATAGACTACATATTGTTCTGTGTAAAGAATACGAGCATAGTAATTCTAGAATAGCTACAACCTCACTCAAAACCACATCACAATACTCTAGTGTCACTTCAGTGTTATACTGGAGTCACACAAAAGCAATTGCCCTATAAACTTAAAATGTAACAATGCACTAGATATCTTCTTTCATCAGGGGAATTGCAAACTGTGTTTTTTGAACAATCAAGTGGAGGATTTCTAAAATTAGTCATGCAGTAAACTTTCACTACTACTACTACTACTACTGATCATTTGTACACAGCACTGTACACTACGAAAAAGGTGGCTGGGTGAAAGATTAAAAACTTGAAATTTGTAAAACATTTCCCCTTGCTAAATAAAAAGTTAAGAATACGAGGATAATCAAAGAATACAAGACAGTTAACTTAACCAGGATGGAACCAGGCTGCTGGCATTAGTTTTTTTAATATCTAGGAAGATTAAAATCAAGCCTTGATCAGGATTTTGTATACCTTTTATAAAAGTTTGTCAAAGAGGGAGATAAGAGTTTCCACACCATGATATTGTCTGAAACCATATTGCTGGGTATTCAACGGGGAGTTTATGTTGATGAAATCCTGAAGTTGTGTTTGTACTAACTTTTCAATTAATTTTAGCTAGGAAAGGAAGACTGGTGATAGGCTGGTATGAACTAGGGTCATTGAAAAATTGGTGTTGAGGAGACTCTAAGATGGCATTCGCTGGGCATGTGCAAGGCAGCCGCTTTCCTATGGGCAGCCCTCAAACTGCTCTTGCCTCTATGCCTGTTTCTTCTGGTCCTTTAGACTCTTATTTGGTGAGCCTGCCCCAATATCCAGCAGTTTCAGGGGAGGAAAGTCCGGCTGCAGAGTTCTCGGGGCTGGAGAGCCCGGCGTCTGCTTTGGAACTACCATCCCTATATCCCTTGATTTACGGCCATCGTCTAATTCAGTGTGTATTCAGCAGTCCCTCTGAAAGAAGCCTGCTTCTGGGATTCTCCTTGGCTGGTCGGGAGTCTACTGAGCTGCGAGAGCAAGGCTCAGGGGCAGTGGTGGCGGGAAGTTCCCTAGCCCTGAACAACTTATCCAACACGCTGAACAGATGACGATTCCGGGTGGGAGGACAACGACGGTGGGGGATGCCGTGGTTTCAAGTGGAGGCATAGCGTCGCAGGAATAAGGGCTGCAATGGTACAAGCAGGTGATATTGCTGTTTTTATGTTTCTGCGGCTGACAAACTTCACATTGGAATCAATAGGGACAGCTATTGTCTCACTGGGGGAGGCTTTGTTGCCCCAAATATCCTCCATGGCAGTTAAAGTATTGAACGCTGTTGCTGCAATTGAGCAATTATCTACCACTGTTGGGATTGTTAAAAGTGAGGTGACAGAAACTCTAAGTTAGCCCCACTGGAAACAGTCTGAGTTGTTTAAGAATTTTGTTACGGTGGATAGGAAATTGGAGCAGTTGGAAAATATGTATTGCGCAAACAATTTGCATCTAATTAACTTTCCACAGATTACTAACATGACTACAAGGGATATGTTCACAGAGTATTTGGTGGACACTTTTGCAATAACTTGGGACTCACTTCCTCCGATGGTGAAATTAGTCTATCTTCCCCCAGGCAGCAAAGTGACAACCCCGGTACCTTAACAGATGGATGTATTGAATATTTCAGATTTACTGTAATCATCTCAAGAGGAGCCTGTGGCTCCAACCACATTGATTGTAACTTTTGCTCTTCCTTTGGACAGAGTGGCTTTTAAAGCTCTTTTTCCACAAGAGGAATCTCTTGTTTCGCGGTTTACTATATTTATCCTCACTTGGCAAAGGCAGCCCAGCATCGCCACAGGGCGTTTCTCCTGATGCAACCTGGGGTATTGCAGTTGGGGGGGGGGAGGCTCTTTCTTGAAACACCCCTGTAAGTACCCCTGTTAAGTGCTTATTTCTGTTTCTTATATTTTTTTGAGCCCTCCCAGCTGCTAGCCGTCCTAAATGTGAGAAGCCTCTACTGAATCCACACCAATTGTGCCATGATTTAAAGTGCTGAATATAAGCCTAATTTACTTTCATATTTGTTAAGATTTAATTTGCAATGATTGCGTTCTCCCCTATATTATAAGCTAGGCTGAGCAAACAGGGATGTTTTGCTGTTGTGCTTTGTAAGCCTGTTTATCTTGTGTTTTCTTACTGTGCTGCTCTATTTCTGTTCAAAAATGTTTTTGTTAACTTTCTTGGTTATACATGTAAAATTGCATAAAGATAAAATTTAAAAAAAAGAAAGTCATTTGTTGCTAACTTGTGATTCTTTAGAATAGGGTGGATAGATTCATGTTTGAGCTGTGATGGTATGTGGGCTTGCGTGAAGGAAATAGAAATTACACTTACCTGGTAATTGTCGTTCCTTGAGTGACGACAGTTTAGTCCTCCACCTCTGGGTTGTGCACCTCTTCCTGCAGCTTGGAGACTGGGCATGTCAAAGTTGTGACATCACTGGATATAGCCTGCTAGTATCTCCCATCAGCCTCCAGTGTACTATTGACAAAGCAAACTCAAAGGAACAACAAATAAGTAATTATACCATAACTTTAAAAAACTCCCCATTCCTCAACCTGAGGAACCTTTTTAACCGTATCCGTCTTATATTTTCTTTTCTTTTCTTTTTTTTTTTTTACTTTACATTCACGTCCCCCCTATGCAAACACGCTTCCTATACCATCCCCTCGTTTAAATAAGAGAGAAGGAAGAAACAACAGAGAGGGATACTCACTGCGATCTAGAAACTGAAAGGATCTGTCTACTCCTTGAGATTGATGCTCCACTCCGCCTGAAAATAAACTCTGAAGAAATCACACCCCTGGGCAGGAATGAAGACTAAACTGTCGTCATTCAAGGAACGACAATTACCAGGTAAGTGTAATTTCTATTTCCTTATCGTTCCTCCAGTTTAGTCCTCCACCTCTGGGATGTAACAGAGCAGTAATCATTGGGAGGGACCTATCCCGCCAACTCACCACAATGTCAACCCGGAAAAGGCATCCTTTACTGCCAAAACATTTAGGCAGTAGTGGTTACTGAGGAAATGAAGAGATGACCTGGAAGCTGCTCTACCAATCCCCCCTGGTGGAATGACACAGTGATTCACCCATGAAGCTGCTTGCACCCTGGTAGCAAGAGTCAGAAAGCCCCCCAGAATCATACAACCTCGCCACCAGAAAGCTGGGTCAACCAACCCCTTAACCCAGTGCGAAATGGCCGTCTTTGCTGCTGCTTCCCCTTTGCGGGGACCTCCAACAATCACACAAAAACAAAGAAACGAACACCGCACCCTGCATTTTATGTTTCCTATCGGCGTAAGCTATGAATAAAAACCTCCCCTTCCAGAAACCACGAACTGGAAGAGAAACCAATAGGCTCAGGAGAAAAATCAGATACCACCTTTTGGAAGGATGACGGGACTGGTCGCAAACACCACCCTCTATCCAGAAAGGGTGAAAACGGCTCACTACATGACAATGCCTGAAACTCCGAAACTCATCGCGCCGAACAAAGAGCTATCAAAGCCACTGTCTATAACAGCAAATCCTTTACCGACGCCTGGAGTAAAGAATCAAAGGGCTCTTTAGTTAACACCTCTAAAGCCCAATCGGGATCCCCCAGCAGCACCCAAACTCTCCTTGAGGAGCGCAGTCGGGTCCCAACTTAAGGAAACGCTACACATCGATCCGAACACCTAGCGCTATTCCCTCCACAGAACCTCTACAGCCGGAAACAGTCGCCCGCTAGGCCCTCTAAGGAACTGGCCGCTAGTTCCTTCAGACACTGTCCTGCAGAGAACTCAGACCAAGGATACAGACACCTTTGTCACCCGGACTTGCCGCCGTGAACAGCAGCCTTCAAAAAGGCGCTAAGCACAGACCTATGTACCAGAAGCAGCCTGCCTCCTTGCTCTCAACAAGGAGGCGAAGACTGCTGCAGAATAAACCTTCTTCTTCAGCCCCGCCCATTCAAAGGCCAAACCGTAGGCGGGCACCGATCCACCTGAGACATTCATCGCAGACCTAGCCGCAGCAGAACGTCCGCTACCAGCAACTTCTAGGAAAAAGCCTGTCGAGTAGGCGAATGAGATCAGCCTAGTACGGCCGTCTCGTCCAACTGGGCGCTACCAAGAGTACCTTTCCCCGAAAGCCTCGATACGCCAACTAGTTGCCCTATGAGAGCCCACGGGGAAAGGACAAGACAAAGACTTAACTGGGAGCTTACTGAGCCTCGACTTGGACAAACCATCAGCCGCCCCATTCCTCCACCAGAGAGACCTCCGGGTAAACCCAAGAAAGCCAATAATATTAGCTAGCGCTTGAATTAAGCCATAATGCACATTTGTCACATAAAGCAAATCAGGCTCTAGTCGATTCAACTCCCTGATCCTTTCCTGTTCCAGGCGAGTAGACTGCCGTAAACACTGCGACCACTTGAAGCTTGCTCTTGCCTCCCCAGGCTCCACAAATGGGAGCTTGTAAGGACAGAGCATTGCCCCCAACGATCGCTTCAGTGAACCATCTACTTTCCTATCCTGCACTAAAGAAGATTGCTAGGGCTTTCTTCCATACAGTGAGTCCACACCCTCTGGTAGTGCAAGGTGTGCATCCACCCACGTAGTACCAAGGCCTGCCCCTGCTTAGCCTCAAAATGTCAATCAAGAACAGGCGAATTCAGGACAGCTGAATACTTTTTTTTTTTTTTACAAAAACATCTCTTAACCAAAAATTCCTTCAGCATATTTATATTATTTATTTATTTTATTTACATTCTCTTATATACCATGCTATTCTGCATCAGTGCGGTTTACATTGAACAAACTGAAATTACATTGAACAGGGCATTATAACTTGGAGATAACTATTTTACAGGGAACAAGATACGCTCTTTCCGTGTCAACAATATGAAGTAGAAAGAACTCCCAAACACAGGCATACTAATCCGTGGCCTTCCTGCTAGAGTAACGTCCCATTCCGTCTGACTGCACAAAGATGGACTTTATATTTTAAGTTCAACTAGCACCTGGTGTTAGGAAATACAGCTTTCTCATTCCGCAGTGGAAATTGCATCAGCAATGAAGAAGCCAAGAAACTGCAGACAAGTTCCCATTATACCACCTGGTAAAGACTCCACTTTTAGACCACCGAAGTAAAAAAGCATGCAAGAGTGCCTTGTGTCCTGCCAGTAGCTGACGAATTGAAATGATTCAGTGTATGCAGAGCATTTTCCAGAGAACGCAAGGTCCCTTATCCAGGCTGACTCCACATTCACAGTCTAAACCAGCAGCCATACTGGCTGATGCCGATCAGCGCAGAAGCCATCTTGTAAGCCCAGCATATGATGTATGCCTACTAGAATCTGAGCTGCTGCTATTGCTGCTAGAGAACTAGCCTGGCTGCGTGCTTCTGGCCCCCATTAAGGCATTCGCTGAACACTTGCAGAGACTCTCCGTACTGGAGAACCTCTGATAAATGGAATGGGAGCATCGATAGCTTCAAAGGCCAGAGTTCTATTTTGCAACCTCTCTCCACTGAGCTGCCTTTTCCATATGTAAAATTAAACCACATATAGCCAAAATTAAGACATTACAAATCTACCGTAAAATCTTATAATTTGGGCAAAGCCAAACTAAACGGGAATATTTTCCATTAACAAACCACACAACTACAAAACCCCTCTCATGACATAATGCTTATGGCAGAGCATTCCACATCTGTGGACTGGCCATGGCGCTCACCCAAGCACCTGTTACAACTGTCCAAGAGAGTTATCACCATAATTCCTTTTGACTTGAATATGTTTACAGCAGATCATAGTGCTATATCACAGCAGCTAAGCCAAATATTACCCTGCCATATAAACCAACTTTAACGCTTTATAGGACCTTCTATGGATAGCGGAAGGAGATTCTTGTAAATCAACATAGCTATGCCCCTTTTTTAAGTATAGGACTCGAAAAACCAAGTTTCCACCAACTCCAATGAAATCAAAGCAGATCAGCTAAAATTACACGAACTGCTCCTATAGCTTTGTAAGAAGCTACCAGCCCCCGCTGCACCCAGTTTTCCTGTCCCCCTTATCCTGAGGGATTCAGCATTGCAGGACGCGTTGCGCACCCCCTGCCAGCCTGCTGCATCTGCCAGGGAGCTGAAGAGCAAAATAGAAAGTAGAACCCCTGGAAGCAAACAGTGTCCCGACTTTGGGGTTCAGGACGCAAAAGGCCACCGAATAAATCAACAGTGTTAGCTAAAAATGAACAAGGCTATCTCTCACTAAAGAGAGTTTCTTTTTACTTTTTGAAATCCCACCGAAGTCCATGGGATCCAAGCTTTCGAACACAGCCCCTAACGCTGTGCATTAACCACAACCTGAGAAATGAAATGAAACCCTGCTCTAGAAATAGATGAGAATTTCCTTGGAAGGGCATGCTAAGTGGAGCTATGAAACACACAGGTAGCCCCCCGGCCTTCCTGCAGTCAGAGAAATAGCAGTGGAATACTACAACCACCTTGCAAATGGAGGTCTTAGAGGTTGCTGCCTGTGTGAACCTGATGAGTAATACGATTTTCTATTTTACCATCCCCCCCCCAGGGATGGGGGCACTGAATACTATATGTGATTCATGTGCAGCGCTGCCATCCGGTGGCCTTTAGGGCACCAGAGCCCGACCAACGATACAGAAGTTAAGAGCTTTAAATCTTGGTCATATAATCTTGATTTGCAGAACATTACATTACAGCTGTTTTAGTCACTAACCCCTGAGAGTCCATGAGGTGGGTCTGTGGTTATTTGTTCCTTGACTTGCAGAGAATGATCAATTTGATAATGGCTGCATACACACAGTCATAAAAAGGCACTATTGAGTGTACCAGCTGCCTTCTGGTGGCCATAGACCGTAGCACAGGCGCTTCTTGGTTGACAGATTAACTGTCAGTCTATGTTTTTATATCCTAAGGTTTCCTAAACCTGTCCCTGTGAATTTTGGGCAACCTTCACTATAGAATACATAAAAGCACACTTCCAGGCTGTCCCTCCTTCCAACTACAAGTAAGGGCTCTGGTCTTGAACCTAAAAACTGGCAATTTGCCTAATATCCTGGGACTTAACAGATGCGCCTCAGAGACATGATTAGGAGGGAAAGAACATGTGGTATCAGAGATCAATGCCAAAACTGCTGTCCTATAAAACTAAGAATAAACTTAAAAATAAAGAGGATTTACAACAGCCCCCCCCCCTTAAGGCTGAGGAACCCCCCGAGCCTCAAAAAACCTACAAACAAAAGAAAGAAACACTAGGTCCAAAAATCTAGCTATTCTGCCTGTTGTTTTCCTCACATAGGCAGCTCCCAGCAACTCTCGCCATGCGGTCCAAATACCTAGAGAGAAAATGGCCGCCCCTTCGCCAATGAATTTTGGCGCCAAGAACCGCCGCCGCTGCAAAAAGGAGGCCTCAGCAGACTGACAGAGCCCGAAGGCCTTACCTGCAGGGCAGAAAGCCACACAGCCTGCTCCTACCACCTTGAATTCCTCCGATCCTCAAGCTGTGCTAATGCACCTGGCAGCCGCGGCGAGGATCGCTCAGCCGGTTCCACAGAGTAAAATTAAAATCCCGCAGCAACGGAGAGGCTCCATCTCACACAGCTTCAGTGTGGCTGTACGGGTCCCAGAGCTCTCTCCCGTACAGTCAAGGGAGAGAGATCCGCACTGGCAAATGCCTGTAGCAAGTGAAAATAACTGAGAAGGAGGGAAGGCGAGAGCTGCTATTAATTTAAAGAGCCAGGCTCAAATTTAAAAAGTACTGTAAATAAGGAAATTTGCTCCTAACTAAAGGGAACTAATCCCTGATTGCCAATTAACCAAAAGTAACTGAATTAAAAGTAAAATTTAAAGTAAATTAAAGGTAAAAATCAAAAGTAAAATCAGAATAGAATTTGTCACACTAAATGTTCCTTATCTGTTCCCCCCAAGTGAGCCCAGAAGCTAGGCTCACTATGTCCTCCTGCTGCATGGAGACTGGACACACTGGAGGCTGATGGGAGATACCAGCAGGCTATATCCAGTGATGTCATGACTTTGACATGCCCAGTCTCCAAGCTGCAGGAAGAGGTGCACAACCCAGAGGTGGAGGACTAAACTGGAGGAACGATAAGGAATATTCTATTATACTGTTGATGAAAGGCGCTAGTTTAGAACAGGCCAGAGATTAAGAAGGGAAGCTGTAGTGTTGAGGTCACAAATGACGGTTTCTAGATTTTCAAGTGAAGGTGATGTGAGCTTCTGCAGAGGAGTATTGGTTGTTTGTTCATATTGTGGTATGGGGAGGCTGAGATCTTCTTTAAATCCCTGATCAAGGCTTCATTTTAATCTTCTTAGACATAAAGGCTGCTTTCGATTCAGTACCTCACAAACTATTGCTTACACACTTACAAACCATAGGAGTACAAAATTCTGCCCTTGAATGGTTCCGCTCATACCTAACAGGATGACAGCAAAAGCCAGAAGGATGCTGGGTTACATACAGAGAGGAATTTCCAGCAGAAAGGAAGAGGTACTAATGGCACTGTACAAGTCACTGGTGAGGCCTCACTTTGAATATTGTGTTCAGTTTTGGAGACCATATCTCGCAAAGGATATAAAAAGACTGGAAATGGTTCAGAGGAAGGCGACCAAAATGATTTGGAGCCTGCGCCAGAAGACGTATAAGACTTGAAGACCTCAATATGTACACTCTGGAGGAGAGGAGGGACAGGGGATATATGATTCATACCTTTAAATACTTAAAGAGTATTAACGAACAAACAAACCTCTTCCAAAGATGGGGAAGTTGTAAAACTAGAGGGCATAACATGAAGCTGCAAGTCGGTAAACTGAAAGGTAATGTCAGGAAATACTTTTTTACTGAAAGAGTGATGGATGCTTGGATGCCCTCCCGATGGAAGTGGTGGGGGCAAATACAGTGACAGAATTCAAAATGGCATGGGACAAACACAGTGGATCCCTTTATAGCAACAGGATAAAATCAAAAAATAATAATTACACTTACCTGGTAATTGTAGTTCCTTGCGTGACGACAGCTTAGTCCTCTACTGATGGGTAGCGCACCTCCTCCTGCAGCTTGAAGACTGGACCAATCAAATTTCAGCTTCACCGGAGGTAGCATACTGGCATCTCTCTATAGCCCCAGTGAACTATTGACAAAGCAGACTCAACAAACAAATGCAAGAACAGTTAGCTAACCTTATATAACATTTCTATTTAACTGTGCAAGGGAAAGAAAGGTGGAAATTTCCCCAAAAATAGAAACAGAAGATAGAATTCACCTCTGAAAAGTAAAGACTCCCCCTCTTGCCGAACCACAACCAGGCAGCGAGAGAAAGGAGCAGACAGAGTACAAAGCGAATTAGAGCACACGTCCCATGCGACATACTCATCTGAACCGACAGCTGACAAAAACTAACGCGTACCGCGCCTAATCCTCACTCCAAGGGCGGGACGGAGGACTAAGCTGTCGTCACTCAAGGAACTACAATTACCAGGTAAGTGTAATTATTTCCTTAGCGTTCCTCCAGCTTAGTCCTCTACTGATGGGATGTAACAGAGCAGTACTAACGGGAGGGACCCTGCCAGCCGGCACGCAAAACAGCCGACCCAAAACAGGCATCCGCCGCCGCCAGCACATCAAGCTGATAGTGCTTACTGAAAGTATGCAGAGACGACCACGTAGCCGCCTTACAAATTTCTACTGGCGGTACCAGACTGTACTCAGCCCAGGACGCCACCTGCGCTCTAGTAGAATGGGCTCTCAGACCTACCGGAGCCGGGCGCCCCTGCAACATGTAGGCCGAGATAATGGCTTCTTTAACCCATCTGGAAATGGACGCCTTCGCCGCCGCTTCCCCTTTCCTGGGACCCCCAAACAGCACAAACAAGCGATCCGATTTGCGGAAGGGCTCAGTGACCTTCAAATAACGACGTAACACTCTCTTAATATCCAAGCAACTAAGGCCACGATCAGAAGCCTGCTCTCCCGCTGCTCGCAAGACCGGAAGAGAGACCTCTTGATTCACATGAAAGGGAGAAGAGACCTTCGGCAGAAAGGAAGGCACTGGCCGGAGCACCACTTTGTGATCCGAAAAACAGAGGAAGGGCTCCCTACAAGAAAGGGCCTGAAGCTCCGAAATACGGCGCGCTGAAGAAATCGCCATGAGAAACACCGTCTTAAGAGTCAAATCCTTCACGGAAACTTGGGAGAAAGGCTCAAACGGAGCTTTGCTGAGCGCCCGTAATACCAAGTTGAGATCCCACGGTGGGATGGAAACCCGACGCGCCGGACGCATACTGGAAACCGCCTTCAGAAAACGTTCGACGTCGGCGTGCTCTCCGAGAGCCACGCCTTGGATCTTACCTCTGTAACAGGCCAGAGCCGCCAACTGCACTCTCAAGGAACTTGCCGCCAGGCCCTTAACAAAGCCATCCTGCAAAAATTCCAATACCACTGGAATCGAAGCCGTAGCAGCGCGGATCTGACGCCGCGAACACCAGTCCTCGAAGATTCGCCAAACACGGACGTAAGCCAGGGAGGTCGACCGCTTACGCACCTGTAGTAGAGTCGCCATGACGGCCTTAGAATATCCTTTTCTTCTTAGCCACGCCCTTTCAATGGCCAAGCCGTAAGCGAGAATCTCTCCACTCGCGGCATAAGGAGCGGACCCTGAACCAGAAGCTCCGGGGATATCGGGAGCCTCCACGGAGCCCCGTCCAGCAAGCGCACGAGATCTGCATACCATGGACGCCTGGGCCAATCCGGCGCTATCAGAAGCACCTGGCCCTGGTGCGCTTCGATTCGCTGAATCACTCGCTCTATGAGTGCCCATGGAGGAAACACGTAGAGCAGACCCGACGAGGGCCACGGCTGCAGGAGTGCGTCGAGCCCCTCTGACATGGGCTCCCGTCTCCTGCTGAAGAAGCGCGACACTTTCGCCGAGTGAAACGTTGCCATGAGATCCATGACCGGCGCACCCCACCGAGACACTAGTTGTTCGAACACCGAGGGATGCAGCTCCCATTCCCCGGCATCCACTTGATTCCTGCTGAGAAAATCCACCGTCACGTTGTCTTTCCCGGCTATGTGCGCTGCGGAGATCGCCTGCAGCCGCGGTTCTATCCAGGCGAACAGCCGCTGGGACTCCTCCTCCATGCCCGCGCTGCCTGTACCGCCCTGTCGGTTTATGTAAGCTACGGTCGCAGCATTGTCGGAAAGTACCCGCACCGCACGGCGCGTGACCTGCCTTTTGAAGCTCTGTAGCGCCAGAAACACCGCTCGCAGCTCCAAGCGGTTGATCGCCCAACCGCTCTCCTCCAGGGACCAGAGCCCCTGCGCAAAGTCCACTCCGCAATGAGCTCCCCAGCCCGTGAGACTGGCATCTGTCAATAGCGGAGTCCAGTCCGGCTGCTCCAACGGCATCCCCGCCTGAAGAGAGGCTGGTCAAAGCCACCATCGCAGCTCCCGCCTGACCTGCGGAGGGCAGGGCAGCCGCATGCTCAAGGGATCGAACTGGTTGGACCAGCGGCGGAGCAGGGCCCGCTGTAACGAGCGCATGTGAAACCTGGCCCAAGGCACCACTTCCAATGCTGCCGCCATCGTCCCCAACACCTGAAGATATTTCCACGCCGATGGGGCTGCGAGCTTCCGAAAGTCCCGTACCAGACCCCGAAGAGCCAGAGCCCTCCGTTCTATCAGAAACACCGACCCATTGCGAGTATCGAATATCACTCCCAAGTACTCGAGAGACTGAGTCGGCGTTAGATGACTTTTGACCGGGTTGACCACCCAGCCCAGGGACTGCAGCAGATCGACAACCTTCCTTGTAGCCTGCACGCTCTCGGCCTGGGACTTTGCTCGGATCAGCCAATCGTCCAGGTACGGATGGACTAAGACTCCCCTCTTTGCGCAACGCCGCCGCCACCACCACCATTATCTTGGTGAACACGCGCGGCGCCGTCGCCAGTCCGAAGGGCAGGGCCTGGAACTGGTAGTGTCCCCAAGAGAGCGCTAAGCGCAGAAATTTTTGGTGAGACTCCCTGATGGGAATAAGAAGATAAGCTTCTGTGAGATCGAGAGACATCAAAAACTCTCCCCGACGGACTGCGACAATGACCGAAGGGTTTCCATGCAAAAATGCTGTACCCGGAGAAAGCGATTCACCCCTTTGAGATCCAGGATGGGGCGAAAAGTGCCATCCTTCTTTGGCACCACGAAATAAATTGAATAACGCCCCTTGCTGAGTTCCGCCGGCGGAACTAGAACGACCGCTCCTAACCGCACCAGACGGTCCAGCGTCCGGCGCACCTGAAGCGCCTTCTGAGGACCCCTGCAGGGGGACTCCACGAACGAATCTAGAACCGGTCGCGCGAGATCTAACGCATAGCCCTCGCGAATGATCTCCAACACCCAGAGATCGGATGTGATGTGGGTCCAGGCAGAAAAGAAACTCCGAAGGCGACCACCGATCGGTTGTAATTCTGCCGGGACCCACCGCCCTTCATTGGGACTTTCGGAGGGCTGTCAGGCCGCCACTGCGAATCCACGACTGGCACCGCGAAACCCCCGGAACCCTTGGGCCCGAGATACAAACCGTCCTCTTTGGGATCCCGCAAAACGGGGCGACCGAAACCTCCGATAGTCTCGAGACTGCCCACGAAAGGACAAAGCGGGTTTACCCCTTCTTGGCCTATCTTCCGGCAATCGGCCACCTTTAGAGTCCCCCAAGTCCTTAACCAACTTATCCAGGTCCTCACCAAACAAGAGCTTCCCCTTAAACGGAAGCTTGCCTAGACGCGACTTAGAAGAGCCATCCGCTGCCCAATTCTTCAGCCAAAGAGACCTACGCGCCGCTACCAAGGAACCCATACTATTGGAGAGGGCCCTGATGAGGTCGTACTGTACATCCGCCAAATAGGCTGATCCAGACTCTAAACGCTGGAGCTCTCGCACCTCGTCGGGTTCAAAGGACGCAGACTGCTGCAGGCGCTGAACCCAGCGGAGACAGGCCCGAGCAACCCAAGCACCGCAAATGGAGGCCTGCAACACCACCGCGTCCGCCTCAAAAGATTGCTTCAAAAATCCGTCCATTTTTCTATCTGACGCTTCCTTCAAGGCCACAGCACCTTCCACTGGGATCGTGGTTTTCTTAGTGACCGCGGAAACCGCAGCGTCAATCTTTGGAGAACGAAACCTGTCCTTATCATGTTCTGACAGTGGATACAGCTTGCTCATGATCTTCATTCCTTTCAGTCCGGACTCGGGATTATCCCACTCCGTCTGAATCATCTGATCAATAACCTTATGGATAGGAAACACGACGTGCGTTTGACAGACCGCCTGAATAATGGGATCTGCGCCATCTTCGTCCTCGGCCGGCTGCTCAGCAGATAGCCGAAGCGTCTGAAGAGCCTCCGCAATAAGGGCCGGCAACTCTTCCCGGCGAAAAACTCTGATGATTTTCGCCTGATCCTCAGGCTCAGGTAATTCTCCGTTCCTAACTCCTCCATTTCCGTATCTACATCAAAGTCGGCTTCTGCCCCCTCCCGCCAGTCCGTCTCGGAGAGACCAGGCTCGACCGCACGTGTCCTTTTGGCCGGCCGCACCGTAACAGAGTCGCGCTCTGCTATACCAGCCCGTGCGCTAGAAGAAGGAAGGGGCAGGGACCCTGCCATGAAGCCCTGTCGTCTGCGACAAAACGCCTGATGCATAAGTAGAACAAAATCAGGAGAAAAATCATCCATCTGCAGCACGCTGCCAAGATCAGAATGCGCGCCCGAAGCGCCCAAGGATGGTTCAGCCGCTGGAGCCGAAGGCCCCGCTACAGGCTCTGCACTCTCTGTACCCGTGAGGGCTGCAGGGACAACCGGTGCCATGGAGATCTCTAACTGCTGCTCCATGCTGAGACTGACGCACAGCGTTGACAGATACCTGACTCTGTGCCTGCGCCCCTACGAGAGCCACAGACAACACACTGGGATCCGGCTGACATGGAACTAATCCAAAAATGTACTGCCCCTGAGGCCTTGGACACCCCGAGGATTGGGACCCGGGAGACAGCCCTGGCCCAACTTAAAAAAAAAGAGCTGCCGGTCTGCTGCTTCGAGTAAGAGTGATCAAGGCAGTTAGTTAAGCAATCAGTGGCTCACTTCCGCGGGAGTCCGAGCTCCGGAAACATCCGCTAGAGAAGGGAAAACCGAGCAAAACCCCTGTCAGCTGACCGCAAGCACCAGCGAGAGAAAAAAACCCCTAAACTAAGAAACAAAGAGGGAACAAATACCTGTGAAAAAACCGTCCAGGCCGCGGTCCAGAGACAAACGCTGCTTCGGAGAACCACGCTGAGGCCGCTCGTGCCCAGGAGCTGCGAGCGCCGCGTGTTCAAAATGGCCGCGGCGCCTCACAGTATTTTGGCGTGCTGCTCCCGCTTGCTCTCCTGAGCCGTAGCGCCAATCAATGAAGGTAACGGGAGTACCGGGCTATGACTCCACTGCCCCGCAAATCAAGGAGCAGTGCGAGAAAATAGCCTTGAGCACTAGACCAGGCAACCGGCTCTGCGGGCAGGGAAACAAACAGCCTAAAGACGCTGTCCCCCAAGCCGCAGTTTCTCACCTCTAAGAAAGCGCGCCACCGGCAGCCCGATCAAGGAGCTCAGCCCCAAACAGCCTAGGGACTAGAGATCCTTAAGCAGAAAACACAAAGAAATATGCAGACGGCTGTGACAAGGCAGGAGGGAGACCTCTCTACTGGAGCCCCGGATTAAAACCAATATTGTAATACTGTTTTTGTTTTTTTTGTTTTTTTTAAAGAAACAGCATAACGAAAAATGCCCAAACACCTAAATCATAGGGAAATGAAATAACAAATAACCAACAAATAAAATTCAAAGGTTAGCTAAGTATCTTGCTGCTGGAACTGTATCCCTAGTGAGCCCAGAACCTAAGCTCACTACGTCCTCTAGCTGCATGAAGACTGGACACACTGGGGCTATAGAGAGATGCCAGTACGCTACCTCCGGTGAAGCTGAAATTTGATTGGTCCAGTCTTCAAGCTGCAGGAGGAGGTGCACTACCCATCAGTAGAGGACTAAGCTGGAGGAACGCTAAGGAACAAACATAACTATCTCAACAAACAGGGGTGATCTACACAGAGTAGTGGATATACCCCTAAACAAAGGCATGGGGAGGGGTGACCTGCACGGAGTGGAAGGTGCACGTACTCTTGCCGCCTTGCTGGGCAGACTAGATGGACCATACTGGTCTTTATCTGCTGTCATATATTATGTTACTATGAGAATAGGAATACTAAAATCTTCTCCATACAAGCTCACGTGTGGAGTTCTACAAGGTGCAGCACTCTCCTCACTATTATTTAACAAAATCATTCAGCATCACAACATTTTATGCCACATTTATGCTGACTATCATCATGATTTACATGCCTTTTGCCATTGCAACAGCATGCTACACTCAAATATTACAATGCTTTAATGTATCAACACAAGCTCAGAATAAACTTCGATAAAACGGAAGTGTTCTTTATAACTAGGAACCAAAATTTCTCTGCACCCTCAGTTTTAAAAGTCAATAATGTAGAGCTAAAAGTTAAACAGGAGATCCACTATCTAGGAACAATAATTGGCCACCAAATCTCTCTACAATCCCACATCAATAGAAACACCAGGACAATTTACCAGAAGATCAAAACCCTTCAACAATTATGCCCTTTGATCAATCAAAAATCACTTCCTAACAACATTCCAGGCAATGAGGGCCTCGCCAGAGGGCCATTTGGCGTGGCCCTTAGGCAGTGGCCTTCTCTGAATCACCTGAGGAACGTCCAAGTACTCATCACCGTGACTGACCAGCTGCTTGAGCTCCCCCAGGGTCGAGCTCGCTATCGTCATCAGCAAGAACAACTACTCCATTACAGCAAGTATACATCCAGCATCTGTCTCCAATTTAACCACTTGTACTGTACCTAGTAACGTGAACTCTCTCTTTACTGTTGCCAGTAACTTACCATCGTACAAGTCCCGATAGCTAGCATTAATTACACAACCAGCATTCTACCTTTACCCTATTGGTCTACCTTACAGATCACTGTTGTCAGTAACTTATTCCCAGTGACTTTACCGTTTATTACCCTGTAGACTACTGTTGTCAGTAAATTGTTGCCAGTAGCCTTACCGATTGTTACCTTACAGATTACTGTTGCCAGTAGCTTCACTGTTTGTTACCTTACACATTACTGTTGTCAGTATACTGTTGCCAGTAGCTTCACTGTTTGTTACCTTACACATTACTGTTGTCAGTGTATTGTTGCCAGTAGTTTCACTGTTGTCCGTAGCCAACACTCTTGCATTTACTGTTGCCAGTACCTGTTCCAGTAGCCTGATCTCCCTACTTCTCCCGGACACCATGGCACCTCCCACCACTGTCGCACTATCACACACATTGATCAGCTGCTACGTATTGCTCGCACTGACACAAGTCTCCCAAGCCCTCACCTCCTCCCACAGCTCCATCCCAATCCTTCACAACCCTTGGAAAAGACACCATGACCACACCAACCACTATACAGCCAGATCATTGAACACTACACACCCTCACCTCATCTACGTGGCCCTCCATCAGGCTAGACCCTCTCAGCACAACCACGACACCCCCCCCCTCACGACTTGAAATGCGCCCTAATAAATGCCCGCTCCATCAGAAAGAAATGGCCTGCCATATCCGACTTGTTAGCCACTCCCGACATCGACATACTATGCATCACAGAGACATGGATGTCAGAGGCAGACACGGCAATCCTCCACCAGTTTGTCCCCCCCAACTTCTCCACCCACTCGTGCCCCAGAACTGACAGAAGGGGGGGAGGGGTACTTATACTAAGCAAGGCCATTCTACAATTCCAGACAATTGCATCAACCAGCTCCCCCTATCTAGACCATATCGCTATAGCGAACAAACACCTCACCATCAACCTACTATATCGAGCACCCTCACCATCACCAGATGAACTCTCCACAATTATTAACCTCACCTGTAACCCCATCAAGACACAGACCTCGAATTGGATACTAGGAGATTTCAACCTCCCCTCATTCCACGACAATCAAGCCAGAGCCTTCCTAGATGCTCTCGAGACGATGGGCTACACCCAGCTGATCAACTCCCCCACCCATATCAAGGGAAACACTCTTGATCTCATATTCGCACCACAATCAGTTCCCTGTTCCACATCCAAGATCAACCTATCTCTATGCTCAGTACCCTGGTCAGACCATAGTCTAATCAAATTTGCGATGCCCACACATCCCTCATTCTCCAACCCCCATTCCTCAAACAATCCACCTGCACCAGTCTCAAACGTTTCTGCCAGTTCAACAGAGAAGAGGTCTTAGAGAAAATACAACCTCTCCACAATACACATGGATTGAATCTTGATGACATGATTTCCACATGGAACTCATGCCTTAACGCTGCAATTGACCCTCCTGCCATCAATGCTTCACATGACAAGAAGAAGAAGAAAGCACCTTGGTATTCGCCCGAGCTCAAGACCTCCCTCCGACAACTCCGACAGCTAGAAAGACGCTGGCGCCGCTCCAGATCGACTGAAAACAAGGAAGCTTACTCTACCCAGCTGTGTGCCCACCGAACAGCAGTTTCAAGGAGAATGAGGCAATACCATGCTGAGGTTCTACAACGATCCCTTAATAAGCCGCATGAGCTATTCAACATTGTCAAATCCTTAGCTAAGGAACCTTCGACTGATCAGGCAAATCAGCCTGACCCACAGAAATATGCAGATTACCTTCAAACCAAAGCAAACCAGGCCACCCTACCCGCTAGCTCCAGGTTGCAAGACATTACGCTGGCTCTTTCTCCCCCACCAGTACCTACACAAGTATTGACAGCTACCCAATGCTCCATCTCCACCTTTACTACCCCAACTGAAAGAGAAATACAAGACATCATTCTGAACATAAACACCACCACGGCACCAAACGACCCATGTCCAGCATTCTGGATAAAAACCCTACGTACTGAACTCAGCACCTTCCTGACTAAACTGATTGGTACCTCATTCCAGACAGGCATCTTCCCCGAAGCCTAAAACAAACCTCAATTAGACCGCTGCTCAAGAACAATAAACTGGATCCCACAAAGATGGACTCATACAGACCCATCTCCAGTATACCGCTTCTAGCTAAAATCTCAGAGAAAATAGTACACCGTCAACTGAGCCAACATATCGAAGATAATTCACCCCTCGATCCCTGCCAGCACGGGTTTCGCGAGCAACATGGTGTGGAAACCTTGTTAACAATTCTACTCAGCACTCTGATAACAGGGATAGATAACGCCAAACAAGGATTCGCCCTCATCTTTCTCGACATTGCAGCGGCTTTTGACTCCGTCAGTCATGATCTACTTCTGGCCCGCCTTGTCGAAAAGGGAATCCACGGCACCACCCTCGCATGGTGTACCTCATACCTACATGACAGATGGCAACACGTCCGCTCCGGTACCTCAACCTCCACCTCATTCCCACTAACGAAGGGTGTCCCTCAAGGTTCCTCACTCTCCGCCCTATTCTTCAACATCTATATGCAGCCTATCTGCTCCATCATCAGGTCCTTTGGTATAAACTGCCTAATTTATGCTGATGATGTCCTCATGTTCACCCCAATACATACTGATCACCCAGATCTATCCCGATTATCCTCATGTTTCAACGCAGTCACAGACTGGCTACACTCGCAGAAGCTCAAAATCAACCTTAAAAAGACGGATGTACTTTTCATCAGCAGAGACCAAGCATTTACCCCGCCACCTTCACTGAAAGTACGTGATGCCGAACTTCTCACGAAGTCAACGATCCTTTACCTTGGAGTAACGCTCGACCAACATCTCAACTTAAACGCCCAGATAAGCAACATCTCAAAAGCAATTTACCACAAGATCCGTATGTTACGTAACATCAGACCTCTACTTGAGCCAAAGGACTTTCGAACAGTCTTTCAGTCACTGGTGATGCCCCATTTCGATTATGCGAACTCCATTCTCCATGGCCTTCCAAAGTGCACTCTTCAACCTCTGCAGCTAGCAATGAACACTGCAGCCCGAACCCTTCACCAAGCCTCTAGAAGGGAGCACATCACCCCCATCCTGAAAACGCTACATTGGCTCCCAGTACGCCACAGGATCACCTTCAAAATCTTAACAATAACTTTCAAAGCCATCAACAAATGCACAGCCAGCGCCCTCTCTGAACTTATTCAACTCACTCCACCCAACAGACTGAGAAGATCTGCCGCCACCAACTCCCTAATACTCCCAAAACCCATCACCAAATGTACTAAAACCACTAGAGACCGCGCCTTTGCTCTATCAGCACCTCCATGCTGGAACAACCTACCAACCAACATCCGTGCCATAAACAACCTTCACCAATTCAGAAAGGCTTTGAAGCACTACCTCTTCCTGCAATGCTTTCCCAACTTAGAAGACATTACGTAGCCACACCTCATCCTTACCCAACACCATCCAATCGCCCTCTCCGACCCTCCATCCCTCCTTTCCCGGTTAGTCACCTGACCGACCTCAACTCTACACCTCACAACGACCTTAAATACATGCATAGATAGATTGAAGAGTGATGTACATAGTTTACCTGTTCTCCAAGTTCAAATTCCTGTTTATTGTAAGTCCAATGTAGACTCCCCACACTGGACATTTGTGTTACATGTGAACCGCGCTGATGTTAAATAGTGCGGTATATAAAAAATGTTAAATAAAATAAATAAATAAAATGATCTCCCCACACTTGGACTTCTGTACCATTTACCAGGGCATCCCTAAAAATATATTATACCTGCTTCAAATGGCCCTGCATACAGCAGCAAGAGTCTTGAATGGTGCTTCCAGAACAGAACATATCACTCCCATACTCAAACAGATGCATTGGCTACCTCTACTATCCTGCGTTAAATAGAAAGTATTCATAACCATATTCAAAATCTTATACAATGCATCTGCTGAGTACTTACAAACTATCCTCGAGAAACAGCCAGAAAACAGAACTGGAAAAGCACGTAATCAAAACAGCTTAACCATACCTCTTGATAAATTAAAATTCAACCAAACATGTTCTCGAGCCTTCTTGCTGTACGCATCAGACTTATGGAATAGCCTTCCTATAAAGCTGAGAAGCATAGACGACCTCACACAATTCCGAAAGGATCTAAAAACACTACTCTTCAGAGAAATCTTCAACAAAAAGACATAGCAGAAAAGACTTTATACTCCATCCCCCCCACTCAAAAGTCATCAGTATAATCTTCCTACACTCTCCCATCAATGAGTTAAACATGACAACATGCTTAGTAAATAGACCACTCAGCTGTATTTAAATACCTAACCTCATGTACATAAGTTAAATAAAAACATAGCCAACACTATGTTACTCCCCCCACCACTGAATATTCATTTGCAAGCCAATTGTTTTTAGAATTTGAGTTTTATTGTACCCACATTGTACCTGCAAGATACTATACCCTCTACGATTTTATATTTATTTATTTATAGTTTTTCTATACCGCACTATTTACCATTAGCGTGGTTTACAGGGAACAAAATTGTACAATGAGAAAAGAACCACATTGAACTTACATTAAACAGGGAGAACAACTTGGTGAACAGGTCAACTATATACAAAGAGGTAAACTATTTACAAGTTAATAAGCCGTCAGTGCAGCACCTACTAGGTTTGCAGTTAATTGTTCAATGTATTTTCAAGTTGTTGCATGCAGACCGCATTGACCATAGGAAATGCAGTATATTAAAAATGTTAAACAAGTAAATAAATAAAATAAAGGAGAGAGCATCTTTTAAACTAGATAAAGGGGAAAGCCAACGTTTCTCAAGAGTACATGATTCTGAATGATGTATCTTTGAAGGCTACTAGCAAAACAGGGAAGTTAGGCATCCCAATAGAAGTTTTAATAAAGGTAACATTAACCCAAGTGCCTTTAAATAAAAAACAGAGTTGAAAGATTCCAAATTACCCCGTTATCTGATCAGACTATTAGTATGAACAAACTTTGAAATACCTATGTTCTTATATTCTTACCTATATGCAAATACTAGAATTCTAAAAGCAAAGACGGAAAAACTAGAATATATAGCACTGAATGAAAGCTTTGATATAATTGGCATCAGAGATCTAGTGGAAGGACAACAACCAATGGGACACTGATACCTGGGTGCAAATTATATCGCAATGATAGGTTAGATCAAATTGGTGGAAAGGCAGAGCTGTATGTTAGAGGGCATTAAGTCAAACAGGCTAAAAGTTTTGCAGGAAACCAAATACACTGTAGAATCTCCATGGATAGAAATGGCACGTAAAAAAGTGAACGGAATGAAAGTGGGGTTGTACTACCGTCCATCTGGCTAGAATGGACAGATGATGAAATGATAATTCAGGAAGCTAACAAAGTTCACAATACAGTAATAATGGCCTATTTCAATTACCCCAGTATCGACTGGGTTAATGTCACATCAGGACATGACAGGGAGATAAAGTTTCTAGATGAAATAAATGATTGTTTCATGCAGCAGCTGATTCAAGAACCAACATGAGGGGAAGCTATTTTAGACTTTATTCTTAGTGGACTGCAGGATCTGGTATGGAAAAAAACTATCTTGTAGCTGCTTGGCAATAGTGATCACAACATGATCACATCTGATTTAAAAAATGGAGGGATGACAGCAAGGAAATCCACTGCACTAGCATTTAACTTTCTAAAGGGAGACTATGATAAAATGAGGAAAATGGTTAAGACTAAACGAAAAGACTCAACGGCAAAGATTAAGAGTTTACAACAAGCTTGAGCATTGCTTAATACTATTATTTTTTAAGCCCAGACCAGATGTATTGTACACTTTAAGGTGGAAGGAAGGCCAAATGACTTCAGCATGATTTAAAGGTGGGGTTATAGAGGCTGTTACAAGGTGGCATCTATCAGAAAATGGAAAATGAAGCCAAATGATGAAAACAGGAAACATAAGCACCAGTAAGTTAGATGCAAGGCACTGATAAAGCAGGCAAAGAACATTTGAAAAGCTTGCTGTGGAAGCAAAAATGCATAACAAAAGCTTTTTCAAGCACATCTGTAGCAAAAAACCTGTGAAATAGCTGGACAATTAGATAACAGAGGGATTAAAGGATCCCTAAGGGAGGATAAGGCCATAGTGGAGAAATTGAATGAATTCTTTGCTTTGGTTTTTAATGAAGATGTAGGGAAATTACTCATGCCAGAAATGGTATTTAAAGGTGAGAAACTGAAATAAATCTTGATAAACCAGGAAGATATAAAATCGCTAAACTAAAGAAATGAAAATCAACTGGACCAGATGGTATAAATCTTAGGATACTAAAAGAACTCAAAAATGAAAATTTAGGTCTACAATTAGAAATGTGTAAATTATCATTAACACAGTCTATAGTACCTGAAAATTGGAGAGCGGCCAACTTAACGCCAAATTTTTAAAACGGTTCTAGGGATATCCAGAAAACTACCGACCGGTGAGCCTGTCATCAGTGCCAGGCAGCATGGTAGAAACAATTATAAACATATAGTCATCTTTTTCAAAAGGCATTTAATCTTGCTCCCAAGATTGCCTAGAACACAACAACCCTGATATCTCACATACTTCTTACCAGGATCACGTTGAGATTTCTGCACCTTTCCCCGCTTATTGTTTTCCCCTATATGTATCTAACTCCTTTACTCACTTAATTGGTGTTCCTTTTCTTATTCTTGCTGTTTTTATTGTAAACCGCTCTGACACGCTGTAGAAGGGCAGTATATCAAGTTTTTAAATAAACCATAAACCATGGTTTAATGGGAAGACGACAACATGGATTTAGCTAAGAAAAGTCTTGTTTCACTAACCTCATTTTTCTTTTGAAGGTGTAAACAAGTAGATAAAGGCGAGCCGGTTGATATAATGTATCTGGATTTTCAGAAAGCCCCTCATGAGATATTCTTGAGGAAATTAAAAAGTAATGGGATAGGAATTAGTCTACTATTGTGGGACTAATTAAAAGACAGAAAACAGAGAGTAGGGCTAAATGGCCAGTTTTCTCAATGGAGAAAGGTGAATAATGGAGTATCCCAGGAATTTGTGCTAGACCTGCTGCTTTTTAACATATCAATAAATACAGAGAAGCACAATCCAAATGATAAAGGGGATGGAAGGAAACACCTACGAGGGGAGACTTAAAAGGTTACAGTTCTTCATCTCGGAAAAGAAATGCCTGAGGGGAGATAAGATAGAGGTCTATAAAATAATGAGTGTAGTAGAACAGGTAAACATAGAATAGTTGTTTATGGTTTATTTTCCACTTGATATATTGCCTTTAGCAAATAGCAACAAAACGGTTTACATTCAAATAAAAACAATTCAAACATGCATATTTAAAATACATAGAAGAAAAAAAAAAGATATATACTATCAAAACAACAAAAAAACCAAACCTGGAAATAGAATGAATAGGGGACATGCAATGATGCTGCAATGTAGCACATTTAAAACTAATTGGAGAAAATATTTTTTCACTGAACGCATAATCAAATTCTGAAATTCGTTGCTAGAGGGTATAGTAAAAGCTGTTAGTGTAGCTGGGTTTAAAAGAGGTTTGGACAAGTATCTGGAGGAAAAGTCCATATACTATTATTAAAGTGGATTGGGGAAATCCACTGTGTGCCCCTGGCATAAGCAGCATAGAATCTGTCTACCTTTTGGGAACCTGACTGGTACTTATGATGTGGATTGGCCATTGTTGGAAACAGGATAATGGGCTCAATGGACCTTTGGTCTGACTCAGCCTGGCATCTCCTATGTGTTTATGAAAAAATTGATTTAGTGTTTTAAAATGTGGTGGCTTCTTAATGCATGTTTCTAGTGCATTTCAAACATACAGATCATAAAAATGATCTCTTATATTTGACAGTATTCATTGTGATGATAGAGGGCTAACACTACATAATTCTAACACCACATCCTTTACAGTCATCCACCTTATAGCTAAACAGATTACACATGTATACAAGTTAAATATTTACTGTCAGCTAAGAACTATGCTCTCAATTTTATGATCCCATTTTAGCAGGATATGTAGTATATTCTAATCATTACATTGCATGTATATGTAAATAATTTCATTCCTTGTATCTCGAGGAAGTTTAACACGCCAAAACTTGTGGGCCCCAAGGCATTACAAATGTTTCTGCAGGATTTGGATAAATGTATCACTCAGCTCTTTAATAAATTTGCTTAACTGATTTCATACAGGTGCTGACTAACTTCAGGACTGCAAAAATATGACATCTTGACAGGCCCTAACGTATCTAGGCAAGACTAACATTCCAACGATGTCAATAGGTTATGAAGGAAGTGCCTTGCTTAATCAAATGAACTACAAAGAAAACATTTCTCTCTCATTACACAAAATTAAATTATTCCACTCAGTCCTACCTTGTCATTTATGTCCAATGTACATGTACTGTGCCTCCATTTTGTCAGAACTATTGGGTCTTGAAGCCTTCTGTCCAGACTCCTACTTTTAATTTCCTTTTGTGTCTGTGATAAGGCTTTATACTAAAGAATATCAAGAAAAGCAAATAAGTTCTCATGTCTCTAATAAAATCAAAATAAGCAAGCAAATATACATAGCAACATAGTAAATGACGGCAGATAAAGACCAGCACGGTCCATCTAGTCTTACCAGTGAGCTGGCTAGAGTTGTACAGCTGCATCTGCTAACCTGTGCAGGTTACCCTCCCTCTATGTCTTTGCTTAGGATTGTACCCATCGCTCTGTGCAGGTTACCCCATGTGTGTTTCAATCATTCCCTATAAATGATATTCCCTAGTCCCTTGCTTGCTGTGTTTGTCTGTCCTGAATAGATAGTAAGGTCTGTGGAGCAGGGACTGTCTCTTATGTGTATAGCGCTGCGTATGCCTGATAGCTCTATACAAATGATAAGCAGTAATAATAGTAGTAGTTATCCCTTCTATTTTTAGAAGTGAAACGTTAAGTTTGTTTTGATTATATCATGTTGCTACCAAAAGGGATCCTCTCCATCTGTCCCATGTCTTTTTTTGAATTCCATCACATCTTTTGCGACCATCACCTCTATTGAGAGAGCATTCCCAGCATCCATCACCATTTGTGTGAAAAAGTATTTCTCCGTGGACAAGCAGGAATGAGCCTTCATGTCTGAATGACGTCCCCGACAAAGCCCCATGTAGGAACACTCCCCAGCTTCTATTGGAAGCTTTTAAGAGGCACCACCGCACCTGTGTGCCTCCTTCCCACCTGCCACCGCTACAGTGATTACCTTTAGTGTACAACCTCAATTTTTAAAAATACAAGATTTAATTATTATTCAGGGAACCCATGGAGTTTAAAAATTGACTTTGATAAAGACTGGGAAATTCATTACAAATACTGTTAAATGTTTTGCAAATAATGAATTATAAATTATGAGACACACATCAAAAATGCAATGCGATCCTTTGAGTCAGTGCGGACTCCTAACGACCCAGCAGCTCCTGGGTTTTCTTGGCAGTGACGTAGATTGCCAGGCTTTTCTTCCAAGGCAATGGAGGGTTAAGCCAACTTGCCCAAGGCCACAAAGAACCACTCTCCCTTTAACTTGACACATTGCAATTCGTAGTATATTTAATATGGTGTCCCTATAACAAAATCTATGTCGTTAAAACTAGGCAATTGAAAGTATGCTTGTCCGAACATAAGTATAGTCTTTCAAAGCAGAGAAAAGAATCACCATTGGTGGACCACTGTATGAAATTTCAGCACAAATTCACTGATCTACACTATGTTGCAATCGATCACATCCCTATGTCATTACATGGGAGTAGGGGGGGGGGGAATAATCAGGGGAAAATGCTTCTCCAGTGGGAATAGAGGTGGATTTTTTCATTGCATGCTATGGAACTGGAAGGACTCAATCACAAGATCAAATTGAGTGTCTGAGTGCTGAATTTAATACTGGTGACTGAATATGCCTTCCGGTTACAGGGTGAAATGACATGCCTAATGATTTTATTAAAATGAATTTGTGAAATGAACCAAAAAAACCCCATCTGTATAATAGCGGGGTGGGGGAGCCCAAATCAACTGAAGCTAAACTAAAATAGTTTGCCTTGCACATACCCTTGTCCTGTATTTTGATCATATGACTGAAAAGATTTCAAGATTTTAATATTATCAGGTCAATATTCTAAAGTACATGTATGGTCAGCTGTGGTCACAAAGGTGCCTTAAAAAAAATCAGAGGATGAAATGTAGAACTTTGGCAGGTATAAGCATAAAACTGTCAAAATTTTACATTTAAAGAGTGAGTGAGGTTTGGGGTTGGAGCAAGGGTGGTAAAAGGATGTTTACATTTGGCAGGGAAATTCAGCCACTGAATATATATTACCCATCTAAGTGGCAATGAGAAAATAACAGGTCTAACTTTAAATGGAACAGTATCCATTTAAAGTTATATGTGAATTTTTGGTTGCAACACAAAAGAATTGCAATATGTGTCTTCACGTCCATGCATATCACTAGCAACCCAGCAGCTCCTGGGTTTTCTTGGCAGTGTGACCGGAAGTAGATTGCCAGGCCTTTCTTTAGAGGCAATGAAGGGTTAATGACTTCTCCAAGGCCACAAGGAGTGATAATGGGAATTAAACCCTGGTCTCTTGGTTACCAAGCCAGTGCTCTAATCACTAGGCTGCTGCTCCACTCCGTTTAAAGTTATATGTGAATTTTCGGTTGCAACACAAAAGAGTTACATCACTGAAAATACATACAAATGTTAAAGGCGGAGTGGAGTGAGCTCCTGTGCCAGAGAGGACCAGTGAAGTGTTGAGAGCTGCAGGGAAGCCCTCAGTCTATCTTGAGCAGCTGGGGCTTAAAGGAAGCCCTATTCCCCCACCTGTCTGTGGCGCCATCGCTGGCACTGCAATTTAGCGTAGTTACTCACCTGTAACAGGTGTTCTCCGGGGACAGCAGGAATCAGTCCTCACAAATGGGTGAGGTTGGCACTGACAGAACCCACACAGTTCACTCCCCAACTTTCAAAGAAAGTCTTTGGGAATTAGAGCACGCATGTACAGTCACCTTCCCGCTCAAAGATGCCATCTTACCCCAGTATGGATGACATAGCTCAATCAAGCATAAAAAAAATGAAAAACTCCACAGGGAGGAAGGAGGGTTGTGAGGACCAATTCCTGCTGTCCCCAAAGAACACCTGCTATAGGTGAGTAACTATGCTTTTGATCAATGTAAAGGTTGTGCAGGAGAACTATCAGATGTTCTGGTATACCCATGCTTCTTAAAGTGGCCCAGAGTTTCTCATTGTTTACACAGTCAAAAACCTCACTGTAGTCTCTCATCCTTCACCCTTTCCTGAACCTTGCTTGCACTTCAGGCAGTTCTCGTTCCAGATATGGTTGTAGTCTCTGCTGAATAATCTCAGTAGAATCTTGCTGGCATGTGGGATCAGAGCGACTGTGCGATAATTTCCACAGTCAGTTGGATCACCTTTCTTTAGAATTGGTATAAACGCAGATCTTTTCCAGTCAGTTGGCCATGACGTTGTCTTCCAAATTTCCTAGCAGAGCCTTATAAGTATGGTAATAGCTGCATCCTATTGTAATACTTCAGTGGGAATGCCATCAATGACCAGTGCTTTGATAAGGCTTTCAATGCTGCTTCAACGCCTTCTTTCCTCACCAATGACTCCTGATCAAAAGGTACAGGTTAAAATGACTGTTTGTCCACTTGATCTTTATGTTATAATAACTCTCTATGTTCTTTCCACCTTTCCTCAGCAGTTCGAATGGAACAAGGAGAAATAGAATGGTTTAAAATCAGCAAAGGTGTACAAACAAGGCTGCATACTTTCCCCTTATCTGTTTTATTTAAATGCAGAACAAGTCATCAGAGAAGCAGGACTGTATAAAGACAACAAAGGTGTAAAGATTGGTGGAAGACAACCACCTCTGCTATGCTGATACCACCATTACTGGCTGAAAGTGAAGATTATCTGAAATATTTGCTTCTCAAGATCAAGGAACATTGTCTTAAAATGTGCCTGCACCTTAATGTAAAGAAGACAAAGATCCTGACAACTGACAAAATCAGTAAGTTCATTGTTGATGAAGAAATTGAAATAGTGGACAACTTTAACCTATACTTGGATCAACTATCAATAAAGAAATGACAAGCAGTCAAGAAAACAGATGACGCACTGCTCTGGGCAGAATGACTATGAAGGACCTAGACAAGATTCTCATGAGCACAGATGTCTCTTTCCATACAAAGGTTTGACTTGGTATTTTCAATAACGTCATATGGAGACAAAAGTTGGCAAGTGAAAAAGGTAGATAGGGAGGAAATTGCTGCGTTTGAATTATGGTTCTGGCGACGAATACTGTGTATACCATAGACTGCCCAAAGAACAAACCAGTCAGTACTAGAGGAGATCAAACCTAAGCTTTCTTTAGAAGCTCAGATAACAAGACTTTGACTTTCATACTTTGGACACATCATGTGAAGAGAGAGATCATTAGAAAAAGACATCATGCTTGGCAAGGTAGACGATCATTGCAAAAAAGAGAGAGGCTAGAGATGGACCGATACAATAACAGCAGCTATGGGTGCCAGTCTGTCAACAATGAGTTGCGTGACTGAAGACCAACACAGTTTAGGACAACTATCCAGAGGGTCACCCTGAATTGACACAAACTACATTTTCTCTAGAAACAAGCAGAAAGTCAGTCCTCACATATGGGACTCTCAAGCTACAGGCTTCCGAAAAAAAACCTGTAGGAGCCACAGGCAACCTAAAAAAGCAAACAGTGCAGGGTAGCAAGGAGCGCTGAAAGGCTTGAAGTCTAGAGCCGAAGCCCCAACATTGAGTATGGCATCACCTCACCGGTAGTCTGGAACAACTGGCCAGAGGGAAGGAGTTGCACTATTGCCCAAAGAGATGACGAAGTACTGTCTGGCTGAAGGCGCTGTCATGCCATGAGCTTTCCTCCAAGCAGAAATGTATTATGAAGGTACGGACTGAAGATCAGGTGGTGGTCTGGCAAATGTCCAGCAGAGGGACTGAACGCAGGTGGGCAACCAAGGCCGCCATGGAGCGCATATTATATGTGGTAATGTGATACTCCAGAGAGAGTCCAGCCTGCTCGTAGGTGAAGGAGATGCAGTCGGCCACCCAGGTAGACAGGGCATGCTTGGAAACCGCAACCCTGAGTCTGTTGACGTCATAGGAGACAAATAGTTGTAACATGGGGTGATAGGGCTGTGTCCTCTGAAGGCAGAAGGATAGTGCCCTCATGCATTCCAGGATGTGTTGCGAGACCTCCACTCGAGATGCATGAGGCCTGGGAAAAAAGGTGGGAAAGGTCACCTCCTAGTTCATGTGAAAAGCAGACACCACCTTAGGCAGGAATTTCAGGTGGGTCCGGAGAACCACCCTGTTTTTCTGGAACCTAGTGTATGGGTCGTGGACCATCAAAGCCTGAAGCTCACTAACTCTTCTGGCTGAAGTGAGCACCACCAGGAACACCACTTTCCACGACAAGAACTTGAGATGGCATGTAACCAGGGGTTCAAAAGTGGGAGCCATCAGCTTTCTGAGAACAATATGTAGATCCCAAGCCCCGGCAGTGGGCAGATATGGGGCTGCGAGAGAAGCCCCCTCATGAAGTGGCCCACCAGGGAGTGCACAGAGACGGGCCAGCTGTCGACAAGGTGATGATGTGCCGTTTGGGCTCTGAAGTGCACCCTGATGGAAATGGACTTTAGACTAGGCCAGGATAGGTACAGAAGATATTGCAGAACGTTCTGCACCAAACAAGAGAAAGGGTCGAGACTCCTGTCTGCGCACCAGACTGAGAATCTACGCCATTTGAAGGCATATATGCACCATGTTGAGTCCTTGCATGATGCAAGTACGCAGGATGTCCCCCACATTCTGGGAGAGGTGGAGGTGTGCTATAACTAGCCATTCAGCATCCATGCCATCAGGGCGAGGGACTGGAGGATGGAATGAAGAAGGGTCCTGTCCTCCTGTGAGAGCAAGCCCGGGTCCTTGCCCAGCAGTATGGGGGCTGCTCAGGACAGCTGCAAGAGCAGAGAAAACCATGGTTGCCTGGGCCATTGAAAGCCAATGAGGATTAGGCTCATTCCAACTGGATCTTGAGCAATGTCTTGAGAACCAGTGGGGTAGGCGGGTATGCATACAACAGACTCCCAGACTAAGGTAGGAGAAAGGCATCTGCCACCACTGTTTGGGGCCAGCTTCTGTGAGAAGCAGCACGGCAGCTGTGCGTTCTTGGGGCTGGCAAAGAGATCCAATGTCGGGGTCCCCCAGTGTTGGAAGATGGAGTTGGCCACTACTGGATTGAGGCGCCACTTGCAGGACTGAAGAACTCTGCTGAGCCGATCTGAGAGCAGATTGTCCTAGCCTGGCATGTAGGCTGCCCTGATGATCATGCAATTCTCCGTGGCAAAGTTCCACAAACAAACTGCCCCCCAACAGAGGTGATATGAGCCCGTTCCCCTCCCCCCCCCCCCCCGCCGTTTGTTGATGTACAACATTGCTACTTGGTCTGGACGAGCACAATCTGGCCCACCATGTGGGCCTGGAACACCCGAAAGGCATTTGTCACAACTCTGAGTTCCAGGAGATTAAACTGGAGGGCACTTTCCTCCAGAATCCAGGTGTGCTCCGACCGCAGACCATCGCAATGAGCTCCCCAACTAAGCTGGAGGCATCCGTGGTTAGGATGTGTTGTGCTGGTGGGGCCTGGAAGGGTAGGCCGGCCGTGAGATTTGGTCCGCTCTGCCACCGGGACAAGTGATCCAGACTCTGTCATCCATTCGGCCTGAGTCCATTGTGAGCTGAGGGTCCACTGGGCCTGGCACATTCGAAGCTGTGCCTGCAGTGTCACGTTTCGAGGCCATGTGCCCCAATAGGCACAGCAGGAGACGTGCTGATGTCAATGAGCGGCCCTGTACCTCCCCCGCTAGGGACGCTAGACACTGTGCCCAGCCCAGAGGGAGGAAGGATCTGGCCTGGGTTGAGTCTAGAAGGACTCCTATGAATTCCAGGCACCGAGTCAGGAGCAGATACAACTTGAGGAAGTTGATCAGCTGTTACAGCACCCTTATGGTGCAGTGGGCCGCATGGGACACCTCCTCTGGCGAGCTTGCTTTTAAGCTAGTCATCCAGATAGGGGAAGACAGACTCTCAGCAAGCAGAGGTGAGAGGTGATGACCGCCAGGCACTTGGTGAACACCCTGGGGGCTGAGGAGAGGCTGAAGGGAAGCAACCTCTACTGGTAGTCGCAACCTCAGATGACAAAGCAGAGATACTGATAGTGCCAGAGATGGATCAGGATGTGGGTATAGGCATCTTTGCGATCCAAGGTGCACAACCAATCTCCCCAAAGAAGATAAGGCAGCAATGTTCCAAGGAATAACATCTTGAACTTCTCCTTGACCAGAAAGCAGTTTAGGTTCTGCAGATCTAGGATGGGTCGAACGACTCCTGTCTTTTTTAGGATGAGGAATTAGTGGGAGTAGAGCCTCATGCCCCAGAGGGGCCGGGGAACTGGCTCCACCGCCCAATCCTTGAGCAGGGACTAGAGTTCCTTTTGCAGGAGCTCTCTGTGCAGGAAGGTCATGGGAAATCCCCTGGAAAGAAGGGAGGAGGCGTCTGGTCTTTGTACAGAAGGTAAACCCCCCCACCCCACACTACCTGTAATACCCAGGCATCAGTGATGATGCCCGACCAGAGGTGAGCAAAGTGGACCAGATGTCCTCCCATGTGCCTTGGGCCTTGGCCTTCTGGGGAAGACACAAGCTATGCCCAGGGAGGGGTTTTTGGCTTACAGGGACTGTGATCCTAGCCCTCAGCCTGCTGAAGCTATTGGGGAGGCTGGTAGGCCAGAAACTGGGGGTATTTCCCATAACCCTTCTTCTCCTTCAGGTGGAAGGGCTTTTTCCACGAAGCCTTCTGATGGGACGGGACAGCCGTCTTCCAGGACAGCCTAGTACTGGTCATAAACTTTGACTCCAACTCGGCCGCCTTATCAGTCATGGGTTTGTCGAAGAGGTTCGCTCCTCGGCAAGGGACATCAGCCAGTTTAACATAGTAACATAGCATAAGACAGCAGATAAAGACCAATATGGTCCATCTAGTCTAACCAGCAAGGCGGCAAGAGTAGGTGCACCTGCCGCTCCGTGCAGGTCACCTCTTCCCATTCCTTTGTTTAGGGGTGTATCCACTGCTCCATGTAGGTCACCCCTATTTGTTCAGATATAAGAGAACGTTAACGTTTATTTTGATTTTATCCTGTTGCTATAAAGGGATCCACTGTGTCTGTCCCATGCCATTTTGAATTCCATCACTGTATTTGCCCCCACCATTTCCATCGGGAGGGCATTCCAAGCATCCACCACCCTTTCAGTGAAAAAGTATTTCCTGACATTGCCTTTCAGTTTACCCCCTTGCAGCTTCATGTTATGCCCTCTAGTTTTACAGCTTCCCCATCTTTGGAAGAGGTTTGTTTGTTCATTAATACTCTTAAGTATTTAAAGGTATGAAACATCTACCCTGTCCCTCCTCTCCTCCAGAGTGTGTACATATTTAGGTCTTCAAGTCCCCTCTCATAAATTTTATGACACAGGCTCCAAATCATTTTGGTCACCTTCCTCTGAACTGCTTCCAGTCTTTTTATATAGTTTGCGAGATTTGGTCTCCAAAACTGAACACAATATTCCAAGTAAGGCCTCACCAGCAACTAGTACAGTGGTATTAGTACCTCTTCCTTTCTGCTGGTAATGCCTCTCTGTATGCAAACCAGCATCCTTCTGGCTTTTGCCACCGCCTTGTCACACTGTTTCGCCACCTTGAGATCGTCAAACAATCACTCCGAGGTCCTTCTCCTGGTCCGTGCACACCAATCTCTCGCCCCCTATCGCATACAATTCCCTAGGATTTCTGATTCCCAATGCATGACACTGCACTTCTTCACATTAAACCTTAACTGCCAAGCAGTAGACCAGCTTTTGTAGATCTTTCCTCATGTTCCCCACTCCCTCAGGGGAGTCCACTCCTTTGCACATTTTGGTGTCATCTGCAAAGAGACCGACTTTTCCATTAAGCCCTTCAGCAATATCACTCACAAATACATTGAACAGTACCGGTCCCAGGACCGAACCCTGGGGCATGCCGCTAATCACCTTCCTTTCATCCGAGTGAGTTCCGTTTACCATCACCTTCTGTCATCTGTCAGTCAACCAAGTTCTGATCCAGTTCACCACACCTTGGGACCCATCCCCAAGCTGTTGAGTTTATTGATAAGCCTCCTATGAGGAACAGTATCAAAGGCTTTGCTGCAATCTAGGTAGATCACATCCATCGCATGCCCTTGATCTAGTTCTCTGGTCACCCAGTCAAAAAACTCAATCAGATTTGTTTGGCAAGATCGTCCTTTGGTAAAACCATGTGGGGATTCAGCTGGACTGCTTGTCAAGTGGAGGAAAAGGGGCGTGTGATCTGCTCTCCTACCTGTTCTTGCTGTTTTTTCTTGCTGGCATATTCCCAGACAACTGCTCCTGACAGGGGTCTTGCCTATCTGCTCTACAAATTCGACAGCCATCTGGCTGCGGCCTGTGGGTTGTGCGCTGAAGGGGCATGACCAAAGGGGTGGGGGCACAACCCTTTGGCTCCCTTCAGTGTCTCCGAGGTGTCAAGGAATACAGTCACAGCTTGGAATGGGGAAGCGTAAGATCAAGGGGGGGGGACCGAAGTCATCTGCTACCTATGCACCATCTGGCAGAATAATTGGCCCCCTCGATAAGCATTTGATGCCTCAGCAGAATGCATCACCTTACCTAGAAGTAGTATCATTTAACTCTGGGGCTCCTATGCCTCCTGTGCCTCTGTTGTCTTAGTCTGTATTTGGAACTCCACCCCACGAATTAGGGGCTGGTCACCAGGTACTTATTCCTAAACCTGTGGCTCTACCAGAGTCTTTGCTTTTACCTATGCCTTCACTTGAGGAAGAAATAACTCTTAAGGACCTATGGACTGCAATTTCGGTTACTGATACTAAATTATCCACTACTGTTGTTTCCTTATGTGAATACAGTTCTGCCATGGTAGATAAAGTTACAGAGCTGGATGCTAGTTGTATTGCAATGCATAATTCTTTGTCCAGGGTGGAAGCCTAGTTACAGTCTTACTGTGCAAGTGACTTCCATCAAGGACTCCTTATTGGTACAAAACCGCTTAGAGGCAATGGAAAACGCCTCTCAGGCACGTAACCTTGGATTTTTGAATTTTCCGGTGACGCGGTTGTTGTCGTCACTAGATATTTTGCTTGTTAAATATTTTTCTGAAGTTTTACAATTGCCTGATTCTGTAGAGATTGCTCATGTTTATTATATGTCTTCTAAAGTTTGGGCTTCTTCAGAGGCGGAGGGAAAGTTTGATACTCTTCTCCCTTCTGATAGTCCAAACCTGACACAGTTTTTGGAAAACTCTACAGACACTATTGCCAAATGGAACACCTCGTTGGTAACTTTCACTGCTGAAGCAATGAAGCTTAAGATACTGAAGTTGTATTTTAAAAATAAAGATGTTCTCTTTTGTGAGCAAAAATTAAATGTTTTTCCAGATGTAACACGTTCTACTCAGGCACTTCGTAAGTTGTTTTTGGCCTTAAAACCGCGGGTAGTCACTCTTGGAGCAACCTTTTTCCTGCAGTTTCCGTGTAAATGAGTGATTGCAGGGTCAGGTTTATGTCTTCCATGATCCGTCCCATTAGGAGAAGTTCTTGAAAGACAAACATGCATAGTGGGGGTGGTTTAGGTTGTTTAATTCTTGTCCTCCTTAATGTAGCTTTTTTGCTTGATTTCCTTACTTAGGTGGGATTATGTTTTAGTCTGGTTCAATCTCCATGATGGGGGCTAGATGGACAATGCCAATTATTTTTTTTGTTTCTTTTTGATGCTTCTTTGCAGATAATTGGTGTCTTCTTTTCTTGTATATGTGGTTGTACATTTGTTTTGAAAACCACCATATTGCCTCGGATCATGCAACCTGTTGGTTTTGATGAAGTCCACTATTCGCTCTTTCAGGAGCGACTCCATTACTTTTCTCGCCACCGAGGTAAGGCTTACTGGCCTGTAGTTTGTCATTTCTTCCCAACTACCACTTTTGTGGAGAGGTACCATATCAGCCCTTCTCCAGTCCTGTGGAACTTCTCCTGTCGCCAAGTATCTATTAAAAACATCCTTTAAAACCCTGCAAGAACCTCTCTGAGCTCTTTCAGTATCCTGGGATGTATCCTATCTGGTCCCATAGCCTAGTCCATTTTCAGTTTTGCAAGGTTTTCTAACACATCATCTTTTATGAATGGTATGGTATCTTTTCCATTTCCATTTGTGTATTTGTCAATCACAGGCGGTACTTCTCCAGGATTTTCTCTAGTGAAAACAGAGCAGAAGTATTTGTTTAGCATTTTTGCTTTTTCAATGTCACTTTCCACGACTCCATTCCCAGCACTTTTGAGTCCTGCAATTTCACCTCTGATTTTCCTCCTCTCCCGAATATATCTGAAATCAGGTACTTCGCCATTTTACTGAAGTTAGTGTTTTTGAAGTCTAGGACTTTGAGCTTGCTGTGATTGGATTCTACTTGGCTTTTATCTCAAACCACAACGTATGATGATAGCTGCTGCTCACATGGGCACCCACCTGGATATTCAACACGCTATCTCCGTTGGTGAGTACCAAATCCAGCACGGAGCTCTCTCTGGTCTGTTCCATCACCATTTGTTTAAGTAACGCATCTTGGAAGGCATCCACATTTTTTTTACTTCTTTCCAGATTTGCAGAAGAAACACTCCAATCCACATTGGGTAGATTAAAGTCACCCAATATGATCACTTCCCCCTTCATGGCTATCTTAGCAACAACAATCAATTCGCTATCCATTTCTTTGGTTTGAGTTGGAGACCTGTAGACCAAACCAGTATGGACAGTGCCACCACCTCTTTCCAACACAATCCATAGCGCCGCTTCTTTTCCCCATGTCCCTTGCATTTCAGCAGCTTTAATATTGCTTTTGACATATAGGGCTGCTACTCCTCCTTTTCTACCCTATCTCTTCTAAATAGATTATAGCCAGCTATAGCTATATACCATTCATGCGACTCGTTAAACCATGTTTCTGTAATGGCCACAATGTCCAAGTCCATTTCCACCATTAGAGCTTCCAGATCAGGAACGTTGTTTTGCAGGCTTCAAGCATTTGTACTCATTGCTTTCCAGCTTTTGTTGAATGGCTTGCCTGCATTTTGCATAGATTTTGTTCTACATGCCCCTTTCCGCTTGCCGTTGATGTGACGTTCAAAAGCATGGCTGTTTCCAATGCTGTTTTGCTTTTGCTGGGAGTGACATACTGAACTTATCCTTCTCCATCCGTCACCCCCTTTCCCTTGTTTAAATGCCTATCCACATATTGCCTGAAATTTTCACTTAGGATCCTTTTCCCTGCAGTGGAGAGATGAAGTCCATCAGCACAGTACAGTCTCTTGTTGATCTATCTGTTTCCCCAGTCACCTATAAATCTAAATCCTTCTTGTTTGCACCAGGTTTGGAGCCATGTATTAAAGTAGTTTATACAATGCAGCCTTTCTGTCCCCTTACCATGAACAGGTAGAACTTGCCCTGTACCCATTGCTCCAAGTCTGAGGACTGTTGCCAAGCTGGCGGCAGGCACTAATGCCCACCGCAGCCACATGATCCACAGACTCTAAGCCAAAGGCTGTTCGAGTTTGGAATTTGGAGCATTCCTTAACTGAGGAAATGAGAGTCTGGAAGCGCTTGAGGGATTCACCTGCCAGCCCAACTGAGAACCCAGCAAGTTCCTTCGCCAGGTCCCTCACATACATGCCCATGTACAGCTGGTAAGCCTGGATGCAGGCCATGAGCATTGAGCCCTGGTAGCACTTTCTGCCAAATCCGTCCATAGTACAGACCTCCCCTACCAGGGGGCACCGAGGAGTGCATCTTCTGACTTTTTATCCAATGCATGGAAAACTCCACAACCATGGAGTTGTGAGGCAGCTGTGTCTTCTGGAAACTGGGACTCTTGCCAACTCGATACTGGAAATCGAGTCGCCAGCTCACTATTGGCACCATCACTGGGCTTTCCCACATCCTGAATAGCAAGTGCTCCAGGATGGGGGGAACTGGCACCATCAGTGCCTCCTGTGGAGAGGCCTCGTACTGGAGGATCTCAAAGTCCTCGGCATGAGGCTCATTCTCTGGCTCTGCTACGAAGGCCAGAGCCTTCAACCTCCTGCGGACGAAGTAGAGGAATGCAAGGTCCTCGGGCAGGGACCTCCGGTGCTCCTGTGGGGGAGATGGTTTGGAGGACACATCCCTTTGCAACATGGTGTTGGGCGACTCGTCATTGGTCTCCCAACCTGACTTGGAGCCGGCAGAGAACTCGAGTCCCGGGCAGTCATCGAGTCGATGAGTCACCAACACCGGAGGGGAGCGCAGTGCCATACGCTGTCAGACGGCTGCCTGGGTGAGAATCTTCACAGTCTTGGCAAGTGCATATATCTCTATGATTTGCAAGGGATTGTGGGCAATGCAGTTCATTCACACCAGACACAGCTGCTCACAATAATTAGTTGTGCTTTTGGGTAAAGCCAATAAGATATTTATTTATGGGGTTATTTCTCCCAACACAGATATGCTTGGTAGCACATAAATCAGGTTACTTGCTTTCAGTGTTAAACTTGGAAAAAACAAAATAAGGAAAACAACATTTTAACTTATCAGGCAATCAAAAGCAAAAGAAATAAGACCTGGTTGATAACAAACTGGTCTTTTCTGTAGGCTTAGCTAATATCCTCTTAGCAAGTATCAAACAACAAACCAAAAGCCACAAAGAAGAAAAAAACTGTTGTTCTTTTCAGGTTAACTTCTTATATCTTCCCACATAGATTCAGAAGTGATTCTCTCCTAGCTCACAAGCAATTAGGTAAGGCTCAATTGCTAGCAGTTATCCAGCTGAAACCCCTTAGCTGGCTTGCTTTCTACTGCGTGGGTCAAATCCTGCTTCAGGAGCTTTCCTGAGTAGATTAAAGAACAAGTTTGTATTTCTTTGTGATGGTTGCTGTACTTTATAACAGAAAGTTACCAAAGGAGATTAGACAGAGAGCAGTCCATGCAAACAGAATCTTCATCTGCTATCATTCCCCCTTCTTCAACAAGCATGGGTTCAATATCATGGATTGGCACAGATGAATCTCTCAATGGAGCACTTTCAGGAGAATACTTGTTTCCCTGCTGTCTTTCAAGGTTATAGCTAGGGCATAGATCAGTGTTCATACCTGAGCTTCCATTGCTGTTAGAGTTCCTCTCTATATAGCCTGGCCAGTATGTAGTCCAGTTCTTATGTCCAGCCTTCCAATCCAGATCCCTGGACACTGGATCTCTCTTCACATACCTTCTGGCACGGGTCTTAGGGTCCCTTCCACGTGTAGCCGTCTCTCTCACAGGTACTGTCTGGAGATTCCTAGCTCTGCAGCACCATTCCTCTGGCTTTCCCCAGTCCAATGGTGTATGCTGGCCCTTGGAATGCCTCCCAGTATACGTACTGTTCTGGACTCTTCTAGACCTCTTAAAGGCTTTTCTCCTCTTTCTTCCAAAGGGTTTCTTTCCCTCTCTGTCCGTCCGGTTTGGCTTCTGCTTCTGATGATCCTCCTGCTGATGAAGATGATCAAGCTCAGGCTGATTCTCAGGATAATTCTCTGTAGAATAAACTCTATCTTTATTCAGCTTAGATGAGTGCTCCTCCCTAACACAGCGCAGCTGTGCTGAATCAGGCCCTGCCCTTTGAGATGAGTGCTTAGGGATTACCTCATAGCCCTCCTGATTGAACACACGTTTCCCCACTTCAGCTCCTCTAATGGCTGTTGGAAACCTGGTGCATTCTGGGACTGGTAGTCTTTTATGGGAAAATTCTGTTTTCTTATTTCTACCAGAACTGACAGGTTGCTTGTTCCGAGTCACTTCACATTTTCTATAGCTCCTTCCTGAGCTATGATAAGCTTCCTTATCACAACGCGTGGGCTCCAAGGTGCTCAGGAGAGAGTTGTGCCTCAACCTGTAGGCAGACCGACGCGGCTCTGAACAGGCAAAGGGTTCCAGCACAGGCTGTACATCCTTCATGGAGGTCCTCGCAGTGGAGGGTCCCATGGTTGGTGCCAACAACCTGGAGACTCTGGGTGTCGGGCCATGCTGCATTTCCAGGGCTTCCATCCTAGCTTTGATGTCAGCAGGCTCCAGAGTGACCGGTTCAGGTCTCGAGGGCATCGAGCCTGCAACTGCCAAGATCCTTCAGTGGGACTCACCGATAGTGATCATGCCAGGGATTGGACCCAATCCCTTGATGCAGTGGGCGTCTTCTCTTGCCAGGGAATCTTCGAGAGCTGCTCCTGGCTATCGCCCTCTGTGTTAGGTCAAGGGCTCAGAGGCTGGGTACCCGAGCACTTACCTCCGGCTCTGGGATCGGACTTCAACTTTGACGATGTCTTGAGCCCACAGGGAGGTCCTCTGAGGATGATCCCTGGTCTGAAGCTCCACAACCCCGGGGCTCGGATCGAGCATGCCTGCGCAATACAGAGTCATCAGCTGTCAAACACCATGTTGCATTGTCTCTCACAATTATTTTCCGGTGTAAGAAGATCATCAGATTCACTCAGACACATTCTTTTTGCTTTATGTCTCCTCTTTGTTGCAAAAACTGGTTCAATGCCAATTCTTTGAGCAGTTATCTTTGCTGCATTGATTATTACTATGCTACCTTTGTCACGCATATACTGTACCTGCAATGACAAACCTTGCAACAATTTCGAAGCTGTATCAACTGATGTATTCTTTGATTGCAAGCAGCGGTTCTCTGTCAATGACTGTAAGAGTGATACCATAGACGGAGAAACAAAGAAATTCAAAATTGATTTGTGTGAGAAGTGTTTGAACACCTGTTACTGTATCATCAATACAACTCCAGTCATTACTTAACTCTTGGAGAACATTATAAACTTCTTCAATTTGTGTCAACAGTGCAGAAACCACTTCTTTTCTAGCAGACCACCTACTTACACTACTACTTTTCAAAGAAATAAATAGTCTACACCTTCATCAGTTTTTGAATGCAACCAAAGAATGTTATCATGAGCGGTGAAACCTCAGCTGCATGAACTCAGACTAAATTGAGGGAATGGGCTGCACATGGCACAAATCTAGCCAAGGAATTGAGACCACTAATTCGGGCTTGCACGCCACTGTATTTGCCTACCATATTTGCTCCATTATATCCCTGACCTCTACAATCTTTTATATCCAAACCATCACTTTCCTATTTTCCTGTAATCTCTGTGGCCAGCCCAAGGCCAGTTGTATCATGAGACAATAAAATTGATGAAACTGACCATCTTTAATTAAAACATATCGCATAATTTGGGCTGTTCCTTGTGAGAAACATCAGGTGTACTGTCAAGCAGAATGGAATAACATTTAGCCTCTTTGATTCGTAATACAATTTCTTTCACCACCTTTTTAGCCAGCAACTCTATTAACTCATTTTGTATTCGTGGAGAGAAGTATGCCACAGATGCTTTTGCTGCTTTAGTAGCTGCAATATGTGCAGCCAACCCTGGGTGGTAATGACTTATTAGTTCTAAGATTTTCAGAAAAAAAAATAGTTTGGTCTTTCAATAATCTCACTAGTACCTCTCAAAGCAAAATTGTTTCGAGCGCAGAACAATATAGCATCAATGATAACCTTCAATATGTTGTGCCACCTTTCTAGTTCTCCTTTCAATGCTTTCTGTAAGTCATCATCAATAGTTTTGTCTTTTTTTCAAACACCTTTCAAGCTCTTTCCACTGATGGTAGCATTTTCTGTGTTCTAAGCTGTTTTCATGCTCTGGAATCCTGGGGCTCAGTTGAACCCAATCAGAAAAACCTTTAGCAGGATCTGAAAATTTACAGTTAGCATAGGAGAACAACATGCATGAGAAGCAAAATATTACATCCTTAGATGTACTATACAAAAACCATTGGTGGTGAACCTTTTCACCATTCGGAGAGCTTTTTTAAACCAGTTTTTACTGAAATGCCGTTTTCCAGAAGTAGAATGGTTCAGAAAAATTTATTTAAATTTATTTGGTTTTATATACCGCGCTTTTTAAGATCAGCGCGTTTTACATAAGAACTCAATACACTGAACAGGTATAAATTATACATAGAACAGGTATAAATTACATTGAACATATATAAAGAACAATTAATTGTTTCAATAAGTAGCTGATATATTAATGAAGGTAACTATATACAAGCTGAATAGCTCACAGGTGACAAGTAGAAAACTATTTACAGGCTGAAGAGAGCTTTAGCAGGGAGGCCATAAGCAGCTATGGAACATGGTCGAATGAAAGCTGGAATAGATGTGTCTTAATTGCCTTGCGGAAGGTGGAAAGGTAAGTGATTATACGGATAGGAGGAGGGAGAGAGTTCCACAGCAGCGGGGCAAAATAGGAGAAAGCTCTGCTTCTGGCAAATTGGGAGCTTTTTCTTGCCATAGTTAGAATGACAAGGGTGTTAGCCATATTTGTTCTCCTGGATCTGGTATCGGGTGTCCAATGTAAGAGGCTTTCCAGAGATGATGCAGAGAGCTGGTGAAGGATTTTAAATGACAGTAAAAGGGCTTTGTATTTGAGTCAATTGTTAATTGGTAGCCAATGTAGCTATATTAGGAGAGGTGAAACATGATCATATCTGGAAGCTCCATAGATGGTTTGGGCAGCAGTATTTAAAGCCATTTGTAAAGAATGGAGAGCATATGTAGGTAGACCATGAAGTATGATGTTAGCATAATCAAAAAGGGGAGTGACCAGGGTTTGGAATATAGTGCAGATGTCAGTAGGTTCTAATAAGTGTCGGAGCTGGTGGAGGGATCATATTTTGAGGTAGACAGCCTTCGTGATATTTCTTATGTGGACTTCCATATTTAGATGTTGGTCCAGATTGACACCAAGATATCTAACCTCGTGATTCGACTTCAGATCAGCATTATTAATATGTAGGTGGGATGGCGGGATGAATGTTGGATCCTTCGTGATGAACAGAACCGGTTTTTTTATAGTTCACTTTCAGGTTACAGGCTCCTAACCAGGCAGATACTGCATTAAAGCAAGCTATGATTAGGGTGAAGTTAGGGTTATCCAGTGAGAATGCGGCATAAAGAAGCACATCATCTGCATAGATGTGGTAGAGTATGCTGAAGGAATTGTGGTCCCTATTATTTTGTTCTGGTCCATGAGAAATTCATAAACACCTAACTTTGTCAGTGATTAGAGGCCAAGTCGCGGGATCATCAAAATGAAAATTTGCTTTCTGTGGACCTTCCATTGGTTCGCTAACTTCACCACTTCCACTGGTGGTGCCAGCAACATCCAGAATTTCAGCTACTTCCTCTTCAGTAGGTGCTAGTGTTCTGTAATTCTCAATATCACCTATGCCTGACTGGGTGGAATCATCAATCTGTGTTTGGCTGGTATCTGACCAAGAAACATTAAGCCAATTCTGCCTTTGTTGATGCATTTTTTGCTGGTTTTCTTAGCATTCTTTTCTTCATTTTCTGAACATCGTCCCAGATGTTTTTTTCAATTAGCTCATTGTGATTGTAAATTAGTAAAACACTCCTTTTATAAATACACTAAAATGATAGGAGAAAAAAAAAGTATGTTGTAGATTGGGGGAATAAATGCTTAGTACATAGGCCCATATTTCTTCTGAGCATCCAGACCATTATTTAAATATGGCTGAGTCTCTCTTCTTCCCCTCTCACATCCCTGAGGGCTATAAACAGTGCCTTTTGGCTGCATATCTGTCAGTCGACTTCAGGCTTCCAAAGGAGCTCTTTTTTGTCCCAGCAATAAATTAGGGACATGTTTGCTAAATATTAATGTGCATTAAATTCCACTACACCTATAGAAATAAATGGGTGTTGCTGCACTTAGTGCGTGTTTACTAAAGGTTAACGCGTATTCACAAATGTTAACATGTCTCTTACTGAGTAAGTGTCTTAATACCATTTGCATGGGTAGTAAGGATAAAGGTACCATATTTCTACATTACCATCCTCCAGTGTCAACTGCCAGGTACATTAGAAAGTATTACAAAACCTTGCTCATTTAGAACCCATACTAAATCTGCGATATCATTACAGCACTACCAGAACTCACACAGCACCAAACTCTATATATAAAAAGGCAGCACTGAAAATATAAACCAATATACCTCAGAAAACCAATTCATCTCCTACTGGGAAAGGGAACAAGTCGGACTCCTACACAGAAACTACACAAACAGAATACTGAAGCTCGGCCATATATGCAAAACACAGACAGACCATCAAATACAGAACAATTTAGAAATATGAAGGGCCATGATTGAACTGGGTGCCCCAAATGCCAAACTTGGAAAGCACCACAACACTGGAGAAATAAAACTATAAATTCATTTCCTCTTGTAGTGAACAAACAAAAGGACATCAGTGATGTACATTTCCCACAGCTGACATAGTCCAATTAATAAATTCATTATAAAATAATTTCTCCTTACCTTTTGTTGTTTGGGCATTTTATTTTTCCATCACAATTGCCCCAGTCTCTCTCTTTTGCTTTCTGAATTCATATATTCTGCTAACTCTCCATTGTCTGCTGTCCATTTATCCTTTCTTCTCCCATGTTTTTCCACTCTCTCTTTACATCCAACTTGTTTTTTCCTTTTTCCACAAAATATCTGTGTTTCTTCCATTTTACCCAAAATATATGTCCTCCTCTCCAGCTTTTTTCTCCACTCTGATCACAGCATCTGTCCCCTTTCAGCTCTTCCAGGTCTCATCAGCATCCACTCCCTTCCAGGCCCTATCCCTTCCAGCATGAGTTCACTTCCAGCCCTTCTATGCCTTCTTCCCACCCCCCAGAGCAGTAGTCTTTCCTATGCCTTCTCCCCCCCCCCCCTGAGCAGCAGTCCCTTCCCATGCCTCCCCCCGAGCAGCAGTCCCTTCCCATGCCTCCCTCCCTCCCCCGAGAAGCAGTCCTTCCCATGCCTCCCCACCTCCCCCCGAGCAGCAGTCCTTCCCATGCCTTCTTCCCCCCGCCCCAGAGCAGCAGTCCTTCCCATGCCTTTCCCCCCCCCGAACAGCAGTCCTTCCCATGCTTTATTCCCCCCCCCCCGCCCCGCCCCAGAGCAGCAGTCCTTCCCTCCTCATTCACCGCTTATCCAACAGAGTATAGGTGGACTGAAGTCTGGACTTCTGTGGCCCCATTCTCCATACAGCCGCAGGATCATTCTCCTTCAGTTCTGTGGCCGTACTAAACTGCAGCTGCCCGCCAGCACAATCGCATAGCCTGCACTGTTAAAAGTGAAACGGGGAATTTGTGTCTCTTGTGCAAGAGACAGAAGTTCCCCGTTTCACTTTTAACAGTGCGGGCTATGCGATTGTGATGGCAGGCGACTGCAGTTTAGTACAGCCGCAGGACCGAAAGAGAATGGTCTCTCAGCTGTGTAGTTGCAGTAAGTGCAAACTCCAGTCCACTGGGAGGCAGGAGGATCCGGATGCTAAATATAACCATAACTCGGGAGACAGCACAATCCGCACAGAGGTATAGTTAGTTACTGAACCCCCCGGCCCCACCGGAAGCTTAATTTATTTCCGGTCCCTTCTGACTGCACCCTCCATATTTTTGCGCTCTGTGCGGGTGCACCACTCGCACCGGGCTAGGTACGGTCCTGGTGACCAGGCTGTCAGTCTGCGGCTCCAGGAAATGGCGTCTGTAAGAATGTGAACTGGATAATACACAGCCTTTTGTTACTGTTTTAAAGACACTACCAGTTAGGGATAAGGACACTACCAGCCAGGCACTCCAGCTGCTGTAGACAGAACCAAGGCTCAAGACTGTCTTCTTGACTGCGATTTGTTCTGCAAGGTGGATCTCTGAGCTGCAGGTTCTGTCTTGTCAAGATCCTTATCTGTCTTTTCAACTGAGGCCGTTTCTTGCCTAAAGTGCTGTCTCCCTTTCACGTGAACCAGGTGGTTTGCCTGCCCTTCTTCTCTAAGGAGCAGTGTCGGGGGAAGGATAAGGATCTTCGCCTTGTGGATGTCCAGAGGGTGCTTCTCCAGTACTTGGAAGTTACAAATTCCCTTTGTAAGTCAGACCATCTTTTTGTGCTGTTTGCTGGCCTGCGCAAGGATGAAGTGGCGGCCAAGTTGACTTTGGGGTGCTGGATTAAGGAGGCCATTGCCTCAGCATACCTGTTATGGAACTAACTGTGTTCCAGAGGGTTTGCCCACCCATTCTACCTGAGCATAAGCACTCTTGTGGGCAGAGCAGAATTCAGAAGCCCCTGCAGACATTTGTCAGGCAGCAACTTGGGCATCACTTTCCACTTCTGTCAAGTATTACCGCTCATATGTCCACTTGCAGGCGGACATGGCCTTCGGCTAAAGAGTTTTGCGAGATGCTGCGTCTTCTTCCAGCCCAGTGGTGTAGCTTTGGTACATCCCACTTGTCTGAAACTGGTCTAGCAGGATGATATGGAAAAAGTGACATTTGACTTACCAGATCACGTCCTTTCCTTGAGTCCCTGCTAGACCAGTCCAGGGCCCGCTCCTGAATTATTTGCTCTGTTCTTCTGCTGCAGTACCCTTGGTTCTGCCATGATGCTATATTTGGCTCTGCAGGCTCATCTTCTACTGAGAGCCTTCTGTTTCTACCTTCCTGTTTATAGTTCTCTACTGTTTACCCATTGTTGCCCACATTGAGGTTGTGCAAGGCTTGCTCTGTATCTCCCATTTGCTTTGGGATGAATACTGAAGAGACTTCTGGTGGCTGAAGCAGATGGAGGCACAGGAGTGGTGTCACTGAAACCTGGGCTTTTCATTGGTTCTTTGTCTCCAACAATCTACTGGTAGAGGAACAAAACCCACTTGTCTGGACTGGCCTAGCTGGACTTGAGGAAAGAACAATTATCTGGTAAGTAAAATGTCATCTTTAACACACAATCAACTTCAGCAATCCCTAAATATTACCAATTTTTATCGATTGCCAGTGCAATTTATAATGCCAGATTATAGGTTTATAGCTATCCAATGATGTCTTAAGACAAACGGATTTTAAGCGATCATTTTTACATAATAGCTGACAAAATGCAAACAATCTTATCTGAAATTTAATCACATGGACCACAGAGTTTGACTACATAAGGAACCCACGCATGTTGTTTTCACAGAATCACTTGTACCAATATAGGGACAAGTTAAATAACTGAATTATGGAAAACTGGAAGAACTATTAACTTATTACAACTAATTGTACTATTTTTTTTTTTTTTTTATTGAAATTTAACAAACTTACAAAAGCAAGCATAAAGAAACTTTTGATGACTTAGCGGAAATCAATACATACAATATAAAAAATAAACATCCCATCATTCCTAGCCCACAACACGAGGAGATATTTTAAGGAAACAAATACAGGAAATCCAAGAACAATCTTTACTTACAGGCAGCTTCTTAAACTAACCACCCACCCCAGTCAATTAATGCCAGGCCCCTCTTTATCAGAGAGAAATACCTCAAGCTGAGCAGGGTCAAGAAATATAAATTTTGAACCCTGGAAGGTTATCAGACACTTGCAGGGATATCTAAGAAAAAACGTAGCTGATAAGGCAACCACCCTAGGCTTAAGGGCCAAAAAACCCTTCCTCCTAGTTTGAGTCGCCTTACAAACATCAGGAAAAATTTGCACTCGAAATCCACAGAACGGAACAGACATATTTTTAAAATAACTACGAAAAACAAGAGCCCTATCCCGATCAGACAAAAAAGATATCAACAAAGTAGCTCTAGAAGAAATATTATCCTGCGAGTCCTCCAGGAATTTGGTGAGTCCTAGGCTAGCTTGGCCCTGGACTACATCAAACCCCCCTGGAGAACCTGGAGAAAGGCCCTTGCCTGTCAAATAATAAATATTAGAGAGGTCTATGGAGTCAGCAGAAGCTAAGCCCAAGACCTCCCTAAAATATTTCCTCAAAAGAATTTCAGCAGACAATAAACGACAGACAGGAAAATTCAATATACGAATGTTTTTTGCACGTAACATATTATCATATTGCTCCATTCTATGATGTAACACCAAACTATCCTTAATATGAGAGGAATTTATAGCCTTACGAGCCTGACACTGAGTTTCACAACTAGTGACCGAATGCAAAATATTCTCCATCTTAGTGTCCACTTCTGACAACCGTGTAGTAATCTCAGAAGAGAAACTACAAAGTTGTACCACAGTAGGGGTCAAGGAACTCTCAATACGGGTTACCACCCCCCAGATATCCGCCAGAGTCACCTGATCATCAGGTACAACCCTCGCTTCTCCTGGCGTGGGATCCCATACAACTGGTTTCAACTTTTCCCCCACCTCTATTGGGGTACTCTGGAGAAACTGCACCTCAGCAGAAGCAGACACAAGAGGAGATGTATAGACTGGAGGAGAAGGTGGTGTCCGGTCTGGAGAACTCAAGGACACCGGAGAGGGCTGGAGTGTTAGAAAATCAGAGTCGAGTTTACCATTAGCACTGGTCAGTACCTTAACATGTTTATCCATCGGACCCACCGCAGGCTCAACCAATGTCACCATCTCCGTCTTTTTCTTCCTTTTACCCATTAGGTCAAGCACATCCGGGATCCACTCCGGGTGCGACGCTCCTACGATGCTCCAAGGGGCTCCCAAGGGGCCTGTTATGCCCCTTGTATCTAGCCCCTTCTATCGCTACCCCGGCTAGCGCCTCCGGCTGCGCCGAAAAAACAGCCTTTTATGAGTCTCCCAAGGCACAGCTCACCCGGCTCCGCCCCCCAAACAAGGCCCCCGATGACGCCAGGGCCGGCGGAAACGAAGCCTGCAGCTCCGGACCTCCACGCTGCCTCTCTCTGCTCTCCCAAGGCACAGCTCACCCGGTTCAGCTTTTCAAACAAGGCCCCCGATGACGTCAGGGCCGGCGGAAACGAAGCCTGCAGCTCTGGACCTCCACGCTGCCTCTCTCTGCTCTCCCAAGGCACAGCTCACCCGGTTCCGCTTTTCAAACAAGGCCCCCGATGACGTCAGGGCCGGCGGAAACGAAGCCTGCAGCTCCGGACCTCCACGCTGCCTCTCTCCGCTCTCCCAAGGCACAGCTCAACCGGTTCCGCTTTTCAAACAAGGCCCCCGATGACGTCAGGGCCGGCGGAAACGAAGCCTGCAGCTCCGGACCTCCACGCTGCCTCTCTCTGCTCTCCCCTAATTGTACTTCTAAACGTAATAAATCTTTGAAAAGAAAAGATTAAGGCAGCAAGAGAAACTGTTAAGTTGAAAAAATATTTCTTTGAATGTGTTTAGTTAATTGTACAAACAAACCAGTCGGTACTAGAGGAGAATAAACCTAAGCTTTCTTTAGAAGCTCAGATGACAAGACTTCGACTTTCATACTTTGGACACATCATGCGAAGAGAGAGATCATTAGTGAAAGACATCATGCTTGGCAAGATAGAAGGTCAATGCAAAAGAGGAAGGCCAGCAATGAGATGGATCGATACAATAACAGCAGCTACGGGTACCAGTCTCAACAATGAGCCGCCTGACTGAAGACCGAACACAATTTAGGATAGCTATCCAGAGGGTCGTCATGAGTCGACTCCGACTCGACGGCACTTAACAACAACAGTTAACTGTACACGTAGGACCACCAGAGTTCAATTCTACTCATCGAGTTCTGCAAACCAGTCCAGTTTTCAGGATATCGCTAATGCATATGCATGAAATATCTGCATGCTGTCCCTCAGCTACATTCAAATGTATCCCCAAATACTAACCAGATAGCTAGCCTGAAATCTTATGACATCAGCATTCCCACTGTAAGGTTCACTCAGTAGAATACATGCTGTCCTTAAGTCATAACTCAGCTAGTTCCCCAATTAGAAAGAGCAATATACTGCTGAGTGTATCATCTTCCAGATGAAACACTAAACCAAACTTCCCAATTCTCTGTACTTCAAAAATCTCAAGGCAATTTCGTGATCAAACATTCAATGTTTAATTTTTAACTTTATTTCTCACCTTTGGCAATTCCCATTCTGATCGTGATCCATCTGCATTGTAGTAATATTGTCTACCTTGATCATCTACATGTTTCATCCACTGTAAAAATATAAAGTAAAAGATTTGATACTAAAAAGGAACAGTGGTAGTCTGTTAGTATTCTTTCAAATTTAAGTCTCATATCACTATGATGATTCTTAAAAGGACAACTGGCAAATAACAGTGCAAGCAAGCTACCATTACATTCAAATGCAGAAATGTATTTAGAAAAATAAAAAGGAGGATACAATGTTTAAAGTCACAACAAAATATAACTATGCATGTTATTCCTGCTGTGTTAAAAGCACCGAAAGATGACATGCTTGAAGTCATTGTTACTCAAGCAGATCCACAAACTCCATTAGGTATCAGTCAATGTAAAGAACTTTAGAAAGCAATGCATTTTTATATTTGTGAAAGATAGGATATTATGAGTTTCATAAACTTTAATATAAAGCTTGTGATCTCCGGAAACAGCAGGAATTTAGTCTTCACATATGGGTATCGTCGGTACTGACGGAGCCTGCGCGGGAACGCTCCCCAGCATCCAATTAGAAAGCTTTTGGAAGCATCCCACAGCGCCTGCGTGCTGCCTTCCCGCCTTTCCCAACTGTCTCTCTCCAGTTGAGTTTAAAGCTGAGACAAAGAGAGAGGGAAAGAGAGAGAGATAGAGAGATACAACTCCTAGGGGAGGTGGGTGAAGACTAAATTCCTGCTGTTCCCGGAGATCATCTGTTACAGGTGAATAACTATGCTATCTCCAGGAACAAGCAGGAATGTAGTCTTCACATATGGGGACTCCCTAGCTACAGATGCCAGGGAGAAACCCCAGAAGTTGTGTGCCCTTTTGAAAGGGCTCCACTTCCCCCCATGGATCTCTGGCATTCTACCAGGGATGGTGGGTAGGAGTTGATTAAGTATGGAACAGGTGTTGAAGAACAGCCTGACCAAACAAGGCATCCCAGTGGGAGTCCTTGTCCAAGCAGTAATGGGCTGTGAAGGTATGAACCGAGGCCCAGGTGTCGTCGATAGACACAGAGTGAAGATGAGCCATAGAGGCTGCCATGGCTCTCACATTGTGCGCTGTGACATGGCCTTCAAGAGAAAGCACAGTTACTTACCTGTAACAGGTGATCTCTGGGAACAGCAGGAATTAGTCCTCACATATGGGTACGTCGGTACCAACAGAGCCTGCGCGGGAAAGCTCCCCAGTTTCCCAGAAGGAAGCTTTTCGGGCCTCCCACTGCACATGCGCGCTGCCTTCCCGCCTTCCTGACCAGCTCTCCTCAGTTCGAGTTTATAGCTGAGACAATAGAGAGGAAAGGAAGATAGATAGAAGATACAACTCCTAGGGGAGGTGGGTGGGTTGTGAGGACTAATTCCTGCTGTTCCCAGAGATCACCTGTTACAGGTAAGTAACTGTGCTATCTCCAGGAACAAGCAGGAATAAGTCCTCACATATGGGGACTCCCTAGCTAAGATGCCTGGGAGACACCGTTCCAAGGGTTCGCCATCTTCGTATGGAGCTCAGGCATCCATCCTGGGAAGGTGGGCAGGAGTTGTTCAAGTATGGAACAGGTGTTTGAGGACAGCCTGACCAAACAAGGCATCCCGGCGAGAGTCCTTGTCCAAGCAGTAATGGGCTGTGAAGGTATGAACCGAGGCCCATGTGGCGGCTCGACAGATCTGATCTATGGAGACAGAGTGAAGATGAGCCATAGAAATGGCCATGGCTCTCACATTGTGAGCTGTGACATGGCCTTCCAGAGAAATATTTTTGCTCTGGTAAGTAAAGGAAATACACTGAGCAATCCAATTGGAAAGTGTACGTTTGGAGACTGGACGTCCCAAATGAGAAGGATCAAAAGCCACGAAAAGCTGGGAAGACTTTCGATGTGGCTGAGTCCTGTTGAGGTAAAAGGCAAGAGCTCTTTTACAATCTAAGGTATGAAGGTTCCTCTCTGCACTGGATGCATGAGGAGCTGGAAAAAAGACAGGTAGATATACCTCTTGATTAAGATGAAAAGGCGAGACCACTTTGGGCATAAAGTGGGGATTCGTCCTTAGGACCACCTTATCATGATGAAACCTGGTATAAGGTGGATGAGCCACTAAGGCCTGTAGTTCACTGATGCGGCAAGCCGAAGTGACTGCAATAAGGAAAAGGACCTTCCAGGAAAGAAATTTCAAGGAGGTAGAAACCAACGGTTCAAAAGGTGGCTTCATAAGCTGACCTAGAACTAGGTTCAAGTCCCATGCTACCAGAGGAGGTGGGATGGGAGGCTTAGTTAGAGTCAGGCCTCTCATGAACCTTGCAACAAGCGGATGAGAGGAGACAGGTTGTCCATTTATAGGTTTTAAGGATGCTGCAATAGCACTCAAATGGACTCTTACTGAGTTCGTCTTAAGGCCTGCATTAGAAAGATGCAGGAGATAGTCTAGTAGAGAATTCAAAGGAAGTGCTAGAGGGTCAAGACCCTGTTGAGCACACCAAATGGAAAAACGTTTCCATTTGAAAGCATAGGAACGCCTCGTGGAGGGTTTCCTAGAGGCATGAAGGATATCTTTCACTGGTTGAGAAAGATTGAAGTCATGAAGGCTTAGGCCTTCAGTAACCAAGCTCTGAGGTGTAGGGACTTGGGGTTTGGGTGCCACAAAGTCCCTTTCTCCTGAGAGAGAAGGTCTGGCGCAGCTCCCAGGTCCAGGGAGGGTCCCTGGGAGAGATGCAGAAGTAGAGGGAACCACACTTGGCGTGGCCAGCGTGGAGCTATGAGGATCATCGATCCGTGATCCCTCTGGAGTTTGAACAGAGTCTTGGGAATCAAAGGAATGGGTGGAAAGGCATATAGGAATTCCTGACCCCAATGCAGGAGAAAGGCGTCGTTGGCCTGAGCTCCCTGACACGGAGTCCTGGAACAGAACCGGGGAAGTTTGGCATTCCACGGACTTGCAAAGAGGTCTATGTCCGGGGTTCCCCATTCCTGAAAAATTCTGCCTATCTGGTCCATATGTAGGGACCATTTGTGTGGAAGCAGAACTCGACTGAGTCTGTCTGCCCGAGAGTTTTGAACTCCTGGAAGATATACTGCCAGAAGATGAATTTGATGCTCTCTGGCGAAGGCCCGTAATCTGAGAGCTTCGTTGCAAAGCGACAGAGAGCCTGTCCCTCCTTGTTTGTTTACGTAGAACATGGCCACCTGATTGTCTGTCTGAACTAGGATGGTCAGGTTGACAAGGAGGGTATGGAAGACTTTGAGGGCAAAGAAGATTGCTCGCAGTTCCAGGAGGTTGATGTGAAGGGTGGTCTCCTGCGGAGACCAAGTACCCTGAGTGGAGAGGGATTGTAGATGGGCTCCCCACCCTGTTTGGGAGGCATCTGTTGTGAGGGTTGCTTGGGGCAACAAAGGTTGGAAGGGGGCCCCCAACAACAGATTCTTGGTGAACATCCACCATTGGAGGGACCAAAACAGACGCTTTGAGGTGAGTATTTGGTCGGAGAGCGCTCCTGATGCTTGAGTCCACTGGGTGGCCAAGGTCCATTGAGCTGCTCTCATATGAAGACGAGCGTAGGGCACCACGTGTACCGTGGAGGCCATGTGGCCCAGAAGTCGCAGCATTTCTCTGGCTGTCAAGTGACTGCTGGACTGAGCTTGGGAGGCCAAGCACAGCAGACGTTGGCCCCGGACTTGAGGTAGGTAGGCCCTTGCAGTGGTGGTGTCCAACTGGGCCCCTATGAATTCTAGAGACTGAGTAGGGGTAAGTTGAGACTTGGGAAGGTTTACCACCAGTCCCAGATACTGCAGAAGGTGCCTTGTGCGGTCCAGGGAAATCTGGGCCTCTGAGTGAGATGGAGCTCGGATGAGCCAGTGGTCCAGATATGGGAATACAAAAATTCCCAGACCTCTTAGAAATGCGGCAACAACTGCCATGCATTTGGTGAACACTCTTGGAGCAGAGGCTAGACCGAAGGGAAGTACTCTGTACTGGAAATGTTTTCCCTGAAACAGAAATCTTAGATATTTTCTGTGGGATGGGTGGATGAGTATATGTGTGTACGCATCCTTGAGATCTAGAGAACAAAGCAAATCCTGACTCTGAAGGTATGGAAGGAGAATGCCTAGAGAAAGCATTTTGAATTTCTCCTTGTACAGAAATCTGTTCAATTCTCTCAGATCTAGGATAGGTCTGAATCCCCCTGTCTTCTTTGTTATGAGAAAATAAGGGGGGTAGAATCCTGTCCCTTGTTGAAGAGGAGGAACCTCTTCTATTGCCCTTTGGGCAAGGAGAGAAGAGACCTCCTGATCCAACAGGCCCAGGAGAGATGGGGGAGAATTGAAGTGCCTCACCATGGTATATGGAGGAAGGTTGGAAAAATGAAGTTTGTAGCCCTCTCTGATGATAGAGAGGGTCCATTGCTCTGATGTGATTTGCTCCCATCTGGGAGCAAAGTGAGCTAACCTTCTGGGAATGGTGAGGGGCTCTGGTTGTTCTAGAGCCAGAAATGTTAAGTTCTCTAGGGGCAAGTCAAAACCCCTGAGGGTTGAGCCTGCTGAGGAATGGTAGACGCTGCAGGCTTTGACTTTGCCTGTTTAGGTTGCTGACGTTTAGCAGCAAAGCGAGGCTGAGAAGATTGTTGGCCAGTATTTGTGGAAAATCTGGCCTTCTTGTAGTAAGGCCTCTTGAAAGACTTTTTCTTGGCAGGAGTAGAGGTAGACTTAGAAAGTCTATCCAATGTAGCATTTTCTGCGTCCATTTGAGTGGCTTTAATTTGCCAGTCCTTACCAAATAAGTTCTCACCTGTACAGGGCAGATTCCGTAAGCCATCCAGGACCCAGGGTTCTAGGTCAGAGGCCTGGAGCCAAGCAAGTCGTCGGGCTGCAATAGCAATGCCCGAAGCTCTACCGGCACCCTCAAAGGAATCAAAAACTGCTCTGTTGGAGAACTTAGAAACATCTAGAAGCTGTTTCACCAGAGAAATGAACTCCTCTTTTCTATCCTCAGGGATAAAGGAGGCAAAATGTTGTATCTTTAGGGCAAGTTCCCTGAGAAACATGCCCATATACAGACTGTAAGAATTAATCCTGGCTATAAGCATAGTAGCCTGGAAAATTTTCTTGCCAAAAGAGTCTAGGGTCTTACATTCTCGTCCTGGAGGGGTAGAAGAGTGCCTTTTGGTACTCAATCTTTTTCAGTGCAGACTTCACCACCATGGAATGGTGAGGCAACTGAGTCTTTTGAAAACCAGGAGAAGGAGGGACCCGGTACATGGTGTCCAACCTACGAGAATAAGGAGACAACGTTAGAGGAGCCGCCCATAAGTCCATCAAGTGTTCTTGAAGGATTTCATGGATAGGCAGGGTGACTGCCTCTTTAGGAACCTTAGGGTATCCTAAAATATCCAATTTCTTTGACCTAGGTTCTTTTTCAGAGGATGTGGTAATAGAAAGTCCTTTAGCTAGTTCAATAATGAAGTCTTGAAAGGACAAATCCTCTGGTGGAGACATTCTCCTCTTTGGGGAAGAGGGGTCTTCATGAAGAACTAGAGACAGCTCATCAGAGTCCTCAGAGGAGTCAAAATCCTCAGAAGAATCAGAGTATTCTCTATTTGCTTCCAACGCATGATACGCATACCGATCGGTATCAACATCGGGCGTACCGGGTATGGGATCGGTATCGGGTGAAAACCCGGATCCGACATGCGGAACCGATCTGCATTTGGAAGTTGATGGCCTCGGTTCCGGTATGGGAGACGATACTGGAACCGGACCCGGTACCGCTGAACGCGGTACCGAGGGCGTCGCAGCATTAATAAAAGCCAGCATGGCCTGCTGCATGGTCTGAACAGTATTGCTCATAGACGCCACTGCTGCCTGGATATCGGTACCGGTATGGGCCGGTACCCCAGAGCAGTCTAACAGGTGATCAGTCGAGGCCGTGCCATCGATGTCAACCTGTAACCCCATAGATGGTGCTTTGGAAGCCAGAGCTTCCCGCCGGGGTTGTTTGGCTGGGGCAGGATCCTCAGACTCAAAAGTGAGAGCCTCTTGATGCTTTGAAGGAGATTTGCTCTTTGAGGACCTGCCCGCAGAAGGTTTGGTTACCTGAGATCCATCCGGAGAGGAAGACCTGGATGACTGTGATGCTGGATTATCTGAAGCAAACAGCACATGGAATTTGTTGGCCCGGTTCTGCAAACCACGTTTAGACATCTGGGAGCAGGATGGGCAGTCCGGAATGGAGTGGTCAGGTCCCAAACACTTAAGACACCATTCATGGGTGTCTGTGACAGAAATAACAGCACTACACTTGGTACACTTCTTAAAACCAGGGGCTGGTTTCTCCATGAGGAGAATTTGTGTAGGCCTGAGGCCTAACCGAAGTCACCAAGTTGTGCAGAATAAAGATTTTTTTTTTTTTTAAAGAAAAGAAAAGAGAGACCGGCGGTACCGGTTTCGGTATGGGGAAGGCAGGTACGCGGTCTAAAGAAACAAACTAAAACAATTTCTTCAGCGGTGACAGGAACACGACCTGCTGGCTCCGCGGAAAAAGAGAAACTGAGGAGAGCTGGTCAGGAAGGCGGGAAGGCAGCACGCATGTGCAGTGGGAGGCCCCAAAAGCTTCCTTCTGGGAAGCTGGGGAGCTTTCCCGTGCAGGATCCGTCGGTACCGACGTACCCATATGTGAGGACTTATTCCTGCTTGTTCCTGGAGATAGGTTCTTACTCCAATAGGCAAAAGATATACACTGTGCAATCCAGTTGGACAGTGTCCTTTTGGAGACTGGAAGACCTAAATGCTAAGGATCAAAAGCAACAAAGAGGTGAGAGGACTATCTATGTTGCTGTGTCCTTTGCAAGTAAAATGCCAAGGCTCTTTTACAGTCCAAAGTATGAAGATTCCTTACTGCATTAGAGGCATGAGGCCTTGGGAAAAAAACAGGAAGGTAAACTGTTTGGTTTAAATGAAAAGGTGAAACCACCTTTGGCATAAAGTGAGGATGAGTCCTAAGGACTACCTTATCATGATGGAACCTTGTATAAGGAGGATCAGCCACCAATGCTTACAACTCACTGATGCGACGTGCTGATGTGATTGCAATAAGAAAAATAACCTTCCAGGAAAGAAAATTTAAAAAGGTAGTAGCCAATGGTTCAAAAGGCGGCTTCATGAGCTGGCAAAGAACCAGATTTAAATCCCATGCCACCGGTGGTGGCTTAACAGGAGGCTTAGTTAAAAGAAGGCCTCTCATAAATCTCACTATGATAGGATGAGAGGAAATAGGTTGCCCATTTAAAGGTTTGAGAGAAGCTGCAATAACACTCAAATGAACTTTCACTGAATTGGTCTTAAGCCCTGCATTAGACAAATGAAGGAGATATTCCAGTAATGATTCCAGAGGTATTGCAAGAGGGTTAAGACCCTTCTGCGAACACCATATGGTAAACCTTTTCCACTTGAAAGCATAAAAGCGTCTTGTGGATGGTTTCCTGGAAGCATATAGGATATCCTTTACTTGCTGAGAAAGGTTAAGACCATGAAGTTCTAGGCTTTCAGCAACCAGGCCCTGAGATATAGAGACTGGGGATTGGGATGCCCACAGCATCCCATCCTCCTGGGATAGGAGATCTGGAGCAGATCCTAAATCCAGAGATGGAGCTTGAGAGAGATGTAAGAGCAGAGGGTACCATACTTGTCATGGCCAATGTGGGGCTATGAGAATCATATGGCCTCTGTCTCTCTGAATCTTGAATAGACTTCTGGGAATCAGGGGATTGAGTGGGAAGGCATACAGAAAGTCCTGACCCCAATGGAGGAGGAAGGCATCCCTGGCCTGACAACCCTGAGCCGAAATTCTGGAACAGAACCGGGGAAGTTTGGGATTCGATGGACTTGCAAAGAGGTCTATGTCCGGGGTTCCTCAAAATTGGAAATTTTTGGACACCTGGTCTGCATGGAGAGACCATTCGTGTGGATGCAGAACTCGACTGAGTCTGTCTGCCCAAGAGTTTTGAATGCCTGGAAGATACACTGCAAGGAGATGAATCTGATGCTCTCTGGCGAAGGCCCAAAGTCGCAAAGCTTCGTTGCAGAGCGACAGAGAGCCTGTTCCGCCCTGCTTGTTCACATAGAACATGGCTACCTGGTTGTCCGTTTGAATTAGGACAGTTTTGTAGCTGAGCTGGGTGTGAAAGACTCGAAGAGCAAGGAAGATTGCTCTGAGTTCTAGAAGATTGATGTGTAAATCGGTCTCCTGTGGAGTCCAAGTATCCTGGGTAGAGAGGCCTTGCAAATGGGCTCCCCAACCCACCTGTGAGGCATTTGTTAGAGTTACTTGGGGTGGGGGTTGCTGAAAAGGGGACCTCACCAACAGATTCTGGGGTGACCGCCACCATTGGAGAGACAACATAAGACGATCTGAGGTTGCTATTTTGTCTGACAGGCAACTTGACACCTGAGTCCATTGAGTGGATAGAGTCCACTGGGCTGCCCTCATATGGAGGCGGGCATAAGGGACCGCATGCACGGTGGATGCCATGTGGCCTAGCAATTGTAATATTTCCCGAGCAGTGAGGTGAGACTTTAGCATTGCTTGGGAAGCTAACTGCACAATGTGAAGACAGCGGGACTGTGGAAGATAGGCCCTTGTCTGTCTGGTATCCAACAGGGCTCCTATGAACTCTAGAGACTGCGTGGGAGCTAGGTTGGATTTTGGGAAGTTTATGACAAGTCCCAAATATTGGAGGATATGCATTGTGTGAGATAGGGAAATCCTGGCCTCTGGCTCCGATGGGGCTCGAATGAGCCAATCGTCCAAGTAAGGGAAGACGAATATTTTTAGGGTGTGGAGAAATGCTGCCACCACAGCCATGCATTTTGTGAACACCCTTGGTGCAGAGGCCAGGCCAAAAGGAAGAACTCTGTATTGGTAGTGCTTCCCTTGAAATAGAAAGCGAAGAAACCTTTGGTGAGTTGGATGGATGAGAACATGGGTGTACGCACATCCTTGAGTTCTAGAGAACAAAGCCAGTCCTGACTCTGAAGGTATGGCAGTAGAGTTCCTAGAGAAATCATTTTGAATTTCTCTTTGAACAGGAATTTGTTCAATTCTCTGAGGTCCAAAATGGGTCTGTGCCCTCCTGTTTTCTTTGGAATAAGGGGGAATAGAACCCTGCACCCTGTTGATGAACAGATACTTCTTCTATTGCCCCTTGGGCAAGAAGCAGACTGACCTCGTGATCTAACTGGGAGTTGAAAGAGGTCTGAGAATTGAACTATCTTACCATTGTAGGAGGGGGCATGCTGAGGAAGTGAAGCTTGTATCCCTCTCTTACAATGGATAGAGTCCAACTTTCTGCTGTTATCTGCCCCCATCTGGGGGCAAAATAACATGACCTTCCTGGAATGGTGGAAGGCTCTGGCCCATTCAGGACCAGGAAGACAAAGTTCTCTAGATGGCAGTCAAAGCCCCTGTGGAGGCTGAGTCTGCTGAGCCGGTTGAGGCTTAGCAGCCTTTGTTTTTCTTTGTTTATGTTGCTGACCCTTTTGGGCAGACTGACCTGAACGATGCCCTTGTTGGGTATAGAAGGGGTAGAGCTTCTTCCTTCTAGTGAAGAATGGTTTTTTATAGGACTTTTTCCTTGCAGGATCAGCTGTAGATTTTGATAATCTATCCAAGGTGAGATTATCAGCATCTAGCTCATTAGCTTTTTCTTGCCAATTTTTGCCAAAGAGATCCTCTCCAGTGCAAGGAATATTCCCCAATTTGTTCTGTACCCAAAGTTCTAAATCAGATGCCTGGAGCCAGGCTATCCTACGTGCGCCTATAGCAATAGCAGAAGTTCTGCTCATGCACTCAAAACAATCAAAAGCACCATGATTTACGAATTTGGAAACATCCTGAACATGTTTGATAAGTGCAAGATAATCTTGTCTCTTATCAGGAAGTAGAGGACTCATAAACTCTAGATCTCCTGTAACTTCCTTAAGGAACATTCCCATATATAAAATGTAGGAACTAATCCTGGCAGAAAGCATAGAGGCCTGGAAGGTTCTACGCCCAAAGGCATCAAGAGTTCTACATTCACGTCCTGGAGGATTAGATGCATGTCTTTTTGCACTCTTGATCCTTCTCATAGCTGATTCCACCACCATGGAATGATGGGGTAGCTGAGTTTTTTTAAATCCAGGACAGGGAGGAACTTGATACATGGTATCGAGTCTACGAGAATGAGGAGAAGTGGAAGAGGTGTTTCCCACATCCTTAGCATGAGATCATGCAAGATCTCATGAATAGGCAAAGTAGCTGACTCTTTGGGAGCTTTAGGATACTGTAAAATCTCCAATTCCTTTGCACTAGGCTCTGTTTCAGGAGCCACTGTGATGGAAAGACCTTGAGCCACATCTTGGATAAAATCCTGGAAGGATATATCCTCTGGAGGAGACATTCTACGTTTAGGAGAGGAAGAATCCTCAGGAAGAAGTACTCTGGTATTGACAGAGCTCTCAGTCTTCAGACTCAGAGGATTCAAAGTATCTCCTATCTGGATAATCGTGCATCGCACGATACCGGTACCGATCGAAGTCGGTATCGACAGGGTCCGGTACCGACTTGTCAGTACCGGAGGGCATAGCCTGCGTCAGCACCGGTAATTCACCTACCGACGTCGATGCAAGTGGCCCCAGGACCGATGTCGGTACCGGTACCGGTTTAATTGTCTGAAGCGGTTTCGGGGGCATCAATGCCGAGAGAAGAGCCGCCAGACTGCATTCAATAGCCAAGAATCTCTGGTCTATCAACGCCACCGATGCCTGGGTATCGGTACCGGACGAAGCGGCCGGTACCCCAGAGCATGGCACCAGTAGTTCTGCCGAGGTTGGAGCCTCGAGAACATCCTGGAGCCCCGATGATGCTTTGGAAGCCGAAGCCTCCCGCCGGGGAAATTTTGCCGGTGTGAGTCCCTCAAGGGCAACGCCAGAGGCATCTCGATACTTAGGAGATCTACCCTTTGAGGACCGGCTAGACTTATGTTTAGTTACCTGAGATCCATGGGAGGAAGACGAAGCCCTGGAAGATGTTGATGCCACAGAAGCTGCATCGGAGGGAAAAAGGGTGCTAAGTTTAACAGCTCGGTTTGCCGACCCCTCTTCGACATCATCCCACAGGCAACACACTCGGAGATAGAGTGGTCAGGACCTAAACATTTGAGGCACCACTCATGCGTGTCGGTGACGGAGATGGTACTGCCACACTTGGAACACCTTTTAAAACCCGAGGCAGGTTTTTCCATTATAGAAGAAAGCTGGGCCTAGTGCCCAAAATGGCGCGTGGCACCAGAGGAGAAAAAAGCTGTTAGACTCCAAGAAAGATTTTTATTTTTTTTTACAAGGAAAAGAAAGAAAGAACCGGCGGTACCGGTGTAGCGTCGAAGGAAGGCAGACACGACCACAAAAAAGAGCAATAAAAGGAGAAATTTCACTTACCGTTAATTTCCTTTCCTGGAATACTGCTAGACCAGTCCAGACAAACGGGTTGTGTCCCCCTGCCAGCAGATCTTGGAGACAGAGAATTCTAACAGAGCTCTGATAGACTGGACTCTGGTGATATGGTCCTACCCCTAGGGGTTTCCCTCAGTATTGTCTGTAAAGCGAACCCAAACATGTAACGCAACTAAACCATAAGACCACACATAGTGGACGTTTAATTCAACTATGTACAAGGGAGCTGAAAGTATCCCCAGAAGTAAAGGCTGCTAAGACCGATAATGCAGCCATCGGGCCCCCATGGTGAGGCATACTGACAAGGAAGGAACAGAGGCCAGCGGCTTCACCGCACTAGCAGCACCGTAACTGACAGCAGGGTGGGTCCTGGACTGGTCTAGCAGTATTCCAGGAAAGGAAATTAACGGTAAGTGAAATTTCTCCTTCCAATTCATACTGCTAGACCAGCCCAGACAAACGGGCAGTACCCAAGCTACCTGATTTCAAGGGGGGGGTCAATGCCAACGACAGCACTGCAGCTCCAAACTGACCCTCCTGCTGAGCGTGAACATCCAATCTATACTGACGGACAAATGTGGACAACGATGACCAAGTCACCGCCCGGCAAATGTCAAGAGGGGCTACTTGAGACCGCTCGGCCCAAGACAAAGCCTGAGCCCGAGTGGAGTGAGCTCGGAGCCCTGCTGGAACCTGCTTGCCTTGCAGTATATAAGCTGCCTCAATAGCTCCTCGCAACCATCTAGAAATGGTGGATTTGGAGGCTCGGACCCCCATCGAGGGTCCGCAAACAGGACAAAAAGATGATCGGTCTTACGGAAGGCATTCGTGATCTTAAGATACCGATAAAGCACTCTCTTCAGGTCCACAGCCCGCGATTGACGAAGGTGACTGGAACACTGCTCTCTTTCAAAGGTAGGCAAGAAAAGAGGCTGGTTGACATGAAACGGGGTAAGCACCTTAGGTAAAAAGAATGGAACAGTTCGAAGAGAAACTCCCGCCGAAGAAAACGAGAGATAGGGGTCTCGACAAGAGAGAGCCTGAAGTTCGGAAACCCAATGTGCCGAGGTTATGGCCACTAGGAAAACTGTCTTTAGCATTAAATCCTTAAGGGAACATGCCTTCAGGGACTCAAAGGGAGGAGCAACAAGGGCACGGAGAATGAGAGCAAGATCCCAAGAAGGAACTAAAGGACGTATCGGGGGCCGTAATGTCTGAACCCCTGTAAGAAAACGCGAAACGTCCACATGCGAGGCGAGAGAATGCCCCTCTACCGGCCCTCGAAAACAAGTTAGCGCGGCAACCTGCACGCGCAAGGCCCTGAGCGCCAGACCCTTATCTAGACCGGACTGCAGAAAGGAAAGAATATCCGGGATGTTGCAACACCAGGGCAAGATGTGACGTAGCGAACACCAAGTGTCAAGAGACGCCACACACGAGGGTAAGCCAGCGACGTCTAAGACCGCCGTGCTTTAAGCATTGTCGCCACCACACTCAACAAATATCCCTTCTGAACTAACCTGCGGCGTTCAAGAGCCAGGCCGTAAGCGAGTAAGGAGCCGGGTTTCCAATTTCCACCAGCCCTTGGAGCAGGAGCCCTGGGAATGCCCCCAGGCGTAGAGGAGACGTCCGAGACAGCCGGACGAGATGCGCATACCACGGTCTGCGAGGCCAATCCAGTGCTACCAGGATCACCGGGCCGCGATGCTCCCTGACTCTTTGGAGAATCTTGCCGATCATGGACCAGGGAGGAAAGACATACAGAAGGAGATGGGTTGGGCATGCTTGAGACAGAGCATCTGTCCCGTGCGACCCGTTGTCTCTCCATCGGCTGAAGTAGATCAGTGCCTTGGTATTCTGTGCCGTAGCCATGAGATCCATTGCCAGTAGACCCCATCGTCGAACAATGGACTGAAAGGATTCTGATTCCCAGAGCCCACTCCCCCGGATCCAGAGCATGTCAGCTGAGGAAATCGGCTTTTACATTGTCTACCCCCGCGATGTGTTGCGCCGAGATCGCCTGCAGATGCCTCTCCGCCCACGGAAGGAGAAGACCCATTTCCTTCAATACACCTGGACATTTTGTGCCCCCTTGGCGGTTGAGGTATGCCACTGTCGTAGCGTTGTCGGACAGAATTCGAACCGCCTGACGCCGCAGAAGAGGCTGAAACTTTCGCAAGGCGATTGATGGACCACCGGGCCTCCCAAGGAGACCAAATCCCCTACGTTGAGTGCGAGCCTCAATGCGCTCCCCAACCGGAGAGACTGGCGTCTGTCGTTACCAACACCCAGCACGGAGTCTCCAAGGGAACCCCTCGAAGGAGACAAGACTGCGGGGCCAGAGCCACCAACGAAGACAAAGTCTCACCGCCGGTAGTAGAGGCAACCGAACTGGATAATCCTCTGGACACCATGCTCGAGGCGAGACCTGTGCTAGGAGACCGCGAACTTGAGAAGTTAACTTGAGGAATCGAGGCATTGACAAAAAGACCCGACGTAAGGCTGTATCAAATCAAGCCACCAAAAAAAATTCGATCTCCTGGGACGGCTGAAGACAACTCTTGTCGTGGTTGATTACCCAGCCGAGGCTTTCGAGAAAGGCAACAACCACCGAGACTGTGCTGCAAGCCTCGGGGAGAGAGTCTGCGCGAATGAGCCAGACGTCCAGATAAGGACGAACTCTGATGCCGCGGCTGCGTAAGGCCGCAGCTACTACCACCATTACCTTGGAGAAGGTTTGAGGCGCCGAAGCTAGACCGAAGGGCATCGCACGAAATTGGAAACATTGACCGAGTACCGCGAATCGAACGAGTCGCTGATGCCCCTCTCGAATGGGAATGTGAAAGAATGCTTCTGCGAGATTGAGGGAAGCTAGAATTCCCCCTTGATTACCGCTTGAATAACGGATCGCAGAGTCTCCATTCGAAAGTGTGGCACCCGCAGACTGCGATTGACACCTTTGAGATCCAAGATAGGATGAAAGGAGCCGTCTTTTTTTTTTTTTTTGGGCACCACGAAATAGACAGCGTAACGGCCTAGTCCTCTTTCCAACGGTGGAACTGGACGAATGGCAGCTAAACGCTGGAGTCTTTGAACGAATCAACATCCGCTGCCCATTGACACAGCCAGAGCCATCTCTGAGCTACTGTCACCGGTGCTACGGAGCGAGCTGACAGCCGCAAGAGATCAGAGAAGGCCTCTGCCAAGAATGCAGCGATGGATTCTAAACGAGCCAACTCGGGATCACCTGGAAGCTGCAGAATCCATCGAAGGGAGGCCCGTGCTGCTAGACCTGCGCACACCCCTGCTTGAAGGGAAAGAGCGGACAACGAAAAACCCCTCTTTAGCACTCTCTCAACTTTTTTTGGTCTTGCTGGTCGCGGAGTACCGCTCCGCCCTCAACCGGAATTGTGGTATGCTTGGTGACCCCGGTCACTAACGCATCAACTTTCGGGTATGTCAGCCAATGGTCCAAGTCAGAAGGAGACCAAGGGTATAACTGACCAATACCGCGTGCCGTACATAGAGAGGACTCTGGAGAGTCCCACTCTCGAGATACCCATATGCTGTAACTCGGCTGGAAAGGAAAAAGCTTTGGAAGGCTTACGAATGCCCTGTAAAATGGGATCCGGCTGCAACAGGGTTTGAGAACTCTGAGGATCAGGCGTGTCGACAAGGCGTAGCGACTCCATCACCTGTGTGATTAGGGCCGGTAACTTCTCTTTCCGAAAAAGTCTGATATCTTGAGAGCCCTCGTGAACTGTCAGCGAAGAATCAGACGGAGAATATTCCCCATCTTCTTTCTCCAATGAGTCAGGGCTCACCTCCGACGATTTAAAGTCTTCTGGAATATCCGTAGTGTCCAGCAAGCCACATGCAACGTTCCTAGAAGGACGTACTGCTTTAAGGTCTGAGGACTTTTGGGACCGCTTGCGAGACCCCACCATATCCTTGTGTGCTACCGGGCGGGTGCTGAAGATATACCAACAGACTCAGAACGCCACAGGTGCCATGCCTGGCAGAAGAGCGTCAGGAACTCCCTGTCAGCCAAGGCTGCTGTGGCGTCCAGCGGCTGTGGAAGCAAAATGGGAGCTGACTGAATCTTTTCTGCAGGAAGATCCTGCAGCAGGGGCTCTAAGGAGGGAGGAGTTAAGGCGCTGATGTCCCCAGCTGGCAGCGCAGAGGGAATGGAGGAAGAAGATTCTCCTAGATGCAGCATGCAGGTGGAACACAAGCAATCTATTGTATTACTAATTAAAGATTTATTTGAATTTTTTTTTTTGGATCAGCAAAGATATTGTACTTTATTATAAGAAATTGAACTCATGAGCCATTCTGCCTGTGAGGACAGGATAAGAATTCATCAATTGTAATGTAGAAGCCTTGAACTGTTTCTAAAACCATGGGGGGTGTCTCCCTTGACAAGGAGTCCTTAAAGCAAACAAATTTAAACCCATTAATGATGACAAAAGAACACTTCATCTAGCCTCTGAATGTAGACCATGGGGGATGTGTCCTTTGAGCATTCTCAGATGTCTGACCACAAAGGGGGTGATCAGAAGCCTGCCCGGAAACCAAAGCAAAAAAAGGTGGATGGGGTGGAGAGAAGTTCATGTGAGTCTGATCAGCAAAGAATGTTGTATTCTTCAGCCATGCTGAATTAGGAATTAGCTTGCTAGCCCAGCCCAGGAGCTAATGGAACTGAGCTTGGGGGTTACAACCAATCCTGATTTGAGCATGCAGTGTGTTAACCTATGGCATGCAGCCAGCACAAGTCTGATTCTGTGTTAACCTATGGCATGCAGCCAGCACAAGTCTGATTCTGTGTTAACCTATGGCATGCAGCCAGCATGAGTCTGGTTAAGGTACTTTAGGGGGACTCTAAGGAAAGATGGGACTGCAACTGATATACGAGACAAGCATTCCGGATTTTCCTCTGAGAGTGATTGCTAAACAGTCCCCCACCTGGAGTGATGAGCTATAATATCCGGTAAAAGTATTAATGCTTACCTTTGTGCTTTATCATTATTTCAAAAGGACTTAATTTAATAAACTCATATTGCATTTGCTAAAGTGTCTATGCATAGTCTGTGAGCTAAATGAATGACAGGGTTAACTCATATTGTATTTGAGCTAATGAGTGACAGAGTTAACTCATACTGTATTTGCCAGAATATTTTTGCCTAGTCAGTGAACTAGTGAGTGACAGGGTTAAAGGAAAAGCGTAAAACTTGGCAATACATAAATGGCGACAAGGATGGGATGTCCTAAATTATTACATAATGATAAGCTCAAGGGAGCAGGGACCCTAGGACGACAGACCTGGGTGTTGTTAATAGCATATAGGAATCGAGCACTGGATAAAGAAAATCCAGGACGGAGAGAGTGTAGATCTGCGTGGCCAGGCATGAAGAATCTCAGACGTCTGCAGCTTTTGGGGCTGTATGATGAAAAATCTGGTGAAGTGAATTCAGGACAGAGAGAGAGTGGATCTGCTTGGGCCAGCATGAAGGATCCCAGACTCCTGCAGACTCCGCTGAGTTCTCCCAGCTGATGTTACTGTACTGCATGATGTAAGTTTGGTGACGTAAATATTCTTTGTAAATAGCTGCACTATCTCATAACTTTTTTAGTGAAGTATTACCGGTATTCTTCTGTAATTAAGTGTGTTTAGCTATCATTCTAATTGCTGCCTAATTTTCTTTTCTGACCACTCATGTGTGACTGGGAGAGTTGCCTGCTTTTCTGGATAAGTATCCTTATTTTGTTTGTGGATGAACTGCATGTCTTAATTACAAGGTGTTAACCTTTGATGTAGTAAGATATTTGGTACCAGGAGTGGGGGTTTGAGAAAAGATAATGTGTTAAAAGAGTGAAGAATGCAAATAGTGTAAAAAATGTGAATATTGTAAATATTTAAGGCTGGCATTAAGTGTTCCTGTGGGTCAGGATTAAGTGAGAACTGGGTGTTGGTTTTTCCTTACATGCTTGCAACTGTTGCTTTTGTTGCCTGCATATCTAATGTGATGCCTATCTTTTAAGGTCCCCGGTTAAAAGAAATTCTGTTTGATTAGTTCTGACCCACTGATACAAGATCAGTTTTGTCATGTTATTATGACTTTACAAATTCAATTTCAAATTGATAAGGGAAATGACTGAAGCTGGATCTGCAGCCAAACTGTTTAGGAAAATATGTAACCTTGTGCTGCAAAGATGTTTAATTCAGTGCTTTGAACAAAATGCCTATCCTGTACAGTTAGTATTAATTGTTATGGAAAATCCTTATAAGATTATGAAGAAGTGAAGACTTTTTTTAAGGTCCCTGGTTAAAAGAAACTCTGATCAGATAGGTATAATGCACTTGTAAGCTTTGATTTGTTCTGTATTCAAATGTTTGTAGTAAAAAACTGTTTTTCTTTCATTACTGGCTACTCCAGTAGATTTTATAGTCCCTGAATGCTGAAGTGACTAGCTCAAACAAACAAGGCAAACTTTTTTTCCTCCAAAGTGGAGGTTGAGAATCCTGACAGGACGGTGGGGCATTGAATCCTGAGTAAGTGAGAGGGTGATCTTTATCATTAATATGTTATGCATCTGTTCTTTGTCTTTGACTGTATATGCTACCAGGCAAACCTAAAAGTTAAAGGAAGATTTTTAAATTGTGGCAAGCACCCCAGGGGGCATAGTTAACCATAAACAGCTATAACTATAGGTTAATTGTTTAGCTACATAGTAATCTGCATACCTATTGTTTGTTCTACTGGCTGTGTTGAAGATAACATTTCAGATCTGTTTGTTGACCAGTTTCAGGTTAATTTAAAAGTAACACCTTTTAGAAGTTTCACCTCACTTGAGCCTGAACTGTGAGGTTCAAGATAATTACTTTAAGCTTTGTGCTAACGACTGAGGGACACCTGTTTTCCTGTATTTGAATTTTAGAGAAAAAGTGTACTTTGTTCTAAAAGTTTATATTTCATTTTCAGTACAGTTCCTGAGAAAATAGATATAAAACAGATATATGTTGCAGCATTGTGAGATATTAAGTTGGTAGTTTATACACTTGCACTTATGACACTTGTGGTAATAGTACATTACGCAGAGGTCCAGTACACACACAGCAATTACCAGATGAGTAAAATATTAATAAGTTTGATGAAATTTTAGACAGAGGCTGATATGAAATTGCTCTATTCTCAAGCATATAGAACAAATATAGATTAAAGATGGAACTGAGTTCCCAGAAAATAATGAGAACTTGAGTTGATTGGATAAAACCAAATCTTGCTTGTCAGCAATGATCCAGGAGAGGTTTGAGAAAAAAAATGAGAGAGAGAGAGAGGCAGAAAGGTGAGGCCACAGCCTAGGCTAAATGTGCTGCTTCCAGTGTGATGATCTGGGCTACCAAGCTCTAAGACTCCTTGAGGACCCACAAGGCCTGAAGAACAGGAACCTTGCATATTTATGCCTCTGAAGAGACATAAATAGGCAGGGGGAGCATAGGCCAAGAAGAACCCGAGGATAGTCATGAATGCCTTGCAATCCAAGAAGAACCTGAAGATGAGGCCTAGCCACCAATGCCATGTACCCTCTTAGATCTCTCACCTCAAAAGGATCTCTTTTTGACACCATAATTAATGAGTAGCTTATACAAATCCTTGTGAACACTGCAATTTTAAAATCAGTCTAACAGCACTCTCACTGAGGACAGGGTATACGACAGATTCTAGTTATACGTGAGAGATGAGCCATATTTCTTTCTATTGGGGTTGATGTTATAGAATGCTGCAAAATGATAGTTTTATATTGTAAGGATTTTACCCAAATTGTTCCTATTTTAGAATGAGCATATGTCCACTTAGCATTGGACCAATTAAGTTGATGGGAAAGGGACACTGTTTACTCATACTGTTATCTCATTGAGGAATCTAAATTTAAGTTATTAACAATTGTTTGATATTCTTAGCAGCCTTGCCAAATAAGGATACATTAGTGTGGTATAAAAGAAACAGGAAAAGGACCTATGTAAGTAGTTGGTGGAATGATGCAGATGATGAAAAAGTGTTGTGTTATGGAGGGATGAAGTGGAATATTAAAGGAGAAACTGTGATATACAATAAACTGATGAAGGTAATTTGAAGTGATGTATTTTCCTAATGAATATGTAAACAAAAAATTATGAGCACTTTATTTGACTGTGCCGTCTCCAGAAGCTTCAATTCAGGAAGTCATACTCAACAATTGGAAGAAATAGATATTTGGAGACAGGCTAGGTGCACCTTGCACCCTGATGAGCTCTGGAAAACCCACACTGGCCATGTGGTACTTCCAGATGCTTTGTGCCTCACTTTTCCTCTGTATGTCCTGGCCAGGCATGCAGAGGCAAAGGGGGATGATTTGATGACAAATTCTCACACAATTGGGTATAATTCTAAAACTTGTCAAAATTGCAGAACACGTATGTGCAGCTTGTCTGATCTGAAACATGTAAAGGTCATTCAAGGGCAAAATGGAATATTTCCTACAAGCAAAATGAATTTCCAGTGATAGAGAGACAAGGAGTTAATCAAACTGCGAGATAAGATTGACACCATACGAGATAGTTACTAGTAGATCACTGAAAGTTTATAAAAGCAATATTTATTATTTGTAGGATATGATCTTAGTAAATATAGATGAAATTAAGTTTGTCTTATTGTGAAGTCTAATCTAGAATTTTTAGTCTTTTCATTTAATATTGGCGCTGCTCTTCTGAATGAGGCCTGGAGCCATGTCACCAATTGTAAGCCAGAGAGTCCGGCAGAGGAAATTGGCCAGAGTCCAGATGGAGCAGACCATCCCGAGAGATCTGGACTACGCACCGCAGAAACGTGTGAGGAAGTCCCTATCTGCTTCAATGTGTCGCAATGAAAGAAAGGCCAAGATGTCCACCTACGAGAATGAGAGGTTCAACTGTTGAGAGAGGCCAAGTTTAAACTTCAGAGAAAGGTGAAAATGACGCTACGGAGTCCTGAAAAACTGCTGAGAAGCAGGCCAAATTATCTGAAAATAGGAAAAGGACTATTGGACTTTTGTGAATGATTTTTTTTTCTTATGTATTGTTATTGTTTCCTTGGAAAGTAACTGCAATTTTAGTATCTCAGATTTTTTCTGCTGAACATCATGTGCCCAATTGCTTGTGTCATCTGTTCCCCAGATTTTAGTTATTAGAGTCTATGGGGCAGATGTACAGTGGGAAAAAGTTCTGAATGTGCAGGTGAAATGAGTCCCCCACTGCATGGGGAACTGATAAAGATAGCTGAGACCTACAAGCCATTTGGCTTTGACAATTGTAATGCTGGGGGGGGGGGGGGGATGGGAAAATATCACCCAAATTACACTGAGGCTTGTCCCCTCCAGCGTTTGCCTTAATGCTATCCACTATGTTTTAGCCCAAGTTGTTATTACTGTATTTCTAAATGAATTACAAAGGCGATTCAGCCATTGCTTACGTGCAATATCCTTGTTGATCCAAGGGTGGAATGTATTACTAATTAAAGATTTGGATTTTTTTTTTTGGATCAGCAAAGATATTGTACTTTATTATAAGAAATTGAACTCATGAGCCATTCTGCCTGTGAGGACAGGATAAGAATTCATCAATTGTAATGTAGAAGCCTTGAACTGTTTCTAAAACCATGGGGGGTGTCTCCCTTGACAAGGAGTCCTTAAAGCAAACAAATTTAAACCCATTAATGATGACAAAAGAACACTTCATCTAGCCTCTGAATGTAGACCATGGGGGATGTGTCCTTTGAGCATTCTCAGATGTCTGACCACAAAGGGGGTGATCAGAAGCCTGCCCGGAAACCAAAGCAAAAAAAGGTGGATGGGGTGGAGAGAAGTTCATGTGAGTCTGATCAGCAAAGAATGTTGTATTCTTCATCCATGCTGAATTAGGAATTAGCTTGCTAGCCCAGCCCAGGAGCTAATGGAACTGAGCTTGGGGGTTACAACCAATCCTGATTTGAGCATGCAGTGTGTTAACCTATGGCATGCAGCCAGCACAAGTCTAATTCTGTGTTAACCTATGGCATGCAGCCAGCACAAGTCTGATTCTGTGTTAACCTATGGCATGCAGCCAGCACAAGTCTGATTCTGTGTTAACCTATGGCATGCAGCCAGCATGAGTCTGGTTAAGGTACTTTAGGGGGACTCTCAGAAGGAAAGATGGGACTGCAACTGATATACGAGACAAGCGTTCCGGATTTTCCTCCTGAGAGTGATTGCTAAACAGTCCCCCACCTGGAGTGATGAGCTATAATATCCGGTAAAAGTATTAATGCTTACCTTTGTGCTTTATCATTATTTCAAAAGGACTTAATTTAATAAACTCATATTGCATTTGCTAAAGTGTCTATGCATAGTCTGTGAGCTAAATGAATGACAGGGTTAACTCATATTGTATTTGAGCTAATGAGTGACAGAGTTAACTCATACTGTATTTGCCAGAATATTTTTGCCTAGTCAGTGAACTAGTGAGTGACAGGGTTAAAGGAAAAGCGTAAAACTTGGCAATACATCTATTAACTGCTTTTTATTATTATTACATATAATACATCTGTGCAGAGAAACAGGCATTGCAGAGGCTTAAACCCTTTTTTTGTAAACAAAAATCAAGGTAGGCTTAGGGAAACAGAATACCCTTCAAAGAAAAGGGATTTTGAAACTCCCTGTGCCTTCACAGCATGTTTAAATGTTTTGAAATGGCTGCCCAGAGCTGTTCCCTCCAAAAAACACTGAAGAGAAATCCCTCCTGATTTTCAAAATGGCCGCTGGCACAGAAAAACTGCAAAATAAAAGTTCCCTAAGCTCTAAAAACCTTAAAAATGCAGCGAAATCTCTGGGGAAGAGGCAAGGAGTGCTGCTAGCCACTTAAAAATTCAAATCCTGACGAACCCTGAATCACCAGAAACAGAGGGGAGAAGGAAACTGTCAGTTATTCACTGTGCTGGTACAGAGGAGCTGAGCTCCCATGGAGGAGAAGAGAAACTTTCAAAGTCAGTGTAAGGTAATTACAGCGACTGAAAGGTAGGGAAATTAGAGTATGATCCCTCTGCAGCCACTTAGACCCTCATGGCAGGGGCTGGAAGGTGTTTCTGGAGAAAAGGGGAGCTGCACAGACAGTGAAATCAGAAGCTCAAACCCTGTTGTATTGCTGATTACAGAAAATACAGCTGTTACGGAGGGAAGTCTGGGAAACCCAGAGAAACACCTCTTGTGTGCTCTGGGTGCATCCAGGAAATTAAAATGAAGAAAATAGGAACTTCAAACCCAGTTGAACAGACCCTGATGAAACCGGAAGTGAAGGAATCAGGTCAGAGACAGCCGGTCCCAATGCAGTTGAAATAAACCCAGGGCAGCTGAGGCAAGTAAGAAAAACAGTTTATTTACATTTTCTCTCAGAAATTGATACCTGATCCTCCTGCTGTCTAAGCTTTCGTGGCAAAGACTCAGTGCTACTTAAAGAAAATTTGGAGCTCTACTGAAGCCAGGCCCAGGAGCTCTACAAGTTTATCTGGGGAATCAAGTTGCTGGGAAACCCAGAGTAACACCTCTTGTGAAATCTGGGTGCATCCAGGAGCCTCAAGATACAGAGAAACCTGATTTTAGGGAGGCCTTCGTCCAGCAAACAAGCCCTCATGGCCAGATGCTGGGGATTCTTCCTGTCAGCGAGCTCTACTGTGTCAGAAACAGGAGCTCAACTGCAAACACCCTGGTGCACAGTGAAACTATACTGGCAGCAACAGGCAAGTGGAAATATCAATCCCCAAAGGGATTCTAAATAATTTTAAAGATTTTGAGGGAAAAACAACAAAAGCAACCAGATCTGTTGGAGACAGAGAAATACTGAGGGAGACCCCTAGGTGTAGGACCATATCACCAGAGTCCAGCCTATCAGAGCTCTGGTAGAATTCTCTGTCTCCAAGATCTGCTGGCAGGGGAACACAACCCGTTTGTCTGGACTGGTCTAGCAGTATGAACTGGAAGGGATATTTTCTGCGGTGACAGGAAGTGTGACCTGCCGGCTCCGCGGAAAATGAAGAACTGGAGAGAGACAGTTGGGAAAGGCGGGAAGGCAGCACGCAGGCGCTGTGGGATGCTCCCAAAAGCTTTCTAATTGGATGCTGGGGAGCGTTCCCGCGCAGGCTCCGTCGGTACCGACGATACCCATATCTGAAAACTACATTCCTGCTTGTTCCTGGAGATAAACTTATTACAATAACGAAATATAGCTGAAATCAGACTCCATTCTATTATGATGCATGTCAGCTCATTCAGTTAAGAACATAAGATATGTCATACTGGGTCAGACCATGGTCCATCAAGCCCAGTATCCTGTTTCCAACAGTGGCCAATCTAGGTCATAAGTACCCAGCAGTCTCCCCAAAAAGACACAGGTTCCTCAATGCTTGTATTGGGTCAAGCAGTGATATCCTGGGTCCCTTTTAATAATGGTTTATGGATCTTTTCTCCGGGAACTTGTCCAAACCTTTTTTAAACCCAGCTACACTAACAGCTTTTACTACATCCTCCGGTAACAAATTCCAGAGTTTGATTACTGTAAACACAAAGTACCATCGGAAATGTGTATTTTATTGTTCATTGTAAACCGCACTGATACTGAATAGCGCGGTATAAAAGAGACTCTAATAAATAAATAAATAAATAAAATAAAATGTTGAGTGAAAAAATAGTTTCTCTTATTAGTCTTAAATAGGTTACCCTGTAGCTTCATTGCATGTCCCCTAGTCATTTTATATTCTGATGACGTAAACAATTGATCTACGTTTACCCATTCCACTCCATTCATTAATTTATAGACCTCTATTATATCTCCCCTCAGCAGTCTCTTTTCCAGGTTGAAAAGCCCTAAACGTTTTAGCCTCTCTTCATAGGAGTATCCTTCCATCCCCTTTACCATTTTGGTGGCTCTTCTCTGTACCTTTTCTAATAACGCTATATCCTTTTTAAGATACGGCGACCAAAATTGCACACAATATTCAAGGTGCGGTCGCATCATGGAACAATACAGAGGCATTATAATATCCTTTGTTTTATTTTCCATTCCTTTCCTTATGATATCTAGCATTCTATTTGCTCTCTTGGCTGCTGCTGCACACTGAGCGGAGGGTTTTAACATGTTATCCACGATGACGCCTAAATCTTTTTCCTGGTTTATTTGCAAAGGGTATTTTCTGAAGACAGCACATTTAACTGTGCTTGCGCCAGACAATTTTGCAGAGATACCTGGACAAGACAACAGCCATTCACTGCCCACATAGTTCCTTTGTTGCTTTAGCCCTGCAGATCCCCTCCAGTTTAATTTATTTAGCTTTGACCACAGAGAACCCCACCGGAGGGAACATAGGTAAGTTTGTATGACTGAAACTACTGTCCTTAGAGAAACCTGTTATAATTTCAATTTCTTTAAAGGCAAGCAGGCTCACTGAATCATAAAAGTGATATGTGGTCTTCAATTGAAAAAATAAAAAAAAGGGCAGAAAAGACCATCAGAGGGAGCCAAGATATATTGCTGGGAAAAGTTATTTGGTTTATTGTTCTTAACACAAGACAATACAAAATTATAAAAACAGACCCTAAGAGGAATGGGGATGGGTTCTATTGTTCAACGAGCATGAAGTGTCAAGCTACTATCCTACTGAGAGGCTCTGTCCAGACAGTAATGAGATGCATCTGTAGGGATTGCACTGCACATCAAATTCATGCAAATCTCAATGAAGATAGACCATGGATGGGAAACTTTGCTGTCATGGACCTTACACATAATGGGCTTTGAAATGATCCTGCAACGTCATGCCTGCAAGAGCATAACAAAGAGATGAAATCTGCCAAACAGAAATGATGCATTTGGTCATCACAATTCCAGGTCCATAGCATAAAAAAACAAAAGGCTAGGTGGGATCTTTACCTAGGATGAGCTCAATAAGGCGACGTCTCATTGGCAAGCACTTAATTTTTTCCCCATTATACTGTATTTTCTAGTCACTTTAATACTGTAACCTAAAACTATTCACATATATTAAAAACAGTCAATTGCATAAAACAATAAAAAGTACATTCTATATAGTATGTTCCAGCCCTTCAAAAGCCCAAGTCCTTAAGTCACTATGATACACTTCACTTAATCCTATAGTCTCCACTCCCATTAATTCTGCTATAATCAGCAACAGCTTAGCTCCCAAGTGATCCGGGGTTGATTTCTGCTGGCATTCCTTGTGATCTTGGACAAGTTACTTTACCCTCCATTGCCTCGGAAGAAAAGGCTTGGCAATCTACCTCCAGTCATTCCTTGCCAAGAAAACCCAGGGGGCTGCTGGGTCGCCAGGAGTCAGCATTGACTTGACGGCACTTTAAAATAAATATATAAAGAAAATGAAGGGGGCATTTTCACCTTTACAGGCTTGTGGCTTAGAGAAAAACAATGGCAAAACAACTTAATTTGAACTGTTAGGATTTTTGAGTTAATTACTTGCCTTTTCAAAATACAAGCTCAAGGCAAGCTACAAGCACGTGCACTCATTATTTCCTTATGCAAGTGGACTTGCAATCTAAGCTCTAAGGTAAGAGATTGAAGTGACTTGCCCAATTTCACAAAGAGTATAGGTAGGAAAAGCAGGACTTGAACCCTGGCTTCTCTGATTCTTAGCTCGCTGTTCTAATCAGTAGGCTATTCCTCCCTTTAACTTAACTGACTGATTAAGGTGAAACCACACCATCACTTTAGGAAGGGATTAAAGATACAAACACCTCCCTATAAGTAAAATCTGGTACAAGATGGTAAGTCACTAAGGACCTGCTGCATATAGGCTCTGCAGGCTGAAGCCATCAAAAGTGTGATCTTCAAGGTCAGGTACAGAGTTCATTAGTCTATAGACACAAAAGGAACAACAGCTGAACCACTGTGACAGGTTTAATAATAGGCTTAAATTGAAACAAGTCCTGCACAAATATAACTAGAGGCTTTGCAGAAATGGCATTTCCCTCAGTGTTGATAATAAGCAACAACTAACTAACAAGGGCTCTACAGGTCAAACAACGGTAAGGATCTGAGGGTTTATTTCTATTAAACTGCTAGCTCTCTGACTGGGAGCTCTTAAAAGGGGTTTTGTATATTTTTAAAGCAAAGTTACTTTCTTTTTGGTGCTTTAGTAGAACCTTTCTTGAGCAGAGTAGGTTGAACTCTAGTAACCTTCTCAGCTTTTGGGAACTGCTGACACCTAATCAGGAGTTAGTTCCCTCCCTACCCACCCCGACTCCCACCCACCCCTAGTGAGCAGCCTTGCTTTATAAGGCACCTCCCCATTTAACAAAGCACAGAGACTTGGAACAGCACATTTTGAATATAATTAAAGAGATTTAACTGCTTTTTCTCTGAAAGGACAGCTGGGAAACCGGCTGGTACTTGGTAGATCTCTCTTTTTTGCTTTAACAGATACCTAAGCTCCATGAACAGAACAATGGCTGGGAAAAATTGTATCGCTAAAGCTGTTGCCCCGTTACAGCTTCTGCCTCTGTCCAGACAGAGATCCTAATGCCAGTTGAAAGACCGGTTCCATGTGCAGGGTGCCTGCATGCTGAAGCTCCGAGGAAACAAGTGGAGGAACTCAGAGAGGAGGTGGCGAGGCTGAGTAGCATTCAAGACAGTGAGAAGTACATTGATGAGATGCTTCTTGTAGCAACCAAGCTCTCTAGCACAGGAGAAGATGGCTGCCAACAGAATGTCGATGGTTGGACACAAGTCACCAGGGCCAACAGAATCACGAATCCAACTTCTCCAGCCCTTGAATTGAAGAACCATAATGCAGCCCTGGAAGTGGAGGAGGTGAAAGCATCTCTGGAAAGGGAAGAACCAGAGCTCAAGTACCCCAAAGTTGCAGAATCAGTGACCACAAGGAAGCGAAGGGTAGTGGTGGTTGGAGACTCTCTTTTGAGGTGTACTGAGGCGTCCATCTGCCGACCAGACTTGATCTCCAGAGAGGTATGCTGTCTGCCTAGTGCCAAAATCCAAGATGTTACAGAGAGTTTGCCAAGACTCATCAAGCCCACTGACTATTACCCAATGTTGCTAATCCATGTTGGAACAAATGATACTGGCAGGTATCCCTCGCAATGCATCAAAAGTGACTTCATGGCTCTGGGACAGAGGGTGAAGCAGTTAGGTGCACAGGCGGTGTTCTCTTCAATCCTCTCTGTTGAGGGTAAAGGCCAAGGCAGAGAGGCTCGCATCCTGGAGATGAATGCATGGCTGCGTGGATGGTGTCATCGAAAGCGTTTTGGTTTCCTGGACCATGGGATGCTGTTCCAAGGGTTGCAGAGCAGAGATGGCATCCATCTGTCCAAGAAAGTTTAACGCGGCTGCGGTAGAAGACTGGCTAATCTAATGAAGAGGGCTTTAAACTAGACTCGTTGGGGATGGGCGAAGAAAGCCCCCAGGTAGGTGATACATTAAATACCTTTATGGAAATGGGTAACAGGGGTAACATATGGAAAGCAGTGTGTATAAATGCCCGTAGCATGGGAAATAAAATCCCTGATGTTGAAGCTTTGGTGGGAGTGGCTGACTTGGATTTAGTGGCAGTTACAGAAACATGGTTCACAGAAAACCATGACTGGGATGTAACTATACCTGGCTATACTTTATTCAAAAAGGACAGGGTAGGAAGAAGGGGAGGAGGAGTGGCACTATATGCAAAAACTACTATCAAAGCTTTGGAATTACAGAGCTTAAAAGGGAGAGAGGAGGCATTGTGCGTTAAACTAGAAAGAGGGAAAGAGAAATCTATTTTCGTTGGTGTGATACAGACCTCCCTCACAAGACGAAGAGGTGGACAGACATACGCAGCATTACTAGGAAAGGGGAAGTGCTACTGATAGGAGATTTCAATATGCCAGATGTTGATTGGCACATTCCTGCTGCAGTATCATCTAGAAGTAAGGAGATCCTGGATTCTCTACAGGGAGAACTATTCAGGCAATTGGTAATAGACCCCGCACATGAAGGGGCCATACTGCACTTGGTGCTTACCAATGGTGAAAGTGTTTCTGATGTTGTAGTGGGAGATCATTTTGCATCCAGTGATCACCAGATGGTGTAGTTCAGTATTAGGACTAGGGCTGTTAGAATCCATTCAAAGTTGAGGATCTTAGACTTTAGAAAGACTAACTTTGCCAAGATAGGCTTATACCTCAGGGAGTCGTTAGTGGGATGGGAACAGCTGGGGATGTAGAAAAACAGTGGGCAAAAATGAAAGGGGATATTTTAAGGGCAACCAACCTTTTTGTTAAAATGGTAAATAAAGGTAAAAGGAAAAGGAAAGCGCTATGGCCTTTGAAAGAAGTAGCTGAAAAAGTGAAGAAAAAGAGGGAGGCCTTCATGAAATACAAGAGATCACAGAGAAAGGAAGACAGGCATCTGTATTTGGAACAACTTAGAGAAGCTAGCAAAGTAGTCAAGAAGGCAAAGATTCAAAAGGAGGAGGAAATAGCCAATGCAATAAAATGGGGGGATAAGACATTTTTCAGATATGTTAGTGAGAAGAGGAAGGGCAAAAGTGGTATTGTCAGACTCAAGGGTGAAGGGGAGGAATATGTAGAAGCTGATAAGGATAAAGCGGAACTGCTTAACAAATATTTCTGTTCTGTGTTCACAGATGAAGAACCAGGAGCAGGACCTCAGAAAACACCCACAAACAGGAAAAGAAGCGAGGGACATCTTGAACAATTTTCAGAAGACTGTGTTCGTGAGAAACTAGCTCAACTTAAAATAGACAAAGCGATGGGACCGGATGGGACACACCCCTCGTCGCAGAACTTGCTTTCAATTGAAAGAGGCTCTCTCCCTGAACATTTATGCCACGGAGGTATTTAAACATCTCAATCATATCACCTCTATCCCGCCTTTCCTCTAAGGTGTACATATTAAGATCCTTAAGTCTGTCCTCATATGCTTTATAATGAAGACTACTAATCATCTTAGTAGCAACCCTCTGCACCGACTCCATCCTGTTCACATCCTTTTGAAGGTGCGGTCTCAAGAATTGCACACCATACTCCAAATGAGGTCGCACCAAAGACTTATACAGAGGCATTATCACCTCCTTTTTTCTGCTAGCCATTCCTCTCCGTATGCACCCAAGCATCCTTCTAGCTTTTGCCGTCGCCTTTTCTATCTGTTTAGCTACTTTAAGATCATCGGACACAACTACGCCTAGGTCCCGCTCTTCTTTAGTGGACAAAAGTACTTCACCTCCTATGCTGTATTGCTCCCTTGGATTGCTGCAGCCCAAATGCATGACCTTACATTTTTTAACATTAAATCCCAGCTGCCAAATTCTAGACCATTCTTCAAGCTTAGCTAGATCCCTCCTCATGTTATCTACACCTTCCTGGGTGTCTACTTTATTGCAGATTTTGGTATCATCCGCAAAGAGGCAAACCTTACCAGACAGCCCTTCCGCTATATCACTAACAAAGATGTTAAAAAGAATCGGACCAAGGACAGATCCCTGGGGCACACCACTGGTAACATCCTTCTCCTCAGAGTGAGCTCCATTTACTTGTACTCTTTGTCGCCTCCCACCCAACCAATTTCTAACCCAAGCAGTAACTTTAGGGTCCATCCCTAGGGTGCTCAGTTTGTTTATAAGTCGCCTGTGAGGAACAGTGTCAAAAGCTTTACTGAAATCTAAATACACCACATCTATAGCTCTCCCTCGGTCCAACTCCCTGGTCACCCAGTCAAAGAAATCAATCAGATTTGTCTGACAAGACCTGCCTCTGGTGAATCCATGCTGCCTCGGATCCTGTAATCCGCTGGACTCCAGAAACCTCACTATTTTCTCTTTCAACAGCGTTTCCATTAATTTACTCACCACCGAAGTTAAACTAACCGGCCTGTAGTTTTCAACCACATCCTTACTTCCGCTTTTGTGTAAAGGCACCACATGAGCCTCTCTCCAGTCCTTTGGCACCACTCCCGACTCCAACGAGGCATTGAAAAGGTCAGTCAGTGGAGTTGCTAGAACGTCCCCAAGTTCCCTCAGTATTCTAGGGTGTATCCCATCCGGTCCCATCGCTTTGTCTACTTTAAGTTGAGCTAGTTTCTCACGAACACAGTCTTCTGAAAATTGTTCAAGATGTCCCTCGCTTCTGTTCTTATTTGTGGGTGTTTTCTGAGGTCCTGCTCCTGGTTCTTCATCTGTGAACACAGAACAAAAATATTTGTTAAGCAATTCCGCTTTATCCTTATCAGCTTCTACATATTCCCCCCCTGTACCCTTGAGTCTGACAATACCACTTTTGCCCTTCCTCTTCTCACTAATATATCTGAAAAATGTCTTATCTCCCCATTTTATTGCATTGGCTATTTCCTCCTCCTTTTGAATCTTTGCCTTCTTGACTACTTTGCTAGCTTCTCTAAGTTGTTCCAAATACAGATGCCTGTCTTCCTTTCTCTGTGATCTCTTGTATTTCATGAAGGCCTCCCTCTTTTTCTTCACTTTTTCAGCTACTTCCTTCGAAAACCATAGCGGTCTCCTGTTCCTTTTGCCTTTATTTACCATTTTAACAAAAAGGTTGGTTGCCTTTAAAATACCCCCTTTCAGTTTTGCCCACTGTTGTTCTACATCCCCCAGCTGTTCCCATCCCACTAACGACTCCCTGAGGTATTGGCCCATCTTCGCAAAGTTAGTCTTCCTAAAGTCTAAGATCTTCACCTTGGAATGGATTCTAACAGCCCTAGTCCTAATACTGAACCACACCATCTGGTGATCACTGGATGCAAAATGATCTCCCACTACAACATCAGAAACACTTTCACCATTGGTAAGCACCAAGTCCAGTATGGCCCCTTCACGTGTGGGTTCTGTTACCAATTGCCTGAATAGTTCTCCCTGTAGAGAATCCAGGATCTCCTTACTCCTAGATGATACTGCAGCAGGAAAGTGCCAATCAACATCTGGCATATTGAAATCTCCTAGCAGTAGCACTTCCCCTTTCCTAGCAATGCTGCGTATGTCTTCAATTAACTCTCTGTCCACCTCTTCCTCTTGTGAGGGAGGTCTGTATATCACACCAATGCAAATAGATTTCTCTTTCCCTCTTTCTAGTTTAACCCACAATGCCTCCTCTCTCCCTTTTAAGCTCTGTAATTCCAAAGCTTTAATAGTAGTTTTTACATATAGTGCTAACTCCTCCTCCCCTTCTTCCTACCCTGTCCTTTCTGAATAAAGTATAGCCAGGTATAGTTACATCCCAGTCATGGTTTTCTGTGAACCATGTTTCTGTAACTGCCACTAAATCTAAGTCAGCCACTCCCACCAAAGCTTCAACTTCAGAGATCTTATTTCCCATGCTACGGGCATTAATACACACTGCTTTCCATATGTTACCCCTGTTACCCATTTCCATAAAGGTATTTAATGTATCACTTACCTGGGGGCTTTCACTTACCTGGGGGCTTTCTTCACCCATCCCCAACGAATCTAGTTTAAAGCCCTCTTCAGTAGATTAGCCAGTCTACTACCAAAGATGTGTTGACCTTTCTTGGACAGATGGATGCCATCTCTGCTCTGCAACCCTTGGAACAGCATCCCATGGTCTAGGAAACCAAAACGCTCTCGAAGACACCATCCACGCAGCCATGCATTAATCTCCAGGATGCGAGCCTCTCTGCCTTGGCCTTTACCCTCAACAGGGAGGATTGAAGAGAACACCACCTGTGCACCTACCTGCTTCACCCTCTGTCCCAGAGCCATGAAGTCACTTTTGATACGTTCCGAGGTATACCTGGCAGTATCATTTGTTCCAACATGGATTAGCAACATTGGGTAATAGTCAGTGGGCTTGATGAGTCTCGGCAAATTCTCCGTAACATTTTGGATCTTGGCACCAGGCAGACAGCATACCTCTCTGGACATCAAGTCTGGTCGGCAGATGGACGCCTCAGTACCCCTCAGAAGAGAGTCTCCAACCACCACTACCCTTCGTTTCCTTCTGGTCACTGATTCTGCAACTATGGGGTACTTGAACTCTGGTTCTTCCCTTTCCAGGGATGCTTTCACCTCCTCCACTTCCAGGGCTGCATAATGGTTCTTCAATTCAAGGGCTGGAGAAGTTGGATTGGTGATTTTGCAGGCTCTGGTGACTTTTGTCCAACCATCGACATTCTGTTGACACCCATCTTCTCCTGTGCTGGAGAGCCTGGTTGCTGCAAGCAGCATCTCATCAATGTACTTCTCACTGTCTTGAATGCTCCTCAGCCTCGCCACCTCCTCTCTGAGTTCCTCCACTTGTTGCCTCAGAGCTTCAGCATGCAGGCACCCTGCACATGGAACTGGTTCTTCAACTGGCAATAGGGCCTCTGTCTGGACCGAGGCAGAAGCTGTAACGGGGGCAACAGCTTTAGCAATACGATTTTTCCCAGCCATTGTTCTGTTTGTGGAGCTTAGATATCTGTTAAAGCAAAAGAGAGAGATCTACGAAGTACCAGCTGGTTTCGCAGCTGTCCTTTCAGAGAAAAAGCAGTTAAATCTCTTTAATTATATTCAAAATGTGCTGGTCCAATTCACTGTGATTTGATAAAGGGGGAGGTGCCCTATAAAGCAAGGCTGCTCACTAGGGGTGGGTGGGAGTCGGGGTGGGTAGGGAGGGAACTAACACCTGATTAGGTGTTAGCAGTTCCTGAACCTGGAGGGGGTTACAGAGTTCAGCAATATTACTGTGCTCAAGTACAGATTCCCCTAAAACAGCAAAAATGAATTTAACCTTGCTTTAAAAAAATATACACAAAACCCTTTTAAGAGCTCCCAGTCAGAGAGCTAGCAATGTAACAAAAAACACCAAACAAAGAAACCCTCAAAACCTCACTTACTGTTTGATGTGTGGAGCCCTGGTTAAGAAAGCCTCAAAAGGGCAGGGCCAAGCAGCCTTTTTATGCAGGCTTCAATTGCACTCAGGAAACAGGCCCACTAACCCCTGATTAGGTGTTAGCAGTTCCTGAACCTGAGGGGGTTACAGAGTTCAGCAATACTACTGTGCTCAAGTACAGATTCCCCTAAAACAGCAAAAATGAATTTAACCTTGCTTTAAAAAAATATACACAAAACCCTTTTAAGAGCTCCCAGTCAGAGAGCTAGCAATGTAACAAAAAACACCAAACAAAGAAACCCTCAAAACCTCACTTACTGTTTGATGTGTGGAGCCCTGGTTAAGAAAGCCTCAAAAGGGCAGGGCCAAGCAGCCTTTTTATGCAGGCTTCAATTGCACTCAGGAAACAGGCCCTTTAGAATGCACAGGACAACTCAAACATTGATATGCAACCTTCTCTTTTGAAGGAACTATGGACCATAGCTGTAAAATCCTTGTAAGCAAGCTTGCCAATCCATTTTGGAAGCATCTATAGTTAGGGGATTGATGGGCAAAATTTGGAAGCGTAAATCCAATTAAACTGAAATGAGGAAGGCATCAAGATGGGGGACTTCAGCTCCTCTTTAGCTGGTTGCCCTGGACTTTGGTGTTCACTGGCTTTGTCTCTCATAAAAAAAATACGCCAGTTACAATATCATTAGCCTGGTAAGTACAGAGAGAAACTATAACTTGCACTGTATTTTGAATAGCCCTGTAAATTTCAATTGAGATGCTCGGCTCAGATGGGATTCAAAGTAGCTGCCCCCCCCCCCCATCCCAATATGATGTTTATTGTTTAGTTATTTAACTAGACTATATATCATTTTTCTGCAAGTCAAAGCAGTGTACATTCAGGTACTGTATATATATGTTCCCCTTGTCCCTGAAGGGCTCACAATCCGTTTTTTGTACCTGAGGCAACGGAGGGTTAAGTGGCTTGCCCAAGGCCACAAGGGAGAACATGTGGGATCTGTGTTCTGCATACATTAATCTTCTCCTGCCTGAGATGTTCTTTTGACCAAAGGTAATTGTCAGGGTGCACTGAAACATGACCGTGGCAAGATATTTCATGAATTCCCCCTGTGCAGAGGCTACACCAAAAAGGACAAAAGGTTGTACTGAAATTTGCTGTTTTCCAACTGAAATTAGGTATACATCCCAGTGGTAGAAGACTCTGTGGGTGTATGGCAAATGGCAGATTAAATTTAATGTGGGCAAGTGCAAAGTTATGCATTTAGAGAACCACCACCAAAACTACAGTTGCATGATGATGCAAGGTTCCACATTAGGAATCACCACCCAAGAAAAGGATCTAGGCATCATTGTGGATAATGCATTGAAACACCCTGCCCAGGGTTCAGTAGCAGCCAAGAAAGCAAATAAAAAACTAGGCATTATAAGGAAAAGAATGGAGAGTAAAACCAAGGATATTATAATGCCTGTCATTCCATGGTTTGACCCCACCTTGAATACTGTGTGCCATTCTGGTTGCTCTATCTTAAAAAGGACATAGCAGAATCAGAAAAGATACAGATTAAAGCTACTAAAGTGATAAATAGGATAGAAGTATACCCCTAAAAGGAAAGGCTTAAAAGGTTAGGGCTCTTCAGCATGGAAAGACAGCTAAGGGGAGATAATGATAAAGGTCTATAAAATGATGAGTGGCATGGGTAAGAGTAGATTGGCTGTTTACTCCTCCAAGAAGTAGAAAGACTAGGAGACACGCAATGAAACTACAAAGTATACTAGTGATTCCCAAACATGGGGTCCCATCATCAGTGGATGGTGTTACAGAAACATGGCCATTTCCCCTTCTCTCTGGACTTTCACTTTTCAAGTAGTAACAGCCACCAGCTAGCATGTGGCCTGTGAGCCAATGAACATTCGTAGACTCGTGCCCCCTCCTGGGCAAGCTTCCTGTTAGACTGGAAACCCATGCTGAGTACTGGGATCTGTAACTGCACACTGAAAAGGGACCTTGTACTGACTGCTGCTGTTGATGATGCTTTCCTGCTTTAGATGAGTAAAGGGAGGTGAAGGAGGTTGGAGACCTGCTAATTTGATATCATCATAATCAGGGGTCACTTGAATTTCAATTGTTAAAATGGGGGTCATATGGGATAAAAGTTTGAAAAGCGCTGATGTACACATTTAAGACTAATCAGAGAAAATATTTTTTTTTTACTTAACACAAACAAACTCTGTAATTCGTTGCCAGAAGTTGTAGTAAAAACCGTTTGTGTTTGAATGAGTTCCTGGAGGAAAAGTCCATAAATCATTAACGTAGACTGGGGAAATCCTCTACATACCCTTGGGATAAGCAACATGGAGTCTGTCTACGTTTTGGAAACCTGACAGGTACTTGTGACGTGGATTGGCCAGTGTTGGAAACAGGATACCGTACTTGATGGATCTTTGGTCCGACTCAGTATGCCACAATTTATGTATGTAGGTGCCGTGAGATCCAGTGTTTTTTGTTTAAAATGGGAACTTAAGAGCTCAATGTCACCACCTCAAACTTTTTCCCCTTCAAGAATTAATGTAAAGTGATATCAGGATTATGAAACGCACTCTCCGAAGTTTAGAAAGAAAATGGAGAAGATTTAAATCTCATGATCTACTGACCCAATACAGAGCTAGACAACTTGAATATAACGATCTTATAAAGGAACGTAAGCAACTTTATCATACCAATATAATTATGAAACCTATCAATAGACCGAGGGAGCTTTTTAGCATTGTTCTAAAGCTCACAAAAGACTATGCAGCATTATGCCCACCACATAGACCCACAGGTCTTTACAGATTACCTAAGATTCAAAAATATCACTACTCATACATGCCCCCCTTCTACACTGACAAATGGCTATAGTTTCAACGATTCTCAACACATTTGGGAGAACTTCACTATTCAACTTCATCCCAGCAAATTGAAGACATAATACAGGGACTTAATACAACAACATCACCTTCAGATCCTTGTCCAGTGTCTTGGATCAAAGCAACAAAACATCAGCTTTCACCTTACATTCATAAGACTGTTAAGAACTCCCTTCAACAAGGATACTTACACCACAGTCATAAAAACAAGCCAAGATTCGGCCAGTCCTTAAGAATAACACACTAGGCCCTTCTGATCCGAAATCTTACCGCCCAATTTCCAGCTTACCTTTCCTTACCAAAGTCATTGAAAAGTCAGTACAAAACCAACATCAGGATCACTTGGACTTATATGCACCACTGGACATTCACCAGCATGGCTTTAAACCACAACACAATGTTGAAACCTTGCTCACCTCTCTTTTTGATAATCTTTTAAGAGGTATCGATAACATTAAGAATGGATTCCTGTTAGTATTCATGGATGTTTCAGCTGCTTTTGATACAATATCTCACTCTAGGCTACTGCACCGTTTGCATCTTATAGGTTTACGAAATACTTTAAACTGGTTTAGCTCTTACTTGGAAGGTCGTATGCAACAAGTCAAATGTGACCAGAAGAAATCTTTGCAATTCCCAGTCATTCAAGGAGTGCCTCAGGGTTCAGCTTTATCTTCTATTCTGTTCAATATTTATATCCAACCTTTATGCAATATTATTAAAACTACACAAATTCCATTATCACTTTTATGCTGATGACATAATGGTATATACCCCAATTGTTTTACAATCTCTTGACTTTTCAGCAATTTCTAGATGTCTCCAAGACATGAATACCTGGCTTTCAAATAACTTTACACTTAATTATGACAAAACTGAGGTAATGTTTGTTACTAGGAACCCTAACTTCATTCCTCCAAATACTATTGATTTATTAGGTAGGCCCATCATAGTTAAAAATGAAATCAAATACCTTGGCATAATTTTGGATAAGGCATTGAACCTTAAATCTCACATAGCTAAAATCGCTAACAAGGCCTATCATCGTCTAAAGATTGTGAGAAAACTAAAACCATTACTCCATCAAGACCATTTCTGTATCATTTGTCAGGCTCTCATCACCCCCCTCCTAGACTATGGAAACCTGCTTTATCAAGGCCTCCCTCAGCTAACTCTACACCCTCTCCAGATGGTTCAGAATACTGCTGCACGTATTATTACTGGTACAGCAAAAACAGATCATATCTCCCCTGTCCTACAACAGTTGCACTGGCTTCCAGTAAGTGTCAGGTCAAAATTCAAGACACTTGATTATCTTTAGGATTTACAATCACCTGTCAGAAGATGCTTTACAAAATATTATAACTAGAGACATTATAAATAGACCAAGAAGAAGCAGCACCAATAATTACAACATAATTAGTACCCCTGCTGAATACTGTAGGACTAAACAAGCAACTTCAAAAAGAGCTCCTTCTTTATTGGCTTCCAAACTTTGGAACTCTCTCCCGATGGACCTCAGAATTATGACTGATATCAAAGATTTTCGCAAGGCCTTGAAGACCCTGCTATTTGCTGAAACTTATAATTTGATATTTATAATTAATAGTTTTTACCAATAGGCCCATTTTATTACATTAATTCATGCTAGTTTTATCTGTTAATGACTTATCTACTCTATGTTATTTGTAACCTTCCACTTGTATTCTGACCACTTTGATTGAAGGATAAGGTGGGATACAAATCTGTCTAAATAAATAAATAGATAAATCTAGGATGGATTGGAATCAAACTACATTTTAAGGACCTTTGCTAAAATCCTCACCCTAATTTCAGTGGTATGACACGTCTGATGGCTCTGGCCTGCATAAAGGAGATTTCCAATCTGAGCAAGTCCTAGGATACAGTGCATTACAATGTTCTTTTCAGCATATTATTTGGGAGGACTTCTGATAGATGTAGGCTGGAACTATCCTTTATGGCCCAGAGGACACAGCTGTGAGGTTACAATGAGAAAATGCCTTACAAAAGTAGTAAACACTGCCCCATTGTGATATCTTTCATAGTAACATAGTATATGATGGCAGATAAAGACCAGCATGGTCCATCTAGTCTGCCCTTCAAGGCAGCAAGAGCAGGTTCACCTGCCGCTCTGTGCAGATCGCCCCTCCCCATGGCTTTGTTTAGGGGTGTACCCACTGCTCCATGTAGGTCACCACTATTTGCTGTGATATAAGAAATAGTTATGTTTATTTTGATTTTATCCTGTTGCTATAAAGGTATCCATTGTCTCTGTCCCATGCCATTTTGAATTCCATCACTGTATTTGCTCCCACCAGGAACAAACAGAAATGTAGTCTTCACATACAGTATGGAACTCCCTAGCTCCCAGATGAAGTGACCTCAGAACTGGTAGAGATTCGCCTAGGAGAAGGCATGAAGAGGTCATGGATCCTACATGGATTTCTGGTAACAAAGTAACAGTGTATGATGGCAGATAAGGACCAGCATGGTCCATCTAGTCTGCCCAGCAAAATAGTAAGAGTAGATGCACCCACCACTCCATGCAGGTCACCCCTCCCCATGCCTTTGTTTAGGGGTGTACCAACCATTCCATGCAAGTCACCTCTACTTGCTGAGATATCAGAGACAGTTAAGTTTATTTTGATTTTATCCTGTTTCTATAAAAGGGACCCACTGTGTCTGTCCCATGCCATTTTGAATTCTGTCACTGTATTTGCCCCCACCACGTCCATTGAGAGGGCATTCCAAGCATCCACCACCCTTTCAGTGAAAAAGTATTTCCTGACATTGCCTTTCAGTTTAAACCTTGCAACTTCATGTTATACCCTCTAGTATTACAGCTTTCCAGACAGCTTTCCCGTCTTTGAAAAAAGTTTTGTTTGTTCATTAATACTCTAAGGGTATGTTTACAAAGCAGCAGTAGCAACCTCCGTGCAATAAAAGAGCCACGGCCCCACTGAATTCAATGGGGCCACGGCTCCGATATCGCATGGAGGCTGCTGCTACTGCTGCTTTGTAAACATACCCCTAAGTATTTAAAGGTCTGTATCATATCTCCCCTGACCCTCCTCTCCTCTAGAATGTACATATTTAAGTCTTGGAGTCTCTTTTCATACATCTTCTTGCGCAGGATACAACCATTTTGATTGCCTTCCTCTGAACCATTTTCAGTCTTTATATCCTTTGTGAGATATGGTCTCCAAAACTGAACACAATATTCCAAGTTAGGCCTCACCAGTGACTTGTACAGTGGCATTAGTACTTCCTCCTTTCTGCTGGTAAATTCCTCTGTATGCAATCCAGCATCCTTCTGGCTTTGGCCACCGCCTTGTCACACTGTTTTGCTACTTTGAGATCCTCAGAAATAATAAGAAATAAGCCTTGAAACACCACCTCTTCCTCTTGTATTACCCAGTAACCAATGCAGACACCTCAACCACCTCACAGTTCTCCCAAAACCCCTAAGACAGAAACAAAAAGAGTTCATGATTATGTTATAAATTGTAAATAGTTACCCCTGTTATCCAAGTTGTTTATGCCTGTTCAACTGTAAACACAAATTACCATCGGAAATGTGTAAATTCTTTGTTCACTGTAAACCGCGCTGATGCTGAATAGTGCGGTATAGAAGAGACTATAAATAAATAAATAAATCACTCTGAGGTCCTTCTCCTGGTCCATACACACCAGCCTATTGCCCCCTATCTCAAACAATTCCCTTGGATTTCTGAATACCAAGTGCATGACACTGCACTTACTCAAATTAAATCTTAACTGCCAAGCAATAGACCTTTCTTACAGCTTTTGCAGATCTTTCCTCATGTTATCCACTCCCTCAGGGGAGTCCACTCTGTTGCAAATTTTCATGCCATCTGCAAAAAGACATACTTTTCCATTCAGTCCTTCAGCGATATCACTCAAAAATACATTGAACAGTACTGGCCACAGGACCGATCTTTGGGGCACGCCACTAAAAACCTTCCTTTCATCCGCTGAGTTCCGTTTACCATCGCCTTCTGTCGTTTATCAGTCAACTAATTTCTGATCCAGTTCACCACCTTGGGGACCCATCCCCAGGCTGGTCAGTTTATTGATAAGCCTCCTATGAGGAACAGTATCAAAGGCTTTGCTGAAATCTAGGTAGATCACATCACATGCCCTTGATCTAGTTCTCTGGTCACCCAGTCAAAGAACTCAGATATGTTTGGCATGATCATCCTTTGGTAAAACCATTTTGCCTCAGATCATACAACTTATTGGTTTCGAGAAAGTCCACTATTCTCTCTTTCAAGAGCACTTCCATTACTTCTCCCCGCCATAGAGGTAAAGCTTACTGGCCTGTAGTTTACCACTTCTTCCCTATTACCACTTTTGTGAAAACATACCACATTGGCCCTTTTCCGGTCCTGGGGAACGTCTGGTATCATCAAAGTCCGGGACAGGGTTAGGAGTTGCATCTAAATCTGAAAGAGGTGCTGGAGTACAGCCTGACCAAACATGGCACCCCGACGGGAGTCCTTGTCCAGACAATAATGGGCAGCAAAGGTATGGGTGGAAGACCAAGTTGCTGTTTTGCAAATTTCATCAATGACTATTGCGCATAGGTTTGCCTTCGAGGTGGCCAGGGCACGAACATTGTGAGCCATGACATACCCTTCTAGGGAGGCTACTGCTTTGCATTAGGCAAATGAAATGCAGTCCACTATCCATCTGGAGAGCATACGCTTAGAAATAGGTAACACCCGGTGACTAAGGTAAATGAGAAACAACTAAAAGGCTTTACGATGATCTCAAGTTCTTTGGAGACAGACAGCCAAGGCACGTTTGCAGTCAAGAGTGTGCAGATGCATGCAGTTTAGGAAAGAAAACTGGAAGGTAAATTGACTGATTTAAATGGAAAGGAGACACCACTTTTGGCATAAAGTGTGGGTGAGTTCAAAGGACGACTGTCATGGTGGAAACATGTATAGGGTGGATCCGCCACCAAAGCCTGAAGCTCACTAATGCATCTAGCTGAGGTGAGGGCAATTAGGAAGATTATCTTCCAAGAGAGGATCTTATGTAAGGTTGTGGATAACGGTTCAAAGGCGACTTGAAAAGCTACATTAGAACGACTTTGAGGTCCCAAGCGACCAGAGATGGCTTAATGGGCGGTTTGGACAGTAGAAGACCTCTCATGAAAGACGCTACTAGAGGTTGTGTGGAGATGGGCTGTACATCCAGTAGGTGGTGAAAGGCCACAATGGCACAGAGGTGGACTCTCACCGAATTTGTCTTTAGACAAGTCGTGGACAGGTGGAAGAGATACAGGAGGAGCGACTCCACTGGAGCAGAAAAGGGATTGAGATCTTTCTGGGAACACCAGTCAGAATCAATGCCACCTAAAAGCATATGAACGTCTGGTGGAGGGCTTTCTAGAAGCCAGAAGGATCTTTGTAACCTCTTGAGTAAAGTCAAAGGCTTGTAAAGCTATACTCTCAGCAGCCAAGCTGTGAGGTGGAGAGACTGTGGATTGGAATGGAGTAGTGAGCAGTCATCCTGGGAGAGGAAATGGGGCACATATCCCAATCGCAGAGGATGAGTGAGTCAGACGTAGTAGCAGTGGAAACCACAGTTGCCGCAGCCAGTGAGGGGCTATCAGAATCAAGGAGCGCTTGTCAGACTGAAGCTTGAAAAGTGCCTTGGGAATGACGGGTATAGGAAGGAAAGCATAAAGCAGACCCTGACCCCAGTGTGGGTGGAAGGCATCCACCTGTTCATTGCTGGACGTCAGAGTTCTTGTGCAGAAGCGAGGAAGCTTGGCATTTTGCATAATCGTGAATAGATCTATGTCTGGAGTTCCCCAGGGCTGGGAGATGTAGGACATTGTGTCCAGATGGAGATATCATTCATGGGTAAGGAGGATGCGACTCAGTCTGTCTGCCAAGACATTGAATGCCCCAGGAGGTACACCGCTTGGAGGTGTATGTGATGAGCATTGGCAAAGGACCACAGGTGTAGAGCCTCCTTGCAGAGGGCCTAAGAGCCTGTTCCTCCATGATTGTTCACATAGAACATGGCAACCTGATTGTCTGTTTTGACTAGGACTTGTTCCCTGAGGTGGTATTGAACACCCGGAAGGCATTCGAGATAGCACAGATACTGATCTGAGTTGTGACTCTTGCGTTGTCCATAGACCCTGTGTAGTCAGGTTGCCCAGGTATGTTCCAACCCAGTTTGGAGGCATTCGTCATCAGGGTGCACTGAAGTGGAGCCATCTGAAAAGGTGACCCTACAAGATGATTTTCTGGAGACCACCAAAAGGGATATGGTTAGAGGGGCAGTAACTTGGATCCTGTCTGAGACAGCTGAGGCCTGCTTCCACTGGGAGGCAAGAGTCGATTGGGCTGTCTGCATTTGTAGTCAGGCATATGGAACGACATGTACTGTAGAGGTCATGTGCCCAAGGAGCTGCAACATCTCTTAGGCAGTCAAATGGTCTCTGTCCTCCTAAGCCCTCCTCCCGCCTTCCTCCTTTCTCTATCACTGTCAATAATACCATAATACATCCCGTCTCTTCAGCCTGTAAACTTGAAGTCATTTTCGACTCCTCACTGTCCTCCTCCTCTCACATTCAACAGATTGCTAAAACCTGTCGTTTCTTTTTGTTTAACATTAGCAAAATTCAACCCTTCCTCTCTGCAGACACTACTAGAACCCTTACTCACACCTTAATTACCTCCTGTCTTGATTATTGCAACCTCCTCCTTGCTGGTCTTCCTCAGTCCCACCTGTTTCCTCTTCAATCTGTTCAGAACTCTACTGCACAACCGATTTTCTAAGCCATGTTACTCTCATGTGACCCCTCTATTGAAATTGATTTACTGACTTCCCTTTCGGTTCTGTATTCATTCCAAACTACTTCTCCTAACTTTTAAATGCATTCACTCTATGGTACCTCATTATCTTTCCTCCCTCCGTTCCTCCTCTGGTCTCCTCTCTATGCCCTTCTCTTCTAATGATAACTCCAGACTTTGATCCTGTCACATTGCTGCTCCTTATGCCTGGAATAAGTTTCCCCTATTTCTACATCAAGTCTCTCTTCTCCCCTTTCCAAATCCTTGCTAAAACATACCTCTTTGAAACCGCTTTTGGACCATGATCTTTGTTTTCCTCGTGTCTCCTCTTCCCTTTGACCTCATGCTTCTTGTATTATCAGGTCTGTTTGTCTTAGATTGTGAGCTCTTCGAGCAGGGATTGTCTTTCTTTGTGTTTGTACAGTGCTACATACAAACACAAAGTCGTAAAGCTTCGTTGCAAGACGACAGAGAGCCTGTTCCTCCATGCTTGTTCACGTAGAACATAGTTATTTGATTGTCCGTTTGAACTAAGACTGTCTCGTAGCTGAGCTGGGCATGGAATATTCAAAGAGCTAGATAGATTGCTCTGAGTTCAAGGAGGTTTATGTGAAGACAAGCCTCCTGTGGAGTCCAGGTACCTTGGGTAGAGAGATGGTGTGCTCCCCATCCCACCTGTGATGCATCTGTTAGTGTAGCCTGGAATAGGGGTCGCTGGAAAGGAGACCCCACTAGAAGATTTTACAGTGATTGTCACCATTGGAAGGACAAGATCAGTCGTCGTGAGTTTGAAATCTTGTCCGGCAGACATCCTGTGGCCTGTGTCCACTGTGTGGATAGGGTCCACTGGGCTGCTCGCATATGAAGGCGAACCACATGAACCATGGATGCCATATGTCCCAATAGTTGTAGTAGTTCTCGAGCAGTTAGTTAGGACTTCACCGCTGCTTGAGAAGCTAGCTGCATTATACGAAGACAGCGGGGTTGAGGGAGAAAAGCCCTTGACTGTCTGGTATCTAGACGAGCTCCTATGAACTCTAGAGATTGAGACGGAGCAAGTTGGGATTTTGGGAGGTTTATGACCAATCCCAAGTATTGAAGGATTCGCATTGTGCAAGACAATGCAGAGCTGGCTTCTGGAACCATGGGGGCTCGAATGAGCCAGTCGTCCAAGTAAGGGAAGACGAATATCCCCAGGGTTCGCAGCAATGCAGCTACTACTGCCATGCATTTCATGAACACTCTCGGTGCCGAAGCCAGACCAAAGGGAAGAACCCTGTATTGGAAATGCTTTCCCTTGAAAAGGAATCCTAAGAATGTCCTGTTATCTGGATGGATCAGAATGTGAGTATATGCATCCTTAAGATCTAGGAGAACAAAGCCAATCCTGACTTTGAAGGTATGGCAGAAGAGTTCCCAGAGAAATCATTTTGAACTTTTCTCGGAACAGATATTTGTTCAATTCTCTGAGGTCTAGAATGGGTCTGTGTCCTCCTGTTTTCTTTGGAATAAGAAAATAGGGGGAGTAGAACCCTGCATCCTGTTGAAGAATGGGCACATCCTCTATTGCTCCTTGAGCAAGGAGTGTTGAGACCTCTTGATCCAGTAGATTGCCTGTAGTGGTTTGGGAATTGAACTGTCTTACGATTGTAGGAGGGGGCATACTGTGAAAATGAAACTTGTACCCCTCTCCCACAATGGACAGAGTCCAGTTTTCTGCTGTTATTTGGTGCCATCTGTTGGCAAAATGACACAACCTGCCTGGAATGTTTAGAGGTTCTGGACCTTTCAGAGGCAGGAAGGCTAAGTTCTCTATGAAGGAGTCAAAGCCCTTGAGGGGGCTGGGCCTGCGGAGCTGGTTGAGCTCTAAGGCCTTTTGGCTTCTTTTGTCTGAATTGTTGTTGTTGACCCTTCTGGGCAACCTGACCCTGAGCTTGCCCTTGCTGGGTGTAGGACGGATAAAACTTCCTCTTTTTGCTGGAAAAGGGGTTTTTTTTATAGTGTTTCTTTTTGGCTGGAGTGGCTGTAGATTTTGACAATCTATCTAAAGTGATATTGTCAGCATCTATCCCATTAGCCTTCTCCTGCCAATTCTTGCCAAAGAGGATTTCTCCTGTGCAAGGGATGTTTCCCAATTTATCCTGTACCCAAATCTCCAAGTCTGATGCCTGAAGCCAGGCAATCCGACTTGCACCAATGGCAATAGCAGAGGTTCTGCTGATGCATTCAAAGCAGTCAAAGGCTGCACGGTTTACAAACTTGGAGACATCTTGGAGCATGCTTGACAAGAGTAAGAAAGTCCTGTCATTTGTCCTCAGGGAGAAGGGGGCTCATAAGCTCCAAATCTCCTGTGACCTCTTTGAGGAACATTCCTATATATAAAATATATGCGCTGATCCTAGCTGAAAGCATGGAAGCCTGAAAAGTTTGATGACCAAAAGTGTCAAGAGTCCTGCATTCACAACCTGGAGGATTAGATGCATGTCTCTTTGCACTTTTCATCCTACGCATGGCTGACTCCACTACCATTGAATGGTATGGCAGCTGAGTCTTTTGAAAACCAGGACATGGTGGAACTCGATACATGGTATCAAGTCTCCTATAATGAGGAGATGTGGTCAAAGGTGTCTCCCACATTCTGAGCATCAAATCATGAAGAATTTCATGAATGGGCAGAGTGGATGCCTCCTTGGGAGTCTTAGGGTACTGGAGAATTTCCAATTCCTTTGCTCTAGGTTCTTTTTCAGGAGCTACCGTGATTGAAAGGCCTTGGGCCACATCACAAATAAAATCCTGAAAAGACATGTCTTCCGGAGGAGACATTCTGCGTTGGGGAGAAGAGGAGTCTTCTAGGAGAAACACTCTGGTACCGGCAGAATTATCAG